>JAQPPZ010003594.1:0-4908394 GCA_028583015.1 Wollemia nobilis | reverse complement strand
AATGAGTACCTAATCAGGCCAAGTTTTCGAGACTCATCTTTATTTTTTTAAAAGAGGACAATCTTCACCATACGAATACAAGCCTTTCTTCTTCTCATAGTTGGTTTTTTCCCATATGGGATTTTTCACCAACTAATTATTGTATTAAGAGGACAATCTTCACCATACGAAGACAAGCCTCTTACTTCCTTTTGATTGATGGATTTTCCCATTGGGATTTTTATCATCTCTTCAAAATAAGTCATTGTACATGAGTACCTCATCAAGCCTTGTCACCAGGAATCATTTGTATGATCTCCCCTAGTATCACTTAAGGGGGGGTGTTAGAATAAGTGAATATTCTTTTAAGTTCCACTATGATACACACTTGAGTTTCCACTCCTCCATGTTTCAAGAGAACTCTTACTGTTATCTTCATCAAGTCTAATGAGTTGTAATCCAATGACTCTCCGTTAGGATCCTCAATCCTAACATTATTAGTTAGTATTAGTTAGTATTATTAATAATTTAATTATTATATTATTAACCTATAAAGTGAACCATCACAACCCTTCATAACATGAACCATCACGTCTCTTCATACGTGAACCATCATGTCTCTTCACCAACATAGCTTTAGGGTAGATATATATATTATGTTGTCCATCCATATCAAATCATCCAAGAAGAAGAATAATAAGCATAGATTCTAAAGAGGGAGCCCCCTATAGTGGCAAAGCGATTACAAGGGAGCCCCCTTTGAGTGGCTTGCAATTATATTTATATTAATTTGTTAATAATTTTATAGTAATACATTGGGGTCTTACCATTTGGTATCAGAGCCATGTGGGACCCAATCATGTGGGAATTGCTCAAATATATTCATCAAATCACTTATGTGCATGAGTATCAAACTCGGTTTGAGGATATCACCAAATACAACACAATATTGGATGAATCAATTCTCATCAATGGCTTCATTAGGGGATTAAAATAGGAAATTAGAATGGAGGTGACAAGGTTCAATCCCTATACCATGATGCAAACCTATGGATTGGCAAAATTAGCTAAAGATAAAATCAATGCACAACAACTATTAGGGAAACCACTTATGGAAAAATTGTTGACCACTTACATCGCTCCCAAACCTATGCATAATGGAAGGGCACAAAGCACTTACACAATCCCCAAATCTAACCAAACTTTACAAATTAAACATCTTAGCTTTGAGGATATGAAGGAACGACGAGCAAAAGGACTCTGTGATAATTGTGATGAACAATTTGGACCCCACCATAAATGTGCTACACTAATATTGTATTTATTAAAGGAAGTTGATCCCTCTCTCTCCATAGAGCAAGCAGATGAGATAGTTGTGTCTGAAGTGACCAGTGCACCTACTCACTACAATGAAGACAATGAGGTCAATGTGCAAGAAGTGATTGATGTACCAAGAAAGGATGAGGTATACATACCCAAAGTGATCAATGCTATCCAAACATGCACTCTACAAGACCTACACATACCTTCCTCACCAATAGTGAGTTCTTGCCATATGACCAAACCTATTTGGAACCAATGCAGAGTGACTACACACTCCTTCTCTGTTGGCTCTACCAAGGAACCAAAAAAAGATATGAAATCATTACCATCACTTTTTATGCATCATTCTGAAGTATTTGAGGAACCCCAAGGGTTGCCCTCCCATCCTCATCATGATTTTCCTAAGGAATATTCTACTATTGTTCTTGGCAACCCCCCGCTAATGCTTCATCCTTCTCCTATGAAAGGATGCCATTAAAAGTGTCTAAGAACTTACACAAATCCTTCTTGGAAAACAAAGGACAAAGCTTCTCACTTTGAGCTTTGAGGAAAAAGCTCTTTTTAAGGAGGGTGGCATGTTAGGATCCTCAATCCTAACATTATTAGTTAGTATTATTTAGTATTATTAATCATTTAATTATTATATTATTGACTTATAAAGTGAACCATCACAACCCTTCATAACGTGAACCATCACGTCTCTTCATACGTGAACCATCATGTCTCTTCACCAACGTAGCTTTAGGGTAGATATATATATTTGGTTGTCCATCCATATCAAATCAATCAAGAAGAAGAATAATAAGCATAGATTCTAAGGAGGGATCCCCCTATAGTGGCAAAGTGATTACAAGGGAACCCCCTTTGAGTGGCCTACGATTACATTTATATTATTTTTTTAATAATTTTATAGTAAGACCTTGGGGTCTTACCACTCTCAATGATCAACTTTTCTATTTATACAAAGTTGATCCTTGAAATAAATCAATCAGTTCCACTCTTCTCTTCATCTTTTGTGTAATGCTTTGCATATCTATTATTGTGAAATTCTAACAAAATAACATGCCACCTAAGTGTTGGTGTTGATACGAGATATCATAGATAAACATGTTGTTTGAGTGTTGGTGTTGAGCCAAGTCATTCAAGCCATAAAATATTTTTTGAGTGTTGGTGTTGAGCCAAGCCAACTAAGACAAAACTATTGTATAACTAAAGAGCTACCTAATCCAAGCCAACCTAGCCAAAATGTGTTTCATGTAAGCTAGTGACAAAGTGAGCCAATTTTAGATGAGTTGCGTTGTTTGTTGTAGTTATTTTCAAGTCTTTGTTATTGAAGATATAGAAATAACAAGTGTTTTGATGAAATATGCAAGGTAAATAAAGTGAAACAAATTGGAACATTTATATTAAAAAATGAATTGCATCAATCACATCCACTTGAGAATAATCAAATTTCAATGTAATTCCTGAAAGGTATAGTTGGTAGGGGTGCAATAGAGAATATTTCATTAAGTAGAGAGCCTTCATTGAACACCTTATTAGAAGCCTTAAATAGAGCACCTTTAGAAAATAATTACATTAGAGCACCTTCATTCCTAACATGATGTGGTCAAAAAAATTCAAGAGCTAATTTAACAGGAGAAATTAAAGGTAAGAAATATTACCTTATATTTTATATTTGGTACATGAATATAGTTCAAAGGGTGAATTTGAAGAGGTAAGAATCTTAGGAATTATAAAATTAAAGGTGGGATTTAAAAATAGATTCAAGTCCGTTGGAATTAAAATATTAAAGGTGGGAGTTAAAAGGACTTCAACATCAACACTTTTTTTAAAATTGAAGATATTAAAAATATTGGCATTTTATAGTTACAATATTTCAAAAAATTGATTTTTGATAATTTGATAAATTAATTAGAGTTTAGAGAGATAAATATTTCTAGTCCAAAAAAAAAATAAAAAATCTTAAAAATTATTATGGAGCCATATGTTTAAGGAAAATCATGGATCATTGGTATATTGATTCAGGAGAAAATAAGCATATGACTAGAAATAAACAAGGGTTCCATGCTTTTTAAGAAAAATAACACATTCTGTATGATCTTCAATTTTAGAAATTTGACTAACACTGATTATTTCATAATTAGCTTAAATAATACTATCTAAGGTGCTAATATTATTCATGGAATTGATTGGGTGGTTTATAGTAATCATTTGACTTTTATCACCAGTTTGATCCAAATTCTCATTTTGGGATTGAGCGTTTTGTTGCTCACTTGATTCCTACTTGAAAATTGCCATAGTTGGAGAATGAACTTCTTCCTTGTGAACTGGGACATTTGAAGGTTTAGGATAATTTGCATGTATAGCCTTCTTCTCTACCAAGGAGGAATTAGAGCATGATCGAATAATCAAGCATCTCTTCTTCAGGTTGCCATGTTGTTGACAACCATAAAATATTTGAAATAAATTTTTATATTCAATATTTTGGATCCATTCCCCTTTACTTGAGGAGATAGTAATGGATTGAGGCCAAGAAACAAAAACATCCATTAAAACAACCAAATTTTCTTTTCTCATATTTATTTTACTAAATAATTTTTCTTTGTTTGAGCAAACTTATACTATAATGCACCAATGGCCTTACCAATATTTGTGAATATCTTCTCTCCCCAAAAATCCATAGGGAGAGCATATATATTCACCCATACTAGGAAGCCATTAACTTTTTTCATAATGGGGTTGAAACCGAGAGTCCAATGTCATAGATGGATATCCTTTTATATGAAAAAAATAATTGTATCTATAATAGAATACCCTATCTCTATCCATTGAATAAAAAAAGGAAATATAAAAGAAATTATTGGGTAGAAGAGTTATAATAAAATTACTGGACCACCAATGTTTAATGTATCCTTTGAGCTCCTTTGGGTATAGTCTTTAGCCCTTACATTTGTATATAAATATTTGTGCTTCATGATCAATCAGATCCAACCCAAATTCATCCTCAAGAATCCTGATATAGGGCAAAGGTTCATCAAAAAGATCCACCCACAAACCTAACTATCCCTAAGAGATATATCTTTTGATTCAAGAGGGTTTCTCATATATTTAAGAGCGACTAATATCCTCATGAGTATAGCAAGTGGGCTACAAACAACCCTCTATCTACAATGCTTGACTGTAGTTAGGGTTTGCACTCCTTTCATTTTTTTCCATCCTCATGTCCTCTTGAGTACAACAAGCAAGTTGCAAACAACCCTCTTCCTATAATGCTTGACTACACCTAGGGTTTGCTCCATTTTCACTCCATTCCATTCTAATATCCTCTTGAGTATAATGAATGAATCTTCAAATCAATATTTTTTTTGCATTATTTATGAATTATGAGAATTTTAGTTTTTGCTTCTCTTTGAATGAATTGTATAAGTTCCATTAGTTCTATTGTTCTATGTTGTCTTTCTTGTAAATGATTCTTGATTTTTTCTTTTCTTTCATACTGAATATTCATCTTTCTTTGCTTTCTATTCTATCTAAGATTAGGGTCCATTTTTTGGTATAGTGAGAAACAACATGCATTGGAACTCTTATCAACTATAGTATAATATCATGCAACAAGAGATACAATATGTGAAGCACTTTGTTTACAATATAAATTGTCAAATTTGGGAATCCAAAGGAATCCTATAGTAATAAAGTGTGATAGTAAAGTAGTTCTTAGATTAATATGAAATATAGTGATTTATGAAAGAACAAAGCATATTGATGCACAATGCCACTTTATTTAAGATCATGTTTAGGATCATCATATACAATTAAAACATATTTCTACTAAAAATCAAATTACAAATATTTTTACAAAAGCTCTTGGTTGAAACAAGTATCAAGTATTTTAGAATCATATATGTACATAAATAGTTTTTTAAAATTAAATATTGTAATATATGGGGTGTTAAAGATAATTATATTATTTCGTACAATATAAATATTATAATAGGGTTTGGAGTATATTTTATATTTTTTTCTTTGTGTAAGTGTTTATGTGCAGGATGTGCATAAGTGTCATGTAATTGTGTGTGCAAGTAAAAATAGAGTCAAGAGTCATGTATACAAGTGGCAAGATGAAAAGCCAAAGGATATGTGAGGCTTGTCTTATTATGGAATAGGAAACATTGCAACTCTTGGATATGTGAGGAGTACAATAGTGAAGTATTTAAGAGTCACCTTTCTAAGGTTATATAATAGAGATAAAACTCCATGAAATGTATGTAAAATTGAATATTATATTCAAGCATTAATATTAAATCTTATAAGCATATTTTGAACAATTCTATTATAAGTTTTCTTCATGTTTTTACATGAATAATTTTGGTCATTTATGTTCATATTATTATCATTTTTATGAATATTATTGTTAATTATTTTGGTCATATTATATATCGATTGCTCTTACATGTGAGACTACTCCAAATCTAGTATATTAGGATCTGAGATAATTTGGCTTAAAATCTAACACTTTTAGATTGAGTACTTCAACATATGCGCTCATTGTACTATAGCTTAGGCACTTCAAATAGGTGCTCACAATTCCTCCAGCATAGGTGCTCATAGTTGGGTTCTTCAATATTTAGACACAATATATCTCTCCTTTGATGTCAATTTCCATAGTCATATCTTTTGGTTTGCATCACAAATTATCTCTCCAACAAGCTAAATTTTTTATATTTTTCTTCTATGGTGTTCTTATAAAAATATATCATTTTCTTCTTTAAAAGTCTCCTCTTTTAATTCTTATCCAATACCTTCAATATTCCAACATTCATGTTTTCCTTCAATTAATTCATGTTCTTCATCACGTTCTATTGTTTGTCTAATGTCCAAATAAATTCTTTCTTCTACTTCTCTCTAGCAATATTCATGTTCTTCAATTTTATTTTCTCTAGTTGTCTCTTCACTTTAATCTTCTCTTCTTCTCTTTCACCCTTCATTTTCCTTTAATCTTCTTCAGTAAACCTCTCCACTCAATGTGGCTCTTTGAAACTGAAAGGCTTTGATACCACTATTGCAAAATATACCTAACTATATCACAAGTAAATTTCTCTAGGATCAAGATCAACCACATAAAATCACATTCACAAATAACACAAGTATTGCATAGTATAAAACTTCACTATTACATTGAAAATATTTTAGATAACAAAATATTACATGACATGGAGCTTTATCTCTAATATATAACCTTGCAAAAATACTCTTCAATACTCTTAACTATTGCTCTCCTCAAACTCATGGTAAATGTAAACTTTCACATTCCTCACATTATGATAAAGACTCTCATGATTACATAACTTCCTACTTCACATCTTAACACATCTTATGAATCTTTACATCCACAATTGACACCTTGCACACATATAAATCACACCTCACACTCACACTCTTGACACCTTGCACACTTTATTACATAACACATAAACACTCTTCACACTTTGACATATATTTTAGATAAGTATTAAACTGACTTTATAAACTAATATTTACAAAAGTACTTAATGGTTCTTCAATGTACCAAATAATGTAATATCTCAAACAATGCTAATGATCTCATTTTGATTGGAAAGACACCAAAAAAATAAAATAACATCTCCAGGCTTTAAAGCATTTATGTAAAGAAGTTAGGATGCAAGTAGACATTATCAAGAGTAAGGTTATGGTTTTCTCTAATTGAAAAGAGGAAAAGCAGTCATATATTTTGTTTGAAAGAAATCCTTTAGAGGTAGTAACAAAATACAAATACCTTAGGTTAGATTTTCAAAGTAAACTTAGTTAAGGAACATGCGAGATGAAACAAATACAAGCAAGATGGAGGGCACGTTGCTCATTGCTAAATAGAGGTAGAAAAATAAAGTAATGGAATTGAAAAATCATTAGGATCTTGTTTTGGGTTATTGATTATTTCAATGATGTTATATGGATGCAATATTTGGGCTAACAACATATAAAATTTTAAATAGAAATAAATAAATAAATTCAAAAGTGATTCATTACAAGTAATTTTAAAAGAGCATCAAATACCATATGAGATTTTATTTGTTGAAACAAAGAGAATTTTAAACTAAAATTAGAAGCTATGACAAGACTATTAAGATACATGAATAAAATAGAAACAATGAAAGATAGCAGGTTGCTAAAAATATGTAATCAAAGAAAGAGTGAATAAAAAAGGTATTGATGAAAGAAAATAACAAATGGTTGGAAAAAAGAAACACTAAATTTGATAAGGTCCAAAATTTCAACAAATAAATTAAATATTATTTGAGGAAAAATTAAAACTTGTCATGTGGATTGAACATTTAAGAATGAAAGAACAATATTACATTGACGAATTGAATCCAAATTTTAAACAAAGACAAAAAAGTGCTTACAAGAAAAAAATAAATTAAAGGAAAAAATACTTCTAGCCTAGCTAAGATTTAGTTCACACCAATTAGATAAAATTGGTAGATGAATATGCCTCAAGAGACATTGTCAAAACAAATGTCTTGGTCAAAACAAATGTCTTTGCATAGAAGGAGCAATGAAGATAAAAAAAAATCATTTTATCACATAATGTGAAGCATATGAGGACTCTTAAAAAGTAAACTTATAAAACTTTTAAAAAAAATTAAGAATGGAAAATATAATAAAACTTATGAAAATCAATAATAAGAAAAACACACTCCAATGATAAAAAGATGTTGAATTTTTTAACATTATTAAATATATATATATATATATATATATATATATATATATATATATTTTAAATTAAAATTATAAAACAATTAAATTATTAATAATGCCTCTCAAAGGTTTATCATATGCATGACGGTCAATGCCTAAAACTATATGAAAATTGTAGATTGATGCCTCAAACGTTATAAAAATTATAGATTAAATTGTCTGCATGTCAGCGTCGCAAGCAATTTATATTGAGTAAAATTGATAGCGTAGCACAAAAACGACAGTCAATTTTCCAACGTCGTTGATATATACAACTACTCAGTGCTTCAGCAGCTGCATCTCCAGAAGTTTGAGAAGCGAAATTGCTTTCTTTCTGGCTCGAGGGGATCCCATCCATCCCACTGTTTGCAGGGCCGGAATAATATTATCTGGGAATTGTGTAACCATCCTCCTCACCATATAATCTCCACCGCTTCTGCACATGGCCGCCAAAACTTCAATGGCGTTCTCCTTTTCTTTCTCGCTTCCCACTCTGACCAAATCAATTAGCGTGGGAATGAGCGGAACGCTGTTGCATCCAATGGCCTCCAATCCTTCTGCACACCCGAGAAGAACAAAGATCACGGCGAGGGCCTCGTTGGTTACGCCGGCACCCGACTTCTCATCCCTGTTGACAACAAGACTTCTCATCCCTGTTGACAACAAGATCCACCAGCACGGGAACTGCACCGGCCCTTATCACTAGGGCCTTGTTGCCGTTGTGCATGGAAAGGTTGTAAAGAGCACTGGCAGCGTCCCCTCGCTAAGGAGACGCACCGGTGCAGGGGTCGCGGCGGCCTTGCCGCCAATGGCGATCTTGTAATTGTCCACCATGGACAGACTGAAGAGCGTGGCGGCGGCGTTTTCTCGGCTCTCCGTTGTGCTGCCCCGCTCCGGTACTCCCACAATACCGTCGACAGCGCCGTGTGCCGCCATTATAAGAACCTTGTTGTTGTCGTATATGGAGAGATTGAGAAGAACAGTGACGGCGTTCTCCTGCGCCTTGGGATCCCAGGACGATAAGAGGTGTACAAGGAAGGGAATCGCCCCAGTCTCCGCTACGTACTTCCGGTTCTCGCTGCCGCACTTGGCAAGGAGGCGGAGCTCGTAGGCCGCCTGCGTCTGCACCTCTCGAGAGCCGGTGGAGAGCTTTCCCACCAAGTAGGAGGCGGTCGACTTGATGGTCTGCTGCGCCAGGGCGCTGTTTCCTTCCCGGCTGAAGTGGAAGGGAATTGTGACGGTCACACCACTCGCTGATGAGACTGCGCAAGGCGTAGTTGGGAATGAGCAACGGGTGTCCGGGGAGCTTCTGCCCGCTGAGAGGGCACTTGCAGTGGCCAGAGTTCAGCCACTCCTTGATTGACGCTCGGTCGTACGTGTGACCAGAAGCCACGATGACGGGGTCCGTCATTAGATCCAGCGAGATCGGGCACTTCATTTCGTCCGGAAATACACGAATAAGATCTCATGCTTCTCGAATTGGTTAACGCAGAAGCGCCGCGGGAGGTTGGAGAACACGGTACCACTTCGCTGTCCTCCTCCCCCTCCTCCTCCTCGTCATCAGCAAACAAGACGGATTTGGCGTAGGTGACCAAGCTGATCAGACGCTGAATTCTGCCCAACGCAGAAACGCCGGCGCCTGTGTCAGCCTGGAAAGCCGCCTCGTCCTGTAGTTTGCGGATCTCCGCCCTGCATTTCGAAAAGCTACCGAGGCCGAGCTTCTCAAACGCGGCACGCAACCTCCCTGGATTTGGCGGCGGTGCCTTCTCCACCTCCAACATCCTGATGGCCTCATTCAACTCGTGCTGTAGTCGCGATTCCTCCTCATTCCGGCCGTCGTGGGAAGCAGAGGGAGTCTTTGTGACTTGTCTCCTAAGCAGGTCCAGGTGCTCCCGTACGTCCTCCGAGTTGGGCAACAGCCCCAGAGGCAACATCAGCAGTGCCTTCGCCATCTCCCGCCTCATCTCATCCAGCCGTCGAGAGATAGAGTCGCTCTCCAGAAGACGCCATATGCGGCTCCTCCTGTTCCTGTACAAAACCTGTAATATGACCTTGCTCTTCTTTATGATGATGAGGAGCTCTCTCAGGCTCACCGTCGCGGAAGGAGGCAAGATTAACTCCTCCTTATCCTTTAGCTCTTGAAAAAGCACAGACATCACCTTTACTCTTCGAGTTATGCAAGCGACATTGTGAGTATGCCATTGTTTTGGCTTCTCCAAGGAGTCAATTTCCTTGGAAACGAGAAGTAACGGACGAACCAGTGACGTGGAAGACTGATTCGTGAGATGGGGGCTCAAGATCTGCAGAGGCAATTTGATTTCCCCTAACCTATTGAGTGCAGGAGGCCTTAACAAGCCATACTTGGTTTCCATTGCAACTAACTGCTGTTATGAGAGAATCGTGTGGTTATATCATCAGCATCTTTTGCTGTAGAATCATACTTTAAGATTGAATTTGACTGAGTATAATCATCTTCAAACAACGTACCCGGTCCCGATGATGATATAGCCATATCTGGAGATTCTCGACAATAGAGGACAGAGAAAGTTGTCCGAAGGAGAATCGTTCAAAACAATTAGACTCCACATGAGACATAATCAATTCGAACAACGCATTTGTAGAAGAATTCAACTTGTTTAGGTTTAACGTAGCATTCGCCTTACATTATATAACTGGTCTTATTTGACTGTTTCTTCAAAAGTTATAAAGAGAGGCTACAACATTAGGTTTGCTTGACGTTGACCGACAAATCCAGCCTCGAGGATTATTTATAAGGCTAGACAAATACAACAGAAGTTTACTTTTTTTTAAGGATAGGTTAAATGGTAGCAGTTAAGTGTTTACCAGTTGTATGTTGTAGTTTGATAGTATAAAGGGTTAAAGGGTTGGGTCTGTCCATTTCACGTTAATACCTTTCATGTTAATACCTATTTATATATCTACTTCATAGTAGTTAGGGTTTAGGCTGGATGGTAACAACAGGTGTTTGTCTGTTGTTTATGTTTATGAAGCCCGAGATTTGAACCTTGGACCTCCACCTCCTTATAAGGTTTGGATGAACCAATTAATCTACACTTCATACCTAACTAATTAAACTTTACATAACAACATGAAATGTATTTTTAAACCAACAAATTAAACTCTATATGACAACATTTAATGTATTAATGGTCGGGGTCCCATAGTATTGGCGATTCCTCTATTTATTCTTAAAAATAGTGAAAGAGTTTAATGAAACCCATCAACAAATTAAACTTTATATGACAACATCTAATGTATTAATGGTATAGTATTGGCGATTCCTCTATTTATTCTTAAAACCCACTAAAGACGAACTAACTTAGATATAAAAATAATATATTTTTTATATTTAAAAATAAAAAATAAAAAAATTAATATTTTTTTTTAATTTATTTAATTATATTAAATTATTTAATGTTGTTTAAATTTCAACATTAAATAAATTATATTAATAATTTATTTTAATTATTAAACCAAAAGAATTGAATTGAGAATTTAAGAAAGTCTTAGTGGGGTCATGAGAAGATTTTGGGCATTTGGATAGTTCAAGACGAGTGTTTGGTAAGTAGGTACTTATATTCTATGTATTTAGTGTTTAGAATGTTTTACCAAGCATAATAGATTTAAGAGAGCATGGATGTTTTATATAATATTTATTAACAATAAAATTTATTTAGTTTTTAATATAAAATAAAATAAAAAGATTTTATAATAAAAGGTTGAAATGTATAAAGTTAAAATATTTTGTGTTAATTTTTTTTATAAAAAATTATAATTAGTATTTTAAAATTTGATTATAATTTTTTTATAATATTAATTTTAATGATAAATTTTTTAATGCTTTTATTTTTATTTTTCAAATAATTTATATAAAATAAAATAAAATATTTAAAACAAAACAAAATAAACTATTTATTTATTTTAAGTATTTTTAATTATTCAAATAATTTATATAATGAATTTATTTTGGTATATTAGAGTGGTTACTTTGAACATCATTATATTCAAAGATATTTCAAAATAAAATATTTGTCTATCTCAACTATATTTAATCTTTCAAATAATTTATATAATAAATTTATTATTGGTATATTAGTGTGGGTATCTTGAACATCATTATATTTCATACATTTCAAATTGATGGAAACTTTCTCGTCAAGCTTTTCAATAATCATTTAGAAAATGGGTGAATTTAAATTACATTGTGGTTGTTTCCACCAACAAAAGGGGATTAAGACACAAGATTTTCACCTTTAAAAAACTTATATGTAAGATGGATGAGACAATGTGAATCAAAAAATAAATTGCTAATCATATATAGATTAGACTTATGATCTACACTATTGAAATCATTGAAATTAAATTGAGTAATAGATTTTATCTCTTGATTAAAGAGTAGAGGTGGATAATTGGTATTGTGAAGGCTGCTACAAGAAGATTTCAAGAAGGATGTTGAACTTTGAAATATTTGTATTCACATATAAAATTGAAGAATATCAATAAATAATTTAATTTTTTATGAAAAATAATGCAGGTATTTAATAATAACAACTCAATTGATATGAGAATTGGGTCTATTCAAACTATAAAAAAAAAAATTGTGATTTGTCAAAGGTGAGGGACTCGAGTAAAACCCCATATTCTTCATAAAAAATATATAGAAATTAATCAAAAAAATTAATTAATTTTTTTTGGGAGATAGTGCATTAGTTTGAGCTTAGACTCTTCTTATTTAGCATGGGTGAGTGTGTTAGGTTTGGGTGTGTGTATGGCTATCTGTTTGGCCCTTATTGATATGATTAACTATCACCATTATCATAGGTCATGGTTGGTATGGGAATGTGTGAGTGGTGGTAGGGGTTTCTCACACTAACCTCAATTTAAAAAAAAGAGAGAGTTAAAATTCAATAAAAATAATTAAATTAAAATTTAATAATTATTTTTTTGGATTTGAATAGTGTGGGAAACCTCTATTGCCAATAGCTTAGGGTAAGCATTCCCGTACCAAACATGACCCCTCTTAAGGATATATAAGCTTATCAATAAGGGATTAATACATGGATTAATACATGCTCTCTTTGAAATTTGGACCTCCCAAAAAAGATTCAAAGCCTAAACAATTAAAAATTAATACAATTAAAATTTAATAACTATTTTAATAAAAATCAATTAAATTAAAACACCCTAAATTATTTAAATAATAAAACCATTGTGTCTTATAAATATCACAAATATTGGTTAGACACAATAATAAACTAACCTTCCTAGTTAAAATAAAATCCTTAACTTTTATTCCAAATACAAACTTTCAAAACAAGCATATACTAGTTAAATATCATAATCTATTTTACCCGATAAAATGACCAACCGTCAAATTATATATATATATATATATATATAAGTTAAAATAAAATTTCTCATATTTTATTCCAAATACAAACATTCAGATTAATTAAATTATTAATGTCCCTTACACACTAATTAAATATCATAAATGTTTTTGCTCGATAAAGTGACCAATCATTAAATAAACTATATAGCATATTATCACGGTTATATATAATGAATATTTCATTTTTTTAAATTTGAAATTGGTTAATTTGAATATTTCGATTTTTGAAATTTGGAATTGATTAATTTTGGAGACCCTTGATTAATGTTAATTAGCCAAAAAAAAAAATTATGTGTCAATTTTTTTTTTTTTTTTTTTTTTGGTAGATTCACCTCAATCTTATAATAATTAGATCATTTTAAGTTTAAATCACTCTAAAACTATAAAACATTTTGGAATTCGAAATTGATTCACCTCGCATAACCTTGCGCCTTATACTTGCATGCAAGCTCTCAACTTCAAACGTCCAATTTAAAAAAAAAAAAAAAAACACATGATTTTAAAAACCTTAAACACATTTGTGGGGTTAATATGTATACATTGTCTTTATCACATCTTGCATGATCCATTGCCTTTTTGATAGTGGTCATTTTCAAAAAAACAAAAGTTATGCAGTATTTAGCGTTATAATTATAAATCTGGACTATTTTATGGTTTCATCAGTCTATGTTTTAGGCTTTCAAATTTACATTTTTTTTTATTATTTTCTAGTTTTTTATTTTGTTCTGTAAAGGATAAAAAAGTTATGATTATTTATAAATCATTAAAGGTGATAAAATCTTGGTTTCAACATAAAAATCATATTGCACATAGTTATAAAGTAATATAGATTGTTTTCTACACTGTTTCTTGAGCTTCTGATTAAAAGGAAAAGAATATTTTTTTATTTTTATGATCATTCAAATCAAAAAATAATCATATCTATGTATGCTTGCATCTTCTATTTATGTACCCTAGACCAATTGGATTTTCGTATTAAGATAGAGAGGATTTTAGAGGGAAGTTTTTGCCTCCCATGAAAACCCTAGGTATTTGTGAATGATCCCCATCAAACTAACTTCTTATATCTCCATAAGACATCCCCTAATATTGAATGTGATCCAATGTAAAAAAAGGAAGCATGTTTTGGACCTCCCTCATGATTGCCCCTATTTTTGCCTTATCACACCTCCTAAGTGTAAAATATAAAAAATATATGGAATAGGTACCTTAATACAATTCTTATGCAATAAAAAATATTAATAAAAAAACCATTAAACACATAAATGTATTTGGTTATTTTAATTGGATGGAGAAAGGTATAATGGTACCCCTTTACAATTTTTTTAGAATTTGAAATTTTCTAGCAAAGAGAGTATTCACATACCTGACCTCTATATAAAATTTAAAAAAAAAAAAACATATAATATTTGTTATATTTTTGCATGTTATGATCCACTAGCTAGTTTATTCTTATTGATCAAAATAAGAAATAATATCTCTAAAGAAAATTCATTCATATCAATTAGTAATTATGTTTCATAATTGGTTTGATACATTGTGGATTTCATTATAATTCAATAATATATATAGTTTACAAGGTGAATATATCAGGTGTGGAGTTGACATCTTAGTCCCATAGCCAACTAGTCATCAAAAAATACTTCGAGCTAGCTCCATAAAAACACCAAGATATGATTCAAAAAGTATTATGGCACAGAAGACTAGGATGACTAAAACATCTAGGTAGTAAAAAGTGGAACAACTTACTCTAAGTAAATGGTAATCAAAACCACATAATAAATTTGGTCCAATCATCGATCTCATAAAGCCCCACATGAGCTCAAGAATCCTTTCAAAAAGCACTAAAATTTGCTCCATCTTAAAACTTAAAGTCTTCCTCAACACAATCAAGAATCCTTAATTACTATAGGAGTCCTTTAGATTCCCGTATTTGATAATATATATTGTAGCAAATGTGCTTCACATATTGTATCTCTTATTGCATGATATTTTGCTTTAGGATCCTAACCTAAGATAGAATTGAAAGTAAGGAAATATGAATATTTAATATGAAGGAAAAAGAAAAAAATTCAAGAATCATTTACAAGAAAGACAACATAGAAAAATAGAATTGATGGAACATATATGGTTCATTCAAAGAGGAGCATAAAGTAAAATTATTATGATTCATAAAAAATGCATAAAAGATAATTTTGAAGATTCTAATAATGAAGGAAAATTGTAGTCTATTCATTGTACTCAGGAAGATTTAGACGGTAGAGCGAAAGGGATGCAAACCCTAGGTGCAATCAAGTGTTACAAAAAGAGGGTTGTTTGCATATTTCTTGCTATACTCAATAGGATATGAGGATGGAATAAAGCGAAAGAAGTGTAAAACCTAGGTGCAACCAATCATTGTAGAAAGAGCATTGTTTGCAACTCACTTTCTATATTCAAGAGGATATTAGACACTCTTTAGTCTATGAGAAAGCCTCTTTGATCAAAAGATATATCTCTCAAGGATATTTGGATTTGTTGGTGTATCTTTTGAATGATACTTTGCCCTCTATAAAGATTCTCAAGGATGAATTTCGGTTAGATTTGATTGATCATGAAGCACAAAAAATTATCTACAAACTTAGGGGTAAAAGACTAGGCCTAAAGGAGCTCAAACGATACACTAAACTTTGGTGATCCAATAAATTCCAAGTAACTCTACTACCCAAAAAATTATTTTATCTTTCCTTTTTGATTTAGAAAATAGAGATAAGGTTATTTATTATAGATACAATTGGTTTTTCAAAAAAAAAGGTGTCTATATATGACCTTGGACTACCGGTTTTAACCCTTGTATAAAAACATTGATGGTTTCCTAGTCTGGGTGAATCCATATGCTCTCCCTATGGAGTTTTGGGAAAATAAGATATTTTTAAAAATTGCTAATGTCATTTGTGCATTCTATTATATGGATTCCCAAACAAAGGAAATTTTTTCTAGTCACATTAATATGAGTAAAGCAATATTGGTTGTTTGGATGGATGTTTCAATTCCTTGGCCTCAATCCATTACTATATTCTCAAGTAAAGGTGAATGGATCCAAAATATTGAATATGAAAACTTCTCCCTTAGATGTTATGGTTGTTAGTAACATTGCCACCTAAAGAAGATATGCTCAGTTATTCGATCATGTTCTAATTTATCCTTGGTGGAGGAGAAGGCCATGCACATGAATGATCCTAAAACTTCAAATGTCTTAGTTCACAAGGAAGAATCTCATCGTCCAAGTGCACCTGTTATCAAGCAAGAATCAAGTCAGCAACAAAATATTCAATCCTAAAAGGATAATTCAAATTAGATTAGTGATAAAATTCAACTGGTTACTAAAGACCATCCACTCAATTCCATGAAAAATAGTAACACCTCAGAAAGTATTCTTGAATATAATTATGAAATAATCAGTGATAGTTAATTTTCCAAAAATAAAGATCATACAAAATGTGTTACAACTAGATATTACCTCAAGAGCTTGAAGATCAAAATCACATTCTCAAAACTCACCACTTTGAAGGAGGAATAACCTATGCTACATAAGACAAAATTCAAAAGATCCATTGGCTATGAACTCTGTAGCAACCCCAATGGTTTTGTATTATTTTTTTGTTATGATTGGGTGGTAGATTTAGTTTTTGTTTTTTAAGTTTCTATTTTGGAAGTGATCTACTAATTTGTTATGTTTTAGAAGTTGTTTTGTTGGTATATGGTATTCTAAGGTTCAAACATAATAGGAAGTGGATGATAGTATTTTTTAAGGTTGTTGCATATTGTACTATCTTACACACTTGATGTGTAAGTTTGGGAACCTTAAAACCCCTTTTTACCCTACTAAAAAAAAAGTTAATATTTTTTATAGTCTCGACAAAGACACCACAATGGAAAAAGGTATTTGGATCTCCTAGTGAATACCTAAATTCAATTCATGGGGAGGGTAGTCCTCAATGTGCCCACAAATTTTCAACCTATTCAAAAGTAATACTGAAGAGAAATTAGATTGCAAGACATTAAGTAAATTTTTAAAATTAAGAAATATATTTTTCTCCTATAAGAGTCCATCCAAAATATAAAAGATCAAATTACACTCAAAGGTGTAAAAAATGCAATAAATATGGACATAAAGTTAAAAATTGTTGGGATCTTATTCATTGTAAAAATTATGGGAGCCATAATCATACCCATAAAACTTGTTGGTATAAATGGAATAGTGTTCACGAATGGAGCACTATAAAAGGTAAATTAATAATGGCATTAGATGAATTTCTTAAATAGATAATTACAAAAGCAACTTTGAAAATAATTAGAATTACAATAAATGCAGTACCAACAACAATATTGTAGCTAAAGATATAGATGGAAGATGAAGACAAAAGATAAATATTTAAAACTAAAAATTGTCACAGCAAATAATGTAATATGGGGGGTGTTGGATATATTATATTATTTGGTACATTGAAGTACCATTGAGTACTAATGTAAAAATAAGTCTAGGGAGTGTGTTTGATATTTTTCTAAAGTATATGTTAAAGTGTGAAGAGTGTTTATGTGTTATGTAATAATGTGTACAAGATGTCTAGAGTGCAAGTGTGAAGTGTGAGTTATGAATGTGCAATGTGTCGAGTGTTGAAGTAAAGAGTCATAAGATGTGTCAAGATGTGAAGTAGGAGGTTATGTAATCATGAGAGGCTTTGTCATAATGTGAGGCATGTGAAAGGTTGCATCTCTTGTGAGTTTGAGGAGATCAATAGTTAAGAGTATTGAAGAGTCATTTTGTAAGGTTATATATTGGAGATAAAGCTCCATGCTATGTAATTATTTGTAATCTAAAAATATTTTGTATGTTAAGTGAAGTTTCTTTTTGTAATCTAGAAATATTTTGAATGTGATTTTATGTAATTAATATTTGATCCTAGAGAAACTTACCTATGAGATAATTATAAATATTTATCAAAAAGCATGAATAAGTTTCACTATATAAATAGCCAATCATAATTCCTCTCCTCCCATGCATTTCGCCCCTTGATTCAATTTTGTCAATATAAAGGCCAAATAAAGTAGGTGCCAATGGATCACCATGTTTCACCCTGTTATAACCCAAAACTCTTTGGTAGTCCTTATAGATTTTTTATTTTTGCTACCACCTACTCATAAAGTATATGTACAAATGCTCTACACTTATTTTGTATGTCAATTTATTCCATTTTTTTCATAATTTACCTCTATGTATTGTTATCAATATAATTGGGTTGCCATCAATGACAAAGGGGAGATTTTTGGACATTTTGATTATATGAGTTATCATTGATGTCAAGAGTGAGTGGTCATTGATGTTAAAAGTCAGTTTTAGTGAGCAGTGCAAGAAGTAGTTTCGCAATCAATGCAAAAAGGAGAGTCTGCTTCCAGATGGTCAGATTCGGTTCCAACTGGTCATATGTGGTTCAAAGTGCAAATAAGAAGCCCAAGCAAATAATATTACAATATTTTATTATAATATTTAAAATGGAAATTTAAATTAATTATAAATTAATTAATATAATTATATTATAAATTAATTTATTATTTAATTTCATTAACTTCCAAAGTTATTTAATTTAATTATAACTTAATTTTAATTTAATTATAAATTAATTTATATTAAGTTAAATAACCCTAAAGTGGGTTATAAGGTTTAAATTAAAATCAAATTTTAAAATCGATTTAGCGCCGACGTTTTATGGAACGAGGTCCTCATGTATAAAAGGAGGGAAAATTATAAGTCAAAATCCCCTATGCATTCAATGAAATAAAAACTCAAAAATTAATGTGCAAGGAAGTGTAAGGTTTTTGTGTTTCAAATATTTTTGGTGGCAGAGGATAGGAAAAATAGGAGCAGGGCTCCTTTTTCCTCACACAGGATTGTGTAGCGCAGTTAACAACGACAAGTTGTGTTAAGGCGTGTGGTAGGCAAGAGAACAAGATTTGAAACCCACCATGTTTATTTTTCAAGGAAAGAGGGTGTTTCATTTTTGTGCTAGGCTGATAAGAAGGAGAGAAGATGAAGGCTTGAGCCTTCCCATTCATGTGGAGGCTTGTAGCCCACGTGGTGGGCTAGTGCCTCAATAAGGTGCTTGATAGGGAGTTGTCTCGCATTCGAAACCCATCAAGGCCTTTTTGCTTGAGATAAAAAGTATGCATTGATGTTAATTACCTTGGTCACTTGATTATTTTGGATGTTCTAAGGTTGGAAAAATATATATTTTTTATGGTTTATAAAGTTTTTTTTTGCTTAAATTAATTTGGATATTGAGTATTTGAGGGAGATAAAAGGGTAGGCAATGTTATTTTGAAAGTTTAATTTTTGGATGATGTTAATTTAATTATTGGAGTTATAAGGTGTATTAAGGTCAATTTTCTTGTATGCTATTTTTGGAGGTTGTTAATTAAAGTTGGATATTATAAGGAGTAATTGAGTAATTATTTTTATGTATGTTTTTTATGATTGCTAATTTCAAAGGAGTAATAAGGTGTATTTGAGTTTGATTATTTTTGTAATTGAGAAATATTTTGAGAGAGAGTGTTAGTATGATTTTTTGTCATCTAACCATTGAAATTGGCAAAGAAGGAAATTGTGTTTAAGATATATTTTTAAGAGCACTTCATCAAACAAAAAGTTATGGGTACATCTTCCTAGTGAGTGATTGTTGGATGTTGTGAATGCCAAGTTGGAGTGAAAATGATTGTTTGATAAACATCGTTGAGTTTTATTGTTTATGGTTTTTCTAAGTGAGAGTTGGTGATAAAAATCTTGTTTGATAAGCATTGTTGGAAATATTGAGTAAATATTTCATATGCTTGAACTAGGGTTTGTGCAATTAACATGAGTATAATTGTTATGTGAAGTTGTGAACTGTCTTGAACTAGGGTTTGTGAAAGATCACGAGTATTATTGTTATGTGAAGTTATGAACTATCTTGAACTAGGGTTTGTGAAATATCATGAGTATCATTATTATGTGAAGTTTTGAACTATCTTGAACTAGGGTTTGTGAAAGAACATGAGTATCATTGTTAAGTGAGATTGATTAGAAATAGTTAAGTGAGTGTTCATATGTTTGGACTAGGTTTTGTGAGCATGGACTATTTAATTGAGTGATTGATTGAGTGGAGTTGGTTGAGCCTATTAAAGTGGATGTGTTGAAGTGATAGTTCAAGTTTTGTTAAACAAATTATTCCATATTTTGAATTGATTTGAGAAAGAGGTTGAGATTTTATGAGTGTGAAACATATTGAGTCTCTAACAATTCTCTATATGTTTCTATGGCAAAAAGAGAGATTGAAAGTGATTGAGTATTGTTGTGAATGTGAAGCATATTGAGTCTCTAACAATTCTTTATATGTTTCTGTGAGATTGGATATGTTATAATGAGGACCTTTTGAGCATATTTTAGGTAAGTATTAGAGAATACTTGTGGAAATATTGGTGTGAGCTTCTATGGAAGCTTACAATACAAATTCGAGGATAAATATTATTGAGCAGATTGAACAATTTCTAGAGAGGACTTATGGACAAATTAGTGTGAGATTTTGTGGAAGCTTACAAGGCAGATTTGAGACAATTCTTTGAGAAGACTTGTGAGCAGATTTAATTGATTGATTTATTCAAACCTTGAGTTAAGGTTTGGGACAGATCCAATAGAGTTGATTTGTGATTAATTCAAGCTTTGTGTTAAGGCTTGAGGATGGAGATTGAGGATAGATTGTGCTAGACCGAAGGACTATGTTTAGTGCATATTTGAGGATAGATTTTGGTGTAGACTTGAGGACATATTTATACCAAACCAGAGATAGAGATTGAGCATATTTGTGCTAGATCAAAGGACTATTTTTAGTGCATATTTGAGATAGAGCTAAAATCAAGCTTTGGATGTGATAGAGTATAGAGGATGATAGTGTCCAGTGGATAAAGATCCATTAGCTAGGGCAGTGAGGATAGGTCTTCTAAGTGAGTACAAGAGTCTTCAATGGATATAAATCCATTAGCCAATGTATTAGAGGTAGTATTTCTTCTAGAAGATTACCAGCCATAGTAGAGGAGAAAGAAGTTCTCCTATGGATAGAGATCCACAAACTTGATTAGAGGGCTTGTGTCTCCTTTGTATAGAGGTCCATAAACATTGTAATAGAGAAAGGATTCCTAATATATTTATTGAGAAAATATTAGTGAAATATTTTCTCTGTGGAGTAGCCCACATTGGGTGAACCATGTTAAATTGGTGTATCTATTGTGTGTGGTGATTTATGCATTGCTTTGATTACTATTGTTGATATTTCTATTGATACATTGTATAATATTGATTGGGAAAGAAAATTAAAAAGTGGTCTTATAATGTTCACCCCCCCTCTCAGTATAAGCTTGTGTTCTTCATTTATAATGTTCATCGACAAGTGATATAGGTGTAAAATACACTTTTCACCTAGGATACGAAGGACCAACCACAAAGGAGTTTTTTGGCACCCTAGAAGAAGCATCAAATTGAATACCAAGTATCCTGATAGAAGAGAAGCACTAATAATAACATAAGTAACACCTTCTACATGCAATAAAAGCATGGGTAAGAGTTCTACATGAACAGATACATAAAACATAGAAGAAGAGAGAGTGAAGTGTGAAATAATAGTGCATATGTGCTACAATGAAGGGAAGAGAAAGACATAATTTGGAGAGTAAAAGCATTGGATATTGAGCCTGAAAGTGAATTGAATGCATCATAGTGAATTAAGATCATCTTGACATTGTATGGTACAAAATAAAGCAAGCAAGACAAAGTTTTGGAGTGCCATGTTAAAGGAGGTTAGAAATGTTTAGTGTAATTTAAAACCTTTGCATAATATTAAGGAGATACAAGGCATAATATTGAATTCAAGGCTAATTAATTTATTATACTCAAGGTTTTTTAATAAAAGAATAAATAAGATATAGATTTACAACCTTAGAAGAATTATTGAATGATTTAGAAGTTTTTGAAGAAAGATTTTTTTAGAAACATTTTGAAATGACCTCATTCAAATTGCATAAAAATATTTTACAAATAGTTTAATCTGAAGGAATAAGGATTTCTAAATTGAAAAAGAAATATTAAATTTTCAAATACATTTGTTTTCTAAATTTCCAACTAGGGAGTTATAAGGAATTCAACACCAAATTTAAGTTTATTAAAATTTAGAAACTATATTATTGAAAATTGAAAGAAGCAAAACATAGAGTTGCTAGAAAGTTGTAAAATTTACTTTTAAAGAGGCATAAGAAATCCAACTTAAATATCTTGAAAATAGAACATTATCAAAATTAAAATTTTATCAAAATATCATTAGCTTTCTATTCATAAACAGGAAGAAATAAGATTATTGTCTTGAAGAGTAAAATTTGAACATTAGGAAGTACAGTGGTTTCAACAAAGGTAACCTAGAAAGCTAAGCATTTTTTCAAGACCATATTGTATTAAAAATATTTGGGAGATACAAGGTATTCTAAAAAACGTGAGACTTGAAAATATATTATCAAATTTTATCTTATACTAGGCAGCTAAAAGGAATACTACCTAGAAATTTGAAAAAATAAATTCTTGACAAAATCATTGTTTGGTCATTAGTATATTAGAAAGTTAGAGAATTGAAAGTTAGTATTTGATTATATACTCTAAATATAGGGATTCATACAGAAGTCAACCTCAAAGTTTTAGAGATTTTAAAATTCTACCAAGATTGTTCTTTTTAAATCAAAGAGTTGCAAGAAAGATTACTTTCTATGAAAAATATTATTAAGTATATATGATTCGAGGAATCAAAATGGTTTAGAGACATACTCGATTCTATAGATGATAATAGAAAATATATAATTAAAAGAGAAGATCCAATATGGCTTAGAAATATTTTTGAGAATTCACAAGTTGATAGTTTGGCAAAAGCGAGACTCTATAGAGACATATTCCAATGACATGATGAAACAAATTAATGACAACTATATTAATGACTATATTGGGAATAAAATAAAAAACCATACTCAAAAGGTAGAAAATAATATTGATCAGAATTTGTACTACAAATTTATGAAATAAGTAAAGATAGAATTGCTTTAGATGTACACAAATATTTTTACTATTTTATCAAGAAAATGGATGAACTTGATTTTTCAAATACAAGTAACAAAGGAGTAGAGAAATTTTCACAATGCACTTATTGCAACAAGGTTGGTCATGAGAAGGAAAATTGTTGGACTTTACATCAATGTAAATATTGTGGAGGAAAATCTCACTCATATTTTTTTTGTTACTATAAATATATGTACTATAGAATATTTGAAGAGATATTGATATTCAAACTAGATTGTATTTTTCAAGTTCTTATTTTTGAAGCATCTACTAATAATGAGTTCAAGTTTGAATTTTTTTAAGAACAAGAAGAAAGGTCATCCATAGAACAAAAATAAAATATAAGAAAAAAATTAACTTGTTCTTCAGAAAAGATAAGAAAAGAAAAGCAAAAAACAAAAAGAAATAGAATGGATCGATTATAATCCACTTATGACTTGCAAGATAATGAGATCTCTTGTTCATCAAGGATACTTAGAAAAATTTAAGAATGAAGATCTTATCAACCACTTTGAAATACAAAAAAATAGTGGAATGAAGAAGACAAGAAAAGATAACATGAGCTCTAAGAATAAGATGAATAATAAAATAAAAGAAGAATAAAAATCAAGTTGAGCTAAATAACATATGAAAGAAAAAGATCCATATTGAAGAGTAAAGTCTTCAATAACCAAATCATGTAATACAGGGGGTGTTGGAATATATTACATTATTTTGTACATGCTAATGTACCATCTTGGGTACATCTTTAGATGAGGAGTATATCTTATATTAGGATTTGAGTAGTTACTTTATGCAATATAATAAATGCACAAATATTGTTAGAATGTGCAAGGTACTTGTTATAAATAGGAATATAAAGTATCCTAGGAATATAGAAGGCCAAGATTCATATTCTACTATATATTGGCCTTTGTAGTAGAGAGAAAAAGAGAGGGATAACCCTTTTAGCTAAATATTTTTGGAGGATTTGCATTGGAGCATCAAGGAAATGGGCTAGAATTATCCAAAATAAATACTTGGAGGGTAGAAAACACTTTATTAGTTGTTCTAATCCTCCATGTGGGTTTGTTTTTGATAAAATATAATCAATAGAAGGAATGTTCTATGGAAAGGTCTAAAATGGAGAGTAGGCAAGGGAAACAAAATTAAATTTTGGAAAGACCCTTGGATTCAAGAGTATACTTTAGTGAACTATAGAAAGTTCAAAGATATTAAAGAAAATTTAACCAAAACCTATGATAATAAAATTAATGGTTACATTCATAGGGTGGGTGATTTTCAGTTGTGGAAAATCATGTAAGAATATATGCAAGGCTTAGGGGTAAATATCTACAAAACCTCCTAAGGAATTATTTAGGTAAAGGTTTAGAGGAGGATCAGATAATATGGGTAAGAAACCAGCAAGGTAAGTACTTAGTGAAAGATGGATATAGATTATTGGGTAAAGTAACCTCAGAGAAACCCGATCTTAAAAGAATTTGGAAGCTAAAAATCATCCTTAAATTTACTATGTTTTTTTGGACTTCCATTCTCAATAAGATCCTTACAAAAGATAATTTTTCAAAATATGGATTGTGGTTCCAACTGTTTGTGTCTTATGATATTCTAAATATGCTATTGAGAGAAGTTAATGTTGCTTGGGTAATTCCAAATTCTCTAATAAATATTTGGGAACAATGGCACTTAGGAAGCAATATTTTTTGACAAAAATGCATTCCACATATTTGTTGGGGATTTTGTTGGAAAGAAATAGATGAGTGTTCAAAAATAAAACCAGAGGAATAATTAGGGTTTGTGCCAGGATAAAAACAACCCTATTGGAGGATTGTATTAAAAACAATGGACAATAAATTCTTGCAACGATCCTCTCTAGGAAAAAATATATATTAAATATGGAAAAAATCAATAAGGTGAGACTAGATACTAGATGGGAACATTCCCATAAATACTTGTTAAAAATTAACTTCAATGGAGCTACAAAAGGTAACCCGTGTCATGCTGGTGGTGGGAGTCTCATTAGGAATGATGGAGGTCAGGTAGTAGTTGCATATGCTGAGGATATAGGAATTACCACAAATCACCAAGCTGAAGCAAAGACAATGCTTATAGGCCTCCGAATTGTAGTGAATTTGGATTTTAGGAGAACTGTTCTTGAGGGGGATTCCAAGAATATTATAACTTCCCTTAAAAAAGGGAGTTAAATAATTCTAGTATTTTCCAAATAATTACATATGCGATGAATATTTTTGGAAACCTAGAAGAAATTCAAGTTAAACATATTTGTAGAGAGGGAAACAAAGTTATCGATAAAATGGTGAATACAGTAGTTAAATCGTAAAATTTCAAAATATGGACATATGCCCCCATGAAGTTGGAAATATTATAAGAATTGATAATTAATCTAGGAGATAAAGAGGGATGAGCAAAGAAAAATACTTATTAGTATCATGCGATGAAGGATTTCAGCACACTAAATTACATTATTATCAATAGTTTCTTTATCAATTACGTAAAGCATTGAGCACTGCATCATCTATGTTAAATAGAAGTATAGCAGGAGGAATATTACTTCAGCTTCTCCATCAACAGGTTTAGCCCAGGTTTGTTTGCTTTACTAAGATAGGGCTATCTTGCATTTGTATGATCTTCTCTTATTTTTTTCTTGTATATCTTTTGAGCTTTATTTAAAGGGTTGGGGTTCTTCAACCCTTTTTTTTATAAATACAAAAAAAATAGAGAGGGAGAGTGCAAGAGAACATTATAGTAGAGTACATTCTCAAGTTAGATACAATGCAGATCATGTATGAAGAATGGAGCATTTGAGATCTCCACATTTTGTATGAAGATCCCATTTTCATGAGCTTTCATTAATGGTAGTTTTATGAGTTATTATATAAGTTTATTATGAGTTTTACATGCTTATTATATTACCATTATCATATATTTAATATTGCATGTTCATTTTATGCTTTGTGGTTGTATTTCTTTAATTATTCAGCATCAAAAGCTAACATTTTTTTACTGTTTTACATATTTTTTCTTTTCTCTTCAATACAATAGGGAAGGAAACCACCACTACTCTTTAAAAAATTTCCATGTACAATGGGAACAAGGACCTAGTGATAAGGTTCGATGTAGTTCCCATGTTGGTGGATCTTGTTGACAACAAGGATGAGAAGTTGGGTGTTGTTGCAATGAATGAGGCCTGTATCATGCTCTTTGTTCTTCTCGGGTATGCAGAAGTATTGGAGGCCATTAGATGCAACAAAATTCCACTTTTTTCCATGCTAATTTATTTGGTCAAAGTGGGAAGTGAGAAAGAAACGGAGAGCACCATTGGATTTTTGGTGGCCATGTGCAGAAGTAGTGGCAATTATATGGTGCAGAGGTTGGTTACACAATTTCCTTAAAGTATTATTTTGGCCCTACAAATAGTGGTATGGATGGGATCCCCTTGAGCCAAAAATAAAGCAAATTATCTTATCAAAATTCTAGATATGTAGTTGTTGAAGCCTTAAGAAGTTGCATATAACAATGATATTGGAAAATTGACTATCATTTTAGTGTTATGCACAAGTAGTTGTGCTACGCTATTAGTTTTAATTAGTATATATTTTAACCCTCTTGGGATCAGATCCACTTTGATTATGTTTGGGGAATTAAACACCCCCACTTCCATTAAACACAAAATAACAATAAAATATGTTTAATAAAGTAAAAAATCTCAATATCCTCTTATGTTTTGGAGTGTACTTTTTTTGTTGTTGATTTTGGTAAGAATTTTTCCTATATTTTCTATTCTTAATTCTTCAAAAGTTCCATAAATTTACTTTTCAAGATTCCTTGTAGGCTTTACATTCTATGTCTTTTTAGGCTTCACATTCTAGGATAAAATATTTTTTGATATCCATTGCTCCTATTATACAAAAAGGCATATATTTGTTTTGACCATACCTCTTGCATTTATCAATTTTGCATCTAAGTTGGCTTGAATTAAATATTAGCTAGTCTATAAGCATTTTTTTCCTCCCATTTGATATTTTCTTGTATGTACTTTTTGTCTTTATTTAAAATTTAGGTTGAACTCGATGATGTAATATTGTTCTTTCATTCTTAAATTTTTCAATCCACATGACAAGTTTTAATTTTTTCCTCATGTACTCTTTAATTTCTTTGCTGAAATTTTTGAACTTATGAAATTGGGTATTTTTTTCCAACTATTTGTTGTTTTCTTTCATGAATGTCTTTTTCTATTTAGTGTTTCTTTGATTACCTATTTTTAGCAACCTGCTACTTTTCATTATTTTTATTTTATTTAGGTACCCATAGTATCATAACCTTTAATTTAATTGGAAACATATTTATTTCAAAAAATAAAATCTCATGTGGAATTTAATGTTTTTTTTATTTTTTTTAATAAATGGGTAAAAATTTATTGATAAAAATTTTGGATTATAGAGTACAACTGAGCTTCCAACCAGGACTCAAATAAATAGCCAAACATGCTAAAACAACTAGACTAGAATGACACCCAAAAAAGACAACAAGAACAAACCACATTAAGTTTGTACATCATTGTGGATCAAATCCCACAGGCGTTGAGAGTCCCTAGATGGGAGACTCTCCCAATTATTGATACTCCAAGGATCTAGCAGCCCAGAATCCCTTTTGTCCAAGTAATCAGCAACCACATTCCATTCCCTTGGAATGTGCACAAAGGATATAAATTCAAACTCTTCACTCATTTTGAGAATCTGGACGACTACAGAGGCCAACTGCAAATTAAATTCCTCCACCCTTTTACTGTTTAAAATATTAACCACAATTTTAGAGTCAGACTCGCAGATAATCCTATACTATCCAAGAGAAAACCCCCTCTAAAAGGCCTAAATAATTGTAAGAGCTTCCATAAAATTATTGGAGTGAACACCTTTATAAATGGAAAAAAAATTGACACCACCAGTAGAATCTCTTCCAACATCGCCAATGCCAGCATGTCCAGGATTACCCCTGGACGATCCATCAATATTAATTTTTAAAACTCCTCTAGGGGGTGGCCTCCACTTACCATCTCTTCTAACCTTCTTGTTGAGCTAAGGAACCCTACTAGGGCTAGAAGAGTTCACACAATCCCCAAAGAGACCAAGGGCTTGTTGTACCTTCTCCTCCCTATAATCCAAAAGAGGGTCCACATCACATTTGTTATGGATGGTTTCCTAAACCATCTATAGGATCCTTTTCCAAATCTATTGAACCAAATAACTACCCTAAAATATGTGTCAGTTTTGTTCGAGCCAAATTTTCTAGATGATCAATAAGGGCCCAAATTCCAAGCCACCCAAATGAAGGGGGCCTTGGCCGAAGGTCTGCCCAGAGTACTTCAAAACTCCACTAGGGACAACACATGAAAACATGGATGGTTCCAAGAACTCCACCAATGGTGCCAAATATCTTTGGAAAAGGAGCATTGGAAAAATAAATGAGAAGAGTCATCCTCATTCTTACTACAAAGGACACAAAAATAGGGACCCTAAAATCCCCTCTTCCTCACATTATCCCAAGTGAGGCATTTATTACGAGCTACCAACCAGAGAAAGAAGTTACATTTTGGCCAGAAAAATTTGTTCCACACCTTTTTCCACTAAGTGGCAGGAAGACTCCCATAATTTTGCTTATCAAGAACCTGATAACCATAGGCTACCCAGTAGGTTCCCTTAGGATCAGGGTTCCAAGCTAGAACATCTTTACCCCTCAATCAAGAACAAGGCCTCCCCATAATAATAAGAGCAAGCACCTCTCTTTCCTTCGTCAGTCCCCCCTAGGGCCATTCTTGTGGATATTTCCACCTATACATCTCCATATTTACAAAATAATGGATTTTATTAAAGTCCTCCACATGAGACCAGCCTAATTCCAAGAAAAAAATGCTTAGGGAACATAACCTAGGATATTGATTTAAGATAGGAGGGTGACCATCCCAAGAATCCTCCTACAAAATAGCATTTGGTTCCTGATTGCAAATACAAAACAAACCCTGCTTGATTAAATTTGATCCTCTTTTCAGAGTGTCCTAGATAACTAAACCTTTCCCAACCAAACTGACTATAGGGATCTCAGCCTCAGAAATACCTCTCAAGTATTTACAAGATAATATTTTAGCCCAAATCTGATCTTGAGAGGTACACCATCTCCAATAAAGTTTTGCATCCAAAGCCTGCCCAAAAAGAGTTGTCTATCGCAACCCAAGGCCTCCATCTTGCACTGTCCTACATATAGAATGTCACCTAACCAAACTCCATTTAGATTGATCAATTTTTCCAGACCATAAAAACTATCTTGACAAAGCATCCATGTCCTTGATGAAGTGATAGGGAGATAGTTGTACAAAACATCTATAAATGGGTAAATCTTGAACAACATATTTTAAAAGCAACAATCTACCTGTAGTGGATAGCCATCTAAAAGTCTAGTAATTCACCTTCCTTACAAACTTACCAAGCATAGACTGCCAATAATATCTAGGTAGAGGATGAGATGAAATTGGAATACCAAGATAAATGAAGGGGGGAGTCCCAACCTGGAATCTTAGAATGTGGGAAATCCTGGCTTGAATAAGAGGAGGGGTATTGAAGAAGAAAATGGAAGACTTGTCCTCATTAATCAACTGTCCAGAAGCACCGGATATATGTCAAGAGACTGTCTAATATTTCTAGCTTCCCTGATAGTGACAACTCCCAACAAAGCAATATCATAAACAAATTGAAGGTGGGAAAGAGGTGGCAAACTACTATCCCACTTCCACCCCTAAATGAGACCCTACATGACTCATAATGATAAACAAATAAGGAGATAAAGGATATCCTTACCTCAAACAACTTTGATGGGTCATTATTAACAAGAACAGAGAATGAGGAAGAAGAAACACAACTCATCACCCATCTAATCCATTCCTCCTCAAATCAAAAAGCAATAAGAACTTTCTAAATAAAGGACCATCTGACCTAATCATAGGCTTTGGCCATGTCCAACATAATGAACATAGTTATCTCCTTAGAAGTTTTCATCGAGTGAATAGCTTCTGTAGCAATAACAACCCCATCCAAGATTTGTCGGCCAAAAACAAACCCTCCTTGCTCCTCATAGATGATTTTTCTCAACCATATCTTCAACCTCTCAACAATAATTTTTGTGATGATCTTATACACAACATTGCAAAGAGCAATAGGCCTGAACATATCCAATGAATTTACTCCCTCTTTTTTGGGTATAAGCACCACAAAGGTAGCATTTAGGGCCCTTAGCATATTTTTGTTCTTTTGGGACTCATGGACCACCTCCAAAAGATTAAATTTTATTAAATCCCAAAACTCCTAATAAAACTCAATCGAGAATCCATATGGGCCTAGGGATTTTCCTTTTTCATCTTGAATACAACATTTTCCAACTCCTCAAGGGAAATTGGACCCATCAAGTGCTCATTCATCTCTCTAGAAACAATAAGCTTTTCATTCTCATCATTTGATAGGGAGTCATACTTGAAGAGAGGAAAAATATCTCTTAGTCTCTTCTAAAATATCCCTGAAAGAAGATAGCAGGGCACCCTGAGAATTCACAAGAGAGGTAATCAGATTACCATTACAATGAGCCTTAACTGAGTTATAAAAGAATGTTGTGTTCCTATCCCATTCCTAAAGCCAATCTACTCGAGCTTTTTGTTTCAAAAAAAAAATCTTCTTTTAGTTCCCATTCAGCAAGGTCTTTCGTAGCCTCAGATTCCTCGACAATAAGCTCCTTCATGAATCCCTGATCTCTAATCTTCCTTGAAGCTTCTTCCATCCTCCTAAGAGTTGCCATCTTAGACAAGGAAAGGTTCCCAAAATTTAGTCTATTCCATCTCTTCAATTTATTTTTTACAAATTGTAGTCACTTCATAAAGGAATACATAGCGGTGCCATGAGGAGGTTTGCCAATGGTCCACCAGCCTTGCATGAAATCATGAAGCTTAGGATCACAAAGCCACATAAGTTGAAACTTAAAGGATTGATTATTTTTTAGCCCTAACTCCAAAGTAGAGAGTTTGATAGGCCAATTATCAAAACCACTACCCTCCAGAATCATAGAACTAGCACTTCTGTTATTACCCATCCAATAACTGGATATCAAAAACTAGTCTCTCTAATATGGAAGCTCCCCCACACCTTCTATTATGCCAAGTAAATATCCCATTTTTTGGCTGGATGTCAACCAAGTTTAGGGCCTGGATATGAGCACTGAAGATAGAATAAAAAGGCCCGAGACGGTCCACCCCACCATGTTTCTCCTCTAGACAAGTGATAGAGTTGAAGTCTCTAGCCAAAATCCATGGGTACAGGGGAACCAAACTTATCACAAAGTAAATTTGCTCCCACAAATTCACTTTACCATTGTAATCAATAGGAGCATACACATTTGTAAGTAGGATGGTTTCACTAGATTCATTATCATGCCCGACCATCAAAATAGACCATCTGCTAGAAATCCAAGTAAGAGGGGATATCTTAACTGGATTCCATAAACAAGTGATACCACCAACATATCCACATGCACCAATACACTAGCATTACCCCCTTCTCCACAACTTGGGAGCAATATTGAACATACTATCAATAGCCAATTTAGTCTCCTGAATAAACACCACATCCGAAGAATGCACACAAACCAAATCACGAACAACTTTTTATCTGGGGATGTTGTTCAACCCCCTTACATTCCATGAGAGGATAATCATTTTTGGGGGTTATAAAAATGGGATTCCAATGTTCTCACCAAGCCTAACTCCACCAAAGTCTCCCCCATTAACTTAATTTTATCCTGGTCCTTCTTCTGACCCACCTTCATATTCTTATCCAAAAAATGCTTTTTAATTATTTTTTACTACAATCCCAACACCGTAGGAGTTTTGTAGTCCAAGGATGACTACATCAGTGCTTGAGTAGGAGAGGGCATAAATAAATTTGTACCACTTTCCAAAATAGTTTCCCTTATAGGGCTAGATCCAACCATGTCCCCTATACTTAGATCCAAATCCCTTTGTTCTTCATTTAAACCCCCTAGATCTGATTCCTTAAGTTCCCCCTCAAGAAGAGACATATGATTTGACCTTGTTATATTTACATTAGGTAGCGACATTTCAAGTATCTCCATGCACTGATCAAGATCATCTAATATTTCAAAACGGTTGAGTAGAGCATCTGGCTAGCTATCCTTAAGGTCTTTTTTTCCCTTCGTCCTCTATTTTGGGCTTTTACTGGAACAAAACCTTCCTTATCCCGCTCCCCTTCCTTCATCGGGGCTTTTCCTTTATCAAAAATTTGTCCAGACCGAGAGGGCCCAGGATTTGAAGCCATAGGAGGGACAAACTTAGGGCATTTTCTTTGTAGGTGGCCATATTCATAGTAAATTCGACAACGAAATGGAAGATCTTCATAGTCAAGTTTTTGAACCCATGTAGTTGATCCAAATTGTATTTCAATATAATATGGAATAGGATTATTTAATTCAATTTCAACACAAATACGAGCAACAGAGATTACCTTTTTATCCATTTTCTATTGTGACAGTACCATTTCCTAGGTAGAAGGGTAATCTTATGCAAGATATCAGTTCTCTAGAATTCCAATGGGAGCCATGGAAGTCGCACCCATACTAGAACCCACGATGACCGCTCCTCTTATAGGTTTAAATCCATGTGTCAGGGTTTAAGAAAGAGTCCCACTTGGTTATATAAATAAGGACCCCCTTCAAATGCTTTGGTACGATCTGCAATACAAGAGAAAACCACCATAAAATAGTTGTTCACACTTAGCATCACCTCCACATCACCTTCAAGATTCCAAGTCTTCCTGACCCAAGCCTCCAAAAAGGGGAGAGAAATTTGGATGCCCAAAAATTGTTTAGTTATATACTCCACATATTCCACCACTGAGTTTGGTTTAACCACTAGAACGGGCCTGGCTTCACATCGTTCCAAACATCCATTGTTCTTTAACAAGCAGTTCTCGACATGCACTAGAAAATCATGTTCCTTCTAGTAATTTTTAGATGAAAAACATCACGAGCATGCACTCTCATTGCCGTACCCGATGCCATCATGACATTCCTCCATTTTTTCAAACCTCCTCCAAAAGCTGCTACCATCTTCGTAGAGCAGTTTTTCTTCATCAAACCCTAGCAGAGTCTAATGTTTTTTTGAAATTATTTTTAATGAATCACTTTTGTTTTTTTCTATTTGTTTTCATTTAAAATTTGATATGTTGCTATCCCACACCTCACATCCCTATAACCCACTGAAATAATCAATAACCCAAAAAATATCCTAAAGATATTTCAATCCCATTAATATATTTCTTATCTCTATTTTACATTGAGTAATGTGCCCTCCATATTGTTTGTACTTGTTTCATCCTACATGTTCCTTAATTGAGTTTACTTTGAAAATATAACCCAATGTATTTACATTTTGTTGTTACCTCTAAAGGATTTCCTTCAAACAAAATATATGATTGTTTTTCTCTCTTCTAGTAGAGAAGACCATAAACATAGTCTTGCTAATATCTATTTGCATCCTAAATTCTTTACAAGAATGCTCTAAAGCCTTTAGATGTTTTTTTTAAATTTTAAGTGTCTTACACATCAATATGAGATCATTAGCATTGTTGGAGATATTACATTATTTGGTACATTAAAGAACCATAAAGTACTATTGTAAATATTAGTTTAGAAAGCAAGTTCAATATTTATCTAATGTATATGTCAAAGTGTAAAGAGTGTTTATGTATTATGTAAGGTGTCAAGAGTGCAAGTGTGAGGTGTGAGTTATGAGTGTGTAAGGTATCAAGTGTGCAAGTAAAAATTCATAATATGTGTCAAGATGTGAAGTACAAAGTTATGTAATCATGAGATGTTTTGTCATAATTTAAGGGATGTGAAATGTTGCATCTTCCATGCGTTTGAGGGGGAAAATTGTTAAAAAATACATAGAGGAATTGGTAACACCATTAGATGCTGCCATATAAAACATAACCTTTTCAAAATCCTACTTTTTTTTATAATAAAAATAAATTTGCTCTTATATCTAACTTAGTTTAAGGGGTTAGTATATATATTTTTTTTAAACAACAAAGCCATCCAACTATTTCATATTTATAATTTTTTTCAAATACATAGAAGAATCGGTAACACAATTGGATGTTGCTATATAAAACCTAACCTAGTGGTTTAGAAGAAATTAATGGAACCCCAACCCTTACTTTTTTTTTAAGATAAAAACCAATTCACTCTTATATCTAACTTAGTTCATCTTTAGCAAATTAGTATATTTTTTTCCTTTAAAATATGAACCATCCAACTATTTCATATTTGTAATTCTTTTTCAAATGAATACATAAAGAGAATAAGTAATCCCATTGGATGTTGCCATATAAAATCTCACCTTCTTGTTTAAAATAAGTAAATGAGACCCTAACCCTAACACCATTGCATGTTGTCATATAAAACCTCATCTATTGGTTTAGAAGAAATCAATGGTACCTTATCCTTCATGACATCAAACTGATAGAAACAACAGACAAACACTTGGTTTCTACCATCAACCTAAGCCCTAACCACTATGAAAAGAGACCAAAACACATTTAAAATAAGTCAATAAGACCTATCCTTCGTTACATCAAACTGATAGAAACAACAGACAAACACTTGGCTGCTACCATCAACCTAAGCCCTAACCACTATGAAAAGAGACCAAAATATATTTAAAAGAAGTCAATGGGACCTCGACCTTTACGACAGACAACTAACAAACACTTGATTGCTATCCAACCTATCTTCTTTTGAGTATGTTGTAATTTGAACCTTCAACTTCTTAAAAATATACCAAAATTATAACCACCAAATAAAAACTCTAATCACCATAATTTAAACCTTCGTCAAAATTTCAATCAAACCTCATGTTGTATTTGTCTCCTTTATAAATAATCCTTGGGGCTAGTTTTTCGGTCAAAGTCAAGAAAAACTAATGTTGTAGCCTCTATAAATTTCGAAGAAACAGTCTATTTTTAAATAAAGAAATAAGACTAGTTATATAATCTAAGGCGAATGCCGGCAAAATTTAGTATTTGTCTCGCTTTATAAATAATCCTCGGGGCTGGATTTTTCGGTCACTGTCAAGGAAATAAAATGTTGTAGCCTCTCTTTATAATTTTTGAAGAAACGGTATATTTTCTAATAAAGAAATAAAGAAATAAGGCTAGTTATATAATCTAAGGCGAATGCTACGTTAAACCAAAACAAATTGAATTCGTCTACCAATACGTTGTTCGAATTGATTTATGTCTCATGTGGAGTCTAATTGTTTAGAACTTTCACTGTGCTTTATAGTCGAGAATATCCAGATATAGTTGAAGTGGGTTAACGTAGTCGACTTTATCGTCATGCTAGGACCGAGTACGTTGTTCGGACACATCTTTCGACAATGCAACTCCAACCTAAAAAGGTGTAGATACATGAGTGCATTGTTCCATTCTGAAAAGAATAAGTTTACAATGTATCTTTTTTTGGCTAATCCATATCTTCTTTTCACCACAATTTTTCTTCACTTCAATAACCAAGAAATAGTATAATGAGCCAAGGTCTTTCATGTCAAATTCTCTTGACAACTCATACTTGGTTTTTTTCATAAGATCCTTTGATTTTCTAAAAATAAGAATGACATCTACATATAACACCAGAGAGTGATTACCTTCATGCTTGAGATAGATACAATGATAAACATCAGTTCTCACAAAACCATGTCTAATCACAAAGGTATCAAAACTTTTATATCATTACCTTGAGGATTGCTTCAACCCAAACAATGACTTTCTTAGCTTACATACAATATTTCACGTTGTCTTCATGTAAATGTCTTCATTGAGATCTCCATAAATAAAAGTTGTCTTAACATCCATTTTCTCAATTTCACAATCATTTGCAACAACTAATGCAAAGAGTAATCTAAAAGATGCAATATTTACCATGGGAAAAAATGTTTCTTCAATGTCAAGCCCTTCAACCTAAGAGTATCCTTTTGGTACTAATATGGCTCGATATCTCTCAATTGAACCATTAGCCTTGTATTTCCTTTTAAACATCCATTTACAACCAATTGCCTTTCTACCCATAGGCAAAACTTGCAAGTCCTAAGTCTTATTTTTGTCTAGTAATTACTTCATCACTAATGAGAGCATATTTAACACCTACAAGCTCATCACTCATGGAAGATAATGCACAATTATTGTATTCATCATAACCAACTATAATTGGTGCACTCCTTTATCATTGACTTATTCTCAAAGTTTACACCTCTTGAATAATGTCAAAATTTTGGAGTTGCTCCTTATGTGTAGGTTGTTCTTCTACAACTTGAGGCTTATTGGACTCTTCCACAATAATTTAATTATCATATTTATGCTATCAATTACATAAAATTCATTAGTATCATGTGGCAAAGGAGTAGAAGTGAGATCTACACTTAATGGTGGAAAAATTTGTGGCTGATTTTTAGCTTGTTGATTTCTCAAACTAGTAGTTATATCAAATTATTCTTGGTTGTTTGGGGTTGTTTCTATGAAATATTATTTTTTGTTGATGTCTTATTTGAATGCTACATCATGATTGAACACATGGTGATGGTGTGAAGGTTCAATACTTTGTAATCTTTGATTCCATCACCATATCCAATGAGTACTCTATTAACAAATTTATTGTCTAGTTTTTTATTATTTTCCTTGGGTACAAGAACAAATACTTCACACCCAAACACGCTCAAATGAGTAATCGAGGGTTTGAATCCACTCCAAGCTTCCTATCGTGTTCTCCCATTGAGAAGGTGATATATTATTCACGTAGTTAGTTGTATTAACAATATTTACCAAAAAAATATTTATTCAAACCTACATCATCGCTCATGCTTCTTGTCTTCTCCAAAAATATCTTATTGATATTTTCTACAACTTCATTCTATTATGGCATATATGAAGATGTTTTTTTCCTTTCAATACCATGCAACTTGTAAAAAGTATTGATTTCCTAGGAGCAATATTATCCACCATTATCACTCTTCAAAGCCTTCACTTTCTTCTTAGTTTATCTTTCAACTGTAGCAACAAACTCTTTGAAGCAAACATGAACCCCTAACTTTTTTTTAAGAAAGTAAACCCATTATTAGTTGTAATTGGATAGTAAATTTTAATTTCTTTTTACAAAATAAAAACCTTCAAATTAATCCTTATCAAAAGCCCTATTGTTTTTTCCAAACTATTCAAAATCCCCTAAAAACTTTCCAAATCAATTTTATAATGTGCAATTAGTTTAATTAAGGGTTTTGTATTAAGAATTAGGGTCCACATTCCTTTTTGTTAGGTATTAATTGTTATCTTAGATAAATTAATTATATTTTTTATAAAGTTCTACTAGAGCGGGTTGTGACATACTATCTCCCTTGGATTAAACACATTCCTTTGTGTTTCTCATCAGTTCCTAGCTTAGTTAATGCAGGAAAACAATAAAAATAACATTAGTTCTTTACAAAATAGTTAGAACCATCATCCTTTTCAAACATAGTACTCTCCCAAAGCTTTTTGGTTCTGATCTACCAAGGTAGAGAGCATACTCCCTAAGCTCTAAGATTTCTCTCCCCCAAATTAATTGTCTCTTCTTTTTATAATTCATCCTATTGTGGCAGATCCACAACACACCCCAAAATTGGGGACCCACCTTTTTTGCAGGCTTGCAGAAGAAATCTCAGTGACCCAGATGCTAAAATGAAGAAAAGAGAAAAAAATGCACAAGTGTTGAAAGTGTCGCGAAATCGCGACATGTCGCGAAATCGCGACCTGTCGCACCATCGCTGTCGGAAAATAGAAAGTTGTCGTGATATCGCGACATTTCGCTGGCAAAAAATAGAAAGTTGTCGCGATATCGCGACATGTCGCTGGCAAAAACAAAAAGTTGTCGCGATATCGCGACATGTCGCTGAAAAAAATGAAAAGGTGTCGCGAAATCGCGACATGTTGCTCTATTGCGGCCCAGGTAGGAGAGAGAAATACAAGAATGAAAATCGACATGATTTCACGACGTATGGAGCTTCCACTGCTTGGAAATGAAAAGTGTCATGATTTCGCGACGTATTGCTATGAAAGTGTACGGACGATGAAAATGGTAGAAATTTCACGATAGGTTGCGGAGAGATGGTCCGCAGGAGAAAATGGTCATGATTTTGTGACGTGTTTTGGAAAAGTGTACGAACGATGAAAATGGTAGCAATTTTATGACAGGTTGTGGGCAAATGGCGCAGAATCGAAAAGTGTCACAATTTTGCGATAGAAAGCCGCATGATACTTTGAATGAAAAATCGTCGTGATTTCATGACAAGAAGCAGCCAAGGCGTACGGAGAAGAGAAACATTTCATGACAGAAGGCAGCATTACAGCCAGAAACAAAAGGTGTCACGATTTCGTGACATAAAATGACTGGATAGCCCAAAACGAAAAGTCATCGCGATTTTGCGACAAGTTACAGCAAAAGGGTACAAAACAGAAAAGTGTAACAATTTCACGATAGGTGGTGATGAGATGGCCCGAAGCAGAAAAACATTGCAATATCGTGACATGTCTCATTTTCGTTGTGTAGGAGGAGAAACAATGCTACTGGTCAAAAACGTCGCGATATCACGACATGTCTCATTTTCGCTGGGAGTGACTGCAAGAAGGGCTACTGACAGAAAGGCATCGCGATATCGTGACATGTCGCATTTTTGCGGCCAAGAAGGTGAACAGGCTGCATGCCATTTTTGTCATGATTTTTGTAGAAAGACGTTACAAAAAGCATAGAGAACATGAGACATGTGGCATACAGGTGTCAGAGTTGTAGAAGCGTTACATGCAACAGAATATTTCAAATGTTTTGACATAAAGCATGGAATAAAGGCATCAAAAATGTGGGAATCTGAAGAGGCGCATTTTGGGAGGTGAAACAAAGATATGTAGGGAAAATCGAAGAGCCATGCCAGACAGTATAAAGCCAGAAGTGCAGATTGAAGGAAGCGTTGGAAATTGTTGTTTGCAAAGTTGCAGAGACAAGGGCTTTATGCCATTCTGGGCCTGCACTTTGGCAATTTCCTTCATTTGTTCTGGATTTGTTACACCTGGAACATTCTGTCATTGTAACTGTCATATCATTGTAATATAGAGATACAGAAAGTTGGCATCTCATTGATGAGAAAGGAGTTATTTCTGCATGCATGATTTAATGTTTTATTTTTCTCTTTCAGATTTCTAGGCTTTTAGGTGAATTTTAATGCAAGTGTTCTTGGTTACTTCATGTGAATGTCTAAATCTGAAATTACTTTAGAAACCCTAGAAACCAACACCTAGCTTATCTAGATTGTGCGAATTTGCAGGTTCTATAGGTTAGGTTGCATGCAGAAACCTCATTATCTTTGGTTTCATCAATCAATATGGTAGCATTTTGGACATAGTTTAATTGCATCTTCATTTGCATGTATTTTATTTTCAAATCCTTATTTTATTTTCTGCATTTTAATTACAGTCATTTAAATAAATAACTGAAAGCTCGTCAAAACCCAAGTTTGGAATAGATTTATTCATTTTGAGTCCACTGTAAATTCAAAGTAAATTAAACTATAGTGCCCCTTGTTAACATCTACTTGCAACCCTAAGGTATTCCCAGCAACTATATTGAACAATATCATTGGTGTTAAAGAAGCAACATAACAGGAACCTTGGAGAAATTACTTTCTTTGCAAGCAAAGGATTTTAGGACTCAGATCCTACCGGAGAGTGTGCTTTCACAATTGGGTGAAAACACGACTCAACAGATTGGTGCTAGAAGGAGGGCCTGAACTGGTTTATTTTATTTTGATTTTCATACCTGAATATTATCTTTTGATCTGATTTTGAAATCATTTGTTAAATCTCACAAACGGCTAAACTGCAACATTGGTTTTTGTTTTTGTTGCAGGTTTTCTTTGAAATAGCCGAGGGTTTCATCAGGCAGGCTAGACCCACCACGTCGTATTGCGACCAGGTCCCAAACAACCGAGGAAACCATTTTTCATGACCTTACTGGTACTCCCAAGAACAAAGCCAAGAAAGTCATAAGCTCACCAGTCACAAAAGACCTGTTTTCTCCAGGAACATCGAGTGGACCTACGCCAGTAATATCCATTACCCCTAGTGTGCCTATAGTAAGTAATATTTCTACTACTATTGTAGGTCTGTCTTCATCAATTTTGAGTCAAATGGCTCAAGCTCCAGCAGCTCCTTGGTATGGAGCTAACAATACTCCTTTGAATATTGCTGGGGATATCCATGAAATCCCCAAGAACATTGAAAGATTTCTATCCAAATACAAACCAGATGGCCCAAGATTAGCAGAAGAACATATCCAAGCCTATAGGGATGTTTTAATTAGGCTGCAAGTTCAATATGAAGATGTGGCCTACAGACTGTTCCCCATGAGCTTAGATCCAATAGCATATGAATGGTATATATGCTTGCCAACTGGTTCAATCACCTCTTGGATACAAATGGAAAATGCCTTTGTCAATCAATTTAGGTCACCCTTAGATCTTGCAACTATTTACAATCAGTTTATTACATGCAAAAGGGGCCAAGGGGAACCGATCAGAATGTTTAATCAGAGATTCCAAAAGTGCTATAACAGAGCAATTAGGCACTTTGCTATTGATCCCGTAGTGGCTTTGCAGATATATTTTGGGGCATTGGACCCCATGATAGCCATGTTTGCAAGACGCAACCCTCAGGTTACCACGCTGGCTTTGGCCTATAATGAAGCCATGACTATCGAGCAGCAAATGACACCACAAGTCTATGGGTTTACCCAGATGCCTGTGATGGGACAGTATGCTTCATATGGTCAAGCTCCCCAGGCAAATAAACTCATGGCACCACAAATGACAAGCATGAACGCCTTCCCATATCAGCAGCTGTATCCACCAACACCCGTGTATGCACCCAGCCCAATCCAACCAATCACATCCATTCCACCTATCCCTGCATTTTTGTAGAACAGTCAATCAACTATGCAAGGAACTAGCCAAGTCAATCCTCAGGCCATAGTTCCTTTTCCAAATCCAACCCCGATTCAAAGTGTCAATCCATACGGGAATCAAATTCCTCAAAACCCGACCCCAGTGTTGAATCAAGACCCCATTAATTATGCGAATCCAACGAGGGTTAACAACAATGTGATTCCACCGAAGGAGATTTATTCAGAAGTCGAAGAGCTCAAGAAATTAGTTCATAAACTGAGCAATGACAGGGTTCAACAGCAGAAGTATGAGTCCCATGCCCATCACCCAAATAAAAATTTTAACAATAAATGGAGGCATTGGAACACTAAGCCAAACAATGGGGGAGTTCCCACTCCCATTGCTAATCAACTAGATACTTCTACCGGACCTAGCCAATCCAATTCTCTTTTGAATATTTCAGATTTGGCATGGGAAAGGGGGTGCAGGTTGCACAACACAAAAGAACACAATGAGAGGAATTGTCCTGAGATCGCTAGATACACTCATTGTCTTCAGGCACAAGATGATTTGGAACTGGTATCAAATGAGGGTCCATCACAACATCAAGATGATAATATTATGGTGATGGAAATTGTATATCATCAAGAAGGTGAGAGTGAGGAAGAAGAAGACGAAATTCTGGAACAGGAGGTGCAAGCTTTTCAAGATTTTAGGAAGGGGAATCATGGATACCATTTGAGAAGTAAATATAAAACCCCTAAAACCTCATCAACACCTCCAAACAACTCTATTCTTCCTCCCGATACTAAGGCAAATAATAATCCTCCCCCTCCACTTAGAAGAGAAATGTCTAATGATGTGCAGAAGATAGTCAAATTTGAAAATCCAAACTATGACATACTGGAGGATCTAAATAAGTCCAAATCTAGCCTTTCGTTCTTGGACGCAGCTAGATTTTTGGGCCAAAAGGAGGCATTGATAAAAGATTTGAACTCACCTGATCAAACATGGAAAGGAAAAGGAGTCGAATCCCATCTCATTTTGTGAAAGGAGAGAAGGGATGTCCCGCCATTCTTACTAACTCTAAGAATTGCGGGTAAGAATTTGCATAACTATTTGGTGGACACAGGTGCCACAAGCAACCTCATGCCTACAAAAATATGTAAAATGCTAGGTCTGCAACCTGTTTCATCCAAATGTACAGTCCTGCAACTGGATAGATTAGAGTTAAATGTAGTGGGGACTCTATATGATGTCAAGATTCAATTGAATTATGAACCCAGGGTTCAGTAGGTTGTGGACATTCTGGTGGTTAATATCCCAAGTAGGTATGGAATGCTACTTACGAGGGATTGGATGAAAACTCTGAATGGCTATTTTTCAATAGACTGCTCACATATGTGGTTACCATGGAAGGGAATTGCAAACCAAATCAGAGTGGAAAACAAACCGAGGCTTAAGGAGATTATAACAGATTTTAACAAGCTGAATGAAGTTCAGTTTTTTGAGCCAGAACTAGGAGTTTATGCATTTGATGTTGAGGAAGCTATTGAAGAGCCTAAAGAGGAGGCGTGTCAAGGTGGCTCTTCTAAGGAAAATGATTACACGTGGTTGCTTAGGTTCGATGGATCAAAATCTAGACAAGGAGAAGGAGCTGGATTCGAGCTCACTGGTCCAAGAGGTAAACCATTATTAGTTGCTTATAGACTGCAATTTCCTTGCACGAACAATGTGGTAGAATACGAAGCATTGATTTTTGGTTTACGTCTAGCATTGAGCAAGCATGTTAAATGCTTGAAGGTTTTGGGAGATTTTGATTTGGTAGTCAAGCAAATCAAAGGATAGTATACATGCCACGATAGAAGACTGGGCCTTTATAGAACTAGGGTTATGGACCTCATTGAGGAATTCAACGCATTCAATATAGCCCTTATTTCTAGGAAAGGAAATCAAATAGCAGACTCTCTTGCAGTCGCCATGGGCATGTTAAACCTGGTTGATGTAAAAAGATGTAAAAAGTTTTCTATTGAGCTGGTTCCTTGTCCATCAATACCCGATAATGTAAAGAATTTCCAAGTTTTTGAAAGTGACAGACATATTTTCAAATTTGTCACAAACTCGGGCATTTTTGAAAATCAGGTGATTGATGAGGAGAAAAGGTGGCAGGATTAAACAGAAGATGAAATTGAAACTGTGTATCAATCCAACAAAATTGCTAAAGACATGGTTTCATTGGAAAAGATGTTCGACATGGGATGCAAGACCAAGAAATGAAAAAGAGTCCCACTCCCTAAAGAGGCATGTGATTCAATTAATCTAGGGAGTGCAGACAATCCAAAGGAGGTGTACATAGCAAAGGCATGTACAAAGGAAGAAATGAGCAATATAATGTAGGCATTGAAACATTACATAGATTGTATTGCTTGGAACTACAATGAGCTGAAGACATACAACCAAAACATTATCACACATACCATCCCTTTGAAGCCATACTCCAAGCCTTTTAGGCAAAGACAGCGAGTTGTTAACCCTCTATTGGAACCTTTGATCGAAAAGGAGGTTAAAATATTATTGGAAGCGAAAATCATTTTTCCTGTTAGGCACTCAACCTGGGTGGCTAACCTCATTCTAGTGAGAAAAAAGAGTGGAGAGATTAGGTTGTGCATAGATTTTCAAAATCTTAATAAAGCCTCTCAAAAGGATAATTATCCACTGCCATCAATTGATGAAATTCTACAAATGGTAAATGGATCTGAAATGATGTCCTTTCTCAATGGGTATTCTGGGTACAACCAGATTCTTATACATCCAGATGACAAGATGAAAATAGCCTTCACTACCAAGTGGGGAACATTTGCATATAAGAGAATGTCGTTCGGACTATTAAATGCTGGTGCAACTTTTCAACGCGCCATGGATTATGCATTCAAAGGGCTCATAGGCAAATGCATCATCATGTATGTGGATGATATCCCAGTTTTCTCAAAAAAGAGAGAGGAACATGTCAAAGATTTAAAGAAAGTGCTTCAAAGATGCAGAGAACATGGAATTTCCTTAAATCCCAAAAAGTGCATTTTCGGAGTAATGTGAAGGAAAATTACTGGGTCAATTATTTCAAAAGAGGGCATATCCATCGACCCAGAAAGGATACAAGCTATCCAAAACCTACCTCTCCCGAGTAGTAAGAAATATTGAGATATTTCTTTGGGCAGGTTAATTTTGTGAGGAATTTTATCTCTAGCTTTGTTGAGATAGCCAAGCCTCTAAACAAGATGCTCAAGAAAGATGTGGATGTAAAATGGAACGAGGAAAGTAGAGTGGCCTTCCAGAACATCAAAGATGCCATTTCTAGAGCCCCTGTCCTTATAAGTCTAGACTACTCCAAGCCTTTCTATATTTATGCTTTTGCATCAGAACACTCCTTTGCGAGTGTCTTAACCCAAAAGGGCAAGGATAGTGCCGAAAAACCCATAGCATTTTTAAGTTCCCCCCTAAAAGATGCTCAATTAAGGTATTCAATCCTCGATAAGCAAATGTATGCACTTTTTAAAACGGTGAAAAAATTTAGGCATTACATTGTGCACAATAGAGTTATTGCCATCGTGCTCGACTCTACTGTCAAGACCATGTTTTTACAAAATGAACTAGGTGAGAAGAGAGGAAAATGGATTTCCACCATCCAAGAATTTGATCTTGAAATCCAACCTATGAAACTAGTTCGAGGACAGGGACTGGCGAAGGCGATTGCGAGAAAATAATCCGCAAATAACAGGCCAATGCTCGAATACAGAATACATTGCTACGGATGACTGGTATGTTGATATTGTGCAATTTTTATTGACTGGTAAGTGTCCTTCTAATCTGAATTCAACACATAGAAGAGCTTTGAGGCTTAATTCTGTCAATTATCTAATGAAATCTGGTGTGCTTTACAGGAAGAATCATGAAGGTATCTACCTGAGGTGCTTGAACAAAGAAGAAGCTGCCAAGGTGTTGCAGGAATTTCACGAGAAACATGGAACTGGTCATGGTGCGGCCAATGCTACAGCACATCAAATCCTGAGAGCAGGATTCAACTGGCCCCATATTTTCAAAGATGCACATGCCCATGTACGATCCATGGTAATAGTTATTTCTCAAGTCGATAACTGGAAAGTTCCTCGATCAGGATTCCATATTTCAATCAATGTTGATAGGTATCCTCTATCACTAAGTATTGGTTTCAAGCAGGTGGTTCCTGATAAACCTATCTCACTTAACCATTACCAATCATTGACATCCAACATACTCATAGATCCTTGAAAGATTGGTCTAAGGGCAGCACATGATTTAGTAACCTTTAATGGATCTATTTCTATTAACCCATCTTAATGGCTCACTCTGGCATTTCTAGAGACCATCTTCTTATAGAGTGTGTAATATTAAATCAGCTAGTGAAATAGCAGAAGTAAAAATCACACTATGGGGTTTACCCTGAGTAAGATTACTATAAATAGTGTAAATTCTAAAAGTAGTATAACTATGTTGAGTTCCATAGTTTAATTCTCCTTTTTGTAAAATTCATCCAAGCTCACTTTTTTTCTAAAACTTTATGATGTGTTGATCATACTCAATTTTTGAGGATCACATTTTTTTTGACTCTTAAATCAATATTTTCATAATTGTTGTACCTTTTTGTACTTGAAAATCCCTTTTATTCCTTTATGCATCTGACACCTTACCCATTTAATGTCTTGTCACCATATTTTTTTGTTTATTCACCATATTCTTAGACATCATTTACGATTCTAACCATTACTTCTTTGTTGGCAATGACGTTTGTCTTGATCCAAGTACCATCCTTTCTTTACATTGGTTGGTGTCTCATGTGGTGATGTTGACCATGATTTGAAATGGGGAGTTTCTTCGTTCTTTTCTTTCTTCACCAAAATTGGGATATCATGTGGTTCCTCCATTTTATTTACCATAGCTTATGGACAAAGGCCATGATTGTATTATAAAATTGATCAAAAATATAAATAAATAAAACATTCATTTGTTGATCCCATGATCTTATCCATACACTTGTCTTATCGTAAGGAATTATTGCTATTGCAATTTTGAATGGGATCTATCTTACTATCTTCCAAAATTTACTCTATGGATTATCTCTCCATAGATAACTTCCAATACCAAACACTCTTAGAGAATTTTATAACTCACATAGTTAAGTTTATGGTCAAGGGGTTACTATGTGGTTCTTTTAAAGATGATTACCCAAGTAAATCCAAGGTTGCACTTCACAAGAATCAACGTGGTCAATGTCTATCATGTAGATAGGACTGGACAACCCTCCTATTAAGACCATCGGGTAATAAAATATATCATGCTTTTAGGAATTATCTCATCTATTTCAATAGGAATACCTTTTTCCCTTCTAGCTTAAGATAGTCTCATGTTAAGTCTCCTTCAACTTGTACATTAGGCGTATGCCTTGAATATTAAACATCCTACCATAAATATAGAACATCAATCATTTACAATGCTTAATTCTCTCCCCATATCACACAATGGAATTTAAGGGGGTTATCACACAAACCCTCATAGACACTCCAATGTCTACCATTTTACCTTACTTGCTCTATTCAAATTTAATCACCATGATATGATACATAATCTAAGTTTTTTCCACTTGATCATTCTTAATTTTTTTCATCCTTAGGTAGGCTTATAAATCTATTATTCTAGTAACTCTTGTTGGTTGAGTATCTACAATACTTTAGTAATGAAGAGGTTTAGCTCAATACTATATATGGCAACTACCATTTCTCAATGATCTCTTAGATACTCCACAAGTTGTGGAGGATTCCCATCACTATTTCATTCTAATTCACCAGTGAATTTAAATATGGGAAAAAATACTTTCATATTAGTACCCTCCAAGAACTTACTCTTCCCTTACCAAGCATTTGTTAGTTTAAAATTCATCTAGGAAAGTTATAGGTTTTAACAATACCCAATATTTTTGCTAGACTAGACCTAACAATAGAGTCCATTAGCTAGTCTGGGCTCTGATACCAACCGTAACAACCCAACATTTCCAACCCAACTCGAAAAAGATTTTTTTAAAAAAACATAGCATATCTACAATTCACATTTGAGTATGTTTGAACCAACATCAATCATGATAGTAAGTAACTGAGATAATTACGACATTTTCACTATCAAATCTCATGATAGGAGTGACCAGTTCCTATCTAACCTTACATTACATCATAATTTTTATTAATTCCTTTGTTTAATTATTTCTATATCTTATTTTGTTAGAAAGTCTAGTTACTTAAATAATTGAATGTAATTTCAATCTTACTTATTTTTTGGTTTAGCATTTAATTCTTTTGCAATGGAATACCATGTATATATATTAGTAAACAATACATAAATCTTGTTTTACTCCTTTCAAGACTAGTCCTTTAAAAACAAAGCAAAAACTATTGCATCTTATTAAAAGAGTCATTTATTGTAAAAACAAGTGCAACGTCCATTATTGGTTCTAATAAATATTAAGTTCAAATGTAAACCAATCTTTCTCATGGGACATTGCTTTTTAAAAAAATCATACATTGTATAACACTTTAATAATCATCTTATGAAAATGTAAATGTACCATCTCATTAGAAAGTAAATAACATTTAAATTTCATCTGAAACAACATCCACAATATATCATATAACAACAATTGCAAATCACAAAATAGATATTGTAGCGAACCCATTTGTTACTCCTTCTTATCCATAGAATTTTTTTTTTTAAATTATTCATGTGGCCATGACCTAATCCATAACTTAAGATAGTCATGTTCCATTCAGGTTATAACTTTCAAGGCAAATAGCTTTAAGAGCTATAGAGACTTGATCATATTCTCCTTAAGTAGAAGTTATCAGCTTCTACAAAACCTTCATACCCCACTTGGTATGAGTACACTGGCCTAGCATACTAGTTTCATCCCATTCAAAAGAGAAATCACCATTTAGTCAGTCTTGGAAGGAGATTGTAAATATCATTTTAAATGCAGTTATTTGAGCTTCGTCAGTCTTGGAAGGAGATTTATCTTTTAACAAATCAGCATAAGAGATATTTCTTCCTACGAGAGGATCTGGATAAGTCCCCATTGGACCCTCTTGGGGTAGCAATCTTGCCTTCGGATCCACAGCAGCAAAAAATCTCTTCGGCAACCCTACAGATGCCCTAGATTTTCCTTAGCTCTAGAAACCCTAGTTCATCGCTTCCCACCTCAGAGCCAAAATTCCATAAGTATTGCATTGGATAAAGTGTCTAATAGTATTTAAAATATTAGAGGATGAAAGATTCATAAAAAATGTCATAACCATATTATTTAAAGAAAAAGTTGATAAATTTTTTGAGCAAAAGATGTTAGATAAATTTTTTGAGCAAAAGATGTTATAATAAGTTAATATTCTCTTAAGTTCCACTAGGATACACACTTAAGTTTCCACTCCTCCATGTGTCAGGAGAACTCTTAGTGGTGTCTTCATCAAGTCTGATGAGTTGTAATCCAACAACTCTCAATGATCAACTTTGCTATTTATACAAAGTTGATCCTTGAAATAAATCAATCAGTTCCACTCTTCTCCTAATATTTTATGTAATGCTTTGCATATCTATTATTGTGAAATTTTAACATGGTTTTAGAGCACAATTCATATTGCACAAAATCCAGTTGAGCATCAACGCACCAAGCACATTGAAATACACATGCACTTCATAAGGCAACATATTCAGAGCGGGGACATATAATTGGAATATATTCCAATTGAGAAATAAATTGCAGATATCTTCACCAATTCATTTCCTTCTCCACACTACATTTAGTTGCGAGATAATCTTAGAGTTATACAGTTGTATTTATTGGTTTTATGAGGACAATCTTCACCATATGAAGACAAGCCTCTCTTCTTCTAATAGTTGGTTTTTACCCATAGGGATTTTTCACCAACTATATATTATATATGAGTACCTAATCAGGCCAAGTTGTTAGGACTCATATTTATTTTTTGTATAAAGAGGATAATATTCACCATACGAAGACAAGCCTCTCTTCTTCTCATAGTTGATTTTTCCCCATAGGTATTTTTTTACCAACTAATTAATGTAAATGAGTACCTAATCAGGCCAAGTTTTCGAGACTCATTTTTATTTTTTTTAAAAGAGGACAATCTTCACCATACAAAGACAAGCCTCTCTTCTTCTCATAGTTGGTTTTTTCCCATAGGGGTTTTTTCACCAACTAATTATTGTATTAAGAGGACAATCTTCACCATATGAAGACAAGCCTCTTACTTCCTTTTGATTGATGGTTTTTCCCATTGGGTTTTTTACCATCTCTTCAAAATAAGTCATTGTACATGAGTACCTCATCAAGCCTTGTCGCCAGGACTCATTTGTATGATCTCCCCTAGTATCACTTAAGGGGGGTGTTAGAATAAGTGAATATTCTTTTAAGTTCCACTATGATACACACTTGAGTTTCCACTCCATGTTTCAGGAGAACTCTTACTATTATCTTCATCAAGTCTAATGAGTTGTTGTAATCCAACGACTCTCTGTTAGGATCCTCAATCCTAACATTATTAGTTAGTATTAGTTAGTATTATTAATCATTTAATTATTATATTATTAACTTATAAAGTGAACCATCACAACCCTTCATAACGTGAACCATCACGTCTCTTCATACGTGAACCATCATGTCTCTTCACCAACGTAGCTTTAGGGTAGATATATATATTAGGTTGTCCATCCATATCAAATCATCCAAGAAGAAGAATAATAATCATAGATTCTAAAGAGGGAGCCCCCTATAGTGGCAAAGCGATTACAAGGGAGCGCCCTTTGAGTGGCCTGCAATTATATTTATATTAATTTGTTAATAATTTTATAGTAAGACCTTGGGGTCTTACCATTTGGTATCAGAGCCATGTGGGACCTAGTCATGTGGGAATTGCTCAAATATATTCATCAAATCACTTATGTGCATGAGTATCAAACTCGGTTTGAGGATATCACCAAATACAACACAATATTGGATGAATCAATTCTCATCAATGGCTTCATTAGGGGATTAAAAGAGGAAATTAGAATGGAGGTGACAAGGTTCAATCCCTATACCATGATGCAGACCTATGGATTGGCAAAATTAGCTGAAGATAAAATCAATGCAAAACAACTATTAGGGAAACCACTTATGGAAAAATTGTTGAACACTTACATCACTCCCAAACCTATGCATAATGGAAGGGCACAAAGCACTTACACAATCCCCAAATCTAACCAAACTTTACAGATTTAACATCTTAGCTTTGAGGATATGAAGGAACGACGAGCAAAAGGACTCTATGATAATTGTGATGAACAATTTGGACCCCACCATAAATGTGCTACACTAAAATTGTATTTATTAAAGGAAGTTGATCCCTATCTCTCCATAGAGCAAGTAGATGAGGTAGTTGTGTCTAAAGTGACCAATGCACCTACTCACTACAATGAAGACAATGAGGTCAATGTGCAAGAAGTGATTGATGTACCAATCAAGGATGAGGTATACATACCCAAAGTGATCAATGCTATCCAAACATGCATTCTACAAGACCTACACACACCTTCCTCACCAATAGTGAGTTCTTGCCATATGACCAAACCTATTTGGAACCAACGCAGAGTGACTACACACTCCTTCTCTGTTGGTTCTACCAAGGAACCAAAAAATGATATGAAATCATTACCATCACTTTTGATGCATCATTCTGAAGTATTTGAGGAACCCCAAGGGTTGCCCTCCCATCCTCATCATGATTTTCCTAAGGAATATTCTACTATTGTTCTTGGCAACCCCCCGCTAATGCTTCATCCTTCTTGATATCCCTGCCTATGAAAGGATGCCATTAAAAGAGTCCAAGAACTTACACAAATCCTTCTTGGAAAACAAAGGACAAAGCTTCTCACTTTGAGCTTTGAGTACAAAGCTCTTTTTAAGGAGGGTGGCATGTTAGGATCCTCAATCCTAACATTATTAGTTAGTATTATTTAGTATTATTAATCATTTAATTATTATATTATTAACTTATAACGTGAACCATCACAACCCTTCATAACATGAACCATCATGTCTCTTCATACGTGAACCATCATGTCTCTTCACCAATGTAGCTTTAGGGTAGATATATATATTAGGTTGTCCATCCATATCAAATCATCCAAGAAGAAGAATAATAAGCATAGATTCTGAGGGATCCCCCTATAGTGGCAAAGTGATTACAAGAGAACCCCCTTTGAGTGGCCTACGATTACATTTATATTAATTTTTTAATAATTTTATAGTAAGACCTTGGGGTCTTACCACTCTCAATGATCAACTTTGCTATTTATACAAAGTTGATCCTTGAAATAAATCAATCAGTTCCACTCTTCTCTTCATATTTTGTGTAATGCTTTGCATATCTATTATTGTGAAATTCTAACAAAATAACATGCCACCTAAGTGTTGGTGTTGATACGAGATATCATAGATAAACATGTTGTTTGAGTGTTGGTGTTGAGCCAAGTCATTCAAACCATAAAATATTTTTTGAGTGTTGGTGTTGATCCAAGCCAACTAAGACAAAACTATTGTATAACTAAAGAGCTACCTAATCCAAGCCAACCTAGCCAAAATGTGTTTCATGTAAGCTAGTGACAAAATGAGCCAATTTTAGATGAGTTGCGTTGTTTGTTGTAGTTATTTTCAAGTCTTTGTTATTGAAGATATAGAAATAACAAGTGTTTTGATGAAATATGCAAGGTAAATAAAGTGAAACAAATTGGAACATTTATATTAAAAAATGAATTGCATCAATCACATCCACTTGAGAATAATCAAATTTCAATGTAATTCCTGAAACGTATAGTTGGTAGGGGTGCAATAGAGAATATTTCATTAAGTAGAGAGCCTTCATTGAACACCTTATTAGAAGCCTTAAATAGAGCACCTTTAGAAAATAATTACATTAGAGCACCTTCATTCCTAACATGATGTGGTCAAAAAAATTCAAGAGCTAATTTAACAGGAGAAATTAAAGGTAAGAAATATTACCTTATATTTTATATTTGGTACATGAATATAGTTCAAAGGTTGAATTTGAAGAGGTAAGAATCTTAGGAATTATAAAATTAAAGGTGGGATTTAAAAATAAATTCAAGTCCGTTGGAATTAAAATATTAAAGGTGGGAGTTAAAAGGACTTCAACATCAATACTTTTTTTTAAATTGAAGATATTAAAAATATTGGCATTTTATATTTACAATATTTCAAAATATTGATTTTTGATAATTTGATAAATTAATTAGAGTTTAGAGAGATAAATATTTCTAGTCCAAAAAAAAATAAAAAATCTTAAAAATTATTATGGAGCCATATGTTTAAGGAAAATCATGGATCATTGGTATATTGATTCAGGAGAAAATAAGCATATGACTAGAAATAAACAAGGGTTCCATGCTTTTTAAGAAAAATAACACATTCTGTATGATCTTCAATTTTAGAAATTTGACTAACACTGATTATTTCATAATTAGCTTAAATAATACTATCTAAGGTGCTAATATTATTCATGGAATTGATTGGGTGGTTTATAGTAATCATTTGACTTTTATCACCAGTTTGATTCAAATTCTCATTTTTGGGTTGAGCGTTTTGTTGCTCACTTGATTCCTACTTGAAAATTGCCATAGTTGGAGAATGAAATTCTTCCTTGTGAACTGGGACATTTGAAGGTTTAGGATAATTTGCATGTATAGCCTTCTTCTCTACCAAGAAGGAATTAGAGCATGATCGAATAATCAAGCATCTCTTCTTCAGGTTGCCATGTTGTTGACAACCATAAAATATTTGAAAGAAATTTTTATATTCAATATTTTGGATTCATTCCCCTTTACTTGAGGAGATAGTAATGGATTGAGGCCAAGAAACAAAAACATCCATTAAAACAACCAAATTTTCTTTTCTCATATTTATTTTACTAGATATTTTTCTTTGTTTGAGCAAACTTATACTATAATGCACCAATGGCCTTACCAATATTTGTGAATATCTTCTCTCCCCAAAAATCCATAGGGAGAGCATATATATTCACCCATACTAGGAAGCCATTAAATTTTTTCATAATGGGGTTGAAACCAAGAGTCCAATGTCATAAATGGATATCCTTTTATATGAAAAAAATAATTGTATCTATAATAGAATACCCTATCTCTATCCATTGAATAAAAAAAGGAAATATAAAAGAAATTATTGGGTAGAAGAGTTATAAGAAATTTACTGGACCACCAATTTTTAATGTATCCTTTGATCTCCTTTGGGTATAGTCTTTAGCCCTTACATTTGTATATAAATATTTGTGCTTCATGATCAATCAGATCCAACCCAAATTCATCCTCAAGAATCCTGATATAGGGCAAAGGTTCATCAAAAAGATCCACCCACAAACCTAACTATCCCTAAGAGATATATCTTTTGATTCAAGAGGGTTTCTCATATATTTAAGAGCGACTAATATCCTCATGAGTATAGCAAGTGGGCTACAAACAACCCTCTATCTACAATGCTTGACTGTAGTTAGGGTTTGCACTCCTTTCATTTTTTTCCATCCTCATGTCCTCTTGAGTACAACAAGCAAGTTGCAAACAACCTTCTTCCTATAATGCTTGACTACACCTAGGGTTTGCTCCCTTTTCACTCCATTCCATTCTAATAACCTCTTGAGTATAATGAATGAATCTTCAAATCAATATTTTTTTTGCATTATTTATGAATTATGAGAATTTTAGTTTTTGCTTCTCTTTGAATGAATTGTATAAGTTCCATTAGTTCTATTGTTCTATGTTGTCTTTCCTGTAAATGATTCTTGATTTTTTCTTTTCTTTCATACTGAATATTCATCTTTCTTTGCTTTCTATTCTATCTAAGATTAGGGTCCATTTTTTGGTATAGTGAGAAACAACATGCATTGGAACTCTTATCAACTATAGTATAATATCATGCAACAAGAGATACAATATGTGAAGCACTTTGTTTACAATATAAATTGTCAAATTTGGGAATCCAAAGGAATCCTATAGTAATAAAGTGTGATAGTAAAGTAGTTCTTAGATTAATATGAAATATAGTGATTTATGAAAGAAAAAGCATATTGATGCACAATGCCACTTTATTTAAGATCATGTTTAGGATCATCATATACAATTAAAACATATTTCTACTAAAAATAAAATTACAAATATTTTTACAAAAGCTCTTGGTTGAAACAAGTATCAAGTATTTTAGAATCATATATGTACATAAATAGTTTTTTAAAATTAAATATTGTAATATATGGGGTGTTAAATATAATTATATTATTTCGTACAATATAAATATTATAATAGGGTTTGGAGTATATTTTATATTTTTTTCTTTGTGTAAGTGTCTATGTGCAGGATGTGCATAAGTGTCATGTAATTGTGTATGCAAGTAAAAATAGAGTCAAGAGTCATGTATACAAGTGGCAAGATGAAAAGCCAAAGGATATGTGAGGCTTGTCTTATTATGGAATAGGAAACATTGCAACTCTTGGATATGTGAGGAGTACAATAGTGAAGTATTTAAGAGTCACCTTTCTAAGGTTATATAATAGAGATAAAACTCCATGAAATGTATGTAAAATTAAATATTATATTCAAGCATTAATATTAAATCTTATAAGCATATTTTGAACAATTCTATTATAAGTTTTCTTCATGTTTTTACATGAATAATTTTGGTCATTTATGTTCATATTATTATCATTTTTATGAATATTATTGTTAATTATTTTGGTCATATTATATATCGATTGCTCTTACATGTGAGACTACTCCAAATCTAGTATATTAGGATCTGAGATAATTTGGCTTAAAATCTAACATTTTTAGATTGAGTACTTCAACATATGTGCTCATTGTACTATAGCTTAGGCACTTCAAATAGGTGCTCACAATTCCTCCAGCATATGTGCTCATAGTTGGGTTCTTCAATCTTTAGACACAATATATCTCTCCTTTGATGTCAATATCCATAGTCATATCTTTTGGTTTGCATCACAAATTATCTCTCCAACAAGCTAAATTTTTTATCTTTTTCTTCTATGGTGTTCTTATAAAAATATATCATTTTCTTCTTTAAAAGTCTCCTCTTTTAATTCTTATCCAATACCTTCAATATTCCAACATTCAAGTTTTCCTTCAATTAATTCATGTTCTTCATCACGTTCTATTGTTTGTCCAATGTCCAAATAAATTCTTTCTTCTGCTTCTCTCTAGAAATATTCATGTTCTTCAATTTTATTTTCTCTAGTTGTCTCTTCACTTTAATCTTCTCTTCTTCTCTTTCACCCTTCATTTTCCTTCAATATTCTTCAGTAAACCTCTCCACTCAATGTGGCTCTTTGAAAATGAAAGGCTTTGATACCACTATTGCAAAATATACCTAACTATATCACAAGTAAATTTCTCTAGGATCAAGATCAACCACATAAAATCACATTCACAAATAACACAAGTATTGCATAGTATAAAACTTCACTATTACATTGAAAATATTTTAGATAACAAAATATTACATGACATGGAGCTTTATCTCTAATATATAACCTTGCAAAAATACTCTTCAATACTCTTAACTATTGCTCTCCTCAAACTCATGGGAAATGTAAACTTTCACATTCCTCACATTATGATAAAGACTCTCATGATTACATAACTTCCTACTTCACATCTTGACACATCTTATGAATCTTTACATCCACAATTGACACCTTGCACACATATAAATCACACCTCACACTCACACTCTTGACACCTTGCACACTTATTACATAACACATAAACACTCTTCACACTTTGACATATATTTTAGATAAATATTAAACTCACTTTATAAACTAATATTTACAAAAGTACTTAATGGTTCTTCAATGTACCAAATAATGTAATATCTCAAACAATGCTAATGATCTCATTTTGATTGGAAAGACACTAAAAAAATAAAATAACATCTCCAGGCTTTAAAGCATTTATGTAAAGAAGTTAGGCTGCAAGTAGACATTATCAAGAGTAAGTTTATGGTTTTCTCTAATTGAAAAGAGGAAAAGCAGTCATATATTTTGTTTGAAAGAAATCCTTTAGAGGTAGTAACAAAATACAAATACCTTAGGTTAGATTTTCAAAGTAAACTTAGTTAAGGAACATGCGAGATGAAACAAATAAAAGCAAGATGGAGGGCACATTGCTCATTGCTAAATAGAGGTAGAAAAATAAAGTAATGGAATTGAAAAATCATTAGGATCTTGTTTTGGGTTATTGATTATTTCAATGATGTTATATGGATGCAATATTTGGGCTAACAACATATAAAATTTTAAATAAAAATAAATAAATAAATTCAAAAGTGATTCATTACAAGTAATTTTAAAAGAGCATCAAATACCATATGAGATTTTATTTGTTGAAACAAAGAGAATTTTAAACTAAAATTAGAAGCTATGACAAGACTATTAAGATACCTGAATAAAATAGAAACAATGAAAGATAGCAGGTTTCTAAAAATATGTAATCAAAGAAAGAGTGAATAAAAAAGGTATTGATGAAAGAAAATAACAAATGGTTGGAAAAAAGAAACACTAAATTTGATAAGGTCCAAAATTTCAACAAATAAATTAAATATTATTTGAGGAAAAATTAAAACTTGTCATGTGGATTGAACATTTAAGAATGAAAGAACAATATTACATTGACGAATTGAATCCAAATTTTAAACAAAGACAAAAAAGTGCTTACAAGAAAAAAATAAATTAAAGGAAAAAATACTCCTAGCCTAGCTAAGATTTAGTTCACACCAATTAGATAAAATTGGTAGATGAATATGCCTCAAGAGACATTGTCAAAACAAATTTCTTTGCATAGAAGGAGCAATGAAGATAAAAAAAAAAATAGTGAAGCATATGAGGACCCTTAAAAAGTAAACTTATAAAACTTTTTAAAAAATTAAGAATAGAAAATATAATAAAACTTATGAAAAAAAATAATAAGAAAAACACACTCCAATGATAAGAAGATGTTGAATTTTTTTACTTTATTAAATATATATATATATATATATATATATATATATATATATATATATTTTAAATTAAAATTATAAAAAAATTAAATTATTAATAATGCCTCTCAAAGGTTTATCGTATGCATGACGGTCAATGCCTAAAACTATATGAAAATTGTAGATTGATGCCTCAAACGTTATAAAAATTATAGATTAAATTGTCTGCATGTCAGCGTCGCAAGCAATTTATATTGAGTAAAATTGATAGCGTAGCACAAAAACGACAGTCAATTTTCCAACGTCGTTGATATATACAACTACTCAGTGCTTCAGCAGCTGCATCTCCAGAAGTTTGAGAAGCGAAATTGCTTTCTTTTTGGCTCGAGGGGATCCCATCCATCCCACTGTTTGCAGGGCCGGAATAATATTATCTGGGAATTGTGTAACCAACCTCCTCACCATATAATCCCCACCGCTTCTGCACATGACCGCCAAAACTTCAATGGCGTTCTCCTTTTCTTTCTCGCTTCCCACTCTGACCAAATCAATTAGCGTGGAAATGAGTACAAAAAGCAAGTTGTAAACAACCCTCTTCCTATAACATTTGATTGCACCTAGGGTTTGTACCCTTTTCACTCCATTCATCCTAATTTCCTTCTAAGTACAATGAGTGGGGCACAATTTCCCTTCATTATTAGAATCTTCAAAAAAATATTTTATGCATTGTTTGTGGATCATAATAATTTTACATTCTACTTCTCTTTGAATGAATTGTATATGTTCCATCAATTCTATTATTCTATGTTGTCTTTATTGTAAATGATTCTTCAATTTTTTTCCTTTTTCTTCATATTGAATATTCATATTTCCTTTATTTCTATTCTATCTCATGTTAGGATCCATTTCTTGGTACAATAAGAAACAACATGTAGTGGCACTCTCATCAACTGAAATTGAATATCATGTAACAAGAGATACAATATGTGAAACACTTTGGTCACAATATATATTGTCAAATATTGAAATCCAAAGAACTCCTATAGTAATCAAATGTGGTAATAAAGGATTTTTTAAATAAATAAAAAATATTGTTATTTATGAAAGAACAAAGCATATTGAAGCACAATGTCACTTTATTAGATATTATGTTCAAGATCATCATATACAGTTAAAACATGTTTCTACTAAAAATCAAATTACAAATATTTTTACAAAAGTTCTTGGTTGAAACAAGTATCATATATTTCAAAATCATCTATTTACATCGATATTTTTTAAAATTTAAATAATGCAATATAGAGGGTGTAAAAGAGTATTATATTATTTGGTATAATGTAAATATTAGAATAGGTTTTGGAGTATGTTTTATATTTTTTCTTTATATAAGTGCCTATGTGTACGATGTGCAAAAGTGTCATGTTATTGTGTGTGCAAGTAAAAAGAGAATAAAGATTCATGTATACAAGTGGTAAGATCAGAAGCCAAAGCATATGTGAGGCTTGTCTTATTATGGAATAGGAAAGGTTGGAACTCTTGGATATGCGAGGACTACAATAGTTATGTATTGAATAGTCACCTTTATAAGGTTATGTAATCGAGATAAAACTCCATGAAATGTATACAAAAATAAATATTATATTCAAGAATTAATATTAAAGCTTATATATATATTTTGAGCAAATTTACTATAAGTTTTCTTCATGTTATTGCACGAATAATTTTAGCCCTTTATATTCCTATTATTATCATTTTTATAAATACTATTGTTAATTTTCTGGTTATATAATATATTGATTGCTCTTATATTTGATATTACTCAAGATCTATAATATTGGAACCTGAGATAGTTTGGATTAAAATCAAACACTTCTAGCTTGAGCACTTCAACATATGCATTCATTGTCCTTTAGCTCAAGCACTTCACATAGGTGCTCATAATCCCTCTAGAACAGGAACTTATAATTGGGTACTTCAATATTTAGACCCAAAATATCTCTCCTCTAATGTCAAAATTTATAGTCACCTCTTTTGGATTGCATAGCAAAATCTCTCTCTAGCAAGCTACTTTTTTCTTGTCATTTTCTTCTCTTGTGTTCTCATAAAAACTCATCCTTTTATTCTTTAAACTCTCCTTCACTTTTTATTCTTCTCCAACACCTTTAATATTCCAAAATTCAGGTCTTCGCGCAATCAATTCATGTTCTCCATAACATTCTATTTTCATCTAATGTTCAAAAAACTCTTTCATTTGCTTCTTTCTAGCAATATTCATGTTCTTCAATCTTATTTTCTCTAGTCATATTTTCACTTTAATCTTATGTTCTTCTCTTTCACCATTCTTCTTTTTACTTTAATCTTCTTCTTGCAATATCCTCTTTGAATATTCTTCAACAAACCTTCCTCAAATCAAATTTCTTTCCTCTCCACTCAATTTGCCTCTTTGAACCATGAAGGCTCTAATACCACTATTAGAAAATATACTTGACTTTCTCATAGGTAAATTTCTCTAAGATCAAGAACAATGACATAAAATCATATTCATAAATAACACAAGTATTGTACAATAATAAAATTCACTATTACATTCAAAATATTTTTAGATAACAAAAAATTACGTGGAATGTAGATTTATCTCCAATATATAACCTTACAAAAATACTCTTCAATACTCTTAATTGTTGCTCTCTTCAAACTCATGGGAGATGCAACCTTTCGCATGCCTCATATTATGACAAAGTCTCTCATGATTACAAAACCTCCTACTTCACATATTTACACATCTTATGACTTTTTACTTCCACACTTGACAACTCGCACACACATAACTCACACCCCACACTTGCACTCTTGCCACCTTGCACATTTTATTACATAACACATAAACACTCTTCACACTTTGACATATATTTTATAAAAATATTAAACTCACTTCCTAAACTAATATTTACAATAGTACTTAATGGTACTTCAATGTACCAAATAATGTAGTATATCCAACACGCTAATGATCTTATCTTATTGGAAAGACTTTAAAAGAACATCTAAAGGTTTTAGAACATTTATGTAATGAAGTTAGGATGCAGGTAGACATTAGCAAGACTAAGCTTATGGTCTGCTCTACTCGAAGAGAGCAAAAAAATTAAATATTTTATTTGAAAGAAATCATTTAGAAGTAGTAACAAAATACAAATAATTGAGTTAGATTTTCAAAGTAAACTCAATTAGGGAATATGTAGGATGAAACAAATACAAGCAATATGGAAGGCCAATTACTCATTGTAGAATAGAAATAAAAAATATAGTAATGGGATTGAAAAATCATTAAGATATGTTTTTGAATTATTGATTATTTCAGTGGTGTTATATGGATATGAGGTATGGGCTAGTAACATATCAAATTTTATATGGATATAAATAGAAAAAAATCAAGAGTGATTCATTACAAATAATTTAAAAAGAACATCAAATCCCATATGATATTTTATTTGTTGAAACATAGATTTTCCCACTAAAAATAGAAGTTTTGATAAGACTATTAAGGTACCTAAAAAAATAAAAACAATGAAAGATAGTAGGTTGCTAAAAATAGGTAATCAAAGAAACATTGAATGATAAAAGACATTGCTGAAATAAAACAACAAATGGTTAGAAAAAAAAGCACTAAATTTCATAAGGTCCAAAATTTCAACAAAGAAAATAAAGAATATACGAGGGAAAAATTAAAACTTGTCATGCGTATTAAAAAAATTTAAGAATGAAAGAACAATATTACATTAACGAGTTCAATCCAAAGTTTAAAAAAATAAAAATAAAAATTACCTTTACGAAAAGATCAAATTAAAGGAAACAAAATACTTCTAACCTAGCTAAGATTTAATTCACACCAACTTAGATGCAAAATTGGTAGATGGATATACCTCAAAAGATGGTAAAAACAAATATATGTCTTTGGCATAGAAGAAGCAATGAAGACAAAAAAAAATTATTTTATCGCATAATGTGAACCAAGGACATAACATAAGAATATATATAAGGACTCTTTAAAAATAAACTTATAAAACTACTTTTTGAAAAATAAAAAATATAAAATATAAAAAAAACTTATCAAAATCAATAAAAAAACACACTCATGTTAAACTTTTTAACTTTATTTAACATATTTTATTTTTATTTTTATTTTTTATAAAAGTTGGACACAATTAAATTATGAATGCCTCTTAAAAATTTATCATATGCATGATGCCTAAAACTATATTAAAATTGTAGATTGATGCCTCGAACGTTATTAAAATTATAGATTAAAACACCGGCCGTCGGAAGCAGCTTATATTAAGTAAAATTAATAGCGTAGCACAATTACTTCTGCATAACGTTAAAATGACAGTCAATTTTCCAACGTCGTTGTTCATATACAACAACTCAGGGCTTCAGCAGCTGCATCTCCAGAAGTTTGAGAAGCGAAGTTGCTTTCTTTTTGGCTCGAGGGGATCCCATCCATGCCACTGTTTGCAGGGCCGGATAATATAATTTGGAAATTGTGTAACCAACCTCCTCACCATATCATCCCCACCGCTTCTGCACATGGCCGCTAAAACTTCAATGGCGTTCTCCTTTTCTTTCTCGCTTCCCACTCTGACCAAATCAATTAGCGTAGAAATGAGCGAAACGCTGTTGCATCCAATGGCCGCCAATCCTTCTGCACACCCGAGAAGAACAAAGAGCACGGCGAGGGCTTCGTTCGTTACGCCGGCACCCGACTTCTCATCCCTGTTGACAACAAGATCCACCAGCACGGGAACTGCACCGGTCTTTATCACTAGGGCCTTGTTGCCGTTGTGCATGCAAAGGTTGTAAAGAGCACTGGCAGCGTCCTTCCTTCCTCTGGTGCTCCTCTTTTGCTGTAGAATCATACTTTAAGATTGAATTTGACTGAGTATAATCATCTTCAAACAACGTACCCGGTCCCGATGATGATATAGCCATATCTGGAGATTCTCGACAATAGAGGACAGAGAAAGTTGTCCGAAGGAGAATCGTTCAAAACAATTAGACTCCACATGAGACATAATCAATTCGAACAACGCATTTGTAGAAGAATTCAACTTGTTTAGGTTTAACGTAGCATTCGCCTTACATTATATAACTGGTCTTATTTGACTGTTTCTTCAAAAGTTATAAAGAGAGGCTACAACATTAGGTTTGCTTGACGTTGACCGACAAATCCAGCCTCGAGGATTATTTATAAGGCGAGACAAATACAACAAAAGTTATGCCTTTTTTTTTAAGGATAGGTTAAATGGTAGCAGTTAAGTTAAGTGTTTACCAGTTGTATGTTGTAGTTTGATAGTATAAAGGGTTAAAGGATTGGGTCAGTACATTTCACGTTAATACCTATTTATCTATCTACTTCATAGTAGTTAGGGTTTAGGCTGGATGGTAACAACAGGTGTTTGTCTGTTGTTTATGTTAATTCGATGCCATGAAAGGTGGGATCCTATTGATTTCTTTTAAATTAACTAATTAAACCTTTTTTTTTACATGGTGGAATCGGTAGCCGTCATGAATCCGGGCAGGCTGTCCAGCTTTTATGGTTGTCACATTATTTTGCGTTGTTCACCCTGAAAGCTATCACGTAGATTTTCGTGCAATTTGCCCCTATAACCGCCATGTCACAATCATCTGCTGAAAGAAACAATGAAAAAACAAGCGTTCAGTCCGATGAAGCCCGAGATTTGAACCTTGGACCTCCACCTCCTTATAAGGTTTGGATGAACCAATTAATCTACACTTCATACCTAACTAATTAAACTTTACATAACAACATGAGATGTATTTTTAAACCAACAAATTAAACTCTATATGACAACATTTAATGTATTAATGGTCGGGGTCCCATAGTATTGGCGATTCCTCTATTTATTCTTAAAAATAGTGAAAGAGTTTAATGAAACCCATCAACAAATTAAACTTTATATGACAACATCTAATGTATTAATGGTATAGTATTGGCGATTCCTCTATTTATTCTTAAAAATATTGAAATAGTTAAATGAAAGACGAACTAACTTAGATATAAAAATAATATATTTTTTATATTTAAAAATAAAAAATAAAAAAATTAATATTTTTTTTAATTTATTTAATTATATTAAATTATTTAATGTTGTTTAAATTTCAACATTAAATAAATTATATTAATAATTTATTTTAATTATTAAAGCAAAATCCTACTAACAAAATAATTGAATTGAGAATTTAAGAAAGTCTTAGTGGGGTCATGAGAAGATTTTGGGCATTTGGATAGTTCAAGACGAGTGTTTGGTAAGTAGGTACTTATATTCTATGTATTTAGTGTTTAGAATGTTTTACCAAGCATAATAGATTTAAGAGAGCATGGGATGTTTTATATAATATTTATTAAAAATAAAATTTATTTAGTTTTTAATATAAAATAGAATAGAAAGATTTTATTTAGAATAAAAGGTTGAAATGTATAAAGTTAAAATATTTTGTGTGCTAATTTTTTTTATAAAAAATTATAATTAGTATTTTAAAATTTGATTATAATTTTTTTATAATATTAATTTTAATGATAAATTTTTTAATGCTTTTATTTTTATTTTTCAAATAATTTATATAAAATAAAATAAAATATTTAAAACAAAACAAAATAAACTATTTATTTATTTCAACTATTTTTAATTATTCAAATAATTTATATAATGAATTTATTTTGGTATATTATAGTGGTTACTTTGAACATCATTATATTCAAAGATATTTCAAAATAAAATATTTGTCTATCTCAACTATATTTAATCTTTCAAATAATTTATATAATAAATTTATTATTGGTATATTAGTGTGGTTATCTTGAACATCATTATATTTCATACATTTTAAATTGATGGAAACTTTCTCGTCAAGCTTTTCAATAATCATTTAGAAAATGGGTGAATTTAAATTACATTGTGGTTGTTTCCACCAACAATAGGGGATTAAGACACAAGATTTTCACCTTTAAAAAACTTATATGCAAGATGGATGAGACAATGTGAATCAAAAAATAAATTGCTAATCATATATAGGTTAGACTTATGATCTACACTATTGAAATCATTGAAATTAAATTGAGTAATAGATTTTATCTCTTGATTAAAGAGTAGAGGTGGATAATTGGTATTGTGAAGGGTGCTACAAGAAGATGTCAAGAAGGATGTTGAACTTTGAAATATTTGTATTCACATATAAAATTGAAGAATATCAATAAAGAATTTAGTTTTTTATGAAAAATAATGCAGGTATTTAATAATAACAACTCAATTGAGATGAGAATTGGGTCTATTCAAACTATAAAAAAAGAGTTGTGATTTGTCAAAGGTGAGGGACTCGAGTAAAACCCCATATTCTCCATAAAAAATATATAGAAATTAATCAAAAAAATTAATTAATTTTTTTTTGGAGACAGTGCATTAGTTTGAGCTTTGGCTCTTCTTCTTTAGCATGGGTGAGTGTGTTAGGTTTGGGTGTGTGTTTGGCTATCTGTTTGGCCCTTATTGATATGATTAACTATCACCATTATCATAGGTCATGGTTGGTATGGGAATGTGTGAGTGGTGGTAGGGGTTTCTCACACTAACCTCAATTTAAAAAAAAAAAAAAGAGTTAAAATTCAATAAAAATAATTAAATTAAAATTTAATAATTATTTTTTGGATTTGAATAGTGTGGGAAACCTCTATTACTAACGCTTAGGGTAAGCATTCCCGTACCAAACATGACCCCTCTTAAGGATATATAAGCTTATCAATAAGGGATTAATACATGGATTAATACATGCTCTCTTTAAAATTTGGACCTCCCAAAAAAGATTCAAAGCCTAAACAATTAAAAATTAATACAATTAAAATTAATAACTATTTAAAAAAAATCAATTAAATTAAAACATCCTAAATAATTTAAATAATAAAACCATTGTATCTTATAAATATCACAAATATTGGTTAGACACAATAATAAACTAACCTTCCTAGTTAAAATAAACTCCTTATCTTTTATTCCAAATACAAACTTTCAAAACAAGCATATACTAGTTAAATATCATAATCTATTTTACCCAATAAAATGACCAATTGTCAAATTATATATATATATAGTTAAAATAAACTTCCTCATATTTTATTCCAAATACAAACATTCAGATTAATTAAATTATTAATGTCCCTTACACACTAATTAAATATCATAAATGTTTTTGCTCGATAAAGTGACCAATCATTAAATAAACTATATAGCATCTTATCACGGTTATACATAATGAATATTTCATTTTTTGAAATTTAGAATTGGTTAGTTTGAATATTTCGATTTTTGAAATTTGGAATTGATTAATTTTGGAGACCCTTGATTAAGGTTAATTAGCCAAAAAAATTATGTGTCAATTTTTTTTTAAGGTAGATTCACCTCAATCTTATAATAATTGAATCATTTTAAGTTTAAATCGCTCTAAAACTATAAAACATTTTGGAATTCGAAATTGATTCACCTTGCATAACCTTGCGCCTTATACTTGCATGCAAGCTCTCAACTTCAAACGTCCAATTTAAAATTAAAAAAAAAACACATGATTTTAAAAACCTTAAACACATTTGTGGGGTTAATATGTATATGTAGACACCAAAACAGCACCAATCCGATTATGTGACTGCAAACACTGATCGCTTTGACAAACACAGCCCCCAGGGTAGCCCTCAGAGGTCAAACAGTGGTCTTAACCACTTTCATAGCAATTTTGTGAGGTCAAGAAGCAATTTGGCACACTTAGACACTTTGCCTAGTAATCGTCTCACCCAGGGACGATTGCTGAATTGAAATCGTCTCACCCGGGGACAATTTCGAAATCGTCCCCGGGTGGGACGATTTCCAAGTTTAACGGGCAAAAAGGCAAATGGTGCCAAGTGGCAGCCCAGAACAGTCAGTTAATGACTCATTCCTTGCACGCGTGTGTAGGTGGACAGAGGGGCCATTAGAATACTGTCACAAAAGGCATTTATCAAAGCCCAAGTCAATGGAGGACTCCCCTCCCTCATGGGAAGACAAGACTGCCACATGGCGCCTATGACCAACACATGGCATTTGTGCCTCCCTCCCAAAAGAGACCCCATGGGTCTATAAAAGGTGGGACTTTTCTCACCCAAAACATACAGGTTGAAGGATTTTTCAAGCAACGAAGTGTTGCCGAGTTGAAGACCCACTTGCATCCCTTTTGGTTCACCTTCCCACATCCACCAATCTCTTTTGCAAGGGAGGTTGTTGGGTGGCCTTTGGAAGCTCAAACCTGACCCAAATCCAACACATGGACACCTGAACCAACCAATTCGCCGACCCCCCAATCCTAAGAGATTTTGGACCCATCCCTAGTGGATTGGCTCCAAAATCAAGTGCCAACGGTGGGAGGCCCACTTGGGCACCCCCACACTCCCCAAGCCCTATTTTAAGTTTTAGAGCATTTTGGATTACCTTTTCAGGTTGCATTTTGTGTTATTAGGTTTGATTAACCCATAGCTGCAATTTTGTAACTTTTGGTCAGATTCTAGTATGTTTTGTGTCGCTTTGTTGTTTCATTGACTTGTAGGTGGCAATATCAAATTCCCGAAGATAGAGGCCAAATTGGGAGAATCCGACCATCTGGGTCGTCCCAAAATGGCCCCGATTACATAACCCCCTTGTCTGTAGGTGTTTTGGAGACCTCGGGAGTCGACATTGGAGCATGTCAGTTCGGCTTCCCTAACACAGAAGAAATCGTCCCACCCAGGGACGATTTACAGTCAGAAATCGTCCCACCCAGGGATGATTTCCAGTTGAAAGCTGATTGGCCGACTGTCTCAGTGGCAATGGCCTGTTGGTAACATTTTCTGTCTTCTGGCAAATTTTCAGGCTGTTTAGGATCATTTTGTTCATTGTTTTAGATAAATGTTTGCATGCATCTTTTGATGATTTTAGAAGAACAAACACTTTTCACTTGCAGTAGGTGCTACTGACATCTTGGTTGTTTCTTTGTTCGTAGGAGAAGCAACGGAGGTGAAGAACTCATCGACATCAGCGACGACATCATCTTGGCCCGCCCATTGCAATCATGGGCACGTGGAAAGAGGAATCATTCAGTGATTGTAATCAAACTCTATTTGTGCTCCTAGCCCCTGAAAAGGGAGGAGACGTCATTGTAACAGAGATCAAGGGATATTAATGAAAGGGCTGTGTTTTCTCTATTTTCTTGTGTCTCTTCCAATGTGTTTCTTTTCCATTTCATGCAATTTACATTTCTAGGACTTAAGCGTACTTGATTTTGAATGCAATCGCACTTAGTGTTTCCTTTGCCCGGAATCTCATGCTTTCAGTGGCGATCACGGTGGGACCTGTTCCCTGTTTTTAAGATCACAGAAAAACTAATTGGGTTTTTGTGTTTTGTGTTTTACAGGTACATTTTTCTTGCAGACTATTAATCATCTCTACAAGGGACGATTTCTGTTTTGGAAATCGTCTCACCCTGAGACGATTTTAAAATCGTCTCTGCCAGGGACGATTTTTGTTCTGTTAATCATCTCACCAAGGGACGATTTTCTATCTGCAACTTTTCAGAGAAAAAATTCAGAGGCAACTGGAGCAGGCAGAGAAGAGGTAGGGATTTTCATCATCTCTGTTGAGATTTTCTGTTTCTACTTTTGTTTCTTTGACTGTTTTCATTTTAGCTTGCATTGCTTAGGAAAAGTCATTCATGCATGTTTCATTTTTGTTGGATAAAATGAACCTCACACACTCCACAAAACAATTTTAAACCAAGGAGCTGGTCGTAAGACCCCAGCCCTTGATCAAGACCATTGGTGGATTTAATCACCACCTTGGCTTGATTTTCATACATTTCCTTATTGTCAACTGTTGTTAGGCGTAAATCCTGATGAAGACAGACCGAGCGTAGCTGGGGTGATTCCCATGTGCGCGAGGATAAGTTTTCTATGGTAGGTGCCATTAACAGGACAATCCCCCTTTCCTACCGCCTAAGTACCACGTACCTTCTGCTCTCACGTACCTATAGTCTCCCTCTCGTAAGGGTGGGTATATAGAGAGGTTGGTATATCGGCCTGGCTGGTATATTGAAGGGGTGACCTTTTGGGAGTTATAAGAGCCTACATGATGCATTTAAACATTCTACAAAACCTACAAAAACAAAAAAAAACACCAAAATGCACTAAACCAATTTAGGGCACACCAATAATCCTTAAAAGAGATAATCACGGTTTTGTGAATGTGTGTGCTTAATTCTGCTCAATGTAGACAAAAAAAGAGAAAATCATAAAAACGAGATAAAAACTTATTTAGATAGCATAGAAGCACCGCAATGGTGTACACCCGTGATCAAGCCCAATCAAGGGTAGAAGCTCTGGAAGGTACACAAAAAGCAGGCGCAAGTCGCCTTTACTTCAGTCCTGAGGATTTGGTTATACCGCCTTATAGGTCTAACCTACAAAAGAATCCAATTGAGAATCCTCGGTGGGGTATGCCTATTCAAAGCAGCCCCTTTCGAGAAGATGCCTTACATGTAGACCTTGACATAAATAGAGAATCACCTCTTGAAGTTAGGCATGAGTGGCCACCGCGCGATGAAGCGCTAAACGAGCACACCGTCCATTTGGAGGGGCAACGTGGATATGGCGTCCCTTCTTTACCTATCATCAGAACAGAGAGACCAAATCCAGAGTGCAGGGCTCCTTACATAGGGCGACCTAAATCCACCCAACCCATTTACACCCATGAAAGGGAGTATGAGGAAAGCCATCGCATTCCTCGAGGGCAACAAACAATGTGGGAACCTTGCATTTCCACACCAGTAGGATATCATGATCACCCCTTGAGGCCAGAACCTCGAGCACATATCGCCTACCTCGACAGAGGGAAGCGACCCCTTGAGATTTTAGAGCATCAAAATTGAGGTAAACCCATAGGAGGAACATTTGAACCTTCTGAACAAAATAGGGTAGATCAAATTGACCCGTCTGTCGCTAGATATACCACCCGTCAAGCCCAAATCATGCGGCTTAAACAAAGTCAACAAGAGATAGAGTATCAATACCGCTTGGATAAAGAACGCATGCAACGCGAAGCGGATGAGTTACGCTATGAAATACCTGAGAGGGGGCCAACCCCTCACATCCAAAGAGCTAAACAGTATGAGAGGCATAATCCGTTGGTGCAAGACGAGTCTCCACGACCTCGTCAAGCTCTGCCCCCAAGACCTCATAGATTCGAGAGGGAGGCAACTCCCCGAAACAATGATGGGTACCTTCAGCAAGAGCTTGATCAAGGTCATAGGTTTTGCCCAGAGACTCCTCAAGAATTCTACTAGGAGTATGAACCAGAAGAGGAATATGTTGAAACTCCCCATCAAGGCAGGAAGGATGCCATTCGGCCACCCCTCCATAGGCCTCCAGTTTATCGTAACTTGCAACAAGAGCGAACAAGAGAGGAAGAAATAAAATCTTTCAATGCATACCAAGCGCTATTGGAGCGTTTGGAGTCTGTGGAGACAAAAGTCATTGGGCATCAAAAACCCACATTACGTCTACTCCGCAATAATCCGGTGCATCCCTCAGTGCCTACACCTCTTTACCCCGAACACTTTAAGTTGCCTCAATTGGTAGTTTTTAAAGGTGAAGAGGACGCACAGGAACACGTTACATGATTTCTAAGCCAATGCTTCGGCATCCAAGATAATGACGCATTATTGCTTAGAACATTCATAACCACATTCGTAGGCCCTACCTCGGATTGGTTCACACAACTGCCCAAACACAGCATAAGCAGCTTAGATCAGCTAGTAGATGCGTTTCTTGAACGTTTCGCCTTCAACACAAGGAAGAAGGCATCACTTAGTGATCTTGCTAGCCTTAAACAATTTGAGGAGGAAACAATGGCAGCGTATGGGAACCGATGGAGAGCTTTGCTTTCTAAGTTACCCTACCGTCCTCCCATGTCAGACCTCACGTAAATGTTCGTAAAAAGTTGCTTAAAATCAATCTCTGGTCTATTGTTACTGCGATAATACGACAGCTTAGAAGAAGCTTTGGCGCAAGCCAGAGTCATAGAAGAGATTAAGATAGGTGAAGGCACAATTGCCAAGCCTAAGAAGAAAGAGTGGAATAAAACCACTAAAACTGGGACAACGCAACCACAACACGCTGCAGTCAACCAAGTTGCGATAAATGTTCCCGCGCCCGTGCAAGAAACGTAGCCTCAAAAGGCTAACTACCAGGCAATGCCTCCTGCTTACGAAAGAGATAACAGAATACAGGAGCAGTATCAACAGCGTCGCCCTAGGCGACAATTCACCCCATATGCGGAGTCTAGGGACTCCTTATTTGATCGCTTGTCAGAGGCAAATTTAGTTACTCTGCCAGAGATCCAAATTTTTGACCCTAACATTCCCAAGCCTAGGGGTTATAGGGAGGAATTGTATTGCAGATTCCATAGGCGCAGAGGACATGACCTAAATGGGTTCTGGAAATTCAAAGAACTAGTCCAGGATTTGATCGATAACAGAACATTGGTCGTGGACAACCCCATCGCACCAAACAACCAACAAATGGGGGTATTCAAGGACCCCTTGCCTGCCCATGAGGCACAGACAAAACCGCTCCAGATTAATGAGGTGCGACAAGATCTTCCCGCACAAGGATTTGTGGGAATGATTAGCATTGTAACAAGGAACAGAAAATACCCAACAGTTTCCCCCGAGGTACCTACGAGGGAAGTTTCATCGACATCGCAGCCTCAACAATGCCCAACATAGTTACCTCCGCCTAGACCTGAGGTCACGATACGAACCAAACTCACGTAGAGTTTGCGGACCACGTCGGCTAGGCTGTCCATCTACGAGCTTATTCAACAATCAGCTCCCCATAGAGAAGCTCTTATGGACATTTTAAAAGCCATTGAAGTACAACCCCACGAAGCAAATTCTTTCAACGCCTTCGTGGGACATGTGAAACAATGTACGGAGCCTGTCATCACATTCAGAGAAAACGAGGTCAAAACGATATCAAATGACATGCCGGATCCACCCCTGCACGTTATCGTGCGGGTCAACGAGATCCCGTACAAGAGAGTTCTGATAGATAATGGATCGTCCAGTAACATTATAACCACTGCAGCGTTGAAACATTTAAAACTGCCAGCATCTCACATCACCGCTTCCACGTACACACTGCGAGCTTTTAACGATGCAATTTGCTCGACAGTCGGCACGGTTGTTTCGCCTATCCGGGTAGGACAAAAGTCAATACCCACACTGTGTCATGTCGTTGGAAGGCGAAATGGCTTATAATATACTTGCTAGGGCGGCCTTGGATCGGGGACATGAAGTGTGTCCCCTCGATCGCACACCTGTGCTTGAAGTATGCCTATGAAGGGCAAATACATGTAGTCCCAATGGACTTAGAGCCCTTCAAGTATTGCAATGCGGTACAATTCATACCTCAATCGACCCTCCCTTCAACGCATTTGGATTTTCAATTAAATCCATCTAAACGAGGTCCAATACCGCAAGCACCACTGGTGGCCAACAAGACAAAATCCCAGCCAGGTGAGACTTCATCACCTACTCCTTCATCATCAATGCCACCTATCATGGCCCAACAGAAGGACAAGGGAAATCAAATCATGGAAGATGTTAAGCCTCTAGAAGATGGGTTGCCCATGATTTCAATGATATCAACAGAGGAAACACCCAACACAACACAAACCAAGAATCTTGAACAACCAAACATGGAATGGACTCAGGAAGGACTATCGTTTCCTCTTACCCAGTCATCAACAATAACTGTTGAAATGGCTAGTACAGGCCTGGGGGAATACTTAGTGCAAAATGTTGTGGCAACCCCCACATTGGAGTCAGTGCAGGACATGGGAAGACCTCGCCTTCCCATAGGGACAATTGTTCCACTAGGCTACCCTCCCAACCGGACGAATTTTGTGTATGGGGGCCTTGATCATGGTCTCGAACCATGCCAAAAAAAGGAAACAGATGAAGAGCCTTTTGTTGAAAACATCAATTATCTGTCGAACCTAGAATTTGCCCTAAAATATCTCGAACAATGCAATTGGCATGGGTATGGGCTAGGTAGATATGAGCAAGGGATGTGGATCCTTTGCCAACCAAGATATCAGATGCCATATGACAAGTCAGGGGTAGGGTTCAACCATCCCCTGCCATTAGACATCTTGGTTGAAAATATGCAAGGCCTAGAAATAGGCAACAAGGGGGATTGGCACAAGACCCGTACGCCAATCCAAACACAGAATACACATTAGGGGATTATCTCCCATGGTCTACAAACACCCCTAGAAATAGCAATAATCCCTCTCCTTTGCTAGAGAGAGGTGAAAGTTCAGAGAGAAATCCTCAAAGAGAACAACAACGACTTCTAGACATTCTTCTGAAACTGTTCCCCTTAGAGGTTCCAGACGAAATGACACATTCTCAAAAGAATCAGGTCCCTCCACTAAGAGTGGAACAACCGAAATGGGACCAGATTAATTCACTGGAACAGGAAGAGTCCTAAACATCGCAAGCAACGAGATCTCTGAAGAGGATGAACAATTTTGGATCTATGAAAGTGATTCAGAAGACGAAATTGAAATGGACTATCTCAGACATGCGTGACGACATCACCGCACTCTAACTCATGAAGATCTAATGGGACAAATGGGTATACGGTTAGGACATGAATGGCACGTAGACCCAGCGAGGTGGGACCAAGTGTTAGACCTATGGCTCCAAATTCAAGATGAGCATCGTCCACCTCGAGATCCCATCATGATAGCAGTGCCAAGGGAAGACCCCACCTTCCTTTTCACACATAGAGATGAATTTGCACCTAGAGAGGATCCATTCATGCCTATTCCCGTAGAGCCAGATCCAAAGTATAGGGAACATCTAAAAAAATCAAGTCATCACACCCGCGGTTCTGGAGACAAAATTCATTCCATCCACATGATCTCCATTGATTTGACCGCACCCATCCGCAATTCGACCGATCCATCATGGTCATTGCATCTAGACATGGATGCCATCGACTGGGATCGTGTCAATTCACCATTGTCACCATCAGAGTACTGGCATTTCGGTGAAATGCTTCATTTTACCCAAAGAACAACTCAGAATATCTTTCAAGCTGAAGAGGGACCCGAGGTTCCAAACGTAGATCTTAACTCAGCTGATGATATTCATTTAATCCCAACTCCACATCAGTTGGAGGACGGATCCCACATGTCAGTCAAGGAGACGACTGACGTAGACATCGGCACAGATCCAATGAATCCACAGATTCTCAAGTCGGGGGTAAGCCTTTCCCCCGAGGAGCAAGCCGATTACATTGCCCTTCTTAAAGAAAAGAAGGAGGTTTTTGCATGGTCGTACAAAGATATGCCAGGACTAGACCCGTAGCTAGTCATGCACAATTTAACGCTTGATCCGAAAATCAAGCCTGTAAAGCAAAAACTAAGAAAGATGCACCCAACAATGGCCTTGATGGTCAAAGACGAATTGCAAAAGCTGTTGGATGCACAATTTGTCATCTAAGTGGATTATCCGCCATGGTTGTCCAACATGGTTCCCGTCAAGAAGCCCGACGGGAGGATTCGCATATGCACCGACTTTCGAGACCTAAACAAAGCGAGTCCTAAGGATGATTTCCCCTTGCCAAGCATCGACGCATTGGTAGAAGCTACAGCAGGTCATGAAATGCTCTCCCTAATGGACGGTTTCTCGGGATACAATCAAATTCGTATCAATCCTGAAGACCAACTCAAAACGGCATTCACAACGCCTTAGGGGACATTTTGCTATAAGGTCATGCCTTTTGGCCTTAAAAACACTGGCGCTACATACCAACGTGCTATGACGTATATCTTCCACGATTACATGCACAAAACTTTGGAAGATTACATGGATGATTTGTTAGCCAAGTCTCTCTTGCGCTCAGATCATCTCGGTGACTTAAGCAAGATTCTCGATCGCCTCATAGAGCATAAGGTCAGATCGAATCCCAAGAAGTGCGTGTTCGGCATCACATCTGGAAAACTCTTGGGTTTTATAGTCTCAAAACGAGGCATCAAAGTGGACCCAAAAAAAGTCAAGGCAATCCTTGAAATGGCTCCCCCAACCACTATCAAGCAACTCAAAAGTCTGCAAGGAAAGGTCGCATCGATTAAACGCTTCATAGTGCAATTATCTGACAAATGCCGACCAATGAACAAACTATTGCACAAGGGGGTCACATTTCATTGGGATGACGAGTGCCAGTCAGCCTTTGACGAAATCAAACAATACTTGGCTTCGTCGCCAGTATTGGCACCGCCTAGACCAGGTGTGTCGTTCTACTTATACATCTCAGCTACTAAGGTGGCACTGGTTGCAATGCTAGCCCAAAAGAATGAACTTCACAAAGAACAGGCTACTTACTATCTTAGCCGCACCCTGGTCAGTTACGAACTTAACTATGCATACGTTGAAAAACTTTGCTTGGCAGTGGTGTTTGCTACCAAAAGGCTACGCCACTACATGCTAAGCAATACTACGTATGTTGTGTCTAAGGAGAATCCATTGCGATACATGATGAGTCATATTTATCATAGTAGTCACATGACGAAATGGATCATGTTGTTGACGGAATTTGACATTGAGTTTATTGGGCAAAAATCTATAAAGGGACAAGTCATAGCCGATCAACTAGCAGAGGCTCCTCTTGAAGACGATCAGCCTCTAGTCATAGAACTACCCGATGATGAGGTCTTCCATGTCTCAGAATCGCCAGATTCTAAAGATCCTGAGTCTCAGGCCGACATAACCTTATTTTTTGATGGTTCTAAATGCGAGCAAGGTGGTGGAGCAGGAATTGTATTCTTCACACCGCAGGGCACTCCAATGCCCCTGTCATTTAAATTAAATTTCTAGTGCACCAACAACAATGCAAAATATGAAGCCTTGCTCCTAGGTCTTCAAACAGCAATCGCCATGAATATCAAAAGACTGAACATCTTTGGCGATTCGTTGTTAATCGTCAATCAAGTCAAAGGGGTATATCAATGCAAATGCCCAGTTATGAAGGCCTATAAAGCCCTCGTGGATAAATTCTTGGCAAAACTTGAGTGGTATGACATCGAGGCACTCCCTCGATCATCGAATCATTTTGCGGACACAATGGCCTCCTTAGGGTCACTAATCCCGCAAGACCTTTCCGGTGATATAACAACCATTCAGGTCAAAACCTTATCGCAACCCGCGATGGAGCGCGCAAGCTCAGATTTGACGCCAGGAGTCCACATGATCCAGATCGAACCATCTTCGGATAAGTTCTTTCGAATTCGAGACTATTTGAAACATGCCAACTGGGGGTCTTTGTTCTCCCCCACTCCCATTAATAGCAACACAACGCTATTCTTACAAGTTCTATCCCAATCAGCATTTGTTAGGGAAGAACTCCAAAAGGGATTGACTGTTCAAACTGTCAAGGTATCCGATCAACGGGACTGGTATTTACCCATAAGAGACTACCTCAAGTTAGGTAATCTACCCTTTGGATTGACGCACGTCGCAAAACGAACATTCAAACAAAAAGTGACAAAATATGTCTTGATAGGAGACATTTTGTATCGTCGCAGCTACGACGGAATTCTTCTTCGTTGCTTGGACCAGCAAGAGTCCACTTGGGCAGTCACCCAAGCGCATGACGGTACATGTGGTGGCCACTTCAATGGTATGGCCATTGCAAAGCGCATTCTTCGCATGGGCTATTATTGGCCATCTTTAGAGCGAGATTGTTGCACGTATGTCAAGAGGTGCGTAAAATGTCAGCATCATGCCAATCTGATGCACGTACCTTCCCAGGCCTTACAGACAGTCTAGTCTGCTTGGCCATTTTGGTAGTGGGGCCTTGATCTAATCAGAAATATCTCCCCTACATCTTCAGGCCGTCACACGTTTATCATAACGGCCACAGAATACTTTACCAAATGGGTGGAAGCAATTTCGTTAACCTCTACGACAGGACCCCACATTGCGGAGTTCATTTTGCATTACATCATATGTCGTTTTGGTATTCCATCCAAAATAATCTCGGATAATGGGCCATCATTCAAGAACAAAGACATGCGTGCTTTAACCACAAAGTACAAAATTCAGCATAGCTTTTCAACACCCTATTATCCGCAAGCAAATGGGCAAGCAGAGGCGTCAAACAAAACGCTAGTCGCCATCCTTAAAAAGACCATCGTAGACAGTCATAAGGATTGGCACATACAAATCCCACTTGCCCTTTGGGCTTATCGCACTAGTATTCGGACGCCCACTGGGGCAACTCCGTTTTCACTAGTGTATGGCTCAGAGCGATAATGCCTCTCGAGTTGGAAATTCCTTCCCTGCGCATATCAATGCAGGAGTTCATCGATGATAACACTGCGTGGTAGGCCCGATTAGACCAACTTACGTTGCTTGACGAACGACGCGTTAATGCTCTCGAGCACTTACGTATCTATCAAGAGTGGCTTAAGAGAGCTTACAACATGAAAGTTCACCTAAGAGACTTTCGGGTTGGTGATTTGGTTCTGAAGGAAAACCAACAAAACTCTAATTTGCCGTCCCATATGAGAGACAAATTCGTGGAAAATTGGTTAGGTCCTTATGTCATTGATAGCAAAATAGGACCAGGAACGTACAGGCTAGCTTCTCTTGATGGTATCAAGGAAACAGAACCCTTGAATATCAGTCATTTGCGACCATTTCATATCTAAGAAAGCCATATACCAAAAAAAAAAAAATAAAAAAAAAACAAAAAGCTCCAAGGATTATCGCAATCTCTTGGTCAACCCAAAAAGCTCCAAGGATTATCGCAATCTCTTGGTCAACCCAAAAAGCTCCAAGGATTATCGCAATCTCTTGGTCAACCCAAAAAGCTCCAAGGATTATCGCAATCTCTTGGTCAATCCAAAAAGCTCCAAGGATTATCGCAATCTCTTGGTCAATCCAAAAAGCTCCAAGGATTATCACAATCTCTTGGTCAACCCAAAAAGCTCCAAGGATTATCGCAATCTCTTGGTCAATCCAAAAAGCTCCAAGGATTATCGTAATCTCTTGGTCAATCCAAAAAGCTCCAAGGATTATCGCAATCTCTTGGTCAACCCAAAAAGCTCCAAGGATTATCACAATCTCTTGGTCAACCCAAAAAGCTCCAAGGATTATCGCAATCTCTTGGTCAATACAAAAAGCTCCAAGGATTATCACAGTCTCTTGGTCAAAAAAAAATCAAGAAATTCAAAAAAAAAAAACAAAACAACAAAAATCATCAAAAACAACAAAGATTTGCATCTCAATTCTAGGCATACTCGAATTCATCAAAAACAACAAAAACACCAAGCATAACTTTTACCACACTACAGTCAGTGGTCTGGGAATGTACCAAGAGTTTCGATGATTCGAGTCATCATTTTCCTCTTTAGCCATGTAGTGTATCAAGTCGAACAGATTTTACGAAGGTAGAGTCATACTTGAAATACACCTTGTTACGTAACATCCCAACACAAATCAAAACACTAAAATTCCCAAATTGTGTGAACGAAAGATGAAACACGCAAAATAATCTAGGTCACCACAAGCGAAACGGTTATCTTGCTCATCCCCCTGTGTGCTGAGAGTTGGCAAAAGGACAAGCATCCTCCCTACCCAATTCCCTAAGAATCCCTAAAGTTCTCAAAAGTTGCAAAACACAAAAGCAAAATGTCAAAACTCCAAATTTGACAAACTATAGTGCACACATCAAAAGGCACAAACAACAGTGATTTTCGTCACTCCATATCCCCAATCCCTTGCTCAAAAGAAAAACAAATCAAAATAAACAGTGATCTCATCACTACAATGAGCAAGTATCCCAATACAATTGAAGAAAAGAAGGGAGTTGACCTTGAATCCCTGGAACTCTGAGCATTCTATAGGTCATAAGGCAAGCTTCGGTACCAATTTGGTTGATAGCCTATCGGTAACAGGAGTAAACCTCCCGCATGACGATATATCTGTCACATTAACTTGCGTACGGATCAATGTTTGCATGTGGATGAGCTAGCTTATGGCATCCTGGATTACATCGCAGATTAATCTTAGTACATACAACAAAGGAATCCGTGGAGCTAATTAGGTGATCCTCGATACAGGTTCGGTTGAAAGCCCATCTGGCATCGGCGGTATCCTAACAAATACCACTAAATGAACTCAATTGCACACACAGGGATGTTAAATAACTTGGTCAAAAACAGGTCCGATTCATACCTTGTTCAAAAGTCTTGTAAGATAAAGTACAGTCATGGATAATAGTTAAATCTGTCTGAATCTCAGAAAACCTTACATTCATTCCAAAACCATCTGCGCTACTTATCATAATTATGATACCATCAGAAAATACAAAAACAGAAAAACCATGTAAATAAAGAGGTTCTTAAACAGCCTACAGTACAATCACCACAAATATCATTCATCCATTTCAATTCGCATATCACATAGACATCTAAAACATTTGCACTCATCATAACATCTGCATTCATCAAAATGAATAAACATGCATAACAAAAATCACATCATCACATGTACAAAACCAAAAATAAAACCGGTATATATATATATATCGTCAAAAAGATGCCCGTAGGCTACAAAACCGGTCCTCAGACCCCGCAATCATATCCAAAAACCCAACCTAAGGCATCGGCCACCATGATCACGCAGGATCGGTGTGACGGGAACTACCCCCCATAGTGTGGGTCCTACGGGACCCTGCAGGGCGGCTACTACTAGCCCCCGCATCATGCCTGCTACCACCCCCCTCATCTAACCGCCTGCGATGAGAGGATGCTGACTGCTCAGTCAAACTATCCCTCATCCATCGAGAAGATCTACTGATCGAAGGCTCAGGTAGCCGCCCGCCAAGGTGGATGACCTCCCTCTCCAAGTCTATCCGGTACAGACACCACTCTGCCTCCCGTCGATGATAGATAGACAATGCATCATCGCGCTGTGCCAAAACTCTATCCCGCTCTACCAACTGAGCCCGTAGAAGATCCCTCTCCTATCGAGCATCCCCCAACTCCAGATCCCGCATCCGTAGCAGTTCTGTAAGTCGAGCAATCTCAACACCTACCTCTGACCCCACCTCCTCTGTATCTGCCGGACGCATAGGACTCGCGGGGACAGTAGCCTGCTCAGGCTCCAACTGCTCCTCCACATCCTGCATGTCCGGCTGCTCCGAAACACCCAAGTCCACATCCTCATCTCCCACATCCACCATGTCCGCATCATCCAACGGACCTCCCCAATCACCCCCTACTGCCTCAGCATCCTCCACTGTCGCCTCCGTGCCTCCCAGTGGCCCCTCTCCTCTCCAACGCCGTAGTACCCACCACGAATCATACTCAGTGGTAGTCCCGATGTCATCCACATCCGGAACCTCAATCACTGCATCGGAATCCTCGCCCAATGGCTCCGAAGATCCCTCTCATCCCCCCACCGCCGATAGACAACGGGCTCACCAGGCAACCCCTGGCGCACCCCAAACTGTCGTGTAACCCGACGGTACGGAAAGAACTCATGCTCCGTCCCGTGCCGCCCAGTCAACCACCGCTCCCTCCGTACCCGTCGGAGCCACTCTCCAGCCTCAGCCCGCACCTGGACAGTCCCGATAAGGACGCCAAAACACCTCCCCTGGAGTGAGCCGAGAAAAGGCATCAGTGTAGTGCTCAACGGCACCTGCCCATCGCCGACTCTGCCCCTGCTCCGCAGACCGCCGCCACAAAGCTGCATAGCCAATCTCATCGTCATCCATCACCGCCCGCGTCATCCACGGTAACCCGGTCGGCCTCTCCACTGCTATGTGCTGCCAACCCCAGCACTGAAGAAGATAACTGCAACTCACCCCCTTTCGCTGTCGACAGCGGACGCCGTACAGACTCCCCGTAGAGTTGTGCCAACAATGTCTATCCCCATCCATAAATCAGCGGTGCCTCTATCGGGAACTCTACCAATTGCCATACCAACTCCAGCAGGGTTCCACGGGAACCTCCCGCCTGATGAATCAGGTAGAAGCATGTTAGAAATGAGGCCCATCAAGAATGCGTGCCTCACTCCTAACACCCCCCTCTCCTGCCACCAGCTAACAAAAATCTCGCTAGCCTGACAATCCACCTCGGTTGTCTCCATTGGGTTCGTTACACCCAGCCGCTCCGCATGCCCAAAACATCTCATTAGTACAGCATTTCACTGATCACGCGGTGATGTCCTAATGGGCAGTCCATCTATCGAAATCCGAAGCAACCGATAAACGTCCTCCAGTGTCACAGTCATCTCCCCTGTCGGAAGATGGAAAGTGTTGGTCCGTGGATCCCAAACTTTGATCAGGGTCGTTAGATAGGCCTGATCTGGGACCACAGGCTCTAGTCGAGCCACCTGCTTGAGCCCAAGGGCATCAAGCCACTGCCATTCAACATCAGTCAGCGCCGATCGTGCCTCAGCAAATGCGGCAGGTACACGGTACCGGCTCCTAACCTGCAAAACAATAACACACACAAAAATTCAAAACTAATTTTTCAGATTTAGGGTTCCTAACCTAAACTGAGTAATTACAAAAAACAACACAAAAATTCAAAAATAAATCTTTCAGATCTAGGGTTTCTAACCTTAACTGATTGAATACAAAGAAATAACTAAGTGTCAAGATCTAAATTTTATTTCAAACAAAGAAATAAACAAAAAAAAAATTCAAATCAAATCATCAATTGCAAGAATAAACTCTAGGGAGCACTTACGGATTTCGCCTCCGCTCCGCCGCTCGAACCAGTTTGTGCACTCATGATGACAAAGAGAATTCCGGCAGCGCTTCGCTTCGCAGAATTACCTCCTCCTCCCAGAGCTACCAAATCGCAAGAAAAAAAAATGACACAAATGAGCCCAAATCCAAGTTTTGGGCCTTAAATAGGCCTACCAACTGGAAATCGTCCTTGGGTGGGATGAGCGCTCTGGTCAGTGCTCGTCCCACCCAGGGACGATTTTTGCAATTGGAAATCGTCCCACCCAGGGACGATTTCCAGCCAGAAAAGTCAAAACAACAAAAAATCAACAAAAATGAACTAAAAACAAAAAAATAAATTTGCCTAATAAGAGTGTTGTTGCACTTGACATCCCGGCATACAAAATACGCATTGGCGTTACAAAATGTCAATATCCTACCCCCCAAGAAGGCTAACATAGCCGGACCGCTCCACGGGCAGACGGATTGCAGACAATTTAATCCCCAAATGGTGTCACAAAAACAACAAAAACAGTACAAAATTCAACAAAAACACAGAGAAACATTGCCAGACATAAGTGCTCATGCACTTAACCTCTAGGCAAAGAAAATCGATGTTGAGGTTCAAATTATCGCTCTCCTACTTCCCCAAGAAGGCTACAATAGCCGGACCGCTCCACGGGAAGTTCGATTTTTGATGATTTCACCTCATTACGGCATCACCAAAAGGGTTAACACCCACCAAAAATAGGTCCAAATGTTGGAAAAATTGCACACGCTTAACGGTAAACCCTTTAAAGGCACCCTGGCACAAGTCATCTTGGGTCAAGCGACTCGTCGCTTCTCTCACGAAGGTCATTCCCTCATCGATTCGTCGCTTGAGGGGGTAGTCACACTTAGTCGCCAACCAACAATCACACACCCAATTAAGGAAAATGACATGCATTCAAAGAATCATTGACAAAGACAATCACGCTCCTGCTTGGGGCAGTAAACAAGCAACAATCAAATCAATCGAACACTTGGCATTTCGTGAATCATGAACACAAGGTTCCCCCTGAGGATAAAAATGCCCTTGGCCTGTTCATGACTGATCAATGTCTAAATTCAAGTCACACCTCACCAAAATAGGTTAATACTTGAAATCAAATTCCTTAGCTCGTCAAAAGCAAGGATTCAAGAATGCATGCCCTTTCCATACTTGGGGCATCAAAAGTTGGTTAGGTTACCAAGAAACCCTAATCAGTAGTGCTTTGGTTATCTATTTTTGCTCAGCACTACGTCACCCGCAGTGCTTCCCAAAAAGGGGCATCTGTAGACACCAAAACAGCACCAATCCGATTATGTGACTGCAAACATTGATCGCTTTGACAAACACAGCCCCCAGGGCAGCCCTCAGAGGTCAAACAATGGTCTTAACCACTTTCATAGCAATTTTGTGAGGTCAAGAAGCAATTTGGCACACTTAGACACTTTGCCTAGTAATCGTCTCACCCAGGGACGATTGCTGAATTGAAATCGTCTCACCCAGGGACGATTTCTGAAATCGTCCCTGGGTGGGACGATTTCCAAGTTTAACAGGCAAAAAGGCAAATGGTGCCAAGTGGCAGCCCGAAACGGTCGATTAATGACTCTCGCCTTGCACACGTGTGTAGGTGGACGAGAGGGGCCGTTAGAAGAGCTGTCACAAAAGGCATTTATCAAAGCCCAAGTCAATGGAGGACTCCCCTCCCTCATGGGAAGACAAGACGACCACATGGCGCCTATGACCAACACATGGCATTTGTGCTTCCCTCCCAAAAGAGACCCCATGGGTCTATAAAAGGTGGGACTTTTCTCACCCAAAACATATAGGTTGAAGGAGTTTTCAAGCAACGAAGTGTTGCCGAGTTGAAGACCCACTTGCATCCCTTTTGGTTCACCTTCCCACATCCACCAATCTCTTTTGCAAGGGAGGTTGTTGGGTGGCCTTTGGAAGCTCGAACCGACCCAAATCCAACACATGGACAACTGAACCAACCAATTCGCCGACCCCCCAATCCTAAGAGATTTTGGGCCCATCCCTAGTGGATTGGCTCCAAAATCAAGTGCCAACGGTGGGAGGCCCACTTGGGCACCCCCGCACTCCCCAAGTCCTATTTTAAGTTTTAGAGCATTTTGGATTACTTTTTCAGGTTGCATTTTGTGTTATTAGGTTTGATTAACCCATAGCTGCAATTTTGTAACTTTTGGTCAATTCTAGTATGTTTTGTGTCGCTTTGTTGTTTCATTGACTTGCGGTGGCGATATCAAATTCCCGAAGATAGAGGCCAAATTGGGAGAATCCGACCATCTGGGTCGTCCCAAAATGGCCCCGATTACATAACCCCCTTGTCTGCGAGTGTTTTGGAGACCTCGGGAGTCGACATTGGAGCGTGTCAGTTCGGCTTCCCCAACACAGAAGAAATCGTCCCACCCAGGGACGATTTACAGTCAAAAATCGTCCCACCCAGGGACGATTTCCAGTTGAAAGTAGATTGGCCGACTGTCTCAGTGGCAATGGCTTGTTGGTAACATTTTCTGTCTTACGGCAAATTTTCCAGGCTGTTTAGGATCATTTTGTTCACTGTTTTAGATAAATGTTTGCATGCATCTTTTGATGATTTTAGAAGAACAAACACTTTTCACTTGCAGCAGGTGCTACTGACATCTTGGTTGTTTCTTTGTTCGCAGGAGAAGCAGCGGAGGTGAAGAACTCATCGACATCAGCGGCGGCATCATCTTGGCCCGCCCATTGCAATCATGGGCACGCGGAAAGAGGAATCATTCAGTGATTGTAATCAAACTCTATTTGCGCTCCTAGCCCCTGAAAAGGGAGGAGACGTCATTGTAACCGAGATCAAGGGATATTAATGAAAGGGCTGTGTTTTCTCTATTTGCTTGTGTCTCTTCCAATGTGTTTCTTTTCCATTTCATGCAATTTACATTTCTAGGACTTAAGCGTACTTGATTTTGAATGCAATCGCACTTAGTGTTTCCTTTGCCCAGAATCTCGTGCTTTCAGTATACATTGTCTTTATCACATCTTGCATGATCCATTGCCTTTTTGGATAGTGGTCATTTTCAAAAAAACAAAAGTTATGCAGTATTTAGCGTTATAATTATAAATCTAGACTATTTTATGGTTTCATCAGTCTATGTTTTAGGCTTTCAAATTTACATTTTTTTTATTATTTTCTAGTTTTTTATTTTGTTCCGTAAAGGATAAAAAAGTTATGATTATTTATAAATCATTAAAGGTGATAAAATCTTGGTTTCAACATAAAAATCATATTGCACATAGTTATAAAGTAATATAGATTGTTTTCTACACTATTTCTTGAGCTTATGATTAAAAGGAACAGAATATTTTTTTATTTTTATGATCATTCAAATCAAAAAATAATCATATCTATGTATTCTTGCATCTTCTATTTATGTACCCTAGACCAATTGGATTTTCGTATTAAGATAGAGAGGATTTTAGAGGGAAGTTTTTGCCTCCCATGAAAACCCTTGGTATTTGTGAATGATCCCCATCAAACTAACTTCTTATATCTCCATAAGACATCCCCTAATATTGAATGTGATCCAATGTAAAAAAAGGAAGCATGTTTTGGACCTCCCTCATGATTGCCCCTATTTTTGCCTTATCACACCTCCTAAGTGTAAAATATAAAAAATATATGGAATAGGTACCTTAATACAATTCTTATGCAATAAAAAATATTAATAAAAAAACCATTAAACACATAAATGTATTTGGTTATTTTAATTGGATGGAGAAAGGTATAATGGTACCCCTTTACAATTTTTTTAAAATTTGAAATTTTCTAGCAAAGAGAGTATTCACATACCTGACCTCTATATAAAATTAAAAAAAAAAAACATATAATATTTGTTATATTTTTGCATGTTATGATCCACTAGATAATTTATTCTTATTGATCAAAATAAGAAATAATATCTCTAAAGAAAATTCATTCATATCAATTAGTAATTATGTTTCATAATTGGTTTGATACATTGTGGATTTCATTATAAATCAAGAATATATATAGTTTACAAGGTGAATATATCAGGTGTGGGGTTGACATCTTAGTCCCATAACCGACTAGTCATCAAAAAATACTTCGAGCTAGCTCCATAAAAACACAAAGATATGATTCAAAAAGTATTATGGCACAGAAGACTAGGATGACTAAAACACCTAGGTAGTAGAAAGTGGAACAACTTACTCTAAGTAAATGGTAATCAAAACCATAGAATAAATTTGGTCCAATCATCGATCTCAGAAATCCCCACATGAGCTCAAGAATCCTTTCAAAAAGCACTAAAATTTGCTCCATCTTAAAACTTAAAGTCTTCCTCAACACAATCAAGAATCCTTAATTACTATAGGAGTCCTTTAGATACCCGTATTTGATAATATATATTGTAGCAAATTTGATAATATATATTGTAGCAAATGTGCTTCACATATTGTATCTCTTATTGCATGATATTTTTCTTTAGGATCCTAACCTAAGATAGAATTGCAAGTAAGGAAATATGAATATTTAATATGAAGGAAAAATAAAAAAAATCAAGAATCATTTACAAGAAAGACAACATAGAAAAATAGAATTGATGGAACATATACGGTTCATTCAAAGAGGAGCATAAAGTAAAATTATTATGATTCATAAAAAATGCATAAAATATAATTTTGAAGATTCTAATAATGAAGGAAAATTGTAGTCTATTCACTGTACTCAGGAATATTTTAGGACGGTAGAGCGAAAGGGATGCAAACCCTAGGTGCAATCAAGTGTTACAAAAAGAGGGTTGTTTGCATATTTCTTGATATACTCAATAGGATATGAGGATGGAATAAAGCGAAAGAAGTGTAAAACCTAGGTGCAACCAATCATTGTAGAAAGAGCATTGTTTGCAACTCACTTTCTATATTCAAGAGGATATTAGACACTCTTTAGTCTATGAGAAAGCCTCTTTGATCAAAAGATATATCTCTCAAGGATATTTGGATTTGTTGGTGTATCTTTCTAATGATACTTTGCCCTCTATAAAGATTCTCAAGGATGAATTTGGGTTAGATTTGATTGATCATGAAGCACAAAAAATTATCTACAAACTTAGGGGTAAAAGACTAGGCCTAAAGGAGCTCAAACGATACACTAAACTTTGGTGATCCAATAAATTCCAAGTAACTCTACTACCCAAAAAAATATTTTATCTTTCCTTTTTGATTTAGCAAATAGAGATAAGGTTATTTATTATAGATACAATTGGTTTTTCAAAAAAAAAGGTGTCTATAGATGACCTTGGACTACCGGTTTTAACCCTTGTATAAAAACATTGATGGTTTCCTAGTCTGGGTGAATCCATATGCTCTCCCTATGGAGTTTTGGGAAAATAAGATATTTTTAAAAATTGCTAATGTCATTTGTGCATTCTATTATATGGATTCCCAATCAAAGGAAATTTTTTCTAGTCACATTAATATGAGTAAAGCAATATTGGTTGTTTGGATGGATGTTTCAATTCCTTGGCCTCAATCCATTACTATCTTCTCAAGTAAAGGTGAATGGATCCAAAATATTGATTATGAAAACTTCTCCCTTAGATTTTATGGTTGTTAGTAACATTGCCACCTAAAGAAGATATGCTCAGTTATTCGATCATGTTCTAATTTATCCTTGGTGGAGGAGAATGCCATGCACATGAATGATCCTAAAACTTCAAATGTCTTAGTTCACAAGGAAGAATCTCATCGTCCAAGTGCACCTGTTATCAAGCAATAATCAAGTCAGCAACAAAATATTCAATCCTAAAAGGATAATTCAAATTAGATTAGTGATAAAAGTCAACTAGTTACTAAAGACCATCCACTCAATTCCATGAAAAATAGTAACACCTCAGAAAGTATTCTTGAATATAATTATGAAATAATAAGTGATAGTTAATTTTCCAAAAATAAAGATCATACAAAATGTGTTACAACTAGATATTACCTCAAGAGCTTGAAGATCAAAATCACATTCTCAAAACTCACCACTTTGAAGGAGGAAGAACCTATGCTACATAAGACAAAATTCAAAAGATCCATTGGCTATGAACTTTGTAACAACCCCAATGGTTTTGTATTATTTTTTTGTTATGATTGGGTGGTAGATTTAGTTTTTGTTTTTTAAGTTTCTATTTTGGAAGTGGTCTACTAATTTGTCATGTTTTAGAAGTTGTTTTGTTGATATATGGTATTCTAAGGTTCAGACATAATAGGAAGTGGATGATAGTATTTTTTAAGGTTGTTGCAATTGTACTATCTTACACACTTGATGTATAAGTTTGGGAACCTTAAAACCCCTTTTTACCCTACTAAAAAAAATGTTAATATTTTTTATAGTCTCAACAAAGACACCACAATGGAAAAAGGTATTTGGATCTCCTAGTGAATACCTAAATTCAATTCATGGGGAGGGTAGCCCTCAATGTGCCCACAAATTTTCAACCTATTCAAAAGTAATACTGAAGAGAAATTAGATTGCAAGACATTAAGTAAAGTTTTAAAATTAAGAAATATTTTTTTCTCCTATAAGATTCCATCCAAAATATAGAATATCAAATTACACTCAAAGGTGTAAACAATGCAATAAATATGGACATAAAGTTAAAAATTGTTGGGATCTTATTCATTGTAAAAATTATGGGAGCCATAATCATACCCACAAAACTTGTTGGTATAAAGGGAATAGTGTTCATGAATGGAGCACTATAAAAGGTAAATTAATAATGGCATTAGATGAATTTCTTAAATAGATAATTACAAAAGCAACTTTGAAAATAATTAGAATTACAATAAATGCAGTACCAACAACAATATTGCAGCTAAAGATATAGATGGAAGATGAAGACAAAAAATAAATATTTAAAACTAAAAATTGTCATACCAAATAATTTAATATGGGGGGTGTTGGATATATTATATTATTTGGTACATTGAAGTACCATTGAGTACTAATGTAAAAATTAGTCTAGGGAGTGTGTTTGATATTTTTCTAAAGTATATGTTAAAGTGTGAAGAGTGTTTATGTGTTATGTAATAATGTGTACAAGATGTCTAGAGTGCAAGTGTGAAGTGTGAGTTATGAATGTGCAATGTGTCGAGTGTTGAAGTAAAGAGTCATAAGATGTGTCAAGATGTGAAGTAGGAGGTTATGTAATCATGAGAGGCTTTGTCATAATGTGAGGCATGTGAAAGGTTGCATCTCTTGTGAGTTTAAGGATATCAATAGTTAAGAGTATTGAAGAGTCATTTTGTAATTTTATATATTGGAGATAAAGCTCCATGCTATGTAATTATTTGTAATCTAAAAATATTTTGTATGTTAAGTGAAGTTTCTTTTTGTAATCTAGAAATATTTTGAATGTGATTTTATGTAATTAATATTTGATCCTAGAGAAACTTACCTATGAGATAATTATAAATATTTATCAAAAAGCATGAATAAGTTTCACTATATAAATAGCCAATCATAATTCCTCTCCTCCCATGCATTTCGCCCCTTGATTCAATTTTGTCAATATAAAGGCCAAATAAAGTAGGTGCCAATGGATCACCATGTTTCACCCTGTTATAACCCAAAACTCTTTGGTAGTCCTTATAGAGTTTTTATTTTTGCTACCACCTACTCATAAAGTATATGTACAAATGCTCTACACTTATTTTGTATGTCAATTTATTCCATTCTTTTCATAATTTACCTCTATGTATTGTTATCAATATAATTGGGTTGCCATCAATGACAAAGGGGAGATTTTTGGACATTTTGATTAGATGAGTTATCATTGATGTCAAGAGTGAGTGGTCATTGATGTTAAAAGTCAGTTTTAGTGAGCAGTGCAAGAAGTAGTTTCGCAATCAATGCAAAAAGAAGAGTCTGCTTCCAGATGGTCAGATCCGGTTCCAAGTGGTCATATGTGGTTCAAAGTGCAAATAAGAAGCCCAAGCAAATAATATTACAATATTTTATTATAATATTAAAAAGGGAAATTTAAATTAATTATAAATTAATTAATATAATTATATTATAAATTAATTTATTATTTAATTTCATTAACTTCCAAAGTTATTTAATTTAATTATAACTTAATTTTAATTTAATTATAAATTAATTTATATTAAGTTAAATAACCCTAAAGTGGGTTATAAGGTTTAAATTAAAATCAAATTTTAAAATCGATTTAGCGTCGACGTTTTATGGAACGAGGTCCTCATGTATAAAAGGAGGGCAAATTCTAAGTCAAAATCCCCTATGCATTCAATGAAATCAAAACTCAAAAATTAATGTGCAAGGAAGTGTAAGGTTTTTGTGTTTCAAAGACTTTTGGTGGCAGAGGATAGGAAAAATAAGAGCAGGGCTCCTTTGTCCTCACACAGGATTGTGTAGCGTAGTTAACAACGACAAGTTGTGTTAAGGCGTGTGGCAGGCAAGAGAACAAGATTCGAAACCCACCATGTTTATTTTTCAAGGAAAGAGGGTGTTTCATTTTTGTGCTAGGCTGATAAGAAGGAGAGAAGATGAAGGCTTGAGCCTTCCCATTCATGTGGAGGCTTGTAGCCCACATGGTGGGCTAGTGCCTCAATAAAGTGCTTGATAGGGAGTTGTCTCGCATTTGAAACCCATCGAGGCCTTTTTGCTTGAGATAAAAAGTATGCATTGATGTTAATTACCTTGGTCACTTGATTATTTTGGATGTTCTAAGGTTGGAAAAAAATATATTTTTTATGGTTTATAAAGCTTTTTTTTGCTTAAATTAATTTGGATATTGAGTATTTGAGGGAGATAAAAGGGTAGGCAATGTTATTTTGAAAGTTTAATTTTTGGATGATGTTAATTTAATTATTGGAGTTATAAGGTGTATTAAGGTCAATTTTCTTGTATGCTATTTTTGGAGGTCGTTAATTAAAGTTGGATATTATAAGGAGTAATTGAGTAATTATTTTGATGTATGGTTTTTATGATTGCTAATTTCAAAGGAGTAATAAGGTGTATTTGAGTTTGATTATTTTTGTAATTGAGAAATATTTTGAGAGAGTGTTAGTATGATTTTTTGTCATCTAACCATTGAAATTGGCAAAGAAGGAAATTGTGTTTAAGATAGATTTTTAAGAGCACTTCATCAAACAAAAATTTATGGGTACATCTTCCTAGTGAGTGATTGTTGGATGTTGTGAATGCTAAGTTGGAGTGAAAATGATTGTTTGATAAACATTGTTGAGTTTTATTGTTTATGGTTTTTCTAAGTGAGAGTTGGTGATAAAAATCTTGTTTGATAAGCATTGTTGGAAATATTGAGTAAAGATTTCATATGCTTGAACTAGGGTTTGTGCAAAGAACATGAGTATAATTGTTATGTGAAGTTGTGAACTATCTTGAACTAGGGTTTGTGAAAGATCACGAGTATTATTGTTATGTGAAGTTGTGAACTATCTTGAACTAGGGTTTGTGAAAGATCCTGAGTATCATTATTATGTGAAGTTTTGAACTATCTTGAACTAGGGTTTGTGAAAGAACATGAGTATCATTGTTAAGGGAGATTGATTAGAAATAGTTAAGTGAGTGTTCATATGTTTGGACTAGGTTTTGTGAGCATGGATTATTTAATTGAGTGATTGATTGAGTGGAGTTGGTTGAGCCTATTAAAGTGGATGTGTTGAAGTGATAGTTCAAGTTCTGTTAAACAAATTATTCCATATTTTGAATTGATTTGAGAAAGAGGTTGAGTGTATATGAGTGTGAAACATATTGAGTCTCTAACAATTCTCTATATGTTTCTATGGAAAAAAGAGAGATTGAAAGTGATTGAGTATTGTTGTGAATGTGAAGCATATTGAGTCTCTAACAATTCTTTATATGTTTCTGTGAGATTGGATATGTTATAATGAGGAATTTTTGAGCATATTTGAGGTAAGTCTTAGAGAAGACTTGCGGAAATATTGGTGTGAGCTTCTATCGAAGCTTACAATACAAATTCAAGGATAAAGATTATTGAGCAGATTGAACAAGTTCTAGAGAGGACTTATGGACAAATTAGTGTGAGCTTTTGTGGAAGCTTACAAGGCAGATTTGAGACAAGTCTTTGAGAAGACTTATGAGTAGATTTAATTGATTGATTTATTCAAACCTTGAGTTAAGGTTTGGGGTAGATCCAATAGAGTTTATTTGTGATTAATTCAAGCTTTGTGTTAAGGCTTGAGGATGGATATTGAGGATAGATTGTGCTAGACCGAAGGACTATGTTTAGTGCATATTTGAGGATAGATTTTGGTGTAGACTTGAGGACATATTTATACCAAACCAGAGATAGAGATTGAGCATATTTGTGCTAGATCGAAGGACTATGTTTAGTGCATATTTGAGATAGATCTAAGATCAAGCTTTGGATGTGATAGAGTATAGAGGATGATAGTGTCCAATGGATAAAGATCCATTAGCTAGGGTAGTGAGGATAGGTCTTCTAAGTGAGGACAAGAGTCTTCAATGGATAGAAATCCATTAGCCAATGTATTAGAGGTAGTATTTCTTCTAGAATATTACCAGCCAGAGTAGAGGAGAAAGAAGTTCTCCTATGGATAGAGATCCACAAACTTGATTAGAGGGCTTGTGTCTCCTTTGTATAGAGGTCCATAAACATTGTAATAGAGAAAGGATTCCTAAGATATTTATTGAGAAAATATTAGTGAAATATTTTCTCGTTGGAGTAGCCCACATTAGGTGAACCATGTTAAATTGGTGTCTCTATTGTGTGTGGTGATTTATGCATTGCTTTGATTACTATTGTTGACATTTCTATTGATACATTGTATAATATTGATTGGGAAATAAAATTAAAAAGTGGTCTTATAATGTTCACCCCCCTCTCAATATAAGCTTGTGTTCTTCATTTATAATGTTCATCGACAAGTGATATAGGTGTAAAATACACTTTTCACCTAGGATACGAAGGACCAACCACAAAGGAGTTTTTTGGCACCCTAGAAGAAGCATCAAATTGAATACCAAGTATCCTGATAGAAGAGAAGCACCAATAATAACATAAGTAACACCTTCTACATGCAATAAAAGAATGGGTAAGAGTGCTACTTGAATAGATACATAAAACATAGAAGAAGAGAGAGTGAAGTGTGAAATAATAGTGCATATGTGCTACAACGAAGGGAAGAGAAAGACATAATTTGGAGAGTAAAAGCATTGGATATTGAGCCTGAAAGTGAATTGAATGCATCATAGTGAATGAAGATCATCTTGACAGTGTATGATACAAAATAAAGCAAGCAAGACAAATTTTTGGAGTGCCATATTAAAGGAGGTCAGAAATGTTTAGTGTAATTTAAAACCTTTGCATAATATTAAGGAGATACAAGGCATAATATTGAATTCAAGGTTAATTAATTTATTATACTCAAGGTTTTTTAATAAAAGAATAAATAAGATATAGATTTACAACCTTAGAAGAATTATTCAATGATTTAGAAGTTTTTGAAGAAATATTTTTTTAGAAACATTTTGAAATGACCTCATTCAAATTGCATAAAAATATTTTACAAATAGTTTAACCTGAAGGAATAAGGATTTCTAAATTGAAAAAGAAATATTAAATTTGCAAATACATTTGTTTTCTAAATTTCCAACTAGGGAGTTATAAGGAATTCAACACCAAATTTAAGTTATTAAAATTTAGAAACTATATTATTGAAAATTGAAAGAAGCAAAACATAGAGTTGCTAGAAAGTTGTAAAATTTACTTTTAAAGAGGCATAAGAAATCCAACTTAAATATCTTGAAAATAGAACGTTATCAAAATTAAAATTTTATCAAAATATCATTAGCTTTCTATTCATAAACAGGGAGAAATAAGATTATTGTCTTGAAGAGTAAAAGTTGAACATTAGGAAGTACAATGGTTTCAACAAAGGTAACCTAGAAAGCTAAGCATTTTTTCAAGACCATATTGTATTCAAAATATTTGGGAGATACAAGGTATTCTAAAAAAGGTGAGACTTGAAAATATATTATCAAATTTTATCTTATACTAGGCAGCTAAAAGGAATACTACCTAGAAATTTGAAAAAATAAATTCTCGACAAAATCATTGTTTGGTCATTAGTATATTAGAAAGTTAGAGAATTGAAAGTTAGTATTTGATTATATACTCTAAATATAGGGATTCATACAGAAGTCAACCTCAAAGTTTTAGAGATTTTAAAATTCTACCAAGATTGTTCTTTTTAAATCAAAGAGTTGCAAGAAAGATTACTTTCTATGAAAAATATTATTAACTAGATATGATTCAAGGAATCAAAATGGTTTAGAGACATACTCGATTCTATAGATGATAATAGAAAATATATAATTAAAAGAGAAGATCCAATATGGCTTAGAAATATTTTTGAGAATTCACAAGCTGGTAGTTTGGCAAAAGCAGACTCTATAGAGACATATTCCAATGACATGATGAAACAAATTAATGACAACTATATTAATGACTATATTGGGAATAAAATAAAAAACCATACTCAAAAGGTAGAAAATAATATTGATCAGAATTTGTACTACAAATTTATGAAATAAGTAAAGATAGAATTGCTTTAGTTGTACACAAATGGTTTTACTATTTTATCAAGGAAATGGATGAACTTGATTTTTCAAATACAAGTAACAAAGGAGTAGAGAAATTTTCACAATGCACTTATTGCAACAAGATTGGTCATGAGAAAGAAAATTGTTGGACTTTCCATCCATGTAAATATTGTGGAGGAAAATCTCACTCATATTTTTTTTGTTACTATAAATATATGTACTATAGAATATTTGAAGAGATATTAATATTCAAACTAGATTGTATTTTTCAAGTTCTTATTTTTGAAGCATTTACTAATAATGAGTTCAAGTTTGAATTTTTTTAAGAACAAGAAGAAAGGTCATCCATAGAACAAAAATAAAATATAAGAAAAAAATTAACTTGTTCTTCAGAAAAGATAAGAAAAGAAAAAAAAAAACAAAAAGAAATAAAATGGATCGATTATAATCCACTTATGACTTGCAAGATAATAAGATCTCTTGTTCATCAAGGATACATAGAAAAATTTAAGAATGGAGATCTTATCAACCACTTTGAAATACAAAAAAATAGTGGAATGAAGAAGACAAGAAAAGATAACATGAGCTCCAAGAATAAGATGAATAATAAAATAAAAGAAGAATAAAAATCAAGTTGAGCTAAAGAACTTATGAAAGAAAAAGATCCATATTGAAGAGTAAAGTCTTCAATAACCAAATCATGTAATACAGGGGGTGTTGGAATATATTACATTATTTGGTACATGCTAATGTACCATCTTGGGTACATCTTTAGATGAGGAGTATATCTTATATTAGGATTTGAGTAGTTACTTTATGCAATATAATAAATGCACAAATATTGTTAGAATGTGCAGGTACTTGTTATAAATAGGAATATAAAGTATCCTAGGAATATAGAAGGCCAAGATTCATATTCTACTATATATTGGCCTTTGTAGTAGAGAGAAAAAGAGAGGGATAACCCTTTTAGCTAAATATTTTTGGAGGATTTGCATTGGAGCATCAAGGAAATGGGCTAGAATTATCCAAAATAAATACTTGGAGGGTAGAAAACACTTTATTAGTTGTTCTAATCCTCCATGTGGGTTTTTTTTTGATAAAATATAATCAATAGAAGGAATGTTCTATGGAAATGTCTAAAATGGAGAGTAGGCAGGGAAAACAAAATTGAATTTTGGAAAGACCCTTGGATTCAAGAGTAGACTTTAGTGAACTATAGAAAGTTCAAAGATATTAAAGAAAATTTAACCAAAACCTATGATAATAAAATTAATGGTTACATTCATAGGGTGGGTGATTTTCAGTTGTGGAAAATCATGTAAGAATATATGCAAGGCTTAGGGGTAAATATCTGCAAAACCTCATAAGGAATTATTTAGGTAAATGTTTAGAGGAGGATCAGATAATATGGGGAAGAAACCAGCAAGGTAAGTACTTAGTGAAAGATGGATATAGATTATTGGGTAAAGTAACCTCAAAGAAACCCGATCTTAAAAGAATTTGGAAGCTAAAAATCATCCTTAAATTTGCTATGTTTTTTTGGACTTCCATTCTCAATAAGATCCTTACAAAAGATAATTTTTCAAAAGATGGATTGTGGTTCCAACTGTTTGTGTCTTATGTAACAAAAGGATGTGTGTGGACCACCTATTTGGAACTTGTGGTTTTTTTTATGATATTCTAAATATGCTATTGAGAGAAGTTAATGTTGCTTGGGTAATTCCAAATTCTCTAATAAATATTTGGGAACAATGGTGCTTAGGAAGCAGTATTTTTTGACAAAAATGCATTCCACATATTTGTTGGGGATTTTGTTGGAAAGAAATAGATGAGTGTTCAAAAATAAAACTAGAGGAATAATTAGGGTTTGTGCCAGGATAAAAACAACCCTATTGGAGGATTGTATTAAAAACAATGGACAATAAATTCTTGCAACGATCCTCTCTAGGAAAAAAGATATATTAAATATGGAAAAAATCAATAAGGTGAGACTAGATACTAGATGGGAACATTCCCATAAATACTGGTTAAAAATTAACTTCAATGGATCTACAAAATGTAACCCGTGTCATGCTGGTGGTGGGAGTCTCATTAGGAATGATGGAGGTCAGGTAGTAGTTGCATATGTTGAGGATATAGGAATTACCACAAATCACCAAGCTGAAGCAAAGACAATGCTTATAGGCCTCCGAATTGTAGTGAATTTGGATTTTAGGAGAACTGTTCTTGAGGAGGATTCCAAGAATATTATAACTTCCCTTAAAAAAGGGAGTTAAATAATTCTAGTATTTTCAAAATAATTACATATGCGATGAATATTTTTGGAAACCTAGATGAATAATTCTAGTATTTTCCAAATATTTTGTATGTTAAGTGAGCTTCCATAAAATTATTGGAGTGAACACCTTTATAAATGGAAAAAAAAATTGACACCACCAGTAGAATCTCTTCCAACACCGCCAATGCCAGCATGTCCAGGATTACCCTTGGACGATCCATCAATATTAATTTTTAAAACTCCTCTAGGGGGTGGCCTCCACTTACCATCTCTTCTAACCTTCTTGTTGAGCTAAGGAACCCTACTAGGGCTAGAAGATTTCACACAATCCCCAAAGAGACCAAGGGCTTGTTGTACCTTCTCCTCCCTAGAATCCAAAAGAGGGTCCACATCACATTTGTTATGGATGGTTTCCTAAACCATCTATAGGATCCTTTGCCAAATCTGTTGAACCAAATAACTACCCTAAAATATGTGTCGGTTTTGTTCGAGCCAAATTTTCTAGATGATGCAATAAGGGCCCAAATTCCAAGCCACCCGAAGGAAGTGGGCCTTGGCCGAAGGTCTGCCCAGACTACTTCAAAACTCCACTAGGGACAACACATGAAAACATGGATGGTTCCAAGCGCTCCACCAATGCTGCCAAATATCTTTGGAAAAGGAGCATTGGAAAAATAAATGAGAAAAGTCATCCTCATTCTTACTACAAAGGACACAAAAAGAGGGACCCTGAAATCCCCTCTTCCTCACATTATCCCAAGTGAGGCATTTATTACGGGCTACCAACCAGAGAAAGAAGTTACATTTTGGCCAGACAAATTTGTTCCACACCTTTTTCCACCAAGTGGTAGGAAGACTCCCATACTTTTTCTTATCAAGAACCTGATAACCATAGGCTACCCAGTAGGTTCCCTTAGGATCAGGGTTCCAAGCTAGAATATCTTTACCCCACAATGAATAACAAGGCCTCCCCATAATAATAAGAGCAAGCACCTCTCTTTCCTTCGTCAGTCCCCCCTAGGGCCATTCTTGTGGATCTTTCCACCTATACATCTCCATATTTACAAAATAATGGATTTTATTAAAGTCCTCCACATGAGACCAGCCTAATTCCAAGAAAAAAATGCTTAGGGAACATAACCTAGGATATTGATTTAAGATAGGAGGGTGACCATCCCAAGAATCCTCCTACAAAATAGCATTTGGTTCCTGATTGCAAATACAGAACAAACCCTGCTTGATTAAATTAGCTCCTCTTTTTAGAGTGTCCCAGATAACTAAACCTTTCCCAACCAAACTGACTATAGGAATCTCAGCCTCAGAAATACCTCTCAAGTATTTACAAGATAATATTTTAGCCCAAATCTAATCTTGAGAGGTACACCATCTCCAATAAAGTTTTGCATCCAAAGCCTTCCCAAAAAGAGTTGTCTATCGCAACCCAAGGCCTCCCTCTTGCACTGGCCTACATATAGAATCCCACCTAACCAAACTCCATTTATATTGATCAATTTTTCCAGACCATAAAAACTATCTTGACAAAGCATCCATGTCCTTGATGAAGTGATAGGGAGATATTTGTACAAAACATCTATAAATGGGTAAATCTTGAACAACATATTTTAAAAGCAACAATCTACCTGTAGTGGATAGCCATCTAAAAGTCCAGTAATTCACCTTCCTTATAAACTTATCAAGCATAGACTGCCAATAATATCTAGGTAGAGGATGAGATGAAATTGGAATACCAAGATAAATGAAGGGGGGAGTCCCAACCTGGAATCTTAGAATGCAGGAAATCCTGGCTTGAATAAGAGGAGGGGTATTGAAGAAGAAAATAGAAGACTTGTCCTCATTAATCAACTATCCAGAAGCATCGGATATGTGTCAAGAGACTGTCTAATATTTCTAGCTTCCCTGATAGTGACAAATCCCAACAAAGCAATATCATAAACAAATTGAAGGTGGGAAAGAGGTGGCAAACTACTATCCCACTTCCACCCCTAAATGAGACCCTACATGACTCATAAGGATAAACAAATAAGGAGATAAAGGATATCCTTACCTCAAACAGCTTTGATGGCTCATTATTAACAAGAACAGAGAATGAGGAAGAAGAAACACAACTCATCACCCATCTAATCCATTCCTCCTCAAATCAAAAAGTAATAAGAACTTTCTAAATAAAGGACCATCTGACCTAATCATAGGCTTTGGCCATGTCCAACATAATGAACATAGTTTTCTCCTTAGAAGTTTTCATCGAGTGAATAGCTTCTGTAGCAATAACAACCCCATCCAAGATTTGTCGGCCAAAAACAAACCCTCCTTGCTCCTCATAGATGATTTTTCTCAACCATATCTTCAACCTCTCAACAATAATTTTTGTGATGATCTTATACACAACATTGCAAAGAGCAATAGGCTTGAACATATCCAAGGAATTTACTCCCTCTTTTTTGGGTATAAGCACCACAAAGGTAGCATTTAGGGCCCTTAGCATCTTTTTGTTCTTTTGGGACTCATGGACCACCTCCAAAAGATTAAATTTGATTAAATCCCAAAACTCCTAATAAAACTCAATCGAGAATCCATATGGGCCTGGGGATTTTCCTTTTTCATCTTGAATACAACATTTTCCAACTCCTCAAGGGAAATTGGACCCATCAAGTGCTCATTCATCTCTCTAGAAACAATTTTTGGAATACAATTTAGAATAAGCTTTCCATTCTCATCATTTTATAGGGAGTCATCCTTGAAGAGAGGAAAAATACCTCTTAGTCTCTTCTAAAATATCCCTTAAAGAAGAGAGCAGGGCACCCTGAGAATTCACAAGATATGTAATCATGTTACCATTATAGTTAGCCTTAACTGAGTTATAAAAGAATGTTGTGTTCCTATCCCCTTCCTAAAGCCAATCTACTCGAGCTTTTTGTTTCAAAAAAAAATCTTCTTTCAGTTCCCATTCATCAAGGTCTTTCGTAGCCTCAGATTCCTCAACAATAAGCTCCTTCATGAATCCCTGATCTCTAATATTCCTTGAAGCTTCTTCCATCCTCCTAAGAGTTGCCATCTTAGACAAGGAAAGGTTCCCAAAATTTAGTCTATTCCATCTCTTCAATTTATGTTTTAAAAATTGTAGTCACTTCATAAAGGAATACATAGCGGTGCCATGAGGAGGTTTGCCAGTGGTCCACTAGCCTTGCATGAAATCATGAATCTTAGTATCACAAAGCCACATAAGTTGAAACTTAAAGGATTGATTATTTTTTAGCCCTAACTCCAAAGCAGAGAGTTTGATAGGCCAATGATCAGAACCACTACCCTCCAGAATCATAGAACTAGCACTTCTGTTATTACCCATCCAATAACTGGATATCAAAAACCTATCTAGTCTCTCTAATATGGAAGCTCCCCCATACCTTCTATTATGCCAAGTAAATATCCCATTTTTTGGCTTGATGTCAACCAATTTTAGGTCCTGGATATGAGCACTGAAGATATAATAAAAAGGCTCGAGATGGTCCACCCCACCATGTTTCTCCTCTATACAAGTGATAGAGTTGAAGTCTCTAGCCAAAATCCATGGGTATAGGGGAATCAAACTTATCACAAAGTAAATTTGCTCCCACAAATTCACTTTACCATTGTAATCAATAGGAGCATACACATTTGTAAGTAGGATGGTTTCACCAGATTCATTATCATGCTCGACCATCGAAATAGGCCATCTGCTAGAAATCCAAGTAAGAGGGGATATCTTAATCGGATTCCATAAACAAGTGATACCACCAACATATCCACATGCACCCCTCTTCTCCACAACTTGGGAGCAATATTGAACATACTATCAATAGCCAATTTAGTCTCCTGAATAAACACCACATCCAGAGAATGCACACAAACCAAATCACGAACAACTTTTTATTTGGGGATGTTGTTCAACCCCCTTACATTCCATGAGAGGATAATCATTTTTGGGGGTTATAAAAATGGGATTCCAATGTTCTCACCAAGCCTGACTCCACGAAAGTCTCCCCCATTAACTTAATTTTATCTTGGTCCTTCTTCCGACCCACCTTCATATTCTTATCCAAAAAATTATTTTTAATTATTTTTTACTGCAATCCCAACACTGTAGGAGTTTTGTAGTCCAAGGATGACTGCATCAATGCCCGAGTAGGAGAGGGCATAAATAAATTTGTACCACTTTCCAAAATAGTTTCCCTTATAGGGCTAGATCCAACCATGTCCCCTATACTTAGATCCAAATCCCTTTGTTCTTCATTTAAACCCCCTAGATCTGATTCCTTAAGTTCCCCCTCAAGAAGAGACATATGATTTGACCTTGTTATATTTACATTAGGTAGCGACATTTCAAGTATCTCCATGCACTGATCAAGATCATCTAATATTTCAAAACGGTTGAGTAGAGCATCTGGCTAGCTATCCTTAAGGTCTTTTTTTTTCCTTCGTCCTCAATTTTGGGCTTTTACTGGAACAAAACCTTCCTTATCCCGCTCCCCTTCCTTCATCGGGGCTTTTCCTTTATCAAAAATTTTTCCAGACCAAGAGGGCCCAGGATTTGAAGCCATATGAGGGACAAACTTAGGGCATTTTCTTTGTAGGTGACCATATTCACAGTAAATTCGACAACAAAATGGAAAATCTTCATAGTCAAGTTTTTGAACCCATGTAGTTGATCCAAATTGTATTTCAATATAATATGGAATAGGATTATTTAAGTCAATTTCAACACAAATACGAGCAACAGATATTACCTTTTTATCCATTTTCTATTGTGACATTCCAACCAACTTCCCAGGTAGAAGGGTAATCTTATGCAAGATATCAGTTCTCTAGAATTCCAACGGGAGCCATGGAAGCCGCACCCATACTAGAACCCACGATGACCGCTCCTCTGATAGGTTTAAATCCATGTGTCAGGGTTTAAGAAAGAGTCCCACTTGGTTATAGAAATAAGGACCCCCTTCAAATGCTTTGTTATGATCTGCAATACAAGAGAAAACCACCATAAAATAGTTGTTCGCACTTAGCATCACCTCCACATCGCCTTCAAGATTCCATGTCTTCCTGACCCAAGCCTCCAAAAAGGGGAGAGAAATTTGGATGCCCAAAAATTGTTTAGTTATATACTCCACATATTCCACAACTGAGTTTGGTTTAACCACTAGAACTGGCCTGGCTTCACATCGTTCCAAACATCCATTGTTCTTTAACAAGCGGTTCCCGACATGCACTGGAAAATCATGTTCCTTCTAGTAATTTTTAGATGAAAAACATCACGAGCATGCACTCTCAGTGCCAGACCCTATGCCATCATGACAATCCTCCATTTTTTCAAACCTCCTCCAGAAGCTGCTGCCATCTTCGTAGAGCAGTTTTTCTTCATCAAACCCTAGCAAAGTCTAATGTTTTTTTGAAATTATTTGTAATGAATCACTTTTGTTTTTTTCTATTTTTTTTCATTTAAAATTTGATATGTTGCTATCCCACACCTCACATCCCTATAACCCACTGAAATAATCAATAACCCAAAAAATATCCTAAAGATATTTCAATCCCATTAATATATTTCTTATCTCTATTTTACATTGAGTAATGTGCCCTCCATATTGTTTGTATTTGTTTCATCCTACATGTTCCTTAATTGAGTTTACTTTGAAAATATAACCCAATGTATTTACATTTTGTTGTTACCTCTAAAGGATTTCCTTCAAACAAAATATATGATTTTTTTTCTCTCTTCTAGTAGAGAAGACCATAAACATAGTCTTGCTAATATCTATTTGCATCCTAAATTCTTTACAAAAATGCTCTAAAGCCTTTAGATGTTTTTTTTAACTTTTAAGTGTCTTACACATCAATATGAGATCATTAGCATTGTTGGAGATATTACATTATTTGGTACATTAAAGTACCATAAAGTACTATTGTAAATATTAGTTTAGAAAGCAAGTTCAATATTTATCTAATGTATATGTCAAAGTGTAAAGAGTGTTGATGTATTATGTAAGGTGTCAAGAGTGCAAGTGTGAGGTGTGAGTTATGAGTGTGTAAGGTATCAAGTGTGCAAGTAAAAATTCATAATATGTGTCAAGATGTGAAGTACAAAGTTATGTAATCATGAGATGTTTTGTCATAATTTAAGGGATGTGAAATGTTGCATCTTCCATGAGTTTGAGGAGAAAAATAGTTAAAAAATACATAGAGGAATTGGTAACACCATTAGATGCTGCCATATAAAACATAACCTTTTCAAAATCCTACTTTTTTTATAATAAAAATAAATTTGCTCTTATATCTAACTTAGTTTAAGGGGTTAGTATATATTTTTTTTTTAAACAACAAAGCCATCCAACTATTTCATATTTATAATTTTTTTCAAATACATAGAAGAATCGGTAACACAATTGGATGTTGCTATATAAAACCTAACCTAGTGGTTTAGAAGAAATTAATGGAACCCCAACCCTTACTTTTTTTTTAAGATATAAACCAATTCACTCTTATATCTAACTTAGTTCATCTTTAGCAAATTAGTATATTTTTTTCCTTTAAAATATGAAACATCCAACTATTTCATATTTGTAATTTTTTTTCAAATGAATACACAAAGAGAATAAGTAATACCATTGGATTTTGCCATATAAAATCTCACCTTATTGTTTAAAATAAGTAAATGAGATCCTAACCCTTAACACCATTGCATGTTGTCATATAAAACCTCATCTGTTGGTTTAGAAGAAATCAATGGTACCTTATCCTTCATGACATCAAACTGATAGAAACAATAGACAAACACTTGGTTGCTACCATCAACCTAAGCCCTAACCACTATGAAAAGAGACCAAAACACATTTAAAATAAGTCAATGAGACCTATCCTTAATTACATCAAACTGATAGAAACAACAGACAAACACTTGGCTGCTACCATCAACCTAAGCCCTAACCACTATGAAAAGAGACCAAAATATATTTAAAAGAAGTCAATGGGACCTCGACCTTTCATGATATCGAACTACGACAGACAACTAACAAACACTTGATTGCTATCCAACCTATCTTCTTTTGAGTATGTTGTAATTTGAACCTTCAACTTCTTAAAAATATACCAAAATTATAACCACAAAATAAAAACTCTAATCACCATAATTTAAACCTTTGTCAAAATTTCAATCAAACCTCGTGTTGTATTTGTCTCCTTTATAAATAATCCTTGGGGCTGGTTTTTCGGTCAAAGTCAAGCAAAACTAATGTTGTAGCCTCTATAAATTTTGAAGAAACGGTCTATTTTCGAATAAAGAAATAAGACTAGTTATATAATCTAAGGCGAATGCTGGCAAAATTTCGTATTTTTCTCGCTTTATAAATAATCCTCGAGGCTGGATTTTTCAGTCACTGTCAAGGAAATCAAATGTTGTAGCCTCTCTTTATAATTTTTGAAGAAACGCTATATTTTCTAATAAAAAAATAAAGAAATAAGGCTAGTTATATAATCTAAGGCGAATGCTACGTTAAACCAAAACAAATTGAATTCGTCTACCAATACGTTTTTCGAATTGATTTATGTCTCATGTGGAGTCTAATTGTTTAGAACTTTCTTTGTGCTTTATAGTCGAGAATATCCATATATAGCTAAAGTGGGTTAACATAGTCGACTTTATCGTCATGCTGGGACCGAGTACGTTGTTCGGAAACATCTTTCGACAATGCAACTCCAACCTAAAAAGGTGTAGATACATGAGTGCATTGTTCCATTCTGAAAAGAATAAGTTTACAATGTATCTTTTTTTTGGCTAATCCATATCTTATTTTCACCACAATTTTTCTTCACTTCAATAACCAAGAAATAGTATAATGAGCCAAGGTCTTTCATGTCAAATTCTCTTGACAACTCAGACTTGGTTTTTTTCATAAGATCCTTTGATTTTCTAAAAAGAAGAATGACATCTACATATAACACCAGAGAGTGATTACCTTCATGCTTGAGATAGATACAATGATAAACATCAGTTTTCACAAAACCATGTCTAATCACAAAGGTATCAAAACTTTTATATCATTACCTTGAGGATTGCTTCAACCCAAACAATGAATTTCTTAGCTTACATACAATATTTCTCCCACTTACTTCAAATCCAACCAGTTGCTTCATGTAAAGGTCTTCATTGAGATCTCCATAAATAAAAGTTGTCTTAACATCCATTTTCTCAATTTCACAATCATTTGCAACAACTAATGCAAAGAGTAATCTAAAAGATGCAATATTTACCATGGGAAAAAATGTTTCTTCAATGTCAAGCCCTTCAACCTAAGAGTATCCTTTTGGTACTAATCTGGCTCGATATCTCTCAATTGAACTATTAGCCTTGTATTTCCTTTTAAACATCCATTTACAACCAATTGCCTTTCTACCCATAGGCAAAACTTGCAAGTCCTAAGTCTTATTTTTGTCTAGTAATTACTTCATCACTAATGAGAGCATATTTAACACCTACAAGCTCATCACTCATGGAAGATAATGCACAATTATTGTATTCATCATAACCAACTATAATTGGTGCACTCCTTTATCATTGACTTATTCTCAAAGTTTACACCTCTTGAATAATGTCAAAGAGTTTCTCCTTATGTGTAGGTTGTTCTTCTACAACTTGAGGCTTATTGGACTCTTCCACAATAATTTAATTATCATATTGATTCTATCAATTACATAAAATTCATTAGTATCATGTGGCAAAGGAGTAGAAGTGAGATCTACACTTAATGGTGGAAAAATTTGTGGCTGATTTTTAGCTTGTTGATTTCTCAAACTAGTAGTTATATCAAATTATTCTTGGTTGTTTGGGGTTGTTTCTATAGAAATGCAACGAAAAAAATTTGTATTATTGAGCAGGGATTAAATAGCATTTACAATTGCCGGAAATAGTCACGGCTGAACGGAACTGTTACATGGTTGTAACAGTGTAACAGTTCATCTAATAAAGAAATAAAGACAAACTAATGTTAAGTACGCTAACATCCCCCTTTATTACATTATTTGGGTAATGTAATAACTAATAGCTATACTAACATCCCCTTACATCATTTTGCAATACAAAGAGAGCTGCGAAACAATTCAAATTTGACACGTCCAAGTGCCTTAGTGAAAATGTCTGCAACTTGAGCATCTATGGGAATGTGCTGAAGCTGAATTCGGTGCTTTGGAACTTCATCTCGAATGAAATGACATTGTCTGTCAATGTGCTTTGTTCTTTCATGATGGACTGGATTCTTGACGAGGTTTAGAACACCCTTATTGTCGCAAAACAAGTGTATTGGAGATTTTGATGGATGGCCCATACTTGTCAGAATGCGACGTAACCATATCACTTCGCACACAGCTTCACGTGCGGCGCGATACTCTACCTCTGTTGATGAGATAGCAACCACCTATTGCTTCTTGATGTGCCAAGAGACAGGACCGGATCCCAGATGAAAAATGTATCCAAAAGTTGACTTGCAATCATCAAATGATCCGGCATAGTCGGAGTCCGTGTATCTTTGCAAGAAGAATTTTTTGTTCTTCTTGTATTCTAGGCCATATGACAGTGAAGAACATGTTTTTCTACTTTCCAATGAGTGGTCTTAGGCTCCTGCATGAACCTCGAAAGATAGTTGATAGCAAATACGATATCTGGCCTAGTATTGGTCAAATATATGAGACTCCCAATCAACTGTCGATAGAGAGTACCATCTAACTGAGGTGAATCATCATATCGCGATAACTGAAGTCCATTCTCCATCGAATTTGCCATTGGCTTGCAATCAGTCATGCGATATTTTTCCAGCAATGTCTTGGCATATTTTTTCGAGACACTTTGATGGAGTGCTCCCGGCTGAATTCCGGACCAAGACAAGTAATGGAGAAGTCTGAGATCCGTCATCTCAAAAGATTTGCACAAGTTTCTTTTGACAGTAGAGATCATAGTTTTTGAACTCCCTGTAATGAGCAGATCATCCACATAGAGTACAAGCAACACTATCTCAGAACCCTATTTCTTGAAATAGAGGTTTGCATCTAACGGACATCTCTTAAATCCATGCTGCATAAGGTGATTGTCCATTTTTATATACCAAGCTCGAGGAGCTTGTTTCAGACCATATAAGGATTTGACCAATTTGCAAACCTTCTGCTTTTGGCCTTCCACTTCAAATCCTTCTGGCTTAGTCATGTAGACTTCTTCTTGGAGATCACCATTTAGAAAGGCACTTTTGACATCCATCTGGTGAACTTTCCACCCATAGCACACATAACCCGAATTGTGGTCATCCAAGCAGTAGGTGCAAAAGTTTCCTCGTAGTCAATGCCTTCCTTTTGAGCATAGCCCTTTGCAACAAGACGGGCCTTATGCTTATCAATTGTTCCATCTGCCTTGTACTTGACTTTATATACCCATTTGCAGCCTATGGGTTTCTTTCCATGCGGCAGATCAACAAGCTTCCAAGTTTTATTCTTCATCAAAGACTCATACTCTGTATCCATAGCGGCCTTCCACTGAGGCTCACTAAGAGCATCTTGCACTGATGCAGGTTCAAGATCATCTATGGTAGACATGAATGCCCTATCATCATCAATATCCATATCCTCTACTTCTATACTTGGAGTTACAGAAAGTTCCTCAAAAGATTGACAAAGATCATCAACCTCACCAGTTTCTTTGGCTTCTTTTTCCTTTTGAGCCATACCGCGTGTACGAGGTCTATCCAAATTCAAATTGGGAGGAGTGGATAAATTTGCATCTCTGATTGTATTTGTACACCATTTAGGATTCTTCTTCGATGGAGTTGAATAAGATGTAGAAGGACCTCCTGTCTGTGTTGAAAAAGGAATCTTCTCTTCCTTAGATTCCACAATATCTTGGTGTACTTTAGATGTGCTCTGTGATGTGAAAGCTTCATCAAAGACAACATCTCTATTGATATGAATTTTCTTGGTCAAAGGATCTATCAACCGATATCCTTTAGAGTGCTCAAAATAACCAAGAAAAATACATCTCAGTGTTTTCTCATCTAGCTTCTTCCTTTTCTCTTTCGGTATGTGCATGAAAGCGTGACATCCAAAAATATGTAGATGAGATATGGAGGGTTTTTGACCACTCCATGCTTCCTGTGGAGTCATTCATTTTAGGGCCTTTGTGGGTGCCCTATTCAATAGATACACTACAGTGGTGACAGCTTCTGCCCAATATTGTTGCCCAAGAGTAGCTCCTGTGAGCATACAACGAACCATTTCCATGATAGAACGGTTCCTCCTCTCGGCAACTCCATTTTGTTGAGGAGTATAGGCGGTTGTTAACTGTCTCTTGATTCCATGCTTATCTAGGAATGCAGAAAATTCATTAGAGGTAAACTCTCCCCCTCGATCTGAGCGGAGGGTTTTAATAGAAGCTCTTGACTCCTTCTCAATGGATTTCTTGAACTGCTGGAAGAATGCGAAAGCTTCAGATTTCAGTTGGAGAAAGAAAACCCACATCTTTCGTGAGTAGTCATCTACAAATAACTGAAAGTACCTCTTCCCTCCACAACTGTTGGGTGTGAAAGGACCACACAGATCGGTGTGAATTTTTGTGCAAATTAACTCCAGAGGTTTTCGTGCTCTTGTAGAGCTCTTCTCAAATGGTACTCTATGCTCGCTTTCTCGCTAGCGATCGAGCACACTGGCAATGTGGAAGAAAGGGAAGGAAGACCCTTTACCATCTCATACTTGTTGAGCTCAAGTAAGTAGCCAGAACTAAGATGCCCATATCTCTTGTGCCATAGGGAAGTTGCCTCCTTGGTAGAGATAGTCATGGCAACATGTGGAGTAGAGATAGCATCTAGTGCAAAAATTTGTACTTATATGAAGCTGTTGCAATCTGCTTACCCTTCCTGGTAATAGTACAACACTTCTTGCCATTCTCAACATGAAAGTTGACAACCATATTTCTATCCAGGATTTGTGTCACTGACAAAAAATTGTTGGCCAATCCCGAAACATAGAGGACTTTGTCAATCTGACACTTGCCATCAGGAAGAGTGACTGAAACCGTACCCTCTCCCTAAACCCCCGTAGGTTTTATCATCGACAATGGTGACGAGTTTGCCCTCTTTGGCCACAAATGATTCAAACCACGATCTGTCACCGATCATATGTTTGCTAGCTCCGGAATCGACATACCAAACGGGATCCCTCTATGTGGAATCTGTGGTAGTCATGAGCACCTTGTGTGCCCATTCAGAATCTGAGTCAGATTCTTCAACGACAACATTCACCTGAGGTTGCTTGTTTTTATTTTGTGGTTTTTTTTGGCCTTTCTGCTTGTTCTTATGCCAACACCTGTTGGTTTCATGGTTGTATTTCTCACAGATCTTGCACCACCTCTTCTTCTGTTGAGGTTGTTTGCATTTTCCTTTCGTATCTTGTTGAGAATTTCCTACTTTCTGAAATTTGCCTCCTTTTTGCCCATTACCTTTCTTCCTAGAACCCTGCCCGTTGGTGTATAGGGCTGTATTGGAAGAATCATCCTTGTGAAGTTGGCGTGCCTCTTGTTGTTGAAGCAGATTGACCAACTCGATGTAGGTAATTTGTCATTGAGACACCTGGATGGAGGTTATCAACATATCAAATGAAGAAGGTAAAGCTCTCATCATAAGTGAAATGAGAAGCTTTTCATCCACAGTATCTCCCAAAGAACTCAATTTCTCTTTCAACTCAGACACTCTGCACAAGAAAGAGTTCAACTGTTTCACCCTGTCTCAAACTCAGGTTATGAAGTTGTTGTTGAAGATGAAGAATGGTGGATTCATTCTTTCCCTCATAGATGGTTCGAAGGGCATCCCATGCCTCTTTACCACTTGCTTTGTCAGCTATATGAGGTTGCACTTCATCTGAAACAACAAACAAAATGAGCACCTTTGTCTGGATCTGTCTTTCTTGTCAAAAGCTATCTGATCTACTGAAGGACCCGTGGATCCTACTGTTGGTGAAGGCCTAGTTGCTACTCCAGTAACAATATCCCACAAATCTTCCATTTGGATAATTGCCTTCATCTTATGTTTCCATGGTGTATAATTTGGACCTTTCAATAACTGATGCGGATCAGTCATCAATTTTGCAACAGCGGCCATAGTGAAGGTTCCTTATATCACCAATTGGTCCCCCTTTCGATATACCTTTTGCTAGGCCAATATACCGTACAAAATACCCGCCCTTACATGAGGGAAACTATAGGTATTTAGAAAGATCAACAAAAATCACCCGCCCTTACGGGAGGGAGACTATAGGTGAGTTTTAGAGATCATACGATACGTGGAACATAAGCGGTACTGAAAGGGAATCGCCTTGTTGATGGCACCTACCATAGAAGATTCTTCTCATGCGTGGGGCGTAACTTCCCCTAAACACTATGAAGAATACTTCGTCAGGATTTATGCCTAAACACAAGTGTGATAAAGGGTAGTGGATGGAGTAAAAAAATGTAAAAAATGGCAAACTTATCTCTCCCCGACGATTTATAGAGAACAAGCTCGACATCGTTGTAGCAGCTATATTAGGCGGCGGATATAGTAGCCAAATAACGACAGCTTTACCTGTAAGTGCTGGCCAGAGGTATCACAAATACCGAGCTGCAGTGCAATAAATTGCACGGATGGGTTTTAATTATTCCGGGGACTTAGAGAGTGTTTTGATTTTAATTTTTAATGTTATAGTGCAAAAATGAAATATGCAACATACAACAAAAAAAATGCCCACAGGAATAACCCACAAGGTGTCGGTCACAGCCGAAAATGCACCTTTTACAATTCGCCAAATTGCTATTTTTCAGAAAATTACTCACATTCCCCCTTTGATTTTTTGAAAAAATATCCCCCCTTCAAAAAATTTTCGTTTAACAAAGCATTTTTAATAATTATTATATATTTAAAATTAAAATAAATAATTTTAATTTATATAGTTTTAAAACTTATAAAAAAATAAATTAAAATTAAAATTTTAATTTATAAAGTTAAAAAACTATATAAAAAAATTAAAATTAAAAATTTTAATTAAAAAATAATAATTAAAAAAATGACTTTGAAAAAAAAAATTATACCTTGGAGGAGTCGGCGGGATTTGAACCCCCGACCTGTAGGCTCCCTGAGCCTTACCGCACGGCTCACGACCACGTGAGCCAGCGGGCTGATCCGGAAGGATCAGTTGAGCCCCTCTCCTTTATCAACCTCAGCCTGCCCGTCCTCTGTGGCTGCTTCCCGCTTCCCAAGCCTCCTCTGCAACTCGCGGCTACTGTCGCATTTTTTTTTTATTATTTAAAAAAAAAAAACGCAGTCTCTCCCCGTCCGCGTCGCGGTCCGCTGCTGCGTTCAACCGGGGGGGCCAGGACGTCTCTGGTTTTTTTTTTTTTTTTTTAAGAAAAAAAAAACACCCGGGGGGGGGTGTCGTCTCTGGAAAAAAAGACCAGCGGGGGGGTGCCGTCTCTGGAAAAAAATACCAGCGGGGGGGGTTATACCCCATAAATTCCTGCGTGGGGGGAAATTTAAAATTCCCGCCGCGCTGGGGGGGTGCCCGTCCCCCTCCTCTCGCGTCGTCGCGCACGCCCTCTCCACCTTCAACGTGGGGGGGGCGGACGTCCTCCAGCGATGCCGCGCGCCGAGCGGGAGATTATGTCCGTCTTGCGCCACGCGCGTACATCCTGGCTGGACGTTCTCTCGCGTGCGCGGGGACTCCTCTGGACGTCTCCCAGCCGTGCGCGTGGGGCGGGCTCCTCCTCCTCGGACTGCGGGCACCTTTTTTTTTTTTTTTTTTGGTGCAGTCTTAAATCGCTGCGCGATTTCTTTTCTTTTTTTTTTTTTTAAAACTCCTGCACGGAACGTCGTGCGATTGCGCGCGGCGTCAAAAGAGAAAAAAAATTGCCCCTGCAAAAAAAAATTCCTCTGCCCAGCAAACTCCCAGAACTGGCTCTGATGCCATGTAGAAATGCAACGAACAACATTTGTATTATTGAGCAGGGATTAAATAGCATTTACAATTGCCGAAAATAGTCACGGCTGAACGGAACTGTTACATGGTTGTAACAGTGTAACAGTTCATCTAATAAAGAAATAAAGACAAACTAATGTTAAGTACGCTAACAGTTTCTATGAAATCTTATGTTTTGTTGATGTCTTCTTTGAATGCTACATCATGATTGAACACATGGTGATGGTGTGAAGGTTCAATACTTTGTAATCTTTGATTCCATCACCATATCCAATGAGTACTCTATTAACAAATTTATTGTCTAGTTTTTTATTATTTTCCTTGGGTACAAGAACAAATACTTCACACCCAAACACGCTCAAATGAGAAATCGAGGGTTTGAATCCACTCCAAGCTTCCTATCGTGTTCTCCCATTTAGAAGGTGATATATTATTCACGTAGTTAGTTGTATTAACAATATTTACCCAAAAAATATGTATTCAAACCTACATCATCGCTCATGCTTCTTGTCTTCTCCAACAATATCTTATTGATATTTTCTACAACTTCATTCTATTATGGCATTTATGAAGATGTTTTTTTCCTTTCAATACCATGCAACTTGTAAAAAGTATTGATTTCATAGGAGCAATATTATCCACCATTATCACTCTTCAAAGCCTTCACTTTCTTCTTAGTTTATCTTTCAACTGTAGCAACAAACTCTTTGAAGCAAACATGAACCCCTAACTTTTTTTTAAGAAAGTAAACCCATTATTAGTTGTAATTGGATAGTAAATTTTAATTTCTTTTTACAAAATAAAAACCTTCAAATTAATCCTTATCAAAAGCCCTATTGTTTTTTCCAAACTATTCAAAATCCCCTCAAAACTTTCCAAATCAATTTTATAATGTGCAATTAGTTTAATTAAGGGTTTTGTATTAAGAATTAGGGTCCACATTCCTTTTTGTTAGGTATTAATTGTTATCTTAGATAAATTAATTATATTTTTTATAAATTTCTACTAGAGCGGGTTGTGACATACTATCTCCCTTGGATTAAACACATTCCTTTGTGTTTCTCATCAGTTCCTAGCTTAGTTAATGCAGGAAAACAATAAAAATAACATTAGTTTTTTACAAAATAGTTAGAACCATCATCCTTTTCAAACATAGTACTCTCCCAAAGCTTTTTGGTTCTGATCTACCAAGGTAGAGAGCATACTCCCTAAGCTCTAAGATTTCTCTCCCCCAAATTAATTGTCTCTTCTTTTTATAAGTCATCCTGTTGTGGCTGATCCACAACACACCCCAAAATTGGGGACCCACCTTTTTTGCAGGCTTTCAGAAGAAATCTCAATGACCCAGATGCTAAAATGAAGAAAAGAGAAAAAAATGCACAAGTGTTGAAAGTGTCACGAAATCGCGACATGTCGCGAAATCGCGACCTGTCGCGCCATCGCTGCCAGAAAATAGAAAGTTGTCGTGATATCGCGACATGTCACTGGCAAAAAATAGAAATTTGTCGCGATATCGCGACATGTCGCTGGAAAAAACAAAAAGTTGTCGCGATGTCGTGACATGTCGCTGAAAAAAATGAAAAGGTGTCACGAAATCGCGACATGTTGCTCCGTTGCGGCCCAGGCAGGAGAGAGAAATGCAAGAATGAAAATCATCATGATTTCGTGACGTATGGAGCTGCCACTGCTTGGAAATGAAAAGTGTCACGATTTCGCGACATATTGCTGTGAAAGTGTACGGACGATGAAAATGGTAGCGATTTCACGACAGGTTGCGGAGAGATGGTCCGAAGGAGAAAATGGTCGTGATTTTGTGACGTGTTTTGGCAAAGTGTACGGACGATGAAAATGGTAGCGATTTTGTGACAGGTTGTGGGAAAATGGTGCAGAATCGAAAAGTGTCGCGATTTCACGATAGAAAGCCGCAGGATACTTCGAATGAAAAATCATCACGATTTCACGACAAGAAGCAGCCAAGGTGTACGGAGAAGAGAAACGTCATGATTTCATGACAGAAGGCAGCATTACAGCCAAAAACAAAAGGTGTCACGATTTCACGACATAAAACGACTGGACAGCCCAAAACAAAAAGTCATCGTGATTTTGCGACAAGTTACAGCAAAAGGGTACGGAACAGAAAAGTGTCACGATTTCATGACAGGTGGTGATGAGATGGCCCAAAGCAGAAAAACATCGCAATATCGTGACATGTCTCATTTTCGCTGTGCAAGAGGAGAAACAATGTTGTTGGTCAAAAACGTCGCGATATCGCGACATGTCTCATTTTCACTGGGAATGACTACAAGAAGGGCTGTTGACAGAAAGGCGTCATGATATCGCGACATGTCGCATTTTCGCGGCCAGGAAGGTGAACAAGCTGCATGCCATTTTTGTCATGATTTTTGCAGAAAGACGTTACAGAAAGCGCAGAGAACATGAGACATGTGGCATACAGGTGTCAAAGTTGTAGAAACGTTACATGCAACGAAAGATTTCAAACGTTTTGACATAAAGCATGGAATAAAGGCATCAAAAAGGTGGGAATCTAAAGAGGCACATTTTGGGAGGTGAAATGAAGAGACGCAAGAAAAATCGAAGAACCATGCCAGACAGTATAAATCCAGAAGTGCAGATTGAAGGAAGGGTTGGAAATTGTTGTTTGTAGAGTTGCAGAGACAAGGGCCTTATGCCATTCTGGGCCTACACTTTGGCAATTTCCTTCATTTGTTCTGGATTTGTTACACCTGGAACACTCTGTCATTGTAACTGTCATATCATTGTAATACAGAGATATAGAAAGTTGGCATCTCATTGATGAGAAAGGAGTTATTTTTGCATGCATGATTTAATGTTTTATTTTTCTCTTTCAGGTTTCTAGGCTTTTAGGTGAAGTTTAATGCAAGTTTTCTTGGTTACTTCATGCGAATGTCTAAATTTGAAATTACTTTAGAAACCCCAGAAACCAGCACCTAGCTTATCTGGATTGTGTGAATTTGCAGGTTCTATAGGTTAGGTTGCATGCAGAAACCTCATTTTCTTTGGTTTCATCAATCAAGATGGTAGCATTCTGGACATAGTTTAATTGCATCTTCATCTGCATGTATTTTATTTTCAAATCCTTATTTTATTTTTTGCATTTTAATTACAGTCATTTAAATAAATAACTGAAAGCTCATCAAAACCCAAGTTTGGAATAGATTTATTCATTTTGAGTCCACTGTAAATTCAAAGTAAATTAAACTACAGTGCCCCTTGTTAACATCTACTTGCAACCCTAAGGTATTCCCAGCAACTATATTGAACAATATCATTGGTGTTAAAGAAGCAACATAACAGGAACCTTGGAGAAATTACTTTCTTTGCAAGCAGAGGATTTTAGGACTCAGATCCTATCGGAGAGTGTGCTTTCACAATTGGGTGAAAACATGACTCAACAGATTGGTGCTAGAAGGAGGGCCCAAATTGGTTTATTTTATTTTGATTTTCATACCTGAATATTATCTTTTGATCTGATTTTGAAATCATTTGTTAAATCTCACAAATGGCTAAACTGCAACATTGGTTTTTGTTTTTGTTGCAGGTTTTCTTTGAAATAGCCGAGGGTTTCATCAGGCAGGCTAGACCCACCGCGTCGTATTGCGACCAGGTCCCAAACAACCGAGGAAACCATTTTTCATGACCTTACTGGTACTCCCAAGAACAAAGCCAAGCAAGTCGTAAGCTCACCAGTCACAAAAGACCTGTTTTCTCCAGGAACATCGAGTGGACCTATGCCAGTAATATCCGTTGCCCCTAGTGTGCCTATAGTAAGTAATATTTCTACTACTATTGTAGGTCTGTCTTCATCAATTTTGAGTCAAATGGCTCAAGCTCTAGCAGCTCCTTGGTATGGAGCTAACAATACTCCTTTGAATATTGCTGGGGATATCCATGAAATCCCCAAGAACATTGAAATATTTCTATCCAAATACAAACCATATGGCCCAAGAATAGCAGAAGAACATATCCAAGCCTATAGGGATGTTTGAATTAGGCTGCAAGTTTAATATGAAGATGTGGCCTGCAGACTGTTCCCCATGAGCTTAGATCCAATAGCATATGAATGGTATATATGCTTGCCAACTGGTTCAATCACCTCTTGGATACAAATTGAAAATGCCTTTGTCAATCAATTTAGGTCACCCTTAGATCCTGCAACTATTTACAATCAGTTTATTACATGCAAAAGGGGCCAAGGGGAACCGATCAAAATGTTTAATTAGAGATTCCAAAAGTGCTATAACAGAGCAATTAGGCACTTTGTTATTGATCCCGCAGTGGCTTTGCAGATATATTTTGGGGCATTGGACCCCATTATAGCCATGTTTGCAAGACGCAACCCTCAGGTTACCATGCTGGCTTTGGCCTATAATGAAGCCATGACTATCGAGCAAAAAATGACACCATAAGGCTATGGGTTTACCCAGATGCTTGTGATGGGACAGTATGCTTCATATGGTCAAGCTCCCCAGGAAAATCAACTCATGGCACCACAAATGCCAAGCATGAACGCCTTCCCATATCAGCAACTGTATCCACCAACACCCGTGTATGCACCCATCCCAATCCAACCAATCACATCCATTCCACCTGTCCGTGCATTTTTGTAGAATAGTGAATCAACTATGCAAGGAACTAGCCAAGTCAATCCTCAGGCCATAGTTCCTTTTCCAAATCCAACCCCGATTCAAAGTGTCAATCCATACGGGAATCAAATTCCTCAAAACCCGACCCCAGTGTTGAATCAAGACCTCATTAATTATGCGAATCCAATGGGGGTTAACAACAATGTGATTCCATCGAAGGAGATTTATTCAGAAGTCGAAGAGCTCAAGAAATTAGTTCATAAACTGAGCAATGACAGGGTTCAACAACAGAAGTATGAGTCCCATGCCCATCACCCAAATTGAAATTTTAACAATAGAGGGAGGCATTGGAACACTAAGCCAAACAATGGGGGAGTTCTCGCTCCCATTGCTAATCAACTAGATACTTCTGTCGGACCTAGCCAATCCAATTATCTTTTGAATCTTTTAGATTTGGCATGGGAAAGGGGGTGCAGGTTGCACAACACAAAAGAACACAATGAGAGTAATTGTCCTGAGATCGCTAGATACACTCATTGTCTTCAGGCACAAGATGATTTGGAACTGGTATCAAATGAGGGTCCATCACAACATCAATATGATAATATTATGGTGATGGAAACTGTATATCATCAAGAAGGTGAGAGTGAGGAAGAAGAAGACGAAATTCGGAATAAGAGGGTGCAAGCTTTTCAAGATTTTAGGAAGGGGAATCATGGATACCATTTGAGAAGTAAATCTAAAACCCCTAAAACCTCATCAACACCTCCAAACAACTCTATTCTTCCTCCCGATACTAAGGCAAATAATAATCCTCCCCCTCAACTTAGAAGAGAAATGTCTAATGATGTGCAGAAGACAATCAAATTCAAAAATACAAACTATGACATAGTGGAGGATCTAAAGAAGTCCAAATCTAGCCTTTCGTTCTTGGACACAGCTAGATTTCTGGGCCAAAAGGAGGCATTGATAAAAGATTTGAACTCACCTGATCAAACGTGGAAAGGAAAAGGAGTCGAATCCCATCTCATTTTGTGAAAGGAGAGAAGGGATGTCCCGCCATTCTTACTGACTCTGAGAATTGCGGGTAAGAATTAGCATAACTGTTTGGTGGACACAGGTGCCATGAGCAACCTCATGCCTACAGAAATATGTAAAATGCTAGGTCTGCAACCTTCTTCTTCCTCAGATTATTGTTTAGATTTTATGTTTTTCTAAGCTTGGAAATTTGCTTCTCTGTCTGAAGGCTTAGTTTGTCCAATCCTCATTTCATATGTTGTTAGAGAACCATGCATTTCATCCATACTGAAAAGATTTAAATATTTTGCTTCCTCTATGGCAGAGACTTTTGCATCAAACTTTTTATTGAGAGTTCTTAGAACCTTCTTTACAACAACTGCATCTTCCATATCTTCACCGAGACCTCTTATTGCATTGATGATCCCATTTACTCTCAACAGATAGGCTTCAATGTTCTCATCATCGGTCATATTTAATGCTTTGAACTGGGCACGATGTGTTTGCAGCTTAGATTTATTGATTTTGCTATCTCCTTCATGAATGCTTTGTATTTTGTCCCATATATCTTTAGCAGATTTGCAGTTCATGATGCGTATCAACTCACTGTCTACTAATCCACACATGATAGCATTCTTGGCTTTCGAGTTGTTCTCAAACTTTTTCTTCTCAGTCGCATCTGTTGGAGGAACAGTGGGTATGGTGTATCCATTTTCAACCGATTCCCAAATGTCATAACCCAATGCACATAGATAGGTCTGCATCCTGAGCCTCCAGAAGGAATAATTTGTTCCATCGAACAGAGGAGCTTTGTTAGAAGAAAAACCTTCACCACCGGCCATTGTATATCTCCCAAGAACACCTTAGCTGATTTAGCTTGTATAGGTGCCTGGCTCTGATACCAATTGATATTCTCACAATGACACTAAGAGGGGGGTGAATCAGTGTAACTATTAACAAAAAATTAAATCTGCTACTCTTAAAACTTAATATTGCAAGCTTAAAAACAAATACAGCAAACATAGCACAAGAGCATCACACAACACAGGATTTAACGAGGTTCACCAATGTGGATACTCCTCAAAAATGACCGTTTGGACTACAATCCAAATCTGGTCTTTGCAAGGATTCAATCTTTACAAAAGGTTTACCAGCACCTACTGGAAGGAGCACCAACCCCTGATTTATCTACAGCAACAGATATGAGCACCAACTCCTTTTACCAAGCACCCACTTGGATTTTATTTTTTTTATAAAAATAATGACATATAAAATGCCTTCTCTTTTTCAAGACCCTCACTGGTCTACAGCACATACAAACATCTCACAGAAGCATAAAAAGAATTGTTAGAGACTCAATAGCTTCTTTTCAAATCTGAAACCTCTCTGTTGTTACAATAAAAATGTGTAGGTTTCAAAAAAAAAATCTTGATGTTGTTCATCCAGCTCTTTTACCACAATACGCCTTTTGATGTATTCAATAATGCACAGTGCAGTAACTTTTTAACTGTGCCAGTTCGATCCTTATATATTTGATTTCCTCGAATGGCTCAATTTCAAACTGCTCAATTTTCCCTCCTAATTTTCATGCTCTTTCGGCTACGATCAAAGTGTCAAACCCTCTCTGACACGATCCGCCTTTTAGTCGCTTTCTTACTATCATATCCTGACATTCTGACATTCTACTCTGCTGGTACTAACACCCTTTTCTATGGATACTGACAACCTTTCTGTGCGTTTCGATGCTCTCGGACTCTGTTCTCCTAAACTCTACATAACTGCCTTTTTAACACCTTTTTACTTTCTACGTTCGATTGTAACTTTTTGATATACGCAACCTGTAGCAGCTGTTCTATTTTTAATGCTACGTTTCGTAGCTTTCCTGTGCATCTGCCACCTTTCCCTACCATGCTACATTACGGCCCTGCAACAGCTGTTATTTTCTTAAATGTACTGCTTCGTGACTATCCTTGTTACTCTAGTTAACTGCTGCAGTTTTTCTTCTAGTATTTTTCAAACACCTGTCACTGGGAATTGCACATTTGACTCCAGCTAGCTCTTTCATTATTGGCTGTATGACTTTCCTTTTTTGCCCCTTTTGACACCTGTCACTATGCATGACTCTTTTGCCTTTTTCCCGCCAAACCATTACCTGTCGCGATATCGCGACGTTTTCTGCCTTCACTAGATTTTCACAGCATACACCCACGAAAATGATACATGTAGCGAAATCGCGACGTTTTCCGCTTTCCTGCACTTTCCTTCGCTTGCCTCAAATAAATTGATACATGTCATGAAATCGCGACGTCTTCCGCTTTTGTTGACGTCATCCTTCATGTTGTCGTGAAATTGCAACGCTTCTGGCTTCCAACAGCTTTTCTATCAACTTGTGATTTCGCGACATTTTTAGATTTGCTAACGTCATCTTCAAAGATGTCGCGAAATCGCAACGCTTTCAGCTTGCAACGGCTTTTCTGGCAACTTGTTGCGATATCACGACATTTTTGGTCTTGTTGACGTCATCCATCATGGTGTCACGAAATCGTGACGTTTTTAAGTCTCAGCAGTTGCAAACACTTTCCTTGTAGCGAAATCGCTACACCTTTCTAACTTCACATTTTTCTTTGTTGCATCTTCCAAAAATTTAGCATGTATCGAGATTGTTACGATTTTGTTGCCTTGGTGCTTCCTTGTGCTTCATCTTTCCAAGCTTAGACTTGTAGCGAAATCGCTACATCATCTTGTTCTGTGATATGCATTTGTAGCAAAATTGCTACACATATGCACCATGCATTTCGAACCTGTAGCGACATCGCTACCACTCTTTGCCTTGCATCTTCGACTTGTAGCGAAATCGCTACATTCTTGCACTTTGTCTCTTGAACTTGTAGCAAAATCGCTACACTTTACTGCCTTGCATCTGAACTTTGCTTAGGCCCGCAAAAATCTGACATGTAACGAAATCGCTACACCATCTTCACTTCGCTGCTTTGCCTCCAACATGTTGCGAAATCATGACAGTCTTCCGACTTTGCTTCTTTTCTTCCAGCATGTCACGAAATCGTGACATTTTCTCATGCACTTTCTCTCTCCTAATTTTTGTCACGAAATCGTGACAGGAACCATGTCGCGATATCGCGACAGGAACCATGTCGCGATATCACGACAGTTTTCTTCCTTGTCTTTTTTGCAAATTTTTGAATCTGGGTCCCCTCTATTTTTCTTGAAATTTTCTGCACTTGATCTGACTGACCTCTGAACTGCATCAACTACATCAATCTATCTGTGTTGACAACAATTACAATACTTTTGCACTGCTTTTGTTGCACCTTGCTCAACAATCTCCCCCTTTGGAATTGTTGGCAACACACTGTAACCTTGCTCAGATTCTTCTCCCCCTTTGCCAATAATGCCAAAGGGCTGCTGTGGACTCCCCCTGAGTCTATGCACAACATTCTCGAGCATAAATAACTTGAATGCTCCCCCCGAGAATGTATTTCCCATAGCTAGTCAATGCTTGGGAAGTGTGACTACTCCCAACTTCTTTCGAAGGTATTCAAAAACTTCCTTTGGTAAAGGTTTGGTGAATATGTCTGCTACTTGCTCTGTAGTGGGAACAAATTCCAATTTGACCTCTCCTTCTGCAACCTTATCCTTCAAGAAGTGATACCGTATTGCAATATGTTTGGTGCGGGAATGCATTACTGGATTCTTTGAAATGTTGATTGCACTAGTGTTATCACATTTGACTGAAATGGGCTCAGTGAAGTGAATACCTAGATCTTTCAATGTTTGTCTCATCCAAAGTATTTGTGTACAGCATGTAGTTGCTGCAATGTATTCTACCTCGACTGTGGATAGAGAGACTGATTCTTGCTTCTTACTATGCCATGCTACCAATTTATCTCCAAGAAAAAATGCTCCTCCACTTGTACTTTTTCTGTCATCAATGCATCCTACCCAATCTGCATCAGAATATGCAAGGAGAGTGAAGTCTTTTCCTTTTGGATACCACAGCCCATACTCCATAGTACCCTTGAGGTACCTAAAGATCCTTTTCACAGCTGTTACATGAGTCTCTTTTGGACTAGCCTGAAATCTTGCAACCATGCAAATAGCTTGTAAGATATCCGGTCTGGTGGCTATCAAATACAGCAGGCTCCCAATCATATACTTCTTCTTCAAGATTTCCATTCAGAAATGCTGATTTTACATCCATTTGATAAACCTTGAAATTCTTATGAACAGCTAAATCCAAAAACAGTCTTATTGCTTCAAGTCTGGCCACTGGTGCAAAAGTCTCTTCAAAATCAATCCCCTCAACTTGGGCATATCCTTTACAGACCAATATTCCTTTATTCCTTACAACCTATCCATATTCATTCAGTTTATTTCGAAATATCCATTTAGTACCAATTATGTTCTTATTTTCAGGCCTTGGTACTAACTCCCAGGTTTTGTTTTTCTCAATTTGATCTAGTTCTTCATTTACTGCCTCCATCCAGCTTTCATCCGTACTTGCTTCAATAATATTTTTGGACTCAATGCTGGATGACAGAGAATAGTTATTTACTACTCTTCTTCTTGTCTGAATGCCAACTGTAGGGTCCCCAATAATCTTCTCTTTGGGATGATTTTTTTGCCAGCTGCATTTTCTGTATTTTCTATTTTCTTCTCTTTCCAACTCATCTGAATCTGATTTATGTCTCTCTTCCTTTTCTTGATCTTCATCTTCTTCAATAAATTCTTCATAGGTCGGGTAGTTTTCATTATTGCTGATTTCTTGTTTCCTGCCTTCATCAACTTTTACATCCGCACTCTCCATAATTTTCTTTAATATTTTGTTGTAGCATGTATAAGCTTTGCTTTTTGTTGAGTAACCAAGAAAAATACCTTCATCAGCTCTATCTTCAAACTTGCCAAGATTGCCCTCAGTTCATTTGATGTAACATTTGCTCCCGAACACTTTGAAGTATTTTGATGTAGCCTTTTTGCCAAACCATAGTTCATAAGGTGTTTTGCTTTCATGTGGCCTCAACATACATCTATTCTGAATGTAGACTACAGTGTGAACTGCCTCTTTCCAGAAATTGTCAGCAATTTTGCTCTTGGTTAACATGGTTCTTGCCATTTCTTGCACAGTTCTATTCTTTCTTTCAACTACTCCATTCTGCTGAGGTGTTCTTGCTGCTGAAAACTGTCTTCTTATTCCATGTTTTTCATAGAATTCTGCAAACTCATCTGAAATGAACTCTCCTCCTCTATCAGATCTCAAACATTTAATTCTTTTTCCAGATTGATTCTCTACAATATTTTTGAAGGTTTTAAACATCTCAAAGGCTTCTGATTTTTGTTTTAGAAAGAGTACCCATGTCATTCTGGAAAAATCATCTATACACAGCATGAAATATTTGTATCCATTTATGCTCTCTGTCCTCATGGGTCCACACAAATCAGTGTCAATCAGTTCTAATGGCTTGCTTGTGAAATACTCTTTTGCTTTGAATGTAGATCTGGTTTGCTTCCCCTTTTGGCATGACTCACAAATGTTGTTTGATGGTTTACCAATAGTGGGTATGTCTCGTACAGCTCCTTTCGAGCTGATTTTTATCAGATTATCAAAGCTTATGTGACCGAGTATTTTGTGCCACAGCCAATTTTCTTCCTCCTGGCCAACCAAGCAAGCTCCTTCTGAAGTCTCCGAGAGTGTATACAAATTTCCAATAGTTCTCAGTCCAGTGGCTATTAACTTTCCATTTTTTGTCTTTCTTACTTCACAACCCTCCTTCTTGAAAATCACTTCATGACCTCTGTCACAAATCTGACTTACACTCAGTAAGTTATGCTTCAGACCTACCACAAAAAGAACTTCCTTAGAGTTGATTTTATCGTCACTTAACTTAACTGATCCTTTACCCACTATCTTTGCTCCATCATTGTTTTCGAATTTCACAGAACCACCTTCGTATGTCTGTAGCTTATCAAACTTCTGTCTGTCTCTCGTCATGTGACTGGAGCATCCACTGTCTAGAATCCAAGGAGCAGATTTATTCTGTGCTTTGAGAGCTGTTTGAACGATCAGGGATTCCTTGTCTTTCTTCGGTTGTTCCTTTTCTTTCCACTGGGATTTGACATCAGATCTGGTTACTTGCTTTACCTTCTCCCTTTCATTGGCTTGTGACAATTTATTGGGAAATTTTTTGTACTGTTTTGATCCAGCTGATTGATGCTTTCTTTCCTGGTATTTATTTCCTGCAAAATAGCTACGACAATTCCTTGCAATATGGCCGAAGTTATGGAAGTTATAACATTCTACAGCATAATCTATCAAAGGAGAAAAAATATTTCTACTAGTAAAATTTCTTTGATCTACATTATATCTACAACTTGAAATTTTATGACCATATGCATTGCATTTAAAATAATAACCAGAAAAGGAACGAGTGTACCTGGGTAATGGTTGTTTCCATGTTGTAGTAGGATCCATGGGTCTTCTTCTTCTATGATATGTGACTTTGGTAAATCCATCATTTGCAGAACTCCTTTCAAGCTTGGACTTATTGTTTTCCTTTGCATGATACGGTTTATCTTGTTCAACTCTGATTTTGTCTTTATTCTTTATAGGTTCTACAGTTACAGCCTTTGAGTCCTTTGAGGATTCTCCTTCATCAAAGCCCAACCCAAATTTGATACCCGTAGGTCTTTGATCATTTAACATTTTATTCAGCTTGGCTGAACTGTCTTCGAATTTATAATGACAACTCAGTTTCTGATTCATCTCTTCTAGCTGCAGCCTTAATCCGACTATGTCTTCTTCTAGCTTATTGCACTCATTTATTTTCACGGTTAGCTGAGCTTCAAAATCTTCAGACTTTTTCTTGTATTCTTTAGTTTGTACTTTCAAACTGATTATTAATTTTCCAGCATCCTCAAGTTTTCTTGAAATCTTTTTATTTCTTTTCCTTTCTGCACTTAACTCTTCAAGTGCAGCAACTAACTCACCTTCCAGATCTATCTCAGCCTCATCTTCTAATTTTTCTTCACACTCCTATGTTTTCTCAGTTGTTTGTTCTTCAAAAGCCATGAACAAGGCTTCACCAGTTTCTTCTTCTGAGTCCTCACTGGAACTGTCTTCAGAAGAATCAATATTCTAGGAAATGAAACTTTTCTTCTTGAAGTTCCTTTTTCTAAACTACGGTTTCTTTTTCCAGACTTTTCTTTCTTGGTGTGTCCCTTCATCACTTCTATTTTTCTCATTCATTGGGAATTTTGCTGCAAAGTGCCCAATGCCACCACAGTTAAAGCACTTGAACGGCAGCTTGCCTCTGTATTTTTCTTTTCCCTTTACTAATTTCCTAACAAATTTTGCTTCAGTTTCATCTGCAGATTCTTCTTCCTCAGATTCTTGTTTAGATTTTATGTTTTTCTGAGCTTGGAAAGCTGCTTCTCTGTCTGAGGGCTTAGTTTGTCCAATCCTCATTTCATATGCTGTTAGAGAACCATGCATTTCATCCATACTGAAAAGATTTAAATCTTTTGCTTCCTCTATGGCAGAGACCTTTGCATCAAAATTTTTATTGAGAGTTCTTAGAACCTTCTTTACAACAACTGCATCTTCCATATCTTCACCGAGTCCTCTTATTGCATTGATGATCCCATTTACTCTCAGCAGATAGGCTTCAATGTTCTCATCATCGATCATCTTTAATGCTTCGAACTGGGCACGATGTGTTTGCAGCTTAGCTTCCTTGATTTTGCTATCTCCTTCATGAATGCTTTGCAGTTTTTCCCATATATCTTTAGCAGATTTGCAGTTCATGATGCGTATCAACTCACTGTCTACTAATCCACACATGATAGCATTCTTGGCTTTCGAGTTGTTCTCAAACTTTTTCTTCTCAGCCGCATCTGTTGGAGGAACAGTGGGTATGGTGTATCCATTTTCAACCGATTCCCAAATGTCATAACCCAATGCACATAGATAGGTCTGCATCCTGAGCCTCCAGAAGGAATAATTTGTTCCATCGAACAGAGGAGCTTTGTTAGAAGAAAAACCTTCCCCATCGGCCATTGTATATCTCCCAAGAACACCTTAGCTGATTTAGCTTGTATAGGTGCCTGGCTCTGATACCAATTGATATTCTCACAATGACACTGAGAGGGGGGGGGGTGAATCAGTGTAACTATTAACAAAAAATTAAATCTGCTACTCTTAAAACTTAATACTGCAAGCTTAAAAACAAATACAGCAAACATAGCACAAGAGCATCACACAACACAGGATTTAACGAGGTTCACCAATGTGGCTACTCCTCAAAAATGACCGTTTGGACTACAATCCAAATTCGGTCTTTACAAGGATTCAATCTTTACAAAAGGTTTACCAGCACCTACTAGAAGGAGCACCAACCCCTGATTTATCTGCAACAACAGATATGAGCACCAACTCCTTTTACCAAGCACCCACTTGGATTTTAATTTTTTTATAAAAATAATGACATATAAAATGCCTTCTCTTTTTCAAGACCCTCACTGGTCTACAGCACATACAAACATCTCACAGAAGCATAAAAAGAATTGTTAGAGACTCAATAGCTTCTTTTCAAATCTGAAACCTCTCTGTTGTTACAAGAAAAATGTGTAGGTTTCAAAAAAAAAATCTTGTTGTTGTTCATCCAGCTCTTTTACCACACTACGCCTTTTGATGTATTCAATAATGCACAGTGCAGTAACTTTTTAACTGTTACAGTTTGATCCTTATATATTTGATTTCCTCGAATGGCTCAATTTCAAACTGCTCAATTTTCCCTCCTAATTTTCATGCACTTTCGGCTACAATCAAAGTGTCAAACCCTCTCTAACACGATCCGCCTTTTAGCCGCTTTCTTACTGTCATATCTTGACATTTTGACATTCTACTCTGCTGGTACTGACACCCTTTTTTGTGCAGACTGACAGCCTTTCTATGTGTTTTGATGCTCTCGGACTCTGTTCTCCTAAACTCTACGTAACTGCATTTTTAACACATTTTTACTTTCTGCGTTCGACTGTAACTTTTCGATATACGCAACTTGTAGTAGCTATTCTGTTTTTAATGCTATGTTCCGTAGCTTTCCTGTGCAGCTGCCACCTTTCCCTGCTATGCTGCATTACGGCCCTGCAACAGCTGTTATTTTCTTAAATGTGCTGCTTCGTGACTATCCTTGTTACTCCAGTTAACTGCTGCAGTTTTTCTTCTAGTCTTTTTCAAACACCTGTCACTGGGAACTACACATTTGACTCCAGCTAGCTCTTTCATTATTGGTTGTATGACTTTCCTTTTTCGCCCCTTTTGACACCTATCACTATGCATGCCTCTTTTGCCTTTTTCCTGCCAAACCATTACCTGTCGCAATATCACGACGTTTTCTGCCTTCACTAGCTTTTCACAGCATACACCCGTGAAAATGATACATGTCGCGATATCGTGACGTTTTCTGCTTTCCTGCACTTTCCTTCGCTTACCTCAACAAAATTGATACATGTCATGAAATCGCGACGTCTTTCGCTTTTGCTGATGTCATCCTTCACGTTGTCACGAAATCATGACGCTTCTGGCTTCCAACGGATTTTCTAGCAACTTGTCGCGATATCACGACATTTTTAGATTTGCTGACATCATCTTCAAAGATGTCACGAAATCGCGATGCTTCCGGCTTGCAGCGGATTTTCTGGAAACTTGTCGCGATATCGCGACATTTTTGGTCTTGCTGACGTCATCCATCATGGTGTCGCGAAATCAAGACGTTTTTAAGTCTCAGCAGCTGCAAACACTTTCCTTGTAGCGAAATCGCTACACCTTTCTAACTTCACATTTTTCTTTGTTGCATCTTCCACAAATTTAGCATGTATCGATATTGTTACGATTTTGTTGCCTTGGTGCTTCCTTGTGCTTCATCTTTCCAAGCTTAGACTTGTAGCGAAATCGCTACATCATCTTGTTCTGTGATATGCATTTGTAGCGAAATCGCTACACATATGCACCATGCATTTTGAACCTGTAGCGACATCGCTACCACTCTTTGCCTTGCATCTTGGACTTGTAGCGAAATCGCTACATTCTTGCACTTTGTCTCTTAAACCTGTAGCAAAATCGCTACACTTTACTACCTTGCATCTGAACTTTGCTTAGGCCCGCGAAAATCTAACATGTAACAAAATCGCTACACCATCTTCACTTCGCTGCTTTGCCTCCAACATGTCATGAAATCGTGACAGTCTTCCGACTTTGCTTCTTTTCTTCCAGCATATCGCAAAATCGTGACATTTTCTCATGCACTTTCTCTCTCCTACTTTTTGTCGTGAAATCGCGACAGGAACCATGTCGCGATATCGCGACAGAAAACATGTCGCGATATCGCGACAATTTTCTTCCTTGTCTTTTTCTGCAAATTTTTGAATCTGGGTCCCCTCTATTTTTCTTGAAATTTTCTACACTTGATCTGACTGACCTCTAAACTGCATCAACTGCATCAATCTGTCTGTGTTGACAACAATTACAATACTTTTGCATTGCTTTTGTTGCACCTTGCTCAACATGCAACCTGTTTCATCCAAATGTATAGTCCTGCAACTGGACAGATTAGAGGTAAATGTAGTGGGGACTCTATATGATGTCAAGATTCAATTGAATTCTGAACCCAGGGTTCAGCAGGTTGTGGACATTCTGGTGGTTAATATCCCAAGCAGGTATGGAATGCTACTTGCGAGGGATTGGATGAAAACTCTGAATGGCTATTTTTCAATAGACTGCTCACATATGTGGTTACCATGGAAGGGAATTGCAAACCAAATTAGAGTGGAAAACAAACCGAGGCTTAAGGAGATTATAACAGATTTTAACAAGCCGAATGAAGTTTAGTTTTTTGAGCCAGAACTAGGAGTTTATGCATTTGATGTTGAGGAAGCTGTTGAAGAGCCTAAAGAGGAGTGTCAAGGTGGCTCTTCTGAGGAAAATTATTACACGTGGTTGCTCAGGTTCGATGGATCAAAATATAGACAAGGAGCAGGAGCTGGAGTCGAGCTCACTGGTCCAAGAGGTAAACCATTATTAGCTGCTTACAGACTACAATTTCCTTGCATGAACAATGTGGCAGAATACGAAGCATTGATTTTTGGTTTACGTCTAGCATTGAGCAAGCATGTTAAATGCTTGAAGGTTTTGGGAGATTCTAAGTTGGTAGTCAAGCAAATCAAAGGACAGTATACATGCCACGACAGAAGACTGGGCCTTTATAGAACTAGGGTTATGGACCTCATTGAGGAATTCAATGCATTCAATATAGCCCTTATTTCCAGGAAAGGAAATCAAATAGCAGACTCTCTTGCAGTCACCACGGGCATGTTAAACCCGATTGATGTAAAAAGATGTAAAATTTTTTCTATTGAGCTGGTTCCTTGTCCATAAATACCCGATAATGTAAAGAATTTCCAAGTTTTTGAAAGTGACAGACATATTTTCAAATTTTTCATGAACTCAAGCATTTTTGAAAATCAGGTGATTGATGAGGAGCAAAGGTGGCAGGATGAAACAGAAGATGAAATTGAAACTATGTATCAATCCAAAAAAATTCCTAAAGACGTGGTTTCATTGGAAAAGATGTTCGACATGGGATGCAAGACCAAGAAAGGAAAAAGAGTCCCACTCCCTAAAGAGGCATGTGATTCAATTAATCTAGGGAGTGCAGACAATCCAAAGGAGGTGTACATAGCAAAGGCATGTAGAGAGGAAGAAAGGAGCAATATAATGCAAGCATTGAAACATTACATAGATTGTATTGCTTGGAACTACAATGAGCTGAAGACATACAACCAAAACATTATCACACATACCATCCCTTTGAAGCCAGACTCCAAGCCTTTTAGGCAAAGACAGCGAGTTGTTAACCCGCTATTGGAACCTTTGATCGAAAAGGAGGTTAAAAGATTATTGGAAGCGAAAATCATTTTTCCTGTTAGGCACTCAACCTCGGGTGGCTAACCTCGTTCTCGTGAGAAAAAAGAGTGGAGATATTAGGCTGTGCATAGATTTTAGAAATCTTAATAAAGCCTCTCAAAAGGATAATTATCCACTGCCATCAATTGATGAAATTCTACAAATAGTAAATGGATCTGAAATGATGTCCTTTCTCAATGGGTATTCTGGGTACAACCAGATTCTTATACATCCAAATGACAGGATGAAAACAGCCTTCACTACCAAGTGGGGAACATTTGCATATAAGAGAATGTCGTTCGTACTATTAAATGCTGGTGCAAATTTTCAACGCGCCATGGATTATGCATTCAAAGGGCTCATAGGAAAATGCATCATCGTGTATGTGGATGATATCCCAGTTTTCTCAAAAAGAGAGAGGAACATGTCAAAGATTTAAAGAAAGTGCTTCAAAGATGCAGAGAACATGGAATTTCCTTAAATCCCAAAAAGTGCATTTTCGGAGTAACAGAAGGAAAATTACTGGGTCACATTATTTCAAAAGAGGGCATATCCATTGACCCAGAAAGGATACAAGCTATCCAAAACCTACCTCTCCCGAGTAGTAAGAAAGAATTGAGATCTTTCTTTGGGTAGGTTAATTTTGTGAGGAAGTTTATCTCTAGCTTTGTTGAGATAGCCAAGCCTCTGAACAAGATGCTCAAGAAATATGTGGATGTAAAATGGAACGAGGAAAGTAGAGTGGCCTTCCAGAACATCAAAGATGCCATTTCTAGAGCCCCTGTCCTTATAAGTCTAGACTACTCCAAGCCTTTCTATATTTATGCTTTTGCATCAGAACACTCCTTTGCGAGTGTCTTAACCCAAAAGGGCGAGGATAGTGCCGAAAAACCCATAGCATTTTTAAGTGCCCCCCTAAAATATGCTCAATTAAGGTATTCAATCCTTGATAAGCAAATGTATGCACTTTTTAAAACGGTGAAAAAATTTAGGCATTACATTCTGCACAACAGAGTTATTGCCATTGTGCCTGACTCTGCTTTCAAGACCATGTTTTTACAAAATTAACTAGGTGAGAAGAGAGGAAAATGGATTTCCACCATCCAAGAATTTCATCTCGAAATCCAACCTATGAAACTAGTTCGAGGACAGGGACTGGCGAAGGCGATCGCAGAAAATAATCCGCAAATAACGAGGCCAATGCTCGAATACGGAATACATTGCTAAGGATGATCGGTATGTTGATATTGTGCAATTTTTATTGACTCGGTAAGTGTCCTTCTAATCTGAATTCAACACAGAGAAGAGCTTTGAGGCTTAAGTCTCACAATTATCTGATGAAATTTGGTGTGCTTTATAGGAAGAATCATGAAGGTATCTACCTGAGGTGCTTGAACAAAGAAGCTGCCAGGGTGTTGCAGGAATTTCACGGGAAACATGGAACTGGTCATGGTGCGGCCAATGCTATAGCACATCAAATCCTGAGAGCAGGATTCTACTGGCCCCATATTTTTAAAGATGCACATGCCCATGTACGATCTTGTCATATCTGTCAAGTGGCTGCCAGTAGAGAAAGAAATGCAGCCATGTCGTTACAACCTGTAGTTGAAATGAGACCATTTGCACAGTGGGGACTGGATTTCATCGGGGTTATTAACCCAAATTCTTTTGATTCTCATAAATTCATATTGACAGCTACGGACTCATCGTACAAGGTGGACAGAAGCGATTCCTACTAAACATGCCACCACAGACGTAATTAATTTCCTTGAGGACCATATTATAAAAAGATTTGGAATGCCTAATTCTATTGTCAGTGACAATGGTAAAGCATTTATTTCTATGCAATTTGCAGACTGGGCATATGATAAAAAAGTGAGCTTAAAATTTGCATCCAATTATTATCCTCAAGGAAATGGGTTGGCCGAATCTTCAAATAAGAATTTGTTGAATACCATCAAGAAATTGCTGGAAAAGAACCCTCGGGACTGGCACAACCAATTGAAGTTTGCCCTTTGGGCAGATAGGACCAGAGTGAAAGAATCTATAGGGAATACTCCCTATCATTTGGTCTATGGGCAAGACCCGATATTTCCTACAAATTTGAAGTTGCAGACCTTACATTTCATACAAGAGTACTTGGGGACAGATGATCAAGTTGAATCCAGGTCAAGTCATTTGCTGCACCTTGATGAAAAGAGAGAAGAGGCCATGAATCACATGAATAAACACCAGGAAGTTATCAAAAGATGGTTTGACAGAAGGGCCAAAGTTAAATCATTTAGAATTTCAGATTTGGTATTACTATGGGACAAAAGACATGAGGAAAAAGGTAATCATCAAAAGTTTGATTGTCTTTGGTTAGGCCCATATCAGATTTCAGAGATTCTTGGGAAGAATCCCTTCAGGCTAAAAACTTTAGAAGGGAGAGATTTTATGCTACCGGTTAATGGGCAGATTTTAAAGCATTATTTTAGCCCTTAGGTTGTGATATTCTGATATTATTCTTTCGATTTTGGTGGGGATTTTCAGTATTTTATTGTTTAGGATTATTAGTCTAGCTAGTATTTTAGGGGTGGATTTGATTTCAATTAACATGTTTTGTTAATTTTGATAAAATAATAATAATAATAATAATAATAATAATAATATAAAAAAAAAAAAACAGGGATGTCAACTTATGCTTAAGGTTAGGATAATATGAAATATTGGAATTGTCCTGTAAAAGCTCCACTACTAACACAAACATCTTAAGTTATATTGTTTGATTTTGTGATGCATGAAAGAGTCAGTTTTGCATGACAAATCATTTCATTTGCAATTCAAGAGATAATGCATTCATGTTTCATCTCACCTTACATACATTTCATCTTAGTCGCATATGCATCTTAGGTACAAATCATTAAAGTATGTCAAATCCTCTTAGGGTTGTGTTATAACATAAATGTAAAGAAAATCCTAAGGTTGGAAACTGAGTCTTGAGATATCTAGAACCAAGCACGTCTCATACATTAAAAATGATCTTGAGCAAAATGATCAAAACCTAACTTGGAGGAAAAGGTTGGGCGAAAGAAGTTTTTCATGTCTATCCTATTATGCAACATGATCCTTAAAACAGTGGTTTTGACCACTTCCATAGAGCTTAAAGCCTAAAATCAGAGTAGTAATGATAGGGTTAAATCCTCATTGAACTTAGGTTGAGGATCCGAGTCCCCAAAGCTTTGATTTGACCCACATGGAGTAGTAAGGATAGGGCATAAATTCTCATCTCACTTAGGTTGAGAATCTGATTCCCCAAAGATCTTATGTCTCATTTCATAATAAATATAAAGTTTGGACTAGAAGGATCGTACTATTTGTCCTTTGCAAAGGATGGGTAGTCATCCCCAAGGTCTAAGAAACAAAATTATTATTTTCATTTACATCTAAAGTTTGGATTGGTGGGATCGTACTACATGTCCCTAGCAAGGAGGGGTAGTCATCCCTAAGATCCAGGAAGTAAAATAAATTTTTCCCATCTCATCTTTATATTGGACTGGAAGGATTGTACTACTTATCCTCTGCAAAGGATGGGTAGTCATCCCCAAGGTCCAAATAAATGAATATAAGTTTTGGATTGTGGGGTAATATATGCCCAGGCATGGCAACATGTCTTGTCTAAAAAACAAGACCACTGTTTGTCCAAGGGGTTAGACTAGCATGACCATTTCTTCCATAATTGGTTTAATTATTTTTCTCAAAGTGAGGTAATGAACTTTAAATCAGAATAGTAAGGATAGGTTCAAACTCTCATCTCGGTTGGTTGGGAGTCTGATTCCCCAAAATTCTGATTTCACAATCACTCGCACATGGGTTCAAGATAGTAGGGACTCATAACCAACTTTGGGATACAATAAAGTAATGAATTAGTGGATCCTAAGAGGTTTTGGCAATCTTGAATGCTTGTACATAATACTAGAAGAATGACTATACCTTTTGCGAAAGGAAAATCTCTTAGCATATTCATTAGGGTACACAAATCATTCACCATCTCACATATGCATTCATGCAAAACTGACAATGGAGTGTAGATCAATTTCAAACGATAGGGAAAGAAAGTCATTGCACACACTGAGCTAATACTTGATGATCCTAATGATTCATGTACTTCTGATATTTGGGCATTTGTTTATATTGCTTATGTGCTAACAGGTGTTTTCGAGTTTGTGATTTGTTTTAGGTTGGGTTCTTACTAAAAATGCTCAGGAGCATTTGACAAAGAGAGTCGCCATTTGTTGTGGCTGATCCACAACACACCCCAAAATTGAGGACCCACCTTTTTTGTAGGCTTGCAGAAGAAATCTCAGTGACCCAGATGCTAAAATGAAGAAAAGAGAAAAAAATGCACAAGTGTTGAAAGTGTCGCGAAATCACGACATGTCGCGAAATCACGACCTGTCGCGCCATCGCTGCCAAAAAATAGAAAGTTGTCATGATATCGCGACATGTCGCTGGCAAAAAACAGAAAGTTGTCGTGATATCGTGACATGTCACTGGCAAAAACAAAAAGTTGTCGCGATATCATGACATGTAGCTGAAAAAAATGAAAAGGTGTCACGAAATCGCGACATGTTGCTCCATCGCGGCCCAGGCAGGAGAGAGAAATGCAAGAATGAAAATCGTCACGATTTCACGACGTATGGAGCTGCCACTGCTTGGAAATGATAAGTGTCGCGATTTTGTGACGTATTGCTACGAAAGTGTATGGATGATGAAAATGGTAGTGATTTCGCGACAGGTTGCGGAGAGATGGTCCGAAGGAGAAAATGGTAGCGATTTTGCGACGTGTTTTGGCAAAGTGTACGGACGATGAAAATGGTAGCAATTTCATGACAGGTTGTAGAGAGATGATCCGAAGGAGAAAATGGTAGCGATTTTGTGATGTGTTTTGGCAAAGTGTACGGACGAAGAAAATGGTAACGATTTAGCGACGTGTTTTGGCAAAGTGTACGGACGATGAAAATGGTAGCGATTTCACGACAGGTTGCGGAGAGATGGTCCGAAGGAGAAAATGGTCGCGATTTTGTGACGTGTTTTGGCAAAGTGTATGGACGATGAAAATGGTAGCGATTTCGTGACAGGTTGCGGAGAGATGGTCCGAAGGAGAAAATGGTAGCAATTTCACGACGTGTTTTGGAAAAGTGTACGGATGAAGAAAATGGTAGCGATTTTGCGACGTGTTTTGGCAAAGTGTACGGACGATGAAAATGGTGGCGATTTTGCGACAGGTTGCGGAGAGATGGTCTAAAGGAGAAAATGGTCACGATTTCATGACGTGTTTTGGAAAAGTGTACAGACGATGAAAATGGTAGCAATTTCATGACAGGTTGCGGGCAAATGGCGCAGGATCGAAAAGTTTCACGATTTCACGACAGAAATCCGCAGGATACTCCGAATGAAAAATCATTGTGATTTCGTGACAAGAAGCAGCCAAGGCGTACGGAGAAGAGAAACGTCACGATTTCATGACAGAAGGTAGCATTACAGCTAGAAACAAAAGGTGTCGCGATTTCATGACATAAAACGACTGGACAGCCCGAAACGAAAAGTCGTGATTTCGTGACAAGTGGTGATGAGATGGCCCGAAGCAGAAAAATGTCACGATATCACGACATGTCTCATTTTTGCTGGGAGTGACTGCAAGAAGGGCTACTGACAGAAATGCGTCGCGATATCGTGACATGTCACGTTTTCATGGCCAGGAAGGTGAACAGGTTGCATGCTATTTTTGTCATGATTTTCATAGAAAGACGTTACAAAAGGCGTAGAGAATGTGAGACACGTGGCATACAGGTGTCAGAGTTGCAGAAGCGTTACATGCAACGGAAGATTTCAAACGTTTCGACATAAAGCATGGAATAAAGGCATCAAAAAGGTGAGAATCTGAAGAGGCACATTTTGGGAGGTGAAACGAAGAGACGCAGGGAAAATCGAAGAGCCACGCCAAACAGTATAAAGCCAAAAGTGCAGATTGAAGGAAGGGTTGGAAATTGTTGTTTGCAGAGTTGCAGAGACAAGGGCTTTATGCCATTCTGGGCCTGCACTTTGGCAATTTCCTTCATTTGTTCTGGATTTGTTACACCTGGAACACTCTGTCATTGTAACTGTCATATCATTGTAATACAGAGATACAGAAAGTTGGCATCTCATTGATGAGAAATAAGGAGTTATTTCTGCATGCATGATTTAATGTTTTATTTTTCTCTTTCAGATTTCTAGGCTTTTAGGTGAAGTTTAAGGCAAGTGTTCTTGGTTACTTCATGCGAATGTCTAAATCTAAAATTACTTTAGAAACCCTAGAAACCAGCACCTAGCTTATCTGGATTGTGCGAATTTGCAGGTTCTATAGGTTAGGTTGCATGTAGAAACCTCATTATCTTTGGTTTCATCAATCAAGATGGTAGCATTCTGGACATAGTTTAATTGCATCTTCATCTGCATGTATTTTATTTTCAAATCCTTATTTTATTTTCTGCATTTTAATTACAGTCATTTAAATAAATAATCGAAAGCTCATCAAAACCCAAGTTTGGAATAGATTTATTCATTTTGAGTCCACTTGTAAATTCAAAGTAAATTAAACTACAGTGCCCCTTGTTAACATCTACTTGCAACCCTAAGGTATTCCCAGCAACTATATTGAACAATATCATTGGTGTTAAAGAAGCAACATAACAGGAACCTTGGAGAAATTACTTTCTTTGCAAGCAGAGGATTTTAGGACTCAGATCCTACCGGAGAGTGTGCTTTCACAATTGGGTGAAAACACGACTCAACACATCCCAAATTCCTCTTTCCTTCATGAGTAAGAAGGTGGGTTTATTATTAAAATATTAGGTGTCTTTTTTGAAGTCAACCCAAAATAGTGAAATTAATATTTAAAAAAAAAGAGATTCCAAGGGGTAAGGTGAGAGTACTTTTTTCATTTTGGACCTCCCCTTTCCTAGGATAAACTTACAAGGTCAACCTTAGAACTGTTATGAAGAAGTCATGTGGAAGTAAGAATAGTTTATCCACTAATAAAATATATTCTTATTATTAAATAATGACATTGCTATTTTGGGTCCAAATAAAAGTGGACAAGTGTAATAAGGACATATACATCTAACTACCCTTTTCTATTAGTTGTAATTGGACTGAGTAAATTTTAATTTCTTTTTACAAAAGAAAAACCTTCAAATTAATCCTTCTCAAAAGCCCTATTGGTTTTTCCAAACTATTAAAGATCCCCTAATTGCCCTCCAAAACTCTTAGAATTATTTTTGTAGTGTGCACTTAGTTTAATTAAGGATTTTGTAGTAAGAATTAGGGTCTACATACCTTTTTGTTAGGTATTAATTGTTCCCTTATATAAATTAATTATCTTTTCTCTTTAGGTCCTACTAGGGCGGGTGGTGACATACTACCCCCCTTGGATTAAACACAGTCCTTTGTGTTTCTCATTAGATCCTAGCTTATTTAATGCAGAAAAACAACAAAAAAAGCGTTAATTATTTACAAAATAGTTAGAACCATCATTATTTTCCTTGTTTCCATTGCCTTATTTTTTATGGTAAGCAACATCTTCCATCCACAAGGGTACGTGGTCCTACAAGAATACAAAATATCAGTAGTACTGTGTCCTTGAATCACTAAAACATCCATTTTACAATAATAAGTATTGAAAACATCCTCAATACACAATTTTCATCATATAATCAAAGCATCAAAACATCTATCATTATATAGCCAATTATAATAGAGTACTGCAAAAATAGAATTGCATAATATTTTTATAGAGATAACATGAAATTATATTTTTTATAATAAGTTAGAAACAACCTGTCTAATTAGATTCATCAAAAACTCTCACAAAGGAGTATCACACTATATCTTGATAGCCCTTTTTTTTAATTAACCTGCTATAACTAGGTGCCCGCAAAGATATAATTTCATAAATATCACTTCAAAATACCTATATATCCTAGAGTCAATTTGGTAAACCATTACCAGGGCATCATCCTTGATGTCCCCTAGTGTCCATCCCTATCAGCCTATTGAAATTCATGCCTCAAGAGAGACAAATGTCAAGTGCAATCCTCAAAATATCCTAAGGTACACCACTTAATACCCACATAATGTGGAGAGTTCACTTAGGTCTTTCAATTTGATTCACCAATGGCTCAATAGTGGGAGGAAAAGAACTTGAATATTTTTAGTCTCTAAGTATCAAAATCTATTACCAATAGCAATGGTTATCTCTACTATGTATAAGATGCCATACTAATATCTGAGGTCATTGATATACTGATAAAGTGTCATTCAAATTTTTTATCATTTTTTACTACAATGTTCACACTCGCTATCTATAAGGTACCATTTTATACATATTATCATCCACTGATAATTTATATGTCCTCACTTAATCCATGTAAGGTGTCATTCTAATCATACTATCACATACTGATAGTAATTATGACCACACTTACTTTGTGTAAGGTGTAATTCTAGTTGTACTATCATCCATTGATAGTAACTATGACCACACTTACTCCATGTAAGGTGTCATTATAGGTATTAAAACATGTTTTATTCAATTTTAAGAAAGGATATCATACTCTTATTTAATGATAGATTGTCTATCTATACCTCCTAAGAGTGTTCCAATCCTAAATATGAATAGAAATCTCATGTCTAATATTTTCCCATTAAGGTTAATTTTAAATATTAATTAGAACAATATTTTATTTTATTATGCTTGTTGGACTCACACATAGATGCATCCTGAAATACCCCTTCTTACCCTCCAAGACATTACGTACTTGAGAATTGGTAGCTACATATGATACTCAAGGGATTGACATGCATGATAGGATATTTGGTCCAAGCTTACCTGCTTAGGATCTTCCAAAAGCTACCTAATATTTGAAACCTTTTGAGCCACCACTCAGAACAAGAAGACTCTAGCATTGGGATTATCGGATCCAAATCTTAATGAAATGCAATAAAAAATATTTTTTCTTAATATATTATGATTATAATAATATAAATCACTCGTTAGATAAACCTTGATTTATATTACATATAAAAATACATGTTTATGGGCTACATGAGTGTAGTCTTCTAGATTATACAATGTGTATCCTTATAATACACAAGGATTGGATTTTCAACCATAGAATATGGCAAGCTTCACAACTATCATATTTCAATCCTTTCATCATTTTGTATTAGACCTATTTCTCACAACAAAGCGGTTCTAGGCCTAACTTACCTAGTAATACTCCTATTCCCATGTGGAGTATTAACTAGGAGTAATCCATGACTCACTAATGTGTTGAGGTAGGATGCTAAGTAGGTAGATATATACTCATACCTTCCTTATCGAAGTGGTGAATTCTCAGCCTGGATGGCTATCATCGATCCTTCACTATTCCTTTGAGTTAGCTCCTATTGGAGCACATCTCGTTTGGCTCTAGAAACATCTCTTTTTTACTCCAACTATCAATTTTTTTACCTTAGGAACTTTATCTCAAGTGGTATGCCTATCTAGGAGTGCTCACTATCATTTCCTCCATAGTATTAAGGTTTTTCTTCAGCATATTCTTGATGGTGTATTTGAACTCTAGGAAGTTCTCCTACTTCCCTTGAACTTTTCTCATCCTATCCTTGCTAGGTAGACCACCATTGATCATATTTTTGGGTTGTACCTGTATCATCCATATTTGGAACCCATATGGCATCATCTATTTCTAAGGTTAATGGTTCTATTTGTGGTGGTACAAATTCTTTCCTCCATTTCCTTGTATAAAGCACAAGAGGGTTTGATATTCTTTTCCTCATACCGAACTACCACAATACTCATGTATATTGAAAATACTCGTACTGCATGCTTACTCACCCAATCATCCACATTGCTCTTTGCACATAAGATAGATGATATCCATATTCTACCCATATTGTACTTATCCTCCATGGTCTCTAGATCACATCGTAGGGCTTCAAATTTTTCTATAAATAGTGATAAAGTTCCCAATTATTCTTTCATGGTCTTCTTAACCACATATATTTCTCCTTATACCACCTTAATGCATAAGGGACTTCTGGATCTACCAATATATGTGCATTGTAGGTAAATCCTAGGGGTATCATTACAACCACATGCTCCCAAGTCCATATCTGCAACAAAAGGCCACAACTCATCCTTGTTTGATTTGTTGTTCAAAACTTGAACAACTCTCTATAGGTTTGAGCCAATAAGGTTGGTGCCCAAGCGAACACAATTGAGTACTCCACTAGGTCTTGCACAACCCCTAACATGTTCTAATGGAATCGTGCACCTAATTATCCAGGTAGAATGATGTCCGCTATGAGCATCATTATAAATGCTTATGTGGATGACAATTTACCGAATGTGAAAAGTAGTGAATGCAATATACCACTATTATCAGTATTAACATATTTTCACCCAGATTTGAATGTTCTCTCTAGAGCCAAATTTTTTTATATTTCATTTGTGGCTTTTATTGTAAACCCTTCAATTGGTAACCAATAGATCCAATATACATATTCTATGGTAATAGTTATTCCTCCAGTCGATAACTAGAAAGTTCCTCGATCAGGATTCCATATTTCAATCAATGTTGATAGGTATCCTCTATCACTAAGTATTGGTTTCAAGCAGGTGGTTCCTGATAAACCTATCTCACTTAACCATTGCCAATCATTTACATCCAACATACTCATATATCCTTGAAAGATTGGTCTAAGGGCAACACATGATTTAGTAACCTTTAATGGATCTATTTCTATTAACCCGGCTTAATGGCTCACTCTGGCATTTCTAGAGACCATCTTCTTATAGAGTGTGTAATATTAAATCAGCTAGTGAAATAGCAGAAGTAAAAATCACACTATGGGGTTTACCCTGAGTAAGATTACTATAAATAGTGTAAATTCTAAAAGTAGTATAACTATGTTGAGTTCCATAGTTTAATTCTCCTTTTTGTAAAATTCATCCAAGCTCACTTTTTCTCTAAAACTTTATGATGTGTTGATCATACTCAATTTTTGAGGATCACATTTTTTTTTACTCTTAAATCAATATTGTCATAATTGTTGTACCTTTTTGTACTTGAAAATCCCTTTTATTCCTTTATGCATCTGACACCTTACCCATTTAATGTCTTGTCACCATATTTTTTTGTTTATTCACCATATTCTTAGACATCATTTACGATTCCAACCATTACTTCTTTGTTGGCAATGACATTTGTCTTGATCCAAGTACCATCCTTTCTTTACATTGGTTGGTGTCTCATGTGGTGATGTTGACCATGATTTGAAATGGGGAGTTTCTTCGTTCTTTTCTTTCTTCACCAAAACTGGGATATCATGTGGTTCATCCATTTTATTTACCATAGCTTATGGACAAAGGCCATGATTGTATTATAAAATTGATCAAAAATATAAATAAATAAAACATTCATTTTTTGATCCCATGATCTTATCCATACACTTGTCTTATCGTAAGGAATTATTGCTATTGCAATTTTGAATGGGATCTATCTTACTATCTTCCAAAATTTACTCTATGGATTATCTCTCCATAGATAACTTCCAATACCAAACACTCTTAGAGAATTTTATAACTCACATAGTTAATTTTATGGTCAAGGGGTTACTATGTGGTTCTTTTAAAGATGATTACCCAAGTAAGTCCAAGGTTGCAATTCACAGGAATCAACGTGGTCAATGTCTATCATGTAGATAGGACTGGACAACCCTCCTATTAAGACCATCGGGTAATAAAATATATCATGCTTTTAGGAATTATCTCATCTATTTCAATAGGAATACCTTTTTCCCTTCTAGCTTAAGATAGTCTCATGTTAAGTCTCCTTCAACTTGTACATTAGGCGTATGCTTTGAATATTAAACATCCTACCATAAATATAGAACATCAATCATTTACAATGCTTAATTCTCTCCCCATATCACACAATGGAATTTAAAGGGGTTATCACACAAACCCTCATAGACACTCCAATATCTACCATTTTACCTTACTTGCTCTATTCAACTTTAATCACCATGATATGATACATAATCTAAGTTTTTTCCACTTGATCATTCTTAATTTTTTTCATCCTTAGGTAGGCTTATAAATCTATTATTCTAGTAACTCTTGTTGGTTGAGTATCTACAATACTTTAGTAATGAAGAGGTTTAGCTCAATACTATATATGGCAACTACCATTTCTCAATGATCTCTTAGATACTCCACAAGTTGTGGAGGATTCCCATCACTATTTCATTCTAATTCACCAGTGAATTTAAATATGGGAAAAAATACTTTCACATTAGTACCCTCCAAGCACTTACTCTTTCCTTACCAAGCATTTGTTAGTTTAAAATTCATCTAGGAAAGTTATAGGTTCTAACAATGCCCAATAGTTTTGCTAGCCTAGACCTAACAATAGAGTCCATTAGCTAGCCTAGGCTCTGATACCAACCGTAACAACCCAACATTTCCAACCCAACTCGAAAAAGAATTTTTTTAAAAAACATAGCATATCTACAATTCACATTTGAGTATGTTTGAACCAACATCAATCACGATAGTAAGTAACTGAGATAATTACGACATTGTCACTGTCAAATCTCATGATAGGAGTGACCAGTTCCTATCTAACCTTACATTACATCCTAATTTTTATTAATTCCTTTGTTTAATTATTTCTATCTCTTCTTTCGTTAGAAAGTCTAGTTACTTAAATAATTGAATGTAATTTCAATCTTACTTATTTTTTGGTTTAGCATTTAATTCTTTTGCAATGGAATACCATGTATATATATTAGTAAACAATACATAAATATTGTTTTACTCCTTTCAAGACTAGTCCTTTAAAAACAAAGCAAAAACTATTGCATCTTATTAAAAGAGTCATTTATTGTAAAAACAAGTGCAACGTCCATTATTGGTTCTAATAAATATTAAGTTCAAATGTAAACCAATCTTTCTCATGGGACATTGCTTTTTAAAAAAATCATACATTGTATAACACTTTAATAATCATCTTATGAAAATGTAAATGTACCATCTCATTAAAAAGTAAATAACATTTAAATTTCATCTGAAACAACATCCACAATATATCATATAACAACAATTGCAAATCACAAAATAGATATTGTAGCGAACCCATTTGTTACTCCTTCTTATCCATAGAATTTTTTTTTTAAATTATTCATGTGGCCATGACCTAATCCATAACCTAAGATAGTCATGTTCCATTTAGGTTATAACTTTCAAGGCAAATAGCTTTAAGAGCTATAGAGACTTGATCATATTCTCCTTAAGTAAAAGTTATCAGCTTCTACGAAACCTTCATACCCCACTTGGTATGAGTACACTGGCCTAGCATACTAGTTTCATCCCCTTCAAAAGAGAAATCACCATTTAGTCAGTCTTGGAAGGAGATTTAGCGTAAATATCATTTTAAATGCAGTTATTTGAGCTTCGTCAGTCTTGGAAGGAGATTTATCTTTTAACAAATTAGCATAAGAGCTATTTCTTCCTACGAGAGGATCCGGAGAAGTCCCCATTGGACCCTCCTGGGGCAGCAATCTTGCCTTCAGATCCACAACAACCAAAAATCTCTTCGACAACCCAACAGATGCCCTAGATTTTCCTTAGCTCTAGAAACCCTAGTTCATCACTTCCCACCTCAGAGCCAAAATTCCATAAGTATTGCATTGGATAAAGTGTCTAATAGTATTTAAAATATTAGAGGATGAAAGATTCGTAAAAAATTTCATAACCATATTATTTAAAGAAAAAGTTGATAAATTTTTTGACCAAAAGATGTTAGATAAATTTTTTTAGCAAAAGATGTTATAATAAGTTAATATTCTCTTAAGTTCCACTAGGATACACACTTAAGTTTCCACTCCTCCATGTGTCAGGAGAACTCTTAGTGGTGTCTTCATCAAGTCTGATGAGTTGTTGTAATCCAACAACTCTCAATGATCAACTTTGCTATTTATACAAAGTTGATCCTTGAAATAAATCAATCAGTTCCACTCTTCTCCTGATATTTTATGTAATGCTTTGCATATTTATTATTGTGAAATTTTAACATGGTTTTAGAGCACAATTCATATTGCATGAAATCCAGTTGAGCATCAATGCACCAAGCACATTGAAATACACATGCACTTCATAAGGCAACATATTCAGAGCGAGGACATATAATTGGAATATATTCCAACTGAGAAATAAATTGCAGATATCTTCACCAATTCATTTCCTTCTCCACACTACCTTTAGTTGCGAGATAATATTAGAGTTATACAGCTGTATTTATTGGTTTTATGAGGACAATCTTCACCATATGAAGACAAGCCTCTCTTCTTCTAATAGTTGGTTTTTCCCCACAGGGATTTTTTCACCAACTATATATTGTATATGAGTACCTAATCAGGCCAAGTTGTTAGGACTCATATTTATTTTTTGTATAAATAGGATAATATTCACCATACGAAGACAAGCCTCTCTTCTTCTCATAGTTGATTTTTCCCCACAGGGATTTTTTTACCAACTAATTAATGTAAATGAGTACCTAATCAGGCCAATTTTTCGAGACTCATTTTTCTTTTTTTTAAAAGAGGACAATCTTCACCATACGAATACAAGCCTTTCTTCTTCTCATAGTTGGTTTTTTCCCATATGGGATTTTTCACCAACTAATTATTGTATTAAGAGGACAATCTTCACCATACGAAGACAAGCCTCTTACTTCCTTTTGATTGATGGATTTTCCCATTGGGATTTTTATCATCTCTTCAAAATAAGTCATTGTACATGAGTACCTCATCAAGCCTTGTCGCCAGGACTCATTTTTATGATCTCCCCTAGTATCACTTAAGGGGGGTGTTAGAATAAGTGAATATTCTTTTAAGTTCCACTATGATACACACTTGAGTTTCCACTCCTCCATGTTTCAAGAGAACTCTTACTGTTATCTTCATCAAGTCTAATGAGTTGTTGTAATCCAACGACTCTCTGTTAGGATCCTCAATCCTAACATTATTAGTTAGTATTAGTTAGTATTATTAATCATTTAATTATTATATTATTAACTTATAAAGTGAACCATCACAACCCTTCATAATGTGAACCATCATGTCTCTTCATACGTGAACCATCATGTCTCTTCACCAACGTAGCTTTAGGGTAGATATATATATTAGGTTGTCCATCCATATCAAATCATCCAAGAAGAAGAATAATAAGCATAGATTCTAAAGAGGGAGCCCCCTATAGTGGCAAAGCGATTACAAGGGAGCGCCCTTTGAGTGGCCTGCAATTATATTTATATTAATTTTTTAATAATTTTATAGTAAGACCTTGGGGTCTTACCATTTGGTATCAGAGCCATGTGGGACCCAGTCATGTGGGAATTGCTCAAATATATTCATCAAATCACTTTTGTGCATGAGTATCAAACTCGGTTTGAGGATATCACTAAATACAACACAATATTGGATGAATCAATTCTCATCAATGGCTTCATTAGGGGATTAAAAGAGGAAATTAGAATGGAGGTGACAAGGTTCAATCCCTATACCATGATGCAAACCTATGGATTGGCAAAATTAGCTGAAGATAAAATCAATGCACAACAACTATTAGGGAAACCACTTATGGAAAAATTGTTGACCACTTACATCGCTCCCAAACCTATGCATAATGAAATGGCACAAAGCACTTACACAATCCCCAAATCTAACCAAACTTTACAAATTAAACATCTTAGCTTTGAGGATATGAAGGAACGACGAGCAAAAGGACTATGTGATAATTGTGATGAACAATTTGGACCCCACCATAAATGTGATACACTAACATTGTATTTATTAAAGGAATTTGATCCCTCTCTCTCCATAGAGCAAGCAGATGAGGTAGTTGTGTCTGAAGTGACCAGTGCACCTACTCACTACAATGAAGACAATGAGGTCAATGTGCAAGAAGTGATTGATGTACCAAGCAAGGATGAGGTATACATACCCAAAGTGATCAATGCTATCCAAACATGCACTCTACAAGACCTACACATACCTTCCTCACCAATAGTGAGTTCTTACCATATGACCAAACCTATTTGGAACCAACGCAGAGTGACTACACACTCCTTCTCTGTTGGCTCTACCAAGGAACCAAAAAAGGATATGAAATCATTACCATCACTTTTGATGCATCATTCTGAAGTATTTGAGGAACCCCCAGGGTTGCCCTCCCATCCTCATCATGATTTTCCTAAGGAATATTCTACTATTGTTCTTGGCAACCCCCCGCTAATGCTTCATCCTTCTTGATATCCCTGCCTATGAAAGGATGCCATTAAAAGTGTCCAAGAACTTACACAAATAATTCTTGGAAAACAAAGGACAAAGCTTCTCACTTTGAGCTTTGAGGACAAAGCTCTTTTTAAGGAGGGTGGCATGTTAGGATCCTCAATCCTAACATTATTAGTTAGTATTATTTAGTATTATTAATAATTTAATTATTATATTATTAACTTATAAAGTGAACCATCACAACCCTTCATAACGTGAACCATCACGTCTCTTCATACGTGAACCATCATGTCTCTTCACCAACGTAGCTTTAAGGTAGATATATATATTAGGTTGTCCATCCATATCAAATCATCTAAGAAGAAGAATAATAAGCATAGATTCTAAGGAGGGATCCCCCTATAGTGGCAAAGTGATTACAAGGGAACCCCCTTTGAGTGGCCTACGATTACATTTATATTAATTTTTTAATAATTTTATAGTAAGACCTTGGGGTCTTACCACTCTTAATGATCAACTTTGCTATTTATACAAAGTTGATCCTTGAAATAAATCAATCAGTTCCACTCTTCTCTTCATCTTTTGTGTAATGCTTTGCATATCTATTATTGTGAAATTCTAACAAAATAACATGCCACCTAAGTGTTGGTGTTGATACGAGATATCATAGATAAACATGTTGTTTGAGTGTTGGTGTTGAGCCAAGTCATTCAAGCCATAAAATATTTTTTGAGTGTTGGTGTTGAGCCAAGCCAACTAAGACAAAACTATTGTATAACTAAAGAGCTACCTAATCCAAGCCAACCTAGCCAAAATGTGTTTCATGTAAGCTAGTGACAAAGTGAGCCAATTTTAGATGAGTTGCGTTGTTTGTTGTAGTTATTTTCAAGTCTTTGTTATTGAAGATATAGAAATAACAAGTGTTTTGATGAAATATGCAAGGTAAACAAAGTGAAACAAATTGGAACATTTATATTAAAAAATGAATTGCATCAATCACATCCACTTGAGAATAATCAAATTTCAATGTAATTCCTGAAAGGTATAGTTGGTAGGGGTGCAATAGAGAATATTTCATTAAGTAGAGAGCCTTCATTGAACACCTTATTAGAAGCCTTAAATAGAGCACCTTTAGAAAATAATTACATTAGAGCACCTTCATTCCTAACATGATGTGGTCAAAAAAATTCAAGAGCTAATTTAACAGGAGAAATTAAAGGTAAGAAATATTACCTTATATTTTATATTTGGTACATGAATATAGTTCAAAGGTTGAATTTGAAGAGGTAAGAATCTTAGGAATTATAAAATTAAAGGTGGGATTTAAAAATAAATTCAAGTCCGTTGGAATTAAAATATTAAAGGTGGGAGTTAAAAGGACTTCAACATCAATACTTTTTTTTAAATTGAAGATATTAAAAATATTGGCATTTTATATTTACAATATTTCAAAATATTTATTTTTGATAATTTGATAAATTAATTAGAGTTTAGAGAGATAAATATTTCTAGTCCAAAAAAAAATAAAAAATCTTAAAAATTATTATGGAACCATATGTTTAAGGAAAATCATGGATCATTGGTATATTGATTCAGGATAAAATAAGCATATGACTAGAAATAAACAAGGGTTCCATGCTTTTTAAGAAAAATAACACATTCTATATGATCTTCAATTTTAGAAATTTTACTAACACTGATTATTTCATAATTAGCTTAAATAATACTATCTAAGGTGCTAATATTATTCATGGAATTGATTGGGTGGTTTATAGTAATCATTTGACTTTTATCACCAGTCTAATTCAAATTCTCATTTTGGGGTTGAGCGTTTTGTTGCTCACTTGATTCCTACTTGAAAATTGCCATAGTTGGAGAATGAACTTCTTCCTTGTGAACTGGGACATTTGAAGGTTTAGGATAATTTGCATGTATAGCCTTCTTCTCTACCAAGGAGGAATTAGAGCATGATCGAATAATCAAGCATCTCTTCTTTAGGTTGCCATGTTGTTGACAACCATAAAATATTTGAAAGAAATTTTTATATTCAATATTTTGGATCCATTCCCCTTTACTTGAGGAGATAGTAATGGATTGAGGCCAAGAAACAAAAACATCCATTAAAACAACCAAATTTTCTTTTCTCATATTTATTTTACTAGATAATTTTTCTTTGTTTGAGCAAACTTATACTATAATGCACCAATGGCCTTACCAATATTTGTGAATATCTTCTCTCCCCAAAAATCCATATGGAGAGCATATATATTCACCCATACTAGGAAGCCATTAAATTTTTTCATAATGGGGTTGAAACCGAGAGTCCAATGTCATAAATGGATATCATTTTATATGAAAAAAATAATTGTATCTATAATAAAATACCCTATCTCTATCCATTGAATAAAAAAAGGAAATATAAAAGAAATTATTGGGTAGAAGAGTTATAAGAAATTTACTAGACCACCAATGTTTAATGTATCCTTTGAGCTCCTTTGGGTATAGTCTTTAGCCCTTACATTTGTATATAAATATTTGTGCTTCAAGATCAATCAGATCCAACCCAAATTCATCCTCAAGAATCCTGATATAGGGCAAAGGTTCATCAAAAAGATCCACCCACAAACCTAACTATCCCTAAGAGATATATCTTTTGATTCAAGAGGGTTTCTCATATATTTAAGAGCGACTAATATCCTCATGAGTATAGCAAGTGGGCTACAAACAACCCTCTATCTACAATGCTTGACTGTAGTTAGGGTTTGCACTCCTTTCATTTTTTTCCATCCTCATGTCCTCTTGAGTACAACAAGCAAGTTGCAAACAAACCTCTTCCTATAATGCTTGACTACACCTAGGGTTTTCTCCCCTTTCATTCCATTCCATTTTAATATCCTCTTGAGTATAATGAATGAATCTTCAAATCAATATTTTTTTTGCATTATTTATGAATTATGAGAATTTTAGTTTTTGCTTCTCTTTGAATGAATTGTATAAGTTCCATTAGTTCTATTGTTCTATATTGTCTTTCTTGTAAATGATTCTTGATTTTTTCTTTTCTTTCATACTGAATATTCATCTTTCTTTGCTTTCTATTCTATCTAAGATTAGGGTCCATTTTTTGGTATAGTGAGAAACAACATGCATTGGAACTCTTATCAACTATAGTATAATATCATGCAACAAGAGATACAATATGTGAAGCACTTTGTTTACAATATAAATTGTCAAATTTGGGAATCCAAAGGACTCCTATAGTAATAAAGTGTGATAGTAAAGTAGTTCTTAGATTAATATGAAATCTAGTGATTTATGAAAGAACAAAGCATATTGATGCATAATGCCACTTTATTTAAGATCATGTTTAGGATCATCATATACAATTAAAAAATATTTCTACTAAAAATCAAATTACAAATATTTTTACAAAAGCTCTTGGTTGAAACAAGTATCAAGTATTTTAGAATCATATATGTACATAAATAGTTTTTTAAAATTAAATATTGTAATATATGGGGTGTTAAATATAATTATATTATTTTGTACAATATAAATATTATAATAGGGTTTGGAGTATATTTTATATTTTTTTCTTTGTGTAAGTGTCTATGTGCAGGATGTGCATAAGTGTCATGTAATTGTGTGTGCAAGTAAAAATAGAGTCAAGAGTCATGTATACAAGTGGCAAGATGAAAAGCCAAAGGATATGTGAGGCTTGTCTTATTATGGAATAGGAAACATTGCAACTCTTGGATATGTGAGGAGTACAATAGTGAAGTATTTAAGAGTCACCTTTCTAAGGTTATATAATAGAGATAAAACTCCATGAAATGTATGTAAAATTGAATATTATATTCAGGCATTAATATTAAATCTTATAAGAATATTTTGAAAAATTCTATTATAAGTTTTCTTCATGTTTTTACATGAATAATTTTGGTCATTTATGTTCATATTATTATCATTTTTATGAATATTATTGTTAATTATTTTTGTCATATTATATATCGATTGCTCTTACATGTGAGACTACTCCAAATCTAGTATATTAGGATCTGAGATAATTTGGCTTAAAATCCAACACTTTTAGATTGAGTACTTCAACATATGCGCTCATTGTACTATAGCTTAGGCACTTCAAATAGGTGCTCACAATTCCTCCAGCATAGGTGCTCATAGTTGGGTTCTTCAATCTTTAGAAACAATATATCTCTCCTTTGATGTCAATATCCATAGTCATATCTTTTGGTTTGCATCACAAATTATCTCTCCAACAAGATAAAAAATTTTATCTTTTTCTTCTATGGTGTTCTTATAAAAATATATCATTTTCTTATTTAAAAGTCTCCTCTTTTAATTCTTATCCAATACCTTCAATATTCCAACATTCAGGTTTTCCTTCAATTAATTCATGTTCTTCATCACGTTCTATTGTTTGTCCAATGTCCAAATAAATTCTTTCTTCTACTTCTCTCTAGCAATATTCATGTTCTTCAATTTTATTTTCTCTAGTTGTCTCTTCACTTTAATCTTCTCTTCTTCTCTTTCACCCTTCATTTTCCTTCAATCTTCTTCAGTAAACCTCTCCACTCAATGTGGCTCTTTGAAACTGAAAGGCTTTGATACCACTATTGCAAAATATACCTAACTATATCACAAGTAAATTTCTCTAGGATCAAGATCAACCACATAAAATCACATTCACAAATAACACAAGTATTGCATAGTATAAAACTTCACTATTACATTGAAAATATTTTAGATAACAAAATATTACATGACGTGGAGCTTTATCTCTAATATATAACCTTGCAAAAATACTCTTCAATACTCTTAACTATTGCTCTTGTCAAACTCATGGGAAATGTAAACTTTCACATTCCTCACATTATGATAAAGACTCTCATGACTACATAACTTCCTACTTCACATCTTGACACATATTATGAATCTTTACATCCACAATTGACACCTTGCACACATATAAATCACACCTCACACTCACACTCTTAACACCTTGCACACTTTATTACATAACACATAAACACTCTTCACACTTTGACATATATTTTAGATAAATATTAAACTCACTTTATAAACTAATATTTACAAAAGTACTTAATGGTTCTTCAATGTACCAAATAATGTAATATCTCAAACAATGCTAATGATCTCATTTTGATTGGAAAGACACCAAAAAAATAAAATAACATCTCCAGGATTTAAAGCATTTATGTAAAGAAGTTAGGATGCAAGTAGACATTATCAAGAGTAAGGTTATGGTTTTCTCTAATTGAAAAGAGGAAAAGCAGTCATATATTTTGTTTGAAAGAAATTCTTTAGAGGTAGTAACAAAATACAAATACCTTAGGTTAGATTTTCAAAGTAAACTTAGTTAAGGAACATGAGAGATGAAACAAACACAAGCAATATGGAGGGCACATTGCTCATTGCTAAATAGAGGTAGAAAAATAAAGTAATGGAATTGAAAAATCATTAGGATCTTGTTTTGGGTTATTGATTATTTCAATGATGTTATATGGATGCAATATTTGGGCTAACAACATATAAAATTTTAAATAGAAATAAATTAAAAAAATTTAAAGTGATTCATTACAAGTAATTTTAAAAGAGCATCAAATACCATATGATATTTTATTTGTTGAAACAAAGAGAATTTTAAACTAAAATTAGAAGCTATGACAAGACTATTAAGATACCTGAATAAAATAGAAACAATGAAAGATAGCAGGTTGCTAAAAATATGTAATCAAAGAAACAGTGAATAAAAAAGATATTGATGAAAGAAAATAACAAATGGTTGAAAAAAAGAAACACTAAATTTGATAAGGTCCAAAATTTCAACAAATAAATTAAATATTATTTGAGGAAAAATTAAAACTTGTCATGTGGATTGAACATTTAAGAATGAAAGAACAATATTACATTCACGAATTGAATCCAAATTTTAAACAAAGACAAAAAAAAGTGCTTACAAGAAAAAAATAAATTAAAGGAAAAAATACTTCTAGCCTAGCTAAGATTTAGTTCACGCCAATTAGATAAAATTGGTAGATGAATATGCCTCAAGAGACATTGTCAAAACAAATGTCTTTGCATAGAAGGAGCAATGAAGATAAAAAAAAATCATTTTATCACATAATGTGAAGCATATGAGGACCCTTAAAAAGTAAACTTATAAAACTTTTTAAAAAATTAAGAATAGAAAATATAATAAAACTTATGAAAAAAAATAATAAGAAAAACACACTCCAATGATAAGAAGATGTTGAATTTTTTTACTTTATTAAAGATACATATATATATTTTAAATTAAAATTATAAAACAATTAAATTATTAATAATGCCTCTCAAAGGTTTATCGTATGCATGACGGTCAATGCCTAAAACTATATGAAAATTGTAGATTGATGCCTCAAACGTTATAAAAATTATAGATTAAATTGTCTGCATGTCAGCGTCGCAAGCAATTTATATTGAGTAAAATTGATAGCGTAGCACAAAAACGACAGTCAATTTTCCAACGTCGTTGATATATACAACTACTCAGTGCTTCAGCAGCTGCATCTCCAGAAGTTTGAGAAGCGAAATTGCTTTCTTTTTGGCTCGAGGGGATCCCATCCATCCCACTGTTTGCAGGGCCGGAATAATATTATCTGGGAATTGTGTAACCAACCTCCTCACCATATAATCCCCACCGCTTCTGCACATGGCCGCCAAAACTTCAATGGCGTTCTCCTTTTCTTTCTCGCTTCCCACTCTGACCAAATCAATTAGCGTGGGAATGAGCGGAACGCTGTTGCATCCAATGGCCGCCAATCCTTCTGCACACCCGAGAAGAACAAAGATCACGGCGAGGGCCTCGTTGGTTACGCCGGCACCCGACTTCTCATCCATGTTGACAAGAAGATCCACCAGCACGGGAACTGCACCGGCCCTTATCACTAGGGCCTTGTTGCCGTTGTGCAGCGTCCCCTCGCTAAGGAGACGCACCAGTGCAGGGGTCGCGGCGGCCTTGCCACCAATGGTGATCTTGTAATTGTCCACCATGGACAGACTGAAGAGCGTCGCGGCGGCGTTTTCTCGACTCTCCGTTGTGCTGCCCCGCTCCAGTACTCCCACAATACCATCGACTGCGCTGTGTGCTGCCATTATAAGAATCTTGTTGTTGTCGTATATGGAGAGATTGATAAGAACAGTGACGGCGTTCTCCTGCGCCTTGGGATCCGAGGACGATAAGAGCTTTACGAGGAAGGGAATCGCCTCGGCCTCCGCTACTTACTTCCGGTTCTCGGTGCAAGGAGGTGGACCTCGTAGGCCGAATGCGTCTGCACCTCTCCAGAGCCGGTGGAGAGCTTTCCCACCAAGTAGGAGGCGGTCGACTTGATGGTTTGGTCGACTTAAGGTGCATCATCATTAGCTTTGGACTTCCTAATCAGTAGGGAGAAATAAGACAATACATTAAAGTTGAATATTAGAGAGATAAAAGAGATTAAACTAAGAAAGTTAAGCATGTTATCAAGGTTCATAGTATATTTAAACACTTGCTAGATAAAAAGTTTTTTACAAAACTTGTAAAATTGAAAAGTTCTTAGAAAGGTGGAGCATGCACTCTAAACTAGGGAGACATAAGCTAAACTACTTAAAATGTTCTATCAAAAATATTCTCAAGAGCAAAAATAATTCTATTGATTAATCATACACTATAAGATTTGATTGAGCTTAGAATTTAGAAAAAGAGATATAAGGTCTTCAAGTGACAATAGTCTATTAAAACTCTAAAGAGGTCTAAGGAATTCTATCTCGTAGAAAAATTAAAAAAAAACATGGATGAAATAGTGGGGAATGCATTCAATGATGAGGAACTATTTCATTAAGTGAAATTTTACTCTCAAAATTTAATAGATACTTTTGAAGGATACAAGTATTTGTCCACTAGTGAAAAGTAAAGATTCTTATTATTCCTTAAAGAAGCAAAAGAAGGAATTTTTCAATGTTAATTGGTTATATTCATGAAGTTATTTTTAGATTATGGTGGAATACACAAAAAATAGTTATATTCACATCAAAATAATGTTTAATGGTATATCTATCATTAATTATTTTTGAACTTGTTCAAAACATAAAACAAACTAGCAATCCTAGTCAAGTTGAAGAATATCCAAAAGATAAAGATTCATATTGAAGACTAAAGTATTCAATACCCAAATAATATAGTATATTACATTATTTGGTGCATGGCAATGTACAACCTTGGGTACATAACTAGAGTAGGAATTTACTTTAGAGTAAGGTTTGAGTAGTTACTTCAAGCAAGTAGTAAATGCATGTGTTAGAATATGCAATGATGTAAATGTGCATGTAGTCCACATGTACAAGATTCATAGGATAGGTAGATGAAGATTCATGGGTAGAGTAAATTCCATGGTACATATCTTTCTATATATAGACCTTTAAGGTATAGTGATAAGGATAAGTGTCAAAGACAATGTTACTAAAGAGAGAGATTATAGTAGTGAGTAGGTACAATATAGTTCTTCATTAAAAAATTTGGAGTGTTCAAGTCCTCCATTATATTGCATTGTATTATTTTAATGATATTTCATTAATGGCATATTACTAAGTTATTGCAGAAGTTTATCTCATTATTTTTCTACATATTGTATTGTCATTATCATATTATTATCATAGCTTACTTCTTTGACATCTTGTGGTTGCATTTCCATTAATATACATCCTCAAAAGCTAATATAAAAAACCATTGTATGGTAGGAAGTTCATTTGGTGTAGATATTTGATGGTAATTCTCTCATTTTGATTAGCAACCCTAAAGAATAAGGAAGAAGACATTTTTGTTCATTTACTTTAACTTTTTAGCAAGTGGAATATTGTTGGATGTGTGTCAAAAATACTAGATTTGTATTTTTTAGAGTTGCTAGACATATTGAAATGTTATTAGTTGGTTACCTAAACATGGGCATAAAACCCTAAACATGGACAAGAAAATCCTAAAAATGGTACCTCTATGTGTATTTATTTTTATAGATGCAACTATGTAAAATGTGCGTGTGAAGAACCATGAGAGAAAAACATCTCTCAGATGTAATGTTGAATGTATTATGAATGATTTTTTCTTCTTTCATTTTTTTTGTATGTGCTCTATGGCATGTTGTGTATAAATTTATACTGGTAAATCATTCTTTTGTTTCTTGTTAGTTGCTTATTAGATACACTTTATTTTTTCATTATATGAATTTATTTCATCATTTATTTGTTTTGAGTTGTTTGGTTACACATTACTCTATGCTAACAAATTTTTGCCATTTATATTCATATTATTGTTAACTATTTTATATAGTATATTGATTGCTCTTCTATTTAAGACTACTTAATATCTAGAATATTGGGACCTGAGATAATCTAGCTTAAAATTCAACACTTCCAACTTCATAACTTCAAAATTTGCACCCACTATCCTTTAGCTTAGGCACTTCACATAGGTGCTCACAATCCCTCTATCATAGACTCTCATAGTCTTTTAGATTGGGACCTTCAATATTTAAACCCAACATATCTCTCCTCTGATGTCAACATCCACACTCACTGGCTTGCACAACATTTTCTCCCTAGGAAGCTACTTCTTTCTTGTCTTCATCTTCTATTGTGTTCTCATAAAATCTCATCATTTTATTCTTTAAAAGTCTCCGTAACTTTTTTTTCTTCTCCAACACCTTTAATATTCCAACATCTAGGTCTTCTTGTAATCAATTCACTTTCTTCATTATGTTTTGTTGTTCATCCAATGTCCAAAAAACTTCTTTCTTATGCTTATCTCTAGCAATATTCATGTTCTTCAATATAATTTTCTCTAATCATATCTTCACTTTATTCTTATCTTCTTCTCTTTCACCAATTAAAAAAATAAACATAAAAGAAATTTTTACGCTAATTGTATCTATAATATATTACCCTGTCTATATTCTCTAAATAAATAAAAAAACATTAAAGAAATTTCTACGTAGTAAATTTATGTGGAATTTATTGGACCACCAAAGTTTAATGTATCCTTTGAGGTCCTTCATGCTTAGTATTTTTCCCTTGAGTTTGTAGATAACTTTTCATGCTTCATGATCAATCAAATCCAATCCAAATTAATCCTCTAGAATCATAATAGAGGGTAAAGGTTCATTAGAAAGCTCCACCCATAAACTCAAATATCCTTGAGAGATATATCTTCTGACCAAAGAGGCTTTCTCACAAATTGAAAAGCAACATATATTCTCTTTAGTGCAACAAGTAGGCTACGAACAACCCTATTTCTACAATGCTTGACTATACCTAGGGCTTGCACTCAGTTTACTTTGTTCCATCCTCATGTCCTCTTGAGTACAACAAGCAAGTTGTAAACAACCCTCTTCCTATAACATTTGATTGCACCTAGGGTTTGTACCCTTTTCACTCCATTCCATCCTAATTTCCTACTAAGTACAATGAATGGGGTACAATTTCCCTTCATTATTAGAATCTTCAAAAAAATATTTTATGCATTGTTTATGGATCATAAGAATTTTACATTCTACTTCTCTTTGAATGAATTGTATATGTTCCATCAATTCTATTGTTCTATGTTGTCTTTCTTGTAAATTATTCTTCAATTTTTTTCCTTTTTCTTCATATTGAATATTCATATTTCCTTTATTTCTATTCTATCTCAGGTTAGGATCCATTTCTTGGTACAATAAGAAACAACATGTAGTGGTACTCTCATCAACTGAAATTGAATATCATGTAACAAGAGATACAATATGTGAAACACTTTGGTCACAATATATTTTAGACACCAAAACAACACCAATCCGATTATGTGATGACAAATGTTGATCGCATTGACACACACAGCCCCTAGGGCAGCCCCCAAAGGTTAAACAGTGGTCCTAACCACTCCCACAATAGTTTGGAAGGTCAAGGGTCAATTTGGCACCTTTTTGGCACTTTGCTCCCTACTCATCCCACCCTGGGATGATTACAAACTGGAATTCATCCCACCCAAGGACGATTATCAGCATTCACCCTAGGGTGAAGTGAATGGCAGGTTTGACTGGAAAAAATTCAAACCTCGATAGGTTCGCCAGTTAACTGTAGCTTCAGGCCATGCAATTGCAAGGAACGACTTCAAATCAAGGAGAGATACTTCATTCATGCATGTATTTGATTTTAGAGGCCTTATGCAAGGAAACTCTAAATTAGGGAATAATATTTTCTCTCAAAATAGGACAAGCAACTCAAGTGGCACCCTCGCATGCGCATTCAAAGAGAGAGACCCTAGGTCTATAAATTGGTGAGTCTTCTCACCCAAAAAAAAAAAAAAAAGAGAAGAGGGGAGCATTTTGAGCAATGAAGTGCTGCCATTTTACATCCATACACACACCTTTTTGATTTGTGCCTTTCACATCCTTGATCTCTCTTTTGGAGGGAGGTTATTGGGTGATCATTGGAAGCGCAAATCAGGAGCCCAAACTCGAACGTTTGGCCACAATATCCCACAAAATTTATCGAAAACACCTCATAAGATGATTTGGACCCATCCCAAGTGGATTTTTACTGAAACAGAGTCCCAAACGGTGGGTGTCCTTCCCCTGGGTGCCCCCCAAACTGTCACAGTTCTAAATGCCCCACCCCAGGGTGATTAGAAATTTGTGGTAGATTTCCCTAATTTTTCTTTTGCATCTAATTCTAGGTTGTTTACATATGTTGTAATTTAAATTTTATGTGATTCTGACAAGTTTTGATCATGCTTCTATCATTTCCCGCTTTTACTAACACACAGGTAGCATCATCATATTCTGGGTGATGGAGGCCAAATTGGAAAAATATGACCATATGGGTCATCCCAAAATACCCCTAATTAGCTAACCCTAACTTTGCAGGTGATTTGGAGCTTCCCATATGGGACATTTGGGACTGTGCTTTTTGACACTTTGTTGTAGGTTTATTTGTCCCGCCCTAGAGCGAATACAAATTCGTGGTTGATTTTCAAATTGTTCCTTTTGAAGTGGCTTCCTAGTAAGGTTTTATTGCTTCTATCAAATTTTTAGCTCATTTTTATATGTTTCAGTTATCGCTTTAATCATTTTATGCATACACTGACCGCAGGCTTGGGGATTGCATGCTTTATTTTATCTATAGGTGCTACTGACTATTTTTTGTTTCCTTGAACATAGGGTCTCAATATTAGAGGAGCATCAAGGAGTCAAGACTCATCAACACAAGCGACGGTGACGTTTGGTCTGCCCATTTTACATGTGGGCATGCGGAAGAAAGTGTATCAATCCGTGGTGTAATAGAGCCATACTTAACGCTCCTAGTCCCCAAAATGGAGGAGACGTATTGTAACATGATGTTTAAAGCAAATTAATAAAAAGGGTTGTACTCAAAATTTGCTTTCTATCTTGTCTCAATTGATTTACGTTTCTTTCCTTTCATGCATTTTAGTTCGTAGGGCTTAGCATTACTTTTCACTTTTGCATACATCGCACTTGGGATTTCTGTATTTTGTTTTCGTATCCTCGTGCTTTCATATATATTGTCAAATATTGAAATCCAAAGGACTCCTATAGTAATCAAATGTGGTAATAAAGGATTTTTTAAATAAATAAAAAATATTGTGATTTATGAAAGAACAAAGCATATTGAAGCACAATGTCACTTTATTAGATATTATGTTCAAGATCATCATATACAGTTAAAACATGTTTCTACTAAAAATCAAATTACAAATATTTTTACAAAAGTTCTTGGTTGAAACAAGTATCAAATATTTCAAAATCATCTATTTACATCGAGATTTTTTAAAATTTAAATAATGCAATATAGAGGGTGTAAAAGAGTATTATATTATTTGGTATAATGTAAATATTAGAATAGGTTTTGGAGTATGTTTTATATTTTTTCTTTATATAAGTGCCTATGTGTACGATGTGCAAAAGTGTCATGTTATTGTATGTGCAAGTAAAAAGAGAATAAAGATTCATGTATACAAGTGGTAAGATGAGAAGCCAAAGGATATGTGAGGCTTGTATTATTATGGAATAGGAAAGGTTGGAACTCTTGGATATGCGAGGACTACAATAGTTAAGTATTGAATAGTCACCTTTATAAGGTTATGTAATCGAGATAAAACTCCATGAAATGTATACAAAAATAAATATTATATTCAAGCATTAATATTAAAGCTTATATGTATATTTTGAGCAATTTTACTATAAGTTTTCTTCATGTTATTGCACGAATAATTTTAGCCCTTTATATTCCTATTATTATCATTTTTTATGAATACTATTGTTAATTTTTTGGTTATATAATATATTGATTGCTCTTATATTTGATATTACTCAAGATCTATTATATTGGAACCTAAGATAGTTTGGCTTAAAATCGAACACTTCTAGCTTGAGCACTTCAACATATGCATTCATTGTCCTTTAGCTCTTCACCTCTTTTGGATTGCATAGCAAAATATCTCTCCAACAAGCTACTTTTTCTTGTCATTTTCTTCTCTTGTGTTCTCATAAAAACTCATCCTTTTATTCTTTAAAACTCTCCTTCACTTTTTATTCTTCTCCAACACCTTTAATATTCCAACATTCAGGTCTTTGTGCAATCAATTCATGTTCTCCATCACATTCTATTTTCATCTAATGTTCGAAAAACTCTTTCATTTGCTTCTTTCTAGCAATATTCATGTTCTTCAATCTTATTTTCTCTAGTCATATTTTCACTTTAATCTTATGTTCTTCTATTTCACCCTTCTTCTTTTTACTTTAATCTTCTTCTTGCAATATCCTATTTGAATCTTCTTCAACAAACCTTCCTCAAATCATATTTCTTTCCTCTCCACTCAATTTGCCTCTTTGAACCATGAAGGCTCTGATACCACTATTAGAAAATATACTTGACTTTCTCATAGGTAAATTTCTCTAAGATCAAGAACAATGACATAAAATCATATTCATAAATAACACAAGTATTGTACAATAATAAACTTCACTATTACATTCAAAATATTTTTAGATAACAAAAAATTATGTGGAATGTAGTTTTATCTCCAATATATAACCTTACAAAAATACTCTTCAATACTCTTAAATTTTGCTCTCCTCAAACTCATGGGAGATGCAACCTTTCACATGCCTCATATTATGACAAAGCCTCTCATGATTACATAGCCTCCTACTTCACATATTTACACATCTTATGACTTTTTACTTTCACACTTGACACCTCGCACACACATAACTCACACCCCACACTTGCACTCTTGCCACCTTGAACACTTTATTACATAACACATAAACACTCTTCACACTTTGACATATATTTTATAGAAATATTAAACTCACTTCCTAGACTAATATTTACAATAGTACTTAATGGTACTTCAATGTACCAAATAATGTAGTATATCCAACATGCTAATGATCTTATATTATTGGAAAGACTTTAAAAGAACATCTAAAGGTTTTAGAACATTTATGTAATGAAATTAGGATGCATGTAGACATTAGCAAGACTAAGCTTATGGTCTGCTCTAATCGAAGAGAGCAAAAAAATCAAATATTTTATTTGAAGGAAATCCTTTAGAAGTAGTAACAAAATACAAATAATTGAGTTAGATTTTCAAAGCAAACTCAATTAGGTAATATGTAGGATGAAACAAATACAAGCAAGATGGAAGGCTAATTACTCATTGTAAAATAAAAATAAAAAATATAGTAATGGGATTGAAAAATCATTAAGATATGTTTTTGGATTATTGATTATTTCAATGGTGTTATATGGATATGAGGTATGGGCTAGTAACATATCAAATTTTATATGGATATAAATAGAAAAAAATCAAGAGTGATTCATTACAAATAATTTAAAAAGAACATCAAATCCCATATGATATTTTATTTGTTGAAACATAGATTTTCCCACTAAAAGTAGAAGCTTTGATAAGACTATTAAGGTACCCAAAAAATAGAAACAATGAAAGATAGCATGTTGCTAAAAATAGGTAATCAAAGAAATATTGAATAATAAAAGACATTGATGAAAGAAAACAACAAATGGTTGGAAAAAAAAAAAACACTAAATTTCATAATGTCCAAAATTTCAACAAACAAAATAAAGAATATGCGAGGGAAAAATTAAAACTTGTCATGCGTATTAAAAAAATTTAAGAATGAAAGAACAATATTACATTAACGAGTTCAATCCAAAGTTTAAAAAAATAAAATAAAAAATTACCTTTACGAAAAGATCAAATTAGAGGAAAAAAAATACTTCTAGTCTAGCTAAGATTTAATTCACACAAACTTAGATGCAAAATTGGTAAGATTTAATTCACACAAACTTAGATGCAAAATTGGTAGATGAATATACTTCAAAAGATGGTCAAAACAAATATATGTCTTTGGCATAGAAGAAGCAATGAAGACCAACAAAATCATTTTATCGCACAATGTGAACCAAGGACATAACATAAGAATATATATAAGGACTCTTTGAAAATAAACTTATAAAACTACTTTTTGAAAAATTAAAAATATAAAATATAAAAAAAACTTATCAAAATCAATAAAAAACACACTCATGTTAAACTTTTTACTTTATTTAACATATTTTATTTTTATTTGTATTTTTTATAAAAGTTGGACACAATTAAATTATTAATGCCTCTTAAAATTTTATCATATGCATGATGCCTAAAACTATATTAAAATTGTAGATTGATGCCTCGAACGTTATTAAAATTATAGATTAAAACACCGGCCGTCCGAAGCAGCTTATATTAAGTAAAATTAATAGCGTAGCACAATTACTTCTGCATAACGTTAAAATGACAGTCAATTTTCCAGCGTCGTTGTTACATATAACTACTCAGGGCTTCAGCAGCTGCATCTCCAGAAGTTTGAGAAGCGAAGTTGCTTTCTTTTTGGCTCGAGGGGATCCCATCCATGCCACTGTTTGCAGGGCCGGAATAATATAATTTGGAAATTGTGTAACCAACCTCCTCACCATATCATCCCCACCGCTTCTGCACATGGCCGCTAAAACTTCAATGGCGTTCTCCTTTTCTTTTGGAAATTGTGTAACCAACCTCCTCACCATATCATCCCCACCGCTTCTGCACATGGCCGCTAAAACTTCAATGGCGTTCTCCTTTTCTTTCTCGCTTCCCACTCTAACCAAATCAATTAGCGTAGAAATGAGCGAAACGCTGTTGCATCCAATGGCCTTCAATCCTTCTGCACACCCGAGAAGAACAAAGAGCACGGCGAGGGCTTCGTTCGTTACGCCGGCACCCGACTTCTCATCCCTGTTGACAACAAGATTCACCAGCACGGGAACTGCACCGGTCCTTATCACTAGGGCCTTGTTGCCGTTGTGCATGCAAAGGTTGTAAAGAGCACTGGCAGCGTCCTTCCTTCCTCTGGTGCTCCCCTCGCTAAGGAGACGCACCAGAGCAGGGATGGCGGCGGCCTTGCCGCCAATGGCGATCTTGTAATTGTCCACCATGGACAGACTGAAGGGCGTGGCGGCGGCGTTTTCTCGACTCTCCATTGTGCTGCCCCGCTCCAGTACTCCCACAATACCATCGACTGCGCTGTGTGCTGCCATTATAAGAACCTTGTTGTTGTCGTATATGGAGAGATTGAGAAGAGCAGTGACGGCGTTCTCCGAGGACGATAAGAGCTTTACGAGGAAGGAAATCGCCCCGGCCTCCGCTACGTACTTCCGGTTCTCGGTGCCGCACTTGGCAAGGAGGCGGAGCTCGTAGGCCGCCTGCGTCTGCACCTCTCGAGAGCCGGTGGAGAGCTTTCCCACCAAGTAGGAGGCGGTCGACTTGATGGTCTGCTGTGCCAGGGCGCTGTTTCCTTCCCGGCTGAAGTGGAAGGGAATCTTGTGATGGTCACACCACTCGCTGATGAGACTGCGCAGGGCGTAGTTGGGAATGAGCAACGGGTGTCCGGGGAGCTTCTGCCCGCTGAGAGGGCACTTGCAGTGGCCAGAGTTCAGCCACTCCTTGATTGACGCTCGGTCGTATGTGTGACCAGAAGCCACGATGACGGGGTCCGTCATTAGATCCAGCGAGATCGGGCACTTCATTTCGTCCGGAAATACACGAATAAGATCTCATGCTTCTCGAATTGGTTAACGCAGAAGCGCCGTGGGAGGTTGGAGAACACGGTACCACTTCGCTGTCCTCCTCCCCCTCCTCCTCCTCGTTATCAGCAAACAAGACGGATTTGGCATAGGTGACCAAGCTGATCAGACGCTGAATTCTGCCCAACGCATAAACGCCGGCGCCTGTGTCATCCTGGAAAGCCGCCTCGTCCTGTAGTTTGCGGATCTCCGCCCTGCATTTCGAAAAGCTACCGAGGCCGAGCTTCTCAAACGCGGCACGCAACCTCCCTGGATTTGGCGGCGGTGCCTTCTCCACCTCCAACATCCTGATGGCCTCATTCAACTCGTGCTGTAGTCGCGATTCCTCCTCATTCCGGCCGTCGTGGGAAGCAGAGGGAGTCTTTGTGACTTGTCTCCTAAGCAGGTCCAGGTGCTCCCGTACGTCCTCCGAGATGGGCAACAGCCCCAGAGGCAACATCTGCAGTGCCTTCGCCATCTCCCGCCTCATCTCATCCAGCCGTCGAGAGATAGAGTCGCTCTCCAGAAGACGCCATATGCGGCTCCTCCTGTTCCTGTACAAAACCTGTAATATGACCTTGCTCTTCTTTATGATGATGAGGAGCTCTCTCAGGCTCACCGTCGCGGAAGGAGGCAAGATTAACTCCTCCTTATCCTTTAGCTCTTGAAAAAGCACAGACATCACCTTTACTCTTCGAGTTATGCAAGCGACATTGTGAGTATGCCATTGTTTTGGCTTCTCCAAGGAGTCAATTTCCTTGGAAACGAGAAGTAACGAACGAACCAGTGACGTGGAAGACTGATTCGTGAGATGGGGGCTCAAGATCTGCAGAGGCAATTTGATTTCCCCTAACCTATTGAGTGCAGGAGGCCTTAACAAGCCATAATTGGTTTCTGCTGTTATGAGAGAATCGTGTGGTTATATCATCAGCATCTTTTGCTGTAGAATCATACTTTAAGATTGAATTTGACTGAGTATAATCATCTTCAAACAACGTACCCGGTCCCGATGATGATATAGCCATATCTGGAGATTCTCGACAATAGAGGACAGAGAAAGTTGTCCGAAGGAGAATCGTTCAAAACAATTAGACTCCACATGAGACATAATCAATTCGAACAACGCATTTGTAGAAGAATTCAACTTGTTTAGGTTTAACGTAGCATTCGCCTTACATTATATAACTGGTCTTATTTGACTGTTTCTTCAAAAGTTATAAAGAGAGGCTACAACATTAGGTTTGCTTGACGTTGACCGACAAATCCAGCCTCGAGGATTATTTATAAGGCGAGACAAATACAACAAAAGTTATGCCTTTTTTTTTAAGGATAGGTTAAATGGTAGCAGTTAAGTTAAGTGTTTACCAGTTGTATGTTGTAGTTTGATAGTATAAAGGGTTAAAGGGTTGGGTCCGTACATTTCACGTTAATACCTATTTATCTATCTACTTCATAGTAGTTAGGGTTTAGGTTGGATGGTAACAACAGGTGTTTGTCTGTTGTTTATGTTAATTCGATGCCATGAAAGGTGGGATCCTATTGATTTCTTTTAAATTAACTAATTAAACCTTTTTTTTTACATGGTGGAATCGGTAGCCGTCATGAATCCGGGCAGGCTGTCCAGCTTTTATGGTTGTCACATTATTTTGCGTTGTTCACCCTGAAAGCCATCACGTAGATTTTCGTGCAATTTGCTCCTATAACCGCCATGTCACAATCATCCGCTGAAAGCAACAATGAAAAGACAAGCGTTCAGTCAGATGAAGCCCGAGATTTGAACCTTGGACCTCCACCTCTTTATAAGGTTTGGATGAAACCAATTAATCTACACTACATACCTAACTAATTAAACTTAGATGTATTTTTAAACCAACAAATTAAACTCTATATGACAACATTTAATGTATTAATGGTCGGGGTCCCATAGTATTGGCGATTCCTCTATTTATTCTTAAAAATAGTGAAAGAGTTTAATGAAACCCATCAACAAATTAAACTTTATATGACAACATCTAATGTATTAATGGTATAGTATTGGCGATTCTTCTATATATTCTTAAAAATATTGAAATAGTTAAATGAAACCCACTAAAGACGAACTAACTTAGATATGAAAAATAATATATTTTTTATATTTAAAAATAAAAAATAAAAAAATTAATATTTTTTTTTTAATTTATTTAATTATATTAAATTATTTAATGTTGTTTAAATTTCAACATTAAATAAATTATATTAATAATTTATTTTAATTATTAAAGCAAAATCCTATTAACAAAAGAATTGAATTGAGAATTTAAGAAAGTCTTAGTGGGGTCATGAGAAGATTTTGGGCATTTGGATAGTTCAAGACGAGTGTTTGGTAAGTAGGTACTTATATTCTATGTATTTAGTGTTTAGAATGTTTTACCAAGCATAATAGATTTAAGAGAGCATGGGATGTTTTATATAATATTTATTAAAAATAAAATTTATTTAGTTTTTAATATAAAATAGAATAGAAAGATTTTATTTAGAATAAAAGGTTGAAATGTATAAAGTTAAAATATTTTGTGTTATAATATTTTTTATAAAAAATTATAATTAGTATTTTAAAATTTGATTATAATTTTTTTATAATATTAATTTTAATGATAAATTTTTTAACGCTTTTATTTTTATTTTTCAAATAATTTATATAAAATAAAATAAAATATTTAAAACAAAACAAAATAAACTATTTATTTATTTTAAGTATTTTTAATTATTCAAATAATTTATATAATGAATTTATTTTGGTATATTAGAGTGGTTACTTTGAACATCATTATATTCAAAGATATTTCAAAATAAAATATTTGTCTATCTCAACTATATTTAATCTTTCAAATAATTTATATAATAAATTTATTATTGGTATATTAGTGTGGTTATCTTGAACATCATTATATTTCATACATTTCAAATTGATGGAAACTTTCTCGTCAAGCTTTTCAATAATCATTTAGAAAATGGGTGAATTTAAATTACATTGTGGTTGTTTCCACCAACAATAGGGGATTAAGACACAAGATTTTCACCTTTAAAAAACTTATATGTAAGATGGATGAGACAATGTGAATCAAAAAATAAATTGCTAATCATATATAGGTTAGACTTATGATCTACACTATTGAAATCATTGAAATTAAATTGAGTAATAGATTTTATCTCTTGATTAAAGAGTAGAGGTGGATAATTGGTATTGTGAAGGCTGCTACAAGAAGATGTCAAGAAGGATGTTGAACTTTGAAATATTTGTACTCACATATATGAAGAATATCAATAAAGAATTTAGTTTTTTTATGAAAAATAATGCAGGTATTTAATAATAACAACTCAATTGAGATGAGAATTGGGTCTATTCAAACTATAAAAAAAGAGTTGTGATTTGTCAAAGGTGAGGGACTCGAGTAAAACCCCATATTCTCCATAAAAAATATATAGAAATTAATCAAAAAAAAATTAATTAATTTTTTTTGGGAGACGGTGTATTAGTTTGAGCTTTGGCTCTTCTTCTTTAGCATGGGTGAGTGTGTTAGGTTTGGGTGTGTGTATGGCTATCTGTTTGGCCCTTATTGATATGATTAACTATCACCATTATCATAGGTCATGGTTGGTATGGGAATGTGTGAGTGGTGGTAGGGGTTTCTCACACTAACCTCAATTTAAAAAAAGAAGAGAGTTAAAATTCAATAAAAATAATTAAATTAAAATTTAATAATTATTTTTTGGATTTGAATAGTGTGGGAAACCTCGGTTACCAACGCTTAGGGTAAGCATTCCCGTACCAAACATGATCCCTCTTAAGGATATATAAGCTTATCAATAAGGGATTAATACATGCTCTCTTTAAAATTTGGACCTCCCAAAAAAAGATTCAAAGCCTAAACAATTAAAAATTAATACAATTAAAATTTAATAACTATTTTAATAAAAATAAATTAAATTAAAACACCCTAAATTATTTAAATAATAAAACCATTGTGTCTTATAAATATCACAAATATTGGTTAGACACAATAATAAACTAACCTTCCTAGTTAAAATAAACTCCTTATCTTTTATTCCAAATACAAAATTTCAAAACAAGCATATACTAGTTAAATATCATAATCTATTTTACCGATAAAATGACCAACCGTCAAATTATATATATATATATATATATATATATATATATATATATATATATATAAAGTTAAAATAAACTTCCTCATCTTTTATTCCAAATACAAACATTCAGATTAATTAAATTATTAATGTCCCTTACACACTAATTAAATATCATAAATGTTTTTGCTCGATAAAGTGACCAATCATTAAATAAACTATATAGCATCTTATCACGGTTATAGATAATGAATATTTCATTTTTTGAAATTTGGAATTGGTTAATTTGAATATTTTGATTTTTAAAATTTGGAATTGGTTAATTTTGGAGACCCTTGATTAAGGTTAATTAGCCAAAAAAAAATTATGTGTCAATTTTTTTTTTTTGAGTAAATTCACCTCAATCTTATAATAATTAGATCATTTTAAGTTTAAATCGATCTAAAACTATAAAACATTTTGGAATTCGAAATTGATTCACCTCGCATAACCTTGCGCCTTATACTTGCATGCAAGCTCTCAACTTCAAACGTCCAATTTAAAAAAAAAAAAAAAACACATGATTTTAAAAACCTTAAACACATTTGTGGGGTTAATATGTATACATTGTCTTTATCACTTCTTGCATGATCCATTGCCTTTTTGGAGAGTGGTCATTTTCAAAAAAAAACAAAAGTTATGCAGTATTTAGCGTTATAATTATAAATTTGGACTATTTTATGGTTTCATCAGTCTATGTTTTAGGCTTTCAAATTTACATTTTTTTTTATTATTTTGTTCTGTAAAGGATAAAAAAGTTATGATTATTTATAAATCATTAAAGGTGATAAAATCTTGGTTTCAACATATTGCACATAGTTATAAAGTAATATATTTTGTTTTTTACACTGTTTCTTGAGCTTCTGATTAAAGGGAAAAGAATATTTTTTTAATTTTATGATCATTCAAATCAAAAAATAATCATATCTATGTATGCTTGCATCTTCTATTTATGTACCCTAGACCAATTGGATTTTCGTATTAAGATAGAGAGGATTTTAGAGGGAAGTTTTTGCCTCCCATGAAAACCCTAGGTATTTGTGAATGATCCCCATCAAACTAACTTCTTATATCTCCATAAGACATCCCCTAATATTGAATGTGATCCAATGTAAAAAAAGGAAGCATGTTTTGGACCTCCCTCATGATTGCCCCTATTTTTGCCTTATCACACCTCCTAAGTGTAAAATATAAAAAATATATGGAATAGGTACCTTAATACAATTCTTATGCAATAAAAAATATTAATAAAAAAACCATTAAACACATAAATGTATTTGGTTATTTTAATTGGATGGAGAAAGGTATAATGGTACCCCTTTACAATTTTTTTAGAATTTGAAATTTTCTAGCAAAGAGAGTATTCACATACCTGACCTCTATATAAAATTTAAAAAAAAAAAAACATATAATATTTGTTATATTTTTGCATGTTATGATCCACTAGATAATTTATTCTTATTGATGAAAATAAGAAATAATATCTCTAAAGAAAATTCATTCATATCAATTAGTAATTATGTTTCATAATTGGTTTGATACATTGTGGATTTCATTATAATTCAAGAATATATATAGTTTACAAGGTGAATATATCAGGTGTGGGGTTGACATCTTAGTCCCATAGCCGACTAGTCATCAAAAAATACTTCGAGCTAGCTCCATAAAAACACCAAGATATGATTCAAAAAGTATTATGGCACAGAAGACTAGGATGACTAAAACACCCAGGTAGTAGAAAGTGGAACAACTTACTCTAAGTAAATGGTAATCAAAACCATAGAATAAATTTGGTCCAATCATCGATCTCAGAAATCCCCACATGAGCTCAAGAATCCTTTCAAAAATCACTAAAATTTGCTCCATCTTAAAACTTAAAGTCTTCCTCAACACAATCAAGAATCCTTAATTACTATAGGAGTCCTTTAGATTCCCATATTTGATAATATATATTGTAGCAAATGTGCTTCACATATTGTATCTCTTATTGCATGATATTTTTCTTTAGGATCCTAACCTAAGATAGAATTGAAAGTAAGGAAATATGAATATTTAATATGAAGCAAAAAGAAAAAAAATCAAGAATCATTTACAAGAAAGACAACATAGAAAAATAGAATTGATGGAACATATATGGTTCATTCAAAGAGGAGCATAAAGTAAAATTATTATGATTCATAAAAAATGCATAAAAGATAATTTTGAAGATTCTAATAATGAAGGAAAATTGTAGTCTATTCACTGTACTCAGGAAGATTTTAGGACGGTAGAGTGAAAGGGATGCAAACCCTAGGTGCAATCAAGTGTTACAAAAAGAGGGTTGTTTGCATATTTCTTGCTATACTCAATAGGATATGAGGATGGAATAAAGCGAAAGAAGTGTAAAACCTAGGTGCAACCAATCATTATAGAAAGAGCATTGTTTGCAACTCACTTTCTATATTCAAGAGGATATTAGACACTCTTTAGTCTATGAGAAAGCCTCTTTGATCAAAAGATATATCTCTCAAGGATATTTGGATTTGTTGGTGTATCTTTCTAATTATACTTTGCCCTCTATAAAGATTCTCAAGGATGAATTTGGGTTATATTTGATTGATCATGAAGCACCAAAAATTATCTACAAACTTAGGGGTAAAAGACTAGCCTAAAGGAGCTCAAACGATACACTAAACTTTGGTGATCCAATAAATTCCAAGTAACTCTACTACCCAAAAAATTATTTTATCTTTCCTTTTTGATTTAGCAAATAGAGATAAGGTTATTTATTATAGATACAATTGGTTTTTCAAAAAAAAAGGTGTCTATATATGACCTTGGACTACCGGTTTTAACCCTTGTATAAAAACGTTGATGGTTTCCTAGTCTGGGTGAATCCATATGCTCTCCCTATGGAGTTTTGGGAAAATAAGATATTTTTAAAAATTGCTAATGTCATTTGTGCATTCTATTATATGGATTCCCAAACAAAGAAAAATTTTTCTAGTCACATTAATATGAGTAAAGCAATATTGGTTGTTTGGATGGATGTTTCAATTCCTTGGCCTCAATCCATTACTATCTTCTCAAGTAAAGGTGAATGGATCCAAAATATTGAATATGAAAACTTCTCCCTTAGATGTTATGGTTGTTAGTAACATTGCCACCTAAAGAAGATATGCTCAGTTATTCGATCATGTTCTAATTTATCCTTGGTGGAGGAGAAGTCCATGCACATGAATGATCCTAAAACTTCAAATGTCTTAGTTCACAAGGAAGAATCTCATCGTCCAAGTGCACCTGTTATCAAGCAAGAATCAAGTCAGCAACAAAATATTCAATCCTAAAAGGATAATTCAAATTAGATTAGTGATAAAAGTCAACTGGTTACTAAAGACCATCCACTCAATTCCATGAAAAATAGTAACACCTCAGAAAGCATTCTTGAATATAATTATGAAATAATAAGTGATAGTTAATTTTCCAAAAATAAAGATCATACAAAATGTGTTACAACTAGATATTACCTCAAGAGCTTGAAGATCAAAATAACATTCTCAAAACTCACCACTTTGAAGGAGGAAGAACCTATGCTACATAAGACAAAATTCAAAAGATCCATTGGCTATGAACTCTGTAACAACCCCAATGGTTTTGTATTATTTTTTTGTTATGATTGGGTGGTAGATTTAGTTTTTGTTTTTTAAGTTTCTATTTTGGAAGTGGTCTACTAATTTGTTATGTTTTAGAAGTTGTTTTGTTGGTATATGGTATTCTAAGGTTCAGACATAATAGGAAGTGGATGATAGTATTTTTTAAGGTTGTTGCATATTGTACTATCTTACACACTTGATGTATAAGTTTGGGAACCTTAAAACCCCTTTTTACCCTACTAAAAAAAATGTTAATATTTTTTATAGTCTCGACAAAGACACCACAATGGAAAAAGGTATTTGGATCTCCTAGTGAATACCTAAATTCAATTCATGGGGAGGGTAGCCCTCAATGTGCCCACAAATTTTCAACCTATTCAAAAGTAATATTGAAGAGAAATTAGATTGCAAGACATTAAGTAAAGTTTTAAAATCAAGAAATATTTTTTTCTCCTATAAGAGTCCATCCAAAATATAAAAGATCAAATTACACTCAAAGGTGTAAACAATGCAATAAATATGGACATAAAGTTAAAAATTGTTGGGATCTTATTCATTGTAAAAATTATGGGAGCCATAATCATACCCACAAAACTTGTTGGTATAAATGGAATAGTGTTCACGAATGGAGCACTATAAAAGGTAAATTAATAATGGCATTAGATGAATTTCTTAAATAGATAATTACAAAAGCAACTTTGAAAATAATTAGAATTACAAAAAATGCAGTACCAACAACAATATTGCAGCTAAAGATATAGATGGAAGATGAAGACAAAAGATAAATATTTAAAACTAAAAATTGTCACACCAAATAATGTAATATGGGGGGTGTTGGATATATTATATTATTTGGTACATTGAAGTACCGTTGAGTACTAATGTAAAAATTAGTCTAGGGAGTGTGTTTGATATTTTTCTAAAGTATATGTTAAAGTGTGAAGAGTTTTTATGTGTTATGTAATCATGTGTACAAGATGTCTAGAGTGCAAGTGTGAAGTGTGAAGTGTGAGTTATGAATGTGCAATGTGTCGAGTGTTGAAGTAAAGAGTCATAAGATGTGTCAAGATGTGAAGTAGGAGGTTATGTAATCATGAGAGGCTTTGTCATAATGTGAGGCATGTGAAAGGTTGCATCTCTTGTGAGTTTAAGGATATCAATAGTTAAGAGTATTGAAGAGTCATTTTGTAATGTTATATATTGGAGATAAAGCTCCATGCTATGTAATTATTTGTAATCTAAAAATATTTTGTATGTTAAGTGAAGTTTCTTTTTGTAATCTAGAAATATTTTGAATGTGATTTTATGTAATTAATATTTGATCCTAGAGAAACTTACCTATGAGATAATTATAAATATTTATCAAAAAGCATGAATAAGTTTCACTATATAAATAGCCAATCATAATTCCTCTCCTCCCATGCATTTCGCCCCTTGATTCAATTTTGTCAATATAAAGGCCAAATAAAGTAGGTGCCAATGGATCACCATGTTTCACCCTGTTATAACCCAAAACTCTTTGGTAGTCCTTATAGAGTTTTTATTTTTGCTACCACCTACTCATAAAGTATATGTACAAATTCTCTATACTTATTTTGTATGTCAATTTATTCCATTCTTTCCATAATTTACCTCTATGTATTATAGCAAAATCATTTTTTAAGTCCACAAAACAACAATAAACTTCCCCTTTTTTCATTCCATGTCCTCTCTATTGGGTGCCTTGAAGTAATGCAAGGATCTATTATTGAGTGCATTAGTCTAAATATACTTGGTTGGTACGTCAAGTTCTTCCATTGTTTTTTATAATTTACCTCTAAGTATTGTGTCAAAATCCTTTTAATGTCTATAAAACAACAATAAACTTATCATTTCTCATTCCATGTCCTCTCTATTAGGCACCTTAAAGTAATATATTGATATATTGTTGAGTACTTTGGTCTAAATATTTCATTCCCTATTGGTCCCTTTTATTTATTTTTTCCCACTCACTAATTTTGCTTTCTATTATGCTTTCAAATAATTTTACAAATTAAGGATCAATCTGATCATGTGGTAATTTGAAGGATTGTTGATATCTCCATTTTTATGCAATGGTATGACTAAGTTGGTTGTCCATTCCAATGGAAAGCCTTCTTTAGTAATGCCATTAAATTGTTTTTGGATGTGTGGGACAAAGATGTCAACCCCGCACTTGATATATTCTTGCTAGTGAATTATTATGAAATCCACAAGGTATCAAACCAAGTATGAAGCACAATTACTCATTCATATGAAGGAATTTTCTTTAGAGATATTATTTCTTATTTTTATAAATAAAAATAAATTATCTAGTGGATCATAACATGCAAAAATATAAGAAATATTATATGTTTTATTTTGTATTTTATATAGATTTCAGGTATGTAACTACTCTCTTTGCTAGAAAAATTCAAATTCTAAAAAGTTTGAAAAGGGGCACAATTATACCTTTTTTTCCGTACAATTGAAAGAACCACATATATTTATGTGTTTAATATCTTTTTGCTTGATATTTTTATTTGCATAGGAATTGGATTAGGGTACCTATTCCATATTTTCTAAATTTAACCTTAGGAGGTATGATCTAGCAAAAATGGGGGCAATCATAAGGGAGGTCCCAAACATGCTTCATTTTTTACCTTGGATCACACTCAAGATTAGGGGATATCTTATGGAGATATAAGAAGCTACTTTTATAGGGTTCATTGACAAATACCTAGGATTTTCATGGGAAGCACCAACTTCTCTCTAAGATCTTCTCTATCCTAATACTAAAATTTGATTGATCTAGGATGTACAAATAGAAAATGTAAATATTTAAAAATTTATTCCAAATGATTATTTTTTTATTTGAATGATGGTAAAACTAAAGAAATCAAAATCTTAATGTAGCAAAAAATCTATCTTACAATATAACTACATGTAATTTGATTTTTATGCCTAATAGTGAAACCAAAAATTTGTCTCCTTTAATGATTTATAAATAAGCTTTCTTATCCTTTACAACCCAAAATAAATAAAAAAATACATTTGAAAGCCTAAAGCAGAGACTAATGAAATTACAAAATAGTCAAAATATTTATAGTTATAATACTTAATAGTGCATACCTTTATTGTTTTGAAAATACCCACTATCCAAAAAGGTAATAGATCATGCAATATGTGAGAAAGATAATGTATACATATTAACCCCACAAATGCATTTAAGGTTTTTAAAATCATGCATTGTTTCTTTTTAAAATTGAACACTTCAGGTTTTTGAATTTGGGAGCTTGCATGCAATTACAAGGTGCTATATATTTTATTGGACCATTGGTCACTTTATTGGGGAAAATGGATCATGATTTTTTTTTGTATTGATAAAAACGTGGGTTGAAGGGCCATAATCCTTTACATAGAGCTTGAAATATGTACATGAAAAAATAGGAGAAGATCAGACAAATGCAAGATAGCCCTATCATAGTAAAATAAACAAACCTAGGCTAAACTTTCTAATGGAGAAGCTAAAATAATATCCCTCCTACTATATTTCTATTTGACATGGCTTATGAAATGCTCAATGCTTTACAAAAATGATAAAGAAACTACTAACAACAATGTAATTTAGTATGCTCAAAACCTTCATCGTATGATCCCAATAAGTATTATTTTTTTCTCTAGCATATTTATCTATTAGCTTCATTATCAATTGCTATAATCTCTTCCAATTCCATGGGGGCGTATGACCAAACCTTGAAATTTTTAAATCTAATTGTCATATTCACCATTTTATCAACAACTTTGTTTCCCTCTCTATAAATATTTTTAACTTCACTTTCTTTTAGGTTTCCCAAAATAGTCCTTGCATCTATAATTATTTAGAAAAATGCTATTTTGGAATAAAATATGAGGGAGGTTATTTTAACGAAAGGAAAATTAAGGAAGGCTAGTTGATTAGTGTGTCTAGTCAATTTTTTACTTTCATAAAAGGAATTTTTTTTATTATTTAAATAATTTAAAGTGTTTTAATTTAATTGATTTTGGTTAAGTATTTATTTTAGTTGGTTAGTGTAAGAAATCCTTACCATTTATGCTCAAGGCTAGGTATCCCTATCCCACCATGATCTTTCATAAGAGGGAGAGCTAAGCTTATTAATAGGGAATTTAACACTCAACCATACACACACCCTCACACACTCACCCATGCCATAGTTTGAACCTTGGAAATCCCAAATAAGATCCAAATCTTGAACTTGTGATATCCCCCAAAAATGTTGGTTAAGTAATTATTAATCTTTAATTTAATTATTTTTATTGGATTTTATTTAATTTTAATTTACTTGATTTTTATTATAGGGTTGCACTCGGGTTCTTCACCTTTAACAAATCAAAACTCTCTCCTTTTGAGCTTGAGATTTTATAGATTCAATTCTAATTTGAATTGAGTTGTTATTGTTAGACACCTACATTATTTTTTATAGAATATTAGCTTCTTGATTTTCATTTTATGAATCTTCAATTTTCTATATCAATACAAATATTCTAAATTTTAGCATCTTTCTTCCTAAAATTTTCTTGTAGCAGCCTATGAAATACCAAAGATCCACCTCTACTGTCTAATCAAAAGAAAATCTATTGCTGAATTTAATTTCAATGATTAAGGTTTTTCCTCAAGTTGTATGTTAATATAAATCGTTAGATTGAAGATCAATAGTGCAGATTATAAGTTGGACATTTACTTGACAAGCAATTTATTTATTGATTCACATTGTTGTCATCCCTCTTACACATGTTTTTAAAGGTCAAAAACTTGTATTTTAATCCCATATTGTTGGTGGAAATGACCACAAGGTGAATTTAAATTCACCCATTGTCTAAGTGACTATTGAAGAGTTTGACGAGAAAGTATCCATCATTTGAACATATCATCATTTGATGCTAATATTTTGACTAGAATAAAATCATTAACCATAGCATCTGAGTAATATAAATATAATGATGTTCAAGGCACATTAATACATCAATAATAAATTGATTATATAAATTATTTGAAGAGAAAAAAATAACAACAACAAAAATTAATATTGACCATATCATCTGAGTAATATAAATATACTGATGTTCAAGGCACACTAATACATCAATAATAAATTCATTATATAAATTATTTGAAGAGAAAAAATAAAAAAAAAAATTATTATCAAAATCAATAATAAAAAATCAATATTATAAAAAAATAATAATTAAATTAAATTTTAAAATAATAACTATACTTCTTTATAAAATTCCTATCCCATAAAATATTTTCAACTTCATACATTTCAAAAGGCTTTTATTATAAAATCTTTTTAATCTATTCTATTTTAAAACTAAATAGCTTTTATTTTTCATAAATATTATATAAAACATTAAAATATTATTTTAAATCTATTATACTTGATAAAACATTCTAAACACTAAACACATAGAATATAAGTAACTACTAATGAATCAGTCTTCCACGTTTCTGGTTTTATCGTTGCTTCATGGTTCCAAGGAAATTGATTCCTTGGAGAAGCCAAAACAATGACATGCTCAACATGTCGCATAACTCAAAGTGTAAAGGTGATGTCTCTACTTTTTCAAAAGCTAGAGGATAAGGAGTTAATATTATCTCCTTCCATGATAGTGATCCTAAGAGAGATCCTCATCATCATAAAGAAGAGCAAGGTCATATTACAAGTTTTATACAGGAACAAGAGGAGCCGCATATGGCATCTTCGGGAGAGCGACTCTATCTCTTGATGATTGGACGATATGAGGTAGTAGATGACAAAGGCACTAGAGATGTTTCCCCTTGAATGATGTATGGAAGCACTTGGACCTACTTAGGAGATAAGCCACCAAGACACCCTCTGCTTTTGACAATGATAAGAATGAGGAGGAATTGCAACTAAAGCATGAGGTGAATGAGGCCATTAGGATGTTGGAGGTGGAGGATAAACCGAAATAAAATTGGCAAAAATACTTGTTCGGGAAAAATAAATCATGAAAGCCTCTTTTGATGAAAATTTACCCAAAATACCTTTTTGGGAGAAATAAAATGTGCAATGCCTTTTCGGAGTAAACTTTGCATGGTATTTATTTTTGAGGGTGCAACAAGACAAAATTGACCTTTTAAATGACTTTCACACAATAAGAAAAAACACCTTTTAAGTGAATTTTGCACAATAATACAAAATGTCTTTCAGAGGATATATGGGTGAAATGGATATTCGAAGGATAAAAAGGGTGAAACTCCCTTTCACTAGTCAAAATGGTCAAAGGGTTTTTCGATACACCACTTGCCCCAAATAATATGACAACTTAAATATGTACAATAAAATATATTTTATATTAAAAAAATGAGACTTACTGCACCAACCATTTTACAATGAAAATAAAAGAGCTTACACCAACGTTTCTTTGATTTGAATCTTTACAAGCAATCATCTACAATCACAGTTGCATGATAAAATCAAATGAGGAAGTCTTAAATCTATAGCTTCAACTTCCCATACTTCAAAGTCTTCCTCCTTCAACTTTTCATCTTTTCTACCACTCGTCCTTTCTCTTCTTTGTACTTTGCTTTATACATTGTTGCATTCTTCTATTTGATTATTTTCTCCTCTACTCTCCTCCATTCTCTCTTTGCACTGTTGTGCACTCATATGTTTTTTTTAAATATGCCACCGCATTATATAGATGGGTAAAAGAGAGGATAAGGCTTATCTTCTAATATGGGATAAGGATTATCATTGAATTAGAGTTTCCACTAAAAAATTTAGGGTTTCCATCAAAATAGTAATAGCAGCCCACTCAATAGAAAGCCATGATCGGATTTTGGTGATAAGATCTATCACAAATATTTTTAGGTGTCAAATTTGGTTTAATTTTCTAACATCCTCCTTTAAACTAGATTTCATAAAATCTTTGACATCGAGCATTTCTCGCAGCCTATTGAAGTCCTCCTCCTTCAAAGGTTTTGTGAAAATATCTGCTACCTGCTCTTTTGACCTGCAAAATAGTAACTCAATTTTGTTAGATTTCACCAGCTCTCTAATGAAATGGTAGTGGATGTCGATGTGCTTGATCCTATCATGAAACACTGGATCCTTTGATAGTTTTATGGTAGAATTGTTGTCATAGAAAATAGTTGTTGCTCCTTCTAGTGGATGATTCAACTTACCCAAGATTCTTTTTAGCCATATTGTCTGACATGTGATTGAGGTGGTGGCAACATACTCTACCTTTCCAGTGGACAATGCAACTATGGGTTGCTTCTTTGAGGACCACAAAACTACTTCTGATCCAATATAGAAAGCATACTTGGAAGTGCTCTTTCGACCATCTATACTACCAGTACAATCGCTATCTATTTAGCTAATTAGTTCAAGTTGGTCTTTTTTGGCATAGAAATTTCCATGGTTTCTGGTCCTATTGACATATTGCAGTATTCTTTTGTCTACCTGCAAGTGAGTGTTCTTCGGTGCTTCCATAAACCTGCTAATTAGAATCACTGTAAACATCAGTTCTATTCTAGTTGCATTCAAGTGCATCAAACTTCCAACAAGTAGTTTGTAGAATATTGGATCAGCATTGCTACCACAATAATTTTTGCTTAGCTTTAGGTCTATTGCAATTGGTGTGATGGTAGGTTTTTTGTCCTCCATATTAAACCTCTTTAGGACATATTTTGTATACTTACCCTAAGAAATAAATATGCCATCCGTAGATTGTTCAACTTAAATACATAGAAAATAATTCATCATGCCTAAGTCCATCATTTTGAACTCCTTCATGGTTGTTCTAAACTTGTCAAATAGTACATTATTGTTGTTAGTGTAAATGAGATCGTCTACATACAAGCAGACTATCATAATCTCCCTCTCTAAATTTATCTTTAAGTACATGGTGTGCTTATATGAGCATTTGATAAATCCATTCTCCTAAAAGTAGGTATCAATATAATTGTACCAAGCCTTGGGTGCTTTCTTCAACCCATACAGGAATTTATTCAATTTTAGTAATTTGCGTTCGTGCCCTTCCAACTCATAGCTGGGTGGCTAGTATATGTAGACCTCTTCTTCCAATACTTGATTCAAGAATATAGACTTGACATCCATCTGGTACACATTCCAACCTTTCTAGGTTGCCAATGCCAAAATCATTATGACTATGTTAAGCCTCGCTACAAGGACATATACCTCATGGTAGTCAATCCCTAACTTTTGCTTGTAGCCTTTTGCCACTAGTCTAGCCTTATGTTGATCAACCTCACCTTGGATATTAAACTTTATTTTATATACCATTTGACTCTAATGGTCTTATTCCCTACTGGAAGATCCATCAACTACCATGTATGATTCTTATCTATGGTCTCTATCTCATCATCCATAGCTTGCACCTATTTTTATTTTGAATGGCTTCTTAAAATGAAATTGAATCATACTTAGAAAATGAAGCAAAGTAAGAATATTCTTCATCTATTTTATTTTAGGTTACCTCATAAATGTCTTACAAGATCCTTATCTTTTTTGATGTCTTCAAGTTGGAGATCCTACTTGCAAGTTGAGGTGACCATGATGATGAGGCAGTGCTACTTCTAGCTCTAGTGTTACTACTTGAAGCTATAGGAGAATATATTTTTCTTCTTCCAAGTCCTCAGGGTCGATAATTGTTGGCTTTGGATGGCCATTGTTTGATTTCTAGTTCTAGGCTTCATCCTATAGGAACTTCACATCTCGTTTTTGTAACAAGATTATACAGCCTATATGCCTTGTACTCTTCACTATACCTAGTGAAGATGTATTTTTTTCCCTTATCGTCCATCTTCTTTATCTTCTCATCTAGAACATGTGCATATGCTATGCACCAAAAAACTCTTAAATGAGCCACACTAGGATTCTAATTGCTCCAAGCTTCTTGAGAAATCTTGTCCTTCACACTTTTCATGGGATATTTATTTAGTATATAAATTGCACAACATATAGCTTCTACCTAGAACTCATGCAGTAAACTCTTTATCTTTAGCATACTTCATGCCATCTCCATTATAGTTTTGTTCTTTCTCTCTATAACACCATTCTGTTGTGGTGTGTATTTAGCCATGAGCTATCTATGAATTCTATTTTGCTTGCAAAAATAATGGAATTCATTGGGGATGTACTCACCTCCTCCACTATCTTGAGAGTCTTCATGTAATAGTCACTTTATGTCTCAACCAGAGCCTTGAACTCCCTAAATTTGTTGAAAGATTCTAACTTTTGCTTTATGGGATATACCCATGTCCTCCAATATAAGTCATATATAAAAATCAAGAAGTATTTATTTTAGGCAAATGTGCTGGTATGCATCAAACCGCAAATATCATAATGCACCAGTTCCAATGGTTGTGAAGCTCTTCAATACTACCTTGTAGGCAACACATCTCTATGCTTCTTGCCTAGAAAACAACATTCACACACTTGATTCAATTTCTCTATGAGGGATAAACCCTTCATCATCTATTTCTTGTGCAGCAATTTTAGGCCACTGAAGCTCAGGTGATCAAATTTGATATGCCACAACCAGGTAGCATCCTTCACTACTACACTAAATGATAGTAACAATTCATTCTAAATTTGAAGGAGAACCATCTTGTTCTTTATCATGGACATAGTTGTAATTTTCCCATGCTCTTTGTCTCTAATGGTGTGTCCCATCCTTGAATTGAATAGTGTGCCCCTTCTATACAAGTTGTCCAACACTAAAAAAAAATTTCTTCAATCCAAGCACATAATATACATCGATGATCTGCTTCATTTCACCTTTCTTGGTGTATGTAAGGATTTTTCCTTTCCCCATGACATGTACCTTGCTATTGTTCTTCATCTTCACTTTGAATTGGACTATTTCATCCAACTATGAGAACATCTCTCTATTCCTAGTCATGCAGTTACTATAACCACTATTGAGACACTACATATTCTTTTGGTTCTCCTCCTCAGTAGTGCAAGTTAACAACATATTCCCACATGCATCTCTACACTCTAAATTTTTAGAATCATTTGTATAGTAGGATTTCTGCTTATTATCCTTGACATCTTCTTTCTACACTCAGCTATAATGACCAAATTTCTTGTAGTAATAACATTGGATATTTGATTTATCATACCTCTAATTAGATCCTCCTTGCTAATTTCTTCCATGACCTCTTCCTCCTGCTTGATGAAAGTTGTAGCTAGTCTCTCCATAATTGGAGTTTGACCTTCATCCTCACTTTTTACCTCTTCCACGCTTACCTTTGTCTCTTCCTTATTAAGAAATAGAGGCTCCTTGGTGGGATTATTCTCTACTACTATCTCAAAATGAGACCTATATCTTGAATGCTTGCTCCAACAAGGACTGAGATGATCGACTCAGCCTCTGCTCATGTGTTTGTAGAGAACCCATGAGCTCATCTACATAGAGGATTTTCAAGTCAATTGATTCTTTCATTGTAATCACCACTGAGTTGAACCTAGCTAGTAGACTCCTCAGAATCTTCTCCACAATCCTCTAGTTCTACAAATTCTCGCTATTCATCCTCATTTGGTTGATGATACCCATTCTTTAGGTAAATAAATCGCTCATGGAGTCTGAGTCACTCATCTGGAGATTCTTGAACTCCCTTCTTAGCATCTACAACTACACCAACTTCACCTTTTTGGTACCTTGGAAGGAGTTGGCTAAGATTTTCCAAGACAAATTTTATGTAGTTGCTACTGTAATTCATGAGAATATTATCTCCTTGACCACCTGCATTATATAAAATAATGTCTTCTTGTCCTTATTTCGATTATCCTTCAACAAATTTGACTTTTCCTAGGATAGAGCACTCACGGTTGTTGCATATACTGGTTTTGCACAACCATTTTGAACCAGGTCCCAAAGCTCCTGAGACCCGAATAGGATCTTCATCTAGATGCTCTAGTAATCATGATTTTTGACATTGAACCATGTGATCTACAAGTGCAAAGGGTTACTGTCGAAAGCCATTACTTATTATCATCCACATGAAGGCTCTGGATTTGATGCCAATTTGAAATGAAATAAAATCAATGAAAACACTTGTTCAGGATAAATAAACCTTGAAAACATCTTTCATCAAAAATTTACCCAAAATACCTTTTCAAGAGAAATAAAATGCGCAACACATTTTCAAAGTAAAATTTGCACGATAATGATTTTCGAAGGCACAACAAGACAAAATTGACCTTTTAAATGACTTTCACGCAATAAGACAAAATTTATTTTAAATGAATTTTGCACAAGAAGACAAAATGTCTTTCAGAGGATATATGGGTGAAATGAATTTTTGAAATATAAAAAGAGTGAAACTCCCTTTCACTTATCAAAATGGTTAAAGGGTTTTTTGATGCACCACTTGCCCCAAATAATATGACAACTTAAACATGCACAAGTAAATATATTTTATATTAATAAAATGAGACTGGTTGCGCCAACCATTTTACAAGTCAAAATATAGATGCTTCTTTGATCCAAATATTTACAAGCAATCATTTGCAATTATAGTTGTTGGATAAACTTAAACAGGAAGTCTAAAATTTGTAGCTTTAGCTCCTCAGTCTTTGAATTCTTTCTTCTTCGGATTTTCATCTTTTCAACCACTCCTTTCTCTTATTTTTTCTTTGCACTATATGTTGCTATGTTCTTCTATCTAATTGTATTCTCCTCTACTCCCCTCCATTCTCTCTTTGCACTGTTGTGCAGTAATATGTCTTTTTGCAAGACACCACCACATTATATAGTCGATCATAAGAGATGATAAGGCTAATCTACTGATAGGGGATAAGTCTTATCACCAAATTAGGGTTTTCACCAAAAAATTTAGGATTTTTATAGAAACAATACTAACTATGCACATAATAGAAAGCAGAGATCAGATTTTGGTGATAAGATATATTAGAGATATTTTCAAGCATCAAATCTGATTTAATTTTCTAACTGAAGAGGCATCGTTACCAAATTCGGGGAGATTGTGTATTGTGTTTGAGAAGCTCAACCTCAGTAGAATTTTTAAATATAGGGTGGAGATATACTAACTAAAATATGAGGTAGCTTTCTAGGATGAGGAATCGATATTTTTGAATTGGGAAGAATTTAGCGTTTGGTCAGCTTGGTCACCTACACCAAATCCATGTTTTTATTGATGAGGAAGATGAGGGGGCATAGGACTACAAACTGGTACCATGTTCTCCCACCATCCGTGATGCGGTTGCATTAACCAATTTGAGAAGCATGAGATTTTATTCTTGTATTCTAGATGATATTAAGTGATTTATCACAATACATCTAATGAGATACCCCATAATTTTGGCTTCTAGTCACACATACAACCGGGAATTGATCTCAGAGTGGCTATATTATAGCTACTACAAGTACCATATCAATAGGTAGAATCTCCCTAGACACCCATTTCTCATTCCAAACTATACCTTGTGTAGTCCTATCAACGAGTGGTGTGAGCATCACAAGGTTTCCTTCCACTATAGCCATGAAGGAAACAATGCCCTGGTGTAGGAGGTCATCAAGTCAACCACCTCCTCCTTGGTGGGAAAGCTCTCCACAAAATCTCAATGTGTAGACACAAGCAACCTATGAGCTCCTCCTACTTACCAAGTGTGGTATTGAGAACTATAATTAAGTGGTGAAGGTTAGGTCAATTCCCTTCCTCGTACACCTCTTATCATCCTTGGATCCCAAGGCATAGGAGAACCCCGTGACTACTCTTCTCAATATCTCCATATACGATAACAACAAGGTTCTTATAATGATAGCATGTGACACAATCAATGGTATTGTGGGAATACTGGAGTGGGATGACACAATGGATAGCTGAGAAAATGTAATCACCATCCTCTTTAGTATATCCATGGTGGACAGCTACAAGATCATCATTGGAGGTGAGGTCACTGCCATCCCTTCTTTGGTGCATCTCCTTAGTGAGGGGAGCATCGGAGGAAGGAAGCTGAAATGAAAAAGAGAGGCAAAGACTATAAAACAGAAAAACAAGAACACAAATCATTGTTGCAATAAACATAAGTTTATTCATTTATTATTTTCAATACCTTCTTACCTTCTTACTATTTACTTGATTTTGTTGCATTGTTTTAACATCCATCTCAATACCCCATAAAATATAATATGTTTTACTTCATACAATATTATCCACCTACACAAAGATTGGATGATCCACCTAAGTTAGGATGGATGGATTGATAATCCACCCCAAGTAGAGATGTATGGATAGTTTAATAGATGAGGAATACACTATTATATAGATTTATTACAATGCTTTAATTTTTATCTACATGCATATTGTATTTCTATGCACTAGAAAAATGGTAATATATTCCTTGAGCCATGTCAAACTAAGATAAAAAAATTCAAATATGAATTAGTAAATGCTATATAAATTATGAGTAGTCGTTACATTAAGCATTAACTCCTTCATTATCCCCCTTAATACGTAATGTTTCAAAAAAAATTCTTCAACATGCTCTTGCACACATGTACTACTGGACATCCATATTTCACATAAACATTTCTTCACCTTGCTTTTGCACTTACATTCTTCAACTCTTCAATTTGTTATTACACTTACACCTATACTATTGTACATTCACATTCATATAAACTAGGAGTGTTCTTATGGTAACCTTCTCATCCTATAAGACTACATGGATAATCAGTCATTGCAACAACAAAGTATAATAGATTATATTGCTACTTACGAGGTTCACCATTACATCTACATAAATCCTTCATATTTTTTTCATGTGTGTGGAACTTTACTTCTACCACACAACCTTCATCCAATGATCCTCATCAATCTTTTCTCCATTAGGGATATTTATACCATTGTTCTTTCTCTTTCCCTATCAATGCATACTTTACTTTTATTTTTTTCTTCAATTTAATTATTTTGGCTTTCATACCTTATTAAATATATGAAGCAACTACAACTAGGACTCAAATCTAGGATCTCTATATATTGAGGTTACTCTACCAATGATATTTTGGCTCCTTGTTGAACCAACCTATGATTTGAATGATTGCTCGAATATTCTCCCTATGCTACATTACGATTTCTTAGGTCTCCTAGCTTCAAAACTTTCAACACCATCTTTGAGCTTTAAAAATTGCTCTTAACTTGAGCTCTTGATTCAATATCAACATTGGCTCTCTAGATTTTATACCAATTGTTGGATCAAAAATAGAGGTAAAAAATATGTAAAACAAAATATAAAAAATAAAACCAAGGACACAAATCACTGGTATAGTAAACATAATTTTATTCATTAATTCATTCCTTTCCAATACCTTCTTACTATTTTCTTTATGTTTTTGCATTGCTCTAACACCCATTCTTGCAATACCTTGTTGCTTTATTTATGCTATACCTTCTTTCTACTTTCTTGATGTTTTTTTTGCAATCTAGAAATAAATACATATGTTATTTTTTTTTATTTTTGTTTCTAGACACCACATAATTGCAAGGCATTAGATTCTAGTTCCCAAAAAAGAAAGAAGATCCTTATTTTGAAGTCATTCTTTGTTTTTGCTAGAACTAAAATGTAAGATATATTATGTATTAATTCACACACTATTTAGAAAAGCATTAAAAATAATGATAGGTCATGCTTGCACATCCCAACCAGAATTTTAGGTCTATGTTTTTTGCATCCTAGTCAAAATTGCAAGTCCATAACAAAAGGTTTACAGGCTGAAAAAAGGCTCTTATTGGGCTTAATAAAGCACCAAGAGCATGGTATAGACAAATACATGGATATCTTAATAAAAATAGCTTCAAAATGAGTGAAAATGAACCTACAATCTATGTCAAAAATAGAGGTATGGATGAATTAATTTTTCTTGCCTATATGGTGATGATTTTATTTACACTAGCAGTAGCATAATGTTAATTGAAGAATTCAAAAATACCATAAAGAATGAATTTGGGATAACATACCTATATTTGATGCATTACTTCCTTGGCTTAGAAGTAAGACAAATGAATGATACTATTTTTATCTCACAAGAAAATATGTTGTTGATTTACTTGAGAAATTTAGAATAAAAATTGCAAACCAATGAACACACCCTTGAATGTGAGTGAGAAGCTAGACAAGAATAATGGTAGTAAAATGTATATGCTACTCTATACAAAATCTTAATTGCCAGCCTTATGTATCTTACTACCATAAAATATGATATCATGTATGTTGTAATTTTGATTTCAATATTTATGCAAGATCCAAGTGAGATTAATTTTCATGCAGCAAAAAGGATACTCAAGTATATTCATGGTACAAGCAATTTTGGTATTTTATACACATAAATTTATTATTATGAACTGGTTGGACATACAGATAGTGATTGGATAGTAACCCTTAATGATCGAAAAAGCACCTCTAGAAATATATTTAGCTTGGGATCAAGTGTAATTTATTGATCCTCAAAGAAGAAAATAATAGTTGCACTATCAACAACAAAAGACAAATATATTGCAACAACAATTTGTGTCTCTAGATTTGGAATTTCTAGGAAGTGGATGTATAAATAAAATTATATTTACTACAAGAATTTGTATCCCTAGATTTTTGTTTATGTGTATTGCTTTGAACACTTTTTTTGTTGGAATATATTACATTATTTGGTACATGCTAATGTACCATCTTCGTAACATGTTTAGATTATGATTTGAGTTGTTGCTTTATGCAATATAATAAATGCACAAGTGTTGTTACAATGTGCAAGGTACTTGATGATGTAAATGTGCATGTTTTCCATGTGTACACGAGTCTATAAATAGGAATATGAAGTGTCATAGGTTAAAAGAAGGCCAAGAGTCATATTATATTATATATTGGATTTTGTAGTAGAGAGAAAAAGAGAGAAACGGTGCAAGAGAACATTAGAGTAGAGTAAATGCTAAAGTTAGATATAATGTAGAGCATGAATTAATAATGGAGCATTTGAGTTCTCCGCATTATGTATAAAGATCATATTTTTGTGAGCTTTCATTAATGGTAGTTTTATGAGTTATTATAGAAGTTTTTTATGTGTTTTACATACATATTATATTGCTATTCTTATATGTTTAATATTGCGTGCCCATTTTATACCTTGTGGTTGCATTTTATTAAGTATTTCAGTATCAAATGTTAACAATAGTTTTAGAACACAAGGAATATTGATAGGAGATTGGGAGATTTCATTTTTCAGTATTTTTAGAATTTTTTTTTTGGCTAAGAATATTTCCATAGGGTTGTAGGAAAACTCATGAAGACTAGGACTCAACATAGATCTCTTTCCACTAGATTGAAGAATAACTAGTGATGTTTATTGATTTATAGAGATCTAAATATTTGCATGGATTTTCTTGCTACCATACAAGTTTTTTGCTTTAGAAAATTAGTTCGCATAAGTTGAGAATCTTCCTACAATGGATATAGAAGAGTTTTATCTTCGATTGCTTGAAAGTCTATATGATTTCTCATGCAGGGATTAGTTCTTTTTTGCAAAAAAATAGGCATTTGAATATTGAGGAGGTCCAATAAAGAAGGTCCCATTGGATATTGAAGGCACAATATTGAAGATATTAAATAAGGAGGTCCCTATACAAGATTGAAGACTATAGATCAAGAAGGAGACCTAAGAAAAATGTTTCATTCAAGAAATTTTATATTTGGAAGTCACAAGATTTAATATTAAATATATAATATGGCTAAGAAAAGTCCTATTAAATATTTGAGAAGCTGCAAAATTTAAAGACCCAGAAGAAGAGGTCTCAAGAAAATTTGAAAGGAGAAAGAAGAAGAAGGCTAGAAAAATCTCTAATGAATAAATTTGAATAAGTGGCCATTGGAGGAGATTTGAAAAAAGCTCAAGGTAGGAGATTGCAAGTAGGAGTAGCTCTTGAAAAGAAGAATTTGGAACAATTATCAGCATCTTACAACAAGCCCAAAATGAAAAAGAATTTGGCAAGAAGTTTGTAAAATTTTGAAAAGGATTCTTGAAGATCTCAAGATATTCAGATTCTTGAGAAAATACCAACTAAATAGGTCAAGTTTGAAGTGAGAATTCAGGAGGAGAAAGAAGGTAGAAGAGACCACCAATTTGAGATATTTGAAGACTACCATTAAAGACTTGAAGGTTGATTTTCTAAGGAGAAGATCACTGATTTTTGTAGCAGAAGTTGAAGAGTCATAGGACAAAAAGATATAGGTAATGAAATCAATTTTTGAAGTAGCATTTTGAAGAAGTATTAAGCTATAAATTTGAGTAGCATTAAGAGAAGATATTATAGCTACATTTTGGAGAATATCAAGGTAGTTTAGAATGGTTTTTGTACAACAAAATAAATAAGTAATTAGTTGCAAAGAAAGAATTCAAAGAGACTTTGATAAGCTAGACAGCAAAGCAAAAGTGCTCATCTTGCTTGCTGTGTCTGATGAAGTCCAACCCCAAATTGCTGACTGTGCAACTAGTAAAGCGACATGGGATGCCCTTAATACTATATATGAGGGAAAGAATGATTCCACCATTCTATTTCTTCAATCTCAATTACACAATCTAAGCATGAAGTAGGGTGAGACATTATTAATAAATTTCACGGATGGGTTTTAATTATTTCGGGGACTTAGGGAGTGAATTTATTTTAATTTTTAATGTTATAGTGCAAAAAACAAATATGTAACATACAACAACAAAAAAATTCCCACAGGAATAACCCACTAGGTGTCGGGCATAGCCAAAAATGAACCTTTACAATAATGCCAAAATTTCTTTTCAGAAAATTACTCACTTTCCCCCTTTGATTTTTGAAAAAAAAATACCCCCTTCTTTTTATCTTTAAAAAAAATTCCCCACGTGTGGAGGGAGGGGAGGGGGGGCCTCCCACAGTCGTGTCTGTGTGACTGGAGTGGGGGGAGGGGGGGCGCCTCCCAAAGTCGTGCGGATGTGTAACTTGTGGAGGGAGGGGAAGGGGCGCCTCCCACAGTCACGTCTACACGACTGGAGTGGGGGGGAGGGGGAGCACCTCCCAACCGTCGCGTCTGTGCAATGTGTTAGGGGGGGGGGGTGTATCCTCCCAACGTCGTGCATGGATGCACAATGTGTTGAGGGGGAGGATTATCCTCCCAACGTCACGCATCTGCGCGCGACGTAAATTTTTTTTTTTAATTTTGCGCAACGTCGCACGATTGCGCGCGATGTAAAAATTATTTTTATTTTTTAATTCCGTGCAACATCGCGCGATTGCGTGCGGCATGGGGCATGGGGGGGATTGCATGATGGGCTACATGATCCTCAATCAGCCCAACAAAAAAAAAAAATTTAAATCTGCCTTCCCAGCACAGAAAAAAAATGCGTCCTCCCAGCAAAATAAAAATTTACAGTCGCACGTCCCAGCAAGCGTCTGCAAAAAAAAAATCCTGCACAAGCTCGGATACCATGTTAGAGTAAACAGCAATAACATTTTATTAATCAGCAGATTAAATAGAACATTATATGCCCTATTAAGCCCGGAGGTTACGGAACCACCCGTGGCTGAAATAGGCCCTGTTACAACAATAATGTAATAATAGTGCTAACAATAATGTACGCTAACACATTAGAAGCTGAAAAATAAAGGAGTTTTGGATAGAAATCTAAAGGAGAAGGATTCAGATGATTAAAAATTTTAGAAAGCAATATTGGAAATAAAATTGAATAGTAATAGAGCTGAAAATTAGAGGATTTTTTAAGCTTATTTGGACAACAAGGAGAGCTGCAAGATTAATAATTTTAGGGTAGTAAAGCAATAAGAATTGGAGCTGCAATTTTTACAAATTTGGGGTAGAAAATTGGTGAATCAAATGACCAAGAAACCTAGCTACAAAAAGAGACCAAAAGGTATGCAATATCGGTGCTATAAAAATTTCTTATTTGAACGTTCATATTAGCTTATTATTAAGTCTTTAAAAGTATTGTATTTGAGTTTTTAAAGTAGCCAAAGAAAATATATCAAGATTATATCTCCAAAGTTGGAGATGATAGAATTTCCAAGGGATTAAAACCTATAACAAAGGAAGGATAAGATAGAAATAATATAAGGAAAGGAAAAATATCAAATCCTTACTATCTCTTAGAAAGTAAATAAGTCAATAGTTTAAAATAGATAATAGAAGTATTATTATATTTAAAAGGCACAAGTTTTGGAATAAATTAGAATCTTGGAGTCACCAAAGAAGAAACCACCAAGAATAGAGATGAGGAGGAGCCATTATGAAAGAGAAGATAATAAGGAGAATTTTTCATGGAAGAAAACCACCATTACCATGTATTTTCAAAGAGAAGAGGCTCCACCATATTGGACAAGAAAACCATTATTTCAAGAAATCTAGTGTAACTATTTAAGGACTAAAATTATAGGTGAACAAGTAATAGAAGGGCATGAGCTAGTGTCTCTATAGATATATGTACAATAGTCAATAATACATTACAAAAAGGAGCATAAATCTCTATTAAAATTAAACACCCAGAAGTAGTGCTATTTACGTAGCAAAGTGCCAAGCAATAAAATACCAAACAAAGAGGTAAAATCACCACCAATAGAAAGAAACCAACTGAGTCCAAGTTGATTAACCACCAAATAAGTGGAAGAACCACCAGTCCAATGTAGAGGAGTCACCACCATTATCGAATAAGGTTACCTAGAGTACCACCACCATTCAACTAAAAACATAGTTGAGGAAGAGAATCACCATCGAAGGAGCTTTGATGAAGTTAAGTGAACCACCATTAGGGTTGCATAAACTCAATACAAGGTCATTGAAAGGAGGAAAACAAAGAGTTGATACTTATTTGCATCATTTAATATAATGCTTGCTACATAACACAAAAGTAAGAGAAGACACTTGAGTAACAACCAGCGTAATGTACACTTATTAAAATAGAAGGAAGAGCACTAAAATTGTTTGAACATTGCTCATTAATGAGCATCACATTTCAAGGAAATATGTTGAAAAATAAAGCAATCACATGGTATGAGATAAGATTGTTGTTTGCCATTTGGCATGTCAGACAGATTACCAACCATCATGAGGAGAGCTAAATCTTAGTCTGAGCACCAAGGAAGTGAATCCATCATTGTAGAAAGGATAAACAAGTCAAGTTTAGTGAAAAATTGAACGCTATCAAGAAGGTAGGAATTTATTATTGGATATTTTGAGTAGATGAGTTGTCATTGATGTCAAAAGTCAGTTTCAATGAGCAGTGCAAGAAGAAGCAATTCTGCAATCAGTACAAAAAGAAGAGTACGCTTCCATATGGTCAAATTTGATTCCAGGTGGTTAGATATGGTTCAAAGTGTAAAGAAGCCCAAGCAAAAAATATTATAATATTTTATTATAATATTAAAAAGAGAAAATTAAATTCATTATAAATTAATTAATATAATTTTATTATAAATTAATTTATTAATTAATTTAATTAACTTCCAAAGTTATTTAAGTTAATTATAACTTAATTTTAATTTAATTATAAATTAATTTATATTAAGTTATATAATCTTAAAGTGGATTATAAGGTTTAAATTAAAATTGAATTAAAATTTTTATTTAGCATCGAAGTTTTATAGCATGAGGTCTTCATGTATAAAAGGAGGGAAATCCTAAGTCAAAATCCCCTATGCATTCGATGAAATCAAAGCTCTAAAATTCATGCACAAGGAAGTGTAATGTTTTTACATTTCAAAGGTTTTCGGTGGTAGAGGATAGGATAAATAGGAGCGGGGCTCCTTTTTCCTCACACAGCACTGTGTAGCGTAGTTGGCAATGACAAGTTGTGTTAAGGTGTGTGGTAGGCAGGAGAACAAGGTTTGAAACCCACCGCATTCATTTTTCAAGGAAATAAGGTGTTTCATTTTTGTACTATGTCGATCGAAAGGAGAAGAGGAAGGCTTGAGCCTTCCCCTTCGTGTGGAGGATCGTAGCCCACATAGTGGGCTAGCGCCTCGATAATACGATCATCTAGGAGTGGTCTCACGTTCAAAATCCATCGAGGCCTTTTTTGTTGAGATAAAAGGTATGCGTTGATGTTACTTGCTTTGGTCACTTGATTATTTTGGATGTGCTAAGATTGAATAAATAAAATATTTTTGATGGTTTATAAGGTTTATTTTTGCTTAAATTAAATTGGATATTGAGTATTTGAGGGAAATAAAAGGGTAGGCAATATTATTTTGAAAGTTTAATTTTTTGAGGATGTTAATTTAATTCTTGGATTTATAAGGTGTATTAAGGTCAATTTTCTTGTATGCTACTTTTGGAGGTTGTTAATTAAAGTTTGATATTATAAGGAGTAATTAAGTAATTATTTTGACGTATGTTTTTGATGATTTCTCATTTCAAAGGAGTAATAAGGTGTATTTTTGTTTGATTATTTTTGTAATTGAGAAATATTTTGAGAGAGTGTTAGTGTGATATTTTATCATCTAAACATTGAAATTGGCAAAAAATAAAATTGTACTTAACACATGTTTTTAAGATCACTTCTTCATCAAACAAAAAGGTATGGGCACATCTTCCTAGTGAGTGATTGTTGGATGTTGTGAATGCTAAGCTGGAGTGAAAAGGATTTTTTTATAAGCATTGTTGAGTTTGATTGTTGAAGGTTTTTCTAGGTGATATTTGATAATCAAAACATTTTTTGATAAGCATTGTTGGAAATATTGAGTAAAGCTTTCACATGCTTGAACTAGGGTTTGTGCAAGAACATGAGTATCATTGTTATGTGAATTTGTGAACTATCTTGAACTAGGGTTTGTAAAAGATCATGAGTATCATTGATATGTAAAGTTGTGAACTATATTGAACTAGGGTTTGTGAAATATCATGATTATCATTGTTATGTGAAGTTGTGAACTATCTTGAACTAGTGTTTGTGAAAGAACATGAGTATCATTGTTATGTGAGATTGGTTGGAAATAGTTGAGTGAGTGTTCATATACTTGGAATAGGGTTTATGAGCAAGGATTATTTCATTGAGTGGAGTTAGTTGAGCCTAGTTAAGTGGATGTGTTGAAGTGATAGTTCAAGTTATGTGAAACAAATTATTCCATATTTTGAATTTATTTGAAAAATAGGTTGACTATTTTTTAGTGTGAAACATATTGAATCTCTAACAATTATCTATATGTTTCTATGGTAAAAAGAGAGATTTAAAGTGATTGATCATTGTTGTGAATGTGAAGCATATTGAGTCTATAAAAATTCTCTATATTTTTTTGTGAGATTGGACAAGTTCTAGTGAGGACTTGTTGAGCATATTTGAGTCAAGTCTTAGAGAAGACTTGTGGATAGATTGGTGTGAAATTTTGTGGAAGCTTACAATACATATTTGAGGATAAATATTATTGAGTAGATTGGACAAGTTCTAGAGAGAACTTGTGGATATATTAGTGTGAGATTTTGTGGAAGCTTAAAAGGCATATTTGAGACAAGTCTTTGAGAAGACTTGTGAGCAAAGTTGATTTATTGATTTTTTCAAACCTTGAATTAAGTTTTGGGGAAGATAAAACAGATTTTATTTGTGATTAAGTCAAGATTTTTGTTAAGGCTTGAGGATAGAGATTGAGGATATATTTGTGCTAGACTGAAGAACTATTTTTAGTGCAGATTTGAGGAAAGAGTTTGGTGTAGATTTGAGGATAGATTTGTGTGAGACCAGAGACAAATATTGATCATATTTATGCTAGATCAAAGGACTATTTTTAGTGTAAATTTGAGATAGAGCTAAGAGCAAGCTTTTGAGGTGATATAGTATAGAGGATGATAGTCTTTAGTGGATAGAGATCCATTAGCCAGGGCAGTGAGAACAAGTATTCTGAGTGAGGATAGGAGTCTTCAGTGGATAGAGATCCATTAGCTAGTGTAGTGGAGGTAGAAATTCTTCTAGAATATCACCATATAGAGCAGAAGAGAAAGAAGTTCTCTTATGGATAGAGATCCATAAACTTGATTAAGGGATTGTTATCTCCTTTGGATAGAGGTCCATAAACATTGTAATAGGGAAAGGATTCCCAAGAGATTTATTGAGAAAATATTAGCGAAATATTTTCTCCATGGAGTAGCCCACATTGGGTGAACCACGTTAAATTGGTGTATCTATTGTATGTGGTGATTTATGCATTGTTTTTATTATTGTAGTTGATATTTCTATTGATACATTGCATAATATTGATTGGAAAAGAAAAGTAAAAAGTGGTATTACATTGTTCAACCCCCCCTTAGTATAATATTGTGTTCTTCAATTGGTATCATAGGGGGTTCCTTTGGAAAATTTTAATAGCTTGAAGGAAAATCTTACAAGAACATAATGGATTCTAAAAATGTATCCTCAGATAATTCAACACTAGTATTTGATGGAAGTGATTATATATTTTAGAGTATGAGAATGAAGATTCACCTTATGGCACTTTGCAATGAAATATGGGAAGTAGTTGAAAGTGGATACACACCATCAACTACTCCACCTACAGAGAAAGATGGTGAGCTTCTACATCATTACAATTCAAAATCAATGAATAAAATTTTGAAAGGTTTGCATAGAACAAATTTCATAAAGGTTATGCATTGCAAATCAATAAAATGAATTTGGGATAAGTTGCAAAGCATATATGAAGGATATAAAAGTGTCAAAAAGGCAAAGATACGAAATCTCAAAGGACAATTTGAAGAATTAAGAATGAAGGATGAGGAAAATATTAGTGCTTATCTACTTCATGTAGACAAGGTTGTTAACACCATGCAAGAACTTGGACTTGAGGTTCAATAATGTGATGTTTGTGACAAGATCTTAAGATCTCTCCCAAAAATATTTAGTGAAAATATTTCTGCTATAGAGGAATCAAAAGATGGTAATCTTATGACAAGAGATGAATTGATTGGTATTCTTACATCTTTTGAGATGAGAAAAAAAGAGGAACCTAATATCCAGAAGGAAGTAGCCTTTAAAGATACTAAGAAGACAAAGGGTAAGAAGTCAGATGAGTCATCTAGTGATGAAGAAGCAAATTATGGTAGAAGGAATAAGGATCCAAGAAGATTTAAATATGCAAAATCTGTTAGATTTTTCAATTGTGGAAAGTATGGTCACTATACAACTTATTATCAAGAAGCTAAAAATAGCAACGATGAAGAAAAATAGGATCATAAGAACAGGGAATCAGAAAAATATAGGTACCAAAAGAAATGTAAGGATGGACAAGGCAAACAAGGAAAGAATTTCTTTCAAATACAAAAGAGGAGTTACTATGCAGACAAGGCAAGTAAGTACTCAAGTGATAGTGATAATAGTTTCTCATATAATGATAAATATGAAGTTCTATTTTTGATAGAAGAAAAAGAAGAAGTTAAGAAAAATTCACTAATAATTCTCAAGTGTTTTAGATGTGGTAACTTTGGTCATCTTGAATATAGTTGTACAAAGAGTGGTTTTAGTTTCAGTGATGATGAATATGAAGATACACTTGAAGTACCAGAAGAGAATATTCTAATGGAACTAGAAGAAGAAGGAGGCGATCCTATAGAAGATAATTCAGAAAAGAATGAAGATGTTTTCAAAGGAAAACAAATAGAGCAATAATAAGAGAAAGAAGAAGTTAATATTGAGGGAGAGCTTATTTATGTTTTTAACACATTTAAGAAGGTAAGAAAGCAAAATTACCAACTTAAGCTTTAGTTTCAAGAATGTGATGAAGAAAGAGAAAAAATTATAGAGGATCTAAACAAGTCAATTGCTAAGACAAAGTAGTTCAAGGATAAGTCAGAAGCAAAGATCTTAGAATGTGAAAGGTTGGAACAAGAAGTAGCTTCACTAAGGAAGGAAGTAGAAAACTCTAAGGATAAGTTGCACATGTTTGGAAAGAGATCAAATATCATAGATAAGATGATCAAGGTATAAATATGGTCAAAAAATAAAATATGTCTTGGTTTTGAACAGGTACAAAAGAAATAAGAAGATGATTCAATCTCAAGTTTTAAATAAGAAGAAACTTTAGAAGAAGATAGTGTAAGAGAAAGTGAGACTTCTGAGGATGAGTTTGAAAATAGGAAGTTCAATAAGGAAAATAACAATACACAAAAGAGGAAAATATATAATAGGAACCAACACAGGGTAAAAGAGACTAAAAGACCAATGAGGTCAACGCAAGGAAATTTCAATGGATGATGTTTCTCATATCACATATTTGGGCACAAGGCTTCACAGTGCAAGACACATGAAAGATAGAAATATGGAAACTTTAGAAATAAGCAACTTTTTCATGGGTATTGCTACTTATGCAATCAGTTTGGTCACAAGGCAATGAATTTCAGGGTTCATGACAAAAATAGAAATGGTTTCACCAAGAGAAATCCCAAGACATTTGCACCTCCAAGGAATAACAATATTAAGTGTTACAAGTACAATAATGATGTACATACAACAAAGTGGTGTAGATTAAAAATTCTAGAGACAACTAGGAACAGGAAAAATCAGAGGAATTAGAAGGATCAAATGAGAAGGAAAGTGGACAAAGGTAAATATCAGTGTATGCTAGAAGTAGAAATACTCCCACCCCAGAGTTAACCACATCAAGAGGAGGTGGGGGAGGGGCTAAGCTAAGAGACTCATTCTTAGTCCCAATCCCCAAATGTGACCCTTTGCCATTGATGTCAAAGGAGGAGATATTTGAGTAAGGGAGAGAGATTTGATTTAAGGAGAGAGCATTGAGTCAGGGGGAGCATTTTCCTAGGGGAATCAGAACAAAAAAAGGTTAAGGAAATTGGAAAATATAATTGGGTTGCCATCAATGAAAAAGGGGAGATTTTTGGACATTTTGATTAGATGAGTTATCATTGATGTCAAGAGTGAGTGGTCATTGATGTTAAAAGTCAGTTTTAGTGAGCAGTGCAAGAAGTAGTTTCGCAATCAATGCAAAAAGGAGAGTCTGCTTCCAGATGGTTAGATCCGGTTCCAAGTGGTCATATGTGGTTCAAAGTGCAAATAAGAAGCCCAAGCAAATAATATTACAATATTTTATTATAATATTTAAAATGGAAATTTAAATTAATTATAAATTAATTAATATAATTATATTATAAATTAATTTATTATTTAATTTCATTAACTTCCAAAGTTATTTAATTTAATTATAACTTAATTTTAATTTAATTATAAATTAATTTATATTAAGTTAAATAACCCTAAAGTGGGTTATAAGGTTTAAATTAAAATCAAATTTTAAAATCGATTTAGCATCGATGTTTTATGGAACGAGGTCCTCATGTATAAAAGGAGGGCAAATTCTAATTCAAAATCCCCTATGCATTCAATGAAATCAAAACTCAAAAATTAATGTGCAAGGAAGTGTAAGGGTTTTGTGTTTCAAATATTTTTGGTGGCAGAGGATAGGAAAAATAGGAGCAGGGCTCCTTTGTCCTCACACAGGATTGTGTAGCACAGTTAACAACAACAAGTTGTGTTAATGCGTGTGGCAGGCAGGAGAACAAGATTCGAAACCCACCATGTTTATTTTTCAAGGAAAGAGGGTGTTTCATTTTTGTGCTAGGCTGATAAGAAGGAGAGAAGATGAAGGCTTGAGCCTTCCCATTCATGTGGAGGCTTGTAGCCCACGTGGTGGGATAGTGCCTCAATAAGGTGCTTGATAGGGAGTTGTCTCGCATTCGAAACCCATCGAGGCCTTTTTGCTTGAGATAAAAAGTATGCATTGATGTTAATTACCTTGGTCACTTGATTATTTTGGATGTTCTAAGGTTGGAAAAAAATATATTTTTTATGGTTTATAAAGTTTTTTTTTGCTTAAATTAATTTGGATATTGAGTATTTGAGGGAGATAAAAGGGTAGGCAATGTTATTTTGAAAGTTTAATTTTTGGATGATGTTAATTTAATTATTGGAGTTATAAGGTCTATTAAGGTCAATTTTCTTGTATGCTATTTTTGGAGGTCGTTAATTAAAGTTGGATATTATAAGGAGTAATTGAGTAATTATTTTGATGTATGTTTTTTATGATTGCTAATTTCAAAGGAGTAATAAGGTGTATTTGAGTTTGATTATTTTTGTAATTGAAAAATATTTTGAGAGAGTGTTCGTATGATTTTTTGTCATCTAACCATTGAAATTGGTAAAGAAAGAAATTGTGTTTAAGATAGATTTTTAAGAGCACTTCATCAACAAAAATTTATGGGTAAATCTTCCTAGTGAGTGATTGTTGGATGTTGTGAATGCTAAGTTGGAGTGAAAATGATTGTTTGATAAACATTGTTGAGTTTTATTGTTTATGGTTTTTCTAAGTGAGAGTTGGTGATAAAAATATTGTTTGATAAGCATTGTTGGAAATATTGAGTAAATATTTCATATGCTTGAACTATGGTTTGTGCAAAGAACATGAGTATAATTGTTATGTGAAGTTGTGAACTGTCTTGAACTAGGGTTTGTGAAAGATCACGAGTATTATTGTTATGTGAAGTTGTGAACTATCTTGAACTAGGGTTTGTGAAAGATCATGAGTATCATTATTATGTGAAGTTTTGAACTATCTTGAACTAGGGTTTGTGAAAGAACATGAGTATCATTGTTAAGTGAGATTGATTAAAAATAGTTAAGTGAGTGTTCATATGTTTGGACTAGGTTTTGTGAGCATGGATTATTTAATTGAGTGATTTATTGAGTGGAGTTGGTTGAGCCTATTAAAGTGGATGTGTTGAAGTGATAGTTCAAGTTCTATTAAACAAATTATTCCATATTTTGAATTGATTTGAGAAAGAGGTTGAGTGTTTATGAGTGTGAAACATATTGAGTCTCTAACAATTCTCTATATGTTTCTATGGTAAAAAGAGAGATTGAAAGTGATTGAGTATTATTGTGAATGTGAAGCATATTGAGTCTCTAACAATTCTTTATATGTTTATGTGAGATTGGATATGTTATAATGAGGACTTTTGGAGCATATTTGAGGTAAGTCTTAGAGAAGACTTGTGGAAATATTGGTGTGAGCTTCTATGGAAGCTTACAATACAAATTCGAGGATAAATATTATTGAGCAGATTGAACAAGTTCTAGAGAGGACTTATGGATAAATTAGTGTGAGATTTTGTGGAAGCTTACAAGGCAGATGTGAGACAAGTCTTTGAGAAGACTTGTGAGAATATTTAATTGATTGATTTATTCAAACCTTGAGTTAAGGTTTGGGGCAGATCCAATAGATTTGATTTGTGATTAATTCAAGCTTTGTGTTAAGGCTTGAGGATAGAGATTGAGGATAGATTGTGCTAGACTGAAGGACTATGTTTAGTGCATATTTGAGGATAGATTTTGGTGTAGACTTGAGGACATATTTATACCAAACCAGAGATAGAGATTGAGCATGTTTGTGCTAGATCGAAGGACTATGTTTAGTGCATATTTGAGATAGAGCTAAGATCAAGCTTTGGATGTGATAGAGTATAGAGGATGATAGTGTCTAGTGGATAAAGATCCATTAGCTAGGGCAGTGAGGATAGGTCTTCTAAGTGGAGACAAGAGTCTTCAATGGATAGAGATCCATTAGCCAATGTATTAGAGGTAGTATTTCTTCTAGAAGATTACCAACCAGAGTAGAGGAGAAAGAAGTTCTCCTATGGATAGAGATCCACAAACTTGATTAGAGGGCTTGTGTCTCCTTTGTATAGAGGTCCATAAACATTGTAATAGAGAAAGGATTCCTAAGATATTTATTGAGAAAATATTAGTGAAATATTTTCTCTGTGGAGTAGCCCACATTGGGTGAACCATGTTAAATTGGTGTCTCTATTGTGTGTGGTGATTTATGCATTGCTTTGATTACTATTGTTGATATTTCTATTGATACATTGTATAATATTGATTGGGAAAGAAAATTAAAAAGTGGTCTTATAATGTTCACCCCCCCTCTCAGTATACGCTTGTGTTCTTCATTTATAATGTTCATCGACAAGTGATATAGGTGTAAAATATACTTTTCACCTAGGATACGAAGGACCAACCACAAAGGAGTTTTTTGGCACCCTAGAAGAAGCATCAAATTGAATACCAAGTATCCTGATAGAAGAGAAGCACCAATAATAACATAAGTAACACCTTATACATGCAATAAAAGCATGGGTAAGAGTGCTACTTGAACAGATACATAAAACATAGAAGAAGAGAGAGTGAAGTGTGAAATAATAGTGCATATGTGCTACAACGAAGGGAAGAGAGAGACATAATTTGGAGAGTAAAAGCATTGGATATTGAGCCTGAAAGTGAATTGAATGCATCATAGTGAATGAAGATCATCTTGACAGTGTATGGTACAAAATAAAGCAAGCAAGACAAAGTTTTGGAGTGCCATATTAAAGGAGGTCAGAAATGTTTAGTCTAATTTAAAACCTTTGCATAATATTAAGGAGATACAAGGCATAATATTGAATTCAAGGTTAATTAATTTATTATACTCAAGGTTTTTTAATAAAAGAATAAATAAGATATAGATTTACAACATTAGAAGAATTATTGAATGATTTAGAATTTTTTGAAGAAATATTTTTTTAGAAACATTTTGAAATGACCTCATTCAAATTGCATAAAAATATTTTACAAATAGTTTAACCTGAAGGAATAAGGATTTCTAAATTGAAAAAGAAATATTAAATTTGCAAATACATTTGTTTTCTAAATTTTCAACTAGGGAGTTATAAGGAATTCAACACCAAATTTAAGTTATTAAAATTTAGAAACTATATTATTGAAAATTGAAAGAAGCAAAACATAGAGTTGCTAGAAAGTTGTAAAATTTACTTTTAAAGAGGCATAAGAAATCCAACTTAAATATCTTGAAAATAGAACATTATCAAAATTAAAATTTTATCAAAATATCATTAGCTTTCTATTCATAAATAGGGAGAAATAAGATTATTGTCTTGAAGAGTAAAAGTTGAACATTAGGAAGTACAAAGGTTTCAACAAAGGTAACCTAGAAAGCTAAGCATTTTTTCAAGACCATATTGTATTCAAAATATTTGGGAGATACAAGGTATTCTAAAAAATGTGAGACTTGAAAATATATTATCAAATTTTATCTTATACTAGGCAGCTAAAAGGAATACTACCTAGAAATTTGAAAAAATAAATTCTTGACAAAATCATTGTTTGGTCATCAGTATATTAGAAAGTTAGAGAATTGAAAGTTAGTATTTGATTATATACTCTAAATATAGGGATTCATACAGAAGTCAACCTCAAAGTTTTAGAGATTTTAAAATTCTACCAAGATTGTTCTTTTTAAATCAAAGAGTTGCAAGAAAGATTACTTTCTATGAAAAATATTATTAAGTATATATGATTCGAGGAATCAAAATGGTTTAGAGACATACTTGATTCTAGAGATGATAATAGAAAAAATATAATTAAAATAGAAGAGTCAATATGGTTTAGAAATATTTTTGAGAATTCACAAGCTGATAGTTTGGCAAAAGTAGACTCTATAGAGACATATTCCAATGACATGATGAAAGAAATTAATGACAACTATATTAATGAAGATATTGGGAATAAAATAAAAAACCATACTCAAAAGGTAGAAAATAATATTGATCAAAATTTGTACTACAAATTTATGAAATAAGTAAAGATAGAATAGCTTTAGTTGTACACAAATGGTTTTACTATTTTATCAAGGAAATGGATGAACTTGATTTTTCAAATACAAGTAACAAAGGAGTAGAGAAATTTTCACAATGCACTTATTGCAACAAGATTGGTCATGAGAAGGAAAATTGTTGGACTTTACATCAATGTAAATATTGTGGAGGAAAATCTCACTCATATTTTTTTTGTTATTATAAATATATGTACTCTAGAATATTTGAAGAGATATTGATATTCAAACTAGATTGTATTTTTCAAGTTCTTATTTTTGAAGCATCTACTAATAATGAGTTAAAGTTTGAATTTTTTTAAGAACAATAAGAAAGGTCATCAATAGAACAAAAATAAAATATAAGAAAAAAATTAACTTGTTCTTCAGAAAAGATAAGAAAAGAAAAGCAAAAAACAAAAAGAAATAGAATGGATCGATTATAATCCACTTATGACTTGCAAGATAATGAGATCTCTTGTTCATCAAGGATACATAGAAAAATTTAAGAATGGAGATCTTATCAACCAATTTGAAATACAAAAAAATAGTGGAATGAAGAAGACAAGAAAAGATAACATGAGCTCCAAGAATAAGATGAATAATAAAATAAAAGAAGAATAAAAATCAAGTTGAGCTAAAGAACATATGAAAGAAAAATATCCATATTGAAGAGTAAAGTCTTCAATAACCAAATCATGTAATACAGGGGTGTTGGAATATATTACATTATTTGGTACATGCTAATGTACCATCTTGGGTACATCTTTAGATGAGGAGTATATCTTATATTAGGATTTGAGTAGTTACTTTATGCAATATAATAAATGCACAAATATTGTTAGAATGTGCAAGGTACTTGTTATAAATAGGAATATAAAGTATCCTAGGAATATAGAAGGCCAAGATTCATATTCTACCATATATTGGCCTTTGTAGTAGAGAGAAAAAGAGAGGGATAACCCTTCTAGCTAAATATGTTTGGAGGATTTGCATTGGAGCATCAAGGAAATGGGCTAGAATTATCCAAAATAAATACTTGGAGGGTAGAAAACACTTTATTAGTTGTTCTAATCCTCCATGTGGGTTTGTTTTTGATAAAATATAATCAATAGAAGGAATGTTCTAGGGAAACGTCTAAAATGGAGAGTAGGCAGGGGAAACAAAATTGAATTTTGGAAAGACCCTTGGATTCAAGAGTAGACTTTAGTGAACTATAGAAAGTTCAAAGATATTAAAGAAAATTTAACCAAAACCTATGATAATAAAATTAATAGTTACATTCATAGGGTGGGTGATTTTCAGTTGTGGAAAATCATGTAAGAATATATGCAAGGCTTAGGGGTAAATATCTGCAAAACCTCCTAAGGAATTATTTAGGTAGAGGTTTAGAGGAGGATCAAATAATATGAGGAAGAAACCAGCAAGGTAAGTACTTAGTGAAAGATGGATATAGATTCTTGGGTAAAGTAACCTTAGAGAAACTCGATCTTAAAAGAATTTGGAAGCTAAAAATCATCCTTAAATTTGCTATGTTTTTTTGGACTTCCATTCTCAATAAGATCCTTACAAAAGATAATTTTTCAAAATATGGATTGTGGTTCCAACTGTTTGTGTCTTATGTAACAAAAGGATGTGTGTGGACCACCTATTTGGAACTTGTGATTTTTTTTATGATATTCTAAATATGCTATTGAGAGAAGTTAATGTTGCTTGGGTAATTCCAAATTCTCTAATAAATATTTGGGAACAATGGCACTTAGGAAGCAGTATTTTTTGACAAAAATACATTCCACATATTTGTTGGGGATTTTGTTGGAAAGAAATAGATGTGTTCAAAAATAAAACCATAGGAATAATTAGGGTTTGTGCCAGGATAAAAACAACCCTATTGGAGGATTGTATTAAAAACAATGGACAATAAATTCTTGCAACGATCCTCTCTAGGAAAAAAGATATATTAAATATGGAAAAAATCAATAAGGTGAGACTAGATACTAGATGGGAACATTTCCATAAATACTGGTTAAAAATTAACTTCAATGGAGCTACAAAAGGTAACCCATGTCATGCTGGTGGTGGGAGTCTCATTAGTAATGATGGAGGTCAGGTAGTAGTTGCATATGCTGAGGATATAGGAATTACCACAAATCATCAAGCTGAAGCAAAGACAATGCTTATAGGCCTCCGAATTGTAGTGAATTTGGATTTTAGGAGAACTGTTCTTGAGGGGGATTCCAAGAATATTATAACTTCCCTTAAAAAAATGGAGTTAAATAATTCTATTATTTTCCAAATAATTACATATGCGATGAATGTTTTTGGAAACCTAGAAGAAATTCAAGTTAAACATATTTGTAGAGAGGGAAACAAAGTTATCGATAAAATGGTGAATACAGTAGTTAAATCATAAAATTTCAAAATATGGACATATGCCCCCATGGAGTTGGAAATATTATAAGAATTGATAATTAAGCTAGGAGATAAAGAGGGATGAGCAAAGAAAATACTTATTAGTATCATGTGATGAAGGATTTCAGCACACTAAATTACATTATTATCAATAGTTTCTTTATCAATTACGTAAAGCATTGAGCACTGCATCAGCTATGTTAAATAGAAGTATAGCAGGAGGAATATTACTTCAGCTTCTCCATCAACAGGTTTAGCCCAGGTTTGTTTGCTTTACTAAGATAGGGCTATCTTGCATTTGTATGATCTTCTCTTATTTTTTTCTTGTATATCTTTTGAGCTTTATTTAAAGGGTTGGGGTTCTTCAACCCTTTTTTTTATAAATACCAAAAAAATATAGAGGGAGAGTGCAAGAGAACATTATAGTAGAGTACATTCTCAAGTTAGATACAATGTAGATCATGTATGAAGAATGGAGCATTTGAGATCTCCACATTTTGTATGAAGATCCCATTTTCATGAGCTTTCATTAATGGTAGTTTTATGAGTTATTATATAATTTTATTATGAGTTTTACATGCTTATTATATTACCATTATCATATATTTAATATTGCATGTTCATTTTATGCTTTGTGGTTGTATTTCTTTAATTATTCAGCATCAAAAGCTAACATTTTTTTATTGTTTTACATATTTTTTCTTTTCTCTTCAATACAATAGGGAAGGAAACCACCACTACTCTTTAAAAAATTTCCATGTACAATGGGAACAAGGACCTAGTGATAAGGTTCGATGTAGTTCCCATGTTGGTGGATCTTGTTGACAACAAGGATGAGAAGTTGGGTGTTGTTGCAATGAATGAGGCCCGTATCATGCTCTTTGTTCTTCTCGGGTATGCAAAAGTATTGGAGGCCATTGGATGCAACAAAATTCCACTTTTTTCCATGCTAATTGATTTGGTCAAAGTGGGAAGTGAGAAATAAAAGGAGAGCACCATTGGATTTTTGGTGGCCATGTGCAGAAGTAGTGGCAATTATATGGTGCAGAGGTTGGTTACACAATTTCCTTAAAGTATTATTTTGGCCCTACAAATAGTGGTATGGATGGGATCCCCTTGAGCCAAAAATAAAGCAAATTCTCTTATCAAAATTCTAGATATGTAGTTGTTGAAGCCTTAAGAAGTTGCATTTAACAATGATATTGGAAAATTGACTATCATTTTAGTGTTATGCACAAGTAGTTGTGCTATGCTATTAGTTTTAATTAGTATATATTTTAACCCTCTTGGGATCAGATCCACTTTGATTATGTTTGGGGAATTAAACACCCCCACTTCCATTAAACACAAAATAACAATAAAATATGTTTAATCAAGTAAAAAATCTCAATATCCTCTTATGTTTTGGAGTGTACTTTTTTTGTTGTTGATTTTGGTAAGAATTTTTCCTATATTTTCTATTCTTAATTCTTCAAAAGTTCCATAAATTTACTTTTCAAGATTCCTTGTAGGCTTTACATTCTATGTCTTTTTAGGCTTCACATTCTAGGATAAAATATTTTTTGATATCCATTGCTCTTGTTATACAAAAAGGCATATATTTGTTTTGACCATACCTCTTGCATCTATCAATTTTGCATCTAAGTTGGTATGAATTAAATATTAGCTAGGCTATAAGCATTTTTTTCCTCCCATTTGATATTTTCTTGTATGTACTTTTTGTCTTTATTTAAAATTTAGGTTGAACTCGATGATGTAATATTGTTCTTTCATTCTTAAATTTTTCAATCCACATGACAAGTTTTAATTTTTTCCTCATGTACTCTTTAATTTCTTTGCTGAAATTTTTGAACTTATGAAATTGGGTATTTTTTTCCAACTATTTGTTGTTTTCTTTCATGAATGTCTTTTTCTATTTAGTTTTTCTTTGATTACCTATTTTTAGCAACCTGCTACTTTTCATTATTTAGGTACCCATAGTATCATAACCTTTAATTTAATTGGAAACATATTTATTTCAAAAAATAAAATCTCATGTGGAATTTAATGTTTTTTTTATTTTTTTTAATAAAGGGGTAAAAATTTATTGATAAAAATTTTGGATTACAGAGTACAACTGAGCTTCCAACCAGGACTCAAATAACTAGCCAAACATGCTAAAACCACTAGACTAGAATGACACCCATAAAAGACAACAAGAACAAACCACATTAAGTTTGTACATCATTATGGATCAAATCCCACAGGCATTGAGAGTCCCTAGATGGGAGACTCTCCCAATTATTGATACTCCAAGGATCTAGCAGCTTAGAAACCCTTTTGTCCAGGTAATCAGCAACCACATTCCATTCCCTTGGAATGTGCACAAAGGATATAAATTTGAACACTTCACTCATTCTGAGAATCTGAACGACTACAGAGGCCAACTGCAAATTAAATTCCTCCACCCTTTTATTGTTTAAAATATTAACCACAATTTTAGAGTCAGACTCGCAGATAATCCTATGTTATCCAAGAGAAAACACCCTCTAAAAGGCCTAAATAATTGTAATAGCTTCCATAAAATTATTGGAGTGAACACCTTTATAAATGGAAAAAAAAATTGACACCACCAGTAGAATCTCTTCCAACACCGCCAATGCTAGCATGTCTAGGATTACCCTTGGACAATCCATCAACATTAATTTTTAAAACTCCTCTAGGGGGTGGCCTCCACTTACCATCTCTTCTAACCTTCTTTTTGAGCTAAGGAACCCTACTAGGGCTAGAAGAGTTCACACAATCCCCAAAGAGACCAAGGGCTTATTGTACCTTCTCCTCCCTAGAATCCAAAAGAGGGTCCACATCACATTTGTTATGGATGGTTTCCTAAACCATCTATAGGATCCTTTGCCAAATCTGTTGAACCAAATAACTACCCTAAAATATGTGTCAGTTTTGTTTGAGACAAATTTTCTAGATGATGCAATAAGGGCCCAAATTCCAAGCCACCCGAAGGAAGGGGGCCTTGGCCAGAGGTCTGCCTAGACTACTTCAAAACTCCACTAGGGACAACACATGAAAACATGGATGGTTCCAAGCGCTCCACCAATGGTGCCAAATATCTTTGGAAAAGGAGCATTGGAAAAATAAATGAGAAAAGTCGTCCTCATTCTTACTACAAAGGACACAAAAAGAGGGACCCTAAAATCCCCTCTTCCTCACATTATCCCAAGTGAGGCATTTATTACGAGCTACCAACCAGAGAAAGAAGTTACATTTTGGCTAGACAAATTTGTTCCACACCTTTTTCCACCAAGTGGCAGGAAGACTCCCATACTTTTGCTTATCAAGAACTTGATAACCATAGGCTACCCAGTAGGTTCCCTTAGGATCAGGGTTCCAAGCTAGAATATCTTTACCCCTCAATGAAGAACAAGGCCTCCCCATAATAATAAGAGAAAGCACCTCTCTTTCCTTCGTCAGTCCCCCCTAGGGCCATTCTTGTGGATCTTTCCACCTATACATCTCCATATTTACAAAATAATGGATTTTATTAAAGTCCTCCACATGATACCAGCCTAATTCCAAGAAAAAAATTCTTAGGGAACATAACCTAGGATATTGATTTAAGATAGGAGGGTGACCATCCCAAGAATCCTCCTAAAAAATAGCATTTGGTTCCTGATTGCAAATACAGAACAAACCCTGCTTGATTAAATTAGCTCCTCTTTTCATAGTGTCCCAGATAACTAAACCTTTCCCAACCAAGCTGACTATAGGGATCTCAGCCTCAGAAATACCTCTCAAGTATTTACAAGATAATATTTTAGCCCAAATATGATCTTGAGAGGTACACCATCTCCAATAAATTTTTGCATCCAAAGCCTGCCCAAAAAGAGTTGTCTATCGCAACCCAAGGCCTCCCTCTTACACTGGCCTACATATAGAATGCCACCTAACCAAACTCCATTTATATTGATCAATTTTTCTAGACCATAAAAACTATCTTGACAAAGCATCCATGTCCTTGATGAAGTGATAGGGATATATTTGTACAAAACATCTATAAATGGGTAAAGCTTGAACAACATATTTTAAAAGCAACAATCTACCTGTAGTGGATAGCCATCTAAAATTCCAGTAATTCACCTTCCTTATAAACTTATCAAGCATAGACTGCCAATAATATCTAGGTAGAGGATGAGATGAAATTGGAATACCAAGATAAATGAAGGGGGGAGTCCCAACCTGGAATCTTAGAATGCAAGAAATCCTGGATTGAATAAGAGGAGGGGTATTGAAGAAGAAAAATAGAAGACTTTTCCTCATTAATCAACTGTCCGGAAGCACCGGATATATTTCAAGAGACTGTCTAATATTTCTAGCTTCCCTAATAGTGACAACTCCCAACAAAGTAGTATCATAAACAAATTGAAGGTGGTAAAGATGTGGCAAACTACTATCCCACTTCCACCCCTAAATGAGACCTTGCATGACTCATAAGGATAAACAAATAAGGAGATAAAGGATATCCTTACCTCAAACAGCTTTTATGGCTCATTATTAACAAGAACAGAGAATGAGGAAGAAGAAACACAACTCATAACCCATCTAATCCATTCCTCCTCAAATCCAAAAGCAATAAGAACTTTCTAAAGAAAGGACCATCTGACCTAATCATAGGCTTTGGCCATGTCCAACTTAATGAACATAGTTTTCTCCTTAGAAGTTTTCATCGAGTGAATAGCTTCTATAGCAATAACAACCCCATCCAAGATTTTTCGACCAAAAACAAACCCTCCTTGCTCCTCATAGATGATTTTTCTCAACCATATCTTCAACCTCTCAACAATAATTTTTGTGATGATCTTATACACAACATTGCAAAGAGCAATAGTCCTGAACATATCCAATGAATTTGCTCCCTCTTTTTTGGGTATAAGCACCACAAAGGTAGCATTTAGGGCCCTTAGCATCTTTTTGTTCTTTTGGGACTCATGGACCACCTCCAAAATATCAAATTTGATTAAATCCCAAAACTCCTAATAAAACTCAATCGAGAATCCATATGGTCCTGGGGATTTTTCTTTTTCATCTTAAATACAACATTTTCCAACTCCTCAAGGGAAATTGGACCCATCAAGTGCTCATTCATCTCTCTAGAAACAATTTTTGGAATACAATTTAGAATAAGCTTTTCATTCTCATCATTTGATAGGGAGTCATCCTTGAAGAGAGGAAAAATACCTCTTAGTCTCTTCTAAAATATCCTTGAAAGAAGAGAGCAGGGCACCCTGAGAATTCACAAGAGAGGTAATCAGGTTACCATTATAGTGAGCCTTAATTGAGTTATAAAAGAATGTTGTGTTCTTATCCCCTTCCTAAAGCCAATATACTCGAGCTTTTTGTTTCAAAAAAAAATCTTCTTTTAGTTCCCATTCAGCAAGGTCTTTCGCAGCCTCAGATTCCTCAACAATAAGCTCCTTCATGAATCCCTGATCTCTAATATTCCTTGAAGCTTCTTCCATCCTCCTAAGAGTTGCCATATTATACAAGGAAAGGTTCCCAAAATTTAGTCTATTCCATATCTTCAATTTATGTTTTACAAATTGTAGTCACTTCATAAAGCAATACATAGTGGTGCCATGAGGAGGTTTGCCAGTGGTCCACCAGCCTTGCATGAAATCATGAAGCTTAGGATCACAAAGCCACATAAGTTGAAACTTAAAGGATTGATTATTTTTTAGCCCTAACTCCAAAGCAGAGAGTTTGATAGGCCAATGATCAGAACCCCTACCCTCCAGAATCATAGAACTAGCACTTCTGTTATTACCCATCCAATAACTGGATATCAAAAACCTATATAGTCTCTTTAATATGGAAGCTCCCCCACACCTTCTATTATGCCAAGTAAATATCCCATTTTTTGGCTTGATGTCAACCAAGTTTAGGGCCTGGATATGAGCACTGAAGATAGAATAAAAAGGCTCGAGATGGTCCACCCCACCATGTTTCTCCTCTAGACAAGTGATAGAGTTGAAGTCTCTAGCCAAAATCCATGGGTATAGGGGAACCAAACTTATCACAAAGTAAATTTGCTCCCACAAATTCACTTTACCATTGTAATCAATAGGAGCATACACATTTGTAAGTAGGATGGTTTCACCATATTCATTATCATGCCCGACCATCGAAATAGACCATCTGCTAGAAATCCAAGTAAGAGGTGATATCTTAACCGGATTCCATAAACAAGCGATACCACCAACATATCCACATGCACCAATACACTGGCATTACCCTCTTCTCCACAACTTGGGAGAAATATTGAACATACTATCAATAGCCAATTTAGTCTCCTGAATAAACACCACATCCAAAGAATGCACACAAACCAAATCACGAACAACTTTTTATCTGGGGATGTTGTTCAACCCCCTTACATTCCATGAGAGGATAATCATTTTTGGGGGTTATAAAAATGGGATTCCAATGTTCTCACCAAGCCTGACTCCACCAAAGTCTCCCCCATTAACTTAATTTTATCCTGGTCCTTCTTCCGACCCACCTTCATATTCTTATCCAAAAAATGTTTTTAATTATTTTTTACTACAATCCCAACACCGTAGGAGTTTTGTAGTCCAAGGATGACTGCATCAATGCCCGAGTAGGAGAGGGCATAAATAAATTTGTACCACTTTCCAAAATAGTTTCCCTTATAGGGCTAGATCCAACCATGTCCCCTATACTTAGATCCAAATCCCTTTGTTCTTCATTTAAACCCCCTAGATCTGATTCCTTAAGTTCCCCCTCAAGAAGAGACATATGATTTGACCTTGTTATATTTACATTAGGTAGCGACATTTCAAGTATCTCCATGCACTGATCAAGATCATCTAATATTTCAAAACAGTTGAGTAGAGCATCTGGCTGGCTATCCTTAAGGTCTTTTTTTTCCCTTCGTCCTCTATTTTGGGCTTTTACTGGAACAAAACCTTCCTTATCCCGCTCCTTTTCCTTCATCAGGGCTTTTCCTTTATCAAAAATTTGTCTAGACCGAGAGGTCCCAGGATTTGAAGCCACAGGAGGGACAAACTTAGGGCATTTTCTTTGTAGGTGGCCATATTCACGGTAAATCCGACAACAAAATGGAAGATCTTCATAGTCAAGTTTTTGAACCCATGTAGTTGATCCAAATTGTATTTCAATATAATATGGAATAGGATTATTTAAGTCAATTTCAACACAAATACGAGCAACAAAGATTACCTTTTTATCCATTTTCTATTGTTACAGTCCAACCAACTTCCCAGGTAGAAGGGTAATCTTATGCAAGATATCAGTTCTCTAGAATTCCAACGGGAGCCATGGAAGCTGCACCCATACTAGAACCCACGATGACCGCTCCTCTGATAGGTTTAAATCCATGTGTCAAGGTTTAAGAAAGAGTCCCACTTGGTTATAGAAATAAGGACCCCCTTCAAATGCTTTGTTACGATCTGCAATACAAGAGAAAACCACCATAAAATAGTTGTTCGCACTTAGCATCACCTCCACATCGCCTTCAATATTCCAAGTCTTCCTGACCCAAGCCTCCAAAAATGGGAGAGAAATTTGGATGCCCAAAAATTGTTTAGTTATATACTCCACATATTCCACCACTGAGTTTGGTTTAACCACTAGAACTGGCCTGGCTTCACATCGTTCCAAACATCCATTGTTCTTTAACAAGCAGTTCCCGACATGCACTGGAAAATCATGTTCCTTCTAGTAATTTTCAGATGAAAAACATCACGAGCATGCACTCTCATTTTCGAATTCGATGCCATCATGACATTCCTCCATTTTTTCAAACCTCCTCCAGAAGCTGCTGCCATCTTCGTAGAGCAGTTTTTCTTCATCAAACCCTAGTAGAGTCTAATGTTTTTTTGAAATTATTTGTAATGAATCACTTTTGTTTTTTTCTATTTGTTTTCATTTAAAATTTGATATGTTGCTATCCCACACCTCACATCCCTATAACCCACTGAAATAATCAATAACCCAAAAAATATCCTAAAGATATTTCAATCCCATTAATATATTTCTTATCTCTATTTTACATTGAGTAATGTGCCCTCCATATTGTTTGTATTTGTTTCATCCTACATGTTCCTTAATTGAGTTTACTTTGAAAATATAACCCAATGTATTTACATTTTGTTGTTACCTCTAAAGGATTTCCTTCAAACAAAATATATGATTGTTTTTCTCTCTTCTAGTAGAGAAGACTATAAACATAGTCTTGCTAATATCTATTTGCATCCTAAATTCTTTACAAAAATTCTCTAAAGCCTTTAGATGTTTTTTTTAACTTTTAAGTGTCTTACACATCAATATGAGATCATTAGCATTGTTGGAGATATTACATTATTTGGTACATTAAAGTACCATAAAGTACTATTGTAAATATTAGTTTAGAAAGCAAGTTCAATATTTATCTAATGTATATGTCAAAGTGTAAAGAGTGTTTATGTATTATGTAAGGTGTCAAGAGTGCAAGTGAGGTGTGAGTTATGAGTGTGTAAGGTATCAAGTGTGCAAGTAAAAATTCATAATATGTGTCAAGATGTGAAGTACAAAGTTATGTAATCATGAGATGTTTTGTCATAATTTAAGGGATGTGAAATGTTGCATCTTCCATGCGTTTGAGGAGAAAAATAGTTAAAAAATACATAGAGGAATTGGTAACACCATTAGATGCTGCCATATAAAACATAACCTTTTCAAAATCCTACTTTTTTTATAATAAAAATAAATTTTCTCTTATATCTAACTTAGTTTAAGGGGTTAGTATATATTTTTTTTTTAAACAACAAAGCCATCCAACTATTTCATATTTATAATTTTTTTCAAATACATAGAAGAATCGGTAACACAATTGGATGTTGCTATATAAAACCTAACCTAGTGGTTTAGAAGAAATTAATGGAACCCCAACCCTTACTTTTTTTTTAAGATAAAAACCAATTCACTCTTATATCTAACTTAGTTCATCTTTAGAAAATTAGTATATTTTTTTCCTTTAAAATATGAACCATCCAACTATTTCATATTTGTAATTTTTTTTCAAATGAATACACAAAGAGAATAAGTAATACCATTGGATGTTGCCATATAAAATCTCACCTTCTGGTTTAAATAAGTAAATGAGACCCTAACCCTTAACACCATTGCATGTTGTCATATAAAACCTCATCTGTTGGTTTAGAAGAAATCAATGGTACCTTATCCTTCATGACATCAAACTGATGGAAACAACAGACAAACACTTGGTTGCTACCATCAACCTAAGCCCTAACCACTATGAAAAGAGACCAAAACACATTTAAAATAAGTCAATGAGACCTATCCTTCATTACATCAAACTGATAGAAACAACAGACAAACACTTGGCTGCTACCATCAACCTAAGCCCTAACCACTATGAAAAGAGACCAAAATATATTTAAAAGAAGTCAATGGGACCTCGACCTTTCATGGTATCGAACTACGACAGACAACTAACAAACACTTGATTGCTATCCAACCTATCTTCTTTTGAGTATGTTGTAATTTAAACCTTCAACTTCTTAAAAATATACCAAAATTATAACCACAAAATAAAAACTCTAATCACCATAATTTAAACCTTCATCAAAATTTCAATTAAACCTCGTGTTGTATTTGTCTCCTTTATAAATAATCCTTGGGGCTGGTTTTTTGGTCAAATTCAAGCAAAACTAATGTTGTAGCCTCTATAAATTTCGAAGAAACAGTCTATTTCCGAATAAAGAAATAAGACTAGTTATATAATCTAAGGTGAATGTCGGCAAAATTTCGTATTTGTCTCACTTTATAAATAATCCTCGGGGCTGGATTTTTCGGTCACTGTCAAGGAAATCAAATGTTGTAGCCTCTCTTTATAATTTTTGAAGAAACGGTATATTTTCTAATAAACAAATAAAGAAATAAGGCTAGTTATATAATCTAAGGCTAATGCTACGTTAAACCAAAACAAATTGAATTCGTCTACCAATATGTTGTTCGAATTGATTTATGTCTCATGTGGAGTCTAATTGTTTAGAACTTTCTTTGTGCTTTATAGTCGAGAATATCCAGATATAGCTGAAGTGGGTTAACGTAGTCGACTTTATCGTCATGCTGGGACTGAGTACGTTGTTCGGACACATCTTTCGACAATGCAACTCCAACCTAAAAAGGTGTAGATACATGAGTGCATTGTTCCATTCTAAAAAGAATAAGTTTACAATGTATCTTTTTTTGGCTAATCCATATCTTCTTTTCACCACAATTTTTCTTCACTTCAATAACCAAGAAATAGTATAATGAGCCAAGGTCTTTCATGTCAAATTCTCTTGACAACTCAGACTTGGTTTTTTTCATAAGATCTTTTGATTTTCTAAAAAGAAGAATGACGTCTACATATAACATCAGAGAGTGATTACCTTCATGCTTGAGATAGATACAATGATAAACATCAGTTCTCACAAAACCATGTCTAATCACAAAGGTATCAAAACTTTTATATCATTACCTTGAGGATTGCTTCAACCCAAACAATGACTTTCTTAGCTTACATACAATATTTCTCCCACTTACTTCAAATCCAACCGGTTGCTTCATGTAAATGTCTTCATTGAGATCTCCATAAATAAAAGTTGTCTTAACATCCATTTTCTCAATTTCACAATCATTTGCAACAACTAATGCAAAGAGTAATCTAAAAGATGCAATATTTACCATGGGAAAAAATGTTTCTTCAATGTCAAGCCCTTCAATCTAAGAGTATCCTTTTGGTACTAATCTGGCTCGATATCTCTCAATTGAACCATTAACCTTGTATTTCCTTTTAAACATCCATTTACAACCAATTGCCTTTCTACCCATAGGCAAAACTTGCAAGTCCTAAGTCTTATTTTTGTCTAGTAATTACTTCATCACTAATGAGAGCATATTTAACACCTACAAGCTCATCACTCATGGAAGATAATGCACAATTATTGTATTCATCATAACCAACTATAATTGGTGCACTCCTTTATCATTGACTTATTCTCAAAGTTTACACCTCTTGAATAATGTCAAAATTTTGGAGTTGCTCCTTATGTGTAGGTTGTTCTTCTACAACTTGAGGCTTATTGGACTCTTCCACAATAATTTAATTATCATATTTATGCTATCAATTACATAAAATTCATTAGTATCATGTGGCAAAGGAGTAGAAGTGAGATCTACACTTAATGGTGGAAAAATTTGTGGCTGATTTTTAGCTTGTTGATTTCTCAAACTAGTAGTTATATCAAATTATTCTTGGTTGTTTGGGGTTGTTTCTATGAAATCTTATTTTTTGTTGATGTCTTATTTGAATGCTACATCATGATTGAACACATGGTGATGGTGTGAAGGTTCAATACTTTGTAATCTTTGATTCCATCACCATATCCAATGAGTACTCTATTAACAAATTTATTGTCTAGTTTTTTATTATTTTCCTTGGGTACAAGAACAAATACTTCACACCCAAACATGCTCAAATGAGAAATCGAGGGTTTTAATCCACTCCAAGATTCCTATCGTGTTCTCCCATTGAGAAGGTGATATATTATTCACGTAGTTAGTTGTATTAACAATATTTACCCAAAAACTATTTATTCAAACCTACATCATCGCTCATGCTTCTTGTCTTCTCCAACAATATCTTATTGATATTTTCTACAACTTCATTCTATTATGGCATATATGAAGATGTTTTTTTCCTTTCAATACCATGCAACTTGTAAAAAGTATTGATTTCCTAGGAGCAATATTATCCACCATTATCACTCTTCAAAGCCTTCACTTTCTTCTTAGTTTATCTTTCAACTGTAGCAACAAACTCTTTGAAGCAAACATGAACCCCTAAATTTTTTTTAAGAAAGTAAACCCATTATTAGTTGTAATTGGATAGTAAATTTTAATTTCTTTTTACAAAATAAAAACCTTCAAATTAATCCTTATCAAAAGCCCTATTGTTTTTTCCAAACTATTCAAAATCCCCTCAAAACTTTCCAAATCAATTTTATAATGTGCAATTAGTTTAATTAAGGGTTTTGTATTAAGAATTAGGGTCTACATTCCTTTTTGTTAGGTATTAATTGCTATCTTAGATAAATTAATTATATTTTTTATAAATTTCTACTAGAGCGGGTTGTGACATACTATCTCCCTTGGATTAAACACTTTCCTTTGTGTTTCTCATCAGTTCCTAGCTTAGTTAATGCAGGAAAACAATAAAAATAACATTAGTTCTTTACAAAATAGTTAGAACCCTCATCCTTTTCAAACATAGTACTCTCCCAAAGCTTTTTGGTTCTGATCTACCAAGGTAGAGAGCATACTCCCTAAGCTCTAAGATTTCTCTCCTCCAAATTAATTGTCTCTCCTTTTTATAATTCTTCCCAAATTCCTCTTTCCTTCATGAGCAAGAAGGTGGGTTTATTATTAAAATAATAAGTGCCTTTTTTGAAGTCAACCCAAAATAGTGAAATTAATATTTAAAAAAAAAGAGATTCCAAGGGGTAAGGTGAGAGTACTTTGTTCATTTTGGACCTCCCCTTTCCTAGGATAAACTTACAAGGTCAACCTTAGAACTGTTATGAAGAAGTCATGTGGAAGTAAGAATAGTTTATCCACTAATAAAATATATTCTTATTATTAAATAATGACATTGCTATTTTGGGTCCAAATAAAAGTGAATAAGTGTAATAAGGACATATAGATCTAACTACCCTTTTTTATTAGTTGTAATTGGACTGTGTAAATTTTAATTTCTTTTTACAAAAGAAAAACCTTCAAATTAATCCTTCTCAAAAGCCCTATTGGTTTTTCCAAACTATTAAAGATCCCCTGATTGCCCTCCAAAACTCTTAGAATTAGTTTTGTAGTGTGCACTTAGTTTAATTAAGGATTTTGTAGTAAGAATTAGGGTCTACATACCTTTTTGTTAGGTATTAATTGTTCCCTTATATCAATTAATTATCTTTTCTTTTTAGGTCCTACTAGGGCGGGTGGTGACATACTACCCCCCTTGGATTAAACACAGTCCTCTGTGTTGCTCATCAGATCCTAGCTTATTTAATGCAGAAAAACAACAAAAATAGTGTTAATTATTTACAAAATAGTTAGAACCATCATTATTTTCCTTGTTTCCATTGCCTTATTTTTGACGATAAGCAACATCTTCTATCCACAAGGGTACGTGGTCCTACAATAATACAAAACATCAGTAGTAACGTGTCCTTGAATCACTAAAACATCCATATTACAATAATAAGTATTGAAAACATCCTCAATACACAATTTTCATCATATAATCAAAGCATCAAAACATCTATCATTATATAGCCAATTATAATAGAGTACTGCAACAATAGAATTGCATAATATTTTTAAAGAGATAACATGAAATTATATTTTTATAATAAGTTAGACACAACCTGTCTAATTAGATTCATCAAAAACTCTCACAAAGGAGTATCACACTATATCTTGATAGCCCTTTTTTTTTAATTAACCTGCTATAACTAGGTGCCCAGATATAATTTCATAAATATCACTTCAAAATACCTATATATCCTAGAGTCAATTTGGTAAACCATTACCAGGGCATCATCCTTGATGTCCCCTAGTGTCCATCCCTATCAGCCTATTGAAATTCATGCCTCAGGAGAGACAAATGTCAAGTGCAATCCTCAAAATATCCTAAGGTACACCACTTAATACCCACATAATGTGGAGAGTTCACTTAGGTCTTTCAATTTGATTCACCAATGGCTCAATAGTGGGAGGAAAAGAACTTGAATATTTTTAGTCTCTAATTATCAAAATCTATTACCAATAGCAATGGTTATCTCTACTATGTATAAGATGCCATACTGATATCTGTGGTCATTGATATACTGATAAAGTGTCATTCAAATTTTTTATCATTTTTTATTACAATGTTCACACTCGCTATCTATAAGGTACTATTTTATACATATTATCATCCACTGATAATTTATATGTCCTCACTTAATCCATGTAAGGTGTCATTCTAATCATACTATCACATACTGATAGTAATTATGACCACACTTACTTTGTGTAAGGTGTAATTCTAGTCGTACTATCATCCATTGATAGTAACTATGACCACACTTACTCCATGTAAGGTGTCATTATAGGTATTAAAACATGTTTTATTCAATTTTAAGAAAGGATCTCATACTCTTATTTAAGGATAGATTCCCTATCTATACCTCCTAAGAGTGTTCCAATCCTAACTATGAATAGAAATCTCATGTCTAATATTTTCCCATTAAGGTTAATTTTAAATATTAATTAGAACAATATTTTCTTTTATTAAGCTCGTTGGACTCACACATAGATGCATCCTGAAATACCCCTTCTTACCCTCCAAGACATTACTTGAGAATTGGTAGCTACATATGATACTCAAGGGATTGACATGCATGATAGGATATTTGGTCCAAGCTTACCTGCTTAGGATCTTCCAAAAGCTACCTAATATTTGAAACCTTTTGAGCCACCACTTAGAACAAGAAGACTCTAGCATTGGGATTATCAGATCCAACTCTTAATGAAATGCAATAAAAAATATTTTTTCTTAATATATTATTATTATAATAATATAAATCACTCATTAGATAAACATTGATTTATATTACATATAAAAATACATGTTTATGGGCTACATGAGTGTAGTCTTCTAGATTATACAATGTGTATCCTTATAATACACAAGGATTGGATTTTCAACCATAGAATATGGCAAGCTTCACAACTATCATATTTCAATCCTTTCATCATTTTGTATTAGACCTATTTCTCACAACAAAGCGGTTCTAGGCCTAACTTACCTAGTAATACTCCTATTCCTATGTGGAGTGTTAACTAGGAGTAATCCATGACTCACTAATGTGTCGGTAGGATGCTAAGTAGGTAGATCTATACTCATCCCTTCCTTATCGAAGTGGTGAATTCTCAGCCTGGATGGCTATCATCGATCCTTCACTATTCCTTTGAGTTAGCTCCTATTGGAGCACATCTCGTTTGGCTCTAGAAACATCTCTTTTTTACTCCAACTATCAAATTTTTTACCTTAGGAACTTTATCTCAAGTGGTATGCCTATCTAGGAGTGCTCACTATCATTTCCTCCATAGTATTAAGGTTTTGCTTCAGCATCTTGTTGATGGTGTATTTGAACTCTAGGAAGTTCTCCTACTTCCCTTGAACTTTTCTCATCCTATCCTTGCTAGGTGGATCGCCATTGATCATATTTTTGGGTTGTACCTGTATCATCCATATTTGGAACCCATATGGCATCATATATTTCTAAGGTTAATGGTTCTATTTGTGGTGGTACAAATTCTTTCCTCCCTTTCCTTGTATAAAGCACAAGAGGGTTTGATATTCTTTTCCTCATACCGAACTACCACAATACTCATGTATATTGAAAATACTCGTACTACATGCTTACTCACCCAATCATCCACATTGCTCTTTGCACATAAGATAGATGATATCCATATTCTACCCATATTGTACTTATCCTCCATGGTCTCTAGATCACATCGTAGGGCTTCAATTTTTTCTATAAAGAGTGATAAAGTTCCCAATTATTCTTTCATGGTCTTCTTAACCACATATATTTCTCCTTATACCACCTTAATGCATAAGGGACTTCTGGATCTACCAATATATGTGCATTGTAGGTAAATCCTAGGGGTATCATTACAACCACATGCTTCCAAGTCCATATCTACAACAAAAGGCCACAACTTATCCTTGTTTGATTTGTTGTTCAAAACTTGAATAACTCTCTATAGGTTTGAGCCAATAAGGTTGGTGCCCAAGCGAACACAATTGAGTACTCCACTAGGTCTTGCACAACCCCTAACATGTTCTAATGGAATCGTGCACCTAATGAACCAGGTAGAATGATGTCTGCTATGAGCACCATTATAAATGCTTATGTGGATGACAATTTACCGAATGTGAAAAGTAGTGAATGCAATATACCACTATTATCAGTATTAACATATTTTCACCCAGATTTGAATGTTCTCTCTAGAACCAATTTTTTTTCTATTTCATTTGTGGCTTTTATTGTACACCCTTCAATTGGTAACCAATAGATCCAATATACATATTCTATGGTAATAGTTATTTCTCCAGTCGATAACTAGAAAGTTCCTCAATCAACATTCCATATTTCAATCAATGTTGATAGGTATCCTCTATCACTAAGTATTAGTTTCAAGTAGGTGGTTCCTGATAAACCTATCTCACTTAACCATTGCCAATCATTGACATCCAACATACTCATAGATCCTTGAAATATTGGTCTAAGGGCAGCACATGATTTAGTAACCTTTAATGGATCTATTTCTATTAACCCAGCTTAATGGCTCACTCTGGCATTTCTAGAGACCATCTTCTTATAGAGTGTGTAATATTAAATCATCTAGTGAAATAGCAGAAGTAAAAATCACACTATGGGGTTTACCCTGAGTAAGATTACTATAAATAGTGTAAATTCTAAAAGTAGTATAACTATGTTGAGTTCCATAGTTTAATTCTCATTTTTGTAAAATTCATCCAAGCTCACTTTTTTTCTAAAACTTTATGATGTGTTGATCATACTCAATTTTTGAGGATCACATTTTTGTTGACTCTTAAATCAATATTGTCATAATTGTTGTACCTTTTTGTACTTGAAAATCCCTTTTATTCCTTTATGCATCTGACACCTTACCCATTTAATGTCTTGTCACCATATTTTTTTGTTTATTCACCATATTCTTAGACATCATTTATGATTCCAACCATTACTTATTTGTTGGCAATGACGTTTGTCTTGATCCAAGTACCATCCTTTTTTTACATTGGTTGGTGTCTCATGTGGTGATGTTGACCATGATTTGAAATGGGGAGTTTCTTCGTTCTTTTCTTTCTTCACAAAAATTGGGATATCATGTGGTTCCTCCATTTTATTTACCATAGCTTATGGACAAAGGCCATGATTGTATTATAAAATTGATCAAAAATATAAATAAATAAAACATTCATTTGTTGATCCCATGATCTTATCCATACACTTGTCTTATCGTAAGGAATTATTGCTATTGCAATTTTGAATGGGATCTATCTTACTATCTTCCAAAATTTACTCTATGGATTATCTCTCCATAGATAACTTCCAATACCAAACACTCTTAGAGAGTTTTATAACTCACATAGTTAAGTTTATGGTCAAGGGGTTACTATGTGGTTCTCTTAAAGATGATTACCCAAGTAAGTCCAAGGTTGCACTTCACAGGAATCAACGTGGTCAATGTCTATCATGTAGATAGGACTGGACAACCCTCCTATTAATACCATCGGGTAATAAAATATATCATGCTTTTAGGAATTCTCTCATCTATTTCAATAGGAATACCTTTTTCCCTTCTAGCTTAAGATAGTCTCATGTTAAGTCTCCTTCAACTTGTACATTAGGCGTATGCCTTGAATATTAAACATCCTACCATAAATATAGAACATCAATCATTTACAATGCTTAATTCTCTCCCCATATCACACAATGGAATTTAAAGGGGTTATCACACAAACCCTCATAGACACTCCAATGTCTACTATTTTACCTTACTTGCTCTATTCAACTTTAATCACCATGATATGATACATAATCTAAGTTTTTTCCACTTGATCATTCTTAATTTTTTTCATCCTTAGGTAGGCTTATAAATCTATTATTCTAGTAACTCTTGTTGGTTGAGTATCTACAATACTTTAGTAATGAAGAGGTTTAGCTCAATAGTATATATGGCAACTACCATTTCTCAATGATCTCTTAGATACTCCACAAGTTGTGGAGGATTCCCATCACTATTTCATTCTAATTCACCAGTGAATTTAAATATGGTAAAAAAGACTTTCACATTAGTACCCTCCAAGCACTTACTCTTTCCTTACCAAGCATTTGTTAGTTTAAAATTCATCTAGGAAAGTTATAGGTTTTAACAATGCCCAATAGTTTTGCTAGCCTAGACCTAACAATAGAGTCCATTAGCTAGCCTGGGCTCTGATACCAATCGTAACAACCCAACATTTCCAACCCAACTCGAAAAAGAATTTTTTTAAAAAACATAGCATATCTACAATTCACATTTGAGTATGTTTGAACCAACATCAATCACGATAGTAAGTAACTGAGATAATTACGACATTATCACTGTAAAATCTCATGATAGAAGTGACCAATTCCTATCTAACCTTACATTACATCCTAATTTTTATTAATTCCTTTGTTTAATTATTTCTATCTCTTGTTTCGTTAGAAAGTCTAGTTACTTAAATAATTGAATGAAATTTCAATCTTACTTATTTTTTGGTTTAGCATTTAATTCTTTTGCAATGGAATACCATGTATATATATTAGTAAACAATACATAAATATTGTTTTACTCCTTTCAAGACTAGTCCTTTAAAAACAAAGCAAAAACTATTGCATCTTATTAAAAGAGTCATTTATTGTAAAAACAAGTGCAACGTCCATTATTGGTTCTAATAAATATTAAGTTCAAATGTAAACCAATATTTCTCATGGGACATTGCTTTTTAAAACAATCATACATTGTATAACACTTTAATAATCATCTTATGAAAATGTAAATGTACCATCTCATTAGAAAGTAAATAACATTTAAATTTCATCTGAAACAACATCCACAATATATCATATAACAACAATTGCAAATCACAAAATAGATATTGTAGCGAACCCATTTGTTACTCCTTCTTATCCATAGAATTTTTTTTTTTTAATTATTCATGTGGCCATGACCTAATCCATAACCTAAGATAGTCATGTTCCATTCAAGTTATAACTTTCAAGGAAAATAGTTTTAAGAGCTATAGAGACTTGATCATATTCTCCTTAAGTAGAAGTTATCAGCTTCTACGAAACCTTCATACCCCACTTGGTATGAGTACACTGGCCTAGCATACTAGTTTCATCCCCTTCAAAAGAGAAATCACCATTTAATCAGTCTTGGAAGGAGATTTAGCGTAAATATCATTTTAAATGCAGTTATTTGAGCTTCGTTAGTCTTGGAAGGAGATTTATCTTTTAACAAATCAGCATAAGAGCTATTTCTTCCTATGAGAGGATCCGGAGAAGTCCCCATTGGACCCTCCTAGGGCAGCAATCTTGCCTTCAGATCCACAACAGCCAAAAATCTCTTCGACAACCCAACTGATGCCCTAGATTTTCCTTAGCTCTAGAAACCCTAGTTCATCGCTTCCCACCTCAGAGCCAAAATTCCATAAGTATTGCATTGGATAAAGTGTCTAATAGTGTTTAAAATATTAGAGGATGAAATATTCGTAAAAAAATTCATAACCATATTATTTAAAGAAAAAGTTGATAAATTTTTTGAGCAAAAGATGTTAGATAAATTTTTTGAGCGAAAGATGTTATAATAAGTTAATATTCTCTTAAGTTCCACTAGGATACACACTTAAGTTTCCACTCCTCCATGTTTCAGGAGAACTCTTAGTGGTGTCTTCATCAAGTCTGATGAGTTGTTGTAATCCAACAACTCTCAATGATCAACTTTGCTATTTATACAAAGTTGATCCTTGAAATAAATCAATCAGTTCCACTCTTCTCCTGATATTTTATGTAATGCTTTGCATATCTATTATTGTGAAATTCTAACATGGTTTTAGAGCACAATTCATATTGCACGAAATCCAGTTGAGCATCAACGCACCAAGCACATTGAAATACACATGCACTTCATAAGGCAACATATTCAGAGCGGGGACATATAATTGGAATATATTCCAACTGAGAAACAAATTGCAGATATCTTCACCAATTCATTTCCTTCTCCACACTACCTTTAGTTGTGAGATAATCTTAGAGTTATACAACTGTATTTATTGGTTTTATGAGGACAATCTTCACCATATGAAGACAAGCCTCTCTTCTTCTAATAGTTGGTTTTTCCCCACAGGGATTTTTTCACCAACTATATATTGTATATGAGTACCTAATCAGGCCAAGTTGTTAGGACTCATATTTATTTTTTGTATAAAGAGGATAATATTCACCATACGAAGACAAGCCTATCTTCTTCTCATAGTTGATTTTTCCCCAGAGGGATTTTTTTACCAACTAATTAATGTAAATGAGTACCTAATCAGGCCAAGTTTTCGAGACTCATTTTTCTTTTTTTTAAAAGAGGACAATCTTCACCATACAAAGACAAGCCTTTCTTCTTCTCATAGTTGGTTTTTCCCCATATGGGATTTTTCACCAACTAATTATTGTATTAAGAGGACAATCTTCACCATACAAAGACAAGCCTCTTACTTCCTTTTGATTGATGATTTTTCCCATTGGGATTTTTATCATATCTTCAAAATAAGTCATTGTACATGAGTACCTCATCAAGCCTTGTCGACAGGACTCATTTGTATGATCTCCCCTAGTATCACTTAAGGGGGGGTGTTAGAATAAGTGAATATTCTTTTAAGTTCCACTATGATACACACTTGATTTTCCACTCCTCCATGTGTTAGGAGAACTCTTACTGTTATCTTCATCAAGTCTAATGAGTTGTTGTAATCCAATGACTCTCTGTTAGGATCCTCAATCCTAACATTATTAGTTAGTATTAGTTAGTAGTATTAATCATTTAATTATTATATTATTAACTTATAAAGTGAACCATCACAACCCTTCATAACGTGAACCATCATGTCTCTTCATACGTGAACCATCATGTCTCTTCACCAACGTAGCTTTAGGGTAGATATATATATTAGGTTGTCCATCCATATCAAATCATCCAAGAAGAAGAATAATAAGCATAGATTCTAAATAGGGAGCCCCCTATAGTGGCAAAGCGATTACAAGGGAGCCCCCTTTGAGTGGCCTGCAATTATATTTATATTAATTTGTTAATAATTTTATAGTAAGACCTTGGGGTCTTACCATTTGGTATCAAATCCATGTGGGACCCAATCATGTGGGAATTGCTCAAATATATTCATCAAATCACTTATGTGCATGAGTATCAAACTCGGTTTGAGGATATCACCAAATACAACACAATATTGGATGAATAAATTCTCATCAATGGCTTCATTAGGGGATTAAAAGAGGAAATTAGAATGGAGGTGACAAGATTCAATCCCTATACCATGATGCAAACCTATGGATTGGCAAAATTAGCTGAAGATAAAATCAATGCAAAACAACTATTAGGGAAACCACTTATGGAAAAATCGTTGACCACTTACATCGCTCTCAAACCTATGCATAATGGAAGGGCACAAAGCACTTAGACAATCCCCAAATCTAACCAAACTTTACAAATTAAACATCTTAGCTTTGAGGATATGAAGGAACGATGAGCAAAAGGACTCTGTGATAATTGTGATGAACAATTTGGACCCCACCATAAATGTGCTACACTGAAATTGTATTTATTAAAGGAATTTGATCCCTCTCTCTCCATAGAGCAAGCAAATGAGGTAGTTGTGTCTGAAGTGACCAGTGCACCTACTCACTGTAATGAATACAATGAGGTTGATGTGCAAGAAGTGATTGATGTACCAAGCAAGGATGAGGTATACATACCCAAAGTGATCAATGCTATCCAAACATGCACTCTACAAGACCTACACATACCTTCCTCACCAATAGTGAGTTCTTGCCATATGACCAAACCTATTTGTAACCAACGCAGAGTGACTACACACTCCTTCTCTGTTGGCTCTACCAAAGAACCAAAAAAGGATATGAAATAATTACCATCACTTTTGATGCATCATTCTAAAGTATTTGAGGAATCCCAAGGGTTGCCCTCCCATCCTCATCATGATTTTCCTAAGGAATATTCTACTATTGTTCTTGGCAACCCCCCGCTAATGCTTCATCCTTCTTGATATCCCTGCCTATGAAAGGATGCCATTAAAAGTGTCCAAGAACTTACACAAATCCTTCTTGGAAAAAAAAGGACAAAGCTTCTCACTTTGAGCTTTGAGGACAAAGCTCTTTTTAAGGAGGGTGGCATGTTAGGATCCTCAATCCTAACATTATTAGTTAGTATTATTTAGTATTATTAATCATTTAATTATTATATTATTAACTTATAAAGTGAACCATCACAACCCTTCATAATGTGAACCATCACGTCTCTTCATACGTGAACCATCATGTCTCTTCACCAACGTAGCTTTAGGGTAGATATATATATTAGGTTGTCCATCCATATCAAATCATCCAAGAAGAAGAATAATAAGCATATATTCTAAGGAGGGATCCCCCTATAGTGGCAAAGGGATTACAAGGGAACCCCCTTTGAGTGGCCTACGATTACATTTATATTAATTTTTTAATAATTTTATAGTAATACCTTGGGGTCTTACCACTCTCAATGATCAACTTTGCTATTTATACAAAGTTGATCCTTGAAAAAAATCAATCAGTTCCATTCTTCTCTTCATATTTTGTGTAATGCTTTGCATATCTATTATTGTGAAATTCTAACAAAATAACATGCCACCTAAGTGTTGGTGTTGATACGAGATATCATAGATAAACATGTTGTTTGAGTGTTGGTGTTGAGCCAAGTCATTCAAGCCATAAAATATTTTTTGAGTGTTGGTGTTGAGCCAAGCCAACTAAGACAAAACTATTGTATAACTAAAGAGCTACCTAATCCAAGCCAACCTAGCCAAAATGTGTTTCATGTAAGCTAGTGACAAAGTGAGCCAATTTTAGATGAGTTGTGTTGTTTGTTGTAGTTATTTTCAAGTCTTTGTTATTGAAGATATAGAAATAACAAGTGTTTTGATGAAATATGCGAGGTAAATAAAGTGAAACAAATTGGAACATTTATATTAAAAAATGAATTGCATCAATCACATCCACTTGAGAATAATCAAATTTCAATGTAATTCCTGAAAGGCATAGTTGGTAGGGGTGCAATAGAGAATATTTCATTAAGTAGAGAGCCTTCATTGAACACCTTATTAGAAGCCTTAAATAGAGCACCTTTAGAAAATAATTACATTAGAGCACCTTCATTCCTAACATGATGTAGTCAAAAAAATTCAAGAGCTAATTTAACAGGAGAAATTAAAGGTAAGAAATATTACCTTATATTTTATATTTGGTACATGAATATAGTTCAAAGGTTGAATTTGAAGAGGTAAGAATCTTAGGAATTATAAAATTAAAGGTGGGATTTAAAAAGAAATTCAAGTCTGTTGGAATTAAAATATTAAAGGTGGGAGTTAAAAGGACTTCAACATCAATACTTTTTTTAAAATTGAAGATATTAAAAATATTGGCATTTTATATTTACAATATTTCAAAATATTGATTTTTGATAATTTGATAAATTAATTAGAGTTTAGAGAGATAAATATTTCTAGTCCAAAAATAAAATAAAAAATCTTAAAAATTATTATGGAGCCATATGTTTAAGGAAAATCATGGATCATTGGTATATTGATTCAGGAGAAAATAAGCATATGACTAGAAATAAACAAGGGTTCCATGCTTTTTAAGAAAAATAACACATTCTGTATGATCTTCAATTTTAGAAATTTGACTAACACTGATTATTTCATAATTAGCTTAAATAATACTATCTAAGGTGCTAATATTATTCATGGAATTGATTGGGTGGTTTATAGTAATCATTTGACTTTTATCACCATTCTGATTCAAATTCTCATTTTGGGGTTGTGTTTTGTTGCTCACTTGATTCCTACTTGAAAATTGCCATAGTTGGAGAATGAACTTCTTCCTTGTGAACTGGGACATTTGAAGGTTTAGGATAATTTGCATGTATAGCCTTCTCCTCTACCAAGGAGGAATTAGAGCATGATCGAATAATCAAGCATCTCTTCTTCAGGTTGCCATGTTGTTGACAACCATAAAATATTTGAAAGAAATTTTTATATTCAATATTTTGGATCCATTCCCCTTTACTTGAGGAGATAGTAATGGATTGAGGCCAAGAAACAAAAAAATCCATTAAAACAACCAAATTTTCTTTTCTCATATTTATTTTACTAGATAATTTTTCTTTGTTTGAGCAAACTTATACTATAATGCACCAATGGCCTTACCAATATTTGTGAATATCTTCTCTCCCAAAAAATCCATAGGGAGAGCATATATATTCACCCATACTAGGAAGCCATTAACTTTTTTCATAATGGGGTTGAAACCGAGAGTCCAATGTCATAAATGGATATCCTTTTATATGAAAAAAATAATTGTATCTATAATAGAATACCCTATCTCTATCCATTGAATAAAAAAAGGAAATATAAAAGAAATTATTGGGTAGAAGAGTTATAAGAAATTTACTGGACCACCAATGTTTAATGTATCCTTTGAGCTCCTTTGGGTATAGTCTTTAGCCCTTACATTTGTATATAAATATTTGTGCTTCATGATCAATCAGATTCAACCCAAATTCATCCTCAAGAATCCTGATATAGGGCAAAGGTTCATCAAAAAGATCCACCCACAAACCTAACTATCCCTAAGAGATATATCTTTTGATTCAAGATGGTTTCTCATATATTTAAGAGCGACTAATATCCTCATGAGTATAGCAAGTGGGCTACAAACAACCCTCTATCTACAATTCTTGACTGTAGTTAGGGTTTGCACTCCTTTCATTTTTTTCCATCCTCATGTCCTCTTGAGTACAACAAGCAAGTTGCAAACAACCCTCTTCCTATAATGCTTGACTACACCTAGGGTTTGCTTCCCTTTCACTCCATTCCATTCTAATATCCTCTTGAGTATAATGAATGAATCTTCAAATCAATATTTTTTTTGCATTATTTATGAATTATGAGAATTTTAGTTTTTGCTTCTCTTTGAATGAATTGTATAAGTTCCATTAGTTCTATTTTTCTATGTTGTCTTTCTTGTAAATGATTCTTGATTTTTTCTTTTCTTTCATACTGAATATTCATCTTTCTTTGCTTTCTATTCTATCTAAGATTAGGGTCCATTTTTTGGTATAGTGAGAAACAACATGCATTGGAACTCTTATCAACTATAGTATAATATCATGCAACAAGAGATACAATATGTGAAGCACTTTGTTTACAATATAAATTGTCAAATTTGGGAATCCAAAGGACTCCTATAGTAATAAAGTGTGATAGTAAAGTAGTTCTTAGATTAATATGAAATCTAGTGATTTATGAAAGAACAAAGCATATTGATGCACAATGCCACTTTATTTAAGATCATGTTTAGGATCATCATATACAATTAAAACATATTTCTACTAAAAATCAAATTACAAATATTTTTACAAAAGCTCTTGGTTGAAACAAGTATCAAGTATTTTAGAATCATATATGTACATAAATAGTTTTTTAAAATTAAATATTGTAATATATGGGGTGTTAAAGATAATTATATTATTTCGTACAATATAAATATTATAATAGGGTTTGGAGTATATTTTATATTTTTTTCTTTGTGTAAGTGTCTATGTGCAGGATGTGCATAAGTGTCATGTAATTGTGTATGCAAGTAAAAATAGAGTCAAGAGTCATGTATACAAGTGGTAAGATGAAAAGCCAAAGGATATGTGAGGCTTGTCTTATTATGGAATAGGAAACATTGCAACTCTTGGATATGTGAGGAGTACAATAGTGAAGTATTTAAGAGTCACCTTTCTAAGGTTATATAATAGAGATAAAACTCCATGAAATGTATGTAAAATTGAATATTATATTCAAGCATTAATATTAAATCTTATAAGCATATTTTGAACAATTCTATTATAAGTTTTCTTCATGTTTTTACATGAATAATTTTGGTCATTTATGTTCATATTATTATAATTTTTATGAATATTATTGTTAATTATTTTGGTCATATTATATATCGATTGCTCTTACATGTGAGACTACTCCAAATCTAGTATATTAGGATCTGAGATAATTTGGCTTAAAATCCAAAACTTTTAGACTGAGTACTTCAACATATGTGCTCATTGTACTATAGCTTAGGCACTTCAAATAGGTGCTCACAATTCCTCCAGCATAGGTGCTCATAGTTGGGTTCTTCAATATTTAGACCCAATATATCTCTCCTTTCATGTCAATATCCATAGTCATATCTTTTGGTTTGCATCACAAATTATCTCTCCAACAAGCTAAATTTTTTATCTTTTTCTTCTATGGTGTTCTTATAAAAATATATCATTTTCTTCTTTAAAAGTCTCCTCTTTTAATTCTTATCCAATACCTTCAATAGTCCAACATTCAGGTTTTCCTTCAATTAATTCATGTTCTTCATCACGTTCTATTGTTTGTCCAATGTCCAAATAAATTCTTTCTTCTACTTCTCTCTAGCAATATTCATGTTCTTCAATTTTATTTTATCTAGTTGTCTCTTCACTTTAATCTTCTCTTCTTCTCTTTCACCCTTCATTTTCCTTCAATCTTCTTCAGTAAACCTCTCCACTCAATGTGGCTCTTTGAAACTGAAAGGCTTTGATACCACTATTGCAAAATATACCTAACTATATCACAAGTAAATTTCTCTAGGATCAAGATCAACCACATAAAATCACATTCACAAATAACACAAGTATTGCATAGTATAAAACTTCACTATTACATTGAAAATATTTTATATAACAAAAGATTACATGACATGGAGCTTTATCTCTAATATATAACCTTGCAAAAAGACTCTTCAATACTCTTAACTATTGCTCTCCTCAAACTCATGGGAAATGTAAACTTTCACATTCCTCACATTATGATAAGACTCTCATGATTACATAACTTCCTACTTCACATATTGACACATCTTATGAATCTTTACATCCACAATTGACACCTTGCACACATATAAATCACACCTCACACTCACACTCTTGACACCTTGCACACTTTATTACATAACACATAAACACTCTTCACACTTTGACATATATTTTAGATAAATATTAAACTCACTTTATAAACTAATATTTACAAAAGTACTTAATGGTTCTTCAATGTACCAAATAATGTAATATCTCAAACAATGCTAATGATCTCATTTTGATTGGAAAGACACCAAAAAAATAAAATAACATCTCCAGGCTTTAAAGCATTTATGTAAAGAAGTTAGGATGCAAGTAGACATTATCAAGAGTAAGGTTATGGTTTTCTCTAATTGAAAATACGAAAAGGAGTCATATATTTTGTTTGAAAGAAATCCTTTAGAGGTAGTAACAAAATACAAATACCTTAGGTTAGATTTTCAAAGTAAACATAGTTAAGTAACATGCGAGATGAAAAAAATACAAGCAAGATGGAGGGCACATTGCTCATTGCTAAATAGAGATAGAAAAATAAAGTAATGGAATTGAAAAATCATTAGGATCTTGTTTTGGGTTATTGATTATTTCAATGATGTTATATGGATGCAATATTTGGGCTAACAACATATAAAATTTTAAATAGAAATAAATAAAAAAATTCAAAAGTGATTCATTACAAGTAATTTTAAAAGAGCATCAAATACCATATGAGATTTTATTTGTTGAAACAAAGAGAATTTTACATTAAAATTAGAAGCTATGACAAGACTATTAAGATACCTAAATAAAATAGAAACAATGAAAGATAGCAGGTTGCTAAAAATATGTAATCAAAGAAACAGTGAATAAAAAAGATATTGATGAAAGAAAATAACAAATGGTTGGAAAAAAGAAACACTAAATTTGATAAGGTCCAAAATTTCAACAAATAAATTAAATATTATTTGAGGAAAAATTAAAACTTGTCATGTGGATTGAACATTTAAGAATGAAAGAACAATATTACATTGACGAATTGAATCCAAATTTTAGACAAAGACAAAAAAAAAAGTGCTTACAAGAAAAAATTAAATTAAAGGAAAAAATACTTCTAGCCTAGCTAAGATTTAGTTCACACCAATTAGATAAAATTGGTAGATAAATATGCCTGAAGAGACATGGTCAAAACAAATTTCTTTGCATAGAAAAAAAAAATCATTTTATCACATAATGTGAAGCATATGAGGACTCTTAAAAAGTAAACTTATAAAACTTTTTTAAAAAGTAAGAATAAAACATATAATAAAACTTATGAAAATCAATAATGTGAAAAACACACTCCAATGATAAGAAGATGTTGAATTTTTTTACTTTATTAAAGATATATATTTTTTAAATTAAAATTATAAAACAATTAAATTATTAATAATGCCTCTCAAAGGTTTATCATATGCATACGGTCAATGCCTAAAACTATATGAAAATTGTAGATTGATGCCTCAAACGTTTAAATTGTCTGCATGTCAGCGTCGCAAGCAATTTATATTGAGTAAAATTGATAGCGTAGCACAAAAACGACAGTCAATTTTCCAACGTCGTTGATATATACAACTACTCAGTGCTTCAGCAGCTGCATCTCCAGAAGTTTGAGAAGCGAAATTGCTTTCTTTCTGGCTCGAGGGGATCCCATCCATCCCACTGTTTGCAGGGCCGGAAAAATATTATCTGGGAATTGTGTAACCATCCTCCTCACCATATAATCCCCACCGCTTCTGCACATGGCCGCCAAAACTTCAATGGCGTTCTCCTTTTCTTTCTCGCTTCCCACTCTGACCAAATCAATTAGCGTGGAAATGAGTGGAACGCTGTTGCATCCAATGGCCGCCAATCCTTCTGCACACCCGAGAAGAACAAAGATCACGGCGAGGGCCTCGTTGGTTACGCTGGCACCCGACTTCTCATCCATGTTGACAAGAAGATCCACCAGCACGGGAACTGCACCGGCCCTTATCACTAGGGCCTTGTTGCCGTTGTGCATGGAAAGGTTGTAAAGAGCACTGACAGCGTCCCCTCGCTAAGGAGACGCACCAGTGCAGGGGTGGCGGCGGCCTTGTCACCAATGGCGATCTTGTAATTGTCCACCATGGACAGACTGAAGAGCGTCGCGGCGGTGTTTTCTCGGCTCTCCGTTGTGCTGCCCCGCTCCAGTACTCCACCAATACCATCGACTGCGCTGTGTGCTGCCATTATAAGAACCTTGTTGTTGTCGTATATGGAGAGATTGAGAAGAGCAGTGACGGCGTTCTCCTGCGCCTTGGGATCCGAGGACGATAAGAGGTGTACGAGGAAGGGAATCGCCCCGGCCTCCGCTACGTACTTACAGTTCTCGTTGCCGCACTTGGCAAGGAGGCGGAGCTCGTAGGCCGCCTGCGTCTGCACCTCTCGAGAGCCGGTGGAGAGCTTTCCCACCAAGTAGGAGGCGGTGGAGTTGATGTTCTGCTGCGCCAGGGCGCTGTTTCCTTCCCGGCTGAAGTGGAAGGGAACCTTGTGACGGTCACACCACTCGCTGATGAGACTGCGCAGGGCGTAGTTGGGAATGAGCAACGCGTGTCCGTGGAGCTTCTGCCCGCTGAGAGGGCACTTGCAGTGGCCAGAGTCCAGCCACTCCTTGATTGACGCTCGGTCATACGTGTGACCAGAAGCCACGATGACGGGGTCCGTCATTAGATCCAGCGAGATCGGGCACTTCATTTCGTCCGGAATACACGAATAAGATCTCATGCTTCTCGAATTGGTTAACGCAGAAGCGCCGCGGGAGGTTGGAGAACACGGTACCACTTCGCTGTCCTCCTCGCCCTCCTCCTCCTCGTTATCAGCAAACAAGACGGATTTGGCGTAGGTGACCAAGCTGATCAGACGCTGAATTCTGCCCAACGCAGAAACGCCGGCGCCTGTGTCAGCCTGGAAAGCCGCCTCGTCCTGTAGTTTGCGGATCTCCGCCCTGCATTTCGAAAAGCTACCGAGGCCGAGCTTCTCAAACGCGGCACGCAACCTCCCTGGATTTGGCGGCGGCGCCTTCTCCGCCTCCAACATCCTGATGGCCTCATCCACCTCGTGCTGTAGTCGCGATTCCTCCTCGTTCCGGCCGTTGTCGGAAGCAGAGGGAGTCTTTGTGACTTGTCTCCTAAGCAGGTCCAGGTGCTCCCGTACGTCCTCCGAGATGGGCAACAGCCCCAGAGGCAACATCTGCAGTGCCTTCGCCATCTCCCGCCTCATCTCATCCAGCCGTCGAGAGATAGAGTCGCTCTCCAGAAGACGCCATATGCGGCTCCTCCTGTTCCTGTACAAAACCTGTAATATGACCTTGCTCTTCTTTATGATGATGAGGAGCTCTCTCAGGCTCACCGTCGCGGAAGGAGGCAAGATTAACTCCTCCTTATCCTTTAGCTCTTGAAAAAGCAGAGACATCACCTTTACTCTTCGAGTTATGCAAGCGACGTGTTGAGTATGCCATTGTTTTGGCTTCTCCAAGGAGTCAATTTCCTTGGAAACGAGAAGTAACGAACTAACCAGTGACGTGGAAGACTGATTTGTGAGATGGGGGCTCAAGATCTGCAGAGGCAATTTGATTTCCCCTAACCTATTGAGTGCAGGAGACCTTAACAAGCGATACTTGGTTTCCATTGCAACTAACTGCTGTTATGAGAGAATCATGTGGTTATATCATCAGCATCTTTTGCTGTAGAATCATACTTTAAGATTGAAATTGACTGAGTATAATTATCTTCAAACAACGTACCCGGTCCCAGAATGATGATGATAAAGCCATATCTGGAGATTCTCGACAATAGAGGAAGTTATCCGAAGGAGAATCGTTCAAAACAATTAGACTTCCCATGAGACATAATCAATTCGTGACGAATTCAACTTGTTTGTTTAGGTTTACCGTAGCATTCGCCTTACATTATATAACTAGTCTTATTTGACTGATTCTTCAAAAGTTATAAAGAGAGGCTACAACATTAGGTTTGCTTGCCGTTGACCGACAAATCCAGTCTCGAGGATTATTTATAGGGAGACAAATACAATATGGGTTTACTTTTTAGGATAGGTTAGATGGTAATAGTTAAATGTTTATCCATCCATGTAGAGGAGTTGGAGAGCAAGTGGGTAGTTAAAACTCTCCAGTTATTGAGAGGCCCAGGTTCAAATCTCTCCCCTCACATGTTGCGGATATGTTGTATATAAAAGGTTCTTCATCAAAAAAAAAAATAGTTTAAGTGTTTATTAATTGTATGTTGCAGTTTGATAGTATAAAGGGTTGGGTCGGTATAAAGGGTTGGGTCTTAACAACAAGTGTTTGTCTGATTATCTATATCAATTGAAAACTATGAAATCCGTCCATGTAGAGGAGTTGGAGAGCAAGTGGGTAGTTAAAACTCTCCAGTTATCCAGAGACCCAGGTTCAAATCTCTCCCCTTACATGTTGCAGATATGTTATATATAAAAAATTCCTCATAAAAAAACAAACATGAATGATTGATTTCTTCTAAACCAACAATTTAAACTTTAAATATCCAACAAATTAAACTTTATAACAACATCTAATGTATTAATGGTCGGGTCCCATAGTATTGCGATTCCTCTATTTATTCTTAAAAATAGTGAAATAGTTAAATGAAACCCACTAAAGACGAACTAACTTAGATATAAAAATGAATTTTTTTTATATTTAAAAAAATAAAAAATAAATAAAAGTTAATATTTTTCTTTTACATTTATTTAATTATATTAAATTATTTAATGTTATTTAAATTTAAACTTTAAATAAATTATATCAATAATTTATTTTAACTATTAAACCAAAATGAATTGAGAATTTAAGAAAGTCTTAGTAGTGGGGTCATGAGAAGATTTTGGGCATTTGGATAGTTCAAGACGAGTGTTTGGTAAGTAGGTACTTATATTCTATGTATTTAGTGTTTAGAATGTTTTACCAAACATAGTAGATTTAAGAGAGCATGGGATGTTTTATATAAAATAAAAGTTATTTAGTTTTTAATATAAAATAGAATAATTTTTTTTTATTTAGAATAAAATGTTTTTGAAATGTATAAAGTTAAAAATGTTTTGTGTGTTAATTTTTTTATAAAGAATTATAATTATTATTTTAAAATTTGATTTTAATTTTTTATAATATTAATTTTAATGATAATTTTTTTGTGTTTTTATTTTTTTTAAATAATTTATATAAAATAAAATAAAATATTCAAAACAAAACAAAATAAAATAAAATATTTGTTTATCTTAAGTATTTTTAATTTTTCAAATAATTAATATAATGAATTTATTTTGGTATATTAGCATAGTTACTTTGAACATTATTATATTCAAAGATATTTCAAAATAAAATATTTGTCTATCTCAACTATCTTTAATTTTTCAAATAATTTATATAATAAATTTATTATTGGTGTATTAGTGTGATTATATTGAACATCGTTATATTTCATACATTTCAAAATGTAATATTTGTCTATCTCAACTATTTCAAAATGATGGAAACTTTATGGTCAAGCTCTTCAATAATCAGTTAGACAATGGGTGAATTTAAATTACATTGTGTTGTTTCCACCAACAATAGGGAATTAATACACAAGCTTTTCACCTTTAAAAAAATTATGTGTAATATGGATAAGACAATGTGAATAAACAAATAAATTGCTAATCATATATACGTTAGACTTATGATCTACACTATTGAAATCATTGAAATTAAATTTAGTGATAGATTTTCTCTCTTGATTAAACAGTAGAGGTGGATAATTGGTATTATGAAGGCTTCTACAAGAAGATGTCAAGAAGGATGTTGAACTTTGAAATATTTGTATTCACATATAAAATTAAATAAGATCAATAAAGAATTTAGTAATGCAGGTATTTAATAATAACAACTCAATTGAGATGAGAATTGAGTCTGTAAAATTTCTAACTATAAAAAGAGAGTTGTGATTTGTCAAAGGTGAGGGACCCGAGTACAACCCCATATTCTCCATAAAAAATATATATAAATTAATCAAAAAAATTAAATAAATAAAATTGATTAAAAACATTTTGGGAGTCAGTGCATTTGTTTGAGCTTTGGCTCTTCTTCTTTGGCATGGGTGAGTGTTTTAGGGGATGGGTGTGTGTATGGCTATGTGTTTGACCCTTATTGACATGATTAACTATCATCCTTATCATAGGTTATGGTAGGGATGGAAATGTGTGAGTGGTGGTAGGGGTTTCTCACATTAACCTCAATTTATAAAAAAAAAGTTAAAATTCAATAAAAATAATTAAATTAAAATTTAATAATTATTTTTTGGATTTGGATAGTGTGAGAAACCTCTACGCTTGAGGTAAGCATTTACATCCCAACCATGATCCCTCATAAGCTTATCAATAAGAGATTAACACATGCCACTCTTTGAAATTTAAACCTCCTAAAAAATATTCAAAGCCTGGACAATTAAAAATTAATACAATTAAAATTTAATAATTACTTTAATAAAAATTAATTAAATTAAAATACCCTAAATTATTTAAATAATAAAACCATTTTATCTTATAAATATCACAAATATTGGTTAGACACACTAATAAACTAGCCTTCCTGTAGTTAAAATAAACTCCTTAACTTATATTCCAAATACAAACATTCAAAAAAATTAAATTATTAATGCTCATTGCATATACTAATTAAATATCATAATCTATTTTACCGGATAAACCGTCAAATAAAATATATATATAGTTAAAATAAACTTCCTCATATTTTATTCCAAATACAAACATTCAAAACAATTGAATTATTAATGTTCCTTACACACTAATTAAATATCATAATTTATTTTTCCCCATAAAGTGACCAACCATTAAATAAAATATATAGCATCTTATCACGGTTATACATAGTGGCTAATCATCATTAATTAATGAATATTTTGATTTTTGAAATTTGGAATTGGCTAATATTGGAGACCCTTGATTAAGGCTCATTAGCAAAAAAAAAATTGTGTGTAATTTTTTTGGGTAGATTCACCTCAATCTTATAATAATTGAATCATTTTAAGTTTAAATCTCTAATATTACCCTTAATAATGAGGGATATTTTCACCCTAAAATTATAAAACATTTTGGAATTAGAAACTGATTCACCTCATTTTTATAAATACATTTTAGGACCAACTCCTTACGCATAACCTTTCACCTTATAATTGCATGCAAGCTCTCAACTTCAAACATCCAATTTAAAAAAAAAAAAAAACACATGATTTTAAAAATCTTAAACACATTTGTGGGGTTAATACGCATACATTCTCTTTCTCACATCTTGCATGATCCATTGCCTTTTTGGATAGTGGTCATTTTCAAAACAATAAAGGTATGCAATATTTAGCATTATAATTATAAATCTAGACTATTTTGTAGTTTCATCAGTCTATGTTTTAGGGTTTCAAATTTACATGTTTTTGATTATTCTCTAGTTTTTTATTTTCTTTTTGTAAAGGATAAAAAAGTTATGCTTATTTATAAATCATTAAAGGTGATAAAATCTTGGTTTCGACATAAATATCATATTGTACATAGTTATAATGTAAGATAGATTGTTTTCTACATTGTTTCTTAGCTTTTGATTGAAGGGAAAAGAATATTTCTTTATTTTTATCATCATTCAAATAAAAAATAATCATATCTATGTATGCTTTCATCTTATATTTATTCATCCTAGACCAATTGGATTTTAGTATTAAGATAGAGAGGATTTTAGAGGGAAGTTTTTTCTTCCCATGAAAACCCTAGTTTTTTGTGAATGATCCCCATAAAACTAACTTCTTATATCTCCATAAGACATCCCCTAATATTAAGTGTGATCCAAGGTAAAAAAAGGAAGCATGTTTTGGACCTCCCTCATGATTGCCCCTATTTTTGCATTATCACACCTCCTAAGCATTAAATTTAAAAAATATATGGAATAGGTACCTTAATACAATTCTTATGCAATTAAAAATTTTAATAAAAAAACCATTAAACACATAAATGTATTTGGTTATTTTGATTGGATGGAGAAAGGTATAATGGTACCCCTTTACAATTTTTTTAGAATTTGAAAATTTCTAGCAAAGAGAGTAGCCACATACCTGACCTCTATATAAAATAAAATAAAAAAACATATAATATTTAATATATATTTGCATGTTACAATCCACTAGATAATTTATTATTATTGATCAAAGTAAGAAATAATATCTCTACAGAAAATTCATTCATATCAATTAGTAACTGTGTTTCATAATTGATTTGATACATTGTGGATTTCATTATAATTTACTAGTAATAATATATATAGTCTACAAGGTGAATATATCAAGTGTGGGATTGACATCTTAGTCCCATAGTCGACTAGTCATCAAAAAATACTTTGAGCTAGATCCATAAAAATACCAAGATATGATTCAAGAAGTATTCTAGCACAGAAGACTAGGATGACTAAAACACCCAGGTAGTAGAAAGTGGAACAAATTACTCCGAGTAAATTACAATCAAAACCATAGAAGAAATTTGGTCCAATCGTCGATCTCAGAAAGCCCCACATGAGCTCAAGAATCCTTCCAAAAAGCACTAAAATTTGGTCCATATTAAAACTTAAAGTCTTCCTCAACACAGTCAATAATCCTTTATTACTATAGGAGTCCTTTAGATTCCCATATTTGATAATATATATTATAACAAATGTGCTTCACATATTGTATCTCTTATTGCATAATATTTTACTTTAGTTGATGAGAGTGCCACTGCATGTTGTTTCTTACTATACCAAGAAATAGATCCTAACCTAAGATAGAATTGAAATTAAGGAAATACAAATATTTAATATGAAGGAAAAGAAAAAAAATTCAAGACTCATTTACAAGAAAGACAACATAGAAAAATAGAATTGATGGAACATATATAGTTCATTCAAAGAGAAGCAGAAAGTAAAATTATTATGATTCATAAACAATGCATAAAAGATGATTTTAATGATTCTAATAATGTAGGAAAATTGTAGTCTATTCACTATACTCAAGAAGATATTAGGATGGTAGAGCAAAAGGGATGTAAACCCTAGGTGCAATCAAGTGTTACAAAAGGAGGGTTGTTTGCATCTTGCTTACTATACTCAATAGGATATGAGGATGGAATAAAGTGAAAGAAATGCAAAACCTAGGTGCATCCAAGCATTGTAGAAAGAGCATTGTTTGCAACTCACTTTCTATATTCAAGAGGATATTAGACACTATTCAGTATGTTAGAAAACCTCTTTTATAAAAAGATATATCTCTCAAGGATCTTTGGCTTCGTTGGTGGATCTTTCTAATGATCCTTTGCCCTCTTTAAAGATTCTCAAGGATGAATTTGGGTTGGATTTGATTGATCATGAAGCCCAAACAATTATCTACAAACTTAGGGGTAAAAGACTAGGCCTAAAGGAGCTCAAAGGATACATTAAAATTTGGTGGTCCAATAAATTCCAAGTAACTCTACTATCCAAAATTTATTTTATCTTTCCTTTTTTTATTTATAAAATAGAGATAAGGTTATTTATTATAGATACAATTTGTTTTTCAGACAAAGGGGTGTCTATATATGACCTTGGACTACTGGTTTTAACCCCCTTATAAAAAAGTTGATGGTTTCCTAGTTTGGGTGAATCTATATGCCCTCCCTATGGAGTTTTGTGAAAATAAGATATTTTTAAAAATTGGTAATGCCATTGGTGCATTCTAGTATATGGATGCCCAAACAAAGGAAAATTTTTCTAGTAAAATTAATATGAGTAAATTAAGATTGGTTGTTTGGATGGATGTTTCAATTTCTTGGCCTCAATCCATTACTATCTTCTCAAGTAAAGGTGAATGGATCCAAAATATTGAATATGAAAACTTCTCCCTAAGATTTTATGGTTGTCAGCAACATTGCCACCTAAAGAAGAGATGCTCGGTCATTCAATCATGTTCTAGTTTCTCCTTGGTGGAGGAGAAGGCCATGCACATGAATGATCCTAAAATTTCAAATTTCTTAGTTCACAAGGAAGAAGCTCATCCTCAAACTGCACCAGTTGTCAAGCAATAATTAAGTGAGCAACAAAATATTCAACCCTAAAAGGAGAATTCAAATCATATTAGTGATAAAATTCAACTGGTTACTAAATACCATCAAGTCAATTCCATAAAAAATAGTAACACCTCGTAAAGTATTCTTGAATATAATTATGAAATAATTAGTGATAGTTAATTTTCTAAAAATGAAGATCATACAAAATGTGTTACAACTAGATATTACCTCAAGAGCTTGAAGAGCAAAATCACATTCTCAAAACTCACCACTTTGAAGGAGGAAGAACATATGCTACGGAAGACAAAAAGTCACAAGACCCTTTGGTTATGAACTCTGTAACAACCCCAATGGTTTTGGATTATTATTTTTTTATGATTGAGTGGTAGATTTATTTTTTATTTTTTAAGTTTCTATTTTGGAAGTGGTCTACTAATTTGTTATGTTTTAGAATTTGTTTTGTTGCCATATGTTATTCTAAGGTTAAGCCATAATAGTAAGTGGATGATAGTATTTTTTAAGTTTGTTGCATATTGTACTATCTTACACACTTGATGCATAAGTTTGGGAACCTTAAAACCCCTTTTTACCCTACTAAAAAAATGTTAATATTTTGTATAGTCTCAATAAAGAAACCGCAATGGAAAAATGTATTTGGATCTCCTAGTGAAGACCTAAATTTAATTCATGGGAGGTTAGCCCTCGATGTGCCCACAAATTTTCAACCTATTAAAAAATAATAATGAATATAAATTAGATTGCAAGACATTAAGTAAATTTTTAAAATTAAGAAATATATATATTTTTCTTCCTATAAGAGTCCATCCAAAATATAAAAGATCAAATTACACTCAAAGGTGTAAACAATGCAATAAATATGGACATAAAGTTGAACATTGTTGGGATCTTATTCATTGTAAAAATTATGGGAGCCATGATCATTCCCACAAAACTTGTTGGTATAAAGGGAATAGTGTTCACGAATGGAGCACTATAAAAGGTAAATTAATAATGGCATTAGATTAATTTATTAAATAGATAATTACAAAAGCAACTTTGAAAATAATTAGAATTACAACAAATGCAGTACCAACAACAATATTACAGCTAAAGATATAGATGGAAGATGCATACAAAAGATAAATATTGAAAAATAAAAGTCTTCACACCAAATAATGTAATATGAGGGGTGTTGGAGATATTATATTATTTGGTACATTGAAGTACTATTGAGTGCTAATGTAAAAATTAGTCTAGGGAGTGTGTTTGATATTTGTCTAAACTATATGTTAAAGTGTGAAGAGTGTTTATGTGTTATGTAATAAAGTGTGCAAGGTGTCTAGAGTGCAAATGTGAAGTGTGAGTTATGAATGTGCAATGTGTCAAGTGTGGAAGTAAAGAGTCATAATATGTGTCAAGATGTGATGTAGGAGGTTATGTAATCATGAGAGGATTTGTTATAATGTGAGGCATGTGAAAGGCTATATCTCTTGTGAGTTTGAGGATAGAAATAGTTAAGAGTATTGAAGAGTCGTTTTGTAATGTTATATATTGGAGATAAAGCTCCATGCTATGTAATTATTTGTAATCTAAAAATATTTTGAATGTTAAGTGAAGTTTATTTTTGTAATCTATAAATATTTTGAATGTGATTTTATGTAATTGATATTTGATCCTAGAGAAACTTACCTATGAGATAACTATGCATATTTTTCAACAAGGATGAAGAAGTTTCACTACATAAATAGCCAATCATAATCCCTATCCTCCCATTCCTTTCACCCCTTGCTTCAAATGTGTCAATATAAAGGCCAAATAAAGTAGGTGCCAATGGATCACCATGTTTCACCCTGTTATAACCCAAATCTCTTTGGTAGTCCTTATAGAGTTTTGATTTTTGCTACCACCTACTCATAAAGTATATGTACAAATACTCTATACTTATTTGGTATGTCAATTTATTCCATTATTTTCATAATTTACCTCTATGTATTGTGCAAAAATCCTTTTTAAATTCCACAAAACAACAATAAAATTTTCATTTTTTCATTCCATGTCCTCTCTATTGGGTGCCTTGAAGTAATGCAATGATCTATTATTGAGTACATTAGTCTAAATATACTTTGTTGGTACGTCAATTTCCTCCATTGTTTTTTTATAATTTACCTCTAAGTATTGTGTCAAAAACCTTTTAAAGTCTATAAAACAACAATAAACTTCTCATTTTTCATTCCATGTCCTCTCTATTAGGTGCCTTAAAGTAATATATTGATCTATTGTTGAGTACTTTGGTCTAAATATTTATTTCCCTATTGTTCCTTTTTCTTTATTTTTTCCCACTCACTAATTTTGATTTCTATTATGCTTTTAAATAATTTTACAAATTAAGGATCAATCATGATGATGTGGTAATTTGAAGGATTGTTGATATATCCATTTTTATGCAATGGTATGACTAGGTTGGTTGTCCATTCCAATGGAAAGCCTTCTTTAGTAATGCCATTAAAAATATTTTGGATATGTGGGACTAATATGTCAACCCAACACTTGATATATTCTTGCTAGTAAATTATTATGAAATCCACAAGGTATCAAACCATGTATGAAACACAATTACTCATTCGTATGAAGGAATTTTCTTTAGAGATATTATTTATTATTTTGATAAATAAAAATAATTTATCTAGTGGATCATAACATGCAAAAATATAAGAAATATTATATGTTTTATTTTGTATTTTATATAGAGGTCAGGTATGTAACTGCTCTCTTTGCTATAAAAATTCAAATTCTAAAAAGTTTGAAAAGGGGCACCATTATACCTTTTTCCTTCCAATTTAAAGAACCACATATATTTATGTGTTTAATATATTTTTGCTTGATATTTTTTATTTGCATGGGAATTAGATTAGGGTACCTTAGGAGGTATGATCTAACAAAAATGGGGGCAGTCATAAGGGAGGTCCCAAACATGCTTCATTTTTTACCTTGGATCACACTCAATATTAGGAGATATCTAATGGAGATATAAGAAGCTACTTTGATAGGGTTCGTTAAAAAATACCTAGGATTTTTATGGGAAGCAAAAACTTCTCTCTAAGATCCTCTTTATCCTAATACCAAAAAAAAATTTATCTAGGATGTACAAATAGAAAATGTAAGTATCTCTGAAAGCACGAGATTCCGGTCAAAAGAAACACTAGTTATGCAACATAAGACGAAAATGAAACACTTTGATCCTATGCACCAAAATGAAGAAAGAGACGATTTAAGAAAATGAAAGACAAGATATAAAAGAATCACAGCCCTCTTTATTCAAACATTTTGTCCTCAGTTACATAGACGTCTCCTCCCCTTTTGGGGGCGAGGAGCGTTAGATTGGTCTTTGTCACACTGTGTGACTTAGTCTTCCTCCTTTCCGCGTGCCCACGATTGCAATGGGCGGGCCAAGCTGCTGCCGCCGCTGATGTTGATGAGTCTTCGCTTCTGGTTGCTCCTCCTGCGGTCAAAGAAATAGACAAGACATTAATAGCACCTGTGACAAGAAGAGAAATTCACGCTTTTGAAATTGCTAAAAGGCATATATGAAAAGTTGTCTAAAACAGTGACTGCAGCAAATCCAAATGATCTAAAAACTTGACAGGGGACAGAAAACATCACCAGAAGGCCTCTGCCACTGAAACAGTCGGCCAATCCACCTTAAACTGGAATTCGTCCCTGGGCAGGACGAATTCTGACTGTAATTCGTCCCTGGGTGGGACGAATTCTTCTGAGTAGGAGAAACCGACCTGCTACTGCTCCAATGTCGGATCTCGGGACCTGCAAAACTCCTACAAATAGGGGGGTTAGGTAATTGGGGCCATTTTGGGATGACCCAGATGGTCGGATTTTCCCAATTTGGCCTCCACCCTCGGGAATTTGACCTTGACACCTGCAAGTTAGCGAAACGACAAAGCAATACAAAACACCCTAAACTCTGACCAAAAGCTACAAAATTGCAATAATAGACTAATCAGACCTAGTAACACAGAATGCAATCTAAAAAATAATCTAAAGCGCTCAAAACTAAAATTAGGACTTGGGGTGTGCGGGGGTGCCCAAGTGGGCCTCCCACCGTTGGCCCTCAATTTTGGAGCCAATCCACCAAGGATGGGCCCAAAACCTTTTAGGATTGGGGGGTCGGTGAATTGGTAGGTTCAGATGTCCATGCGTCGGATTTGAGTAAGGTTCAAGCTTCCAAAGGCCACCCAACAACCTCCCTTGCAAAAGAGATTGATGGATGTAGGAAGGTGAACAAAGGGGGATGCAAGTGAGTCTTCAATTCAGCAGCACTTCGTTGCTTGAACACTCCTTCAACCTGTCTGTTTTGGGTGAGAAAAGTCCCACCTTTTATAGACCCAAGGGGTCTCTTTTGGGAGGGAAGCACAAAAGCCAAGTGTTGGCCATAGGCGCCATGTGGCAGTCTTGTCTTCCCATGAGGGAGGGGAGTCTTCCATTGACTTGAACTTTGATAAATGCTTTTTGTAACAGTCCTCTAATGGCCCCTCTGTCCACTTACACATGTGTGCAAGGTAGGAGCCCTTAACTGACTGTTCTAGGCTGCCACTTGGCACCATTTGCCTTTTTGCCCGTTAAGCTTAGAATTCGTCCCACCCGGGGACGGATTCGGAATTCAGTCTGGGGTGGGACGGATTCTATTTTGAATTCGTCCCGGGGTGAGACGAGTACTGGGCAAAGTGTCCAAGTGTGCCAAATTTCTTCTTGACCCTACAAAATTGATATGAAAGTGGTTAAGACCACTGTTTGACCTCTGAGGGCTGCCCTGGGGGCTGTGTTTGTCAAAGTGATCAGTGTTTGCAGTCACATAATCGGGTTGGTTCTGTTTTGGTGTCTACATATACAAAGATCTATTCCAAATTATTATTGTTTTTATTTGAATGATGGTAAAACTAAAGAAATCAAAAGCTTAATGTAGTAAACAATCTATCTTACAATATAACTATATGTGATTTTATTTTTATGCCTAATAGTGAAACCAAGATTTTATCTCCTTTAATGATTTATAAGTAAGCTTTCTTATCCTTTACAACCCAAAATAAAAAAAAATACATTTGAAAGCCTAAAGCAGAGACTAATGAAACTACAAAATAGTCAAAATATTTATAGTTATAATACTTAATAGTGCATACCTTCATTGTTTTGAAAATACCCACTATCCAAAAATTTAATAGATCATGCAAGATGCGAGAAAGATAATTTATGCATATTAACCCCACAAATGTGTTTAAGGTTTTTAAAATCATGCATTGATTCTTTTTAAAATTGAACGCTTCAGGTTTTTGAAGTTGGGAGTTTGCATGCAATTACAAGGTGCTATATATTTTATTGGACCATTGGTCACTTTATTGGGTAAAATGGATCATGATTTTTTTTGGTATTGATAAAAAAGGGGGTTGAAGGGCCCTAATCCTTTACATAGAGCTTGAAATATGTACATGAAAAAATAGAAGATCAGACAAATGCAAGATAGCCCTATCTTAGTAAAACAAACAAACTTGGGCTAAACCTACTAATGGAGAATCTGAAATAATATCCCTCCTACTATCATTCTATTTGACATGTCTTATGAAATGCTCAATGCTTTACAAAACTGATAAAGAAACTACTGACAACAATGTAATTTAGTGTGCTCAAAACCTTCATCGTATGATCCCAATAAGTATTATTTTTTGCTCTACCATATTTATCTGCTAACTTCATTATCAATTCTTATAATATCTTCCAATTCCATGGGGGCATATGACCAGACCTTGAAATTCTTAAATCTAACTGTCATATTCACCATTTTATCAACAACTTTGTTTCCCTCTCTATAAATATTTTTAACTTCACTTTCTTCTAGGTTTCCCAAAATAGTCCTTGCATCTATAATTATTTGGAAAAATGCTATTTTGGAATAAAATATGAGGGAGGTTATTTTAACTAAAGAAAATTTAAGGAAGACTAGTTGATTAGTGCGTCTAGTCAATTTTTGACTTTCATTTTTTTATTATTTAAATAATTTAAAGTGTTTTAATGTAATTGATTTTGGTTAAGCAATTTTTTTTTTTAGTTGGTTAGTGTGAGTAATCCTTACGATTTATGTTCAAGGCTATGTATCCCTATCTAACCATGATCTTTCATAAGAGGGAGAGCTAAGCTTATTAATAGGGAATTTAACACTCAACCATATACACACCCTCACACACTCACCCATGCCGTAGTTTGAACCTTGGAACTCCTAAATAAGAGCCAAAACTTGAACTTGTGCTATCCCCCAAAAGTTTGGTTAAGTAATTATTAATCTCTAATTTAATTAATTTTTATTGGATTTTATTTAATTTTAATTTACTTGATTTTTATTATAGGGTTGCACTCGGGTTCTTCACCTTTAACAAAACAAAACTCTCTCCTTTGGAGCTTGATATTTTATAGATTCAATTCTCATTTCAATTGAGTTTTTATTGTTAGACACCTACATTATTTTTTATAAAATATTAGCTTCTTGATTTTCATTTTATGAATCTTCAAATTTCTATATCAATACAAATATTCCAAATTTTAGCATCTTCCTGAAATTTTCTTGTAGTAGCCTATATAATACCAAAACTCCACCTCTACTGTCTAATCAAAAGAAAATCTATTGCTGAATTTAATTTCAATGATTAAGGTTTTTCCTCAAGTTGTATGTTAATATAAATCATTAGATTGAAGATCGATAGTGCAGATTATAAGTTTGACAATTTTTTTTTATTCACATTGTTGTCATCCCTATTACACATATTTTTAAAGGTGAAAAACTTATTTTTTAATCCCATATTGTTGGTGGAAATGACCACAATGTAATTTAAATTCACCCATTGTCAAAGTGACTATTGAAGAGCTTGACGAGAAAGAATCCAACGTTTGCACATATCATCATGTGATGCCAAGTTTTTGACTAGAATAAAATAATTAACCATAGCATCCAAGTAATATAAATATAATGATGTTCAAGGCACACTAATACATCAATAATAAATTCATTATATAAATTATTTGAAGAGAAAAAAATAAAAACAAAAAAATTTGATATTAACCATAGAATCCGACTAATATAAATATAATGATGTTCAAGGCACACTAATACATCAATAATAAATTCATTATATAAATTATTTGAAGAGAAAAAAATAAAAACAACAAAAAAATTATTATCAAATGAATAATAAAAAATCAATATTATAAAAAAATAATAACTATATTCAAATTTTAAAATAATAATCACAATTCTTTATAAAATTCCTATCCCATAAAATATTTTCAACTTCTTACATTTTAGAAACCTTTTATTATAAAATATTTTTAATCTATTCTATTTTAAAACTAAATAGATTTTATTTTTCATAAATATTAGATTAAACATTCAAATATTATTTTAAATCTATTATACTTGATAAAACATTCTAAACACTAAACACATAGAATATAAGTAACTACTAACGAATCAGTCTTCCATGTCTCTGGTTTGATCGTTGCTTCTTGCTTCCAAGGAAATCGACTCCTTGGGGAAGCCAAAGCAATGGCATATTCAACATGTCGCTTGCATAACTCAAAGTGTAAAGGTGATGTCTCTACTTTTTCGTTAGCTAGAGGATAAGGAGTTAATCTTACCTCCTTCCATGACAGTGAGCCTAAGAGAGCTCCTCATCGCCATAAATAAGAGCAAGGTCATATTACATGTTTTATATAGGAACAAGAGGATCTACATATGGTATTTTTGGGAGAGCGACACTATCTCTTGACGATTGGACGAGATGAGGTAGTAGATGACAATGGCACTAGAGATGTTAAATGACCTATTAAATGACTTTCACACAATAATAAAAAACACCTTATGAATTTTGCACAATAAGACAAAATGTATTTTGGAGGATATATGGGCGAAATGGATTTTCGAAGGAGAAAAAGGGTGAAACTCCCTTTTGTTAGTCAAAATGGTCAAAGGGTTTTTCGATGCACCACTTGACTAAAATAATATGACAACTTAAATATGTACAAGTAAATATATTTTATATTAACAAAATGAGACTGACTGCACCAACCATTGTACAAGAAAAAATAAAAGGGCTTACACCGATGTTTCTTTGATTTGAATCTTTACAAGCAATCATCTACAATCACAGTTGTAGGATAAACTCAAATGAGGAAGTTTGAGATCTATATCTTTAGCTCCTCATGCTTCAAAGTCTTCCTCCTTCAAATTTTCATCTTTTCTACCACTCCTTTCTCTTCTTTCTACTTTGCGCTATACGTTGTTGCATTCTTCTATTTGATTGTCTTCTCCTATACTTTCCTCCATTCTCTCTCTACACTGTTGTGCACTCATATAGTTTTTCTAAAACATGCCATCGTATTATATAGATGGGCAAAAGAGAGGGTAAGGCTTATCTTCTGACAAGGGATAGGGCTTATCATCAAATTTGAGTTTCCACTGAACAATTTAGGGTTTCCATCGAAACAGTAATAACAACGCACTCAATAGAAAGTGGTGATCAGATTTTGGTAATAATATCTATCACAAATCTTTTTAGATGTCAAATTTGGTTTAATTTTCTAAAATCCTCCTTTAAACCAAATTTCATAAAATATTTGACATCGAGCATTTCTTACAGCCTATTAAAGTCCTCCTCTTTCAAAGGTTTTGTGAAAATATCTACTACCTACTATTTGGACCTACAAAATAGTAACTCAATTTTGTTATATTTCACCAACTCTCTAATGAAATGGTAGTGTATGTCGATGTACTTGATCCTACCATGAAACACTGGATCTTTTGATAGTGCTATGGTAGAATTGTTGTCATAGAAAATAGTTGTTGCCCCTTCTAGTGGATGATTCAGCTTACCCAAGATTCTTCATAGCCATATTTCCTGACATGCGATTAAGGTGGTGGAAACATACTCTACCTCTCCAGTGGACAATGCAACTATGGGTTGCTTCTTTGAGGATCACAAAACTACTTTCGATCCAATATATAAAGCATAATTGGAAGTGCTATTTCAATCATCTGTACTACCATTACAATCGCTATCTATGTAGCCAATTAGTTCAAGTTGGTCTTTTATGGCATAGAAAATTCCATGGTTTCTGGTCCCATTGACATATCACAGTATTATTTTTCCTACTTGCAAGTGAGTGTTATCCGGTGCTTCCATAAACCTACTAATTAGAATCACTGTAAACACAGTTCTAGTCTAGTTGCAGTCAAGTACATCAAACTTCCAACAAGTAATTTGTAGAATGTTGGATCAACATTGCTGCCACAATCATTTTTTATCAACTTTAGGTCTATTACAATTGGTGTGATGGTAGGTTTGTTTTCCTCCATATTAAAAATATTTAGGACATATTTTGTATACTTACCCTAAGAAATTAAGATGCCATTCGTATATTGGTAAATTTAAATGCCTAGAAAATAATTCATCAGGCCCAAGTCCATCATTTCAAACTCCTTATTCATGGTTGTTCTAAACTTGTCAAATAGTACATTGTTGTTTCTAGTGTAAATAAAATTGTCTACATACAAGAAGACTATAATCATCTCCCCCTCTACATTCGTCTTTATGTACATGGTGTGCTCATATGAGCATTTCATAAATCGATACTCCTAAAAGTAGACATCAACCTAATTGTACCAAGCTCTAGGTGCTTGCTTCAACCCATACAAAAATTTATTAAATTTTATTAATTTACCTTCTTGCCCTTCCAAATCATAGCTGGGTGGCTAGTCTATGTAGACCTCTTCTTACAACACTTCATTCAAGAAGGTAGACTTGACATCCATCTGGTACACATTCCACCCTCTCTAGGCTACCAATGCTAAAATTATTTTTACTGTGTCAAGTCTCGCTACAGGCACATATACCTCATGGTAGTCAATCCCTAACTTTTCTTGTAGCCTTTTGCCACCAGTTTATCCTTATGTTGATAAAAATCACCTTGGATATTAAACTTTATTTTATATACCCACCTGACACCAATGGTCTGCTTCCTTACTAGAAGATCCATCAACTACCATGTCTGATTCTTCTTTATGGTATCTATCTCATAATCCATAACTTGCACCCATTTTTTATTTTGAATTGATTCTTCAAATGAAATTGGATCACACTTAGAAAATGAAGTAAAGTAAGAATATTCTTCATCTATTTTATTTTAGGTTACCTCATAAATATCTTGCAATATCCTTGTCTTTGTTGGTGTCTTCAAGTTGGAGATCCTACTTGCAAGTTGAGGTGACCATGATGATGAGGCAATGCTACTACTATCTCCAGTGTTACTACTTGAAGCTATAGGAGAATGCACTGTTTCTTCTTCCAAGTCCTTAGGGTCAATAATTGTTGGCTCTGGCTGGCCATTCTTTGATTTCTAGTTCCAAGCTTCATCCTACATGAACTTCACATCTCGGCTGATAATCAACTTCTTCGTAACAATATTATACAACCTATATGCCTTTTACTCTTCACTATACCTAGTTAAGATGCATTTTTTCCCTTATCATCCAACTTATTTATCTTCTCATCTAGAACATATGCATATGCTATGCACCCAAAAACTCTTAAATGAGCCACACTGGGCTTCTGATTACTCCAAGCTTCTTGAGGAATATTGTCCTTCACATTTTTCATGGGATATCAATTTAGTAGATAAACAACACAACATATAGCTTATGCCTAGAACTCATGCAGTAAAATATTTACTTTAAGCATACTTTGTGCCATATCCATTATAGTTTTGTTCTTCCTCTCTATAACACCATTATGTTGTGGTGTGTATCTAGCTGTGAGTTATCTGCAAATTCCATTTTGCTTGCAAAAATAATGGAATTCATTGGGGATGTACTCACCTCCTCTATTGTCCTAAGAGTCTTCATTTAATAGCCACTTTGTTTCTCAACCAGAGCCTTGAACTCCCTAAATTTTTTGAAAGCTTCTAAATTTTGCTTTATGGGATATACCCATGTCCTCCAACTAAATTCATCTATAAAAATCAAGAAGTATTTATTTCCAGCAAATATGTTGGTCTGCATCAGACCACAAATATCAGAATGCACTAGTTCCAATGGTTGTGAAGCTCTCCAACACTACCCTATAGGGAACACATATCAATGCTTCTTGCCTATCAAACAACCTTCACACACTTGATTCGATTTCTCTATGAGGGATAAACCCTTCATCATCTATTTGTTGTGCAACAAGTTTAGGTCACTGAAGCTTAGGTGATCAAATTTGAGATACCACAACAAGGTAGCATCCTTCACTACTGCACTAAATGAAAGCAACAATTTATTATCAATATGAAGGGGAAACATCTTGTTCGTTATCATGAACATAGTTGCAATTTTCCCATGCTCTTTGTCTTTGATGGTACAAACTCCATCCTTGAATTGAATAGTGTGCCCCTTCTGTACAAAATATCCAATGCTCAACAAATTGTGCTTCAATCCAAGTACATAACATACATCGATGATCTGCTTCCTTTTACCTTACCTAGTACAGGTAGATTTTTCCTTTCCCCATGATAGGTACCTTGTTGTTGTTCTCCATCTTCACTTCGAATTGGACTGTTTCATTCAACTATGAGAACATATCTCTATTCCTATTCATGCAGTTACTATAACCACTATTTATACACTAGATATTATTTTGGTTCTCCTTCTCAGTACTGCAAGTTAACAACATATTCCCACATGCATCTCTACACTCTAAATTTTTAGAATCATTTGTATAGTAGGATTTTTGCTTATTATTCTTAGACATCTTCTTTCTACACTCATAGCTATAATGACAAAATTTCTTGCAGTAATAACATTGGATCTTTGATTTATCATACCTCTAATTAGATCCTCCTTGTTGATTTCTTCCATTACCTCTTCCTCCTGCTAGATGAAAGTTGTAGCTAGTCTCTCCATAATTTGAGTTTGACCTTCCTCCTCACTTGTTACCTCTTCCACGCTTACTTTTGTCTCTTCCTCCTTGATAATTGTAGGCTCCTTTGTGGGATTCTTCAATACTACTATCTTGAAATGAGACCTATGTCTTAAATACTTGCTCCAACGAGGACTGAGATGACCGACTCAGCCTCTTCTCATGTATTTGTAGAGAACCCATGAGATCATCTAGAGAGGTTTTTGAAATCCATCAATTCTTTAATTTTAATCATAACTGAGTTGAACCTAGCTACTAGGATCCTCATAATATTCTCCACAATCCTCTGGTTCTCCAAATTCTTGCTATTCATCCTCATTTGGTTGATGATATCCATTCTCTAGGTAAAAAAGTCACTCATGGAGTCTGAATCGCTTTTCTAAAGATTCTTGAACTCCCTTCTCAGCATATAAAACTGCACTAACTTCACCTTTTTAGTACCTTGGAAATAGTTGGCTAAGATTTTCCAAGTCACCTTTGATGTGAAGTATTTGACTCCTTTCACATTGATACTGCGTAACTGCTACTAAAATTCATGATAATATTATCTCCTTGACTGCCTCCATTATATAAAATAATGTATTCTTGTCCTTCTTTCAATTATCCTTTAGCAAGTTTGACTCTGCCTAGGAGAAAGTGCTCATGACTATTGCATATATTGATTTTGCATAACCATTCTGAACCAGGTCCCAAAGCTCTTGATACCTGAATATGATCTTCATCTGGATGCTCTAGTAATCGTAGTTTTTTCCATTGAACTATGTGATCTACAACTACAAAGGGTTACTGTCAAAATCCATTAATTTTTATCATCCACAAGAAGGATTTGGCTCTGATACCAATTTGAAATGAAATAAAATTGGTGAAAACACTTGTTCAGGATAAATAAATGTTGAAAACCTCTTTCATCAAAAATTTACCCGAAATAGTCCACTAATCACCTCTTTATCAACTGTCCCTTTTCATCTGAAGTCTTGGACCTCATTCTTTCCCAATTCTCCATCCAGTGGGTGGCCCCCTACTCCATCCCTGATCTTCTATCTCAGTGGCCCAACCCCTTTGCCCATCCCTTCATCTGCTTCCTCTGGGGCTCCTGCCTTCCCCATATGCTCTGGCAACTCTGGCTGGAGTGCAACAGTAGAGCCTTCTCCTCCTCAGCCTGTTCCCCCTAGTGGATAGCGACCAAGGCAGTGTCCTTCACCCTCAAGAATTCTCATTCCATCCCCTTGATCGAGGCACCCTGACGGCTGGGCGAGGTCACCCTCCTATCATCCCTTGGAGTTTAGCTTCCCCCCCAGTCCCCCCATGCCCCCTCCTGACATTATATGACGAGGTGGATTTCCCCCCTAGATGGGTCAAGCTTAATTTTGACGAAGCTTCTAAAGGAAATCCTAGGCCCTCTAGAGTGGGCAGGGTCATCAGATACTGTCATGGGTCCCTAATCGCAGCGTACGATGCACTGCTTGGAATCCAGACTAACAACTTCACCTAAGCAACAGCTCTCCTCAGTGGGTTGACTGCCCTCAGGGATTCCACCTCAAAATTCATCATCGAGGGTGATTCCTAAGTTATTATCAAAGCCGCCTGCAGCCTATGAAACTGCTCTTGGCACATTCATAACTCCATCCGGGAAAGCCTCACCATTCTCCAAGGACTCCCCGACCATGCCTTTCGGCATGTGTATAGAGAAGGCAACAGGGCTACCGACTTCATGGCAAATCAAGCCATCTCAGCTGAAGACTCCATCTCCTGGACCACGAACTTCCCTGAAGCTCTGGTCCAAATAGCTTCACAAGACTATACTAGCATCAATGAAGGGCCTGGTGCTTAGCCCACCCCGAGTCGGGGCCCCGAAGTCTTAAGAAGTGCTTAGACTATACTAGGAAATTTTCCTGTCTGTTCCACCATGTCGACTAGCCCCATCCTTTTTTGGCTCATGAGGTAGGAAGGACAATGGTGATGGCGAGAGCGGGAGCGAGAGCAGGAGCGGGAGCAGGAATGGGAACTAGTTTAGAGACTGGTGCAAGTTTTTGGGTGGAAGCGATATCGAGATCAGGGTCAAGCACGTTAGGGCCTGGACCCAGGCCTGCAAGGCCCTCTATGGGCCCTAAGGAGGGCTTAGAGATTGAGCATAATGGTGGCTAGGGTGGGGATGACATCTTGGGCCTAGGCCCTCAGGCCAGCCTCGATGCATCATGTCGATTGGCCCCCATCCTTTTCTTGCTTGTGAGGAGTGGAGCTGATCTGTCATGGTGGGCCCCGTCTAGGCCAGGCCCGACTGCAGGACCTCTCGGAGTGACTGTGGTTAATTTTTGTGATCTTGGCATTTTTCATTTTATGAATTTTTCTTGTTTTGGTGGCCACAGGCCAAATGTTGCTATTTTGTTTCTTAGTTGGCCTGATTTTTGTAGGCAACAAGGCCCTGGGCCCTAGATCGTTGCCTAAGGTTTTCAATCTTAATTTCAGCCTCGGATGTCTATGTAACTAAGGTTTTGGGATCCTTCTCTAAAAAACTTGCTATAAATATATTGCTACTTATCAAAAAAAAAATACCCAAAATGCCTTTTCCAAAGAAATAAAATGTGCAATGCCTTTTCAAAGTAAACTTTGCATGATAATGATTTTCAGAGGCACATCAAGACAAATTTGACCTTTTAAATGACTTTCACGCAATAAGACAAAATGCATTTTAAATAACTTTTGTGTAATAATACAAAATACCTTTCAGAGGATATATGGGTGAAATGGATTTTAAAAATAGAAATAAAGTGAAACTCCCTTTCACTAGTCAAAATGATCAAAGGGTTTTTTGATGCACCACTTGCCCCAAATAATATGACAACTTAAACATGCACAAGTAAATATATTTTATATTAATGAAATGATACTGGCTGTACCAACCATTTTACAAGGAAAAATAAAAAGGCTTACACAAACACTTCTTTGATCCAAATATTTACAAGAAATCATTTGCAATCACAGTTGTTGATTAAATTTAAACAGGGAAGTCTGAAATCTGTAGCTTCAGCTCCTCAGTCTTTGAAGTCTTCCTCCTTTGGATTTTCATATTTTCAACCACCTCTTTCTCTTCTTTTTGCTTTGCACTATATGTTGTTGTGTTCTTTATAATTGTCTTCTCCTCTGCTCTCCTCCATTCTCTCTTTGCACTATTGTGCACTCATGTTTTTTTGCAAGACACCACCACCTTATATAGTCGAGCATAAGAGAGGATAAGGCTTATATTATGATTGGGGATAAGGCTTATCACCAAATTAGGGTTTTCACCAAACAATTTAGGGTTTTCATACAAATAGTAATAACTATGCACACAATAGAAACCAGAGATCAGATTTTGGTGATAAGATATATTAGAGATATTTTCAAGCATCAAATCTGATTTAATTTTCTAACTGAAGAGGAATCGCTACCAATTTTTGGGAGGTTGTGTACCATTTTTGAGAAGCTCAACCTCGATAGACTTTTGAAATATAGGGTGGAGATATGCAAACTACAAGATGAGGTAGCTTTCTAGAATGAGGTATCAGTATTTTTGCATTGGGCAGAATTTAGCATTTTGTCAACTTGGTCACCTACGCCAAATCCATATTTTTTTTCTAATGAGGAAGACGAGGGGGAATAGGACTATGAACTGGTACTGTGTTCTCCCACCACCTGTGATGCAGTTGCATTAACCAATTGTAGAAGCATGAGATTTTATTCTTATATTCTGGATGATATGAAGTGACTGATCACACTAGATCTAATGAGGGACCCCATAATTTTGGCTTCCAGTCACACATACGACCAAGCATTGATCTCAAAGTGGCTATATTATAGCCACTACAAGTGCCATCTCAATAGGTAGAAGCTCCCAAGACACCCGTTGCTCATTCTAAACTATGCCCTATGTAGTCTTATCAAAGAGTGGTGTGAGAATCATAAGGTTTCCTTCCACTTCAGCCATGAAGGAAATAATACCCTGATGCAGGAGTTCATCAAGTCAACCACCTCCTACTTGGTGGGAAAGCTCTCCATCGAATCTCAAGAGGTATAAACACAAGCAGCCTATGAGCTCCACCTCCTTACCAAGTGTGGTATTGAGAAATGTAAGTAAGTGGTGAAGGTTAGGAAAATTCCTTTCCTCATACACCTCTTATCATCCTTGGATCCCAAGGCATAGGAGAACCCTGTCACTACTCTTCTCAATCTCTCCAAATATGATAAAAACAAGGTTCTTATAATGATGGAACATGACACAATCAACGATATTGTGGGAATACTGGAGTGGGGTGACACAATGGATAGCTAAGAAAATATCGTCACCATGCTATTTAGTCTATCCATGGTGTACAACTACAAGATCATAATTGGTAGTAAGGTCACTTCCATCCCTACTTTGGTGCATCTCCTTAGTGAGGGGAGCACTAGAGGAAGGAAGTTGAAATGAAAAAGAGAGGTAAAGATTGTAAAACAAAAAAACAAGGACATAAATTGTTGCAATAAACATAAGTTTATTCATTATTTCTTTTTAATACCTTCTTACCTTATTACTATTTACTTGATGTTGTTGCATTGTTTTAACATCCATCTCAATACCCCATAAAATATAATTTGTTGTACTTCATACAATATTATCAAAATACACAAAGGTTGGATGATCCACCTAAGTTAGGATGGATGGATTGATATTCCACCCCAAGTAGGGATGGATGGATAATTTAATAGATGAGGAATACACTATTATATAGATTTATTACAATGCTTTAATTGTTGTCTACATGCATATTGTATTTTTATGCACTTGAAAAATGGTAATATATTCCTTGAGACATGCCAAACTAAGATAAAAAAGTCAAATATGAATTAGTAAATGTTATATAAATTATGAATAGTCGCTACATTAAGCATTAACTCCTTCATTCTCCCCCTTAACACTTAATGTTTTAAAAAATAAATCTTCAACATGCTCTTGCACACATGTACTACTGGACATCCATGTTACACATAAATGTTTTTTTACCTTGCTTTTGCACTTACATTCTTCAACTCTTCAACTTGTTATTGCACTTACACCTATACTATTGTACATTCACATTCACATAAACCATAAGTGTTCTTATGACAACCTTCTCATCCTATTGGACTACATGGATAATTAGTCAATGCAACAACCAAGTATAATAGAGTATATTACTACTTATGAGGTTCACCATTGCATCTAAATCAATCCTTCATATTTTTTTCATGTGTGTGGGACTTTACTTCTACCACACAACCTTCATCTAATGGTCCTCATCACTCCTTTCTCCATTAGGGATACTTATATCATTTTTCTTTCTATTTCCATTTCGATGCATCTTTTACTTTTGTTTTTCTTCTTCAATTTAATTACTTTGGCTTTCATATTCTATTAAAGGTATGAAGCAACTACAACTAGGACTCGATTATAGGACCTCTATATATTGAGGTTACTCTACCAATGATATTTTGGCCCCTCGTTGAACCAACCTACGATTTGAATGATTGCTCAAACATTCTCCCTATGCTACATTATGAGTTCTTAGGTCTTCTAGCTTCAACACTTTCAAAACCAACTCTGATCTTTAACAATTGCTCTTAAATTGAGCTATTGCTTCAATATCAACATTGGCTCTCTGGATTTTATACCAATTGTTGGACCAAAAAGAGAGGTAAAAAATATGTAAAATAAAATATAAAAAATAAAACCAAGGACACAAATTAATGCTACAGTAAACATAAGTTTATTCATTAATTCATTCATTTCCAATATATTCTTACTATTTTCTTTATGTTGTTGCATTGCTCTAACACTCATCCTTGCAATACCTTGTTGCTTTCTTGATGCTATACCTTCTTGCTACTTTCTTGATGTTTTGTTTTGCAATATAGAAATAAAGACATGTTATTATATTTATTTTTGTTTCTAGCCACCATATAATTGCAAGGCATTAGATTCTAGTTCCCAAAAAGGAAAGAAGCTCCTTATTTTGAAGTCATTCTTTGTGTTTGATAGAACTACAATGTAAGATATATTATGTATTAATTCACACACTATTTAGAAAAGCATTAAAAATAATGATAGGTCATGCATGCACATCCCAACCATAATTGTAGGTCTATGTTTTTTGCATCCTAGTCAAAATTGCAAGTCCATAACAAAAGGTTTATAGGTTGAAAAAGGCTCTTATTGGGCTTAATCAAGCACCAAGATCATAGTATAGACAAATACGTGGATATATTAAGAAAAATAGCTTCAACATGAGTGAAAGTGAACCTACAATCTATGTCAAATATAGAGGTATGGATGAATTAATTATTTCTTACCTATATGGTGATGATTTTATTTACACTAGCAATAGCATAGTATTAATTGAAGAATTCAAAAATACCATAAAGAATTAATTTGAGATAACATACCTAGATTTGATGCATTACTTCTTTGGATTAGAAGTAAGACAAATGAATGATAGTATTTTTATCTCACAAGAAAATATGTTGTTGATTTACATGAGAAATTTAGAATAAAAATTGCAAACCAATGAACACACCCATGAATGTGAGTGAGAAGCTAGCCAAGAATAATGGTAGTAAAAGGTAGATGCTACACTATACAAAATCTTAGTTGGTAGCCTTATGTATCTTACTATAATAAAACCTGATATAATGTATGTTGTAAGTTTAATTTCAATATTTATGCAAGATCTAAGTGAGATTCATTTTCATGCAGCAAAAAAGATACTCAAGTATATTCATTGTACAAGTAATTTTGGTATTTTATACACATCATTTGATAATTATAAACTTTTTAGGCATACATATAGTGATTGTATAGTAACCCTTGATGATCAAAAAAGCACTTCTAGAAATATATTTAGCTTGGGATCAAGTGTGATTTCTTGATCCACAAAGAAGAAAATAATAGTTGCACTATCAACAGCAAAAGACAAATTTATTGCAACAACAATTTGTTTCTCTAGATTTGGAATTGCAAGGAAGTGAATGTATAAATAAAATTATATTTACTACAACAATTTGTATCCCTAGATTTTTGTTTCTGTGTATTACTTTGAACACTTTTTTGTTATAATATATTACATTATTTGGTACATGCTAATGTACAATCTTCGTAACATCTTTAGATTAGGATTTGAGTTGTTGCTTTATGCAATATAATAAATGCACAAGTGTTGTTAGCATGTGCAAGGTACTTTATGATGTAAATGTGCATGTTTTCCATGTGTATATGAGTCTATAAATAGGAATATGAAGTGTCATAGGTTAAAATAAAGTCAAGAGTCATATTATATTATATATTAGATTTTTTAGTAGAGAGAAAAAAGAGAGACTGCAAGAGCACATTAGAGTATAGTAAATGCTAAAGTTAGATATAATGTAGAGCATAAATGAAGAATGGAGCATTTGAGTTCTCCATATTTTGTATAAAGATCATATTTTCATGAGCTTTCATTAATAATTTTTATGAGTTATTATAGAAATTTTTTATGTGTTTTACATACTTATTATATTGCCATTCTTATATATTTAATATTGCATACCCATTTTATACCTTGTGGTTGCATTTTATTAAGTATTTGTTGGAACAAAATCTGCCTTCGGTTAATAGTGTTGCGCCTTAGACTTTGCCAACATTGAATAGATAGATCTTGCTTGAGATCATCTGTCTAGTCTCCAAAGAAGGCTGGTTCCTTTGAGTTTTTTAGAGAAAAGGGGAACAAAAGATAAGGGAAATATAGCCTAATCTAGAAACTTTTCTCACGTTACAGATTGGACAACAGCAAACATTGACGATGCAGTTTACAACTTTTAGAGTTTTCTTTATATCCTTTTATAGAAAACATGAATTCCTAAGTGCGCCTTTTAGATATTCGTATAAAAGCATGTAACTATCTTTTAATGTTCAACTCTAGAAACAATATTTATATGTTCACAGTCCAGATTTCAAAATAGATACATTATAAAACTTAGAGTGAATAAAAGTTAAAACACCAAGATACATACACTTGCACAAAGAAGTTTTGAAATCCAGAGGAAGAAATCTTTTATTGCTTGTAATCCAGTACATGTACATCAAGCTTGTAAACATCCAAGAGCCGACCCTTTTTCTGGAGTCACTCACCCCTATATATACCCTAAAAGAGTATCTTTTTCTAAGTACATCTTACTTATTTTACAAGCAATCATCTACAGTTTCTAATAATACACAACAAATTTCTCGTAGATTGGATAGATTAGCAATCATCCATTGGACCTGCCAAGTTATAATCAACAGACCATTCTTCAGAAATTAGCACCTGATGTCAGTGCATGTCCCCAGTTGCCAAAAATATACTCTATTCCTTTACAGCTGGTGTGTCACAAAATCACGACATTTTTTCCTTGCTTTGCTCTTTTGCCACCTCCAGCCACGAAAATGAGACATGTCATGAAATCGCAACATTCATCTCTTGTTTTGCTCTTCTTCCACTTCCAGCCATGAAAATGAGACATGTCATGAAATCACGACATTCATTTCTTACTTTGCTCTTTTGCTGCCTCCCGTCGTGAAAATGAGACATGTCGCGAAATTGCGACATTCGTCTCTTGCTTTGCTCTTCTACCGCTTCCAGCCGCAAAAATGAGACATGTCATGAAATTGTGACATTCGTCTCTTACTTTGCTCTTTTGCTGCCTCCCACCATGAAAATGAGACATGTCATGAAATTGCGGCATTTGTCTCTTGCTTTGCTCTTCTACCGCTTCCATCTGCGAAAATGAGACATGTCGCGAAATCGTGACATTCGTCTCTTATTTTGCTCTTTAGCTGCCTCCCGTCGTGAAAATGAGACATGTCACGAAATCATGACATTTCTATCTCTTCAACTTTTATGCCGCTTCCAGCCGCAAAAATGAGACATGTCACGAAATCATGACATTCTTTCCTTGCTTTGCTTTTCTGCCGCTTCCATTCGCAGAAATGAGACATGTCACAAAATCGTGACATTTGTCTCTTGCTTTGCTCTTCAGCTGCCTCTCGCTGTGAAAATAAGACATGTCACAAAATTGTGACATTTCTATGTCTTCAGCTTGATTCTTCTTCTTGCATCGTGAAAATGCGACATGTCACGAAATCGTGACACTTCTGCCTCTTTGCTCCCTTTTGTTGCTCTTAGCTACGAAAATACATGTCACGATATCGTGACACTTTTTCCCTTTTGGCCGTGACAAAGCAACATGTCACGATATCGTGACACTTTTTCTCTTTTGGCCGTGACAAAGCAACATGTCACGATATCGCGACACTTTTTCTCTTTTGGCAGCGACAATGCAACATGTCGCGATATCGCGACACTTTTTCTCTTTTTTCCACAACAAAGCAACATGTTGTGATATCGCGACACTTTTTCCTCCTCACTCTTTCTCTTTGCTTTGGACCGTGAAAATGCAACATGTCACGATATCGTGACACTTTTTCCTCCTTGCAGTGTTTTGCATTTTCTTTGATCTTTAGCATATGGGCCACTTCGGTCTTCTTGGAAAATATGCAAAAAGGAGCATCAGATGTTTTTCTGTAGTTAGTCACTTTTTTTACTAACATTCTTAGTGCCTTTCGGGGGATTTTTTGCTTGCAAAAATTTTGAACTAGACCTTTATCCAGTGGGAAACAGAGTCAACAATGCAGTTGTAAAAAGAATCTTTCAGAGAAAGACAAAGAACACAGGAAAATGCACTTAGATCAAACGTGAACATTACCTCACCGAAACTCCCTTTATACCTTAGTATCTCTATTCAAAAAAAAATGTCGACTTCTGATTTGCTGCAACTAAATTTTTTTTTTGTTAATACCAAAAAACAGTAATATTTACAAATATTGTCTAAATATACTTGTATTATACTGTACATATAATTCCTTTTCTACTTTCTCAATAGAAATATAACTTTAGGTGAAATGCATTCACCGTGATGGGAAGAACCAAACCATCTTGACCTTTCAACTCGAAAGCATTGAACTATTTCTCTAAAACAATTTCAAATGGTCCTTCCCAGAAAGCATCGAATTTATCATGGTTACCTGGCTTAGCTTTCTTTACATTCCATTTCAAAACCAAGTCTCCCACTCTAAATTTTATGGCAGTTGTCTTTTTGTTGAACCATCCTTTAGTATCTGCCATATGCTTCTGATTGTGATTGTATGATTGCTCTCTTTGTTCTTCTAACCGTAAGAGTTGCATAACTCCCGCAACCGTGTGTAGCATTTGGTCAATCTGAGTTAACGGGTAATGATCTTTGAGTGATGCTCTATTCAGATTTTTGAAATCTACACACAATCCGATATCTTCATTTTTCTTCCTGATTGGTACCAATTTTGCCACCCAGGTGGAGTGTTTAACAGGGTATACTATTTTAGCTCGAAGGAGTTTTAGCAGTTCTTGTTTCATCAAAGATTCTATCTTTGGATTCATTGGTCTTTACTTTTTCCTAAAAGGCTTAGCTCCTTCTTCTAATTCTATGGTATGTTGAATAACATCCTTATTGTACACTTTTAGATCACTATACACCCAAGCTATGATGTCAGGGAATTTTTTACACAATTCTCTGATCTGGTTCACTTCCTCTTCTGTACAACTGATTCCAACATTAATCATTTTTCCTGGCTCCATCAAAGAAAAGCTTCCACAATTTATTCACAAAACCATCATCTTCCAGGGAGGGTATCAATTTTCTTTTTGGTTTCTCAATAGAATAGTTTCCTATTTCTATTTCTATCATGGCATTAAAATTCTATAGAGAAAACTCGTCCTCAGCTTGGAGCTCTTCTAATGTTTCTTCCATTAGATCTTCTTCTATTGTTTCTTTAGTCATCATATTTACATGGTCAGTTTCACCAATCTTTTCTACATGAAACGTCGATGGTTTCTCATTAAAAATCTTGACCCTTCTACCTTTGAAATGTATATCCAAATGAGAATAATATAAGGATAAGTATCCTCCTATATTTTTTGTGAACTCTCTGGATAGACACATACCAAAATAGGGCTCCAAGTATATGACTACTACCTCTTGTATGATTGTCTTCTGAGGCATTTTATGCAACCGTATGGGAATATCCTTTATCACTCCTACAGTTTTTACTGGAGTACCATCTAACTGTAAGACGCCTGTGTTGCTCCTAGTGTACTCCATTCCCATAATATCACATACTGCTTTGGGTATCACAGTGGTAGCAGCATCTGAATCTATCATGTAGTTGTGGACAACCCATCCTTCCATTTGAAGGGACAAATAAAAGGGTGGTGGCCTGTTCTTACCAGTGGCAGACGTCAAGTTTGTTAGAACCATTTTTGAAGATCATGCAGTCCCACCTCCATTTTTCATTGTTCTTAGGGATTCTTGTAGGAGATCGATTTGACCTGGGATTTGAACAGCATCATACAAACTTTCTTTAGAAGGAGTCTTTTTCATTTCCTCTAGTATACTTAATGTAGGTGAATCAACTATTCTTTCTCTTTCTTTGGCAAAATTTTCATAGTTATTTTTGTATCCCTGGGTAGCTTCAGTTCTTTGCCTTTTTTTCAGCAAGGGGAATCTCAACCTTTCCCTAGCCTATTCTTGGGTTTCATTTTCCCCTCGAGGAATAAATTATTTGTGTGTTTCTTGCCCTTGACTTTTGGCTGGAAACTGATATTTTCTTTCTTGAGGGAGACTTCCCTTAGGAGTTTCTTTGGGAACTTCCTTGGGAGCAGGGGAAACATTCAATGGCTAAAGCTATTTAGGGTCTACTTGCAGTGGTTTCTTACTTGATCTTGTCAAAACTGAAATCTATTCTACTGTATGCATCATGAGGTTGTGGTCCTCCTCTCTAATTATATTTACACAGCCTTTCATTTTTTCTTTACTCTTTTCAACTGCTATACTTTGTACATAATGTTGGTGTATCATACACAAACTTTCCCCATGTGGATCGTTACATGTAGTACACCAAAAGTTAGAATCATTTGGAGGCTCCTCAGCCTCCAATGTCTCATTTGTATATACCGTGCTCAGTCTCTCTTGTCCCCTATTGCTTGATTGTGTTGCATCTCTTGTTACCTGAGGGAACTTCCTTGGCAAAAAATTCCTTTCAACCTCTCTCTTTTTCATGGATGCCATTTCATTTGACAATGTCTTCATTGTATCAATTATGGTCGTGTATTTATCATTGGGGGGAGAAGATGCAAGGGGTGTAGGAGGTGTAGCTATAGTTGGGAGGGCATGCATTGATGGGAGTACAGGCAGTTTAGAAATTGATGCTTAGGAAAGCTCTAGTAAAATTGGCAATAGAATTTTTGATGGATATATTTTTGTAGTGATGAGATTAGCTTCGCCCTTTACTACCTCTACATAGATCCTAGGAAAAGTGGTTACATGGGATTGCCTTATTATCATACTGAGATCTAAATCAAAAGCCCTTAAATAATAGCATATAGCTTGTTCTTCCATGGGTTTTAGGCCTTACGGTACTCTATCACGAGTTCTAGTAAATCTGATGTTGAAATCTTGGATTTCTTCTTATGGATGCCTCTCAATGACAGTGAATTGATTTAGAAATGTGAAAGGATCCACATGTATATTAAATTCATCGACCAGACGGTCGACCAGTATTGCCCAAGAAGTAATGGATCCAGCGAGAAGCACTCTGTACCAATAAAGCATCTTTTCTTTCAAAGATATAATCAACAATCTGACCATTACATCTTCTTGAGTGATGTTATAAACATATGCTAGCGTTGATACATCTAAACAGTGCTCATTTGTGTTTTGTCTGTTCATCAAAGGTCGGTAATGCTTTTAGTGCAGCTTATGGAATTTGGTGGTGTGTTCCCAAGTTCAAAGGGCCAGTTTGATTCCACACAAGATGCGCTGGGGTAGGGGTGATTGCCATGATTTCTAAAGGAGTTACAATTGCTATGGGATTGCTTGTAGATGCTCCTACAGCAGGTGTTAAATAGGTTCTAATGGTTTCGGGCGGATTTGATCATGTGAATAGCACAGGGTGTGCTTTTAGGCTTTTGAGATGTAGCTCAAATAACTTGACAGGTTCTTCAAAGTTTCTAGCTCAGGATATGGTTATCATATGGCTATATAACCAGAAGTTTTTTAGACAAGGTCTTTCTTTTATGGTCTAAATTGCAACGGAGTTTCCAGGTAGTTTTTCTTGAGATTTTTAAACAAAAAGGCTCTTAAGGTAAAACACCAAAACTTATACAATACTGTGGGATTGCTGGTCCCATCAGGTGTGCCAAAAACTATTGGAACAAAATATGCCTTCGATTAATAGTGTTGCACCTTAGACTTTGCCAACATTGAATAGACAGATCTTTCTTGAGATCATCTGTCTAGTCTCCAGATAAGGTTGGTTCCTTTGAGTTTTTTAGATAAAATGGGAACAAGAGATAAGGGAAATATAGCCTAAGCTAGAAACTTTTCTCATGGTACATATTGGACAACAACAAACATTGACGATGCAGTTTACAACTTTTAGAGTTTTCTTTATATCCTTTTATAGAAAACATGAATTCTTGAGTGTGCCTTTTAGATATTCATCTAAAAGCATGTAACTATATTTTAATGTTCAACTCTAGAAACAAGATTTATACATGCATGGTCCATATTTCAGAATAGATACATTATGAAACTTAGAGTGAATAAAAGTTAAAACACCAGGATACATACACTTGCACACAGAAGTTTCGAAAGCCAGAGGAAGAAATATTTTATTGCTTGTAATCCAGTACATGTACATAAAGCTTGTAAACGTCCAAGAGTTGAACCTTTGTTTGGAGTCACTCACCCCTATATATACCCTAAAAGAGTATCTTTTTCTAAGTACAACTTATTTATTTTACAAGAAATGATCTACAGTTTCTAATAATACACAATGGATTTCCTATAGATTGGATAGATTGGCAATCATCCATCGGACCTGCTAGGTTATAATCAATAGACCATTCTTCAAAAATTAGCACCTGATGTCAGTGCATGTCCCCAGTTGCCAAAAATATACTCTATTCCTTTATAGCTGGCGTGTCGTGAAATCATGACATTATTTCCTTGCTTTGCTCTTTTGCCGCCTCTAGCCACAAAAATGAGACATGTCACGAAATCGTGACATTCATCTCTTGTTTTGCTCTTCTGCCACTTCCAGCCATGAAAATGAGACATGTCCCGAAATCGCGACATTCATCTCTTACTTTGCTCTTTTGTTGCCTCCCACCACGAAAATGAGACATGTCGCGAAATCATGACATTCGTCTCTTGCTTTGCTCTTCTGCCACTTCCAACCATGAAAATGAGACATGTCGTGAAATCGTGACATTCGTCTCTTACTTTGCTCTTTTGCTGCCTCCCACCACGAAAATGAGACATGTCATGAAATCGTGACATTTGTCTCTTGCTTTGCTCTTCTACCACTTCCAGCCGCAAAAATGAGACATGTCACAAAATCGCGACATTCGTCTCTTATTTTGCTCTTTAGTTGCCTCCTGCCACAAAAATGAGACATGTCACGAAATCACAACATTTCTATGTCTTCAGCTTTTTTTCCGCTTCCAACCATGAAAATGAGACATGTCACGAAATCGCGACATTCTTTCCTTTCTTTGCTTTTCTACCGCTTCCAACCATGAAAATGAGACATGTCACAAAATTGTGAAATTTGTCTCTTGCTTTGCTCTTCAGCTACCTCCCATCACGAAAATGAGACATGTCACGAAATCGTGACATTTCTATGTCTTCAGCTTGATTCTTCTTCTTGCATCCCAAAAATATGACATGTGGCGAAATCGTGACACTTCTGCCTCTTTGCTCCCTTTTGTTGCTCTTAGCTACGAAAATACAACATGTCGCGATATCATGACGCTTTTTCCCTTTTGTCCACGACAAAGCAACATGTCACGATATCGTGACACTTTTTCTCTTTTAGCAGTGACAATGCAACATGTCGCGATATCGCAACACTTTTTCTCTTTTGGCAGCGAAATGCAACGTGTCGCGATATCGCGACACTTTTTCTATTTTGGCCGTGACAAAGCAACATGTCGCGATATCGTGACACTTTTTCCTCTTCACTCTTTCTCTTTGCTTTGGACCGCAAAAATGTAACATGTCGCGATATCGCAACACTTTTTCCTCCTTGCGGTGTTTTGAATTTTCTTTGATATTTAGCACATGGGCCACTTCGGTCTTCTTGGAAAATATGCAAAAAGGAGCATCAGATGTTTTTCTGTAGTTAGTCACTTTTTCGACTAACAGTATTTCAGTATATAAAGTTAACAATAGTTTTAGAGCACAAGGCAGATTGGTAGGAGATTGGGCGATTTCATTTTTTAGTATTTTTATAATTGTTTTTTGGCTAAGAGTATTTCCACATGTTTGTAGGAAAAATCATTAAGACTAGGACTTAGCATACATCTCTTTCAACTAGATTGAAAGATAACTAGTGAAGTTTATTGATTTATAGAGATCTAAATATTTGCATGGATTTGCTTGCTACCATACAAGTTTTTTTCTTTAGAAAATTAGTTCACATAAGTTGATAATCTTCCTACAATGGATAGAGAAGAGTTTTATCTTCGATTACTTGAAAGTCTATATGATTTTTTCATGCAAGGATTAATTCTTTATTGCAAAAAAATAGGCTTTTGAATATTGATGAGGTTCAATAAAGAAGGTCCCATTGGAGATTGAAGGCACAAGATTGAAGATATCCAAGAAGGATGTCCCTATACAATATTGAAGACTATAGATCAAGAAGGAGATCTAAGAAAAAGGTTTCATTCAATAAATTTTATATTTGGAAGTTACAAGATTGAATATTAAAGATAGAAGAGGGCTAAGAAAAGTCCTATTAAATATTTGAGAAGCTGCAAAAGTTAAAGACCCAAAAGAAGAGGTCTCAAGAAAAATTTGAAAGGAGAAAGAAGAAGAAGGCTACAAAAAGCTCTATTGAAGAAAGTTGAATAAGTGGCCATTTTAGATTTGAATAAATATCAAGGTAGGATATTGCAAGTAGGAGTATCTCTTGAAAAGAAGAATTTGGAAAAATTATCACCATCTTACAACAAGCCCAAAATAAAAAAGGATTTGGCAAGAATATTGCCAGATTTTAGAAAAGGATTCTTGAAGATCTCAAGACATTTAGATTATTGATAAAATACCAACTAAATAGGTCAAGTTTAAAGTGAGAATTCAAGAGAAGAAATAAGGTAGAAGAGACCACCAATTTTAGATATTTTAAGACTACCATTAAATACTTGAAGGTTGATTTTCTAAGGATAAGATCACTAATTTGTGTAGCAGAAGTTAAAGAGTCATAGGACAACAAGATATAGGTAATGAAATCATTTTTTGAAGAAGCATTTTGAAGAAGTATTCAGCTACAAATTTGAGTAGCATTAAGAGAAGATATTATAGCTACATTTTGGAGAATCTCAAGGTAGTTTAGAAAGGTTTTTGGACAAAAAAAAAAGGAAGGAATTAGTTGCATTAGAAGCTAAAAAATAAATGATTTTTGGATAGAAATATAAAGGATAAGGATTCAGATGGTTAAAGCTTTTAGAAATCAATATTGGAAATAAAATTGAAGAGTAATAGAGCTGTAAATTGGAGGAGTTTTTAAGCTGATTTGGACAACAAGGAGAGATGCAAGATTAACAAGTTTAGGGCAGCAAAGAAATAATAATTGGAGCTGCAATTTTTACAAATTTGGGGTAGAAAATTGGTGAATCAAATCACCAAGAAACCTAGATACAAAAAGAGACCAAAAGGTATGCAATATCGGTGCTATAAAAGTTTCTTATTTGAACGTTCATATTAGCTTATTATTAAGTCTTTAAAAGCACTGTATTTGACTTTTTAAAGTAGCCAAAGAAAATATCTCAAGTTTATATCTCCAAAGTTGGAGAAGATAGAATTTCCAAGGGATTATATCCTATAACAAAGGAAGGCTAAGATAGAAATATTATAAGGAAAGGAAAAAGATCAAATACTTACTATCTCTTAGAAAGTAAATAATTCAATAGTTTAAAATAGAGAATACAAGTATTATTATATTTAAAAGGCACAAATTTTGGTATAAATTAGAAGCTTAGAGTCACCAAAGAAGAATACACCAAGCATAGATATGAGGAGGAGCCGTTATGAAAGAAAAGCCAATAAGGAGAAGTTTTCATGGAAGAAAACCACCATTACCAAGTCTTTGCAAAGAGAAGAGGCTCCACCATATTGGATAAGAAAACCATTGTTTCAAGAAATCTAGTGTAACTATTTAAGGACTAAAAGTATAGGCAAACAAGTAATAGAAGGTCATGATCTAGTGTCTCTCTAGATTTACGTACAATATTAAATAATACGTTACAACAAAGGAGCAAAAATCTCTATTAAAATTAAGCACCCAGAAGTAGTGCCCTTTACGTGGCAAAGTTCCAAGCAATCCAAATACCAAACAAAGAGGTAAAATCACCACCAATAGAAATAAATCAACTTATTCCAAGTTGAGTAACCACCAAAGAAGTGGAAGAACCACCAGGCCAATGTAGAGGAGTCACCACCATCATCAAATAAGGTTACCTAGAGTGCCACCACCATTCAACTAGGAACATAGTTGAGGAAGAGAATCACCATTGAAGGAGCTTTGATGAATTTAAGTGAACCACCATTAGGGTTTCATAAACTCAATACAAGGTCGTTGAAATGAGGAAAATAAAGAGCTAATACTTATTTGCATAATTTGATATAACACTTGCTACATAACACAAAATTAAGAGAAGACACTTGAGTAACGACCAACGTAATGTACACCTATTAAAATAGAAGGAAGAGCACTAAAATTTTTTGAACGTTGCTCATTAATGAGTGTCACATTTGAAGGAAATATGTTGAAAAATAAACCAATCATACGGTATGATATAAGGTTTTTGTTTGCCATTTGGCATGTTAGACATAGAGTACCAACCATCATGAGGAGAGCTAAATCTTAGTTTGAGCACCAAGGAAGTGAATTCATCATTGTAGAGAGGATAAACAAGTCAAGTTTAGTGAAAAATTGAATGCTATCAAGAAGGTAGGAATTTAGTGTTGGACATTTTGAGTAGATGAGTTGTCATTGATGTCAAAAGTCAGTTTCAATGAGCAGTGCAAGAAGCAGTTTTGCAATTAGTACAAAAAGGAGAGTCCACTTCCATATGGTCAGATCCAGTTCCAGGTGGTCAGATGTCATTCAAAGTGTAAAAAAGAAGCCCAAGCAAATAATATTATAATATTTTATTATAATATTAAAAAGGGAAATTTAAATTAATTATAAATTAATTAATATAATTTTATTATAAATTAATTTATTAATTAATTTAATTAACTTCCAAAGTTATTTAAGTTAATTATAACTTAATTTTAATTTAATTATAAATTAATTTATATTAAGTTAAATAATCTTAAATGGGGTTATAATGTTTAAACTAAAATTGAATTCGAAATTTGATTTAGAGTCGATGTTTTATGGCATGAGGTCTTCATGTATAAAAGGAGGTAAAATCCTAAGTCAAAATCCCCTATGCATTCAATGAAATCAAAGCTCCAAAATTCATGCACAAGGAAGTGTAAGGTTTTCATGTTTCAAATATTTTCGATGGTAGAGGATAGGACAAATAGGAGCGGGGTTCCTTTGTCCTCACACAACATTGTGTAGCATAGTTGGCAACGACAAGTTGTGTTAAGGTGTGTGGTAGGTAGGAGAACAAGGTTTGAAAACCATCGCGTTCATTTTGTAAGGAAATAGGGTGTTTTGTTTTTGTGCTATGTCGATCGGAAGGAGAAGAGGAAGGCTTGAGCCTTCCCCTTCGTGTGGAGGCTCGTAGCCAACATAGTGGGCTAGCGCATCGATAAGGTGCTCATCTAGGAGTGGTCTCATGTTCAAAATCCATCGAGGCTTTTTTTATTGAGATAAAAGGTATGCGTTAATGTTAATTACCTTGGTCGCTTGATTATTTTGGATGTGCTAAGATTGGAAAAATAAAATATTTTTGAAGGTTTATAAAATTTATTTTTACCTAAATTAATTTGGATATTGAGTATTTTACGAAAATAAAAGAGTAGGCAATATTATTTTGAAATTTTAATTTTTGGAGGATGTTAATTTAATTCTTGGAGTTATAAGGTGTATTAAGGTCAAATTTCTTGTATGTTATTTTTGGAGGTTGTTAATTAAAGTTGGAGATTATAAGGAGTAATTATGTAATTATTTTGATGTATGTTTTTGATGATTGCTAATTTCTAAAAATTAATAAGGTGTATTTGAGTTTGATTATTTTTGTAATTGAGAAATATTTTGAGAGAGTGTTAGTGTGATATTTTGTCATCTAACCATTGAAATTGGCAAAGCAGAAAATTGTACTTAAGATAAGTTTTTAAGAGCACTTCTTCATCAAACAAAAAGGTATGGGTACATCTTCCTAGTGAGTGATTGTTGGATGTTGTGAATGCTAAAGTTGGAGTGAAAAGGATTGTTTGATAAGCATTATTGAGTTTAATTGTTGAAGGTTTTTCTAAGTGAGATTTGATGATAAAAACCTTGTTTGATAAGCATTGTTGGAAATATTGAGTAAAGCTTTCTTATGCTTGAACTAGGGTTCGTGAAAGGAACATGAGTATCATTGTTATGTGAATTTGTGAACTATATTGAACTAGGATTTGTGAAAGATCATGAGTATCATTGTTATGTGAAGTTGTGAACTATCTTGAACTAGGGTTTGTGAAATATCATGAGTATCATTGTTATGTGACGTTATGAACTATCATGAACTAGTTTTTATTAAAGAACATGAGTATCATTGTTATGTGATATTAGTTGGAAATATTTGAGTGAGTTTTCATATTATTGGACTAGGGTTTGTGAGCAAGGATTATTTCATTGAGTGATTTATTGAGTGGAGTTGGTTGATCTTAGTCAAGTGAATGTGTTGAAGTGATAGTTCAAGTTCTGTGAAACAAATTGTTCCATATTTTGAATTGATTTGAAAAATAGGTTGAGTGTTTATGAGTGTGAAACATATTGAGTCCCTAAAAATTATCTATATGTTTCTATGGTAAAAATAAAGATTAAAAGTGATTGAGCATTTTTGTGAATGTGAAGCATATTGAGTCTCTAACAATTCTCTATATGTTTTTGTGAGATTGAACAAATTCTAGTGAGGACTTGTTGAGCAGATTTAAGTCAAGTCTTAGAGAACACTTTTGTATATATTGGTGTGAGCTTTTGTGGAAGCTTACAATATATATTTGAGGATAAATATTATTGAGCAGATATGATAAGTTCTAGAGAGAACTTGTCGATAGATTAGTGTGATCTTTTATGGAAGCTTACAAGGAAGATTTGAGACAAGTATTTGATAAGACTTGTGAGCAAAGTTGATTGATTGATTTGTTCAAACCTTGAATTAAGGTCTGGGGAAGATCCAACAAAATTGATTTGTGGTTAAATCAAGATTTTTTTTAAGGCTTGAGGATAGAGATTGAGGATATATTTGTGCTAGACCGAAGGACTGTGTTTAGTGAAGATTTAAGGAAATATTTTGGTGTATATTTGAGGATATATTTGTGCCAGACCAGAGATAAATATTGAGCATGTTTATGCTATATCGAAGGACTGTTTTTATTGTAGATTTAAGACAGAGCTAAGAGAAATATTTGGGGTTGATAGAGTATAAAGGATGATATTCTCGAGTAGATAGAGATCCATTAGCCAAGGTAGTGAGAATAGGTATTTTGAGTGAGGATAGGGGTCTTCAGTGGATAGATATCCATTAGCTAGTGCAGTGGAGGTAGCAGTTCTTCTAGAAGATCACCATCTAGAGCAGAAGATAAAGGAGTTCTCCTATGGATAGATATCCACAAATTTTATTAGGGGATTGGTATCTCCTTTGGATAGACATCCATAAATATTGTAATAGGGAAAGGATTCCCAAGAGATTTATTGAGAAAATATTAGTGAAATATTTTCTTCATGGAGTAGCCCACATTGGGTGAACCACGTTAAATTGGTGTCTCTATTGTTTGTGGTGATTTATGCATTGCTTTGATTACTTTTTCTAATATTGCTATTGATACATTGCATAATATTGATTGGGAAAAAAAAGTAAAAAGTGGTCTTATATTGTTCACCCCCACTCTTAGTATAAGCTTGTGTTCTTAAATTGGTATCATAGGGGGTTCCTTCGAAAGAGTTTAACATCTTGAAGGAAAATCTTACAAGAACATAATTGATTCTAAAATGGATCCTCATATAATTCAACACCAATATTTGATGGAAGCGATTATATATTTTAGAGTATGAGAATGAAGATTCACTTGATGGCACTTGGCAATGAAATATGGGAAGTAGTTGAAAATGGGTACACACCATCAACTACTCCACCTAAAAATAAATATGGTAACCTTCTATATCATTTCAATTCAAAAACAATGAATACAATTTTGAAAGGTTTGCATAGAACTGATTTCATAAAGGTTATGCATTGCAAATCAACAAAAGGAATTTGGGATAAGTTGCAAAGCATATATGAAGGAGATAAAAGTGTCAAAAATGGAAAGATACAAAATCTCAAAGGACAATTTAAGGAATTAAGAATGAAGGATGAGGAAAATATTAGTGCTTATCTACTTTGTGTAGACAAGGTTGTTAACGCCATGCAAGAACTTGGACTTAAGGTTCAAGAATTTTATGTTTGCGATAAGATCTTAAGATATCTCCCAAAAAGGTTTAGTGAAAATATTTCTGCTATAGAGGAATCAAAATATGGTGATCTTCTGACAACAGATGAATTGCTTGGTATTCTTACAGCTTTTGATATGAGAACAAAAGAGGAACCTAATCTCTAGAAGGAAGTAGCCTTTAAAGTTACTAATAAGACAAAGGATAAGAAGTTAGATGAGTCATCCAGTGATGAAGAAGCAAATTATGGTAGATGGAATAAGGATACAAGAATATTTAAATATGCAAAATATGTTAGATTTTTTAATTGTGGAAAGTATGGTCACTATACAACTGATTATCAAGAAGCTAAAAATAGCAATGATGAAGAAAAATAGGATCATAAGAATAGGGAATCAAAAAAATATAGGTACCAAAAGAAAGGTAAGGATGGACAAGGCAAACAAGAAAATAAGTGCTTTCAAAGAAAGAAGAGGAGTTACTATGAAAACAAGGCAAGTACTCAAGTGATAGTGATAATAGTTTCTCATATAATGATAAATATGAAGTTTTATTTCTGACAGAAGAAAAATAAGAAGTTAAGAAAAGGTCACCAATAATTCTCAAGTGTTTCATATGTGGTAACTTTGGTCATCTTGAAGATAGTTGCACAAAGAGTGGTTTTATTTTCAGTTATGATGAATATGAAGATACACTTGAAGGACTAGAAGAGAATATTCTAATGGCACTAGAAGAAGGAGGTGATCCTATAGAAGACAAGTAAGAAAATAATGAAGATGTTTTCAAAGGCAAAAAAATAGAGGAAGAATCAGAGAAAGGAGAATTTGATCTTGAGGGAGAGCTTATTTATGCTTTTAACACATTGAAGAAGGTAAGAAAGCAAAATTCCTAACTTAATATTCAATTTCAAGATTATGATGAAGAGAGATAAAAGCTTATAGAGTATCTAATCAAATCAATGGCTAAGACAAATGAGTTCAAGGATAAGTTAGAAGCAAAGGTCTTAGAATGTGAAAGGTTAGGACAAGAAGTAGCTTCACTAAGGAAGGAAGTAGAAAACTCTAAGGATAAGCTGCACAAGTTTGGAAATAGCTCAAATATCGTAGATAAGATGATCAAGGTACAAAGATGGTCAACAAACAAAACAGATCTTGGTTTTTAATAGGTACAAAAGAAATAAGAAGAGGATTCAATATCAAGTTTTGAATAAGAAGTAACTTCAAAATAAGATAGTGTAAGATAAAGTGAGACTTCTGAGGATGAGTTGGACAATATGAATATCAACAAGGAAAAGAAAAATACACAAAAGAGGAGCATATGGAATATGAACCAACACAGGTTAAAAGAGACTAAGAGACCAATGAGGTCAAGGCAAGGAAATTTCAATGGACGATGTTTCTCATATAATAGATTTGGGCACAAGGCTTCACAGTGCAGGACACATGAAAAACAGGAATATGGAAACTTCAAAAACAAGCAACTTTTTCATGGGTATTTCTACTCATGCAATCAGTTTGGTCACAAGGCAATGAATTGCAGGGTTTATGACAGAAATAGAAATGGTTTCACCAAGAGAAATCCCAAGATAATTGCACCTCTAAGGAATAATAATATTAAGTGTTACAAGTGCAATAATGATGTACATACAACAAAGTAGTGTAGAGAAAAAATTCTAGAGACAACCGGGAACAGGAAAAGTCAGAGGAATTAGAATGATCAAATGAGAAGGAAAGTGGACAAACGTAAATATCAGTATATGTTGGGAGTAGAAATACTCCCACCCAAAGTTAACCACCTCGAGAGGAGGTAGGTAAGGGGCTAAGCTAAGAGACTCATTCTTAGCCCCGAGCCCTAAAGGTGACTCTTTGCCATTAATGTCAAAGGGGGAGATATTTGATTAAGGGGGAGAGATTTGATTTAAGGAGAGAGCATTGAGTCAAGGGGAGCATTTTCCTAGGGGAAGCAGAACAAAAAAAGGTTAAGGAAATTGGAAAATATAATTGGGTTGCCATCAATGACAGAGGGGGAGATTGTTGTATATTTTGAGTAGATGAGTTGTCATTGATGTCAAGAGTGAGTGGTCATTGATGTCAAAAGTCAGTTTCAGTGAGCAGTGCAAGAAGAAGCAGTTCCGCAATCAATTCAAAAAGGAGAGTCCGCTTCCAGATGGTCATATCCGGTTCCAAGTGGTCAGATGTGGCTCAAAGTGCAAATAAGAAGCCCAAGAAAATAATATTATAATATTTTATTATAATATTAAAAATGGAAATTTAAATTAATTATAAATTAATTAATATAATTTTATTATAAATTAATTTAATTAAATTCCAAAGTTATTTAAGTTAATTATAACTTAATTTTAATTTAATTATAAATTAATTTATATTAATTTAAATAACCCTAAAGTGGGTTATAAGGTTTAAATTAAAATCGAATTTGAAATTCGATTTAGCGCCGACGTTTTATGGCACGAGGCCCTCATGTATAAAAGGAGGGCAAATACTAAGTCAAAATCTCCTATGCATTCGATGAAATCAAAGCTCTAAAATTCATGCGCAATGAAGTGTAAGGTTTTTTTGTTTCAAAGGTTTTCGATGGCAGAGGATAGGAAAAATAGGAGCAGGACTCCTTTGTCCTCACATAGTGTTGTGTAGCATAGTTCACAACGACAAGTTGTGTTAAGGCATGTGGCAGGCAGAAGAACAAGGTTAGAAACCCACCGTGTTCATTTTTCACATAAAGAGGGTGTTTAATTTTTGTGCTAGGCCAATCGAAAGGAGAGAAGAGGAAGGCTTGAGCCTTCCCCTTCATGTGGAGGCTTGTAGCCCATGTGGTGGGCTAGTGCCTCAATAAGGTTCTCGATAGGGATTGGTCTCACATTAGAAACCCACCGAGGCCTTTTTGCTTGAGATAAAAGGTATGCACTGATGCTAATTACCTTGGTCACTTGATTATTTTGGATGTGCTAAGGTTGGAAAAATAAAATATTTTTGATGGTTTATAAAGTTTATTTTTACCTAAATTAATTTAGATATTGATTATTTGAGGGAGATAAAAGGGTAGGCAATATTATTTTGAAAGTTTAATTTTTGGAGGATGTTAATTTAATTCTTGGAGTTATAAGGTGTATTAAGGTCAATTTTCTTCTATGTTATTTTTGGAGGTTGTTAATTAAAGTTGGATATTATAAGGATTAATTGAGTAATTATTTTGATGTATGTTTTTTATGATTGCTAATTTCAAAGGAGTAATAAGGTGTATTTGAGTTTGATTATTTTTGTAATTGAGAAAAAAAAATAGAGTGTTAGTGTGATATTTTGTCATCTAACCATTTAAATTGGCAAAGAAGGAAATTGTGTTTAAGATAGGTTTTTAAGAGCACTTCATCAAACAAAAATTTATGGGTACATCTTCCTGGTGAGAGATTGTTGGATGTTGTGAATGCTAAGTTGGAGTGAAATGGATTGTTTGATAAGCATTGTTGAGTTTGATTGTTGATGGTTTTTCTAAGTGAGAGTTGGTGATAAAAATCTTGTTTGATAAGCATTGTTGGAAATATTGAGTAAAGCTTTCATATGCTTGAACTAGGGTTTGTGCAAAGAACATAAGTATCATTGTTATGTGAAGTTGTGAACCATCTTGAACTAGGGTTTGTGAAAGATCATGAGTATCATTGTTATGTGAAGTTGTGAACTATCTTGAACTAGGGTTTGTGAAATATCATGAGTATCATTAATATGTGAAGTTGTGAACTATCTTAAACTAGGGTTTGTGAAAGAACATGAGTATCATTGTTATGTGATATTGATTAAAAATAGTTAAGTGAGTTTTCATATGCTTGTACTAGGGTTTGTGAGCAAGGATTATTTCATTGAGTGAATGATTGAGTGGAGTTGGTTGAGCCTATTAAAGTGGATGTGTTGAAATGATAGTTCAAGTTTTGTGAAGCAAATTATTCCATATTTTGAATTGATTTGAGAAAGAGGTTGAGTTTTTATTAGTGTGAAACATACTGAGTCTCTAAAAATTCTCTATATGTTTCTATGGTAAAAATATATATTGAAATTGATTGAGAATTGTTGTGAATGTGAAGCATATTGAGTCTCTAACAATTTTCTACATGTTTCTGTGAGATTGGACAAGTTCTAATGAAGACTTGTTGAGCAGATTTAAGGTAACTCTTAGAGAAGACTTGTGAACAAATTGGTGTGAGATTCTATGGAAGCTTATAATACAATTTCGAGGATAAATATTATTGAGCAGATTGAACAAGTTCTAGAGATGACTTGTGGACAGATTAGTGTGAGCTTTTGTGGAAGCTTACAAGGCCGATTTGAGACAAGTATTTGAGAAGACTTGTGAGTAGATTTTATTGAATGATTTGTTCAAACCTTGAGTTAAGGTTTGGGATAGATCCAACAGAGTTGATTTATGATTAAATTAAGCTTTGTGTTAAGGCTTGAGTATGGATATTGATGTAGATTTGTGCTATATCGAAGGATTGTGTTTAGTGCAGATTTGAGGATGGAGTTTGGTGTAGATTTGAGGATAGATTTGTACCAAACTAGAGATAGAGATTGAGTAGATTTTTGCTAGATAAAAGGACTGTGTTTAGTGTAGATTTGAGATAGAGCTAAGAGCAAGTTTTGGATGTGATAGAGTATAGAGGATGATAGTATCCAGTGGATAGATATCTATTAGCTAGGGAAGTGAGGATAGGTCTTCTAAGTGAGGATAGGAGTCTTCAGTGGATAGAGATCCATTAGCCAATGTAGTGGAGGCAGCAGTTCTTCTAGAATATCACCAACCAGAGTAAAGGAGAAATGAGTTCTCATATGGATAGAGATCCACAAACTTGATTAGGGGACTAGTGTCTCCTTTAGACAGAGGTCCATAAACACTGTAATAAGGAAAGGATTCCCAAGATATTTATTGAGAAAATACTAGTGAAAGTTTTTCTCCATGGAGTAGCCCACATTGGGTGAACCATGTTATATTGGTGTCTCTATTGTGTGTGGTGATTTATTCATTGCTTTTATTACTATTGTTGATAATTCTATTGATACATTGCATAATATTGATTGGGAAAGAAAAGTAAAAAGTGGTCTTATACTGTTCACCCCCCCTCTCAGTATAAGCTTGTATTCGTCATTTTTAATGTTCATCGACAAGTGATATAGGTGTAAAAGACACTTTTCACCTAGGATATGAAGGACCAACCACAAATGAGATTTTAGGCACCCTAGAAGAAGCATCAAATTGAATATCAAGTATCCTGATAGAAGAGAAGCACCAATAATAACATAAGTAACACCTTCTACACGCAATAAAAGCATGTGTAAGAGTGCTACTTGAACACATACAGAGAAAATAGAAGAAGAAAGAGTGAAGTGTGAAATAATAGTGCATATGTGCTACAATTAAGGGAAGAGAAAGATACAATTTGGAGAGTAAAACCATTGGAGAATGAGCCTCAAAGTGCATTGAATGCATCATAGTGAATGAATATCATCTTGAGAGTGTATGGTACATAATAAAGCAAGCAAGACAAAGTTTTGGAGTGCGATATTAAAGGAGGTAAGAAATATTTAGTCTAATTTAAAACCTTTGCAAAATATTAAGGAGATACAAGGCATAATATTGAATTCAAGGTTAATTAATTTATTATACTCAAGGTTTTTTAATAAAAGGATAAATAAGATATAGATTTACAACCTTAGAAGAATTATTGAATGATTTAGAAGTTTTTTACGAAATAATTTTTTAGAAAGGTTTTGAAATTACCTCATTCATATTGCATAGAAATATTTTACAAATAGTTTAACCTGGAGGAATAAGGATTTCTAAATTGAAAAAGAAATATTAAATTTGAAAATACCTTTGTTTTGTAAATTTCTAACTTGGTAGTTATAAGGAATTCAACACCAAATTTAAGTTATTGAAATTTAGAAACTATATTATTGAAAATTAAAAGAAGCAAAACATATAGTTGCTATAAAGTTGTAAAATTTACTTTTAAAGATACATAATAAATCCAACTTAAATATCTTGAAAATAGAACATCATCAAAATTGAAATTACATCAAAATATCGTTAGCTTTCTATTAATAAATAGGTAGAAATAAGATGATTATCTTGAAGAGTAAAATTTGAACATTAGGAAGTACAAAGGTTTCAAGAAAGGTAACCTAGAAAGCTAAGCATTTTTTCAATACCATATCATATTCAAAATATTTTGGAGATACAAGGTATTCTACAAAACTTGATACTTGAAAATATATTATCAAAATTTATCTTATACTAGGGAGCTTAAAGGAATACTACCTAGAAATTTGAAAAAATAAATTCTTGACAAAATCATTGTTTTATCATTAGTATATTACAAAATTGGAGAATTGAAAGTTAGTATTTGATTATATACTCTAAAACTAGGGAGTCATAAGGAAGTCAACCTCAAAGGTTTAGAGATTTTAAAATTCTACCAAAATTGTTCTTTTTAAATCAAAGAGTTGCAAGAAAGATTACTTTCTATGGAAAATATTATTAAGTATATAGGATTCAAGGAATCAAAATGGTTTAGAGACATACTTGATTCTAGAGATGATAATAGAAAATGTATAATTAAAAGAGAAGATCCAATATGGCTTAGAAATATTTTTGAGAATTCACAAGCTGATAATTTAAGGATGGAAAAGAAAAGAAAAGAACAAAAAGAAATAAAATGGATCAATTCTAATCCACTTATGACTTGCAAGATAATGATATCTCTTGTTCATCAAGGATACTTGGAAAATTTTAAGAATGAAGATCTTATCAACCACTTTGAAATACAAATAAATAGTGGAATGAAGAAGACAAGAAAAGATAACATGAGCTCCAATAATAAGATGAAAACTAAACCAAAATAATTATAGATGCGATGCATATTTTGGGAAACCTAGAAGAAATTCAAGTTAAACATATTTGTAGAAAGGGAAACAAAGTTGTCGATAAAATGATGAATATGGTAGTTAAATCTGAAAATTTCAAGTTCTCATCATATGCCCCCATGGAGTTGGAAGATATTATAAAAATTTAAAATCAATCTAGGATATAAAGAGGACAGAGGAAAGTAGAATACTTATTAGGATCATGCGATGAAGTATTTGAGCACACTAAATTACATTATTGTCAATAGTTTCTTTATCAATTATGTAAAGCATTGAGCACTACATCAGCTACGTTAAATAGAAGCATAGCAGGAGGAATATTATTTCAGCTTCTCCATCAACAAGTTTAGCCCAGGTTTGTTTGTTTTACTAAGATAGGGCTATCTTGCATTTGTATGATCTTCTCTTTTTTTTTCTTGTATATATTTCGAGCTCTGTGTAAAGGGTTAGGGTCCTTCAACCCTTTTTTTTTATAAATACCAAAAAAAAAAGAGGGAGAGTGCAATAGAACATTAGAGTAGAGTACATGTTCAAGTTAGATGCAATGTAGATCATGTATGAAGAATGGAGCATTTGAGATCTCCACATTTTGTATGAAGATCCCATATTCATGAGCTTTCATTAATGGCAATTTTATGAGTTATTATAGAATTTTCTTATGAGTTTTACATGCTTATTATATTACCATTATTATATATTTAATATTGCATGTTCATTTTATGCTTTGTGGTTGTATTTCATTAAGTATTTCAGCATCAAAAGCTAACCTTTTTTATTGTTGTACATATTTTTTCCTTTATCTTCAATCCAACAGGGAAGGACACCACCACTACTCTTTACAACATTTTCATGTACAATGGCAACAAGGACCTAGTGATAACGATGATGTAGTTCCCATGCTGGTGGATCTTGTTGACAACAAGGATGAGAATTTGGGTGTTGTTGTAACGAATGAGGCCCTTATCATGCTCTTTGTTCTTCTTGGTTATGTAGAAGTATTGTAGGCCATTGGATGCAACAACATTCCACTCATTTCCATACTAATTGATTTGGTCAAAGTGGTAAGTGAGAAAGAAAAGGACAACACCATTAGATTTTTGGCTGCCATGTGTAGAAGTAGTGGAAATTATATGGTGTGGAGGTTGGTTACACAATTTCTTGAAAGTATTATTTTGGCCTTACAAATAGTGGTATGGATGGGAATCCCTCGAGCCAAAAATAAATCAACTTCTCTTCTCAAACTTCTAGAGATGTAGTTGTTGAAGCCTTAAGAAGTTGTATATAACAATGATATTGGAAAATTGACTATCATTTTAGTGTTATGCACAAGTAGTTGTGCTACGCTATTAGTTTTAATTAATATATATTTTAACCCTCTTAGGATCAGATCCACTCTTATTATGTTTGGGTAATTAAACACCCCCACTTCCATTAAACACAAAATAACAATAAAATATGTTTAATAAAGTAAAAAAGCTGAATATCCTCTTATCATGTTTTGGAGTGTATCTTTTTTGTTGTTGATTTTGGTAAGAAGTTTTCCTATATTTTTTATTCTTAATTCTTCAAAAGTTTCATAAATTTACTTTTCAAGAGTCCTTGTAGGCTTTACATTCTATGTCTTTTTAGGCTTCACATTCTAGGATAAATTTTTTTTTTATCTCCATTGCTCTTGTTATACAAATAGGCATATATTTATTTTGACCATACCTCTTGCATCTATCAATTTTGCATCTAATTTGGTATGAATTAAATCTTAGCTAGGCTATAAGCATTTTTTCCTCCCATTTGATATTTTCTTGTATGTACTTTTTATCTTTATTTAAAATTTGGGTTGAACTTGATAATGTAATATTGTTCTTTCATTCTTAAATTTTTCAATCCACATGATAAATTTTAATTTTTTCCTCATATACTCTTTAATTTCTTTGCTGAAATTTTCGACCTTATGAAATTGGGTGTTTTTTTCCAACTATTTGTTGTTTTCTTTCATGAATGTCTTTTTCTATTTAGTGTTTCTTTGATTACCTATTTTTAGCAACATTCTACCTTTCATTATTTTTATTTTCTTTAGGTACCCGTAATATCATAACCTTTACTTTAATTGGAAACATATTTATTTCAACAAATATAATCTCATGTGGAATTTAATGTTTTTTTGAAATTATTTGTAATGAATCATTTTTGTTTTTTTCTATTTATTTTCATTTAAAATTTGATATGTTGCTATCCCACACCTCACATCCCTATAACCCCACTGAAATAATCAATAACCCAAAAAATACCCTAATGATATTTCAATCCCATTACTCTAATTTTTATCTCTATTTTACATTGAGTAATGTCCCCTCAATACTGCTTGTATTTGTTTCATCCTACATGTTCCTTAATTGAGTTTAATTTGAAAATCTAACCCAATGTATTTGCATTTTGTTATTACCTCTAAAGGATTTCCTTTAAAAAAATATATGATTGTTTTTCTCTCTTCTAGTAGAGAAGACCATAAACATAGTCTTGCTAATATCTATTTGCATCCTAACTTCTTTACAAAAATGCTCTAAAGTAACTTTTAAGTGTCTTACCAATCAAGATGAGATTATTAGCATTGTTGGAGATATTACTGTATTTGGTACATTGAAGTACCATAAAGTACTATTGTAAATATTAGTTTAGAAATCAAGTTCAATATTTATCTAATGTATATGTCAAAGTGTAAAGAGTGTTTATGTATTATGTAAGGTGTAAGGAGTGCAAGTGTGAGGTGTGAGTTATGAGTGTGTAAGGTATCAAGTGTGGAAGTAAATATTCATAATATGTGTAAAGATGTGAAGTACGAAGTTATGTAATCATGAGAGGCTTTGTCATAATTTGAGGCATGTGAAAGGTTCCATCTTCTATGAGTTTGAGGAGAACAATAGTTAAGAGTATTGAAGAGTCATTTTATAAGGTTATATATTTGAAACAAAGCTCCATATCATGTAATATTTTGTTATCTAAAAAAATTTTGGATGTAATAATGAAGTTTCCTATTACACCACACTAATACACCAACAATACTTTTTTCTATTAAAGATAGTTGAGATAGACATACTTTTTATTTTGAAATTTCTAAAATATAATGATGTTCAAGATAACCACACTAATATACCAATAATAAATTTATTATATAAATTATTTGAAGAGAATAAAATAAAAACAACAAAAAAATATATCATCAAAATCAATAGTAAAAAACCAATAATAAAAAAATAAAATTAATCAAATTTTAAAATAATAACCATAATCGTTTATAAAAATTTATCCATAAAATACTTTTAACTTTATGCATTTCAAAAACCTATTAGTCTAAAATCTTTTTATTCTATTTTAAATTAAAATTAAATAACTTTTATTATATAAAATATTCCATACTCTTTAATTTATTATACTTAAAAAAAACATTTGAACACTTAAAATATAAATACATTCTTTTTTTATAATGAAAAAAAATATTTACAACAATTACAAGAACTATAAATAAGAAGACACTCAAGATAATCTTGAACTATCCAAATGCTCAAAATCTTATTGTGACTCCACTACTAAGACTTTCTAAGAAAACGAAGTATGTATTTTAATTGAGAGTATTTTTTAAATGTTTTTTTTGGTGTAATAGTTGGCATAAATAAATAATGTAGCTTATTCAAGGTTTAAATTTTGGTGACATTAAATAATTTAATATGACTAAATCATTGTAAAATGAAAGGTCAACCCTTTCAAAATCTTTATTTTCTTTTTATAATCAAAACAAATTTGTTCTTATATCTAACCTAGTTGGTCATTAACAAGTTGGTATATATTTTTTCCTTAGAACAAGGAAGTCATCCAATTATTTCACTATTTTATATTTATAATTTTTTTTCAAATACATACAGGAATCGGTAACACCATTGGATGCTGTCATATAAAACTTAACCTTTTCAAAATCCTACTTTTTTATAATAAAAATAATTTTGATCTTATATCTAACTTAGTTATGTTTTTGGGGTTAGTATATATTTTTCTTTAAAACAAGGAAGTCATCCAACTATTTCATATTTATAATTTTTTCAAATGCATAGAGGAATAGATAACACCATTGGATGTTGCTATATAAAACCTAACCTAGTGGTTTAGAAGAAATTAATGGAACCCCAATCCTTAATTTTTTTTAAGATAAAAATAAATTCACTCTTATATCTAACTTAGTTCATCTTTAGCAGGTTAGTATATTTTTTTCCTTAAAATAGGAACCATCCAACTATTTCATATTTATATATTTTTTTTCAAATGAATACACAGAGAGAATAGGTAATGTCATTGGATGTTGCCATATAAAATCCAACCTTATGGTTTAAAAGAAGTTAATGGGACCGTAATCCTTAACAACATTGCATGTTGTCATATAAAACTGCATCTGTTGGTTTAGAAGAAATCAATGGTACTAATCCTTCATGACATCAAACTGATAGAAACAACAGACATACACTTGGCTGCTACCATCAGCCTAAGCCCTAACCACTATGAAAAGAGCCCAAAACACATTTAAAATCAATGAGACCTGATCTTTCATTGCATCAATCTGATAGAAACAATAGACAAACACTTGGCTGCTACCATTAACTTAAGCCCTAACCACTATGAAAAAAAGACCAAAATACATTTAAAGAAATCAATGGAACCTCGACCTCTCATGGTATCGAGCTACAACAGACAACTGAAAAGCACTTGATTGCTACCATCCAACCTATTTTCTTTTAAGCATGTTATAGTGTAAACCTTCAACTTTTTAAAAATAATACCAAAATTATAACCACACGACAAAAACTCTAACCACCATAATTTAAACCTTCGACAAAATTTCAATCAAACCTCGTGTTGTATTTGTCTCCCTATCCTCGGGGCTGGTTTTTCGGTCAAAGTCAAGCAAATCTAATGTTGTAGCCCCTATAAATTTCGAAGAAACAGTCTATTTCCGAATAAAGAAATAAGACTAGTTATATAATCTAAGGCGAATGCCGGCAAAATTTCATGTCAAAGCATGAGGTTACGTCATGCTGTATTTGTCTCGTTTTATAAATAATCCCCAGGGCTGGATTTTTCGGTCAATGTCAAGGAAATCAAATTTTGTAGCCTCTCTTTATAATTTTTTGAAGAAACAGTCTATTTCCTAATAAAGAAATAAGACTAGTTATATAATGTAAGGCGAATGCTACGTTAAACCAAAACAAATTGAATTCGTCTACCAATACGTTGTTCGAATTCATTTGTCTCATGTGGAGTCTAATTGTTTAGAACTTTCTTGGTGCTCATAGTCGAGAATATCCAGATATAGCTGAAGTGGGTTAACGTAGTCGACTGAATATCCAGATATAGCTGAAGTGGGTTAACGTAGTCGACTTTATCGTCATGCTGGGACCGAGCACGTTGTTTGAAGATGATTATACTCAGTCAATGTCGATCTTAAAGTATGATTCTCTATAGCAAAAGATGCTGATTATTTAACCACATGATTCACTCATAACAGCAATGGAAACGAAGCACCGCTTGTTAAGGCCTCCTACACTTAATAGGTCAGGGGAAATCAAATTGCCCCCATCTCACGAATCAGTCTTCCACGTGCCTGGTTCGATCGTTGATTCTCGTTTCCAAGGAAATCGAGCCGTTGGAGAAGCCAAAACAATGGCATAGTCAGCACGTCGCTTGCATAACTCTTAGAGTAAAGGTGATGTCTCTGCTTTTTCAAGAGCTAAAGGATAAGGAGGAGTTAAGCTTGCCTCCTTCCGCGACGTTGAGCCTGAGAGAGCTCCTCATCATCATGAAGAAGAGCAATGTCATATTACAGGTTTTGTACAGGAACAGGAGGAGCCGCATATGGCGTCTTCTGGAGAGCGACTCTATCTCTCGACGGCTGGACGATATGAGGCGGGAGATGGTGAAGGCACTGCAGATGTTGCCTCTGAGGTTGCTGCCCATCTCGGAGGACTTATGGGAGCATCTTGGGTAGTCTTATAATATAAGAGCAACAAATATAATATATGACCAAAATAATTATCAATAATATAAATATAAATGAAAAATATTTATTGGCATATAGGAACGTGTAACCAAACAAATAAAGAATGAAATAAATTTATATAATAAAAAAATAATGTGTATTTAATAAGCAATTAATAAGAAATAAAAGAACAATTTAAAAGTAAACATTTATACACAACATGCTAGAGTATAGGCAAAAAAAAAAAAAAAAAATGGAAGAAGAAAAACTTATTCGTAATACTTTCAAGATAACATCTAAGAGATGTTCTTCTCTTACGATTTTTCACACACATGCGTTTTACACAGTTTCATCTAAGAAAATAAACATATATGAAGGTACTATTTTTAGGATTTTCTCTTCCATGTTTAGGGTTTTCCTATCCATGTTTAGGCAACCAACTAATAACATCTCAACATGTGTCTAGCAACTCCCAAAAATACAAATCCAATATTTTTGGCACACATCCAACAATCTCCCACTTGCCAAAAATACTAAGTAAATGAACAAAAAATATCTTCTTCCTTATTCTTCAAGGTTACTAATCAAAATGAGAGCATTCCCATCAAATATCTATACCAAATGAACTTCCTACCATCCAATGGCTTTTTCAGTGCATCTGCTACATTGTCCTATGTACCAATATTCTACAACTCAACTTCTCCAAATTCCACCATCTCTCAAATATGATAAAATTTTAATTGAATGTGCTTAGTATGTGAGTGAAATTTAGGATTCACAATCAACTTAATTGCACTTTGATTTTCACACCATAAAGTCATAGAAATTTGTTTAAAACCAATACCTCTACACATTACATGTAACTAGACTGCCTTCTTGGATGATTTTGTAGTAGCAATGTATTCAACTTTAGTAGTTGATTGAGCCACCACTTGCTACTTTTTACTTTTCCAACTCATAGCTCCTCCAAATAGTGTGAACACATGCACTAGTAGATTTAGAAGCATCTACATCTCCACCATAATCAAAATCTACAAAAATATGTAGCTAATTATTTTTTAGCCATCATAACATATTGGAAAATCGTTGTTGTCTTTCAAATATATGATAATTCTCTTTACTGCAGCATAATGTTGCTTACCAATATTAGACATAAATATTCTCATAACTCTAACTGCATGAGTAAGATCTGATCTCGTACACACCATTGCATACATCAGTTTACCAGCCACACTTACATAGGAAACTTTATCCATGACACTCTTCATATCGTCATCCTTTGGACACATCTTTCGACAATGCAACTCCAACCTAAAAAGGTGTAGATACATGAGTGCATTGTTCCATTCTAAAAAGAGTAAGTTTACAATGTATCTATTTTGGCTAATCCACGGCTTCTTCTCACGATAATTTTTATTCACTTCAATACCCAAGAAATAGCATAATGGGCCAAGGTCTTTCATGTCAAATTCTCTTGACAACTCAGACTTGGTCTTTTTCATAAGATCCTTTGATTTTCTAAAAATAAGAATGACATCTACATATAACACCAAAAAGTGATTAGAAAGTGATTGCCTTCACGCTTGAGATAGATACAATGATAAACATCACTTCTCACAAAACCATGTCTAATCACAAAGGTATCAAAACTTTTATATCATTACCTTGAGGATTGTTGCAACCCAAACAATGAATTTCTTAGCTTATATAAATTATTTCTCCCACTTACTTTAAACCCAACTGGTTGCTTCATGTAAATGTCTTCATTGAGATATCCATAAATAAAAGTTGTCTTAATGTCCATTTGCTCAATTTCATAATTATTTGCAACAACTAATGCAAAGAGTAATCTAATAGATGCAATCTTTACCATGGGAAAAAATGTTTCTTCAATGTCAAGCCCTTCAACCTAACAGTATCCTTTTGGTACTAACCTGGCTCGATATCTCTCAATTTAACCATTAGCCTTGTATTTCATTTTAAACATCCATTTACAACCAATTGCCTTTCTACCCATAGGCAACACTTGCAAGTCCTAAGTATTATTTTTCTCTAGTAATTACTTCATCACTAATGAGAGCATATTTAACACCTATAGGCTCATCACTCATGGAAGATAATGCATAATTATTGTATTCACCATAACCAAATCTAATTGGTGCACTCCTTTATAATTGACTTCTTCTCAAAGTTTACACCTCTTGAATAATGTCAAAATTTTGGATTTTCTCCTTATGTGTAGGTTGTTCTTATACAACTTGAGGCTTATTGGACTCTTCCACAATAATTTAATTATCCTATTGATGCTACCAATTACATAAAATTCATTAGTATCATGTGGCAACTTTATCAAAGGAGTAGAAGTGGGATCTACACTTAATGGTGGAAAATTTTGTGGCTGATTTTTAGCTTGTTGATTTCTCAAACTAGTAATTATATCAAATTATTCTTGGTTGTTTGGGGTTGTTTCCATGAAATATTATTTGTTTTTGATGTCTTCTTTGAATGCTACATCATTATTGAACACATGGTGATGGTGTGAAGGTTCAATACTTTGTAACCTTTGATTCCATCACCATATCCAATGAGTACTCTGTTAACAAAATTATTGTCTAGTTTTTTATTATTTTCCTTGGGTACAAGAACAAATACTTCACACCCAAACACTGTCAAATGAGAAATTGAGGGATTGAATCTACTCCAAGATTCCTATGGTATTCTCCCATTGATAAGGTGATATATATTCACGTAGTTAGTTGAATTAACAATCTTTACCCAAAAAATATTTATTCAAACCTACATCATCTCGCATGCTTCTTGCCTTCTCTAACAATGTCTTATTGATCTTTTCTACAACTCCATTCTATTATGGCATATATGAAGTTGTTTTTTCCTTGCAATACCATGCAACTTGTAAAATGTATTGATTTCCTAGGAGCAATATTATCCACCATTATCACTCCTCAAAGCCTTCACTTTCTTCTTAGTTTATCTTTCAACTGTAGCAACAAACTCTTTGAAGGCAACAAGAACCCCTAACTTTTGTTTAATAAAGTAAACCCATGATTTCCTAGAGAAATCATCAATGAAAGTAATATAATACCTAGAGCCACCTAATGAAGCAACTTCAAAATACCCATAAATATTAGAATGTACCAATTCCAATATTTTCTTCGTTCTATAGTCATTAGAGGCAAAGGTGACTCTTTTTTGCTTTTCTAAAATGCATGCTTCATAGAAACCAATAGAACTAAACTTCTTTTTCTCCAATTTTTGGACTATCTGCTTTGAACACATCTCTTTCAAGCTCCTTTCACCAATATGTCCTAACCTCCTATGTCATAACATCATACTTGACATTTTTGAATCTCAGGATTTACTTTTTTTCATAGTGGTTGCATGTGCACATGCAACATTCAAACATGTTGCATCCATTTATACTATGTTCCAAGTCTTACTCCACTTTTTTTTTAAGCGAAAAACATCTTGTGGGGCTGCCTTGGTCTGAGAGACCATGACTAGGGGGTTCTACACCATTAAATTTACCCGAAAGTCACACCCGACCTTTCCCACACCAACATTATCAATTGGATTTGGGGTACCCAATTCAACTTTTTGATAGGGTGGAGATTCGAACCTGGGACCTCCCTTGGAATATTACCCTCTCCTCTCCAAATCACCTACAAAACCTGGGTAAGTCTTATTCCACTTGCCTAAGTAATGAATCCATGCATTAAACTACAACCATCCTTATTGAATGTATTCTCCATTCCTACTTCAACTAGCTAGCTTACTAATAGTAGAATTTTTTCTTAATTTCATAATGTGTCTAACATATTGGATATACTTAACACTCTCATATCTAATTCTAATTATAACCTTACCTCTACTAACAAATTCATGGCTAAAAATATCACCTAATAAAAATTTACAATAGTTTAGTTGTTCATATTCTACAAACCACTCCTTGTGGGGATTCATATAGAAGAATGCTCTAGAATCTATAAACCACACATCAAACTGTGTGCATACAACAAGACGTGTATTAAAAATATGTAAAATATTCTCATATACAATTGAATAAAATTTATTTTTGGATAAATCTACTTTACAGTTACCTTTCTAATGACCTTTTTGTTTGCACCTCCAACACACCAGCTAATACTTTCTTCCCCTATTGGCATATCTTATTGATTTATATCTTCTTGCACCAAAATATTTATCATCACCTCTATATTTGACATGTCCTCTAGTTATCAAAACTTTTGAATGCTTAGAATGCTCCATTTTCCTTCTTATTATTTCCTCTTGCAATATATGGGAAAAAATATCATATTTATTGATATTTTCTAGCTTAGAACTCCCACTAATTGCAACAAAAGATTATCCCAAGATTCAAGAAAACTACACAACAAGAAGATGTATAGTTCAATATTTTTAAGCTTGTCACCAACAGACATTAGTTGGTTCATTTACATATTGAAATCATTCAGGTGGTTAGCTACACTATCTTTGTTCTTCATCTTCAAATAATACAACTTATTCCTCAAGAATATCAATTTTATCAAATATTTGGACTCAGATAAATGTCCCAGGTTATCCCATAGCTCCTTAGCAGTATTAGCACCCTGGGCATTCATCAAAATAGAATTAGCTAATTTCAACCTGATCAAGGCAATGGATTTCTTATTCTATTTATCCCATTCAACTTGTGTCATTCCTATAGGTATTATTGTTGTAACAACCCAACATTTCCAACCCAAATCGAGATAGAGTTTTTTTTAACATAACACATCTACAATTTATATTCAAGTATATTTGAACCAATATCAATTAGGATAGCAAGTAACTGAGAGAATTACAACATGATCAGTGTCAACTCTCATGATAGGAGTGACCAACATCTATATAACATTACATTTCATAATGATGTTTATTAATTCCTTTGTTTAATTATTTCTATCTCTCCTTTCATTAGTAAGTCTAGTTACTTAACTAATTAAATGTAATTTCAATCTTACTTCCTTTTTGGGATAGCATTCAATTATTTTGTAGCAGAATAACATGTATATATATATTATTAAATAATACATAAATAATGTATTACTCCTTTCAATACTAGTGCTTTAGAAACAAAGCATAAACCATTGAATCTTATTAAAAGCGTTATCTATTGGAAAAACAAGTACAATGTCCATTACTGGTTCTAATAAACCTTAAGTGCAAATGTAAACTAATATTACTCATGAGACATTGCTTGTTAATGAAATCATGCATAGTATAACACTTTAATAATAATCTTATGAATAGAATCAGAGATCATATATCAAATATTATTAGGTTTTCAATGGCCTCGTGTCCATTAGATTACTTGGAAATTCTCTTAACAAAAAAAGCCTAAAAAAGAAAGATTGGAAATCCATAAAAGAAAATTTTCTCAAAGTTGTCACACTGGTATCATAGATGGATAAGCTTTGGAGGCAGAGTCACACTTTTGAGGTCAGTGTTACAAGCAATGTTAGTTTACAAATTTTCCATTTTAGCAACCTCAAAGAGCATACTCAAAGATTTGGATAAACTAATGAGAAAATTCTTATGGTCAGGAGCACAAGAAAATCAAAAAAATACTTTGGTAAGCTGGGAGAAAGTCTATCAACCAAAGGAAGAGGGATGTCTTGAAATTAGAGCTACATCAAAAAACAACCTAGCACTAATAAGGAAGTTATACTAGCAATGGATCACAAATCCAAATCAGTTATGGAGTCAAGTTCTAGAAGCTAAATATTACCCTACACACGAAATGTAGGATATCCCATGGTTTCCAATTATAGGTGTGGAATCAGAGATATGAAAAATATTCAAAAGAGGGGCCTCATTAATTAAGGAAGACTTACATTGGAAAGTAGGTGATGGGAGAAAAGTCAGATTGTAGGATGATTCTTGGGAATTTTCTCCCCTCCCATTATCAAAAAATACCCTCATGTTACTTGCATTAGAGAGACTCTTCATAATCATGGTCAAACTCTTATATCTCAGTATCTCATCCCCCCAAGCCAAAAACTAGCAGCTTCAAGAAGATGGCAAAATTTGGACCAATGGTTAGGTGAAGAATGGGAAGGTAAAAAATGTGAACTGGAAGAAATTCTAGAAAAAATAACATGGCTATAGAAAGATGGACCTGACCAACTAGCATGGGTATATGGGAAACAATGTACTTACACAACGAAAGCAGGCTACCGAAAGGCTCACCAAAGTAGCAAGAACCAACCCCAACAACAACATCCTTGGAAAGAAATATGGTAACCAAAATGTTGGTCGAAGGTTAATTGTTTTATATGGAAAGTTTCTCACAAAAGCATTATGAATCAGTATAATATGAGGAGAAAGGGTTTCAATGGATCTAATAGATGTGTAATGTGCTTCCAAGAGGTAGAAACTATAAACCACCTCTTTTTTTATTGCTTCTATGCTTACACAATCTAGAATTGGTTGTACTTCATATTTATCCAAATAGAATGGTATCCTCCTAATGGTAGTAATTTTTGGTACTATTGGTCACATAACACCTTCAAATCCAAAATAGCAAGCATATCTTGGAATTTAGGGATTGGCTTCATCTGCTAGCAAATATGGTTGGAGTGAAACAACTTAATTTTTAAAGAGAAATTTAGCTTAGAAGAGAGGACCTAGAGGATTATGTTAAGGAAGTTATTATAAATAGTGCATACCAAAATACAAGAAGAATATTTGATGACAGAGGTAGAACAGGATATTTGGGTTAAACTATGGAATCAAATGCAACATGAAAACTATCAGGAATAGAAAAAATAACAAAAAGGGCTTCAGTAATATTTGTTGGAAGAGGAAATATATAGTTATGAAGGAGGTAAAGTTTAAATAATATGGTATTTAGAGATCCTGGGCAGATAAAAGAAAATATAAAAACTGCATTTTGAGCCTTGCCAAGAAAGGTAGGATATCAAAATGGATTTGTATAAGCTGATCAATTTTTTTAATATTTTTTTTACCTTTTACTCAAAAAAAATAATCATCTTATGAAAATGTAAATGCTCCATCTCATTGGAAAGTAAATAACATTTAAATTTCATCTCATAAAACATCCACAATCTATCATATAACAACAATTGCAAACCACGAAATAGAGATGCATAACATATATCCTGGGAACCCTCATGGTGAATAAACCTAGCCTCCAAAATATATTTCTTCTTTTATTTAATAAATTGAAATTGTCATAATTACATTTAAAAGAATAAAATAATTCCTTTCTGAAATCATGATGCAAGGAAATCCCAAATTTCCTTTATCCAACCCATCAATACAATGCAAAATAATCTCACAAATTCTTATGCCTGCATATTTATGAAATTATCAACAGATTCATATTAAGGAGAAAATATTCAATTATAAAAAGAGAACTCCATAATTCTCTCAAGAATTAATTCCACATTCATTCTATAAACCTAGATATCATTAGTTGATGCACCCGCAACATCCAATGACACTTTCCTGATTTAGCCGAATAAAAGTTCCAAATTCTCGGGGTCATAACTTTTAATCTGGGTGTCTGTTTGAGACCGTTTTTTTTTAAATGCACAAAATTGAGTTGACATTGCCATTTTCATCCACGTTGTTGTGAAAGTGGCCGTTTTGACACATTTTCAGGCCTCAAAACATCACCGTGTGGCCAGAAATGGGCTCAAAAGTTTTTGTTCTAGTTTTTTTAGTTTTTCGGTATTTAATATCTTTTGTTGCATGAGTCAGTCTAGGGAGATATTTTAGGAAAGTCTTAATTTTGGAATAACGGATGCATGATATTTTTTTCGGATCCATGTGAGTGATATTTTAGACTTACTAAAAATAGTAAGTCCTGATACTTACTAAAAATAGTACGTTCATGTTAGGTTAGGGTTTTTGATGGATATTATATGTAGGAAGTGTTTTCATTGTAAGGGGATGAAGATCCAATAAAATAATAAAATTCGAGTTGCAGAATTGTTTTTTCCCATTGATTTTGCTTGTGTGTTTGAGAATCAATACGGATCTACATCATTTGGTATTAGAGCGGGTAAGATCTTGCTAGAGGTGATATTATGCCGCCTAGGATATGCCGAGCTAACTATGCTTAGATGAATAGGCTGATAGAAGATCTGCACGAGGAAGTAGCACGACTAACCAATGTGATTGATTGCATGATGGAGAGATGCCCCAACTTGCATTCAGATCTAGGGTCTACTGACGAGGGCGTGGTAGAAGAGGATAGATCTGAAGCAGGCTCAGAACACCCAGGAGAGGAGCCATATTTTGAAGAAAAATTGCTCCTAGCCTTGGATGGAATCCGAGGGAACCGAGATAGTATCAAGATCAAGGTTTTTGAATATGCTGGTGGGTTAAAACCAGAGGAGCTCATTGATTGGGTGAATAGTATGGAAAATATTTTGAATGGAGTAATCTCACTGAGGAGAAGAGGGTGAGGCTTACATGTACAAATTTAAAGGGACATGCATTGATTTGGTGGGACCATCTGTAGATAGAATAATGGAAAATAGAATATTAGGACTTGGGATAAGATGAAGAATAAGATTTAAGAGAAGTTTATACCTACCGATTATACCCAAAATTTATTTCATAAGTCTCAGAACCTTCGATAGAGGGATCTCAGTGTGGAGGACTACACCAATGAGTTCTACAAGTTATCTATATGGGTAGCACTTAATGAGATAGAATATCAGAAGGTTGGGAGGTATGTGAATGGTCTAAGCTATGCTATTCAAGATGAGTTGTGCATGCATCGCACTCCTACAGTAGATGCAGCATATGAGTTGGCCATGAGAGTCAAAGATAAGATAAAGAGTAGACTAAGAAATCAAAATATGGGATCTACATATTCCTCAAGTCGTAGGTATGGTGGATATAATTTTTCCAATGGTGAATCTTCTACGCATGTAGAAAAATCACAATAAATTAGACTGGAGCATGATGCCTACCGAGGAGGTAGAGGAATCCTAAGAGATAGAGGTAAGAGGGGAGGTCACACTGGGAGTGGCCCTTTATTTGCTACAACTGTGGTGAGGAAGTTCATAGAGCATCTGATGCCCCACTATGATGTTGAAGAGCAGGGAGGCCAAGCTAGAGTTAATCTGGTTGAGGAAGAGGAGGAATATGAAACATAAGTTGTTGTTGATATGGGTGAAAGTCTCATGATACGAAGGACATTGATTGCTCCAAAGAAGGGAAAGATGCGGGCAAAAAATGGTGATGAATCATGGCTACGTACAAACATTTTTTGAACAAGATGCACCTCAGGAGAAAAGTTATGTAAATTGATTATTGATCCTGGTAGTTGTGAGAAGATGGTGTCAAATATTACGATTGATAAAATGAATCTACCATGTGAGAAGCACCCAACCCCCTATCGAGTTTCATGGGTTAAAAAGGGGAATGAGGTGACTATTGATAAGAGGTGTCTGGTGAAATTCTCAGTTGGGAGTACCTATAAGGATGAAGTGTGGTGAGATGTGATTCCTATGGATGCATACCATATTTTGATGGGGAGGCTATGGGAATATGACAGGAAGACCTCCCATGATGGATTTCGAATCACATACACATTTTGGAAGGAGGGCATAAAAGTGGTTTTGTTACCTCTGAAGGAAGATGGATAGAGTGAAACTTTGCTTACTACAAATAATTTTTTATAGAAGCGAAAGAATTTGGTTGGTGTTATGCCTTAATAGCCAAGAATGTCATAGATGAAGAAATTTTCATACCACCAGTGGTGTCCAGGTTGTTGCAGGAATATGTTGATGTCATACCTGATGAATTACCAGTTGGGCTACCACCGAAGAGGGACATCCAACATCATATTAACTTGATCCCTGGATCAGATCTTCCAAATCAAGTAGCCTATCAATTGAATCCAACACAAAATGTTGAGTTGAGAAAACAAGTGACAAAACTGATACAAAAGGGATTGGTTAGGGAGAGTATGAGTCCTTGCACGACTCCTACACTTTTAACCCCAAAGAAAGATGGATCATGGCAGATGTGCATGGATAGCAAGACCATAAATAAAATTACTATAAGATACAGGTTCCCAATGCCAAGAATTGATGATATGATGGATGCTTTAGCAAAGGCTAATTATTTCAGTAAGATTAACCTATGAAGTGGCTATTACCATATCAGGATCAGAGAAGGGGATGAGTGGAAGATAGCTTTCAAGACTTGAGATGGATTATACGAATGGTTGGTGATGCCATTCGGGTTATCTAATGCTCCCAATACCTTTATGCGATTGATGAACAAAGTGTTGGAATATAATGGTAAGTTTGTGGTTGTTTATTTTAATGATATCTTATTTTTTAATAAGACTAAAGCAAAGCATGTGTACCATTTGAGGTTGGTGCTATAGCTATTAATAAAAGAGAAATTATATGCCAATTTGAATAAATGTAGTTTCCTTCAAGAGAGTTTAGTATTTTTGGGGTTTGTAGTTTCAAGGGAAGGCCTCAGGATGGATGAGGAAAAGGTAAAAACAATTGTTGAATGGCCCATCCTGAGAAATGTAATAGAGGTTAGAAGTTTCCATGGCTTGGCAACTTTTTATAGAAAGTTCATTAGGAATTTCAGTAGCATTGTGGCTCCCATCATAGAATGCACCAAGGAGAAGGAATTCATATGGACAAAGACAGCAAGAGATGGCTTTGAGCTTTTGAAGAAAAAGGTAACCACTACACCTATTTTAGTGTTGCCTTATTTTAGAAAATTATTTGAGGTTGATTGTGATGCATCACACATTGGAATTGGGGTTGTGTTGAGCCAAGGAGTATTTCCAATAGCATTCATCAGTGAGAAGTTGAATGAGGTCGAAAAAAATTACTCCACCTATGATGTTGAATTCTATGCTATTGTGTAAGCATTAAGATACTGGAGATATTACCTATTATCCAAAGAGTTTGTACTCTTCATGGAACATGAAGCATTAAGGAATGTTTTTTTTTTTTTTTTTTGAATTTACATGGTGGAATCGGTAGCCGCCACAAATTCGGGCAGGCTGTCCAGCTTTTTATGGCCACCACAGTATTCTGCGTTGTTCGTCCCAAAAGCCGCCATACAGATCTTCGTGTAGTCCACCCCTATAACCACCATGCCACAATCATTTTAAACCTTTTATGCCGCTGAAAGCACCAAGAAAGGGACAAGCGTTCAGTCCGATGAGGCCCGATATTTGAACCTTAGACCTCTGCCCCCTTATGGGGTTTGGATGAACCAATTGGTCTACCCCTCGAACCTCACATTAAGGTATGTTAATTCCCATAAAAAATTGAATAGTAGACATGCAAAGTGGGTATCATATTTACAAGAGTATGAGTTTACATTGAAGCATAAATAAGGAAAATAGAATAAGGTGGCAGATGCCTTAAGAAGGAAGGTAATGTTGCTGAATACCATGGAGAATGTTATGGTAAGATTTGAGAGTATCAAGAATTTATGAGGTTGATGCTGACTTTGGATAGGTTGTGGCACAGTATAAGAATCCAATAGGGGGTGTGTCTAGTAATATTTTTGTAGAATATGTTATGCAATATGGTTCCCTATTTAGAGGTAAACAGTTATGCATTCCTGTTGGTTCCATGAGGGAGAACAACTTGAGAGAGATGCATAGTGGAGGTTTAGCTGGACACTTTGGGGTGGATAAAACTATTTCTCTTGTGATGGAAAAGTATTATTGACCAAATATACGAAGAGAAATAACCAAGTTTGTATCTCATTGTAGAGTCTATTAGATGGCTAAAGGCCATGCCTAGAATACCAGGTTGTATATGCCTTTACCAGTTCCCACAGGACCTTGGACTAACCTGAGAATGGACTTCGTGTTAGGACTTCCGTGTACCCAGCGAGGTAAGAATTTCATTTTTTTGTTGTTGATAGGTTCTCTAATATGGCTCACTTTATCCCCTGCCATAAAACTGAAGATGCCACAGGAGTTGTAGTCCTATTTTTTGATGAGATTGTGTGTTTGCATGGCATCTCAAGATCTATCACTTCGGATTGAGATGCCAAATTTTTGGTCCAATTTTTAAGGACATTATGGAGGAAGCTTAATACTAAGCTCTAGTTTAGTAGTGTGTATCATCCACAAAGTGATGGACAGACAGAGGTCATGAATCAGAGTTTGGGTAATCTTTTGAGGTGCATAGTTGGTACAAAGTAAAAATAGTGGGATAGAGTGTTACCACAAGAAAATTTTGCATTCAATAGCTCAGTAAATCACACGATAGGAAAGTCCCCATTTCAGCTTCTTTATGGCCACAATCCCCATGGTGTGCTTGATTTAGTGGAATTGTCGATTATTGAAATTGTTAGTGATGATGCAAAGACTTTTGCAGAACATATACAAAAATTGCAAGAGGAAGTTTGACAATGGTTGGAGGAGAGTAATGTCAAGTATAAAGCAACAAAAGATGTATATAGGGGAGAAAAGGTGTTTCAGTAAGATGAATTGGTAATGGTCCACCTTCATAAAGAAATATTTCTAAATGGAACATACAATAATCTCAAAATGAAGAATATTGGGCCCTGTAGGATTCTTCATAAAAGGAATGACAATGCCTATGTGGTCGAATTGCCAGAGGACCTAGATATCTCACTGATCTTCAATGTCTTTGATCTGTATGAATTTCATGGAGATGTAGGGGATTTTGAGGTACCAAAAGTGATAAATTAGGCACAACATATTTCCAAGAAGAAGAAGAAGGATCGCATTGAGCAAGTCTTGGATAAGAAGGTGATCACCACACACAATGGTAGCTACAGCAAGTACATGGTACAGTGGGAAGGATTATCATCAGCTAAAAGTACCTAGATTTTTGAATGAGAGCTGAAGAAGATTACACAAGATAAGCTTTAGGATTTTCATCAGCAGAACTCGCAGGAGCTGAGTTCTTTTCAACAAGAGGAGAATGATGCACCCGCAACATCCAGTGACACTTTCCTGATTTAGTCGAATAAAAGTTCCAACTTCCTGGGGTCATAACTTTTGATTCAGGTGTTCGTTTGAGCCTGATTTTTTTAAATGCACAAAATTCAGTTTACCTCATCATGTTCAGCCATGTTGTCACTGAAGTGGCCATTTTGACACATTTTTAGGCCCCGAAACATCACTAGGTGGCCAAAAATGGGCTCGAAAGTTTTTGTTCCAATTTTTTTTAGTTTTTCGATATTTAATATCTTTTGTTGCATGAGTCGATCTAGGGAGATATTTTAGGAAAGTCTTAATTTTGGAATAACGGATGCATGATCTTTTTTTCGGATCCATCCGAGTGATATTTTAGAGTTACTAAAAATAGTAAGTCCTGATACTTACTAAAAATAGTAAGTTCGTGTTAGGTTAGGGTTTTTGGTGGATATTATATGTAGGAAGTGATTTCATTGTAATGGGATGGAGATCCAAGAAAATAATAAAATTCGAGTTGCAAAATTGTTGTTTTCCCATTGATTTTGCTTGTGTATTTGAGAATCAATACAAATCTACATCATTAGTCCAATTATTCCATTATGGTATGGATATTATCTAAGGTTTTAAAATACAAGAAGATACCCCCTAATATCTCCAATATTAGATTCCACATCTAATCTTCTTATATTCATTTATTTTTTCACAAAATGAATCCTTAAACATCTACATGCATTCATCATCAAGTGCATTTCTAAATTACCATGTACTTTTCAATATAATCTACATAACTACACTCGAAAGGAAACACCATATTTCCTCATAGTGGATTCCTCATCCATGCTTTCCACAATTAGACATATTTTTACCAAAATATATCTTAATCTAACAACAATATTGTATTATGATTCTCATAATCTAATTAGTCATAAATCTGCCTTGTAGTCTATCCAACAAGATTACACAATAGTTAACCAACAAATTTTTGCCTTGTAATCTATCAAACAAGATTACATATTTTTCAAGATTAAGTATACATAATTCCCAATATTTTTATTATATATTTCTATAAATTTATCCCTTAGTTTATTTTTAGGCTATAATTCCTTCCATAATATTTCCAAGATTAAGTATACAAAATACCCCATATTTTTCTTATAGATTTCTATAGATTCAAAGTTATTTACAAGAAATTTATTTTACTTTTAAAGTTTTTTATTGAACTCCAAACGACCACCAAGGTCAAGCTGAGGTTGCAATATTTAGAATATAACGGATGTTTTGTAAGTGGTGCAAAGCCAATGGTTATAGATACAAACTCCAACAGTCATTAAAGGTCAATCAACATCGATTATAATAAATAACCTTTCAAGTGCATACACTTGGAAACCATTGGTAGGTTAGTTTGTGTAAAGTCTTACTCATATTTTGAGCTTTATCAAAATTTCAACTTTAGCTAATCCAATTCCCTACCAGCTAAATCACACTAGCACCTAGTAACTGGAACCTAGCCTCCTTAACTAGATTGACCACCACTATATGGTCATAGTGATTAATGAAGCTTTTCTCCCATATATGGATTATTTAGGATATCCAAATTCTATACTAATTAGTGGAACATTGCTATAATAATCCTTACCTGCACAAGATTAAACCTTGATGACAAAAGAACACGATGATGGCAAGGACATTAATCACATATACTAGGTCTAATCTCTGTAGGCCACATGTCTCTGCATCATAAATCATCATAGGGAATGCCATGCTCAATGGTGTATCATAACCATCAAGTGATGGTAATAAGGCATAGGATGCATGTTTTCTTTTAAGACGAAAGATGCCTCCATCTTAACTAATGTGGGATATTAAGTTATGAATGCCGATAAGGTCTTCCTATCTAAATTTTCTTGGCAATAACAACATGACATAGGGGTTTTAATTTTATATTGAGGATTAATTGAACACATTTTAATAGCATTTCAAATGCAGATATAAAAGAAATTATTGGATCTATGCCTTTGAAGTTTTACTCTAGTTGCTACGGGTATCTAAATTTGAATATGATTATCGATGAGCTCTCTATAGGTAAGTCCAAAAATATATTATCTTCAAGTACTCATGTTTCTCTACTGTTGAAGCCTAGAGTTCGTGGACTCCTTTGACGAGCATAATTATTAATGAATGAATCATACTCTCCTTATAAGCCAATCCAATATGATATATGGAGTGTTCTGATATATCTATATTGAAGATGACTAATAACCATGTCCTAGTATAGGGTTTTGAGCATAACAAATAAAACTCATACAATAAGCACCAATCAAGACATCTACCAATGAGGTTTTGTCTAGTTGAATTACCCAATGCACCCAAAGTTTGTGATAGAGGGTTTTAACTACAACAGGCCAGATTGCAAGAATACACCAGATCAATAGGTGTCCACTAGTTTTACTATGTTATGACAGTGCTAGAGTAACTTTTCCAGGGTCTTAAGCAATCTCCTTACAACATGGTTGTAGTTTCTTGAGAATGGAGGGTACAATATAGATCCCACATTCAGCATGTGGTGGGTAAATAGGAGAATAAAAGTGCTTATGCTTGAATAAGGTGTTAACCATAAAATAGTGATCATAGAGATACTACTAGTGGCAAAGATTAGTAGTAGGAAAGTGATAGAATAACCCAAACAAAATTTTACCTATCGAATATCCATCGACTAAGGAAATACTAATAATAGTCATAAAATTCATCATGGGCACCATCTATAGGTTTGAATTTAGTGTTGCAGCATTTCTAGTGTTATGAAATCACACCAAGTTTGGATTTAGTATAGCAACAATCCCAATATTATGAAATAACACCAAAATTAAAGACTAATATTAAATAATTAACTTAAAAAAATGTATTAGTCAACAAGCTAATATAAAATCATAATCGATTCACTTAAAAATATATTGGTTAACAAGTTGTAATTTTAGATACTAAAGCTATAATAAATGGCCTTATAGCTATTGTAAAGGTACAGATAGACGAGAGCAAAGAGCCAACCTAAAAATACCTGGACTTTGAATATTCAAAAATCTATCCTTCCCTCTACTAGTTCTTTCAAGATATTTCTCTCCCTCATGCTATTCTTTACTAAGATTGATCCTTCAAATGTCTCCTTTTGGCCAAATGCCTTTAACTAAAAACTTAGTACTCTCCAAAATATTTTTTGTTCTTATCTACCAAGGTAGAGAGCATACTCCCTAAGCTCCAATATTTCTCTCCCCCCTCACCCAATTGCTTGTCTCCCATTTTTATAATTCATCCCAGCTTCCTCTTTCCTTCATGAGCAAGAAGGTGGGTTTATTATTAAAATATTAGAAGGTGTCTTTTTTTGAAGTCAACCCAAAATAGTGAAATTAATATTTTAAAAAAATGATATTCCAAGGGATAAGGTGGGAGTACTTTATTCATTTTGGGCCTCCCCTTTCCTAGGGCAACTTACAAGGTCAATATTAGAACTGTTATGAAGCAGTCATGTGGAAGGAATAATAGTTCATCCACTAATAAAATATATTTTTATTATTAAATAATGACATTGCTCTTTTGGGTCCAAATAAAATTGGACAAGTGTGATAAGGACATATACAACTAACTACCCTTTTTTATTAGTTGTAATTGGATAGTAAATTTTAATTTTTTTTTACAAAATAAAAATCTTCAAATTAATCCTTCTCAAAAGCCCTATTGTTTTTTCCAAACTGTTCAAAATCCCCTCAAAACTCTCCAAATCAATTTTATAATGTGCAATTAGTTTAATTAAGCGTTTTGTAGTAAGAATTAGGGCATACATCCATTTTTTTCAGGTATTAATTGTTCCCTTAGATCAATTAATTATATTTTTATAAATTTCTACTAGAGTGGGTTGTGACATACTATATCCCTTGGATTAAACACATTTATTTGTGTTTCTCATCAGTTCCTAGCTTAGTTAATGCAAAAAAACAATAAAACTAGCATTAGTTCTTTACAAAATAGTTAGAACCATCATCCTTTTCAAACATAGTACTCTCCCAAAGATTTTTGGTTTTGATCTACCAAGGTGGAGAGTATACTCCCTAAGCTCTAAGATTTCTCTCCCCCCAAATTAATTGTCTCTCCTTTTTATAATTCATCCCAACTTCCTATTTCCTTCATGAGAAAGAAGGTGGGTTTATTATTAAAATATTAGGTGCCTTTTTTGAAGTCAATCCAAAATAGTGAAATTAATATTTAAAAAAAAAGAGATTCCAAGGGGTAATGTGGGAGTACTTTGTTCATTTTCAACCTCCCCTTTCCAAGGGTAAACTTACAATGTCAACCTTAGAACTGTTATGAAGAAGTCATGTAGAAGGAAGAATAGTTTATCCACTAATAAAATATATTTTTATTATTATATAATGACATTGCTATTTTTGGTCCAAATAAAATTGGACAAGTTTAATAAGGACATATAGATCTAACTACCCTTTTTTATTAGTTGTAATTGGACTAAGTAAATTTTAATTTCTTTTTACGAAAGAAAAACCTTCAAATTAATCCTTCTCAAAAGCCTTATTGGTTTTTCCAAACTATTCAAGATCCCCTAATTGCCCTCCAAAACTCTTAAAATTAGTTTTTTAGTGTGCACTTAGTTTAATTAAGGATTTTTTAGTAAGAATTAGGGTCTACATCCCTTTTTGTTAGGTATTAATTGTTCCCATATATCAATTAATTATATTTTCTTTTTAGGTCCTACCAGGGCGGGTGGTGACATACTACCCCCCTTGGATTAAACACAGTCCTCTGTGTTTCTCGTCATATCCTAGCTTATTTAATGCAAAAAAACAACAAAAATAGCATTAATTGTTTACAAAATAGTTAGAACCATCATCATTTTCCTTATTTCCAGTGCCTTGTTTCTGATGGTAAGCAACATCTTCCATCCATGAGGGTACGTGGTCCTACAAGAATATAAAATATCAGTAGTACCATGTCCTTGAAGTACTAAAACATCCATATTACAACAATAAGTATTGAAAACATCCTCAATACACAATTTTCATCATATAATCAAAGCATAAAAACATCTATCACTATATATCCAATTATAATAGAGTACTGCAGCAATAGAATTACATAATATTTTTATAGAGATTACATGAAATTATATTTTTATAATAAGTTAGACACAACCTGTCTAATTAGATTCATCAAAAACTCTCACAAAGGAGTATCACACTATATCTTGATAGCCCTTTTTTTGAATTAACCTGCTATAACTAGGTGCCCTCAAAGATATAATTTCATAAATATCACTTCAAAATACCTATATATCTCGGAGTCAATTTGGTAAACCATTACCAGTGTATCATCCTTGATGTCCCCTAGTGTCCATACCTATCAGCCTATTGAAATTCATGCCTCAAGAGAGACAAATTTCAAGTGCAATCCTCAAAATATCCTAAGGTACACCACTTAAGACCCACATAATGTGGATAGTTCACTTATCTCTTTCACTTTGATTCACCAATGGCTCAATAGTGGGAGGAAAAGAACTTGAACATATGTCGTCTCTAAGTATCAAAATATATTACCAAGAGCAATGGCTATCTCTACTATGTATAAGATGCCATACTAATATTCGTGGTCACTAATATACTGATAAAGTGTCATTCAAATTTTTATCATTTTTTTATTACAATGTTCACACTTGCTATCTATAAGGTACCATTTTATACATATTATCATTCATTGATAATATATATGTCCTCATTTAATCCATGTAAGGTGTCATTCTAATCATACCATCACCTACTGATAGTAATTATGACCACACTTACTTTGTGAAAGGTGTAATTCTAATCATACTATCATCCATTGATAGTAACTATGACCACACTTACTCCATGTATGGTGTAATTCTAGGTTTATAATATGTTTTATTTAATTTTAAGAAAGGATTCCATAATATTGTTTAAGGATAGATTACCTATCTATACCTCCTAAGAGTGTTTCAATCCTAAATATGAATAGAACACTCATGTCTAATCTTTTTCCATTAAGGTTAATTTTAAATATTAACTAGAACAATATTTTCTTTTATTATGTTTGTTGGACTCACACATAGATGCATCCTAAAATACCCCTTCTTACCCTACAAGATATTCCTTACTTGATAATTGGTAGCTGCAGACGATACTCAAGGGATTGACATGCATGATAGGATATTTAGTCCAAGCTTACCTGCTTAGGATCTTCCAAAAGCTACCTGATATTTAGAGTCTTTTGAGCCACCACTCAGAACAAGAAGACTCTAGCATTGGGATTATCAAATCCAACTCTTAAAGAAATGCAATAAAAAATATTTGTTCTTAATAGATTATAATTATAATAATATAAATCACTCGTTATATAAACATTGATTTATATTACATATAAAAATACATGTTTATGGGCTACATGAGTGTAGTCTGCTAGATTATACAACGTGTATCCTTATAATACACAAGGATTAGATTTTCAACCATACAATATGGCAATCTTCACAACTATCATATTTCAATCCTTTCATCATTTTGTATTAGACCTATTTCTCACAACAAAGTGGTTCTAGGCCTAACTTACCTAGTAATACTCATATTCCTATGTGGAGTATTAAGTAGGAGTAATCCATGACTCACTAATGTGTCGAGGTAGGATGATAAGCAGATAGATCTATACTCATCCCTTGCTTGCTGAAGTTATGAGTTCTCAGCATGGATGGCTATCGTCGATCCTTCACTATTCCTTTGAGTTAGCTCCTATTGGAGCACATCTCGTTCGGCTCTAGAAACATCTCTTTTTGACTCCAACTATTAAATTTTTTACCTTAGGAACTTTATCTCAAGTGGTATGCCTATCTAGGAGAGCTCACTATCATTTACTCCATAGTATTAAGGGTTTGTTTCAGCCTTTGGTTGATGGTGTATTTGAACTCTAGGAAGTTCTAATTCCCTTGAACTTTTCTCATACTACCTTTATTAGGTAGACCAACATTGATCATATTTTGGGGTTGTACCCGTATCATCCATATTTGGAACCCATATGGCATCATCTATTTCTAAGGTTAATTTTCTATTTGTGATGGTATAACTTCTTTCCTCCCTTTCCTTGTATAAACCACAAGAGGGTTCGATATTCCTTTCCTCATACCGAACTACCACAATACTCGTGTATATTGAAAATACTCATACTGCGTGCTTACTCACCCAATCATCCACCTTCCTCTTTGCACATAAGCTATATGATATCCATATTCTATCCATATTGGACCTATCCTCCATGGTCTCTAGATCACATCTTAGGGCTTCAAATTTTTCCATATAGAGTGACAAAGTTTCCAATTATTCTTTCACGGTCTTCTTAACCACAAATATTTCTCCTTATTGTTGCAAGTGTGAACATCTCTTCTTACTTAGCTACCTAAAAAAGACTTGTTTTCATGTTCCAGTGTGAATGGGCTATCATTTTGTCGGCAACAATTTGTCGGCATGATTTGACCTCTCCTCTTTTTTCTCCTTGTTTTATTTCTTCCTCTTATTCCTCCAATATTCTCTCCAACTCCCTTACTCTCCAACTCCTTCCCTCCTTTCCTCATCTTCTTATCTCCTAAAGTAGTGATGGTTTGTTTCATTGCATAATATATATATGTAATACGAAGGTTGAGACATTGGGAATAATTAATTTTATGTTTTGCTTGCCTTATAAAATTGCTACGAGTTCATTTTTGGACACAATCTGGTATCAGAGCACCTGTGTGTAGAGACCACGAGCATGGATTTTGAGGTGATGAGGAGTGTCATCGAGCTGGAAGCAGTCTTCGAAGCAGAGGACACGTGGTGCTAAGGTGGTGTTGAGCTGATATCCAGACGTGCGGATGTGGCAGGTGATGTGGCATACGAGTGGGTAGGTGTGCGGTGGGGTCACTGTGTGGTTGGTCTAGGGCGGCCAAAAAAAGGAGTGCAAAGCTAATTTCCTAAAGGAAATCAAACTTCAACCTGTGCGTTCCCAGTTTTAAACGTTCCTACAGGCTATATCCCAGCCCATGTGGGATAAAAAGGTTTATTTTTTTAAAAAAAAACTTTGAATGCAGCATATTAAATTGAATTTTCGTCACCTTGCTAACCGACGGAGCGCGTAGCGCGTGTGGTGAAGGTCTTTGAGTGGCTAGCCAGAGGTCTGGGGTTTGAAACCTGTAGATGTTCAAAACATATTTTTTCTAATTGATTTTGCACATCGGGCGTGTAGTGGAGATTAAAGGCACACGGTGCTATTTGTTTTTCAAGGAGACCACGGGGAGTAGCGGTTGAAGCTCCCAGTTGGAGGCTCGAGGTCACGAGTTCGACTCACTAAAATGTGTTTTGTATTATTGATTTAAAAGGGTTACATTTATTTTTTTTATTAAATTTTTTTTCTTGATATTAATTTAATAATTTAATAATTGCTTTTTTTAATTATTTAAAAAAAAAGTTTTCTTTATAATTTAAAAAAAACATATTTTATTATTAAATTAAAAATTAATAAAATTTATTGTAAACTCTTATAAAAGATGTTTTGTGCCAAAATTATAAAATTCCTTTGAAAAAACCTTGCAAAATTGTGTAATAGCCTAAAAGGCAAGCATTGTAAAAAAAAAGAAAAAAGTGACGGGAAGCCTTCCGAAGTGCCTGTTTTGCACTTCCAAAAAATTTTGGACTCCCCATATCATGGCATGCCAGGGGCGCTGCCCCTTGGAACCCCGTTCAAGGTTAAATATTTATTTTGTAATAGCCTCAGCGGCTACAAAAGGGTGAAAATTTTAACCTTAGAGGCTCTAATGAAGTTGTTTTTTGCATTGATGAGTAGATGAGCAGATCAATCGGATGCTATCATGCCCTTTGTTCTCTTTTACAAAGAGAGAACATTGATTGGTTTGACGAAAAAGTTCGAAGATATGGTTTACATACAGTTTTCAATCAATTAGAAAACGCGGTCATAGCCCACCAAAGGAAGCTCGATTCTGGATATGAGGCTGACTCAGAGGACAATATCTTAGGGAAAAGAATAGAAGAATCGGAGATGGTTGAAGAAGCACCTGAAGGACAATCAAGTGACAGTTATACACCTGCAATGCCTAAAATAGAATCAAGTAAGAGCTATACACCACACTCTCCTAATCCAAAACCTGAGCCAGTTGCCCTTGAAATCATCCTCATCAGTGATAATGACGATTCCATTGCTGATAATTTTGGGCAGCCAATACTGGGAGATCCACAACAAGAAGAAATTAGTGAGAGAATTAAAAAATCTATATTTTATTTGAACTTGTAATTACTTTGCTTTGTTATTGCTTATATTAGTCAAATCAAAGTTTAATTTCAAGCAGTAGAAATGGCCTCAAATACAAGTCTCCCAATTCCTGAGTTTAATGGTAGTGATTATGAATACTGGTCAATTAAGATGAAAACTTTGTTAATAGGAAAAGGTTTATGGGATATTGTAACAGAAGGGTATATAGAACCCACGGCTGCTAAATGGGTAGCTTTGAGTGCTACAAATAAAAAAACTATAAAAGAAGCCCAGAAAAATAATTCCTCTACCCTATACTATTTACAAGCAGCCCTAGATAAAAGTATCTTTCCTAGAATAGCATCCTGTGTCATAGCTCAAGATGCTTGGAAAGTTTTGAAAGAAATATTTCAAGGTAGTGATCAAGTAAAATAGGTTAGACTTCAAACACTGAAGAGAGATTTTGAAAATCTCAGAATGCAGGAAAATGAGAAAGTAGGAGACTACTGTGTGCGGGTTAAAGCAGTAGTAGATAAAATGGTCACTCTAGGTGAAGATGTTAATCCTGAGGTTATGGTGAAGAAAGTGTTGCGAACACTTCTTTCTAAGTAGAATCATGTAGCAATCATTATTGAAGAGTCAAAATATTTGACTACTCTTTCTTTTGAAGCACTGATTGGTTCTCTTCTTTCACATGAAGAAAGATTGCAGGATACTCTTTCCACCAGCCATGGAGGAGATGATAAAGCCTTTGCTTTACAATAAGGAAGAGGTAGAGGTCATTGCAGAGGTTACAGTACAGAGGAAGAGGCAAGAATAGTCCACGATGTGGAACCCCAAGCTGAGGAGGATCTTCAAACAGAGGAGGAGGTCAGAATAGAGGTGGACAACAGAATAGAGGAAAGCATCCAGGTCGAGGAAAAGGAAATGACAAATCGAAGCAAGTTTTGCTACAATTATGGCAAACCTGGCCACTATGCTCGTGACTGTTGGTCAAAGCAGCCTTCACAAGGGAGCAAAGACAGACCAAAGCAATCAAGATGGCAATTTTGGAGAAGAGGAAGGGACCACAAATCTCTTTCTCTCATATGGTCAGTCAGATCAGAACATGAATGACACCTAGATTTTGGACACTGGGTGTTCAAATCATATGAGTGGCAAATAAGAACTCTTTGCTACCATGGATTCTTCCTACAAATCCAGCATCAAGTTGGGGGACAACAAGTCATTGGCAGTTGAATGCATTGGAGCCATGGCGGTTCCAACTAAAGAAGGTGTTAAGCAAGTAAGTGATATCTATTACACACCCCATCTCCAACCCAATATTTTAAGTGTTGTTCAAATGTTAGAAAAGAACTACAAGTTGCTTTTTGATGAGGGTAAATGCACCATTTTTGATAAAAATAATAGTAATAGAATCATTACACAAGTGCCAATGACAAAGAACAGGCTATTCCCTTTAAGGTTTGGTTAGCCAGGGGGAGATCAATTAGCAAATTTTGCTATTTTAAATCCAAGTGTGTTGTGGCACTTGAGATACGGTCATCTAAATTCAGCTAGTTTGAAGATGTTAACCTCTCAAGCGATGGTGACCGAACTTCCTAAAGTTCTAGATAATAAATAAGTATGTGAAGGTTGTGCTTTGGGAAAGAATGCCAAGACCAAGTTTCCACGATGGCAAGCATGGCGGGCTAGTTATCCACTCCAACTAGTGCATTCGGACATCTATGGTCCAATGCAGACCAAGAGCATCGGTAACAACTCTTACTTTCTTCTTTTTATTGATGATTTTTCAAGAATGTGTTGGATATATTTTTTGAAGCATAAAGATGAGGCATTTGATTGCTTCATAGATTTTAAAGCAAGAGTTGAAAATGAGAGTGGATATTTTGTTAAGTGTCTCAAATCAGATAAAGGAGGAGAATACTCCTCTAATGATTATTTGAATTTTTTTTTAAAACATGGAATAAAGAGGCAGTTCACTACTGCCTACACTCCACAGCAGAATGGTGTGGCTGAAAGAAAGAACAACACCATTGTAGAGATGGCAAGATCTATGCTTCAGACGAAGCATTTGAGTAATATGTATTAGGCAAATGCAACTAGGACTAGTGTGTATATTTTGAATAGAAGCCCTACTTCAATTTTGAAAGGGAAAACTCCTTACCAAGCATGGTATGGTAAGAAACCAAATGTCAAGCATTTCTGAGTGTTTGGTTCACTGGCGTATTCTCATATTCCTGATGAGCTAAAAAAAAGCTTTATTCAAAGAGTCAAGCATGCATATTCGTAGGGTATTGTGAGAACACAAAAGCTTATAGACTCTACAATCCTAGGACTCAAAAGATTGTGCTTTCCAAGGATGTGACTTTTGATGAAGGGGGAGAATGGGGTAAGCCCAAAATATTCAGTGATGATGAATCCAATGATGCAGTTTCTAAACAGATGCAATAGCAATCATCGCAGAAAGGTAAGAAGTCTCCAACAAGCCCAAGTTCATCTTTGAGTTCAACTTCTTCACCAAGTCCTTCTCCTCAAAGTTCAGTCAGTTCCTCACCAATGGATATTAATTCTCCATCTAGAGGTAAGATAACACTCCAACATCATCCATCTTATCAGATTTTGGATAAAAACTTTCAAAGAAGATATACTAGAAGTCAAGCTAGTGAAATGAGTTCAGTCTTGCAAAGACTTGAAAATATGCATTTGTATGGTGATGATGACTCCCAAGAACCTCAAGGAGATATAGTTAACTATGCCTTGTTAACTAGTGCACAACTTGAACCTTCTAGTTATGAGAAGGCATGTACTCAAAAAATTTGGCAAGATGCCATGAAAGAGGAGATAACCTCTATAAAAAATGACACTTGGGAGTTGGTAAAGCTTCCTAAAGGCAAGAAATGTGTTGGATGCAAATGGGTCTTCAAGACCAAATTCAATGCTGATGGAAGCATTGAAAGGCACAAAACAAGATTGGTTGCAAAAGGATTTACACAAAAATATGGTATTGATTATGAGGAGACATTTGCTCCTATAGCCAGATAGGAAACCATCAGAATAGTTCTTACTTTAGCTGCTCACAAAGGTTGGAAAGTCCAACACATGGATGTAAAGAGTGCATTTCTCAATGGTTACTTGACAGAAGAAGTGTATGTTGAGCAACCACAGATATTTGAAGAGAAATGCAAGGAGCACCTTGTTTACAGACTGAAAAAGGCACTTTATGGCCTCAAGCAGGAACCACGAGCTTGGTACTCATGCATTGATGGGTACTTCAAATATTTTGGGTTCACTAGAAGCAAAAATGAACCCACCCTTTACTACTATTGACATCCTCATAGTTTGCTTGTATGTAGATGATCTCATATTCATGGGTAGTAATGAAAAAGTGAATATGGAGTTCAAGCACTCCATGATGAAGCAGTTTGATATGAAGGATCTTGGCTTAATGCACTACTTTCTTGGAATGGAGGTTCATCAGTCAGATACAGGGATCTTCATCTGTCAACATAAATATGCTCGGGACATGATCAAGAAGTTTGCTATGGAGCATTGAAAACCAGTTGCAACTCTAGTTGGACATGGGATCCAATTAAGCAAATATGATGGAGCACCAAAATTTGACATGACCACTTTTAGAAGCATGGTTGGGAGTTTGATGTTTCTCACCAACACCAAACCTGATATTCATTATGTTGTTTCTCTTGTCTCTTGATTTATGGCTAGCCCTTCTGAGCTGCATTTGCAGGCAGCTAAGAGAATTCTCAGATATGCAAAGGGTACATGGGATTTTGGAATCCATTACCATAAATGTAACACTATCAAGCTTGTAGGCTTCAGTGATAGTGATTGGGGCAACAACATTGATGATAGAAAATCAACTTCAGGGAATTGTTTTAGTCTAGGGTCAAGACTAATAACATGGAGTTCCAAAAAGCAGACTGTAGTAGCTTTGTCCTCTATAGAAGCTGAGTATCTAGCAGTCACATATGCTAGTACTCAAGTGTTATGGTTGAGAAAAGTGCTAGAAGATATTGGAGAACCGCAAAGTGGTCCGACCAGAATCTACTGTGACAATATCAGTGCCATTCAGTTGGCATACAATCCAATCCACCATAGTAGAACGAAAAATTTTGATATGAAGTACCACTTCATCCGAGATATGGTGGAGCAATAAATTGTTGAGCTTCAATTCTGCCGCACTTTGGAGAAAGTTGCAGACATCTTCACCAAAGGCTTGGCTAAAGCTCAATTTATAAAGCTGAGAGACTGTCTAGTCAGTCCTCTCAACATTAAGGGGGAGAATGTTGCAAGTGTGAACATGTCTTCTTACTTAGCTACCTAAAAAATACTTGTTTTCATGTTCTAGTGTGAACGGGCTATCATTTTGTCGGTATGATTTGACCTCTCCTTTTTTTTCTCCTTGTTTTATTTCTTCCTCTTATTCCTCCAATATTCTCTCCAACTCCCTTATATCTCCAACTCCTCCCCTCCTTTCCTCATCTTCTTATCTCCTAAAGTAGCGACGGTTTGTTTCATTGCATAATATATATATGTAATACGAAGGTTGAGACATTGGGAATAATTAAGTTTATGTTTTGCTTGCCTTATAAAATTGTTGTGAGTTCATTTTCAGACACACTTATATCACCTTAATGCATAAGGTACTTTTGGATCTACCAAGTTATGTGCATCATAGGGAAATCCTAGGGGTATCCTTACAACCACATGCTCCCAAGTCCATATCTATAACAAAAGGCCACAACTCATCCTTGTTTGATTTTTTATTCAAAACTTGAACAACTCTCTATAGGTTTGAGCCAATAAGGTTGGTACCCAAGCAAACACAATTGAGTACTCCACTAGGTCTTGCACAACCCCTAACATGTTCCAAGGGAATCGTGCACCTAATGAGTCAGGTAGAATGACGTCCGCTATGAGCACCATTATAAAATCTTATGTGGATGACAGTTTACCGAATGTGAAAAGTAGTTAATGCAATATACCACTATTATCAATATTAACATATTTTCACCTAGATTTGAATGTTCTCTCTAGAACCAATATTTTTTCTATTTCATTTATGGCTATTATTGTAAACCCTTCAATTTGTAACCAATAGATCCAATATATATATTCTAGGGTAATATTTATTTCTTTAGTTGATAACTAGAAATTTCATCTATCAGGATTCCATATTTCAATTAATGTTGATAGGTATCCTCTATCAATCAATATTGGTTTCAAGCAGGTGGTTCCTGATAAACCTATATCACTTAACCAATCATTGACATCCAACATACTTGTTGAGCAAGGTGCAGCAATAGTATTGTCATTGTTGTCAACACAGTCAGTTAGATCTATTGATGCAGTGGACAGAAAGTTCAAAAGCCTTTCAGATATAGAAAGACAGGAGTTCAAAGGTTACTCAAAGTATGTATAGTGATTGTCCAAGAAAACCGAAGTGGCCCATATGCAAAAGATCAATGAAAAAGACAAGTAAGAAAAGTGTCGAGATATCGCGACATATACAGCAGAAAAGAAAAACTATCGTGATTTCACGACATGTTGGAAGAGAGAAAAAGCAAGAAAAAATGTCATGATTTCGTGACATGTTGGAAGAGAGAGAAAAAGCAGGATAAACTGTTGCAATTTCGTGACATGCTGAAAAAGAAAAAGGCATGTGGAAAAACTGTCGTGATTTCACAACATGCTAGAAGAGAAAAAGGCAAGTGGAAAAACTTTCACGATTTCGCGACATGTTGGAAGAAAAAAGGCAAGTGGAAAAATTGTCGCGATTTCACGACATGTTGGAAGAGAAAAAGGCAAGTGGAAAAACTGTCGCGATTTCATGACATGTTGGAAGAAATAAATGGAAGTGGAAAAATGGTCACGATTTCGTGACATGTTGGAAGAAAAAGAGAAAGCAGGAAGAAGTGTCACGATTTTGCGACAAGTCCAAAAAAAAGAACAAGTAAGAAAAGTGTCACAATTTCATGACATGTCGCATTTTCACGACTAAAAATAGGAGAGAGAAAGCAAGTTGGTAAAGTGTCGCGATTTCATGACATGTCACATTTTTGCGACAAAAGAAAGAGAGGAAGCATACGGAAGCAGAACTATCGCGATTTCACGACAAAAGTAGAAAGCAAGACTTCGAAGGCAAAAGTGTCATGATTTCGTGATAATTGCAAAGAAGTGAAGTACGAAAGCAGAAGTGTCATGATTTCATGACAGAAGCAGAAAGCAATACTTTGAAATCAGAAGTGTCACGATTTCATGACATGTCGCATTTTCATGACTTGAAGAGGATAGGAAGGCAAAAAAGCAAAAGTGTCACGATTTCACGACATGTCACATTTTCGCGACCCGAAGGCAAGAGAAAGAGCAAAGGAGAGAAAGTGTCGTGATATCGTGACATGTCGCATTTTCACAACCCAAAGGCAAGAGAAAGAGCAAAGGAGAGAAAGTGTCACGATATCGCAACATGTTGCATTTTCATGACTAAATGAGGAGAGAGAAAGTACGAAGGCGAAAGTGTCACGATTTTGTGACATGCTATGTTTTTGTGGGTACAAGCCAAGAAAAGAGGCAAGGAGGCGAAAGTGTTGTGATATCACGACATGTTGTGTTTTCATGGGTACAAGCCAAGAAAAGATGCAAGGAGGCGAAAGTGTTGCGATATCGCGACATGTTGTGTTTTTGCGGGTACAAGCCAAGAAAAGAAGTACAAAGGTGAAAGTGTCACGATATCGCGACATGCTGAGTTTTTGCGGGTACAAGCCAAGAAAAGAAGCAAGGAGGCGAAAGTGTCGCGATATCGCAACATGTTATATTTTTGGGGACCAAAGCAAGGAGAAAGAGAGAGTAAGCAAAAGTGTCACGATATCGCGACATGTTGCTTCTTCACGGTTGAGTTGAAGCCGACGAACCTATGATAGCTGACTAAAATTAGGTTTTATAGGTGTCATGAAAGCCGACTAAGATTAGGGTTTTCATCACAAGAATTATGTTATAAAAGAGTGTTGCTTTGAGAATTGAATAGTGTGGAAGTGTGCGAAGTTCGATCATAGTGCGCAGAGAGGAAGTCGTATCGAAAGATGCTAAGTGCAAAATTCAAAGAGAGAGCAGAGTGCGCAAAAGGGAGAAGATGATTGTGAAGTTTGACTATAGCGAAGCAGAGTGTGCAAAGTGATTGCGCAGAGAAAGCAGATTGCACAAAGAAAGTAGAGTGCACAGAGAACACGAAGGGGTTAGTGCTCCTTCCAGTTGGTGTTGGTAAATCAGGGGTTGGTGCTCCTTTCTGTTGGTGTAGATAAATCAGGGGTTGGTGCTCCTTTTTGTTGGTGCACATAAATCATGGGTAGGTGCTCCTTCCAGTAGGTTTTGGTAAATTGTTTGTAAAGTTATTTCTTTGCAAAGACTAGATTTGGATGGTAGTCCAAGCAGTCATTTTTGAGGAGTAGCCACATTGGTGAACCTCGTTAAATCTTGCGTTGTGTGATGTTCTCTTGTGATACTTGCTTTATCTAGTTTTAAGGTTTCTTTATTTCAATTTTACGAGCTGTGAATTTAAGCTTAAAGTGCCACACTAATTCATCCCCCCCTCTCAGTGTCATTGTAAGACTAACAATACTCCTAGCTCCTTGAAATATTGGTCTAAGGGCAGCACATGATTTAGTAACCTTTAATGGATCTATTTCAATTAACCCAGCTTCATGGCTCACTCTGGCATTGCTAGATACCATATTCTTATAAAGTGTGTAATATTAAATTAGCTAGTGAAATAGCAAAAGCAAAAAGCACACTATGGGGTTTACCTTGAGTAAGATTATTATAAATAGTGTAAATTCTAAAAGTAGTATAACTGTGTTGAGTTCCATAGTTCAAGTCTCCTTTTTGTAAAATTCATCCAAACTCACTTTTTTTCTAAAACTGCATGATGTGTTGATCATACTCGATTTTTGAGGATCATATTTTTATTGACTCTTAAATCAATATTGTCATACAGATAAATCAGGGGTAGGTGCTCCTTCCAGTAGGTGCTGGTAAATTGTTTGTAAAGTTATTTCTTTGCAAAGACTGGATTTGGATGGTAGTCCAAGCAGTCATTTTTGAGGAGTAGCCACATTGGTGAACCTCGTTAAATCTTGCGTTGTGTGATGTTCTCTTGTGATACTTGCTTTATCTGGTTTTAAGGTTTCATTATTTCAATTTTAAGTGCTGTGAATTTAAGCTTAAAGTGCCACACTGATTCACCCCCCCCTCTCAGTGTCATTGTAAGACTAACAATTGGTATCAGAGCTAAGTTCCTGTACAAGCCTAATCGGCTAGGGTGATCTTGGAAGTAACACAATGGCAGGTGGTGAAGGTTTCTCATCAAACAAAGCACCTTTGTTTGATGGATCTAATTACGCGTTCTGGAGAATCGGGATGCAGACATATCTCTGTGCTTTGGGATACGACATCTGGGATTCAGTAGTTAGTGGATACACAATACCCATCACTCCTCCAAAAGAGGCTAACGAAAAGAAACTATTTGAAAGTAACTCAAAAGCAAAGAATGCTATCATGTGCGGATTGGTAGACAGTGAACTAGTAAAAATCATGAACTATAAAATGACAAAAGATATATGGGACAAACTGAGTATTCATGAAGGAGATGATAAGATCAAGGAGGCTAAGTTATAGACACATCGAGCTCAGTTCGAAGCATTGAAGATGAATGACGATGAAAACATTGAGACATATATGCTGAGAGTTAATGGAATCATTAATGTGATCAGAGGACTCGACGAGGATATCGAAGACTCTACCGTCATGAAAAAGGTATTAAGATCTCTTCCTCAAAGGTTTGATTCTAAAGTCTCAATGATAGAAGAAGCTAAAAATCTAAATTACTTTAGTATAGATGAGATGTATGGTTCCTTGACTGCATATGAGATGAGGATAGGAAGATCTAAACCCACAGACAGAGAAGCGGCTTTTAAAGCCCTTAAAGATAAAAACGCAAAACAAAAGTCCGAGGAAGAAGAGACATCAGATGAAATGGAAGCAAACTTTGTTAGAAAACTAAAAAGGGGAAAAGGAAAATACAAAGGAAAGCTACCGCTTAAATGTTTCAACTATGGAGGCATTGGGCATTTTGTGACTAAATGTCCTCTTAATGAGAAGAACAAAAATGATGAAGGATCGCACCAAGAAAGAAGTGACTGGAAGAAGAAAACGAATTTCAGAAAAGGCAACTTCAAGAAGAAAAGTTTCATCTCCAGAAATGCCAGTTCATCAGAAGATAGCTCCGGTGAGGATTCTGAAGAGGAAACAGGTGAAGCTCTTTTCATGGCATTTGAAGAAGTAAAATCAGAAAAGGAAGAAGGAGTAAACTCTGAAGTATGCGATGAAAACCCTGAGGCTGAAGTAGACCTAGAAGGTGAGTTGATCTCTGCACTTGAAGAATGGAAAATAGAGAGAAAAAAGAATAAGAAACTTTCAAAAATGCTTGAGGATGCAAATGAAATCATATCCAGCTTGAAAGTACAGATAGAAGAATCCAAGAAAATCTCCAAAGATCTTGAAGTGCAAATAACCATGAAAATAGATTATTGCAGCAAGCTAGAAGAAGAGATTGTTGGTTTAAGAATACAACTAGAAGAGATGAATAAGAAAATTAGTTGTTATCACAAATGTGAAGTAAGTTCTATGAAGTTGGATAAGATCATAAATGACCAAAGGCCTACAGGCATCAAATTTGGTCTGGGTTTCATCGAAGGAGAATCATCAAATGGATCAAAGGCCAAAAATGTAGAATCCATAAAGAATGAAGATAAGAAACAGATTGATCAAGGAAAAACATCTCATACAAAAGAAAGCAATAATACCAGGCACAAAAGGAGAATTGACAATGATGGATTCACCAATGTCACACATCAAAGAAGAAGAAGACCTATAGCTCCTACGGCAACATGGCAAAGACCATCACCCAGGTTCAATTATCCCTTTTCTGGTTTCTATTTTAAATGCAATGGCTATGGACATAAAATATCAGACTGCAAATATAATGTAAGACCAAGGAATTTCACCAGTAGAAATGCTTTCTCTCCTTTGATGAATTATATAGTAGAATGCTATAACTGTCATAATTTTGGGCACATTGCAAGAAATTGTAGAAGTACATTTGCATCAAATCAGTTTCAGGGAAGAAAATTTCAACCAAATAGGATGAGTCAAAATAGAAAACTTCCCGTAAAACATGCACAAGCTATTGATAAGGGAAAGGCAAAACAAGAGCTCAAATCTACTATCAAAATAGAGTGGAAAGAAAAGGAGCGTCTCAAGGAAGAAAAGGAATCCTTAATAGTTCAAACAACATTTAAAGCATAGAATAAATATGTACCTTGGATACTTGATAGTGGATGCTCCAGTCATATGACAGGTGACAAACAGAAGTTTGAGAAGCTACAGAAATATGAAGGTGGATCAGTAAAGTTTGGAAATAATGATGGAGCTAAGATAGTTGGCAAAGGCTCAGTTAATATTAGTGATGGAAATATTAAGTCAGAAGAAGTCTTGTTTGTGGATGGGTTGAAACATAACTTATTGAGCGTAAGTCAGATTTGTGATAAAGGTCATGAAGTAGTTTTTATGAAGCAAGGTTGTGAAGTCAGAAAAACAAACAGTGGAAAATTGATAGCAACTGGATCAAGGACATCTGGCAACCTGTACACGCTCTCAGAGACTTCAAAAGGAACTTGTTTTATTGGATAGGAAGAAGAAAATTGGTTGTGGCACAAGAGACTCGGTCATATCAATTTTGATAATCTAGTAAAAGTCACCTCAAAAAGGGCAGTGAGAGATATTCCAACCATCAACAAACCTGCAAACAACATTTGTGCTTCATGCCAAAAGGGGAAGCAAACTAGAGTCACATTCAAAACAAAAGAGTACTACACAAGCAAACCTTTGGAACTAATACACACCGATTTATGTGGACCTATGAGAACACAAAGCATAAATGGTGACAAATATTTTATGTTGTGCATTGATGATTATTCCAGAATGACATGGATATTTTTCTTGAAGCACAAATCAAAAGCTTTTGATATGTTCAAGATTTTCAAAAACCAAGTTGAGAATGAAACAGGAAAGAGGATCAAATGTTTAAGATCAGATAGGGGAGGAGAATTCATTTCAGAGGAGTTTACAGAGTACTGTGAAAAATACGGTATTAAGAGACAGTTTTCAGCAGCCAGGACACCTCAACAGAATGGAGTGGTAGAAAGAAAGAACAAGACAGTGCAGGAAATGGCACGGACTATGCTGGCTGAAAGCAGAGTAGCAGACAGATTTTGGAAAGAAGCAGTCCATACTGCGGTGTATATCCAAAATAGGTACATGCTGAGAACACATGAAAGCAAAACTCCTTATGAATTGTGGTTCAGAAAAAGGGCAACAACAAAATACCTCAAAGTTTTTGGCAGCAAGTGCTACATCAAAAGAACTGAAGATAATCTTGGTAAGTTTGAAGATAGAGCGGATGAAGGTATTTTTGTCGGTTATTCATCAAAAAGCAAAGCTTACAAATGCTACAATAGAAGGCTAAAGAAAATTGTGGATAGTGCCAATGTTAAATTTGATGAAGGTAGAGAACGAGTAATTAGCTATGAATCGAACTACCCAATCTATGAAGAGGTTATTGAAGGAGATGAGGAAAACGAAATGGAAAAGATACAAAAAATTGACTCAGATGACTTAAGTTGTGATTCAGAAGTGGAAGAGAATAAGAAATTCAAAACAGGCAGCTAGCAGAAAAATCATCCTAGAGATCAAATAATTGGAGACCCCAAAGTTGGTGTTCAAACAAGAAGAAGAGTAGTAAGTAACTACTCTCTATTATCCAGCATTGAGCCCAAAAATGTTGCTGAAGCAAGCAAAGATGAAAGTTGGATGAAGGCAATAAATGAAGAATTAGACCAGATCAAGAAAAACAAAACTTGGGAGTTAGTACCTAGACCTGCAAACAAAAATATAATCGGGACTAAATGGATCTTTCGAAACAAATTGAATGAAGACGGACAGGTAGTCAGAAATAAAGCAAGATTGGTATGCAAGGGGTATGCACAAGTTGAAGGCATTGACTTTGAGGAAATGTTTGCACCAGTAGCTAGACTAGAGGCAATTAGAATGTTTTTGGCTTTAGCAGTCTACAAGAATTTCAAAGTTTATCAAATGGATGTGAAATCGGCGTTTTTGAATGGGAAACTTGAAGAAGAAGTTTATATTGAGCAACCAGATGGTTTCCAACTTGGTGATGATCCCAACTTGGTTTGCAAGTTGAAGAAAGCATTATATGGCTTAAAACAGGCACCCCGAGCATGGTATGCAAGGCTAGACAACTATCTCACTCAACAAAGGTTTAAGAAAGGCATGGTGGATAGTAATTTGTATGTCAAAACAGAAAATGGGCATCTTATTGTTCTTGTTGTATACGTAGATGATATCATATTTGGAAGCAGCAAGGATGAGTCGTGTAAAGATTTAGCAAAAAAGATGCAGAAAGAATTTGAAATGTCAATGATTGGTGAACTTTCGTATTTCCTCGGGTTGCAAGTTAATCAAAATAAGAAGGGCATATTTATTTCTCAAGTTAAATATGTGAAAGAGATGTTAAAAAATTTCACAATGGAGGATTGTAAGCCGGTTAGCACACCCATGACGACAGGTTGCAAGTTGAGCAAGGATGACAAATCTCCAACTGTTGATCAAACCATGTATAGATCTATGATTGGAAGCTTACTATACCTAACAACTACCAGACCAGATATTTTGTAGGTAGTATGCATGGTAGCACGATTTCAGGCCAATCCCAAGGAGACTCATGTGACAACAATGAAAAGGATCCTTCGGTACCTCAAGGGTACTATGGAATATGGTTTATGGTATCCAAAAGGTAAAGACTTCACCCTTATTTTGTATTCAGATGCAGATTGGGCAGGCTATGTAGATGACAGAAAGAGTACCAGTGGAGGTGCATTCTATCTTGGAGACAGATTGGTCACGTGGCACAGTAAGAAACAAGAATCAGTTTCATTATCGATAGCAGAGGCAGAATATATTACAGCGACAACATGTTGTACGCAGGTATTGTGGATGAAACAAACTCTGAAAGATCTTGGTATTAGTTTCAGTGAGCCAATATCAGTTAAGTGTGATAACACCAATGCTATTAACATCTCCAAGAATCCGGTTATGCATTCACGCACAAAACACATTGCTATCAGGTATCACTTTTTGAAGGAGAAAGTTGCGAAAGGTGAGGTTAAATTGGATTTTGTTCCAACTATAGAGCAAGTAGCAGATATCTTCACAAAACCATTGCCCAAGGAAGTTTTTGAGTACCTTCGCAATAAATTGGGAGTGGTCACACTTCCCAAGAATTGACTAGCTACAGGGATCACATTCTCAGGGGGAGCATTTAAGTATCTGATTATCTTTGTGCTCATGTTCATGACTTTTGCTAAGTGTAATAAATTGTGTCTAAGAATGTTGTGCATGGACTCAGGGGAGTCTGCAGTAGCCCTTTGGTATTATTGTCAAAGGGGGAGAAGAGTTACAGGAAATTGCACATGTGTTGCCAACAATTCCAAAGGGGGAGATTGTTGAGCAAGGTGCAACAACAATATTGTCATTGTTGTCAACATAGTCAGTTAGATCTATTGATGCAATGGACGAGAAGTTCAAAAGCCTTTCAAATGCAAAAAGACAGGAGTTCAAAGGTTACTCAGAGTATGTACAGTGATTGTCCAAGAAAACCGAAGTGGCCCATATGCAAAATATCAAAGAAAAATACAAGTAAGAAAAGTGTCGCGATATCGCGACATATACAGTAGGCAAGAAAAACTATCACGATTTCGCGACATGTTGGAAGAGAGAGAAAAAGTAGGAAAAATTGTCACGATTTCGTGACATGTTGGAAGAGAGAGAAAAAGCAAGATAAACTATCACGATTTCGTGACATGCTAGAAAATAAAAAGGCAAGTGGAAAAACTGTCGCGATTTCGTGACATGCTAGAAGAGAAAAAGGCAAGTGGAAAAACTGTCACGATTTCGCGACATGTTGGAAGAAAAAAGGCAAGTGGAAAAACTATCGCGATTTCGTGACATGTTGGAAGAGAAAAAGGCAAGTGGAAAAACTGTCACGATTTCGCGACATGTTGGAAGAAATAAAGGCAAGTGGAAAAACGGTCGCGATTTCGCGACATGTTGGAAGAAAAAGAGAAAGCAGGAAGAAGTGTCACGATTTCGCGACAAGTCCAAAAAAAAAGAACAAGTAAGAAAAGTGTCACGATTTCGTGACATGTCGCATTTTCGTGACTAAAAATAGGAGAGAGAAAGCAAGTTGGTAAAGTGTCACGATTTCGCGACATGTCGCATTTTCGTGACAAAAGAAAGAGAGGAAGCGTACGGAAGCAGAACTGTCATGATTTCATGACAAAAGTAGAAAGCAAGACTTCGAAGGCAGAAGTGTCACGATTTCGCGACAATTGCAAAGAAGTGAAGTACGGAAGCAGAAGTGTCACGATTTCACGACAAAAGCAGAAAGCAAGACTTCGAAAGCGAAAGTGTCACGATTTCGTGACATGTCGCATTTTCATGACTCGAAGAGGACAGGAAGGTAGAAAAGCAAAAGTGTCACGATTTCGTGACATGTCGCATTTTCGCGACCCGAAGGCAAGAGAAAGAGCAAAGGAGAGAAAGTGTCACGATATCGTGACATGTCACGTTTTCGTGACCCGAAGGCAAGAGAAAGAGCAAAGGAGAGAAAGTGTCACGATATCGTGACATGTCGCATTTTCGTGACTAAATGAGGAGAGAGAAAGTATGGAGGCGAAAGTGTCACGATTTCGCGACATGCTGTGTTTTCATGGGTACAAGCCAAGAAAAGAGGCAAGGAGGCGAAAGTGTCGCGATATCGCGACATGCTGTGTTTTTGCGGGTACAAGCCAAGAAAAGAGGCAAGGAGGCGAAAGTGTCACGATATCGCGACATGTTGTGTTTTCACGGGTACAAGCCAAGAAAAGAAGTACGGAGGCGAAAGTGTCACGATATCGCGACATGCTGAGTTTTCATGGGTACAAGCCAAGAAAAGAAGCAAGGAGGCGAAAGTGTCGCGATATCGCGACATGTTGTATTTTCGGGGACCAAAGCAAGGAGAAAGAGAGAGTAAGCAAAAGTGTCACGATATCGCGACATGTTGCTTTTTCGTGGTTGAGTTGAAGCCGACGAACCTATGATAGCCGACTAAAATTAGGGTTTACAGGTGTCATGAAAGCTGACTAAGATTAGGGTTTTCATCACAAGAATTCTGTTATAAAAGGAGGGTTGTTTTGAGAATTGAATAGTGTCGAAGTGTGCGAAGTTCGGTCGTAGTGCGCAGAGAGCAAGTCGTATCGAAAGATGCTAAGTGCAAAATTCGAAGAGAGAGCAGAGTGCGCAAAAGGGAGAAGATGATCGTGAAGTTCGACTATAGCGAAGCAGAGTGTGCGAAGTGATTGCGCAGAGAAAGCAGATTGCACAGAGAAAGCAGAGTGCGTAGAGAACGCGAAGGGGTTGGTGCTCCTTCCAGTTGGTGCTGGTAAATCAGGGGTTGGTGCTCCTTTCTGTTGGTGCAGATAAATCAGGGGTTGGTGCTCCTTTTTGTTGGTGCAGATAAATCAGGGGTAGGTGCTCCTTCCAGTAGGTGCTGGTAAATTGTTTGTAAAGTTATTTCTTTGCAAAGACTGGATTTGGATGGTAGTCCAAGCAGTCATTTTTGAGGAGTAGCCACATTGGTGAACCTCGTTAAATCTTGCGTTGTGTGATGTTCTCTTGTGATACTTGCTTTATCTGGTTTTAAGGTTTCATTATTTCAGTTTTAAGTGCTCTGAATTTAAGCTTAAAGTGCCACACTGATTCACCCCCCCTCTCAGTGTCATTGTAAGACTAACAATACTCCTAGCTCCTTGAAATATTGGTCTAAGGGCAGCACATGATTTAGTAACCTTTAATGGATCTATTTCAATTAACCCAGCTTCATGGCTCACTCTGGCATTACTAGAGACCATATTCTTATAAAGTGTGTAATATTAAATTAGCTAGTGAAATAGCAGAAGCAAAAAGCACACTATGGGGTTTACCTTGAGTAAGATTACTATAAATAGTGTAAATTCTAAAAGTAGTATAACTGTGTTGAGTTCCATAGTTTAAGTCTCCTTTTTGTAAAATTCATCCAAACTTACTTTTTTTTCTAAAACTGTATGATGTGTTGATCATACTCGATTTTTGAGGATCATATTTTTATTGACTCTTAAATCAATATTGTCATAATTTTTGTACCTTTTTTTAACTTGAAAATCCCTTTTATTCATTTATGCATCTGACACCTTACTCATTTAATGTCTTGTTACTGTATTTTTTTTTTATTCACCACATTCTTAGGCATCATTTATGATTCCAATCATTACTTCTTTGTTTGCAATGACTTTTATCTTGAACCAAGTACCATCCTTTATTTACACTAGTTGGTGTCTCATGTGGTGATGTTGACCATGATTTGAAATAGGGAGTTTCTTCGTTCTTTCCTTTCTTCACCAAAATTGGGATATCATGTGGTTCCTCCATTTTATTTACCATAACTTATGAACAAAGGCCATGATTGTATTATAAAATTGATAAAAAATGTAAATAAAGAAAACATTCATTTGTTGATCCCATGATATTATCCATACACTTGCCTTATCGTAAGTAATTATTGCTATTGCAATTTTGAATGGGATCTATCTTCCTATCTTCCAAAACTTACTCTATGGATTATCTCTCCATAGATAAATTCCAATACCAAACACTCTTAGAGAATTTTATAACTCACATAGTTAAGTTTATGATCAAGGGGTTACTTTAGAAAAATATCCATGTGGTTCTCTTAAATATGAATACCCAAGTAAGTCCAAGGTTGCACTTCACAAGAATCAATGTGGTCAATATCTATCATGTAGATAGGATTGGACAACCCTCCTATTAAGACCAGCGGGTAATCAAATATATCATGCTTTTAGGAATTCTCTCATCTATTTCAATAGGAATTCCTTTTTCCCTTCTAGCTTAAGATAGTCTCATGTTAAGTCTCTTTCAACTTGTACATTAGGCGTATGCCTTGAATATTAAACATACTACCATAAATATAGAACATCAATCATTTACAATGCTTAATTCTCTCCCCATATCACATAATGGAAGTTAAAGGGGTTATCACACAAACCCTCATAGACACTCCAATGTCTACCATTTTACCTTACTTGCTCTATTCAACTTTAATCTCCATGATATGAGACATAATCTAAGTTTTTCCCACTTGATCATTCTTAATTTTTTTCATCCTTAGGTAGGCTTATAAATCTATTATTCTAGTAACTCTTGTTGGTTGAGTATCTACAATACTTTAGTAATGAAGAGGGTTAGCTCAATACTATAGATGCCAAGTACCATTTCTCAATGATCTCTTGGATACTCCACAAGTTGTGGAGGATTCCCCTCACTCTTTCATTTTGATTCACCAGTGAATTCAAATATGGGAAAAAAAGACTTTCACATTAGTACCCTCCAAGCACTTACTCTTTCCTTACCAAGCATTTGTCAGTTTAAAATTCATCTAGGAAAATTATAGGTTTTAGCAATACCCAATAATTTTGCTAGCCTGGACCTAACAATAGAGTCCATTAGCTAGCCTAGGCTCTGATACCAACTGTAAAAACCCAACATTTCCAACCCAACTTGAAAAATATTTTTTTTTAAAACATAACATATCTACAGTTCACATTTGAGTATGTTTGAAGCAACATCAATCATGATAGTAAGTAACCGAGAGAATTACAACATTGTCACTGTCAAATCTCGTGATAGGAGTGACCATCTCCTATATAACCTTACATTCCATCCTAATTTTTATTAATTCCTTTGTTTAATTATTTCTATCTCTTCTTTCGTTAGGAAGTCTAGTTACTTAAATAATTGAATGTAATTTCAATCTTACTTATTTTTTGGTTTAACATTTAATTATTTTGCAATGGAATACAATGTATATATATTAGTAAACAATACATAAATATTTTTTTGCTCCTTGCAATACTAGTCCTTGAAAAACAAAGCACAAACTATTGCATCTTATTAAAAGAGTCATTTATTGTAAAAACAAGTGCAACGTCCATTATTGGTTCTAATAAATATTAAGTGCAAATGTAAACTAATCTTTCTCATGGGACATTGCTTTTTAACAAAATCATACATTGTATAACACTTTAATAATCATCTTATGAAAATGTAAATGTACCATCTCATTGGAAAGTAAATAACATTTAAATTTCATCTCAAACAACATCCACAATATATCATATAACAACAATTACAAATCACAAAATAGAGATTGTAGTGAACCCATTTGTTACTCCTTCTTATCCATAGAATTTTTTTTTTATATAAATTGTTCATGTGACCATGACCTAATCCATAACCTAAGATAATCATGTTCCATTCAGGTTATAACTTTCAAGGCAAATAGATTTAAGAGCTATAGAGACTTTATCAGAGTCTCCTTAAGTAGAAGTGATCAGCTTCTACGAAACCTTCATACCCCACTTGGTATGAGTACGCTGGCCAAGCGTACTAGTTTCATCCCCTTAAAAGGAGAAATCACCATTTGGTCCACCAAGACCAGGTGAATGCCTTGAATATGGAGAACCCCACCAAGGGTAAACCATCATAGATGGAATAACCACACCCATGATTATTCCTAAATCTTAGCTCCAATCTAATCCATCTAGAAAGGAGTCCTAAGACCACTATATTATTTTTTTGTGATAAGAATCCTTGGAATGCCTTCTTGAATATGGTTTCCTATCATGTTGGTACACCCTTTGCTTAGGCAACCTTCCTACTGCCCATATTACAAAAGAACATTACTTATTCCTTATGGGTGCTTTTCTTCACAAGTGACCCTAATACTCTAGTGTAGAGTATAGGGTCTATCAAGGTCAATATGGCATAACTAACTCATATTTAGTGCATTTAATTCTAGAAGCAAGGTTCATTATATTTTATCCTAAGTTTTAAAGGATTGTGTGAGACTCTTGCTTGATAATAACATTCAATTTTAAATCAATATAAATCCAATTCGAGAAATAGTGATTAATGTTTAGATCAACATAAATCCAATTATCCTCTTAAGAGTTAGCTTCTATTGTATAATAATCTTTGGATTCCTACATATATTACCCATCGTGAACATAACCAAGGATGTATATGGAAAGGTGCAACAATAATTATTCCACAATATTATCACATTCAAATAAACATTTATACTTTATGAGAGCAACTCTATCATTTATCATCACCAAAGGAATGATACAATTGCATAACATTAAATTATCAACATAAAAGAATTTGAGTCCGTACTTCTAACATCCATACATATTTATCCTTCTGAAATTTAGCATACATTGCAGTGTATAAAATTAACATTTCATCTTAAACAATTTTTATTTGCAACATTCACAAAATATAATAAATCAAACCACAAAATAGTGTGACACAAGGATTTATCTTGGGAACCCTTAAGGGAAAGAAACCGAGCCGCCAAAATGTAATTATTTCTCATATTCATAAACTTTAGATATCAAATATTACGAGAATATAAGGGTATCCATTGATCCCTCTTAATCAATTACAACACCCTATTTGTTTCCTTATAATAATCATGATGCAAATAAGGAATTTCCTAATTCCTTTCTCTAAGCCATCATCAAGGTATTTCTTATACCCATAAGGAAAACACCTATCCCTTCATTCTTCACACTACAACTAAGGAATCTACTGATTCTTTTTTTTTTAATTTATCTTGTAAATATATGATATCTTGCGTTGTTTATGAAAATCATAGAAACCACATTTTGGAGAATTCCTATTGAGAGAAAACCTTGCGAGTTCTCTCATGAATAAAATCTAATTTCATTCGTTGTATTAGGCTTTCCAATCAATTTCTAACTCATGAATTAAAGTCCATACCATCTAATTCATAATACCATATTTTGCAAGCATTCCAATATGCCTACTTGAATTCTTTTTACCCATTTCTGTTATTTAATAAATATTTAAAAAGGTTATTTAAAACTTTAAATCTCAAACAATAAATTTCTAAATTAAAGTCCCAAACTTCTTATTCAACCTTTCTAATTTAGCATTGATAGCTTATTGACTATGTAAAATGGTTGCCCTTTTGTTGGAACCACCCAACGCGACTTAGATATATTTTCTAAAATACACATATACTACCCTTTCGAGGAGGTATAAGAATTTACTACATCACTGTACCTCTTACACCTATTCGAAATGTGTTTTTTTTTTTTTAAATAAGGTTAAACTATCCTTCGCCTTAGTTTTAACCCATAGGCTTCAGACATTATTTATTCAATCTAACACCAACTTTCTAGATTCAACCTTTTTGTGTTTACTCAAGTTTCCCCTTCTTCGAAATAAGCTATATGCTAAAATAATATTGATCGATACCAATAGGTATCTCCAAACATATTGTAGTGGTCATAAAACATTATCCATGCTAGACTCAGTGATGGCTCCCCTAGCCCATTTGCGCACAGATCGAAGGTTTTTATAAAGTCATCGAAGGCTATAAGGCATCATTAAAGTGGTAATCTCAACCATTATCGTATGTTCGAAAAAGACTTAGGCCATTACTATAGGGCGAACACCATGAGACTCAGGGGACGGTCTAAGGACAAGCCTTTCAATAAAAAACTACTCACCAATACCATAAAATCCACCAATGATATACAGTAATATTTGCATCTAACAGAGTCCTTCAAGATTTGTTGATCCAGTCGTGTGAATCAAGCGATGTTCTCGAGGGGTTGGTCGCAAAATCTACAAATGGAGATCTATTGTTTCCAAAGGATAGGCCCCATTATTCATACAATCATATTTCTCCATCGAAGACTACATCGGTACAGATATACCTATCAGAATGATGGTTTTCCGGTAGACCCTTTCTTCTTTTTTTTTTTTTTTTTTTTTTTTTTTTTTTTAAATAGAAAGGGTCTATTAGCTTTCCTATGGTAGCATCAACATACGTAACCACAGATGAACGAAAGAATCGTGTAACTTAGATACTACGAAAATTGGACGTCTCCGTGATAAATTCGAATATTTTGAGAGCAATAGGTTTACTCTGTTAGACTTCTACCCAAACTCCTGCCGTACGAGAATAAACATGTTCCTCAATCCTTGTGTTCCGGATCGATTACATACCGTCTAGGGATAACTCCTGTGTGGAGAGTGCGAAGGCTTGTCAATGGTGTTTCCAACCATCGATGGATTTTCTGGTTCAAAAAACCAGGTTTAGTTGCTTAATTCAGTGCTAGGGTCTGTTGATAACATAACTAGCTCTTCGTGGAAACAAATGATTCTCAATATCCTCTAAACCTGTGTTTGAAAGATTATAGACTTTGCCCCCTTTTTCTATGGGTTTCGTCCGTCCTTCCAGAGCAGTCGAAAGCTTTCCAACACAAGGTCGTCGGGTTGATTCTCACTGGGGATTCAACCTAATTTTTTTTTTGAAAAGAAAACTGTGCTAACAAGAATAAATACAACAACCATAAGGCAATTTTGACCAGTATTGGGTCCACAGATGCACGACAGTCGATTCCATGTAAATAACATTTTTTTTTAAGAGCTTCAATATTAAACCAAATCTACCATTCAACCATTTATTAATGAATTTTATATTCAATCAATTACTTTCATTGCCCAAGTATCAAAGTAATATTATGATAAAGTCCAAAAATGAAATATAGTAAGGAAAAGAGAGGTGCAACCTGATTCTTTCCTTCTTGGCTCTTTTAAGCTTTCCTCCTAGTCCATCTACATTTCCTTAATATATTCTTCAAAAGCCCCTTATTTTATCTTGGCAAGATGCCCATAGTAATCTCTTAAAGGACTTCTGATTTCTAATCCACCCAAGGATGGAGAGCATACTCCCTAGTCCTCCAAGTTTTTCTAGATCTTCCTCCTTCTAACTAGGAGATCTTTCAAGTCTTCTAGTTTCTGATTCACCCCATGGGTGAAGAGCATACTCCCTAGACCATTAAGACTCCTAGAACCTAGATAGCCTTTCTTCACAAAAATACCCTCTATTTATATGGAAATTTCTCCACAAATGGCCAAATAGTGACCATATTATAATAATACTAAAATATGCCTAGGACCAATATGACTTCATCATGTCATGTGAAGTGTAAGGAGAAGGGTCCTACTAAGGGTAAGGTAAGTGTCCTTATTTTTGTCTTGTATATTTTCCCATGGGGACAAGTATAAGACTAATACTATTAAAGCATGGACTAGGAACAAAGTCAAAACTATTATTGATAAGGTAAAGGACTCCCCTTTTAATTTTCACCAATATAAGGAAGCCATATGGGTACTTCTGATGCAGGAGCATCCGGTGGCAGCAGAGCAATCTTGCATCAACAAAAAAATTTCTAAGTGTTTTCCTTGAGGTCGTGATATCACGATAGGAAAAAGTGTCGCGATATCGCGACATGTCACATTATCGCGACTCAGGAAGAAGAGAGAAGGAGCGAAGCAAAAAGTGTCGCGATATCGTGACATGTCGCATTATCGCGACCAAAAGCCGAGAGAAGGCTCAAGGAGAAAAAGTGTCACGATATCGCGACATGTCACATTTTCGTGACCAGAAGACGAGAGAAGGCGCAAGAGAGGAAAGTGTCACGATATCGCGACATGTTGCATTTTTGCGACCAAAGGACCAGAAGGAGGCGCAGGAGAGAAAAGTGTCGTGATATCGCGACATGTCGCATTTTCGCGACTAGAAGACGAGAGAAGGCGCAAGAGAGGAAAATGTCACGATTTTACGACATGTCGCGAAATCGCGACCGAAAGAAAGCAGGAAGGGCCAGAGGAGAAAATGTCACGATTTCGCGACATGTCGCGAAATCGCGATCGAAAGCAAGCAGGAAGGGCCAGAGGAGAAAATGTCGTGATTTCGCGACATGTCACTAAATCGCGATCTAAAGCAAGCGAGAAGGCCCAGAGGAGAGAATGTCGCGATTTCGCGACATGTCGCGAAATCGCGACAAAAAGAAAACCGAAAGGAATGGAGGAGAAAATGTCATGATTTCATGACATGTCGCGATTTCGCGACCCAAGAAGCGAAGAGAAAGTAGAGGACAAAGATGTCGCGATATCGCGACACGTCATGATTTTGTGACCTGAAAAGGTGAAGAGGAAGCAGAAGGCAGATGTCACAATAGCACGACATGTCACGATTTCATGACCAAAAGAAAGGATGAAGAGCCAGAAGGGAAACTGTCGCGATAGCGCAACCCGAATAAGGAGACAGCAAGGAAGAAAAATGTCACGATATCACGACATGTCACGTTTTCGCGACCCGAAGGAAAAGAAGGCAACAAAGAAGAGAAATGTCACGATATCGCGACATGTCGCAATATTGTGTCATACTACTAGTTCACGATTTGAAAAAGCACGTGTTTCCAGATGGTGTTTCCTGAGGTGATCAAAGGCCTCATCAATGCAGGATTTCTTGCCCGATAAGTTAGCTGAGCATGGCGGCCACTCGAAGGCTATGCCCAGAGGTCAGAGAGATCAGATGGCTCATCAATGCATGTTCCCACGGCTGACCTGGTGACAGTTGCCAATTAGGGTAAAAGATGTGAAGGTTCAGTCACAAAGGCAGGGAAAGAGCCAATTTTTGAGATCAAGATTACAGGTGGGTCATTAATGGCTCAAAGGGTCGGGACCTCCATAAAAACCCAGACATTGTAATGTGAAGGGGTCAAAAAACGGCCAATGCAAAGTTGTAGAGCTGAAGGCAAGAGGACCGCTCTGGGCCTGTTTGGTTTGTTTTTCTTCCAGAAGGGGGGAGGAGGAATTAGAGTTCAGATCAAGTAGACTATGCCTACGGGCTAGGAAGTGTGCGGGAAGATCACCGAACGTGAGGCAGCTTGCACTGTGAAAATAAAACTACTCCTACGGGCTAGTATTGTAATCTTTTCAAAAAATTTAATGAATGAGTTATTGAGAAACTTGGTCTGAGTGATTTTGTGTCTCCCATTAGTGGTATTAGAGTGGGAGTTCCTGAGTGTGCAAACAGATTGCCGAACGTGAGGTAGTTTGCACCAGGATCTGTAGAAGAGCGTAGAGTTCCTGAGTGTGCAAATAGATTGCTGAACATGAGGCAGTTTGCACCAGGATCTGTGGAAGAGCGTAAAGTTCCAGAGTGTGTAAACAAACCGTCGAACGTGAGGTAGTTTACACCAGGATCTTTTGAAGGTTTGAGAGAAGAGAGCGAATAAGAATGCCTCCATGAAGAAATCATGGTGGTGGTACCTGAAGAAGATTTTAGAGCTTTGCATAGGCAAGTGTGAGCCCTGCAAGAAGAGTTACGAAGAGGGGTTGAGCCAAGGAGAGAAGACCGTGGTGAAGATGAAGTTTGGGATGTTGATGATCCATCAGATGAAGAAGAAGCAATGGATCCTGCACAATGCAGAACAGTACAGAAGTAAAGGTCACTTCTCAATCCACCTCGGTTTTCTGATGCAGGATCATCTGGTGGCAGGAGAGCAATCTTGCATCAACAAAAAAATTTCTAAGTGTTTGCCTTGAGGTCGCGATATCGCGACAAGAAAAAGTGTCTCGATATCGTGACATGTCGCATTATCGCGACTCAGGAAGGAGAGAGGAGCGAAGCAAAAAGTGTCGCGATATCACGACATGTCACATTATCGCGACCAAAAGCCGAGAGAAGGCTCAAGGAGAAAAAGTGTCGCGATATCGCAACATGTCACATTTTCATGACCAGAAGACGAGAGAAGGCGCAAGAGAGGAAAGTGTCACGATATCGCGACATGTCACATTTTCGCGACCAAAGGACCAGAAGGAGGCGCAGGAGAGAAAAGTGTCGCGATATCGCGACATGTCACATTTTCACGACCAGAAGACAAGAGAAGGCACAAGAGAGGAAAATGTCATGATTTCGTGACATGTCGTGAAATCATGACCGAAAGAAAGCGGGAAGGGCCAGAGGAGAAAATATCACGATTTCACGACATGTCGTGAAATCGCGACCGAAAGCAAGCAGAAAGGGCCAGAGGAGAAAATGTCACGATTTCGCGACATGTCATGAAATCGCGACCGAAAGCAAGCGAGAAGGCCCAGAGGAGAGAATGTCACGATTTCGCGACATGTCATGAAATCGCGACCAAAAGAAAATTGGAAGGAACGGAGGAGAAAATGTCACGATTTCGTGACATGTCGCGATTTCACGACCCAAGAAGCGAAGAGAAAGCAGAGGACAAAGATGTCGTGATATCGCAACACGTCGCGATTTTGCGACCCAAAAAGGCAAAGAGGAAGCAGAAGGCAGATGTCGCGATAGCACATGTCACGATTTCACGACCAAAAGAAAGGATGAAGATCTGGAAGGGAAACTGTCGCGATATCACACATGTGATAGCGTGACCTGAAGAAAGAGACAGCAAGGAAGAAAAATGTCACGATATCACAACATGTCACGATTTCATGACCCGAAGGAAAATAAGGCAACAAGGAAGATAAATGTCACAATATCATGACATGTCGTGATATTGCGACATACTGCTGATTCACGATTTGAAAAAGCATGTGTTTCTAGATGGTGTTTCCCGAGGCAATCAAAGGCCTCATCAATGCAGGATTTCTTGTCGGATAAGTTAGCTGAGCATGGCGGCCACTTGAAGGCTATGCCCAGAGGTCAGAGAGATCAAACGGCTCATCAATGCGTGTTCCCGCGGCTGACCTGGTGACAGTTGCTAATTAGGGTAAAATATGTGAAGGTTCAGTCACAAAGGCGGGGAAAGAGCCAATTTTTTATATCAAGAGGATGTTTGTTTGCAGGTGGGTCATTAATGGCTCAGAGGGTCGGGACCTCTATAAAAACTCAGACATTGTAATGTGAAGGGGTTGAAAAATGACCAATGTAGAGTTGTAGAGCTGAAGGCAAGAGGGCCGCTCTGGGCCTGTTTGGTATGTTTTTCTTTCAGAAGGGAGGAGGAGGAAGTAGAGTTCAAATCAAGTAGACTATGCCTGTGGGCTAGGAAGTGTGCGGGTAGATCGCCGAACGTGAGGCAGTTTGCACTGTGAAAAGAAAACTATGCCTGCGGGCTAGTATTGTAATCTTTTTGGAAATTTTAATGAATGAGTTATTGAGAAACTTGGTCTGAGTGATTTCGTGTCCCCCATAAACTTCCTAAGAGGTAAAATAACCCATATGCTATTTAAAAATCCTTCAGTCCTTAAGTTCCATCTAGGTTGGATCCCCTATATTTACACCTAATTTATCATATTGTTCTAATTTTGCAAGAGATAATTTCTCAATTTTATTTTTCACAAAATCTCATAATTAATTATCTTCTCTAAAATATAATTAATATTTTTCTATCCTTCCTAAAATTCCTTTATTGGAATTTTTTAGGATTATTTTAGGGCCATGCCCCTTCTATTAATAATTAATTGGTTCCAAGAATCAATTAATATCCCTTAAATAAGACAGGAGGGTGACGGGTCATGACAGAGATACACAACATATATTTTGGGAACCCTCACGGGAATAAACCCAACCTCCAAAATATGTTTCTCCTCTCATTTCATAAATTTAAATTGCCATAATTACAAACCTATAAAGGCATCCCACAGATCCTTTAAATCACTTATACAATTAAAGGAATTAAATTGTTCCTTTCTGAAATCATGATGCAAGTAAGAAAATCCCATATTTCCTTTATCCAAACCATCAATACAATGCACAAGAATCTCATGAATTATTATACCTACATATTTATGAAATTATCATTGGATTCATATTAAGGAGAAAACTCTTGACTTATCAAGAGGGAACTCCATAATTCCCTCAAGAATGAATTCTTCATTCAATCTGCAAATCTAGATATCATTAGTCCAGTTATTCCATTATGGTATGGAAGTTATCTAAGATTTTAAACTACAAGGAGAGACCCCAAAATATTCCCAAGATTAAATTCCACATTTAATATTCCTATATTCATTCATTTTTCCACAAAATGAATCCTTAAACATGTACATACATTCATCATCAAGTGCATTTCTAAACTACCATGTAGTTTTCAATATAATCTACATGAGTACACTCTAAAGGAAACACCATATTTCCTCAGAATGGATTACTCATCCATGCTTTCCATAATTAGGCATATTTCTACCAAAATATATCTTAATCCAACAACAAGATTTTATTATGATTCTCATAATTGAATTACTCATAAATTTGCCTTGTAATCTATCCAACAAGATCACACAAAAGTTAACCAACAAATTTTTGCCTTGTAATCTATCAAACAAGATTACATAATAGTTTATCGAAAAATTTGCCTTGGTAATCCATCGAACAAGATTACATATTTTTCAATATTAAGTATACAAAATACCCAATATTTTCATTATAGATTTCTACAAATATATCCCCTAGTTTGTTTTTGGGCTATAATTCCTTCCATAATCTTTCCAAGATTAAGTATACAAAATGCCCAATATTTTGCTTATAGATTTATATAGAATCGAAGTTATTTACAACCAAGCTATTTGACTTCTAAAGTTTTTACTTGAACTCCAAATGACAACCAAGGCCAATCTAAGGTTGCCTTATTTATAATAGAACAAAAATTTTGTAAGTGGTGCAAAGCCAATGGTTATAGGTACAAACTCCAATGGTCATTAAAGGTCAATCAACATCAATTATAATAAATAAACTTTCAAGTACATAAACTTGGAAACCATTAGTAGGTCATTTTATGCAATGTCTTACTCATATTCTAGGCTTTGTTAGAATTTAGAATTTAGCTAATCCAATTCCCTACTAGCTAAATTGTGCTAGTGCTTAGTAACTAGAACCGAACCCCCTTAACTAGATTGACCACCACCATATGGTCATAGTGATTAATGAAGCTTTCCCCAATATATGGATTATTTGGGATACCCAAATTCTATTTTAATTAGTGTAACATTGCTATAATAAGACTTACCTTCAAATGATTGAATCATGACAACAAGAGAACATGGTGGGGGCTTGGATATTCGTCGCATACACTAGGCCTAATCTTCGTAGGCCATATGTCTCTGCATCATCAACAATCATAATGAAGGACATACTCAATGGTGTATCATGACCATCGAGTGATGGTCATAAGGAATACGATGTATGTTTGATTTTAAGATGAAATATGCCTCCATCTAAACTAATGTGGGATATTAAGTTAGGAAGGACGATAAGGTCTTCCTGTTTAATTTTTCCTGGTGAGGACAATGCTATATAGGGGTATTAATTTTCTACCAAGGAGTAATTTAACACCTTTTAATAGAATTTCAGATGCAGATCTTAAAGAAATTATTGGATATATGCCTCCAAATGTTTACTCTAGTTGCCACGGGTATCCAAATTTGAATATGATTATCGATGAGCTCTTTATAGGTAAGTCCAAGAATATATTATCTTCAAGTACTTATGTTGCTTAGGTGTTGAAGCCCAGATATCATGGACTCCTTTGATGAGCATAGTTTTTAATGAATGAATCATACCCTCCTTATCGGCTAATCCACTATGATATATGGAGTGTTATGATATATCCATCTCGAAGGTGACTAATAACTATATCCTAGAGTAGGGTTTTAAGCATAAAAAATATAACTCCTACAATAAGCACCAATAAATACATCGACCAGTGAGGTTTTGTATAGTCGAATTAACCCATGCACCAAAATTTTGTAAAAGAGGTTTTTGACTACAATAGGTTGGATCACAAGAATACACCAGATCAATAGGTGTCTACCAGTTTTACTATGTTATGCCTATGCTAGGGTAACTTTTCCAAGGTCTTAACCAGTATCCTTACAATAGGGTTGTAGTCGCTTGAGTATGGAGGGTACAATATAGATCCCACATTCAATATGTGGTGGGTAAAGAGGAGAATAAGAGTGCTTATGCTTGAATAATGTGTTAACCGTCAATCAGTGATTATAGAGATACTATTGGTGGTGATGGTTAGCAGCAGGAAAGTGATCGAATGACCCAAACAAAATTTTACCTATCGAATATCCATCGACTAAGGAACTACTAATAATAGTCATAAAATCCATCATGGCCACCATCTATAGGTTCGTATTTGGTATTGCAACATTTTGAGTGTTATGAAATCACAACAATTTCAAATTTAGTATAGTAGCATTCCCAATGTTATGAAATCACACCAAACCTAAATACTAATATAAAGTTACATTGAATATAAAATCAATTTTTTTATAAAATGTATTAGTCAACAAGCTACAATATAATCACGTCGATTATAAAATCGATTCACTTAAAAGTATATTGGTCAACAAGATGTATTTTCAAATAACAAAGCTATAATGAATGGGCTTATAGCAATTTTAAAGGCACAAATAGAAGAGAGGAAAGAACCAACCTAAAACAACTTGGACTTCGAGTCTTCAACAATCTATCTCTTTCCCTATACTAGTTCTTGCAAGATATTTCTCCCCCTCAAGCTATTCTTTTATAAGATTGATCCTTCAAATATATCTGTCTGGCCAAATGCCTTTAACTAAAAATTTAGAACTCTCACAAATATTTTTGGTTTCTAATCTACCAAGGTAGAGAGCATACTCCCTAAGCTCCAAGATTTTCCTCCCCCCTAATTACTTGTCTCCCATTTTTATAATTCATCCCAACTTCATCTTTCCTTCATGAGCAAGAAGGTGGGTTTATTATTAAAATATTAGAAGGTATTTTTTTTTAAGTCAACCCAAAATAGTGAAATTAATATTTAAAAGAAAGGAGGTTCCAAGTGGTAAGGTGGGAGTACTTTGTTTATTTTAGGCCTCCCATTTCTAGGGCAACTTACAAGGTCAACCTTAGAACTGTTATGAAGTAGTCATTTGGAAGGAAGAATAGTTCATCCACTAATAAAAAAATATTAAATAATGACATTGCTCTTTTGGGTCCAATTAAAATTGGACAAGTGTGATAAGGACATATACACCTAACTACCCTTTTTTATTAGTTGTAATTGGACTAAGTAAATTTTAATTTATTTTTACAAAATAAAAACCTTCAAATTAATCCTTCTCAAAAGCCCTATTTTTTTTTCAAACTATTCAAAATCCCCTAATTGCCATCCAAAACCCTCTAAATTGGTTTTGTAGTGTGGAATTAATTTAATTAAGGGTTTTGTAGTAAGAATTAGGGTCTACATCCTTTTTTTAGGTATTATTTGTTCCCTTAGATAAATTAAATATATATTTTTAAAAGTCCTACTAGGGCGGGCTATGATAGTTTTTGCAATGACAATCATCTTCAATTTTCTTTCCACAAGCAAAAACTCCAACTTCAAATTCTAGAGATTGAAGTTTTACCCATTGAAATTATCTATACTAAATTTACGTTACATATTTACTATTGTAAATCTTCATAAATCTCCCACTACACCGTGTGCTATGGAAATTGATTTATCTATAAATCCATAAAAAATAACACAAAAAAATTGTTTACAAGCTTTGTGCATAGCAAGGAAATGAGTTTCCTCAAGTTGCTTTGATAATAGTTGCTGGCATAGTGAATTTTTTAGCCAAACAACTCAAAAAAAATAAAATATGAAATAAACTCATATAATGAAGAAAATAATGTGCAACTGAAAAGCAACTAATAGGAAAAAAATAATTATTTACTACTAAACATTTATACACAAGAAACCATAGACATAGACAAAAAATGGAAGAAAAATAATTTCATTCACAATACATTCAACATTACATCTGAGATATGTTCTTCTCGCATGGTTCTTCACATGCATACATTTTATAGAGTTGCATTTATGAAAATAAATACACACTCAAAGGTACCATTTTTAGGGTTTTCTCACCCATGTTTAAGATTTTTCTACCCATGTTTAGAAAACCAACTAATAATATCTCAAAACATGTATAGCAACTCTCATAAAACACAAATATAGTATTTTTGGTAAACATCCAACAAAATTATTCATGTAATAACATGAAAAAAAAAATAGTGAAATTGCTCAAAATATGCATACAAGCTTCAAAATTAGTGCTTAAATATAATCTTTAATTTTGCATGCATTTCATAGAGTTTTGTGTGCATTATATAACCTTAGAAAGGTCACTCCTCAATACTTGACTATTCTACTCCTCACATACCTAGAAGTTGCAACCATTTCTATTCCATAATAATACAAGCCTCATATGTCCTTTGGCTTCTCATCTTGCCACTTGTATAAATGTTTCTTGACTCTCTTTTTACTTGCACACATAATTACATGACACTTGTGCACATCTACACATAGACACTTACATAAAGGGAAAATATAAAACACACTCCAAAACATATTCTAATATTTACATTGTACCATAGGTACATTAGCATGTACCAAATAATATAATACTCTTTTTGGAAGATATTTAGAGGCGGCTACCATCTTTTGGATTCTAATCAACAGTGGCACAACCATAATGGATATATGCTAATGATGAAGTGGTAGATAGTCAGAGGTGGATATCGTCTTTCGAGCTCTAATCACCAGATTCTAATGATGAAGTGGCATATTTTCAAATGTGGATACCGCCTCTTAGGCTCTAATCATCAGTGGCACAGGCTCAGTCTTGGAAGCAGGCAAGATGTCACTCCTAGGGCCCATCACCGCAACCCGAATGTCCAAACACACCTCCATATTCCCTATATTCATAGTGTCCCAAATTTCAACCATGGCACACCCCCCATCCATGCTCACCTCAGCTATTATCACTGCCTTGGTTTCCCAACTTTGGTGCAGGAAGTCATCATGACCCTAATTACCACTAATCCTCACTTTTGGGCCCTTCGTGAGTTCAAGCATCCCATCGCCCCTTGATTGGTGTATGTGGTTTCACCCATATCATCCAAACCAATGAGCATCTTGGCCCCTATGACTTGGCACCCCTCACCCCCTATGTTTCTACTCCTATCCAAGAGTGGGTCCAACGTCAACAAGTTTCTTCCTAGCCAACCAATCAGAGGTTATCGCTTCTACCTCCAAATTGCCATCCAAACTATTTCCTCCACCAAATTCCACATTGCTTTCCTCTTGAGAAGCCTTTGGAACCATTTCCAGTTTAGACTCCCATGTGATTACCCTCATCCGGGCCTTTATCCCAACCATGTCAAGTTTGTTAGTCACCTCAAAGTTTCTCTTTTTGAAGCTAAATCCAGTGAGCCCCCCTCTACTTGCATTAGCTCCCCTCTACTTTCAATGGACATAATTGAACCATCCACTCTCTTCCTGTAGGATGATATCCATAAACTCTTCCTCAACCATGGTTTCATTCCCTTTCTTAAGAAATTTAGGGTACACGATGAGGTGATCACCAAATATTTTGTCAATACCTGGGTCAATGGCCAAGTCTTAGTTAGGGGAATGAAATTCTCTGTTTCTACTGAATTGTTAGTAGAAATTACAGAGATTTCCAACAAATGATTAAAGCTTCACAGAGACAACCATTCCATTCAAGAGGAGCTTAAGCATTTCACAAATAGAGGGAAGAAATTGGGGAGAGATGACAAAGGTATCATCCGTGAAAGGCTTCCTGATCCTTGGGGTAGAGATCTAATCCCTATCATGTAGTACATTATGATTGAAAAAGTGGGCGAACCAATGAGAAGTTTCCACCTGGCTTTTCACAATGTGATTTGGGATATTAAGGAGGTCAATGTTCTTGAGTACCTAAGATGATCCAAAGAGGTCTCGATTGAGAACTACCAAAAAAAGAGGACTCATAGATTAAACATCAAGGTTTGTTCTCGGTCATTTAATACCATATGTTACAGAAGATCATATCCAAAGTGGAGTCGAGTCTCTTTATGAGCACTGATAAGGATATTACTGAGGTTGATGCGGTAATGCAAAGCTGCAGCTCTAACAACCACAAAGGCAAGTAAAATTTTGGTGGAAAATGTAAAATCATTGAGCATCTCACTTCTAAGAGCATCATTCATTTCTTGGAGCAATCCTTAGTGGATGCAAAAGTGATGGTAACCTCCAAATGTGACCCTTCTGAGATTTCGACAGAGATGCTGGAAAACATCTACCAGTCCTAGTCCAAGGCTCTCACCGACCTTGATCATGCAATAAGAATTTCCAAATCCATTACGGCCAGCAATTTCGAGACCTTTCAGGTTATTCTTCCCATTGAGAAGACCACTGCTAGTGAGCCCACTCCACAGTAAGCTAGTGGGTCACCCCTCTTTGTCCTCTGCTCTGGATAGGTTTATCCTGTATCTTTTTGGTTTACTTAGTTCTTTTCTCGACGTCTGTTTTTTAGTTGATGTTGTTATTCCAGTTTAACTTTCGCTAATCTTTGTTTTAGTGGGAGGTTTCCTTTCTGTCTTGATTTTTCTTTCAATTTTTCTTGTACAAGGTTCAGGGACCCTTTCAAAACCCTTTCTACTAATAAAAAAAAATATAATACTCTTTAACACCCCTTGTATTACATTATTTTTTTTTTAACTCTTGATATACATAGATGATTTTAAAATATTTGATACTTGTTTCGAAAAAGATATTTTTGTAAAAATATTTGTAATTTTATTTTTCAGTAGAAACATGTTTTAACTGTATATGATGATCCTAAATATGATCTCTAATAAAGTGGAATTTTGCTTCAATATGCTTTGGTCTTTCATGAGTCAGATTTTTTTTATTAATTTATGAACTCCTTGATTATCACATTTTATTATTGTAGGAGACATTTGGATTCCCATATCTGATACTATATATTATAACCAAAGTGCTTCACATATTGCATCTCTTACTGCATGATATTCTGCTTTAGTTGATGAGAGTGCCACTACATATAATTTCTTATTGTATGAATAAATGGGTCCTAACCCAATATAGAATAGAAATAAAGGAAATATAAATATTCAATATGAATAAAAAGCTAAAAAAAATCAAGAATCACTTACAAGAAATACAACATAGAACAATAGAACTAATGGAACATATAAAATTTATTCAAAGAGAAGCAAAAAGTATAATTCTTATGATTCTTAAACAATGCATAAAATATTGTTTTGAAGATGCTAATAATGAAGGGAAATCATATTGCAAGACATCAAGGAAAGTTGCAAAATCAAGAAATTTTCTTTTTGTTCCTATAAGAATCCATCCAAAACATAGAAGATCAAATTACACTCAAAGATGTAAACAATGCAATAAATATGGACATGAAGTTAAAAATTATTGGGATCTTATTAACTGTAAAAAATGTGGAAGCCATAATCATACCCATAAACTTATTGGTACAAAGAGAAAAGTGATCAGGAATGAAACACTATAAAAGGCATATTAATGACGATATTAGAGGAAATTCTCAAATAGATTATTACTAAAGCAACTTTAGAAATAATCAAAATACAACAAATGTAGTATTGATAACAATATTGCAACTAAATATAGAGATGAAATTTGAAGATAAAAAACAAATATTGAAGACTAAGAGTCTTCACACAAAATAATGTAATATGGGGAGTGTTGGATATATTATATTATTTGATACATTGAAGTATTATTGAGTACTAATGTAAATATTAGTTTATAGAGAGAGTTTAATATTTGTCTAAAATATGTGTTAAAATGTGAAGAGTGTGTATGTGTTATGTAATAAAGTGTGCAATATGTCAAGAGTGCAAGTGTGAGGTGTGAGTTATGAGTGAGTAAGGTGTCAAGTGTGGAAGTAAAGAGTCGTAATATGTGTCAAGATGTGAAGTAGGAGGTTATGTAATCATGAGAGGCTTTGTCATAATGTGAGGCATGTGAAAGGTTGCATCTCTCGTGAGTTTGAGGAGAGCAATAGTTAAGAGTATTGAAGAGTATTGAAGAGTAATTTTGTAAGGTTATATATTGAAGACAAAGCTCCATGATCTGTAATATTTTGTAATCTAAAAATATTTTGAATGTAGTAGTGATGTTTCTTGTTGTGCAATACTTGTGTTATTTTAAATGTAATTTTATGTGTTTGATATTTGATCCTAGAGAAATTTACCTATGAGACAATTATGCATGTTTTTCAATAACAATGTATAAGTTTCACTATAAAAATATTCAATTGTAATCCCTCTCCTCCCATGCTTTTCACCCCTTCCTTCAACTTTTTCAATATAAAGGCCAAAGAAAGTAGGTGTCAACTGATAGCCATGTTTCACCCTGTTATCACCCAAAACTCTTTGGTAGTCCTAGATTTTTTATTTTTGCTACCACCTACTCATAAATTCTATGTACAACTGCTTTATACTTGTTTGGTATGTCATGTTATTCCATTATTTTTATAACTTACCTCTAGGCATTGTCTTAAAATATTTTTTAAAGTCCATAAAACAATAATAAATTTCTCCTTATTCGTTCCATGTCCTCTCTATTGGGTGCATTGAAGTAATGTAATGATATATTTTTGAATACTTTAGTCTAAATATACTTGGTTGGTATGTCAAGTTCTTTCATTCTTTTATATAATTTCCCTCTAAGTTTTGTTTCAAAATCCTTTTAAAGTTCGCAAAACAATAATAAACTTCTTCTTTTTCATTATATGTCCTCTCTATTAGGTGCCTTAAAGTAATGTAGTGATCTATTATTGAGTACTTTGGTCTAAATATTGCTTACCCTATTGTTTTCTTTTATTTTTCTTTTCCATTGACTAATTCTACTTTCTATTATGCTTTCAAAAAAAATTATATATTAAGGATTAATCATGATGGTGTGGTAATTTGAAGGATTGTTGATGTCTCCATTTGTATGCAATGGTATGACTAGGTTGGTTGTCCATTCCAATGGAAATCCTTTTTTAGTGATGCCATTAAAAGTATTTTGGATGTGTAGGATAAATATATCAACCCCACACTAGATATAATCATTTCATAAACTATATGTATCTTGAGATTTACCTAGTGTCAATTTGTTAATGTTATCCTACACAGATTTCACAAAATAAAGTTCTTCAATTGTATCAATTATATAAGGTGCATTTTTTCATGGTTTCTCTCATAAAATTACTTAACATATCATAATCATTCCTTGCTTATGATATTATTCTTTGTGTGTATTTTGATTTATTGTAGCTCTTTTCATAATTGTCTTGGGTTATGCTTTGCAAAAAATATTAACTATCTTTACCTTAATCTTAAGTATTCTTATTTTCTTTTCTTTTATGTTTTTACTAGTTGTTTATATATTTTGTTGTTGTTTTTCTTTTTGCATATTTTTTTCAAGGTTCTTATTATTGCATTGAATTCTTTATCATACCATGAATTTATAGGGAATATTTCATGTTTTCTTTTCCCATATTTTATTTCTTGTATGATTCTAATACTTCTATGATGATATCCATTAGTTTGCTCCTATCAAAAGTATATATCTAGAAAACCCTATTTATTTCCTCTCTTTGTGTAACCTTCTTGAGTGGTGTTTTAAAAGTTTCTTGACTTTTCTTTGTAATAGGAATGATTCTTATTGCATCTCAATTATTTATGTGAATATTTTATTCTTACTCAGTTTCCTACATTTGAATATTTATGTATATTGGATGGCAATAAGATTTTATCTTCATGGGAACTATTTAAAATTTTAGATCTTTTATCCTTTAAATGAAGTTTGGTGAGGAAACAACATAATTAAAAAACTATCCATTATTTGTTTGACAAGTAAATTTTCTAAAATTTTACCACATATTTATTCCATTACAATTGATCTATCCACCAGTACGAAATAATTTAAAAACTTCTTCTCCATAATATGTGATGGATCTTTAACTATCATACAATAACCTTAACAAGTAGTTATCTACCTTTTCCTTCAATCATAGTAGATCTTATCTATTTTCATTGATATTTAAATATTTTACTTTTCTATTTGCTATCTTAGCATTAAATTCATACACTAAAACCAACTATCCAACATTGTTATATTCTATGATATCTTTTCCAATTCCATAAATTGATTCTCATTATGTAAGCCATGTTTTTTATAAAACTTTGATTATTATGCATCAAAATAACAAGCTACAATGTTAATAAATTTTTCATTATTTGTAATTATGATTCATATATATTGCTTGTTTGGGTCTTCTTTCTCAACTTGTATGAGCCCAACCTAAGACTTTTTTTTAGTATTGTTACTCCTTAATGTCCTTTTCAATTTTTTGCTACTTCATTCCATATTTATTTATTTTGGTATCCTTCATAATTAATATCTTTAATCCATCATGTTCATGTGTTTTTATGAGTATAATTACATCATTTAAGTTAGTTATTGGCCCTAGAATGGGACCTCTTCTTCATGAATATCCATGACAATTCCAACTCAGTAAGGTATTTTTGATTAACCTTAAATTTCTATTATTTTTGTTTGTTCCATTTATAATGTATGATTTTCAATTTTTTAACCATACCTTTACCCTCACTCCATGCCATTTTTACCTATTCCCATTTTTCTCTCTTCCCTTCTTGTTGCATAGGAGTAAGATCACCATCAAGGAAAAAATGTGGCCCCCATATAAATCCTCTATTTTTGAGAACATGCCTTTTATCTCCTACACTAAACATTGTGAATCAAACTGGTTTAGCTCTCATGTATTCCCTTACTTTTCCTAGTCTATATTATTGATGAATAATTCCGCCCTAATGAAATTTATCAAAAATAATATCTATTATATCAAGAGGTCCTTAAAATATTGCCTTAATGATAATAGCACAAATATAACATGGTATAGATCACAAGAACCTAGTCAATAAATTAATAAAAATTTTAGATATCTAGAAAAATATCTAAACTTGTAAAGACAATTTAAAATCATTAAAAACTTAAGTTTAGGAAATGGACAAGGAAATTCATGGGTTAGTTTCTATGAGAAGGCCTAGTAAATTTGATAAACAAAATTATATCCTCAATGATGACATCATAAGTGTTATGTCCTAGGTAGAGGAAAGCCAAAAAAACCAAGGGAATGCAACTACAACCTATAATATGTTGGGGTTAATATATCCAACCACTAAAATATTGAATAAGAACCAAAAAATTTGATAATTTTATCATAAAGTTCCCAATTTTGTAGATTCTATGACCAAGGAAAAAGGTAGGATATGTAATCTCACACAAATCAAGCTTGTTACCCCATGAAATTACTAGAAATCTAGTACCTTGAGAAAATACAAATTTTTAAGGAACATGCAATAAAAGAATATAATAGTAGATACCCTACAAAAACTCTCAAACTTTGAATAAGTATGGAATAGGTAAATGATTCACCTACAAAAAAAATCGATGAGATCCAAATATTGATTCACTTCCTATAGAGGGTCAATCAACTTCAAAGAGTAATTAGCTTAGAAAATAGTGTTGATTTACTTGATAACATGGTCTATTTTATTTCTAAATTGGAGTGAACCACTTGGACGGTCACAAAGATAAATTGAATGTGTGGATCTTGAGACAAATATTTGAGAAAACAAAATTTGGTATGTAGTAGTGCACTAAGTCATTTTGGAAGCCTTATAAGCCTGTTATAAGAATAATTGGAGTTATGCAACATTTGGTAGTACATCATTCTACTAAAGATGCCTCCAATATTTAATTTTATTAAAAGTAATTATTTATCACCCTAGGTAACTTAGGGATAAACTATTACTATTAATAGGGGCATAAAGCCTTGATTTTATTCATATTTTGGCTTTGAGAATTCAAAGCTACACTATGAAGACTCATGATATTGCAAGAAATTGGAAATTCCTTAGGCATTTCATCAATGGCACTACCATTTTGGTTTGCTAAGTGCATGACGATTGTGGCATATCCCTTATATCCCATCTTGTAATTCACTTATCAATTCCATAATCTAATGAAAGGGTGGACATTGATGTTAATTGACTTCTCATGTGTTGAAAGATTTTTTTTATTATGATTTAAACCATTATTTACTTTAATCACTTACACCCTTAAGCTTTCATGAATTCTTATTTCCACACTTTATTTTTGTATATTTTAATTTCAATGCAAGTTATATAGGTTAAGCATAAGAGTATTCCACAAGGAACTGTGAGGAGCCATCCTAATCCATAGGTTGGCAGAAGCCATTAGCAATCCCTTCCAAATTTATTGAAAATAGAATTGGGGTACAAATATTGTTATCTTTTGAAGCTTTAAACTTGAATAAAATAAACTCGCAAGTAATAAAATAAGTGAGCTTTACTATGACTATGATAATGGCTTATAGAAATGTAAATAAGTAACATGAAAAACTTATGTAATCACTCATACAATGGCCATTCAAGTAAGCTAAAAAAAATTGAAACTTGATACAAAATGGATAGTTTTCTACTAGTGCATGCCATTAGTAATGCATGCTTCACACTTATTTATTACAATGCTTGGTCATATATATACTAGTATGTGACTCTTCAATATCCTATTCTAAAGACACATATACATTCTACATGATAGACACTTGTAAACATGTATAAATAACTAAGAAAGCTTGTTACTCCTATTCATCACATGGTCAACCTAAATCCACCAACATTTAGAGAGCATCTATTGCCTAATAATCCCATCATCTCATTTATTCATAGACCAAATCCTGATATCCCTCTACCCCCAGAGCCTAATTGTGAGTATGGAGGGTGCATTCAGGTTATAGAGCTTCACACACATGGTCTTAGAGATTTCATTCCATCCATCAACATGATCTCCATTGATTTGACCACTCCACTCCATAACCTAGTAGATCTGTCAAAACCATTGTGTCTTAATGTAGACACTATTAATTGGGATCATGTTGATTCACCCCTAGAGCCTGAATATTTCTTACCTAATGAAGAGATGTTATAACTATTCCATTTTACACTAGGCTACGTACATAATTTCTATCACGTTGGTCTTGATCCTAATTCAATAGGAACTATAAATCTAATATATGACATTCATTTAATCCCCACTCCTCACCAGCTTGAGTAGGGGTCACATATGGCAATAGAGGAGACTTTCAAGGTGGACATTAGCAATGACCCCTTTCAACCAAAGAAATTCAAGTTTTAAGAAAGCTTATCTCCAAAAGAACAAGCTATCATAATTCCTCTACTGAAAGAGAGACCAAACCTCTTTGCTTGGACCTACAAAGACATGTCAAGGCTACATCTAAATTTGGTTATCCACAACCTTTTGCAAGACCTCGTGAAGAAACCGATCAAGTAGAAGCTCAGAAATATGCACCCAACCATCGCTTTGATGGTTAAAAATGAGTTACAAAAATTTTTGGATGTGGTTTTTATTTTTCCCATTGACTATCTAGAATGGGTATCAAATATGGTACACATAGGAAAACTTGATGGAAGAGTCTGCATTTACATGGATTTTAGGAATCTCAATAAGGCAACCCCAAAGGATTCATTCTCATTGCCCAATATCGATGCTCTTGTAGATGCAACTACAGGTCATGAGATGTTCTTCCTAATGAATGGTTTTTCTAGTTACAATTAGATTTGTATTAAGCCTAAATACCAGCACAAAACTACGTTCACCACTCCATGGAGGATATTATGTTATAAAGTAATGTCATTCAATCTTAAAAATGTTGGTACCATATATCAGTGGGCTATGACATACATTTTCCATGACTACATGCATAAGATCTTGGAATACTATATTGATGACTTGCTAGCCAAGTCATTGTGGTGAGAAGAGCATGTTGAGACCCTCAAAAAGGTCTTCAATTGCCTAATTGAGCCTAATGTCAAGTTGAATCCCAAGAAATGCGTCTTTGGCATAACTTATAAAAAACTCTTGGGATTCATCATTTCTAAATGAGGCATCGAGGTAGACCCAAAAAAGGTAAAGGCTATCCTAGAAATAGCCTCACCCACAAACATCAAAGAACTAAGAAGCTTACAAGACAAATTAGCATCCATAAAGTGATTTATTCCATAGTTATCGAATAAATGTTAACCCATGAATTTACTGCTACACAAGGGGATCCCATTCTAGTGGGACAAAGAATATCAGTAAGCCTTTGCTAAAATCAAGGAGTATCTAGCCACACCACTAGTCTTAGCTCCATCAAGGCTATATGTGTTATTCCTATTGTATATATCCTCTATTGACTTTTCTTTCGGCACCATGTTGGCTCAAAAGAATGCACAAGACAAGGAACAAGCGATATATTACATCAGCCACACTTTGGTGAGCTATGAGATAAGATATGCATAAGTAGAAAATTTGTGCTCAGTAGTGGTCTTTGCAACCAAGAAACTATTCCACTACATGTTTAGCCATATGATATATGTAATAAAAATCCTTTGTAGTATATGATGAGCAAAATATATCATAACACATGTACTACAAAGTGGATCATGCTATTGACAGAATTGGATTTGGAATTCATAAGCCAAAATTCCATCAAGGGAAAAGTCATAGTTGATAAACTAGATGAGGCACCTCTACAAAATAGTAGGTCCCTCACCATAGAGCTTCTTGATGATGCAGTATTTGTATTATCAAAAGCACTCAAACTTGAAGAGCCAAAAAATAAAGTTGACATGACTTTTTTCTTTGATGGTTTGAAGTGTGAGCAATGAGGCAATGCAGGGATTGTCTTTTTCATACCACAAGATGCTATAATGCCCTTGTCATTTAAGTTAGACTTCCCTTGCACTAATAACAACACTTAATATGAGGCCCTAATATTGGGTCTCCAAATAGCCATCTCCATGAGAATTAAGAGGCTAAATATCTTTGATGACTCCCTACTCATAGTAAACCAAGTCAAGGGATTGTTTCAATGTTAGGATCCAATATTGAAAGCTTACAAGGAGCTTGTTGATGTATAGTTAGCCAAACTAGAGTGGTACAACATCGATACAATTCCTCGTTCATCAAATATATTCATAGACACCATGGCATCTTTGGGATCCTTGATCCCTCAAAATTCATCTATCGATTTCACTACCATTCATATCAAAATGCTCTTGCACTCAGTGGTCCAACGTGAGGCTTTTTATAAAAAGGAATTATTCGACATGATTCATATATATCCATACCATGATTGGTTTTGTAAAGCCAAAGACTTCTTACAGAATGTGCCTTGGGGATCCTTTATCTCTCAGGGTCCTAGGAGGAATGGTACCACTATTAACCACAAGGTTTTTTCTCAATCTGCATTTGTGCAAATTGAATTGTAAGAGGGACAATTTGTATCATCAGTCGATACTATAGCCTATCAAGATTTGCTATCCCAACTACAAGATTTCCTAAGACTTGGAGTTGTTCCACAAGGACTATCACATGTCGAGAAATGAGCATTCAAGAAAATAGTGACAAGATATGTCTTTCTAGGAGGTATATTGTATCATCGAACCTATTATGGACTCCTCCTACATTTCTTAGAGCCCTAAGAATCAGCTTGGGCAATTTCACAAGCCCATAATGGTACATGCGATGGCCACTTCATTGGCATGGCCATTATCAAGCGCATACTTTAAATGGTTTATTACTGGCCCACCATGGAGAAGGATTGTTGCGAGTATGTCAAGAAGTGCATTAAATATCAACATCATGCAAATCTTACACACTTACCATATTAGTCCTTGCAACCCATTCAGGCAACTTGGCCATTTTCTTAGTGGGGGTTCGATCTAATTGGAAAATATTTCCCCCATCATCAGGCCAACATGCATTCATTTTAACATCCATTGAATACTTCACCAAATAGGTGGAAGTGATACCCATAAACTCAACAATTGATCCTCATACTGTGAAGTTCATACTCCATAATATCATTTGTCATTTTGGGGTACCATTCAAAATAATCTTGGATAATGGTCCATCATTCAAAAACAAAAATGTGTGATCTTTAATGACAAAATATAACATTCAGCACAATTTTATAATACCATACTATCCGTAGGCAGACGAGCAAGCAGAGGCCTCAAACAAGACAATAGTAGCCATCTTAAAGAAGATGGTGAAAGAAAATCATAAGGATTGGCACTTGCAGTTGCCCTTGGAATTATGGGCTTACAAGACTAGCATACGAACACCCACTGGGGCAACACCATTTTTTCTTGTGTATGGCATTGAGGCCATTATGACCTTAGAGTTATAAATTCCAATATTGTGTGTCGCATTGAAAGAATTCATCAATGACCACACTGCACAGCAAGCTTGCTTGGATAAAATGACCCTTCTAGATGAACATCGCATCAATGATATTGAGCATTTTCATGTTTACTAGGATCATCTAACATGAGCTTACAACACTAGAGTCCACCTAAGAGACTTTAATGTTGGGGATATTTTGCTTAAAGAGAACCAACAGAACTCAAATCTGCCACTGCATCTGCAAGACAAATTTATGGTCAATTGGATACGTCACTATATCATCTTTGAGAATATTAGGCCTAGGGTGTACCACATAAGAATGCTAGAGGGTTTTGAGGAGCTAGAGCCTCTCAAAATAATTCATCTAAAAGCATTTCACACATAAATTAGAAAAATATCAAAAACATTCAAATAAATTCCAAAATTTCAAAAACAATAGAAATCATAAAAATCCAAACAAATCAGAAAACATCAAAATCAGAAACAAAAGGCCCCAAAGGCATCTTAAAACCCTTTTTTCGAATCACAAAAGGCCCCAAAGACATCTTAAATCCCTTTGGTCAAATCACAAAAGTCTCCAAATGCATATTAATGCCCTTTGGTCACATCACAAAAGGCTCCAAAGGCATATTAAAGTCCTTTGGTCACATCACAAAAGGCTCCAAATGCATGTTAAAGTCCTTTGATAAAATCATAAAAGGCTCCAAAGGCATATTAAATCCCTTTTTTCAAATCACAAAATGCTCCAAAGGCATCTTAAAGCCCTTTGGTCAACTCACGAAAGGCTCCAAAGGCATCTTAAAGTCCTTTGGTAACATCTCAAAAAGTTCCAAAGGTATCTTAAAGCTCTTTGGTCAACTCATAAAAGGCTCCAAAGGCATATTAAAGCCCTTTGGTCACATCACAAAAGGTTCCAAAGGCATCTTAAAGTCCTTTTGTCAAATCACCAAGAATCCCCAAAGGCATCTTAAAGCCCTTTGATCAAATAACAATCATAAAAAGCACAAAAACATCTAAAATAATCAAAGTTCAAAAACATTGCAAAAACATAAAAAATACAAAAATATTTTCATTACGCATTCACACTTGCATCCATATAATTTCATCATATTGTGCATTTCATTTTGCACATGCATTTGCATAGTTGCATTGCACTTGGGCATGTCCCTCCATCATACTTGCATTAGGATAGATTGTATTCACAATCTTACAAATGACACCATTTTTATACATCAATCATGCATCTTCATCCATCACCCATGTATGTAACTGTGTTTTTCAAAACAACCCCCTCATATTGTTATGAAGAAATATATTATGGTTTTTTGGTCACTCAGCCATACCTAGTGGTTTTATCAAACTTAGTAGAAAGTTATATTAGCTTTTGATAGATAAAATTTAGTTTTGATAGTACCTGGTATATTTCAAAATCCTATCACTAATCAAAACACTAAAATATTAGTTGGTACAATGGAAATATGAACACTACAAAGTGGTATTATGTATCCTAAGGTGAAAATTTTATCTTACCCATCCTCCTGTACGACCAGTTCAAGAAATATTGAGAATTGGAAAAAGGACAAGTTTTCCCCCTACCCAAGAAATCTCTTGCTTTAATCAAAATATGCAAACATCCCGAACAAGGCAAAATTTAAAAATAAAATAAACAATGATTATCATCACTACATAAATCCCTTGCTCAAAAGAAAAACAAAAATTTTAATAAACAATTATTTTTGTCACTAGATCATGAGCAAGTATCCAAAATGAATATGAATAAAAGAAGGGGTATTGAAATTGAATCCTTGGAATTCTTAGCATTTGATGAGCCTTAAGGCAATCCTTATTACAGGTTTGGTGGCATCAAGCTAGCTTGGTAATGGCAGTATTCTTATGCACGATGATATGTCTGCCACATTAGCATCTTGCTTTTGTACAGACCAATATTTGCATGTGGATGAGTCAGCTTTAGGTGTCCTACATCACCTAGTGGTTTAGTCCAACTAAGTCCAACTTAGGATCAGGATAAATATTTGAGAATCCCCGATACAACAATGGGATAAATGAATCCCGCTTGGAACTGGCGTATTCTTATATTTTATATAATATATTCATTTGCACACATAGGGATAATGAAATATCTAGGTCTTCATAATAAAGCTTTATTCTTTGAAAGCTCTGTATGATTATTATACAACATTTGATGAAGCAACTAGGATGTTTAAGTCTCATGGAGAACTTCAAAAATCACCTCATAGCAACAATTCATATCACAACTCGCATCATCAACTTTCTTTTAGGAAGTTTTATTCATTAAATGAAATAGGATAGATATCGGATGAATATCAGCAATGATATTAAGATGGCCACTGACTATTTTGTGCATATCCTTTTAATTTACAAAAGCTAATAAAGAAAATTACATACATATCACATCATCTCATCTCTCATTTGGATGCTTAAATAATTAATTATTGTGCTAAGAGTTATTATGTACATTCATGGTTGTTATACATTCTGTGATGTTGTCCATTAGATTGTTAAACTCGTAAGCATACTCATTCCTTATGTTTTAATTCATTAAAGCATATAGATCCATTTAAATTAGATCACCATCATGTATATAGTGCATTACAAACATTGCATTTACCATATCATAAAAGCATAAGTTAGATGCACATAATAAACAAAATTAAACATACACTTAGAAAAAATCATTGATATACACATCCATTATCATCATCTAGAACATGCCATCTAATCATCCACACATCATAAAGCATGAATCATATCATCTACACATCATAAAGCATAAGTCATATAAACCACACCATCTGCATACATCATAAGTAGTCCATCTATGCATCTAGGTCAAAGCATCTAAGTGTACATCTATCATCTAATGCATGTCATACATCACATCATATACCATAAAATCATATTGCATCATATACCATAAACATAAAAACATAAACAAGAACATAATAAATACACATGATAAGTCTAGATATCATATAAACATGTGTCAAATAAGTAATGTTAGGGTAAAATAAGGTAGTGTATTGCATTACACTACATAGGATTATTACATTTACTTTTCTACTAGTTACCATGAGATATTTTGTCTACTGGTTAATCTAGGTTAGTACCTAAAATATCCTAGGTTAGATATTTTAGGTTAGTGGTTGAGTTAGAACTCACTACCTAGGTTAGTAGTTAGTCTCACGCAACTCCCTATTCTATTGTTAGAGGGCAGTTAGCATCAATTACGACTATGTTGTTATTATTCTATTTTATGCCCTATTTAATCCTAGACTCTCGAAAGTCTAAGGTAATGATCAATTATTATTTTATTCACATTTCATTTGTCTTGTGATTTATTTGACATTATTGGCATCAGAGCCATTTTTTTTGGCTCGCCCGAAGGACGAGCTGGTGCCATTTGGTGACACTCAGCCCACCTCAACAGGCGAGCTCGTAGGCTGGAGTAGGCCCTGCATTACCCAGGGCCCATGAGACCCCAGCCCATGAAGGTGCATGGATCGGCCACATCGGTCGTGCGATCTATCGACCACACGGTCGACCGGGCCGCATGATCCCGCATGAATGACCTCAAGGGTCGTGCGATCGACCATCATGGTCGATCGCCCCCTCGATGATCGAGGAGCACACGAGCTGACGTCTCAGCTCCCGCTCACTCGACCTAGGGCCAGGGAGACACGTGGCCCCCCAAGGCTGGGAGAGCAGAGAGGGCAGGCGCGCCCTCCCCTCCCAGTTGGACCCCACATCAAGATCTATGAGGGTAGGAGGCCCTCCGATCCATGATCCGACAACAACCGCTCGCTTGGTGACACATGGCACGATCTGGTGCCCTAGACCTCTAGACTACATGCACCTCGAGGTGCCACCTAGACCAACCGCATGGCAGTGCCACCTCAGCACTGACTAGGCGACACGTGGCACTCAGACCACGCACCACCTGGACCCTGACTAGATGTAGACTAGACCGGATAGACGTGGACACATGGCAGATAGGCCACGTGCCACCTGGACCTGACTGGACCGGACACATGGTGGACAACCACTGGACACTGATGCAGATGCAGAGGACACGTGGACCCCCCTTGCCGTGCCACATGGACGATGACAAAAGGAGGGCCCGAACCTGATTTCCCGAAGGCAATCACGAGCAAGTTTGCTCGTTGAGGCCTTTAAAGGCCTTTTGCATCCACTTTCGGATGCATGTGGGATAATTCCCACTGCATCCTCAAAGAAGCCAGACGACTTCTTCAATAGGCGGATCGTGCAAGTTCAAACCCAAAGCCGCCACTTGGTTTGTTGGCTAGGGCGGGCGCCTTAGCACAGCGGAGATCCACGATCGAGTCCCCGCGGCGCACGAAGGAAAGGATTTTTTTCTTCATTTTTTTTTTCAAGCGGATCACCACGGAGGAGATAAGATTGAGCGGAGGCGGAGCTATTTCAAACAGCCCGGTAGCACGGTTGGCTCGGGCGGCCAGCTAGCACAGCCGAGACCATGGATCGAACCCCCCACGTGCCTCAAATAGGTTTTTGCGAATAAAAACTTTATTTTTTCAAATTTTCTATGGTTTAAAGCATATTTAAAATATATTTTTTGATTATTTTTATAATTTTTCTTTAAATTGGCCTAAAACGTTCAATTTTTAACCAAATTGGATGATTTTTTTCCCAATTTTTTCTAAAATTATAGAATTTTCATCCAAAACTAGTATTTTTTTGCTTTCTCAAACCTAGAAACATAAAAATTCACATATAATTTAGCCCTAAAAGTTCCTAAAACCATTGATGTCTTTTTCTCAAAACTGAAAACACAAGGCAAATAGGAACCTCTTTTTGGCAAATTTTAACACAAAACCTGCTTCAACAATTTTTTTGTTGCAATAAATTCATCAGAAGTTCTTCAGTTTTCTTAATTTTTTTTTTGGAGATATAAGACATAGAACTCAAACTTTCTATTGCAAAATACATATCATGCCATGATTTAGGGAGCATCAAAAGTCATCTCATTTTTCTCAAAACAACAAATTATTGCTTTTGTTCTCTCCTTCAAGAAAGGGGACATAAAAACATAAAATAGCAACCTTCTTTTTGTTGTCAAAACTTGAGATCAAAACCATTTTTTTTTGCTCCTTCATGATAAATTGTTGAAGACAAAACCAAAGTCGTGTGTCGACTGGTCTGGAAGCCTTTCAAACGTGGGTCGTGTGTCGACTTGTCTTGAAAGGAGTGCTCGAAATTTTTTTCAATTTTGTAAAACATTAAGGGGGGATAGAAATCATTTTGTTGATTCTATTATTTGCAAAATTGTAAAGAACAAGGGGGGATTTTCCAAAAGTATGAAAGGTGCAATCTCGATTGTACTCGACACCTTTCTCAAAAATTGACTTATACTAGGTGCATTTTCGGTTGAACCCGACACCTAGAGTGACAATAATGTGGGTTGCTCTCATGTTTTGATTATTTGCACTAACACTCATGTTTCTTATGTGCACTTAAACATTCAGATACAACATTGGTAGAAGCATTTCACAAAACCCATATTTCACTCCAAAACGTGCTACACTTTGCACAGGTTGAACAACAGTCAATTTTTTTACCCCCTCCAAAGGTCAAAATTCAAACACACCTTGATTACCTCTCTTTGTTTGGCTTAATTTCCTCCAACTTCTCATCCTTCTTGAAGGGTGTTAAGGCAGGTGCCATTAAATATCCTAGAGAGCACAATCAAAAGTCTGTCAACCAATTCCTTTTTTAATTTGCTCTATCTTGTTTGGCTTAATTTCCTCCAACTTTTTCATCCCTTGTTAAGGGTGTTAAGGCAGGTGCCATTAAATATCTTATAGAGGCAAATTGAAAACATCTTCCATATACTCTTTTGAGGGTATAGTGCAAGATACAACCATCTTAGTCCTATCAATTTGAAACCTTAACCATGGCCATGATACACAAGTATCTCACTGAGAGCCAACCGCTCAAAGGTTCAAATTATTCAGCTTGGAAGACTAAGATGAAAGCTATCTTAACTGTAGAGGATTTGTGGTCAATAGTGGATGGAAGTGTAACTAGACCTCAATTAGCTGGAGCAGATCAAACAAAATTTGATAAGAAGAATAAGAAACTATCCTTAATGATCTTGCTAGCTATTACTGATGATATCCAACCTCATATCAGTGAAGCTAAGAATGGTAAGGAGGCATGGGATGCCTTAAAAACCATCTTTGAGGGAAAGAATCAATCAACGATTCTTAATCTCCAAACACAACTTCATACTCTTCATATGAAATCAGGAGAAATAGTAGAGCTATTCCTCTACAGAGTCATAGAATTGAAAACAAAACTGCAATCCTTAGGAGAAAAAGTGGAAGACCAAGTCTTGACCTCTATCATTTTGAGGGCTCTTCCAGACTCCTACAGAATGTTGATCACTTCACTACAAGTCTCTAGAAGGGTAGTGACTTTTGTCGAGTTGGTAAATTTGCTTCAAACAGAAGAAGCTAATCAACTCCAATGAGATGAGGCATCCAACAATGCACTTTTCTCACACAGACAAGGTGGTAAGAAAAAGTGGAATCAACAGAAAGGTTCTTCTTCGAATAAAGACAAGGGTAAAGCCAAAGAGGTTCCAAAGAAGAAGCAGTATTGTAAGATTTGTGACAAAGACACTCATGAAACCAAAATATGTTGGTTTAAGAACAAACCGCCCAATGAACAAGGAAACAAGAAGGGCCAAGGCAAACCAAAGAACAAGAAAAAATAGCAACAGGGACACATTGCAGCTAAAGATTCTAGTTCGGATTCTGAGAGAGCACACAAGGTGCTCATGACACATACAGATTCCCCTCACAAGGACTCTATGTGGTACATAGACTCAGGCGCTAGTAAGCATATGACTGGCGATAAATCCTGGTTTGCAACATTTGAGGCTCGAGAAGGTAGACCGGTCACCATTGTTGATGATCAAACCTATCGAGTTTAGGGAGAAGGAAGTGTTTCAGTCTCCCTTCCAGATGGAGAATGTAATATTCAAAAAGTTCTTTATGTACCAGGATTGAAAAATAATCTCTTGTCAGTTCCACAAATCCTGGACAATAACATGAATGTCAATTTCAAAGTGGACAAAGAAAAGAAACGTTGCTTTATCACTAAGAAGGGAAAATAGATAGCAACAGGTTCATACAAACATGGTTTGTTTGTCTTAGATGCAATTACCTCAACACATACTGCATTGGCAGTCACCACAAAGGAGGCCACTTCTCTTTGGCATAAGATATTTGGGCATTTAAGTTCAGGATATTTACTAGAGTTGAGTAAATATCAAATGGTGAAAGGGCTGCCTACTCTTTCATCTACTTTGCTAGTGTGCTCTGATTGCTTGTCAGGAAAGCAACATAGAGTACCCTTTGAACCTAGCTCCTTTCGAGCTAAGGTACCTTTGGAGTTGGTACACACAGATTTGTGTGGTCCCATGTCTACAAGTTGTGGAGGAAAAAGGTATTTTCAATTGTTTGTCGACGATCACTCACGAAATATGTGGGTCTTCTTCTTACAGTTGAAGTCTGAAGCATTTTCCTATTTTCAACTATTCAAAAAGCTTGTTGAGAAAGAATCAAGATGCTTTATTAAGACCCTCCATTCAGATCGAGGGGGGAATACACATCAAAGGAATTTTCCTCATTTTTACAGACACATGGGATAAAGAGACAATTAACAACAACCTATTCTCCTCAGTCAAATGGGGTTGTTGAGAGAAGAAATCGGTCCATTATGGAAATGGTTCGATGTATGCTTAAGGGGGCCAACCTTGAGCAAACTTACTGGGCTGAAGTTGTTCAAACTATAGTATATCTTCTGAATAGGGCACCCACAAGGGCTCTTGAAGGTATGACTCCTCAGGAAGCATGGAGTGGTAGGAAACCCTCCATATCTCATCTACGGGTATTTGGGTGTAAGGCATTTATGCATATACCCAAGGAGAAAAGAAATAAATTAGATGAGAAGTCCCTACCTTGTGTATTTCTTGGATATGATGAATTCTCAAAAGGCTATCGGTTGATAGACCCACTTACCAAGAAAATACATGTCAACAGAGATGTAGTGTTTGATGAAGCTTTCACACCCAACACTACATCAGTATACCTAGATGATGAGGAGCAACAACCACTTCCTCCTCCACAATAGAAAAAGCCTCCCAAATGGTATACAAGCACAATGAAAGATTCCAAACTCACTTCCCCACCTGATCTTACTCTCAATCATCCAAAGACACGAAGCATGACTCAAAAAGAAAAGAATGAAGCATCCACTTCAGTTGATGATCTTTGTGCAGATTTTCAAGATCTTTCTATTGATAGAGAGTTACCAAGGGAAGATGATATGGAAATAGATGAGGAGAGGGTTTACTTGTCAGCATATGATGAGAATGAACCTTCTACAGCTTGATGAAGCACTTAGACTGCCTCAGTGGAAGGCAGCTATGGATGCAGAACATAACTCCCTCATAAAGAATAAAACATGGAAGCTGGTGGATTTGCCTAAAGGAAAGAAACCCATAGGCTACAAATGGGTTTACAAAGTAAAATATAAGGCATATGGCACCATAGATAAGCATAAGGCCCATCTTGTGGTGAAGGGCTATGCTCAAAAGGAAGGGCTTGACTATGAGGAAACCTTTGCTCCTACAGCAAGGATGACCACCATTCGAGTGCTTTGTGCTATGGCAAGCACAGTTCGGATGGAAATTACATCAGATGGATGTAAAGAGCGCCTTTCTAAATGGTGACTTAAAAGAAGAGGTGTACATGACTCAACCTCCTAGATTTGTAGAGGTAGGCCATGAGCAACAAGTTTGCAAGTTGGTCAAATCATTATATGGGCTAAAACAAGCCCCAAGAGCATGGTACATAAAAATGGATAGTCACCTACTGCAGCATGGATTTAAGAGAAGTCCATCTGACGCAAATCTCTATATCAAGAACACAGGTTCTGAGATAGTGATTCTTGTGTTATATGTAGATGATCTGATCATCACTGGCAATTCAGAGAACTTAATTAACACCATGAAATATGACTTGAAAGAGTCATTTGATATGACAGATCTAGGACTTCTCCACTACTGTCTTGGCCTTGAGATAGAATAGAAGAAGAATCATCTTAGGGTGACTCAAAAAAAATATGCCAAGACTTTAGTAGAAAAATATCGTATGACTGATTGTAAGCCCAAAGCAACACCGATGGAATCAGGGCTACAGTTATCATGATATGATGACTCACCATAGGTAGATGGCACACTTTATAGATAGATGATTGGAAGCCTCATCTATCTGACTAATACTAGACCAGATATTACTTATGTTGTAAACTATCTATCACGGTTCATGCAAGAACCAAAGGTCTCTCATTGGAAAGCAGCTAAGAGGGTTCTTCACTACATTCAGGGTAGTGCAGATTATGGTCTAGAGTATAAGAAGAATAACTCATTCTTCTTACAGAGTTACACTGACTCTGATTACGCTGGATCCATAGATGATAGAAAATCAACATCAGGCTATGTTTTTCATCTTGGATCTGGTCCTGTCTCATGGCATAGTAAAAAGCAATAGGTGGTTGCTTTATCTTCAACTGAGGCAGAATATCGCACTGCACGTGGAGCTGTGTGTGAAGCGATATGGCTAAGTCGCATCTTGGCTACCATGGGCCTACCAAAGAAACTTCCTATTCACATGTTTTGTGACAATTCAGGTGTTTTGAACTTGGTCAAGAATCCAGTGCATCATGAACGAACAAAGCATATTGACACAGATTGTCATTTTATTCGTGATGAAGTTCCTAAGCACATAATCAAGCTCCAACACATTCCCACCGACGAACAGGTTGCAGATATTTTTACAAAGGCACTTGGACGTGTCAAATTTCAACTGTTCTGGAGCAAACTTTGTATATCAAAGTAATGTAATAAAGGGGGGATGTTAGGGTAAAATAAGGTAGTGTATTGCATTACACTACATAGGATTATTACATTTACTTTTCTACTAGTTACCATGAGATATTTTTTCTACTGGTTAATCTAGGTTAGTACCTAAAATATCCTAGGTTAGATATTTTAGGTTAGTGGTTGAGTTAGAACTCACTACCTAGGTTAGTAGTTAGTCTCACGCAACTCCCTATTCTATTGTTAGAGGGCAGTTAGCGTCAATTACGACTATGTTGTTATTATTCTATTTTATGCCCTATTTAATCCTAGACTCTCGAAAGTCTAAGGTAATGATCAATTATTATTTTATTCACATTTCATTTGTCTTGTGATTTATTTGACATTAAGTACATGTAGGTACAAATCACCAATAAGGCTACAACTATGTAGTTCAGCTGACCTTACACTCAAAAGGTATATAAGGAGCCATAATAATCAATAGTGACCTGCACCACTAGCCTCACCTCCGCACTCACCACCCCCCCTAGGAGGTAGCATAGAGCTGGCACCCCTAGTTTGCTCTGTCTAGGACCTGGTTCTATGGCTTGATCGATCTGATGACTACCATGTAGTACTCCAACTGGTATTTTGGGACCCTCCTACCCTCAGCCTCTCTAGTAGGTGGTCTCCTTGAAGCCTGACCTTGTGCTCCAATTATAGGATGTAGGAGGCATATCTCGTGCGCTCCTCAATATCATCTACTTATAGTCCATGCAAGCACAAAATCTCCACACCTGCATCTAGACCACTAGGTCCTTGAGGCACTACAATAGGTGGAAAAATCTCACTCTGAGCAACATCTCTCTCAATAGTAATCTAGGCAACCTATCTCTAAATGTTGACAATGGTGGCATCCCTCTATTGCACCTAAATCTGGGATGTATGTAGCTTAGCCTCAACCTAGTGTAGCTGAGCCCAAAGAGGAGACTCCTACTCCTTAGGAGCTAGCTCCTCCTCCTCCTTTGGGGCAACCTGCTCCTCTATAGTTGGCTCCTCTATGACCTACTCCTATTGCCATGCCTACCCCTAATCATCCATTTGAGCCCATACTCGGTGCCTATTAGTATCCTCATCCTTGGCCTCATACAAAGACCACCCTAAGTGACCACCACCATGCCATAACTACGTACCCCACAATTATGTGTACACCTCTGTAACCCCAGCATCGGCCACACCTGGATCAACTACAGGAGGGTCATCCTCCTCTAGCACTACTATAAATTAGGAATCCAATGATAGACAACTAGCTCGATAGGAACATCCTATTGAATACCAAACTATCGGAGCACCTTGGAGTAGTAGAAAAACTCTCTAATGTTGTCCTTACAAGCAATAATCCATTGATTGCATCGAGTCCTCACTGTGAAGCTAGCTGGATTCTCCTAGATAGAGCACTTGCGATAAGGCCTCCAGATGATATTAGTAGCCTATAAACCATTCAAAGACACCATATGGTGGGAAATCTCCCTTGCAAAATGCCTACTCTTGCGCTCCTTGAGTGCTCTAGGCCACCAGGATCCATAGCATTATGTATCCTTATCCACCACAGTAATCTTCATAGGGAGTCCTAATGGGTGGTCCACAATAATGTGCTCCCATCCCTAGATCTAGAGGAGCAAGCTACAAGAAATACTAGCCCATATGTGACATTGGATGCGATAAATCTCATCATAGCACTGTGCTAGTAGTGTGCTCCCCCAAGCATATATTATTGGTGTCTCACTATTAATCAAATCTTGTACCATCACCAATATATTCCATGGGAACCTCACTCTAGAGAAATTAGGTATGAGGACATTGCAAATTACCATCAGAAACACAACATACCTCTACGAGAAAACACACTTCGGGTACCACCTAGAAACTGATACCCTACTAGATTTAGTATCTTAGAATGCAGTAGCATCATGTTTCCCATTGACCCTCATGAACACTGCATCTTGTGTATTAGTGGTGGAAGAAACTATGTGCACTCTATCAAAAGGGATCCTATAGATCCTGTAGATGTCCTCAGGTGTGATGGTCATCTCACCGGTAGGAAGGTGAAAAGTATTGGTCCTAGAGTCCCATCGGTGGGCCAAGGCAGTCAAATAGGCTTGATCCAACATAATCATTAGAAATCCAATGATGTATTGGAGACCACGAGCATTGAATCACTCTTAGTCCATATCATCCATCTCACACAGAAGGTCCCCAAGTAACTTTAGGTCTCAATCCCAAGCATATAATATCTAAGAATGCAAAATAATGACTAAATTAAATGCACTAATAAACTAATGAATGCATAAAATATAAAATGGTGCAAGCTATTCTAAATGCATTTAAGGCAACAAGCATGATGGATAAATGCACCTAAACAATAAAAAAAAATCAAAAAATCTTCTTCAAAATTTCAACAAAATCAATTAAATTGCTTTAAAATAAAAAAATCAACCTAAGGCTACCTGGTCGCTCATGCTAGGAGTGGCCACTAATAGATCGCTAAAGCTGGCAGTAGTTAGATTCCAATGGTTAAAATTTTGACTGTTGGATTTCAAACTGGACGCTGCTAGTAACAATGGCCAGCCTCAAGCCAGGCTAGTCACTCTAAGCGATAGTGGCCAATGAGTGACACATCAACGATGTTCCCCCATGGCCAAAAATAAATAAAAAAAATTAACAAAAATCTAAATATAAAGGAAACTCATCTACTTAAACCTAAATTAATCCTATCTACTACTTTAGTTTTTTGCCAACAGGTTTAACGAGGTTCCTTTATTGAATTATTTTATTAGGTTAATTTTACCATAATAACAAAGGAGGTTAGGGTTTAGAAAGGTACCCGTGAAGCTCTGGATCCTCCGCTAGTCGAAGCCTCACCCTACTCATCCATGACGTTCAATCGATAGTGTTCTAGTCAAAAGTAGTCACTTTCACCTTAGAGCTCCAAAAGCAGAATTGACAGATGTAGGAATGAAGAGTCAGAAACCCTAAATTGCTTTTGTCTTTCCTACTCAATCCTTGGCCACTTCTGGCATTAGTAGCCTAAAATTTCTAGCCTTTGGACCTGATAGCGGCCAAGAAGTAGCAATTGGGGGTCATTGGACTTGACAGCAACCAAGAACCAATGCGAAATTTACTCAAATTCTCACCACAAAGCACCTCAAAATGGGTCATTAAACACATTCAGATACCTAGGAGAATCAAAATTTCAAAAATACCAAAAAAAAAAAAATTACATATATCAAAATCCAAAAACATCATAAAATCAACAAAACACCAAATGAGCCTTGTAGTAATTTATTTTCTCTTTACACTTGGTGATTGCAATGATTAAAGCTCCATGTAGTTCGGTGATATGAGCAAATTACCATAAGGCCACTTGGGGAAAAGTAGTTATGGTAGAATTGAGATGCTTCTCTTCGAACCCAAAGAAAGCCATGGCAGCTAGACTACACCACAAGAACGAGAATTCATCTCTTTTCTTATATAACAAGTCTAATAAATCATCAAACACAGTGATGTAACATAGGCTATAATAGAATTGCTATCACCTTGATTCCCTAAGATGGCCATTATGGTCAGACCACCTCATGGGATAAAGATGTGCAATTACCAAATAAGGTTGAAATCACACCTAGATGGGAACTAATATATAACAAAAAATGTAACCCTCTAAAGAGGTCCAAATAATTCATTTTGATCAAGTGACTCATCGCTTTATTAATTATACTTTACTCATTGACTAGTCGCTTGAGGGGGTAAAATTTTTAACAATCATAATCAAAGTCAAAAAAATATTTCTTGATCATGTCATATTGTGTTCATCTTATAAATCATTGCCAAAAACTATCATAAGCTTACCCTTTACTAGGTCAAAAAGCAAATATGATAGTTAAGTTTGTAGCTCTCCTCCTTTTGGATTTATAGTAGTACTAAAGCTACCTAATCGCCACCAGACAAGTGCAAACTTCCACAAATTTAAACCTTTCATTCCTATTGGAAGTAATTATTCTAAGATGCACGCCCTTCCGCATGACTGGGGCATCCAATATTGATAATATCAATAATCATTATCCATACTACAATGTGATCTTAGGTGGTCTATTTTTTCTTTGTGCTATGTTTTCCCATAATGCATCCCAAAAATGGGTATATGTAGACACCTAAAATGTGTCATGTTGAGGAGACTACCCATATGGACACATTTGCAGACCATATGAACCCTATTGGATCTCTCTAAGAGAAATCAATGGTCCTAACCACTTAAATATGGTAGTTCTAGCCCATCCAGGCTTGGTTGCTCTCAAGTAGAGTGGCCAACACACCTGGTCATTGAAGACTACAGTGGCCACATCTAGCCTCTAGACCTAATAGCAGCTAGCTCCATGCATAGTCTGGCCATGAATACGGGTCCAAATCACATATTCTGACTGCACCTTTGCATTGTTTATAAGCATATTTTGGTAAGTAAATCCCTAAGTTCCTCCTAACTATCCCTTCAATGCTATTTTTTGATTGATGCTTCCCACATGAAATGGTCAGTTACATGCAATTTGTATGGAAGCTTCTCCAGGAAGCCAAAGTTTAGATCTGATAGGGAAGTCTACATATGGACTCTCTCATGAAAAGTAAATGATCTATGAATTTTTAGATTTAAGCAATGAAGCCCTATCAAAATGGAGAGCCAAGCTACATCCCTTTGAGGATCATTGGAGCACCATTTGATTGAGCTATATTCACGTGTCAGTTTTTAGACTCATCATTTCCAATTGCTAATCAGTGTAGAAGACATGCTCGATGACCCTTGAACATCAATTATAGCAAGGAGGATAGTACAAAATCCCCTGATTCATAATGAGAAAAGCTTCATCTCATGGCTACTATCTCATACAATGGCCTATAGGCATATTTAGGGCATAGACATTATTTCCCTTTGCTTTAGTTCAGATTCATTACTTCTTGATTTATTGATTAGTCATAGCTCATATATGTTTTCATTAGCGCTTCTATTTTGTATTCCTTAGCTTTCTACATATTTATTATTCTATTTATGCTCGTATTTCATTATTATCATGATTATTCAGATACGCTAACAAAGGCCTCATTTGAAGAGGTAGCCTATCCTATTAAGCATAGTTTATTGTTTCTATGAGTGCAGGTATAGGTCTTCAGGATTTTATTAGAGCAGTAGGAGTACAAAGATCCCTCCAGGACTAGATTTGGAGAAGAGGGCATGTGTAGGCCCCCATACAGTTTTGTGTGTGGGACCAAGAGGCCTGTGTATACACATCATTCTCTTGCGGGGAATACAATCGATCATTGCCCTATATTGTATAAATATTTGTATCAGAATGATGGGTATCCCTCAAAGGGAAGAACTTGTAATCTAGGACTTGTGTTATCAATAAATAAAGCATAATTATTTGTTTGCTTATTTTAATGTTACATGTGCTTTCAATACTTTTATTTTTGTGCTAGTGATAATATTCATAATAAATCAAATTGCAAGTAGGGTAGCCTAGAGGGGTACACACCTTTCGAGGTTGCACACTATCAGTGTGGTCACCGATGGGTAGAGATAATAAAATTGCACAACCCAAGATCCCGTAGCACAACTAAGTTTTCTCATACAACTAGGGCCATCCATGCCATCTCCACCATTTCATAATCCAAGTAATACATATCACCCAACTATCACCCTAGGTAGTCAATTAATCCAAAGTTTGAAAATGGTATCAGCAAAATTGTCAATATATGAGTTAATACAACAATCACCCCACATTAAGAGGTATTGATGTAAATTCTAGAATCCATCCAAGTGCAATCATATTATCATAATGCTTCCAAATCCTTTTTGGAGAGCGTACAAAAATGCATGGAGCCCTCAATAGCATTTTATTATGACTTCAAGGAGAAGAATGTTTCATCAGATTTACTAGATCCTCCATTGCACATAGTTGCTCATATTGATAGGAAGCCATTCAAGAGAGTCCTTATTGACATCAAATCCTCCATCAACATCATTACCACTCCCACCATAAAAAAGCTTAATCTACGATCATCCCACATTACATCATCCACCTTCACCTTAAGGGCCTTTAATGATGTCTTGTGCTCAATTATGGAGAACGTAATTCTTCCTGTCACTGTGGGGATGAAAACTATACATGTACTCTTCCACATCTTAGAAGGGGTGATGCAATACAACATACTTCTTGGATGCCCTTGAATCAAGGAGATGAAGTGTGTGACCTTGGCATTGCACAAATGTCTAAAGTATGTACACGAGGGCAAAGTACATTGCATCCCAATAGACACAAAGCCTTTTAAATACTGCAACTTGATCGCAAATCCTTATGAGCCACTACTTCCATCAATCCACCTATCCATTCAATCCCTCATGATCTGAACCATTTCCAATAACATCAATTCATCAAAAGCCTCCATCTAGGAGAAATGTTTGATAGTTGATCCTACTTTTACATCTAAAAGCATCAACTCTAGTCAGCCCTCAACCAACATGTTTCATTTTTCCATCGTACCTGATCATATCGCTAACCAGTCATCAACTCCATCAACCACACCATCCACTTCACAAACACCATTCATATTCATAGCTCAACCTACTCCATCAACTAACAACCCCATAAAATCTAATCCACCTCAAACATCACCACCCATAGTCTCGTAGATAGGGTCACCTATTCGAGATAAGCCATTACCTTGACCTAAATTGCAAGTTGCCCTAGAAATGCCTTCCTCATCCACTGAGCCATCATCATCCCAACCATCCCAAGTTGTAGTACATCTTGTCAATCCAAGCATTGGTGAGTACATCATTGGGAGTGTTACAGTTACACCACCTATTGAGTCAGTCAGATACTATGGTCATCCACGTGATCCACCTTTAGCCATAGATGTAGTGTACAAAATGGTTTCCCAATTAGATAGGATTAATTTAATATATGAGGGAGTGGATTATTCATTCGATCCACCTCCTCCTAATGATAAACCTGTGCAAGAATTTAATGTAAATTTAGATTATCTATCCAAGCCATATTTCCATTTTTGATATATTTGCAATATCAACTAGTAGGGATATAGACTTGGACAATATGAGCAGGGCCCACATCACATTTTTGAACCTGAATATAGATAAGTATATGATTGCTCTGGTCTAGAATATAGACCTTCTACCATAGACTCTTCCTTCAACCAAAACTTCCAATGACTCAATCTTGAGTATGAAGAAGATGATGAGGAGAGCGATGAGTGTGATGAATGTGCTGATATTGATGATGAGTATCTAGACCTTGACTTTATGCCTCATCTACATGAGGTCTTTCTATATATTGTATTGCATACATTCATTATTAGTCAAATTCCAGATGATTACATCTTTGATGAATATTTTGGGGATTATATCTCTAAAAAATATTTTGGGGAATTCCATTAGATACAAGCCAACATAGATTGTATCATTCAAATATTTTATAGTCCTCAAGATGATGTGGTCTTAGCTAAGCCTGTCGAGAGAGATGAGTGTTATACCAAGATGTTTTCTATAGATCACACCATCTTTCATTCAATAAGGAGTGTGAGCATCCTAAGCCAGATATTCCACCACCACCTTGGCCGCTCCCGTAGCACTACCATTCATCCACCTTAGATCAGTTACAACCTAGAGAGTGATTCATCACCTCTTGAATTATATCCACCTCAATTCCACCAAGTCAATATGATCTCTATTGACTTATTTGCCCCACTCCATAACCTGTACAATTTGGTGAAACTAATTTAGGTTAATACTAGACTTATCACCATGGATATGATTTCATCCCCATCATCCATCATCGATTTTATCCTATCTAAATATTTATTACGAGCTTAAACCTTCATCTTCCTCTACCTCAATTTTTCAAACCGAAGTAGAGGGAGAGACCTCTGAGTCATTTGAGCATGTGAAGGATAATATTCATCTCATCCCAACTCCACATCAGCTAGAGGAAGGTTACCATATGCTAATCATAGAATACATCGATGTGAACCTTATTCAAGATGTGAACAATACACAAATCATCAAAATTGCAAAAGATTTATCTGTAGAGGAGAAATAATGTATGATAGACATCTTGAAAAGAAAGAAATATTTTTTTGCATGGTCATACAAGGACATGCCTAGCCTTGATCCCAATTTGGTGGTCCACAACCTTACCTTAGTGCCATATGCTAAGTATTTCAAACAAAAACTCAAGAAACTTCATCCAACCATTACATTAATTGTTAAAGAAGAGCTAAAAAAACTATTGGATGTGAATTTATAGTCCCAATTTATTATCCAGAGTGGATCTCTAACATGGTAATCATTTGTAAGTTGAATGGGGAGGTACGCATATGCACTGAATTTTGAGATCTAAACAAAGCATACCCCAAGGATGATTTTCCTCTACCTAACATCGATCAACTAGTAGACTCATATGCAGACCATGAAATGCTATCACTAATGGATGGTTTCTTAGGATACAATCAGATTTAAATTAATCTTGAGTACCAACACAAGATAGCATTTACCACACCTTGGAGAACATTTTGTTATAGGGTGATGCCTTTCGGCCTTAAAATGCAGGAGCTATGTATCAACATGCCATGATGTACATCTTCCATAATTACATGCATAAAATCATTGAGGATTATGTGGATGATCTGATTGCCAAATCAAAAATATTTCTTGAGCATATTGAAGTACTAGAGGAAGTATTTGATCAATTGCTTAAACATAAGGTAAGTTTAAATCCTAAGAAGTGCATATTTGGCATCACATCAAGAAAACTTCTAGGATTCATTGTCTCCAAGTGAGTCATTGAAGTGGACCCTGATAAGGTCAAGGTCATTATCAAAATGCCACCTACCACAAACTTGAGAGAGTTGTGTAGTTTACAAGGAAAGGTATAATATATTCGACGATTCATTGCACAACTCTTAGATAAATTCAGGCCTTTCAATCGCTTTCTACATAAGGTGATGACATTCTCCTATATAACTGAATGTCAAGATGTATTTGATGATATAAAGAAGTATATGGCTTCACCACTAGTTCTTATGCTACCTCATTCAGGAGCACCTTTTCACCTTTATGTATCTACAATAGATTTTCCACTAAGGACAATGTTTGCTCAGAAAAACAAGAATCATGAGCAAGCCATTCATTACATTAGTAAAAAATTGGTAAGTTACGAGACAAGATATGCTTATGTTGAAAAGTTGTGCTTAGCAGTGGTTTTCACCACTAAGAAACTGAGATATTATATTCTAAGTAATACTACCTATGTCATAGCTAGAGATAACCCTATGTGATACATGATGACTTGCACATACAACAACACCCATACTACATAATAGATAATGCTTTTAACAGAATTTTATCTTGATTTTGTCAATCTAAAATCCATAAAAGATAATGTGATAGCCTATTAACTTGTAGAAGCTCCATTACCAAAAAATAAACCACTTATCATTGAGCTTCCAAATGATTCGGTATATTTTGTCAATGAACAAGAAGATTTAGTCCCTCTCGAGGATGATATTGGCATGACACTGTTTTGTGATAAATCAAAGTACAAAATATGACAAGGTTCTAGAGTCTTGTTTTACACACTGAAGAAATTTTGACTCCTTTATCATTCAAACTCGACTCCCTATGCACAAACAAAAATGTAGAGTATGAAGCCCTAATCTCGGGGCTTCAATCATCTATAGCTATGGGTATTAAATGACTAAGTATATTTGGTAATTATCAACTTGTCATTTTTCAAGTAAAAGGAGAGTACCAATGCAGGGAACAAATTTTGAAATAGTATCACGAGGTAGAAATGAATTTTCTAAAGAGATTTTATTGGTATGAAATTAGTAACTTGCATTGTTCAACTAACATATTTGTGAATGCAATGGCTTCTTTGGGATCCTTGATTCCTAAAAATAAACATGCATAAGTCCAACAGTTTATCATAACAATAGTTTCCAAGTCAACAATCAAATGAGTAGAGTTTGAAGGTGAGAAGAGTGTTTGTTTTGTCCATACAGAACCCTACAAATCTTACCTTGATGAGATAAGAGACTTTTTCAAGTTTTGGATCCTTCCAATAGAAATGACACGAACTACAAAAAGAATGTTCAAATAAAAAGTAGCTCGTTTTACTCTTTTTGAGGATTTGTTGTATAAACGTGGCTATGATGGAGTACTACTTCAATGTCTAAATCCTGTTAAGTTACAATGAGCTATAATGGAAATCCATGATGGTACTTGTGGTGGCCAATTTAGTGGAATGGCCATTGCAAAGTGTATTTTGCACATGGGTTATTATTTTCCCACCATGGAAAGTAATTGTTGTCAATACATAAAGAAATGTTAAAAATACCAATATCATGCCAATTTGACTCATGTACCATTGCAAGCTTTACAACCCATTCAAAGCCTTTGGCCTTTTTCACAATGGGACCTATATTTGATTGGCAAAATTTTGCCTACCTCTTTAGGACAACATAAATTCATCATAACTGCCATGGAATACTTCACCAAATGGGTCAAAGCAATTCCAATGACCACTATGACTAGACCTCGAATAGTGTACTTTACACTTTATCATATTATCTATCATTTTGGTATTCCTTCCAAAATTATTTTATATAATGGTAAGTCTTTCAATAACAAGGATGTTTGAGCCTCATGCAGCAAGTACAATATATAGCATAGTTTCTCGACTCCTTACTAGCCACAGGTGAATGGATAAGCTAAAGTGACTAACAAGATAGTGATAGCCATTCTCAAGAAACTTGTCAAAGAAAATTATATATATTGGCACACTCAACTTCCCTTGGCACTATGGGCTTATCAAACAAGCATCAAAACACCAATGGAGGCAACACCTTTCTCATTGGTCTACGATGCAGAAGCAATCATACCTCTTGAGCTTGAGATCCCTTCTTTATGAGTTATATTGCATGAATTCTTGGATGGTGATATAGCTAGACAAGCACATATTGACCAATTAAAACTCCTTGATGAAAGGTGTATCAATGTCTTAGAACATCTACGAGTATATCAAGATTGTATCAAATGTGCTTACAATACAAAATTCCATCCTTGAAAATTTCAAGTGGGAGATCTAGTACTTAAAGAGAATCAACAAAATACCAATGCATTGCTACACTTGAGAGATAAATTCATGGCTAATTGGTTAGGTCCATACATCATCAAATAAAAAGTGGGACCAGGAACATATATACTTGCCAACTTGAAGGAATATTGTAACCTGAGTTGTTGAACATAATACATCTAAAGGTATTTTATGCATAGTGTATTTTATACATATGTACATATACATGGCTAAAAATAAATAAAAAACATCAAAAATATTTTATTTTGCATCTCACAAATCCATCCATGCATGTCATACATACACTTTAGATATTTTTTTTATACAATTATTTGCATTGCATCCTTTGGTTAATTTGGATGATTGCTAATCCACCATGTCTTGTTGCCTTAATCAGGGGCATCCTACACCACTTAAAAATCCATTACTCCACAATAATATGCAACTTTCCCTATAATATTTTCCTAATTAAGGGACTCACATGAAGTAGGATAGATACCGTATAATTGTTAGCAATAAAAATTACACGACCATTGGCTATTTTTGTGTATCTTTTAATTTTCAAAAGATTGAATTGAAAGTATCACAAGACCACATCAACCATTAAATAATCTCAAATGTTTTCAATCACTTAGCTAGCCCTAGTGTTTTGAATAAAATTTATTCAAAGTTAAGCAATCTTTATATGCAACAGGTCATTCTTGATCAATTAGACTCCTCTTGGACCAAACATAATAAAACATTGAGTCTTGGAAAAATGAAGTTAAAAGTTGTTATTGTCATAAGTGAAAGGTTTCCCCTGTTCATCCAATTATGTGCATGTTCTAGAGTACTACAGAGTTGATAAAAGGATAAGCTCCACCTTCATCCCAAAAAAATAATCCCTTGCTCTTCCTCAAAGGGATAAAGTATCCCAAAAATTATATCAAATAAATAAGTTCCCCCATTCGTCCTTCCTCCAAAAAAAGAGAAAATAACATCTCAAAGCAATAAAAATCCCCTTGCTCTTCCTCAAAATGAGAAAATGTAAGCAATAAATTCCATTGCTTCATCACAAAATGAGCAATCCCCCAAAAGTCAAATGAAATAAAATAATTAATGGAGCTTGAATCCCTAGAACTCTTAGTATCTCAAAAATCATGGTTGATCCTCATTACAGCAATGAGTTGAATAAATCTCGCTTAGGAATGAGGTATCCTTAGGTGTGGTGCCATATCTGTTACATTAATGACCTTCTTTTGTACAGACATAAGGCCACTATCGGATGAGCTGGCTTATTGGTATAAGTTACAATTGATCAGTTTGACCTAACTCATAATGGGAAATAAACAATCAGTGCACACAAAGTTGGTCCTTGAGAAATTTGAAAAAACTAGGACAACCCTTGCATAAAGAAGATCTGTGAAATATATAATTGGGTTTGTTTGAATCACTAGAATGTCTGAGTCTTTGTAAAAACACCCTAGAAAAATCCATTAAATCATACCATATCATTCACATTATTACACATCATAATATCCATACCAATATCATCTATCTATAGGTCCAAGGTGTAGACCAATTGGTTCATCCAAACCCCATAAGGGGGCGAAGGTCCAAGGTTCAAATCTCGAGCCTCATCGGACTGAACGCTTGTCCCTTTCCTGGTGCTTTCAATGGCATAAAAGGTTTAAAATGATTGTGGCATGGTGGTTATAGGGGCAGACTACGCAAAGATCTATGTGGCGGCTTCTGGGCGAACATCGTAGAATACTGTGGCGGCCATAAAAAGTTGGACAGCCTGCCCGGATTCATAGCAGCTATCGATTCCACCATGTAAATTTAAAATATATATATATATATCATCTATCTATACCCTTGATTAAAAAATAAGAAAAATGTTGCTCAAGCTAAGTCTAAAGCTACCAAATCATCATTAGAACATAATAATTAATCATCATTATATTACATATTACTTCATTTCATATGCATTTATACATACAATAAAATAAAAGCGCATAACACAAATCATAATAAAATCCACGTATATATATCAATTTCATGAGTACAAAATACTCGTAGGATGTATACATTAGAGCACTGAGGCTCATAAAAATAGAAATAGAAAACTATAAAAAGAGGTAATAAAGCACTACTAGCTAACACCCCCATGATCCCTAGGAGGTCCATGTGTCTATGATTCAAAGGGAGCATGTGAACTAGATGGTCGATGAGACTTAGAACTGCCTAGCCTAAACTCAGTCTACCTACAGGATCTTGATACTGAATAATATGGCTACAAAGGAAGTGGAATCCTATACCAATGCAAATTTTCCTCAAGGGATGCCACGTACCAAGCCTACCTTTGAGAAAAATCCAAATCCTGAGCCTTGCATGCTATATGTTGATCTATCTCCACTCTGAGAGATGCAATAATGGCATCATCATCACCCCTAGCTATCCCATCCTAAATCTCATCAAACTTACTCTACAACCTCACAATCTCTGCATCCTATGCTATAATAGTGTCACTCTCACTCGCCCTATCCTGTAATCCATCCACCTCACCCTGTAGTCGTGTAACCATGCTCTGAAGCTGAGTCACCTTACCCTTCAGCCTTGTGATTTCCTCATCCATGCTATCCCACTCTACCTTAAGAACCCTCCATTCCTCTATGTGGCAAGGAGGGGCATCCTCGCCCTAACCTCCATCATCTCCATAATCACCTAAGTCAATATCCTTACCTACATATTGAGATACATCATGCTCTGCATCATGGCCCTCATCATCGCCATATCCTCCAAGACCAAGGTCAATATCTATCTATTATGTGCTAATAGTGGACTCCCTCCTACCACCACTACCCCGATGGTGCTTAGACCACCTAAGAGTCTACTCACCATAATCAGGCTCATTCCCACTGATAGCATCATCAACTACCTATCTTGGTCTCCATGGAGACTACTCCAAAAACTAAGCATCATAGTCAATAGTAGTGCATGCATCATCCACATCAGAAAGCTCCAATACAATATCATCACTTGCATCATCCACAGTCTAAAAATATGGAGTTACGAGTAGGCCCAACTCATCATCCCATCACCTATATATCATGGGAGCATCTAAAACTCCCTAGACTAAGATAAACTATCTCAAAACCTATGATAATAGGATGTACTCCATCTCTCATATATGACTACCCATTATCCATATCCTCTATCTAACCTGACAAAGCTCAACAGCATCTCTAGTCCAAGCCATACCTCTCGATGGTCACCAAAAAATATCATCCCTAGTCAAGTTGTTAATACTATCTCTATATGTAATAGCATCGATGAAATGGTGTATGGAAGAATCCTCCTCACTAACCCACCATCGAAAGGCACAAGGAAGTAGAGGATCACATATGCAAGGTAGTCCCTCAATATGACCCACTCTGATATGCTCCCAAGACCAAATCTGAAGTAACAAGTTGTAGATAAGTCCCTTCTGCTCTCATCTCTTTATCTCATAAAGCTCACTGTATAACTGGCACAAGAGAGCAGGAGCCCATGCCAATATCTAAGGCTCAAAAATCAACTGCAAAAAAATAGGAACCTGGTTCCACATGATCCTCGATCCCATGCTATTAGGTAACACCACATTGCCTATAATATACATCAAAAAAGTTGTAATTATGGCCAGCTTCTTACCCTTGACCATGTCAAGGTAAGGGATACCTTCCTTACTATAGTCCACATCCTAGAGATCATCGTAGATAGGTTTGAGAGCCTCCTATTTTTTGTGGCCCACCCTCACTAACGAACCCTTGAAAAGCACTCAGAAGATGTGGTATACATCCTCCAAGGTAATAGTAAGCTCCCCTATTAAGAGCTAAAACGAACCCCTATCTAGGTCCCATATATCAATGAGTGTAGACAAAAAAGTGACTTATCTACTCAAACTATCTCAATCATTCCACACTTATCCAAGTCCACAACCTCAAGAAACTTCCAATCACCTATTGTGAAAGCCTTCTACACTTTTAAAATAGTGTAAGGTCATCAATATCTAGCGGTAATGAGCTTAACCTATAGCACAAAACAAATAAAAATCAGTGCATCACATTTAAAAATCAAACAAACAAACAAAAAAATCCAACCCCTCTTAGTGGTTGTGAAAACACAAAAAAATCAAACAAACAAAAATTTATTTCCAGCCCCTCTTAGTGGTTGTGAAAACACAAAAAAAAAAAAATTCCTACCCCCCTTAGTGGTTGTGAAAGCACAAAAAAAATCAAACAAACAAAAATAAGTTTTCCAGCCCCCCTTAGTGGTTGTAAAAACACAAAAAAAAATCAAAAGAAAAAACAATTCCAGTCCCCCTTAGTGGTTGTCAAAAAAAAACAATCAAACAAATAAACAAGCAACAAAAAAAATAAAACCTAAACTAATAGTTTAGAACACCTATCTTGGTGTAGTGGACACCGACTTCCACTTAAGCAGAGCCACCACCCTCCATGCCCACACCACCTATAGCTTCACTACCCTCACCGACCTTCATATCACTCATCCTCAAAAGCACTAGAGCAAATTTTAGAGTTGTCAATAAAAATAATGAATGAAAATGACCCGTGAGCCTATAAATAGCCACTTTCGATGAGAAAAATCATGTGCCCATGTTTTATGGAGTGCAAAAAATTGCAAAACCATGGTTTGTGATGCAAAATGTGAATTCATATTTTTTTGAGCATGACAAACTTCATGGTTTACGGCACACGGATGCAAGTTTTACATCGCAAACCATAGGTTTGTGGTTTTGCACGCTCCACAAAACATGGGTGCATGGTCCAAAAATATAGAATTGCACATGTGTGGTTTGGAAATATATATATCAACATCATCCACATCATCATCAACATAAATCATCTAGTGAACCTTGTATCTAGTTGTTTTCCCTAGAAACCTAGTGGTTGCAGTGACTAGCAATCCATGCAACCCGGTAGGATGGGTAACCCACAATAAGAACATTAATTCATCATCATCACTATGTCATTAAATCAACTAAACCCTAAATCTTGGACCTTAGTTGAGTCAAGTCAAATTTGTAAAAGGTTATCCTAAACCCTCCCTCCATTGGGTCAAAAGCGAAAAATAAATCAAATCATGGTGTAATAAGAAATCACTAGAGTATAAAATTTCCAAATTACTGATTCTTTGAACCCATCATTTGGAAGGAATTTGTGAAAGTCACAATGGAAATAGAACTCTAAAAACGGTAAAATATTTTACCAGAAATATCGTGCCTCATCAAAACCAAAGGCAAATTTGCAAAATACAAACAATCCTGAACTTGGGGCATCAAGTTGAGTCAATGTCATACATTTGCATCACATTCATATCAATCACCATTCACATCACCTAATCATCCAAATTCAGTCAATTGGCTCGTGGGTTTCATCCTTTACCCATTTGCAAATTGAGGGGGTAAGAAAACAAATCAAAATTTAAAAAAAAATCATTCATTCTTGTGCATCGAGAAGAGTTGAGTTCATCCATCCAATAAATATAGGTGTCATTGGTTTTTGCATTGCATCGTGTTTCACACAATGTAGTACAAAAATGGGCATCCACCAAAATCTAATCATCCATAAATCCACATGTAGCACCCCACTTTGAATCCTGCATAATAAAGTTATATGCCTAAGTTTAGACTTAGGGATATAAAATCCTGCACATTATCCTATTTTCTAGATTTATTAAATCTAGAAAATCAACCTAGGATACCCTGCCTACCCACTAGACATGTTTCCTAGCCACCTCACCAGTATCCTTACCACATCTCATCCACCCTTGTCCCCTTTGTCCCTTCACATGGGATAAAATCCTACACATCACTCCACTTATAGCCACATCACCCCATTTAAGTGAGGTACATTGGGTGACTCATTGTAACTACCCCCTCCATTTGGTAGCCTAGTATTTCCACTTGGTAGTCTAGGATTGCCACCTATCATTTCCCTCCAAAACCCTAAGGGGCCTATAAAGGCACCTTCACCCCATAAAATTAAGAGAGACGAACATTGACATCGCCAGGCTACCAAAATAGGATCATACTTCTACATGCATGCCTAGGAGAAACCAGATCTTGAGTTTGGAGATCCTATTTTGAGATATTTTACCATTCAACCCAAGCCATTGGTTCATGTTTTCATAGTTAGAACCACCCGTGTGTATTTTTTTAGTCGCCGTCATACATCCATGATTTTGTAGAGTTGAGAGTACGATCAATAACAATTTTTTTGCAAGACTTTTTAGTTTATATGCTTTTGTCATTTATATTATATGGTTTTATCAACATTGTTTTTTTATGTCTTGATTTGCAGGTGCTATTGATCCCCTTTACTAGTTTTTATGTGTGTAGGTGACAGGTACTTTGGAAAAGCTATTGAAGCTAGAGTGGTCCTCTCATTGGATACTTGAAGCCCACTCATCCCTTGGAGTTGTAGCTGGAGAATGAAGAACATTGTGCTTTGTCAAAGACTTGGAAGACCTCATTCCCTTATTGGATGAAACTATATCATACAGAGAGAAAATATTGTAACATTGCTCCCAACACACTTGGGGCAATTCAAAAGTTGTAATACTATATCAAATATATTAATACAAAAGCAAATTTTTATCAATCTTTTTGTCTCTATGTGCACTTTTATTTTCGTGTTCATATCTTTTTACTACACATATTTTAATATGGATTTAATCTAAATCGATGTCTCAATAATAATCAATAATACGTATATTAGAATGCCATATTTTTTATTCTATATGGTAATTAGTGTGTCCAATATTTGAGACCTATGAAACATTAGTTCTTAGTAGGTTTTTTGTTTATTTTTTCAATATGTTCAATTAACCAACACTTAAATTCATAGTACATGTTGTGGCTGATCCACAACACACCCCAAAATTGGGGACCCACCTTTTTTGCAGGCTTTCAAAGAAAATCTCAGTGACCCAGATGCTAAAAATCAAGAAAAAGGGGCAAAATTGCACAAGGAAGAAAAGTGTCGCGATATCGCGACATGTCGCGCCATCGCTGCCGAAAAATGAAAAGTGTCACGAAATCACGACATGTTGCTCCGTCGCGGCCGAAAATAGAAAAGTGTCGCGAAATCGCGACATGTTGCTCCGTCGCGGTCGAAAATGAAAAAGTGTCACGAAATCGCGACGTGTTGCGCGGTCGCTGCCGAAAATGAAAAGTGTCACGAAATCGTGACATGTTGCTCCATCGCGGCCCAGAGAGGAGAGAGAAAGGCAAAATGGAAAGGCGTAGCGAAATCGTGACATGTCACAAAATCGTGGGTCAAACCAGTCAAATAGGGCAAAGCAGAAAAACGTTGTGAAATCGTGACAGGAAGCGGCAAACGGGGCATGAAGCAGAAAGGCGTAGCGAAATCGTGATGCGTCACAAAATCACGGTCAACGCAATCAACAGCAGACAGTGGGCGAAACCATCGTGAAATCGTGACGTGTTTGATTTTCACGGCCTGCAAGCGGGTGAAAGGCATGAAGTGTAAAATGGTCGTGAAATCGTGACAAAATCGAGCGAAAGGGCATGAAGCACAAAAACGTCATGAAATCATGACAAAAACGAGCGAAAGGGCATGAAGCAAAGAAACGTCGTGAAATCGTGATAGAAAGCAGCGAAAGGGCACGAAGTGAAAAACGTCATGATTTTGTGACGAAAGCAGCAAGATAGCTCTAAATGAAAAAGCGTCACGATTTCACGACGGAAAGCCAATAAAGCGTACGAGAAGGAAAAATGTCACGATTTCGTGACAAGTAGCGAGAGTGTATGGAATGTAAATGCGTCGCGATTTCGTGACATGTCACGTTTTCACTGGGCAAGAAGGCAAGAAGGCTGTTGGCCGAAAAACGTCACGATATCGCGACATGTCTCATTTTCGCTGGCTGGCAGAGGAACAAGTTGCATGCATAAAGACGTCATGATTTACATGGGGCCATTACGAAACATGCTAGAAATGCAGAACACGTGGCATACAGGTGTCAGAGTTGCAAAAGCGTTTCATGTAACAGAGAATTTCGAACGTTTCGGCATCGAGCATGAATCAAAAGCAACGAAAAGGCGGGGAATTTGAAACGACGCATTCTGGGAGGTGAAACGAAGCGACGCAGGGTGAATCGAAGAGCCGTATCAGTTAGTATAAAATCAGAAGCGCAGATCGATACAGGGGTTGGAAATTGCTGCTAGCAGAGTTGCAGAGACAAGGGCTGCATGCCATTCTGGGCCTGCACTTGGAGCAATTTCCTTCATTTGTTCTGGATTTGTTAAGCCTGGAACATTCTGTCATTGTAACTGATATATTATTTTAAGGCAAAAATACAGAGAGTTGACATCTTATTGATAAGAAAGAAGGAGTTATTATGCATGCAAGATTTAATGTTTTATCTTCCCTTTCAGATTTCTAGGCTTCTAGGTGAAGTTTAATGCAAATGTTTTTGGTTGCTTCATGCGAATGCCTAAAATCTGAAATTACAGTAAAAACCCTAGAAACCCGCACCTAGCTTATCAGGATTGTGCGAATTTGCAGATTCAATAGGTTAGGTTGCATGCAGAAAACCTCATTATCTTCGGTTTTGTCAAATCGAGATGGCAGCATTCTGGACGTAGTGTAGTTCATCTATTTTGCATTTTCTTTTATTCTCAATTCTTCATTTTATTTTTTTGTATTTTAATTACCATCATTTAAATAAATAACTGAAAATCCATCAAAGTTCATAATCGAATTATTCATCTCATAAGATTTATTCATTTTGAGTCCATTGTAATTCAAATTAAAATAGACCATAGTGCCCCTTGTTAACATCCACTTGCAACCCTAAGGTATTCCCAGCATTTAAATTGAACAACATCATTGGTATGCAAAGAGCTAGCATAACAGGAACCTTGGAGAAATTATCTGTTGTAATTTCTTTGCAAGCAGAGGATTTTGGGACTCAGATCCTACCGGAGAGTGTGCTTTCACAATTGGGTGAAAACACCACTCAACAGATTGGCGCTAGAAGGAGGGCCTGATTGGTTTACTTTATTTTGATTTTCATACATGAGTAATATCTTTTTGATTTGATTTTGAAATCATCTCTTAAATCTCACAAAAGCTAAACTGCAGCTTTTGTTTTTCTTTTTGTTGCAGGTTTTCTTTGAAATAATCGAGGGTTTCATCAGGCAAGCTGGACCCACCGCGTCGTATTGCGACCAGGTCCCAAACAACCGGGGAAACCATTTTTCATGACCTTACGCTCACTGGTACTCCCAAGAATAAAACCAAGCAAGTCGTAAGCTTACCAATCACAAAAGACCTTTTTTCTCCAGGAACATCGAGTGGACCTACACCAGTGATATCAGTTGCCACTAGTGTTCCTATTGTCAGTAATATTTCCACTGCTCTTGTAGGGTTGTCTTCATCGATTTTGAGTCAAATGGCTCAACCTCCAACAGCTCCTTGGTATGGAGCTAACAATATTCCTTTGAACATTGCAGGGGATATCCATGAAATCCCCAAGAACATAGAAATATTTTTGCCTAAATACAAACCAGATGGCCCAAGAACAGCAGAAGAACATATCCAAGCCTATAGGGATGTTTTAATTAGGCTGCAAGTCCAACATGAGGATGTGGCTTGCAGACTTTTCCCCATGAGCTTAGATCCAATAGCATATGAATGGTATATATGCTTACCAACCGGTTCAATCACTTCATGGGCGCAAATGGAGAACGCCTTTGTTAATCAATTTAGGTCACCCTTGGATCCCGCAACCATTTACAATCAATTTATTACATGCAAAAGGGGCCAGGGGGAACCAATCAGAACATTTAATCAAAAATTCCAAAAGTGCTATAATAGAGCAGTTCGACATTTTGCCATCGATCCCGCAGTGGCTTTGCAGATATATTTTGGGGCATTGGACCCCATGACAGCCATGTTTGCAAGATGAAATCCTCAAGTCACCACGCTAGCTCTAGCCTATAATGAAGCCATGACCATCGAGCAACAAATGACACCACAGGGCTATGGATTTCCCCAGATGCCTATGATGGGACAATATGCTCCATATGGTCAAGCTCCCTTGGCAAATCAGATCATGGCACCACAAATGCCAAGCATGAACGCCTTCCCATATCAACAACCGTATCCACCAACACCTGCGTATGCACCCATTCCAATCCAACCAATTACATCCATTCCACCTGTTCCCGCATTTTTGCAGAATAGTCAATCGACTATGCAAGGAACCAACCAAGTTAATTCTCGGGCTATAGTTCCTTTCCCAAATCCAACTCCGATTCAAAGTGTCAATCCATACGGGAATCAAATTCCTCAAAACCCGACCCAAATGTTGAATCAAGACCCCACCAATTACGCAAATCCAACGAGGGTTAACAACAATGTGATTCCACCGAAGGAGATTTATTCAGAGGTCGAAGAGCTCAAGAAAATAGTTCATAAACTGAGCAATGACATGGTTCAAAAGCAGAAGTATGAATCCCATGCCCCTCACTCAAATCAAAATTTTAACAATAGAGGGAGACATTGGAACACAAAGCCAAACAATGGGGGAGTACCCGCTCCCATTGCTAATCAACTAGATACTTTTGCAGGACCTAGTCAATCCAATTCCCTTTTGAATCTTTCAGATTTGGCATGGGAAAGGGGGTGTAGGTTGCACAACACAAAAGAACACAATGAGAGGAATTGTCCTGAAATTGCTAGATACACTCATTGTCTTCAGGCACAAGTTGATGATTTGGAACCGGTATCAAATGAGGGTCCATCGCAACATCAAGATGATAACATTATGGTGATGGAAACTCGTATATCATCAAGAAGGTGAGAGTGAGGAAGAAGAAGACGAAATTTTGGAATAGGAGGTGCAAGCTTTTCGAGATTTTAGAAAGGGGAATCATGGATACCATTTGAGAAGTAAATCTAAAGCCCCTAAAACCTCATCAACACCTCCAAACAACTCTATTCTTCCTCCGGATACTAAGGCAGATAATAATCCTCCTCCTCCACTCAGAAGAGAAATGTCTAATGACGTGCAGAAGACAATCAAATTCAAAAAACCAAACTATGACATAGTGGAGGATCTAAAGAAGTCCAAATCTAGCCTTTCGTTCTTGGACGCGGCTAGATTGCCTGGCCAAAAGGAGGCGTTGATAAAGGCTCTGAACTCACCTGATCAAATGTGGAAGGGAAAAGGAGTTGAGTCCCATCTGATTTTATGAAAGGAGAGATGGGATGTCCCGCCATTCTTATTGACTCTAAGAATTGCGGGTAAGAATTTGCATAACTGTTTGGTGGACACGGGTGCCACGAGCAACCTCATGCCTTCGGAGATATGTCAAATGCTAGGTCTGCAACCTGTTTCATCCAAATGCAAGGTCCTGCAATTGGACCGATCGGAGGTAAATGTGGTAGGGACCCTATATGATGTCAAAATTCAATTAAATTCTGAACCCAGGGTCCAGCAGGTTGTCGACATTCTGGTTGTTAATATCCCAAGTAGATATGGAATGCTACTTGCGAGGGATTGGATGAAAACTCTGAATGGCTATTTTTCAACAGACTGCTCACATATGTGGCTACCCTGGAAAGGAATTGCAAATCAAATCAGAGTGGAAAATGAACCGAGGCTTAAAGAAATCATAACAAAATTTAACAAGCCGAATGAAGTTCAGTTTTTTGAGCCAGAACTGGGGGTTTATGCACTTGATGTTGAGGAAGCTATTGAAGAGCCTAAAGAGGAAACATGTCATGGTGGCTCTTCTGAGGAAAATGATTGCACATGGTTGCTCAGGTTTGATGGATCAAAATCTAGACAAGGAGCAGGAGCTGGAGTCGAGCTCACTGGTCCAGGAGGTAAACCATTATTGGCTGCTTACAGATTGCAATTTCCTTGCACGAACAATGTGGCAGAATACGAAGCATTGATCTTTGGTTTACGTCTAGCATTGAGCAAGCAAGTTAAATGCTTGAAGGTTTTGGGAGATTCTGAACTGGTAGTCAAGCAGATCAAAGGACAGTATACATGCCGTGACAGAAGACTGAGCCTTTATAGAACTAGGGTTATGGACCTCATTGAGGAATTCGACGCATTCAATATAGCCCTTATTTCTAGAAAAGGAAATCGAATAGCAGACTCTCTTGCAGTCACCACGGGCATGTTAAACCCGGTTGATATAAAAAGGTGTAAAAAGTTCTCCATTGAATTGGTTCCTTGTCCATCAATACCCGATAATGTCAAGAATTTCCAGGTTTTTGAAAATGACAGACACATCTTCAAATTTGTCACGAACTCGGGTATTTTTGAAAATCGGGTGATTGATGAGGAGCAAAGGTGGCAAGATGAAACAGAAAACGAGAGTGAAACCGCATGTCAATCCAACAAAATACCTAAAGACGTGGTTTCATTGGAGAAAATGTTCGACGTGGGATACAAGACCAAAAAAGGAAAAAGGGTCCCACTCCCCAAAGATGCATGTGATTCAATTAATCTAGGGAGTGCAGACAATCCAAAGGAGGTGTACATTGCAAAGGCATGTACAGCTGAAGAAAGGAGCAACATAATACGGGCATTGAAGCATTACATAGATTGCATTGCTTGGAATTACAATGAGCTGAAAACATACAACCAAGACATCATCACACATACCATCCCTTTGAAGCCAGACTCCAAGCCTTTTAGGCAAAGACAACGAGTTGTTAACCCGCTATTGGAGCCTTTGATCGAAAAGGAGGTCAAAATATTATTGGAAGCGAAAATCATTTTTCCTGTTAGGCACTCAACCTGGGTTGCTAACCTCGTTCCAAGTAAGAAAAAAGAGTGGAGAGATTAGGTTGTGCATAGATTTTCGAAATCTTAATAAAGCCTCTCAAAAGGATAATTATCCATTGCCATCAATCTGATGAAATTCTACAAATGGTAAATGGATCTGAAATGATGTCCTTTCTTGATGGGTATTCTGGATACAACCAAATTCTTATACATCCAAATGACAGGATGAAAACAACCTTCACCACCAAGTGGGGGACATTTGCATATAAGAGAATGCCATTTGGACTGTTAAATGCTGGTGCAACATTTCAACGTGCCATGGACTATGCATTCAAAGGGCTTATAGGCAAATGTATCATCGTGTATGTGGATGATATTCCAGTATTCTCAAAAAAGAGAGAAGACCATGTCAAAGATTTGAAGAAAGTGCTCCAAAGATGCAGAGAACATGGAATTTCCTTAAATCCCAAAAAGTGCATTTTCGGAGTAACAAAAGGAAAATTGCTTGGTCACATCATTTCAAAAGAGGGCATATCCATCGACCCATAAAGGATACAAGCTATCCAAAACTTACCTCTCCCAGGTAGTAAAAAAGAATTGAGATCTTTCTTTGGGCAGGTTAATTTTGTGAGGAAGTTTATCTCTAGCTTTGCTGAGATAGCCAAACCTCTGAACAAGATGCTCAAGAAGGATGTGGATGTAAAATGGAACGAGGAAAGTAGGGTGGCCTTTCAGAACATCAAAGATGCCATTTCCAGAGCCCCTGTCCTCATAAGTCTAGACTATTCCAAACCTTTCTATATTTATGCTTTCGCATCGTAACACTCTTTTGCGAGTGTCTTAACCCAGAAAGGTGAGGATAGTGCAGAAAAACCCATAGCATTTTTAAGTGCCCCCCTAAAAGATGCTCAATTAAGGTATTCAATCCTTGATAAGCAGATGTACGCACTTTTTAAAACGGTAAAAAAATTTAGGCATTACATTGTGCACAACAGAGTTATTGCCATCGTGCCTGACCCTGCTGTTAAGACCATGTTTTTACAAAATGAACTAGGTGAGAAAAGAGGGAAATGGATTTCCACCATCCAAGAATTTGATCTCGAAATCCAACCTATGAAACTAGTTCGAGGACAGGGACTGGTGAAGGCGATCGCTGAAAATAATCCGCAAATAACATGCCAATACTCGAATACATAATACATTGCTAAGGATGACTGGTATGTTGATATTGTGCAATTTTTATTGAATGGTAAGTGTCCTTCTAATCTGAATTCAACCCAGAGAAGAGCTTTAAGGCTTAAGTCTGTCAATTATCTGATGAAATCTGGTGTTCTTTACAGGAAGAATCATGAAGGGATCTACCTGAGGTGCCTGAACAAAGAAGAAGCCGCCAGGGTGTTGCAGGAATTTCACGGGAAACATGGAACCGGTCATGGTGCGGCAAATGCTACAACGCATCAAATCCTGAGAGCAGGATACTACTGGCCCCACATTTTCAAAGATGCACATGCCCATGTACGATCTTGTCATATCTGTCAAGTGGCTGCCAATAGAGAAAGAAATGCAGCCATGCCATTACAACCTGTAGTTGAAATGAGACCATTTGCACAGTGGGGACTAGATTTCATTGGGGTTATTAACCCAAATTCTTCCGATTCTCATAAATTCATATTGACAGCTACAGACTACTGTACAAGGTGGACAGAAGCGATTCCTACTAAACATGCCACCACGGACGTTGTAATAAAATTCCTTGAGGACCATATTATAACAAGATTTGGAATGCCCGATTCTATTGTCAATGACAATGGTAAAGCTTTTATTTCTACACAATTTGCAGATTGGGCATATGACAACAAAGTGAGCTTAAAGTTTGCATCTAATTATTACCCTCAAGGAAATGGTTTGGCCGAATCTTCAAATAAAAATTTGTTGAACACCATTAAGAAATTGCTGGAAAAGAACCCTCGGGATTGGCACAGCCAATTGAAGTTTGCCCTTTGGGCAGATAGGACCAGAGTAAAAGAATCCATAGGGAATACTCCCTATCATTTGGTCTATGGGCAAGACCCGATATTTCCTGCAAATTTGAAGTTGCAGACCTTGCATTTCATACAAGAGTACTTGGGGACAGATGATCAAGTTGAAGCCAGGTTAAGTCATTTGTTGCACCTTGATGAAAAGAGAGAAGAAGCCATGAATCACATGAATAAACACCAGGAAGTTATCAAGAGATGGTTTGACAGAAGGGCCAAAATTAAGTCCTTCAGAATTTCAGATTTGGTATTACTATGGGACAAAAGACATGAGGAAAAAGGGAATCATCAAAAGTTTGATTGTCTTTGGTTAGGCCCCTATCAGATTTCAGAAATTCTCGGGAAAAATACCTTCAGGCTAAAAACTTTAGAAGGGAAATATTTTATGCTACCGGTTAATGGGCAGATTTTAAAGCATTATTTTAGCCCTTAGGTTGTGAGAGTTTGATGTTATTCTTTTCGGTTTTGGTGGGGATTTTCAGATTTTGTTTTCATTGTTTAGGATTGTTAGTCTAGTTAGGATTTAGGTTGTGGGTTTGATTTCAATTGACATGTTTTGTTTATTTTTATAAAAAAAATAATAAAAAATAAATAATAAAAAAAATTGAGATGTCAACTTATGCTTAAGATTAGGAGAATATGAAATATTGGAATTGTCTTGTAAAAGCTCCACAAGTCACACAAACATTTTAAGTTATATCGTTTGAAATTTGTGATGCATGAAGTAGTCAGTTTTGTATGGCAAATATTTCATTTGCAATTCAAGAGATAATGCATTCATGTTACATCTCACTTTACATATACATTCCATCTTAGTTGCATATGCATCTTAGGTACAAATCATTAAAGTGTGTCAAATCCTCTTAGGGTTGTGTTATAACATAAATATAAAAAAATCCTAAGGTTGGAAACTGAGTCTTGAGATATCTAGAACCAAGCACATCTTATACATTAAAAAGGATCTTGAGCAAAATGATCAAAACCTAACTTGGAAGAAAAGGTTGGGCGAAAGAGGTTTTTCATGTCTATCCTATTATGCAACATGATCCTTAAAACAGTGGTTTTGACCACTTCCATAAAGCTTAAAGCCTAAAATCATAGTAGTAAGGATAGGGTTAAATCCTCATCAAACTTAGGTTGAGGATCCAACTCCCCAAAGCTTTGATTTGACCTACATGGAGTAGTAAGGATAGGGCATAAATTCTCATCTCGCTTAGGTTGAGAATCTGATTCCCCAAAGCTCTTATGTCTCATTTCATAATAAATCTTGGATTGGAAGGATCGTACTACTTGTCCTCTCGCAAAGGATGGGTAGTCATCCCCAAGGTCTAAGCAATAAATTAATATTTTCCATTTTTATCCAAAGCTTGGATTGGAAGGATCGTACTACATGTCCCTAGCAAGGATGGGTAGTCATCCCCAAGGTCCAAGAAGTAAAAAATTAATTTTTCCCATCTCATATTTATATTTTGGATTGGAAGGATCGTACTACATGTCCCTAGCAAGGATGGGTAGTCATCCCCAAGGTCCAAAGAAATGAAGATAAGTTTTGGATTGTGGGGTTAAGTATGCCCATGCATGGCAACATGTCTTGTCTAAAAAACAAGACCACAGATTGTCCAAAGGGTTAGACTAGCATGACCATTTCTTCCATAATTGGTTAAATTATTTTGCTCAAAGTGAGGTAATGAACTCTAAATCAGAATAGTAAGGATAGGGTTAAACTCCCATCTTGGTTAGGTTGGGAGTCTGATTCCCCAAAGTTCTGATTTCACATTCACTTGCACATGGGTTCAAGATAGTAGGGACTCATAACCAACTTTGGGATATAATAAAACAATTCATTAGTGGATCCTAAGAGGGTTTGGCAATCTTGAATGTTTGTACATGATACTAGAAGAAAGACTATGCCTTTTATAAAAGCAAAATCTCCTAGCATATTCATTAGGTTACACAAATCATTCACAATCTCACATGCATTCATGTAAAATTGACAATGGAATGTTGATCAATTTCAAACGATAGGGAATGAAATTCATTGCACACACTGAGCTAATACTTGATGATTCTGATGATTCATGTACTTCTGATCTTTGGGCATTTGTTTATATTGCTTATGTGCTAACACATGTTTTCGAGTTTGTATATGTTTCAGAGTTGGGTTCTCACTAAAATGCTCAAGAGCATTTGATAGCAGAAGTCGCCATTTGTTGTGGCTGATCCACAACACACCCCAAAATTGGGGACCCACCTTTTTTGCAGGCTTTCAAAGAAAATCTCAGTGACCCAGATGCTAAAAATCAAGAAAAAGGGGCAAAATTGCACAAGGAAGAAAAGTGTCACGATATCGCGACATGTCGCGCCATCGCTGCCAAAAATGAAAAGTGTCACGAAATCACGACATGTTGCTCCGTCACGGCCGAAAATGAAAAAGTGTCGCGAAATCGTGACATGTTGCTCCGTCGCTGCCGAAAATGAAAAAGTGTCACGAAATCGCGACGTGTTGCGCGGTCGCTATCGAAAAATGAAAAGTGTCACGAAATCGCGACATGTTGCTCCATCGCGGCCCATATAGGAGAGAGAAAGGCAAAATGGAAAGGCGTAGCGAAATCATGACATGTCACAAAATCGTGGGTCAAACTACTCAAACAAGGCAAAGCAAAAAAATTTCACAAAATCGCGAGAAGCGGCAAATGGGGCACGAAGCAGAAAGGCGTAGTGAAATCGTGACGTGTCGCAAAATCATGGTCAACGCAGTCAGCAGCAGCAAGTGGGCGGAACCGTCGTGAAATCGTGACGTGTTTGATTTTCGTGACAGAATCGAGCGGAAGGCATGAAGTGTAAAATGGTCGCGAAATCATGACAAAATCGAGCGAAAGGGCACGAAGCACAAAAACGTCACGAAATCATGACAAAAATGAGCGAAAGGGCATGAAGCGAAGAAAAGTCATGAAATCATGATAGAAAGCGATAAAGAGCACGAGTGAAAAACGTCGCGATTTCGCGACAGAAAGCCGCAGGATAGCTCCAAACGAAAAAGAGTCGCGATTTCACGACAGAAGCAAAGCGTACGGAAGAAAAATGTCAGGATTTCATGACAAGTAGCAGAGTGTACGAAACGAGAAGGCGTCGCGATTTCGTGACATGTCACGTTTTCGTGGGCAAGAAGGCAAGAAGGTCATTGGTCAAAAAATGTCACGATATCGCGACATGTCTCATTTTTCGTCTGTGGCAGAGGAACAAGCTGCATGCATAAAGACGTCATGATTTACATGGGGCCATTACGAAACATGTTGGAAATGCGAACACGTGGCATACAGGTGTCAGAGTTGCAGAAGCGTTACATGTAACAGAAAATTTCGAACGTTTCGGCATCGAGCATGAAATCAAAAGCAACGAAAAGGCGAGGAATTTGAAACGACGCATTCTGGGAGGTGAAACGAAGCGACGCAGGGTGAATCGAAGAGCCGTATCAGTTAGTATAAAATCAGAAGCACGGATCGATACAGGGGTTGGAAATTGCTGCTAGCAGAGTTGCAGAGACAAGGGCTGCATGCCATTCTGGGCCTGCACTTGGAGCAATTTCCTTCATTTGTTCTGGATTTGTTAAGCCTGGAACATTCTGTCATTGTAACTGATATATTATTTTAAGGCAGAAATACAGAGAGTTGACATCTTATTGATAAGAAAGAAGGAGTTATTATGCATGCAAGATTTAATGTTTTATCTTCCCTTTTAGATTTCTAGGCTTCTAGGTGAAGTTTAATGCAAATGTTTTTGGTTGCTTCATGCGAATGCCTAAAATCTGAAATTACAGTAAAAACCCTAGAAACCCGCACCTAGCTTATCAGGATTGTGCGAATTTGCAGATTCAATAGGTTAGGTTGCATGCAGAAAACCTCATTATCTTCGGTTTTGTCAAATCGAGATGGCAACATTCTGGACGTAGTGTAGTTCATCTATTTTGCATTTTCTTTTATTCTCAATTCTTCATTTTATTTTTTTGTATTTTAATTACCATCATTTAAATAAATAACTAAAAATCCATCAAAGTTCGTAATCGAATTATTCATCTCATAAGATTTATTCATTTTGAGTCCATTGTAATTCAAATTAAAATAGACCATAGTGCCCCTTGTTAACATCCACTTGCAACCCTAAGGTATTCCCAGCATTTAAATTGAACAGCATCATTGGTATGCAAAGAGCTAGCATAACAGGAACCTTGGAGAAATTATCTGTTGTAATTTCTTTGCAAGCAGAGGATTTTGGGACTCAGATCCTATCGGAGAGTGTGCTTTCACAATTGGGTGAAAACACCACTCAACAAGACACAAGGATTCTTTTTAACTAAAATCCCTATCAAATATTTTTGTTAATAACCTTTTAAATTGTTTTAGTAATCTTTTTTATTAATGCTTGCTCAATCCTTTTAAAAATAAATTTTTTTATCATTTTCCATCATATATGATAACTTATAGAAATAATAATCTCTAAGTGAAGAAAAAATAGATGACGAGATAACAAAACTAACTTCATTCTTGTATCTAGATCACTCTCCTCAAAATTGTACCTTCCATGTTTACCTTTATAAATATGTATTGACAAGAAACACACTTAACCACTAAAATTTTCTATAAAATATGAGATCCATCTCATGGTCTTTGCACTTATTTAAAAAATTCAAGTCCATAATCCTCTATGTCAATACCCTCCTTTAACATCTTAAGAAATATAATATGGAATGAAATATGTCCTTTATTTATTAAAATTGGCATAGAGTGTAATTCTCACAATCCATAATAAACAAAGGTTCTAAAATCAGACTATTTGAAATGAAGTTTTGGAATCCAATGAGAAAGAACCAATGATAGAGGAATAGAAACAAGAAATATAATCTTGGTGTAACCTTTACTCCTACAAAGTGTGTGCAGGTACACATACTCTCTCTCTCTCTCTCTCTCTCTCTCTCTCTCTCTCTCTCCTCATATATATATATATATATATATATATATATATATATATTCATGGTTAGAGGAAGTAGAAATTTTAGTTGAAGCTAACAAAAAATATTGATTGCCTAAATCAACTAATGATTAAGTTTACTTTAATGTTTTTCCATTGGTAATATCTATTTTATTTTGTAACAATAATGTGTTTTTTTTATCGGTAAAAAAAATCATTAAAAGTGGGTTTTGAAAGGGACCCCAAAACCTTTTTACAAAAGGTCAATAGACCAACCAGAAGGCCAAAGGGTAGGCCTTATGAAAATTAAAAAGAGCATAGGGGGATGGTCCCAAAGTGACCATCACCAATAATCCTTATAAACTAGGACACAAAATCAACCTGTACATGAGATCAACTTGAACATGGGATCAAACTGGGATGCAGGATCATCCCATACAGAAAAATTCAAAAAAATCCTGCCAAATGTGACTAGGATTTAAAAAGGAGAATCCCAGCCAAGGCTAGAAAATTTTAAAATTAAAAATCTTGCCCAAGGAGAAAACTGGAAAACTGAATCCCGCAAAGGAGAAACTGGAATTCAAAACCACTTGAAAAGAAAAAATTATCTCGAGAGAAGAAGCTAGACCAAATAAAACCATCAAGTAAATTTGAAATATGCAACAACAAAGAAGAATCACATCCATGAGAGCATGGGGTCAACAGATACTATCCCAGCAAGGAAGATCCCGACCAAAAGGTCACGGGACCATCACAAACTAGTTGAGTATGAAAAACCCATCCAAAAAGGCATAAGAAAACCACAAACCCATCCAAAATGGGCCAAGAAGCAAATAGGTAAATCTAAAACCCCAAATATAGCAAGGATAATCCCATGAATAGTTGAAAGAGAAAACATGACCTAGAAATTGGATCAGTAGACACTAGAAATCTCGATAGGCCATAAGATCTCTTTGTAGAGGAGACTGAATACGTAAGCTAAAGAGAGAGTCCAAAGACACCAGCCACCAAGAAGACCCATTATTGGAGCAATCCTGGATATAAGAATTTGTAGGCCCAAAATGGCCACATACTTAGGAAAATTTATAAAATTTTTCCTAAGGCATGAATATCTCATTCCTCACACGTTGCAGTGTATTTTTGGAGCGAATCCGCAACAAAAGCTACAAATCCGCCAAACAGTTAGTGAAATTTTGTACTTGGAGCAATTCTACATAATTTCTTATGTCTTTGGCTCTAGACTGGCGAAACGTCCTAAATCCACAAAATTTTTTGGATAAGGATGATGTCAGCATAAAAAAAGTACAAATTGGTGATCGCTTTGTATTTTTAACATCCTTTGAGCAGCTAAGTGTTGGAGAGCCCGATTATGGAGAGCGTATAGACTATTTTTGTTTGAAATGGTGATAGAAAATGAAAAGTAAAGCAAATGGATGTGTATTCATGACAAAGGTAATTTTGACTAACTTTCTTTCGGATTGGTGACACGTAGCATTTTTCACAAAGGCTAGTGTGGAATAAGGGAAAAGTTACTTTACATTGTAGCGGGTCCGAAATTGTAAGCTAAAATAATACACTTGCTTGGGTCCGAAATGAAATCCGTAAAATTTTTTAAGAGAACATGATGTCATCAATATTTTTGTGTGGATTTTTGAAAGTCTCAAAGGCCAACAAAGAAAAACAAAGGATAAGGAGCAGATTTCATCCCGCTTCAGTTTTAGTGTACTTTTGTGTCAGATTGGTGTTTCGCAATTTCTAAAGTATAAAAGGTGACATCATTGATTTTAAAAGTGGAATGGTGTTCTGATCTCTCCTTGCCATTGTATCAAATTTATTTTAGATTAAATCATAGCCATACGATGGGGAAGATCAACGGTTGAGATTTTGCCAAGAATTTTGAAGCATATAAAAGAAATTTCTCACCGAAATTAAAATACAATCAGTTGGAGGAGGAAGCCAAAGAATCAAGGGTTTCAATAAGACAATAACCAAAGACAGTTATAGATCTATGGTGGAAAAGGGCCTCCAAGAAATATTAACAATGCATACATGTTCTCCAATGACTAGAACTCCAATAAGTTCCAAACAACCAGCAAGTTTTATAGGATTCATGTTGTCATGGTAGTCTATTTCATGTAGGATGAACCAGTAAGGAAATGTTAGCAAGAACGCTCTGTTGAGTTGTTTAAAAAGGAATATTTGTAATGTTCTTTAATATTTTAATTTTACAAACTATAAATAGAGTTCAAACCCTCAATTTTAAGGGTTGGCTCTAGTGTGTTTTCCTGTGCTACTATAAATATTCCCAAGGACTAATTAAAGGAGCATTATATTGATTTTTGCCTCAAATTTTATGTCTTCATAATTCAATATTAGAGGTTCAAATTCTTAAGTTGTATTTCTATAAATACTTGAATGGTTAGTTTGTTTCATATTAATAGATTACTAACTACTAGGGTAATTGAAATCTACTTCTGAATTAGATCTTTATTGTTAGGGAGTGCATTTTTGTAAAATCTAGATATTGATTAATTCTACTATTTGGATTATCATTGTTTGGATATTGAAATTGTTATCTGCAATATTTCTCTAATGTTCTTTAATGAATGAAAGTGCATTTAATTTGGGATAATGTTGATCTGAGTAATGTGCATTCAAATTGGTTTATGGGAGCTTTTAGTTGTAATGATATGTTGTAAGCCTATATGTCCATTGTTGTTCACATTTTCTAACCCTAATATTTTCTTACCCTAATCTCTAAAACCCCAAGTGAGCATAATTATGTCAACATCCTGTTTAATTTAATGAGGAACTAGCCTACTCTGGAGGTTGTATTTAAAACCCCTGTTTTAGTCCATCCAATATTGAGTACTGAGCTATAGCTATCGGGTGCATGCTTGGATAAAAGTAGGAAAATAGATAGCTGCAGTGTTGAGTAAAACTTGATGCAATTTAGTGTCCAACAATTTTTGGCATGCCCAGTGGGACCAGTTCATAAGGAACATGAAAACCCATCATATGATTTATTGTTGTATCCCTACCCGAAGGAATCAATATTTGGTGAATTATCTTGACCTTGTAAGCGAAGAATAGCAAATTCACCTAGCAACTCTCTAGTCATTAAACCCATAAAAGAATTACCCCTATAGACCAATGTCCTTTCATGTATACCAGGTCTTTCGAAAAGAATAATCCTAACTCCTTTTCTATTATGAATTACCTTATAGAGGGTCTGTTGTTGTTATTAGTTTCAATCAAGATTTCCTCTCAGATTAAGAGCTTCCTAATGAAAACCCTACAGTTAATCCAACAGTCCCTCCAACAGACATACACCTAGAAATATGGCAAAAAATATGGCCCTGAATCAGCCATTACAAAAGTACCCCAGCTAGAACATAGTCGGTACCTTGAGATTAGCCTAAATGAATATCATTCCCCAGGCTATTTCTAAGGCTATCCCCACTTATGATGTATCTAGGAAGATAGCTTATGAGCACTATCAGGATATTTTAAATCTAGCAGCAATTCACAACATAAAAAATGAGGATATTATTGTAAGAGTTTTATCCTTGTTCTTCATAGGAAATATTTTGCATTGGTTTAGAAATCTAAAATATAACACCATCACCTCATGGAAATCATTGGCTGAGCCATTTGTGGAAGAATTTAATGAATCTACTAACCCTTTCTCCCTGTTCAACCATTTTACATCCATGCAAAAATATCAACAAGAAATTGTCTTAGATTTCAATTTAAGATTTAGCAAAACATTGAAGATAATTCCCCCTACAGCTAGACCAATTGCATGTTTGGCCTATATGTATTATATCCAAGATCTCGAATTAGATCTAGGTTTAAAAACACAATAATATAGAGTAGAAACCTTGCCCCAAGTTTATAATGCAGTAGTTCATGCTGAGAATATCCTAATTAATGTGGGGAGACTACCTCCCAAAACTGTGCTACCTTATAACTCAGAAACTACTAATGGCCAAAGCCAAACTACAAACCCATATTACATGGATCCCCTTTCTTTATCATCCACATATCCACAAATGAATGCAATCCCTCAACCAAAACCATCATCCTCTATAGTTCCTTTCCCTCCCTTTCCTTCTCAAACATCCCAATATTTTTTTGCTATTCTTGTCACGACCCGCTACCCTCTAAGCCTATCAATAGGATATTAATTTATCTTGGGATCATTTAATGTTCAACAAAAAATGTCATAGACCCTAAAGAATTTTACAAAATTCCAATTTAGGAATTTTGAAGGAATTTAGGATGGAAAATAATAAAAAATAATTAAGCATGTCTAATGTTTAATAATAAGGTTAATTGCATTTAATATTAATTCAATTAAATTTCCAATTCTTATTGGACAAAATTGGGCACTAGTGTTATTTAATACTCAAAGCCTATCCTATTTCCCCTCATGGCATAATCTGGTTGGTGGAGAGAAAAGTGAGATTTTCTCCTCTATTTTTTTAATTAGGGATGCTTTGGAGGGATGTCGACCAAAGGGGGACACAAAACAAAAAAATGGACCACCTATCTTATCCTTAGTATGACTCTTTCTTTCTTACTTTTGGCTTACACTCCACATGGTAGCTTTAGGATGACTAGAATGGTAGGTGGGATTCTTCCAATTTCAATCACCCGTCTACCAAATAGTAGTAGATAGCCACCCTTTTTATTAAAATAATGAGGTGTCCACAAAGTGGACCCAATTTTTATTGAACTTTAAATGGCTTTAGAATTATTAAAAATATATATAATAATTATCCCATCCTTTTGGGAATTATCCATTTGGCTTCCCTACATTGGTGGAAATAAAAGGGAGATCTCTCCTATTATCATTAATAGTCCTAGCTTTGTATCTATTATATACCTCAATAGTATTAGTTTTGTATTTGTTCCCATGAAAAGGGAACATAAAACAAGAGAAGGTCACCTACCTTATCCTTATTTGGACCCTCTTCTACTTCCTGGATTACCCTCTACGTGACATGATAAGTCTTAAGGGACCCAAGGCATATTTTAAATATAAAATAATAAGGCCACTATTAGGCCATAAGTGGGAAATTTTCCTATAAATAGAGGACACCTTGGGAAGAAAGGAGTATAGAGGAAATCTTGGAGCTTAGGGAGTATGCTCTCCACTTCGGTGGATTAGAAACCAAAAAGCTTTGGGAGAGTACTAAATTTTAGGCTAGGAAATCTTGGACTCAGGGAGTATGCTCTCTACCTTATTGGTAGATCAGAAACCAAAAAGTCTTTGGAGGGTACTAAGTCCTAAATTAAGGGCATTTGGCCAATATGAGTAGACTAAAGAGGTAAATCTGGAAGTAAGCATAGACGGAGGCACAAAAAGGAAGTAGGAGACAAGCTTTGAAGACTAACAAGAGAAGTCTAGTTCATCCCAACATGGTTTATGAGGTTGGATCTCTCCTTTGTAGAAACTATGTTATATTTGAATTTGTAGGATGAACAAAATCATGAGAGTGTTTTGGAAAATACTTAGATAGTGGTTTTTTTTAAAGTATTGTGGTAATACTTAGATAATGGACTCTCTAATATATTGAGGAAATATATCATAGAGATGCATAGATATAGTGTGGAAATTTATATTGATGATATGCATAATTATAGTTGAGGGAATACATTGCTTATTTGCTTGAATAGAAAAATAAGGAAGCATTGAATAATTTAAGTGATGTGGGGTCCCTCTACATGGAAGAGTAGGAAGGTTTTCCTTGTATACTAACCAACCTAGGGTGAATATTAACCCATGGTAGGTTAAATGGATGGCCACATGGTGGCTAGGAGCTAGAAGTGAAAAGAAGCTTAGGTAGCCAATGGGGGCTATGTGAACAATGAATAGTGTATAGAGAATAGTAAATAATGAATAGTGAATAGTGAATATGAATAGTAACTCTAGCACAAAATGACTAGAATTCAATGTCTACACATGTCGATTATGTGTGTAGGAGGATGAACGTAGCATTCATTTTATTGTGAATAGTGAATAGTAACTGGTGAATAGTAAATGAATAGTGGAAATATATAACCAGTTGATAGGGAAGGGAAAATAACACCCTTTTTACTATGTTTAATGTAATCAATTTTTTGGGTTATTCTGGGTTTTGAAGACAACAAATTAGGAAAACCCCCTCAAGGGAGGGGGAGAGGAAGAAATCCTAAACAATCTAAATGAAGTTCCTCTCATGGAAAGTGAGAGGCATCAATGGCCTTCCCAAACATAGGGAAGTGAGTACAATAAGAAATCAAGTGAATCCAACTATTATGATGTTGCAAGAAACAAAAACTGATGAGATTCAATCAAAAAAAATATTAAAAAATTTTGGAATCAATGGGATATGGTTTGCAAATCAGCCAGAGGAGCATCTGGAGGCCTTATGACTTTTTGGGATCCCCGGATAGTAGAAGGATAGTTTTTTATTTAAGGAAATAAATAGCAACAGGTCGTGGACCCTTTCAAATATTTATGCCCCGACTTCAATTCAAGGGAGAGCTCTATTGTGGGATTACTTAGGCAATCTGAGTGAAATCTTCCATAATGTCCCCTAGATTCTGGATGGGGATTTTAACACTCATCTTTACCCTTTAGATAAAATGGGTGGAAATGGACCACCTATCAAGAGCATGGATGAGTTTAATGACTTTTTGAACTCCAACATGTTGATGGATGTAAAACTTAGAGGAGCGAATTATACATGGAGCAATCGGCGGATAGGGTGTCATCTCATTCAAGAAAGGCTTGACAGGTTTTTTCTATCAAAGGAGGCTACAACTCTGTTCAGTGATTCTACCCTGCAAGCCCTTCCTAAAATTACCTCTAATCATAATCTCATTTTTTTGGAGATCCCTAACTCTCTGTCCTTCAAGAAACCTTTCACATTTCAATCTATGTGGATCTAACATTCCAGTTTCAGAGATAACTTAAGTCGGTGGTGGCAGCAACCTGTTAGGGGTAGTGCAGCTTTTAAACTTGCTGACAAATTAAAGTTTGTTACGAAAAAGATTCGAACTTGTAATAAAGAGGTCTTTGGTAACCTCTTTGAAAATAAAAAATAGGTTATTGAAAGTTTGAAGATAATTGATCAGAGGATCCAACATGGTGATGCTGATGAAACTACTAGGCAAGAGGAACGGATAAAACTAGCAAAGTTTCATAACATTTTGGCCTGTGAGGAAATCTATTGGAGGCAAAAATCAAGGGCTATTTATTTGAAATATGGAGATTTAAATTCCAAATTTTTTCATTTCACCACACTTAGAAACAAAAGCAATAACAAGATAAAATTAAAAAAAAAAAAAAACAGATGGTTCTATTACTCAAGACTTAACAGAAATCAGAAAGGAGGTAGTAACTTATTTCAATTCTATCCTTGGTTAGGAATCGCAGTGCAATGAGGAGGCCAAAGATATTCTCTTGCAATCCATTCCTAGCATAATAAATGAGGATATAAACCTTAAGCTTCTATCTCCCTTTTCTGATGAGGAAATTAAGGAAGCCTTGTTTAGCATGGAGCCATACAAAGCCCAGGGACCCGATGGCTTTCCCCTTGTTTCTATCAAGCTTTTTGGGACATCGTAAGTGAGGATGTAATTTATGTTGTCAGAGAATTCCAAGCAAGCAATCATATCCCAAAATGTCTCAACTCTACTTTTATTTCTCTAATTCCTAAGAAGCAAACCCCTGAATCTATGGTTGACTTCAGGCCAATCAGTATGTGCAATGTTTCTTACAAGATCCTAACTAAAGCCATTGCAAATAGAATGAGAGATATTTTTCCCCACATCATATATCCATGCCAAGGAAATTATGCCCAAGGTAGGTCAATCTTGGATGGAGTTATCACAGTTCATGAAGCTTTGCACTCTGCTCATAAGACTAACAGGTCTGTTTTTGCCCTCAAGCTTGATATGAACAAAGCATTTGATAGGCTAAATTGGGACTTTCTGATTGTTGTCCTCCTTAAGTTTGGTTTTCACCACCAATGGGTTAATTTGATCAAATAATGCATTTATAAAGCATGGTTCTCGATTCTAGTTAATGGAACAACTACTGGTTACTTTCAAAGTCATAGAGGAATTCGGTAGGGGGACCCTATTAGCCCCATGTTATTCATAATTATGGCAGAAGCTTTAGGCAAAACCATAAAAAATGCTTGCATTTCAAGGCTAATATCGAGAATCAAGGTAACATATCTCACTAGGGTTGTTTCTAACCAACAATTCATTGATGATATCCTTCTATTGACTAAGGCATCAACGGTTGAGGCCAAAATAATTAAATACATCTTGCAACTCTACGAGGACGCTGCTGGTCAGAAAGTTAATTTCAGTAAAAACAAGTTATATTTCTTGAACACCCCATTAAGAGGCAAGGAAGGATTGCAAAAATTTTAGGGTGTGATATAGAAAACCTCTCCACTTTGTATCTTGGTCTCCCTCTTTTCATTAGTTCTGTGAGAGAGTCAATGTGGGACAGGGTTATTGAAAGAATTCAAAAAAAACTTGCTAGATGGAAAGGTCATCTTCTATCTCAAGCAGGAAATTTGACCCTCACTAAGGCCTCTCTTCAGAGCATTCTAGTCTAATTCCTCTCTGTTTTCAAAGCCCCTATGAAGATTTTGTTGGCAATTTTGGGTACCTTGGGTACATTGCCTTTGCTCATGTGTTGATGTTGTCATTGATGTCAAGAAGCGGAAGGGTTTTTGTGAAAACCAAGGCAGACAAAATAAAAGGTTTTATTTAAAACCATGGACAACAGATTTGAAATGGGTTTTTCTTAAAACCCAAGTTGGCTCTTCGTTTCGTTGAAAAAGGTGCCCCGGTGATGAAGATATTTAAATTTAATATTTAGTTTAAATTTTATTTATTTAAAATTTAAATTAAAATATTAAAATAAATTAAAGTGCCGACGTGTTAATCGATGCATCTTAGTGCATATAAAAGGTGGCATTGGAATTCATTAAAGAGGATGAAATTAATATCGATTTTTGTGCATTGTCTGCGTCAGCGAAGAAAGAGCACGACTTGGGGAGAGAAAGAGATATGTTTCATTCGCATGAAAAAGATGAAGGATCAATTCATGGTTTGAGCTTGTTATTAATATATCCTGCGACGCAAAAACAAAATGCACAAAAATCGAGAACACTAGCACCAGGGGAAGAGGACAAAAGGTTTCACAATTCTCGAGGAGAACAAAGACCAGAGATAGAGCTTTCTTATTGGATTTCAGTCGAGCAAGCAGCGCTGACGGTAGTTGTATTGCATAGTTGAGAAAGAGACTTCCTTGTTATTCGTGTTTCGTGCGACACAAGGTCTTGGCATTGGTTGTAGAATGAAAATGGAGTACGTGCTCCCTTGGAGACAAGTGGGGTGCTAGCCCACGTGTTTGACCCTCTCAAGTTAGGGTGCAGGCTAGCATAAATTACAGATTCAATTCCTTGCAGTGACGGACGACTGCACATTCGAAGTTTAGCCGCCCATCCAGGATAACACCGTGGTCAAAGCAAGACATTCTTAGCAGCGCGAGATCTCGCAAAAGATGAGGTCAATCACGCGATCATAAAACACCAAGGTACATATTTCTGTCTATAAAACAAAGGGAAGTTATACATTTCAGTGGGTAAAGTTTAATTTAAGGGAGTCATAAGGTTTGAGAATTTTTATAGTATAAAGTTGGTTTTTGAGGCATAAGGTTTAGTAGGCTGTGGTGTTTGGTTTTGAGAGTTATAAAGATTTAGATGTTTGTGAGATTAAAAGATATTATATGTAAAAATACTTAGAGAGGTGTAATAAGTTGTTGAAATAATTCTTGTGATTTAGTTTATGGTACAAGTGGTTTTAGGAGAGATAAGGAAGTTGTGCAATTAGAGACCTTGGTGATGATTATTGAAAAATGGAGTAATGTTGTAATGTTGTGATCTACTAACCTTTGTGAAGATTGGCAAAAGAACTTTGTGATTGTGGCAGATTTCCAAAGGGGTTCCTTCACTTCAATAAGGTATGGGCACATTCTTCTTATGAGCATGAGTGGTGTATGTTATTCTTGAAATAAGATTGGAGTGAAAAGGTTTTCAACAAGGTTTCCTTTGGTAGAGTGTAAATCCTATTTTCTGTTTTTGTTGAAGACTACTTATGCATTGTTATCATTGATGAGAGTTTTGGTGAATGCATAATTTTGGTTTGAGGTAGTGGAAGCATTGTGCACTAGGGTTTATGATTGTGAGTCTTGCTACTTGCTTTGAGTTGGTGAAACCCTTAGTTGGTTGTTTTGATATTGATGGATGAGGTGCTTCCATAGTGGTTGTGTTGATCAAGTTAATGCTTTACTTGATACATGATATTGGGCTTACTCCATTGAGTTGATTTGAACAAGTTATTCTATGCATTTGGTGATATTGTGTGGGTGGCTGTTTTGTTCAAATATCTTTGGAGGGAAAAGGATTTCTACTTGTTTCCTTTTCTAGTGATGATTGGTTGAATGCTTCAAGGTTAATGTTGAGTTGAATGATGTTGGTTAAACCTTGTCTTTGAGCATTGTTTTTGAAGCCCTAATTGGTTGAGAAAAGATATTGGTTGTTGGAAAGAACATGAGTATCATTGTTATATGAGATATTGCATAGTTGGCAATTGTTGGGTTGTGTTTCATGTATACTACATCTATCTTATTCTTTTGAGATTTGAGATTGAGTTGAGATTGAGATTGGGAGTTAAGTATAGAACATATTGATTCTCTAACAATTCTCTTTATGCTTCTATGAGGTGGATGAATCACATTGGGTCTCTAACAATTATCTTTGTGGGTTCATGCCAAGCAAGTGTTTTTGATGGACTTGTGAGCAGGTTTTGGATAGGTTCCATTGGGGACTTGTGAGCAGGTTTTGGACAGGTTCCTATGGGGACTTGTGAGCAGATTTGGACAGGTCTTAGCAGAGGACTTGTGAAGCTGAGGTTGATAGTTCTATCAGAGAACTTGAGGACAGAGGTGCATTGGTTCTATGAGAAGAACCTGAGGACAGATTTGTGCCAGATCGAAGGACTGTGTTTGGTGCTGATCAAAGACAGAGGACGAGGACATTTGTGCTAGACCGAAGGACTGTGTTTAGTGAAAATTCGAGGACCAGCTTTGAGGTGATAGAGTTGAGGACAGAGGTCTCCAACCAGAGCAGGGAAGACAGGTGTCTTCTGTGGATAGAGTTCCATTTGCTAAGGGCAGCGGAGGCAGAGGTCTTCTAGAGGATCACCAGCCAGAGCAGAGGTAGGGGAAGGTATCTCCTTTGAGCAAAGGCTCATAAATTCAGATTGGGGGAAGGTTTCTCCTTTGAGTCGAGGCTCATAAACATTGTAATTGGGAAGGTTTCCCAAAGAACTTTGAGATAACTTTTAGAGAAAAGTTTTGTGGATGAACCATAAATTGTTGTGTCACTTTGTGGATGGTTTTGTGCATTGCTTTGATATTGCTTTGGGTATATTGCTTTACTGTTTTGAAGTATAAAGGAAAAAGTAAAAAGAGGTCTTATACTGTTCACCCCCCCCTCTCAGTATAAGCTTGTGTTCTTCAATTGGTATCAGAGCGGGTTCCTTCGGAAGGTTTAACAACTTGAAGGAAAAGCTAGTAAAGAACACAATGGATCATTCAAGTGGCAATGCAGCACCTATTCTTGATGGGTTAGACTTTGGTCTTTGGAGTGCAAGGATGAAGGTTCATCTAATGGCACTTGGGAATGAGGTTTGGGAAGTAATTGAAGATGAGTACACTATTCCTGAACATGGTCTTAATACTAAAGAAGAGAGGCTCCTACATCACAGCAATTCAAAAGCAATGAATGCAATCTTGAAAGGCTTACAGAAAGCAGATCTCACCAAAGTGATTCACTGCAAGACAACTAGTGAAATGTGGAATCAATTGAAGGTGGTTCATACAGGTGATACAAATGTCAGAAAGGCCAAGTTGAGACACTTCAAAGGTATGTTTGAACAACTCAAAATGAATGATGATGAAAATATTAGTGACTACATGCTTTGTATGGATGAAGTTGTTAACTCCATGAAAGACTTAGGTCTTGAGCTTGCTGAAAATGATGTTTGTGATAAGATTTTAAGATCTCTTCCTAATAGATTTAGTGAAAATATTTCTGCTATTGAGGAAGCTAAATATTTGGATAAGTTGAAAAAAGATGAGCTCCATAGTATACTTGCAGCATTTGAGTTGAGAACTCAAGTGAAGGTTGATGTCAAGAAGGAGGCAACTTTCAAGACTACCAAGAATTCCAAAGGTAAACAGCTTCAAGAGAGTGATGAGTCTTCTGATGATGAAGAGGCATATTACAGCAAGAAAGGCAAGTTCTTTAGAAAGCACAAAAATATGAAAAATGTGAGATGTTTCAATTGTGGAAAGTTTGGTCATTATGCTACTAATTGTACTGTTGCCAAGGATGAAAGTGATGAAGTTAAACAAGATTGTAAGAGCAAGGATTTTGAAAGGCATAGGCATCAAAGGAAGAACAAAGATGAGCACAACAATAAAGGAAAGAGGTATTCTCACAAGCACAAGAAGAGCTTCTACCTAGACAAAGCAAGTAAGTGTTCTAGCAGTGATAGTGAAAGTTCTTCAAGTGATAATGAAAATGAGATGTTCATATCAGAAAAAGAGGAAGAACCAAAACATAGATTCATTATCATGAAATGTCTTAGATGTGGAAATTTTGGTCACCTTGAGGATGATTGCACAAATAATGAATTGGTTGTTAGTATGTATGAGGATGCTTCAGAAAATGATAAGGAAGATGCATGTATGGTTTTTGAAAAGGGTAGCACCTCTAGTGATAAGAAATCTGAAAAAGGCTTTGATGATTCTAAAAGCAAACATATAGAGGAAAGTGAAGTAGATCTTAAAGGTGAACTTATTAGTGCTCTTAGTGCTTTGAAAAAGGAAAGAAAGAAGAATGCTAGACTCAAGGATAAGTTAGATGAATGTTGTATGGAGAGAGATGAACTTATAGAAAGTCTTGATGTCTCTATGGCTAATGCACAAGAACTCAAGAATGAGTTAGAATCTAAGGTGTTTGAGTATAGTGAATTAGAACAGAAAACGGGTTTGTTGAAAGAGGAAAATAAAGAGTACAAGGATAAGCTGTACAGGTTTCAAGAAAGCTCCAAAAAGGTTAAGTCTCTCATCCAAAGTCAAAGAAATCCAATAGATAAAACAGGTCTTGGTTTTGTTAAGCCTCACAAGAAACAAGTTGGAGAGTCTAGTAAGAGATTCCAAAAGGAAGAGAGTTCTAATGAGGAAAGTATTTCAGATCATGAGTCCTTGAATGATAGATGCATAGAAACAGAAAATAGATTTCGGAATGAGAAGAAGGAGAAGTTTTCAAGACCTAAGAAGTCAAATAAAGGAAAGTTTCAAGGCAGATGTTTTGCTTGTCACAGTTTGGTCACATGGTGTACATTGCATGGCTCGGATGAAGAAGGTAAATAACGAGTTTCGAAGTGGTGATTTATTTTATGGGTATTGCTACTCTTGCAATCGGTTTGGGCACAAGGAGTCATTGCAAGGCAAACAACAAGGAATAGTTTTAGTCTAACGTGGATTCAAAGAACAGGTATGCCTCAAAGAAATAACATTGTTACTTGTTACAAGTGCAACAATGAAGGTCACATAGCTAGATAGTGTAGAGCTGAAATTCCAGAATACAGGAACAAGAATAGTGGCATGATCAGGTCCAAGGATCAGAACAATGACAGGAACAGGAATATGGACAAAGAGTTCAAGAGAAGGCCCGGAAAGGAAGTTATAGACGCTGATGATGATCAGTGCCTAATGGGAGTCTTACTCCCACCACATAATTAATCACCTCAACAAGAGGTGGGGGAGGGACTAATCTAAGAGGCTCATTCTTAGTTTCAAGCCCCAGAGGTGGCCCTTTGCCATTGATGACAAAGGGGGAGAGATATGAGTAAGGGGGAGAGCTTCAAGTGAAAAGGAAGTTTCAAGTCAGGGGGAGCAAAACTTCAAAGGTAGATCTGTTGTTGTTTCAGTTTTGGCTCTTGAAGATGTGTTTTTAGTAAAGTTTTGCCATCAATGACAAAGGGGGAGATTGTTGGCAATTTTGGGTACATTGGGTACATTGCCTTTGCTCAAGTGTTGATGTTGTCATTGATGTCAAGAAGCGGAAGGGTTTTTGTGAAAACCAAGGCAGACAAAATAAAAGGTTTTATTTAAAACCATGGACAATAGATTTGAAATGGGTTTTTCTTAAAACCCAAGTTGGCTCTTCGTTTCGTTGAAAAAGGTGCCCCGGTGATGAAGATATTTAATTTTAAATATTTAGTTTAAATTTTATTTATTTAAAATTTAAATTAAAATATTAAAATAAATTAAAAGTGCCGATGTGTTAATCAATGCATCTTAGTGCATATAAAAGGTGGCATTGGAATTCATTAAAGAGGATGAAATTAATATCGATTTTCGTGCATTGTCTGCATCAGTGAAGAAAGAGCACAACTTGGGGAGAGAAAGAGATATGTTTCATTCGCATGAAAAATATGAAGGATCAATTCATGGTTTGAGCTTGTTATTAATATATCCTGCGACGCAAAAACAAAACGCACAAAAATCGAGAACACTAACACTAGGGGAAAAGGACAAAAGGTTTCACAATTCTTGAGGAGAACAAAGACCAGAGATAGAGCTTTCTTATTGGATTTCAGTCGAGCAAGCAGCGTTGACGGTAGTTGTATTGCATAGTTGAGAAAGAGACTTCCTTGTTATTTGTGTTTCGTGCGACACAAGGTCTTGGCGCTGGTTGTAGAATGAAAACGGAGTACGTGCTCCCTTGGAGACAAGTGGGGTGCTAGCCCACGTGATTGACCCTCTCAAGATAGGGTGCAGGCTAGCATAAATTGCAGATTCAATTCCTTGCGGTGACGGACGATTGCACATTCGAAGTTTAGCCGCCCATCTAGGACAACACCGTGGTCAAAGCAAGACATTCGGAGCAGCGCGAGATCTCACAAAAGATGAGGTCAATCATGCGATCATAAAACACCAAGGTACATATTTCTATCTATAAAACAAATGGAAGTTATACATTTCAATGGGTAAAGTTTAATTTAAGGGAGTCATAAGGTTTGAGAAGTTTTATAGTATAAAGTTGGTTTTTGAGGCATAAGGTTTAGTAGGCTGTGGTGTTTGGTTTTGAGAGTTATAAAGATTTAGATATTTGTGAGATTAAAAGATATTATATGTAAAAATAATTAGAGAGGTGTAATAAGTTGTTGAAATAATTCTTGTGATTTAGTTTATGGTACAAGTGGTTTTAGGAGAGATAAGGAAGTTGTGCAATTAGAGACCTTGGTGATGATTATTGAAAAATGGAGTAATGTTGTGATCTACTAACCTTTGTGAAGATTGGCAAAAGAACTTAGTGATTGTGGCAGATTTCCAAAGGGGTTCCTTCACTTCAATAAGGTATGGGCACATTCTTCTTATGAGCATGAGTGGTGTATGTTATTCTTGAAATAATATTGGAGTGAAAAGGTTTTCAACAAGGTTTCCTTTGGTAGAGTGTAAATCCTATTTTCTGTTTTTGTTGAAGACTACTTATGCATTGTTATCATTGATGAGAGTTTTGGTGAATGCATAATTCTGGTTTGAGGTAGTGGAAGCATTGTGCACTAGGGTTTATGATTGTGAGTCTTGCTACTTGCTTTGAGTTGGTGAAACCCTTAGTTGGTTGTTTTGATATTGATGGATGAGGGCTTCCATAGTGGTTGTGTTGATCAAGTTAATGCTTTTCTTGATACATGATATTGGGCTTACTCCATTGAGTTGATTTGAACAAGTTATTCTATGCATTTGGTGATATTGTGTGGGTGGTTGTTTTGTTCAAATATCTTTGGAGGGAAAAGGATTTCTACTTGTTTCCTTTTCTAGTGATGATTGGTTGAATGCTTCAAGGTTAATGTTGAGTTGAATGATGTTGGTTAAACCTTGTCTTTGAGCATTGTTGTTGAAGCCCTAATTGGTTGAGAAAAGATATTGGTTGTTGGAAAGAACATGAGTATCATTATTATATGAGATATTGCATAGTTGGCAATTGTTGGGTTGTGTTTCATGTATCTACATCTATCTTATTCTTTTGAGATTTGAGATTGAGTTGAGATTGAGATTGGGAGTTAAGTATAGAACATATTGAGTCTCTAACAATTCTCTTTATGCTTCTATGAGGTGGATGAATCACATTGGGTCTCTAACCATTCTCTTTGTGGGTTCATGCCAAGCAAGTGTTTTTGATGGACTTGTGAGCAGGTTTTGGACAGGTTCCATTGGGAACTTGTGAGCAGGTTTTGGACAGGTTCTTATGGGGACTTGTGAGCAGATTTGGACAGATCTTAGAAGAGGACTTGTGAAGCTGAGGTTGATAGTTCTATCAAATAACTTGAGGATAGAGGTGCATTGGTTCTATGAGAAGAACCTGAGGACAGATTTGTGCCAGACCGAAGGACTGTGTTTGGTGCTGATCAAAGACAGAGGACGAGGACATTTGTGCTAGACCGAAGGACTGTGTTTAGTGCAAATTCGAGGACCAGCTTTGAGGTGATAGAGTTGAGGACAGAGGTCTCCAGCCAGAGCAGGGAAGACATGTGTCTTCTATGGATAGAGTTCCATTTGCTAATGGCAACAGAGGCAGAGGTCTTCTAGAGGATCACCATCCAGAGCAGAGGTAGGGTAAAGTATCTCCTTTGAGCAGAGGCTCATAAATTCAGATTAGGGGAAGGTTTCTCCTTTGAGCCGAGGCTCATAAACATTGTAATTGGGAAGGTTTCCCAAAGAACCTTGAGATAACTTTTAGAGAAAAGTTTTGTGGACATAAATTGTTGTGTCACTTTGTGGATGGTTTTGTGCATTGCTTTGATATTGCTTTAGGTATATTGCTTTACTATTTTGAAGTATAAAGGAAAAAGTAAAAAGTGGTCTTATACTGTTCACCCCCCCCTCTCAGTATAAGCTTGTGTTCTTTAGATTTTATAAAAATTTGAGAAACTCCAAAAAGAATTTTTATGGACTGGATCAGAGGAGAAAAAAATGATACACCTTGTAGGATGGACCAAAGTGTGCAGACCTAGGGAAAATGGGGACTTAGGTCTGAGGATAATTGCTCATATAAATTTAGCTTTACTAGCTAAGCAGGCATGGTGCCTCATTTCTGGTGAAGAAAATTAATGGACAGCTATCATCAAATGAAGGTATCTTCAAAGTATGGAATTTATAAGTGACTCAGTTCCAATCAAAGGTTTTGCTTTTTGGAAAGCAATTCTCAATTGTAAGGAAATCATCAAAAAAGGTTTAAGATGGGTTTTAGGCAATGGTGAGAGGATAAATTGTTGGAATGACAGGTGGGCTAAGGACGAACCACTAACGCAATATCATAACTTAGCCTAAATCAGATATATGACAGAAGAACTCATTGGCAGAAAAATCTTCGATTATATGGTTGAGGACAGAGGTAGAATGAAGTGGAAACAAATAAGGATTCAAGGATTTCAAGTGGAATCAAATGATCTTTGTAACATTGTAAGGAAATAGTTTATCCCCATGAGATCCAAGGAAGATCAAGTGACCTGGGATACTACGAAAAACGGGCAATTCACTGTTAAATCAGCTTACAAGCTTCTGCTTGATGACGAGGATTTTGTCCTCCAAAAGGACTTAGTTTGGATTAAAAATTTAATTCCAAAAATTGTAGTCTTTTCATGGTTGGTTATCCAAGGAAGAATTATAACCATTTATAATATGATGCGTAAAGGTATTTGTATCACTAATCGTTGTTATCTATGCATGGCTAATTGGGAGACCATTTATCACATTTTCCTTGAGTGCCCTTTTTCCTTGACTGTCCTAAGTGGGGTTTTTCAGGCCTTCAATATTTCATGGGTTAAACCATCCATCGTACTTGATTTGTTCATCTAGTGGCCTTACCCATTTTCAAGCCAAATACTTAGATACATGTGGAAAATTTGTCTCAATCACTATCTTTTGCAGGTGTGGTTAGAAAGGAACCATAGAGTCTTTAATGAGTCTATCCATAATCATAAAACTATCATTGCTAGGATCCTATCCTTTGCTAACAAGAATGTGAATCTCATCCCTCTTGATAGTTGTAAACCTCATCTTTAGGAGACCATGATTGCTCAATATTTAAGCTTAACCTTGTTATATGAGTCTATGCCTAGGGCAGTCAACCCCAGAGCCAATGTTAAGTGGTCTCCACCTCCTACGGGTTGGTTTAAACTTAATTTTGATGGAGCGGCTAAGGAAAATTTTGGAAGAGCAGGCACTGGTGAAATTTTGTGAGATCATAATGGAAATATGATGCTTGCATTTTTTGAATATTTGGGAACAAGGACAAACAACGAAGCTGAAGCTAGAGCTATGTGGAGAGGCCTTCAAATGACTCAAGACTTAGAAGTCAATTTGATCGTAGAATGAGACTCTATACATGTTATAAATCTCCTCAATAATTGGAAAACATCGCCTTGGAGGATTAAAACAATTGTTGAAGAGGCTAGGATCCTTTTCCAGGGAAGACATGATAGAAAAGCCCAACATGTCTTTCGAGAAGCTAACAAAATTGTTGATAAGCTGGCCAATTTGGATGTCAATGGTGATGGACTTTTCAAAAGGGAACACGGTGTCCCGAGTGAAGTAGAGGAGCTTATTCAATAATAATGCCAAGAATTATAGTCAAATTTACCAACAGGGAAGGCACTGTAAGTTCGAATGCTAGGAGTATTTCCATCTCTTTTTTGAATTGGACTCATAATAAAAATTATCTGAGTTGTCAGTCTTCGTGGATGCTGCTTGGAAATACCACAAATACTAATGGAGACAGTCACATGTTAGATAACATGGCTCCTAGTCATCTTAGTAATTTTAGGTTGGTTGATAATCACAGGGAAGGAAAGAAATGGTAATATAAGACTTCGAACCAAAGCCATGTGGACCACCAGATAGCCATCGCCATAAATCTAGCCAGCAGGTTCACTTCTCCAAGGCTAATTGGCCAAGACAGTATGTGGTACCAAAACATGTCATATACAAAAGAAATCAATTACCAAATAATTATTAAGAGTAACTATAAATACAGAGCTTGTAGGAGTTTTTTTCAGTAGTCTGCTATGTGTTTCTGCAACTTTTTGTTTCTCAATTGTCTCAAGGAAGGGATCCATGTTTGTTTCTTTTTTGTAATTATGATGCATGTGTGTTTTCTTGGGGTATACCCAAAATGTTGTATGGGAAGTTTCTTTTTTATAACAGGCTATGTGCCTTACCGGATGTAATGGCTTTGGCAGCATGTAGATTTTACATATATAGGATCCTTAGTAAGGATATGTTCATCAACAGCCCTGGGCTGATTTTTGTAAAAGGTTTTGGGTCAACCTGTAAAACCCGGTATTAATGCTATAGTATCTTATCTACCAAAAAAAAATGTAATCAATTTTCTGCAAAATATAGAACATTTAGAGGAAATTGTGGGGTTTCCTCACTATGTTCAATCATCCGATTAATGATCATATATAGGATTTATTGACTAGATAAATTGGTATGATTGGAGGTTAGAAAGAATGAGAGGAGGTTGAATCCTCTCAAACCATGAAATCTATAATAAATAATTAAGGAAATAATAGACAATGATCTATTCTTGTTTTGGTATGAATGCATAGGAAATATGAGATAAATGCTACCTTAATATGATTAAGGTTCTATATAAGAGTGGATGGAGAATCCATTCTTAAGGAAGTTATAAGCTTCCTTCTTCATACACTTAGTATGGAAACTTAGAGAAGGAAAGAATGGATTTGTAATCATTCTTGAGGGAAATTGTAAGGATCCCTCCAAAGTCAATGAGACTTGTCCAAAATGTGATTCCAATGATTATAATAAACATATGTAAAATATTAAAATTCATGTGAAGACTTAGAGAAATGAAATGGTAGATTCCTTAGTTGCATCATTGATTTTAAAGGAACAGGTGGATTCTTTTTTGGTGTGAGAAATATCTTAATGTTATAATGATGACTTAGAGAAAGTAATTGGGAAACTTCCATAATTGCATCATAAACATGATATGGAATAATGGTATTCCTTGACTTGTACTTGATTGAAATGGATCGGTAGATACCCTTCTATACTTGTAATCTTGGTATTTAAGTTTATGAATATGAGGAAAGAATACATTTTGGAGGCTGGGTTTTTTCCCGTAAGGATTTTCCCAGGATAAAACATTGTGTCACTCTATTTTGTGGTTTGATGTGTTACTTCTTGTTCCTATTGCTTTAAAGAAAATGACAAATGTGGATGGGATAATTCATTGTTTAGATGGAACAAATATGCATGTTTATAAATTACAGCAAAGGTTAAATTGAACATGATTTATTCAGCAGTTCATTTATGATGCTAAGAATGTATGCATAATTTCTAACATGTTGATGATTTAATGATATGTGATTGTGCCATTTACTTTCTGGATTAAATTGGTTAAATATTAATGATAAAGATAATTAGTTTTACTTCTTGTATTCAGTATATATGTGGAATTCATAGAAGCTATTCATAATGGAATATAATTTTTGTTAAGTGGATCTCTCATGTGATGTTTCAAATCTATGGTTATGATGAGTAGATTTTATTATAAAAGGCTCCATTAGTTTATGTTCACCTCATAAACACTCATTATGGTTCAAATTAGAACACATTGAAATTCAAAGTGGATTAAAGTCCACAAGGAGGTAAAATTGGTCTTGAACTGAGAACAAAAATAAATCTTATATCCTAAAATTTAATATGTTGAGTGTTCATGAGGTGGGGTACACCCTTATTGTACAAGTAATGTCCTTTTGTAATAAACTGAATGTGTACAACAAAAGCATTGTCTAAACAAAGGGTGAACCAATATATTTTTTTAAGATATTTAAAGTTATATATAATCATATTTAAGATGGCATTCCATGGATTCTTATCACAATAGTGATATTATTGTCTTAGAAATTTCTTCTAGATGAAGAGGATCATCTCTAAGACCTATGAATAACCATTAATAAGGTTATTTCATCTATTATTGTTGGAAATTTTGGGTACTTTGGGTACATTGCCTTTGCTCAAGTGTATAAGTTGTCATTGATGTCAAGAAGCTCTTGAAGGAATTTGATTTGATGTCAAATAATTTTTTTTGATGAAGGTTACGGCATGACAGTTTCAAAGGTCTTTTGTAAACCCCAAGTTGGCAAGGTTTAAAGATTACAGGTGGATGCATTAGTTTAATGCATTTGGGTCTAGGAGGAAGTATTTATTTAAATAATTAAAAACCTTGTTAAGGTTCCCTTTAATTATTTTTAAATAAATATTAAATTATTGTTTGCAATGAGTTCTCCTAACCCATGGCGCTATGTTTTAAGATTTTGGGCGCTAACCAAGACCTCCGCCGACGTGTTAAACTCCTCGTCGATGTCAAGAGCTTATGGTAAAAATGCATATAAATCTCCCTCGATGAAAATCAAGAATTATTCGATCTGCATTTTGAAAAGAGTTGCTCGTTGTGAATTCATGATCTGCTGTTCGATTTCTTCCTTGCTATGATTTGGTGATCTGCTATTCGAATTTCTTCTTTGATTGTGTCTTCACCATTTTTGTGAATCCGCTGTTCATTTTTTGTACTCGTCGCTTGTCGTAAATCCATTGTAAGGTTTTCATCTTTGTGTTCACGTCAGAAGAAAGGGAGGCACTGTTGTTTTATTTAATCCCTAGCATAGAAGGAACAAGGCTAACAGTGTGAGGTTTAAACCTCATCGGGCGCCTTTGGCTCACCGGTAGCGGCTAGGCTGTTGGAAAGCTACTCGAATGGGAGGTTCCACGTTCGAATAACGCGAAAGGGTTTTACATCATGAAGTAGACGCAGCGGATGGTGTTAGAATTCGTGCACAATTTCTCCATAGCGTGATTTTTTATGTTGGCCAAGGTACTTTCGAAATTAATTTTTGCTAAGTGTATTTTGCGGATGGAGGAAGTTTATTAGAGGGAAAAATAGCTTAGGAGTTATAAGGAGTTTAAAGCTTGTTTTATCTTTTGAAGGTGTTGTTTGAAATATCTTATTGCATTCTTATGAGAGATAAATTTTATTTTTGATAAGACTATAAGGGAGAAATAAGGTGTATAAGGGATAAACTTTTCTTGTAATGTTAAGAGTGCTTTTGGTTGATTATGGAAATGAAAGCATGATGTTTTAAGGTTAAAATTTCTTCTTGTGTGAAGTTGTGAAACCTTAAGTGGGCATCTTTGAGATTGACATTTGCTTTCATTAAATTGGTAATAATCAAGCTATTCTTTACTTGGTTAAAGTGTTGGGCTTACTCCTTTGTTGATGATTTGAAAAGTTGTTTTGTGCTATTGTGATTTGAGTTGGTGGATGCTTTTTCTTCAAAAAATATTGGAGAGAAAAGGAGTTCTACTTGTTTCCTTTTCTAATGTTGATTGTGAAATGCTTCAAGGTTGTGTTTTGAGCTAAATGGTATTGATTGAACCTTGTTTGATGAGCATTGTTGTTGAAGCCCTAATTGATGATGAAAAGAACATGAGTATCATTGTTATGTGATTCTTTGCATAGTTGGCAATTGTTGGGGTTTCATGTTCTTGAAAGAAAGCATTCTATCCTATCCATTTCAGATATTGAGTTGAGTTTTCAGATTTGAGATTGAGTTAGAGCTGAGTTGATTTGAGTTAAGTTTTGAGATCGGGAGTTGAGTATAGAACATATTGAGTCTCTAACAATTCTCTTTATGCTTCTATGAGTTTGACAAATCACATTGGGTCTCTAACAATTCACCTTGTGATTTCCTACTAAGAAAGTTTTTTTTCTTGGTGAGCTTGCTGAGTTTTGGACAGGTTCCGATGGGGACTTGTGAGCAGTCTTGGATAGGTTTCGATGGGGACTTGTGAGTAGTTTTGGACAGGTTTCGGTGGGGACTTGTGAGCAGATTTGGACAGGTCCTAGCAGAGGACTTGTGAGCTGAGTTTGATAGTTCTATTAGAGAACTTGAGGACAGAGGTGCACTGGTTCTTTGAGAAGAACCTGAGGACATATTTGGCAAGTCTTTGAGAAGGCTTATGTGCAGAGGATTGATTTGTTCAAGCTTAAGTGTTGGATAGATCTGACAGACAGAGGAAGACTTGTACTAGACTAACTGACTATGTTTGGTATAGGTTGCTGAGCTATTGTGGACGTGATCATAGAATGTAGAGGTCTCTTAGGCTAAGCATTGAGGACAGGAGGTCTTCAATGGAAAGGAGTTCCATGTGCTGGCAAGAGGTAGAGGCAGTTGATCTTCTAAGGGATCATTTCTAGAGCAGAGGGGAAGGTATCTCCTTTGAGAAGAGGCTCATAAATTCTGATTAGGGGAAGGTATCTCCTTTGGGCTGAGGCTCATAAACATTGTAATTGGGAAGGATTCCCAAAGAACTTTGAGATAACTTTTAGAGAAAAGTTTTGTGGACGTAGCCCAACCATTTTGGGTGAACCACGTTAAAATTGGTGTCACTTTGTGGATGATATTGTGCATTGCTTTGATATTGCTTTGGGTATATTGGTTTACTATTTTGAAGTATAAATAAAAAAGTAAAAAGAGGTCTTATACTATTCACCCCCCTCTTAGTATAAGCTTGTGTTCTTCAATTATGGTTTTCCATTAGTGTGGTTCTCCATCTTCAAGGCATTCACCTAGTACTGATCTTGGTGAACAATATGTTTATTGGTGATTTCCCTTCTATGGGATGAAACATTATGCTTGTCCAACGTTCTCATACCAATGGGGTATGAGGGTTTTTTAGAATCTGATCACTTCTACCCTAAGAGACTCTGATCAAGTCTTAATAGCTCTTGATGTTATATGCCTTGATAAGATTTAATCCAAATGGAATGAGTCTATATTAGGTCATGATTATGTCTCTTGCTTCATGGAGAATGTAAGTTTGGAAAAAAAAGTGGTTGTTACAGTTGGTATCAAAGCGAGGACTAACTAATGGACTCTAGTTAAGGTCTATGTTAGCAAATACTTGGGACATGAAACTAAACTTGAGAGAAAAACCCACAATTTTAAATTGCACACTTGGTAAGGTCAAGGTCAATGCTTGGGATGATGATGTCTGAGTACCTATCCCCCATGAGTAGATCCACAATCGTTCAAAAGTGGAAGAGCTAAGCGAACCCCCCTGTATGGGTTTTAAGCGATGTACCTTAGACTCTTTTGGGAATTCACTCAAAATCTATACCTTTGGGTTGCCTAATCCTTATCTTCAAGTGTGAGATAATGAAATAATTAAAAGAATGTTTTATTTAATTAATTTTTGTTACATTTCGGCCTTAGGCCATAATACTGAACATACCAAATACAACGAACTCTGGCTGATTACTATTTCGAGTAGTAATAGTTCACCCAGAGATAGTCATGACCCTAAACCTTTACCACGGTTAGAAACACCACTTTATTTGTTGTAACTTAATGGATGTGCTTCATGATATTTTAGCACTAAAACAAGGCGTAAAGTGACGCATGTGGTATTATCCTCTATATATGAGAACGCGATGGTAAATTCCAAAAAGAGATAAAGCTCTTGTCGAGAATGACTAAATTTAGTTTAGGAATTATCACCACAGGTGAATACAAGTGAGTTATTGCAAAATAACTACTAGAAATTTAAGAACAAGAGATAAACAAAATAATGTTTTCTTTGTTTTGATTTTTTATCAATGTTACAACACACTTTAAGGTTTTCCAATTAGATTATAAGGTGTAGGAGATGGTGAAAGAAGCCATCTAGCAACACCAGAACCTAAAACTTCGATATTCTAGCGAAGGATCATAACTCTAGTCATGGAAACCCAAGCATGGTGAAAAGAAGCAAGGACACATTTAGGCATGGAAACCACCCCAAATTTCATCGAAACTTCATACATTTCTTGACATGAAATTTTGGGGAGGCTTGTATCAAAACTCTACTAATCAGCTCCAATAATCTGAGTATCCCAGATTGATAGTAAGGTATGCCACCCGACCACTCGGGTGGTGGTCGAAAGCATAGAAGTGTATTGCGCTATTTAAATTAGAAAAATCCTCAACTCATCATACATGTGGTATTATTTTTCAAATTAAAATGGAACATCAAATAATGGACCGAAACATAGAATTCTTTATTAAGAATTACATTGTATACAACAATGCCAGAACTAGGATCTAGATATAGTAACGAGGAAAAATATCATGTCACCAATCTGAGTTTGAACTATCACCATCCTGGTTTGGATACCAATCATGCTTAGAGTAAACAACTGGAGGAGGAACATTATAATGGATTATTAAGTATCTACCAAATGCATAATATGGCCAAGGAGTGCCATGAGATCGAGGTAATAGAAGATCTATTTCTGTCAGACACCAAGTTGAAGTGAATCTATTCTCAACCTCCCAAAACAAGTGAGTCTACACATATCTGATAGAGAAGGCTTTGGTATAGACCACTACAGAAAGCTACTTCTCCAATGGGGACATATTTATTCACTACCTCCAAATAACATGATAATATAAACCAGGGGACATCTGGGTGGATGCTTTGGTAACAAAATGCATACTAGGATATATGTGAATATCCTGAATTGAGACTCTGAAATTATGTTGTATCTTTGTTAGCACTTGGTTTTCTTAGGTTAATTCATGCCAAAGGTTAACCAAATTATATTGTGATACTCCTTGGTGGGAGTTTTGATAAAATTAACAAGACTTTTTATGTCTAGTAAGGTACAAATGCATAATTTCATGATATACTTGTAACATCATTTTGCAAATTCTAATACTACAGTTCTCTAGATCAATTGTTTGTGCAATTTGAAATGAGTTAAAACTGTAGTTTTATGTTAATATTGTGTATTGATGATGCTTTCAATACTTGTTGATATGCAAGATGGATGTTATATTGTTTACAAGGACATGGTACTGCTGATATTTTGCATTTTTGCAGGTCCAGGTGCTCTCATGGATGGAAGATGAAGTTGACCATCAAGGATGAGATGCAGAAAGTTAATAAAAATCTGATGATTCAAATTGTATAGCAACAGGATGAATACTAGCTTTGCTAATTAAATGTATTCAATTAAGGAAATTGTACAAACATAGAGGACTGTGTTTATTTCAAGGGGGGTGTATGTCACGACCCGTTACCCTCGAACCCTATCAATAGGACATTAATTGATCTTGGGATCAATTAATGTTCAACAAAAAGGGTCATAGACCCTAAAGAAGTTTACAAAATTCCAATTTAGGAATTTTGAAGGAATTTAGGAGGGAAAATAATAAAAATAATTAAGCATGTTTAATGTTTAATAATAAGGTTAATTGCATTTAATTTTAATGCAATTAAATGTCCAATTCTTATTGGACCAAATTGGGCACTAGTATTATTTAATACTAAAAGCCTATCCTATTTCCCTCATGGCATAATTTGGTTGGTGGAGAGAAAAGTGAGATTCTCTCCTCTATTTTTTAATTAGGGATGCTTTGGAGGTATGTGGACCAAAGGGGGACACAAAACAAAAAAAGGACCACCTATCTTATCCTTAGTAGGACCCTTTTTTTCCTACTTTTGGCTTACACTCCACATGGTAGCTTTAGGATGGCTAGAATGGTAGGTGAGATTCCTCCAAATTCAACCTTGCAACACCCACCTACCAAATAGTAGTAGATAGCCACCCTTTTTATTAAAATAATTAGGTGCCCACAAAGTGGACCCAATTTTTATTGAACTTAAAAGGACTTTAGAATTATTAAAAATAATATAAGAATTATCCCATCCTCTTGGGAATTATCCATTTGGCTTCCCTACATTGGTGGAAATAAAAGGGAGATCTCTTCTATTATCATTAATAGTCCTAGCTTTGTATCTATTCTATACCTCAATAGTATTAGTTTTGTATTTGTTCCCATGAAAAGGGAACACAAAACAAGATAAGGTCACCTACCTTATCCTTATTTGGACCCTCTTCTACTTTTTGGATTACCCTCCATATGACTTGATAAGTCTTAAGGGGCCCAAGGCATATTTTAATAATAAAATAATAAGGCCACTATTTGGCCATAAGTGGGGAAATTTTCCTATAAATAGAGGACACCTTGGGAAGAAAGGAGTATCTAGGAAATCTTGAAGCTTAGGGAGTATGCTCTCCACTTTGGTGGATCAGAAACCAAAAATCTTTGGGAGAGTACTAAATTTTAGGCTAGGAAATCTTGGACTTAGGGAGTATGCTCTCTACCTTATTGGTAGATCAGAAACCAAAAAGTCTTTGGAGAGTACTAAGTCCTAAATTAAGGGCATTTGGCCAATATGAGTGGACTAAAGAGGTAGATCTGGAAGTAAGCATGGACGGGAGCACAAAAAGGAAGTAGGAGACAAGCTTTGGAGACTAACAGGAGAAGTCTAGTTCAACCCAACTTGGTTTATGAGGTTGGATCTCTCCTTTGTAGAAATTATGTTATATTTGATTTTGTAGGATAAACAAAATCATGAATATTTGTCTTGTATTTTGGAAAATACTTAGATAGTGGACTTTTTAAAGTATTGTGGTAATACTTAGATAATGGACTTTCTAATATATTGTGGAAATATATCATAGAGATGCATAGATATATTGTGGAAATTTATATTGATGATATGCATAATTATATTTGAGGGAATACATTGCTTATTTGCTTGAATAAAAAAATAAGGAAGCATTGAATAATTTAAGTGATGTGGGGTCCCTCTATATGGAAGAGTAGGAAGGTCTTCCTTGTATACTAACCAACCTAGGGTGAATATTAACCCATGGTAGGTTAAATGGATGGCCACATGGTGGCTAGGAGCTAGAAGTGAGAAGGAGCTTAGGTAGCCAATGGGGGCTATGTGAACAATGAATAGTGTATAGTGAATAGTAAATAATGAATAGTGAATAGTGAATATGAATAGTAACTCTAGCACAAAATGACTAGAATTCGATGTCTACACATGTCGATTATGTGTGTAGGAGGATGAACGTAGCATTCATTTTATTGTGAATAGTGAATAGTGAATAGTGAATAGTGAATAGTAAATGAATAGTGGAAATATATAACCAGTTGATAGGGAAGGGAAAATAACACCCTTTTTACTATATTTTAATGTAATCAAATTTTTGCAAATTTTAGAAGAATATTTAGAGGAAATTATGGGGTTTCCTCACTATATTCAATCATACGATTAATGACCATATATAGGATTTATGGAAATTGGTATGATTTGGAGGTTAGAATGGATGAGAGGAGATTGAATCCTCTCAAACCATGAAATCTATAATAAATAATTAAGGAAAGAATAGACAAGGATCTATTCTTGGTTTGGCATGGATGCATAGAAAATGTGAGATAAATACTACCTTAATATGATTAAGGTTCTAAATAAGAGTGGATGGAGAATCCATTCTTGAGGAAGTTATAAGCTTCCTTCTTCATACACTTAGTATGGATACTTAGAGAAGAAAAGAATGGATTTGTATTCATTCTTGAGGGAATTTATAAGGTTCCCTCCAAAGTCGATGAGACTTCTCCAAAATGTGATTCCAATGATTATCATAAACATATGTAAAATATTAACATTCATATGATGACTTAGAGAAAGGAACTGGTAGATTCCTTAATTGCATCATTGATTTTAAAGGAACAGGTGGATTCCTTTTTGGTATGAGAAATACCTTAATGTTATAATGATGACTTAGAGAAAGGAATTGGGAAACTTCCTTAATTGCATCATAAACATGAGATGGAATAATGGTATTCCTTGACTTGTATTTGATTGAAAGGGATCGGTAGATACCCTTCTATACTTGTAATCTTGGTATTTAAGTTTATGAATATGAGGAAAGAATACATTTTGGAGGCTGGGTTTTTCCCGTCAGGGTTTTCCCAGGATAAAACATTGTGTCACTCTATTTTGTGGGTTGATGTGTTATTTCTTGTTCCTATTGCTTTTAATTTCAAAATTAAAATGATATATGTGGATGAGATGGTTAAATAATATAACGGGATAGTTATGCATGTTATTCATTCAACAATTTCATTTATGATGCTAAGAATGTATGCATAATTTCTAACATGTTGATGATTTAATGATATGTGATTGTGCCATTTACTTTTTGGATTAAATTGGTTAAATGTGAATGATGTAGATAATTAGTTTTACTTCTTGTATTCAATAGTTGTGTGGAATTCATAGAAGCTATTCATAATGGAATATAATTTCTGCTTAAGTGGATCTCTCATGTGATGTTTCAAATCTATGGTTATGATGAGTAGATTTTATCATAAAAGGCTCCATTAGTTTATGTTCACCTCATAAACACTCATTATGGTTCAAATTAGAACACATTGAAATTCAAAGTGGAGTAAAATCCACAAGGAGGCAAAAATTGGTCTTGAACTGAAAACAAAAACAAATCTTATATCCTAAAAGCTAAGATGTTGAGTGTGCATGAGGTGGGGTACACCCTTATTGGACAAGTAATGTCCTTTTGTAATAAACTCAATGTGTACAACAAAAGGGTTGTCTAAACAAAGGGTGAACCATTATGTTTCTAAGAGATTTAAAGTTATATATAATCATATTTAAGATGGCATTCCATGGATTCTTATCACAATAGTGATATTGTTGTCTTAGAAATATCTTCTAGATGAAGAGGATCATCTCTAAGACCTATGAATAACCATTAATAAGGTTATTTCATCTATGATGGTTTTCCATTGGTGTGGTTCTCCATCTTCAAGGCATTCACCTACGTACTGATCTTGGTGGACAATATGTTTATTGGTGATTTCCCTTTTATGGGATGAAACCTTACGCTTGGCCAGTGTTCTCATACCAATGGGGTATGAGGGTTTCGTAGAAGCTGATCACTTCTACCTTAAGAGACTCTGATCAAGTCTCAATAGCTCTTGATGCTATATGCCTTGATAAGCTTTGATCCAAATGGAATGAGTCTATCTTAGGTCATGATTATGTCTCTTGCTTCATGGAGAATGTAAGTGTGGAAAAAAAAATGGTTGAGTAGTGACAACTGGGGTTGTTACAATTCTTGATATACAAAATACTCTAAAAACTCTGAGTAATAGAATGAATTCTATGGAAAAGAGAGACCAAGAAAGGTCACAGAAAAGTATATTTCCATATGTGAACAAATATCAGATACCTAGTCCTAGTAATAGTACTGGGGTTAGAGTGAATGCAGTATTTGAGGAGCCTGAGTTTTCTTCAGATACTAATCTTGCAAATATCTAGTATTTGGTATGTAATGATCCTCATGACTCACGGTCTTGTATTATGTACCAACACCATATTTAACAAGCTATGGATCAAGCTAAAAGAAATCAAAAGGGGAGAGTAAACATATTATGGCAGTATAATCAAATCATGGTTGGGAAAGAGCTAGATGAGGATAGCCCAATTGTTGTTATGACAAGGTCTGAAAATAAAACCTTGTAAGTAGATCCTCAAAATATGGGGTAATTCTAAATACCTTCTCAAAAAATAATTGACCCCCTTCCTCAAAGCGGTGATACTTTCCCCATTCCTAAAGCTAAAGGGAAAGAGAAGATAGACAATCTTCCTAAGAGGTTGGAAAATGAAATTGAAGGAGACCGGATGAGATCTAAAGATGAGGTTGAAGAAATACTTAGATTCCCATCTATTACCAAAAGGTAAATAATAGAAGCCAATCAGCAATATAAAATAAAATATGGTGAGCCAGAAAGAAGACCTGAAATACCTACCTTGGCTAAGTCTAAGTATAATATTGTTGAAGATATGAAAAAGATTCCATCAAAATCTAGTTTGTATGACATCGTTTATTGCTGGTCATATTGATCTGCTTAAGGCTTCTCTCAAAAAGTATACACAAGATAAGCAAGCCACGACAATCCTTAGTATGCCATCAAAAAATCATTAAATGTCCCTAGCTATTTTAAAGAATAAGCCCCCCCATTTCTATATCTCTTTAAGTATGGAAGGTTGGATAGTCTAAAATTGTATGATAGATTCAGAAGCATCAACCATAGTTATGCCTAAAGCAATTTGTGAAGAAATGGGTATGGAGTATACCCAATCTTGTCCTGGAGTATTATAATTGGATGGGGCACCTGTTAAGACAGTTGGAGTCATAAATTATGTTTCAATGAGGCTACATAGAGCCCCTGAGGTGACAATAGTACAAGAAATAGTAGTGGTTGACCTAAAATCTTACTTTAGATTATGCCTTTCAAGGAAGTGTACTACAAAACTGGGTGGACGTATGTACATGGATTATTCTAGTATGGTAATCCCTTTCAAAGGAAAGAGAATAAGGATAACACTTGAAAATCCAGTAGCTTGTCATATTGAAAATATTGAAGAACACATATGCAATCTTACTCCCCTGGAGTAATTTGAGCTAGTTGATGATTTTTATGAATTATATATAGAGGATGAGTTACCTTTCAGAGAGGATTACAATTAGTTTGGAACTGGTATATGGACATATAGTATCTCAGTTGAATCAGATAAGAAAATCCCTACTATATCCAATCAATATCTAAGATAAAAGGAAACATGGATCATGCACTTTGACAATGCTAAATGCATAAATGGTGTAGGAGCTGGTGTGGTTTTACCATCTCAATCAGAGGGGATAAATAATTTTGCCTATAGACTAACATGGTCATGCACAAATAATTCTACAAAATATGAGTCCTTGTGTATCAGATTGATACAAGCAAAAAACATGGGCATTAATATTATAAATATATATGGTGACTCTTAGTTAATCATCCATCAAGTAAGAAACAGGTGTAGTAGTAAGCACCATTACCTAAAAGCTTACAAAATTAGGGTATGGGATCTAATGGAATATTTTGATGCCCTAAATATAAATTTTATTCCCAGAGAAAAGAATACTCCGACAGATTCAGCAGCAACAAAGGGAGCTAACTTCAACCCTTCTGTAGATTTTGGAATCAAGAAAACCAAGGAAATCAAAATGATTTTCAGACCTGTAGTACCAGATAAGTAGATTTTTTGGTAGATTTTTAAAATTTATGAGCAGATAATTGACTTTCTGGTAATATAAGCATGTCTCTCCACTATCCAAGAAGAGAATCCAGAAGATATTGATCAATAATATGTTATTTAACTAAGGAATAATCACATTCCTATAGGGTTGGTCACCCTAGAGATATTGTTTGACAATGAGGACAGAAAAAAGACCAGAGCCATGAAAGTAAATAAAAAAATTTACAAAGAAGTTGAAATTGGTACTGAAAGGAAGCTCAATGTTGTAGTTCGATGTTCACCAGAGAAAGTAGAAGATATCAAAGCCTTATGCTTAAAATATGAAGACCTCAAGGTATATGACAAGAAATTTATCCAACATACTATTGAGCTAGAGCCTCATGCAAAGCCTTTTAGGTAGAAGCAAAGGCCTATAAATATAGGGATTGAAGCCATTATGAATGAGGAGCTCTTAAATTTATTGAAGGCTAAAATCATATATCCAATAAAATATTCAACCTAGTTAGCCAACTTGGTATCCGTGAGGAAAAGAATGGTTATATTCGTTTGTGTGTATATTTCAAAAATCTTAACCAAGTGTCTCTTAAGGATCACTACCCCTTCCATAGATTGATCAAATTTTATAGATAGTGGTAGGGATAGAGAGGTTCTCATTACTATATGGCTACTCTGGATACAATCATATTTGGGTGAAAGATGAATATCAATATAAAACAACATTCACCACCAAATGGGGTACATTTACCTACTAGAGAATGCCTTTTGGGCTATCCAATGTAGGACCCATATTTCAGAGAGCCATGGAGTATGCATTTGGGGCATTGATCAATAAAGTCATTCTAATTTATTTGGATGGCATGACTATGTTTTCTCATGATAAGCAAGATCACCTATCACACCTGGATCTAGCTTTTCAAAAGTGCAGAGAATTTGGTATTTCACTCAATCCTAATAAATCATTCTTTGTAGTTCATGAAGGAAATTTGTTAGGTCATGTGGTCTAAAAAGAATGTATGGCCATAGATCCAAATAGAATTAAGTCCATTCTTGATCTTCCATTTCCTACGAATAAGAAGGCCTTACAGTCCTTTTTGGATCAAATAAAATTTTTTGGGAAATTCATTTTTGACTTTGCACAGAAAGTAAGGCTCATATATGAGTTACTCAAGAAGAATACCGAGTTTAAGTGGAATGAGGTCAGGAAGCAAAATTTTGAGATTATCAAGCAGTCCATTGCAACAGTCCCAATACTGGTAAATTTAGATTTTAGTAAATATTTTATCCTTTATGCTTATGGAGCTAAAGAGAGTTAAGCCTCAATGCTCACTCAAAAATATGATCAAGGTGAGGAACATCCTATATTATTTTGGAGCCAAACACTCCATGACTACCAGTTCAAATATAATTTTATTGAAATACAAGTATTTGTTGTGATGAAGTCACTAAATAAGTTCAAGCAGTACTTGGTACAGAGTAAAACCCTGGTATATGTTGTTCATCCAGATGTAAGAAGTTTTATCCTGCAAGGTGAACTAGGAGATAAAAGGATTGGTTGGATTACCAAAATCTAAGAATATGATGTAGAGATACATCCCACAAAGTTGGTGAGAGGTAGGGTCCTGTGCCAATGTCTGATAGAGGTAGCAGCATTAGCAAAAGTGATATCTTACCAAATAGCAGAAGAGGATCAGTTTGAAGGAGTAGAAGCAGAAGACTTTGATTGGGTTAGCTAGATGATTAAATACTTTCAAACTAGAGTATGCCCTCCTAATCTAAATACATCCCAAAGGAGAAGATACGGGCTATAGGCTTTGAATTATGTATTGCTATCAGAAGTCCTATATAAAGGGAACTTGTATGGAGTCCTTCTGAAATGCTTAAAATATGATCAATAATAGAAGGTTATTGAAGAGTTCCATGGAGGACCAATTGGAGGACATATTTCAGGTAGAGTTACAACTTTGAAAATCATAAGAGTTGGCTATTACTAGTCTACTATGTTTACTGACAATTTTAGGGTTATTAGGGCCTATGACAAATGTTAGTGATATGTTGAAAGGACAAGGAATGCTTCATTCCCCCTAAGGACGATACAAGTTGAAGAACATTTTTAGAAATGGGGGTTAGACTTCATAGGGGTCATTAACCCTAATTTCTTAGCAGAACATAATTTTATTCTAACTACCATAAACTACCTTACCAGGTGGGTAGAGGCTATTCCTACCAAGAAATCAGATCATGAAGTTGTGATCAATTTTATGGAGAACTTGATTTCAAGGTTTGGAGTTCCAAAAGCCTTTGTGAGTGATAATGGCCCAGATTTCATAGGATCTAAGTATATTGAGTTTACCAATAAGTATGGCATCACTCTAAAGAATACTTCAAATTATTACCCATAGGGTAATGGACTTGGTGAATCTACCAATAAAAACTTGTTAAGGATTTTGAGGAAATCAATTGAAGGAAATAAAAGAATTTGGCAACTACAGCTGGACCAAGCTTTGTGGGTAGATAATATTACTATTAAAAATTCCATTAAAACTTCTCCTTATGCTCTGGTGTATGGCAAAGAGGTAGTATTACTTGTCCATCTAGAAATTCAAACACTTAATCTTGTCAATACAAAAGAAGAGTCATAGGAAAATTTAGTAAAAACCATGCTGACCCACTTACTGCAACTTGAAGAGAATAGAGCTCAGGAATATGATAATTTTCAAAATAAATCCTCAAATATCACGGCATGATTTTATAAGAAGGTAAAATTTAGAAAATTCTAGGTTGGAGATGCAGTTCTCAGGTGGAATGTTGATAGAGCAAAACTGGGCAAGCATGAAAAGTTTGATTCTTTTTGGGATGGCCCTTTCAAAATAGTAGAGGCCAAGTAGTCCAATGTGTTCTAGCTTGAATATCTAGAAGGGAACATACAGTCGATTCAGTAAATGATTTTCATCTCAAACTCTATTATATCTAAAACATATGTTCATTGTAACATATGTATATACATTGTATTATATTTCCTCTTCTTTCTACACTTTGTATTTAGTTTTTCTTTAACATCTTGAAAAGAGAAAAATATTTTCAAAAATGGCTAAGTGTTGACAAAGGATTTAGTAAGGTTCCATTCCACATAAAAATACAATCAAATGGTAGCGTAATGATGAGTATCTCTTATCCACTTCAAAATACATGAAGATATCAGTGAAACGAAACCGATGTGATTATCCATGCATGAAATGAGTTAATGGTTAGCAAAAATTAAACACATCTTCAATCCACCGATTTCAATACTAAGGTGGATTGAAGTGGTGATTTTGCGACTGTGCCACGTGGAAAGAAAGGAAAGAGTCCACATTCAATGCTAAAAGTCTCGTGCTTGAACCAAATAGTAGTCAAAGTGATGTCGTAAGATGGCAACCAAATTTGAATTTTCAACCAATAAGAGACCAGAACGACACCTTCGAGTCACCAAAAGGAATGAGTGAGAATTGGAAATCATGCCAATGGGTAGATTGTGCGGTAGTTGCATTAATGGTGGAATATGTGTGCACCAGGAAATAAAAGCATTAAAAATCACAAGCAACATTCATTCAATGGTAAATCGCATTCATAGAGGAGAAAAGAGTGAAATAGTTCTCAAAAAATTCACTATGAATTTCAAAGAGAACATGAGGTTGTTCCTAGAAAAATGGCTCCAAATAAAGTACTCACAAAAGCATAGAATACAGAAGCAGAGTTGCAAGCTCATGTGCAACAAACTAGGTGAATTGTAGACATAGTGACGACATGAGTAAGGAAGACCCTTATAAGGACAAGTTTCAAATTCGAATACTTTGGGGGAAAGCCAATGCAACTACAAGGTATTATAGCTATAAAATATTTCTTGTTCTCCTATATCTGTGATTTTGCACATCATTGTCCTGAGTTAGTCTCTGCTATGATCAAGTTCTATGATTCCAATAATAGAATGATAAAAACCTCTAAAGGCATTCCTCTATTCACAATTACCATAGAGCTTTACCATAAATTATTCATTGTAGGAGTAGGTCGACCTTCATAACCCAAAACATTTGACATAGCAGAACAATCAAGGGCTTATACCTCATTGATAACATCAAAAGAGAAGAGAGTTGTAGAAAAATGGCTTCATATCAATTTCAAAATAATAAGAGAATAAGATGAAATGCCTAAAGCTCCAATTTATATTAATGAATTTGTAAATCCTAAATTTTTCTCTATGTTGGCCTATATGGAAGGTTTAGACTTTGATATAATGGTGTATGGATGGCAAATTATCGTAGCCTATTGTATTTCAAATGAAATAATGTATGAGGAAGGTGCAGAGGAAAAAGGGACTAGGGTTATATATTTTGACTGGCTAGCCTTTCTTGCCCAAAGGATACACAAAAAATTAGTAAGAATGAAAAGGGACTCTGATGCCCCTAGTTTTAGGCATTTCTCAATCCTGGTTTGGATGTTTTATGTTGTTATTAAGGATAAGATGCCTTGTATTCTAGTGAAGGATAAAACCAGTGATGGGGAGCCCTTGTTGATTTATTATTGGACAAGTCATTTGAGGAGTAGTGAGTCTTTTTACAAATTCAATTTGGAATTCCTTGGACCTTATTTGAAAATAATGTATGGATAGTGCGCTAGACTGCCACCTCTAGCCAAGAAAATTTTGAGAATAGAGGGTGTCGAAGAAGGAGATTGGTATCTTTTGATTGAGGGTACAGTAATCAGATTGTATGGATTCATGGGTAAACCTTTTCTCCTGCCTCATTTTGTCATAGATAGGTTCTTTGCCTTGGAATATTTGAGGTAGGTAGAATACATTGATTTGAATTATGGTTCAGGAAGGAAGAGAAAATATCTGCTAAACTACCACACTGTGGATGATATTACTATCATAAAGAAGGGGTAGAGTGATAAAATTGACCAATACCTTGATAGATTAGGTCTATTTTATATTCCCCAAATATGGAGTTATGATCCTGATAACATTTTCACCAAAAATAATGTAGCCCTAAATGTCTATAAAGCTTACAAATATGAAAAGAGACCTAGGGCTCATTTTGAACAAGGTAGAAACAATGATGAGACCAGTATTTTGGAGTGGAATATTTCAAAAATGGGTCAACTACCTCCATTCCTAGTGTCTTCATCTCCTCTGGCTGCTAGTTATTCAAGTCCTATAACTTTTCCAAAGGAGCAGGCAGCCACACAAAAAATAAATGATTTCTGGGTAGAGAAGGTATCAAAACCTTCTAGCAGGATGGTTGTTAGAAGAATGAGCATGTATGTCGATCAGGTATCAAGGCAAAGGATATCTAGGTCCATGGTCCCCCATGTAAGCAAGCCTAAGACCGAGATTATTGTCCAAGATTATCGAGTTGAAGAAATAATAGACATTGAGAAGCTTCCTGAAGAAGATGAGCTGGTAATGACCAGAGCCCACTTAGAGACTTTCTATGTGAAGAATGATATATCCAAAGAGAAGGTGGTTAAACTAGAGAAACATATTGAAAAGCTTCAAAATACTATGAGTAATCAAAAGGAAGTGGAAAAGGCTTTGAAAAAAGAGGTCAACAGCTAGCAAGAAAAGTTCCAAGAAGCCAATAAGCTCAAAGACCAACTAGAAGAGCAAAAGAAGCTAAATGAAGAACAAGAAAAATAAATTCAAATTTTGAAACAACAACTTCAAATCGATAAAGCTAAGTCTTCTGGATTTTCTGAATCTGGATTAAATAAGATCAGAAAATAATTGCTCTCTGAGGTCCAAGAGAAATGTTCAGGGCTTCGACTTATGATTGACTACCTAGATGATGTTAGCCGCTTACTTCCCAATGTTCAAAAATATTTAGATCAAATCACTAGTGATTTGTAGTCTATGGTGATTCCAATAGAACAGATGTACAAGTTGGTTGATAGCAGACTCAATGATTCTTCTAAGCCAATTTCCAATAAATAATGGAATATTTCCAAATTTGTTGCTATAACCATGCTCAAGAAGCATAGGGTACTTCAAAAAGTTTGGCTATTATTTGATAATATTGAAGGAGTGATTAAAGATATCGTGGACATAAACAAAGAAATGATTCAAGTTGGTTTCAAAGGTCTATAGATGGAGTATCACAACTTGCTATCTATGGAAGAGATACATAAGAGCATTGATGAGAATCTGTAGGATGAATCTAGAATTGACTCTCTACAAGAGCCATTGAACCAAGAGGAAGTTGCTCAACTAATCATTGATTTTACCAGGATGAGAGATCTCATGGAAGATCTGGTAAGTAGGGGAAATACTGCTAGCTATGAAGATATTGGAGAATTGTAGTATATTTATAAGCAGCTGAAAGAGACATCAAACCCCTCTGGAGCACCCTAGAATCAAGATTTACACTCTTTAAAGTTGATGATTCAATTGTTTGGTGATAATTCTGGAGGAAGAAACCAAAAATAATCTTCTCCAAAAGAAGAAAATAAAGAAGAAGAAGAATAAGAGGAGGTTGAGGAAGAGGCCCACCAAGAAGAAGAGCAGGATGGAACCACTACAGTCCCGGAAGGGGCACACACTTAAGTTGTTTTTTGTTTTGTACATATACACAAGTTTTGCATTTTTGTTTTTTCTTTGACAATTTTCAGAAATAAACAATAAAGGTGTGAAGCCTAGAGAGGCACAGAGAGCAGTAGATTTTGTGTGAAGGCATTTTTGTGAGTAGGTCTTATAAGAATAGTAGAACCGTATTTTGCAAAGATAGTGAAGCAGTTTTGCTATAAGGGCACAGAGATAGATTTTGGAAACAGCGAAGGAACATGTGTCTATTGCATAATATGAATATGAGTATTTATCCTTTGCATTACTTGAAGCATGGTATCGATGTGAACTTCTACTCTCTAAGAGGATTGTTTTCATAGGGTAGGGTTCATATTGAAATTATTCTTTAAAGCATATTTTTGAAGATGTGCATTTTTTTACTCTTGTAGCCCAATGGATAAGACTCTGAGTTATATGGATTTGCAAGCAAATCCACCCGAGAGGCACCAGAATGTAGGTCCAAAATGGCCACATAGGAAAATTTTGAAAATTTTGACTAAGGCATGAATATCTCATTCTGCACACGTTGTAGTGTATTTTTGGAGCGAATCCACAACAAAGGCTACAAATCCACCTAACACTTAGTGAAATTTTGCACTTGGAGCAATTCCGCATAATTTCTTATGTATTTGGCTCCAAACTGGCGACATGTCCTGAATCTGCAAAAGTTTTTGGAGAAGGATGACATCAGCATAAAAAAAGTGTGGATTTGTGACTAATTTGTATTTTTAACATCCTTTGAGTGGCTAAGTGTTGGAGAGCCTGATTTCGAGGAGCGCATAAAGTATTTTTGTTCAAAATGATGATAGGAAATAGAAAGTAAAGCAAATGGATGCGGATTTGTGATAAAGGAAATTTTGACTAACTTTCTTTCATATTGGTGACAAGTAGCATTTTTCATGAAGGCCAATGCAGAATGAGGGAAAAGATACTTTACACTACAACAGGTCTAGAACGGTAAGCTGAGTTAATACACTTGCTTGGGTCCATAATGGAATCTGTAAAATTTTTGAAGAGAACGTGATGTCATCAACCTTTTTGTGTGGATTTGTGAAAGCTTCAAAGGCCAACAAAGGAAAACAAAGGATAAGGAGTGGATTTCATCCCACTTCAGTTTTAGTGTACTTTTGTGCCAGATTGGCGTTCCATAGTTTCTAAAGTATAAAAGGTGACATCATTGATTTTAAGAGTGGAATGGTGTTGTGATCTCTCCCTGCCATTATCTCAAGTTTATTTTAGATTAAATCATATCCATACAATGGGGGAGATTTATGGTTGATATTTTTCCAAGAATTTTGAAGCATTATAAGCAATTTCTCATCGAAATTAAAACACAATTAGTTGGAGGAGGAAGCCGAAGCGTCGAGGGTTTCAAGAAGATAAGAACCAGAGACAGTTACATATTGATGGCAGTAAAGGGCTTCCAAGAAATATCAATGATGCATACATGGTCTCCAATAGCCATAAATCTAGTAAGTGCTAAACAACCAACAAGTTGTAGAGAATTCAAGCTGTCATGGCGGTCTACTTGCAACGAATTTTGTAGAGGATGAACCAGTAAAGAAATACCAGCAAGAACTCTCTGTTGAGCTATTTAAAAAGGAATCTTTGTAATGTTATTTAATATTTTAATTTTGCAAACTATAAATAGAGGTCGAACCCTTATTTTTAAGGATCAGCTCTAGTGTGTTTGCCTGTGCTACTATAAATATTCCCAAGGGCTAATGAAAGGAGCATTACATTGATTTTTGCCTCAAATTTTGTGTCTTCATAATTCGATATTAGAGGTTCAAATTCCTAAGTTGTATTTTTGTAAATACTTGAATGGTTAGTTTGTGCTAGATTAATGGATTACTAACTGCTAGGGTAATTGAAATCTACTTTTGAATTAGATCTTTATTGTTAGGGAGTGCATTTCTGTAAAATCTAGATATTGATTAATTATACTATTTGGATTATCATTGTTTGGATATTGAAATTGATGTCTGCAATATTTATTTGTTCTTTAATGAATGAAAGTGCATTTAATTTAGGATAATGTTGATCTGATTAATGTGCATTCAAATTGGTTTATGGGAGCTTTTTGTTGTAGTGACAATATTGTTAGCCTATCCATCCACTATTGTTCATATTTTCTACTAATATTTTCTTACCCTAATATCTAAAACCCTAAGTGAGCATAATTGTGTCAACACCCTATTTAAGTTTATGAGGAACCAGCCTACTCTGGAGGTTGGATTTGAAACCCCTATTTTAGTCCATCCAATGTTAAGTTTTGAGTTGTAGCTATCAGGTGCATGCCTGGATAGAAAGTATGAAGATAGATAGTTACAGTGTTGAGTAAAACTTGATGCAATTTAGTGCCTAATAGGATTGTCAACAGAGGTCCAACAATTGTAGTAATGATGAAACATGAGGTCCCCACCCAAAGACCTTTTAAAAACTATAGATTCAAACCACCAGATAACCTCCCATATTAAAAAAGCACACAATACCACCAAGTCCATTAATGGAAGAAAACTTGAGAGCCAAAACCATAGTTGCATGAAGAAATATAGGGTCCTGTTGGCATTTTTGCCACATTGTTTTGATTCGTGATTATTCATGCATAAATTGTTAAAGTTCTCATTCCTCTGTGTTTCTCTACGAGTTTTGATCCCAAAACAGCTAAGTCCAAATACTGTCGCGATATCGCGACCGAAAACAGCATGGAGAGCACAGGTTCAAAATTGTCGCGATATCGCGACATGTCGCGTTATCACGGGTCTTTTGAGGAGAGAGAAGCCAAAGTCAAAAAATGTCATGATATCGCGACGTGTTCCAAAATCATGGTCAAAATGGTCAACGGAGGCAGAGCAGTGAAACTGTCGCGAAATCGCGACATGTCGCGTTTTTGCGACTTGCGATGGCCATGGAGCAAAATGTTAGAAATTGTCACGAAATCGTGACATAATTGAGCAAAGGGCAATGACAATGAATCACGTCGCGATTTCACGATAGAAAAATGAACAAGGGCCAGAATGTAAAACATCGTGATATCGCGACATGTTGAGTTATCGTGGTCAAGTTGAAGAAAACGCTTAAGGCATGAAAGGCGTCGCGATTTCGTGACATTTTTGAAGATGAGACCAAGCAAGAGTAAGACGTCGCGATTTCGTGACAAAAAGCGGCAATAGTAGAGGAAGCAAGGAAACGTCACGATTTCGTGACATATTGTGGAGAAAAGCTAAATAGACAAGAAATGTCATGATTTCATGACATGTCTTGTTTTCACGATGTGAAAGCTCAGAAAGAACAAAATGGTACGAAACGTCGCGATTTCACGACATGTTCCGTTTTCGCTACCTGAAAGAGGATGAAGGCCAAGGAAGAGAAAACTGTCGCGATTTCGCGACATGGTGCAGTTTCGTAGGTAGACAGAAGAAGGACACAGAAGCAGGAGAATTGTCACGATTTCGCGACATGGTGACGTTTTCGTGACTTGGAGGAGTGAAGAAGGCAAGAGAAAGAACATGTTGCGATTTCGCTACATGTTGAGGAAAGAAGTCCCAACAAAGGAGAATGTCACGATTTCATGACGTATCAGGAAGATAAAGCCGAAGAGAGAAAGATGTAGCGAAATCGTGACTTGTCATGTTTTCGCGGTTTGAAACAATGCAAGGAAAATATGAGGAAAGAACGTCGTGATTTCGTGACAGGTCATAGTTTCACGAGAACAAGGTAGAGGAGCAGAATAGTAAGGAACGTCACGATTTCGTGACGCGTCATGTTTTCGCGACCTCAGGTGAAAAAGGAGAACAAAGAGCCGAATACGTCGTGATTTTGTGACATGGTTGGTTTTCGCGATCCAAAATGACAAAAGCGTACGGAGGAGAAATATGTCGTGATTTTGCGACATGTCGCGTTTTTGTGACCTGTCACAGTTTCGTGCCAGAAAGCAGTTCAAACGGCCCGATGAAGCATTGTGATTTCCAAGGATTAAAAGCACTCCAAAATTGAATGTTTTGCTGCTTTCCAATGCGTGCAAGGTAGAACAACGTGCTCAGGCCTGTAGTTTTTGAAGCCACCAGAATTGAAGATGCCTCCATTATTCAAAGCTTTTGTTCATGATTTTCTAACGGTCCAAGCATGCTCCGAGGATGACCATTTAATGAAGACGACCGGTTCCTTGTTTCATTTAATTTTTGGTTTCTCCGAGGCTGGTTTAAGGGGATCATTTCCTTATTGCTGCTGCATATTTTGTAGATCTCGAGGAGGTCCGTTTCATGTTTTAAATGCTACAAAGAGGCAAGACCTCTATAAATATCAATGTATATCTCAAGAACAATCATGGGGAGTTTGAGAGACATGTTGCATGAAAAAATTCAAGTTCTTTGCATGAATGAAAGATATTTGGCCTCTGATTTTGCAAGCAACTTCTGTGTGATTTCCTTCTATCTTATGCATTCCTCATTTACGCTCGTATTTCTTATCTGTTGCTTAGATTTGAATTTTGCATCTGAGTTTAAATATTGCTAGTGAGGAAGTGAGTTATGGAATGCCATCCTGGAGGTTATCTACACAAGGTCGTAAGTGGATTATGTTGTGTTCTATTATTATATGTTGTTCATGTGCTTGAGGCCCGCATATTTCCCATCTCTTTCTGTAATTTCCCATTTCTTTCTGCATATTTCCAATTCCTTTCCTACAACTTTAGTCTTCAATCAAGCTTAGATTTAGTAAGGGAACCAACCCTCTCTGGAGATTGGTCTGGGAGACATTTCTTTCTCCCAACCTTTCAATGTTGGCCGGGTCTAGGGTGCATTTATTTATAAAATCCTTTCCTGTGGCAGATTCGTGACCAACAGTTTTTGGCACGCCCGGTGGGACAGACTATTTCTGTCTCCCAAAGATCCATAATCGGTGAGACTGATTGTTTTATTGTTTAACACCCGGAGGTATCAAGATTTTGATGAACTGTCTTGACCTCATAGCGGAGATTTGTAAGTTCATCTGGCGACTCTGCTGAGCTGAAGATCCAAATTTCTTGATCGTAGATGCCTTTTTAAGCTAAAAGAAGATACCCCGGAGGATTCAAGGTTTGCACCTTGACCTTAACGGAGAATTTCACTTGGATAACTTGCGGGAGACCACTGCTATAATGGCGAGGGTATGCTATCCTAGATGGGATGATCCTGGCCCTCTAGATCTCCAAATTTGGCATGAGATTCCCAAAAGTGCCCTGAAAGCCCTAACAAAATACAATGGCACCCAGGGAATGGCCCGAGAGCATATTGAAGATGTTGCCACTTTGTCGACTCTACATGGTATAGTTCACGAAGATGTTATGATCAGACTTCTGGTTCTATCTTTGCAAGGAAGGGCATTGCAGTGGTACAGACTGCTCGGGCGTAAAAGCATCAGCTCATGGGATGACTTAGCGGGAGCACTAATTAGAAGATTTGATGGCTCTCAGGATCCCTTCCAACTTTTGATGTACATCACGAGAGCACCTCTAGAGAGCATCACAGACTTCAATGTCCGATTCAGCAGAAGTTGGAAGAGAATTCCAGGGGAGATCCGACCGACACCCACCCAAGCCCACTTCTTCTATGTTCGAGCTTTCCATCCGGACATAAGCCTCCTCTTGTTGCAATCAGGCGAACGTAGATTCCCTCAAATCTTTGAGGAAGCATTACAAGCGGAGCACCTTCTGCTCCTATCAAGAAAATTACCGTGGGGAGAAACTCCATTACCTTATCCTTCGATAGTCACCACTCCTGTCTACCCTACGCAGTATTCATCATGCCAGATCCCTTATGCTGTGCAGAGACCTGAAATGCAGTTGTGTGGAACTCAAGGGGCAGATTTCATCCAAGGTCAACGATGGGCATATGCAAGCACTGTCCCAGCAATAGATAATATGATTGCTTGCAGTTTTCATCAGGAGATGGATCAAGAAAATATAGTCCAAGGAGAGGAACAGGTTCAAGTTCTAGAACCTGAGCACAAAGAGGGCACAATCATGCACAACACGCAAGTATTTAGCCAGAACCCATTGAGCATGCCTCACCAAAAGGTTGAGCCTGAGGAGATCCTAGAAGCAGATTTATCGTCAGAAAGGTTCTGTGATCGCACCAAGGGATTGGAGGAGCCCATTCTCAGCCCACAACCAAGAAATTCTTCAAGATGGTGGTATTGGCTTCCAGCCACTACAACCGGTACCCGAAGAAAATTTCCATGTGGCAAACCTCTTCGCCACATCATTCATCGACAGTGTGGGTACTGGCAAGAATGGATAACCTGCCGCATTGCACTCTGTTTGCAACATGGAGAACTTCAGGAAGAAGCCAGCCCAATTTCAAGGACCGACTCAAGTATGATCAGATCTGGTCGGGACACTGCAGATTCATCGGATAACCCCCTGAAGCTGGGTTTGTGGTGGCGGCATGCCAATCATGTCGCAAACTTTTGTATATATTGTACATAGGAAAAAAAAAAAAAAAAAGAAAAAAAAAAAAAAGAAAAAAATTATTGTTGAATTTCCTCTGTCAACTTCGGCTCTTTTTGCATGCGAGCCCGCAGGTACGTTTATTTCTTTCTTTTTTCTCTCTTCCTTCCCAACGATAGTGGCTTTTGTCAATTTCTTCCTTCCCCTCCCTTATTTTCATTCCCTTCCTCACTCATCTTCTTTCTTCTATCATCTGCAATTAAGCCACTACTGTTGTTTCTTTTTCCCCCTCTAACATTCCCGCTTCTTTATTTCCCTTTTCTTCTAATCCTTGTTTTCTTTTCAGCATTTATCTGTAGTTCATACCACATTTTCCACTCTCATTTACCTTCATTTCATTATCCATTTTTGTTTCATTACTGCAGTCAGTAACACAGTAGCTCCTCTTCAGTTGCTGTATCTACCGCTTCACTCCTTCCATTCCCACCATTCCATCATTTACTATTTCCATTCCATAGTCCTCACTCCGCTCATTCCGTTCATTTCCGTTTTGCAACCCCGGTGCTTTCATAACTGTCATGGAGTTCCTTTTCCAGCACCTGGTGAGCTAAGCCAAATACAAATTTATTTGAGTTTTCAGTAAGTCAGCAAGAGTTGTTGCAGCAGTCTACAGAGATGTTTCCTATCAGTCAGCACTTACTTTCCTGCTTCTCATGTTTTCTTGACTCTGTTGCCCAATGGATTCAGGCCTGGGATTCGTGCATACAGCAGAACTGTATACCCCGCGAGCCGCCAAGAATGTTGGCATTTTTGCCACATTGTTTTGATTTGTGATTATTCATGCATAAACTGTTAAAGTTCTCATTCCTCTATGTTTCTCTACGAGTTTTGGTGCCAAAATAGCTAAGTCCGAAGACTGTCGCGATATCGCGACCAAAAAATAGCATGGAGAGCACGGGTTCAAAATCGTCGCGATATCGCGACATGTCGCGTTATCGTGGGTCTTTTGAGGAGAGAGAAGCCAAAGTCAGAAAATGTCACGATATCGCGACGTGTTCCAAAATCACGGTCAAAATGGTCAACGGAGGCAGAGCAGTGAAATTGTCGCGAAATCGTGACATGTCGCGTTTTCATGACTTGCGATGGCCATGGAGCAGAATGTTAGAAATTGTCATGAAATCGTGACATAATTGAGCAAAGGGCAATGACAATGAATCACGTCGCGATTTCGCGATAGAAAAATGAACAAGGGCCAGAATGTAAAAAACGTCGCGATATCGCGACATGTCGCGTTATCGCGGTCAAGTTGAAGAAAATGCTTAAGGCATGAAAGGCGTCGTGATTTCGTGACATTTTTGAAGATGAGACCAAGCAAGAGCAAGACGTCGCGATTTCACGACAGAAAGCGGCAATAGTAGAGGAAGCAAGGAAATGTCACGATTTCGTGACATATTGTGGAGAAAAGCTAAATAGACAAGAAATGTCGCGATTTCGCGACATGTCTTGTTTTCACGATGTGAAAGCTCAGAAAGAACAAAATGGTACGAAACGTCGCGATTTCGCGACATGTTCCATTTTTGCTACCTGCAAGAGGATGAAGGCCAAGGAAGAGAAAATTGTCACGATTTCGTGACATGGTGCAGTTTCGCAGGTGGACAGAAGAAAGACACAGAAGCAGGAGAATTGTCGCGATTTCGTGACATGGTGACGTTTTCGCGACTTGGAGGAGTGAAGAAGGCAGATGAAAGAACATGTTGTGATTTCGCTACATGTTGAGGAAAGAAGTCCCAACAAAGGAGAATGTCATGATTTCGCGACGTATCAGGAAGATAAAGCCGAAGAGAGAAAGATGTAGCGAAATCGTGACTTGTCGCGTTTTCGCGGTTTGAAACAACGCAAGGACAATATGAGGAAAGAACGTCGCGATTTCGTGACAGGTCATAGTTTCATGAGAACAAGGCAGAGAAGGAGCAAAATAGTAAGGAACGTCGCGATTTCGCGACGCGTCACGTTTTTGCGACCTCAGGTGAAAAAGGAGAACAAAGAGCCGAATACGTCATGATTTTGTGACATGGTTGGTTTTCGCGATCCAAAATGACAAAAGCGTATGGAGGAGAAATATGTCACGATTTCGCGACATGTCACGTTTTTGCGACTCATCACAGTTTCACACCAGAAAGCAGTTCAAATGGCCCGATGAAGTATTGCGATTTCCAAGGATTAAAAGCACTCCAAAATTGAATGTTTTGTTGCTTTCCAATGCGTGCAAGGTAGAACAACGTGCTCAGGCCTGTAGTTTTTGAAGCCACCAGAATTGAAGATGCCTCCATTATTCAAAGCTTATGTTCATGATTTTCTAATGGTCCAAGCATGCTCCGAGGATGACCATTTAATGAAGATGACCGGTTCCTTGTTTCATTTAATTTCTGGTTTCTTCGAGGCTGGTTTAAGGGGATCATTTCCTTATTTCTGCTGCATATTTTGTAGATCTCGAGGAGGTCCGTTTCATGTTTTAAATGCTACAAAGAGGCAAGACCTCTATAAATATCAATGTATATCTCAAGAACAAGCATTGGGAGTTCGAGAGACACTTTTGCATGAAAAGCTTTCAAGTTCTTTGCATGAATGAAAGATATTTGGCCTCTGATTTTGCAAGCGACTTTCTGTGTGATTTCCTTCTATCTCATGCATTCCTCATTTATGCTCGTCTTTCTAATCTGCTATTAGATTTAAATTCTACATCTGAGTTTAAATATTGCTAGTGAGGAAGTGAGTTATGGAATGCAATCCTGGAGGTTGTCTACACAAGGTCGTAAGTAGATTATGCTACGTTCTATTATTATATGTTGTTCATGTGCTTGAGGTTCAATTCTTGCTGAGTTTCTTTCCCTCGATCATACAAATTTGGCCTGTGGCTATATTTCCCATCTCTTTTCGTAATTTCCCATTTCTTTCTGCATATTTCCAATTCCTTTCCTGCAACTCTAGTCTTCATCAAGCTTAGATTTAGTAAGGGAACCAGCCCTCTCTAGAGATTGGTCTGGGAGACATTTCTTTCTCCCAACCTTTCAATGTTGGCCGGGTCTAGGGCGCATTTTGCATAAAATCCTTCCCTGTGGCAGATTCGTGACCAACAGGTCCTATACCAAGACCAAAAAGACATACTATAGTAGAGGCTACACCAGAAAACCCTAAAATAGACAATACAAGAGGCACTAAAAATTTTAATTTGGAGTAGGAAGTGATGACCATCTATTGATAATAAAAGTAGGGCTCCTACAAAGCCAAGAAAAATATAAAATGGCATCTCGAGCACTAGAAACAGGTAAAAAATACCAAACCCTCTTCTAGAAGCCACAGTCCCCCAACTGGGAAAACCAAAATCCAACCAAACCAAGGCAACTAGGATAGGGTCACTACGATGGTCCAAAAAGCTACGTAGATATAGTCAAACACTAGAAAACTAGCCTAGAAGGTTTTAGGTGAATCTTAGGAGCATGGGAGAGGATCATAGGAGTAGGAAAATGGAATAGAATGTGTTTTCGTTTAGACTATTTATTATAATTTTTGTGGATGCACTTGTATTTTAGGAAGGAAACTAGCAATCCAGATTTGGTAAAGCAGACTATGAAAGTGTGATGTTTTGGAAATATTACTCTACTAAGATGTAGGGCATAGATAGTAGAGGTGAAGTTTAGGAATTGTGAAGGCTACTATAGGAAAATGTCAAGAAAGATGCTAAATTCTAGAGTAATTGTATCTAAACAGAGATTTGAAAATATCCAAAAATGAAAATAAAAAATTTGGACATTTTATGTAAAATGATATAGGTTTATAGCTATAGCATCTCAATTGAGATGATAAGTTTATCTATTTATAAACTCTCAAGCTCTAAATAAGAGAGATGTAATTTGTCAAGGGTGTAAGACCCGAGTACAACCCCTTATTATCAAGCAAATATATATATAAGGAGTATAATCTAAAGTACGATAAAAAAAGTAAGTTTTAGTTGTACTCTCATCTTCAGATTTTTTAATTAGAGTTTTCTACTTATCTAAAGTATGGTGTTTCGATTGTGGTTATCAATATAAATCAACCATGAAAATCCTATTTCTTAACATCTAAAAATATAACAACATTGTGTATATTTTGATCTTTATAATTTTATTAGTGTATATTTTGATCCTTACAATTTTATTATTAATGACAAATTAAAACCAAGGGAAATTATTTTCACATAATATTATTATTACCATCATTGAGATAGTTTCAACTAGAGAGTTAAAAATAAACTATCACACTGCTACATAAATCTATCTCAATGTTCCTCTCACATAAAATCTCAATACTCCTCATCCAAAACATAATCTTAATCTCAGAACTTTATGAAGACTTTAAGTGAAATATCTCTCATTTAATGGTTCTTCATCAAGGTCACCACAAGAAATATCAATTGTAGAAATTATCAAATAACACTATATTTGTTTATAGATAACATAAAATAATCAAAAACCTTAAAGACAAATCTATAGCCCAATATGCATTTTAATCCTCAAGAAGAACAAATATTGAAGAGAATTGAGAATACTATATTACTCTCCTATATGGAATTTCAGAATTATATATTTTTTAAAAATAATTTAAATGCATTCCTAGTTTGATTGAACATGTCACTAAGAAATGAAATAAATAACTTCAACATATTTCAAACACATAACTAATTATTAGTGTTATATAATTCAAAAAATCTACAACTATTAAAATACATCCTAAAATCACATAATGTAATACTAGTGCAAGAATGAAATATTAGAAACTATGTCAAAAACATCCCTAATTGACCACCAGGGTTTCAAAATTTAAAATAACAATTGCAACATAGATTAAAAATAGCTAATAAAGAAGTCAAATAATTCAAAATTATATCAATGAACAAGATATTGTTACCATCTACATGTACATATGTTGGAAGTATAAAACCATATAGATACAACTAAAAGGGAACCATAAAATTTTCCAATATGTTAGAATGGTATACAATAAAATAGACTAAAAAGTCCATATTTTTTTATTAGGGTAAAATCTAGGTTTTTGAAAGGGCCCGAACCCTTTTACAATCCTAGACTGGTCTGTCCAGTCTTACCAACCAAAAAGCCTCATCTCTAAAGGCTACAGGACATTCAAAACATTGAACTACCTTGTTTCAAAACTCTACATATTTACATTCATTACTAGCCTATTTACATTCATATCTTTGAAGAGTCTCTAGAAAATGGAACCCTCAATAAACAAGTCCATAGATCTCCAAAAAATGGAACCCTCAGTAGACAAATCCATAGATCTTCAAAAAATGGAACCCTAAGTAGACAAATCCATAGATCTCCAAAAAATGGAACCCTTAGTAGGAAAATCCCACAAAAACCCAAACCAACATATTTCTCACTTGGAACCTCACAATGCATCTAGAAAGTCACAAATCCACAAATCTCCAAAAAATGGGACCCTCAATAGACAAGTCCATAGATCTCTAGAAAATGGAACCCTCAGCAGACAAGTCCATATATCTCCAGAATATGGAACCCTCAATAGACAAATCCATAGATCTCCAAAAAATGAAACCCTCAGCAGACAAATCCATAGATCTCTAGAAAATGGAACCCTCAGCATATAAATCCATAAATCTCCAAAAAATAGAACCCTCAATAGATAAATCCCTCAAAAATTCAAACTGATAGATTTCTCAACTTCTTATGGTTGAAAGTAGACAAATCCCATAGATCTCCAAAAAATAGAACCTTAGTAAATAAGTCCATAGATCTCCAAAAAATAATTTTACTATGGACATTCTAAAAATTGGAACTTTCACCTAGTGAATTGACTTTCTATATTTCCTCCCTCCTTCACCACTAACTGGAGTACATCTGGATGGATCCCATCTGGTGGTATCCATATTTTATCTTCCTCTCTAAGAGCTCCCCAATTGGCTAGCCAATCGACCACCCCATTTCCTTCTCTATACACATGTACCACCTAAAATTCTTCTAGTGAATTTAGGGATCTTAGTGTATCTATTACTATGTCTACTACTCTCCAACTTTCCACCACCCTTTTATTGAGGTAATTAACAATATTTAGTGAATCTCCCTCAATTATTAATTTCTTATCCCCCAACTGAACCACCATCTTTACTCCTACCAAGACCGCTCTAGCTTCAGCCTGATGACTAGTCATAATGCCCAAGTACTCACTCATCACTTCAATCACCATTCCTTGGCTATCCCTTAGCATTACTCCTCCTCTAGCCTTCCTTGTATTTCCTTTAGAAGCCCCATCAAAATTTAGTTTCAGCCATCCTTGTTTGGGTGGCTTCCACTTAGTCATGCTCCTCAAGTCTCCTCGGGGATTGTCATTCACCCCAATTAGACTTAGGTTCCAATGTTCACTTAATTTTGCCTCCTCCAATGACTCTAGACTCTCATGCACTTTCAATGCTTTAACATTCTCCACTATGGCTGCTATGATGTGTTCTCTATTCCTAGTTGTAGATCTCTTCTCCCCTTTAAAAATCCTTCTATTTCTCTCCAACCAAACTCCCCATGCATAATGAAAGGGAATTAAATTCTAAATTTGATTCAATCTTGGGCTCTTAAATGGCTTCTCCCATTATTCTATCCAACCTGCCATGTTATTAGGCAACACCCACACCACCCCCATCTTCTTTATTATATCATACAATATTTTGAGGGAGTATTTACATTCTAGTAATATGTGACTCATCGATTCCTCATGAGCTTCACAAAGGTAACATCTATTAGGGAATTGAAAACCCCTCTTATGCAAGTTATCTATTATTAAAATCTTATTTTGGACTACCATCCAAAGGAAAATTGTTAACTTTGGTATTGCTTTCCTTCCCCATAATCGATCCCATTGAAATCCCCCTAGGAACTACAAGTGAAAGATCATAGGTTGATTTAATAATGAATGACCCTTCTTGAGTAGCTCCCCATACTATTGTATCCTTAGCCAAATTGGGGCTTACATAATAAGCTTTTAGTTTAGTTGTTAGCTTTTGTAGCTCTTCCTCATATTGATTATGGATTCTTAGCTCCTTCCATCTTACCTCTCCTCCTTCTATAGCCAAATAATCACTCACCATATTCCCATAATTTTATTCTAACTCTACTTTGATTCTTGCTAACTCCTCATCCTTCACTAATGGGTACTTCTCTAGCCATGCATCTTCCTAGAAGTGGATAGACCTACCATTCCCTACCTTCCATTGGATTCCTTTCCATAGCATCTCTCTACCCTTTACTATATGGTTCCATATTGAAGATCCCTGCTAAGGCTCTAGTGTGGTCAAAAATCTACTATCCTCTTGGTTGTCAAGGTATTTGTCTCTTAGAATTCTTGCCCATAAGGCATGACCCTCCTTCACTAGCCTCCATCCTACCTTTTTTCCAAAGCCTTGTTCATATCCCTTATTCTTCTAAGCCCAAGTCCTCCACTTGATTTATCATTGCATACTCTCTCCCATGCTACAAGTAGAATTTTGCTCTTCTCCTCTAGTCTTGACCATAGGAATCTTCTTTGAATACTTTCTATTGTATTAGCTACTTTAAGTGGGATCTTAAACACTGATAATAAATATATAGGGATTGCTTGGAGAGTACTCTTAAGAAGTTGTAACTTACCTACCTAACTCAACAAATTCCCCTTCCAACCAACTAATTTACTCTAGACCCTATCAATCAACACATTCCACATCTGATCCTTGCATTCCCCCATGAACATTGGCATTCCCAAGTAAATAGAAGGGAGAGTTGAAACACTACACCCAAGCTCTATTACTATTCTTCTCTATCGATTCTCTATAGTGTTTATAAAAAATACCTTACTCTTGTCCATATTTATCATTTTTTGGGATGCTTTTTCATAGAGATTTAATATCCTCCTAAATTCCTTTGCCTTAGCTATAGACAATCTCCCCAACAAAATTGTGTCATCCACAAATTGTTGGTGAATAATACCTTCTATGGATATAGATGGTTTCAACCCACTTAATGTTCCCACTTGTTTTGTTGATCCAATGCACCTTCCCAATGCTTCTACCATTATTATGAAGAGATACAAGGACAATGGGTCCCCTTGCCTTAAGCCCCTACTACTTCCAAAGAATCCAACTAAAGAATTGTTCACTATAACTAAGAATTTAGGTCCTCCATAGTAGCTATTCACCCACCTTCTCCAATATTTGTTGAAGCTAAACTTCTCTAGGACTCTATCTAGGAAATTCCATGAGACCCAATCATAGGCTTTGTTCATGTCAAGCTTTAACACCATTCCCTCCCTTTTACTAATTTTAATTGAATGCATGGTCTCATGGAGTGTGATTACTCCATCCAAAATCTTCCTACCCTTCACAAAGCCCCCTTGCTGCTCTGCAATGATCTCTAGGAGAACAAACTTTAGTCTTAATGTAATCACTTTTGATATTATCTTATAAATGGCATTACATAGACTAATTGGCCTAAAGTCTTTAAATCCCTTCAGCCTAGGCTTCTTTGGAATGAGCACTAGAAAAGTATTATTGTATTCTCTTAACACTTTGCCTGAGTGGTGTGACTCTCTTACTACTACTACTACATCCTTACTCACTATGTTCTAAAAATCTTGGAAGAAACCCACTTGAAATCCATCAAGCCCTGGAGCTTTATCTTTTCCTAATGAGAAGACTACTTTCCTTGACCTCCTCCTCACTCACCTCTTTGACAAGTTTTGCATTCATGTCTCTAGATAGAATCCTTGGGATATGTTGAATTATTTCCTCCATAGCTTCCTGATCATCCTCCCTATCCTTTGTTAGCAATAATTTGAAGAAGTCCACCACCCCTTGTCTAATTTGATCTTCCTCTCTTATTACTTCTCCATCCTCTTTTTGAATTTCAGTTATCCTTGTTGCACTTTTATGTCTTATGGTAGAGACATGAAAGAATCTTGTGTTCCTATCTCCTTCCATTAACCATTGGTTCCTTGAATTTTATCTCTAATATATCTCCTCCCTTGCCATTATTGTATGCAATTCTACCTAGATAACTTTCTCTCTATTATAAAGGACCTAGTCCATCCTATTTCTACTTATTTCCTCTTCAAGTCTACTCAATTCTTGCCTTAACTACTCCTTTTGCAAGAAGATATTTTCAAAGACCTCCTTGTTCCACTTTTTTACTTCCCTCTTCACATGTTTCAATTTCCTAGCAACCACATACATCTTGGATCCTTGGATTGGATGCATCCACCATCTTTCCATTTCCTCATAAATGCTTGGGTGCTACAACCACATGAATTCAAATTTGAAGGGGCTATTTTTCTTTCTATCCTCTAGACTACACCAAAAGACAAGAGGGTTATGGTCTGATCCTATTCTTGGCAATGGTGCCAATGTATGCTCATAATTTTCCTCAAACCACTCCAAGGATAGCAAAACCCTATCTAATATCACCTGGATCAAGTCCTCCCCTAACCTCCTATTAGTCCATATGAATGCATTGCCACTCAAATCAACATCATAAAGACTTGATGCTGATATGAAATTGCTAAGGTCCTCCATACTCTCGATGAATCCCTGGGACCCCCCTTTCTTCTCACCTAGCCTTAATGGAGTGTTGAAGTCTCCTACCACTATCCATATTATCCCCCTGACCTATTGTCCCATCTATTCCAACTCTTTCTAAAACTCCTTTCTTAATCTACTTACATTTGGAGCATAGACATTTGTAACAAGGAAAGCCAACTTTGAAGACTTGACTGAGATAAGAACAGATAATTGATTTACACTTCTAGAGATGACTTCTCCCTCATAGAGGTTAGAGTTCCATAGAGTTAACAATCCTCTTGAAGCTCCCTTGGCTCCCACTTGACAACTCTTACCCTTCTTCCATATTCCACTCTGAATACTTTCCCACCTTGCACAAGTTAATTTAGTTTCTTGCAATAATACTATTTCAGGTTGGTGGTCCTTCATCATGGATCTCACCAATCTATGTTTGTTAGGGGAATTCATTCCCCTAACATTCCATGATATGACTTTCATTTTTTACTTCTTGTAGTGGGCTTCTTCCCACTCAAGACTATGGTCATCTGCTTCCCATATTTCAAATCCTTCTTTGTTTCCTTTAAGTATTTTTCCTTCAAATATGGCCTTCCCACCTTCTTTACCTCCTCTACTCCTACATCTAGGTGCTTCTTAGCACTCCTCGATATCCTTAGGTATGATACTTTCCTTGAAGTCCCTACATCCACTTCTTCTTGATTAACTATACATGACACAACTTCTAGATCTGATTCTCCATGGGCCTCCATCTCCCTTACCATTTCTTTCTCCTTTTCTTCCATTTGATCCATATTTTCTTCATCCTTTTTAGTCACCTCATCTCATGGTATTGGAGAGCTTATCCTTTGTGGAGTGTCTTGGCTTTCTATATTTTTAGATTCCTCTCTTAGAATTAGTATTTCACCTTCTTCCATATCCATTTCCTTTTATGAGTTTTCCTTACCTTCACCAATACCATCTTCCTTTATTTCTTCCTTATTCTATTCTAGCTCCCTCCTCTCCTCAACTTCTTATCTTTGAATCTCTTTACCCTTCTCCTTAGAGATCTACCCTTTTTCTTCCATATTAAACCTTTTTTCCTTTCTTCATTCTTACTCTAGCTTTCTCTATAATTCCTCCTCTATCTATTTGGGAAATCCTTTGCTAGATGACCCATTTTGGCATAGATTCTATAGCTAAATGGGTCATTCTCATATATTATGCTTTGATTCCACACCCCCATATTGAGACTAGATTGATCTCCTCAGGTAGTTTCTATCTTGATTCAACCATGACACACATTCTAGCAAAAAACTCTTTCTTTCTTTGGTAACAAAATCCACCATGAGAAAGCACCCAAAGGAGTTTGCTATGCTTTCAAAAACTTCCTCCTCCCAGAATTCTAGAGGTAAACCAGGGAGCCTTACCCATACTAGGGCCACATCTATCCTCTCTGTGTCAGGGTTAAAGCCAAGAGCCCATTTCTTGAGATATAGGCTAGATCTACCCATAAACCATGGGCCTCCTAGTAGAGCCCTATGGAAATCTTCCTCATTGTTAAAAGAGATGAGGAAAAAATATTTTAGCAGAAAAGAGAATTCCACATGTCCTTTAACTTTCCAGTGATTAGCCACCCATTTCCTGATCTGATCCCCTACTGGTCTTGAGCCTATGAACTTTCCTATAAGAGTATTATTAAGTTTATTCTATGCTCTTTCATAGATTTTATCAGGAATATTCAGATATATTCCTCCCTCCTTAGTTTCAAAGGAGATCAGTATCCATTGTTCCTTGTTTTCCTCCCCACTTCTCTTCCCCTTCAACCATTCTACCCATGTTCTATTGTCCTTGACCTAGTTTCTACTCTCTTGCGATGGTTTTGGGTTCTTCTCCTTTAGTATCAATGGAGATGGATTTGATGGAGCTCGAGCATCATCAACACCACATTCACAATCCTTAGCATAAGTAGATTTTTGTTTATACCTTTTATATCATAGGACATGTCATCCCACAAAAATACTTATCTTGCATATATAAAATAGTTTAGATTTTTAAACCAATATTTTCATCCTAACATTCACAATCCTTAGCATCATTAAGATTTTCTTTAAGCTAACATAGTAGGTATGCAACTATAAGGGAAGCATAAATATTTTTAATAAGTTAGCATGGTATACATTAAAATAGTTTGAAAATCCATATTATCTCCTAAAGATTTAATTGTGATTGTTTGTGTTTATTCTAGACAAGATGAAAAGTATTAAATAATTAATCAATTAGAATTTATAATTTTTATTACTACATGATATTAATTTTATTTTCAAATGGTTTTTTAATATCATACATTGTTATGAAAAATAAAGAAAACAAAGACAATATGTATACAAGTGATCAACTTGATGTCCATATTTAAAACATAAATCATTTTTCTTCTATAATGTTTCATTTCTTAGATGGTTTTCATTAAGTATCATTTAATCTTGTTGAACATACTTGCTTTATGTACTCTATTATGGTTCTTTTAAGGATCCTCTTTCCTATGTTGGATTGGCAAAATAAGTCACTCAATCTACGATTATGTACAACACACACAAGCTAGGAACATACCTATTCAAATATTACTTCCTATTTATAGTTTCTAATATTGTGATTATAACTCAAATCTTCACTAGTGCAAGCAAGACATACTTTTAATATTTAATGTGTTCCAATAGTACCATATTCTATTTCCTAATATCCTAACATAGATGTTACGTACTATTTTACTTGACACTCATAGATATATGCATAACATTAGTATGCATTTTGAATTAGTCGAAGAGAACTATGCATTATAAAATATTTATATTTTTGTTTTATTAACATTTTTAGAGAAATTATTGATATAAGAGATAGAAATTTTTATAAAAAACCTTTAAAATGGATTAAATGATATAATTTATTATCTTTAGTAAAAGGATAATCTTCTACAATATCAACATCAATATTATTGTGAACTTTTACTGGTAGTATAAAACTTGTATAGATATTATATCTTCAATTATTTTTGACTGGCTTGTCAAAATCCCATAGCAATTAGTATAAGGTAGAAATAGTCCTTAAGATTTGTGGCTTAATTATCAAGAGAATTAATTAATTTATTTTTCATATCATCTTACTACATTATTTTCACTAAGGAAATAAACATAAAAGGATATAACTCTAGTATCCTATAGCAATGGACTCCAACAACGGTGATGATACTTTGAGGTCTTAATTATCACACACCATGTCTCTTAAACACAAATGGTTGACCAAGGATCAGATCACACACATCCAAGTGCATAATGTCACATAAAATTTTATCTTTAAAGGGTTTAATGAAATAAGAGAGGAGACATTATGCAGTGGCATGAATATATCTCCTTTGTTTTAACCATCAAATATTATATGATTTTGGGCATGATGTGACAAGTAGATTCAAATATTTTACAATCTAAGAAAAATTAGATTCTTTTGATTTTATCTCTTAACAATAAAAATCAAATGATTACCATTGACCCACATTCGTAAGTTAAATAGGTGGTCATCCTCTTGTAATTATTTTTATGTGGAATATATGCTAGTGGTCATCATATTTGGTTTAGCTTACATGGTATGATTCACTCTATCCTCAACCTATGGAAGTGTATGTATTGGTGCAATGGATATAGAGGGTTGTTTTTGTGGGGATAGTGATTAAATTATTAACACTTTAGCTTTTATCTAGACTAATTTATTTAATAGTTCTTATCAATATTCAACTCCCATTGTTTTTCAAGTTCTTAACTCCTATATACAAGTATTTAATTATGGCATACTTATCTTTAATTTTTTAAATGTAAAGTATCAACATAGTCAACATTCACATGCAAAACTCTTCACATTCCACTACTCATTAAACAAGCACTTTACCCCATTGGTGCAAAGTGGTACCATATGGAATTGAGTATACCATATAGTTCATGTTCTCATTAGTACAAAATATGTTTCAATCAATCCAAAGAAAGTGTGAATGATAAACTACACTCTTATGGAGGTTTGCACCTAGGTGAAACATCTAATATTAGGGACTTCCTTTTGATATCACAACAATCCATCATGAATCTATGGCATTGAGATTGAATCCACCTTTGTTTACACCAAATATCCAATTTCAACATATAAGAAAACATCATTGCCTAGTCAACAATGTTATTATTGAATTGTTCATCTTTAGTTTTCAATATTAGTGTAATTTTGTGTTTTAGTCTTTTATTGACCCTAATCTCCTCATGCTTCCTTATTCCAAGAATTTTTAATATTGGAAATGATATAATAATTCTTGTATTTATTAGGATCAAATTGAAATTATTAGATATTCCTTTTATTCATGGGAAACTCTTAAGAAATATTGATCTAGGAGTGAAGAACACAAGCTTATACTGAGAGGGGGGTGAACAGTATAAGACCACTTTTTACTTTCTTTCCAAACCAATATCAATTAATGTCCTTAATTGCAATAACCAAATATAGCAATGTGCATTAATAACTCAGATAGCAATAGTAAGCAAGAGCACAAGTCACCATACACAATTGAGACACAAGATTTAACGTGGTTCCCCCAATGTGGGGTACTCCACAAGATAATATCCTTATAATATTTCACACAGAAATAAGGATCCTTATCCAATACAATGATTTATTTGATCTGCTCAAAGCTAGGCAATAACAAGCTCACATAGAACTTGTCCAAATCTGCATAACAAGCTCACACAGAACTTGTCCAAAACTGCTCAACAAGCTCACACAGAACTTGTCCAAATTTCTTTGATCTGCTCAAAGCTAGGCAATAACAAGCTCACACATAACTTGTCCAAATATGCATAACAATCTCACACAGAACTTGTCCAAAACTTCTCAACAAGCTCACAAAGAACTTGTCCAAATATGCTCTAGCAATCTCACCAAGAACTTGCTCAAATCTGCTCCAACAAGCTCACTAAGAACTTGTCCAAATCTGCTCTAGCAAGCTCACCAAGAACTTGCTCAAATCTGCTCCAATAAGCTCACTCAGAACCTCATCAAAATCTATCCCAAATCTATCCACAAATCTGTCTAAAACTATCCACAAATTTGTCCCAAAAACTATCCACAAAGCCTTCTCAAAGGCTCAATCAATCATACACAAACTGCCATAAATATATCTAGAAATCTATCCCAAAGGCCTTCTCAAAGGCTCAATCAATCATGCTCAAGTAGTACTCAAATATCATCCACAAATCTATGAAGGCAAGGCTCAAATATGAACTCAACAATGAATGGCAATGCACTCTACAATGGATGACAACAATGATCCACAATGATCTCAACTCAACTCAACTCAAATCAATCTCAACTCAAGTCAACTCATAGAAGCATAAAGAGAATTGTTAGAGACTCAATATGTTCTAAGCTCAATCTCAACTCAAATCAGAATTATAGAATAGTTTGTTTCATGGGACTTGAACAATCACCTCACACAATCACTTGACTAGGCTCAATCAACTCAACTCAACCAATCACCACAAGGGACAACTCTTTCTCACAAAACCCTAGTCCAAGCATGTATCAACCAACTCAAATGTTTCCAACAATGCTCAACCACAAATCTCACATAACAATGATACTCATGTTCTTTTCAAGTTCTTTACATAACCAATGGGCTTCAACAACTATGCTTATAAAACAAGGTTTAAACACAACTCTCAAACCAGAAAACCTTGAAGCATTCAACCAACCACTTTCGAAAAGGAAACCACAATCAATCCTTTTCACTCCAATGATATTTCAGAAATCAACCACCATAAACAATCAATAGGAGAATGTGCCCATACCTTTTTGATGCCAAGAAGTTGTCCACAAAATCTGCCACACTAAACACAACTTTCCTTTCCAATCTCAATAAGGGTTAGTGGACTTCAAATAATAATCACAAGATAAAGCATAACTCAATTTACACCTTTTTACTCCAACTTAATAAACACATCCACCAAAGTCCTTTTAATAAAAACCCTTATCAAAAATAATAATCAATAAACCTCTCAAAAATTATTTTATAACAACTCCTTATTTCTCCTAAATCTTAATTCTCAATTTCATGAACATCAAATTAAATCAACAACTCATCCACCTTTGAAATAATAATCACAACCCTTATAAAAACAAAGTTTAATTAAAAACTTTAATTATTCCTAACCACCTTATAACTCCAACTTAGGGCTTAACAAAATTAATTAGAGCAAAAACATATTTACCTCCTCAAGGGGATTCGAACCCCCGACTTGCCCACACCACGAGCGCCTTAGCCACGGCTAAGGTTGCCACACAAGCTAGCCGCTCATTCGAAAGGGAAAGGCACAACGTGCCTTAAAACCTTTCCTCCCTTTCTGCAAATCAAAAGCGCTTCGAGCGCTTTTCTTCCAATGCCTTCCGAACGCAGTCAAGGGGATTCGAAACCTTGATGTTTGTGCTGCCACACACCTTAGCCAAAAGCCAATTGCCAATGCGCCACTCTGCCCACGATGACTTTGGACTTCGACCAACCTTCGTTTATTCGTTGCTTCTACTTTCTAAAAGATTTTTGCATGAGCTCAATTTGGATGCTTAGCAATGATTATTAACCATGAGCTCCCTTTCATTTTCCCTCATTTTTTCCAATGATTATTCATGAGTCAAGATATAGTTTATGAACCTTAGGTATCCCCTTTATATAGCCTCCTTATTATTTTCGATGACATCGGCGAAAATCTTGCATATTTAATTTTAAATTTAAATTTAAATTTTAAATAATTAAAATTTAAACTAAATATTAAAAATTAAATATCTCCATCATCGGGGCACCTTTTTCAATGAAACGAAAGGCCAACTTGGGTTTTAAGAAAAACCCAGTTCAAATATGCCATCCATGGTTTTAAATAAAACCTTTTATTTTGCCTGCCTTGGTTTTCACAAAAACCCTGTATTTATCCATGCTTTCCAAAATATCATTTGGCCACCAAAACTCAATGTGATCCATGTGACATCAATGATCCATGTGACATCAATGACAACATAAAATAACTCAAATTTCCAACAATATCCCCCTTTGTCATTGATGGCAACACCTCTAATGCAAAAACCACAATCACTGCAAAAACCATCTCTGAGAATCAAAGTTGCTCCCCCTGACTCAATACTCTCTATGGAGGCTGCTCCCCCTAACTCAATGCTCTCTTTGGAGGTTGCTCCCCCTAACTCAATGCTCTCTTTGGAGGCTGCTCCCCCTAACTCAATGCTCTCCCCCTTACTCAAATCTCTCCCCCTTTGACATCAATGGCAAAAGGGACACCTATGGGGCTAAAAGATATGACTCTTAAGCTTAGCCCCCTCACCACCTTCTCTCTTGAGGTGATTAATTTTGGGTTGGGAGTACTTTTACTCCCATATTACATTGTTTCTTTCCTCTATCAACTTCCTTCCATATTTTTTTGATATCCTTTTCTTGATGAGTTACTTGATCTTCTTGTCTTGAACCTGTTTGACCTTCTTGTCTTGAACTTGTTTGGAATTGAGTCCTACACCAATTTGCAATATGTCCAAAGTTATTGCAATTAAAACACTTAATGTTGTTATTCCTTGGAGGTGCAACTATCTTAGGACTTCTCCTAGTGAAGCCATATCCTCTTCTGTTATGAACCCTGCAATTCATTGCCTTGTGACCAAACTCATTACATGAGTAGCAATACCCATGGAAAAGTTGTCCTTTCCCGTATTCTTGTCTTTCATGTGTCCTGCACTGTGAAGCCATGTGCCCAAACCTGTGACATGAAAAACATCTTCCATTGAAGAAACCTTGTCTAGACCCCATTGGTCTCTTAGTCTCTTCTACCTGTTTCTTGTTCCATATGTTCCTAACTTGTGCATTGTTCCTTTCCTTGTTGAACTTTCTATTGTCCAACTTATCCTTAGAGGTCTCACTCTCTATTTTACTTACTTCTTTCGACTCTTCTTATTTTCTGGTGTTTGAGCTTGATTCTCCTTTTTCTGCTTCCTATTCCCCTTGTTCTTCCTTAGAACTAAGTCCTGTTATAGTGACTGATGACTTTTGTGCATTGATAGTCCTTTCCAAGGTCTTTGAATTTTCCTTAAACTTGTGTAGCTTTTATTTAGAACCTTTTACTTCCAACCTTAGTAAAACTATCTCATGCTCTAATATTTCACACTCTAGATCTTTTGTTTTTAATTTTTTGACCATACCTTCTTCAATTTTTCTTGTCTCTTCAACTTTGATTTTGAAGTTAGTGAGTTCCTGTAGAAACCTTGCTTTTTCTTTCTCATCTTCTTGAGCTTGATCCCTTAATCATGAGTTCTCCCTTTTTAGTTCTTCAAGAGTAATCATAAGCCTTTCATATTCTATCTCTTTTGCCTTTGACTATTTAATCATACCTTCTTCAACTCTTCTTGCTTTTTCAAACTTATCTCTCAAGTCAGAGATATCTTGTAGAAGCTTTGTCTTACATTTCTCATCTTCTTGTATTTGAGCCTTCAATTCTAAATTCTCTCTTTTCAATTCAATAAGCTCCTTAAGAGTGGATTTCTCTTTTTATTTATCTAAATCTTCCTCTTCTTCAACATCATCGTTGCTGGAATTGTCACTGGAACTACTGCTAGAACTATTACTAGAACTGCTGCTTTCTTTTTCCACAAATAAAATTTTCTTGTTGCAATTGCTGTAGTACATGCAATCATCATCTATATGCCCAAAATATTCGCATATGAAGCATTTTAGTATCCTTAGACCCTTCTTGTACCTATTTGCTTGCTCAATGGCTATGGCAAGCTCTTCATGTCTTTCTTCAATAGATATATCCTCTTCTTTAACTTCAATACCTAGGAATAAGTGTTCTTCTTCTACTTATTTTATCCCATAGAAAAACCCTTCTTCATATTCACTGTCACTAAGATCATTATAATATTCTATAGCAAACAAACTCTCAAGATTTCTTTGACCATGCTTGTTTCCTTGATATGTCATCTCATCTTCACTATCACTGAAACCATTGCAATATCCTGATCTGTGATCTCTTTGACCACACACAAAGCACTGTTCTCTTTCACCTTCTATTCCTAGGAATAGATGTTCTTCCTTTTCATCATCTGATTTGTCTCTATCACTATGATCTGAGCTATCACTTGCTTCTACAATGTAGTAAGATTTCTTTGCCTTACGAAAAATTTTCTTCTTCTCATACCTATTTTGCTTGTATCTGTCATCTTTGTCATGCTTATGCTTTCCATCTTCTTTTCTTCTGTGACCCTATTTTTCATCATCACTTTTTTCTTCATGTGGACACTTGTGTGCATAGTGACCAAGATCACCACACTTGTAGCATCTGAATTTCCTCATATCCCTGAAATTCCTTGAGTCCTTATCCCTTTTGATGAAGTTAGCTTCCTCATCATTATCTAAAACTCTATCTATCTCTAGAACTTTCCCTTTCTCTTTTTCTGAAGCCTTGAATGCAATCTCTTTTATTGGAACCTGATGCTTACTTACCCTCATCTCATAAGTTGTGAGAGTTCCTTGTAGTTCTTCCATTGTTAGCTTGTTGATATCCATTGTTTCTTCTATTGCTGAAACCTTTGCATCATACTTCATGGGAAGTGATCTCAAAACCTTTTGAGTAACTTTTGATTCTTTCATCTCAAAACCTAGGCCTCTCATGGTGTTAGTAATCTCATCAACTCGAAGTAAAAACTTTGCAATATCTTTAGAATCTTCCATTTTCAATTCCTCAAATATTTTTCTATGAGTTTGTAGTTTTGCCAACTTTACCTTGGAATCTCCTTCATAAGTATTCCGCAACTTGGTCCACATATCATTAGCTGAATTACATACCATGACCTTTGCAAAATCTATCTCTCGTAGCCCACTCAAAATATAATTCATTGCTCTTGCATTGATCTCAACCAATTTCCTGATAGTCTTATCTGCCTCGGGATCACCTTCAACCCTATACTCTTTTTCAACCATTTTCCATACCTCATATCCTTGTGATATCAAGTAGTTCTTCATCCTCATGCTCTAGAAAGCATAATTGTTACCATCAAACAATGGAGCCTTATTTGTAGATGATCCATTCTGTGAAGCCATCTATGTTCTTGTAGAATCTGCCCTCAAGCTGTTAGCTTTTTCGAAGGAACCTACTCTGATACCAATTGAAGAACACAAGCTTATACTGAGAGGGGGGGTGAACAGTATAAGACCACTTTTTACTTTCTTTCCAAACCAATATCAATTAATGTCCTTAATTGCAATAACCAAATATAGTAGTGTGCATTAATAACTCGGATAGCAATAGTAAGCAAGAGCACAAGTCACCATACACAATTGAGACACAAGATTTAACATGGTTCCCCCAATGTGGGGTACTCCACAAGATAATATCCTTATAATATTTCACACAAAAATAAGGATCCTTATCCAATACAATGATTTCTTTGATATTTTTGTATCTAGGCAATAACAAGCTCACACAGAACTTGTCCAAATCTGCATAACAAGCTCACACATAACTTGTCCAAAACTGCTCAACAAGCTCACACAGAACTTGTCCAAATCTGCTCTAACAAGCTCACCCAGAACTTGCTCAAATCTGCTCCAACAAGCTCACTAAGAACTTGTCCAAATATGCTCTAGCAAGCTCACCAAGAACTTGCTCAAATATGCTCCAACAAGCTCACTAAGAACCTCATCAAAATCTATCCCAAATCTATCCACAAATCTGTCCCAAAAACTATCCACAAAGCCTTCTCAAAGGCTCAATCAATCATACACAAACTGCCACAAATCTGTCCATAAATCTATCCCAAAGGCCTTCTCAAAGGCTCAATCAATCATGCTCAAGTAGTACTCAAATCTCATCCACAAATCTATGAAGGCAAGGCTCAAAGATGAACTCAACAATGAATGGCAATGCACTCTACAATGGATGACAACAATGATCCACAATGATCTCAACTCAACTCAACTCAAATCAATATCAACTCAAGTCAACTCATAGAAGCATAAAGAGAATTGTTAGAGACTCAATATGTTCTAAGCTCAATCTCAACTCAAATCAGAATTATAGAATAGTTTGTTTCATGGGACTTGAACAATCACCTCACACAATCACTTGACTAGGCTCAATCAACTCAACTCAACCAATCACCACAAGGGACAACTCTTTCTCACAAAACCCTAGTCCAAGCATGTATCAACCAACTCAAATGTTTCCAACAATGCTCAACCACAAATCTCACATAACAATGATACTCATGTTCTTTTCAAGTTCTTTACATAACCAATGGGCTTCAACAACTATGCTTATAAAACAAGGTTTAAACACAACTCTCAAACCAGAAAACCTTGAAGCATTCAACCAACCACTTTCGAAAAGGAAACCACAATCAATCCTTTTCACTCCAATGATATTTCAGAAATCAACCACCATAAACAATCAATAGGAGAATGTGCCCATACCTTTTTGATGCCAAGAAGTTGTCCACAAAATCTGCCACACTAAACACAACTTTCCTTTCCAATCTCAATAAGGGTTAGTGGACTTCAAATAATAATCACAAGATAAAGCATAACTCAATTTACACCTTTTTACTCCAACTTAATAAACACATCCACCAAAGTCCTTTTAATAAAAACCCTTATCAAAAAAAATAATCAATAAACCTCTCAAAAATTATTTTATAACAACTCCTTATTTCTCCTAAATCTTAATTCTCAATTTCATGAACATCAAATTAAATCAACAACTCATCCACCTTTGAAATAATAATCACAGCCCTTATAAAACAAAGTTTAATTAAAAACTTTAATTATTCCTAACCACCTTATAACTCCAACTTAGGGCTTAACAAAATTAATTAGAGCAAAAATGTATTTACCTCCTCAAGGGGATTCGAACCCCCGACTTGCCCACACCGCGAGTGCCTTAGCCATGGCTAAGGTTGCCACACGAGCTAGCCGCTCGTTCGAAAGGGAAAGGCACAACGTGCCTTAAAACCTTTCCTCCCTTTTCGCAAATCAAAAGCGATTCGAGCACTTTTCTTCCAACGCCTTTCGAATGCAGTCAAGGGGATTTGAAACCTTGACGATTGTACTGCCACACACCTTAGCCAAAATCCAATTGCCAATGTGCCACTCTGCCCACGATGACTTTGGACTTCGACCAACCTTTGTTTATTCACTGTTTTTGCTTTCTAAAATATTTTTGCACGAGCTCAATTTGGATGATTAACCAATAATTATTAACCACGAGCTCAAATCAGTTTATGAACCTTAGGTATCCCCTTTATATAACCTCCTTATTATTTTTTATGACGTTGGCAGAAATCTTGCATATTTTAATTTTAATTTTAAATAATTAAAATTTAAACTAAATATTAAAAATTAAATATCTCCATCATCGGGGCACCTTTTTCGATGAAACGAAAGGCCAACTTGGGTTTTAAGAAAAATCCAGTTCAAATATGCCATCCATGGTTTTAAATAAAACCTTTTATTTTTCCTACCTTGGTTTTCACAAAAACCCTGTATTTATCCATGCTTTCCAAAATATCATTTGGCCACCAAAACTCAATGTGATCCATGTGACATCAATGATCCATGTGACATCAATGACAACATAAAATAACTCAAATTGCCAACAAGGAGAAAGTGAAAAAATTAATAGGATTTTAATGAATTTCTCAACCACTAACATGAATCTAATATCTTTCCTTTTTGGTAGAGTCACGTCATGTATAATCAGAGATTAAGTCTCATGGTGGCACTAATCATAGTAATAATAATAACCAATTATTTTCTTGATGGTATTTTTTGGTTGCTCTAGTTTAGAAATATAATAGGTTGAACTTCAAAAAGATTAAAAATATATATCTTTTACAATCTCTCCATGCAAGCAACTATACTTGTCATAAAATATATTTATTAGAGACGTTCCATATTATATTTCAAATTTTAGAGGGCTAAATTACATGGACCTCTCTAACAACTTCTATTTTGGTTTGATTTCAAGGGCCTTTGACAACTTCTTATAAATACAAATTTCAAATATTGGAAGTAATGTTCTAAGCAATGACATCTTGAAAAATATCATGAACATGTTCAATTTAATACGAAAAATAATCCATTTTAAGCATCAATTCTTTTTGGCATAGTGAAAGTATGAACATTATGCAATTTGTAGGCTACCAATTATAATCTAAAGAAGAATATGCTTAAATCCATTGAAAATCTAAATGAAGTTTTATGACTAAATTTATTTCAAAACCATCCTATAAATATTCTAGAATGCATTTGCAAATTGAAAAGCATAGCCTAAATTGATTTCAAAACCATCCTATAAATATTCTAGAATGCATTTGCAAATTGAAAAGCATAGCCTAAATTGATTTTTATAGCAATAATTTTTTAAGTTTAATGCTTTGATAATTTATATTATGAAAAAAAGGGTATTTAAATACAATGGTTTCCCAAATATGACATAACAAAATTTAACTAATCCTAATACCATTTTCCTCTAGTGGACCGTACAAACCATGTGTTGAGTGGTTACTAAACTTACATTTACATTATTCATGACTTAATAACTTCTATCATTCCCCCATTATTACATCATAGTCTTGGAGAGAAAACTTTAGAATTCTTTAAATTTAATACATCCAAGGGGTTTGGTGAAGATTTCCACTTTGCTCTTTAGTATGATAGAATTTGAGTTGAATGTTTCATTGTTGAACATTTTCATGGATGAAATGACACTCCATGTCAATGTGCTTTGTTTGTTTGTGGAATACTATATTACAAACAAGTTTCAATACTCCCTAGTTGTTGTAATGCATGGTTGTATATTTACCTTGTGGTACACCTATATTTGTCAACATATGTTTTAACCATATTTTTTCATCGATAGCTCCTATTACTGCATAATATTTTGCTTTGATAGAAGATCAAGCAATTGTTTGTTTTTTTTTGCTTTCCCATGATATAGGTGTAGACCCTAGAAATAATACATATCCAAAGATCGATTAGGCATCCTACATAATCTACATCTCTATAACTTATTAAGAGGAATTAATAACTTCTCTTGAATTTTAAACCATACTCAATGGTGCCTTGTATATATCTTATAACCCTTTTTATTGTCTTCCAATGTGTTAAATTTGGTTCCTACATGAATCGAGAAATATAACTTACTACAAAATTGATGTTTGATCTTGTGTAAGTTAAGTAGATGAGGCTCCCAACTAATGGTCAATAGAGTGTTGTATTTGTTGGAGAGGAATTAGAATGTGAGAGTTTTAGACTTGATTCCATAGGAGTCACCATAGGCTTACAATATTTTATATGATATTTCTTGAGTGAATACTTGGCATATTTGCTTTGTGAAATAAAAATATGTGATTATGATTCAACCTTAGCTCCAATCCTATACAATAGTGTAATAACCCAAGATCGATCATGTCAAAAAAATTTCATATCTTCCTTTGCAACTAGAGTCATTCTTTTAGAAATCCCTATGATGACCAAATAATCTACATATACATTGACAAATACAAGTTCTCCCCTTACTCTTTATGATATAAAATTGTATCAGACAAATTTCTCTTAAAGCCATGCTTTCCAAATATTTGATTTTAAAAATCAATTTGCATCCAATAGTCTTTTTCTTTGGAGGAATATCAACAAGATTCCAAGTCTTGTTTTCTAATAGTGCTTGATATTAAGTGTTTATGGAATCTTTCAAAGCATTATATTGAAGATATTTTTGTATTGCATATGGCTCAAATATACCCATTAGAGGTATATTTTACCAAATGTGAATCGTACTGTGTATTCTTAGTGTTGTAGAAGATGTGTCTAGGATTCCAACTATCCTTGATGCTTTCATTGTGCTAGTGTACCACATGGGTATTTTCCTTGTGGGTTGTGGTAGAGTAGATTGATCCACTTCATATTTGTTATTCCCAAAAATTTATTCATTAGTATCTTCTTCATCTTCATTACTTTCAAGCATTATTAGAACTATAGTGAGCATTTACTACACTTAGGAGATTTTTGCCTTAAGAAGATTTTGAAAGAAGATGAGAGCCAAGGGAAAGTGGGTGAGAGGTAGAAAAAAGAGATGGTATGCATGAAAAAAATTTTGATCAAAGGTTGGCATCACTTTACAAAATTTTTGACTGAAAGTGGAAGGCAAACATTTCAACAGCCCACAAAGTATAAAAATATTTTAAAAGTCAAAAAGTGACAAAACATTTTGGAGGCAAGAAGAACAATTTTTTTTAAGATCATAAGTAAAAAAAAATTGAAGGAAAATGAAGAAAATTTTTGAGGGTTGGATGCAAGTTGCAAGAGATTCTAAGGATAGATGAAGTAAAAAGTTTCAAAAAGTTAGACCATCCAAAGAAGTCTGACAAAATATTTTTGTGGATCTTCTAGAAATATTTTAGCCAATCCACAAAGTTTTATAAAAGTATGACACAAGAAAACAAGGAAAAGTTACAAAGACCCTTCGATGGAATATCAATGGTCCATGTTGTTCTAAAAAATAGGAGAGTTGCAGAGAAGAGAGGAGTTTCTAATGAAATAGTGTATAAAAAATTAACTATAGTCAGTGTTTGTGTTTAGATCTTAGGATCCCTAAGATGGTAGTTGAGAATGTCAATAGTAGATAGACATCCAAAAGAAAAGAACTAATTATTCCAAATCTAGAGACCTCAAAGGGCTAAAATGACATCATACAAACTAGGAAAAGGGAAATTAGCAAAGAAGTCTTATCCAAATTCTTGCATAGTTTTTAGAAGAAAAATATTCCCATTTTTGTCTATAAATAGTGATTGTCTAGGCATTGTAAAGTATTGGTTGGTTGCTTATTTGAGCCTACATCCAAGACTTATATGTAACTTATCTTTCATTTTCTTTTGAATAATAATCTAGACCTAAACCCTAGGTCATTTTGAGGATATGCTTTCGAGCCCTCTTTTGGCATGGTTGTATTCTTTGGTATACATATATATAAGAAGCTATGACTACTACCTTTTTGTATCCCATGTCTTGTTTATATGTGTATGTATGAGGAGCCATGACTTCTTACTTTTCTATTCCATTTTTTATATGTGCTTGTGCTTAACTATTCATCATAGGAATAGAAATTATTCCTTATGCATTTTCTATAAGTAAATCACATGTTCATTTATCCCACCATTTTGTAGCATAATATATTAATCTTGGAAAATCACCTCGAGCTAGCTTAGGACTTTATTTTCCTTTATTTCCTATGGTTTTTCTTCTCCTTTTTCTCTATGCACAAAATATTTGATAGGTTAGGTTAGAGTAGGTGAGCGCTGAATATCACATCCTAAAAGGAGTCAGTCTTGTAAAAAACCCCAAAGGGAGTCTAATCAATTCACTTTCCAAGCTCTCAAAGCTACTCTAATATGTTGTTCCATTTGAAGCATGATTGTTGGGTGTAGCAAACCCCCATAATAGGTGATCATGACAATCAAATAGGACAATAATTAATGTCATGTCTGATGGGACCCCATTGAATCAATTGGTTTATTCCCACTAAAAATAGAAGTATGTTATATTGATATCCTAGTGAAAATCTATGCCTATCAGCTTAGTTGAAACATCTAAAAAATTATATGGCAACTTCACTAAAATTAAATACCCAAAAGAAGTCATTAAAAAATATATTAAATTTATATTATGGTGAAAGTCTCAAACTATATTCTTAAAGAGCATATGAAACATTCACCTAGCAACTATGCTCAAAGCAAGGCACATAGAATTTTATAAATGTAATACTTGCTACCACATCATTTGTTGCTACAAATCCTCAAGTGATGGTCCCACCTCTTGATACAACTCGAAGAAGAAGTCGAGGTCAAAATATGGTTGTTCCATAGTTTAGAATATTCCTTGCCTAGAATGATAGAGGTCCATTGTAACCTCATTCTCTACCTATATTATGGGATGATATCCCATCTACATTGAAATTTCTACCCTACTTTACTAATGAGGACTTACTACGTCGATTGAGCACCTACAACACAAGGTTATCTTGTGTGCACTTTATAATGTCATAGAGCAAAATGTGGCTTTGAGATTGTTGGTGGCATCACTTAGAGATAAAGCATATGACTCATATGTCTCATTTTAGCTACACTTTATTTTTTATTGGGATCAAATTGCTACCCTATTTGTTGAAATATTTATGGAGAAAGCAAATAAAGTGTCTCTCTTGGAGTAGTTGTCAACTATAAATAAAGCACCAATGGATGCCATGAATAATTTCAATATCTAATTTTACAAAGCATGGCATAAAATCCCTAATTATATTTATCCCTTCCTAGGTATGGCATATATATTATTTTAAGGTCTTACATTTAGAAATGTCTGATGATAAAGGTCAAGAGAAAAAAATCTTTGTCATGTGCTTACGGGATTGTCATTCAAAAAAAATATATGTAATCCAGATTGGAAGGCTAGCCCCTAAGCCCCCCATATCTTTATTTCCAAATTTTAAATCATGATATTAGCCATATCTAGTAATTCAACCAACAACATTTCAACCAATTCCTATTAGATATCCAACTACAATCCTTGTTCACCTTCTTATTTTAATGCATCATGTTGTGGATGCATTTGAATATGATGCAATGAACTTGCTAAATCTAGTTTTTAACAAATTTTTATCTCTAAGAAGGCAACAAAATACCCATATATTTCAATATCCAAATAAACTAAGGTCTCCCTTCCAATAAAACAATCATGGAAATAAACTTCATTTAATGACTACCCAAGACCCCAATTTTAGGCCAGTAGGGATATAGACTGGGTATAGTATCATAATCAACAAATGGTGCTAGTTCCAACTCCTTTATAGAAAATACCACCTAGATCTACTAGGGAGATATCTCCCATCCAAAAAAATTGTGAAGTCCAATGCTTGGTACTGCCTAGCTCTAAATTCTTACCCTACCCAAATTTATCCTAGAAAAAGATCTCAATCATCTACAGTAATACCAAGTGAAGTGATTCCTACTCAAGAATCTATATCTCATTAAAGTTTTGAAGCACAAGTGATAATCCAACCTTCCCCTACCTCATACCTCTTTGAGTTGAATGGTATACCTTCAAAGTATATCTTGATCACTTGGTACAAGGAAGTGTATATAGTATCTAATGGAGTGAATATTCCAATAGCTATTATATCATAAGTCTAATCAAAATATGTGAAAACAACTAAGGAAATATAATAGAAGAGCAACCATGTGACCTCAGACATCTAGATAAGGTCAATTCATTCTAGAAATGAGCCTCTCATTGTGGCATTACTAAAGTAGAATGCACTAGAACTTTTTTTGGTGAGTAAGGAAAGCCATCTGACAGACCCAAAGAAACACATGCCTTGATCAGAACCAATAAAAATGCCTCAATTAGATATGGACAAGCCTAAGAATCAACTGATATTGAGTGCTCCTCAAAAGAAAAATTCTCTTAGATCATTTAGTGTGGTTTACCACTTGATAAGGTCCATGGTGGTTGTACCTATATGAGAAATCTTGTCCATTCCTAAGAAAAAGGAGCAACTAAATAATGTTCTAAAGGGATAAAAAAAATTTGGGACAACAAAAAGCATCAATAGTCCTACAAATATTGAGGCCAAGAGTGAACAGACCTAAATGCTTTCTCTTCTACTTGTCCCTCATTTACAAAGATAAATTGATCCATAATTGCATGATATATTATGGGGCAAGCCCTTTGGTCATGTTGAATGGGGTGGTCAATGCATTGGGTATAGATTATGAGCTAGTAAATAATAGGGTGATACAACTAGACAAAAGTCCTATTCAAATCTTGGGAGTACTTGAAGAACTTTTTCTTACTTTATATGCTTGTTTGACATCGATAGTAACCTAAGACATATAGATAATTTATCTTCCCACATCCTTTGGAATTTATCTTTCTATGGATTCAACTACTAAAATAGGAGGTTATCTATAAATAGATTGGTTTTTAATCATCCTTAGAGCTTGACATAGGACTAGAATAAAAATTCAGGTGGAACTACTTCACTTACATCATATTGAGTATATTCCTGCAACCAAGACAAGCACTAGTCAAACCTTCGTAATAGAGGTGTCTACATCAAAATTATCTACAAATGGGGCACATATCCTCATCTTCTCTAATAAAATAAATAATGGACTACTGAAATCTAGGATTTTGGTCTCAATGATATCTTTGAGCCTGTTAGCTTTTGAAGCTAAATACTTAAGATAAAATTTACCAAAAGATCTAAAATAAATTTTTAATTCAATATATATGATCATGGAAATATTCTGGATGCATAAAAATCAGAAATAACTTCAAGTAGTACTCATAAAATTTCCATTAATAAATTCTCATGAAAATAGCTTTGAAAGTATCAAGTGTTAAGTCATGTCACCTTCCTCACACACACATAGGTACATATATAATGTGGTGTGACTCTTCATATGGAGCACTCTTGACCTTCACTCTTCTAGAGACTCTTCAAATTCCTATTCTATGGACACATGTGCACATGGACTATTATGCACATTTACAATACCAAAATACTTTTCACACTTTACTAATACTTGTGCATTTATTACATTGCTTAAAGTAAATACTCAACTTCTAGACTAGGACATTCTTTCCTAATCTAAAGGTGTATCCAATATGGTACATTAGCATATACCAAATAATGTAAATATTCCAACAGAGCTATCAGGTATGGGTTGATGTATTTTTATTGTATTTGTACATTAAAAATAATATATATAGGCTTCATAAAAAATAATTTGGATGATAGGTTTTGGCTAGGGTTACCTCAAATGCATGAGATCAAACCTCATTTATGCATGGCTTATTAAGGTGGAATTATTATATAGGTGAAATAAAATTTAGATAAAACTTGTCCTACAAAGTCATTCTTTAAATTATGTAGCATCTCTCTCGTGCTAAATAAGTTGTAGAAGGAATAAATTATGTGGTCAAATTTTATTGGAGAAAAAATAAATATCACACCCCACCGCCTACTCAGATACCTTTTTATATACTAAAAACTAAATAGGTGATGAATATATGGCATGCATTTGGTATCCTAAGAAAATCTCAAGGGATATGCATCACTACCAAACACCAAAACATCACCTATATCTATCTCACATAGCCAAAAGGGACAAGACTCAATTGAGAAGAAAATATAGATAATGTTGAGAATGCTCCTTAATCCAACTCATATTATTATAGAATCATTAAGGATACTTCACATGTACCAAGGCATTCCAAAGGTAGCACAAATAAATCTATAGAACAAATGTAGAGCATCTTCTGCATTAGTGGAGTGTTGAAAGCAAATCCATAGCAAGGATATACCAACTTTTCATACACTGGCTAGTATCATCCACTCATGAAGCTATAAGAAGGTGATCAAGGATCAAATACAAAGTAACCAATAGAGATAATCACACTGAATTCCATACCCTTCAAACCTTCTAGCACCATAGAAACCTTCGAGGTAGTATCCAATTCATCATGATAAAAGAGGTAAAGCTTGAGCCATTAGCTCAAACACAAATGGACCAAAAGGGAAATATTTATGTTAAAAAAGTGGGTACTATTTTAGTGACAACATATGATATCATCTAATCATATGGAGAGGTACATTAACCAATTGGTATAATTGATCACAATCATTCCTTACAACTAAACATATACTAAATCTTTGTAGGTGCATTAATAGCAAGAAATGGAGTGTTGAGTCTCATTAATGTATCCTCTTCCCAAGTGATATTCATGTGCATCACAAAGTGACTAAAGCTCTTGTAAATTTCTCAAGCACAAAGGAAAAAATAAATCTCCATAAATTTAAATAGTCTACAATGGCCACACCATCAAAAGTCACTACAACTTCTTGATCGGCTTTAAAGAGAGGAACTCATGCCCAAGTTGCACAAACTCAACCCCTAAAGTGACTAGATGTACCTAAAAAATGGTGAATTCCAAATTGTTAAAAGATACAAAAAAATTGAGGAAGAATGCCTATCAAAGGCACCTAAATAATGAAGAAGAATCATTTACTGTAAGAATATGGACCAAGCACTTGGTCCAATATCTGGTTATTTAGATTCATCCTTGCTATGAGGTGTTGGAAGCATGTATATTACATTATGACTCCAAACTAAAGATAGTTTTGGTCCATGATGACCACTTCAAGGTAGTTGTATCAAGAGACTATACAGGAAATGCTACTAGTACTAGAGGGGTTCAAGCTAAGCCTAGGAGTTGTAAAGTAGTATTATGCTAAGATCAAGGACAAGCTAAATTGCTTGAATCTAGAGCTCAACAAGTATAAAGAGGCTATGCAAATATTCAATGAAGATGGCAGAGATACCTTAAGCATAGAAGCATACATTTTTAGCACCAATTATGAAAGATAAGTGTCACAAGAAGAATTGGGTATCATCCATATGCTAAGGTGTAGACCAAAGAAAAAACCTCTAATCCTTGACTATAGTTATTTTATAGCCCAACATATTCATGAACGGCTAACTTCAAGAAAATAATACCTCCAAGTATTGCTCATTCTTAGCCCATTTAGTGTTATTTCGAAACATCTAGTTGTTTGAGAATTTAAAATTAAGAATAGAAGATGAATAAGGTTAAGGAAGACATGTCCTCTTCTAGATGAAAATCCTCTATTGGATCTTCTCCTATTACTATGAAAGTGGGCAAAGCAAAACAACATTCTATAAAACTACAATTCAACTAAGAAGTATATCCCAAAATTTAAAAAAAAAAAGTAGCTAATGAATTAGAATCTCAGGTGAATGAATTAGGGTTAAAAATGTTGGATGATACTTGGTATTATGACCAATATAAAAATTTCATTGCATGGTTAAAATGTGCAAGGATTTCTAGAAAATTTGACCATCAATCTAGGCCTAAAATTGAAGTATGTTGGAGTACAGAAGAGGGAGTTTTACTACCACTCTGAAGGAAATAATTCTTACTACTTGAGCCCCAAAAGAAGTTGTATGAAAGCTTCTATACAAAGGTGAAGGATGTTGACTCCATGTCTTAGATTGACATAACCAAAAAAGAGTTTTGATGGAAATTGAAATGGAGTAATAACAACATTAGAGTCTGGTGAAAATTTTTCCAAGTAATTGATATTAAGATACCTTTTAGAGGTCTAGACCAAAATGAGGATGTATCTTTCAACCAATGCCATGACATGGAACATCCAAGAGAATTTCCAAATGATATGTCAAATCATATAAAAGAGACTACAAATATATAATCACATCAAACAAAAGGGGCTTCAATTACAAATATTATTCCAATAGCTCTATGTAAAACTTTAATAGTATAGCCAGGGATCTTAGAGGAAAAGGTAATGCAAAAGAGGTCAAGAAGAGTTCAAGCTCTTTAAGAAAACAAATATTGATAATAAAACCAAAATCAATGGATGAAGGAGAAAGGAGTGAGGTTCTACCTCATAATACCCATCATTTTTCTATAGAAATTATTGAGTTGATTGTCTAAATGCAAGAAGAAGCGACACCAGTATTTGAAGGTATGACTACAGCATTAGTTTCCACTTTCAACATAGTGTCCAATACTACAAGAGCAAAAATAAAATAAGATGATACTCCAAGTATAAATAATATTCTTACTTCTATCCCTTCCTCCACTCCTAGTGCTAGCCAATAGCCTCTACCTTCTCAAATTATTTTGGCCCCATTGGCCTATATCCCTAGCATCACAACTACATTGGCTAATACTTTTCCAACTATCCCTGCAATCTCTTCCATTCAAGAAGAAATAATCCATCCATATTGAATTATTTATCTAATTGACCCCTGCTACCTCAATTCCTCCTCCTTCAGTAGTCCCATTATTTAAACCGTTGACTATATTTTTATCAACTCAAAAGCAACAAGAAGGCTCACAATTAATTGTGCCAGCTTCTAGTGAGATATATAAATATCAAATAATTTAGCAGCAAATGATATTATACAATAAGAGTAAGCAGACTAAGATAGCACAACAACCATCCATAACTCAAATAATTAGCCACTTGTTCCCTTAGAAAAAGGTATTAGTATTCACCCAAAAAAGACCCATTGGTACCAAAACTAGAGGGAGAAATGACAAAATAGGATTAGTAGATGGCACTAATAGACTTGATCTTAAAATTACCCTGATTGGAGATAAATTGCAACTCATGAAATATCTAGAATATGTAAAGATATAGGATTTATATGACTATGTTATTAAGCCAATAATTGGCAAAGAAGGAGAAAGAGCTAGAATTTGTAAATAATACCTTGCGTAACTATCATATGGGGACTAAAGTGCTCCAAGATAATATAAGCATGCTCGTTAAACATATAAGGGAACAACATTCAAAATATCTCCTAAAAGAAAAAGAGGAGCAAGTCAGAAGCCTCATAGGTGGACTTGCTAAATAAGAAGTTTGATTTAACCAAGATATAGAGAATATCTAGAAGTAATTAGAGGATCTACGATAGAAGAACAAGATTGAGAAGTAGCACAGGATCAAGATCCTAGTCAAGAAGATTAGCAATGCCCAATAGGATGAGATTGTTAACACCACAATAGCTCTCTCCTAGGTATTCAAATTTAATAATGCATACACTATTTAGAGTATATAGGTAAGGTAGAAGATTGAGCGTAGTCTCATTCAAAGCTCCATAAACATGGTTGAAGCTAGAACTTATCAAGTAAAATTAGCCATTGCATCATACTTTGAGTTGATATCCATTTAAATTCAAGATAGAGAAGCAATAGTGCAAAAAGTGATTAATCTCCTTCAAAAGGAGCGGATGGCACAACAATGCAAATTCCAAGTAGTTGTTTTTATTTCTACCATTGGTAATATCAAGAGTCACATTGACTCATTATTGCATAAAGGACTTCCCTCTCCTTGGATCAAATATGGTAGATTCTCCTCAAAGCAAGAATAATTATAGCTATTGAGGAAATATAAGGAGTATGTTTCCCCTTTGAAATCATGGTCAAACCCTCTTATGACAAATGAATTGGATTAGGAAATTGAACCAATACAGAGTTAAGGCTTCAAGTACATGAGGTTGTCAACCAAACAAAAAAACTCATAATGACCAGTATAGAGCTCCAAGCAACATTTAGTCACTTCAAGCAAATTTGACACCCTTCAAAAAAATAATGGGGAGAAATTAAGCAAGTTCTAGATAAACTACCTAATTACTAATTTTTTTACATTCTTTTTTGTATTTTTTTCAAATTATTTTATATCTAGACTCCATGACCAAGGATAAAGGCAAGCATTCTAGATTTTTCTTTAGCAAGCAAGAAGGCCCCTATGAGTTGCCAAAACTATAGTGATCATTTACACACTTAGGAGATTTTATCCTTAAGAATATTTTAAAAGAAGACCAGTGCCAAGGCAAAGTAGGTGAAAGGAAAAAAAAGAGGCATTGGACAAATGTAGGAAAAAAATTTCAATCAAAAGTTAGTGCCACTTTCCAAAAGTTTGACCAGAAGCAGAAGGTAAAATTTTTTATGACTTGTGAAGTGTAAAATCTTTTAAAAGTTATAAGGCGATAAAGTTTTAAAGGGTGCAAGAAGAACAAAACTTTCAAAGATCAAAAGTCAAAGAAGAAAATTTTTTAGGGTCGAGACGCAAGTTGCAAGATATTCTAAGGATGAATAAAGTAAAAAATTTCAAAAAGGTGTACCATCCAAAATATTTCAATGAAATATTTTTGTGAACTTTCTGACAAAGTTTCAACCAAGCCATGAAAGTTTATATAAGTTTAACACAAGAAATCAAAAAAAAAAATTGAAGACCCTCTGATTGAAGATCAATTATTTACATTGCTCTAGAAAACAAGGGAGTTGTAGAGAAGATAGGATTTTTTGATGAAACAAAGTATACAAAACGTAGAAATAGCCAATAAGAAAAGGTGGTCTAATGTGGCAAATAAATAGGAATGAGTAAGGTTAGATTGCATAACTAGTAATCCCAAATATTTTATTGCTAGTGCACAAACTCCAAAAGGGGGTAGTTGAGCTAAACAAATAGAAAATTACTAAAAGAGCTAAGATCACGTACTAGAATCACTTGGGATAAATAATCCAAGGAAAGTGGTTGGCCTATTTAAGGCAAGAATATGGCATCTGCAATAACAACATTCTTGTGTCTAATAGTATTGATTACAGTGGGTGTTTGTATTCAGATTTTAGGATCCCTAGTGTGGTAGTTGAGAATGTCAGCAATATATGGGCATTTAAAAGCTAATAATTGATGATTCTAGATCCAAAGACCTCAAAGGGCTACAATGATATCATATAGACTAGGAAAAGGGAAGCAATAGAGAAGTATTATCCAAATTCTTGCATAGTTTTTGGAGGGAAATCTTCCCATTTTTGTCTATAAATAGTGATTGTCTAGGAATTGTAAAGTATTGGTTGGTTACTTATTCAAGCCTATATTTAGGTCTTGTTTGTAACTTGCCTTTTATTTTATTTTGTAAAACAGTCTAGACCCAAGCCCTGGGTTTTTTGTGGATATGCCTTCAAGCCCTCTCTTTTGACATGGTTGTATACTCTATTATACATACATACATATATGTATAAGAAGTTGTGATTATACATCCTATTTCTGGTTTATGTATGCATGTGTGAGGAGCCATAACTGCTTGCTTTCTATCTTGTTTCTTATATGTGCTTGTGATTAACTGTTCATGTTGAGAAGAGAAATTGTTCCTTGTGCATTTTTTGCAAAATTTGCATGTGTTCATTAATCCCATTATTATGTGGAAGAATCTCTTAAAATTTTTGCATCGCCCCCAGTTAGCTTAGAAATTTATTTTTCTTTGTTTCTGATGGTATTTATTCCCCTTTTCCTCTATGCACCAAATTCCTATTAGGTTAGGTTAGAGTAGGCAAGCATTGAAGATCACGTCATAAAAGGACATAGCATTGTAAAAGAACCAAAGGAAAATTGATTGAGATACTTCCCAAGCTTTGGAGCTTTCCTATTGTGTTTCTCTATATGAGGAAAGATCGTTGGGTGCATTTAGCTCCTACATCTAGTGACCATGATAATTAGAGAGGATAAAATAAACTAAGATGAAGATTCCTCTAATGGTGATGAGAGTAATTTTTCTTCTTCATCAAATATGACATCATGACTAATATATAATTTCTTTGTAGTTAGATCAAATAATCTATAGGCTTTTGATTTATCATTGTAGCCTAGTAGAATGCATCATCAAGATTTTGTATCCAATTTATCTTTCCTTTTTGGGATATGCACCTATTCTATACAACCAAATACTCAAATACAAGATATTAATGGTTTGTACCCACTCCATGCTTCTTTTAGAGTGATATGTTCAATCTATACAACAAGGGTATGATTGAGTAAGTACATTGTTGTGTGGACTACTTGTACCCAAAAATAATATCCAAGTTAAGGATCTTTCAACATGCATTGTACTATTCCCATGGTTATTCTATTTCTATGTTTTGCAATACAATTTGCTTGTGGTGAGTAGGTAGTTGTCAATTGTTGTTGAATACCATATTCCTTCATAAATGCAACAAATTCATTACTAGTAAATCCCTTCCTCGATCTGAGAAAAGGACATGGATCCTTCTTCCTACGGAGACCTTTAATTGGGCCTTAAATTTATGAAAGTAGAAGAAGGCTGCATCTTTGTTCTTCAAAAAATATACCCATATTTTTTGAGTATGATCATCAACAAAGAGTTGAAAATATCTAGACCCATTGTATCTCAAAGCCATAGGTCCATAAATATCGGTATGGATCAAATCAAGAGGTACTTTGGTATAATATTCTAAATAAATGAAAGGATCTTGATGTTGCTTCGCAATTAAGCAATAAGAACAAATATGTGTGGACTTATTTAAAGAAGAAAGACCTTCAACAATATTTTTGTTTTGCAATGCAATATGATGGTCATAGCTTAGAGATCATATTGTCAATTCCAAAGTGATGTAGATATATTGGATTTTATGACTAATGCTAAATTATCATGATGAATTATGTGAACTTCTAATATTTTTCCTATTCCTTTATCGTATGCAATAGTTTTAGAATTCTTAGTTTTATCAAGAATAAAGCATACCTTAGATTCTTGTTGCTTTTCAAACTCAACGTTCAAGTTATGTTCAAGTAAGTGATTGATGGAGGGTAAATTCTTGGTGAGTCTTGGAACATATAAGACTTCATTAATTTTACGTGTGTAATCTAAAACACAAGTTTACATCACCTATGCATTTTATATCATAGGATGTGGCATCCCCTAGAGAGACTTTTGTTGCATGTCTGGAATTGTTCAGATTTTTAAACCAATATTTTCATCCTTTCATGTGTCTGGTTGCTCCAAAATAAATATACTAAACATCATTGAGTTGACTTAGTTGAGTATGTGAAGCAAATACATGTTCTTTTCCTTTACAATGATCATATTTGGTAGCACTATTATTTTTTTGATGCTTGATTTTTTTACCTAAATCCACTAATGAGTTTTTTAGCTAGTGATGAGAATTTTTTCTTTGTTGGAAGCATTGTTGAGGTATTATGTCTCTTCTGAATGGATGCTTCCCTTTTTAATTTATGAGAAGTACTTGTTCTTCTTCTTGTCTTGAATGTGAGGCCTCTTCTTTTTGAAGTAGGTTCACTAATTTTTTAAAACCTAGTGTTTGCTTAGTGATATTTAATGTTACTATAAAAATAAGATGTAAGAGACATCATAGACGAAAGAGCATCATACTCATTTTGTGATGTAGATATTTTGTTAGATAATTTTTTGATGTAAGAGCATCCACCAAGCAAGAGAATTAGACAAAAGTGGTTGGGGGCCATTTAATAATTTTCCAAACAGAAGAATATGGAATGGCTAGGGGGAAATGAAAGAGAAAAATAGATAGATAAAGTGGGAGAGACAACATCAAACTAAGTGGAAGCAGGGAAGAGAAATGGACAAAACCAAGGGAGTTTAAGAATTAGCAGTGTGAGAAGAAAAGAAGAAGTATCTAGGAAGGAAGAAGAAATGTAGAATCCAAGACAAAAGTAGATGAGAAAACAACATGGACAAAAAAAAATACAAGGAAAATTGATTAAAGTGGAGAGAAAAAAAAGGACCGAAGAGTGAGAGAAAGATGTTAGAGAATGACAGAGAGAAATATAGTTCTCTGCATAAAAATTTTTAGATAATAATTTTTTGGATGTTTTCTATAATTTCATTTTAATAAAATAAATTATATTTTAAACTTCTCTTTGCCTCAAGTTCTTCGTGGATGATAAACATTTTTTCTGGTAGATTTATGCATGGGAAATATTATGTGTGCAGATTCACAAATATACAAGAGAATAAAAACTTGGTTGAGCTAGGCCATTGAGAAAGGTGCAAAAGACTAATTTATTTCAATTATTTCTCATAGGAATAATTAAGCATTTTCCCTGCAAAGGAAGAATGGGGCGATTTAAAAAAAAATTGGTGTCTAACGCCAATCAGGTAGAAAGTTATTGACAACATAGGAAGTCATCATTAATGGATGTGTGATTACCATCCACTTAAGAATTTAGAGGAATAAGTATCTAAGATACTAGTTGTTCCTCAAGAGGAGTTATGTTATCTAAGTAAGAATATTGTGCAAGAGAAAACCTTAGTGTTATATTGTTGTTCGACAAAAATAGTTTATTGATCAATTGGTGTATCTTACAAATTAACCAATTGTACAAGTAGACCCATCATACATTTGAAATTTTTACAAATTATATATAGACCATCGTACAATGGATAGCATAATACAATGATCTTGATCATACAAATAAAATAGTCATACAATGATGATAATCATACGATAAGAAATACTGACATATGAAGGAAATATTTGTACAATGATAGTAGCTATTGTACAAAGACTATAAAAAATATCATCAAAAGATGTATCATCTCATCAAAAATTGGGAAATTTTATTACCATTTGAATCTTTTGGATGGCACATATGACTACCATACATCTAGTGATAATAGGTTGAATTGATCATTTTTTGCTTTGGAAGGTCATCCATAGGACTCCCTTCTCTCGTCTGCATCATTTGTTGTTAGATTTGGTTGTGATATATACTAGAGGAAGATGGAAGAATGAGAAAGAGAAATATTGCATGGTTTGGGACCCTAACCCATAGATATAGCAAAAATTCTAATAGTAATTACTACCAGGTTATATGTGGTTGAGACTACACAAAGGAGAGGCATTCATCTTGAGGAGATTAGTGATAATGAAGAGGAGAAAACTGGTCATGCGGAAGCTCAAGATGAAGAGCAAGGAGAAGAATTGGAGCAGTGGTTGATTCAAGCAATCTCCAACATGGTATGTAAGCCAAATATGGATACCCCCTATTTTAATGGAAGCTTAAACTCAAAATAGTTAATTGATTGGATAACGAATATGGAGAGATTATTCGATTATAAATCTATGGAGGATCCCAAGTGGGTCAATTTTACATATACATGGTTGAAGGGACATGCTTAAATCTGGTGGCATCATGTCCAAACCAAGAGAAAACAAAAAGGGAAGGATAAAATTTGAACTTGGGACAAATTTTTGTCTAAGTTAAAATCTAATTTTTTATCTATGGATTATCAAATTGGATTGTTTAGACAGCTCCAAAACCTCAAGAAAAATGAGTTGGGAGTGAAATAATATACTAAAGAATTCTATAAACGGATCATAAGATCTAATCATATTGAATATGATGAGGATAAAGTTGTAAGATACATAAATAGACTAAGATTGTCCATGCAAGATGAAATTGATTTGCTTTGAATTAGAACAGACAAGGAGGCATATCAATTTGCACTCAAGGTGGAAGAAAAATTTGCTCGCACACAACAAAACTATTCCAGAGGATAAATATAGTTCTATAGAGGAAGAGAAAAATCAAATAATGGTATAGAGAAGCATTTTCTAGAAGAAGTTAGTACTTATCAAAGTGATTTCAACCAAAGCACCTGAGAAAAGGGTGAATTTTCAAGAGGACAAGGTGGATTTGGTAGAGGTAGAGAATGTGGTTTTATTGACAAGTGTTATAGATGCTTAGAATAAGGGCATAGATCATATGAATACCCTCAATCATATACCAACACGCATGGAAATAAAGTCTATAACCAAAATGTACAAGCAGATGAAGAGAATATTGCTTCAACGAAGTAGGAACTAAAACAAGGAAATTAACTTATGATGAAGAGGGTGTTGTTAAAAACTAAAAAGGAGGTGCATGAACCTACGAAAAAAAGGAGCTTGTTTAGAATAATTTGTAAATGAGGAGTCAAATGTGTAAGGTGATTGTGGATAGTGGAAACACCAGCAACTTATTATTTATAGATATGGTAGAAAAGCTTGGGTTGAAGATGATTGAACACCCAAATCTATTTAGAGTCTCATGGTTGCAAAGGGAACATAAAATTTTGGTAACAAAATAATGTATGCTAAACTTTCAAATTGGCTATTACAAGGATAAAATAGTATATGATGTTATGTTAATGGATTTTTATCTTGTTTTTTTGGGAAGACCATGGTAGTTTGATAGAAAGGCAACGCATGAAGGTAAGGAGAACACCTATAGGGTATACATTAAGTCCATTGAAGGAATAAATAAAATAGGTGGACAATAGTCCTAGAATGTGCTTTGGTATGGAAGAACAATTATGAAGTCAATGAATAAAAATGAAGCATGTTTTCCTTTCATCTCTGAATCCACGAAAGAAGGGAATGTGGACAAGACAAATGAAATCCCACATGACATGAAGGATTTATCAAAAGAATATATAGATATTATTTCAAAATATGGGTTTCCACTGATGAGGAGTATTGTTCATCACATAAAGTTTAGTCTCAGATCGACCTTACACAATGAGACAATGTATAGCATGACACCAATAGATAATGGGGAGGAAAAGGTAGAAACAAGCAAGAGAATAAAAATGTGAAAGAGGCAAATAGCCCAGGTCACCAGTAGTAGTGATGATGAAGACAATGGTGCAATGATTTCTATAGTAGATAATGAGAAAGAGAAAGAGAAAAGAAATGGTAAAGGGACAAAAAAGGAAGATAACCTCATCAGGTCATTGATGGTTCTGAGAAAGGCCTTATTATTGAAGAATATAGATGTGATGGATAATTTGGGTGCTTTGAACGGAATACCGAAGGTATTGGATCCACAATAATGAGAAAATTTGGGTATATTGGAAAGAAAAGGAAATATATGGACTAGAAATAAGGCTATAAAATACCCATAATGCTAGAAATAAGGCCAAAGAATGAAGGCCTTAGATATATAGGCCTAATAGAAATTACTGAGACTAGATTTATGAGAAGAGAGATTAGTACAAGGGATGAAGGTCCTATGATTGTTTGTTGTAGTTAGTGTGGAAGATTTGAAAATGTTGCAACTAGGCATTGAAAACTACATCCTTGTGAGATTTGTGGAGGAAATAATCACTCCAAAAGGTGTTGCCAACAAGAGAAAGTAGTCAACAAAATACATGATGATTGCGGTTGGATGGATGTGATGGAATGGAAAAAGGAGAAACAAATGCTTAGTGCATTTTATAAGAGGATGTTTTATTCTCAAATGAAGGTAAAGGCAAGACAGTAAAGGTGGCTTTATGAAGAAAACTAAGCTAAAAAGGTAATAGCTTGGAAGAAAAATTCATGTTCATGAATTGGAGCTCGTGAAATATTTCTTCTTATCCAGTGAGTATGATGTAGGTACATATTTTAGGCAGGAGAATTAGATAAAAGTTATTGAAAAACCATTTAATAACCACATAAAAAAGAAGAATATGAAAAAAATAGGAAAAAATAAAAGAGAAAAGTAGACAAAGGAAGTGAGAGAGAGAACACCAGACTGAGTGAAAGGAGGGAAGAGGAACGAATAGAAGCAAGGTAGATGAAGATGAAGTGGTGCGAGGAGAGAAGGACAAGCATTGGAGCAAGAAGAGGAGACATAACTAGAGAGTGAGGAAAATATGTTAGAGAATGATAGGAAGAGAGGAATATAGTTCTCTACATAAAGGAAATGGTCGTACAATAATAGTAGCTATCATACAAAGACTGTAGGGAATGTTGTCAAAATATGTCATCTCACCGAAGACTGGAAAATTTTATTTTACCATTTGAATATTTCATATGGTACGCTTGACTATTGTGCATCTGGTAGTAGTAGGTTGAATTGATAATTTTTTGCTTGAGAAGGAAACTCCCTTATCTTGTTTATATCACTTTTATCCTAATACTTGTTTTAATGCTCGTAATTCACAATTCTTCTCATAAAAGTTTGAGTTTCTCTTCACTCTTCATTTTCAAGCAATGGAGCTAGCTTTGGAGAAATAGGATTTGATTTTGATTTACTTCAAAATCTGTCTATAGCTTCTTCCATGCATCTTTGGCCATGGTTGAATCCCAAATGCAAGTTTGTACTTCATCTGCTACATGATGATACAATATTGCATTTCTATCTACCTTATCAAACTTTGTTTGATCTTCTCCTTCTATAGTAGTATGGGTAATGGTTTCATCCACAACTTTTCATACTTCTACAAACTTGAGTTGTGTTTTGAGTTTGGTTTTCCAAGAAATATAATTATTCCCCTTAATAGTTGATATCGGGCGATGTACTACTAGTCATAGTAAATATTCACAAAATTTGAAAATTTTTCTTTCCCTAAACCAGCCTCAAAAAATATGTTTTGACAAGTATATATAAGCCTATTCTCATGATTCAACTAATGCCTCAGGTCGCAAGAAAATTAATGTCCTACTGGACAAAACAAAAGTAGAGAGAATGTTCTTTCTCTAGGGAATATTCTAATATTTTCTTTTTTTTTATATAATATGACATTTATTTTATTCTTTTGCATATTTTTTTAACAAGTGTGTTTTAAAAACTTTGCACATCATCTTTGATCTTGTCCTTTTCAAACTCCTTTAGGTGTAATAAAATCTTCCCTAAGGTTTTTATTGAGCACTTACAACTCGATCGTCATTATCGATCGTTGTTTTGAATATATGCTTCTTCATTTCAAAATATTGGCTTCTTGATCTTTAACTCATAAGGTCCTCGATATAGATGAATGGCACCAAAGTTTCATTAAGTAATAGTTGATTAATTGGAAGCCCTCCCCAAGGAATGCAAAAGAGTATGGGTACATGTAAGGGAGCAAGAAGCCCAACAGAGGGTGGCAATGGAAAATGAAGAAGAGCCATTAAATAAAGAGCCTCAAAGTGATGAGAGTGAATATGAGGGTATGAGCTGGACTTCAACAACATAGGATACAAATAGAAACACAAAAGTTGCAAGAACAATATAAACAACTATGAAGCATTATTAAAAATATCTTTCTAATTCTAAATGACTTTTTTGGAAGGGAGAGAGGGGGAGGGACCTGCTCCCTCTCCTTGCTCCCCCTCCCCTAGTTCTTGCCCAGTCCCTGATTCATCCCAGGTCATCCCACTCTGGGAATGGTTTGTAGCAGATGATCTCCTTGGGGGGAGATCCTTGCCCACTTTCTGCTCCTTTCCTAGTAGTTTTGGGGTTTCCTTGCTTGATTCTTGGGCCTGGTGCTTCCCAAGGATATTCTAGGGTTTCCTGCATGTTCCTGAGATCCTTTCCCTGACCTTCCTCAGGTTTTCCCCTGGGGTTTTTTTGCATGTTTTTTACTTGGATCTAATTCCCAGGGCTTTCTCGGTCCATGGTGGTTGCAGGTTGGATTTTTGACTACTTCCTAGTGCATCCTATGAGGTACTCACTTCATCGGGGTTGGTCTGGGGGGGCCAGTTTCCTCTTTGCCAGTGACTCCTCTTTGGGATGCCTTTGGTTGTTGGTGGTCTCGTCCCTTTGGGTGGGGCCTTGTTCTATTTCCTATTTTGAGGCTTCTTCTTGTTGGATCCATTTCTTGGTGGATGCTTAGAGCATTTGCATGGCATTGGGGGGGCATCTTCCTAAGCTTGAGTTGTTCCCAGTCCCAGTCCCAGCTCCCTAAAGTTGTTCATGTGCAAGGATGGGATTTCTTGGTCCTTTCTATTGGGGTTCTTAGGGTTTTTGTTGCATATCTCAATCTTGGGGAGGAGACCTGTGATCATTGCATGCAAACCCTTAGCTCCCTTAGTTTAGGCTTCCAAGGATCCCATATTTGTGCCTATTATCGCTTTCCACCTGGGCTTCATAGGTTTTTTTTTTTTTGGTTTCCTATTTGGGGGCTTTTTAGGTTTTGGTCTTGCTTCTCGGTGGACTCTCAGAGCTTGTTCTTGGCCTTGGGGGTGGGCCTCTTCCTATTCCTGAGTTGTTCCCAGTCCCAGTTCCAGTTCCCTGGAACTGTTCGTGAGCAAGGATGGTGGGTTCCTGGTCCTTTCTGTTGGAATGCTTGGGGTTTCTTCTACATTTTCTGGTCTTGGGGTGGAGTCCGGTGCGCTTGCAGTTGTGGTCACTCCTTCCTCCTTCAGTTTTGGCTTTCGGGGATCCTTTCTTTGTGCTTGTTGTTGTTGTTCCTAGCTCCTTTTAGCTTCCTCGTACTCCTATTGGTAGGATACTAGTGCTGTGATTTTTCAAATCTATTCTTCTACTAGTTTTCTTGTTGGGTGAGATTTTCTAAACCTACTGGTTTTCTCGCTGGGCGGGATTTTTCAAATCCAATTTTTTGTTGGTTTTCTCCCTGGGCAGGATTTTTCAAATCCAAATTTTTGTTGGTTTTCTCATTGGGTGGGATTCTCCAAACCTGCTTGTTTTCCCGTTGGGCGGGGTTTTTCAAATTCATTTTTTTTTTTTGGCTTTCCTGCTGGGCAGGATTTTCCAAACTTGCTAGTTTTCCCGGTGGGCGAGATTTTAAATCTGGTGGTTTTTGAATGCTTCCTTTTGGGTGGGATTTTCAAATTCATAATCCTACTGGTTTCCCCATTGGGCGAGTTTTTTAAATCTGTCTTCCTATTGGTTTTTCATTGAATAAAATTTTTAAATTGGTGGTTTCCCGTTGGGTAGGATTTTCAAACTCTATGTTTCATCCTGCATGTTTTCCTATTAGGCAGGATTTTCCAAAATTGGTGGTTTCTCGCGGGGTGGGATTTTTCAAATTTGTATGTTCCCGCTAGATGGGTTTTTCCAAACTGTTTATTTCCCGCTAGACGGGATTTTTCAAATTGATTATTCTTGACCTTTGGTTTGGTCGGTTAAATTATTGTAAAAAGGTTTTGGGGTCCTTTCAAAGCCCGCTTTTAATATAATTATAACCTACCAAAAAAAATAACTATGATGAAGAAACGAAAAACTAAGGGCACAAGCAGATCATGAGATTGTGAGACTTCGAGATGATGTTCAAGCCATAATATAGAGAAAACTTACAACAAATAAAAACTTTGGTGAGACGTTCATCCCTAGAAGTCAAAATAAGGAACTAAAGAATAGACTCTAGCAATGTGTCCCTTACAAGTGATAATAGAAGCAGAGAGGACTCAGTAGTGATAGCTCAAGCACAAGACACAAAACATGGGAGAGAAGAGACACTTAGATCATAGCAAGTTCCCCAAGCAGAAAATAGAAGCAACAAGATACAACAAATTAATTTCTAGGAAGAAAAGGTGGACCAAGAGAAGGATTGTAGATCCACCACTAGACTTGAATGATTCATTGGGAGGTCAAAGTAGTTTGCAATGAATATTAGACATTTAAGAGCTTGTGCATAAATTAGGTAACTTAAGTAGTCTATGAGGACCATCTAGTTACCTGGGCCATTTGAGTTTTCTTGGCCAAGGTGGGATGGTGGTTGGCCTATTTTCCAATAGTTGGAGTGAAAGTTTTTACCCTTTGACTACCTCTAGGTCATGTAGTTAGTGGGTTGGCCTATTTGGAGCAACCTTTGACCACATAAGAAATAACCAAGTTTTGCACAACCATCAGGTTGGCTTGTTAGGACTACCTCTTGAATCTCAATCAAATAGAAGAAATCATTGAAGAAAGAGGTGAATAAATAAGAGAACTCATATGAACTTTGGACAGTCATGAGAGGAGTAATTGAAGAAGTAACTTCATCTAAGTTTGAGAGATTTTTATGGAGAATAAGGTGATGACAAAGATAATCAAGGAGGAGAGGTGGTACACAATCTAGCCATCTAGATCAGACAAGGCAACAAGAAAAATGACAAAGGTAAAATGAGCAACGATAGTGGGAGAATGAAGGAAGAGGAGGTAGAATAGCCTACCATACAATTGGAAGGAGCATGGATGGCACTTGTATGGTAGACTACTATACACATAAAAGGCACTGCCATAGTGAGGCTTGTACGGTAAATTAGCATGCAAGTAGATAAATTGGTCGTATAAATGCATTCTACCATACAAGATGAGTTTGTCGTACAAATCATGTTTTGTTGGGAAGACCATGGTAGTTTAATAGAAAGTAAATGCATGAAGGTAAGGAGAACACCTACAAGGTATACATTAAGTCCATTGAAGTAAAAAAGAAAATAGGTGGACAATAGTCCTAGAATGTGCTTTGGTATGGAAAAACAATTATGAAGGCAATGAAGGAAAAGGAAGCATGTTTTGCTTTCATCTCTAAATCCATGAAATAAGGGAATGTGGAAAAGACAAATAAAATCCCACATGAGGTGAAGGATTTATCAAAATAATATGTAGATACTATTACAAAATATGGATTGCCATTAATGAGGAGCATTGGTCATCACACAAATTTTTGTCTCGGATCGACGTTACACAATGAGACAATGTATAGTATGACACTGATAGAGAATAAGGAGGAAAAGGTAGAAATAAGAAAGAGAATAAACATGTGAAAGAGGCAAATAACCTAAGACACCAGTAGTAGTGGTGATGAAGATAGTAGTGCAATAATTTCTATTGTAGATAAGGAGAAAGAGAAAGATAAAAGAAATGGTAAAGGGACAACAAAGAAATATGAACCTCATCAGGTCATTGATGGTTTTGAGGAAGGCATTTTTGTTGAATAATATAGGTATGATGGATAATTTGGGTTCTTTGAAAGGAACACCAAAGGTATTGGATCCAAGATAATGAGAAAATTGGGGTATACTGGAAAAAAAATGAAAGATATGGACTAGAAATAAGGCTAGAAAATACCGATAATGCTAGATATAAGGCCAAAGAATGAAGGTCTTAGATATACAGGCTCCATAGGAAGTATTGAGACTAGATTTGTGAGAAGATATATTAGTACAAGGTATGAAGTTCATAGGATGGTTTGTTGTAGTTAATGTGGAATATTTGAACATGATGCAACTAGGCGTTGAATCCTATATCCTTGTGAGAGTTTTTGAGGAAAAAATCACACCAAAAAAGGTGTTTCCAACAAGAGAAAGTAGTCAAAAAAATACATGACGATTGTGGTTGGATGGATGTGATGGAATAGAAAAAGGAGAAATAAATGCTAAGTGCATTTTATAAGAGGAGGTTTTGTTCTTAGATGAAAGTAAAGGCAAGACAGTAAAGGTGTCTTTATGAAGACAACTAAGCTAAAAAGGTAATAGCTTGGAAGAAAAATTCATGTTCATGAGTTGGAGCTCATGAAACATTTCTTCTTTCCTAGTGAATATGATGTAGGGGCATCTTTTAGGTAGGATAATTAGACAAAAGTGGTTGATAGACCATTTAATAACCACCCAAACAAGAATATAAAACAAATAGCAAAAAATGAAAGAGAAAAACAAACAAATAAATTGGGAACGGCAACACCAGACTGAGTGAAAGTAGGGAAGAGGAATGGATAGAAGCAATGGAGTTGAAGAGGAAGTGGTGCGAGGAGAGAAGAACAAGCATCCGAACAGGAAGATACATAACTGGAGAGTGAGGGAAAGATATTAGAGAATGATCGGAAGAGAGGAATATAGTTCTCTGCATAAATAATTTTGGATAATCCTTTTGTGGATGTTGTCTGTAATTACATTTTAATAAAATAAATTATATTTTAAAATTTCCTTTGCCTCAAATTCTAAGTGGATGATAAACATTTTTTTTGGCAGATTTGTGCATGGGAAATCTTGTGTGCAAGTTCAAATCTCTATAAGAGAAGTGAAACTTGGCTTAACCAGGTCATTGAGCAAGGATGTGGAAGACTGATTTATTCTAATTATTTCTTGAAGAATCAAGAATTTTACCTGCAAAGTAAGAATGTGGGGATTAAAGAAATTTTGGGTTTCCAACGCCAACCAATTAGGAAGTTGTTGGCAGCATAGAAAGTCATCATTAATGGACATGTGATTACCGTCCACTTAAGAATTCATAGAAATAAGGATTTGAGTTGCTAGTTGTCGATCAAGAGGAAATTTTGACATTCGATTAAGAATATTGTGCATGAGGAAACCTTAGTGCTATATTATCATTTGACGTAGAGAGTCTATCAATCAATTGGTGTGCCATACAAATTAACTAGTTGTTTAATTAGACCCATTGTACATTTGAAAGTTGTCATACAAATTAGACAATTAGACCATTGTGCAATGGATATTGTCATACAATGAGCTTGATTATGAAGGAAATAGTCATACAATGATAATAGTCGTATGATAATAAAGACACCTTGGTATGAATAAAATGGTCGTACAATAATAGTAGCTATCATACAAAGACTATAGGGAATGTTGTTAAAAGATGTCATCTCACTGAAGACTGGAATTTTTTATTTTACAATTTGAATATTTCAAATGGCACGTGTGACTATTGTGCATCTGGTAGTAGTAGGTTGAATTCATAATTTGTTGCTTGATAAGGGGACTCCCTTATATTTTTTGTATCACTTTTCTCTTAATGCTTGTTTAATTTATTGTAATTCAACAATTATTCTCATTAAAGTTTGAGTTTCTCTTCACTCTTCATTTTCAAGCAATGGAGCTAGCTTTGGAGAAATAGGATTTGATTTTGATTTACTTCAAAATCTGTCTATAGCTTCTCTCATGCATCTTTGGTCATGGTTGAATCCCAAATGCATGTTTGTACTTCATATGCTACATGATAATACAATATTGCATTTCTATCTACCTTATCGAACTTTGTTTGATCTTCTCCTTCTGTAATAGGATAAGTAATGATTTCATCCACAACTTTTCATACTTCTTCAAACTTGAGCTATGTTTTGAGTTTGATTTTCTTGGAAATATAATTATTCCCCTTAATAGTTGAGATCGGGCGATGTACTACTAGTCATAGTAAATATTCATAAAATTTGAATATTTTTCTTTAACTAAATCAGCCTCGAAAAATATTTTTTAACAAGTATATATAAGCTTATTCTCATCAACTAATGCCTCAGGTCGTTAGAGAATTAATGTCCTGCTTGAAAAAATAAAAGTAGAGAGAATTTTCTTTCTCTAGGGAATATTCTAATATTTTCTTTTCTTTTAAAAAAATATGGCATTCATTTTATTCTTTTGCATCTTTGTTTAACAAGTGTGTTTTAAAAACTTTGCACATCATCTTTGATCTTGTCCTTTTCAAACTCCTTCAAGTGTAATTCATAGCTTCCCTAAGGTTTTTATTGAGCACTTACAACTCGATCTTCATTATCGATCGTTGATTTGAATATATGCTTCTTCCTTTCGAAATATTGGCTTCCTGATCTTGAACTCATAAGGTCCTTGATATAGATGAATGGCACCAATGTTTTATTGACTAATAGTTGATTAATGTGGACGTGTCCAAAATTTGGACTTGTTCTCGGACTCATGCTTTAATTTTTGGCTTAGAATAGAAATGCACTCTTCCAACAAAATTTCCTCAAGATTGGAAGTTCAAGATCTGCATGCAATTAATTAGTATTTTGCTTGAAATGGAAATCCATGTTCTACACGTTTAATTCTAAGTGCTTTTGATAATTTTGTTGTTGTTCATCACATTCTTTTATAATGTTTATCTTTTGAGAGTAGAGTAGATGATGTATGGCCCACACCTTTGTTTTGGGCATAACTAATTTCTTCTACTACTCTAACTTGGCTTCTTTTTTTGAATTAATAGGGTAAATATTCTTTTCCTTTAAACAAATGATAACTTAAATTTATACCAAATTGTTTTAGAATTTTGGAATCGTTTTGAGTGCTTCAATTCATGATATCTTCTTTCTTTCTTGGTGGAAGTTTAGTTCCTCTCATTCTTTGGAAAATTTCCACTTAAATATAGTGACTAAATAATTATTGGTAGGACCTGGCTCCGTCAAATCAAAATCTTCCATGGAATTTGCTTAACAGAGAAGATTGATACCTCTTCTTCTAAGGTTAACCCTTAAAAAATCTTTGGTAGGGTTGTTTACCCTTGAAAACTATACTCTTTTATCAGATAGCTTATTTTTGAGACTTCTATGTATCGAATCTTGAGGAGGAATAGAAGGAAAGATGACTCTTCTGGCTACCTAATAGAAAATGTTAGTACCATATCAAATAATAGAAAAGTATCCTCTAATATTTTCCTCCAAAAAGCATAATGCAAAGTGGAACTATATTGCTCATTGTAAAAAGTTTGCAAAGCTTATTAACATTTTTATAAAATTTAACACAACTAAGAAAGTATTCAAGATGTACCACTAAAGAAAAACCATAACCACCATTGAGAAAATTGTGGAGGTCTCTTGATATATGTTCAATAGTGACAAAAAAAACTTAACTCTTTAATAATGTCCTATAATTGTAACTAGAATGTTTGTTACCTTTATCTAGTTTGAGATTACAACTCTTTTAATAATGTCCTATAATTGTAACTAGAATGTTTGTGACCTTTACCTAGTTTGAGAGGGTTTGCTCAAAACACCTATCATGCTTCAAATGCAATGAAATGTTGAAAGAAGTTCTATACTCTTTTAGATATTTGAAAAAATAAATATGCTTTCTATATTTAAAAGTTTAAAAAAACATCATCAAAGAAAAGCCTCTCATGCTTTAGGTTAAGCTCCTCCATACTCAGTCAATTTCACTGCTCTCCAAAATCCTCTCTTAAACACTATAACCTTCGATACCCTAATCATTTTTGTATAACATTTCTTACTGCAAACAAAAGAAGACAAGAAGAATAGCCACATTATTTCCTCAATGTTCTCTTAAATTATGCTTTCCAAATTCAACTAAAGGATACAAAATCCTTCAAAATTCAAAATCTAATTTTGTGGCCATGTTTTTGTCATCCATATTTCTTGCTCACGCATTATTTCTAATCAATCTACATTTTCCAGCAACAATGTAGAATCCAAGAAGAAAGTAGAGGAGAAAACATGGACGAAAAAAAAAACAAGGAAAATGGATTAAAGTTGAGAGAAAAAAATGGGACCGAAGAGTGAGAGAAAGATGTTAGAGAATGACAGAGAGAAATATAGTTATCTGCATAAATTGTTTTAGATAATCCTTTTTGTGGATGTTGTCTATAATTTCATTTTAATAAAATAAATTATATTTTAAACTTCTCTTTGCCTCAAGTTCTTCGTGGATGATAAACATTTTTTGGTAGACTTGTGCATGGGAAATATTATGTGTGCAGGTTCACAACTCTACAAGAGAAGCAAAACTTGGTTGAGCCAAGCCATTGAGAAAGGGTGCAAAATACTAATTTATTTCAATTATTTCTCATAGGAATAATTAAGCATTTTCCATGCAAAGTAAGAATGGGGCGATTTAAGAAATTTTTGGTGTCTAACGCCAATCAAGGAGGAAGTTGTTGACAGCATAGGAAGTCATCATTAATGGACGTGTGATTACCATCCAGTTGAGAATTTAGAGGAATAAGGATCTAAGCTACTAGTTGTTCCTCAAGAGGGTTATGTTGTCTAAGTAAGAATATTGTGCAAGAGGAAACCTTAGTGCCATATTGTTGTTCGACATAGAGAGTTTGTTGATCAATTGGTGTATCGTACAGATTAACCAATTGTACGAGTGGACCCATCATACATTTGAAAGTTGTACAAATTATATAATTAGACCTTTGTACAATGGATAGTATCATACAATGAGCTTGATCATACAAAGGAAATAGTCATACAATGATGATAGTCCTACAATAAAAAATATTGTCATATGAAGGAAATATTTGTACAATGATAGTAGCTATTGTACAAAGACTATAAAAAATATCATCATAAGATATATCATCTCATAGAAAACTGGGAAATTTTATTACCATTTGAATCCTCTGGATGGCATATATGACTACCATGCATCTGAGGATAGTAGGTTGAATTGATCATTTGCTGCTTGGGAAGGTCATCCATAGGACTCCCTTCTCTCGTCTGCATCATTTGGTATTAGAGTTGGTTGTGATATATGCTTGAGGAATATGGCAGAATAAGAAAGAGGAATATTGCATGGTTTGGGATCCTAACCCATAGATATAGCAAAAATGCTAAGAGGAATCACTACCAGGTTATATATGGTTGAGACTACACAAAGGAGAGGCATTCATCTTGAGGAGATTAGTGATAATGAAGAGGATGAAAGTGGTCATGCGAAAGCTCAAGATGAAGAGCAAGGAGAATAATTGAGCAGTAGTTGATTTCAAACAATCTCAAACATGGGATGTAAGCCAAATATGGATACCCCCTATTTTAATGGAAGCTTAAACTCAAAATAATTAATTGATTAGATAACGGATATGGAGAGATTCTTCGATTATAAATCTATGGAGGATCCAAAGCGGATCAATTTTGTATATACATGGTTGAAGGGACATGCTTTGATTTGGTGGCATCATGTCCAAATAAAGAGACAACAAAAAGGGAAGGATAAAATCTGAACTTGGGACAAATTTTTGTCTAAGTTAAAATCTAATTTTTTACCTATGGATTATCAAATTGGATTGTTTAGACAACTCCAAAACCTCAAGAAAAAGGAGTTGGGAGTGAAAGAATATACTAAAGAATTCCATAAACTGATCATAAGATCTAATCATATTAAATATGATGAGAAAGTTGTAAGATACATAAATAGACTAAGATTGTCCATGCAAGATGAAATTGATTTGCTTTGAATTAGAACATACAAGGAGGCATATCAATTTGCACTCAAGGTGGAAGAAAAATTGGCTCACAAGCAACAAAACTATTCCAGAGGATAAAGATAGTTCTACAAAGAAAGATAACAATCAAATAATGGTAGAGGGAAGCAATTTTAAAGAAGTTAGTACTTCTCAAAGTGATTTCAACCAAACTACCTGATAAAAAGGTGAATTTTCAAGAGGACAAGGTGGATTTGGTAGAGGTAGAGAATGTGGTTTTACTGAGATGTGTTATAGACGTTTAGAAGAAGGGCATAGAGGATATGAATGCCCTCAAGCACATACCAACACGCATGGAAAGAAAGTCTATAACCAAATTGTGCAAGCAGATGAAGAGAATATTGCTTCACCAAAGCAGGAACCAAAACAAGAAAATTCACTTATCTATAACCAAATTGTGCAAGCAGATGAAGAGAATATTGCTTCACCAAAGTAGGAACCAAAACAAGGAAATTCATTTATGATGAAGAGGGTGTTGTTAAATACCACAAAGGAGGTGCATGAACCTAAGCAAAGGAGCTTGTTTAGAATAATTTGTAAATGAGGAGTCAAATATGTAAGGTGATTGTGGATAGTGGAAACACCAGCAACTTATTATTTATAAAGATGGTAGAAAAGCTTGGGTTGAAGATGACTGGACAACCAAATCTATAGTCTCATGGTTGCAAAGGGGGCATCAAATTTTGGTAACTGAATAATGTATGGTGAACTTTCAAATTGGCTATTACAAGGATAAGATAGTATATGATGTTATGTTAATGGATGTTTGTCATGTTTTGTTGGGAAGACCAAGGTAGTTTGATAGAAATGCAATGCATGAAGGTAAGGAGAACACCTACAAGGTATACATTAAGTCCATTGAAGGAAAAAAGAAAATAGGTGGACAATAGTCCTAGAATATGCTTTGGTATGGAAAAACAATTATGAAGGCAATAGAGAAAAAGGAAGCATGTTTTGTTGTCATCTCTAAATCCACGAAAGAAGGGAATGTGGACAAGACAAATGAAATTCCACATGATGTGAAGGATTTATCAAAAGAATATGTAGATATTATTTCAAAAGATGGGTTGCCACTGATAAGGAGCATTGGTCATCACACAAATTTTTGTCTCGGATCGACCTTACACAATGAGACAATGTATAGGATGACACTAATAGAGAATGAGGAAAAGGTAGAAACAAGCAAGAGAATAAACATGTGAAAGAGGCAAATAACCCAAGTCACCAGTAGTAGTGGTGATGAAGATAGTGGTGCAATGATTTCTATTGCAGATAAGGAGAAAGAGAAAGAGAAAAAATGGTAAAGGGGCAACAAAGGAAGATTAACCTCATCAGGTCATTGATGGTTTTGAGGAAGATCTTTTTGTTGAAGAATATAGGTGTGATGGATAATTTGGGTGCTTTGAAAGGAACACCAAAGGTTTTGACTCCAAGATAATGAGAAAAATGGGGTAGATTGGAAAATAAAATGAAAGATATGGACTAGAAATAAGGTTCGAAAATACCCATAATGCTAGAAAATACCCATAATTCTAGAAATAAGGCCAAAGAATGAAGGCCTTAGATATACAGGCTCCATAGGAAGTATTGAGACTAGATTTGTGACAAGAGATATTAGTACAAAAGATGAAGGTCATAGGATGGTTTGTTGTAGTTAATGTTGAATATTTGAACATGTTGCAACTGGGCATTGAAACCTATATCCTTAGTGAAAGTTGTGGAGGAAATAATCACACCAAAAAATGTGTTGCCAACAAGAGAAAGTAGTCAACAAAATACATGTTGATTGCGGTTGGATGGATGTGATGGAATGGGAAAAGGTGAAACAAATGCTAAGTGCATTTTATAAGAGGAGGTTTTGTTCTTAGATGAAGTTAAAGGCAAGATAGTAAAGGTGGATTTATGAAGACAACTAAGCTAAAAAGGTAATAGCTTGGAAGAAAAATTCATGTTCATGAGTTGGAGCTCATGAAACATTTCTTCTTACCCAGTGAATATGATGTAGGAGCATCTTTTAGGCATGAGAATTAGACAAAAGTGGTTGACAGACCATTTAATAACCACCCAAACAAGAATATGAAACAAATAGCAAAAAATGAAATAGAAAAGCAAACAAAGAAAGTGGGAAATACAACACTAGACTGAGTGAAAGGAGGGAAGAGGAATGGATAGAAGCAAGGGAGTTGAAGAGGAAGTGGTGCGAGGAGAGAAGAACAAGCATCCGAACAGGAAGAGGAGACATAACTGGAGAGTGAGGGAAAGATGTTAGAGAATGATAGGAACAGAAGAATATAGTTCTCTGCATAAATCATTCCGGATAATCCTTTTGTGGATGTCTGTAATTGCATTTTAATAAAATAAATTATATTTTAAAATTTCCTTTGCCTCAAATTCTAAGTGGATGATAAACATTTTTTTTGGCAGATTTGTGCATGGGAAATCTTGTGTGCAAGTTCAAAGCTCTATAAGAGAAGTGAAACTTGGCTTAACCAGGTCATTAAGCAAGGATGTGGAAGACTGATTTATTCCAATTATTTCTTGAAGAATCAAGAATTTAACCTGCAAAGTAAGAATGTGGGGATTAAAGAAATTTTGGTTGTCTAACGCCAACCAATTAGGAAGTTGTTGGCAGCATAGAAAGTTATCATTAATGGACATGTGATTACCGTCCACTTAAGAATTCGAAGAAATAAGGATTTGAGTTGCTAGTTGTCGATCAAGAGGAAGTTTTGACGTTCAATTAAGAATATTGTGCACGAGGAAACCTTAGTGCTATATTATCATTTGACGTAGAGAGTCTATCAATCATTTGGTGTGCCATACAAATTAACTAGTTTAATTAGACCCATCGTACATTTGAAAGTTGTCATACAAATTAGACAATTAGACCATTGTGAAATGGATATTGTCATACAATGGGCTTGATTATGAAGGAAATAGTCATACAATGACAATAGTCGTACGATAATAAAGACACCTTGGTATGAAGAAAATGGTCATACAATAATAGTAGCTATCATACAAAGACTATAGGGCATGTTGTTAAAAGATGTCATTTCACCGAAGATTGGAAAAAAATTATTTTACCATTTGGATCTTTCAAATGGCACGCGTGACTATTGTGCATCTGGCAGTAGTAGGTTGAATTTATAATTTGTTGCTTGAGAAGAGGACTCCCTTATCTTGTTTGTATCACTTTTCTCTTAATGCTTGTTTTAATGCTCGTAATTCAACAATTCTTCTTATTAAAGTTTGAGTTTCTCTTCACTCTTCATTTTCAAGCAATGGAGCTAGCTTTGGAGAAATAAGATTTGATTTTGATTTACTTCAAAATCTGTCTATAGCTTCTCTCATGCATCTTTGGTCATGGTTGAATCCCAAATGCATGTTTGTACTTCATCTACTACATGACGATACATTATTGCATTTCTATCTACCTTATTGAACTTTGTTTGATCTTCTCCTTCTGTAATAGGGTAAGTAATGATTTCATCCACAACTTTTCATACTTCTTCAAACTTGAGTTGTGTTTTGAGTTTGGTTTTCCAGGAAATATAATTATTCCCCTTAATAGTTGAGAATCGGGCAATGTACCATTAGTCATAGTGAATATTCACAAAATTTGAATATTTTTCTTTCACTAAATCAGCCTCGAAAAATGTTTTCTAACTAGTATATATAAGCCTATTCTCATGATTCAACTAATGCCTCAGGTCGCAAGAAAATTAGTGTCTTGCTGAACAAAATAAAAGTGGAGAGAATGTTCTTTCTCTAGGGAATATTCTAATATTTTCTTTTCTTTTAAAAAAATATGACATTCCTTTTATTCATTTGCATCTTTGTTTAGCAAGTGTGTTTTAGAAACTTTGCACATCATCTTTGATCTTGTCCTTTTCAAACTCCTTCAGGTGTAATTCGCAGCTTCCCTAAGGTTTTTATTGAGCACTTACAACTCGATCTTCTTTATCGATCGTTGATTTGAATATATGTTTCTTCCTTTCGAAATATTCGCTTCCTGATCTTGAACTCATAAGGTCCTCGATATAGATGAATGGCACCATAGTTTCATTGAGTAATAGTTGATTAATGTGGACATGTCCAAACTTTGGACTTGTTCTTGGACTCGAACTTTAATTTTTGGATTAGAATAGAAATGCACTCTTCCAACAAACTTTCCTTAGGATTGGAAGTTCAAGATCTGCATGCAATTAATGAGTATTTTGCTTGAAATGGAAATCCATGTTTTGCACGTTTAATTCTAAGTGCTTTTGATAATTTTGTTGTTGTTCATCACATTCTTTTAGAACGTTTATCTTTTGAGAGTAGAGTAGATGTATAGCCGACACCTTTGTTTTGGGCATAACTAATATCTTCTACTACTCTAACTTGGCTTCTTGCTTTGAATTAAATAGGTAAATATTCTTTTCTTAAAGAAATGATAACTTAAATTTATACCAAATTCTTTTAGAATTTTGGCATGTCAAATAATAGAAAAGTATCCTCTAATATTCTTTTCTTAAAGAAACGATAACTTAAATTTATACCAAATTCTTTTAGAATTTTGGCATGTCAAATAATAGAAAAGTATCCTCTAATATTTTCCTCTAAAAAGCATAATGCAAAGTGGAACTATATTGCTCATTGTAAAAAGTTTGCAAAGCTTATTAACATTTTTATAAAATTTTAAACAACTAAAAAAGTATTCAAGATGCACCACTTAAAAAAAACCATAACCACCATTGAGAAAATGGTGGAGGCCTCTTGATATAGGTTCAATAGTGACCAAAAAAAAACTTATGACTCCTTAATAATGTCCTATAATTGTAACTAAAATGTTTGTGACCTTTACCTAGTTTGAGATTACAACTCTTTAATAATGTCCTATAATTGTAACTAGAATGTTTGTGACCTTTACCTAGTTTATGAGGGTCTGCTCAATAACTCCTATCATACTTCAAATGCAATGAAATGTTGAAAAAAGTTCTATACTCCTTTAAAAATTTGAAAAAATAAATATGCTTTCTATATTTAAAAGTTTAAAAAAAAAAACATCATCAAAGAAAACCCTCTCATGCTTTAGGTTAAGCTCCTCCATACTCAAGCCAATTACACCTATCATACTTCAAATGCAATGAAATGTTGAAAAAAGTTCTAATACTCCTTTAAAAATTTGAAAAAATAAATATGCTTTCTATATTTAAAAGTTTTAAAAAAACATCATCAAAGAAAACCCTCTCATGCTTTAGGTTAAGCTCCTCCATACTCAAGCCAATTTCACTTAAGCTCCTCCATACTCCAAGCCAATTTCACTGCTCTCCAAAATCCTCTCTTAAACACAATAACCTTCAATACCCTAATCATTTTTGTATAACATTTCTTCATGCAAACAAAAGAAGACAAGAAGAACAGCCACATTATTTGCTCAGTGTTCTCTTAAATTCTGCTTGCCAAATTCAACTTAAGGATACGAAATCCTTCAAAATCCAAAATCTAATTTTGTGGCCATGTTTTTGCCACCCCTATTTGCTCAAGCATTATTTCTAATCAATCTACATTTTACAGCAGCAACTCCTTACATCAAGCTAACAAAATCGCCAAGCAAAAACAAGTCGTCTCATACTCTGAACAAGACAAATAATGTATGGCCCATGCTTCCTGCTCCTTAGGCTTTAATCTTTCAGCTTTAAAGTAAACGACATAGAAGCAAATGGAAAAATTCAAATAAGAGCAATCCAATAGTTTACTCATAAAACAAGCGCATGCATTCCTTATTTTTGAAGACTTACATCTAACTGTTAGTAGCCCTCCTAGCTGCATAATAATTGTCTCTAGAAATGTCAAATGGAAAAATTCAAATAAGAGCAATCCAATAGTTTACTCATAAAACAAGCGCATGCATTCCTTCTTTTTGAAGACTTACATCTAACTGTTAGTAGCCCTCCTAGCTGCATAATAATTGTCTCTAGAAATGTAAAACTAGAATGTAAAACTAATTGTTAATTGCTCTCAATCCCAAGTGTCATCGTTCTACATTTTGAATTTAACATATAACTGAACTGTCAAAGTTTGTATTAATAGAAGAACCCCATTGGAGTAACAACTTAAATTTAAAATAAAGAATCTGTCAAAATCTCTAGTTAAACAAAGTTTATCTCAAGAATATTATCCTTGAAAACTTCATGGCCAACATTGCAACATCAATCCTTTTATTATAAATATCCCATCAAGCTCATCTTTCATCTCCAATTCTGTTTCTAACCCTTTGTATGAAAAGAGTTATAAAATTCCTTTCAAGGTTAAAACTTCAATTTGTGGCAGACAGTCAAACTTCCAACAAAACTCTTAGACATAAATATACCACATATATACAGTCCTCTTCCAGTTAAGGATAATGAATAATTCCTTATGTGCAAGCATGCCACAAAGCATTGCTCTGCTGCCAGCAGGCGTCTATAGCCCCGACAGAGTTGCTGCATCACCCAAATTTCACAGGATTTTGTTTTAACTTCCACAAGCATTGCCCTGCTGCCAGTCAAGCGTCTATAGCCCCGACAGGGTTTCTTGCATCAATTTTATAGGATTTTATAGAATGTATTGCTCATTGGCAATGTTTAAATTTTAGCTCATTTGCACATGTGCATTAGGTTGCATGCGTATAAGGGTGTGAATAAGATTCCAAACTAAAAAGAAGACTGTAAATATCTAGCATAACTTATATTTAAAAGCTTTATCATCAGCTGACTACCTGTCACTTTATGAAGCTTTGACCACCAAGGAAATAGTTATTTGAGAAACAGAAACGTTATCCTAAACATTTCATGGAAGAATTGTCTTCTGGGAACCAGATCAGGTCTCTTCTTTGTCTGGTTTACTGCAACATGCAGGCTATCACAAACTTTGACATTCTTGTTCCTATCAGAATCCATCCATCTCGGAACCAAATCAGTTCTCTCTTCTTTGTCTGGTTTATAACAACATGCAAGCTATCACAAACTTTGACATTCTTGCTCCTAGCTGAATCCATCCAAAAAATGGTCCAAGGATTGCTGCAGACAAAAAAAAATTATAAACATTTAGTATTAAGATGCATAATTATAACACCCTAGTATTTAGCAAGATTGAAAATTTTAAAATATGCTCATGCCTAAGCATTTATGAGTATTTACATTCTTTAAACTTCATTGGAGAGCACCACTTTTCAGCATCCCTTAAAAGAAACTTTGCCACCAAATCCTCTGCAGGTAAACACCGACTTCCACTTTCTAGTCTGTCCACCAGACCTGATAAATTCTGGACTGCATTTTATGGAACAAAACATTTACAGACTAAACAACTGATAATCTTCGCAAAACATGAATTACCTAAAATTTCGGCCTTACGAATAGAAGTAGATGACAAAGTATCAAGATTCTTACCATCAACCAGATTTAGAGATGTGCAAAGGAGACTTCTGTTTCTTCTCCTTTTTTGGTATTTTAGAAAAATCTATATGAATATGATCTTTCTGCTTCCTTGGCATTTTAACATAATCTGTATAGAATTTGATCCATTGGTGTCCTGTAGCAAAACAAAATTGCAAATCCTTAAATACAATAATGGTTTGTCGCATTGTTCTTGTAAGCATTAAGATCCCAACCTAGAAAAATATAAAATAATTAAAAATTTTACGTACGCAAAACTTCAGAAGCTGAAAGCCGCTTTTCAACATCTTTGCAAAGCATTTTTGATAGCAAATCTTTTGCTGACCACGACACTGACCTCCACTCTGCAGCACAAAAATCCAATTGCTCATAGCGTTGGATTCCTTGGAGAATATCTTCATTTGATCCATCAAAAGGCAACATGCCACTCAATAGCACATGGAGAATAACACCAGCAGCCCATACATCCACTTTTGTTGTGTATGTTCCCAAAAGCATTTCAGGGGCAACATAGAAAAGGCTGCCCACTCCACCTGATAATTTCTCCCCTGCATTCAGTACAAAGTATAATATTAGGATAATTGATCAGTCAAAAATCTTAATAGAATGCAATCTATATAAACCTTCAGTTTCATCATTAAAAGTAAATTGAAATTATAATGTTTTGAAGTTCAAGATTAGTACCTTTTGGACAATGCAGAGACAGACCAAAGTCAGCTAGCCTCAGTTGGCCATCACACGTTAGAAGAATATTCTCAGGTTTTATATCTCGATGTACAACTTCTATTGCATGGCAATTTTTAATTGCTATGGTAAGTGCCTTCATAATTTTTGCAGCCTCATACTCTTTGTAGCATCCATTTTGAGGCAATTCCCTCTTCATTGCATCCAACAGTGTTCCTCCAGAGCAAAACTCCATCACGATATGGAGAAAACATTTATCCTCATACACTTTATGTAGTTTCACGACATTCATATGGTCTGATAGCTTTTGCATAATCTGAACTTCATTCTGTTCCTTGCCCTTATTGTCTTTCAATATTGTCTTACAGGCCATCTGCTGCCCATTTCTCTTATCTGTGCAAAGCCTTATCACACCAAAGCCTCCTCTTCCCAGCTCTTTACCTATGAGGTACTCAGATTCAATGGAAGCAGACACTTCGGATTGCATGTTCATTTCAGGTAGTTAACAGCCCAAAACAAAAAATATTCTGCAGGAATTTAAAAACTAATTAATTCCTCATTCAGGTATATATATATAATTCAAAAGACCAACCTATAGTTATAAATACTCACACAACCAACAATGCAAATGTAGTCTATGCACAACATACATAATTCCTATAAACATAAAATAATTTAAATTGAATTGCATACTAAAGATGCAAAATTAAGACCTAGACAAGGGTAAAATCAAATTTTACACCCATTTACTAATTAATGAAATTACAATGTTTCTGACTCAAATTTCCATCTGAAATTAAAACAGCACGGAGAAAAACTTATGAATACAACATACCCATGTCTAGTTTTCTATCCCATATACAATAATTCAAAAGATATCAAACCAAAGGCCCTAATAAATAAAATTTAAATCAACTCTTCAATTCTGTATTTGAGTAATTCATTGCTGTTGAGCATTGAAAGCCTGTGAACACCAGTGCTACACTCCTTTACTAATTCATAAACTTACGAGAGTCTTGTCTCAAATTTCTAATAAAATCTAAAGATGACAAAAAAAATAGAATCACAATATTTTCATCTCAAGATTTCTATACCACATACAAAAATTGAAAAGGAAATGGACGAAAAGCCATAATTAATAAAACCAGGTGACTTGGTCTTGAAATTTAATGGCAAGCACGAGATCAAGCTAGGGAAGTTGAACACATTGTGGCTTGGACTCTTCCAAGTGGTCAAGATGATGGATAATGGCACAGTCAAATTGCAAAAAATGGATGGGATAGTTTGTCCTGAGACAGTTAATGGATCGAGATTAAAACCATATAACGTGGAAGCTCAAGTGAACATGATTAATCTTGAACCATTGGAAGAGGAAGGATGTGTAGGAAGATTGATCACAGCACCAAATCAGCCTTCAGAACCCTTTGAAGGAATATTGTTCCACAAAGAAGGAGAATCAAATCTGACCAAAGCAGAAAATGGTGCAGAAAGCTAAGATGGTGATTCAGATCTAGTTTGGTTGTTTGGTAATGCAATGGAGAGTAACCCCTAATCGAGCAAGAGGAATTGGAACCCCTCCCCAAGGAATGCAAAAGAGTATGGGTACATGTAAGGGAGCAAGAAGCCCAACAGAGGGTGGCAATGGAAAATGAAGAAAAGCCATTAAATCAAGAGCCTCAAAGTGACGAGAGTGACTATGAGGGCATGAGTTGGTCTTCAACAACATAGGATGCAAATAGAAATACAACAGTTGCAAGAACAATATAAACAACTATGATGAAGAAACGAACAACTAAGGGCACAAGCAGATCATGAGATTGTGAGACTTCGAGATGATGTTCAAGCCAGAATATAGAGAAAACTTGCAACCAATGAACACTTTGGCGAGACATTCATCCCTAGAAGTCAAAATAAGGAACTAAAGCATAGACTCTAGCAATGTGTCCCTTACAAGTGATACTAAAAGCAGGAGAGGACTCAGCAGTGATAGCTCGAGCACAAGACACAAAACATAGGGGAGAAGAGACACACTTAGATCACAGCAAGTTCCCCAAGCAGAAAATAGAAGCAACAAGATACAACAAATTAATTTCTAGGAAGAAAAGGTGGACCAAGAGAAGGATTGCAGATCCACCACCAGACTTGAATGATTCATTGGGAGGTTAAAGTAGTTTGCAAGGAATATTAGACATTTAAGAGCATGTGCATAGAGTAGGCAACTTAAGTAGTCTAGGAGGACCATCTAGTTACCTGGGCCATTTGAGTTTGCTTGGCCAAGGTGGGATGGTGGTTGGCCTCTTTCCCAATAGTTGGAGGGAAAGGTTTTAAGGTTGACTACCTCTTGGTCGTGTAGTTAGTGGGTTGGCCTGTTTGGAGCAACCTCTGACCACATAAGAAACAACCAAGTTTTGCACAACCATCAGGTTGGCCTGTTAGGACTGCCTCTTGAATCTCAATCAAATAGAAGAAATCATTGAAGAAAGAGGTGAAGAAATAAGAGAACTCGGACAAACTTTGGACAGTCAGAAGAGGAGTAATTGAAGAAGGCACTTCATCTAAGTTTGAGAGATTTTTATGGAGAAGAAGGTGATGACAAAGACAATCAAGGAGGAGAGGTGGTACACAATCTAGCCATCTAGATCAGACAAGGCAACAAGAAAAATGACAAAGGCAAAATGAGCAATGATAGTGGAAGAATGAAGGAAGAGGAGGCAGAATAGCCTACCGTACAAATGCATTCTGCCATATAAGATGAGTCTGTCGTAAAAGCAGACATATAAATGAATGTTATCATACAAATGATGGGAAATATACTACAAACGATTGTACAAATGCGACAAGGAAGGAAAACCGCCATACAAGGCCTGGGCAAAGAGAAACTCAATGTCGTCAAGAGGAAGTAGAGGAAGATGATTCAACACGAGACATCATTCAGTTGAAGTTTGCGTGGCCATACGGATCCAGTGGTGGAGATAAGCTCATATGCTTTCAGAAAAAGAAGACAAAATTAAAAAAAGCACGTCGTTCAGGTATCATGCAAGGGTGGCAAGGTGGCAAAGTTGTAGTTAACAGGCAGTTATTGCATGGGAACCAACCCCACTTCCTCCCCTCTGACATCTTATAAATACACATATAAGAGAGGCTTGGGCATTCCATTGCCTAGTGCCTTACAAAGAGCAAGGACAGGAAGCTATATGAATTGCAGTAACAAAAGAGGAAGTCATACGAAATTGCAATAGTAGAAGAGGAAGTGTATAGAATTGTTGACACAGACATTGCAATAGGAAAGGAACTGCAGAAAGAGAAAGTGCAGACTAAACGGGCATGTCCTAAGTGGGAAGCCATAGTGTGGAAGAGGAAGAAATTGAAGAAAGATGATACTATAGACAGAAGGAAGTGACTACAAAAGGAAGAATTTATAAAAGTGCATGGACCAAAGCCATAAAATCATATGGATGACTGTGCAGATAAAGGAGTGTAATTGTAGGTGCGCATGAGGGTTTAAGGATTTGCAATGAAGCATTGTACAAACAAGTTGTTGAGGCTAGACAATGGAGTGTTGCAAAAGCTATGCATAGAATGGCATAGTGTGAAGAGAGGTTGTCGTACAAACTAAATGAAGAGAGTGTCGTACAAGTAGTGTCAGACTGTTATACAAGTAGGAGAGTTGTATGATAGTGCAGGAGTGTTGCAAAAGCTATGCATAGAATGGCATAGTGTGAAAATAGGTTTTCATACAAACTAAATGAAGAGAGTGTCGTACAAGTAGTGTCAGACTGTTATACAAGTCGGAGAGTTGTATGATAGTGCATACAAGTAGCAGCAAGGCCGTACAAGTAGTGTCAGACTGTTATACAAGTCGGAGAGTTGTATGATAGTGCATACAAGTAGCAGCAAGGCCATACAAGACCTTTCATACAAGTTGGGGACATGTACGATAAGGTTGTACAAACTTGTCTGCCATACAAGCTGACCTTTCATACAAGTTGAGGACAAACTTGTCTGCCATACAAGCTGACCTTTCATACAAGTTGGGGACATGTACGATAAGGTTGTACAAACTTGTCTGCCATACAAGGTGACCTTTCATACAAGTTGAGGACAAACTTGTCTGCCATACAAGCTGACCTTTCATACAAGTTGGGGACATGTACGATAAGGTTGTACAAACTTGTCTGCCATACAAGCAGAGGATGTGTAGAGCAAAGGTTGTACAATCACAAGTGAAATCACAGTTGGAGTTGTTGGAAGCTGACAAAATGTGTAGAGCAAAGGTTGTACAATCACAAGTGAAATCACAGTTGGAGTTGTTGGAAGCTGACAAAATGTAGAAGGGGCTATAACAGTCTGACACTACTTGTACGACACTCTTTTCATTTAGTTTGTACGACAACCTCTCTTCACACTAGGAGAGTTGTATGATAGTGCAGGAGTGTTGCAAAAGCTATGCATAGAATGGCATAGTGTGAAGAGAGGTTTTCGTACAAACTAAATGAAGAGAGTGTCGTACAAGTAGTGTCAGACTGTTATACAAGTAGGAGAGTTGTATGATAGTGCATACAAGTAGCAGCAAGGCCATACAAGACCTTTCATACAAGTTGGGGACATGTACAATAAGGTTGTACAAACTTGTCTGCCATACAAGCTGATCTTTCATACAAGTTGGGGACAAACTTGTCTGCCATACAAGCTGACCTTTCATACAAGTTGGGGACATGTACGATAAGGTTGTACAAACTTGTCTGCCATACAAGCAGAGGATGTGTAGAGCAAAGGTTGTACAATCACAAGTGAAATCACAGTTGGAGTTGTTGGAAGCTGACAAAATGTAGAAGGGGCCAAGCATTATGAAGAGGATACATCAGGTAGAACAATAGAAAATAAAGATGCCACCCAACCCTATGTTGTAGATGTAACCCTGCTCACAAGGAGAGGTCCTACAGAACATGTGCATGGTAGGGAGAGAGAAAGCAGTCTAGATGTCGAGCGACTTAGTAGTATACAACATGCTACACACTCTAGGGAGAGGCCAAGAGCCAACAATCCCAAGGAATGAGAAGTGGAGGCTTTGCCTCAAGAGATGAAGAAGGCCAGGGACGAGAAAGAATGGCAATAGCCTTTTAGAAGATGACATGGAAGTAGCCAACAAAAGAGTTTTGTAGAAATTGGTGGTAAAAGAAATCACCAAATCATCCACTAAAAAATGCATTCAAAAACAGAGGTTTGCGTTATATTGTGTAGATTCCAAACTTTGAAAAGGAGTTCTTCAAGGAGTATTTGTTATAGATGCTGCAAATGTATGATCAGCAACAGCACAAGTAGAATCATGATTGGTGACTAAGAGATGCAAGTAGTGTTTTCACCTAACAATTTTTGGAAAACATTTGGATTACCAAGTCTGGGAATAATGTGAGAAAGTAGGCAACTAACTTGCACAAATGGAAAGAATTTATGGATAGGGTTACTTATCTCAGTTCAAAAGAGGCAACAAAATTGTTGAAATGTATGAGTTGCGGACTGAAGATGCGGCGATTGAAGATGCCCACCTGGCTCATACAATACATGGAAGGAATAATGGCTAGCCCAACATATAATAGGGCATCATACTTGTCATAACACATCAAGAATTGTTTGATACAGTACACCAATTTTTTATGGCCTTTCATGCCATTGCATTGATGATGAATGTCGTGATGCAAGAGAAGTTGTGGTTTCCAGAGTTAAACCTGCCAAGAATGGTTTAGGAGCATGCATCAACTATACTCAGGTGGATCCATGTGATGGCACTAACAAAGCCAAGTACCGCAGTCAAGAAGAAGAAAGGTGTTTTGAAGAAGAGAAAGGGTCATGAAGCTTTGGAAGATGAAGTGAGTAAGGATTCAGAGGAAGCTAAGGAGCAGCCACGAGTGGAGGAGCTGATGAAAAAGGAGAAGAGGTATACGAGGTTGAAGCAGCAGTGGATAAACTCTCACCCCAGCCCCAGCATCAACAGGAGGAAAAGCAGCAGTCACAAGAAAAACCCTCACAACAGACCATAGCAAGAGTGTAATGTATGACAGACTACGGAGGGATGGAGCAAGACACATGGGATACCATAGGTAGCAGTGCGAGAAGAAACCCCTGCATGGTCAAGGAGTTAGGGTGTGCAAGGAGGCACTGTAGGTACCAGTTTAGGCCATAAGAATGACTTTAGAAAAGGCTGCAATAGAACAGCAACAACCAAGGGATTCTGTTGTGAAGGCAAGAATAGAGAGGAGAAGGACAACACAAAAGCCAAAGGAGAGGACTGTGCAATGGGCGCATGATCCTATCAAAGTTGTAGATGTGGATAAGGAGATCCAGACTATAGTGGATGCAATAGGGGAGGAATAAGGTACAAGGAATGCATGGGTACAGAATGTTAACTCACTCAATATTTTTGACAGTACGCCAATGCAGTTTGAGCAGCCAGTGGATACATCTAGATCACCACCACTAGATGAAAATGTGCACATCAAGATCACATCTATAGCACATATGGCAACAACAAGTCTAATTGTGCTGAATGAAAGGAGGGAGAAATGAAAATAGAGGGCATTAGAGTTCAGTTGACGGTAAAAAGGTGAAAGAAGCTAACCGTTGGAGAATGAACCAAAAATAGAATAGGAAACAGTGGTAGATTTATTGACTACTAATGTAGGGTAAATGATAGGGGGAAACATAGCCAAACAACCTATCAACCTAACAAGTCATGGTGGGGAGGATGTGGATGAAACTCCCATCAACAATGACATTGATATGGAATCTACAGAAGACAAGGGTGAGCTTTTCATCATCGAAGTGACTTTATTTCTAGTGGCATATTCCTATGTTAGAATTTCGTTCCACTTTAATACCTCTTCTTCTACTATAACAGCGAAGGATAGAAAACAATTTAGGAAACTAGTGCATTGGGCTTGTAACGATGAGCACATGAAAAAGTTTGTAGAAATTTATCAAACATAGCCATGGTAGCTAGAAACTAGTGTAGCAAGGACAATGGTGGGAGTAAAACATTTGCCAGAAGGAACTTAGGTGCTCTATAGACATCCAGAATAGGTGTATGTAGATGAAGGGTGTTTGATGGCCTATCCTAAAGAGGAATTAGGTGTCAAGTATGTGAAACTTCCACCTGAAATAGTGAAATTGTATGCCAAAATGAAATTCTTGGTATACCTACTTCAATGGTTAGTCATGGTCTTGGAAAAGTTTCAACAAATAAATGTGGTGTAGGGTAACCAGTTGAGGGAGATGGAGACACAACTTTGGCAGATACAGCAGGATGCCAAAGCAAAACTAGACAGGTTGAAGGAAGAGGTTGAGGAGAAGACAAAGGCATAGGAAGAATAGGAATAGTTGATTGGACAACTGAAATCAGAGTGTGCGACAAGAGAACAGTTGTTGGAAGTGAAAAATAACAAATTTACTCACCACAATCCACAAATGGTTCTCATCTAAGAAATGAAAGTGTCAGAAAAAGAGATACAAATTTTTGCCAAAAATATTTGGCCTACATGTAGGGTAGAATCCCTAAGCTCCCAAGAAGCTTCTGGCGGATTGGCTTGTCTTTGGGATCAGAAAGAGATAGTGATTACACCAAACAATAGGAAGTTGGGGGATTCTAGCTTTATTAGCCCAAAGTAGACATTCTCCTCGACATTGGTTATGTCTCAATGTATACTCTCCTATCAACAAGAATGCGGCTTATATTATCAATCATTTCCTTGAAGCTTGGTCGCTTGTAGGTGGATATTTCAACATCATCCTCTCATCAAAAGAGAAGATGGGGGAAGTCATACTCTAGACAGTAGTATTGACCTCATGATGGATAATATTAGATCTCTTCATCTAGTAGATATCAAACCAGACACCAATATGATGACCTAATCTAATAAAAGGCAAGGCCCAACATGCATTCTAGAAAGACTAGATATGTTTCTGTTATTTGAGGAGATTTTGAACAATGGATATATTCCAAGAGTACAAACGTTGAACAACGCAGGATCAGATCATTGGCCGGTATTGGTAGAAGTGTGGAAGACTAGACCCAATCGTGCTCCTTTAAAATTCCAAATAATGTGCTTTCGAGATTGTAGTTTTTGAGATAAGGTTCAGCAATGGTGGCAGGAGGGTAAACCTAGGCATGGTACAAAGATGTACAATTTTGTAAGGAGGCTAAAATACATCAACCCTAAATTGAGAACATGGAATTGGAAGGGGTTTGGTGACATAAAGGAAAAGAAATGACATATCTTAACCTAAATGAGCAAAATATGAATGGATGGCACTATTCAGATCCGAAGCAAGGAGGAGGCTAGGCTTACTGCTCAGTTGGAGGAATGGGACAAAAAGAGGAGATCATGTGGAAACAGAATTCTAGTATCCAATGGCTTTAGGAGGGAGAAAGGAATACTAGCTTCTTCCATAAAACTCTCCTAGCAAGGTGGTTGCACACTTTCATCTCATCCCTAGAAAAAGTACAGGGTGATTCAATACACACAAGGGATGGGATGAAAGATATAGCAGAAGAACACTTTGCCAAACTCTTTAAGGCACAGCAAGAAGTACTCCAAGAGATTTCTTCTCACATCATAGAGGAAGATAATGTAACTTTGATTGTTGTAATTACTGCCAAAGAGCCACCACAGGTTGTTTTCAAGATGTGGAAAGGCAAAACTCCAAGCCCAAATAGATTTTCCATAGAATTCTACCAAGACTTTTGGTATATACTTAAAGAATAATTGTTGGAAGTGGTAGAAGAGGCTAAGATGCCCAAAGTGATGATGTTTTAGCAAAACACTATCTAGGGATAGGGAAACCAGACCTTTGGAGGGAATGATAATAGCAATTGGAGCTAAACCAATTACTCACCTACAATTTGTTGAGGACTCTACATTATTAGGAAAGCAACAACAAGGGAGGCATCTAGATTTAAAATTATTCTAGGTCAGTTTACTAAAGCAACTGGACAACTTAGAAATGAAGAAAATTCCAACATCATCTTTTTCCATTGCTCACCTAGGCAAGAGATAATGTTAGATAAATTAAGATACATCTCTTCCAATCACCTACCTAGGAATTCCACTTACAGTTGGGAGGTAAAAAAAAAAGAAAGGACTTGGCTATCACAACGAGTGAAAGCCATATTGGGAAAATGGACTAATAGGTGGCTTTCTACAGGAGGTTGGATGACCCTGATAAAAGCAATCCTCAATGTCATACCTATTTATGTCTCCTTAGTGTTGACCATCCCCAAGGTAGTTCTTAAAAAACTGGATCAAATAAGCTATAGATTCCACTAGAGTGGAGTCAAGTAAGAATGAAAATGGGCACTGGTGAAATGAGATACTTTATGCCTACAAAAAAAAAAGGAGGGAGGACTAGGAATCAAATCAGTTGTCAAGAATAACAAGGCACTAGTGGTTAAGTTATATTGGAGATTGCTAATATCCTTGAGGAATTGTGGGCTCAAATTTTGAGGGCCAAATATGCAAAGAATAAAACCTCGACAAAGCTTATCCGATTTCTACTTCCTAGCAAAGGATATCCCATCTTAATGGGACTCAAAATAGGAGAGGATATGATCAAGGAAAGATTGTTCTAAATTATCCATAATGGACATAAGGCTAACTTTTGGATAGATTCATGGGATGGTCATCCTCCTCTAATAACTCAATTCCCAACTTGGATACCGTTGATGGAGAATCTACATAGAAACAATTGGGTTAAGGTAGCCAAATACTATAAGCCTCAAAGTAGTAGCTGGGAGGTAGGAAGGCAATGGATCCCAATAGAGGAGTGGCCAATCCAAATCTCAAAGGATGTGAGAAAATAATCTATAGGACCATTCAAATCAGATCACTCTCATGGTCTCAAGAGGAGGATACTCCTGGATAGGATAAGAAAAATCAGAGTCAGTATATAGTTGTCTCTGGATACTTAGTCCTCTACCAAAGTACCCCAAACCTGTTAAGTGATATATTCATGCAGTTGTGGGCACAAAACCTTTGGCCCAAAGTAAGATTTTTCATTTGGCTTCTACTTCATATAAGGGTACTAACAAGGGAACAACTAATGAAAAGAGGGATGCATGGGCCTTTAGATATGAGATGTGTTGGAAGAATGAGGAAACGATCTGTCACCTTTTCATAGGATGTCCTATCATGATCAAACTATGGAAATAGATGGCAACTTTGCTAGGCATACATTGGTCTGAGATATCTTCTATAAAAAAACTTTAGAGGGGGTGACCTAAATAGGAGGAAATGGATCAACCCACTCAACAGATTTTTTGTGTGGAGATGACTCAACTTCTATAGAGGAAGGAGAGAAATAATCATATCTTCAACCAAGAGTACACAAACAACAACTTTGTTTGTCAAAGGATCACAACCAATAGAAGGGAGTCAATCCAATACCTGTTAAAAGAGCCCCAAAATCCTAACCAAAAGTGGATTCATATAATATCCAGATTACAAGTGTCTCCAACAGTGGTCACATAAAAAAGGGTAACCCCAAATCATGCACAAGTAATTAAAACTAGGAATTGGAAACCTCCTCCAAAGGGACTGGGTAAGATTAATACGGATGGAGCCTCAAGGGTAAATCCAAGAAGAGCAAGTATGGGGAATAGGCCACCTCTCGAATGGCGCCCTTTCTTTTATCTTCATTAAAAACTAGGTATCTTATCCAATAACCTAGCAAATATATATGCTATCTTAATAGAATTACAAGAGGTTTTGAAGGTGGTATGGAGAAAAATTTAGGCGGAATCGGACTCCCAAATTATGATTAACCACTTAAGAAGACTAAACAGTAAAAAAAATATAAATTGGAGAATATAGAGAATACTTGAGCAAATACAAATGACCCAACATCAGTTTGACACAGTGGAGTTCATACACATCTTTAGAGATCAGAATAGGGTGGCAGATGCGATGGCTAACTAGGCTCTTAATCAAGGAGACCCCATTTGCAATGGATATCCTCCCAGATGGTGGCCTCAACAGACCAGGGAAGCTCATTTTCCATTCTTACCATTGATGATAGTATTGCTTGTTAAAACTTAGCTTAAAAGCCTTCAATCCTAGAGAGGTAGGAGATGTAAAATGATTTTCAACTAATTTAATTTATGAATCTTTTTAACGAAAAAAATAAAATAAAATACACAAAACTTACAAAAATTATTTATACAATAAACATAATCTTGATAAAAAACAATACAAATATAATATTTAGGCCAATTTTATTATATAAAATCCAAAATATTTCATTACAAACTATAACAAAAATTATGATGATTCTATCAATTGGCATTAAGCTCGACAGTTAGATTCGTCAACATTTCAAAGAGGAGATTCGAATCTTACCAAACGATACATGGATAATATCCGAGCTTTGTTGTAATACCACTATGTGGTGATGATGTAAGACCCGTTTCAATCCCATATAACCCATTGAAAAAAAAATTATGATAATTCTAAAAAATTACTTTCACCTTATTTTACATAACCATCCTCCTTAATAATATGAAATTAAAAAATTATAGTGCATCTTAAGAGAAACTTTTGTAAAATCATAATAACCCACATTTTTAACTCAAAAATTAGCCCAAAAAAGGATCTTTAATTATACAAAGATTTTAAAACAATTTATAAGCAATTTGCTTCTAAAACAGTCTCTATCTTGTTTGAGATCCTTCACTATTACAAATTAAAAAATATTATTAATTTATTGTAATAAAAATTTAATATATAAATTATAAAAATCTCTATCATCAATATTTACTTATTTATTAAGTTGCAAGCTTATTGCAGTGGTAAGGGCTTTGGCCTCTCTTTGAGAGGCTTAAGGTTCAAACCCCACTCAGTATGAAGGGACCGGGACCTCTCATAAAAACCTATGTAAACTCATTGAAAAAATATTTACTTATTTATTTAAATAAAAAATTATTTTAAATAATAAATACAAATATTCATCTATAGATATCAAAATAGCATTTAAAATTATTTTTAAATTAACAAAAAAAATCATATATAAATATTTATCCACGATTGGAATTTTGTTCAACGTTAATACCTATCTATGAAAAAAATCTATTTTAATAACCTATCAACTATTTTGTTGAGGTTCCTACTTTGTCCTTGAATGTGGTCAAAATTTGACCCATAGGAGCTCAACCCTTCTATTTATAGAGAGTTTTGAGTGCAAGGTGGGAGAAGAAAAATTTTTAAAACTAAGGGTTAGGATCAAAAGGCAAAATGACTATGCAAGATTTAGGGTTTTGAAGGAAAAACCCTAATATGGTCAATTTGAGCCAACTACGATTGTTTTTAGAACAGTTTAGAACAGAGAGATTTCTGAAAAAAAGATCTATCATAATCACCTGTCAACTATTTTGTTTATATCCTCCACCATTAAAATTTTAAAAATATTATTAATTTATTGTAATAAAAATTTAATATATAAATTATAAAAAGTTATATCATCAAATATTTATTTATTTAAGCTGGAAGCTTACTGTAGTGGTAAGGGCTTTGGCCTCTCTTTGAGATGTTCAAGGTTCAAACCCCACTCAGTATGAGGGGACCATGACCCCTCATAAAAACATGTGTAAACTCATTGAAATCAAATGGTATTAGCTCAACTGGTTAGATTCCTAACATTTAAGGAGGAGACCAAGGTTCAAATCTTGTCAAGTGATACACAGATATTACTTAAATGCATGATGATGATGTAAGATTTAGGGTTTTGAAGGAAAAACCCTAAGATGTCGAATTTATGGTCGATCTAGGGTTTTAAAATTTTAAAAATATTATTAATTTATTGTAATAAAAATTTAATATATAAATTATAAAAAGTTATATCATCAAATAATTATTTATTTAAGCTGCAAGCTTATTGTAGTGGTGAGGGCTTTGGCCTCTCTTTGAGAGGTTCAAGGTTCAAACCCCAATAAGTATGAGGGGACCATGACCCCTCATGAAAACATGTGTAAACTCATTGAAATCAAATGGCATTAGCCCAACTGGTTAGATTCCTAAACATTTAAGGAGGAGACCAAGGTTCAAATCTTGTCAAGTGATACATAAATATTACTTAAATACATGGTGATGATGTATTACATATAAAATTTTATATAAATATTTATTTATGAAAAAACCCACCGTAATAACCTGCCTACCAATTTCGTAATTACCTGTCAACTAAGTTCTATCAACTAGGTTGTACAAAAACAGTCAAGAAACAATTTAATTTGCTTCTTGACTCTTTGTCTTCACAGTCAAGAAACAATTTGCTTCTTGACTCTTTGCCTTCAAATTTCTCCGCTCTGCAATAGGTACCTCAACAATAGGTACCTCAACCCCAATATATAAACATCTCAAATGCCAAAAAAAATAATATGATTATTCTATATTTGATTTCTAGGTTTTTTTAGTTTTTATTCTTTTTTAATTATTAAAAATTGTTTTAATAATTTTTTATATTATAAAATTTAATAACTGTCTCTTTTACTTTTGTATTTCTTTATTTTAATAATTTTTTATATTATACAATTCATTTTCTATTTTAAACAATAAAATAAACCTAAAAAAAAATTAAAATATATATTTTAATAATTTTTTATATTATAAAATTCAAGAACTGCTTTTTTTAATTTTATATTTCTTTATTTTAATAAGTTTTTATATTATACATTTTCTATTTTTAAACAAGAAAATAAACATGAAAAAAAAATTTAAAAAATAATCCAAACGATAACCTAACAATCTACAGCACAAATTTACCTCAAAACAAATAATTTGAAGAATTTCAAATTTTCGCAGAGATTTGCAAGATGGATGTAAGAAAAATGCACCTTCGCGGCCGAGTTAAGATCTTGCTCAACTGCCATTAAAGATCTTGCTCAACTGCCGTTAAGCTGGACTGCTCCAACGATTCCTGCTTCACAATTTCCCCATCTTCCTTCTCTTCCATCGCAGAAACCCTCTTCCTTCTCTTCCATCGCAAAAACCCTAACGATTCGTGCTCCACAATTTCCCCCTCTTCCTTTTCTTCCATCTCTTCCATCCCAGAAACCCTAACGATTCGTGCTCCGCAATTTCCCCCTCTTCCTTCTCTTCCATCACAGAAACCCTAACTATTCGAAATTCTTCTTCATTTTCCGTTCTATATCCAGTTAGGCCTTTGTTAGTGTCAATGACGGTAAGGCTTTCCGTTTAGACATCAGAATGTATTTTTTGTGGTGGTGATGGTGCTTGCGCTTGTGGTGGTGGTGATGGTGCTTGCGCTTGTGGTGGCGGTGGTGCTTGTGCTTATCTGGCTCTCTTTCTCTTTATTCTTTGTCCTTGCCCTTGCCCCTGCTGCTGTGGTGTTTGTGCCTCACTTCAACGGCTCTTCTGCCTCAACTTCGACTTCGACTCCGGCTCTTCTTCTTTTGCTGCCATTTTCATTGTCATTTCCCTTGATGATAAGAGGTTCGCCTTCCATAACCTCCGCCATGGCTTGGTGCACTCCTCAACAGCTTTCCTTGCCTGCCTGCCTTTTCTCCATAAAAACCACCCACATATATAAAAAAAACCACCGAACCCCATAGCTATATCACAAAACCCTAAGAGGTCGATGGTGTTCGAAGACCACGCCTAAGAGTACCACAAACCCCTTTTCAGTCCTATTGGGGCATCACGATGGCTTTCTTGCGTTAATGATGGTCACCTTCAGAGCTAGTAGCTGTGGAACCCTTGGCTTGGTGAGAACCCTATTTCCAGGAATAGGGTTCTCACCAAGGGTTCCACAACCACAAGCAGGCGACTCACAATGAACGAATTGGTGATTGAGCTTGGAAATTATGTGCTTGGGAAATGAATTTTTACAGCCAGGGGATTCAAGTAGTCTTCTTACGTTCAAACGGACGTCTTCATTTCGGGTCTTTAGAGTGGCAGATGTACCGCACTCGGTTATTAAATTACCGCCTGGGCTTTGTCGACTATGCTGTCGTACTCCTGAAATTTTGAAAGCGTAAATAGGTAAAATAACGTTGAAAACTCCTTACGCCGTCACGGTGCCTCGGAAAGCCGTGCGTTGAGGTGGATTCTTTTACCTAGGGTGTGGTGGGTTAATATTTACGATCTACGACACAATTGTAACATACAATATAGAAAACAGTAACTGGCACAAAACGTTGGAGACCTGGAGCTACTAACCTAATGTATACACAAGACAGCCTATGTAAATTTGTTTTGATTAGCTTAAGAAGGAAAGGTACAGTTTCTATAAAGGTCTTCCTCTTCCAATGGTCTAAACCACTCCCGAACAGTAAATTTAAAAATAGGATAAAGCCAGGCACAGTTCCACATTATCTCTTCTGCCCTATTTACGCATAAGAAATAAGAGCCTAAGAAAGATTCTTTGGGAAACTTGTTTCTGTCCCTGTCAGTGTCGGATTATTTTGAGAGGACCGAAGTTCGTGATCTCCAATATGCTGCAGTCAATTATATTTTCTTACCATTTCAGTCTTTCAATTCAAGAGTTTCAAAACTATTAGACAGAAATATAATGACAAAGTAATAAACCTACTTAATATCTAAAGTTACAGTTTTAATTTATTTTGGTATGCTTATATATTGGCTCTTTTAAAACTTAGTTCCTTTCAATTCAAGAGTTTGAAAACTATTAGACAGAAATATAATGACAAAGTAATAAACCTACTTAATATCTAAAGTTACAGTTTAATTTATTTTGGTATGCTTATATATTGGCTCTTTTAAAAGTTAGTTCCCGTTGATCCCTCATCTGCTGTGTTGTGAGTACCAAACCTTTACCCAGCCTTAGATGTCATATAAATGAAGGTAAAGAATCACAATATGAGTGTTTAAACCATGGTGAGGTTTATTGCAATATTTCTTTTGGCATACGCTCCAGATTGCCAACACTTGCATTGTGCACAACTTTGTTATGTGTTGTTGCAAATGGGGGAGGTAGTACATTGAGTAAGGTGGAGTATGTTTTTCATAAATATAATTATTTATATATTATATGCAAATATGACATAAAATTTTACATTTGTTACGTTTAAAGTGATTATGTATTAAACCATGACATTATAACTAAGGACTTAAATAAATGTTAATACATGTTAGTTCATTGATAAGTTTATCTTATTTGAAATTTATTACTGATTGTATCATTAATCATTAGCATAATGCATGTACTAATGGCATATAGTAGAATTGATGTTCACAGAGAACACAAATTTGCTTCATTGTAATATACAAATATATGCATTATAAAAGCGCTTATCAATAAGTGTTATATATGGTGAACATTTAATGTATATATATGTGTATTATATATAGTACACACTAACCAGTGGTAATATTTTGTAATTGTTTGATGACACAGCTTATGACACATAAGGGTGAAATTTGTAGTACATGTACAATACAATATGCATGGGCAGTTTGTAGAGATCGAATGAAGGATTATTGGATTTTGAGACTTAAAGAAAGTGCATAGAATAAATTCATGGTTAGATTAAAAACCACCAAGACACTATATGATATGGATATCCGACCACAATAAAAAAAGTATTATTGGTCATTCTTTAAATAATATGTTTTGTGATATAGCCATGGGGTTCGGTGGTTCCGAATAAATGTTGCATTGGCTGACATAAATATATAAATTTTGATTTGATAGGTCTCTTTTAATTTAAAAATGCCTCTCTCTCTCTATTTTTAAAGGGTAAAACAAAAGGGTCGCCTACTGCCGCGTATATCATGCATGCGTACTTGAAACGATCGGTGGAAAGAGAAGGGCCAGTTGACCGTATCCCCGCCTTGATCTCCCAGCGCCCCCTCGACCCTAAGGCAAGCTTTAGGCAACTGAATGCAAGGGCCTTCCCTCTATCTACCTGGCGAGGTGCCCTATCGGCTCTATTTTAAACTCCCCGGTTGGCTTGGCGAGTTAACACCTTATATGCTCCACCCGTACCTTTTTTATCAGATAGCATATCTCGAAAAATAGGTATGGGGCTCATAAAACCTCCCTTATTAGAGAGGTTAAAGTTTTGAAGGAACAAAAAAACAAGCAATTGCCATTTTTTAACCAGGTCTCAGGATCATAAAATCTTTCATTCGTTTATTAGAGAACATATCGTTAAAAGAAAAGCCACCTTTTTTTAGATACATAGGTGAGTTGGTTACAACCATGCTATTTTTAGAGCATATCGTTAAAAGAAAAGCCACCTTTTTTTAGATACATAGGGGAGTTGGTTACAACCACTCTATTTTTAGAGGGTTCAAACCAGAAAGGTTGCTTCCAACAATAAACCAAAAGAATGTTAAGCTTAGAGTTCAATCCAGAAGGGTTGCTTCCAACAATAACCCAAAGAATGTCAAGTGCAAGGTTCAAAACACATGGGTTGCTTCCAACAATAAATCAAAGAAAACGAATGCAAATAAACCAAAATAGAAAAGGACTTAGCGTTTACCATGTACCATAGGGATTATATAATATAATATTACATAGGACAATAGGATTTGAGGACTTTTTTACACAATTTAACCCCAAACATAGAAATCACAATACCATTACACTTTGATATGTATAGAGCTTGAGTTATGATACCAATGCGTAGAGCTTGAAAAATAGTGTGATTTAAAAAAATGGGGCTTAGAACACTTTCGTATGCAAAATTTATTGCCTCCAAAAAAAATTCCTTAATAGCCCTCAAAAATTGAAAAATTAAAGTCTTAAACCCCAAAAATAAGTTATCAAAACACATCCCTCCATATGTTGTCCACTCATTCATTGGTGACATACACTCATTTTTCACCACTTCGCTTCCATTAGCACATTGAAATTTTGACACCTTCCATTTTTTTATTGGTCAAAGACATAAATAGGTAAAAATTTGGTTTATGTGGCACATAGGAGTGCCATGTCAGCTATCACATTAGAAAACTAATCACCAGTCTGTAAAAATGCCTAACAAAGTGTGTTGCATGGAGTTATATGGGGCACCAAAAGGGTGTCCCTTCAAAGGTGCTACCCTCCAAGGTTTTCCCTCAAGGTTTGGCCCACACTCAAATGAGAGAGACATATTGCTAACTTGTCATTTTGCACTTTGAGATTTTATCTTTGGTGAGGATTTTTGGGTTCACCAAGGACTTTATAGATTTCCTTAAATCTAGTTTTATGTGTTCAATTTTGTCAAACACCTAAGGTTTTTTCTACCCTACTGTTTAATATACAAAATGATAAGTATACAATGCAAATGTGAAGACAAATATGCATTAAATAGGGTGCTAATCTACATGCAATTTTGTTTTGATGAATACTAACTAAAACAAGTGTTACAAGAAACTATCTGAATGCAATGTTACATGCAATTCAGTTGAATGTCTAATGAAAAGAAATAAAATGTTAAGTTGAACTCAAAATTTCTTTTTATTTTCCCTTATATGTGATATAAGACAAAAACATAAATACATGAAACAAAAATCAACAAACAACCTATGCTAAAAATAAAAATAAAGAGAAGAAATTATACTTACATGTTCCAATGATTATTGCAAATATGTCGTCTATGGTCGAATTTGTTGCCTAACGAATAAGCCACCTTGAAATTTCTAGTTTAAGAATTTGTTAAATGTGCAAAAATAGATAATAAATGTGGATCAGATTTTAGGGGCCTACTAAACAATGAGAAGTGGAAGACTTCTGGATTGGCATAGTTAGGCCCCCTATTGCATACACAAAATCAAAATTTAACCTTGGAAATGAATGCAATAGTATTTGTAGTGAATCTGTCACCTAAACATTTATTACGAGCAAATTTGGTGAGATGATAGAGATAGATTGATAGGAGGCTCAAAAAAAGAGATGGGTTATAAAGGATGGCAACAAGTTGCATAGAGGTGAATTAGGTAAAATGGATACCAAATTACTAAGGAGATCTAAGGTTGAAGTGTAAGGGATAAATCCACCATTTGAAGTGGTTATAGGTGGCAGATTTGCTTCTATGACAAAAACAACCAAATGGGTTTTGGCTCAGGATCATAAGGCTATGATAATCTACAACAAATATGCTACTTGAATAGAGTATAGACAAAAAATTCATTTTTGGTAGAGAAAAAGGAAAATGGTGAACCGTCAAAGGCTACAAGGCACTGTTAAGGATGCTCATAGAGTCCTAGTGTCGATCTCCTATCCCATAGGCCTCCGAAAATGGCCTACAAATATTTATTAGATCCTCTAAATACCCCTTTCACATGATCTAGGATTAGGCTCGAGCTCTTTAGAGACTCGGACCCATAGTTTTGGATCAGGTACTAGGACATTGATATCAATGTCATATTTAGGCAGGGCAACTAGACAAATTCATAGTTATGTTATGTGATGTGGTTTTAGGCTTATTGGTTGGAAATACCATCAAGAGATTAATATAGTGGGGTGGGTCAAGATCATCATTTGGATGAGGGATGATAGGTATAGTTCACATGAGGCCCCTTTGTTTTGCATAGTCTATATCAAACCCTCCACCATGTTGTATACAACAAAAGCATGAGTATAGCATGTTGCACATTGCTATAGGTATGATATTGGGGACACCTAGCTATTAGATGACAAACTAGGTTACCTAAATATGTGGGCAAGGTATAATTTCTCATAGGTTTTAGGTGGGATCATGCCCATAAGATAGTTTGAAGGTCTTTTAGAGGTGTTTTCATGGTAGTGGATTATAGATGACTTATAGGTGTATCAAGTGATAAAGCACCAATGGTGGGGACATCCTAAGTGGGATGAGGATGGCTTCTAGTTGGCCTAGGTTAGGAGGATCATATGGCTATAGGAAGCTTCAGGGCAGTTTGAGCTTTACCAACCAGACAAGATTCTACACCAGTTTGGTCTTCCCTAGGGGATTTCAACGATGGGGAAGCTATGGTTTTAGCAGGTGATATGAGAAAGAGGGAGGGGTTTTAGAGACCTCTCCAATCCCATGATTTTCCAAGAGGAGTATGTATATGATCCTCTAGTGGAATGCCTAGGAGCTTATAACATTGGGAATATCCCTAGATATTTATAATGGTAACTACTATATTTATCTAACAAGGATTACTCCAACACTTTGATAGCCACAAATAGGAGTCTAGGCCAATCTAATTACATGTTGTGACCTTTGAAAGGTGTGAGAGAGATTGAGTCAAATAATAGGGGATGGGTCAATATCAAGAAGACCCTTGGTTGTTTTTCCTATCAACATTGAGGTTGGTCTAAGCAAGACAATGAAGGAGGGGGTCCAGTAGGAAAGGGATGTGATGACAAGGAAGCTACAACTACTTCAAACCCATATGGACTAGGATTTGAGAGCAGGATGCAACCTAGTCTAAGAGTGATTAGGCCAAGGTAGAGAGGGATTAAGCCAAGGTAGAGAGAGATTAGAGGATGTAAGAGGTCTCTCAACTTAGGTAGGAGAGGGATGTACGACTAGGATCACAACAATAGGATCTAGGAGTAGTGATATGCTTGTTTTATTAGAAACTGAATCATTAGTTTGCTCTTCATATTCCTGGAAAATATATAAGATTTACATAAACTCCGTTGAGGCAGTTTGAACCAAGCTGGGTGGTTCATAAACTGAATAAAGAAAACTACGAACCACTCCTATAATGCTGTTAACTTAATTAATGTAATATAATATATGCTAAATATTCTAACATCCCCCCTTATTACATTAATGTTGACTACACATAGCATTGCGGAACAATTCAAATTTGACTCGAGCAAGCGCTTTGGTGAAGATGTCCGCTATTTGCTCATTTGTGGGAATGTAGTGGAGCCGGATATGATGCTTTGGAACCTCATCTCGAATGAAATGACACCTAGTGTCAATGTGTTTGGTGCGATCATGAAAGATAGGATTCTTGACAAGATTCATAACACCTTGATTGTCGCAAAATAAATGTAAAGGAAGTTTCTTTGGAAGGCCCATATTTGTGAGGATGCGACGTAACCATATGATCTCGCAGACCGCTCCACTAGCCGCTCGATATTCTCGCCTCAGTAGAAGAGATAGCAACAACATGTTGCTTCTTGCTATGCCAAGAGACAGACCGGATCCAAGGTGAAAAACATAACCCGCAGTTGATTTTCGGTCATCTATGGATCCAAAGATAATCGTAGTCCGTGTACCCTTGAAGATAGAACTTGTTGTTCTTTTTGTATTCCAGGCCGATATATGTCGTACCACGGACATAGTGAAGAACTCTTTTTGCTGCTTTCCAATGGCTAACTTTAGGATCTTGCATGAATCGTGAAAGATAACCCACAACAAAACTAAGATCTGGCTTGGTGTTTGTGAGATAGATGAGACTCCCAATCAGCTGACGATAGAGAGTACTATCTATTTTAGGAGATTCATCGAATCGGGATAACTTAAGTCCTGCTTCCATTGGTGTGGCTTTGGGCTTGCAATCAATCATCCGATACTTATCAATTAGAGTCTTGGCATATTTCTTTTGAGTAACTTGTATGCAATGCTTGTATTGAGTTACTTCTAGACCAAGACAATAGTGGAGAAGTCCAAGATCCGTCATTTCAAAAGAGGTATTGAGATCTTTCTTAACTCGTTTTGATCATACTCTCTCGAATCGCCTCGTTATGATCGGATCATCCACATATAGTACTAGAATTACTATTTTAGAACCATTGTTCTTGATATATAGATTAGGATCTGCAGGACTTCTTCTAAATCCATGTTGCACTAGGTGACTATCAATTTTGATATACCAAGCTCGAGGAGCTTGTTTAAGTCCATATAGAGATTTGATCAATTTATAGACTTTCTCGTTCTTGCCCTTGAACTACAAAACCTTCAAGGTTGAGTCATATAGACTTCTTCTTATAGGTCACCATTTAAGAAAGCACTCTTTACATCCATCCGATGTAGCCGCCAACCAAATTGAGCTGCCATTGCACACGTAACTCGAATAGTGGTCATTTTAGCAAGTAGGGAGCAAATGTCTCTTCATAGTCTATGCCTTCTTTTTGTGCATAGCCCTTTGCAACAAGTCGGGCTTTATATTTATCTATTGCACCATTTGCCTTATATTTGATCTTGAATACCCATTTGCAACCAATGGGTTTCTTTCCCGAAGGCAAATTCACTAACTTCCAAGTTTGATTTTTCATTAGAGATGTATGTTCTCGCATCCATAGCAGCTTTTCCATTGATCTTTACCGAGTGCATCCGAGACCGATGTGGGTTCTTTTTCATCTAGTATTGTCGGATAGACTTTTTCATCTTCCATATCTATATCCTCATCTTCTTCTACATTCACGGATAAATCATCAAAATGTTGACAAAGGTCATCAACATCTCATATCGATGTTGCATCATCTCGCTCTTTTCTGTTGAGTCATACCGCGAGTAGCGGGTCGATCTAGAGTTAGATCTGGAAGTGATGTCAATTTTGAATCTTGCAATGTACTAGTATACCATTTAGGAACCTTCTTCTGAGGAGGTGCCGCTTCTTTCTTAGGTTCATCTTCCTTAAGGTATACAAGTGTGTTATTTGATGTGAAAGTTTCATCAAATACTACATCTCTGCCGATGTGTGTTTTCTTGGTTATAGGATCAATCAACCGATATCCTTTTGAATACTCATCATAACCAAGAAATATACATTTTTGAGTTTTCTCATCTAGTTTCCTTCTTTTCTCGTTTAGGAATATGCATAAAAGCTTGGCATCCAAAAACTTTTAGATGAGAAATTGAGGGTTTCTTACCACCCAGGGCTTCTTGTGGAGTTTTTCCTTGTAGAGCCCTTGTAGGTGCTCTATTTAGTAGGTAAGATGTTGTGTTTACTGCTTCTGCCCAATATTGTTTTTCTAAGTTTGCTCCTTTTAACATACACCGACTCATTTCTACTATGGAGCGATTTTTTCTTTCTGCAACTCCATTTTGTTGTGGTGTATATGCTATAGTGAGTTGTCTCTTGATCCCATGTTTTTCCAAAAATGCTGAAAATTCCTTGGAAGTGTATTCCCCCCTCGATCCGAGCGGAGGGTTTTGATGGAACAACTTGTTTCCTTCTCAACTTGTCTCTTGAACCGACGAAAGTAGAGAAGAGCTTCCGACTTGAGTGCAAGGAAGGAGACCCATATTTTGCGGGAGTAGTCATCAACAAATAGCTGAAAATACCTCTTTCCACCATGATCGGTTGGGAAAGGACCGCACAGTATCTGCGTGGATTAACTCCAAGGGTTTCTTAGAGCGAGAAGAACTTGTCTCAAATGGAACTCGATGTTGTTTCCCTGCTAGACAATCCGAGCACACTGGGAGAACGGATGAAAGCTGAGGAAGCCCTTTGACCATGTCATATTTGCTTAATTCGAGTAAATACCCGAAACTGAGGTGCCCGTATCTTTTATGCCATAAGGAAGTAGCTTCTGTTGTAGTGGCAATGAGGGCAAGATGGGATGTAGAAACCGTATCCAATATGAATAATCCATGTTTGTAGGAGCCAAGTGGCAATGTTGTGACCTTGGTGACTGATGAAACATCTCTTTTTTCCTTTTTCAACTTGAAAAACAACATCCATATTTCTATCTAGCATCTGTGGAATAGATAATAGATTGTTGGCAAGGCCAGGAACATAGAGAACTTTCTCTATGGCACAGTCACCATCATGGAGTGTGACTGTAACATCCCCTTCACCTTGTACTTGATAGACCTGATTGTCTGCAATAGTGACAGGTTTTCCTTCTCTTGGTTTGAAACCAGGACTTGTTCCCAGTCATATGTTTGCTTGCTCCAGAATCAATATACCATACAACATCTGATTTGGAGGAGGCAAGATGGGTCATGAGCACCTTGTGTGCTCTTTCGGAGTCATTATCTAAAGATGAATTAGAATCATTTGAATGGGAATCTGCATAAGCAACATGACCCTTTTGTTGTTTGCGATGTCGGGGATATTTCTGCTTCCCCTTGCCTTTCTTATTTTGTGAGGGATCATTCTGTTGTTTGTTTTTGAACCAACACCTGTTGGTATCATGATTGTTCATATCACAGATCTTGCAATATTTATCTCGCTGGAGATTGGGCTTGCCTTTGCCTTTGGAAGAAGACCCTCCCTTCTACAACTGTCCTTGCTTGTGACCCTTTTGATGGGTGGAAAGAGCAGTGGCAGGTTCCTCATCTTTCTGTACTTGATTGGCTTCTTCAGTTTGAAGCAAATTAACCAATTCAACAAAAGTTAATTTTCTGCCAAAAACATTGAGTGAAGTGATAAAACTTTTGTAAGATGGTGGGAGTGCCCTCAAAATAACAGATGTCAAAAGATCATCATCTATGGGTTTTCCCATAGTATTGAGTTTAGCTTTCAATTCTGCCACTTTGCAGAGAAACAATTCAACAGTTTCCCCCGAATTCATATTGAGATTGTGAAGCTGGGTTTGTAGGTGAAGGATAGTGGAATTATTCTTTCCTTCATACACAGTAATCAATGCTGCCCAAGCATCTTTACTGGTCGTGGCATCACAAATATGAGGTTGAACCTCATCTCGTTATGGCAAGTAACAAAAACATAAGGCCTTTCCTCGTCCCGATCATCAAATGTATCTTGATCTCGTCCCCCGCTGTGGTGGGACGAGAGGTAGTGCCACCGACGACATCCCATAATTTTTTGACTTGAAGAATGGCTTTCATTTTATGCTTCCATGGCACAAAATTGGTGCCTTTGAGCAATTGAGCATCCGAAAGATACTTGTGCACCCGTAGCCATTGTTTAGGGTTCCTTATAGCACCAAATGGTCCCCTTTTCGATATACCGCTGCTGTGCCACTTATACCCGAACCGAATCAAAACAATACCCGCCCTTACGTGAGGGAGACTATAGGTATTATGAAGATCATAACGGTACGTGGAACATAGGCAAGATCGAAAAGGATTGCTTTGTTGATGGCACCTACCTTAGAAAGACAGGAATCCGCATGCGTGGGGCGTAACTTCCCCTAAACACTTTGGAGTCCAAGACTTTCGTCAGGATTTACGCCTAAACACAATAGCAATGGGGGTAAAAAATTCACTCAAAGAGATGTTAATGACACTCGCCCGAGAATCTTCGGAAGAAGAATAATTAGCTGGAGGTAATTAAGTCAAAAAACAAAACTAGGAGAAAATTAGTGTTGGTGAGAGAACATCAAGTAGATGATCAATGAAGATCCCTGTGCAAAGAGATAACCGCTTTTGGAGAACTCGTGCAACATGTGCTGAGAGAAGTAGTGGATGCTTTGATGTAGATGATTTTTAATTGCAGAAAAAAAATGCAATAATCAAACAAGCATGCTCACAAAATGCTTCTCACATAGGTGTCGGGTTCAACCGAAAATGCACCCAAATTTGACAAAAGAAGGTGTCGAGTAAAATCGAAAATGCACCTTTGAGTTGCTATCTAAGTCTTTTTCTGAGGGTTTGAAAATTTTGAATTCCCCCCTCTATCTTGTAAGAAGTGAGGGCAAAATAGAGTATAATGCCTTTGAACAATTGCTTTTGAAAGAAAAATAAGCAATTTACATGTCTTAAAAGCAATGACAACAAAAACAAATGTGTCACCAAAACTTCTTGGGGCGTCAAAATGCCCGACGAGGCGTCAACAAGACCCTCGGGGCGTCAAAATGCCCTCCTTGGGCGTCACCGGGCCCTCGAGGCGTCAACAGGATCGGTGGGGCGTCAAAATGCCCTCCTCGGGCGTCATCTTGGCAGCAATTCTTGACCTCCACATACTTTGGTGGATTCTCGCACAATATCGACACTGGCTTGGGCGGATTCCCCAAAAAACGGTGCCAAATTTGAATTAACAGGTATGACAAAAAATCGTTGAAGATCTGCACAATCTCGGCGCAGTTCGCTTCCGCTGCGACTTCTAGACCTCTCGTCCAACAAATTTCTCCTCTGCGGTTCGCTTTCGCTGCAACTCCTGGACCTCTCGTCCAACAAATTTCTCCTCCGTGGTTCGCTTTCGCTATGACTTCTGGACATCTCGTCTAACAAATTTCTCCTTCGTTTGATTGCAAATATTCCCAGGCGGCCAACACCAGACACAACGGACAGAAAGTGCGCACAACGTGCGCGTATGGCTTGATTATCCCTATGATGTGATGTCCTTCTGACGTGTTCGCCGAGCCAAATCGTAAAATCCAGTGCTTGATGTATCTTGGACTTTGTTAGCGGTCTTGTTTGGAAGTGACTTGCCAGCGGACGTGGTCAAGAAACCCTACGACGTGGTGGTTTCACCCTTGGCGGCCATCATGGAGGCCAGTGGCTCGTGGTCGATCACGGTTCCGATAACGAAGCTGCGCGATGTTTTTTTTTGTAGGCTACGCACTCAACCATGCCGTGGCTGATGGCACCTCTTTCTGGTTACAATTCAACCCGTGGGCCGAGATCCGTATACACCGCAAACAAACAGAATGTGATTGTTCGACACGGTTGGATTTACACAGGTACAAGGCACTGAATATTGTAGGAGATAGTAGATAGCATGGAAGGGCTGCCACTATATAAAAAAAATGACAAATGCAATGACAAATGAAATTTGTATATCTACTGCAACAACAAAAAAATAGCCGTGGATCAATTTTTTTCAGAGTGCATTGGAATGGCTGTGTACCATCTTATCCTTGCACATTATCGAAAAAAATAATGATTGCTCTGATGCCATATTAGAAACTGAATCATTAGTTTGCTCTTCATATTCTTGGAAAATATATAAGATTTACATAAACTCCGTTGAGGCAGTTTCCAAGCTGGGTGGTTCATAAACTGAATAAAGAAAACTACGAAACACTCCTATAATGCTTGTTAACTTAATTAATGTAATATAATATATGCTAAATATTCTAACATGTTTGGCTCATGGAAGACCATTTAGCCTAAATACAAGCACATTAGGAAGCAAATGCAAAGAAACGAAACCATTACAAGGCATTATACCATGCAACAATCCCTCTAAAACAGAGATATACATCATCAATGATGTGATAATCTTGATCTTGTTCATGAATAAGGTCAATGACTAGAACCTCCAAACAGTTAGTGCATCCACTAATTAGACCAGTGGAGGGTGGTTCGGAGACTTAGGCTTGGTTGTGAGGAATTTGATTATATTGTTTTGTAGTTATGCAACATGGGGTACCAAATTTGTTGCTTAAGTACCCTAGCCAATTATGTCTAAGTGTACCTTTTTGAAGAAGTGTGGTACACCACACTGATGTATGATAGATAATTATAATAAATATAATGATTCTTTATTTTTCAGTCATATTGGGGCATCACAATGGCTTTCTTGCTTTAATGGTGGTCACCTTGAGAGTTTGTGGTTGTGAAACAAGGCTTGGTGAGAACCCTTGCCATCCTCTTGATCCCTCATCTGCTATGTGTTGTGAGTACCCAGCCTTAGATATCATAAAGTGAAGGTAAAGAATCCCAATATGAGGGTTTAAATCATGGTGAGGTTTAATGCAATATTTCTTTTGGCATATGCTCTAGATTGCCAACACATGGTATTGTGCACAACTTCGTTCTATATTGTTATGGATGGGGTAGCATGCACTCAATGTATGAGTAAGGTGGTGTAGCCTTACTATCATGTACTGACGTTCATGTATGTTTTTCATGAATATAATTATTTATATATTATGTGCAAATATAGTATAAAATTTTATATTTGTTGTGTTCAAAGTGACCATGTATCAAACCATAACACAATAACTAAGGACTTAAATAACAATGTAATGCACACTACAACAAATAGTGTATACTTAAATTTAATACGTACTAATTTGTTGATAAGTTTATTTGATTTGAAATTTATTATTTATTGTTCCACTAATCATTAGCATAATGCATGTACTAATGGCACATACTAGAATTGATGTTCACACAAAACACAAATTTCCTTCATTGTACTATACATGTATATGCATTATAGAAGTGCTTATCAATAAGTGTTATATATGGTGAATAGATAATGCATATATGTGTATTATAGTACACACTAATTAGTGGTAGTATTTTGTAATTGTTTGATAACACAACTTATGGCACATAATGGTGTTATTTGTAGTACATGTACAATACAATATGCATGGGCAGTTTGTAGCAATTGAATGAAGGATTATTTGATTTTGAGAATTAAAAGGAGTGTAGAGAATGAATTCATGGTCAGATTAAAAACCATCAAGGCACTATATGATATGGATATCCACCACAGTAAAAATAGTATTATTGGCCATTCTTTAAATAATATATTTTGTGATAGAGCCATGGGGTTTTGTGGTTTTTTTATCTGAATAAATGTTGCATTGGCTGACACAAATATATAAAGTTTGGTTTGATAGGTCTCTTTTAATCCCAAAATGCCTCTATACCTCTCAAAGGGTAAAATGAAAGGGTCACCTACTCCCGCGTATATGATGAATGCGTATTTGAAATGATCCATGGAAATAGAAGGGCCAGTTGATCATATTCCCGCCTTGATCTCTCAATGCCCCCTCGATCCAAAGGTAATATTTAGGCAATTGAATGCAAGGGCCTTCTCTCTATTTACCTGTTGAGGTGCCCTATCGACTATATATTAAACTCCTTGGTTGGCTTGGCGATTTAACACCTTATCTGCTCCCCCCGTACCTTTTTTATCAGATAACATATCTTGAAAAATAGGTATGGGATTCATATAACCTCCCTTATTAGAAAGCTTAAAGTTTTGAAGGAATAGCAAAACAAGCAACTGTATTTTTTTAAACTAGATCTCGGGCTCATAAAATCTTTCATTCGTTTATTAGAGAACATATCATTAAAATAAAATCCACCACTTTTTAGATACATAGGTGAGTTGATTACAACCACGCTATTTTTAGAGCATATCGTTAAAAGAAATGCCACCTTTTTTTAGATACATAGGGGAGTTGGTTACAATCACACTATGTTTTGAGGGTTCAAACCATAAGGGCTGCTTCCAACAATAAAAAAGAATGTTAAGCTTAGAGTTCAAAACAGAGGGGTTGCTTCCAACAATAAAACAAAGAATGTCAAGCGCAGGGTTCGAACCACAGGGGGTACTTCCAACAATAAATCAAAGAAAATAAATGCAAATAAACCAAAATAGAAAATGACTTAGCATTTACCATGTACCATAGGGATTATATAATATAATATTACATATGGCAATAGGATTTGAGGACTTTTTTACACAATTTAACCCCAAACATAGAAATCACAATACCATGATATTTTCATATGCATAGAGCTTGAGTTATGATACCAATGCGTAAAGCTTGAAAAATAGTGTGATTTAAAAAAATGCTAAGGATACAATGCAAATGTGAAGACAAATATGCATTAAATAGGGTGCTAACCTATATGCAATTTTGTTTTGATGAATGCTAACTAAAACAAGTGTTACAAGAAACTATCCTAATGCAATGTTACATGCAATTTAGGTTGAATGTATAATGAAAAGAAATAAAATGTTAAGTTGAACTCAAAATTCTTTTTTATTTTCCCTTATATGTGATATAAGACAACAACAAAAATACATGCAACAGAAATCAACAAACAACCTATGCTAAGAATAAAAATAAAGACAAGAAATTATACTTACATGTTCCAATGATTGTTGCAAATACGTCACCTATGCTCGAATCTGATGCCTAACGAATATGCCACCTTGAAATTTTTAGTTTAAAAATGTGTTAAACATGCAAAAATAAAGAATAAATGTGGATAAGAGTTTGGAGGCCTACTAAACAATGAGAAGTGGAATACTTTTGGATTGACATAGTTAGGCCCACTATTGCATACACAAAATCAAAATTTAAATGCAATAGTATTTGTAATGAATATGTCACCTAAAAATTTATTACTAACAGATTTGGTGAGATGACAACGATAGATTGATAGGAGGCTCAAAAAAAAATATGGGTTATAAAGGATGGAAACAAGTTGCATAGAGGTGAATTAGGTAAAATGGAAACCAGATTACTAAGGAGATATAAGGTTGGAGTGTAGGGGATAAATCCACCATTTGAAGTGGTTATAGATGGTAGATTTGCTTCTATGATAGAAACAACCATATGGGTTTTGGCTTAGGATCCAAAGGCTATGATAATCTACAATGAATATGCTACTTGAATAGAGTATAGGCAAAAAAATTATTTTTGGTAGAGGAAAAGGAAAAGGGTGAACCAACAAAGGCTACAAGGCACTGTTAAGGATGCTCATAGAGTCCTAGTGTCGATCTCCTATCCCATAGGCCTCCTAAAATGGCCTACAAAGGTTTGTTAGATGCTTAATGATGTAAAAGAATTTATTCGTTATAAATAAAATAAGAAGAATAATAAAGGTATAGAAGACTAATATAATATAACAACTAAGATCTAAAAGGAAACAGATGGAAGCAATACAACCAAGATCAATACTAAGTACCTTCTTTCTTATTTTGAAAATCACCATACCACTTGAAGATGGGTGGCCTTAAGAACTTGAATATGGCAAAAAAATGTAATATCACACCTAAAACTTAACAAAAGGCCTTCAACAATTTCAATAGCATTTCGATGTTGGAAATATTTTTTTCATGCCAAGAGCTATCCCAAGGGGACAATTTATAGAAAAATGCTTGCTTGGATGAGGGGCGAGGTTGGATGATTTGGAGTTGATTGAACTGCCACCTACCCTAATTAGTAGTGGAAGGTTGATTGGGAGGAGTCAAATTAGCTACCCCTTGATTGGGGTTGATGGGAAAGGTGGGGGAAAGTTATTCACTTTCCCCCCTTAACTGATGATTGCCTGCAATGATATAGAGGGCTAAAAAAGCTAATTATGCCTTGATTGGCTGTTATAGGTGGGGTTAGAATGTTGGTTGTGCACCTAGCATAGATCTACCATTTCATATATGCTACTAGAAAATCCATTTAGTCGATAAATTTATCATCTGGAATGTTGGAAGAACTACATATTCATTGCTAGAAAATTTGCTCTAAGATAATAAATTCATTACTAATTGATTTTGGTTGTAAATATGGGGTTGAGGCAATCAATATGGCTAAATTGATCATTCTTGTGTCTTCATGCTAAAATTGATTTAAATTGGGTGATCCAATTTTAGGTATCTATATTTACCCCCTTTTTGGTGTATTCAAAATAATAAATGCATGAAAAAAGTCATAGATACCTCTAGGTTATAGAAAAATAAAAAATTTAAGCTTCGATTGATTAATGCAAAGTGAAATATACAAAATTTTGCTTGTAGAATGCAAACTATGACATAGGATTTTAGAGGGTAGATTTTATGCCATGGGTAAAATAAAGGGCCTAAATTGGTTTACGCTCAATGTTGGTGCCCACTCGAGTTCTTAAGGTAAAAAATGGGGTCCTAATATAACTCAAATAATCTGGATAAAAGACCAAAGAAGAGGAAATTTTTTACCCAAACGGGGTAAAATAGAGTGAGAGCCAAGAGGAGAGGTCATTTTCATTGCTTTTAAGATGAGAAAAGTGTTATGGAGAAAAGCTAAGGCTTGGTAGAATGGTGCAGTAGAGATAACCGATGTATATATTTGACCTAGTATGGGAAGTGTTAGGACTTGTTAGGGCTTAAGCAAAGGAATGATCAAAACCCATTGGCTAATTTTTTTAACTTTTACTTTTTAAGATTCAGATTTTATGGTCGACATATTCACACTTGCATGGCAAATCTTCCATCATGAATCTATTGCATAGGAGATGAATTTATGAAACCTTAGGTGCCAATTAATTTGTGATTGGGTGATAAATTTTCCATGGTAGCAAATTTGCATAAAGCCTTAAAATTTGTAGAGGGGTAGGAATGACTGATTTTATTAGATAAATCTACCTCTGTTTTTGCTCTTTTGTGCATATAGGTTTTGGATATCTTAGAGTGTTAGGATAGGTGATCATAGACCCTATAGTTGATGTTGGATGCCATCAAACCAAAAGATAAGGCTATTCTTAATTCTATCAAGCTAGGGTGTTAGGATCATATCCTAACCCTAATTATTAATAATAATATAATATCTTTAATATCCTGAGGATAGTGTAATTGATAATATAATAATTAATTATTATATAATATTATTAGAGTTAAGAATTAGCATAGCCATAATAATTAATTCTATTAATTATTATGAAGTGACGTGATGATTAGGGTTAGGTCAATATATATAGTTGTCCAAGTCATTCATTCGAAAGATCATCCTTGAAATATAAAAACATATATTATTTAGACCCATTGGAGGGATTTCCCAAACCAATACAAAAGGTGATTCGTATCTAAAAGTGATTCTATTTATTTTAATTATTACTTATTATTAAATTATTGTGCTAGGAACCCTTGGTTCCTACCATAGGGTATCTAATGATGATGCCATGTGTTGAGCTAGAGCATGCTTTGTTGATGGCACCAATAGAGTGGTGGCATTTTGAGTATGCCACCTTTCTCCTATCGATAGGGAAGACGTTTTTCACTTTGTAGGATGTCTAGAGGATCCTCTAAATACCATTGTAGGGTTCCCTATTTCACATGATCTAGGATTAGGCTCGAGATTTTTAGAGACTCATATGGGATCCATAGTTTTGGATTAGGTAGTACGACATTGATATCAATGTCATATTTAGGTAGGGCAACTAGACAAATTCATAGTTATGTTATGTGATGTGGTTTTAGGCTTGTTATTTGGGAATACCTTCAATATATTGATATAGTGGGGGTGGTGCATGATCATCAGTTGGATGAGGGATGATAGGTATAGTTCACATGGGGCCTCTTTGTTTTGCATAGTCTATATCAAACCCTCCACCAGGTTGTATACAATGAAAGCATGAGTCTAGCATGTTGCACATTGCTATAGGTATGAGAGTGGGAACACCTAGCTATTAGATGACTAACTAGGTTACCTAAATATATGGGTAAGGCATAATTTCTCATAGGGTTTATGTGGGATCATGCCCACAAGATAGTTTGAAGTTCTTTTAAAGGTGTTTTGATGGCAGTGGATTATAGACGACTTGTAGGAGTATCAAGTAATAAATCACCAATGGAGGGGACATCCTAAGTGGTATGAGAATGAATTCTAGTTGGCATAGGTTAGGAGGATCATATGGCTATAGGGAGCTTGAGGGAATTTTGAGATTTACCAACCAGACTAGATTCTACACCAGTTTGGTCTTCCCTAGGGAATTTCAATTATGGGGGAGCTATGGTTTTAGCGAGTGATATGAGAAAGAGGGAGGGGTTTTAGGGACCTTTCCAATCCCAAGAGCTTCCAAGAGGAATATGTATATGATCCTCTAGTGGAAGGCCTAGGAGTTGATAACATTAGGAATATCCGTAGATATTTATAATGGTAACTACTATATTTGTCTGACAACGGTTACTCCAACACTTTGATGGCCATAAATGGGAGTATAGGCTAATCTAATTACATGTTGTGATCTTTGAGAGGTGTGAGAGATATTGAGGCAAAGAATAAGGGATGGGTCAATGTCAAGAAGAGCCTTGGTTTTTTTACCTATCAACATTGATGCTGGCCTGAGCAAGACAATGAAGGAGGGGGTCGACTAGGAAAGAGATATGTTGGCAAGGAAGCTACAACTACTTCAAACCAAGTTGGACTAGGATTTAAGAGTGGGATGCAACCTTGTCTAAGAGATATTAGGCCAAGGTAGAGAGGGATTAAGCCAAGGTACAGAGAGACTAGAGGATGTAAGAGGTCTCTCAAATTAGGTAGAAGAGGGATGTTATGACTAGGATCACAACAATAGGATCTAGGAGTAATGATATGGTTTTTTGGCTTATGGAAGACCATTTAGCCTAGATACAAGCACATTGGGAAGCAAAGGTGAAGAAGAGCAACAATTACAGGGCATTATACCATGCAACAATCCCTCTAGAATAGAGGTATCCATCATCGACAATATCACAATATTGATCTGGTTCATGAATAAGGTCAATGACTAGCACCTCCAAATAGTCAGTGCATCCACCAATTAGATCAATGGAGGGTGGATCAGAGACTTAGGCTTGGTTGTGAGGAATTTGGTTATATTGTTTTGTAACTATGCAACATGGGGTACCAATTTTTTTTGCTTAAGTAACCTAGCCAACTAAGTCTAAGTGTACCTTTTTGAGTGAGTGTGGTACACCACACTGATGTATGATAGATAATTATAATATATATATATATATATATATATATATATATATATATATAATAATCCTTTATTTTTTAGTCCTATTGGGGCATCACGATGGCTTTCTTGCATTAATGGCGGTCACCTTCAAAGCTTGTGGTTGTGGAACAAGGTTTGGTGAGAATCCTTGCCATCCTCTTGATCCCTCATATGTTATGTGCTATGAGTACCCAACCTTAGATATCGTATAGTGAAGGTAAAGAATCCCATAATATGAGTGTTTAAACCATGGTGAGGTTTGTTGCAATATTTCTTTTGGCAAACGGTCCAGATTGCCAATATGTGGCCTTGTGCACAACTTCGTTATGTGAGGTGACATCCTAAGTGGGATGAGGATGGATTCTAGTTGGCCTAGGTTAGGAGGATCATATGGATATAGGAAGCTTGAGGGTATTTTGAGCTTTACCAACCAGAATAGATTCTACACCAATTTTTTCTTCCCTAGGGGATTTCAATTATGGGGAAGCTATGGTTTTAGTGGGTGATATGAGAAAGAGGGAGGCGTTTTAGGGACCTCTCCAATCCCAAGAGATTCCAAGAGGAGTATGTATATGATCCTCTAGTGGAAGGTCTAGGAGTTGATAACATTGGGAATATCCTTAGATATTTATAATGGTAACTACTAGATTTGTCTGAAAAGGGTTACTCCAACACTTTGATGGCCACAAATGGGATTCTAGGACAATCTAATTATATGTTGTGACCTTTGAAAGGTGTGAGAGATTGAGTCAAAGAATAAGGGATGGGTCAATGTCAGGAAGACCCTTGGTTGTTTCATTTATCGACATTAAGGCTAGTCTAAGAAATGCAGTGAAGGAGGGGGTCCAGTAGGAAGGGGATGTGATGACAAAGAAGCTACAACTACTTCAAACCCATATGGACTAGGATTTGAGAGCATGATGCAACCTAGTCTAAGAGTTATTAGTCCAAGGTAGAGAGGGATTAAGCCAAGGTAGAGCGAGACTAGAGGATGTAAGAGGTCTCTCAACTTAGGTAGGAGAGAGATGTTATGGCTAGGATCACAACAATAGGATCTAGGAGTAGTGATATGGTTGTTTGGCTCATGGAAGAACATTTAGCCTAGATGCAAGCACATTGGAAAGCAAATGCGAAGAAGAGAAACCATTACAAGGCATTATACCATGCAATAGTCCCTCTAAAATAGAGGCATCCATCATCAACGATGTGATAATCTTGATCTTGTTCATGAATAAGGTCAATGACGAGCACCTCCAAACAGTCAATGCATCCACCAATTAGACTAGTGGAGGGTGGATCAGAGACTTAGGCTTTGTTGTGAGGAATTTGATTATATTGTTTTGTAGTTATGCAACATGGGGTACCAAATTTTTTGCTTAAGTACCCTAGCTAATTATGTCTAAGTGTACATTTTTGAAGGAGTGTGGTACACCACATTGATGTATGATAGATAATTATAATATATATAATGATCCTTTATTTTTTAGTCCTATTGGGGCATCACGATGGCTTTATTGCTTTAATGGTGGTCACCTTGAGAGTTTGTGGTTGTGGAACAAGGCTTGGTGAGAACCCTTACCATCCTCTTGATCTCTCATCTGCTATGTGTTGTGAGTACCCAACCTTAGATATCGTAAAGTGAAGGTAAAGAATCCCAATATGAGTGTTTAAATCATGGTGAGGTTTAATGCAATAATTCTTTTGGCATACACTCTAGATTGCCAACATGTGGTATTGTGCACAACTTCGTTCTATGTTGTTATGGATGGGGTAGCATGCACTCAATGTATGAGTAAGGTGGTGTAGCTTTACTATCATTACTGACGTTTATGTATGTTTTTCATGAATATAATTATTTATATATTATGTACAAATATGGTATAAAATCTCACATTTATTGCGTTCAAAGTGACTATGTATTAAACCATGAAACTATAACTAAGGACTTAAATAACAGTTTAACACACATTGTAACAAATAGTGTATACTTAAATTTAATAATACGCACTATTTTGTTGATAAGTTTATCTTTTTTAAAATTTATTATTGATTGTGTCACTAATCATTAGCATAATGCATGTACTAATGGCATATACTAGAATTGATGTTCACACAGAACACAAATTTGCTTCATTGTACTATACATGTATATGTAGTACAGCAACACTTATGAATAAGTGTTATATAGTTAATACATATATGTATATTCTAGTACACACTAATCAGTGGTAATATTTTGTAATTTTTTGATGACACAACTTATGACACATAATGGTGTTATTTGTAGTACATGTACAATACAATTTGCACAGGCAGTTTGTAGCGATTGAATGAGAGATTATTGGGTTTTGAGAATTAAAGGGAGTGTAGAGAATGAATTCATGGTCAAATTAAAAACCACCAAGTCACTACATGATATGGATATCCGACCATAATAAAAATAGTATTATTGGCCATTCTTTAAATAATATGTTTTGTGATATAGCCATGGGGTTCGGTGATTTTTTTATTCGAATATATGTTGCATTTGCTGACATGACAATATAAATTTTGGCTTGATAGGTCTCTTTTAATCCAAAAATGTGTCTCTCCCTCTCAAAGCGTAAAATGAAAGGGTCACCTACTACTGCGTATATGATGCATGCATCCTTGAAACGATCGGTGGAAATAGAAGAGCCAATTGGTTGTATTCCTACCTTGATCTCTCAGTGCCCCCTCGACCTGAAGGTAATCTTTAGGCAACTAAATGCCAGGGCCTTCCCTCCATTTACCTGGCGAGATGCCCTATCTGATCTATATTAAATTCCTTGGTTGGCTTGGTGAGTTAACACCTTATCTTCTCCACCCGTACCTGTTTATCAGATAGCTTATCTTGAAAAATAGGTATGGGGCTCATAAAACCTCCCTTATTAGAGAGCTTAAAGTTTTGGAGGAACATAAAAACAAGCAACTACATTTTTTAAACTAGGTCTCAAGCTCATTAAAACATTCATTCGTTTATTGGAGAACATATCGTTAAAAGAAAAAGCCACCTTTTTTTCGATACATAGGCGAGTTGGTTACAACCACGCTATTTTTAGAGCATATCATTAAAAGAAAAGCCTCCTTTTTTAGGAGACATAGGGGAGTTGGTTACAACAATGCTATTTTTAGAGGGTTCAAACCAAAGGGCTACTTCCAGCAATAAACTAAAGAATGTTAAGCTTTGAGTTCAAACCAGAAGGGTTGCTTCCAACAATAAACCAAAGAATGTCAAGCGTAGGGTTCAAACCACATGTGTTGCTTCCAACAATAAATAAAGGAAAATGAATGCAAATAAACCAAAATAGAAAATGACTCAAAATTTACCATGTACCATAGGGATTATATAATATAATATTACATAGGAAAATAGGATTTGAGGACTTTTTTACACAATTTAACCCCAAACATAGAAATCACAATACCATGACACTTTAATATGCATAGAACTTGAGTTATGATACCAATGTGTAGAGCTTGAAAAATAGTATTATTTAAAAAAGTGGGGCTTAGAACACTTTCGTATGCAAACGTTATTGCCTCCAAAAACATTTCCTTAACAACACTCAAAAATTGAAAAATTGAAGTCTTAAACCCCAAAAAGAAGTTATCAAAACACATCCCTCCATATGTTGTCCACTTATTCATTGGTGATATACACTCATTTTTCACCACCTTGCTTCCATTGGCAAATTCAAAATTTTATACCTTCCTTTTTTTATTGGTCAAATACATAAATAGGCAAAAAATTGATTTATGTGGAACATAGAAGTACCATGTCAACTATCAAATTAGGCAACTAGTCACCAGTCTATAAAAATGCCTAACAAAGTGCATTGCATGGAGTTCTATGGGGCACCAAAAGCGTGTCCCTTTAGAGGCACTAACCTCCAAGGTTTTTCCTCAAGGGTTGGTCCACACTCGGATGAGAGAGCCCTATTACTAACTTGTCATTTTGCACTTTGAGATTTTATCTTTGGTGAGGAGTTTTAGGCTCACTAAGGGCTTTATAGATTTCCATAAATCTAGTTTTAAGTGTTCATTTTTGTCAAACACCTCAGGTTTTTTACCCTACTATTTAATATACAAAATGCTAAGGATACAATGCAAATGTGAAGACAAATATGCATTAAATAGGGTGCTAACCAATATGCAATTTTGTTTTGATGAATGCTAACTAAAATAAGTGTTACAAGAAACTATCCTAATGCAATGTTACATGCAATTCAGGTTGAATGTATAATGAAAAGAAATAAATTATTAAGCTAAACTCAAAATTATTTTTTATTTTCCCTTATATGTGATATAAGACAAAAACATAAATACATGCAACATAAATCAACAAACAACCTATGCTAAGAATAAAAATATATAGAAGAAATTATACTTACATGTTCCAATGATTGTTGCAAATATGTCACCTATGCTCGAATCTGCTGCCTAACGAATATGCCACCTAGAAATTTTCAGTTTAATAATTTGTTAAACGTGCAAAAATAGAGAAAAAATATAGATGAGAGTTTGGGGGCCTACTAAACAATGAGAAGTGGAATACTTATGTATTGGCATAGTTAGGCCCCCTATTGCATACACAAAATCAAAATTAAACCTTGAAAATGAATGCAATAGTATTTGTAATGAATCTGGCGCCTAAAAATTTATTACTAGTAGATTTGGTGAGATGACATAGACAGATTGATAGGAGGCTTAAACAAAGAGATGGGTTATAAAGGATGGCAACAAGTTGCATAGAGGTGAATTAGGTAAAATGGATACCAAATTACTAAGGAGATCTAAGGTTGGAGTTTAGGGGATAAATCCAATGTTTGAAGTGGGTATAGGTGGCATATTTGCTTATGTGATAGAAACAACCAGATGGGTTTTGGTTGAGGGTCCTAAGGCTATGATAATCTACAACGAATATGCTACTTGAATAAAGTATAGGCAACAAATTCATTTTTGGTAGAGGAAAAGGAAAAGGGTGAACCGTCAAAGGCTACAAGGCACTATTAAGGATGCTCATAGAGTCCTAGTGTCGATCTCCTATCCCATAGGCCTCCTAAAATGGCCTACGAAGGATTGTTAGATGCTTAATGATGTAAAAGAATTTGTTAGCTACAAATAAAATAAGAAGAATAAATGTATAGATGACTGATCTAAAATAACAAATAAGATCTAAAAGGAAAGAGATGGAAGAAATAAAACCAAAATCAATACTCAGTACCTCCTTTATCCTTTTGAAAATCACCACGCCACTTGAATATGGGTGGCCTTAAGAGCTTGAAGGTGGCAAAAAAATGCAATAGAACAACTAAAACTTAACAAAAGGCCTTCAAAAAATTCAGTAGCATTTCGATGTTGGAAATATTTTTTTGATGACAAGAGCTATCCCAAGGGGATAATTTATAGAAAAATACTTTCTTGGATGAGGGGTGGGTTTGGATGATTTGGAGTTGATTGAACTGCCACCTACCCTAGTTAGTAGTGGAAGGTTGATTGGGAGGAGTCAAATTAGCTATCCCTTGATTGGGGTTGATGGGAAAGGTGGGGAAAGGTAGCCCCTTTCCCGCCTTAACTGATGATTGACTACAATGATAAAGAGGTATGAAAAAGCTAATTATACCTTGATTGGTTGCTATAGGTGGGGCTAGAATGTTGGTTGTGCACCTAGCACATATATGCCACCTACACATATGCTACTAGGAAATCCATTTAGTGGATAAATTTATCATCTGGAATGTCAAAAGAGCTATAGATTCATTTCTAGAAAATTTGATCTAAGATAATGAATTCATTACTAATTTATTTTGGTTGTAAATCTAGGGTTGAGGCAATCAATATGGCTGAATTGATCATTCTTGTATCTTCATGCCAAAATTGATTTAAATTGGGTGATCCAATTTTAGGTATCTATATTTGCCCTCTTTTTTGTGTATTCAAAATAATAAATGCATGAAAAAAGTTGTAGATACCTCGAGGTTTTTAGAAAAATAAAAATGTTAAGCTTCAATTTATTAATGCAAAGTGAAATATATAAAATTTTGCTTGTAGAATGTAAAATATGACAGTATTTTAGAGGGTAGCCTTTATGCCAGGCATAAAAGAAAGGGCCTAACCTAGTTTACGTCCAATGTTGGTGCCTATTCGAGTTCTTAAGGGACAAATGGGGTCCTAATATAACTCACATAAGTTGGGTAAAAGACCAGAGAAGAGGAAATTTTTTACCCAAATGGGGTAAAATAGAGTGAGATCCAAGAGGAGAGGTCATTTTCATTGTTTGTAAGATGAGAAAAGTGTTATGGAGAAAAGCTAGGGCTTGGTAGAATGGTGCAGTAGAGATAATTGGTGTATATATTAGACCTAGTATGAGGAGCATTAAGATCTGTTAGGGATTAGACAGAGGTATGATCAAAACCATTGGCTTATTTTAAAAAAAAATTACTTTTTAAGATTAAGGTGTTATGGTCAACATATTCGCACTTGCATGGCAAATTTTCCATCGTGAATCTATTGCGTAGGAGATGAATTTATGAAACCATAGGTACCAATTAATTTGTGATTTGCGGATAAATTTTCCATGGTAGCAAATTTGCATAAAGCCTTCAAAATTGTAGAGGGATAGGAATGATTGATTTTATTGGAGAAATCTACCTCTGTTTTTGCTCTTTTGTGCATGTAGGTTATGGATATTTTAGAGTGTCAAGATAGGTGATCATAGACCCTGTAGTTGATGTTAGATGCTATGAAACCAATAGATAAGGCTATTATTAATGCTATTGAGCTAGTGTATCTAATGATGATGCCATGTGTTAATCTAGATCATGCTTTGTTGATGACACCAATAGAGCGGTGGCATTTTGAGTATGCATTATTTCTCCTATCGATAGGAAAGATGTTAATCACTTTGTAGGATGTCTAGAGGATCCTCTAAATACCATTGTACGATGCCCCTTTCACATGATCCAGGATTAGACTCGATCTCTTTAGAGACTCATATGGGATCCATAGTTTTGGCTTAAGTAGTACGACATTGATATCAATGTCATATATAGGCAGGGCAACTAAAAAAAATCATAGTTATGTTATGTGATGTGGTTTTAGGCTTGTTGGTTGGGAACATCATCAAGAGATTGATATAGTGGTGGTGGGACAAGATAATTAGTAGGATGAGGGATGATAGGTATAGTTCACATGGTGCCCCCTTGTTTTTCATAGTTTATATCAAACCCTCCATCATGTTGTATACAATGAAAGCATGAGTCTAGCATGTTGCACATTTCTATAGGTATGAGAGTGGGAAAACCTAGATATTAGATGACTAACTATGCTTCCTAAAGATGTGGACAAGGCATAAGTTCTCATAGGGTTTAGGTGGGATCATGCCCACAAGACAATTTGAAGGCCTTTTAGAGGTGTTTTTATGGTAGTGGATTATAGATGACTTGTACGAGTATCAAGTGATAAAGCACCAATGGAGGGGACATCCTAAGTGGGATGAGGATGGCTTCTAGTTAGCCTAGGTTAGGAGGATAATATGGCTATAAGGAACTTGAGGGGAGTTTGAGCTTTAACAAGTAGACTAGATTCTACACTAGTTTGGTCTTCCCTAGGGGATTTCAATGATGGGGGAGCTATAGTTTTAAAGGGTGATATGAGAAAGAGGGAGGGGTCTTAGGGACCTCTCCAATCCCAAGAATTTCCAATAGGAGTATGCATATGAGATTCTAGTGGAAGGTTTAGGAGTTGATAACATTGGGAATATCCCTAGATATTTATAATGGTAACTGCTAGATTTGTATGACAAGGGTTACTCAAACACTTTGATGGCCACAAATGGGAGTCTAGGCCAATATAATTATATGTTGTGACCTTTGAGAGGTGGGAGATAAATTGAGGCAAAGAATAAGGGATAAGTCAATGTCAGGAAGAGCCTTGGTTGTTTTGCCTATTACCATTGAGGTTGGCTTGAGCAAGACACTGAAAAAGGGGGTCGAGTAGGAAAGGGATGTGATGAAAGGGAAGATACAACTAGTTCAAACTCAACTAGACTAGGATTTGAGAACATAATGCAACCTAGTCTAAGAGAGATTAGACCAAGGTAGAGAGGGATTAAGCCAAGGTAGAGAGAGACTAGAGGATGTAAGAGGTCTCTAAACTTAGGTAGGAGAGGGATGTTATGGCAAGGATCACAACAATAGGATCTAGGAGTAGTGATATGGTTGTTTGGCTCATGGAAGACCATTTAGCCTAGATACAAACACATTGGGAAGTAAAGGTGAAGAAGAGCAACCATTACAGGGAATTATATAATGCAATAGTCCCTCTAAAGCAGAGGCATCCATCATCGATGATATCACAGTCTTGATCTGGTTCATGAATAAGGTCAATGACTAGCATCTGCAAACAATCAGTGCATCCACCAATTAGACTAGTGGAGGGTGGATTAGAGACTTAGGCTTGGTTGTGAGGAATTGGTTATATTGTTTTGCAGTTATGCAATATGGGATACCAATTTTGTTGCTTAAGTACCCTATCCAACAATGTCTAAGTGTACCTTTTTGAGGGAGTGTGGTACACCACACTAATGTATGATAGATAATTATAATATATATAATGATCCTTTATTTTTCAATCCTATTGGGGCATCATGATGGCTTTCTTGCATTAACGGTGGTCACCTTCAGAGCTTGTGGTTGTGGAACAAGGCTTGGTGAGAACCTTTGCCATCCTATTGATCCCACATCTGCTATGTGCTGTGAGTACCCAACCTTAGATGTCGTAAAGTGAAGGCAACGAATCCCAATATGAGTGTTTAAACCATGGTGAGGTTTATTGCAATATTTCTTTTGGCATACATTCTATATTGCCAACACGTGGTATTGTGCACAACTTCGTTCTATGTTGTTACGAATGGGTAGCATGCACTCAACGTATGAGTAAGGTGGTGTAGCCTTACTATCATGTACTGACATTCATGTATGTTTTTCATGAATATAATTATTTATATATTATGTGCAAATATGGTATAAAATTTCACATTTGTTTTGTTTAAAGTGACTATGTATTAAACCATGACACTATAACTAAGGACTTAAATAACAGTGTAACACACATTGTAAAAAATAGTGTATACTTAAATTTAATAATACGTACTAGTTCATTGATACATTTATCTTATTTGAAATTTATTATTGATTGTGCCACTAATCATTAGCATAATGTATGTACTAATGACACATACTAGAATTGATGTTCACACATAACATAAATTTGCTTCATTGTACTATACATGTATATGCATATTATAGTACACACTAATCAGTGGTAATATTTTGTGATTGTTTGATTACACAACTTATGACACATAATGGTGTTATTTGTAGTACATGTACAATACAATATGCATGGGTGTTTTTTAGTGATCGAATGAAGGATTATTGGGTTTTGAGAATTAAAGCGAGTGCAAATAATGAATTCATGGTGAGATTAAAAACCACCAAGGCACTATATGATATGGATATCTGACCATAGTAAAATAGTATTATTGGCCATTATTTAAATGATATATTTTGTGATATAGCCATGGGGTTCTATGGTTTTTCTTAATTGAATAAATGTTGCATTGGATGACGTAAATATATAAAGTTTGGCTTGATAGGTCTCTTTTAATCCAAAAATGAGTCTCTCCCTCTCAAAGGGTAAAACAAAAGGGTCACCTAATCCCATGTATATCATGCATGCGTACTTGAAATGATCAATGGAAATAGAGGGCCAGTTGATCATATTCTAGCCTTGATATCTTAGTGCCCCCTCAATCTGAAGGTAATATTTAGGCAATTGAATGCAAGGGCCTCCCTCTATTCACCTGTTGAGGTACCCTATCGACTCTATATTAAACTCCTTGACTGGCTTGGTGAGTTAACACCTTATTAGCTCCACCCATACCATATCTCAAAAAATAGGTTTGGGGCTCATATAACCTCCCTTATTAGAGAGCTTAAAGTTTTGACGAAACAAAAAAACAAGCAACTACCTTTTTTTAAACCAGGTCTCTGGCTCATAAATCTTTCATTTGTTTATTAGAGAACATATCGTTAGAAGAAAATCCACCTTTTTTTAGATACATAGGTGAGTTGGTTACAACCACACTATTTCTTAAGCATATTGTTAAAATAAAATCCACATTTTTTTAGATACATAAGGGAGTTGGTTACAACCATGCTATTTTTAGAGGGTTCAAACCAGAAGGGTTGCTTCCAACATTAAACCAAATAATTCTAAGCTTAGAGTTCAAAGCATAGGGGTTGCTTCCAACAATAAACCAAAGAATGTCAAGCGTAGGGTTCAAACCACAAGGGCTGCCTCCAACAATAAATCAAAGAAAACGAATTATATAATATAATGTTTACCATGTACCATAGGGATTATATAATATAATATTACATAGGAAAATAGGATTTGAGGACTTTTTTACATAATTTAATCGTAAACATAGAAATCACAACACCATGATACTTTCATGTGCATAGAGCTTGAGTTATGATAACAATGCGTAGAGCTTCAAAAATAGTGTTATTTAGAAAAAAAGGGCTTAGAATACTTTTTTATGCAAAAGCTTTTACCTCCAAAATAATTTTCTTAATATCCCTCAAAAATTGAAAAATTAAAGTCTTAAACCCCAAAAATAAGTTATCAAAACACATCCCTCCATATGTTGTCCACTCATTCATTGGTGACATACACTCATTTTTCACCACCTCACTTTCGTTGGCACATTGAAATTTTGACACCTTCCCTTTTTTATTGGTCAAAGACATAAATAGGTGTAAAATTTGCTTATGTGGCACAAAGGAGTGCCATGTTTGTAAAACTCAGCAACAATAATTGTATTATGTAGCATTGTTTAAATACATCAGTAACAGCCGGGAATAGAACACCGGAGCTGTTACATGGTTGCAACAGTTTGCTAAAGAATATAATGCAAACAAAGTAGAATAGCTACGCTAATAGAACAGTACGCTAACATCCCCCTTTATTACATTATTTGGGTAATGTAATAACTAATAGCTATACTAGACTACTAACATCCCCTTACATTATTTTGCAATACAAAGTGAGCTGCGAAACAATTCAAATTTGACACGTCCAAGTGCCTTAGTGAAAATGTCTCGCAACTTGAGCATCTGTGGGAATGTGCCGAAGCTGAATTCGGTGCTTTGGAACTTCCTCTCGAATGAAATGACATTGTGTGTCAATGTGCTTTGTTTTTTCATGATGGATCGGATTCTTGACGAGGTTCGTAACACCCCGATTGTCGCAGAACAAGTGTATTGGAGATTTTGATGGATGGCCCATACTTGTCCGAATGCGACGTAACCATATCACTTCGCACACAACTTCACGTGCGGCACGATATTCTGCCTCTCGTTGAAGAAATAGCAACCACCTGTTGCTTCTTGTCGTGCCAAGAGACAGGACCGGATCCCGGATGAAAAATGTATCCGTAAGTTGACTTGCGATCATCAAATGATCCGGCATAGTCGGAGTCCGTGTATCCTTGCAAGAAGAATTTGTTGTTCCTCTTGTATTCTAGGCCATATTCTATAGTACCACGGACATAGTGAAGAACACGTTTTGTCGCTTTCCAATGAGTAGTCTTAGGCTCCCGCATGAACCTCGAAAGATAGTTTACAAGAAATACGAGATCCGGCCTAGTATTGGTCGATATATGAGACTCCCAATCAACCGTCGATAGAGAGTGCCATCTACCCGAGGTGAGTCATCATATCGCGATAATCGAAGTCCATTCTCCATAGGAGTTGCCATTGGCTTGCGATCACTCATGCGATATTTATCGAGCAATGTCTTGGCATACTTTTTCCGAGACACTTTGATGGAGTGCTCCTTCCGGCTGAATTCCGGACCAAGACAAGAATGGAGAAGTCCGAGATCCGTCATCTCAAAAGATTTGCACAAGTTTCTTTTGACAAGAGAGATCATATCTTCCGAACTCCCCGTAATGAGCAGATCATCCACATAGAGTACAAGCAACACTATCTCGTAACCCCGTTTCTTGAAATAGAGGTTTGCATCTGACTGAACATCTCTTAAATCCATGCTGCATTAGGTGATTGTCCATTTTTATATACCAAGCTCGAGGAGCTTGTTTCAGACCATACAAGGATTTGACCAATTTGCAAACTTTCTGCTGTTGGCCTTCCACTTCAAATCCTTCAGCTGAGTCATATAGACTTCTTCTTGGAGATCACCATTAAGAAAGGCACTTTTGACATCCATCTGGTGAACTTTCCACCCATATTGTGCTGCCATAGCACACATAACCCGAATTGTGGTCATCCGAGCAGTAGGTGCAAAAGTTTCCTCATAGTCGATGCCTTCCTTTTGAGCATAGCCCTTTGCAACAAGTCGGGCCTTATGCTTATCAATTGTTCCATCCGCCTTGTACTTGACTTTGTATACCCATTTGCAGCCAATAGGTTTCTTTCCATGCGGCGGATCAACAAGCTTCCAAGTTTTATTCTTCATCAAAGACTCATACTCTGTATCCATAGCGGCCTTCCACTGAGGCTCACTAAGAGCATCTTGCACTGATGCAGGTTCAAGACTATCTATGGTAGACATGAATGCCCTGTCATCATCAATATCCATATCCTCAACTTCTCTACTTGGAGTCACAGAAAGTTCCTCAAAAGATTGACAAAGATCATCAACCTCACCAGTTTCTCTGGCTTCTCTTTCCTTTTGAGCCATACCGCGTGTACGAGGTCTATCCAAATTCAAATTGGGAGGAGTGGATAAATTTGCATCTCTCGATTGTATTTGTACACCATTTAGGATTCTTCTTCGGTGGTGGTGAAGAAGATGTAGAAGGACCTCCCGTCCGTGTTGACGAAGGAATCTCCTCTTCCTTAGGTTCCACAATATCCTCGGTGTACTCGTAGATGTGCTCTGTGATGTGAAAGCTTCATCAAAGACAACATCTCCGCTGATATGAATTTTCTTGGTCAAAGGATCTATCAACCGATATCCTTTAGAGTGCTCGTAATATCCAAGAAAAATACATCTCAGTTGTTTTCTCATCTAGCTTCTTCCTTTTCTCTTTCGGTATGTGCATGAAAGCTTGACACCCGAAAATACGTAGATGAGATATGGAGGGTTTTCGACCACTCCATGCTTCCCGTGGAGTCATTCCTTTTAGGGCCTTTGTGGGTGCCCTATTCAAAAGATACACCGCAGCTGGTGACAACTTCTGCCCAATATTGTTGCCCAAGAGTAGCTCCCGTGAGCATACAACGAACCATTTCCATGATAGAACGGTTCCTTCTCTCAAGCAACTCCATTTTGTTGAGGAGTATAGGCAGTTGTTAACTGTCTCTTGATCCCATGCTTATCTAGGAATGCAGAAAATTCATTAGAGGTAAACTCTCCCCCTCGATCTGAGCGGAGGGTTTTGATAGAAGCCCCTGACTCCTTCTCAACGGATTTCTTGAACTGCTGGAAGAATGCGAAAGCTTCAGATTTCAGTTTGAGAAAGAAAACCCACATCTTTCGTGAGTAGTCATCTACGAATAACGAAAGTACCTCTTCCCTCCAACACTGTTGGGTGTGAAAGGACCGCATAGATCGGTGTGAATTAGCTCCAGAGGTTTTCGTGCTCTTGTAGAGCTCTTCTCAAATGGTACTCTATGCTGCTTTCCTGCCAAGCAGTCAGAGCACACTGGCAATGTGGCAGAAAGGGAAGGAAGACCCTTTACCATCTCATACTTGCCGAGCTCAAGTAAGTAGCCGTAACTAAGATGCCCATATCTCTTGTGCCATAGGGAAGTTGCCTCCTTGGTAGAGACAATCATGGCAACATGTGGAGTAGAGATAGCATCTAGTGCAAATAAGCCATGCTTATATGAAGTCATGGTAACTCGCTTACCCTTCCCGGTAATTGTACAACACTTCTTTCCATTCTCAACACGAAAGTTGACAACCATATTTCTGTCCAGGATTTGTGTCACCGACAACAAATTGTTGGCCAATCCCGGAACATAGAGGACCTTGTCAATCCGACACTTGCCATCGTGAAGAGTGACTCGAAACCGTACCCTCTCCCCGAACCCCGTAGGTTTTATCATCGACAATGGTGACAGGTTTGCCCTCCTTGGCCACAAATGATTCAAACCACGATCCGTCGCCGATCATATGTTTACTAGCTCCGTAATCGACATACCAAATAGGATCCCTCCGAGTGGAATCTGTGGTAGTCATGAGCACCTTGTGTGCCATTCGGAATCTGAGTCAGATTCTTCAACAACAACATTCACCTGGGGTTGCTTGTTCTTATTTTGTGGTTTGTTTTGGCCTTTCTGCTTGTTCTTATGCCAACACCTGTTGGTGTCATGGTTGTCTTTCTCACAGATCTTGCACCACCTCTTCTTCTGTTGAGGTTGTCTTGCCTTTTCCTTTCGTATCCCGTTGAGAATTTCCTCCTTTCCGAAAGTTGCCTCCTTTTTGCCCATTACCTTTCTTCCTAGAACCCCGCCTCGTTGGTGTATAGGGCCGTATTGGAAGAATCATCCTTGTGAAGTTGGCGTGCCTCCTGTTGTTGGAGCAGATTGACCAACTCGATGTAGGTAATTTGTCGTTGGGACACCCGGATGGAGGTTATCAACATATCAAATGAAGAAGGTAAAGCTCTCATCACAAGTGAAATGAGAAGCTTTTCGTCCACAGTATCTCCTAGAGAACTCAATTTCTCTTTCAACTCGTACACTCGCACGTAAAGAGTTCAACTGTTTCACCCTCGCCTCAAACTCAGAGTTATGAAGTTGTTGTTGAAGATGAAGAATGGTGGATTCATTCTTCCCCTCATAGATGGTTCTAAGGGCATCCCATGCCTCTTTACCACTTGCTTTGTCACCTATATGAGGTTGCACTTCATCCGAAACAACAAACAAAATGAGCACCTTTGCTCTACCGTCTTTCTTGTCAAAAGCAATCTGATCTCGTCAAGGACCCGTGGATCCTGCTGTTGGTGAAGGCCTTGTTGCTACTCCAGTAATAATATCCCACAAATCTTCCATTTGGAGAATAGCCTTCATCTTATGTTTCCATGGTGTATAATTTGGACCTTTCAATAACTGATGCGGATCAGTCATCAACTTTGCAACAACGGCCATAGTGAAGGTTCCTTATATCACCAAATTGGTCCCCCTTTCTATATACCTTTTGCTAGGCCAATATACCGTACAAAATACCCGCCCTTACGTGAGGGAAACTATAGGTATTTAGAAAGATCAACAAAAAATCACCCGCCCTTACGTGAGGGAGACTATAGGTGAAATTTAGAGATCATACGATACGTGGAACATAAGCGGTACCGAAAGGGAATCGCCTTGTTGATGGCACCTACCATAGAAGATTCTTCTCATGCGTGGGGCGTAACTTCCCCTAAACACTATGAAGAATACTTCGTCAGGATTTACGCCTAAACACAAGTGCGATAAAGGGTAGTGGATGGAGTAAAAAATGCAAAAATGGCGTACTTATTCCTCCCCGACGATTTATAGAGAACAAGCTCATACGTCGTTATAGCAGACTATATTAGGCGGCGGATACAGGAGCCAAATCACGACAGCTTTACCCGTAAGTGCTGGCCAGAGGTATCGCAAATACCGAACGCTGCAGTGCAAATAAATTGCACAGATGGGTTTTATATTCCGGGACTTAGGGAGTGTTTTGATTTTAAGTTTTTAATGTTATAGTGCAAAAATGAAATATGCAACATACAACATAAAAAAATTGCCCACAAGAATAACCCACAAGGTGTCGGTCACAGCCGAAAATGCACCTTTTACAATGCCAAATTGCTATTTTTCAAAAAATTACTCTCTATCCCCCTTTGATTTTTGAAAAATATCCCCCCTTAAAAAGGCGTTCTTTAACAAAGCATTTTAATAATTATTATAAATTTAAAATTAAAATAAATAATTTTAATTTGTATAGTTTTAAAACTTATAAAAAATAAATTAAAATTAAAATTTTAATTTATAAAGTTAAAAAACTATAATTAAAAAATTAAAATTAAAAATTTTAATTAAAAAATAATAATTAAAAATGACTTTGCAAAAAAAAAATTATACCTTTGGGGGAGTCGGCGGGATTCGAACCCCCGACCTGCAGGCTCCCTGAGCCTTAACCGCACGGCTCACGACCACGTGAGCCAGCGGGCTGATCCGAAAGGATCAATGGAGCCTCCTCCTCTTTCAACCCCTCCTTCTGTCTCCTCCTCTGCAACGGCCTCGGCTTGCGACGCTGCTTCCTCCTCAGAAAAAAAACAACCGTCCGCAGACCACCGTTCGAAAAAAAAACATTCGCGGCTCCTGCGCAAACCACTGTTCGGAAAAAATCGTTTTAACGCGGCGTCCGTTGTTTTTCTTTTTTTTTCAAATTCAATGTTTCTTTTTTTTTTTTTTTTTTTAAATTCCCTATTTTTGAAAAAAATCGGGGGGGGCAACGCCGCGCGTAGAGGCTAACGCGCAAATGGCGGCGGCCGCCGGGGGGTTTATACTCCCCCCTGGGAGCGCGAGCGGGAATTTTAAAATTCCCGCTCAGCGTCGCCCGCGGGTTGGGGGGGGAGGGGCCTGTCCACCGCGCGCACGCGTCCGTTGACGCGTGACGCGTCCTCCCTCCAACGCGCAGCGTTTGCGCTGCACGGGGGGATTGGGGGGGGGGTTCTCCCCTCCTTGACTGCTGCACGCGGGTCCGACAGGCCTGCTCGCGCGCTCTGTCGCGACAGTCCTGTCGCGTGGGCACGGGCCTTGTCGCGACAGTCCCCTGCGCGACGCGTGGCGCTCGCGCGTGTGGGCACGTCGCGGCCTGCGGAGCGCTGCGCTTTGTCGTGCATGGGCACGTCGTGGCCTGCAGAGTGCGGGCTCGCGCTCGATCGTCGCGAGATGGACGCGCGTTCAGCTCCTCCTCGCTCTGCGCGAGGTCTTGCACGTCTCTTTTTTTTTTTTTTTTTTTTAAATAAAAAAATTCCTGTCACGCACGGACTGCGAAAAAAAAACTCTCGCCGAGGTAACGCACGGACTGCGAAAAAAAAACGTGCCCGAATAAAAAACGCACTCTGCTCCTCACCTCGCCCCTGGCTCTGATGCCATGTAAAACTCAGCAACAATAATTGTATTACGCAGCATTGTTTAAATACATCAGTAACAGCCGAGAATAGAACACCGGAGCTGTTACATGGTTGCAACAGTTTGCTAAAGAATATAATGCAAACAAAGTAGAATAGCTACGCTAACAGAACAGTACGCTAACAATGTTAGCTATCACATTAGACAACTAATCACCAATCTGTAAAAATGTCTAACAAAGTGTGTTGCATGGAGTTCTATGGGGCACCAAAAGGGTGTCCCTTCAGAGGCGCTAGCCTCCAAGGTTTTCCCTCAAGGGTTGGCCCACACTCAAATGAGAGAGACCTATTACTAACTTGTCATTTTGCACTTTGATATTTTATCATTGGTGAGGATTTTTGGGTTCACCAAGGGCTTTCTAGATTTCCTTAAATCTAGTTTTATGCGTTCAATTTTGTTAAACACCTAAGTGTTTTTCTACCCTACTGTTTAATATACAAAATGCTAAGGATACAATGCAAATGTAAAGACAAATAAGCATAAAATAGGGTCCTAACTTATATGTAATTTTGTTTTGATGAATGCTAACTAAAACAAGTGTTACAAGAAACTATCCTAATGCAATATTACATGAAATTTAGGTTGAATGTGTAATGAAAAGAAATACAATGTTAAGATAAAATCAAAATTCTTTTTTATTTTCCCTTATATGTGATATAAGATAAAAACATAAATACATGCAACAAAAATCAACAAAAAATCTATTCTAATAATAAAAATAGAGAGAAGAAATTATACTTACATGTTCCAATGATTGTTGCAAATACGTCCCTTATGCTTGAATCTACTGCCTAACGAATATGCCACCTAGAAATTTTTAGTTTAAAAATTTGTTAAACGTGCAAAAATAGAGAATAAATGTGGATAAGAGTTTGGGGGCCTACTAAACAATGAGAAGTGGAAGACTTCTTGATTGGCATAGTTAGGCCCCCTATTGCATACACAAAATCAAAATTTAACCTTGGAAATGAATGCAATAATATTTGTAATGAATTTGTCGCCTAAAAATTTATTACTAGAAGATTTGGTGAGATGAAATATATAGATTGATAAGAGGCTCAAACAAGGATATGGGTTATAAGGGATGGTAACAAGTTGCATAGAGGCGAATTAGGTAAAATGGATACCAAATTACTAAGGAGATCTAAGGTTGGAGTGTAGGGGATAAATCCACCATTTGAAGTGGTTATAGGTGGCAGATTTTCTTTTGTGATAGAAAAAACCATATGGGTTTTGCCTGAGGATCCTAAGGCTATGATAATATACAATGAATATGCTACTTGAATAGAGTATAGGCAACAAATTCATTTTTGGTAGAGTAAAAGGAAAAATTTGAACCGATAAAGGCTATAAGGCACTGTTAAGGATTCTCATAGTGTCGATCTCCTATCCCATAGGCCTCCTAAAATGGCGTACAAAGGTTTATTAGATGCTTAATGATGTAAAAGAATTTGTTAGCTACAAATAAAATAAGAAGAAGAATAAAGGTATAGATGACTAATCTAAAATAACAAATAAGATCTAAAAGGAAATATATGGAAGCAATACAACCAAGATCAATACTAAGTACCTCCTTTCTCATTTTAAAAATCTCCACACCACTTGAATATGGGTGGCCTTAAGAGCTTGAAGATGGCAAAAAAATGCAATAGAACACTTAAAACTTAACAAAAGGCCTTCAAAAATTTCAATAGCATTTCGATGTTGGAAATATTTTTTCATGCCAAGAGATATTGCAAGGGGACAATTTATATAAAATTACTTGCTTGGATGAGGGTTGAGGTTGGATTATTTGGAGTTGATTGAACTGCCACCTACCCTAATTAGTAGTGGAAGGTTGATTGGGAGGAGTCAAATTAGCTATCCCTTTATTGGGGTTGATGGGAAAGGTGGGGGCAACTTAGTCACTTTCCACCCTTAACTAATGATTGCCTATAATGATAGAGAGGGATGACAAAGCTAATTATGCCTTGATTGGTTGCTATAGGTGGGGCTATAATGTTGGTTGTGCACCTAGCATAGATCTGCCACCTACACATATGCTACTAGCAAATCCATTTAGTTGATAAATTTATCATCTGGAATGTTGGAAGAGCTATAGATTCATTGCTAGAAAATTTGCTCTAAGATAATGAATTCATTACTAATTTATTTTGGTTGTAAATCTAGGGTTGAGGCAATCAATATGGCTGAATTGATCATTCTTGTGTTTTCTTGCCAAAATTGATTTAAATTGGGTGATCTAATTTTAGGTATCTATATTTACCCCATTTTTGGTGTATTCAAAATAATAAATGCATGAAAAAAGTCATATATACCTCTAGGTTTTAGAAAAATAAAAATTTTAAGCTTCGATTGATTAATGCAAAGTGAAATATATAGAAATTTGCTTGTAGAATGCAAAATATGACATACGATTTTAGAGGGTAGCCTTTATGCCATAGGTAAAAGAAAGGGCCTAAACTGGTTTATGCCCAATGTTGGTGCCCACTTGAGTTCTTAAGGGACAAATGAGGTCCTAATATAACTCAAATAAGCTGGGTATGAGACCAGAGAAGAGGAATTTTTTTACCTAGATGGGGTAAAATAGAGTGAGAGCCAAGAGAAGAGGAAACATTTTACCTAAATGGGATAAAATAGAGTGAGAGCCAAATGGAGAGGTCATTTTCATTGCTTGTAATATGAGAAAAGTGTTATGGAGAAAATATAGGGCTTGGTAGAATGGTGTAGTAGAGATAACTGATGTATATATTGGACCTAGTATGGGGAGCGTTAGGACCTGTTAGGGCTTAGACAAAGGTATGTTCAAAACCCATTGACTTATTTTTTTAATTTTTACATTTTAAGATTTAGGTGTTATGGTCGACATATTTGCACTTGCATGGCAAATCTTCCATCGTGAATCTATTGTGTAGGAGATGAATTTATGAAATCCTAGGTGCCAATTAATTTGTGATTGGGTGATAAATTTTCCATGGTAGAAAATTTGCATAAAGCCTTCAAATTTGTTGAGGGGTAGGAATGATTGATTTTATTGGATAAATCTACCTCTGTTTTTGCTCTTTTGTGCATGTAGGTTATGGATATCTTAGAGTGTCAAGACAGGTGATCATAGACATTATAGTTGATATTGGATGCCATGACACCAATAGATAAGACTATTCTTAATGCTATCGAGCTAGGGTATCTAATGATGATGCCATGTGTTGAGCTACATCATGCTTTGTTGATGGCACCAATAGAGCGGTGGCATTTTGAGTATGCCACATTTCTCCTATCGATAGCGAAGATGTTTATCACTTTGTAGGATGTCTAGAGGATCCTCTAAATACCATTTTAGGGTGCCCCCTTTCACATGATCTAGGATTAGGCTCAAGCTCTTTAGAGACTCATATGGGATCCATAGTTTTGGCTTAGGTAGTACAACATTGATATCAATATCATATTTGGGCAGGGCAACTAGAAAAATTCATAGTTATGTTATGTGATGTGGTTTTAGGCTTGTTGGTTGGAAATACCATCAAGAGATTGATATAGTGGGGGTGGGGCAAGATCATCAGTTGGATGAGGGATGATAAGTATAGTTCACATGGGGCCCCTTTGTTTTGCATAGTCTATATCAAACCCTCCACTAGGTTGTATACAATGAAAGCATGAGTCTAGCATGTTGCACATTGCTATAGGTATGGGAGTTGGAACACCTAGCTATTAGATGACTAACTAGGTTACCTAAATATGTGGGTAAGGCATAAGTTCTCATAGGTTTTAGGTGGGATTATACCCAGAAGATAGTTTGAAGGTTTTTTAGAGGTGTTTTGATGGCATTGGATTATAGATGACTTGAAGGTGTATCAAGTGATAAATCACAAATGGAGGGGAATCCTAAAGTGGGATGAGGATTGCTTCTAGTTGGCCTAGGTTTGAGGGATAATATGGCTATAGGGAGCTTGAGGGGAGTTTGAGCTTTACCAACTAGACTAAATTCTATACCAGTTTGGTCTTCCCTAGGGGATTTCAATTATGGGGGAGCTATGGTTTTAGCGGGTGATATGAGAAAGAGGGAGGGGTTTTAGGGACCTCTCCAATCCCAAGAGCTTCCAAGAGGAGTATGTATATGATACTCTAGTGGAAGGCCTAGGAGTTGATAACATTGGGAATATACCTAGATATTTTTAATGGTAATTGCTAGATTTGTCTGACAAGGGTTACTCCAACACTTTGATGGCCACAAATGGGAGTCTAGGACAATCTAATTACATGTTGTGACATTTGAGAGGTGTGAGAGAGATTGAGGCAAAGAATAAGGGATGGGTCAATGTCAAGAAGAGCCTTGGTTTTTTTACCTATCAACATTGAGGTTGGCCTGAGCAAGACAATGAAGGAGGGGGTCTAATAGGAAATGGATGTGATGGCAAGGAAGCTACAACTACTTCAAACCCAACTAGACTAGGCTTTGAGAGTGGGATGCAACCTAGTCTAAGAGATATTAGGCCAAGGTAGAGAGGGATTAAGCCAAGGTAGAGAGAGACTAGAGGATGTAAGAGGTCTCTCAACTTAGGTAGGAGAGGGATGTTATGGCTAGGATCACAACAATAGGATCTAGGAGTAGTGATATGGTTGTTTTGCTCATGGAAGACCATTTAGCCTAGATACAAGCACATTGGTAAGCAAAGGTGAAGAAGAGCAACCATTACAGGGCATTATACCATGCAACAATCCCTCTAAAGTAGAGGTATCCATCATCGATGATGTCACAATCTTGATCTGGTTCATGAATAAGGTCAATGATTAGCACCTCAAAATAGTCAGTGCATCCACCAATTAGACTAGTGGAGGGTGGATAAGACACTTAGGCTTGGTTGTGAGGAATTTGGTTGTATTATTTTGCTGTTATGCAACATTGGGTACCAATTTTATTGCTTAAGTACCCTAGCCAACTAAGTTTAAGTGTACATGTTTGAGTGAGTGTGGTACACCACACTCATGTATGATAGATAATTATAATATATAATGATCCTTTATTTTCAATCCTATTTGGGTATCATGATGGCTTTCTTGCATTAATTATGGTCACCTCAAAGCTTATGGTTTTGGAACAAGGCTTGGTGAGAACCCTTACCATCCTCTTGATCCCTCATCTGCTATGTGCCATGAGTACCCAGCCTTAGATGACATAAAGTGAAGGCAAATAATCCCAATATGAGTATTTAAACCATGGTGAGGTTTATTGCAATATTTCTTTTGGCATACGCTCTAGATTTCCAACACGTGGTATTGTGCACAACTTCATTCTGTGTTGTTACGAATGGGGTAGCATGCACTCAATGTATGAGTAAGGTGGTGTAGCCTTACTATCATGTACTAACGTTCATGTATGTTTTTCATGAATATAATTATTTATATATTATGTGCAAATATGGTATAAAATTTCACATTTGTTGCATTCAAAGTGACTATGTATTAAACCATGATACTATAACTAAGGACTTAAATAACAGTGTAATGCACATTGCAACAAATAGTGTATACTTAATTTTAATACGTACTAGTTCGTTGATAAGTTTATCTTATTTGAAATTTATTATTGATTGTGCCACTAATCATTAGCATAATGCATGTACTAATGGCACATACTAGAATTGATGTTCACACAGAACACAAATTTGCTTCATTGTACTATACATGTATATGCATTATAGAAGTGCTTATCAATAAGTGTTATATATGGTGAATAGTTAATGCATATATGTGTATTATAGTACACATTAATCAATGGTAATATTTTATAATTTTTTGATGACACAACTTATGACACATAATGGTGTTATTTGTAGTACATGTACAATACAATATGCATGGGTGGTTTGTAGCGATCGAATGAAGGATTATTGGGTTTTGAGATTTAAAGGGAGTGCAGAGAATGAATTCATGGTCAGATTAAAAACCACCAAGGCACTATATGATATGGATATCCACCACAGTAAAAATAGTATTATTGGCCATTATTTAAATAATATGTTTTGTGATATAGCCATGGGGTTCGATGGTTTTTTTATCCAAATAAATGTTGCATTGGCTGATGCGAATATATAAAGTTTGGCTTGATAGGTCTCTTTTAATCCAAAAATGCATCTCTCCCTCTCAAAGGGTAAAATTAAAGGGTCATATACTACTGTGTATATGATGCATGCGTACTTGAAACGATCGGTGGAAAGAGAAGGGCCAGTTGACCGTATCCCCGCCTTGATCTCCCAGCGCCCCCTCGACCCTAAGGCAAGCTTTAGGCAACTGAATGCAAGGGCCTTCCCTCTATCTACCTGGCGAGGTGCCCTATCGGCTCTATTTTAAACTCCCCGGTTGGCTTGGCGAGTTAACACCTTATCTGCTCTACCCATACCTTGTTTATCAAATAGCATATCTCAAAAAATAGGTATGGGGTTCATAAAACCTCCCTTATTAGAGAGCTTAAAGTTTTGAAGGAACATAAACACAAGCAACTGCCTTTTTTTAAATCAAATCTGAGGCTTATAAAATATTTCATTCATTTATTAGAGAACATATTGTAAAAATAAAATCCATATTTTTTTAGATACATAGGTGAGTTGGTTACAACCACACTATTTTTAGAGTATATCGTTAAAAGAAAAGCCACATTTTTTTAGATACATAGGGGAGTTGGTTACAACCACGCTATTTTTAGAGGGTTCAAACTAGAAGGGTTGCTTCCAACAATAAACCAAAGAATGTTAAGCTTAGAGTTCAAACCAGAGGGGTTGCTTCCAACAATAAACCAAAGAATGTCAAGCGTAGGGTTCAAACCATAGGGGTTGCTTCCAATAATAAATCAAAGAAAACGAATGCAAATAAACCAAAATAGAAAAGGACTCAACGTTTACCATGTACCATAGGGATTATATAATATAATATTACATAGGGTGATAGGATTTGAGGACTTTTTTACACAATTTAACCCCAAACATAGAAATCACAATACCATGATACTTTCATATGCATAGAGCTTGAGTTATGATACTAATGCGTAGAGCTTGAAAAATAGTGTGATTTAAAAAAAAGGGCTTAGAACACTTTTGTATGCAAAAGCTATTGCCTCCAAAAAATTTCTTAATAGCCCTCAAAAAATTGAAAAATTAAAGTCTTAAAACTTAAAAATAAGTTATCAAAACACATCCCTCCATATGTTGTCCACTCATTCATTGGTGATATACACTCATTTTTCACCACCTCGCTTCCATTGTCACATTCAAATTTTGACACCTTCCATTTTTTATTGGTCAAAGACATAAATAGGTAAAAAAATAGTTTATGTGGCACATAGGAGTGCCATGTCAGCTATCACATTAGACAACTAATTACTAGTCTGTAAAAATGCCTAACAAAGTGTGTTGCATGGAGTTCTATGGGGCACCAAAAGGGTGTCCCTTCAGAGGCGCTAGCCTCCAAGGTTTTCCCTCAAGGGTTGGCCCACACTAATATGAGAGAGCCCTATTGCTAACTTGTCATTTTGCACTTTGAGATTTTATCTTTGGTGAGGAGTTTTGGGTTCACCAAGGGCTTTATAGATTTCCTTAAATCTAGTTTTATGTGTTCAATTTTTTCAAACACCTAAGGTTTTTTCTACCCTACTATTTAATATACAAAATGCTAAGGATACAATGCAAATGTGAAGACAAATATGCATAAAATAGGGTGCTAACCTATATGCAATTTTTTTTTGATGAATGCTAACTAAAACAAGTGTTACAAGAAACTATCCTAATGCAATGTTACATGCAATTCAGGTTGAATGTCTAATGAAAAGAAATAAAATTTTAAGCTAAACTCAAAATTCTTTTTTATTTTCCCTTATATGTGATATAAGAGAAAACATAAACATGCAAAATCAACAAACAATCTATGCTAAGAATAAAAATAGAGAGAAGAAAATATACTTACATGTTCCAATGATTGTTGCAAATACATCGCCTATGCTCGAATCTATTGCCTAATGAATATGCCACCTATAAATTTTTAGTTTAAGAATTGTTAAACGTGCAAAAATAGAGAATACATATGGATCAAATTTTGGGGGCCTACTAAACGATGATAAGTTAAAGACAATGAGAAGTGGAAGACTTCTTAATTGGCATAGTTAGGCCCCCTATTGCATACACAAAATCAAAATTTAACCTTGGAAATGAATGCAATAGTATTTGTAATGAATCTATCGCCTAAAAATTTATTACTAGCAGATTTGGTTGAGATGACAGAGATAGATTGATAGGAGGCTCAAACAAATAGATGGGTTATAAAGGATGGAAACAAGTTGCATAGAGGTGAATTAGGTAAAATGGATACCAAATTACTAAGGAGATCTAAGATTGGAGTGTAGGGGATAAATCCAACATTTGAAGTGGTTATAGGTGGTATATTTGATTCTATGAAAGAAAAAACTAGATGGGTTTTGGCCTAGGATCCTAAGGCTATGATAATCTACAATGAATATGCTACTTGAATAGAGTATAGGCAACAAATTCATTTTTGGTAGAGGAAAAGGAAAAGGGTGAACCGACAAAGGCTACAAGGCACTGTTAAGGATGCTCATAGAGTCCTAGTGTCGATATCCTATCCCATAGGCCTCCTAAAATGGCGTACAAAGGTTTATTAGATGCTTAATGATGTAAAAGAATTTGTTAGCTACAAATAAAATAAGAAGAAGAATAAAGGTATAGATGACTGATCTAAAATAACAAATAATATCTAAAAGGAAAGATATGGAAGCAATACAACCAAGATCAATACTAAGTACCTCCTTTCTCCTTTTCAAAAAACCACACCACTTGAATATGGGTGGCCTTAAGAGCTTGAAGATGGCAAAAAAATGCAATAGAACACATAAAACTTAACAAAAGACCTTCAACAATTTTAGTTGCATTTCGATGTTGGAAAGATTTTTTTCATGCCAAGAGCTATCCCAAGGGGATAATTTATAGAAAAATACTTGCTTGGATGAGGGGTGAGTTTGGATGATTTGGAGTTGATTGAACTACCACCTACCCTAATTAGTAGTGGAAGGTTGATTGGGAGGAGTCAAATTAGCTATCCCTTGATTGGGGTTGATGGGAAAGGTGGGGGAAAGTTAGTCACTTTCCTCCCTTAATTGATGATTGTACTACAATGATAGAGAGGGCTGAGAAAGCTAAGTATGCCTTGATTGGTTGCTATAGGTGGGGCTAGAATGTTGGTTGTGCACCTAGCACAAATATGCCACCTACACATATGCTACTAGCAAATCCATTTAGTCAATAAATTTATTATCTAGAATGTTGGAAGAGCTATAGATTCATTGCTAGAAAATTTTCTCTAAGATAATGAATTCATTACTAATTTATTTTGGTTGTAAATATGGGGTTGAGGCAATCAATATGGTTGAATTGATCATTCTTGTGTCTTCATGCCAAAATTGATTTAAATTGGGTGATCCAATTTTAGGTATCTATAATTGCCCCTTTTTGGGTGTATTCAAAATAATAAATGCATGAAAAAAGTTGTAGATACCTCTAGGTTTTTAGAAAAATAAAAATTTTAAGCTTCGATTGATTAATGCAAAGTGAAATATACAAAAATTTGCTTGTAGAATGCAAAATATGACATAGGATTTTAGAGGGTAACCTTTATGCCATGGCTAAAAGAAAGGGCCTAAACTGGTTTACGCCTAATGTTGGTGCCCACTTGAGTTCTTAAGGGACAAATAGGGTCCTAATATAACTCAAATATATTGGGTAAGAGACCAGAGAAGAGGAAAATATTTATCCAAATGGGGTAAAATAGAGTGAGAGCCAAGAGGAGAGGTCATTTTCATTGCTTGTAAGATGAGAAAAGTGTCATGGAGAAAATCCAGGGCTTGGTAGAATGGTGCAGTAGAGATAACTAATGTATATATTGGACCTAGTATGGGGAGCGTTAAGACCTATTAGGGCTTAGGAAAAGGTATGGTCAAAACCCATTGGCTCATTTTTTTAAATTTTTACTTTTTAAGATTCAGGTGTTGTGGTCGACATATTTGCACTTGCATGGAAAATCTTCCATCGTGAATCTATTGTGTAGGAGATGAATTTATGAAACCCTAGGTGCCAATTAATTTGTGATTGGGTGAAAAATTTTCCATGGTAGCAAATTTGCATAAAGCCTTCAAATTTGTAGAGGGGTAGGAATGATTGATTTTATTGGAGAAATCTACCTTTGTTTTTGCTCTTTTGTGCATGTAGGTTATGGATATCTTAGAGTGTCAAGACAAGTGATCATAGACCCTATAGTTGATGTTGGATGCCATGACACCAATAGATAAGGCTATTATTAATGCTATCGAGCTAGGGTATCTATTGATGATGCCATGTGTTGAGCTAGATCATGCTTTGTTGATGGCACCAATAGAGTGGTGGCATTTTGAGTATGCCACCTTTCTCCTATTGATAGGGAAGATGTTTATCACTTTGTAGGATGTATAGAGGATCCTCTAAATACCATTTTAGGGTGCCCCATTTCACATGATCTAGGATTAGGCTCGAGCTCTTTAGAGACTCATATGGGATCCATAGTTTTAGCTTAGGTAGCTTGACATTGATATCAATGTCATATTTAGGCAGGGCAACTAGAAAAATTCATAGTTATGTTATGTGATGAGGTTTTAGGCTTGTTTATTGGGAATACCATTAAGATATTGATATAGTGGGGTGGTACAAGATCATTAGTTGGATGAGGGATGATAGGTATAGTTCACATGGGGCCCCTTTGTTTTGCATAGTCTATATCAAACCCTCCACCAGGTTGTATACAACAAAAGCATGAGTCTAGCATGTTGCAAATTGCTATAGGTATGGGAGTGGGAACACCTAGCTATTAGATGACTAACTAGGTTACCTAAAGATGTGGTCAAGGCATAAGTTCTCATAGGGTTTAGGTGGGATCATGCCCACAAGACAGTTTGAAGGCCTTTTAGAGGTGTTTTGATGGTAGTGGATTATAGATGACTTGTAGGTGTATCAAGTGATAAAGCACCAATGGAGGGGACATCCTAAGTGGGATGAGGATGGCTTCTAGTTGGCCTAGGTTAGGAGGATCATATGGCTATAGGGAGCTTGAGGGGAGTTTGAGCTTTACCAACCAGACTAGATTCTACACCATTTTGGTCTTCCCTAAGGGATTTCAATGATGGAGGAGATATGGTTTTAGCGAGTGATATGAGAAAGAGGGAGGGGTTTTAGGGACCTCTCCAATCCCAAGAGCTTCCAAGAGGAGTATGTATATGATCCTCTAGTGGAAGGTCTAGGAGTTGATAACATTGGGAATATCCTTAGATATTTATAATGGTAACTACTAGATTTGTCTGACAATGGTTACTCCAACACTTTGATGGCCATAAATGGGAGTCTAGGCTAATCTAATTACATGTTGTGACCTTTGAGAGCTGTGAGAGAGATTGAGGCAAAGAATAAGGGATGGTTCAATGGTAGGAAGAGCCTTGGTTTCTTTGCCTATCAACATTGAGGTTGGCCTGAGCAAGATAGTGAAGGAGGTTGTCCTATAGGAAAGGGATGTGATGGCAAGGAAGCTACAACTACTTCAAACCCAACTAGACTAGGCTTTGAGAGCGGGATGCAACCTAGTCTAAGAGAGATTAGGCCAAGGTATAGAGGGATTAAGCCAAGGTAGAGAGAGAGACTAGAGGATGTAAGAGGTATCTCAACTTAGGTAGGAGAGGGATGTTATGGCTAGGATCACAACAATAGGATCTAGGAGTAGTGATATGGTTGTTTGGCTCATGGAAGACCATTTAGCCTAGATACAAGCACATTGGGAAGCAAAGGTGAAGAAGAGAAACCATTACAGGGTATTATACCATGCAATAGTTCCTCTAAAGTAGAGGTATCCATCATCGATGATGTCATAATCTTGATCTGGTTCATGAATAAGGTCAATGACTAGCACCTCCAAACAATCAGTGCATCCACCAATTAGACTAGTGGAGGGTGGATCAGAGACTTAAGCTTGGTTGTGAGGAATTTGGTTATATTGTTTTGTAGTTATGCAACATGGGGTACCAATTTTGTTGCTTAAGTACCCTAGCCAACTAAGTCTAAGTGTACCTTTTTGAGTGAGTGTGGTACACCACACTGATGTATGATAGATAATTATAATATATATAATGATCCTTATTCATATAATGTGTTTTAATGTTTGTTGAGTTGATGTGATGTGAAACTTAATATTAGTTTTGTGATTGAGCAAATGGATGTTGGTGAGTAACAATAATGTGTTATGCTAATTATTATAGGCATACATGATTATAGATTTGATTTTGGAATTGATTTAGAGTTTTTAGCAAATTATTTTCATTTAGAAATTTCTAAGGTTCAAAAAGTTAATATGATTTTGGCAAGTTTTCAAAATGGATTTCTACTAGGAAATAATGCAAAATATAGTTGTGATTACATGAATATAAGTTGATGAAGAGGTTGTATGTTAATTTGGAAAGTTACTTGTAATTTATGGCAATGATTTGAAAATGTTATGATTTTACCACATTAATGGACATTTTTTGTTTTGGAATAAACTAATTAAAATTTAAAAATGATTTGGTTTTTGTGATTGAAGGTATGGGTTTTGTTTGTGGATATGTAGGAATTGTTTTGGGATGGTTTTCCTAAGGTTAAGAGGAGGAGAATTATTTTTCATAAAATTATTTTATTTGTGAAAAATAGGGCTATTACATGCATCCAATTTTGCTTAGTGTTATTGCATTTTTAAGCAAGTTGCTTAAAAGGTGTAAAATAGGCTCATCAAAGAGCATCTGTTTATAGGGTTTATTTAAAACAACCTAAAAAATTGATGATTTTTAATATTTTTATGTCATTAGTCCCTAAGCGGTGGCTTTTTAGCCTAATTAATAGACAAAAACTTAGGCAACTATAATTGATTGCTTTTAGGTGTTTATACCTTTGGACAATTTATGTCTATAATTTTTTTCTTGCTTGCTATTAAGAAGCTACTCTTCTATCCTAATTAACGGACAAGTGTATAGATGAGCATGCTCGATTGTTTTTAGGTAGTCTACATTTTTGGATAGTTTATGTCCTTAGAAATTCTTGATTGGTCCTAAGCGGTGGCTCTTCTATTCTGAATAATGGATAATTGCTTAGATGAGCATGCTTGATTGCTTTTAGGAACTTTATACCTTTGGATAGTTTATGTTCTTATAATTTGATTCATACATTCTATCTTCGTATAATAAATACTATGATACTTTTACTTTTTGGATAATATGTCCATATAATAAGTGTTATGGGACTTTTTCTTTGGAAAGACTATGCCCATATAATAAATGTTATGGGAATTTTTATTTTTGGACAATCTATTTCTATGTAGTAAAAGCTATGGGACTTTTGCTTTGGACAATCTATGTGCATATTGCTTTTATTTTGGACAGTTCATGTTTGTATTGTGCTTTGGACAATTAGTGTTCTTATTGTTGTGTTTTGAATAATTAATGTCCTTATTGCTTCGATTGTGTTTAATTCCCCTAGTTACAAGGCTTATTTAGACAATCCTTGTGAGTGCTAGCTAAATACGAGATCTTACCATCAGTGATATTTATGTCACAAGATATTTGTCATTTGGCACATTTAAAAAGGTAATAATTCTAAGTGCTTTATTAGGTTTTAAGAAAATAGAATTTCGTTGTTCATCCCCTTGTAATTTAGCAAAGAAAATGTGATAAAATTATCAAGGTTTTACTTGAGCCCTTCATTAGGCCTTGTGAGAGGGTGGGGTCTACTTGTTCCATCACTTGGTAGGTACTAATAAGAGGGCTCAATTTAAGAAATTAATATTATTGAGGGTTAGAGGTTAATGTGATATTTTTCTATGAAATATAAAAAAAGATAGACATCATTTGGTAAGGTGGTAGTTGTAGAAAAAGATGTGGAATAATATTGATTAGTATTTTTAGGGAATATGTGCAAAAATAAAAGCATTGAAATTCATGGCCCATGATAACTATGGACTAATTTTAACCAATGGTATGTGCGTGTCCATCATACTCTAGTCAATAGTTTAAAATAATTATAGTTCTTACTAACAATATGTGAATGCTAATGCATACATAAACTAATTTGCCTAAACTCATTGATACAACAAAAATGCAAGTAGTTCATGCTAACATGAAAAGAAGCAAAGCAATATGAATTTTAAGAAATCATCCCTAGATTTTGACACCCAATGCATATAAATTTATACTTAGTTTAGGTTCTTTATTACATCTCGATGACTTTTTAAGAAAGTACCTAATGTAAATGTAATGCAAATATAAAGAAAATAAGCTAGTGTTATCTTTATCTTAGCAATCTCTTTTGGTAGATTTTTCAGCCATGGTAACTATTTTGTGAATATAACAAGGATGCCTTGTATTGGCATCATGTTATTATCAAAAAAACATTTTTGGAGAATATTAAATTATTTGTTACATGCTAATATACCTTCATGGTACATTATGATACAATATAAATAATAGATTAGGATGCGTGTCTATAGTATAGGTGTGTGATTTATATTTCCCTTATGTAAGTGTTTATGTGTAGGATGCACACAAGTGTCATGTAATAAAGTGTGCAAGTAGGAGTGTGCATGTGTCATAGAATAGAGTGTGCAAGTAAATAGATAGTCAAGAGTCATGTATACAAGTGGTAAGATGTGAAGCCAAAAGGCATGAGAGGTTTGTATTATGTGTGGAATAGGAAATGTTGTATCTCCTGAATATGTGAGAGAGCAATACACAAAGAGTCCAAGAATCACCTTCCTAACATTATATTATGGAGACAAAGATCCATAAAATGTATTTGAATGTAGAGCAAATCCCAAGATTGTATATTTGACTCATCAATAATATTGTGAGTATTTTCATTTAACAATACTATAACATTGTTGAATTTTATATTGATTTATATGAATTTTATTTGCATTTATATTATTCTATGATTAAGTCTTCATACATGTTTTATATTTTATATGATCTTGGTTATCTAGGACCTGTGATAATCTAGCTAAAAATCCAACAATGATATTAGAGCCATTGTGATTAGTTTCTACTCAAATCCACTTTGAGTGGAGAAAGCTATAATTAGGCCAAGTATCTTGGAAAACAGTCTACAAAGTTGACATCCAGGAAAAACAAAAAGTTTGTTAGGAATTATCTAATAAATTGACATTCAATCCAAGACTAAGCTTAGAGAATTATGCTATTAGAGATATTTTTTCTCATTTGGAGTGAGAAAGATTTGAAGAAAAAGGTTGCAGAATAGAAGCTAGCATTAGGGAAGAGAAATTTGGTATGAATTTAAATAGAGCCACATGAAGTAGAAATTGACCCGTATTGTATTTGAGTTTGACTCAAATAAGATTGGGATCTGAACTGCTATCCTTGAAGAGAAAGAAATTATTAAAGCAACTAGGAGATTGTGCGAGATCTAGGAGCAAGATTTGGACCTAGAAAAATTAAGGATTTGTAGCAATATTGGACATAGACCACATGAGCTTGGATGCACAATGAAATTTTCTAGTAGAATCACCTAAGGGAGTCAATAAAACCTACATACATTTGGATATGTTCAAACATAAGTGTATAAGAAAATGTTGTTGCATGTTGCTTTGAGGGTCAACTTTGAATAAAGTTAGATGTGAGGGAGCAATAAAAAGTCACCCTAATAAACAAGGATTCTATTAGAAAATAGAACCATCAAATTTGTGGATCAAACCACCAAGAAAAATAACTTAAAGAGGCATTGCACCAGAAGATAGAAAGTTATTAAGTTTTCAAAAGAAGAATTCCAACAAAGAGGATTAGATTTAAGCTAATATCAAAGAGTCGAGTTGATAGGGTGTGATAGTTATTGTAGAAGGAAGAGAACAAAAAGAAGAAAAACTACTCTAAAGGGAGGTTTTCCTATTTGGAGGTAACAAATTTCAGCTACTATAGGAGATGTGAGACGTCACAATTTGGCATTGAGAATACAAACTCTAAGTAAGAAAGTTTGTCCAGATTGCTAAGGAATGAGTGGAGGAAATATTTCCATATTAGTCCATCCTAAGTAAGGTGTAGAGGAGATCCACTCTACATAAATTAGTCCTTGGTTGCTAAAGAAAGAGTGGAGGAAATATTTATGTTATAACATCATTAATGCATTTGGAAGAAGCCTCAAATTACTATCACTTAAGATTTGAAAGAGAGTAACATTATCTATAGAATTAAAAGAATTTGGAATGAGAAGACTAAATCTGGTAAGAGCCAAGAGAGTAGAGCCTAAAGAGTTGAAAAATTGAAGGTGAGTTGTTGATCATTTACAATTTTTTTGGTAGGTAAAGAAATGATTTTAATTAACTGTCGGGTTGAAGGGACCCAATCCCTAATACATAAGGCAATCAGAATACCGATAATACAAAAATTGAAACATCCCAGAGCCAAAGGGATGAACATGAAAACCACCAACAACCTGTGAAAGCATCAAATGAACTAAAAAAAGGAACTGGACAAGAGAATTAAAACATGCATACAAAATTAAAACCATAACGATGTGGAACAAGCAACAACACAAATTTGAAAACTTCATGAAAAAACATTCGTCGATAAACCTACTCCTAGAATTACTAGGAATCATCTTCATCCTCATGTTTAAAAACATTGTTCTGGCTCTTTGTAAGGAGAGCATTGAGGGCAGCCAGGAGTTCATGAAGCTCCTTGATGGTGTGCGAGAAAATAACGCACGTCTCCTTGACCATATTGACTGCTACCGTAAGTTGCTCCATAGCACTGGAAATGTGATCGATGGTCTTGGTTCGAAGCTTAACACCAGTGTCAAACCTATCATTTTCCTTGTCATCTACAATGACCTCTAGTGTGGATTAGATTACGTCAACACCTTTACTTTTTAGGCGTCGTGAGATTCTATGTGGAGTAGAGCGAACAAATTTTCTTTTGCTCCTCAAGGGTCTACTTATAACTTCAACATCAGGTGCATGGGGCTCCACTGGGACTAAATCATTGGGCTTTAATGTGGTAACTTCATAATCCTTGTTGTTGGCTTCATTAGGGTTGTCTAGAAAAATATTGGGAGACCAACAGAAGGGGTAGCAAACTGGAGGGGATCAGACACTTTAGCAGAAGGACCACCCAAAAAAGAAACAACACCAGAGGGCTCAGTTGGAGAATTGGGATCAAGGGAATCAGGAACAATGGCTAGCTTAGGGGTGGACACAGGAATTTGTGGAGACATCGGGGGCTTAATTATCGGTTGATACAAGAGAGCATGTTTATAAATAACTAGGAATAAACCCTGGTGTGAAGGATACTTGCATGTTTTCTTATCCCTGTAGTTTTCAATGGTAAGACTCATGGACCTAAATAGGAAGTCAAGGATGCTAATAGGCTTGATGTCTCGTAGATGATTAATGAAGGCAAGGTGGAAGGATCGGAGGGGGCCGTTGACATTATCCACAATGATATACTATAAAATGGGGATAATGACCAAAGGGCAAGGGAGAGAGGAGCGGTTAACTCCACCCTTGACCCAGTTCAAATATTTGCATTTTTCAAGAAATTTGTCTTTTTCTTCTTTAAAGTTATGGTGGTCCCATCTCACCATCTGACCCTTGGAAGAAAACCCAAAAATCTCAGACAAAAGATGGATATTGACCTTAATTCAGATCCCACAAACTTGGACCATGCCATCTTTCTACGAACTAATAAACTCGCTAGTGACTCCATCACTAATACCATCGAAGAGCTTGAAAAAGGGAGTGAATCCCTTGGCTCCAAGCAAAGCATCAACAATAGGATCAAGCTACAACACTAAAGGCTCGATAATGACTACATTGATGAACAGACGAAAGTAGAAAGAGGACCAACATAGGTAAACAATGGAAAAGATGCCAAACAACAAATGAACTTGATCAAGAAGGTGGTGGATTTTGAAGGTGTGCCAAAAGCTACAAAATAAGAGAGAAAAAGACAAAAGGGGCTTTTTGATGCAGATTGGAAACCCAACCATAAGATAATGACAAAGGAACACATCAGCTAGAGCACGAGGAAGGTAAATGGTTCAAAAAAGGATAAGAAAAGGAGGGATGATAGGGTTGAAGGGACCAACTAACAAAGCGGTATGTGCGGTGCAAATGGCAAACATGTGACATGGTTGGAAAAGCTAAAAGATGGACTTAGCATGATGAGAGAGAAAGGGGTAACTAATGTGGAGGCACGAGGATTTGGAAATATACCAAGAAGACTTAGAAGCTACTATGTGATCTAAACGATCCTCTTAGAGAGAGATGCAATCAAAATTTTGAGAGATAATGATTAATTCGAAAGGTAAACAATTGACCATGGTGTTAATGGAAACACCCGTGGTGTTGAGGAAAACACCTTTGGTTAGACACTTGTTGTCATTGGAGATATTTGTCAAAGTCATTTTTAGCAGTAGTGATAATGTCTTAAGAGAAAGAGTATTCCCAAACAATGAAGTTGTTCTGATTGGCTACCATGTTAGCCAGTAAATTTGCAACCATGTTGGCCTCCTTGAACACGTGCTAGATTATGCTGAGCAGAAAATGATTCATAATATATTGGCTCTCCTATATAATATTTAGAATATTCCATCATGACTTGGTGTTATTCTTAACATGATTAATCACATTTAGAGAATCCCCCTCGAAGATCATTGGGTTAGGTAGGTCTTTGCTAAGTTCTAGACTCCTCTAGAGAGCACGAGCTTCAACATAGTTATTAGACTGAAATCCCAAGTTTTCAATGAATGCTCTAATGATCTTGCCCTCATGGTCCCAGATGATTTCTCCAGCTCCAACATCTCTAGGATTTCCTTTAGACGACCCATCAAAATTTTCTTTGAGCCACCCTAGAGGAGGGGGGGTCCATTTGGCATCGATGCTACAGTTAGCATGAATAGGGGGTCTAGAACACTCAAAAGAAATGCTAAGGGATTTGAACAAGTGGGATTCCAATCTAGAAATAAGGATTTTTTAGTAGGGGACCAAATTTACATTCTCAATAGCAAAGCATATAGCTTTGTTGACCATCGCTTCTGGATCTCTGGATCGGTCATTGAAGATTCTGCTATTGCACTCAAGCTAGATTTACCATAGGGTATGATGCAGAGAAGCTTCCCATAGGAATTTAAGTCTGGGATTATGAAACACTTGGGTCCATTAGGTAAAAAGGTCAATAATTGATTGGGGCTAGATCCAATTGACCTGAAATATATTCAATATAATTGAAAAGGCATTATAGGAAAATGGACACTCAATTAGCAGGTGTTGAGTGGATTCCCAAGCTTGTAAACACATATAGCATATATTAGGCACCATGACGCCCCTCATGATAAGATTTTATATAGTGAGAATTTTATTTTTTATGGTTAACCATGATAAGTGAGTTACTTTTAGAATGATATGTTTAAGCCAAATTCTATTGACAATAGCAGGGGCAAGCTGATTATGTTGCAGGTCCTATGGAGAGTCAAGCAAAAGGAAGATAAACTTGATCGAAAAAGTACCATCATAACAACATTTCCATAAGGGATTTTCTTTTTCCTAGGACATAGGGATGAAGCTTGATCTAAAAATTGCTTGCAGTGAGATGATATATTTGTCAATATTTGCATCATTTATGTTGAAATTTAGTTGCTTCCATTTGGGGTGACCCTGATTTTGCACAATAAAATCTACAACTTTTGGTCCAAATCTGTGATCAGTGAGGGGCTTGAGAGCAACAATTTCTTGGTCATTGATAAGAGGCTCATCCTTGGCCCATGTGTCATACCAAAAATCAATGGTTTTCCCATATTCGAGTTACCATCTGAATCCTTTTTGAAGTAGGGGTCTAGTTTGAATGATTGAGCGCCAAAAGTGAGACCCCATTTGAGGAACTTCATCATCCATAAAAGTATGATGCTACAAATATTTCCTTTTAACAATTGAGATCCATTCCAGATTTTCATTTGTAAAAACCTTCCAAGCCTGCTTAGCTAAGAGAGCATGATTCATTTTGTTAATCCTTCAAAACTCGAGGCCACCCTTATATTTCAGAGAGCAAACTTTGTCCCAAGCCACCAAGTGAAATTTCTTCTGATTGTCAACTCCAACCCACAGGAAATGTTGGCAATTTTGGGTACTTTGGGTACATTGCCTTTGCTCAAATGTATAAGTTGTCATTGATGTCAAGAAGCTCTTGAAGGAATTTGATTTAATGTCAAATAATTTGTTTTGATGAAGGTTACGACATGACAAGTTCAAAGGTTATTCAGAGCATGGACAGTGAGTTTCCAAGAAGACCATAGTGGCCCATTTGCAAAAGATCAAAGAAAAAGACAAGTAAGAAAAGTGTCGCGATATCGTGACATATACAAGGCAAGAAAAACAGTCGCGATTTCGCGACATGTTAGAGGAGAGAGAAAGAGCAGGAAAAACTATCGTGATTTCGCGACATGTTGGAAGAGAGAAGAAGCAGGAAAAACTGTCGCGATTTCGTGACATGTTGGCAGAGAAAAAGGCAAGTGGAAAAACTGTCGCGATTTCGCGACATGTTGGCAGAGAAAGAGAGCAAGGTGGAAAGTGTCGCGATTTCGCGACATGTCGCATTTTCGCGACTTGAAAAGAGCAAGAAGGCAGAGAAGGAAAAGTGTCACGATTTCACGACATATTGCAAGGAAGGTTGTACGGACGAAAAAGTGTCACGATTTCACGACATATTGCAGGAGAGAGAGTCCAAAAGAAAAAGTGTCATGATTTCATGACATAATGCAGAAGAGAGAGTCCATAGTGTGAACTGTCGCGATTTCATGACAAGTTCGAAGAGAGAGAAAGTAACACGAAAAGTGTCACGATTTCGCGACATGCTACAAAGTTCAAAGTGAGAACTGTCATGATTTCGTGACATGCTATAGAACTCGAAGTGAGAACTATCGTGATTTCGCGACGGGTTACAAGGAAAGCGTACGGAAGCTGAAAGCGTCACAATTTTGTGATAGGTTGAAGAAAAGCGTATGGATGCAGAAAGTGTCATGATTTCGTGACAGGCAAAAAATATAGCAGACGAAAGCTAAAGTGTCATGATTTCATGACAAAAACTGAAAGTAGGTCTTCTATAGGTGAAGTGTCACGATTTCGTGACAAAAGCAGAGAGGAAGGTTATGAAGACAAAAGTGTCACGATTTTGTGATAGAAGTGAAGACGAAGTCTATAGAGGCAGAAGTGTCGTGATTTCGTGACAAAAGCAGAAAGGAGGTCGACGAAGGGAGAAGTGTCGCGATATCATGACAAAAGCAAAGTTGATGCTGACAAAGACAGAAGTGTCACGATATCATGACAAGAACTTAGTTGAAGTCGACAAAGGCTGAAGTGTCGCGATATCACGACAAAAGCCAAAAGAAAGTGTACGGTTGCAAAGGTGTCATGATATCACGACATGTTGTAGTTTCACGACAAAAGCTACAGAAGAGTTACAGAGGCATTTGAAGCCGACAAAGTTAAATGTGAGCCGACAAAGTTTAGGGTTGTGCAACCGACTAAAGATTAGGGTTACAGCCGACTAAGATTAAGGTTTTGATCTTGAAAGTGTTATTATAAAAGGTAGGCTATTTTGAAGAGTTGTGACATCGTTGTTGCGACATTCGTAGATAGAGCGTAGAGTGAGAAGTTCGATCATCGAGAGCAGAGTGCAAAATTTGATCAAAGTGTGCAGAGTGAGCGAAGAGTCATGGTGAATTGTTCTAGTGTCGCTATGTTTGCGTAGATAGTGCAAAGGTTGAAGTTCGACCAAGTGTGGCTATGAGTGCACAAAGAGAGCAAAAGGCGCAGAGAGCACAAAGGGCAAAGATGAACATGGAGTGCTACTGTATGGGCATAGAGTGTGCGAAGATAGTGCAGCTTGTGTGCAAGAGGATTGATTTGTTCAAGTGTTGGACAGATCCAAGAGAGGAAGACTTGTACTAGACCGACCGACTATGTTTGGTACAGGTTTCTGAGCTGCTGTGGACGTGATCATAGAAGGCAGAGGTCTCTTAGGCTAAGCATTGAGGACAGGAGGTCTTCGGTGGAAAGGAGTTCCACGTGCTGGCAAGAGGTAGAGGCAGTTGATCTTCTGAGGGATCATTTCCAGAGCAGAGGGGAAGGTATCTCCTTTGAGCAGAGGCTCATAAATTCAGATAGAGGGGAAGGTATCTCCTTTGGGCCGAGGCTCATAAACATTGTAATTGGGAAGGATTCCCAAAGAACTTTGAGATAACTTTTAGAGAAAAGTTTTGTGGACGTAGCCTAGCCATTCTGGGTGAACCACGTTAAAATTGGTGTCACTTTGTGGATGATATTGTGCATTGTTTTGATATTGCTTTGGGTATATTGCTTTACTGTTTTGAAGTATAAAGGAAAAAGTAAAAAGAGGTCTTATACTTGTTCACCCCCCTCTCAGTATAAGCTTGTGTTCTTCAATTGGTATCAGAGCGGGTGCCTTCGAAAAGTTTAACAGCTTGAAGGAAAAGCTAGTAAAGAACACAATGGATTATTCAAGTGGCAATGCAACACCTATTCTTGATGGATCAGATTTTGGTCTTTGGAGTGCAAGGATGAAGGTTCATCTAATGGCACTTGGGAATGAGGTTTGGGAAGTGATTGAAGATGAGTACACTATTCCTAAACATGGTCCTTATACTAAAGAAGAAAGGCTCCTACATCACAACAATTCAAAAGCAATGAATGCAATCCTGAAAGGCTTACAGAAAGCATATCTCACCAAAGTGATTCACTGCAAGACAACTAGTGAAATGTGGAAACACTTGAAGGTGGTTCATACAGGTGATACAAATGTCAGAAAGGCCAAGTTGAGACACTTCAAAGGTATGTTTGAACAACTCAAGATGAATGATGATGAAAATATTAGTGACTACATGCTTCGTATGGATGAGGTTGTTAACTCCATGAAAGACTTAGGTCTTGAGCTTGCTGAAAATGATGTTTGTGATAAGATTTTAAGATCTCTTCCTAATAGATTTAGTGAAAAGATTTTTGCTATTGAGGAAGCTAAAGATTTGGATAAGTTGAAAAAGGATGAGCTCCATAGTATACTTGCAGACATTTGAGTTGAGAACTCAAGTGAAGGTTGATGTCAAGAAAGAGGCAACTTTCAAGGCTACCAAGAAATCCAAGGGTAAACAACTTCAAGAGAGTGATGAGTCTTCTAGTGATGAAGAGGCATATTACAGCAAGAAAGGCAAGTTCTCTAGAAAGCACAAAAGCGTGAAAAATATAAGATGTTTCAATTGTGGAAAGTTTGGTCATTATGCTACCGACTGTACTGTTCCCAAGAATGAAAGTGATGAAGATAAACAGGATTCTAAGAGCAAGGATTCTGAAAAGCACAAGCATCACAGGAAGAACAAATATGAGCACAACAATCAAGGAAAGAGGTATTCTCACAAGCACAAGAAGAGTTTCTACCTAGACAAAGCAAGTAAGTGTTCTAGTAGTGATAGTGAAAGTTCTTCAAGTGATGATGAAAATGAGATGTTGTTCATATCAGAAAAAGAGGAAGAACCAAAACATAGATTCATTATCATGAAATGTCTTAGATGTGGAAATTTTGGTCACCTTGAGGATGATTGTACAAATAATGATTTGGTTTCTAGTATGTATGAGGATGCTTCAAAAAACTATAAGGAAGATGCTTGTATGGTTTTTGAAAAAGGTAGCACCTCTAGTGATAAGAAATCTAAAAAAGGCTTTGATGATTCAGAAAGCAAACAAATAAAGGATCTTGAAAGTGAACTTATTAATGCTCTTAGTGCTTTGAAAAAGGAAAGAAAGAAGAATGCTAGACTCAAGGATAAGTTAGATGAATGTTGTATGGAGAGAGATGATCTTATAGAAAATCTTGATTTCTCTATAGCTAAGACACAAGAACTCAAGGATGAGTTAGAGTCTAAGGTTCTTGAGTATAGTGAGTTAGAACATAAAATGGCTTCTTTGAAAGAGGAAACTAAAGAGTACAAGGATAAGCTTTACAGGTTTCAAGATAGCTCCAAAAAGGTTAAGTCACTCATCAAAGGTCAAAGAAAGACAACAGATAAAACAGGCCTTGGTTTTGTTAAGCCACACAAGGAACAAGTTGGAGAGTCTAGTAAGAGACTCCAAAAGGAAGAGAGTTCTGATGAGGAAAGTATTTCAGATCATGAGTCCTTGAATGATAGATGCGCAGAAATAGAAAACAGAATTCAGAATGAGAAGAAGAAGTTTTCGGGACCCAAGAGGTCAAATAAAGGAAAATTTCAAGGCAGATGTTTTGCGTGTCACAGGTTTGGTCACATGGCTTCACATTGCATGGCTCAAATGAAGAAGGTAAATGACAATTTTAGAAGTGCTAGTTTCTTTCAAGGGTATTGCTACTCTTGTAAACAGTTTGGGCATAAGGCAATTTTTTGCAAGGCTAATAACAGGAACAGGGTTAGTCAGAACAGGTGGATTCAAAGAACAGGTATGCCTAAAAGAAATAACATTGTTACTTGTTATAAGTGCAACAATGAAGGTCACACAACTAGATAGTGTAGAGCTGAACTTCCAAGGTACAGGAATAGGAACAGTGGTATGAACAGGTCCAAGGATCAAGGCATGGATAAGAACAAGAATGATAACAAGAACAGGAACAGTGATAGGAACAAGAACAGGAATATGGACAAAGAGTTCAAGAGAAGGCCCGACAAGGAAGTTATAGACGCTGATGATGATCAGTGCCTAATGGGAGTTTTACTCCCACCCCAAAATTAATCACCTCATCAGGAGGTGGGGGAGGGACTAAGCTAAGAGGCTCATTCTTAGTCCCGAGCCCCAAAGGTGACCCTTTGCCATTGATGACAAAGGGGGAGAGATATGAGTAAGGGGGAGAGCTTCAAGTGAAGAGGAGAGCTTCAAGTCAGGGGGAGCAAAACTTCAAAGGAAGATTCTCAGTTGTTAGCACGGTTGGTTTCAGTTTTGGCTCTTGAGAAGTGTTTTCAGTAAAGGTTTGCCATCAATGACAAAGGGGGAGATTGTTGGCAATTTTGGGTACTTTGGGTACATTGCCTTTGCTCAAGTGTATAAGTTGTCATTGATGTCAAGAAGCTCTTGAAGGAATTTGATTTAATGTCAAATAATTTGTTTTGATGAAGGTTACGACATGACAAGTTCAAAGGTTATTCAGAGCATGGACAAGTGAGTTTCCAAGAAGACCATAGTGGCCCATTTGCAAAAGATCAAAGAAAAAGACAAGTAAGAAAAGTGTCGCGATATCGCGACATATACAACAGGCAAGAAAAATAGTCACGATTTCGTGACATGTTAGAGGAGAGAGAAAGAGCTAGAAAAACTATCGTGATTTCGTGACATGTTGGAAGAGAGAGAAGAAGCAGGAAAAACTGTCACGATTTCGCGACATGTTGGCAGAGAAAAATGCAAGTGGAAAAACTGTCACGATTTCGCGACATGTTGGCAGAGAAAGAGAGCAAGGTGGAAAGTGTCACGATTTCGCGACATGTCGCATTTTTGCGACTTGAAAAGAGCAGGAAGGCAGAGAAGGAAAAGTGTCACGATTTCATGACATATTGCAAGGAAGGTTGTACGGACGAAAAAGTGTCATGATTTCGTGACATATTGCAGGAGAGAGAGTCCAAAAGAAAAAGTGTCACGATTTCATGACATAATGCAGAAGAGAGAGTCCGTAGTGTGAACTGTCATGATTTCGTGACAAGTTCGAAGAGAGAGAAAGTAACACAAAAAGTGTCATGATTTCGCGACATGCTGCAAAGTTCGAAGTGAGAACTGTCACGATTTTGTGACATGCTGCAAAGCTCGAAGTGAGAACTGTCACGATTTTGCGACATGCAACAAAGGGAAGAGTTTGAAGTGAGAACTGTCATGATTTCACGATGGGTTGCAAGGAAAGCGTATGGAAGCTGAAAGCGTCACGATTTCGTGACAGGTTGAAGGAAAAGCGTACGGATGCAAAAAGTGTCACGATTTCATGATAGGTAGAAAAGATAGCAGATGGAAGTAGAAGTGTCATGATTTCACGACATAAATTGAAAGCAGGTCTTCTATAGGTGAAGTGTCATGATTTCACGACAAAAGCAGAGAGGAAGGTTATGAAGACAGAAGTGTCACGATTTCATGATAGAAGTGAAGACGAAGTCTGCAGAGGCAAAAGTGTCACGATTTCACGACAAAAGTAAAAGGAGGTCGACGAAGGGAGAAGTGTCGCGATATCGCGACAAAAGCAAAGTTGATGCTGACAAAGACAGAAGTGTCACGATATCACGACAAGAACTTAGTTGAAGTCGACAAAGGCTGAAGTGTCGCGATATCGCGACAAAAGCCAAAAGAAAGTGTACGGTTGCAAAGGTGTCGCGATATCGCGACATGTTGTAGTTTCACGACAAAAGCTACAGAAGAGTTACAGAGGCATTTGAAGCCGACAAAGTTAAATGTGAGCCGACGAAGTTTAGGGTTGTGCAGTCGACTAAAGATCAGGGTTACAATCGACTAAGATTAAGGTTTTGATCTTGAAAGTGTTATTATAAAAGGCAGGCTATTTTGAAGAGTTGAGGATCGTTGTTGCGACATTCGTAGATAGAGCACAGAGTGAGAAGTTCGATCACCGAGAGTAGAGTGCAAAATTTGATCAAAGTGTGCAGAGTGAGCGAAGAGTCGTGGTGAATTGTTTTGAGTGCCGCTGTGTTTACGTAGATAGTGCAAAGGTTGAAGTTCGACCAAGTGCGACTGTGAGTGCACAGAGAGAGCAGAGGGCAGAGAGCACAAAGGGCAAAGACGAACATGGAGTGTTGTTGTATGGGCATAGAGTGTGCAAAGACAGTGCAGCTTGTGTGCAGAGGATTGATTTGTTCAAGTGTTGGATAGATCTGACAGACAGAGGAAGACTTGTACTAGACCAACTGACTATGTTTGGTACATGTTGAGCTGCTGTGGACGTGATCATAGAAGGCAGAGGTCTCTTAGGCTAAGCATTGAGGACAGGAGGTCTTCTGTGGAAAGGAGTTCCACGTGCTGGCAAGAGGTAGAGGCAGTTGATCTTCTGAGGGATCATTTCCAGAGCAGAGGGAAGGTATCTCCTTTGAGTAGAGGCTCATAAATTTAGATTGGGGGAAGGTATCTCCTTTGGGCCGAGGCTCATAAACATTGTAATTGGGAAGGATTCCCAAAGAACTTTGAGATAACTTTTAGAGAAAAGTTTTGTGGACGTAGCCTAGCCATTCTGGGTGAACCACGTTAAAATTGGTGTCACTTTGTGGATGATATTGTGCATTGTTTTGATATTGCTTTGGGTATATTGCTTTACTGTTTTGAAGTATAAAGGAAAAAGGTAAAAGAGGTCTTATACTGTTCACCCCCCCTCTCAGTATAAGCTTGTGTTCTTTAGGAAACGTTTTTGAATTTGTTCAATCATGGTCCCAACTGTTGCAATGATTTTAAAAATTGATAGAAAATAAATAGGTATGCTTTGTAAAACTGACATGACAAGAGTAGCTTTACCCACCTAAGAGAGAAGGTCTCATTTCCATCCTGCAAGTTTCTTATGAAACCTCTCAATAACATTATTCCACATTATCTTGGCAGGATTACCCAAAAACATAGGTAGGCCTAAATATGTAGCAGGGAGGGCTGCAATAGAGCATCCCATGATATTTGCAAATTTGACTTGATGGGGCATGAGGGTATTTATGAAGTAAATTTTGCTCTTAGTGAAATTGATTTTTTGACCCATAGCTTCTTCATAGAGGTTGAGGATAGATTTGATTACTCTTGCCTCAAAACTGATGTTGTAGTCACCAACAGAGTATCATCCACAAATTGTTGGTGAGTTGAGGGTTGGAGGTTGGATGTAGCTTTGATGCCAGAGATCAAACCCATGGAGTAGGCATATTTTATGGCTCTTCCAAGGCTCTCAGCTAGGATTATAAAGAGGATGGGGGATAAGGGGTCCCCTTGTCTCAATCATCTAGTACTTGGAAAGTACTTTATAGCAGACCCATTTACTAGCACATAAAACCAAGAGGTGGAAATGCATTGCATGATCAGATTGACCCAGTCATAATGAAAACCAAACTTTTGAAGAACTTTGGATAGAAACTCCCTATTCACTCTATCAAAAGCCTTGTTCATGTCGAGTTTCAAAAATAAAGCAGACTTTTTGGACTTGTGGATAGAATGAATGAGTTCATGAGTGGTTATGACTCCATCCATAATATTTCTACCTTTAACGAAGCTTCCTTGACAGGGGTCAATCAAGGATGGGAGAATGCCCTTTAATCTATTGGCCATGGCTTTAGTTAATATTTTATAGATAATATTGCAAAGGCTTATGGGATGATAATCAGACAAGGCTTTGGAGTTAGGGCCTTTAGGGATGAGGGAAAAAAATGTAGAATTAACATCCCTGGGTATGACTCTAGACCTCTGCATTTCCTTGATAGCTTGGCAAAGGTCAGGGCCAATGATTTCCCAAAAGGTTTGGAAGAACCTTGGGGAGAATCCATCGGGGCTCGGAGCTTTGTATGGTTGCATAGAAAAGAGGGCTTGATGGATCTCCTCATTGCTAAAATGTTTTAACAGATTGGCATTCATGTTATCAATAATGATTATGGGAATGTGCGTGAGCGACTCCATAGCTTGAACAGATTGAGGACATGAATCTAATAGGGACTCAAAGTGAAGGACAACTGCGTCACAGATTTCATGAATATTGGAAGTGAAAGTGCCATCGTTTCTAATCAGACCCTTGATCCTATTTGCTCCTCTGTGCTTGAGCATTGAAATATGGAAAAAATTTGAGTTTGAATCTCCTTATTTCAACCACAAGTGCCTTGATTTTTGATGCCAAAAAGTCTCTTCCTTCTTCAAGATGTTATGGTATTCTGATAGAAGAAGTTTTTCTTCAATTCTCAATCTAGCATCCCCTTGACCTTGCTAAAACTGATTCTCAATTATTTGGAGTCTGTCCTTGATGTTCTGCTTGCTTTTGAATATATTGCCAAATATCTCTTTATTCCATACCTTCAATTTGTTTTTAATGGAATGCAACTTTTGAGTAACTTGGCTAGTGAAATATCCTGGAAAACTCTCTCCCCACAATTCAACAATGCATGCTCTCAAGTCAGGGTGCTGGATCCACATTGCCTCAAAATGAAAAGGAGTTTTGAAATGTGGTCTATTGGTAGATTCAAATATTAGGGGACTATGATCAGACCCAATATTTGGTAGAGCTTGCAAACTGGCATCTCCAAACAATAGTAAAGCATCCTAAGAAAGGAAAAAATGGTCAAGCCTTTCTTGAATGAGATCAACCCCCACCCTTCTGTTACTCCAAGTAAATTGGGATCCCCTTAGCTGGACATCCATTAGCTCATTTGTATCCACAAAAGTACTGACGTCCTTCGTGATCTTGGAAGTAATTTCTTTACCTCATTTTTTCTCAGAAGGAAAAAATGGAGCATTAAAATCTCCAACAAAAATCCAAGGGATATTGATAAAAGCATATTGCATCTAAGTGAGGGTATTCTAGAGGTTCAGTATTTCCTGAGGGATGTTCGGGGTATAGAAATTTGTCAGCACCCAAGATTGCCTTGAAATTAAATCATGAAAAAATATATTGGAAATTCACCCTTCACTTGAAATCACTCTTCCTTCCACTTTGGTTGGGTCCCAAAGGCAAAGGAGTCCACTAGATGATCCAAAGGTAGGGTTGTAAGAAAATTCACATTTTTTCCAGATGATTTTGGAAACTATAGGAGAGGTCTACATGCCTAATTTTGTCTCTTGCATAGTAAAAATTGTAGGATTTGACTCCTTTCGCATTGAAGCAACAAGTCTCTATTTTACTACTCCATTTAACCCTCTCGCATTCCAGGAGAGGATTCTCATTTGGAACTCTTGGAGGGTTTTCTGCCTCCTTTGCCTTGTTACGTAGGAGGTTTGGGTCTCTTTGATTCTTCTCTATTGGAAGTTACCAGTTCTTGAAAGAGAGTTCTTTGGGTGCCATTGGCTATGTCTTCTGCTATATCTCTATTTATTTTCTCAGTAGTAGAGGGTCTACCTTTATTTTTGTCACTTCCAACATCAATTAAGGATTTTTTGAAAATCTTGGTCTACTTAGGACTTCATGCTTCAGGAGAACCATGAGACATCCCTAGACTAGAAACCTCATCTTTTTGGGTATCGAGTGTGGGATGAGAAGATCCTGGCCTATTAGGGGATGGCAAATTAGGCGAGGGATCAGAGGGTGGTAGTGGGAGGTTGGACGATGGGGGTTGGGGAAAATCAAGCATGGCCAATGGAGATTTTGGAAGTGAATCAGGGGATGGATGAGGGGGTTGTAGGGGAGGGTTTGCCTTCACAGGTGATTGAACAGGAGGATTTGAGGTAGGGAATTCCTCTCTAGGAACTTCCTCACTATCATCATTTGAATTGAGATTTAATTTTTTGAATAAAATGAACTAATTAGAGAAAGCGAAAAGGGAACTTGCCTGATTCTTGTCACAATTTAGCTATGGAGGAGTAGGTTGCTTTTCTTCGAGATCATAACGAGGACCAAATTTTGACCTCATTCTCTGCATCTCTCCTTTAGGTGGGCATTGCATCTCCTATTGAGCATGCTGAGTGAGCCTCGGTTTAGAACACTGGTTTTGAAGGTGCCCTTGGGTGTGACACTCAGTGCAAAAGGAGGGTTTGTTCTCATACTCCACCACTTGGTATCTATGGTATGACCCATAAATCAAGTTCACATGGGTCAGAAGCTGGAACTCTAGGTTGGCATTGACAGAGATGCAAGCCTGCATCATCCTCAATCGAGCACACGTAGTAGGGTCAATAGTGACAAGCTCCCCAATAGCATGGGAAATCCCTTGGAGAACATCCTCATGCCAAAAATGAGAGGGTAAATTTGGGAGGTAGACCCAGATAGGAGCAAAGTTGATACTCTGGGTTTCTAGGTCAAAATACACACCCCATTTGTGGAGGAAAAGACTTCTTCTCTCGAAGAACTAGGGGCCACCAGATAGAATACGATCCACATCCTCTTGAGTATTGAGTCGAATCATGAAAAAACCTCTAGACATAGCCAAAAACTCTAGATAACCTCTAGTTTTCCATTTCACAACCACCTATTATCTAATAGCTTTCATATCAGGTCTACCCCCCACAAAGTTCCAAACTAGGGAAAAGGAATCTAAGGAAATGTACCCAAACATGACCTTGTCAGGTAAGATAACGTCACATCCATTAGGAATAAAGGTGTAAGATGAAGATGATGAGGGTTTAGGACCTCCCCTAACCATTTATACAAATGATACTACTTGGGTTTTCTTGTTTTTCGCAAAAAAATTATCCTAGGGTTCTTTCTCCCCAAAAAGCATTGGTCCCATCTTTCAAAATCGTAGTGTCAAACTTGCCTAGGATCTCGTTCCTATCTCCCAGGTCACCCATACCATTATTGGTCCCACTTCCATGAGTGCCCGTTCTGTTCCCTACTCCCGTACTATATATTCCCTAGTTTCGCTCAATGAAATTTTAAAATTTGAGGTTTCGCTCATCGTTGCTCTTTGAAGATACTCCATTTGGATTCTTCATTTACAATTTTTTTAGAAATGCACATTGAAGCAAACATTTTTGCTTGTAATGGATGCATATGACATCTAATGCCTTTAGAAATTAAAATACTCTAATGGAATTTAGAGCAAAGCTGCTTAAAAAATTCTTCACCTAACATTTATGTTGCTTGAGTAAGATTTCTAGAGCAAGCACCATCCAAGAAGAAAACATAGTGTTGCCATCATGTATTTGAAGCAGCCTGAGAATATCATAATCAACAAAGTTTTAAATTTGAGATGTTGTAGTGAGCCACTAGGTACAAGAAGAACCTATGGTTGTAAGAATCATTTGCTATAATGTATATACATACCAAACAACATTATGATTAGTCATATGATTATTCTAATAATGATGCAAAATGGTCATTAAAATCTTGCTAAAACCATTGAAATGATGGTGATAATTATTTGTCCAGTTCAATACATGCAAATGTAACATTTTAGAGAAACATCAAATGTAGAAGAGCATCGATGAACATGACAATGCTTAGAAGAAAGGAAAATTATACTATTCTTGAATTTGATGAACTTGGAATGTCAATATTACAAGAAGAATGAAACACTATTTTTAGAGATGATCACTTGATTCAGTTGTATCAATCTCTACTTTCTTTTAGAGTTTCAATCAATTATTTTTGTTTTAGATTTTCATTTACATAAAGCTCAAGTGAAAGCAATGCCATATACATTATGCTACCTATATCAAGAGGTATCATAATATCATCCTTTGAATTATCAATTGCTTCAACAAGTTTTGAATGTAAATAGTATTCAAATGTTTCAAAACTTTCATCCATGGCTTCTCTATAGATGAATTGTAATACCATATCTAACTTACCTTTGGATTTTTCAATCAATGTTCCAATGTCGATTTAATAACTTCTAATCTTGTCTTCTTGATTAAAGACTCCATATTTCTTTCCATAATGATCAAAGTGTACAAGATTATTCCTTTCAAGTAGAAAACCTTATAACTCCCAAATTAAAAAATAACTCAAATATAAATTTTACAAATTTTAATTTTTGAATCGTTTGGTGTAGAAAGCCTTTTAACTTCAAAATATTAAATTTGCAAAATTTTAATTTCTTCAATAAAATTTAAATTAAAATTTTTCTCTAATTTCAAAAACCCTTTAAAAAAACCTTTACTCCTTAAACAAATTCAAACAATATTCAAAAATTCAAATTAAAAAACTTCACACTTAAAAACCTTAATAACCCTTTTAACTCCAATTAATTAAATTTCCATTCTCTAGCCTTTAAAATATTAATCTATTCAAACCTTATTACTCCACTCAAATAATTAATTTTTGAAAAACCTAATTAACCCTATCTAATCCTTATTACTCCACTTTAGGTTTTTTTAAATTTAAATGTGCTTTATTTCCCTCCAGATTTTATGAAGCGTTGAAAATATTTGTAATGTCAAGTAACGTTACTTGGGTCAGCGTGAATCTCATTGTGGTGTTAGTGTTGCATGCTTTCAAAAAAAATTTCTTGCATGAACACTATCCTCTATTGTTGAATGATTACCTTGTTGAATCCTTGACCTCTCACGACTCGTTGAAGCCTAGAAACATTATTGCTTGCATGAGCACTATCCTCTATTGTGCTTCATAGAAGACGTTTGCCACGCTGTGATTTATGTCCTTTGCTATTGGCTATGTTGTGTTTCTCCTTTACTACTAGTTACGCTATGTTCCTCCTTCACTATTGGGTATGCTGTGATGCTACATTGGAGATTATTTATCTCCTTTCTTGTTGGAATTCACTTTGAAGAATCCAAAAACCTTATTCTATTCTATGCTTGGAGGAAGCCAAGCATCTTGTCTTTTGGTCTACGCTTAGATGAAGCCAAGCATCTTGTCTTTTGGTCTACACTTGGAGGAGGCCAAACGTCTTGTTCTCTAGTTTATTCTTGGAGGAGGCCAAGCATCTCTTCTTGTTTAGATTATTCTTGGATGAAACCAAGCGTCTCTTCTTTTGTATTATGCTTGGATGATGCCGAGTAGTCTCTACTTTTATGTTATGTTTGAATAGGACTGAGCTATCTCTTCTTCTGTACTATACTTGTATGATGTCAAGTGGTCTCTTCTCTTATGCTTGGATGTTGAGCGATCTCTTATTTTATTAACTTGAAGAAGGTAGAATGCCACCTTCCTTAACTTTGCTTAGAGAAGGCCTAGATGTCTCCTTCCTTGACTTATCTTGGAGAAGGCCGAGTTAAATCTCTTTATGGACTTATATTTTTTTAATATCTCTTATGCTCCTTATATTCTCTTATATGTGTAGGCTTATAGCTTGCTTCTCCAGATGTTGTGCTGCCACTATTTTATAAGACAACCACCGTAGACTACAACATTGGCTTATATTGGCCACAATATTACAACATTGGCCTTTGTTTACCATAATCTTCAATGCTTATTTTCCTTAATGCTCTTCTAATCTACTATTTACCTTCAATGCTATTCTTGTTCTTTATCTTAACTTCTTATGCTTATTCTGCTATTTCTCTTCGATGATATACTTGTTGTTTCTCTTAACTACTTATGCTATTATGCTATTTCTCTTCAATGCTTGTGCTATTCTTCTTGTCCCTTTCAATCCAATGCTTGAAGCTATATCAAGTAACGTTTGTATGTTGCTTTATCCTTCTTCAAGACTGATATATAAATATTTCTTTCTTATGCTTTTATGAATTTCTTCTTATTATACCACTTTATCTATGTGGATGATGACTCCACTCTTTTCTTCTTCTTCTCAATGTTGTATACTAAACTTTGGTGCTATTCTTATCTGTACTTGATTTATTCTTCTACGTGGATAATAGTTCCACAATCTTCTTCTTATACTATCTTCTTTGTTTTCTTCTCTGTTATGTCTCTAAAAGCTAAAATTCTTCTCTATCTTTGTAGGAAGCTTCCCAAAATTTTGTAATAATGCTTATTTTTTATCTAAAATCTAAAATCTATGATGTCTTAGGTTGTACCTAAGAACTCAATACGATTCTCCTTTTTACTAGAGAACCAAATATCAATGTTAGGGTGGCTCTAAATATCCGTGAATGGTCAACTATCTTTTGAGTTGATTGTACATATCAATCAATGTCCAAATTTTGTTCTAAGTTGGCCTTTATTTTTAATATAGTTAAGTTCTAGTCTTCACTAGTTTTCCTTCAACCTAGTGGAAAGACCCTAGCCTGCTCTACTCAAAAAGACCTTTAAAAATCAAAGTCCAAGTTTGTACTACCTTTAAAGTGGACAAAATCTAAACTAAATTTATCAAAAATGGACAATGCTAATTAATAATGGTGGCTAATAAATTAAACTCTATCAAATTGGATAGATTTTGATGGCAGCTTTGATACCATTGTTGGAGTTTTAAGCCTTTCTACCACAAAATATCACAATTTATCACATAGGTCCCAATATAAAATAGCCATAATAATAAAGTTCAAAATAATATTATAATATGAGTAGAATAATATGAGCAAATTAATATGTATATCAAGGGTTATATAATAAATCAAATAATATTCATTTATATACTAAAATATGAATGTAAATAGCTTAAATCATTCATGAACTATGCATGAAGAAAACTTACAATATTAATTGATCAAAATTCTATATACAAGTTTTATATATTATAATAAGATATATGAATTAGATTCCTCTTATTTTTCCTCTCTTATTTTTTCCTTCCTATGGAGCATTGTCTCCATAATATAGCCATAGTAATGTGACTCTTCAAGTGCTTGACTGTTGCTCTCATGTTGGACCAAAATTTATCATTATTGTGGAAAGGTATTGCATCCGATGATTTTAGCCAAAGTATAGAACTGGATAAAACAAGATTACTCCATATTTCAATCTTCGAAGAAGGTCAGTGCCTTTAAGATGATTATTTAGGGAAAAAAGATAGGAAATGAGTAAGGGTTAGAAAGGAGTAAGGTTTAGAGAAGGATAGAAAAATGGATGGGATATAGTGTAACAAAATTGGATCTTATCGAGTAATATGGTATCTAACCAATTACACGATACTTAACAAACCAAAAATTAACACCTACAATTACAAGTTCATTCAAATCATGACATTCACTTTAATCATTCCAAGGATTTGAGAAATTAGCAATCCAATAGGCAATTGAAGCTCACTTTAACATAGTATACTAAGTGTCGTCTGTAATAGAAATGACTTAAATAAATGTATATATGTACTTTAATTATTCCAAGGACTTGAATTATTAGTGACCCAATAGGTAATCCAAATAAGATAGTTACTTTAACAGAATACACTAATAATTAAGTGTAAAAGAAATGACTTAAAATAAGATGCACATATAAGACCTGCAATTACACATAGAGGCAAACAACTATCACTTCATTGATCAACAACAATATTACAAAGTAATACTAGGCAAGGACTATAGAGTTAACCCTTGTAATGAGGTCTCTCTTCATATTTATAGTTTATAATTTTTAATTTTATAGTGGGAATACAACTATATGGTCATTGAGAAAAATAGTCTGGGGAAAGAAACTAGAATTACTGAGGTGATAACTCTCAATTTCACCTTGGGCATAAATTTGAACTCAACCTATTGATCTGCAACTACCTTTTGCAAGTGGTTGTACTATTGGAGTTGTTTTCATGCTTTGGTGTCATGAACTAGAACCAACTGGAAAGCACCATGGTAGTTGCAGGTATGAAAATGATGTTTAACTGGAAAGTTGCTCAAAATAGAGTTCTTTATTATGCTTGAAGAGCTCTTTTGAAACAAAGTTATGGTTTCACGCACTTCTTTTTTATGTTGTCTTATTTATTTCATGTGGTCTAGGGCCCTAGCTTGGAAATAATAACATCAATAGTTTGAGTGATCCAATTTCTAGCAATTTAGCTTTATTCACTTATATATGGGTTTCGAGCACTTTGGACCTTGCACACTACCAAGCTCGATCTTGGAAACACTTACGTCATCGCGAGGGACTAGATGGTTTTGAACATCATGAATTTGGGCTTGGTCTTCAAAGCTTGACTTGTTGTCTCTTTTGGCATGATCTTGCACTCCAGCTTTGTCTTGTTGACATCATGACCAAAGTTAGTATGGTTTCAGGTATCTTAGTCTTGGATGTTCACTTTTGCTCATTCCCATGGTGATAATTCTTCAGGTTGGTGTCAACGGTGGAGTTATCCTAGTTTTGGGCATCACGGTTTCACACTAGCCTTCAACCTTCAACATTATTAGCGATTTTTTTGGGATCTAAAAGATATTTTTCCTTGTAGTGCAAATGTGGTTGAAAATTTGACCCATATATTTGGCACCTCCTAGCGAATGTTTGCTGAAGAGAATTGATAACTTAGAAAAATTGCTTCCATTGGATGTGGAGTCAATATGATGATGGAATGGAATGTGAGTGGAATTTTATCATAAGTGGAAAATGACTTTTTATGGAAAGTAAAATGTGATAATGAGTGATTTATGCAAAGTAAAAAAAGTGAATGATATGTTAATGAAATGGTAGATGAGATCAAAGTGAATAAAAGCAAAGGATATTTTATCTTGTTAGACCTTACAAATAGCTTGGTACTATTATGATGCTTGTCCTTTGTCTTTTTACCCCTACAATGCTGGAGGTGTCAACTCATTGGCAATTGCTTTTTCTTGTATCTCTACTTGTTTTTCAAGTGTCTCTTGATCATTTGGGGGTTTTAAAATTGTGTACTCTAAGTGGATATCCATCTCACAATTTCTTTCTCCTTCTTGATCTTCTTATTCTTCTCCATAAAATATTTTCTCTACTCTCTCAAGCACTATGCAAACTCCTACCCATACTTCTTGTGCTAGACTTGAGTTCATAGGCTCGTTCATGTATTTTATTTAGTTGGAATACCTTTTATAGGATGGGTATTTGTATCTATTGGTTATTTCTTGATTTTTTATTGCAGCATAGCCATTCTATTTACTTCCCTGATAAGTTCTTGCTACTGATCTATTTTTAACTCATCATTAGAAGCTAATTCTCTTTGAGCCTAGGAGTCTTCTTTGGTTAGAAGTTGCATCTATTGATCCCAAAAGATAGGGAATCCTAGTACTTGGGCTTCCCACATAGGTTCCATGATTCTATCAACTCTATTTGTAGCATTTTTATTATCTCTCTCCCTTCTTGGATTATTTTGTTCTTTTTGATCATAGTCTAGGAGATGTTTCTTGCTGCATTTTATTGGTCACTGGGAATAGGTCTAGCTATAGGCTCGAATATTCTTTCAAATATTTTCATTAATACCTCAAGTTGTCTAACCATGACTCTAGTTCCAACTTGATCCTGTTTAAAATTTACCTTTGCTTCTCGTATGGCTTGTTTGCAGAAGTTGAGATAATCCACAACGGTGTAGGCTTTGAGAGCATGTTCAAGAATCTTTCCCCAACTATCTATTCTCAACTGCTTGAGAGTTTCTTTAAAGAAGCTAAAATATTTAAATTTCTCTTTTTAAGCCTACAACTACTAATGCAAATATTGAACCTACTCTATTAATTATTTGTTTAGCTCTTGAGTTTTTTGAGCCTTTTATTTAATGTTTACAAGCTCTATGAACTTCATTTTCCATTTTTGGCTTTCAATCTATAGAGATTTATTTACATTTTGCTCCTCCTTAGACATGGCTTCCAACTCTTTGACCCTTTCTTCCAACCATAGACACCTGTCTCTTAGCCTATCTCCTTGTAGATAGATAGTACTAACATGAGCTTGGGCATTCAGTAGAGATTCTTCCAATGACAACTGAGATATGCCCATATTTTGTGTGTCCAAATGGTAATCATAAAGTGTAATTTTTACCTCTAGATTTCTTAATTTTAGTGTGGCCATGACTCTCATATGCTCATAGATGATGGAATCCACTATGGTCATTTCTCTAGAAAGAGCAAATCCTCTTGCTTGTCTAGGCATCTTTGTCCTCCGCCATTCTTGAGTATTATAGCTCATCTTCATGAGTTTATTGATAATAGTTGTGGTTAGGTGATCAAGTGGTGGTAGAGTGGTAAGGAAGGATTGCAAAAGGGGAAAAGAAAATGGAGGAGTTTTATGTGTGGGATTGGTGCTAATGATTGGGGGGTTTGGATTAATGGAGTGGATGTGGTAATTGAGATAACTTTTGGTGCAAGAATATTTTGAACATTCAGCTCTTGTGAAGAGCATGGAGGTGGTGTAGAAAGGGAAGGAGTGGTATCAGGGATAGAAGAAAGAAAAGTAGTAGCAGGGTTTGAAGAGTAAATACCTATTTTAGCTACTAAAGGTTACTACACTATCTATTAAGTTGTTACCTCAATTGTTACTTCATTTGCTGGGAGCGGCTCCTGGGTTTCTTATCTCTTATTATCTCTTTATTGTAACTTCTTGGATGGGTTAGAATTTATCTTCCCAATATGTTTTTGAGGAGTGGAGGAAGTATCCCCGGTACCATGTAACTACTGCACATAATACTGTAAATTAGTGTTGAATTATTCATCATCATTGATGAGCTAACTTGATGTATGTACACTTTCAATCGATGTTTTTTTCTCTAGAGGCTTTTGATACTTTATTTGCCCCACAGAAAAATTAGGTGCTGATCTAAGAGGGAATTTTGAGAAATATCTCTAACTCCTTTTTCTATTTGTTTTTGGGGCAAGGGAACTGGGAAAGGTGCATCCAAGACCAAATTTTTATGTCTCTATTGTACCTATATGATCTCTTGAGGGTTGATAGATATCTTCCCTAAACTTTCTATAGTGTATCCCATTTTCCTTATGATTTGAGACCCTTTAGTATAGAATTGTTGCTATAATTATGTTGGGATGAAGGCCACAATCTATGGCTTAGGATAAGGAGTTTCTTTTACAACCTCTTGCTTTTTCTAAGGGAGTTGTAGTGTTATAAATAGTTAGTATTTTTTCAAGTATTTACACTTCTTTAATCAAACCTTATTTGGAGGCAACTTGCTTTGTAACAACTACTTCTATTTTTGGCTCCTTATCCCTCATTTATTTCACTCATTCACTAGAGACTATGAATTTTGTTTGTCCATTTTTAGAGTTCCATGTATTTACATTTTTGTCATATCTCTATGAAAATTCATTGTCCATTGAGATTGGTTATTTAGATTTAAGGTGATTTTATTCAATCTTGAACATCCACCATTCTACGACATTGGGTTCATTCCATTTGGTATTCTTCAAAGCATATAATTTCTTTATGCTTAATGCATGTTCTAGATTCTCTTCAGGATTGTAGTCATATTCTTACTCGTACGAACCTCTCTATGTAGGCAAATATAGCATCTTACTGACATTTCAATTGAGCTCGTTATTCTCATGATTATTTCACAGTTGGTCTATTTTGGGTTTGTTGGCTTTCTTGAAAATTGGTGGCTTTCCTGTGTTTAAGATACTCAACCTTTCCTTACATTTATCTATGGGGTCATACTTCCATATTTGAGGTAGCAGTTGTAGCCCTAGGTTTTCCAATTTGTAAAACAATTCTTTTTCTTGCCCTTTTGCAGTTACTGTAATCAACCTGTGAGTAAAAGGATATTCACATCTTCCTTTCTTATTAATACCAATAGTAAAAGTAGCATTATTGGCATTATTTTTTCTGCAAAACTCCATGGAAAAAGTCTATCCATGACATAATATGATAAGAGAAAAGTTTTCTCTATGAAACCATATAGTCTTACAATTGTACCTTCTATGAGGAAATATTTGTCTCCTTCCTCTACATGATGAGTTTGCAATAGGGTTCTTGCTTGTATAGACAAACAAGAAAATTCATCATATATGATATTCAAAGCTAGCCCTAGAAATTCTCTATTGAAATGGTAGTAGGACTCTGACCTTCTCAACAAGTTGGTCCAGTCTACTACTACTAATTTTTCTCTTTACTGTTCACTTTATTCAAGCCTCTCCAAGGTATGTAATCAACAATATGAAACATGAATAATATTATGAGATATGAGTAGTAGCAAAATGTACGATGCTATGAGTAAGCTATTTGTGCATCTTATCACATAGGTACTTAGACCAATAAAAAAAGAGGTGTATTTCACTAGTTTGAGCAGGACTGGTCATAGTAGCGAGGGTTAGAAATGGTGTATGCCATGGATATTTGGTATTTGTATACCTATTTGTCACTAGATAAGCCAAAAATGATGGTTAGCATGGAAAATAACTTTGGGTTTTTAAAATTTGCAAATTTCATAGGAGTTTTTGAGAGCTTATCTCCAATTGGGGGATTGTGAAGTTGTGTATGGAGCCAATTTTTAAAATATTTTCCTCCTTCAACATGTTTCTTTAAATCATAAAATTTTCTTTGTAGCTCAGGACTAAAGGGCTTAGGGGAAGCTCTAGGCTTGACTCCTACAATAAATGCATCTATAAAACTTTTTGGGGTAAGGTGGAAGAAGAATTTTCATTTAGATTTTTGGACAATCCTTAACTGGGGATTATAAAACTTTGAGTTTGCAAGTACAAGCTTTGGGAAGGGATGTGTTGTAACACCCCTACTTGACAGTTGTCTTATGGATAATAAAACTATGTGTTGATATTAATAATGAAATATTTTACTCTTTGATATCTAAATGATTACATTCTTTTGGACATAGATGATATTGTTGATGCATTTGTGGATGTAGGATCAGGTACCTCTCTTCGATGAGAATATGTGGGTAAACCACCTACAGTGAGAGATGTGTTGAGAAAGTGATGATAATGACTTGGTAATAAATAAATTAGAGTAACATGGATAATTACTTTTCACATAAATGCATATCATACTATTTGTTTTCATATGCACACCATTGGGTCAGAACATTGCTTGTACAAAAAGCCTCCTCAATAGGGTTGGTGATAGCATTTTAAAAAATACTTCCTCTCGAGTCTAAAAAATGGTGTAGGATATTGATATGATGCCATGCTTGTTTATGCTTTGCATTATGGATAATAATGACTATGTTTGATTAGTTTCCTATTGCTTGAGTGGTAGCTTAGTAAATCAAGTATAATAATTGTATATCACCCTAGCATGGAAGTGGTTGTTATTTATTTAATGGTTATTTATTGCTTTATATTGGGTGATCGAGCTGCCTTGGAGGTTAAGACACTTTATTTTTACTAAAGGTTGGTTTGAAACTGCTAAAATCACCAAGTAGGAAGGTGCATACCACTCCTTAATGTTCAGTGTGCTCCTATTCAACACCATGGTCCTTCATTTTTAATATCATGGAAGGATGGGTGAATTGGTTGTTGGAGATCGGAGGAGCACTATAATAGAAGCAGTGATGAGAAAGGAGGTATGAAAAAAAGTAGTAAAGGATTTGGGAAGCTAAGTTTCAAGTGCTTCTTTCGATTGTTTGTTAAATTCTTTTGTTGCCTGGTTTTGTTTGATATGCTATGCTTGGTTATATTTGTTGTTTAAGTTTCTTTTGCCCTATGCATTGTTGTTAGAGTATTGTAGCTTGTGTGTTACATCTTGCATCACCTTGGTAGCTTGCATGTTGCACATTACATCACCCTGGTAGCCTGTGTATTAGCACCTTGCATCACCTTGTTAGCTTGTGTGTTGCACCTTACATCGCCTTGGTAGCTTGTGTGTTGTGCCTTGTGTTGCCCTGGTAGCCTATGTATTAGCACCTTGTATCACCCTTGTAGCCTATGTGTTACATTCTTGTGTCACCCTATTAGCTTGTGTGTTAGTGATTTGTATCACCCTAGTAGCCTGTGTATTAGTGCCTTGCATTTCCCTACCAGCCTGTGTGTTAGCGCCTTGCATCACCTAGTTTAGCTTGTGTGCTACCACTCATACGTCGCCTTGGTTATCTTGGTGATCATGCACATTCTCTTCTTTGCATAGGTTTGAGTCTCTAAGTTTTTGGGGCTTCATTTCTCCTATATTCGAAGCTTGTTTTGCCTAGTTCGTGGGCATTGCATCGAACATTGATTTATGATTAATGCTTTTACAAATTTAATATAGATTAAATCTGGGTTTTGATTAAACTTCAAGTATTATGATTTAATCTATGTTTGAGTAAGCTTTATGCATAATGCTTTGATATAGACTTAATCAATGCTTTGATTAAGATTTATAATGGTTTGGTAAGCTTTTAAATAGATATTATCTATGTTTGATTAAGCTTTATATATGATGCTTTGGTAAGCTTTAATATAGTTTTGTCCTATTTTTAACTAAGCTTATGTTAATAGTCTAAATGCTTTCTTTAAGCTTTAATAGCATTATAGATGAGATCTATGTTTAAATAAGCTTGACATCATTAACTAAAGGTCCTTGTTAAGTTGAAAATAATAGGGCTTAGTCTATGTTTTAAGAAAGCTTATGCATGTTTATTGGAAAGCTCTTGTTCTATCTTATGTGGGTAGGTTTGTGATTGTTTTTATGAGTTTCTCTTTGGTTGGAAAATGTTGCTTGCATGTTGGCTTGAAAGAGAAAATAAAATAATAATTCTTGAGACTTTTGTAAGTTAAAGGATTATTATTAAGAGAAGTATGGGATTCTCTTTGGTTGAATGTTTTGCTTATGCATTGGTTTTGAAAGAGAAAATAAAATAATAATTCTTGAGACTTTTGTAAGTTAAAGGATTATTATTAAGAGAAATATGGGATTCTCTTTGGTTGAATATTTTTCTTTTGTGTTGTTTTTTATAGAGAAAATAAAATAATAATTCATGAGACTTTTGTAAGTTAAAGGATTGTTATTAAGAGAAGTATGGGACTCTCTTTGGTTGAATGTCTTGCTTATGCATTGGTTTTAAAGTTAAGTACCAATAGGTTTCCTCAAAAATAATACTCTCATGCTAAAGTCTCAAGGGTCCATAAACCATCCTCCCTCTCCCACCTAAAACATTATGTATTATATGACCTAAAATTTAGGGTCTCCAAATAAAATTTACCAAATTTTCCTAAGATCATACCAAAAAAATTATGTGGCTCAAAATGGTATGGTTGGACTCAAGCACCATGATATAATTGGTTTAAAAACATGTGGTTCAGATAAAAGTGGGTGCCCTCATGCACTCATTTCCCATTGGCGCAACTCACTTAGAGCGCCTACATTTGATTGGTCAAAAACTCAACCAAATGCTCCAAGCCTAAGGTCTAAGGGTCCCATACACATTAAAAGGTATTATCCATTTTATATCAAAATTATATCAACTCATAAGTTCTATTCTAGGAGGTGAGCCATTATTCATGTCATGAAAGCCCCAAATTCATGTGCTAAGATCGTCCCATCAAAAGGCAAAGTAATGAGCCTAATATTTTGAAAATTTTAGAGCTAGGGTGTAGTATTACTGGAAGGGGAGGTGATTTAGAAGGCCTAGAAATGATTGCCAAAGTCTCAAACCCAACTTGCCCAAATCGTATAACTTGTATGGTTTGCCTTGTGCAATATGTCAATTTGCCAAAATAGCTTGTACGATCACCAAATCATATAATTTGTATGATCCAAATCATACAAAACTATACCTTGTATGATTTTGTACTTAGTCAATCCACTAGAACAGGTTTTGCAAGTCAAATCGATCAGTTTTGTAATCGATTTCTCCAAACTAGCAATATTTCCTTATTTGGTAGGTTTTGTCTTGCAACTTTATTACCAAATCGGGTAAACGATCAGTTTGTACGATTTGGTACAACACTTGTACGATTTGTACAAACCCTTGCTGCAACTTATACTTAGATCTATCAACCTACACAACCATTCCTTTCAAGACAAGTTTTGGGATGTTTCTTTATGACAATTGCTCACTTTCCTTCCAACATGCAAACCCTAATTCATTGGCAATGAATTACAATCATCAAGGACATTTCCAAAAATTATACAACTATCTGGAAATATAATTGTACAGCCATAATTCATCATGCAATCAATTCATATCCTCACACCAGGTCTGTAGGATGACCAAAATCATTCATAATGCAATTCCATCAAATTAACATAACAAGTTATGCATCCAAACATCAATTACACAACCTGCAATAACCAAAACATACAATGGAATTCATAATGACATGGAAATAAAGAGAATTGCTGTTATATTCATATTATAAGCATTCTTGTACAATATATCCTTCATCATTGATCACAACAATAGGCTCAACAACAATAGACATCAACAATGAACAATCAATACTACCATGAATGAATGAACTATCAATGAACAACTTCAACTATGAACAACATGAATGAACAACCTAAAAAATTGAATGGGGGCTATATAATGCATGCCCAGACCATTCCAAAGTGGTTTATGAGACATCACATTACTTACAACTGCCATCCCGAATTAACTCAAAACAATTCATTACAAGGTTTTACTAAGTCTAATTTGATTTTTATCAAATTCATCCCAAATGCACATTTCACCTAATTTCATTGACATTTCACATTGTACATTTGCAACCTTGTACGTTTTACTCATACTTGTACATTTTTACACTTGTACATTTTAATAAAAATTGAGCAAAACTGAACAAAATTATGCAAATCCAAAAATCATTTCTTCTTCTTCTAGGAGGTGGATTTGTTGCCTACATCTACCCTCCCCTTTAAATCAGTTGGTGTCCTCACTAACTTAGTCTTCTTGGTCTTGGTCGACGAACCTTGGTGGTACTCATCAAGTTGCATACACAAAGCTTGATGCTCATCCTTCAATTGAGTTGCGTATTGACTAACTTCCAAGGCTTTTAACCCATACTCATTGGCTTTCTCTTCTGTAGTAGCCAAAAGTGCAACTAGCTCCTTCTCACGCTCGGATGCTCCCTTGCATAACTTCTCCATCAACATGGCTTCTATTCTGGCTGCTATGGATAACTCCTCATTCTTTTCCATAATAACCTATAGATTTTGATGAATGTCAGCTTCATAAGCCACCATACGCTCATCCTTAGCCTTAAGTCGAGCCTTATGATCCATGATGATCTCATTGTAGTACTTGGCATCCTTTTCCATCTCCTCAATCTTATGGTTCTTCTCCTACAGTTGTTCCTCCACTACCTTCAACTAATTTGCTTGTTTGGCCAATTGTTCATTTTGTGCTACCAGTTGAGCTTCCAACTACTTCGTGCGCTCTTCCACTTGTTGGATCACAAGTTGCTTTTCCTCCTCCTGTGAGCGTAGCTTATCCTCATAAGCCTACTTGATGTTAGCCCATTCTATTTTTACCTTCTTCAATATTTCCTAGACCTCTATTTTGTTGTGTACTAATTCTTCCTCCATCGCAACCATTTCCTTTCGAGTAGCTTCCACTTCTTCCCATTGTGCTTCCTTGGCTTGATAAATTTGTTCAAGACCCAAGCTGAGCACTCGATCCAGTATGTCAGGAAATTCAATTTCCTTAGGGTGAAGGCCAATTTTAAAGGTACTCTTCAAAATTTTGTACCCACTGTATTCAATGGACAAGTCTGACAGGTTGCCTTATCCAAGTATACTCATGGAAATACATGGTAATTGGTCTTCACTCCCTCTAGTAAATCCTATCTTCCTAGCATCATAGTTACCTCTCCCCCAGGTAACAACCATGGGTGTTGTGCATGAATGTGTGCTATCTACCTTGTATGATCCTCATTGCACACCCACTCCACAATCTTCTCCAATTCAGTGAAGGTTTGCTCCCTCCACTATTTCAACTGTCCAATACCACCAATACAAAATTACAACCTGGTGTTGGCAAACATTTCACTAGCTTATCGAAAGAAGTGCTCCACCTGTTCATCAGTATTTTCACCCTCATCCCTCAAAATACCAAAGTGAGGTACTTCAACTAAAAATATTGTATGAAGCTCTATAGTATTATCTTGTGGTGGGGTTTGTCCTTCCTCTTCCTCTTCCTATGGATTTGAACTTCCTCCAACTTCTTTGATCACACTGGCTACTTTCTCTTCTTGTAGCGAAATGTGTGCTACTATCTTGTTTGTCTCTCCTTCTTCAAGTGATCTGATCTCCTCAACATTGATGATCTCCTATAGAGATTGCTGCTCTATCATCGATGCTTGGACTTCCTCTTGTGGATTAGGTAAGTCCTCCTATTGCATTTCTACCAACCCTTCCTCCTATGGGTTTGATTGCACTCCCCTTAGAGCTGCAACTATCTGGTTAGGAGTAAACTCTTCCTGTGGTGGCTGTGTACTTGCCTTCTCCTATTGATTGTTACCACCTCTCATCACAATATTTATTTTCTTTATTCCCTTAGGTTCCTCAAATGGAACTACCACCACTACTTTTGCTTTCGAGGCTAGTGGTACCATTGTTTTTCCAACCAAATATCTAGATGAATCCAAAAAATTAAAATCAGAGGTCTAAAGAAATGTCGGAGATCCCATTGCTCCTCCTACTTCTTCCATACCAGGTATATTAAAATTTAACAAATCCAACCCTTTCGAGTCTGAGTACCCTTCCTCTGGTATTGGCTCGGGTTGCTCTTTCTGCATGGGATTCTTCTATTTCTCCCATTGCCTACGTGTTTGAATATTTATAGGATTGGATTGCCATTCTACTCTCTCCTCCTCTTCAAAAGAGGTTGGCTGCTCCTATAGCTGTTGGTCCTATGCCTATTGTTCTAAGGTAGGTTCCAACTATCTTCTTCTTTTCCTCCTAGGATGAACATCTTCATCAGATGTAGTCTCTACCTCTTCCTGCATTGGAGGTATTGGCTATTTTGTGCTCTTCTTGGCCTTTGATTTCTCTGGAGTTACCTTTGGTAGAGGCATAGTATTTTCCCATCGTAGTATGGTAGGTTGATCTAGTGATAAATCCTGAGGTTGGGTCCTACCAGGAAAGGGAATGCCCATTCTAGATACTGCATCTAATAAAAGAGCAATGGCATGAAAATTCATGGTGAAAGTCTTCCTCCTAGTTGTTAGTAACTTCTACATCTATTCCTCTAAATAGGTTCCCCAATCATACTTCACGCCATTGTAGACACCTTCCACATATTGTGCCATCCAGATTGGCATTTTTGAAGCTCATGATTCTCCAGATAAGTGAGCCATGAAAATATTCATTGCGCATGCCAATTCATCAGTATTCAACTAGCTCTATTTAATTCCATGGGTTCCAGAACCAGAAATCTTGGCTACCACAGGTGACTTCACAGATGTGAGTGTCGTAATCAACCTGTGAGCCTCAATTGGATCTACTATCTTCTTCAAAATTGGAGCTCCCTCCTTGGGAAATCCAAATGTTCTTCAAAATACCTCCATCGAAAACTCCACCTTGATGTACCTATTACCCACTCTCACAATAGTGTGATTCGTAATGGGTTCGTAGGACTGAAGAATTTGCAGCAAGTATTCATTGAAGAATACTTTATCTTGCGGTGGGATTTGCGCGATGGTGCTCACTCTAACCTTCCTCAGTGCAAGATTTAATGGATGTTTTGCCTCATTCCTTTCCCACCATTTCCTACAAAATTCTATTGTTGGTTGTCCAAAAGTGATATCCTTGATATCCACTTGCTCCTCCTCTACTTCACTGAGCAGTTCTTCCTGCTCCTCTGGAGTCTTCTCTCGATGAACTTCACTATGAAGTTCCCTTCTGTGTGCCCTGGGTGGCTCCATATCCTCCCTCCTATATTGTAGTGGTGCACCACCTCTACCACCACGCCAATATCTCTGACCCCTCCATGGCCTATACCCTCTCCCTCTCCAAGGATGATTACCACACCTCTCATGTGATTGAAATCGATGTCCTTGGTCTTGAATGGGGTAAACTAAGGGAGATATTCTGGGTCATGATTCTCTCTGGTGTAGTGGTCCTGGTGATATTTCCACCCTAGTTTCTACAATGCGATCAGAATGAGCTCAGAACTCTCACTTGGAGCTCATGCTTCTACCATCATTGAGTGGAAACCTCGTTCGCACACTCTCTGATCAACTTGGCAATTTAGGACAACTCCACACAAAATCACTTCAAAATTTGTATGGCTACTTCCAAAATATACAAGGGCTATCAAAAATTGTACAAGGTCTTCAACAGATCATACATGTACATTTTGAAATTGTACAACCCTTGCCAAATCGTACAACTCCACCCAAAATTGTTCAACTGCACTCGATTTCGTACAAATGCATCAAATCATACAAATGGGGTTTCAAATCATACAATCTCAATCTAAAATCATACAAGCAGCCCCAAAATCGTACAAGGGCACCTCCCTTCCATACAATCTCATTAGAATCTATACAACTACAAAAAATTCCGTACAATCTCCTCCAAAATGCACAAATCGGGTCTTTGAAAGGCTTGGAAATCATACAATCTGCTCCAAAATCATACAATCACACCTCCAAATCATACATATAGCCCTAGAAAACTTCACTTGGCTAAAAACCCTTGTTTTTGTCAAACTGGTATGATTTCTGGGAAACCCATTTACCGAAAGTATGCAATCTTCCTTTCCGATGCAATTTTGATGATATGCAATTTCTCCTTCACTCGGTGCAATATTCCTCCAAAACAATTTTTTATGGTAGTATGGCAGCATTGTACGACCATCCTTTCTTGATTTTTCACACATGCAAAGTTAGAAAAATATCTTGTGCTTTTATGGCTGATTTTCTGTACTAGGGTTTACCATTTTACCTCCTTGCAATTCTCGCACTTCACTATTTCTGAAAAATCAAACCCTAGCCCTACTTTTTCTGCAATAAGGGTTTCCTTGGGTACCTCCCTCCTTCAAACCCTCATTTTTCAATAACTTTCTCCACCTGCAACACGATTTCTGAAAAAAATTCTAGTTTTTTGGAGTAAACCCTATCTTTGGTAGCTTTTTCTCCAATCTGGTTTGCTTTTTTGAAATCAAAAAGGTTTTGTGGTGCAAATATGGAATGGGTCATGAAAAATTGTAGCAAACTATTGAATTCAAATGCCCATATAGAAGAAAATTATTTGGTTGCACCCTTTTTGCTCTCGAATCCTCCGAATTTCAATTTGCATGTGTACGATTTGTCAAAAAGTTGTATGGCACCTGCTTTTATTTATTTTTGAAACCCTAACGTCTTAATGCATGAAATTCTACCACCTTAGCCTCATTTGCATGTAATTTTGTCCTCTTGTATGGATGATTGACAACTCGTCACCCTTGTGCATGCGATTTTGTCTTTTTCTTATTTTTGTCCTTTTCTTTGCCTTTTTTTCTTTTAGAAGGGGCCACCATTTTCGGTTTTCAACCACCCTCCATATTAATTGCATCTCGAGGGATTTTCATAATTAAGATAAATATATATATTTTCTCTCTCTCTTTTTTTTTTCTTAGAAGGGGCCACTACCACCTTCCATCTTAATTGCATCCTAGAGGATTTTCACAATTAAGATATTTTCTATTTTTTCAATTGTTCATATTCTAACAACTTACCATCACAGAAATCATATAGTGAAATTTATTGGAAATTTTGAGTATAGGAAAGATAGGTTGATGTCATTGATGTCAAAGGATTGATGTCATAGGTTGATGATATTGGTTGTCATTGATGTCAAAGGAAAGATAAGTGAGAATAATCTTCAAAGGGTACATGAGGCAATATGGAAGCAAGAAAAAGATAAGGTTCTTCATGGTTGTGTGAGCAAGAAAAATATAACGCATCCTCCGTGGTGGTATTTACAAAGGAAAAATAAAAGGTTTAATTGATTTACCATGGTGGTACTTGCAAAGAAAAAAGAAAATGTTTCATGGTGGTAAAGGTTAATTGGTTTTCCGGGGGGGCACTTGAAAAGAAAAAAGAAAATGTTTCATGGTGGTAAAAACTTTATTTTGAGAAAAGGGCCCAAAGAAGAAAAAATAAATTATAATATTTAAATCTATCTAGATTTAAAATATTATAATAATTAAAAATTAAATGGTGAGCACCAAAGGTTAAGGTTGAAAATAAAATATTTCTCATGCACCAACGTCAAGGTCCAAAGTAAAAATTTGCATATATAAGGTAGGTAAATTGCAATGCTAAGATTGTGAAAAAGAAATTCAAAAAAATCATGTGCTTTGTGATTTGTTCATTCCCAGCAGAGGAGGAGAAGAAGACAAGGCATAGATTCACATTTTGAGGCAGAGCACGTGGACAAATAGAAGGGGCAGCGAACATTGGTTCCATTTGGGAAGCAAGACCAGATGGTAGAACACCCGGTGCTAAGGTGTGGCAGAGGGGAGGTGTCGAGTTCGAGACACGGTGAAGGCAGAGTGATAAAGTTTTAATTTGTAAAATATTTTCACATCGAAATTCATGCATAAGAAAAATTGCATGTAATTTAGGTTTTATGTGGGTGGCCAAACCACGTGGTGGCCTAGCCAAATCTAGGGTGCGGGCTAGCAAGCAATGCAGGTTTGAATTGCGGTGACGATAGCAAGTGGGGACAATTTTTTTGTGAAATAAATATTTGCTAAGGTCTAAGGTATGCACTTGCTTAGGGAGTCATAAGGTGATTATTTTATTTTTTATTTTTGAATTAAAAGGAAATAGTGTGGATTTTATAATTCATATTGCTAGTGCTATGTGTGGTGCATAAAATAAAGTGATGGTATAATGGTCATGTTGGATATTTGAAGTGCATTGAAATATTTTATTTTAAGTAGGAGGTATAAGGTGTATATGAAAATTTCATGTGTGTAATTTGTGGCTTTGTTGTGTTGAATATTATTTTGCAAGAATAGGAGTAATAAGGTGTGATAGTGGCTTGATATTTTATTGTGATTCTTGCATGGTGAAAGGAGAATATGGGAGGTTTTTGTTAAGTGATAATGCTTCATATTTGAGAACAAAATAAGGGTCATAGAGCATCATTTTTAGACTTCATTGTGCACATCCTTTTGAGAGGAAAGTTTATGTGGATGTTTTGAGAAAGTACTTTTGCTATCTAACCCTTGAAGTGGCACAAGAAATATTGGTTGTTTGTGAGATAGGTTCTTGAGTATATTTCTTCATCAAAGAAAAATAAGAGGTATGAGGACAGTAGTCCTTATTTGAGGTATTTATTTGGTCATACTTCTGAATTATAAGATGGAGAAATAAGGTTTGAATATGTGCTTTGTTGAATAAATTTGTGCATTCCTTTTAAGAGTAACATTGAAGAGAACATAGTGATTTGTGAAGAGAGATAGAAGTATTGTTTGAATACAAAATTTGGGATTGATTGAGCATTTTTTGTGAGCCTTTTTGAGCATGTATTAGAGCAGATTTGTACACATGTTGAGTAGTTTTGAGTAGAATTAAGAGAAGGTTTGGTTACTATTTTGAGCAAGCCTTGTGAGAAGGCTTGAGGAAATTTAGGGTAGATTGTATGAGAAGGTTTGGTTGCTATTTTGAGCAAGCCTTGTGATAGGGATTGAGACAGTTTTAGACAAATATTTGTGAGCAGAGTTGGAGTAGATTTGTGTTAACCTTGTAACGAGGTTTGGTACAGATTTGAGATAAATATTTGTGAGCAGAGTTGGAGCATATTTGTTCTAGCCTTGTAATGAGGTTTGGTGTAGATTTGAGGTAGATATTTGTGAGTAAAATTAAAGTAGAATTATGCTAGCCTTGTTATGGGGTTTGGTGCATATTTGAGATAGAATTGAGAGAAGACTTTGGAGTAGACCAGAGTAGAGGGGATAGAGTTCTCCTATGGAGAGATATCCACAAACCATAGCATTTGGGATAGAGATATCCTAGAGCGGGGGGATTGAGTTCTCCTTTGGATAGAGGTCCATAAATATTGTAATAGGGAATCAATTCCCAAGAGATTTGTTGAGAAAATTTAGAAAAAATATTTTCTACATGGATGTAACCCACATTGGACGTTAAATTTTTGTCTCTCATGTGTGTGATGATTTGTACATTTCTTTATTATTTCTATTGATATTGCAATTGATAACATTGGATAATATTGTTTGGGAAAGAAAATTAAAAGTTGATCTTATATTGTTCACCTCCCCCTCTCTCAGTATAAGCTTGTGTTCTTCAATTGGTATCAGAGCAGGATCCTTCAAAAAGTCTAACAACTTGAAGGAAGATCTTACAAGAACACAATGACCACTAAAGTGATAGAGGATGGTCCTATCAACAAAAGAGATTCAGATCTGGATAACTTAGAAAAGGAATTCACTGCTACTCTAGTCAAATTGGAAGTTTGAGTACAAAAGGATGAAGAAACTAAGACAAGGTTTCTACAAGATCTCAAGGACTTAAAGATTAAATTTGAAGAGGCAAAAAGAATTGAAGAAGTAATGATTGATAAATTAAAGGCAAAAGAATTGGAATGTGAAAACTTGGAAAGTGAGATTGTCTTCTTGAGAAAGGAAGTTGAAAAGTCTAAGGATAAGTTACAAAAAAATATAAGGTTAGGGAAACAGAAAGAGGAATCAAGCTCCAAAGGAACAAGGATATAAAAGAAAGAAGAGCCCATGACCTATGCTAATATATTGAAAGGTAAAAACATCAAGGAGAAAGAAAATAGAGAAACATAATGGATAAAAGTCAACTACAAAAATGGAAAGAGAAGAATCATGCGACCATATCATTCAAGGCAATCTAACAGGTTACAAAATTTCTTCCATGGTTATTTCTTTTCATGTAATAAATATGGTCATAGAGTTGTACATTGCATGGTCTATGTAAGAAATAATGTTGATGGTAATTTAAATTCATTTGCACCTCTCATGAATAACAATATCATTTGTTACAAATGTAATAATCTTGGGCACAAGGCCAAATGGTGTAAAATAATATTTCTTGAACCAAGCAAAAAGAAGGAGGATCAAAAGATTCAAAATATTACAACCTCAAAATTTTGGAAAGAGGAAGAGGAACAAGAAAAAGAAAAATCAATGTTGGTACAAACAACCCTTCATGCACAAGATAAGGGAAATTAGTGGTATGTTGATAGTGGTTTTTCAAGTCATATGATAGGTGACAAAAGTAAATTTATTTCACTTAAAGAAATCAATGGAGGTTCTATAAAATTTGGAGAGATAATGCCTCGACAAAAATTGTTGGAAAAGGTACTTTGAGTTTTGGTAATGGAAAATCAAAGACAAAAAATGTGTTGTATGTTAAGGGATTGAAGCATAATTTACTAAGTGTAAGTCAGCTTTGTGATCAAGGGCACACAGTCACATTTCACCCAAATAGGTGTGAGATCAAAAATTCCAAGACATGAAAGCTTATTGTAGATGCTAGGAGAACTTCAAACAATCTCTACATGTTGAGTGAAATTAAAGGAGAAAAATATTTTCAATCACAAGAGGATGAGAGTTGGTTATGGCATAGAAGAATGGGTCATCTAAACTTTGACAACATTGTAAAAATAAGCAACAAATAGGTAGTGAGAGATTTACCCAGGATAAAGAGACCTCAAAGCACAATCTGTGCACAATGTCAGCATGGTAAGAAAACAAGGACAAGTTTCAAATCAAAAGAATTTTCTTCATCCAAACCATTGGAACTAGTTCACATTGATTTATGTGGTCCTACAAGGACAAAGAGTTTACAAGGTGAAATTTACTTCATGCTATTTATAGATGATTTCTCTAGAATGACTTGGGTGGCTTTATTAAAAGAAAATTTAGAAGCCTTTGAGAAGTTCTAGGCATTCAAAGTTTTAGTAGAAAATGAAAATAAGTAAAAAGATAAAGTTTCTAAGATCAGATAGAGGAGGAGAATTTACTTTAGGTGAATTCATAGAATTCTATGAACAACATGGAATAAAAAGAGAATACTCACTATCAAGGACTCCACAACAAAATGGAGTAGTTGAAAGAAAGAATAAAACTATCGAGAATATGGCTAGAGCTATGCTAAATGAGTCTAAGATTTTAGATGGTTTTTGGAGAGAGGTAGTTCATACAACTGTCTATATCATTAATAGAGCTCAAGTAAGAGTAAATCATCACAAAACCCCATATGAGCTTTGGAAGGGAAGACCAACTACTATGAAATATTTCAGAGTTTTTGAAAGCAAATGCTACATTAGACGATAAGAGAAAATTTGGGCAATTTTGATTCAAGGTGCGATGAGGCTATTTTCCTTGGCTATTCCACTAAGAGCAAATCCTATAAATGCTATAATAAAAGGACACATACAGTTATGGAAAGTATAAATGTGACAGTTGATGAACAATAGGGTCAAAAGAATCAGCTCAAGAAATTGTATATCAAGAAGAATAAAGTTGCCAAGAAGAAATAGGTGAAGAATTAGAATAAGATGAAGCACAAAGAACACCACCTAAGACACCATCCAGGTATGTACAAAAGAATCACTCAAGATATCTAATTATTGGAAATCATGATGAAAGACAAACAAGGAGGAAGATAATAGGAATATGTGAACAAGTTAATCTTTCCTTTCTATCTAAAATTGAGCCCAAGGATTTCAATGAGGTAAAAGAAGATAAATATTGGGTCAAGGCTATGGATGAGGAATTGGATCAAATAAAAAAATGAAACTTGGGAACTTGTCCCAAGATCAAAAGATAAGAATATAATTGACACTAAATAGGTCTACAAAAATAAGTTAAATGAAGATGGTTAGATAGTCAGAAATAAAGCTAGAATGGTATGCAAAGGCTATGCACATGTTGAAGGGATTGATTGTGATGAAACATTTTCTCTTGTTGCATGACTTGAGGCCATAAGGATGTTTTTAGCTTTCTCAAGCTTTAAAAACTTCAAAGTATATCAAATGGATGTAAAATCAGCTTTTCTCAATGGCTTCTTAGAAGAAGTCTACATTGAGCAACCTAAGGGGTTCATATTGACTCATAAGCCAGATTATGAATGTATATTAAAGAAGGCACTTTATGGATTAAATCAAGTTCCCTGTTGACAATTTTGTCACATTGCCTAGAGGGGTAGTAAAATAAAAAATTTTGTAAAGTGTTTCTTTTTATTTGTTCCTAGAATAGATATGCAAGAGCTTCGCTACTGAGCAAGCTAAGTTTAGGAGCTTCACAGGAAAAGGAGGACAGCTTCGCTAAAAAAAAAAAGGAAGTAAGGAAGTGGGGAATGAAAAGAGCTTCGCACCCAAAGCAACCCAAACTGATGCTTCGGGTGAAAGTTTTGCGAAGCGGGATTCGAAGAAGTCCAAACATGGAAAACAACTTTGCCAAGAGGAGGAAAGCAAGGATTAGATCTCGGCCCAAGGTTGCTAAGGCATGAGAAGAGCTTCGCACCCGAAGCAGCCCAAACCGATGCTTCGGGCGAAAGTTTTGTGAAGCAGGATTCAAAAAGTTCAAGCACTAAAAAATGCTTCGCTAAAAAATCAGCGAAGCATCCACTTCGGGCCTCCCTACTGGCGAACCATTTTTACTTCACCCAAAGTCATTGCGAAGCATCTACTTTGGATAGCTTTCGTGTGAGGCACTTTCACCCGAAGCAGTAGCGGTCCATAAAGAGCAGAACATTTTTCCAAGGCAGAATTGCACTTCGGCCAAAAACCTCCCGAACCGTAGTTTTGAAGAAGGTTCACGGCGAAGCGTTTTGACAAGCCCATCAGTGAAGCATCCACTTCGGGCAGAGAACCTCATGAAGCAAATTTTGACATGCCTTCTCGATGAAGCAACGAGAGATGGAGAGCCCCATCTTGAGGAGAGAAATCTACTTCGACATTTTACATCCCCGAAGCGGTTTTGCGAAGCTCCTTCGTGCGAAGTGCATAACCAAGGGAGATGATCTGCTTCGGCTTACATCCATTGCAAAGCAGGGTCATGAACTAGAAATCGGCGAAGCGCTTCAAGGGCATGCACTCCAAGCCATGTATTTTTTCGAGGCAATCAAGTGCCTCATAAATGAATTTTTACGTGCCCAGTGAACTCGCTGCTCATTTTTAGCAATCTGAAAAGAGGTATCGGCCTCAAAAGCAGAGCCCGACGGACATGGCAGCCACTCGAGCTCCGCACCCAGAAGCCTAGGACGAGTCAGGCGGCTCATAAATGTGAGTTTCCCCGGCTGACCCAGTCGCAGCTGCTAGTTTTAGAAAAGGATTTGAGAGCTCAGTCACGGGAGCTGCGGGAGCCGACTTCTCAGATTTTTGAGGATGTACTCCTCAATTTTGTGCATTGATGGCTCAAAGGGTCGGGTCCCCTATAAAAACCTAGGCATTGTAATGAAAATGGGGGGAACTTTCTGCTAGAAAGCTGCTGTAACTTGAATCCCTGCGATTAATACTAAAGAGCTTCAGACTTCATTTCTCTCTTGTATGCTGCCTTCTATGATTATTTTTGTTAATTCTTTCCTTCATTTGCATACTGTAATTCTGCATTCTAGATTTAGGTGTGCGATTGGGGTAGAACCCTAGAATTTTCTCGAAGGATACATAGGAGAGATAACGTTGTACCAGTTTTCTTGTATGCTGCCTATGGATAGTGTTTCTGTTATATTCACTCATTCCCTGATCGTCGTAATTTTGAATTCTGGATTTTGACGTAAGGGGAAGGGTAATTCTGGAACTCGTCCAGAGGATACATAGGAGGGCTAATACTATGTTCATTTCATTTTATTCTTGGTATTTATTGCTGTTGTTTCGAGTTATTAGCCAGTAATCGTGTTGCTGGTTCTTTCCCACTTTAATCTATTGACATTTCTTCCCTTACTCTGTTTATTCCTTTCCTGCACCCTTACTATTTTTATCTCTTTCCTGCACTCTTGTCTCAAAACACCAGTTAGTTTAGTAAAGGAGCCGGCCTTTCTCCGGAGATCGGCATGAGGGGCATCTCTTCCCTTCGGCCTTTCAATGTTGGTCCAGGTCTAGGGCGCGTACACTTCCCAAAATCCTTTCTTGGGGTAGATTTGATGACCAACAGTTTTTGGCACGCCCGGTGGGACCCGGTCAGTCTCACCTTGTGAGTGGTAGTGAGAATCGATGCTCGTATCATTGCCAAAAGACTCTAGCATCTGGCGACTCTATTCAACCCAAGAATCTTAAAGTCGTAGAGACCGGTACTTAAGTCTGTGCCTTCATGCAAACAAGATGGAGAGTTAGGAATAGAGGAGAGGAAACTGAGTTCTTTGAACTTGATATTGATGCCTTCGGGGAACGCTCCAGGTTGGTCACCCCTGAGTCGCTGTTACATGGAACATCCTTGCAAGAGGCTACTTTTGATGAACAAGGGCTAACCTCAGATAGCACAGTAGCTAGCTTTCCTCCCAATCCTCCCAACTCATCGAAGCATCATAGTGCCTCCATTCCTATTAGTCGGCCAGTTAGCAATCAACGAGGAGCTTCGAGAATTTTTGTTTCTCGAAATCCAGGCGTGAACATGGCACAACAACAACAACAACAACAACAACAAATGTAGCAGTAGCAACAACCACCGCCTAGACTATTCCCAACATGGAATTCTTTCGGACCACTAAATCTAGCGGGACAAGGGCAAGTTTCACCTGCTGCTATGAAGAAAATCCCAACGTTCGATGGAACTGGGAAGACTGCTCTGGAGCACATCCAGGACATAGTTTCTCTAGCGGTGATTCATGACATCACAGAGGAGAGAGTCATGGTAAAGCTTCTGGTTCTATCTCTTAGAGGGAAGCTCCTCTACTGGTATAGATCTTTACCACCCGACACTATAACGGGATGGGACCAGTTAGCTGGACAGTTAATGAGAAGTTTCAATGAGTCCACCGATCCATCTTCTCTTCTACATCAGTTCACAATAATCCAAAGACATCCACAAGAAGAGATCATCGACTTCAATGTTAGGTTCACTCGAACCTAGCAAAGGATACCAGTTGGACTTTGGCCAACTAGCGAAGCTGCAACATACTATTTCCTTAGGGCTTTCAACCCTGATATCAGTGTAATGGTAAGGTATTCGAATATCAATACCTTCCCTGAGTTGTATGAGTTAGCCCAGAGAGTGGAGATGGATCTAATAGCTATGGGTAAGCTTCCCCAAAGGATGTCGATGCCCATACTTCCCGATTTCCCTCAATCCTAGTATGCAAATGCGGCCACTTCATAGATCTTCGCAACTCTCGTGTACCCGATCTCATCTTGGAACCCGAATCCCATCGTATCTCAGATCGCTACTCCACAAATACATTTTCCCACATTCTCGACATCACAACCCACTATCTCTTCGGCATTCCCTGTATTGCCAGCACCACCTCAACACCCCGCCCTACCTCCAATACCAACGATGGCTCCATTGCCACCTATTCCTAAAGCCGATGATATGCAAGCCAAGATACTACAGGAAGTTCAGTCCCTAAACTCCATAGTGCAGACCCTATCTAATGACATGACCATTATGAAAAATAAGTAGGTGCAGCATGAGTTTCTATCGAGAAGGTCTTATCCTCCACCAGCGCTTACTAAAGATCAAGCGGTGCAGCAAGGGAGATCATTGGCAAGAAATGTCATGATTGATGAAGCTCCGAGCACTTTCGATTACATACATTGGTGCTCCACATGTAATGATCCTCATGAAGAAAACACCTGCATGCTGCACCAACATTATGTACAAACGTTGGTGAGTAGTAGTCATGGTGGTCAGGTCAACATTATCAGACAAATGGATCAAAACCTGGTAATTGGCGAAGAAGAGCAAGTTGCAGTCCTCACCAGAGAGGGAAAAAGGGTGATGGAGGTAGACGCTGATCAAATGGCTCCTTTGAAGGTGTGTACTCACCGTGAGAAGGGACAACAACCTTCTCAGCCCTCGAATGAAGCTTCTCAGCCTACACCAATAAAATAAAAGGCCCAACAGGCCCCTACAAATCCACCTCAGGTGGAAACTAAAGAACAAGCTAGGGAAAAGCTTAAGCTTCCTTCGCTGACCAAGCGACAAAGGGTCAAGGCCATGGAGCAGTATCACACCAAGTATGAGGTGAAAAGGGAACCTGAGGTGCCCAAATCCCTAGCGTATAATATTGTAGATGAGCTGAAGAAGACTCCAGCCAAAATCAGTCTATATGACGCACTGCAGCTACCCGGGCAAGTGGACTTGCTGCAGGAATCTTTGAAGATGACCAAGGCAAGAAAGTTAGCACCACTGGCCCTAGTACATACCCTATCCATGTCCATTATAGGGAAGAACATACCTCCTCCATTCTACCTGTCTCTTCAAATGGAAGGGTATGTTGTACATAACTGTATGATAGACTTCGGGGCCGCGATGACAGTCATGCCCAAAGTAGTGTGCAAGGAAATAGGAATGGAGTACATGCGAAGCGGCCATGACATGCTTCAACTGGATGGTACTCCTATGAAGACTGTAGGCGTAATCAAAGATATACCCATCCGACTGCATAAAATGCCTCAGATCACGGTTATACAAGAGGTGGTAGTCATCGACCTGGAGCCGTATTTTAGTATGTGCTTGTCAAGGGAGTTTACGATGAAGCTAGGAGGGTACCTATCCATGGATTACTCGCACCTAGAGATTCCATTCAAAGGGAGGAAGGTCAAAATCTATAATGAGAAACCTTCCACGTTCCTCGTACAGAAGATGTCTGAAGAGGAAGGTAGTAAGCCCATACACGTGATAGCGGAAGAGATAGAGCAAGTGGACCTGGTTGAAGAATCCCTTGCGCAGCTGAGTTGTGAAGATGAGTTTTCATTGGCAGATTTCAATGCCATGATAGAGATGAAAATGGGATGTTATGCCATCACCAAGCCTGAGAAACACACCAAGTCAGAAGATAAGATCTCTGCCCAAGGAGAATTATGGAAATTGTTCTTCGATGGCGCCCGATGCAAAAATGATGTCGGGGCAAGGATTATTTTAGTATCACCATCTGGAGAGCAGAAGGAATATTGTTACCGGTTGGTTTGGAGCTGCACCAACAATGCAACAGAATACGAAGCATTATGCCTAGGACTCAAGAAAGCAAAAAAGTTAGGCATAAAGCATCTCCAAGTCTTCGGAGATTCAGAATTGGTATGCAATCAAGTCACCAACAAGTGCGTGTCAAAGAAGCACTATCTCAAAGCATACCGAAATAGGGTATGGGACTTGTTTGACCAATTTGAATCTCTCAATCTACAGTCCATTCCCCGTGAGAAGAACAGACATGCCGATGTATTGGCATCCATCGTAGCTAAGTACTCTCCAGCAGAAGACATGGTGCACAAACCCAAAGCTGTGAGGATGATTTACAGGCCCTCTGTACCAGACAGAGATCTGCATTGGCAAGTTTTTGACAATGATGAGCAGATTGTGAATTTTATGATTCAAGAAGCAGCCACAGTTGAGAAAAGAAGCCCTGATGATGAGGAATATGAAGGGCTAGTTCAGTTGAAAAACAACCACGTCCCCAAAGGGTTAATTACTCTTGAAAGCCTCTTCGATCAAAATGATCGAGCAGTTTCTCATAGGATCAAAGTTAACGCGAAGCAGTATCAGGATTTGGAGCTTGAATCTGGAAAGGCGATAAAAGTTGGAATGGATTGCACTTCGAAAGAGTTAGAACAGATCCGGTCTTTGTGCAGAAAGTATCCTGACATAGTGGCATGGTCTTATCAAGACCTAAAAGGATACGACCGACAACTGATCCAGCATACAATTGAGTTGCAGGAGGGGATCAAACCCTTTCGACAGAGGCAAAGGCCTGTTAACCCGAAGATCGAGGTCCTGATGAAAGTCGAGCTCCTAAAAATGCTTGAGGTGAAGATAATTTATCCCATAAAGCATTCCTCTTGGGTAGCGAATCTAGTCCCTGTTAGAAAGAAGAACGGAGATATACGACTATGCGTGGATTTTTGCAACCTGAATCAGGCTTCACTCAAAGATCATTACCCTCTCCCATAGATTGATCAGATCTTGCACTCAGTGGCTGGGGCTCAACGCTTCTCCCTACTCGATGGCTTCTCAGGATATAATCAGATATGGGTTAGGGATGAAGACCAGCATAAAACTGCATTCACTACCAAGTGGGGAACATTCGCTTACCAGCGAATGCCATTCGGCCTTTCGAATGCAGGGGCCACTTTTCAGAGGGCCATGGATTTAGCTTTTGGTGAACTCTTGAATAAGGTCATTGTTATCTATTTGGATGACATGACCATTTTCTCCCGAAGAAGGGAGGACCATCCTTTTCACCTACAACAGATATTCGAAAAGTGTCGAGAGTTTGGCATTTCAATCAATCCTAAAAAGTCCATATTCGTAGTCAATGAGGGAAAGTTATTGGGACATGTGATATCGGAGAAGGGTCTCATCGTAGATCCTAATAGAGCTGAGGCTCTCTTGAAGCTCCCACTCTCGACGAATAAGAAAGGACTACAATATTTTTTTGGCCAGATCAACTTCGTAAGGAAGTTTGTTCCAGATTTTGCCCAAGTCATCAAGCCGATGTCCAAACTTTTGAAGAAGGGCATTGAATTCATCTGGATAGATGAAAGGAAAGAGGCATTTGAAGAGATCAAGGCCCAAATTGCTCAGGCTCTAGTCCTGACCAACCCCGACTACAATCGAGATTTCATCCTATATGCTATAGGAGAACCTGAGAGCTATGTTGTAGTCCTGACACAGAAGGGGGAAGATGGCGAAGAATGCCCCATCGCGTTTCTAAGCCAGGTAATACACCCCCATGAAGAGAAATACAACTTCATAGAGAGACAAGTGCATGCAGTAATGAAATCCTTGAGGAAATTCAAGCACTTCATTTCTCAAAGTCGGGTTACAGTGTTTGTCATTCATCCCGATGTGCACAACTTCATTATTCAGGGAGAGTTGGGTAGCAAAAGAGCTGGTTGGGTCAGCAAAATATAGGAGTTTGACGTTGAAATCAAACCCACAAAATTGGTTCATGGTCACGCACTATGTCAGGAGCTTGCGAAGAGCGTAGCGATCGAAGTAACAGCTTGTCAGTGGGATGACTTAGCAGTAGAAGGATGCTTCACAAACCAAGAAGAAGATGAGAAGGACTGGGTCGGTGAGATAGTTGAATATTTCAACATCGGGAGATGTCCTCTACACTTGAATGCTTCATAGTGAAGACACTTCAGGATGCGGTCCCTCCGATACACGTTACGCCCCGAAGGCCTATTCTTTAGGAATATCGATGGAGTTCTTCTTAGATGCATAAAAGAAGATGATAAGAGAAGAGTCTTGGGCGAATTCCATTCAGGGTTGTCCGATGGCCACTTCGTAGGAAGAACAACGACATTGAAGATAATTAAGGTGGGTTATTATTGGCCTACACTCTTCGTCGATGCTTTTGCGGTCTATCGCAGATGCGAGCAATGTCAGAAGTTCATCGACCGAAGCAGAAGTGCTCCTATGCCTCTCCGACCGATACAGGTAGAAACGCCCTTTCAACAATGGGGGTTGGATTTCATAGGGGTTATATCACCGAACTCCTCCATAGGGCATAAATTCATCCTGACTGCAACCGACTACTTCACCAGATGGGCCGAAGTAGTACCCACAAAGCATGTCGACCAAGAAACCGTCATTGCATTCCTAGAGGGTTTGATCACCCGGTTCGGCATCCCAGAAGCAATTATAACAGACAACGGTCCTGGGTTCACTGGAGCCAAGATCAATGAGTTCACCTACAAATATGGGATGTATCATAAGGTCTCTTCCAATTACTATCCACAAGGTAACGGCTTGGCAGAATCAACTAACAAGACTCTGTTAAGGGTGCTAAGAAAGCTCATAGAGAATAACAAAAGAACTTGGCACCTCCTCTTAGATCGGGCCTTGTGGGCCGATCAGATTTCTATCAAGAAGTCAATTAAAACATCGCCTTACACCCTGGTGTATGGCAAGGAGGCTATCTTACCAACCCATATAGAGATTCTTGCATTGCAGCTGTTGGATGAAGAAGAAGAATTTAGTCCTATGGAGAATAGGCTAGCTCAGCTACTGTAGCTGGAGGAAGACCATGATAAGGCCTACCAGAGCTTCGTGAAGCATGCCCAGATCACCCGAGACTGGTTCAAGAAAAAGTCCTCCGACCGCACTTTCAGAGTGGGTGATCTAGTATGGAAGTGGGACTCTTGGAAGGCCAAGCCTGGGAATCATGATAAATTGGACGCTTTCTAGGATGGACCGTTCAAGATTGTGAAGGTAAACTCAGCCAACTCTTTCATTCTCAAGGATGCAGATGGCCAGATCTTGCCGATTTCTATCAATGGTCTTCATTTGAAGACTTTTCATCGCTGAAACAAAACGAAACAAAAAAAATTCAAGTTTTTACTTTTGTATGAAAGATTTTTTTTTATCTTTGTAAATACCCTATTTCAAGACTGCCAGAAGGTTCAACTTCACACTACCATAGCAACAAGCCCCAGCTTCACTGGACTTAGCGAGAATCTCCTTCGAGAACTTTATGTGCGAAGTGACTGATGCGAGATGCTTCGCAGTGAAGCACTTAGGCCAAGAAAGAGTCCTCGGAAGACCAAACGACATCAAAATGAAGGCGTGAGGAATACTTCACAAAAAGGGGTCCGAGCGAAGCAGTTTTTGAAGGAAATTTAGCGAACCATTTTTCAAAAGGAACAAGCTTCGGAGGCTAACCTTCCGCAAAGCAAGCAGTGACGCGGCGAGGTAAAACTACTTCGGGCCCGAAGCATAGAAAATCAGCTCACACCGGAGGTTCACCATGAAGTATCTTTAGCGCCGGCTTCCACTTCGCCAAACCAACAATGCACAAGGCGGGGAGCATTTAAAACGTGTCTTGAGAGACGCACCGACGACAACCTAGGGGAACGTTCGGGGTAGGTGATTTTAATGCAAAGGTGGCGGGGCACATCCCGAGAGGATTCAGTTATGAGAAAAGCTCACGCCTAGGTACGAGGTGGCAGAGGGTTAAGTTTCCAATGCTGGGCAAATCATCGAAACACATGGGCCCGCGTACCATGCCATCGTGAAGCCAATCAAATGGCAAAATGACCTCCTCCGTCCGAGTTGCGAATTTAATTTTGGCAGGCACCATAAATTGAGGTAGTTGCCTTTTAAGGCTATAAAACGTGAGCCTTAGCAGTAAAAGGGGTGTTCGCCAACTGTTAATGCAAGATTAAGAGCCCTCGCTAATAGCCTGCATTTCCCCCGTTCTTCGCGTCGAAGCCCTCTACATCAAAAACTCTACTGCCGCCTATATCCAGAATGGGGAAGAAGAATTCTAAGGAAAAGAGAAAGGAGCCCGAGGTAGCAGGCCCAGAGAAAACAAAGAAGGGCAAAGAGGAGAAAAAGCATAGACCAAAGAGGGTCGACCTCAACCTCCACCCAAAAAAGCAAGCTATGGAGGAAAGAGAGGATTCAGAAGAAGAACAACCTGAAGAGCCACCAATTGATGGGTGGGAGAAAATAAGGGACACTGCACTTTCAAAGAGCATGGCCGAACTCCGATACACTATCGAGTTCATGAAAAGTAGACTCTCCATGGAGAACAAGAGAGCCACCACTTACTATTCGTAGATATACTAGTATTTGACCCTGCCCGCACACCATTGTCCCGAATTGATCTGTGCCATTGCGCAAAATTACCAGCCCGCCACCAAACAAGTGTTGGACGCCACGGGCAATAAATTGTTTACAATTTTAAAAGAGGATGTGCAAGGAGCTTTCGCGCCCCAACAAGGGCCGCCCAAGGGTTATTCTGTTCGCAATGTCATCTTGAGCGAACAAATGGAGAGGTTCACCAGCTCCAGTTATATCATAAAATTTTTGAGCGAGAACCTCAAGGATGGGCTCCCTTCAGGAAAGCTTCCTCAGATGCCTCGCCCCTTGATGGATTTCAAGAGCATGGACATCTTCTCCATCATTGCATGGGTCATGGGCCTGTCAACTGATGCTTCGGTGCACCCCTGGAAAGTGTCATTGGCCGAATGTATTTCACGAGGGGAGTTTTATGCCCCAGATTCGTCAAGGCCAAACACAAACCCGGTCTTCTTCGACTGGGCAGAATGGGTGGCTCGGACCTTGCACACGTGGCTAACCAGCATGAAGAATTCTGGGATGGGCCAGTACTTCGGACCTTGCTCTTTCCTGGTTTGGTTATTTTTCTATCATGTACATAAGCATTTCCCCCACATTGCCATTTCTTCAAGTGGCAAGGACGGAGCTCCTCTGTCGATGTATCAGTGGACTCCCCTCCTGGTGAGGACGGAGTCGTATTATTCTTTTAATCAACAGTTTCTAGGACCTGCTATTCATTTGTTGAAGGGTTCTTGCCCTCGGGTGCCTATCAGTCTAAGGGACAAAGTGGTGAAGGAGGAAAAGGGAGACGTCTTTCAATTGATGCAAGGGCTTGTGATTCGCTTGTTCGGATTCATGGGGAAACCCTTCCTGCTACCCGTCTACCCCTCTGAATACCAGTTCACGTTGGAGGTCGCTCGACAGAGCGACGCGACAAATGTTATCTATGGCCACGGCCAAAAATGGGTGCACACATGCGACTTCCCTTTCAAAATGGGGGTAATTGAGGTGTTTGCCCTAAAGCAGCATGTATTCTTGGAGGAGAAGCTTGCCGACTTTGGTTTGCTACAAATTCCTCAACGATGGTGTTACGACCCCTTGGGGGTGATGAGGGATCACCTCCGATTCAAAAATTTTCATGTATGCCCTCACCCGGAGATAGTGGAACAAAGAAACAACCCTAATGGGAGAGATTTGGAGTGGCATCTGGAGAGAATGAAAACCTTGCCTCCCTGGCATGAATTTTACTCCATGGAAGTCGAGTATGATCCAGTTCGACACCCTTTCTCGGGCCCAGACTCCACATTTTGGAAGAAAATGAAAGATGACTTGAGGGAAGAATTGAAGGGTTGGGGCGAAGAACAATTGAAGGAGTGGTGGATAATGAGAGTCCACCATCAGAAGATGAAATCATATGGACTCTTGGAGATAGACAGAGACTTCACAATTTACTACGAGGCCAACGTTGGGTCTTGGAAGCCCATCTCCTTCATCGACTTCATCCCCCCTAGTGCCCCAGGTTCGGGCGAAAGCCCATAGAGAACTGACGATGCTTTCGAACAAGAGGAAGAGGAGGAGGCAGCGGTGACACCGCAAGAGTTGCCTCAGGACTCTGTCGAAGGCCATGACACGAGTGCCATAGGGTCGATGCAACAATCAGAGAAGAAGGAGGAGAAAAGAAAAAGAAAGAAGCTGGAGTAGGCTCAAGTGCCTCCAACCCATCCGAAGTGACCATGTACTAAACCCCCAGGTGCTTCTAGCGAATGGCCTGAGATGGGCTCAGCCGAGGCAAGTGTTGAAAAGACAACATCGCAAAGGGCCAAAGTGGTCTCAGAAGTAGACGTCATTAATGTGGAGGAACTCCTCCAACAAGAAGGGGGCCTTGAAGAAGAAGTCATGGAGGTCAAAAGTACCAAAGCTAAAAAGGAACAAGAGCCGACCATGCAGGAAGCCACTACTTCTGCTCTATCGGGAGAGCACGTAGGTACGCATCCCTCACCCTTCACTTTGGTTCCTCAAGTCATGTCCACAATGGTCCCGATCATAAATCCCCATCAGTCTCCCTCTCTCTCGAAAGTTTGGTCACCCCATCACATGGTACCCTTCGCTACCACGAGTTTGCCTCGCGATCCCGCCAGCCTCGCAAGCATATCCACCCCCTTCGAGTCGTCAGGCCGGGACAAGTCCGTCGATACTACTTCGCTCACCCACGCCACCATTCCCTTGGTTCTCAGTCAGGGCGAAGGTAGTACTCCAACTTTGAACCCCGTCTCCCTCTCCCCCGTCATGCACGACGTTGTCTCTCTCATCGAAACTCCCACCACACCCGTCGTCGAACCCACTGGTGAGGCATCCCCTGTACAATCATTGTATTTGTTCACCCCCTTGGCTGGAGACCCAACCTCATTTGAAATGGAACTAGCTATGATTAAGGAATGTCCCCTGGCAGAAAAGCTGCTCCAAGCCCGACAGAACACAGATAAGATGCTGAAGGAGGCGAGGAAAAAGAGAGGGCGCTCTCTGGCCAAAGTAGAAAAATGCGCTATTTTTGACTTGAAAGGCGAAAAGTTGCATAAGGTGAAAAATGTCCCCAAGGTCCAGAAACCTCTGGACGAGATGACTCCAACAGATTACGACTATCAGGAGAAGTCCAAGGACCTGGAACACTTAGATGTAGATAATGAATCTACATCTATGCATGTGAGAATAGAAACATTTTGTGCACATGCAAATATCGCCAATCAGCGTCGGTTTGAAGTAGAGAGTGCCAACATCAAGTTGGAGGAGGAGCTAGCCAGGACCCGCTCCAAGCTAGAAGACGTGGAGAAGCAGTGCGAGATGATGAAAAAGGAAGTAGATGCCTTAAAATAGCAAGTAGAACAACTGCAGGGTACAACTAAAAATCAGAGCAAGATACAGGCCGAAGCTGAACTGAAGGCCAAGGAATTTGAAAGCAGGATCTTGCAAATGCAATAGCAGTTGTACGAAAAAGAGAGCCTGGAGCTGTTTGATAGGGGCCGAATAAAAGAAATCCGCTCGCACCTGCTCAAGAACTTTAGATCTCGGGCCTCCAGTGCCCTGTCAATTTTGACTTACATTACCGAAGCCCAGTATGTCGCTGCTCAAGAAGGGCCAATAGTAGATGAGATCATCCAAAAAATTAGAAGCCGACTCAAACTAGCTTTTGAGGTCCAAAGTATCAAATATTAGGACCTACAGGTCGCTGCGATGAGCCGGACAACCAGAGATTGGTCCATAGCCCAGGCCACGGTCCACGCCTTCTTCTCCAAGGTGAGGAAAGCACAGAAGGCGAAGGACCTCATGGATGTATTTGAACACGAGCAACGCACATCACTGGGGTACTTTCAAGATCTCTCTTCATTAGGTTTCCCAAGTTTCACTGATGATGATGGGAACCTTTTGACTAAGGAAGAACTCAAGCCGGCTTGGCTCCATTTTGAAGGCGACGTCTCAGAGATAGATGAGTGGGAGGAGCCAATTACAGAAGGGCAAGTCACAGATTTCATCCTGAGACATTGCAAAATCATGGCCTGCCTGAATGATCTGAGCACAAGAGCTAAACATGCCGACATAGGGCAAATTGATCGGTTCCATGTTCTGGTCAAAGCACTACAAGACCGAGAGCCTTTCCAGAAAGGCGCCTGGGCTCATGTTCGCCGAACCATGGAACGCATCCGTGATCGCCTTCCCCCACCGCCGCAACAGGAAGCCTCGTCGAAAGAGGAAGAAGAGGAAGAAGAAGAAGAAGAAGTTGTGGAAGCACCCCCAGAAAGAGAAAAAGGAGAAGGGTCTGGAGGTAACTCTGGCCCAACGGATTAAGGCTGAGGGTTCTTGCACCGAGGCAAGCTCATTGCCCCACTTATCATCTAAAATATATTCCTACAAATATGTTTCCTACACAAAATTCTCTTAAGTTGGAATATATCTACCATTACCATTATTAGACACTCTCATACAAATCCACAAAGACTTCAAATGAAGAAGAAAATTCAAAATCACTACCTCCTTTAAATCTAATCTCTCTCAATCTTTCAAATTTGTTTTGATGAGTCTATTGGTGTAGTCAGTTTTTTATTTGAAGCTATAGTTCACAAGTTTGATACTAGATCAACTGTCTCTAATTTGTACGTGCTGTCAAATGACCATCTTATCATTGTACTATCACTTGTACTACAATTAATAACACTGATGATTTTATTTTTGACCCTAACCACCTATATTTTTTTACTGTTATAGTGGATTGTTACTATTATTGTTGTCGACCCGACTGTTACTATCACTAACCTGACTAGTACTGTAACTAAGCCAATTATTACTATCACTAATTTGAATTATACTATCATTGACCTGACTATTATTGCTACTAATATGGATGGTATTGGAATATTTTAGATTGTTATAAACACTTGTAGAATCTATCCTAACTACTGGTGAATGCAAAGTGTGTTCTTCTATGATACGAAAGTCTTTCTTCGTATGCTCACTTTTTGGGATTGTGAATGCAGGTTCAACAGAACATTGAGATGTGTGTTTTTGCAGGTTGAAGTTTTAAACATAACTAGGGTATGCTAGGTAGAGTAGTATGTAACACCCATAGGCCCTTTGTTATACCACAATAATGAACAATAGTGCTCAGACCAATATTTCAAGCCACTATCCAAGGATGATTCCACACATACCCTTGAGCACACTATCTACCTCTCTAATACTACGAGAGGGTAATCATTCAGGATGTTGTGTCCCATGGACTATGGATGATACAAGGCCAAAAAAACTTCTACAAAATATTTTTTTTTCAACCTAGAATGGTCTCCATATACACCAGAAGATGCGTGGGAGATCAATTTTATGTGTGAGTGTTGACTGAGGCTTGGGTATTGGATCCTAATAGCCCCTCACTTGACTAGATGCCTTATGGGCTATCTATCTTAGCCAATAATGACAACTTCTTCATGATATTTTAAAACCCTCAAAATAGGGTTTCTAGCCTACTCAACTATTGGAAAAAAATATAAACATTAAAAAATAATTAAAACATATGTCGATAACCTAACAATCTACAACAAAAATTTATCTCAAAATAAGTAATGGTCAAATGTAAACCTTCGCTATAGAAGAATTACAAATTTCATCTAATATTTTAGCAAAGAAGATTTGCAAGTAAATCAGATGCATTTAAGAAAAAGGCACCTTGGAGCGGTCGAGTTGAAATATTGATCAACTGCCATTAAGCCAGACTCCTCTGACTGTATTTCATCAAACTGGATCTTAGATCCCACTAGTTTCTCTCCCTCCATGACTCTTTGTCCTTGTGCTCCTTTGTCTTCATCGTGCTCCACAATTTCTTCCTCTTCGTTATATTCCATCATAGAAACCCTAATGATTCAAGATTCTTCTTCCTTTTTCGTTCTATATCCAGTCAGGCCTTTATCAGCATTAAAAGAAAAACCAATTTTTTTTAGATATATAGGGGAGTTGGTTACAACCACATTAATTTTACTAACTTTTAAGCGCAAGGTTCAAACCAAAGGAGCTGCTTCCAACAATAAATCAAAGAAAATTGACTGTAAATAAATCAAAATAGAAAACGACTTAGTGTTTACCATGTACCATAGGGATTATATAATAAAATATTACATAATATTTAATACATTGTATAATAAGATATCTTTAAGCAGTCTTGGGAGATAGCACAATGGTTTGGGTTTGGTTCTTCTTTGGGATGTTTAAGGTTCAAACTGCGGTATTTGTGTGGTTGTGTTAAATTTGTTGGAATATGTAATGCAATATTGTGTAAATTATTCTGACTAAAATATAAAGTCTAAAGAATAATATTTAGAAAATAATTCTATGGAAAATATTTCCACCCAATTAATAAATAATTAAGGGTGCTAGGAATATTTAATTTCTTGGGAAAAAGTTATTTCCCTTTTTTATCAAATATTAGAAAGTGCTTTAGTTACTGCGAATTCAGAGTGTCTACGGATTTTCATCAAAGGGAGTTTCCTACCTTTCCTACGAAAGTTCGAAGGGCATTCAGAAGGGCTAGCATTGGAATTTGCATGAACTTTTCGAGGGAACAAGGTGCAGATTAGTGGAATGACCATCCAAGTAAGTCCACAAATCCTTAGTGAAATTACAGAATTACCTTTACAAGGAATTCATAAAGGGAAGTTTGGAAATAACACCTTAAAAGGGTTGTTTAATCAATTTAGGGGTAAAAATGATAGATCAATTGAGTATATAATGAATAATAATATCTGTAAGGGTGTTAAGCGGACTAGTTTATAGACACCATGGGATGAAGTCACTGTTTGGGTGATTAGGTTTCTTACCTATGATAGTCAATTCCCTATTCTATCTGGCCACCATATGAGAATTTTGACTCACCTTCGTTATGGCCATGAAAACCCTGAACTGAGTTAATGTACCCTTGTACTTGCACCAAGACTTGGCCAACATGTCCAAAAAGTACCAAGCAAGAAAAGGTTAACCTAAGCATCATGGATTAATTAAGGTTATTTGTAGACATCATTTCAAGGGTAATTCTAGGAATTTTACCCGTTTCTTCCAAACATGGGATGAATTTACTGAGGAAATTAACCCTAATACTACACCTACACTTAGGAATTCTGCTGGAAAAAATCTTTCATTTCCTGAAGGGCCTCTTTCATAAAAAATGAAAACACAGCAACATGCTTGTTCTGAGCAAAAAAGAAAAGTTACCTTTGCAGCAGAACCATAACCACCTCACATTTCTGAGATAGGGGAACCATCTACCCTGCCAATTGGAATATTTGAGGCTAGAACTAAAAGGCGCAGAGGACCATATGTTTTAGAACTAAGGAAGTCTTCAATACTGTAGAGGACTGCTTATGAAGGGAATGTGCAAACAGAGGAAAGAATGGAACAAAATGTTGATATTGGTGGACAAGATGAAGAGGTTGAAGGAGTTGAAAATGTTACCAATGAGGAAGTCAATGTTGATGTTCATCATGAAGATATTTTAACAGAACCAGTACCTTCCTCTTCTTTTAATTATTCCTCTGATTCTGAGGAGTGTACTGAAACAAGAGAAGCAAAAAAAGATACAATTGCTACCAGTCAGTCGGAGTCCGTTGTTGATTATCCTAACTCTTATGAAGCAAGAACAAAAGAAACAGATAATTCAAGTTCAGGGGAGGAGGAAGAAATTGATGTTGAAACTCAACTCCATGTAGCCAAAAGTAAGACCAATTGGATTGAAAAGAATGAAACCACTTTAAAAGAAAAAATGACATTATTGCCAAACTGTGGCAAGAGATCAAAACTGTGAAAAATAGGCTTACAATTTTGGAGCAACAACTCTCTCACACAGATTCAGGAGATGAATTAACAAATTTGCTAATAAATTTAATAGGGAATACAGAGAGAGGTTTTGTTGATAGAGTTGTACAAAAAGAAGCAGAGATACCACAATAGAAACAACATGATTTAGAGGATGGACAGGCAGGGGCACTCATGCGAGTGTCTAAGGAACCTCAACAAGAAACTTATGAAAAAGCTCCACCAGAAGAGGCAAGCATGGTACTTTTATAATAGGTAATTGTTCAATCACCCCCACATATTGTCATTCCTGAAATTGCAGTGATTGAGGCTGAAGTGTGTTGAGTGGTGTTTTCACCCAGTTGTGACAGCACACTCTCCGGTAGGATCTGAGTCCCAAAATCCTCTGCTTGCAAAGAAAAAAACTTTCTCCAAGGTTCCTGTTATGCTTAAATAATGCTGTTCAAATGAAATGCCAAGAATATCTTAGGGTTTGCAAGTGGATGTTAACAAGGGGCACTGATGGTTTATTTAATTTGAATTTCTATTGGACTCAAAGTAAATAAATCTATTTTAATCTACAATGCTGATGGATTTTCAATTGCTTGTTCAAATACTATAATTAAACTGTAAGAAATAAAATGAGGGTTTGAAAAATAAAGCAAAATGAATGGAAATAAGACTAAACTACAGTCAGAATATTGTCATAAATTCGATGAAACCGAAGATATTGAGGTTTTAATGCATGCTACCTAACCTAATGAACCTGCAAATTCGCACAATCCAAATAAATTAGGTGCTAGCTTCTAGGGTTTCTACTGTAATTTCCAGATTTAAGGCATTCGCATGAAGCAACCAAGCACACTTGCATTAAACTTCACCTAAAAGCCTTAGAAATCTGGAATGAAAGATAAAACATTAAATCATGCATGCACAAAATGACTCCTTCTTTCTCATCAATGAGATGCCAATGCTCTGTATTTTGGTATTAAATGATATGACAATTACATTCAAAGAATGTTCCAGGCATAAATGTTCCAGAACAAAAGAAGGAAATTGCCCAAGTACAGGCCCAGAATGGCAAAAATCCTTTGTCTCTGCAACTCTGCAATCGGCAATTTCCAACCCTTCCTTCAATCTGCATTTCTGGTTTTATAGGGACTGAAATGGCTCTTCGATTCTCCCTGGTCGCTTTGCTTCATCTTCCTGCATGTGGCCTTTCAAATTCCCACCTTTCCCTTGTCTTTATTCCATGCTTAACGCTAAAACGCCTAAAATCCTTCGTTGCATGTAACGCTTCTGTAGACCTGACACCTGCATGCCACGTGTCACACGCTCCCTATGCCTTCTGTAATGCCTCTCTATGAAAATCTTGCCAAAACCTGCATGTAGACCGTTCACCTTCCAAGCCGCGAAATCGCGACATGTCACAAAATCATGACATGTCGCGATATCGCTACACTCTCCCCGGTCGTACGCCTTTGACAACACCTTGTCACGATATCGTGACCGTTTTTGCTTTTGAGTCTTCTTTCCTCAAACTGTAGCAAAATCGCTACCATCTCTTCGTCGGGCTTCATTCTCGCAACGCTGTAGCGAAATCGCTATCATTTTCCACTTTGTGCCTTCTGGCCGCCAACTGTCACGATATCGCTACCTTTTATGACTTTGAGCTTTCCTCCCAGAAATTGTAGCGAAATCGCTACCATTTTGCCTTCTATCCTCTTCGGCAACCTTACGTCGTGAAATTGCGACCGTTTTTGTCTTCGGACCTTCTTGCTGCCAGTTGTAGCGAAATCGCTACCACTTTTGGTTTTATTCCTTTCTTCCCCAAACTACAACGAAATCACTACGGTTTTATCTTTGTGGCATCTTTACGAATGCTGTAGCAAAATCGCTACCTTTTGCAACTCCGTGGCATCTCTCCCAATGCTGTAGCAAAATCGCTACATTTTGTAACTCCGTGGCGTCTCTCCGAATGTTGTAGCGAAATTGCTACCTTTTGCAACTCCGTGACTTCCTTCGAAAAAACTGTACTGAAATCGCTACCATTTCTCCTTCGGGCTGCTTCGGCAACTTTACGTCGTGAAATCGTGACCATTTCTTTGTCCGTACATTTTAGCTGCAATCGGTCGTGAAATCGCGACGCCTTTCCACTTTGAGTCCTTTCGCTGTTTCCTGTCGTGATATCGCGACATTTTTCCACTTTCGTACACTTTGCCGAAATACGTCGCGAAATCGCTACCATTTTCCTTATCCGTACAGTTTGCTACAACATGTCACGATTTCGTGACATCTTTTCAATTCTTCCAGCGATACGTCGCAATTTCGTTATGCCTCTTCAAATTTGCCATCGACACGTCGCGATTTTGCGACAGCATTTCTTCCTTTGCCACCGACACGTCACAATTTCGCAACATCTTTTTTGCCCTTTCCACCGACACGTCGCGATTTCATGACAACATTTCTGTTTTGTTGCTGTTGACCATGTTGACCACGATTTTTCGACACGTCGCGAAATCGCTATGGTTTTTCGGCTTCGGTCGCGATGGCGCAGTATGTCGCGATTTCGCGACACCTTTCAACACTTATGCATTTTTTCTCTTTTCTTCAATTTTATCATCTGGGTCACCGAGATTCTCCTCTGCAAGCCTGCAAAAAAGGTGGGTCCCCAAATTTGGGGCATGTTGTGGATCAACCACAACAAAGTGCAAACAAAAATTTTGTAGTAGAGACAGTAGATGTTGGTGTCCAGGTGGAAATAGTTCCTTAAATGCAACCTATTATTAGACCACCTGATATAGTTTCACCTATGAAATATAATGAGGATGTAACCTTTTAGGTAGCTAGATACCAACAATTGGAAGATAAGGTTTCATCACAACAAAACTTAAAGGAGGAGATAAAAAGGAAATATTCTAAAATTAAAGACTTAAAGGAGAAAATTCAAAATGTATGTCAAATTTTTGAGTGTATGGTTCAATGCAGGAGGCCTGCTAGGTTTTATAGCCTAATTTTGAAGGAAAAATACCTCCGGTGGTAGACCATGAGGATTGCCTTTGGTTTTACCCATACTTTTGAGACACCAAGGAAATTTTTAGAGGCTTTCTGGCAGAGCTCTATGGAAGATCAAAATCTGTTGTGTGAATTATTCCTTCATAAATTATTTTTACCAACTGATGTTCTATTTCTTCCTCACATATTTACTGGTGATATTCAGATCAGAGCCTTTCAATCAGTGCTGCAGAAATAGCTCTATTGGGAACAACAAAAGAGAACTAGTAAGTCTTTAGAGACTCAAGTTGTTTTACTGATCAGGCCTGTGCACTTGAATCACAGGACCTCTATAAATCAACATCATGCTCTCATCAAGAATGAAAAAGTAAGGAGAATGTACCTGGGAAATCTTCAAGTATGTATAGATGGGTTCCAAACATTTTGTGCAACCTCCTTTACTGATGCATTGTCAGCTTGTAGAAACAAATGGGGTGAATTGCCCATATCATTACTGAAAAGATAACCTATCTCACCTAATAACTTGATCTGGTCTTAAGGAAGGGCTACGGGTGTAATTCAAACTTACTTGAGGCCAAATAAGGATGGACTGGACTCAGGTAAAGGATGCCTACTATCATAACTCATGTTCCACTCTTCTTTGATAATGATGCTTAGTAAGACGACCAATTCCAGGAGTGGCTCAAAGAAATTCAGATGCATAAGGGATATTACCAGATTGGAAGTAGACTATGGAAGTATGATGAATGATATCTGGAGCTGGACCTTTGTGCCATTGTTGCAGAATAGAATGCATGAGGACATGCATTAGAATAGGCTGGGGGGAGAATGATGAGGCAAGAGATTGCCTCATTTAAAGACTTCTTTTATAAACTTTTAAGACTCATATGGAACTATTTGTGATGTGATTTTATGTTAATTATAGGATATTATGCATTGTGTGATGATATTTGCATGTTAAGATAGGAAAAGTGTATATGCTCTATTTTTATTGATTTATCCATATTTTATTCAATTTTTTGGCTTTTTATTCTTGTAATTATGCATTAATTTAAGTGTTATCATATGTAAGCAATCTATGTATAAGGTTTACTATCCATCCACAAATATATGCCACCGTTTGATCACTTGTAAATTAACTTTTAGGCACCAAAAAGCTGTCAAGTTGTTGACTGTGCAGGAAAACTGGACTTTGTCATACAAATTCCAGCCAGCTGTACATCTACAACATGGCATGGAATTTTTTCATACCAGTCTAAGTCAAGGATGGAACTAGTCCTCTGGATGCCTAAGGAGACCATACCTACCACCACAATCGATTACATAAACTTCTACTGATGAAATAGCAGTCTTCCTATTCTGTTGCCTGATATTCTGGAGCAATTTTAGAATGAGCACAGATAGTTTGGAACTACTTAAAGGTGTTTTTTAAAAGGAGTAAACTATGACTAAAGTCATATTAGAAGACACCTTATCCAAACTCACACTTGTTCCTCACTTTGGATGCCATAACTTAGAGTGGATAGGGACAAAAGAGTCAAAACTCTGCATTTGTGAAAGACCTGGACTAAAACTGTTGTAACAGTCTCGGATAATAGTAGTAAACCTTATCTGTAATGCATTCTATTTTGTATAAATAAAATATTCCCATCTGGTTGAGCATATAGGAGAATAGGTAGTTGAATATAGTTATAGCATGTATTAGGTGTTCTAAATCTGTATTTACTACAATAATACAGTATTCTGCAGGTCTCTTCCTGCATTGTTGTGATGTTGCTAATATGAAATAAAAGGGTGCAATATTATAATTCATGTTTTATTTTTAATTAAGTGTGAGAACTTATTATTTTAGAGCAAGCTCACTCACCTCCTTTGGTTCAGGAAGCAAGGGCCACTTACAAGCCTAGAGGAGGGTTTCTCCCCTGACAAAATTCTACTTATTCTGGCTGTAGCAGGGCAGCAGAATACTGACAGTATTTGTAGAGTTTTTGGTTGATGCATAGGTTAATGCTTCTTGATTAGTAGTTGCAAGTTAGTGGTTAATACCAGTTTCACATTTCCAAAATTTAACACAGTAATTTTAGCTTTCCATTTTCTGCACTATTTCCAGAATTTGTATTAAAATAAAGCTACTATAGATTTTGCACATTCAATTGTCAGTTTTTGATATTTCAATTTTTGTCATTTTTTGCAAATTATGGTGTGATTTTTTCCTTTTAGAAGTTTCATTTTCTGCAATAGTTCATTATCAGTTTCCTACAACTTAATTGAATTCTGCAACAATTTTACTTTTATGAATAGTGTGGGTTTGATTCATGCAATTTCCAGTTTTCAATAGTTTAGTTTCATTTTATTTGTCAAGGAAGTATTTTAGCATTTATAGGATGTTAGAAGGAGTACAAAACACCCCAAGACACTAACTGCCTCACCAATAAAACCCTGATTTAAATGAACTAAACCTACAATCTGCTACACCCTGCTCTCGTATATAGCCTTGGACATTGCCCTGGATTGACATATATTGATTAAATGGTGAAGGATAAACGACACTCATTAGAAGTAAAGCCATATCGATGATTATAATCATAGAGAGGCTCCTTCATAGCTATTTATTTGGCAGTCATAACATGATAATATATACATTCTTGAGCAAAATCATTTAGCATAAGGAGGATAAATACCTAACTTTAAAAGATCTCTATGAGAAGCAGAATATTTACCATTAGAACATACATAATTTATCATATTAAAAAACAAAATGTTATAGGGATAAGGGGGATCCTCATCCTCATTACTTTGATCATAACCTTGATGAGATATATCTATAAACTGATTGTCTTGATCCCATGGTGAATTATTAGAGGTTCCTCACTCACTTTTAGATTGTTGAATTGCTCAAATTTTGAGATGAGGAACTTGGAGAAGGAACTTGGAGAAACAAATGATGATACTGAAGGACAAGCATTGAGATCAAACTGATCTTGTTCAACCATTGACCAATATTCAAATGATTGAGGGTCACCCAGAATGGTGACAAGTTGATATTTAAATTTAAACTTCAAATATTGATGAAGAGTAGAAGGGACATCCTTCATTGCATGGATCCAATGACGTTCGAGAAGTAGATTAAAATATGCAGGGTAAGGTACCACATAGAACAATGTATCTAAAATATTGGGTCCAACTTTAAGGGGAAGAGATACGGTCCCACAAGCTTATTGGGACTCGTTGAATGTTTTTATGATTGCATTGGACTTAGTTAAATATTTATCTTTTAATCTAAACTTTTGGATATATTGATATGTGCATAAATTAAGGGAAGAACCATTATCAATCATGACCCTCTTGATAAAAGTGTTCCTAATAAATACGGTGATATAAAGAGAAGAATCTTCTTGTAAGTTTGAGAAAGAAATATCGTTATCCAAGAATGTGAGATGTTGTGTCCCAATAGAACTTACCATATTGACCATATCACTAGGGAAAATATTTGGCAGGAAAAATTGTTGTTTTAGAACACTTATCAAGGCTTCTTCATGAGTTGGAGAATTTTACAAAATCTCTAAGAGGAAAATATTTGTTGAAGCTCTCATCTCCTATTGACATTGATGGATTTGCACCTGCTGCTCTAAAGTAGATGTTACCATACCAAACATATGGTTATCATAATGATGTGGTACATTATTATAGGACACTTTTTTAGTTTCCTGTTTAGTCATATTATAATTTTATTGATTTTTTGAAGACTAAAAATTGCTAGTATCAATACGACCTGCATCAATTAAATCTTGAACCACATGTTTCAATTTCTTATAATAATTTATCCATTGTCCTTCTACTATGTGATATGTAAAATGTTGTATTACCTTATACCAATTAGATTTAGTACCTGGTTGCCTTATGGGAGGTAATTCAATTACATTGGCTTCTAAAAGTTATTTCAAAACTGCTTCCATAGACATATTAAGCCTTGTAAAGTTCCTTTGTAGAGGTTTTTTAAGTATTATCTTTTGTAGGTTATTAGTAATATTATTAACAAGCCTACTATCCATTACACCATCATCTACCACATATTTATTCTTATACTGTTACTTAATGGTTTTATCTTCTTTCACTTTGAGTTGTCCTCTTCTGATAAGAGCTTGTTCTACTTTCCTTGCTAGCTCAATCGCTTGATCAAAAGATGTGATAATAGTAGTTTCTAATGCATAAGATAATTTTTCTTGCAAATTTCCACTAAATATCTCAAGTATATATCTAGGAGATATAGTATATTTCAAGAATCCAACTAGATTTCTCCAATGAGCCAAAAATTCTAGAAAACTTTCCTCTTTACATTGTTTCAAATTATATACATCTTTCATGGTTACCTCCTCAATATAAGCACCAAAATGTTGAGCAAATGACTCTAATATTTCTTCAAAATTTCTTAAATAATGGTTGGGTAACTTATAGTACATTCTAATGCCATACCAGCAAGACTCTTAGGAAATATATTTAGTAATAACATATCATCATAGATGAGATCGTGACAAGTTGTTCTAAATCTTCTTAGATGATCAAGCAGATCTTCTATCCCATTATAGATAAGAAATACTAACATGGAAAAATTCTTAGGATAAGGCCTAGCATCACCATAGTATCTAGGGGTTGATTGCACATCTCTTTATAACTTTAAGTAAAACTAGAAGGCTGAATCATCTCCACTCTTGAAACCAATTGTTTTACCATATCTGCAAAATTTTGAACTTTTGTATTACTATTGTGCAATACCCCTAGATTCTCTAATGGAGGGGTATAGGTTGGTTGTTGAAAAGACACTTGGCTTAAGTTGGAGGTACTGATCCTATTGTGATATGTGATACCTGTGAGACAAGCAAAGTCTCCCCAAGATCGAAGAATGCTCCACAAGATCAATCACACACAAAAAAGGAAAAAACCACAACACCAATATTAAGTGGTAAAACCCTACTTCAAATGAAGAAGGGAAACATCCACTATGAAGCTCACTATATTACTCATTTGATTCAACAATACAAGAATGCTTCAATGTTATGCAACAATATGCATCAACATGATATTACAACACAAGTCAATATGACAAGATACGATAAGATCTGATAAGATATGATAATATGTAGTAGAAAACACCCCTATTTAAAGAGAAGCTTTTCTACTACAACCCTAAATCTTATCACAATCTAATCTTATCACAATCTATCAAATATTAGAAAGTGCTTTAGTTACTTTCTAATTTTATCACAATCTAATCTTTGAGATATGTGATAAGTGACATCTATCAAATATTAGAAAGTTATTAGTTACTTTCTAATATTTGCTAGAAAAGGGAAATAATTTTTTCCAAGAAATTAAATATTCCTAGCACCCTTAATTTATTTATTAATTGGGTGGGAATATTTTACATAAGATAGAATTATATTCTAATTCAAATATTATTCTTTAGACTTTATATTTTAGTCTAAGAATAATTTACACAATGTTGCATTACATATTCCAACACTCCCCCTTAATGCAATATTGGGGAAAGGAATTATGAGACAAAGAAACATTCTCCCCCTAAAGATACAAATGGGGATGAGAATCAAATGAGTAATATAGTTACAATGAGCTTCTATGACCAAGAATGGTCTACAATAAGGCACCAATACAAAATGGGCCAAAATGAGACTGCAAGCCCCCAACGGAGTAGCTTCAGATACAAGCAACTTACAAAGCCATCCATCAACCACAAGTGGTTGCAAATGACAAGAAGAAAACATCACAAGGGTGTCTTCAGTAAGCCTACAAAACCCCAAATGGAAGTACCTACAAGCTACAAGCAACTCAACATAAGATCAGTTAGATACATCATCATAAATATATTCACCACAACATATATGAATATCCAAAGATGATAACAAAACTGATCTAACAAATAGTGAACTATAAGTCATCACAAAAAGATGCCAAGCCATACTTATAGTCACGTGCTATATAGTTGATCAAAAAATATCATGTACAAAGTTGCATAAAGCAAACAAGGAGTACCATGATAATGCAAACTCTAAAGTACCATGTACAAAAGTAGCACAAGGCTAACAAAAAAGTACCATGTACAAGAGTTGCATAAGGTATATGAAAATAATAAAGTGTGTACACCGGTTGCATAAAGCCAACCATAAAATATCATGTACAAAAGTAGCATAAATGCTAACAAGAAAGTACCATGATAAACCAATTGCATAATGCCAACTACATAAAAAAACATGTACAAAGTTGCACAAGGCAACAAGAAAGTACCATGTAAAAGAGTCGCATAAAGCAATTGCATCATATACCATAATTGCACAATGCCATCTACAAAGTAACATGTACAAAAGTTGCACAAGGCAAACAAGAAAGTACCATGTTCAAAAGAGATGCAAAAAGCAATTATACCACCAAATATCAACTCATATATATAGCACAAAACACCTCATAAGGATGAAGTTGTCATCACACAAGTGTAACTACACTTCATTCCCCCTTGAGGACAACTTCACCAAACCAAGTGAGTCCCTCAGCTTACAAAACTGCTCCTTGGGAAGAGGTTTGGTGAACAAATCAGCAGAATTAGAAGATGATGGGCAATACTCCAACTGAATAGTCCCATCCAATACCTTCTCTCTGATAAAATGGGCTTGGATTTCAACATGCTTTGTCCTTTGATGCATTACAAGATTTTTAGCCAAGGCAATAGCTGATTGATCATCATGAAAGATAATCATGAACTACTATAACCATCTTGCAATAAACAACTATAACCATATTGCAATTGAATAAACCAAGATCAACTTGCAATAGATTAACTTGCAATAAGAAGGTAACTAACCATAACAATCATCTTGCAACAAAATAAACTAACTTGAATTGAACCATAAAATATTTGTTAAATGTTAGATAGTCAATAAGTTAGTAAGTTAGTGTTCATTTTAGGTTTTGCTATAGCCTAATGAATTGCCAATTCATCTCACCCAAGGTCAACCAAGCTACCCAAAAGGGTACGGGTACGAGGACCCAAAAAGGACTTGCTACCGATAGAGCGGATTCTTTTGGATTCAATAGGTGTTTAGAAAATATAAACTATGTTGCAAGATTAAGTAAATTTTAATCAAATACTAAAGTTGTGGTTAGGAAGTTGATTCATTTTTAACCTTCTTGATTAATATGAAAATTAGTAAATTGCAAGTTAGTTGGTTAGTAGATTGTTTAGTAGCAAGTTAGTAGTTAGATTAGTTGAGATGCAAAATGTAAGAAAGATGAACAAGAGATAGTGGAGACACAAAGCAAAACACAAATACACACTCTCTCTCTCTCTCTTTCTCTCTCTCACTCTCACTTTCATTCTCTTTTACTTTCATAATGAGAGATACAAGTTACATTAATTTACAGTATGCTTCAAGCAAATACTAGAGAGAGATTAGAAGAAATTAATAAAAATAGGGGAAGAGAGTGAAAAAATTGATCCAAAATTGCCTTGTATACTCCAAAACATACTTGGATAACCTTGCAAAACAAGCAAACTCACAAACAACCATTGTTAATGTGAGACAAAAAAATATTGCATTTTAAGGAGAATAATAATAATTTTTAATACAAAAAATTGCTTAAAAAAATGCAATTAAATTAATAAAATTTATTTTATTAATAAAAAAAATGGTATGAAAAAGTTTAAAGATTTTTATAAAGCAAAACTTTTTCAAAAAACAAAACTATTTTTTTTTATAAAGCAAAACCGTTTTTTTTAAAACAAAACTATTTTTTTTTTTTTAATAAAAAACAGTTTTATAAAGCAAAACTATATATATATATATAGCCGACTGTTTTTTTTAATAAAATAAAAAAAATGACTATATATGGAAATAAGGGTTTTTGGGTCTTCCGGACGCAACCATGGGGTCCGTTTGGCTCCAAAAACCTTTCCAGAAAAAGCTTAATGCCAAAAAATTTATATATTTAAAATGAAAATACTGTTTGCAAAAGATCTAACAACTAGATCTAAAAACATAATAAATCTATAAACCCTAATGGCAGATTTGCAAAATAAGTTTACATAAAATACCCAAATATCAAATGCATGCAAAAAAAATATACCTTAATGGGTTTTTCACCTCAAAGGATTGAAGACACTTGATGGAGATCCCAACCGCTTTGATACCAAATGTGAGACAAGCAAAGTCTCCCCAAGATCGAAGAATGCTCCACAAGATCAATCACACACAAAAAAAGAAAAAACCACAACACCAATATTAAGTGGTAAAACCCTACTTCAAATGAAGAAGGGAAACATCCACTATGAAGCTCACTATATTACTCAATGATTCAACAATACAAGAATGCTTCAATGTTATGCAACAATATGCATCAACATGATATTACAACACAAGTCAATATGACAAGATACGATAAGATCTGATAAGATATGATAATATGTAGTAGAAAACACCCCTATTTAAAGAGAAGCTTTTCTACTACAACCCTAAATCTTATCACAATCTATCAAATATTAGAAAGTGCTTTAGTTACTTTCTAATTTTATCACAATCTAATCTTTGAGATATGTGATAAGTGGCATCTATCAAATATTAGAAAGTGATTAGTTACTTTCTAATATTTTCTAGAAAAGGGAAATAACTTTTTTCCAAGAAATTAAATATTCCTAGCACCCTTAATTTATTTATTAATTGGGTGGGAATATTTTACATAAGATAGAATTATATTCTAATTCAAATATTATTCTTTAGACTTTATATTTTAGTCTAAGAATAATTTACACAATGTTGCATTACATATTCCAACAATACCTTGCTAGAGAGGATAGCTAACAATTGGTGGAATAGAGGCAAAAGTGTTGAGATTAGCTGATTGAGAAGGAAATTGAAAATAATTTTGAGTGACACTACTAGTTGGAGGAACTTGTGGACTTCTTCCAACGTTGGTGATTACAATAGTAGCATAATTTGACTTAAACAGATTGACACGATGCAAAGATTTAAACAAAGGATTGATGTGAATATTTTGAGAAGAAATTGTTTGTTCCTTAATATTTTTAGGAATATCACAAGAAGGAAGAGGATTAGAATTAATGTTCACTTGAGAATTAATGATGGAGGGTAATGAAATATTATGTTTGATTTTATGCTCATTACTAATGTGATTAATAGATTCATGAATATTATTCTTATATGAGAGAGATGATTTGACAATATTATTTTCAAGATCATTAAGGAATTTTTGAATAATTTTATCTTGTTCATTAGTGTATCCTAAGGCTAGAGAAAATTGAGAAAGATGAATAAATTCATTAATAGTTTCCTCATACTTTTTATCAGTAATAATTTTTTCATGTTCTTTATTAAAATAATTATGTGATGGGATTAAATCTTCTTTATGTTTTTTATGAGTTTTAGAGTATGTTTTAGATGCTAAAAATATTTGAAAAGGAAAAAGAAGAAATTTTAAAATAACAAGGAGGTTTAGAAATACAGCCATTGACTGTAGTTTAGAAAGAAAGAGATTAATTAATTAACTCACTCTTGATTTGAATAGGGCCAAAATTTTAACAGCAAAAAAGAAATGAAATTTTAATATAAAATATAAAATAGAAAAAAATAATTTTAAGAAAACAAAATTCTAACAGTATATAAAAGTAAAAAACTAAACTGTTAAATCTTTAATTAATGGTCTGATCTACACAAATAAATTTAAATTGTCTTATTTGAATTTTAAAAACAAAAACTTAAAAAAATAAAATTCTAACAAAATATATAAAAAAAATTAAATTAAATTGTTAAATTCGTACAATTTTTTTTAAATTATCTCTCTTTAATTTAAAAAACAAGAACTAGAGGAAAAGGTTTCCTAATGGCCAATAAGGAGGTGTTCACATCGGGTAACGAAATATGTAGAGGGGAAAACTGCCCTACCGTGTACGATTTCCAAACAAGGCTGGATCCGTAAATATGGAAAGCCTTATGGGGTGAACCGTGGGGGCTACATTGTTCTCTACACTCAATGCTAGGAGGGGGGAAGGGTTCACTAGGAATGGTTTAAGGACACGATCCAAGTCCTATGGTTTTCAAGAATGTTTGATGTGTTTAGTTTAAAGCAATCACCTAAGTTTGGCCTTGCTATATCTATGCTATAAAATATAATAGACAATGCAAAAATACAGAATGTAGGAATACAAGAGCTAACCCTAGAATGATTCTTTCTTTAAATGCTATTCTAACCTAGGGTTTTAAATAAATAATATTTTAAGAAAGGGCTCAAGAGAGAATGCACAAATAAAATTAACCCTAGATGCACGCTATATGTTGTTATATTTTAAATGCCTATAAATTAATTAAATATATTTCTATAAAATCGGATCTAGGGTTTAGAATAGAAATATAAAGCACTCAAAAAATAGCCTAAATATTAATCAGAACACTTAGCTTATTCGATGGTTGATCCTTGCTTTTATCCTTTTATCCAATGCTATCAATAATTCTTGTTCCTACAAGATAACTTAACAAACACTTGAAAAATGTGATTAGCATTAGGGGGCCTACTTAGGCCACTATACAATAATTCTTGGAGGCACAAAAATCAAGCCCCCTAGGTAATTTTAGCTAACCTTTGATAATTAAAAGCGAAGATTGACCTTTGGTTAAAAATAAACATAATACAATATGACAAAGAAGAATGAAGAAATTACAAAAATAGAGTATGCCACTATGCTCTAGATGCAGTTTATGATGCAATGGAGAAAATAGGGATAGTAGAATCCTCCCATATTGAGCTCTAGAAAAATCGCACCCCATAAAAGACCAAGTGCGATAACGAAATTGCACCTCGTAGAAGACCAGGTGCGATTTCATAGAATGAGGTAAAACGCCTTAGATTGAAGCAAAATGACTAATGCGTGATATAGAAAATAAAAACATGCATGCAAAAGAGTGAAATCACCTGGTAGAGAGTGAGGAAGCAAGCATAAAGGTTTGAGATCTCCCAAGTAGTCAATCTCTCCTTAAGGCTTCAACACAAATCCACCAAAGCGAGCAACAACAATCAACAATCCAATGTAGTAGAAAACAAAGCTTCAAATAGATCACACTTCACACTTGTGAGTTAGATTGCTTGCGAAGAAGAAGAAGACCTCAATAAAATAGAGCTTTAATCAAGAATTGTTAACATGAACTTGCTTTAACTTGCTTGGTTGGAAACTTGGTGAGAAATTAATTTCAAAACCTCCTTATATAGTGGATTTGAAAGAGAAATGAGCGAGAAAAACTAAGCACGGTCGAACCTAAAAATATCAAATTTGAAAATTAGGGTTTTCTTAAGATAAAACCCTAAAATGCAAAATCACATTCCATTAAAATGAGGTGTGACCTCACACCAGCTAGACCCTCGTGCGGTTTTAATGCATTTTGGAGGATCAAATGGAGTCAAAATAGGTCATATCATATGCCGTTGGAAATATATTTTCGAGCATGATCCAATGGTATAGGATTTCGAAGAAATAAATAATATTTTTATGGGAAAATGGGCTCAAATATGACCCTACTATTCCAAGGAGAAAACAAGGGTTATAGGGAAAATTACTCACCTTAGTGGGTCAATTTTATGTGTCTACAATAAGCATTTCCCACTTTAGCTCTTTTCGCAATGCATGTTGGATTACTAGCTCACATTGAATAAGTGCCCATAGTGACCAAAAAAAATAGTTGAACCCCACAAACATCTTACATACAAATATTTCTAGTGGACTAAATTGTACACAAAAGTGGGATGGGCCCAACTATATAATATTTCCATAGGATAAGAAAAAGTTCCATAAATATTATCCCTGTCTATTATAGTTAGTATTAGGGTTTTCTAGGTCCTACCAAGTTAGGTAGTCACAAAGCCACCGTCAAGAATAGATAATATTTTATCAAGACACATAATGTTGTAAGTTGACAAATAACTGGAAAAAGTTTATAATTATGATCCAGTTTTATGTGCAACAAGAAATCAGTATGGTCTAGTTTTTTTACCATCAATTTGAGAGGGTCATACTTGTATACTTTCTGGTTGTGCTTCTGGTTTATTCTTCCTATTTTTGGTTGTGCTTCAAGTTTATTATCCCACTTTTTGATTGTGTTTCCCTAATCCCTTCCAAAAAGTGATCCTCTCTTTTAATTTTTTTAAAATATATCCTCCTTGTCTTTTCATGAACCCCCAAAACATTAAGGTTTTCTTGGTCCTACCAAGGCGGGTAGTCAGAGAGCCACCTTCAAGAATAGATAATATTTTATCAATCCAAATAATGTTGTAATTTGAAAAATCACTAGAAATTTTTTATAATTATGGTCCAGTTTTATGTGCAACAAGAAATCAGTATGGTCTAGTTTTTTTACCATCAATTTGAGAGGGTCATACCTATATGCTTTTTAGCCATGTTTTTGGTTTATTCTCCCACTTTCTTGTTGTGCTTCCAGTTTATTCTCTCACTTTCTGGTTGTGCTTCCCTAGTCTGCCCCTTTCTTGATAATGCCCTCCAAAAAGTGATTCTTCCTTTTTAATTTTTTTTAAATATATCCTCCTTGTCTTTTCATGAACCCCCAAAACATCAGGGTTTTCTAGGTCCTACCAAGGCAGGTAGTCACAGAGCCACATTCAAGAAAAAATATTTTAGCAATCCAAATAATGTTGTAAGTTGACAAATCACTAGAAAAAGTCTATAATTATGGTCCAAATTTATGTGCAACAAGAAACCATGAATTCAATGCATGTGTTTGTTATCGTCTAGTATGCTTAAGGGACACAATTTATAAGTTTTTAAATGTCTATAGCTTGATTTTGTGAAGCATTGATATTTTTGTACTTGCAACTCCCAATAAAATATATAGTCCTATTCCATTAATTTCTTCTTAAAGTTTCATCATTTTTACTCACTTAATTCCAAAGTGATCCAAAATTTTACACTATACTTGTTATGTCATTTGTTCGATAGGCTTTACAGTCAAGTTTCTTCTTCTTTGGTCTTCTTAGGGGATGTCTACAAGACACGTACCTCTCCATGGTGTGGCGGTGTGCCCGTGCTGTGTAGGATCTCTTCAGGGGTGCATTTGTTTTTATATTTGTGACACGTGTAAGATATGATAGTCAAGAAGGTCTTATTGTGATGTATTTTTATAGTCATTTGTACTTGTTTTTGGTTTATTATGAAGGTAGTTGGTTTGCTGTGATGTTTTACTTGTTTTAATGCAAGTTTTTTTTATTGATAAGAGTTATTATAAATTTTCATTTGAATAACACAAGCTTATACGAAGAGGGGGGTGAACAATATAAGACAAAAATTCACTTTTCTTTCCCAAACAATATTATGCAATATTATCAATAGCAGTAATAAAAGCAATGCACAAATCATCGCACACAATAGAGACACCAATTTAACGTGGTTTACCCAATGTGGGCTGCTCCACGGAGAAAATATTTCTACTAAATTTTCTCAATAAATATTCTTGGGAATCAATTCCCTATTACAATGTTTATGGACCTCTATCCAAAGGAGACACCAATCCCCTATACTCTGATTTGTAGATCTCTCTCCACGGGAGAACTCTTTCCTCTTTTCTCTAGTTTGTGGAACTTTATGCATGAGACCTCTATCTCCTCAACTGGTTCGTGGATCTCTCTCCATAGAAGAACTCTATCTTCCCAACTGGTTCATGGATCACACTCCATAGGAGAACTTATTTTCCTCTACTCTGGTTGATGATCTTCTATAAGACTTCTACCCCCATTGCTCTGGCTTTTGGATATTTCTCCATAGAAGTCTTATGTCCTAACTACCCTGGCTAATGTATCTCTATCCATTGAAGAACTCTATCCTCACTGCCCTGGCTAATGGATCTCTACCCACTAAAGACCTCTATCCTCACTGCCTTGGCTAATGGATCTCTATCCATTGGAGAATCATGTCCTACTTATCACCTTCAAAGCTTGCTCTCAACTCTATATCATATTTACACCAAACTCTATCCCAAGTGTAGTACAAATATGCTCTAACTCTGTCTTAGGTCTAGCATAAATCTACTTACAAATCTACACCAAAATCTTTCCTCAAATATATCCTCAAGCCTTAACACAAAGCTTGATTCAATCACAAATCAAATCTACTTAGATTTACCCCAAGCCTTATCACAAAGCTTGAAAAAATCAATCAATCAACTTAGATCTCAAGTATTCACAAAGACTTATCTTAAATATGCTCTCAATTCTTCACCAAGACTTGCTCAATTTGCTCTCAAGTCTTCACAAAGACTTGCCTCAAATATGCTCTTAAGTCTTCACCAAGACTTGCTCAATCTGCTCTCAAGTCTTCACCAAGACTTTCTCAATCTGCTCTCAAGTCTTCACCAAGACTTGCTCAGTCTACTCTTAAGTCTTCACCAAGACTTACCTCAAATTTTCTCTCAAGTCTTAACCAAGACTTGCTCACTGTGCTCTCAAGTATTCACCAATACTTACCTCAAATATGTCTCTAAGTCCTCTCAAGAACTTGCCCAATATGCTCTAGTACATGCTCAAAGAAACTCATAAAATATGCTCAATCAACTCAAATCTTGCACACAATGCTATCAAATGCTTTATCTAATTTTCAAATTAATTCCTTTAACTTGAAGTAGTTTAGACATTCTATCTAGAATTCGTTTAACTTATGGAAAATATAGAGAATGATGTACTCTATCAAAAACTCAATATGTTCTACTCAATCATTAAGTCCGTCGCTTTCACAAATATGATTTCTAATGTTTGCACATTCACTTCCAATATCTCTCAAAACCAATGCTCAACAATTTTCACTTAATCATTCAATCAATGAAACACAACTTGCTCACAAACTCTAAACAAGTATTTTCATACTTCTCCAAATAAATATCACAATGTGGGTCTCAAACCCTAACTCAAATAATCTTCAATATCTATCTCAAATGCTCTCTAAACATTCATCAATCATGCATATAAAAACCCACTCAAATATTTCCAAAAATGCTTATCAAACAATCCTTTTCACTCCACTTTATATTTCACAACATTCAATCCAACAACACTTCAATCAAAAGATGATGTGCCCATACCTTTTTACTTTGATGGAGATATGTCTTCAAAATTTGTTTCACAATCAATTCTCTTTGTGCCACTAAAAAGGGTTAGATGTAAACATATACATCAACTTCTCTTGCAAAAGGATATGCTCAAATAATTCTGAAAATATCAATTTGTAAACCTCCTTTTGTTTTCAATAATGAAACATGTGCATCCTTTTACAACAAATAATTTTGATCCATAAAAGAAACACCTTTTAACTCCTTCCTTAAAAATAAATCCCCAATCAATAGATCATATACTCACTCAATCAAAACAACTATAATGACAATATCCCCATTGCTCCTTTTAACTCCAACTCAACATAAAATATTTTTAACCCAAATTTCAACCTTCCAAGCACTTTAATATTCTAACTCAAAACAGATTTCAAAGTCCTTTGTTTACACCTTATACTCTCCAATTCTTAACCCAACATACATTCCAAATTACAATAATAAATTTTTTGCTTACACCTTATAATCTCCAATATTTAATCCAACATACACTCTATCTTTTCAAATTACACAACAATGATAAATTTTTGAATCATACCTTAGCCACATAATAAAAAAAATTTTGCGCACCTCAAAACACTATCATGCACTCCATGTGAATCGAACTCGCGTTCACTGCCTACCTAGTGCCTTAGCCTTGGCTAAGCTACCGCTTGGGCTATGCGCCCACATAAACAACATGATGCGCTCCTCTTTTGTTATCATTGCCTTGAAATATGAACAGTAGACTTTTAATGTCCAAAACAACTATGACGAGTTTCGAACCCAGGTCTCCTCTCTGCCACGTTCTATGAAAATGTCAAGTAACCACTTGGTCTAGTTGCCCTTTCATGACTTCATGATGCACACTGCCGCTTTTCCCTTCTACTTCACTATCACGTTTTTCACTGCACTCGAACTACCTCCCCGATCGCTATCGAATTCGATGTTGGATATATTTTTTTCAAACAATTTTTTCTTCCCTTTATATACTTTGTGCTTTGAGTTAAAACGTCGGCCCTCATAGGAATTTTAATTGTTTCAAACCTTGGCGCCCATTAACATATGAATATAATATTTAAACTATAGTTTAAATATTATAATAATATATTTTTACATTCCACCTTATAAATAACATGTAGATGGGTTCTTGCACTTCCACACAATGTGTAAATGGGTCTTGCTCTTTTGTTTGCCAACTTTAGCCATGGAAAAATATAATACTTTATTTTTCCTTATCACTTCTTTTATTCCAAATATTATAATAAAATATTATAATATTGTCCCTTCATGGCTTTTAACTTAATCCTTTCTTGTTGCCTTAAATATTTTTGTCCTTGGCTTCTTTTAATCATAGAGAATATTCCTACCAAACCAATTGCTTTTTGATATCAACATTTTGACATCAAACCATTGACATCAATGACAACACATTATACTCAAAATCTACAACATCATTCTACATTACTATATTTCTTTTATATAGGTTTTAGATCATAAATGTGATCTTTTATTATTTAAATAATTTTTATTTTATTTATTGGTTAATAAAAGTTAAAAAGTTATTTGAAAATTATATAATAGTATTCATAAGAAAAAAATTATTAATGCCACCACAAATCTATAATTTTTTAAAAATTATTATTATTTTTTAATGGGTTATATGGAATTGAAACAACTTTGTCCCTATCAATGCCACCACAAATCTATATATTTTTTAAATTATTATTATTTTTTAATGGGTTATATGGAATTGAAACGACCCCACCCATATTACATCATGACTACATAGTAGTATTACAACAACTTGGTAATTATGCATGTATCATTTGGCAAGATTTGAACCTTCGTCTCTTTCTTGAAATATGAGGAATCTAATCAACTGAACTAACACCATTTGATACCACAAATCTATACTTATAAAAATAACCTTCCAAAACTCACTTTAATATTTTATTTATAGAGCTTGTACACAAATTAAAAAAAAAACTTTAATTACGGTTATAATTTTTATTTAATCTATGGTTATAAACTCACTTTAATTATGCATGTAATTATTTTTATTTTAGTCCTTGTAAGAAGTGCCCTAACATTTTTATAAATATTTTGTAAGCAACTCAAATATAACCCCCACCCCCTCTTCTCCAACACCCTTTTTTACCGGTAGAATCTATATGTAGGTATGAATAAATTCTAAATACCCCTCCCTTATAATATACTTACCAATTTACCGATGGTTCAACTTGATATTAAAAATACCCCCTATATGCACTCACGTGGTATTTACCATTTCCTCAGAGTGACCCCCCGTGGATAGGGATGCCCAGCCTTGAGTGTCAGTCGTAGGGGTTTTTCATACTAACCAAATATTATATATATGTGCACATTTAGACATATCCAATACATTATATAATGTTAAAATTAGATTAAAATTTTAACACCCCCATAATCTAAACTAAGGGGTTGAGGAGAGAAGACATTAGTAACAATAGGCTTATTGGAAACAGCCCTTGTGGTTTGAACCCTACGGTTGACAGTTACTAAAAATAGTGGTTGTAACAAACTTCCCTATGTATGAAAAATAATAATATATTTCCCCCACAATAGATGCTTCAATGGGCCTCTATAGTTGAGGTAGATCCTTTTGAATATTTCTTATCATCTAGAAAAAAAATGTCTTTAGGCCTATCCAATACATTGCATACTATCAACTCTTGGTCATGAAGTAGATTATAATTTGGGCCAAAAGAGAAGATATTAATGACAATAATATCTTTCCCTCATAATAGATGCTTCAATGGAATGAGTCTCTATAGTTGAGGTAGATCCTTTTGAATCTCCAATATCATCTAAAATATATTACTACAAAAATATTTCCTACACAAAATTCTCCTTTAGTTGGAACATATCTACCATTACCATTATTAGAAACTCTCATACAAAGCCACAAAGACTTCAAATGAAGAATAAAATTCAAAATCACTACCTCCTTTAAAGGTAATCTCTTTCAATGTGAAGCGATAGGCGGTTTCAGGTGATCAGACAGCTTCAGGAGAGCAAGGTGAAGGTAAGAATATGAATTTTCAAATATCTATAGGTGGAAATGGAAAATCATCAAAAATAGGTGATGCATGCGATGGTGAGAAAGTGGGCCCTAAATTATAACCAGATGGTACAGGGTCTTTAAACAAAGTAGAACCTTTTTGGGGAAAAGACCCTCCAGAAAAATAGTGCGAGGCCCTCAAAGATATTATTTTCCCCTTGCTCACATTTGCTGAAAAAGTGAAAGGGTGAGAGAAATATGCTCCCAAAAAAGTAATACCAACACCTTACTTACCAAAGGTAAATATCTGGTTATCCCCGATGAAACCATGACTAAATACCTTTTTTTTGAGTCCCACACTATAGTTGGAAAATTTATTGGTGGCAGACCTAACATGGAGTCCATACGGTGGTGGGCATTTTCCAAATGGAAAACCCTAGGTAACATGGAGTTGGTTGCTTTATCTCGAGGTTTTTTCTGATCCGCCTTAATAACTAGGATGATGTCTTCTCAAATAATTTACTTTAATTATTTGAATCTTTTAATACATGGCATTTGAATTTTTACCATGGATAAATTTAAAACTATTTATCAAATAAAAATAAAGAATATACAATAATTAAAATCTTTTTATGTTGTTGAATGTATTTAGACAGGTAAATATATATACAATTATTGGCCATTTACATTTAATTACATTTTTTTATCTACTTTATTACTTGACATTGATAAAATATTGTGCAATACCTTTTTTTTTTTTAAGCGAAAAACCCCGTGTGGGGCCGCCTTGGTCTGAGAGACCACGAACAGGGGGTTCTATACCATCAAAGTCACCGGGAGTCGCACCCGACCTCGCCTCGCACCAACATTATCAATTGGATTTTGGGTACCCAATTCAACTTTTTGGTAGGGTGGAGATTCGAACCTGGGACCTCCCTTGGAGGATTACCCTCTCCTCTCCAACTCACCTACAACACCTGGGTTTGTGCAATACCTTTTAAATAAAAATAAAGAATATATAATAATTAAAATATTTTTATGTTGTTGAAATTATTTACATATTTAAACATATATACATAAATCTTTAAGTTAATAATATTTTATTATTTATCTGCTTACTTGAAATTAATTTTTATTAATGATAAAATATTTTGTAATATATATACTTGTGTAGTGCAGTTGGTGAAAAAATTAGGTGTTGGTAGAAGTTGACCCATGTTCCATTCCTCTTATGTCCACCTTGTAGATACAAGGTGCATTTGGGAATGTCCTATGTGCTGGTAGAGGCTGACAAGGCTCCATTTCCCATGTGTGCACCTTGTTGATACCCAGATGGCTGTGTTATTGTATTTCTAAGCCTTACAAGGGGTCATGGTTGGGAGGGGACTGCTCAACACTATGCATCATTCATAGGAATTTATCACTCTAATGACAAAAAATTAATTCGTGTGTGTAGGGTAATTGGTAAATACCCTGGGTGCTGGTTTTGGATGACCCAGGTTCCATTCCTACTACCTCCAACCTATTGGATATGTAAGCATAGTTGAAAAATATCATGTGTGCTGGTAGAGGCCGACAAGGCTCCATTTCCCTATGCCCAACCTATAGATTTATTAATAATTCAACCCTATTGTGACTCATGCCATGTGGTGTATTCAGATGAGATATTTATAGTTGGCCATAGAGCTAAGTTCTTGGGGCTTCTAAACTACCCAACATTTAGCAGCCTACATAAGATACCAAAAAAAACCCGACTAGCCTGAGGGGTATACCCAGATGGGACAGGTTCCATGGAACAAAAATTCCTAGGCCCCAAGGGATACAAGGAACAATTTTTCTTAACTAAGGTTTTAACCCCCTAGGGCTAGGTGGATTGGTAAGTGCAGGTTTGGTTGGGAACTTACCAAGAAGATGCCTAGGTTCAAACCTTGGGGAAGCCAACCTTTTGCAAAGGTAGTAGTTTGATTTAAATCCTTTTAGTGCACGCTAAATTGATAATGACAGTACGAACCTCGATCGATTGATGATCCCCATCTCACATCGGGTTACCCAAAAATGAGATAGTAGGTTTTTGGTGCAGTCCTATGGTTTGAACCCTGTGATGGCCAATACTAAAAATAATGGTTGTTGTCAACTATCCTATTTATCCAAATATATATGTACCCAAATATATATATTAGATTTGGTTAATGTGAGAAACCTCTACAACCAACACACAGGGTTGAGCAGTCTCCTCCCAACCATGACCCCTTTAAAGCCACAATATATAACACACACCCACCCCCTCACACACTCGCCCACGCAACAATATATATATATATATATATATATTGATACATACGAGAGTTGGTTACATCCACACTATTTTTAGTAACTCCCAAGAGCAGGGTTCAAACCACGAGAACTACTCCCAACAAGCCTATACCATCTCATTATTTTATAATAAGCTATGAAGAGGATCATTGGTCACTCAAGATTCGTATTGTCTTCATTAGTCTAACGTGCACTCAGAGGATTCAGAGTAGACTACTACCTTTACAAACGGGCATACCACCAAGGTTTGAACCTAGGTCTCTACTAGATAAGTGTTTGGCCAGAAAGACAATTACCAATCCACCTAGCTCTTGGGGGAATATTTTGTAATACCATACATAAGGGAATTAGTAACACCATTGGGTTTTGTCACTATAAACTAACTAATAAGCAAATTAGTAACACCATTCAATGTTGTCAATATATATATATATATATATATAATACATAAGAAAATAAGTAACACCATTGAATGTTGTCACTCTATATATATAATACATAAGGAAATTAGTAACACCATTGGGTGCTGCCATAAACTAAAAATAAATAAATACATAATGCATAGGTGAATAAGTAACACCATTGGATGTTGTTACTATATATATTTTTAATACATAAGAGAATCAACAACACCATTAGGTGTTATTGAAAAACAAATCTACATTTAATAACAATATGAATCCCGAGCGATTGGTGGTCCCCATATCATGTTGGGTCAAAAAGAATGATATGGATATGTTTATTGGGAGAAGTCCATGTGGTTTGAACCCTGCGCCAGCCGGTTACTAAAACTAGTGGCTATAACCAACTCTCCTATGTAATAAAAAAAACATTTTGTTAACTACCTTCTTACTTGACATTAATCTTTATTGATGATAAAATATTTAGTAACACCATTGGGTGTTGTCCATTGGATGTATATATTTTTAATATATAAGTGAATCGGTAACACCATATATATATATATAAGCAAATTAGTAACAACATTAGATGTTGTCATTATAAACTAACACACTCTTTCTATATATAATACATAGGTGTAACACCATTGGATGTTGTCACTTACGTATATATTTTTGATATGTAAGAGAATCAGTAGCACCATTGGGTGTTTTCACTATAAACCCTAATCCATTGGGTTAGATGAAGGGTGTTATTACTGTTAGTCTCACAATGACACTGAGAGGGGGGGTGAATCAGTGTAGCTCTTTAAAACTTAAATCTTCAACTCTTAAAGCCGAAACAATGAGAACTTAAAACCAAATAAAGCAAATATAACAAGAGAGCATCACACAACACAAGATGTACCGAGGTTCACCGATTTGGCTACTCCTCAAAAATTGACTGTTTGGACTCCCATCCAAATCCAGCCTTTGCAAAGCAACAACTTTACAATCAATTTACTAGCACCCACTGGAAGGAGCACCAACCCCTAATTTATCTGCACCAACAGAAAGGAGCACCAACCCCTGATTTACCTGCACCAACTGGAAGGAGCACCAACCCTTGATTTATCGCAAAAAAAAAGGAGCACCAACCTGATTTATCTGCACCAATAGAAAGGAGCACCAACCCCTGATTTACCAGCACCAACTGGAAGGAGCACCAACCCCTGATTTATGCAAGAAGGAACATGGAAGGAGCACCAACCCCTGATTTATCTGCACCAATAGAAAGGAGCACCAACCCCTGATTTACCAGCACCAACTGGAAGGAGCACCAACCCCTGATTTACCAGCACCAACTGGAAGGAGCACCAACCCCTGATTTACCAACACCAACTAGAAGGAGCACCAACCCCTGATTTATCTGCACCAATAGAAAGGAGCACCAACCCCTAATTTACCAGCACCAACTAGAAGGAGCACCAACCCCTGATGCCAAGCACCAACTTGGACTTCAATTCTGAAACTAGAAGATTGACATATAAATGCCTTCACTTTTACAAGACCCTGACTGGTCTATTGCTTACTCAACATCGCCCACAATTCACACAACACACACCCTTCTCGCTCGCCTCTCGCGCTCCTCTCACGCACTTCACCAAATAAAATCCCCCAATTAAATTCTCCAAGCAACACTCCTTTTATAACCATCCTTTCTCTTTGTAACTCCAGTTGTAACTCCTTTCATATTCTCATACGCCACTTGTCAATTGTAACTCCTTCTTTATGTAACTCCTTTTGTATATATAGAGTAGGCATTTCGTCAAACACGTTACATGCAAAGAATTGACACCATATTCTCCTACCATGACTGTTCGTCTTCTCCTTCATGACTGTTCATTTTCTCCTTTGTGCATGCATGCATTTTGGTTTTTGAAAAGGCTTTTCATTTCTATTTTAATGATTGTTCATTTTCTCCTTCCATGACTGTTCGTTTTCTCCACATGGGCATGCGTCCGTTTCTTTCCATGATTGTTCATTTTCTTCACATGGGCATGCGTCCGCTTCTTTCCATGTGTAACGACCATCTTAAATGATTTCAAATCATTAAATATTCCTTATGGGTCCACGTCACTATGCAGTCTTCAGTTTCACCATCCTTTGGTGAAAATGCGACATGTCGTGATATCGTGACACTTTTGTTATCTCTGCCTACCTTTTTTGAGTCACAAAAATGCGACATGTCGCGATATCGTGACACTTTTGTTTCTCTGCTTGCCTACTCTTTTTGAGTCATGAAAATGCGACATGTCATGATATCGTGACACTTTTGTTTCTCTGCCTGCCTGCCCTTTTTGAGTCATAAAAATGCGACATGTCGTGATATCGTGACACTTTTTCTTTCTCTACCTGCCTGCCCTTTTTGAGTCATGAAAATGCGACATGTCGCGATATCGTGACACTTTTTCTTTCTCTGCCTTCCTACCCTTTTTGAGTCATGAAAATGCGACATGTCACGATATCGCGACACTTTTTCTTTCTCTGCCTTTCTCTTTGCATCGGACCGTGAAAATGCTACATGTCACGATATCGCGACACTTTTTCCTTCTTGCTCTTTCTCTTTGCATCGGACCGCGAAAATACAACATGTCACGATATCGTGACACTTTTTCTCCTTGCTCTTTCTCTTTGCTTTGGCCCATGAAAATACAACATGTCACGATATCGCGACACTTTTTCTCCTTGCTCTTTCTCTTAGCTTTGGCCCGCGAAAATACAACATGTCGCGATATCGCGACACTTTTTCTCCTTGCTCTTTCTCTTTGCTTTGGCCCGCGAAAATACATGTCGCGATATCGTGACACTTTTTCTCCTTGCATTTTCTCTTTGCTTTGGACCGCGAAAATGCAACATGTCGCGATATCGCGACACTTTTTCTCCTTGCATTTTCTCTTTCTTTTGGCCACGAAAATGCAACATGTCGCGATATCGCGACACTTTTTCTCCTTGCATTTTCTCTTCTCTTTTGGCCGTGAAAATGCAACATGTCACGATATCGCGACACTTTTTCCTCTTTGCATTTTCTCTTCTCTTTTGGCCATGAAAATGCAACATGTCATGATATCGCGACACTTTTTCCTCTTTGCTTTTTCGCTTCTCTTTTGGATATGGGCCACTTCGGTCTTCTTGGACAACCTGTAACAACTTCACCCATACATCAAAAACATCCTCATAAGCATTTAACATCATTGTACATACTCTGAATAACCTCTGAACTCCTGTCCACTGTATCAACCGATCTATCTGACTGTGTTGACAACAATGACAATACTGTCGTTGCACCTTGCTCAACAATCTCCCCCTTTGGAATTGTTGGCAACACACGTGCAATTTCCTGTAACTCTTCTCCCCCTTTGACAACAATATCAAAGGGCTACTGCAAACTCCCCCTGAGTCCATGCACAACATTCTCAGGCAAAAATTATTATACTTAGCAAAAATCACAAACATGAGCAAAAAGATAAACAAATACACAAATGCTCCCCCTGAGAATGTGGTCCCGATAGCTAGTCAATTCTTGGGAAACATGACCACTCCCAATTTATTGCGAAGGTACTCAAGGACTTCCTTGGGCAACAGTTTTGTGAAGATATCCGCTACTTGCTCTGTTGTTGGAACAAAAGCCAACTTAACCTCACCTTCCGCAACTTTCTCCTGCGTACAACACATTGTCGCTGCAATATATTCTGCCTCTACTATGGATAAGGAGACTGACTCTTGTTTCTTACTGTGTCATGCGACCAACCTGTCTCCAAGATAGAATGCACCTCCACTGATACTCTTTCTGTCATCTACACATCCTGCCCAATCTGCATCTGAATACGCAATAAGGGTGAAGTCCTTACCTTTCGGATACCATAACCCATACTCCATAGTACCCTTGAGGTATCGAAGAATCCTCTACAAACAACTACATGAACTAAAACACACTTTGACAACTATACGACAACTCCCCCTGACTACTTGCCTTTCATCCTCAGATAACCAAACAACATAGGAGCATTAAAATAAAACTTTAAGATTGCTCCCCCTGAGGATGTGCTACCTGGAGCTGCTTAGTGCAATAGAGGAGTAGTCTCCTTCAGTCCAAGGAGACACGATTTCCTCTCTTCTTTCTTTCTCCAATATTTCTTGAACTTGGGCTTGAGTTTTTCAACTGCATCCCTGTTTTGAACCTTTTCGTGAACTTGAACATTTCTCTTGGGTGGTTGTCTCTTGTGCATCCTTGATGGATGATTATTTTCCTTTCTTTGATGCACATGATTTCTTCCCTGTCTGTGTTGCATTCTTTGTGTCTGATGAAATCTATTGTCTTGCCTTAGATTAGATACAAAAGTTCTTGGACAAAACCTTGCTATGTGCCCATGACCATTACATTTAAAACATTGCACATGGTGTTCAACAGATGTATTTCTACCAGCATAACTCTTTGATTTATTATTCAATCCACAATAAATTGCCTTGTGACCATAATGGTTGCATCTAAAACAATAGCCATTAAAAGCATTATTATGAATAAAGTGAGAGTGATAGAACCTCTTTTGTTGTGGTTGCTTTGTTGTAGATCTCCTTTGAGATTTTCTTCCTTTTGAAGATTCAGCTTCAAACTTTTCTTGCTTTGATCCTTCAGAAGTGGACTTCTTCTTCTCTGCAGATTTAGAAGATGAAGGTTGTTCAACTTCATATCCAAGACCAAGCTTACACATGGGGCTTCTTTGTTGCCTTATCATTTTATCTAGCAACTCTGTGCTCTTCTCAAATTTGAGATTTGTATTGGCCTCTTCTAGTTGTTTCCTCAATAAAACAATCTCCTCTTCTTGTTTGCCGCAAACAATCTCTTTCTCATTGATCTGTGACCTGAGAGTTTCTTCAATCCTTTTGGACTCTTCTACTTGCAGCTTTAGATCACTAATAACTTTGTTAGATTCCTCTTCACGTTTGCTACATACATCGCCTTTATCATCCAGGTGTGACTTCAAGACTTCTTCTATTTTCTTGGCTTTATGAATTTGTAAGAAGAGATCTTCAATATTATCCCCATATTCTTCCAACTTCTTGGACAGTCTTTTGTTCTTTTTCCTTTCTATACCCAACTCTTCAAGTGCAGCGATCAACTCACCTTCTAGATCTACTTCAGCCTCAAGGTTTTCATCACATACTTGTTCTTTTTCTATTTTTTCTTCTTTGAGTGCCATAAAAAGAGCTTCACCTATTTCCTTTTCAGAATCCTCACTGCAACTGTCTTCTGATGAACTGACATTCTTGGAGATGAAACTTTTCTTCTTGAAGTTGCCTTTTCTGAAATTTGTTTTTTTCTTCCAGTCACTTCTTTCTTGGTGCGATCCTTCATCACTTTTGTTCTTCTCATTGAGTGGACATTTAGCTGCAAGATGCCCAACGCCTCCACAATTGAAACATTTAAACGGTAACTTTCCTCTGTATTTTCCTTTTCCCATTTTTAGTTTTCGAACAAAGTTTGCTTCCATTTCATCTGATGTCTCTTCTTCCTCGGATTCTTGTTTTGCTTTCATATTTTTATGGGCTTTAAAAGTAGCTTCTCTGTCTGTGGGTTTAGATTTTCCTATTCTCATCTCATATGCAGTCAAAGAACCATGCATCTCATCCATACTAAAAGAATTTAGATCTTTAGCTTCTTCTATAGCTGAAACTTTAGAATCAAATCTTTGGGGAAGAGATCTTAATACCTTTTTCATGATGATAGAATCTTTGATTTCCTCGTCGAGTCCTCTAATCGCATTAATGACTTCATTAACTCTCAGCATATATGCCTCTATGTTCTCATCGTCATTCATCTTTAATACTTCGAACTGAGCTCGATGTGTTTGTAACTTGGCCTCCTTGATCTTATCGTCTCCTTCATGAATGCTCCTCAGTTTGTCCCATATTTCTTTTGCCATTTTACAACTCATAATTTTTACTAGTTCACTGTCCACTAATCCGCACATGATAGCATTCTTTGCTTTTGAGTTATTCTCAAACAGTTTCTTACCGGCAACATCGGTTGGAGAAGTGGTGGGTATTGTGTATCCACTATCTATTGAATCCCAAATGTCGTATCCCAAAGCACAAAGATATGTCTGCATCCTGAGTCTCCAAAATGTGTAATTAGTTCCATCCAACAATGGTGCTTTGTTTGATGAGAAGCCTTCACCACCTGCCATTGTGTTACTTCCAAGATCACCCTAGCCGGTTAAGCTTGTTCAAGAACTTGGCTCTGATACCAATTGTTAGTCTCACAATGACACTGAGAGGGGGGTGAATCAGTGTAGCTCTTTAAAACTTAAATCTTCAACTCTTAAAGCCAAAACAATGAGAACTTAAAACCAAATAAAGCAAATATAACAAGAGAGCATCACACAACACAAGATGTATCGAGGTTCACCGATTTGGCTACTCCTCAAAAATTGACTATTTGGACTCCCATCCAAATCTAGCCTTTGCAAAGCAACAACTTTACAATCAATTTACCAGCACCCACTGGAAGGAGCACCAACCCCTAATTTATCTGCACCAATGAGAAAGGAGCACCAACCCCTGATTTATCTGCACCAACTGGAAGGAGCACCAACCCCTGATTTATCTGCACCAACAGAAAGGAGCACCAACCCCTGATTTATCTGCACCAACAGAAAGGAGCACCAACCCCTGATTTACTAGCACCAACTGGAAGGAGCACCAACCTTGATTTACTAGCACCAACTGGAAGGAGCACCAACCCCCGATTTACTAGCACCAACTGGAAGGAGCACCAACCCCTGATTTATCTGCACCAATAGAAAGGAGCACCAACCCCTGATTTATACACCAATGGAAGGAGCACCAACCCCTGATTTACCAGCACCAACTGGAAGGAGCACCAACCCCTGATTTACCAGCACCAATTGGAAGGAGCACCAACCCTTGATTTATCTGCACCAATAGAAAGGAGCACCAACCCCTGATTTACCAGCACCAACTAGAAGGAGCACCAACCCCTGATGCCAAGCACCAACTTGGACTTCAATTCTTGAAACTAGAAGATTGACATATAAATGCCTTCACTTTTACAAGACCTTGACTGGTCTATTGCTTACTCAACATCGCCCACAATTCACACAACACACACCCTTCTCGCTCGCCTCTCGCTCACCTCTCGCGCTCCTCTCGCGCACTTCACCGAATAAAATCCCCCAATTAAATTCTCCAAGCAACACTCCTTTTATAACCATCCTTTCTCTTTGTAACTCCAGTTGTAACTCCTTCTTTCATATTCTCATGTGCCACTTGTCAATTGTAACTCCTTTATGTAACTCCTTTTGTATATATAGAGTAGGCATTTCATCAAACACGTTACATGCAAATAATTGACACCATATTCTCCTACCATGATTGTTCGTTTTCTCCTTCATGACTGTTCATTTTCTCCTTTGTGCATGCATGCATTTTGGTTTTCGAAAAGGCTTTTCATTTCTATTTTAATGACTGTTCGTTTTCTCCTTCCACAACTGTTCATTTTCTCCACATGGGCATGCGTCTGTTTCTTTCCATGACTGTTCGTTTTCTCCACATGGGCATGCGTTCCTTCTTTCCATGTGTAATGACCATCTTAAATGATTTCAAATCATTAAATATTCCTTATGGGTCCACGTCACTATGCAGTCCTTAGTTTCACCATCCTGGTGTTCATCACAATGCGACATGTCACGATATCGCGACACTTTTTTATCTCTCCTACCCTTTTTGAGTCGTAAAAATGCGACATGTCATGATATCGCGACACTTTTTTTCTCTCTCCTACCCTTTTTGAGTCATGAAAATGCGACATGTCGCGATATCGCGACACTTTTCTTTCTCTGCTTGCTTGCCCTTTTTGAGTCACGAAAATGCGACATGTCGCGATATCGTGACACTTTTTCTTTCTCTGCCTGCCTGCCTTTTTGAGTCATGAAAATGCGACATGTCGCGATATCGCGACACTTTTTCTTTCTCTCTTTCTCTTTGCATCGGACCAAAATGCTACATGTCGCGATATCACGACACTTTTTCCTTCTTGCTCTTTCTCTTTGCTTCGGACCATGAAAATACAACATGTCACGATATCGCGACACTTTTTCTCCTTGCTCTTTCTCTTAGCTTTGGCCCATGAAAATACATGTCGCGATATCGCGACACTTTTCTCCTTGCTCTTTCTCTTAGCTTTGGCCCGCAAAAATACAAATGTCACGATATCACGACACTTTTTCTCCTTGCTCTTTCTCTTGCTTTGGCCCGCGAAAATACAACATGTCACGATATCGCGACACTTTTTCTCCTTGCATTTTCTCTTTGCTTTGGACCGCGAAAATGCAACATGTCACGATATCGTGACACTTTTTCTCCTTGCATTTTCTCTTTCTTTTGGCCACGAAAATGCAACATGTCGCGATATCGTGACACTTTTTCTCCTTGCATTTTCTCTTCTCTTTTGGCCGTGAAAATGCAACATGTCGCGATATCGCGACACTTTTTCCTCTTTGCATTTTCTCTTCTCTTTTGGCCATGAAAATGCAACATGTCGCGATATCGCGACACTTTTTCCTCTTTGCTTTTTCGCTTCTCTTTTGGATATGGGCCACTTCGGTCTTCTTGGACAACTTGTAACAACTTCACCCATACATCAAAAACATCCTCATAAGCATTTAACATCACTGTACATACTCTGAATAACCTCTGAACTCCTATCCACTGTATCAACCGATCTATCTGACTGTGTTGACAACAATGACAATATTGTCGCTGCACCTTGCTCAAAAATTACTATAAACCTTAGTCCACTAGGTTAGACAAATTCAATGAGACCTTGACCTTCCAAAGCATCAAACACTAAAAATTAGTAACATCATTGGGTGGTGTTACTATAAACCTTAGTCCATTGGGTTAGACAAAGGGTGTTTTTGCTATAAACCTTAGTTTGTTGGTTTATATGAAGTCAACCTTCCAGGACATCGAACATTTTGTCGCTACCATAACACCATTGAGTGTTGTCACTATAAACCTTAGTCCACTATATTAGATGAAGGGTGTTAATGGGATCTCATCCTTCTAGGGCATCAAAAACTTTGTCGCTACCATAATACCATTGGGTGTTGTCACTATAAACCTTAGTTCACTAGGTAAGATGAAGGAGGGTGTTTTCACTTTAAACCTTAATCCACTGCGTAAGATGAAGGAGGGTGTTGTCACTTTAAACCTTAATCCACTACTAATACAAAGTCAACGAGACCTCAAAAATAAAGTTGACCTTCCAGGACATATAACATGTTGTCTCTACCATAACACCATTGAGTGTTGTCACTATAAACCTTAGTCCACTAGATTAGATGAAGGGTGTTAATGGGACTTCAACATTCTAGGGCATCAAACACTTTGTCGTTACCATAATACCATTGGGTATTATCACTATAAACCTTAGTTCACTAGATTATATGAAAGGTTTTGTCACTATAAAACTTAATCCACTAGGTAAAACAAAGTCAACGGGACCTCAACCTTCTAGGGATGTCAAAAAATCAATTGCTACCATCAGCCTATCCTCTTTAGGGTAAGCCATGGTATGAACCCTAAACCTCAAAAAAAAAAATCAAAGTCCTAACCACTATGCTATTCTTATTAAGCAACATTTTTTCTTTAATACATAAAATTTTTAATATTTTTTAAAATAATATTTTTTTTAACTACTCACTAATATACGATACACATAAATATACACATCCTATAGTAGTTTAAACCTGTTACCCAAAAAAACCTAAAAACAGTTGTCCCACAAAAACTAACAAAAAAATAAAAATTGATTGGTAAAGAGGGGTTTTGAAAGGATCCCATAACATTTTACAAAGGGAGAAGGTTGGGAGAAGAGATCTCAACCACAAAATAGCTAAATATATAGACTCTCTATGGGCTATTGGAAAAAAATAGCTGAAACAAAGAAAGAGAAGCCCACACAAGAGCAAGAGAGAAATCCACACTAGATGAGAAGAGAAGCCCTCGCAGGGGCATTAGGGAAAACCTCAAAGGTAAAAATAAATAAAAAAGGGTTTTTCGTAAAGGAAAAAAATATTGTACCCAAAAGAAATATTTTTCCCACACAGGAGAAAACCTTAGACTTAGAATGCCAACTGTCGCTAAATTAGGATTGTCCACAGACAAAATAGGACCACCCGTAGAGACGAAACAAGACCATATACCAACTGAAATAGGACCATTTGCAAAGGAATCAAGAGCAACCAAACACCACACAAGACCATCCAAAAATTAAATAGTACCCTTTGCAATGGAATAGGGACCATCCAGAAACCAGCATAGGGTCATCCACAAAACAACCTAGGTGCATTTGCAAACCAAATTAGACCATCCACAAAAGCTCCCATGCGAACTCCCAGAGAAGAAGATGAAGCACAGTTGAAGACAAACCATGGAAGGAGGATACCCAGATCAAAAAGAAACCCTAACCCTACCACTAGTGGAGAAACCATGGAATCCTTCTACCATACATGGTCCCCCCCAAGACCAAACAAATATGAGAAGGAATCTAGCAGAAACCCCTGGACACGAGCCCCGAAACACCAGCCATGAGAAGCACTCAACTATGAATCTGAGGCCTCCCCAAGCCTAGAGAAGGTAGTGAATGACCACCCTGGCAATAAGAACAAATAAACCCATCCGTCAAAAAACCCAAAACGCTAGCCATAAACTATGAACAATGGGAAACTCTCAACTCGGAATAAAGTGGGCCTCTCTCGAGCCTAGAAACTAGTGAAAGGCCATCTCAGAAAGTAGGACAAGTAAAACAAATCTATAAGAAACCCTAAGCCACTAGCCACAAAAGCAAACCATGAGAAACACTCAGCTGAGAAAAATTAGGACCTCCCCCAAGCCTAGAATCCAGTGAATGATCCTCTCGAGAAGTGAAACAAAAGAACTGGATTCCACTTCAAAGCAAAGCCAACCCCCACACCTATACCACCAACCAGGTTTTCCCGATCACGTAGCACCATCCAAGAAGACTTCTTGAAACACCTCAAGAAGAAGTAAAGAAGGCCTTGGAGACCCTCTAGGCACCAAGCAATAATAGGAAGGGCAAGAAACCCTAGGAAAACTAGGAGATCTACCTGGAAACCATAGCACAATAATAGATCTACAAGAGAACCCTAGGAAGAGTCGAGGAGGGAGCGAGAAGATGAAGAGGTGATCTACCACCCATAATAGGAGGTCTCATGCTCCTACACTAGGGTATCTCCTAAGCATGCTCTAGACCCACAAGAAGAAAATAATATCTACCTCCTCAAACTTGGAATACCTCAGGAAGAAGCAAAAAAAGGCTTGGAAACCCTCTAGGCACCAAGCAGTGGTAGGAAGGGATATAAACCCTAGGATAAATAGTAGATATACCTAGAAAGCACAACAAAGTAATAAATCTGCTAGGGAGCCCAAGGAAGAGCTTGAGAGGGAGCAATAAGATGAAGAGGTGACCTCCTGTCCATAACGGGAGGTCTCTTGCTCCCGCACCAGGGCATATCTTGAGCGTGTTATGGATCTGCCAGAATAAAAAGAGATATACCTCCTATTTCTTGGAACACCATAGGAAGAAGCAAAAATGACCATGGAAACCCTCTAGGCATCAAGCAGTGGTAGGAAGGGCTAGAAACCCAAGGAGAACTAGGAGATTTGCCTTGAAATGCACAAGGCAAGAAATACACCAAAGATCCCAAGGAAAAGCTAAAGATGGAGCAAGAATATGAAAAGGTGACCTCCCACCCATAGCGGGAGGTCTCTTGCTCCTGCACTGGGGCATATCTTGAGCGTGTTGTAGATTCGCCAGAAGAAAAAGAGATTTACCTCTTCTTTCCTAGAACACCACAAGAAGAAGTAGAAATGGCCATGGAGACCCCCAAGCACAGGCAGTAACAGGAAGGGATGGAAACCCTAGAAAACAAGGAGATCTACCTAGAAATCCATAACACAACAAAATATACACTTGATATCCCTAGGAGGAACCCAGGAGGGAGCGAGGATGTGAAAGGGTGACCTCCTACCCAAAGCAGGAGGTCACCATCCACTAACAGTTTTTTTAAATACAATGTGTTTTAAACATTTATGTTATTAGTTTTTATTTAGTTATTGAAGGCTATAGCATAATATCAATGATATAATAATTGAATTTACGATGTTAGAGTTGATTTTGAAGGTATTTATTTTATGAGGTAGTATCAATTTTGAAGGCATTTAGTAATACACTTATCATTTGTCTATATTCACTTCCCTTTTATCATGTGCTTTGTTTTTTTTTTTAATCTTTATTGGTAAAGGTAGGTTATAGAATTTTGTGTAACATCTATAAATTGACATTTTACTTTTAAGTTTTCTAAACATCTATAAACTGACATTTTACTTTTAATTTTCCTCCATAGTTGTTTCAAGTGTTATTGAACAAGTTTTCAATATATTTTATTATATTGCAATCTTATTTAAATAAACTAAGTTATTAAGAATTTATTGTGTAAATGTATGTAAGTAGATTTTTTATTATTATTTGGTTATTGTGAGAAACCCTTATGACTAATGTACAGGGCTGAGCAGTCTCCTCCCAACCATGACCCCTTCTAAAGTTGAGAGCTATACTTATTAATAGGGAATTTAATACAAAATCACCACACACCCACCCTTTCACACACTCACCCACGTCACAATTTGAACCTTGGACATCTCAAAGAAGATCCAAAGTCTGAACCGTTGTGCTGCACCCCCAAGTGCATATGTGAGTAGATTTGTTTGATTTACAATTGTTTTACAAAGTTGTGGAAGAACTTATTATTAATTTTTTTTTAATATATTTTTAATTTTTTTAAAGTAATGTGAAGCATAATTAGAGTATAATTAGGATCACCTTATTTGTAGTATGAATTATGTTGAATAAGAATTCAATTACATACCATTAAGGTGTTTTAAGACAAAAATAAAATATATAGTTTAATTTATTTTTGTATTTTATTTAATGGTAAGTAATATGTTTGAGTTTTATTATTATAAATTTTTTTAATAAAACTATATATCAATTAAAAAAATATTTAAAATCTTATGTATAAACCTTATATTTTAAATTAATAATCCATTGTTTTTTATTGGTTATGTCGGATTGAAATACTCTCCACCATAACATTACAACAACTTCACTATTATACATGTATCCCTCTACAAGATTCAAACCAATATATCCTCCTTGAATATCAAGGAATTAAAATAGTTAATATAATGGTATTTGATAAAAGAAATACTCTAGGTATCATAAATGCATTTTGTTTCTTTCAATATGGTTAAATGAGATTGAAATGACCCACCATATTATATAATTATTTTTATTATCACAATTAAAAAAAAAAGTATGAGATGATATTGATGAAACCAGGGAAGAAGCAATTTTGTATTTTAAATCCCTTCTTTGTTCGCAGGAAGATACAAAATTTTAGGCTGAGCAGAGACTCTTTAATAACATCCCTTATTTGGTCTTAGAGGACATGAACAATGGGTTGTTTTTTCCATGGGTGGGCTCAAAGCTCCGGGCCCGGATGGTTTCTTACCTTTTTTTTCCAAAGGTTCTAGTAGATTGTGGGGAATAATATTTTTGCAGCATTGAGAGAAATTTAAAGGTCATACTTAATTCCATATGATATCAAATCCACCTTCCTAGTCCTCATTCCTAAGTTAATAGGAGCTAAGAAATTCAAAGACTTCAGACCCACCAGTCTCTACAATACCTTGCTAGAATCCTCACAAAGTCTTTAGCTAACAAGTTATAAGTTCTTCCAAATATTATTGATCATCCTTAGAGTGCCTTTGTAGCAGGAAGGCAAATATTTGATGGTATAATCGCAGTTCACGAGCTCATTCACTCAGATGACAAAATTTGCAGATCGGGTACCTTTCTGAAGTTGGACATCAACAAGGCATATGATAAAGTCTCTTGGGACTTTCTATTTCGTGTCTTCAGCAAGTTTGAATTTAGTGAAAATTGGGTAATATTGACTTAGTCTTGCATCTCCTCTACAAAATTTTGTGTTATCATAAATGGATCTCCAATTGGTTACTTCCAAAGTTGTAGGGGAATCTAGGAGAGGGATTTATTATCTCCTTACCTATTCATCCTTTTGGTAGAGTCATTGGGTAGAGCTCTCAAAGCTGACCCTACTATTGTGGGGATCACCCCGACAAATGGTGTGGACCCAATTTTCCATCACCATTTTTATGGATGATATTTTGCTTTCCTTTCTTGCTTCTATTCCTCAAGCTAGAGCGATTAAAGCTATCCTGATGGATTTTGAGAATGTTGCAGGACCAAAAGTTATCTTCTGGAAAAGCAAAAAAATATTCTTTAATACGCCCCCAGAAATATAGAGGAGAGTTGCTAAAAATTTTGGATGTGAGATTGATTCCCCCTCGGTGTTCTTGGGAATACCTTTGTTCAAGGGTGGGTTTAAAGCTTCTCTTTGGGACTATGGTGGATAGAGTCTAGAGGAAACTGGCGGGTTGGAAAGGTGCACTTTTGATCCAAGTAGGGAAAGCCATGTTGGTTAGGTCAACTCTTTAGAGTATTCCAGTTTACTTCCTTTCTCTTTTTAGGTTGTCAGGTAAAATCCTCTAAAAAATTGATTAAATCTAGTGGTCTTTCCTGTGGTCAGGTGTTGAAGAAAAAAAGTTCTCATTGGTTGCTTGGGACCAAGTCTATAGCAGAAAATATTCTGGTGGCTTGGGATTGAGAAGGCTAAAAACTATGAATAGGGATCTCCTAGCCAAGTAGGGTTGGATATTGGCTTAGAACAAAAATGTTAAATGGGTCAAAATATTAAAAGCCAAATATTTAGGTAATGAAGACTTCTTTTTTTGGATCTCAACTTAGCCCATGGTTTTGCTTTTTGGTGAAGCATTGTTAAAATTCAATTTTACATTTGGATGGGTGGAAGATAGTTGCTAGGAAATGGCAAGGGCATAAACTTTTAGAATGATACTTGGGCAGTTGATCAGACTTTGAATTCATTTCCTAACCTAGGATTGGCTGAACCAATCATGAATCTTGATTTTGGGTTAAAGGTATATGATTTTATTCATATTGTAGAGGGTAGGAAACATTGGAAACCCCCTGTTTTCCTTGGGTGGTTGCAGGATGAAGAATTGGTCTATAGAGAGTTAACTGAGCTATTGAGGTGGATCGTTATTGCCAATAAATAAAAGATTGACAAGTTAGTTTGGGCTACTAACAATGATGGGTGCTTCTCAGTTATGTTGGCTTATTCCATGTTAGATGTGGATGTTGATCCCTGGTTTCTTGTGGATAAATTTTGGAGGAAGGTTCTTATTCCCAAGGTGAATATTTTTTTTGGTTGGCATTCCAAGTCAAATGCCTTACATTGGACAATCTCTAGAATAGAGGTATGATCCTCCCAAATAGGTGTTACTTATGTGGCAATGTGGAAGAATCTCTTTAGAACATGTTCTTTCTTTGCCCCTTCTAGGGATATCTTTTTTCTTCTGCTTCGCTTGACTAGTGTGGACTGGGATTTTCCCAAGGATTTGTCTACCATAGTGGAACAATGGAGCTCTCCCTTCCATGCACCATGCTTATGCTCTTTTTGGTCCTTTGCGTTGCCTCATGTGTGGTGGTATTTTTGGAAAGAGAAATTATAGGGATTTCAAAAACATTTCTCACTCCTCAAATTTTGTGGTCATGCACTTTATTATCACTACGATTGAGAATGTGGATTCTCTTTCTTTGGATAAGGTCTCTTTCAGTCAAGAGATTCAACTTGAGTTGGAACTGGGTTTAAATCCATTGTATCCTTGAGGCCCAGACCACCTCCTTATTTCAGTTCTGATATGATGTGGGAACCCCCCTGGTTGGGTGAAATTGAATTTTGATGGAGACTCTAAAGGAAATCCAGGGCCAGCTGGGACTAGGGGTATTTTTAGGGACTCGAATAGGATAATTTTGTTAACCTTCACTAAGAACTTTGGTTGCCATACCAACCATGTTGCAAAAGCTAGGAAATTTTTTCAAGGTATCTCCTAGTTGATCTCTTTGGATTGCAGGAAGGTAATTTATAAGGATATTCCCTCAATATAATTAATATGGTTAAAGGGATCCAACAACCCACATGGACAATTTTAAATTTGTTATATGAGGTTTGTAGATAGACCCGAGAGTTGGAAAACTTCCAATTCAAACATATTTACAAGGAAGGAAATAGGTTTGCAAATTTCTTAACCAACCTGAGTCTTGCACAATAAATAATTTCAATTTGGCAGGAATATTTCCCAATTGGACTTTTTCAGTTGGACAATGAAACCATAAGAAGATAGTATGCACTCCAAAACCATTTTCAAATTTTAGGTTGGCCAGGACGTCTACTCTCCCCTGCGTGGGATTGAGCTACCTTAGATCTCTTCAGTTTAGTTTTGGTTTGTTTCATCTTCTTCTTGTTTTCTTGGGACCAACTGTGAATTGGTTGGTTTTTGAGATCCTTTTTTTTCTCTGTGCGACCGACAAGACTCACTTTTTCTTTTAAGGAAGTTTGGATCCATTTTGTAAAAGGTTTGGGGTCCTTTCAAAACCCTTTCATCCACCAAAAGAAAAAAAAAACATATAATGATATTTATCGATTAATAAGAGACAATTGAGTTCATTTCATTTAATAAATGTTAAGGTTCACCTAAAAACTTGTGCTTTTCCATGCATTGCCCAAATATTATGAATTATTTTTAGATTATTTTTAATTTAGTTTTTATAATACATGTTAATTTTTTTTCATAAATTATATAGACTATTTTTTAATTAATTAATTTTTTTGATTGGTTGAAAGGGTTTTGAAAGGTCCCTGAACCTTGTACAAGTATTTTTACATGTTATTCAAGCTGACCGAAGAGGCCCAAGAGCTGAAGATCAGAGAAGAAGAAAAACACCACAAGAAGAAAGGTGTCGCGATATCGTGACATGTTGTGCCGTCGTGACCAAGGGAGGAAAAGATGTCGTGATATCGCGACAAGATGCATCATCGAGGTCGAAGAAGAGGAAGTGTCGCGATATTGCAACATGTTGAGCCATCGCAACCAATATAGGGAAAGGTGTCGTGATATCATGACAAGATGCATCATCACGACCGAAGGAGAGAGAGTGTCGTGAAATCATGACATGTTGCAACATCACTGCCAGAATAGAAAAAGTGTCATGATATCGCGACAATTTGCGTTGTCATAGCCAAATGAGGAAAGGTGTCATGAAATCACGACAAGTTGCGTTGTCGAGGCCCAAGAAGAAAATATGTCACGATATCACAACAAGTTACGTTGTCGCGGCCACAGGAAAAAAAGTGTCACGATATCGCAACATGCTGCACCATCGTGGCTATGAAAGAAAAGGTGTCGCGATATCGCAACAAGTTGAATTGTCATGGCCCTAGGAAAAAAAGTGTCGTGATATCACGCCATGTTGCAATGTCGCAGATAGAAGAGAAAAAGTGTGGTGATATCGTGACAAGAAGTATCATCGTGGCCTAAGGAGAAAAATGGTCATGAAATCGTGATGTGATGCATCATCTTGGCAAAAAGGTAAAAAATGTTGTGATATCGTGACATGTTGCAATGCCACGACCAAAGAAGGAAAATGTGTCGCGATATCATGACAAGTTGCATCATTGCGGCCCAAGAGAAAAGGTGTTGCGAAATCGTGACATGTTGCGTCATCACGGCCAGAGGAAAAATGTGTCGCGATATCGCGACAAGTTGCAACATTGAGGCCAGAGGAGAAAAAGTGTCACGAAATCGTGACAAGTTGCATCGTCTCAGCAAAGGGAAAAGATATGTCGTGATATCATGATGTGTTGCATTACCACGTCCAAAGAAGGAAAAGGTGTCGCGATATCGCGACGAGAAGTAGCATCATGGCCAGAGAAAAAAGGTGTCGCGATATCGCGACAAGTTGCAACCTCGTGGCCAAAGAGAAAAGATGTCGCGATATCGTGACATGTTGCAACGACGTGGCCGAAGGAGAAAAAGTGTCACGATATCGCGACAAGTTGCATTGTTGGGTCCAGATTCAGAAAAAGTGTCATGATATCGTGACGTGTTGCATTATCGCGACCAAGGAGAAAAAGTGTCGCGATATCACGACATGTTGCATTATCGTGGCCAAATAGAAAAAGTGTCGCGATATCGTGACATGTTGCATTATCGCAGCCAAATAGAAAAAGTGTCACGATATCGCGACATGTTACATTATTGCGACCAAAGAGAAAAAGTGTCACGATATCGCGACAAGTTGCATCATCATGATCGAAAGAGAAAAAGTGTCACAATATCACGACATGTAACGTCGCGACCAAAGGAGAAAAAAGTGTCACGATATCGTGACAATTTGCAACATCGTGCCCAAAGGAGAAAGAAATGTCGCGATATCACGACATGTTGCATTTTTGCAGCCAGAGGTGAAAAGTGTCGCGATATCGTGACATGTTGCATTTTTGCTGCCGAAGGAGAAGAAGGATAAGGTGTCGCGATATTGTGACAAGTTTCAATAGGATAACAAACCAATCCCCTGGAAACATCTCATATTGTGCAAACATTGAAACTTGTAGGATCATTCCTTAGGCCAATGGGGAAGGAATCTCTCCACACTTGAATGTTAGATTCGTCGACTCCCTTGTTAGCAAGCCAGTCCACAACTTTGTTTCCTTCCCGATATTGATGCTTAATGGCTAATTTTGGGTAATTGCCAATTAGGGCCTTGCATTCTTGGAAAATCGAAGCAAGGGTCCAAGGAGGCTTAGCGGTACCATTGAGCCAGTTAATATAGTGCAACAAGTCTCCTTTGATGATAAGTTTATTGATGATTTTTTTAAAATTTTATATTACATGTTAAAATTTATTTTTTTAATAATTTTAAAAAACATAATATTAAAATCAAATGTTATAAATTAATATCCTTATGCAATTGCACCTGGAATTGAGTGTGAGTCGGGAGTGAGTGCAGGCAAAAGTGAGTATATCCAAAAGCAAGTGTAAATGCAGTAGGAACCAAGAGCAGCTAGAAACGAGGGTGGTAGAAAGCAAGTGCAATCGAAAGTGAGTGTGAACAAATTAAGAGTGAGTACAACTGGTGCAATCACGAGCACAAGCAAGGAGTAAGGAGAAAGCGTGAGTAGGAAGCAGGAAGTAGAAAGCAAAGTGTGATCAAGAAACAAGTGTCACTTCTTATTCCATATCTTAAGAGAATTTAAAGGATCCAGCTAAAGAAAATTCATGTAACATGGAAATAAAGTCATTTTTTAAAGTCCTTACTAAAAGTAAGAATGACCTAGTTAGAAGTATGGATGTCATAGCTAGGAATAAGAGGAAGATCGAATATATAGAAAACCCTATCCAAGTAGAAGATACTACACCATAAGTGATTATAAAGTATGAGATGATTGAGCATGATATATTTGTTCTTAAAACTAGAGGGTTAATATGTAAGTTCCATGGATATTGACCAGGTTTTTCTGATATTCAAAATTAGATCAAGTTGAAATGGAGATTAAATTCAAATTACTCCATGACTTTCCTTCCAAAATGATTTTTCCTCATTATTTTCTGAAGTTTAGAATTAAGGGATAAAATAATGGATGGAGGCTTATGGTTTAGGGGCAAAGATGGATTATACTTAACAACTTGGAGTGAATTTTTTTTTTTAGATGCAAAAAATATTAAAAGTCTTTTGATATGGATTAGGCTTTTTGGAATTCCTTATCAACTCATCAATAAAGAGGTTTTGAATAATATTGCTAATACTATAGGTGAATTCATCCATGAGAGATCAACTACTAAGGAGAGAAGGCATGTTGTATACACTCAAATATGTATGGCCATGGATATTTCAAAATTTTTAACACAATTGATTAAAATTATATTTGAATCAAGAGAATGGGATCAACAAGTGGGTTATGAAAATATTGCATTTTGATGCTACAAATGTCATGAAATAAGGCACATGGCAAGAGACTGCAAAGTAAAAATGATGGAGAAAGAGAATGAATTTTTTGTGCATGAGCATAGCTTCAATTTGAAACAAGGAGACCATATCATAGGAGAAGCTAGGTCAAATAAAGGATTTGCCACTCGTAAGAAAGTGGCAAGAAAAATCCCTCTACATCATCATATGGTAAATACCATTAAAATTCACTTGAATCAACCATTAGAAGAAAAAATGATATGAGGGATGAGGAAGTACAATGTGTAAGTTCAAATATAGAAGGAGCTAAATATGCAAAGGAAAAGTGGAAGGTAGATTTTAAGGCAAATGAATATGGGAAGACAAATTTTAAAGCAAATGAGGTGAATGAGATCAATTTTAATCTAGGTAAATCACCTTTATTTTCCTCAAGTAGCATAAAATGTTCTCCTTACAATAAAAATAAAAGTAGTATGAAGTGTATTCCTTGCACTTTAGGGTTTCAATAGTAGTACAATAAAGAAAATATTATGGAGGATATCCAAGGAAATTTTGGGTTTCTAGGCCAACATAAGAAATTAATTACTATGGAGGATTATCTATAGTTTAGATTTTCAAGGTAACATAAAGAAGAAAATGCTAATGAGGCTATTCCTTTCACTTTTGATTCTTTAGGGAAATATAAATCTTTAGAAGATAAGTCTCATTATGAACAATATGAAAAACAAAACAAAAAATAGAAGAGATTGATGAATATGAGAGTGTTGGTGGGAATAAAAGGAAAGGAAGGCCATCAAACCATGAACAAAGAGAAAAAGAAACTTAAAAGGATATTGATCTAGGAAGCCAAATAAAAATCTCACAAGTATTAATGAGAAGTGGGGCTAAGCTTACTAGTAAAAATAAAATGTATTGATGATGAAAATGATATGGACTATCAAGGGTATGAATAAAATCCCTAAAAAAATATTTATTAAAAAATTAATAGGTTGTTATAGTTCTAAGTTTATTTTAATACAAGAAACAAAATTAAGCAGTGAGGAATGTAAGGATGCTTTTAAGAATATTTGGAAGATAGGTGATTGTTTAGTAGTTTCTTCTATAGGAGCTTCAAGTGGTATTGAAACAATATGGGACAAATGCAAATGGGATGGATAATTATTAGAAGTAAAAATTAATTGGGTCACTCGATTATTTTGTAAGAAAGAGGAAAATATTAAAGTTGAGGTTATAAATGTGTATGCTTCAACTATATTTACTCCTATTGAAAGATGTTGGAAGGACCAAATACAATGATGATTCATTGTGATCTAAGGATTCTTGAGTATGATCACACTCTTCTATCTCCTTTGGAAAAAATAATGGTATTCCAATATGGTTAAAATTAATGAAGGATTTTTCTTCATTTGTCAATTGAAATGACCTTTGGGATGTTAGTCCCTCAAGATTTCAATATACATGGGATAGATGCATTGGGTAAAATCATGTATTAGAAATACTGGATAGATTCTTGTCATCCAATGAATGGTTGCAAACAAAGTATAAAATATCTTTAGGTATTTTATTGTGAGTAGGAACAGATCACAAACTCATTCTTTTGACATGTAATTTACCTAATAATGGTCATCCAAAGCCATTTTTCTTCTAGTATATGTGGCTCGAAGACCCTATTTTTTTCTATATGGTTATGTTATGATGGGATGAATCAAAATTCAAAGGATCATGTATGTACAGGTTTGTTTAAAAGTTGAAATATTGAAAAGAGCAAATGAATATTTGGAATACCAAATATTTTAGTAACGTTTTTAAAGAAAATAAATAAATTGAATCCAAGATCAAAAATTTAAAAGAGATAGTAGAAATTAATGGAATGGATCAAGATTCTTATGTGAAAGAAAAACAAGTATTTTATGATTATCATAATGCATTGAAAAGGGAGGAGTCATATTAGTTCCAAAAATCTAGAGAGAAATGGCTCAAGGAAGGAGATAGAAATACAAAAAAAACATCCTATAGCAAAAACAAATTTTTATTTTTATCACATCAAAAATATTTTAACTCCAGATGGAATAAATATTGAGAACAAAAAATATATAGGGAAAGAAGCAATTAATTACTTTAAAAATATTTTATCAGATTTTAAGCAAGATAATGAGGCACAAGAAAAACTTCTACAAAATATTTTATCAATTATCACTTAGGGATAAAATGAAATATTGATGAATAATATATCTATGGAGGGGCTTCAAGAAGCAATTTTCTCTTTCCATCCGAACAAGGCACTTGGTACCAACGGATTTCCTACAATTTTCTTTCATTTTTTTGGGGGATTTGTTAAAGAGTGACATTTTAGTTGCAATTGAAGAGGCTTGAAAAAGGAAGGTTATAATAAGTGATATCAATTCTAATTTTATTACCTTGGTTCCCAAGAAAGATGACACAAAATATTTTGACAATTTTCATCCAATAAGCCTTTGTAATATGATTTATAAGATCATTTTAAAAATTATGGCAAATAGGTTGAAGGGCATTCTAGGTTGTCTTATCTCAAAAGAACAAGGTGGCTTTGTTCATGGTAAAAAAATTCTTGATGGTATAATTATTACACAAGAGGACATACATTCTCTTCATTCCATAAAAAAACTAGGTATGCTTCTAAAATTAGATATGAACAAAGCATATGATAGGGTTTCCTAGAATTTTCTACATGCTATTCTCAGAAGTTTGGATTTGATTATAGTTAATGTAATGAATTAAATGTTGTTATAGCACTGAAAATTTTTCTATTTTGATCAATGGTTCACTTGCTAGTAACTTCAAGTCATCTTGCGGACTTCGTCAACATGATCCAATTTCTCCTTATCTTTTCATTATTTTTGGGGAAGCATGAGGGAGAGTCTTTTCAAAGTGCAAAAATGGAAGGAAAAATCAAAGGTATTCAAGTTGCAAAAAATGGTCCCTCCAAATCTCATCTCCAATTTATTGATGATACTTTTATTTTGGGTCATTCCTCAATTAGTGAGGCCATGGAGTTTAAATTAATATTATCATGCTATGAGAAGGCTACTAGATAGTTGGTAAATACTATAAAATCTAAGATTTTTTATTTATATTGCTCTAGATTTACAACAAATTATTGTGAATATTTTAGGGTTTAAGATTGAAAAATTCCATCAACCTACTTGGGTATTCCTTTGTATGATGAAGAAAATAAAAAAGGAGCTTTGGATACTTTTTTTGGATAAAATGAAAGCCTGCTTGGCAGATTGGAAAGTTAAGTTCTTTTCCATGGTAGGAAGGCTACAACTCATAAAGACTACTTCACAGTCCATCCCTATTTAGTCACTTTTAAGATTGCCAATAGTTATAGCATCAAAAATTGATAAAATTCAAAGAGGCTTTCTATGGAAGGCTATGAGAAAAAATTTAGGTTTCATCTTTGTATGTGGGATAGGGTTTGCAAAGAAAATAATATTGGAAGATTGGGCTTGTAGAACTGTAAACTTATAAATTTGGCATCAGGAGCAAAGCTTATGTGGAATTATTCAGAGATCAAGGAAATAATTGGGAAAAATATTACTTCAAAAATGTATAGGTTTTCTTGATGCAATGAAATTATTTAGGAAAATAACTCTACCTAAAGGATCATCAACATCGAACTTCATATCAAAGAGTTTGTAATTGATAAAGAAATTATTGGTCATGAATCTGCCTAAGTACAAAATATCATTTGTGAAGCCTAAACCCGACCAACATTGAAAGGTCGAAGGAGAGAAATGTCCTTCGGGCCAATCTTCAGATAGGGTTGGTTCCCGTACTAAAACTAATGATCAGTTTAAAGATTAGGGTTACAAGAAAGAAATGAGAAATGATAGAAAGAAATGGGAAATGTGGCTATAAGTTGAAAATATAAAGTGGGGATAAACTAATAGCAAAAATTCATAGCAAGCATTAATTAGCATATAAAAAAAATAAAGGCACAGGAACCACTCATAGTTTGCTGATACAACCTCCAAGACAACATTTTAGTATTCACTTCCTCACAAGCAATAGTTAAATTCAGATGCAAAATTTAAAATCAGCAAATAATGGACATGTGTAATCAAAAGTGATAAGTAGAAAGAGAACAAACACAATACTACTCAAGGAACCAGAAGCCGAATGTCTTTCTTTTTATGCAAAATACTTAAAGTGTTTTTTTGTAGAGTGTCTATCCCCTTCACTATTGATTTTTGACCAACTGACATTTTGTTGTATTGTGATTTTAATGATAGAGGTGATGCTCGAATTAGATCATTCTTCAAGGAACAACGATCTAGTTTTTATGGAGTGTGCCTAGAAAATCAACAAAGATGGATGATGGAAAAAATGTTCCAAGTGTCATTGCATTGAAATGTAGCAACATCACACAGAAAAAATGAGCTTGGATATTAAATTCTGGATGCAATTCCATCCTTTACGACTCGAAATCTGACCCTTGCTAGTGGAGATCAATGAATATTAACTCTACTTTGAAAAGGAACGTAATTTATGGAGGGCACCTCGAAAATAACTAGGATCACATCGAATTTTAGGATGTAGCATTTAATCTTGGTATCTTATTTGCAAGAATCTTGGAAAAATCGATCGTATTACTCCAAAAATTAAATTTCGCCAGTCTTTGATTTATCCTGAGAGATATTATCAACAAGGGTGCTTTGAAAGAAAACTTTGTCAAAAAGAAGAGGCAAAACTCGATTTTGCCCGTGCAACATGATGTTTTCATCCCTAAACATGCTTTCATTCTTTTCTTAGGTAATTTCGGCCGAAAATAACATGAAAACATCTTCTACAAGAAAGGAGGTGAAAATGATTGATTTCACCCCTTGAGATGGGCGACAATGATTTTCGCCCCACCCAGGGGAAACTTTGACTTTGACCGATAGGAAAAGATGATGTTTCTAGGAATTTTGCCTCAAGATGTCTCCTTTTGGAAATTCACCTCAAAGGAGGGCAAAAATTATTTTCGCCCCTCCTAAGGAGCACCTTTGAATTTGACTTTTTAATTTTCTCCCGAATGATGTCATCAAATTGTTTGCATTCCAAAAAGCATCTTCAATGGGTATTTCTCCCCAAATATGGGCGAAAGGGATTTTCGTCCCTCCCAAGGGGCAACTTTGACTTTGACCTTGCCAACCATGCACTGCACTCGATTTTCACTCTAGAATGCCTTTAACTGGAGTTTTGCCGTAAAGAGGGATAAAAAAGATTTTTTCCCCCTTCCAAAAAAGCCTTTGAATTATTTCCATTACTTACAAAATTTTCTCTCCTTCTTCACTTGGATGAAACCTTCTAATCATGGTAGTTTCGCCCTGAAGGAAAGGCAAAAATGATTTTCGCCCCTTCTTGGGGTGAAAATGCCTTGCACTTCATATTCACTAGCGCATTCACTCTAAATAATAATTGTCAAAGCCTTAGTTGATTTTTCATCCATTATTCAATCTTGAAATGTCCATCGCCATCGATTTTTCCTCTTATGTTTTGCTCATGACTTCCATCAATTTTTACCAGTAAAATTTATTGTGCATCTCCAAAATGAAATCAACCTTTTTATTTAATAAAATTATTTACAGGAAGGGAACAAAAATAGTAAAACCAACACAACTGCATCATTCATCTTCTTTTTCAAAATTTTACAAATAAAATTTAGTGTGGCAAAACTGCCAACACTTTGGGTGGCTCTTGACATATTCAGTTCTTCTGGATGCAAATGACCCTAGGCCTTCATCCATTGAGCTTAGCTATCACCACCATCGGTTGCATAATGTGGTACATTTGTTTCCACAACCTCCTTCATACTTCCTTCCTATTGTGTTTGTTTCTCTTGCTCTTTAGCTACTTTCTATTCTGCTTTTGCCCGTGCTTGTGCTTCTTGCTTGGTGAGGCTTTCGTTGGTAGTTTCATATACGATAAATGACTCAGCCCAGGAATCCAAATTGAATGCAAAGAGCATACTTAGTGAATCAATGACAAAATGCATATCAACGTGATCCATGTTGATGCAATTAGCTCTCTGCTGGAGTTCCAATAGGGATGATTTGATGCGGGTGAGCCTCTCTATGTATGGTAATACTTGTTCCTAGCTATTGATATCTGAAGTATATTCAATAAAATTTTCCTAGGTTGATTTTAATTCTTTTTTGGTAAAATCTTACCCTGCTCATCAACGAAGCTTAGGAACCCAACATCAGCTAGAGCTTCAAAATAAATGAGTGAAATGCAATGCTCCTATTTGAACATAGTCATCAGCTTTCGGCCTTCTCTCGCTAGCTCTAACTTAGAAATAAAGTTACGCAACATCATCCTAGCCTTGGCCCAACCATGATCCATCCCACTTAATGGCTTAACTTGGAATTCAAACTGAGCCAATGTCTGAATCTTCAGTACCAATTCTTGTTTTGGTTCCATTCGTTCCTCAACATACTTCAAGGTGTGCTCTCCAAGAAAAATCACTATCCGAGACTCATGGATATATAAGAAAACCTTGAGAGCATCTATCACCACATCGGTGCATAAAAATGCAGCAACATCACGCAGAAAAAAGGAGCTTGGATATTAAATTTTGGATGCCATTCCATCCTTTACGCCTTGAAATCTGACCCTTGACAGTGGAGATCAACGAATATAAAATCTTCTTTGAAAAGGAACGTAATATATGGAGGGCACCTCAAAAATAACTGGGAGCACATCAAATTTTAGGATGTAGCATTTAATCTTGGTATCTTCTCAGCAAGAATCTTGGAAAAATCGATCTTATTACTCCAAAAATTAAATTTTGCTAGTCTTTGATTTTTCCTAAGAGATATTATCAACAAGGGCACTTTGAAAGAAAAATTTATCAAAAATATGGGGCAAAAATCGATTTCACCCGTGCAATATGATGTTTTCGTACCTAAACATGCTTTCATCCTTTTCTTGGGTAAATTTGGTCGAAAATGTTATGAAAACGTCTTCTAGAGGAAAGGAGGTGAAAATGATTGATTTCACCCCTTGAGATGGTCGACAATGATTTTTGCCCCACCTAGGGGCGACTTTGACTTTCACTGGCAGGAAAAGATGTTTCTAGGAATTTCAACTCAAGATGTCTCCTTTTGGAAATTCACCCCGAAGGAGGGCAAAAATTATTTTCGCCCCTCCTAAGGAGAACCTTTGAATTTGAATTTTTAATTTTCTCCCGAATGATGTCATCAAATCGTTTGCATTCCAAAAAACATCTTCAATGGGGATTTCTCCCCAAATATGGGCGAAAGGGATTTTCCCCTCTCTAGAGGGGTGACTTTGACTTTGATCTTTCCAAGCATGCATTGCACTCGATTTTCATTCTAGAATGCCTTTAACTAGAATTTTGCCCTAAAGATGGGTAAAAATGATTTTCGCCCCCTTCCAAAAATACCTGACTTATTTCCATTACTTGCAAAATTTTCTTCACTTGGACAAAACCTTCTCATCATGGTAGTTTCACCACGAAAGAAAGGCAAAAATGATTTTCACCCCTTCCTCGGGCAAAAATGCCTTGCACTTCATATTCACTAGCGCATTCACTCTAAATAATAATTTTCAAAGCCTTAGTTGATTTTTCATCCATTCTTCAATATCGAAACGTCCATCACCATCGATTTTTTCCTCTTATGTTTTGCTCATGATTTCCATCAAATTTTACCAATAAAATTTACTATGCATCTCCAAAAATGAAATCAACTTTTTTATTTAATAAAATTATTTATAGGAAGGGAACAAAAATAGTACACCAAAATAGTAAAACTAGCACCACTACATCATTCATCTTCTTTTTTCAAAATTTTACAAATAAAATTTAGTGTGGCAAAACTGCCAACACTTTTTGTGGCTCTTGACGTATTTAGTTCTTCTGGATGCAAACGACCCCAGGCCTTCATCCATTGATCTTAGCTATCACCACAATTGGTTGCATCAGGTGGTACATTTTATTCCACAACCTCCTTCATACTTTCTTCCTCTTGTGTTTGTTTCTCTTGCTCTTTAGCTACTTTCTATTTTGCTTTTGCCCATTCTCATGCTTCTTGCTTGGTGAGGCTTTCGTTGGTAGTTTCATATACGATAAATGCCTCAACCTGGGAGTCCAAATTTAATGCAAAGAGCGTACTTAGTGAATCAATGACAAAATGCAACATCTCAACATGATCCATGTTGATGCAATTAGCACTCTTCTGGAGTTCCAATAGGGATGATTCGATGCGGGTGAGCCTCTCTATGTATGGCAATACTTTTTCCTCCATGATGGTTTCCTTCCAGCTATTGATCTCTGAAATATATTCTATAAAAATTTTCTAGGCTGATTTTAATTATTTTTTGGTAAAAGCTTACCCTGCTCATCAACGAAGCTCAAGAACCCATCATTAGTTACAGCTTCAAAATAAATGAGTGAAATGCAATGCTCCTATTTGAACATAGTCATCAGCTTTTGGGATTCTCTCGCTAGATCTAACTTAGAAATAAAGTTGCGCAACATCCTCCTAGACTTGGCCCAACCATGATCCATCCCACTCATTGGCTTAACTTGGAAGTCAAACTGAGCCAATGTTTGAATCTTTAGTACCAATTCTAGTTTTGGTTCCATCTGTTCCTCAATATACTCCAAGGTGCGCTCTCCAAGAAAAATCACTATCCGAGACTCATGGATATATAATAAAACCTTAAGAGCATCTATCACCGCTATCACACAATCTATCATCTCATGGTGGTGAGTCTCTTTAATTTTCTCCTTGGAGAAGCCTACTGATTGCATGGCTTTCTTAGTCAGTTATTTTTGTAAAACCTCAAATTGGGCGGTTAATGCTTGCACCTATTTCTTTGCTCCTACCCATGATATCTGGAATCCCTTGGCTTCTTTATCCAACTCTTCTAAGCTACCAGTGATCTACCTCTGACTTTGTTGTTTTCAGCTAGTCCCTACTTTTGACCAGAGCATCATTCAACTCAATAATATTCACCTCAACTTTGAAAAAGATTTTCTTGTAATGCTCACCATGCAGTTAAAGAGAGCTCATATCCACCTACATATTCCCAAAATTTGTCATGGTGTCAATCTTTGTCAGGTTCTCTGTAATGACTTCATAAGTGTAATCACTTGGAGCTATTTCTCCTTGGATCTTCTAGACCTGGGGAATCATTTTTACAGTATGAGACTCCATAGTTTTTAGGTCAAAAGTGACCTTCTTCAACATCTTTTCTGGAGCTTGGGCTTCTTTTCTCTTACAGCTCCTCAACCACTATGATGAAATTAGTCGAGCCCAAATCATATTTACTGCAACATGATGTCTTGTACAATCTCTATCTTTGGCTTTGGTAGCACCTGCAACTCAACAAAAGGAGCAGGAGAAAAATGATTCTTTTGAGGTTTTGGATCAGAAAGGGGAGTTAAAATAGGAATGGTTAGTGGAATAGAAGTTGTTAGAAGGATGAAAGTGAGGGGTTAGGCTACAGTTGCTCTTACTCGAGGAGGAGCTTGTGTACTTATAGTCATGGTAGAGATTACTAGAATGGAGGATGAAGAGAGAAAAAATGGATTAGGACCAAATGCAAAAGAACTAAAAGAAAGGGAAATAATAGAAGCATGAATAGAAGAGGAGGGAGCATCGATGACTAGATACTAGGAAACAGGAAGCAAAATGGAGGTGGTGGGTATGCTGAATGGAGGTGAGACGGAAGCAACAACTAAGGAATGGGGTGAAACAATCACCAAATGCTCAAGATAAAGGGAAGAAGGTGTAGAAAACATACCTTCAGGCTCAGACAAATTTTGAGTTCATGATGAGGATGACTGTGGCACTGGTTCACCCTTGTCTTGCTCCTATTCTGCATCCTTATCCAAATATATGACTTCCATGTTGTGCATCCTAAACCCGACCAACATTGAAATACCGAAGGAGAGAAATGTCCTTCGGGCCAATCTCCAGATAGGGTTGGTTCCCGTACTAAAACTAATGATCGGTTTAAAGCTTAGGGTTACAAGAAAGAAATGAGAAATGATAGAAAGAAATGGGAAATGTGGCTATAAGCTGAAAATATAAAGTGGGGATAAACTAATAGAAAAAATTCATAGCAAGCATTAATTAGCATATAACAAAAGGAAAGGCACATGAACCACTCATATTTTGCTGAGATAACCTCCAAGACAAAATTTTAGTATTCACTTCCTCACAAGCAGTTGTTAAATTCAGATGTAAAATTTAAAATCAGCAAATAATGGACATGTGTAATCAGAAATGATGAGTAGAAAGAGAACAAACATAATACTACTCAAGGAACCAAAAGCTGAATGTCTTTCTATGTATGCAAAAAACTTAAAGTGTTTTTATGTAGAGTGTCTATCCCCTTCATTATATCTAAATACTTAGTATTTATAGAGGATTTCACCTCTATCATTAAAAGCACAATACAACAAAATGTCAGTTGGTCAAAAATCAGCAACAATAATTCTCTTCTTGGTAATGGTGATGCTCGAATTAGATCATTCTTCAAGGAACAATGATCTAGTTTTTATGGAGTGCACCTAGAAAAATAAGCAAAGATGGATGATGGAAAAAATGTTCCAAGTGTCGATGCATCGAAATGCAGCAACATCACACAGAAAAAAGGAGCTTGGATATTAAATTTTGGATGCCATTCCATCCTTTATGCCTCAAAATCTGACCCTTGCCAGTGGAGATCAATGAATATTAACTCTGCTTAGAAAAGGAATGTAATATATGGAGGCCACCTCAAAAATAACTTGGATCACATCGAATTTTAGGATGTAGAATTTAATCTTGGTATATTCTCAGCAAGAATCTTGGAAAAATCGATCTTATTACTCCAAAAATTAAATTTCGCCAGTCTTTGATTTTTCTTGAGAGATATTATACACAAGGGCGCTTTGAAAGAAAACTTTGTCAAAAAAAAGGGGCAAAAATCGATTTCACCCGTGAAATATGATGTTTTCATCCCTAAACATGCTTTCATCCTTTTCTTGGGTAATTTCAGTCAAAAATGATATGAAAACGTCTTCTAGAGGAAAGGAGGTTAAAATGATTGATTTCACCCCTTGAGATGGGCGACAATGATTTTTACCCCACCTAGGGGCAACTTTGATTTTGACCGGCAGGAAAAGATGTTGTTTCTAGTAATTTCACCTCAAGATGTCTCCTTTTGGAAATTCACCCCGAAGGAGGGCAAAAATTATTTTTACCCCTCCTAAGGAGAACCTTCGAATTTGAATTTTGAATTTTTTCCTGAACAACGTCATCAAATCATTTGCATTCCAAAAAGCATCTTCAATGGGTATTTCTCCCCAAATATGGACGAAAGGGATTTTCGCCCCTCCAGAGGGGCGACTTTGACTTTGACTTTTCCAAGCATGCACTACACTCGATTTTCACTCCAGAATACCTTTAATTGGAATTTTTCCCTAAAGAGGGGTAAAAATGATTTTCGCCCCCTTCCAAAAATGCCTTTGACTTATTTCCATTACTTGCAAAATTTTCTCTCCTTCTTCACTTGGAGGAAACCTTCTCATCATGGTAGTTTCACCCCAAAGGAAAGGAAAAAATGATTTTCGCCCCTTCCTTAGGAAAAAATGCCTTGCACTTCATATTCACTAACGCATTCACTCTAAATAATAATTATCAAAGCCTTAGTTGATTTTTCATCCATTCTTCAATCTTGAAACGACCATTGCCATTGATTTTTTCCTCTTTTTTTTTGCTCATGACTTCCATCAATTTTTACCAGTAAAATTTATTGTGCATCTCCAAATATTAAATCAACCTTTTTATTTAATAAAATTATTTACAGGAAGGGAACAAAAATAGTAAAACTAGCACCACTGCATCATTCATCTTCTTTTTTCACAATTTTACAAATAAAATTTAGTGTGGCAAAACTGCCAACACTTTTGGTGGCTCTTGACGTATTCAGTTCTTCTGGATGCAAATGATCCCATGCCTTCATCCATTGAGCTTAGCTATCACCACCATTGGTTACATCAGGTGGTACATTTGATTCCACAACCTCCTTCATACTTTCTTCCTCTTGTGTTTGTTTCTCTTGCTCTTTAGCTACTTTCTATTTTGCTTCTGCCCGTGCTCATGCTTCTTGCTTGGTGAGGCTTTTGTTGGTATTTTCATATACGATAAATGCCTCAGCCCATGAGTCCAAAGTGAATGCAAAGAGCGTACTTAGTGAATCAACAACAAAATGAAACATCTCAACATGATCCATGCTGATGCAATTAGCTCTCTGTTGGAGTTCCAATATGGATGATTCGATGCGGGTGAGCCTCTCTATGTATGGCAATACTTGTTCCTCCATGATGGTGTCCTTCTAGCTATTGATCTTTGAAGTATATTCTATAAAAATTTTCTAGGCTGATTTTAATTCTTTTTTGATAAAAGCTTACCCTGCTCATCAATGAATCTCAGGAACCCAACATCGGTTAAAGCTTCAAAATAAATGAGTGAAATGTAATGCTCCTATTTGAACATAGTCATCAGCTTTTGCACTTCTCTCGCCAACTCTAACTTAGAAATAAAGCTGTGCAACATCATCCTAGCCTTGGCCCAACCATGATCCATCCCACTCATTGGCTTAACTTGGAAGTTAGACTAAGCCAATGTCTAAATCTTTAGTACCAATTCTAGTTTTGGTTCCATTTGTTCCTCAACATACTCCAAGGTGCGTTCTCCAAGAAAAATCACTATCCGAGCCTCATGGATATATAATAAAATCTTGAGAGCATCTATCACCGCTATCACACAATATTTTATTTCATGGTGGTGAGTCTCTTTAATTTTATCCTTGGAGAAGCCTATTGATTGCATGGCTTTCTCAGTCAGTTATTTTTGTAAAACCTAAAAATGGGCGGTTAATGCTTGCACCTATTTCTTTACTCCTACCCATGCTATCTGGAATCCCTTGGCTTCTTTATCCAACTCTTCTACCCTCTGCTGCCAGTGCTCTGCCTCTGACTTTGTTGTTTCTAGCTAGTCTCTACTTTCGACTAGAGCATCATTCAACTCAATAATATTCACCTCAACGTTGAAAAATATTTTCTTGTAATGCTCACCATGCAGGTAAAGAGAGCTCATATCCACCTACATATTCCCCAACTTTTTTGTGGTGTCAATCTTTGTCAGGTTCTCTGTAATGATTTCATAAGTGTAATCACTTGGAGCTATTTCTCCTTAGAGCTTCTAGACCTGGGGAATCATTTTTACAGTATAAGACTCCATAGTTTTTAGGTCAAAAGTGACCTTCTTCAATGTCTTTTCTGGAGCCTGGGCTTCTTTTCTCTTACAACTCCTCAACCACTGTGATGAACTTAGACGGGCCCAACTCATATTTTCTGCAACATGATGTCTAGTACAATCTCTATCTCTGGCTTTTGTAGCACCTGCAACTCAACAAAAGGAGCAGGAGAAAAATGATTCTTTTGAGGTTTTGGCTCAAAAAGGGAAGTTAAAATAGGAATGGTTGGTGGAACAAAAGTTGTTAAAAGGACGAAAGTGAGGGGTTCGGCTACAGTTGCTCTTACTCGAGGAGGAGCTTGTGTACTTATAGTCATGGTAGAGATTACTAGAATGGAGGATGAAGAGAGAAAAAATGGATTAGGACCAAATGCAAAAGAACTAAAAGAAAGGGAAATAATAGAAGCATGAATAGAAGAGGAGGGAGCATCGATGACTAGATACTAGGAAACAGGAAGCAAAATGGAGGTGGTGGGTATGCTGAATGGAGGTGAGACAGAAGCAACAACTACGGAATGGGGTGAAACAATCACCAATTGCTCAAGATAAAGGGAAGAAGGTGTAGAAAACATACCTTCAGGCTCAGACATATTTTGAGTTCATGATGAGGATGACTGTGGCACTGGTTCACCCTTGTCTTGCTCCTATTCTGCATCCTTATCCAAATATATGACTTCCATGTTGTGCACCCTAAACCCGACCAACATTGAAATACCGAAGGAGAGAAATGTCCTTCGGGCCAATCTCCAGATAGGGTTGGTTCCCGTACTAAAACTAATGATTAGTTTAAAGCTTAGGGTTACAAGAAAGAAATGAGAAATGATAGAAAGAAATGGGAAATGTGGCTATAAGCTGAAAATATAAAGTGGGGATAAACTAATAGAAAAAATTCATAGCAAGCATTAATTAGCATATAAAAAAAGGAAAGGCACATGAACCACTCATATTTTGCTGAGATAACCTCCAAGAAAAAATTTTAGTATTCACTTCCTCACAAGCAGTAGTTAAATTCAGATGTAAAATTTAAAATCAGCAAATAATGGACATGTGTAATCAGAAATGATGAGTAGAAAGAGAAAAAACATAATACTACTCAAGGAACCAAAAGCCGAATGTCTTTCTATGTATGCAAAAAACTTAGTGTTTTTATGTAGAGTGTCTATCCCCTTCATTATATCTAAATACTTAGTATTTATAGAGGATTTCACCTCTATCATTAAAAGCACAATACAACAAAATGTCAGTTGGTCAAAAATCAGCAACAATAATTCTCTTCTTGGTAATGGTGATGCTCGAATTAGATCATTCTTCAAGGAACAATGATCTAGTTTTTATGGAGTGCACCTGGAAAAATAAGCAAATATGGATGATGGAAAAAATGTTCCAAGTGTCGATGCATCGAAATGCAGCAACATCACACAGAAAAAAGGAGCTTGGATATTAAATTTTGGATGCCATTCCATCCTTTACGCCTCAAAATCTGACCCTTGCCAGTGGAGATCAATGAATATTAACTCTGCTTAGAAAAGGAATGTAATATATGGAGGCCACCTCAAAAATAACTTGGTACATCGAATTTTAGGATGTAGAATTTAATCTTTGTATATTCTCAGCAAGAATCTTGGAAAAATCGATCTTATTACTCCAAAAATTAAATTTCGCCAGTCTTTGATTTTTCTTGAGAGATATTATACACAAGGGCGCTTTGAAAAAAAACTTTGTCAAAAAAAAGGGGCAAAAATCGATTTCACCCGTGAAATATGATGTTTTCATCCCTAAACATGCTTTCATCCTTTTCTTGGGTAATTTCAATCGAAAATGATATGAAAATGTCTTCTAGAGGAAAGGAGGTTAAAATGATTGATTTCACCCCTTGAGATGGGCGACAATGATTTTTACCCCACCTAGGGGCAACTTTGAATTTGACCGGCAGGAAAAGATGTTGTTTCTAGCAATTTCACCTCAAGATGTCTCCTTTTGGAAATTCACCCTGAAGGAGGGCAAAAATTATTTTTACCCCTCCTAAGGAGAACCTTCGAATTTGAATTTTGAATTTTCTCCTGAACAACGTCATCAAATCATTTGCATTCCAAAAAGCATCTTCAATGGGTATTTCTCCCCAAATATGGACGAAAGGGATTTTCGCCCCTCCAGAGGGGCGACTTTGACTTTGACTTTGCCAAGCATGCACTACACTCGATTTTCACTCCAGAATACCTTTAACTGGAATTTTGCCCTAAAGAGGGGTAAAAATGATTTTCACCCCCTTCCAAAAATGCCTTTGACTTATTTCCATTACTTGCAAAATTTTCTCTCCTTCTTCACTTGGAGGAAACCTTCTCATCATGGTAGTTTCACCCCAAAGGAAAGGAAAAAATGATTTCGCCCCTTCCTTAGGCAAAAATGCCTTGCACTTCATATTCACTAACGCATTCACTCTAAATAATAATTGTCAAAGCCTTAGTTGATTTTTCATCCATTCTTCAATCTTGAAACGACCATCGCCATCGATTTTTTCCTCTTTTTTTTTGCTCATGACTTCCATCAATTTTTACCAATAAAATTTATTGTGCATCTCCAAATATTAAATCAACCTTTTTATTTAATAAAATTATTTACAGGAAGGGAACAAAAATAGTAAAACTAGCACCACTGCATCATTCATCTTCTTTTTTCACAATTTTACAAATAAAATTTAGTGTGGCAAAACTGCCAACACTTTTGGTGGCTCTTGACGTATTCAGTTCTTCTGGATGCAAATGATCCCATGCCTTCATCCATTGAGCTTAGCTATCACCACCATTGGTTACATCAGGTGGTACGTTTGATTCCACAACCTCCTTCATACTTTCTTCCTCTTGTGTTTGTTTCTCTTGCTCTTTAGCTACTTTCTATTTTGCTTCTGCCCGTGCTCATGCTTCTTTCTTGGTGAGGCTTTTGTTGGTATTTTCATATACGATAAATGCCTCAGCCCATGAGTCCAAATTGAATGCAAAGAGCGTACTTAGTGAATCAACAACAAAATGCAACATCTCAACATGATCCATGCTGATGCAATTAGCTCTCTGTTGGAGTTCCAATATGGATGATTCGATGCGGGTGAGCCTCTCTATGTATGGCAATACTTGTTCCTCCATGATGGTGTCCTTCTAGCTATTGATCTTTGAAGTATATTCTATAAAAAATTTCTAGGCTGATTTTAATTCTTTTTTGATAAAAGCTTACCCTGCTCATCAATGAATCTCAGGAACCCAACATCGGTTAAAGCTTCAAAATAAATGAGTGAAATGTAATGCTCCTATTTGAACATAGTCATCAGCTTTTGCACTTCTCTCGCCAACTCTAACTTAGAAATAAAGCTGTGCAACATCATCCTAGCCTTGGCCCAACCATGATCCATCCCACTCATTGGCTTAACTTGGAAGTTAGACTAAGCCAATGTCTAAATCTTTAGTACCAATTCTAGTTTTGGTTCCATTTGTTCCTCAACATACTCCAAGGTGCGTTCTCCAAGAAAAATCACTATCCGAGCCTCATGGATATATAATAAAATCTTGAGAGCATCTATCACCGCTATCACACAATATTTTATTTCATGGTGGTGAGTCTCTTTAATTTTACCCTTGGAGAAGCCTATTGATTGCATGGATTTCTCAGTCAGTTATTTTTGTAAAACCTAAAAATGGGCGGTTAATGCTTGCACCTATTTCTTTACTCCTACCCATGCTATCTGGAATCCCTTGGCTTCTTTATCCAACTATTCTACCCTCTGCTGCCAGTGCTCTGCCTCTGACTTTGTTGTTTCTAGCTAGTCTCTACTTTCGACTAGAGCATCATTCAACTCAATAATATTCACCTCAACGTTGAAAAATATTTTCTTGTAATGATCACCATGCAGGTAAAGAGAGCTCATATCCACCTACATATTCCCCAAATTTTTTGTGGTGTCAATCTTTGTCAGGTTCTCTGTAATGATTTCATAAGTGTAATCACTTGGAGCTATTTCTCCTTAGAGCTTCTAGACCTAGGGAATCATTTTTACAGTATAAGACTCCATAGTTTTCAGGTCAAAAGTGACCTTATTCAATGTCTTTTCTGGAGCCTGGGCTTCTTTTCTCTTACAACTCCTCAACCACTGTGATGAACTTAGACGGGCCCAACTCATATTTGTTGCAACATGATGTCTAGTACAATCTCTATCTCTGGATTTGGTAGTACCTGCAACTCAACAAAAGGAGCAGGAGAAAAATGATTCTTTTGAGGTTTTGGCTCAAAAAGGGAAGTTAAAATAGGAATGGTTGGTGGAACAAAAGTTGTTAAAATGACGAAAGTGAGGGGTTCGGCTACAGTTGCTCTTACTCGAGGAGGAGCTTGTGTACTTATAGTCATGGTAGAGATTACTAGAATGGAGGATGAAGAGAGAAAAAATGGATTAGGACCAAATGCAAAAGAACTAAAAGAAAGGGAAATAATAGAAGCAGGAATAGAAGAGGAGGGAGCATCGATGACTAGATACTAGGAAATAGGAAGCAAAATGGAGGTGGTGGGTATGCTGAATGGAGGTGAGACGAAAGCAACAACTATAGAATGGGGTGAAACAATCACCAAATGCTCAAGATAAAGGGAAGAAGGTGTAGAAAACATACCTTCAGGCTCAGACATATTTTGAGTTCATGATGAGGATGACTGTGGCACTGGTTCACCCTTGTCTTGCTCCTATTCTGCATCCTTATCCAAATATATGACTTCCATGTTGTGCACCCTAAACCCGACCAACATTGAAATACCGAAGGAGAGAAATTTCCTTCGGGCCAATCTCCAGATAGGGTTGGTTCCCGTACTAAAACTAATGATCGGTTTAAAGCTTAGGGTTACAAGAAAGAAATGAGAAATGATAGAAAGAAATGGGAAATGTGGCTATAAGCTGAAAATATAAAGTGGGGATAAACTAATAAAAAAAATTCATAGCAAGCATTAATTAGCATATAACAAAAGGAAAGGCACATGAACCACTCATATTTTGCTGAGATAACCTCCAAGACAAAATTTTAGTATTCACTTCCTCACAAGCAGTAGTTAAATTCAGATGTAAAATTTAAAATCAGCAAATAATGGACATGTGTAATCAGAAATGATGAGTAGAAAGAGAACAAACATAATACTACTCAAGGAACCAAAAGCCGAATGTCTTTCTATGTATGCAAAAAACTTAAAGTGTTTTTATGTAGAGTGTCTATCCCCTTCATTATATCTAAATACTTAGTATTTATAGAGGATTTCACCTCTATCATTAAAAGCACAATACAACAAAATGTCAGTTGGTCAAAAATCAGCAACAATAATTCTCTTCTTGGTAATGGTGATGCTCGAATTAGATCATTCTTCAAGGAACAATGATCTAGTTTTTATGGAGTGCACCTGGAAAAATAAGCAAATATGGATGATGGAAAAAATGTTCCAAGTGTCGATGCATCGAAATGCAGCAACATCACACAAAAAAAAGGAGCTTGGATATTAAATTTTGGATGCCATTCCATCCTTTACGCCTCAAAATCTGACCCTTGCCAGTGGAGATCAATGAATATTAACTCTACTTAGAAAAGGAATGTAATATATGGAGGCCACCTCAAAAATAACTTGGATCACATCGAATTTTAGGATGTAGAATTTAATCTTGGTATATTCTCAGCAAGAATCTTGGAAAAATCGATCTTATTACTCCAAAAATTAAATTTCGCCAGTATTTGATTTTTCTTGAGAGATATTATACACAAGGGCGCTTTGAAAGAAAACTTTGTCAAAAAAAAGGGGCAAAAATCGATTTCACCCGTGAAATATGATGTTTTCATCCCTAAACATGCTTTCATCCTTTTCTTGGGTAATTTCAGTCGAAAATGATATGAAAACGTCTTCTAGAGGAAAGGAGGTTAAAATGATTGATTTCACCCCTTGAGATGGGCGACAATGATTTTTACCCCACCTAGGGGCAACTTTGACTTTGACCGGCAGGAAAAGATGTTGTTTCTAGCAATTTCACCTCAAGATGTCTCCTTTTGGAAATTCACCCCGAAGGAGGGCAAAAATTATTTTTACCCCTCCTAAGGAGAACCTTCGAATTTGAATTTTGAATTTTCTCCTGAACAACGTCATCAAATCATTTGCATTCCTAAAAGCATCTTCAATGGGTATTTCTCCCCAAATATGGACGAAAGGGATTTTCGCCCCTCCAGAGGGGCGACTTTGACTTTGACTTTGCCAAGCATGCACTACACTCGATTTTCACTCCAGAATACCTTTAACTGGAATTTTGCCCTAAAGAGGGGTAAAAATGATTTTCGCCCCCTTCCAAAAATGCCTTTGACTTATTTCCATTACTTGCAAAATTTTCTCTCCTTCTTCACTTGGAGGAAACCTTCTCATCATGGTAGTTTCACCCCAAAGGAAAGGAAAAAATGATTTTCGCCCCTTCCTTAGGCAAAAATGCCTTGCACTTCATATTCACTAACACATTCACTCTAAATAATAATTATCAAAGCCTTAGTTGATTTTTCATCCATTCTTCAATCTTGAAATGACCATCGCCATCGATTTTTTCCTCTTTTTTTTTGCTCATGACTTCCATCAATTTTTACCAATAAAATTTATTGTGCATCTCCAAATATTAAATCAACCTTTTTATTTAATAAAATTATTTACAGGAAGGGAACAAAAATAGTAAAACTAGCACCACTGCATCATTCATCTTCTTTTTTCACAATTTTACAAATAAAATTTAGTGTGGCAAAACTACCAACACTTTTGGTGGCTCTTGACGTATTCAGTTCTTCTGGATGCAAATGATCCCATGCCTTTATCCATTGAGCTTAGCTATCACCACCATTGGTTACATCAGGTGGTACATTTGATTCCACAACCTCCTTCATACTTTCTTCCTCTTGTGTTTGTTTCTCTTGCTCTTTAGCTACTTTCTATTTTGCTTTTGCCCGTGCTCATGCTTCTTGCTTGGTGAGGCTTTTGTTGGTATTTTCATATACGATAAATGCCTCAACCCATGAGTCCAAAGTGAATGCAAAGAGTGTACTTAGTGAATCAACAACAAAATGCAACATCTCAACATGATCCATGCTGATGCAATTAGCTCTCTGTTGGAGTTCCAATATGGATGATTCGATGCGGGTGAGCCTCTCTATGTATGGCAATACTTGTTCCTCCATGATGGTGTCCTTCTAGCTATTGATCTTTGAAGTATATTCTATAAAAAATTTCTAGGCTGATTTTAATTCTTTTTTGATAAAATATTACCCTACTCATCAATGAATCTCAGGAACCCAACATCGGTTAAAGCTTCAAAATAAATGAGTGAAATGTAATGCTCCTATTTGAACATAGTCATCATCTTTTACGCTTCTCTCACCAGCTCTAACTTAGAAATAAAGCTGTGCAACATCATCCTAGCCTTGGCCCAACCATGATCCATCCCACTCATTGGCTTAACTTGGAAGTTAGACTAAGCCAATGTCTAAATATTTAGTACCAATTCTAGTTTTGGTTCCATTTTTTCCTCAACATACTCCAAGGTGCGTTCTCCAAGAAAAATCACTATCCGAGCCTCATGGATATATAATAAAATCTTGAGAGCATCTATCACCGCTATCACACAATATTTTATTTCATGATGGTGAGTCTCTTTAATTTTATCCTTGGAGAAGCCTATTGATTGCATGGCTTTCTCAGTCAGTTATTTTTGTAAAACCTAAAAATGGGCGGTTAATGCTTGCACCTATTTCTTTACTCCTACCCATTCTATCTGGAATCCCTTGGCTTCTTTATCCAACTCTTCTACCCTCTGCTGCCAGTGCTCTGCCTCTGACTTTGTTGTTTCTAGCTAGTCTCTACTTTCGACTAGAGCATCATTCAACTCAATAATATTCACCTCAACGTTGAAAAATATTTTCTTGTAATGATCACCATGCAGGTAAAGAGAGCTCATATCCACCTACATATTCCCCAACTTTTTTGTGGTGTCAATATTTTTCAGGTTCTCTGTAATGATTTCATAAGTGTAATCACTTGGAGCTATTTCTCCTTAGAGCTTCTAGACCTGGGGAATCATTTTTACAGTATAAGACTCCATAGTTTTCAGGTCAAAAGTGACCTTCTTCAATGTCTTTTCTGGAGCCTGGGCTTATTTTCTCTTACAACTCCTCAACCACTGTGATGAACTTAGATGGGTCCAACTCATCTTTGCTGCAACATGATGTCTAGTACAATCTCTATCTCTGACTTTGGTAGCACCTGCAACTCAACAAAAGGAGCAGGAGAAAAATGATTCTTTTGAGGTTTTGGCTCAAAAAGGGAAGTTAAAATAGGAATGGTTGGTGGAACAAAAGTTGTTAAAAGGACAAAAGTGAGGGGTTTGGCTACAGTTGCTCTTACTCGAGGAGGAGCTTGTGTACTTATAGTCGTGGTAGAAATTACTAGAATGGAGGATGAAGGGAGAAAAAATGGATTAGGACCAGATGCAAAAGAACTAAAAGAAAGTAAAATAGTAGAAGCAATAATAGAAGAGGAGGGAGCATCGATGACTAGATACTAGGAAACAGGAAGCAAAATGGAGGTGGTGGGTATGCTTAATGGAGGTGAGATGAAAGCGACAACTAAGGAATGGGGTGCGACAATCACCAAATTCTCAAGATAAAGGGAAGAAGGTGTATAAAATATACCTTCAGGCTCAAATATATTTTGAGTTCATGATGAGGATGACTGTGGCACTGGTTCACCCTTGTCTTACTCCTATTCTGCCTCCTTATCCAAATATATGACTTCCATGTTGTGCACCCTAAACCTGACCAACATTGAAAGACCGAAGGAGAGAAATGTACTTCGGGCCAATCTCCAGATAGGGTTTGTTCACGTACTAAAACTAATGATTGGTTTAAAGCTTAGGGTTACAAGAAAGAAATGAGAAATGATAGAAAGAAATGGGAAATGTGGCTATAAGCTGAAAATATAAAGTGGGGATAAACTAATAGCAAAAATTCATAGCAAGCATTAATTAGCATATAACAAAAATAAAGGCACAGGAACCACTCATAGTTTGCTGACATTAGCTCCAAGACAACATTTTAGTATTCACTTCCTCACAAGCAGTAGTTAAATTCAGATGCAAAATTTAAAATCAGTAAATAATGGACATGTGTAATCAGAAATGATAAGTAGAAAGAGAACAAACACAATACTACTCAAGGAACCAAAAGCCAAATGCCTTTCTATTTATGTAAAAAACTTAAAGTGTTTTTCTGTAGAGTGTCTATACCCTTCATTATATCTAAATACTTAGTATTTATAGAGTATTTCACCTCTATCATTAAAAGCACAATACAACAAAATATTAGTTGGTAAAAAATCAGCAGCAATAATTCTCTTCTTGGTAATGGTGATGCTTGAATTAGATCATTCTTCAAGGAACAACGATCCAATTTTTATGGAGTGTGCCTGGAAAATCAGCAAATCTGGATGATAGAAAAAATGCTCCAAGTGTCGGTGCATCAAAATGCAGCAACATCACACAGAAAAAAGGAGCTTGGATATTAATTTCTGGATGCCATTCCATCCTTTACATATCGAAATCTGACCCTTGTAGTGGAGATCAATGAATATTAACTTTACTTTTAAAAGGAACGTAATATATGGAGGGCACCTTAAAAATAACTGGGATCACATCAAATTTTAGGATGTAGCATTTAATCTTGGTATCTTCTCAGCAAGAATCTTGGAAAAATCGATCTTATTACTCAAAAAATTAAATTTCGCCAGTCTTTGATTTTTCTTGAGAGATATTATCAACAAGGGCGCTTTGAAAGAAAACTTTGTCAAAAAGAAGGGGCAAAAATTGATTTTGCCCGTGCAATATGATGTTTTCATCCCTAAACATGCTCTTGGGTAATTTCGGCCAAAAATGATATGAAAACGTCTTCTACAATAAAGGAGGTGAAAAATATTGATTTCACCCCTTGAGATGGATGACAATGATTTTTGCCCCACCCAGGGGCGACTTTGACGTTGACCGGCAAGAAAATATGTTTCTAGGAATTTTGCTTCAAGATGTCTCCTTTTGGAAATTCACCCTGAAGGAGGGCAAAAATTATTTTTGCCCCTCCTAAGGAGCACCTTTGAATTTGAATTTTTAATTTTCTCCCAAACGATGTCATCAAATAATTTCCATTCCAAAAAGCATCTTCAATGGGGATTTCTCCCCAAAGATGGGCGAAAGGGATTTTCGCCCCTCCCAAGGGGTGAATTTGACTTTGACCTTGCCAAGCATGCACTACACTCGATTTTCACTCAAGAATGTCGCTAACTGGAATTTTACCCTACAGAAGGGGTGAAAATGATTTTTGCCCCCTTCCAAAAATACCTTTGACTTATTTCCATTACTTGCAAAATTTTCTCTCCTTCTTCACTTGCACGAAACCTTTTCATCATGGTATTTTTGCCCTCAAGGAAATGTGAAAATTATTTTCACCCCTTCCTAGGGAAAAAATGCCTTGCACTTCATATCCACTAGCGCATTCACTCTAAATAATAATTGTCAAATCCTTAGCTGATTTTTCATCCATTCTTCAGTCTCGAAACGTCCATCGCCATCGTTTTTTTCCTCTTTTGTTTTGCTCATGACTTCCATCAATTTTTACTAGTAAAATTTACTGTGCACCTCCAAAAATGAAATCAACCTTTTTATTTAATAAAATTATTTATATGAATGGAACAAAAATAGTACACCAAAATAGTAAAACCAACACCACTACATCATTCATCTTCTTTTTTCACAATTTTACAAATAAAATTTAGTGTGGTAAAACTGCCAACAATTTTGGTGGCTCTTGACGTATTCAGTTCTTCTGGATGCAAATGACCCTAGGTCTTCATCCATTGAGCTTAGCTATCACCACCATCAATTGCATCAGGTGGTACATTTGATTTCACAACCTCCTTTATACTTTCTTCCTCTTGTGTTTGTTTCTCTTGCTCTTTAGCTACTTTCTATTCTTCTTTTGTCTGTGCTTGTGCTTCTTGCTTGGTGAAGCTTTCATTGGTAGTTTCATATACAATAAATACCTCAGGTCAGGAGTCCAAAGTGAATGTAAAGAGCATACTCAGTGAATCAACAACAAAATGCAACATCTCAATGTGATCAAAAGAGGGGTAAAAATGATTTTCACTCCAGAATACCTTTAACTAGAATTTTGCCCTAAAGAGGGGTAAAAATGATTTTCGCCCCCTTCCAAGGGTGCCTTTGACTTATTTTTGTTACTTGCAAAATTTTCTCTCCTTCTTCACTTGGACGAAATCTTCTCATCATGGTAGTTTCACCCCAAAGGAAGGGCAAAAATGATTTTCGCCCCTTCCTTGGGCAAAAATGCCTTGCACTTCATATTCACTGGCGCCTTCACTCTAAATAATAATTGTCAAAGCCTTAGTTGATTTTTCATCAATTCTTTGATCCTGAAATGTCCATCGCCATCGATTTTTCCCTCTTACATTTTGCTCATGACTTCCATTAATTTTTACCGGTAAAATTTATTGTGCATCTCCAGAAACGAAATCAACCTTCTTTATTTAATGAAATTGCTTACAGGAAGGGAACAAAAATAGTAAAACTAGCACAACTGCATCATTCATCTTCTTTTTTCAAAATTTTACAAATAAAATTTAGTGTGGCAAAACTGCCAACACTTTTGGTGGCTCTCGAGGTATTCAGTTCTTCTAGATGCAATCGACCCCATGCCTTCATCCATTGGGCTCAGCTATCACCACCATTGGTTACATCAGGTGGTACGTTTGATTCCACAGCCTCCTTCCTTCTTTCCTCTTGTGCTTGCTTCTCTTGCTCTTTAGCTACTTTTTATTCTGCTTCTGCCCGTGCTCGTGCTTCTTGCTTGGCGAGGCTTTCATTGGTAGTTTCATACACAACAACTGCCTCAGCCCAGGAGTCTAGAGTGAATGTAAAGAGCGTACTTAGTGAATCAATGACAAAATACAACATCTCAACGTGATCCATGCTGATGCGATTAGCTCTCTACTGGAGTTCCAATAGGGATGATTCGATGTGGGTGAGCCTCTCCATGTATGGCAATACTTGTTCCTCCATGATTGGCTCCTCCCAACTATCGATCTCTGAAGTATCTTCTATAAAATTTTTCTAGGCTACCTTCAACTCTTTTTGGAAAAAGCTCACCCTGCTCATCAACGAAGCTCGAGAACCCAACATCGGCTAGAGCTTCAAAATAAATGAGTGAAATGCAATGCTCTTGTTCGAACATAGTCATCAACTTCTGGCCTTCTCTCACCAGCTCTAACTTGGAAAAGAAGTTGCGCAACATCATCCTAGCCTTGGCCCAACCATGATCCATCCCGCTCATTGGCTTAACTTGGAAGTCAGATTGAGCCAATGTCTGAATCTTCAGCGCCAATTCTAGTTTTGGTTCCATCTGTTCCTCAGCATACTCCAAGGTGCGCTCTCCAAGAAAAATCACTATCCGAGCCTCATGAATATACAATAAAACCTTGAGAGCATCTATCACCACTGTCACACAATATTTCATTAAATGGTGGTGAGTTTCTTTGATTTTCTCCTTGGAGAAGCCTACTGATTGCGTGGCTTTCTCAGCTAGCTATTTTTGTAAAACCTCAAGTTGGGTGGTTAATGCTTGCACTTGCTTCTTTGCTCCTACCCAAGCTGTCTGGTATCCCTTGGCTTCTTTCTCCAACTCTTCTACCCTCCTCTACCAGTGCTCTACCTCTGACTTTGCTATTTCTAGCTGGTCCCTATTTTCAGCCAGAGCATCATTCAATTCAATAATCTTCGCCTCAGCCTCGAAAAAGCTTTTCTTGTAATGCTCATCATGCAGGTAAAGAGAGCTCATATCCACCTGCATATTCCCCAACTTCTTCATGGTGTCAATATTCGTCAGGTCCTCTGTAATGACTTCATAAGTGTAATCACTTGGAGCCATTTCTCCTTGGGGCTTCTGGACCTAGGGAATCATTTTTATAGTATGAGACTCCATAGTTTTGGGGTCAAAAGTGACCTTCTTCAATGTCTTTTCTAGAGCTTGAGCTTCTTTTCTCTTACAACTCTTCAACCACTATGATGAACTTAGTCGAGCTCGGCTCATCTTCGCTACAATAGGATGCTCTGGTACAATCTCTATCTCTGGCTCCGGTAGCACCTGCAACTCAATAAAAGGAGCAAGGGGAAAATGAGCCTGTTGAGGTTTTGGCTTAGAAAGAGAAGTTGAAACAAGAATGGTTGGTGGAATGAAAGTGGTTAAGGGGATGAAAGTGAGGGTTTCAGCTATAGTTACACTCACTCGAGGAGGAGCTTGTGTACTTATAGTCATGGTAGAAATTACTGGAATGGAGGATGAAGGGAGCAAAAATGGATTGGGACCAGATGCAAAAGAACTGAAAGAAAGGGAAATAGTAGAAGTGGGAATAGAAGAAGAGGGAGCATCGATGACTAGGGACTAGGAAATAGGAAGTAAAATGGAGGTGGAGGGTATACTGAATGGAGGTGAGATGGAAGCAACAACTATGGAATGGGGTGCAACAATCACCAAATGCTCAAGAGAAAGGGAAGAAGGTGTAGAAAATGTACCTTCAGGCTCAGACACCTTTTGAGTCGATGATGAGGATGACTATGGCACTGGTTCACCCTTGTCTTGCTCCTCCTCTGCCTCCTTCTCCAGATCTATGACTTCCATGTGCTGGCCAAGTTGTTCTACCTGAACCAAAGGAGGATCTTCTAAAATGTCAGCCTGTGTGGCTTCGTCCGTAGGAGGAGGATTTGCACCTGATGAAGGAACTGCGCCTGTTCTTGGCTTTTTGGATATCTTCGAGAAAGGGAGCACCTCACGCTTATTCTTCTTCTTCCATTGGAGTTGCACCTCTAGTGATGGCTATCTTTCTTCTTCCACAAGTGGTGCTTCCTCGACCACATGTTGCTCCTGTTCGACCACGATCTCTTCACTGTCAGATCTTTGAAAAGTTTGAGGTATAATATTAGCAAAAGAGATTGGCTAATAGCTATCATAGTATTCATCATAGACATCCAAAAACACCTCATCCATTGCCAGACCATAAGCTGACCTAGTTTTCCCTCTATGGGCCCTCATAACCCACCAGTTGGTAATTTTTTCCTCAGACCAAGCCGACAACTGTTCTTTCATTTTTCCAAACAAACCTGGGGAGGAATTTGGTGCTTGTGAACTACAGGGTTGTACTCAGCCTCCATCTCATAAAAATCATGCCATGGTGGAAGTGGCATCATCTGCTCAACATGCCATTCGATATCATGCCCTTCTAGGTTATTTTTGTGTCACTAAATATTAGGTCTAGGACAACAATGAAAATTTTTGGCTTTAATGAAATCTATGAACCGACCCAAAGGGTCATACTTCCACCGCTGAGGTAACTCCACCATACCCATGTCATAAAGTGCTTCATTGATCAATTTATTCTAGCCAACCTGGTCTATTTCAATGCCACCGAAGCGAAATGGCATGGTGCATGTAGTCTTCTTGCCTCATCCTACCCCATAGACTTCATTGATGTAGTCGGTCTGACGGATAACTTCCATTGTGAAGAGGCGCTCGATAGTAAAATATGGAAGGAGAAACGACTTGCTAGTGAAGCCAAAAATTCGCACCACGATGCCCTATGTCAACAAGAAAATATCTCCTTTCTCCTTAGTGACAATTTCTTCCCTCATTGCCCTTGGCACTCTCTCACTTGTGCAGAAAATAAGTTCGAGGGTGGGGCCCAAAAACATGCGATTAAAATTGTAGAATGACTCCCCCTAGACAAGCTTGGAGTCCACAAATATACTGGTAGCTTATTGTCTGCCTCATCAACTTGCTTGACTGCTATAAAATAAAAATGTTGGTGCATGTAGAAGAAGAAATACCAGGCCAAAAATGAAGCATGCCTGAATAAAACTACTTCTTCACTCTGTATCCTCTCCAATTGGGTGTGCATTGCTCAAGCCACATAATCTGCCCAATCAAATAAAATGGGGTTTGTGCTTGCCGACATTGTTGTAAGGGCATAAAATTCCACCTACAAAATGCATTGCACCAACGTTGCTTGCCATTTGTACACTATGGTATCAGTAGGAAGATCGGACACCCAAGCCAACATGGAATACATGTCCAGACTTTTAAACTCTGTTAGAGGCTTCGACAAAGCTAGTAATTCTCCGAACTGGGGCACCTTTATCAGCTGGTTCTCCATGAATTGGTGCAATATCATAGTTGACTAGTACCTCTCCTCTTGCTCCTTGAGATTCATCTTTTTGAACATGACATCCGAGGAAGGCTTCACCCCATAAGCAAATGCCTCTCTGACTGCATCGGGTGAAATGGTGAATAATTTATCTCCCTTCGCATTATGGATGACCCTTGTTGCAGGCTGATAAAACTTTGAAATCGCCATCACTAGCTCAGGGTAAGGATGCATAGGTGTACACAAGTACTAGGAAATCTGCGCATGATAAGCAATGGTTAATGGGCTTTCCAACGTCAAACCTTGTCTGACCATAGTCTCCACATCTTGGCATAATTTTTCTATGCCTTTTTTCAAAATAGAACAATCTCCAATCTTAGCCAACATATCATAATATGGGTCAAGCTCTGTATTTTCATGCCACCTAGATTTTTTAGCTTTTTTACCACCTTGCACTTTTTTCGGCTCTGCAACTTTCTTCGAATCAGCAGCCTTATTTCCCATATTTGTACCATAGTTCCCACTGCAACACTCTAGCAAATCTGCAACAAAGCATCTACAATATGGTGATGCTCTTAATTTTTCATCCTCTGCAAGCTTCTGATTCACCCCTTTTATAACTTTCACCCCCAACTACCATATTTAATGCAAGTGTCACGCCTAAGGAATTCGAGTGAATGTGCTCCTTGATTCTCTCACTCGACATGCTTTTTTATGATTTTAAACTACTCATTAACTACCAATAACACCCTTGCACTGTAAATCTTCCTTGAACGTCAAACTCCACCACTTTTTTCTTGGAAGGCGTAATCTAGATATTTAACGACTCATCTCGAGAAAAGCAAATGCCACGTGTGAGAGATGGGCGCTTTTCGGGGGTGAAAATAATTAATTTCACTGCATAAAAATGCCAAAACATCTTCTAGAGCTTTTCCAGTGAAATCAATTCAATTTCATGTATTAACTTTAAGATCTTTTCTGAAATTAGCGTTGCTCAGCAAAAAAATCGAAGGAGAGCGCTTGCTTAGCTGAAAACATCCCGGGGCAAAAATATTCACACAACTTGCGCTCTGAAACTGCTTCTTCTATTTGCTTTGTGGAATTACATGCCTTGCAGCCCCTTTTAAAATAATTTATTTCCTTAATTCACCCCAAAAAAGCTTCACTACTAAAAAAAACAAGCTTTTAATGCAACTAGGCACTTTTTCAGGAAAAAACAAGGCGAAAATCAATTTCGCCCCTTCCCTTGTCGAAAATAATCTTGCCAACTGAGGGTTTCAAAAAGCATGTAGATGTTTCTTTTTCTTTTCTTGGAGTTTCGCTCTGAAAATACCTGCTTGAGGGGCACCAAGGGATTTCACCCCGAAATTAAAAAAATATGCATGGAGAGGACCTTTTTCGGGCGAAAATATTTTTTGCCTTTTTTTTAACTTTTGCTTTTGCTTTTTCTTTTTTTTTCTTTTAATATTTTATTTCTTCTGACAAAAATAGGAGCACTCTTTAATGAAAAAGCAAACCATTGAAGTCCAAGTGAGCACATGGCACTTTCATAATTTCTCCAAAAAAACAACTTGCTTTCTTTTAAGCTCTTTCTTCTTTGGCAATTAAAAATTGGGGTGCTATTTTTTTTTAATCATATTGTATCATTTTAAAAATATTTAATGAAAATAAAATAACATAACAAATTATGTACATATATACATACTTGATCAAAATTTTGTCATTGATGGTAGGCCTTCAAATGAAGACCATTTATGGGAATTGGCAGTGCATGACCATCCATATCCTACAAATAAAATGAGTTGACCTGATTCACGCCTAAAATCTAGAACGGGCCCTCCCATATCGCTTCAAACTTGTGATGCTTTCTAGGCTTAGCCTTGTTTTCGTTCCATTTCAGCACTAGATCACCTACCTCGAATGACTTCTCAAAATTTTTCTTGCCAAACCATTTCTGTGTCATCCGAGCATGTTCCATGAAGGTATTGTATGATCTCTCCCTCTCTTCCTCCAACTGTAAAAGTTGTGCCAATCTCATGCTCATGGAATTAGGTTCATCATCATCTTCACCATACAATAAGTGCCATGATTGAAGAGTTAACAATTCAATATGAACGGGCAACACTGCTTCTTTGTCGTATACCAAGGAATAAGGAGATGTTTTAATGGATTTCTTCATGGAGATATGATCGGCCCATAATGCTTGGTTCAGGAGCAAGTGCCAACTGTGCTTGTTATCGCCCAAGGTCCTCTTTAGAATTCTCAATAAATTCTTGTTTGTGGACTCAGCCAAGTCGTTCCCCTATGGATAATAGTTAGATGATATCTTCAAATAAATTCCATACTTACCCATGAATTCTTTGATCTTAGCACCGATGAAGGGAGTTCCATTATCTGTTATGATTGCATCTGGTATGCCAAAATGAGTGATTAATCCCTCAAGAAAAGTGATAATTATTGCTTGATCTGCCTTCTTGGTTGGGATTGCTTCTGACCATCGGGTAAAATAGTCGATTGCAGTCAGGATATATTTGTGTTCGATAGAGGAATTGGGATCAATGACCCCAATAAATTCTAAGCCCCATTGCTGAAATGGTGCTTCTACTTGAATTGGATGAAGGGGTAATGATGCATTCTTACTTCTGCCAACATATCTCTGGCACTTGTCACAATTCTAACTGACTTTGAAAGCATCTGCAAAGAGAGTAGGCCAAAAATATCCTACTTTGATAATCTTTAATGCCATTGGCCTCCCTGCATAATGGCCTCCTGATAGACCAAAGTGAAACTCCTCTAGGATTCTTTGTTTCTCTGATTCTCGGATACACTTGAGGAGTACTCCATCAATATTTTTATGGAACAACCCATTTGGCAACATCACGTACCTAAGGGCCTAAAGTCTGAATCTCCTTCTTTGTGAGGCATTAAGGTGTGGAGGACATCTTCTTGAATGGAAATATTCGACAAGGTCCTCTGTCCAATCACGATCATTTGCAGAGCGATTAGCAAAATTGCTTGTTGAACCTTCAAGTTGGCAAACCATGGATTCGGATGCAACACTTTTTGCAAGCTCTTGACACAATGCTCGACCTCGAACTAGCTTGGTTGGATGGATTTCAACATCATACTCCTGGATTTTAGAGACCCAACCAGCTCTCTTGTCTCCAAGCTCTCCTTGAATGATGAAACTCTAGACATCTGGATGAACAACATAAACTATTGTTTTGCTTTGAGAAATAAAATGTCAGAACTTCTTCAAGGATTTCATCATCGCATATACTTGCTTTTCAATGAAATTATATTTTTCTTCATGCGGTTGGATGACTTGACTCAAGAAAGCAATCGGTCACTCATCTCCATCATCTCCCTTCTATGTAAGCACCGTTGCATAGCTTTCTTGCTCACCAATGGCATACAGGATAAAATATTTTGAGTAATCAAGATTCACCAACATCGGGGCTTGAGCAATTCTTTCTTTTATTTCCTTGAATGCTTTCTTCCTCTGCTCGGTCCATTTGAACTCAGCATTCTTCTTTAATAGCTTAGTCATCGGCTTTACCACTTGGGAAAAATCTACCACAAACTTTCAAAAAAAGTTGATTTGCCCAAAGAATGATTGCAAATCCTTCTTGTTGGCTAGCAATGGAAGCTTCAGGAGGGCTTCAGCTCTAGTTGGATCAATCGCCAAACCTTCTTTCAAAATAACATGGCCTAGGAGCTTTCCTTCTTTTATCATGAAGATGGACTTCTTTGGGTTGATTGATATTCTGAACTCCCGACACTTTTCGAACACTTGTCTCAGATGTAGACTATGCTCCTCCCTATTGTGAGAGAAAATAGTCATGTCATCCAAATAAATCACAATAACATGATTCAACAACTCATCGAAAGCTACGTCCATCGCTCTCTGAAAAGTTGCACCAGCATTTGAGAGACCAAACGGCATCCATTGATAAGCAAAAGTTCCCCATTTTGTGGTGAACATCATTTTATATTGGTCTTCATCCTTGACCCAGATTTGGTTATAGCCGGAGAATCCGTCTAACAAAGAGAATCTCTGAGCACTAGCAACCACATGAAGAATCTGATCAATTTGTGGTAACGGGTAGTGATCCTTCAGAGATGCCTGGTTTAAATTTTGAAAATCCACACATAGGCGAATATCTCCATTCTTCTTTCTCACGAGGGACCAAATTTGCTACCCAGGTAGAGTGCTTAATCGGGTAGATGATTTTGGCTTCCAATATCTTCAGTAGTTCTACTTTCATCAGAGTTTCAATCTTGGGATTGACCGATCTCTACTTTTTCTTAAAGGGTTTCACTCCTTCCTACAACTCAATGGTATGTTGGATTACATATTTGTTGTAGCCTTTCAAATCTTAGTAGCTCCAAGTGACAATGTTTGGGTACTCATGACATAATTCTTTAATCTGCTCTAGCTCTTCTTGAGTGCAATTAGTATCGACTTTGATCGACTTCTCGGGTCCCAACTACAGTTCAGTGTACTCCTTTTCATCCACTTTGATCTTATGTTTTTTTGCTCTATCATTTTGATCAAAGAGACTCTCAAGTGTAATCAACCCCTTTGGGATATGATTATTCCGCAACTAGATCAACCCCTCGACTTCTTCCTCATCAAGTGTTCTTTCTTCCACATTACTAGCTTCTCTTATCAAGAAATTAACAATCTGCTCGTCACTTTCAAACACTTGCCAGTGGATATTTTTGTCAGGGACTGAAGGTCTATAAACTAACCTCACAGTCTTGGGCTTTCTCACCACATGCTCAACTAGGGAAAAATTAGCACCAAGGGATGCTAGGAGATCGGCATGCTTGTTCTGCTCTCACGAGATTGCTTGGATGTTCAACATTGTATAAGCCTCGAAGAGGTCCCAAAATTTATTACGGTATACCTTCAGGTAATGTTGCTTGGAAACACACTTACTGGTCACCTGGTTGACGATTAGCTCAGAATCTCCAAAAATCTATAGTTGTTTGATCTCGAGCTTCTCTACCTTTTTCAGACCCAAGCAGAGTGCTTCATACTCAATGGCATTATTCGTACAACTCCAGGTCAATCGGTAAGAGTACATATTTTGTATGCTAGAAGGAGAAATGAGAATGATCCCAACTCTTGCACCATTCTTACATCTTGCATCATCGAAGTACAACTTCCATAATTGATCAAGAACAGGATCTTCATCATCAAACACCTTCGCTTCAACCTTTTCAGGCTTAGTGATAGTGTAACAACCAATTTCGGTCTCCATCATGGCATTAAAATTGAGCATTGAAAACTCATCTTCTGTCCGAAGCTCATCCAGAACTTCTTCCATCAAGTCTAACTCCTCCAATTCTTCGGTCATCAAGTTGACAGAATTCATGGGTTTATCTTCTTCTTCAATCTTCTCTATGTGATAAGTTGAAGGCTTCTCATTATAAATTTGGATTCTCCTCCCTTTGATAGGAATCTCCAAATGGGAATAGTCCAGAGAAAGGTAGCCTCCCAACTTGGCAGTAAACTCCCGTGATAGGCACATGCTAAAGTATGGCTCCAGATCAACCATGACCACCTCTTGGATCACTGTGATCTGAGGTATTTTATGCAATATGATGGGGATGTCTTTGATGACCCCCACTATCCTCATAGGGGTTCCATCTAATTGCAAGATTCCAGGGCTGCTCCTTGTATATTCCATACCCATAACATCACAAACTACCTTTGGCATGATAGTCATTGTAGCGTCGGAATCGATCATGCAATTGTGCACAATCCAACCTTCCATCTTGAGAGATAAGTAGAAAGGGGGTGGTCTATTCTTTCTAGTGGTAGAAGTCATCAGCATTTGAGCTAACACTATCTGAGTCAGATTCTTCCCCTTATATTTCACAAATTTTAGTGATTCTTGCAACAAGTCCACTTGTCCAGGCAATTGTAATGCATCATAGAGACTCACCTTGGCTGGAATCCTCTTCAACTCTTCGATAATGTTATATGTGGATGCACAAGACTCTTTTCCTTCATTGGTAGCCTCATATCTTCTCTGATATTGTTGTGTAGCTTCTACCCTCTGACGCTTGGTCAAGGATGGGTATTTGAGCTTTTCTCTAGCCTGTTCCTCCATTTCAGCTTTCACTTGCGAAGTTGAAGCCTTTTCTTGCACTCTTTCTTTCTCTCATGGAGGTAAAAGATATTTCAACAAGATAGGTGCATATAACTTCCTTTTCTCACTTTGCACCTTTGATTCAATGGGTACCTTCAGGGGCTCCATCTCAGCTGGGTCCATAATGTCGGTTTTCTTCCAGCTCTCGTGAGAACTGAAACTTGTTCTTCAGAAGGGACCATGAAATTATGATCGACTTCTGTGATCATGTTGATTTGACCAGTGAAGGAACTTTTCGCCAATGTCTGCACGTAGTTCAGGTGAACCATGCAAGTTTCCTCACCATGCGGATCATTGCATGTAGAGCACCAGTATGCTTTGTCTGATGTGCCAACTTCTTCATTTGTCAATACAGTCAAATTTCTCTCAAGTGCCTTGTTGGTCGAAGCTACTTGCTCCCTGGTGATCGACGGTGGTTGAAATCTCCTAGGTTGGAAATCTCTTTCAGCCTACTTTCTCTTAATAATTATGATCTCATTACCCATCGCTCTTATGGCCGAGTTCATTGACTGCAACTCTTTCAACACCTTTTCTTGTGGATCAAGATTTGAGGGTGTTGGAGGAGCTGGTAATGGAAGAGGTATAGGTGGAGATGGCAGTGCTAGGAGTGGAACTGGAGCGGGTAACTATGGAATGGTTGGAGCGGGTAGTTGAGGGATAGAAACTATCATCATGGTTTGAGATGTACTCAGATTCCATGAAGGGATTGGATACATGGGGGACATGGGCAAAGGTTGAGAAGATGCATTAGCATACAAATACTATAGAAGATCAGGAAAAATAGGCATTGCCATTTTTGGTGGAAGCTTACCAATAGCAATCAGGTCAACTTCGGCCTTTTGTGTAGTAGAATATAGATCAGGAAATGTGTTGATATTGGACTGTCGGATGGCCATACTGATGTCAGAGTTGAAAGCTTAGAGGTAGTAAAATATCGCTTGCTCAGGAGTCGATCGAAGACCATCAGGAACTCTATGCCAAGTTCGAGTGAACTTGACATTGAAGTCCATGATTTCCTCCTGTGGATACCTCTGAATAGTAGTAAATTGATGTAATAGAGAGAATGGATTTGCTTGTTCATTGAAACCTTTGATCAACAATTCAGCCAATTGGTCCCAGGTAGTAATGGTGGTAGGTTGTAATGATCGATACTAGTAAAGCAACTTACCTCTGAGAGAGAGCATGAGCAATATTACCATGATATCCTCATCTGTGATGCTATGGATTATCGCCAAGGCAGCTACATCTTGGACATGCTCATAAGTCATCTTCCCCGTACCATCATAAGTAGGCAAAGCCTTCATTGCTGCTTGTAGAATCGGGTTCTGAGCTTGCAGATTTAGAGGTCTAGAGTGGTTCCATGTTGGGAACTGCCTTGGTGGCTGTGGTGGCAGATTTTGGGCCATGTGGACTGGAGTGTTTGGTTGGGGAGGTGGAAAACTAGTGGTTGTGCTAGCAGGACTCGAAGGAACAGAGAACACACCAGCTAACTGTGAAGATGTTACACTTTATGGGACAGCTGGAGTGACTAACCTAGGATGTTCCCCTAGCACTTGGGTGTCAAGTTCATAAAACTCAATGGGATCTTCTAGATTTTTGGCCTTCGATCTTGTGATCATGAAGAAAGCTTTCACTCACTTCACGTTCGAAGGCTTCTAGGTAAAGCTGAGTCACCAGATGTTCTAATCATACAATATAAAGGTGAACATCAAACCTTAATATTGTTCAAAGTGGAACTTTTTAGGGTCCCATCAAGCATGCCAAAAATTATTGGTCATGAATCTTCCTAAGTACAAAATATTATTTGTGCACCCTAGACCCGACCAACATTGAAAGGCCAAAGGAGAGAGATGTCCTTCGGGCCAATCTCTAGAGAGGGCTGGTTCTCGTACTAAAACTAATGATCGGTTTAAAGCTTAGGGTTATAGGAAAGAGATGGGAAATGATAGAAAGGAATGGGAAATATGGCTATAATCTAAAAATATAAAGTGGGGATAAACTAATAGCAAAAATTCACAAGTATTAATTAGCATATAACAAAAAGAAAGGCACAGGAACCACTCATAGTTTGTAGAGATAACCTCCAAGACAACATTTCAGTATTCACTCCCTCACAAGCAGTAGTTAAATCCAGATGCAGAATTTAAAATCAGCAAATAATGGACATGAACGTAATCATAAATGACTAACAGAAAGAGATCAAACACAATACTACTCAAGGAACCAGAAGTCGAATGTCTTTCTATTTATGCAGAAAACTTAAAGTATTTTTCTGCAGAGTGTCTATCCTCCTTCATTACATTGAAATACTTAGTATTTATAGAGGATTTTACCTCTATCATTAAATGCATATTAAAACAAAATGTCGACTAGTCAAAAATTAGTAACAATAATTCTCTCCTCGATAATGACGATGCTCGAATCAGATCATTCTTTAGGGAGCAACGATCCGGTTTTTATGGAGTGCGCCTAGAAAATCAGCAAAGATGGACGATGGAAAAAATGTTCCAAGCATCGGTGCATCGAAACTCAGCAACATCACGTGGCAAACAGGAGCTTGGATATTAAATTTTGGATGCCATTCCATCCCTTTATGCCTCGAAATCTTACCCTCGCCAGTGGAGATCAACGAATATTAACTCTGCTTCAAAAAGGAACGAAATCCATGGAGGGCACCTCGAAAATAACTAGGATCGCATCGGATTTTAGGATGTAGCATTTAATCCTGGCATCTCCTTAGCAAGAATCCTGGAAAAATCAATCTCATTGCTCCAAAAATTAAATTTCACCAGTCTTTGATCTTTCCCGAGAGATATTATCAACAAGGGCGCTTTGAAAGAAAACATTGCCGAAAAGAAGGGGCAAGAATTGATTTCGCCCATGCAATCTGATGTTTTTGCCCCTCAACATGCTTTCACCCCTTTCTTGGGTAATTTCACCCAAAAATGATATGAAAACGTCTTCTGCAAGAAAGGAGGCAAAGATGATTGATTTCACCCCACCCTAGGGGTGACTTTGACTTTGATCGATAGGAAAATATGTTATTTTCGGGAATTTTGCCTCAAGACGTCTCCTTTTGGAAATTCACCCCGAAGGAGGGCAAAAATGATTTTTGCCCCTCCTGAGGGGTGCCTTTGACTTTGACTTTTTAATCTTCTCCCGAACGACGTCATCAAATCGTTTGCGTTCCGAAAAGCATCTTTAATTGGGATTTCACCCCAAAGATGGGCGAAAGGGATTTTCGTCCCTCTTGAGGGGCGACTTTGACTTTGACCTCGCCAAGCATGCGTTGCACTTGATTTTCGCCCCAGAATGCCTTTAACTAGAAATTCACCCTGAAGAGGGGCGAAAATGATTTTCGCCCCCTTCCAAGGGCGCCTTTGACTTTGACTTATTTTCGTTACTTGCAAAATTTTCTCTCCTTCTTCACTTGGACGAAACCTTCTCATCATGGTAGTTTCGCCCCAAAGGAAGGGCGAAAATGATTTTCGCCCCTTCCTGGGGTGAAAATGCCTTGCACTTCATATTCACTAGTGCATTCACTCTAAATAATAACTGTCAAAGCCTTAGTTGATTTTTCATCAATTCTTCGATCCCGAAACATCCATTGCCATCGATTTTTTCCTCTTACATTTTGCTCATGACTTCCATTAATTTTTACCAGTAAAATTTACTGTGCATCTCCAAAAATGAAATCAACCTTATTTATTTAATAAAATCGCCCAAGGAAGGAACAAAAATATTACATCAAAATAGTAAAACTAGCACAACTGCATCATTCATATTCTTTTTTCAAAATTTTACAAATAAAATTTAGTGTCATAAAACTGCCAACAGAAATATATTATATGGTCTATCAATGAGGAAAGTTATACAAATTTTTGGTTTGATGCTTGGTTGAAACCTTATCCTCTTATCTCTATCTCAAAATGACAACCATTGGCTCAAGTATGCCTAGCATGTAAAGGTACAAATGTCAAATACTATAATATTATGAGCAACAACTTTAGATCATGTATTTTTTTAGTAATTTGATTGAAGGAGAGTGTTACAAAACTTTATTCTTAATAATAGAAATCATTCACCATTATGTAGAAATATCAAATCATTAATCCACAAATAATTATCCATAATAACAATCCAAAAATGAGAGAGATAGATAATACCCATAAGGTAGGAAAACACCAATAATAATCCTTAAGGAAGGAATAACTCCACAAGATCTCCCAAGATGAGAGAGCCACTTAAGAAAGGCAAAGTCCTATAAGCCACTTCATAGGCAAATACAATTACATATGATTTATCTCCATGATGATTACAATGACAAATATCTCTTCTTTATATATCGATCTTCTCATTCTACTTTTGGGAACCTACTACTAATATAATATTATAATACAATCAACCTTGAGTTATGTGTAGCCCATACCAACCCTTATAAAATATAATAATATATCCCCAAATATCTATTCCTAGGTACCTCAACACGCCACCCTCCTTACAAAAGTTTCATCCTCAAAACATATGAAGAAACAAGATAATATGATTTGCTAAGAAATGTTAGCAACTGGTACCAATCTCAATAATCCATCCATCTTAGTGAAACATTGATTGGTGGTGGTATTTGTTGATGTTGGTATGTCATTTTACCACTTGAGTAACCAAATATGCTTTGTTCACTTTATGCTTCTACTTCTTTATTTTGATAATTCAAATGATGGATCCACTTGTTCCTTGATGCTAATGAACCCCTCTTAAAACTAGGATTACTATGCTTTCTCTACCAAACACTACCATACTTTGTGCCTATATGATTCCATTTAGAACCATAATATTGCTACCTTGAGTCACGCCTCCAATATTGTTGTTGTCCATGGTGATGTGGATGGTGATATGGTGGAACCTTAAGTTGATATTATACCTTCTTTGACTCCTCAACATTTGGATCCATTGCTTTTAATTATTCTACACATTGTTCTTTCATGTTTCCTTTGTTTGGTGTCCTTGTCCTCTTCTAACAAAGTTTCCTTATACTTTCATGGACTCAATTGTTGTTGCTTCTTCCATGGACTCTTTTTTTGCTATCGCCTTCTTGGATTCTATTTCAATTTCTTCAATTTTTTCTTCAATTTGTTTCTTTGCAACCACTTCTTGTTTTTCTTGGGATCCTTGCTCCTTAAGATAATAAATATCCTACAATGTTATCTTCTTTTTCTTGTACCTTAACTTCATAAACTTATTTTGCACATTAATGTTAACAGTACCCAAAGAATCTACCCAAGGGTAACCAAGAACAATATCCTCATCAACCATGTTAATAGCATAAAAATATGAATGTAAAATATATTTATCCATGGTGATCTTCAAATATTCAAAAATTTAAACATTCGAACCCTCAAAATGTATGTCCTTAATTTTTGTTAAATGAACCTACAATATCTTAGCCAAATCAATATTTATACAATTATATCTACTACTAGGGTCAATGGAAATAATAACATGTTCCTTTTGAATGCTTCCATGAACCTGCAAAATAGAAATTTGCTTTTGAAAATCCAAATATGTGACTTCATTCTTCTCACTATCTTCCTTAATATTTTCTGCTTTCTCCTTCTTGAGTGATTTTATTTATTTTTCATAGTATTCATTCATTTTCTTGAAAACTTCCCATTCTCCTTTCATTTCATTCCGCTCATTTTGAATCCCTTGTAGTTTCTTTTCAAGGTCTTTGATGACATCCATTAGTCTATCTATATTTTTATCCCTTCCTTCAAGATCCCTCTAATAAATATCTAACTTTATTTGTAACTTTATTTGTAATTGAAAAGGTACCCAATTGCTCAATAATGCTGGTTCCATTTCTTTCCATGTGCACTTGAGATTGTTCATTACAAATATTTCTACCCATTGTAAAGGTTCACTTGAAAACAAATTCTGAAAGCAATGGTGTAACTATAGGCTTCCACCATAACAATATTGAGATTTTACTATTTTCAACCACTCTCTCACATAAATATCATTTGTTCCAAAAAACTTTTGTAGTTCCATAGTTGATGCCCTAATGCAAACTAGGGTTTTTTGACAATATATATCATGCCCTAATGAAAACTAGGGTTTTATGGAAATATATATCTTCCCACTGAGTTGAAACTAAAATTCCAAATAGACAACTATATCTACAATTTTTTCTTCCAAACAAAATAAATTGTAACTGATTTGCTTACCTGAACAAATTTTGTGTTGCAAAAAATCATGATTTGAAAATTTTTCACTACCCTTGTTTCATATAATTGAATTCAAAAGGTCATATCTCCCTCAATACTGCTTGGATTTCTTCATATCGCCACTCATTTTAAAGCTCTTCAAATTTTGCATAAGTTGATCCAAGAATCACTTGATTCGAATAAACTTTCATAGAGGTATGGATCCTGAAAGATGAGACGCTTTCCCAAAAAAAATCTACCCTAATTTTGCAATTCCACAAAAAAATATCCACTTTTTCCAAATTCGTTGTTTTGATACCACTTGTTCCAAAACTTTAGTTTTATTTACAGAAATTATTCACCATTATGCAGAAATATCAAATCCTTCATCCACAAATAATTATCCACAAATGAGAGAGAGAGAGAGAGAGAGAGAGAGAGAGAGAGAGAGAGAGAGAGAGAGAGAGAGAGAGAGAGAGAGAGAATAATACCCTTAAGGTAGGGAAACACCAATAATAATATTTAAGGAAGGAAAAACTGCACAAGATATCCCAAGATGAGAGAGCCACCTAAGGAAGGCAAAGTCCTATAAGCCACTTCGTGGGCAAAGATAATTACATATGATTTATCTCCATGATGCTTACAATGAGTAATATATCTTCTTTATATACCCATATTCTCATTCTACTTTGGGGAGCCTACTACTAATATAATATAATATTATAATACAATCAACCGTGGGTTATGTGTGGCCCATGCCAACCCTTATACAATATAATAATATATTCCCAAATATCTATTCTTGGGTACCCTAACACAGAGGAACCTAAAAAAATTGCAAATGAACTTCAAATCATGCTTCAAAAGTTTTATTTGCCCATTTTTACACAAAAGGATGAGTTGGTTTGGAATTTATCAAAGGATGGCAGATACTCGATCAAGTTGAAATATGAGGATTTAGAATAATCAAAATTTCCTTCTCCCAAATATTTCCCTTGGAAGAATTTTTGGTCATTCAAGGCTCTCCCTAAGGCATCAACGTTCCTTTGGTTAGCAATTCAAAGTAAGATTCATATAGGAGAGAGAGTCTACAAAGAAGAGGATAATATGAACCCTTTAAATGTGCCTTGTGTGAGAAGGATTTAGAAACATCAGACCAATTATTTCTTCATTCTTAGTTTGCTCACACCATTTGAGATTATTTTAAAAAAAATATGAAATCATATTAGGTAGCTCCATCAACATTGAAAGAGTTGATGAAATGTTGGATTAAAGCTAAAGCATTATATATTCTTTAGAAGATTGGTGATGCCATTATTTGTTGAAATTTATGGCTTGAAAGCAATAACTTAATTTTTAAAAATAAATTTCAAAATCATGCCTAAGTTTGAAACTATATTATTGCCTCTCTTTTAGAATGTCTACAAATATGGTGCTCATCATGGAAAGTCTCAATTACAAAAAAATAGGTGCTAATAACTTGGCTATAGAATTTGAATATACATGGAAGGGTCATCTATGATAATCGAATTAAAACAAAGGATCTACTTCAATGTACGATAAAATGGAAATCCAAAAAAATCCAAGAAAAGCCAGTGAAGGTGGTGTTTTTAAAAATATTGAAGGAAAAATTCTCCTTGCTTATTCAAAATCATATGAAAATTCAACTAACAACTATGCAGAGGCTATGCCACTTTTTACATGGATTAAAATTGCAATAGAAAATGGATGGAAATATATTTCAATTAAGGGGGATTCATGAATTATCATCAATGCTATTAGCAAAAATGAATGTGGATATTGGATAAAAACTAATATTATTGTTGATGTTCATCTATTACTAGAGGCAATCTCTTGAAAGTGTGAGCATATTTATAGAGAAAGAAATCGGGTAGCAGATAAATTAGTAAATTGTGGTGTTGATCTTCATCCCGGTGAAATTCAAATTTTAGAAAGCAACTGGCCATGTGATATTTTATCTCTTTAATAAAAATTATGTCAAAGAGTTGATTGTGGAAACATAGCAATTTGAGGAAGTTGAAAAATATATTTAAGAGGAAAATAAATGAAAAGTTTTTGATAAAAAGTATGCTGCAGCAAATGTAATATTTTGGTATTTTTATGGGAGTGGCACCAATAGAAGCCACATATAACTCATCACATAAAAAATAAAATGTTATAAGCTAATTGGATGGAATACTTAAAATTTCAAAGGTCTAGATTCAAATCCTATCAAATGATACAATCATAATTACCTGTACAATACTACTTTAGGATCAATAATGGAATATGAAAGAGGTTTCAATCCCATCTTCCCATTCAAAATTATATATAATAATCGTAGTTACCATAATTAAAATATGGACTTGTAGAACTAAATAAGAGTACAAATCTTATTATAAGAGAATATATAATTAGTTTAGAAAAATAAAAATAAAATACTACAATAACAATATGAATAGATTAATCTAATATTAAGAAGTGGGGGTTTTGACCAGGAATCCCCCAACCTATTACAACAACTCCACCAGGGAGTTTTTCTTTGGGTTTTAATTCAACCGTATATCCCCCTTTGTATCATCGAGGTTCTAACCGTGGACCTCCTATTCAACAGGGCCAAGCTTTGCCTTCTAATTTTCAACAATTTGGGCTTTGGCTCTTCTTCGGGAGGTTCAAGGTTCAAACCATGGTATGGGTGAGTGTGTGAGGGGGTGGGTGTGTGTCTCCTTGGTGGAGTTGTTGTAACAGGTTGGGGGATTCCTGGTCAAAACCCCCATCTCTTAATATTACCAAAAAAAAAAAACAATATGAATAGATTAAGAGATTCTCACCCTTTGGAAATTATTGATTTTAATAAAGAAGTAAAAATAATAAAATTACAATAACAATATATGAATAGATTAAGATATTCTCAACCTTTGTGAATTATTGATTTTAGTAAAGAAATAAAAATATTTTATGAGGATTTTTGAAATTATAAATCGATAGAGTTAGGGTAATTTTTTCAAAAAATAAACCATCTTTCAAGAGCCATATCTTTGTATAGAGTTTTCCAATTTAGAGATCCTTGTGCAATTTTATATAGATTATGAAAAGCTTTGAAATGAGTTGTCATTTAAAATAACCCAAGCAATATTGAGGGAGATATGACTATGTGAAGATAGTCATTTCAAAGTAGGGCAGCATTAGGGCAATTTTTTTCTAAAAAATATCTCATGTTTTAGGGGCCATATCTTTGTGATGGGTTGTCCGATTCAGATGATTCTTGGACCAATTTGTGAAACATTTGAAGAGAAAAATGAGTGGTTATATAAATAAATCCAATAAATATGTATGGAGGTATAACCCTATGAAGTTAGCCATATAGAACAAGGGCAATTATGATTTTTCAAGTCGCAAAAAATGAAATTGCAAATATATTCAACTAGAGTTTTAATGATGGAAGGAGTAATGGAATGCTTGGGAATAAGTGAGGCAAAATATTTTGTCTAGGCATAAAAATTTTCAATTAAGTTTCATTTTCTCATTTTTTATTTTAAATAAATTGCATGCAAATTATTATAGTTTTTTATCAAATATTATAATCTCTATAGGATATTCTAGTAAATTTCAATAGATTTTGAGTTATAGTTTCCTTTTGATGGTTATAGTAAATGAAGTATGGAAAAATAGTGCACCAAATTATATGAAAAAATATGCGTATCTACCCCATCTCGCCTATGAGCATCAAAAAGGAAGCATGCATGTGAAAAGGAAAGAATACCAAACAAAAGGAAATGAATTAAAGCAAGTATCTTCTCATTAATTTGTTGGATCATATCCAAGGTTACATAGAAGTCTCATTTAGGTCTCAAAATGTGATACAATTTTTACAATATTAGGTGCCCAAAGACCAAGTCTTTCACGGAATCAAGGTGCACATCCAATGTTTCTCCGCGTACCTACAATCGAGGTGGGTGGGCCAATGCCACCACTGCTTGTATCTGCAATATATGATGTCTGATATTGCTTACCAAAGCTTTTTGAGGACCTGCACATGCACACAAGGAAGCAAAATATGTCAAATAGCAAGGGGGTATGGTGAAAAAATGTAATCCCCATAGGGGTAAAATGGCATATAAATTAAAAATGCATAAAATGATATCCAAATGACTTGAAAATTTTCAAAGATGCCAAAGGGGAGGTTTTGGAAGGATATCACTAAAAAAATATTGGAAATTTCATTCGTAGACCTCTCGATTTTGCGTCACCTGCCTGCAACCTACAAAAATGAAGACAACAAAATCTCAAACCTGCAGTTATCCAAAACTCATGAAATTTGGTCAGTATGCATAAATTGAAATTTTAATACAACCCATATTATCATATTTTCTAATTGGATCTCGGATCCACCTGCATCAAACGAGGTGCCCGGATGGGCCCTACGAGCTTGCAGAAACTTAAAAATGCTATAACTCTTTCATTTTAACTCCAAATCACTTGAAATTGTAACTGTAGCATCATGGGAAAATATATAAAATTACCAATTAAAAAAAATAATGAAATTATTTAAAAATTTATCCTCATCCTGGGGGCAATGGTGATTGCAACTATTTAGGGGGCACCCTAGGAGGAGATACCCACAAAATATGGCCACATTTTGTTACCAAACCATTGGCATATTTTAATAAAAAACCTAAGGTGTGTTTTGATCAAATTTTGTGAAGAAATTCACCCGAATTGAAAAGTTATGCTTGGATTACCTTCTTGAAGTCACCTGGTAACCTCCTTGGCAAGAGGGAGATTCTGAGGGGAAAAATGTGCAATAAGGTGAGGGTAAATCTCGAAAGCACTCCATTGCATATCCTAGAACTCCTATCCCTATTTTTGTGTGGATATTGAACCCATTTTATAGCCCAAAGGGGCTCATGTGCAAAAGGGCATGCATGGCAGGAGGTGCCACTTGTCAAACGAGAGGCATGCACTAGATGGGGAAGAGAATCTCCATTTTTGGGCCTCCATATTGAAGTGTGTCATAAGGCTTCAATTCCCTTTGACCCGTATGCTCCAAATGACAAGCTAGATGGTAGTTTTTGGGTGCCATTTGGCCCAGATTTGACTTTTTATGGGTCAAACTTGCTCACTGTCCCACCCTGGGATGATGGCTCACTACCATCCCAGGGTCGTATGATGGGAATCTACCATCATTTCATGGTGGTACAGTGGTTAATTTTGGGCCAAAACCTCCCAAAATTGGGTCGATAGCCTCCAAAAACCTTTCCAGAGTGGCTAGAACCACTGTGAACCTCATGAGGGTTGCCCAAGGGGCCATGTGATGTCAATTTGATCCTTGTTTGTGGGTGCTTAATCGGGTTTACCAAATTTTAGTGTCTATCGTAAAATACTTAGGATCATTCCTAGTAGAATATTTTAGTGAGGGCCTCACATAGAGGTGATCCTCTTTGCTCAAAGATACAACATCTTTTGGTAAATTTAATGGGTCTTGGCCAAGGGCTTTGGCCTTGAAAAAATGAATTGATAGGAGTTGGAAATCTCCAGGAGTGATTCTATCATTTCTCCCAAAGGTTTCTTCCTAGCCATTTTTTATGCTAGGGAAGAAAGATATAGAATCCTAAAAGGAAAACCTTGGTTTATGGGAAGAGAAGGACTCTTCCTTACTTGCTAGTGAGAACACTTTGTACTTGATAATATAAATCTATCCCTAGTACCAATCTATGTTAGGATGTATGGGTTACCTATTTAATTATGGGAAATATATTTATTCAATACAATAGTCAACACTCTAGGATAATTCATTTATATTTTAGAAACTACAAAATATAGATTTTTTGTTATTTATGCTCTAATATTGGTCATGATTGATATAAGTAAAGCTTTACCAAAATCAATCATTCTTAAATATGGAGGTAAGTTGTGGACCCAAACCACAAATTATAAAACATGTCTTTTAGATATAGAATATTTCATCAGGTAGGGCATATTAAGATATCATGGCCTAAGAAGAGTCTAGCATAAACATATGTAGAAAACAACAAGATAAACTTACAAATGGACATGAATGAGGATCGTTTTCAACTTCCAAAAAATGGGTCTAAACAAATGAAAGTAAATAAAAATTGGAGAGCAGTAAGGAAGGATATTAGAATAATTATCAATTCTTTTGAGGCTTTAGCCTATGAAGAAAAGGAATATTAGAACTCAGAGGAAACTGTACAATAGATTTGAAATATTAGTAAGGAACCATATATTCAGTATTATCCTAATTTAGGGAAGACCATTCTTGATGAACCTAAGAAATGTGTCTCATCATATTTTGAAGACCCTCTTGAAGTACCATGCCATTTAGAAGAAGAAAATTGGTAGATAAAATGCAATGTTAGATGTTAATACCTCTACTATTAATAAGGAAATACCAGAAAATGAGTAGGACAAGTCAAACTTCTTTAGAAGATCCAAGAGAGGATAAATCTAATGAAAAATAAAGTTGTGAAAGAATATTAAGGAATAGAATAATAAGACCTAATTTTCATACATGCAAGGAAAAAAGAGGAAAGCCCTCAAATTAGCAAGTAATATCCAAGGAACCAAAAGAAAACATAGAGAAAGGAACACAAATTGCATTGGTTGAACTTCTCTTTACCAAACCACAAAATGATATTGGTAATTAAAAATTAGGGCTAGCAGCCCCTAATGAGACATGATTATCATATCATGTAATAGAAAGGGTGTTAATGCCCCCTCGAAGTAGAGGTCTATCAAGGACCATTGTTTAAGTAATAAACCTTATATTCTTTGTATCCAACAAACTAAAACAACAAAGGAATAAGTTTCCAAAATTATGAAACCAATATGGGAAAGATGTGAATGGTCTATTGTAGGTTTTGAAGGAGAAACAAGGGAAATTCTAACATGTTGAAATTCTATTAAAACCTCTAGTGTAACCATTCATAAAACTAGACATTGGATAGCCTCTTTAGTCACATGTTGCTTTGTAGATATTTGTTTTATCCTTATCAATGTCTATGGTCCTACCACTCAGTTAGGTAGGTTAGAAGTATGGACTGGGATTGAAGCCATTATGATAATTAAAGACCGAGAAACCCAATTCATGATCACAAGAGTTTTTTTTTTTTATTGGTAAGAGGGATTTTGAAAGGTTCTTGTAACATTTTACAAAAAAAATCTAGTTAGGAAAAATGCTCCCAACCAAACACCTTCAAAATAGCAAGAAGAAAGACAAAAAAAGACAAAGAAACCTTTGCAGGGGCAAAAGAGGAAGCATCGACGGGCAATAAGAGAGGCATGAGAAAAATAGAAGTTCCACACAAGACATCGTAAGTCCAACCATTGGCCAATCCTCTTATGATGGATAGTAACTATTTCACCATCAACTTCCTGCAAGCTCACGTGTAAATAGAAAGTTGCCTTGGGAACTCACAGTCATCCCTCATCCACCAAAAGAGACCAGTAACATTGATTATCAAATTTGGTCTAGAGTAAAGCCTGTTCACATATCTAGGTAAGACAACATATGGCTCCATTTTGTTATTTGTTATGTAATAAAAAATCTGCAAGAGGTTCTCAATGAAGATAGTGCGATTACAATATCTCCATGTATGGCTCACAAAGATATTCTCCATGTTGAGCCATAATCTCCACGTACCCCAACATTGAAGCCACACATGAGAGTGTATGTTGAAAATAAATCCTATGAACTTAGAAAAATTACATGGATTTATGAAACCTCCAGTGATGTATCCTAAAAATGCTATCCAATTTGAGACGAATTCCTATAACATGGAGAAGATGTGGCTACCCAAGAAACCTGAAACCTGAGCAAAATCATAAAAGAGATACAGGTATGGGATTGCCATCGACAAGGGAGGAAGGAGAACTTTCATTCCAAATGGTGAAGTTAGGAAAATAAACCCCTAGGTTAGCTAGAAAGTCAGTAGCTTGGTTCCCTTCCCTAAAGACATGTTAGACGGTGACATTAGGGAAAGAGCTCAAAATTTTTTTACCTCAACAATTAAATTAGAGATATTCTAGGGAGCTAACTAGGTGCCCACAATGCTTCTAATAATGGTCATAGAGTCACCTTCGACAATAAGGTTAGGGTAGTTTATTCTAGATAGGAGACATACCTTGGAAGAGAGCATGAGCTTCATCAGAATGGTTGGTTTGGATGCCAATATTTTCTACAAAGGCCAGCAATATCTTCCTTGTATGATCTCGAAATATACCTCCTACTCTAGCCTATCTCAGGTTGCCCTTGGCAGCACCATCAAAATTATAGTTAATCCATACCAAATGTGGAGGATACCACTTGATAAGCAAGCAATAAACCATAGAAGAGGGAGAGGAAATATTATAGGAAGGGAGTTGAAGGGACTTGGCTAACCGAGCTCCATTCAGGGACTTCAGCCATCCAATATCCTAAATAATAGAGATATTTTTAGTTATTGTATGAATATCTTTGGAAATAACATAGTTGGAATTATGGATTGAGTTATTGAAGGCTCTAGAATTTTATTCATTCCAAAATTCCCACAAGAAATGGGGGAGACAAAAGGTCCAAAATTTTTTGACATGGAAACTTTGAAAGGGATTAGGCCACTGTAAATAGAGAAAAGAGAGGAACAAGCTAGATAAAATTTTTGGGAGAATTAGGAAGCTAACCCAAAGTATGAGAGATTTGTCAGCTTTTATTCAAAAAAATAATCTATGGCAGGTTGATTTTGAATAAGACAACTATACATGGACCAATAATAGGAGAGGCCAAATCCTAATAGCATAAAAATTAGATAGATGTATTCTCTCATATAATTGGCTAGATGAAGGGACTTGTGATAAAATAAATACCTTGACAAGGATTGGTCCAGATCACTGACCAATGAAAGTTAAACTGGTGGTAAATAAATTAAAAATATCATATTTTAAATATGATCAGATGTGGGAAGACCATCCTAATTTTTTTTATATGATAGCACAAACGTAAAATTCTTTAGGAAATGATGGGTTGTATACACTTCCAAAAAAAATTAAATCAATGACATCTAGATTAAAAGAATGAAACAAGAACATTTTTGAAAATATTTTTTAAAAGAACTAAAAGATAAACTTTCAAAATTTCAAAAAGGTGATCATAATAACCCAAGCTCATAGGAAAGGGAGTTTCTTAGAGAATATCATAATATTTTGAGTAAGGAAGAGAAATTTTGGATATTAAAATTGACACAGAGTCACAGACTTGGTTAAAATAAGGAGATAAAAATACAATGTTTTTCATAGGATGGAAATAGTATAGAGATCAACATCCAAAATTAGTAGAATTAAATTAGTAGAAGGGGTTTGGATTGAAGACCAAAGTGAAATTAGAAAGGAGGTAATATTGTTTTATTATAGTATTCTAAGATTAGAGGATTTTGAAGTTCTTAATGATAATTATTTTTTAATGGGTTATATGGGATTGAAATGGGCCCCACACGTATTACAACATCACCACATAGTGGTATTACAACAAAGTCTGGATATTATCCATATATTGTTTGGCAAGATTTGAACCTGGGTATCCTCCTTGAAATGTTGAGAAATCTAACCGGTTGAACTAATGCCACTTGATAAGCTCTTAATGATAAATTACTACAAGAAGTACCTTCAATTTTAGACAATAGGAAATTGATGGAGCTTATTACTCTAGAAAATTTTTATTTAGATCCTTTATCTTTTGATAAGGATAAACTCCCAAGTCCATATGAGATCATTACAACATTCTATCAATATAATTGGGATATAGTGAAGGATTCTTTATTGGTGGCAATAGAAAATTCTAGGGTAAAACAATATGTACCTTATAAAATAACTGCAACATATATTGATTCCAAAAAATAAGGATGCAAATTTGGCTGATTCATTTAGACCCATAAGCCTATGTAATATGGCAAAAAATATTACCTCAAAAGTTATGGCAAATCAATTAAGACCATTATTAGATAAAATTATTTTATAAAAGTAAGAAGGATTTGTGAAATGGAGATAGATTTTGGATGGGATCATAGTAGCTCATAAATTTATGCATTCAACAACTTCAAGAAAAGAGAGAGCAATTTTAAAATAAAATGATCAAATGGATTAAATATTTTAAATCTATAGTTTTATATTTAGTGTTAATCAATGGGTTTGTAACATAATATTTTAAATCCAAGAGAGGTCTTAGAAAACTTGTGGCAAGGATCAATGCTATGTGCCCAAGATCAACCACATGAAACAAGAAAAAAGGAGGAGAAGATTCTTTACAATGGAGAGAATAAAAAATCACATCTCTCCCTTTGTGTTATGGAATTATATATTGAGAAAAATGAGATTAGGGTTAGGATTCTCAAATCCATATGACATGAAATTCAAATGAACATGAAATGACATTACACATTAAAATAACCTATTCTAATGAGGTGTTTTTAGAGCCTCATAACAATTAACTAGGAACCTAACTAATAAACATGACTTTGTAGCCTTAACATGTCATCAATCCTCCTCTTAATGGTAGAAGATCATTTTATTTCGTTAGATGAGTGGCTCATGTGTAGCCAATTAGCCAACTGTTCATGAAATGTGGATCCAATTTGTTTAGTCTCCATATACATTTTGGTCATCCCAAATGCCCTTTTAGGTTTTCAAAGGTTCTAATTTTTAGAAACTAGTACAACTGTTATCCTTTCATGCCCATAAGGGATTTTCATGAATGAGATAGAGTAGATACCAACCAATACTTTCCACCCACACAAAGGTGGTTTTATGAATAAGCATTAGCCTTGTTGGTCCTATTGCATCTCCATTTTTAGGGGGATATGGAGGCTCTCAAGCCTATCTATTGTCTAAACTGTTCAAACTTCACCCTTTGGAGTGGCTTGGTGAAGATGTCAGCAATCTGATCTATTGTTGGATAGTAGTACATTTGTATTATGCCATCTTAAACAAGTTCTCAATCTTGTGGAGTTTTGTACTGATGTGTTTGATTCTATCATGAAACACTAGATTATTTTTCGTGTGGATTGTTGGTTGATTATTCACATGTAGTTTTGTACAACCTTTTTGAGTGATACTGAGAGTGTGTAACAACTTTCTTAACCATACCACTTCTTTGCTTGTCTCAGCTATAGCAATATGTTTGACTTCTACTGAAGAATCTGCTATAGCCTTTTATTGCTTTAATCTCCATGAAATTGGTGTTGAGCCAAGAAACTGTTAGCTTTTGATGCTATAAAATTAAAGGAAATGCAACCACAAGTAGTAAAATAAGCATGCAATGTTATATATATGATAATGATAATATAATAAGCAAGTAAATAGCATGAGAAACTTCTAAAATAACTCATGAAATAGCCATTAATGAAATCTCACAAAAATTTGAACTTGTTACAATATGTGGAGATCTCAATGCTCCATACTTCATACAAGTTCTACATTGTATCTACTCTAGTCTATCAACTCACTAACTAATCTACTACTCTTGTTTGATAATCTCTTATCTCACCCCTTTAACTCATCTACCAAAGGCCTATATATAATGAGACATGACTCTTGGCCTTCCATCTTCCTATGACTCTTCATCTTCCTATTCTAAGGACTCATGTACATGTGGACACCATGCACATTTACATCATTGCACATTCTAATAATACTTGTGCATTTATTACATTACATAAAGTAAATACTCAAGCCTTAATCTAAGACACTCTCCTAATCTAATGATGTACCCAAGATGGTACATTAGCATGTACCAAATAATGTAATATATTCCAACACCCCCTTGTATTACATTATTTGGTTATTGAAGACTTTAGTCTTCAATATGGTCTTCGTCTTGTCTTCAATTTACTTTGCATTGTATGCCTCCTTTGTCAGGTTCCTCTTCTTCTTCTTCTTTATCTTATTTATTAGAGTCAATATTTGTGCTTTCACAAGCTATCATGCTATTATCATATTCCTACAAAAATATTTTCTCTTTGCCTTTGTCCTTCTCATCACAATTCTTCTTTAGTATAGAATATTTTGAACAATCACTTAAAGCATCATGATAAGATCTTGAGTTAGAAGAACTTGAAGTATCAATATTGCATGAGGATTGAAATATCTTTTCTAAGAAGGATTCATCTACTTTTTTTTCTCTTTAAGTGATTCAATTAATTCCTTTTGCTCTACATTCTCTTCTTTGTAACATTTGAATGTAAGTAATGCCATATATAATATGCTACCAATGTCTAAAGGAATTTGAATATCATCCTTTTCATTATCAATCGCTTCAGTGATTCTAGCATGTAGATAATATTCCAGAGTTTTAAATTTTTCTTCTAAGGCTTCACTATAGATCACTTTTGAAGTAAGATCTAAGTTTCCTTCAGACTTTGTAAGTAAATTCTTGATTCCAATTTTTATGACATTTGCCCTTTCCTTTCTAATGATGTTTTCCATATCATTATTCATTGTATTCTTTGAAGTAGACATCCTTTTTTCTCCTTAGAATTTGATATTGAGAATAGTTTTGATAGACTCTTTTATCTTTCAGGAAACTATTGATGTTGACTACCTTATGACTCCCTAGTGTTTTGAGATCAAACTCAATGAACCTTTTTTAATTCTCAAATTTGTAGAATACCTTGAGAATATTAATGTTCAATCAATGGTTTTGATAAGAATTTAATTTTTCAAATATCTAGGTAGAATACCTTTTAACTCCCAAGTATTTTAGTAAAATATCAAGTTTGATAAGATCTTTTCAATTCTTCAAGTTTTGTAAAATACTTTGTATCTACCAAATGATTTTGAGTGCAATATGGTTTTGATAGTATGCTTAGCTTTCTTAGTTGTTCCTAGAGTTGAATCCCTTTTATCTCCCTAATGTTCAACTTCTATTCTTCACCTTATTTCTCCCTATTAATGAATAAATAGAAAGCTAAAGATAATTTATGATGCACCTTCAAGTTTTTGATAAGGTTCTTTATTTTCAAGACCTTTAAGTTGGATTCCTTATGTCTCATAAATTTGAGCAAGAGACAAATTCAAAATGCAATTTCCAACTTTCTATCAATGCAATAGTTTCTATGCTTTTCTTATTTCAATTCTCAATAATTTCTAAATTTCAATAATCTATATTGATGTAGAACTCCTTATATCTCCCTAATTGGAAATTTAGAAACTATGGTTATTTGCAAATTTAATGTTTTAATTTCTATGTAGAATTCCTTTTTCCTCCAAATGAATTATTTGCAAATAATTCTTGTGCTTGAATAAAGTAATTCAAATGCTTTTAATTAAACCTTCCTTGCTTCAAAAATACTTTCAAATATTTTAATAAAGCATCTAAGGTTGTACTATATCAAAGCAATTCCTTATATCTCCAATTATCTAATTAATCTCAAGCATTAAAGATTAACTAGTTTTAACCTTAGTAATAAAGTTCCTTATTCCTCCTTTACTTTATAAAAATGTACTTTGATTTAAATAAAATCAATACCTTCTTTACTTTTGGTGTGCACTGAGTTTGAAGTCTTCCTCCCTTTGACTTCCCTACAAGTTGCACTTGTCTTGAGGTGCTATTCAATTCTCCTTCTTCAATGCTTATGACAACATTAATTGCACTTGCTTTTGGTACCTTCAAAAATGTTGACTCTCTTCAACGTATTCTTCAATTGCACTTGTTGGTTATGTTCTCCTTCATTGTGCACTTGGTCTTACTCCACTTTGCTCTTGGACTTTACTTCATTGTCATGCTCTATGTACTCCTAGAATGCCTTCTTATTGCATGGGTAAGTGTGAGACTTGTCACTCATGCAAGACAAGCATTTGCTCTTCCTTTGGAGTTTTCTTTAACACTTTGACACTTGGCAACAATGACTCTTCACCTTCTTCACCCTCCAAGCACTGCAACTTCCTTCATGTAACGTTCTTTATCCTCCTAATGCACTTTGTCTTCTTTACAAGTGGCATAAACTCTCTTGTGTTTGATATGGTGCTATCCTATCTCCAAGTGGTGCTCTTCCTTGTGTAACATTCTTCAAGGTGGTGCTTATGGTTTATAACTCCTTTCTATGTGCTATATTTTATGTAGCACTCCCTTTGCAATGTAACACTCTCTAAATGTGTTGTAACTTCTCCAACATGGCTTCTTCAATGATGAGCCCTCCTTTGCAATATCCCTTTGCTTCTTGAATGCTCAATAACGTATGATGTTGCACTTATCCTTGCTTTGCTGTATTCTCTAACCTGCAATGGTAGAATATGCTTGGTTCTTGCACTTCCTTTGCTTTCTTAGGGTGCTATGGTGATTAAACCTTGTTGTTGTACGTAGAAATGCAGAGATACTTGCCTCCCTATGCTTTAAATTTTCACCTTACCTTCATAATATGGTGGATTCTCCTCTTGGATGTGGTAGTGGCACCTCTCCTCTTTGCAAGCCATGGTAATGGTGGTTTCAATGTTGCCTTCTCCTCCTTGGAAACTCTCTACTATATCTCCTTGTTGGCTCAATGCTTGGTGAACTTTCCAATGGTGATTCCAAGCTTCTTAACTATGCAAATACTTTACCTTTTGGATAGCCTTGATTTGCAATATATTATATCTATATTTGCTTTAGAATAATGTCTTCTTTGCTTTCAATAGATAGTAAGAAGTATATCTAAATTCTCCTTCTTTTGTGCAGGTTTTAATTCCTTGTAAATGCTATCTTTTGCACCCTTGAAGACATAAACTTGAAACCTTCCTCTTGCAACTTTAAACCCTTAAATTTGGTGCTTTTAAAAATTAATAATAAGATAAATCTGAATGTTCAAATAATGAACCTTTTGCACCAATGTTGCATACCTTTTTGGTCTCCATTTGATAGCTTGATTTCTTGGTGATTTAGATCACCTAATTGCTACCCTAAGTTTGATAAATTTTCATCTTCAATTTGTATTACTTTGCTGCCTTAAACTCGTCTATTTTGTAGCTCTTCTTGCTATCCAAATCTAGCTCCTAAACTCTCCATTTGCAACTTTATAACTCCTTTAACTTGCTACCCAAGTATGTAGTTTTGTAGCTTAAACTCTCCTCCAAGTTTATCTCTTGAATTCTAAAATTTTGCAGCTATTAAAGCTGCCTAAATTTCTCGCTCTCTTCTAATGTGCTTCCTTTAACCTCTAAAATTTGGTAGGAAAATCCTCCAATTTTTAGCTATATTTACCTCTTCAATTTCTATTGTAAAAAACAGCAATCTCCTTTTCTGTATATCAGACTTCAAACCTTCAAAGTTAATCTTTAAACCTCTCAAATTTGTGGTCTCTTCTATCTCCTTTCTCCTTCAATCTCCTTGTCAAATTCTGACTTCAATCTTGGCCTTTTTTTGGCCTTCTTCTCAAGAATCTAAATGTCTTGAGGTCTTCAATAATCTCCTCCAAAATTTGGCAAACTTCTTGCCAAATCCTTCTTCCTTTTGGGCTTGTTGTCGGATGGCGAAAATTGTCCCAAATTCTTCTCTATCAAGAACTTCTCCTTGCTAGCAATCTTCTCCCTTGAGTTCTCCTCAAATCTCCTCCAATGACCTTCTTCAAATCTCCTTCAATGAGGCTTTCCTAGCCTTCTCCTTCTTTCTCCTTTCAAGTTTGCTTGAGGTCTTCTTCTCTTGGGCCTTCAAATTCTGTAGCTTCTCTTCTTCTCAAAAATTCAATGAGACCTTTCCTTGATCTCTCCAATATTTCAACTATGGAAGTTTTGCAATGAGATCTCTTTCTTGGATCTCTAAAATTTGTTGCTTCTAAAATCTGCAATAGGACCTTTTCTAGTCCTTCTCTATCTTCAATCTTCCAAATTTAGAAGTTCTTCAATGGGACCTCCTTTGGGTCTTCTCTTCAATATTCTATGTGAAGTCTTCAATATTCTATGGAGATCTCTTTCTTGAGTCTCCTCAATCTTCTATCTACAAATCTTGCAAATCTTGCAATGGGACCTTTTCCTTAAGGCCTCCAAAATATTCAATCTTCAACTTGTTGCTTCAAGTACTGGATTGATTCCAAAGAAGATATTCTTCCTAGCTCTTGTAGGAAGCTTCTCAACTTTCTTTGAATCTCCTCTTCTCTGCAACAAAGTATTAGAAAATGATAATAGAAATTTCTTTGAATCTAAAGAAAATGAACTTCACTAGTTGATTTGTCAATCTAGTGGAATCAATGTTGAGTCCTAGTCTTCACAAGTTTTTCTGCAACTCTATGGAAAGACTCTAGCCAAATGCAATTTTAAAAATTCTAAAAATGAGATTTCCTATCTCCTCTCAATCTCTCTTGTGGCTCTCTCTATTTCCTATCAATCAACCTAGTGCTCTGATACCACTGTTAGCTTTTGATGCTATAAACTTAAAGGAAATGCAACCACAAGTAGTAAAATAAGCATGCAATGTTATATCTATGATAATGGTAATATAATAAGCAAGTAAATAGCATGAGAAAATTCTGAAATAACTCATGAAATAGCCATTAATGAAAGCTCATAAAAATTTGAACTTGTTACAATATGTGGAGATCTCAATGCTCCATACTTCATACAAGTTCTACATTGTATCTACTCTAGTCTATCAACTCACTAACTAATCTACTACTCTTGCTTGATAATCTCTTGTCCCACCCCTTTAACTCATCTACCAAAGGCCTATATATAATGAGATATGACTCTTGGCCTTCCATCTTCCTATGACTCTTCATCTTCCTATCCTAAGGACTCATGTACATGTGGACACCATGCACATTTACATCATTGCACATTCTAATAATACTTGTGCATTTATTACATTACATAAAGTAAATACTCAAGCCTTAATCTAAGACACTCTCCTAATCTAATGATGTACCCAAGATGGTACATTAGCATGTACCAAATAATGTAATATATTCCAACAAAAATGTCAAGTACCCAAACATAGATCTCCTAATGTCTTTACCTCCTATAAATTTTGAGTTTGCGTATGTGATGAATTTGAAATCTACTTTTTGTACGACCTTGAGAAGCAAACACCTAATCTACTTGCAGCATAATATCAAGCAAAAGAACCATAAATGCATAAAGAACAAGGAAGTAACAAAATAAAGAGATCTCTTTTATTAATTCATTTGAAACTTTGGTTACAGATAGGTCCCTCTTAGGGATACCGATTGCTTGATACAATGATTACAAATGGAATGTAACCTCGAAAAGGGGATGGTGCACTCCACAGGCCTCTCGAGCTTGCACACGAATTTGCTCAAGGGCTTACTGATGCCTTCTTCTCACTTGCTTGGAGGGATCTGATGCCATAGATGCTTTGAACTAGTCCAGGAACCTATGATCTACATACAAGAAACAACAGAGAATAATCAGTAGCATATGCGGCCTCTCATGATGAGGCTCCTTTTTAAGATCTACAAGGAATGATGTAAAAGCATAGTAAATGCATAATGATGCAAAGATAAGAAGAAGTGCATAAATAACTTAGAAACTACTATGCAAATGTAATGAAAAGATAGATCTATGCTAATATTAATTGATAAAAAAAAAGCAATGAGAAATCTATGCTAAAAATTAGGAAAATAATGTCTCAAACCCTAGGCTATGCCTGTAGGCCACTATCAAGGACAGCGGTCGTGAAATGAAACCTTCTCCGCTGAATTGATGTTCAAGGGTCACCTTCTTGTCCAAAGATGGATTGGTGGTGAAGCTCGTGTGGAACTAAATGCTTGAATGGTGCATTGTCATTGCTCAATCGGACAACACTTCATTACTCCTCAAGGGGATATGAAATTGCTCTCCAATTTGCTAGGGCTTTGCTGCATAAAAACTCGAATTTTCAGATGCTTTTTGTTCTTGGGAGGATGCATATGTAGACCTCCCAGATCCAGATCTAGATCCAGATATTGGCTTCCTAGAGAAGCCAAGATCCAGATCTGCATGTAACTGACCATTAGAGGGGAAGGCTCAGTCACAGATTTGCATGGAAGGGGCAATCAGGAGGAGCTCTGGGAGATCCATGCCAAAAAATGCTCGTAAACAATGCAAGTGTAGTCATACTATGTGATTTGGACCCACATTCATGGCCATTTTGTGTTTTAGTGCTAGTCACTATCCAGAGCAACGGCTAGATGTGGCCGCTCTCAGCTTCAACGGCCTGTGTTGGTGGCCATTCTGGTTGATAGCGATCGAGCTTGAATGGGCTAGAACTACCCCTTTTGAGTGGTTAGGACCATTGTTGGCTCTTGGAAAGGTCCAAGATCAGTCATATGGTCTTTGGATGTGCCCATATGAGTAGTCTCCTAAACATGATGTGTTTTAGGTGTCTACAGATGCCCCTTTTTGGGATGCATTGTGGGAAAACACAACGCTGAGCAAAAATAGACCACCTAGGGCCATATTGTAGGGTGTGTGATGATCATTGATCTGATCAACATTAGATGCCCCAATCATGAGAAATGTGCATCTTAGAATCATTGCTTCCAATGGGATGGAAGGCTTAAATTTGGTAAAGCTTTCAAGTTCCATGTGATCGGTAGCCTTAGTGCTATGATTGGTCCAAAAGGAGAAGTGATCAAGGCTTATCTCATCATATTTACTTTTTTCCCTAGCAAAGGGTAAGCTTATGATAGTTGTTGGCAATGATTCATAGGATGAATGCAATTTGACATGATCGAGTGATCCTTTGTTGATTTTGATTATGATTGTTGATATTATGACTACCCCCTCAAGTGACGAGTCGATGAGGGAAGGACAATGAATAAAGCGATGAGTCGCTTGACCAAGATGATTGATTTGGATGATTTAAGAGGTTTGCTTTGTTGTTATATGGCAGGTCCCATTACAGGTGTGATTTCAACCATTAATAGTAATTGTATATCTCTATCCCATGGAGTAGTCCAGCCACAATGGCCTTCTTAGGGAATCAAGATGATAGCAATTCGATTTAACTTATGTTGAATCACTATGTTCGATGATTTGCTAAAAGTGTCATAGAAGAAATGAAATGAATACCTCATTCTCATGGGGTAGTCCGGCCACCATGGCCTTCTTCGGGATTGAAGTGAAGCATTTCAATTCAACGATGACTAATTTACCCCAAATGGCCTTATGGTAATTTACTCATCTTGTCGGATTGCATGGAGTGCAAGTCACTGCAACCGCCAAGTGTATAGAGTAAATAATTGAATACGAGGTGCATTTGAGATTTTGATGTTATTTGATTTTTTTTTAATTTTACAATTTTTTATGATTTTGGACTGGTAGATATGCTTAATTGCCCATTTTGAGGTTCCTCATGGTGAGAAATTGAGTGTTTTTATCTTTGTTTTCGGCAATTAGTGGAGCCCCAATTGCAATTTCATGGCCGCTATCGATCAGTGGCTAAAAGTGTGGGTCGTGATGCCAAGTGGTCGACAGAAATGGAAAATATAAAAGAAATTTAGGGTTTTGACTTTTATTATTTCCATTTGTCAATTTGCTATTTGAGCTCTGAGGGAGAAAGAGAAAGTGACCTGAACATCGTGAGACTTGACACCATGGTAGAGCAAGGTGAGGCATCTACGAGTGGAGGAGCTAGAGCTTCATGGGTATTTCTCTAAACCCTAACTTTTTATTTAATCGGTAAAATGAACCACATTAATTAATTTGGTAAATGAACCTCATTAAACCTATTGGTAATGAACCAAATCCGTAGATAGGCTTAGTTTAGGGTTAATTTAGGTGGGTTTTTATTAGATTTTTGTTTTTGTCAATTTTTTTTGTTTTTGGGGCAAGGGCTAACGTCATTGGCGTGCTACCTCATGGTCGTTGTCGCTCAAAATGACCCTTAATTTAAAAATTGTGGGTCGTTGTCATAGGAAGTGGCTAGTTTGAATTCCAATGATCAATTTTTGACCATTGGTGGCTAGCCGCTATCGGCGTGAGCGATCGCAACTTTAGAAAATTTATAGAATTTTTTATTTTTTTATTTTTAGTGGTTTTAATTGATTTTTTTGAAATTTTTAAGTGTAAATTTTGATTTTTTGCATGTTTAGGTGCATTTGCTTAGAATGTTTGTACCCTTAACTGATTTTGAATTACTTTTGCATCATTTTTGCATTTTATTGTGCTTTTTAGTTTTAAGTGCATTTAATTTAGGTATTTATTTTGCACTTTTAGCTCTTGTCTGCGTGGGCTCGGGACCCTAGTTTGCTCGTGTGGCTTCTCCCTTTGATGGATGATGTAGATTGGGCTTGGTTTGATGCTTGAGGGCTCATGTATGTCATGAGGCTACCAATGATTATGTCGGACCAGGCCTATCTTACTACCCTGGCTCATAGGTGGGATTCTCGGATGAACACTTTTCATCTCCCTATTGGTGAGATGACTATCACTTCGAGAGGATGTGTACAAGATCTTTAGGATCCCTTTTGATGGAGTGGCTATCATGTCTTCTCCCATCGATGCTAGAGATGTTGTGTTTGAGAGGGTCTTTGGAGCTCATGCAGCTACAACATTGGGTGACACCTGGCATGGTGGAGTCTCCATGGCTCGGTGGTATCGAGAGGATGTCTTCACATGATGATAGGCCATCTTGATGCATGTTATATGTAACATGCTTTTTTCTGATTTCTTTGGAGTGAGGTTCCCATGGAACCTCTTGGCTATGGTTCAGGACCTTTTGGATAGTGAGGAGCCTATTATTATGGCTTGGGGAGCACATTGCTAGCTCAGTGCTATGATGAGCTCTATAGGATTCAACGGCGTGGATGAGCTAGTGTTGCTTGTAGCCTACTTCTTCAGATCTAGGGCTAGGAGCACATCAAGGTGGACCACTTGAGAGGATTACCTATTAGGATTACTACCATAGCCAAGGTGGCCTAGTGCTATGGATGTAGGTGGCCTCAAGAGTGAGAGGAGCACTGGAGTCAACATCATGCAAGGGATTTGACACATTATGCAGCCACCCTAATTGACCTGTAGGTGAGGGACATTATATGGAGGCCTTATTTTGAGTGCCCTACATGGCTAGAGGTAGATAGATTTATGGCTTAGACTAGGTATGATCGATGGGTGATCGGTCACAAGGGAGGTATCAGAGAGTTCTTTTATTACTCTTGGGTGCTCCACTAGTTTGGTATCTAGTAGGATGTCCCTTTTGAGCTAATTTTGTATAGGTGGATCATTATAGAGAGGGATCTTCCACCACCTTGAGTTGTAGTAGTTTCATAGGAGGAGGACCCTCCTATAGTTGATGTTGGTATAGCTTATGTTGGGGTTACTAAGGCGTATATCCAGTGGTGGGTTACATAGTTATGGCATGGTGGTGGTCGCTTAGGGTAGACTAAGGATGAGGTAGTTGCATATGAGGATCCTAATGCATTCGAGTGTGACCTAGGACTAAGGAGTGGGGCTAGGCAGTAGAGTAGTAGGTAGTAGAGGAGTAGGTAGCTCTAGAGGAGGAGGAGGAGTTAGCTCTAGAGGAGTAGGAGTCTCCTCTTTGAGCTCAGTTGCATAGTGTAGAGGTTGAGCTTTAGGTAGCTTGTATTCATATTTTGTAGTGGGACTCTACTATTGCTATGCTTTAGACCTAGGTTAAGAGCTTTGAGGGGGAGAGGACCACTTTCTAAGCATAGGTTGACTCAATGTAGCTCAGGATAGAGTAGCTTACTATAGAGAGGGATGTTGCACTACAAGTTGTGCCATACTCTAGCTCTAAGGACTAGTAGGTTTGGATTTAGTTGCAGAGGTTAGGCACCTACGAGGTATCTTTGAGGAGTATGATGTCCATATGTTAGGAGATGCTAGGTATATTGCATCTTTATAGATGTAGATTTGGATGCTAGGTGCCACTCCTCATGAGAGATCTACAGTAGGGGGCTCACAACCTAGTAGGTGGAGTGAGTTAGGGCAGTCATCGATTGGCCTAGCTAGAGGACCAGGACCCAGATAGAGTGGACCATAGGGACTAGCTCTCGTCATACTCATAGGGATGGAGCTGAGGGTGGAGGTGAGCCTAGGGGTGTAGGCCTAGTATGATGATTATGATGGCTTTGGTATTATTTTTGAGTGTAAGGTCGATGGACCTACACTATTGTAGCCTATGGGTATTTTTGTACCTCCATGTACTTTACCATATTATACACTCACAACACACAAAACACACACACACATATATATATATATGATATTATCTATTTTAGACTCATTGTGTGTATTATGTGATTGGTTTTTTATGATGTTTATGAGATGCACATGGATGCAATGTTTATGATCTTATGCTATATGATGTGATGTATTGATGACATGCACTAGCTAGATGATAGATGGATGCTTAGATGCTATGATCTAGATATGTGGATGCACTACTATGGATGTACTGATGGATGTTAAATGCATGTTTAATTTGTTTTAATTGTTTATGCATTTAATCTATGTGCTATGATATGATAGATGATATATGTAATGTGATGCATTAGTTTATATGAGGATGATCTAATGTAAATGAACCTGTATGCTTTAATCACTTAAAACATAAGGAATGAATGTGATATGAGTTTAACAATCTAATGGATGACACCACAGAATGTATAAAAATCATGAATGAAAATAATAACTCTTATCATAAGAATTAATCATTTAAACATCCATATGTGAGATGAGATGATGTGATATGTATGTGCTTTCTTTATAAGCTTCTGTAAATTAAAAATATGTGTACAAAATAGTCAGTGGTCGTCTAAATATCATTGTTGATATTTATCCGGTATCTATCCTATTTCATGAACACCCTTTAATGAACAAAACCTCCTAAAGAAAGTTGATGATTTGATTGATGAAATGATTTGTTGCTATTTAGGAGATTTTTGAGGTTTTCCATGAGACTCAAACACCCTAGTTGCTTAATCAAAAGTTGTATAATGACCATACAGGACTCCTGAAAGATAAAGTTTTTGTTATGAAGACCTAGATATTCATTATCCCTGTGTGTGCAAATGAATATATTAGATGAGACATAAGCCTACCCCAATGCCAGGCGGGATTCATTCAGCCCATTGTTGTATTGGGGATCATCAAATGCTCATCATGATCCTAAGTTGGACTCAGTTGGATTAGACCATTAGGTGATACAGGACACCTAAAGCTAGCTCTTTTTGCAAATTGCTTAGAACTACCCTAATGCCAGGCGGGATTCATTCAGCCCATTGTTGTATTAGGGATCACTCAATGGTTTGTGGATATTGACCATTCTAGGGATTCAAGCTCTTCACCCCCTTCTTTTCTTCACATTTATTTGGGATACTTGCTCATGCTTAGTGATGAAAATCACTATTTATTTTGAATTTTATTTTCTTTTGAGCAAGGGATTTATGTAGTGATGATAATCACTATTTATTTTGCTTTTGAATTTTGCTTTGTTTTAAGATTTTTGCTTGTTTTTATGAAAGCAAGGGATTTCTTTGGGTAGGGGGGAGCTTGTCCTTTTTCCAATGATCAACATCCTAGACCATGCACATCACAAGATGAGCAAGTAAAGACCTTTCACTTAGGATGCCTAGTACCACTTTGTAGTGTTCATATTTCCTTGTTCCAACTAGGATTTTAGTGTTTTGATTAGTGATAGGATTTTGATATATGCTAGGTGCTATCAAAACTAGACCTCATCTTCTACTAGTGAAGATAGCTTTCTACAAAATTTGATAAAATCACTAGGTATGGCTGAGTGACTGAAAAACCCTAGTATATTCCTTATAGCAACAGGAAGGGGTTGTGTTGAAAAATATAGTTACTCACATGGGTTATGGATGATGATGGATTTGAAGATGCATGATTGAGATACAAACGTGGTGTCATTTGTAAGATTGCAAACATAACCTATTCTAATGCAAGTGCAATGGATGGTCATGCCTAAATGCAATGCAATTACATGAATGCAAAATGTAAATGTTTTTGTATTTTTGCAATGTTTTTGAATTTTATTGCTTTTGAATGTTTTTGATATTTTATTATTTTTTTGACAAAGGGCTTAAATACCTTTGGAGCCTTTTGTGAGTTGACCAAAGGGCTTATGATGCCTTTGGGGCTTTTTGTGAATTGACCAAAGGGTTTAAGATGCCTTTGGAGCTTTTTGTGAATTGACCAAAGGGCTTTAAGATGCCTTTGGAGCTTTTGTGAGTTGACCAAAGGGCTTATGATGCCTTTGGGGCTTTTTGTGAGGTGACCAAAGGGCTTATGATGCCTTTGGGGCTTTTTGTGAATTGACCAAAGGGCTTTATGATGCCTTTGGAGACTTTATGTCTAATTTGTTTGGGTTTTTATGATTTTCAAATTTTTTTGAAATTTTGCTTATTTTGGATTGTTTTTGAATTTTTGTTTTATGTATTGTTTTTGGATTTTGTTGGTTTTATGTGTAAAATACCTTTAGATGAAGAATGTTGAGAGGCTCAGGCTCTTCAACACCTTCTAACGATGTTAGGTGATATGTCCTAGGTCCAATATTCTTTGAGATGATATAAGGACCTATCCAATTGGCCATAAATTTGTCTCGTAGGTGTGGCGGTAGGTTTGAGTTCTGTTGGTTCTCTTTGAGCATGAGATCCCCAACCTTAAAGTCTCTTAGGTGGACTTTATTGTTATAAGCTCATGTTAGATGATCTTGGTAAATGTGAAGATGCTCAAGAGCATTGATGCGACGTTCATCAAGAAGGGTCAATTGATCAAGGTGAGCTTGTCGCGCAGTGTCATCATCGATGAATTCTTTCAATGTGACACGCAATGTTGGAATTTCCAACTCTAAGGGCATGATGGCCTCAATGCCATATACAAGTAAAAATGGTGTTGCCCCAGTGGGCATCCACACGCTAGTCCTATAAGCCCATAATGCAAGAGGTAATTACAGATGCCAATCCTTATGATTTTATTTTACCATCTTCTTTAATATGGCTACGATTATTTTGTTTGAGGCTTCTGCTTGCCCATTTTCTTGTGGATAATATGGTGTCGCAAAACTATGTTGAATGTTATATTTGGATGTTAAAGCCCACATATTTTTGTTCTTAAATGAAGGACCATTATCCAAAATTATTTTGAAGGGGACCCCAAAGCGACAGATGATATTGTGAAGTATGAACTCCGCAATTCGAGGTCCTATTATCGATGTTAAGGGGACCACTTCCACCCATTTGGTGAAGTACTCAGTGGTCATTAAGATAAATGTGTGTCAGCCCAAATATGGGGGAGAGATATTTCCAATTAGATCGAAACCCCACTAAGAAAATGGCCAAGCCGCTTGAATGGGTTGTAAGGCTTGTGATGGTAGGTGCATCAGATTTGCATGATGTTGACATTTAGCGCACTTCTTGACATACTCACAACAATCCTTCTCCATGGTGGGCCAATAATAACCCATTCAAAGGATGCACTTGATGATGGCCATGCCATTGAAATGGCCATTGTAGGTACCATCATGAGCTTGTGAAATCACCCAAGCTGATTCTTGGGGCTCAAGACAATGAAGGAGGACTCCATCGAAGCTTCGATGATACAATATATCTCCTAGAAAGACATATCTGGTCACTTTTTGTTTGAATGCTCATTTTATGGCATGCAATAATCCTTGTGGGATGATTCCAAGCTTAAGGAAATCTTGTAATTGGGCTAGCCAATCCTGATAAGCTACAACCTCAATAGATAAGATGACTTGTTCCTCCTATGATTCGATGTGCACAAATGCAGATTGAGAGATAACCTTGTGGTGAATGGTGATACCATTCCCCGTAGGACCCTGCGAGATCAAAGACCCCCAAGGTACCTTCTTTAGAAAGTCTTTGGCTTTATAGAACCACTCATGGTTTGGTTCTATATGAATCATGTTGACTGATTCTTTGTTGTCAAAAGCCTCACGTTGCATCGCTGATTGTGAGAGCATCTTCACATGAATGGTAGTGAAATCAGTAGATGGATTCTGAGGGATCAAGGATCCCAAAGATGCCATAGTGTCTACAAATCTATTTGATGTGTGAGGGATTGCCTCGATGTCATACCATTCTAGTTGGGCTAGATAAGTGTCAACAAGCTCTTTGTAAGCTTTCAGGATTGGACCCCTACATTGAAATAATCCCTTAACTTGGTTGACTATGAGAAGGGAGTCATCAAAGATATTTAGCCTTTTGATCTTCATAGTGATGGTTGTTTGGAGACCCAGGATTAGGGCCTCATATTCGGTGTTGTTATTTGTGCAAGGGAAGTCTAGCTTAAATGACAAGGGTATTGGAGCACCTTGCGACATGAAAAACACAATCCCTACACCACCCCCTTGCTCACACTTCGAACCATCAAAGAACAAAGTCATGTCAACTTTATTTTTAGGTTCTTCGGGTTTGGGTGCTTCCGATAATGCAAAGACTGCATCATCGGGAAGTTCTATGGTGAGAGGCCTACTCTTCCTGAAGAGGTGCCTCTACCAGTTGATCAGCTATGACTTGTCCCTTGATGGACTTTTGGCTTATGAATTCCAAGTCGAATTCTATCAATAGCATGATCCACTTTGTAGTACGTGTATTATGATATGTCTTGCTCATCATATACTACAAAGGATTTTGTTTTGATATCACATACGTTGTATGGCTCAGCATGTAGTGGTACAACTTCTTGGTCACAAAGACCACCGCTAAGCACAACTTCTCTACGTATGCGTACCCTAGCTCGTAACTCACCAAGGTGCGGCTGATGTAATATATCGCTTGTTCTTTGTCTTGCACATTCTTTTGAGCCAACATGGTGCCCAAAGAAAAATTGGTAGTGGATATATAAAGCAAAAATGGCACGTCTGGCCTTGGTGGAGCTAGCACTAGTAGGATTACTAGGTATTTCTTGATCTCAGCAAAGGCTTGCTGATATTCTTCATCCCAATGGAATGGGACCCCCTTGTGTAGCAGTCGATTCATGGGTCAACATTTATCCGATAGTTGTGCGATGAATCACTTTATGGATGCTACTTTGCCCTGTAGGCTTCTCAGCTCTTTGATGTTAGTGGGTGGGGCCATTTCTAGGATAGCCTTTACCTTTGCTGGGTCAACTTTGATGCCTCGTTTAGAAATGATGAATCCCAAGAGTTTTCTTGAAGTTACACCAAAGATGCATTTCTTGGGATTCAACCTGACATTGTGCTCTATCAAGTGATCGAAGACCTTTCTTAGAATCTCGACATGCTCTTCACATAGTAATGACTTGGCCAGTAAGTCATCGATATAATCTTCTAGGATCTTATGCATGTAGTCATGGAAAATATATGTCATAGCCCGTTGATATGTGGCACCAACATTTTTAAGACCAAATGGCATTACTTTGTAACAAAATATCCCCCATGGAGTGGTGAATGTGGTTTTGTGTTGGTCTTCGGGTTTAATCTGAATTTGATTGTAACCAAAAAAACTGTCCATGAGGGAGAGCATCTCATGACCTACAGTTGCATCTACAAGAGCATCTATGTTGGGCAACGAGAATGAATCCTTCGGTGTTGCCTTGTTGAGATCTCTGAAATCCATGCAAATATGGATTCTTCCATCAGGTTTTCCTATGGGTACCATGTTTGATACCCATTTCGAATAGTCGATGGGTACAATAAATACTACATCCAATAGTTTCTGCAGCTCATTCTTTACCATCAAGGTGATGGTTGGATGCATCTTCTTAAGCTTTTACTTGATCAGTTTCTTTGTGGGATCTAGCGAAAGGTTGTGGACAACCAATTTTGGATCTAGACTCGGCATATCCTTGTAGGTCCAAGCAAAGAGATTCGGTCTCTCTTTCAATAGAGGTATGATGATGGCCTGTTCTTCTGGAGATAAGCTTTCTCTGAACTTGAATTTCTTTGGATTAGAAGGATCATCATTGATGTCCACTTTGAAAGTCTCCTCTATTGCCATATGTGACCCATCCTCAAGATGGTGAGGAGTGGGGATCAAGTGGATGTCATCTGCTGGGTTTAAAGGTTCAACTGAATCTTGGTCGAAACCAGTGTGATAAACATCATGTGCACAGCCTGGTGCAAAATGAAATGGTTGTAGCATTTCTTCATTGGGGAAGAAATCTTCAAGCTCTAGGGGTGAATCAGCATGATCCCAATCAATAGCATCTAAGTTAAGACACAATGGTTTAGAAGGATCGATTGGGTTTTGGAGTGGAGTGGTCAAATCAATGGAGATCATGTTGATGGATGGGATGAAATCTCCAGGACCACGTGGGTGCAACTCTGCATTATTGTTTTGCCTTCCATACCCAAGATGAGGCTCTAGGGGTATGGGGATCTCAGGATCTGGTCTATGGACTAACAAGATGATGGGATCATTAGGCTAAAGTAGCTCTCTAAATGTAGGTGGATCAGGGAAAACCATGCGATAGATCGTATCTAAATTGAGTGGTCTTCCCCTGAAGTGAGGGCCAGGATATATTGTGTAGAGTATCTCATCTATTTCAACAAGCCAATTGACTTGATGTAAGTGATGAGGCCCAAGATAAGCCATCTCGGTCTTGTCTTCATAGTCATTGTTGTAGCAGTGTGAACACATGGTTTAGGTTTAGTTGTTGGCAAGTTTATAATGTTGGCATGTTTGTTTTAATTAATTTTTCTCTTCTTCCCCTTATCCCTCCATTTCCTCCATTATTCCCTCTTCCTCCTTATCCCTCCAACTCCCTTTCCCCTTATTCCTCCAACCTCCCTTCCTTTCCTCTCTGTCGACTTCCTCCCTATCCTCTTCGTATATATTAGTGAGCATTTCCTATGGTTGATGGTTGTAATAGCTCTGCACGAATTTTAATATTAAGTTTGATTTATTTAGTTAATTTTTGTTTTACCTCCTTGTCCAAATTCTAGATTTGGTATCAGAGCTAAGATCAAAAGGGCACGATTCCTGAGGACACACAGGCATGATTCCTGAGGATGCACGGTGACTGGCTAGCGAGAATGCTAGGCATGCATCTCGAGGAGCTGGCGATCAGATTGAGGAGGTGGTAGAGCTGGGCATAGATTTTGAGGTGACACATGGCAGAGCAGTCGTAGAGCGAACAGCTGATGTGGACATGCAGATCGAGGTGCTGATGTGGATGCTAAGGTGGCGGCAGCTGACATGTGGCGAGTGCTGACAAAGCGCTAACATGGCGCTGATGTGGCGATCGACATGGCAAGCTGAGCGTGTGCGATGGCAAAAATTAGTTTGTCCACATGGCGGATGTGGATTCATCTGAGAGTGACACATGGCGATCGCGAATTGGCCAAGGAGCAAGCATCGTGGTGAGGAGCGATTGCCCGAAGGCAATCGATAGTTTATTTGCCTTCATGCATATTTGAAGGCTTCTCAGCCTTCTTCCCACTGCATGTGGGATAAAACTTCTTATTTAAAAAAAAAAAAATTTGCCCAACGATAGTTTTAAGGAACCGCCCATTCCTTTCTACTCCAGCCGAAGGGCGTAGTGCAGTCGGCTGAGTCTCTGGCTTGCGGAGGAGAGGTCCCGGGGTCGATTCCCATCGGGGTAAAAAAAACAATTTTGTTTATTTTTTTTGGAATCATGGATGCTGGTGAATATACAACGGCAACCGTCCCCTTTGGTTTCACCGGCGCCACATGGTGTAGCGGCTAGTCGCTGCGGGTAGAACGCAGAGGTCCTGCGTTCAAATCCCGTCGGGGATTTCACGACGAACAAAAAAAAAGTTTTTTTTATTTAATTCTTTTTTATTTTGTTTTTAAAAGTTTTTTAAAAAAAATTTAATGTTTTTTATTTATATTTTTTATCAAGTTTTTTAAAATAAAATTTTATTTAAAAAACTAATTTAAAAAATATATAAAAAAATGTTAAAAAAAAAAATTTAAGGGACTTTTTTAACAAATTTTGAAAAATTATTTTTTTTAAAAAGGGGTGAAAAGTTTTTTTAGCATAATTATTGTAACCCAGTGCATGTGGTGAAATTTGTGAGTAGATGATTCGATCATCTGGATGCTATTATGCATTGCTCTTTCTGTTGAGAAGAGAGACTACTGATTCCTTTGACAGGAAAGTCCAACAGAGTGGACTTCATAATGTGTTTTTTCAGTTGGAAAACCAAGTAATTGCACATCAGGGAAAACTAGATTCTGGATACGAGGCAGATTTAGAAGATAATATCTTCGGGTAAAGAGTAGTGGAATTCAAGACAGTTGAGACAGTACCTGAAGGATAATCAAGTGACAGTTATACTCCTGTAGTGCCTGAAGTTGAAACGAGTGAGAGTTATACACCTCGCTATCCTGATCCAGAACCAGCAGAAGCAAAAGCAAAGAAAAAAGAACTAGTGGAGGTGAAACCTGCAATTGAAGAATGAGTTGTTATCAAAAGGCATATTGAGCTAACAGTAGCAGAAAAAGAAGTCATTATCATCAGTGACGATGAAGTTGAAAACTTCACTTTTCCAATTTTTGGAAATCCTCAAGAAGAAGAACGCCAAATCAGTGAGAATTTTAAGAAAGCTAGATTTGATTTAAATCAGTAAATCAGTAATCTATTTTGTACTTATTTGTTTAGCTTGTTTGAAGTTGAAATAAAAGTTGCTTTCTAAAATGGCTTCCAATACTAGTTTACCAATCCCTGAATTCAATGGTAGTGATTACGAGTATTGGTCAATTAAAATGCAAACTCTGTTGATTGGCAAAGGTCTTTGGGATATGATTGAAGAGGGATATACTGAACCTTTAGCTTTTGAGTGGGTAGTTTTGAGTGGTGCTGATAAAAGGGCTAGAAAAGAAGCACAGAAGAATAATTCTTTTTCCCTTTATCACATTCACGCCGTCCTTGATAAAAGTATTTTCCCTAGAATAGCTTCTTTTAAAACTGTTGAATCTGCTTGGAAAGATTTACAAGATAGTTATAGGGGTAGTGACCAAATCAAACAAGTTAAACTCCAAACCTTGAAAAGAGAGTTTGAAACTCTTAAAATGCAAGAAAATAAAAAGGTTGGTGATTACTGCGTGCGTGTGAAAGCCGTAGTAGATAAGATGGTCACTTTAGGAGAAGATGTAAAGCCTGAAGTTATAGTGAAGAAAGTGTTGAGAACACTTCTTCCTAAGTGGAATTTAGTAGCCATCATTATAGAGGAATCTAAAGACCTAACTTCTCTCTCTTTTGAAACCCTCATTGGCTCACTTCTCTCACATGAGGAGAGATTACAGCCATCTCCTTCCATAAGTTACAGAGGAGATGATAAAGCCTTTGCTTTTCAAGAAGGTAGAGGTAGAGGTCATGGTAGAGGAAAGTCTAGAGGAAGATGCAAAAATAATCAAAGAGGTGGAACTCCTAATAGAGGAGGAAATCAGAACAGAGGAGGATTCTCCAACAACAGTGAACAACAATAGAATAGAGGAGGAAAACAAAATAGAGGGAAACAATCAGGCAGAGGTAAATGAGGAGATAAGTCAAAACAATCTTGCTACAATTGTGGCAAACTTGGCCATTATGCTCGTGACTATTGGATTAAGACTTCACAGGGAGCTAGTAGGAGCCAGAGCAGTCAGTTTGGAAACTTTGGAGAAGAGGAAGAGGCTACAAATCTCTTTCTCTCATATGTTCAAGCAGATCAAAACATGAATGATACATGGATCTTGGACACTGGGTGTTCAAACCATATGAGTGGCAAAGAAGAGCTCTTTGTTACTCTAAATTCCTCCTACAAATCCAACATCAAATTGGGAGATGATAAATCATTGGCAGTAGAAGGCATTGGAGCTATGGAAGTTCCAACTAAAGGAGTCAAACAAGTAAGTGATATCTATTATACACCCCATCTCCAACATAATCTTTTAAGTGCTGGAAAATTTTTAGAAAAGAACTACAAGTTGCTTTTTGATGAGGGTAAATGCACTATTTTTGATAAAAATAACAATAATAGAATCATTACTCAAGTGCCAATGTCAAAGAATAGATTGTTTCCTTTAAATTTTGGTCAGCCAGGGGGAGATAAGTTAGCAAGTGTTGCTATTTCCAATCCAAGTGTTCTATGGCACTTGAGATATGGCCATTTGAATTCTGCTAGTTTGAAAATGCTAACTTCCCAAGCCATGGTCACTGGACTTCCTAAAGTTCAGGATGGTAAAGAAGTCTGTGAAGGGTGTGCTCTTGAAAAGCATACCAGATCAAATTTTCCTCATGGACAAGCATGGCGGGCCAGCTATCCACTCTAGCTAGTGCATACCGACATCTGTGGTCCGATGCGAGACACAGTCCTGGGTAACAACTCTTACTTTCTACTCTTTATTGATGATTATACTAGAATGTGTTGGATATATTTTTTGAAACATAAGGATGAAGCATATGAATGTTTTCTTGATTTCAAAACAAGAGTTGAAAGTGAAAGTGGACATTTTGTAAAATGTCTTCGATCAGATAGAGGAGGGGAATATTCCTCTAATAAGTTTATGAATTTTTGTAAGCAACATGGCATTAAGAGGCAGTTCACTGCTGCCTACACTCCATAGAAGAATGGTGTTGCAGAGAGGAAGAATCACACCATTGTGGATATGGCAAGGTCTATGCTTCAGATGAAGCATTTGACTTATTCATATTGGGCAGATGCAGCCAAGACCAATGTGTATACCTTGAACAGAAGTCCTACTTCAAGTTTGGAAGGACAGACACCTTACCAAGCATGGTATGGTAAAAAGCCAAATGTTAAGCATTTCAAAGAGTTTGGCTCATTGGCCTATTCTCACATTCCTGATGAGCTTAGGAAGAAGCTCGATCCAAAGAGTCAGGCATGTATCTTTGTCAGATACTGTGAGAATACAAAAGCTTACAGACTCTATAATCCCAGGACTAGAAATCTTGTGATATCCAGGTATATGATTTTTTATGAAGGGGGAGAATGGGGTAAGCCTCAAATATTCAATGATGTTGAATCCACTGATGTAGTTTCTTAGCAGGTGCAACCACAGACACCACAGAAAGGAAAACAGTCTCCTCCAACACCACAAAAAGGAAAGCAGTCTCCTCCAACAAGACCAAGTTCGTCTTCTGATTCTTCTTCTTCACCAAGTCCTTCTCCACAGCGAACTGTACGTTCCTCACCAATGGACATTGATTCTCCATCCAAAGGTAAGAGAACTCTACAGTATCATCCATCATCTCAAATGTTCGATAAAAATTTTTAAATAAGATACACTAGGAGTCAAGCTAGTGAAATGGATTCTGTTTTACATAGATTAGAAAGTATGCACTTGTATGGTGATGATGTCTCCCAGCAGGAACCTAGGGGAGATCAAGTTAACTATGCTTTGTTAACTAGTGCACAACTTGAACCTTCTAGTTATGAGAATGCATGTACTCAAAAAATATGGCAAGATGCCATGAAAGAGGAGATAACCTCTATAAAAAACAATGACACTTGGGAGCTGGTAAAGCTTCCTAAAGGCAAGAAATGTGTTGGATGTAAGTGGGTCTACAAGACCAAGTTTAATGTTGATGGTAGCATTGAAAGGCACAAGGCGAGACTAGTTGCAAAGGGATTCACTCAGAAATATGGAATTGATTATGAAGAGACTTTTGCTCCTGTAGCTAGATAGGAGACTATTAGAATAGTTCTTGCCTTAGCTGCAAATAAGGGATGAAAAGTTCAACACATGGATGTGAAAAGTGCATTTCTAAATGGTTACTTGAAAGAAGAAGTGTATGTTGAGCAACCACAAGGATTTGAAGAGAAAAACAAGGAACATCTTTTTTACAAATTGAAGAAGGCACTTTATGGCCTCAAGCAAGCACCACGAGCTTGGTACTCACGCATTGATGGGTACTTCAAAGAATTTGGGTTCACCAGAAGTAGAAATGAACCCACCCTTTACTACCTCCAACAAGGAAATGACATCCTCATAGTTTTCTTGTATGTGGATGATCTCATATTCATGGGTAGTAATGAAAAACTAAATATGAAGTTCAAACACTCCATGATGGAGCAGTTTGAGATGAAGGATCTTGGTTTAATGCACTACTTCCTTGGAATGGAGGTTCATCAGTCAAATACAGGGATCTTCATCTATCAACATAAGTATTTTTAGGATATTCTTAAGAAGTTTGCTATGGAGCAGTGCAAACCAGTTGCAACTCCAGTTGGACATGGTATCCAATTAAGCAAAGATGATGGAGCATCAAAAGTTGACGTGACCACTTTCAAAAGCATGGTTGGGAGTTTGATGTTTCTCGCCAACACCAGACCTAATATACAGTATGTTGTTTCTCTTGTCTCTCGATTTATGTCTAATCCTTCTGAGTTGCATTTGCAAGCGACTAAGAGAATTCTTAGATATGTAAAGGGTACATGGGATTTTGGGATCCATTACCAGAAATGTAACACTATCAAGCTTGTAGGCTTCAGTGATAGTGATTGGGGTAGTAACATTGATGACAAAAAATCAACCTCAAGGAACTATTTTAGTCTGGGATCAGGACTAATAACTTGGAGTTCCAAGAAGCAGATAGTAGTAGCACTATCTTCAATAGAAGCTGAGTATATAGCGATCACTCATGCTAGTACTCAAGCTCTATGGCTATGAAAGGTATTAGAAGAACTTGGAGAGCAGCAAAGTGGTCCAACAAGGATATTCTGTGACAAAATTAGTGCCATTCAGTTGGCATACAATCCTGTACACCATAGTAGATCCAAGCATTTTGATATGAAGTACCACTTCATCAGAGATATGGTGGAAACTGAAACTGTTGAGCTTCACTATTGCCCCACTTTGGAAAATGTTGCGGACATCTTCACCAAGGCACCGGCTAAAGCTCAATTTGTAAAGCTGAGAGACCGTATTGTCAGACCTCTCAACTTTAAGGGGGAGAATGTAGCAGTGTGAATACAAGGTTTAGGTTTAGTTGTCGGCAAGGTTATATTGTCGACATATTTGTTTTTAATTAATTTCTCTCTTCTTCCCCTTATCCCTCCATTTCCTCCATTATTCCCTCTTCCTCCTTATCCCTCCAACTCCCTTTCCCCTTATTCCTCCAACCTCCCTTCCTTTCCTCTCCGTCGACTTCCTCCCTATCCTCTCCGTATATATTAGTGAGCATTTCCTATGGTTGATGGTTGTAATAGCTCTGCACGAATTTTAATATTAATTTTGATTTATTTAGTTAATTTTCATTTTACCTCCTTGTCCAAATTCTAGAATTGTCATCTATGAAGAACCCCTCATTCATCCCCACTGGAAATAGATGGTGACCTGAATGTTGAGGTTGAAGATAGGCCATTTTTGTCTCATATTCATAGTCACTATCATCTATGAAGAACCCCTCATTCCTACCCACTAGAACTGAATAGTGACCTAAATATTGAGGTCCAATATAGGCCATTTAAATATGATATTTATAGTCATTGTAATCTATGAAGAATATATTATCTATTTCCACTAGCCCTGCACTGTGATGTGCATGTCTAGGCCCAAGGTAGGCAATCTTAGTCAAATATTCTGACTCATAGCCATTCTCATCTATGATATATCCATATTTTGTGTTTGTTTACCAAGCGAGGTGATGTAAATACTGAGGCCCATGATAGGCCAATCCAGCTTCATACTCAGATTTACTTGTGACATACTCATTATCTTCTTACTCATAGCCATAGCCTGGCTCATCCTCCCATAGGATGATTTCTTATGGACTCGCTTTGAGATTGAAATTTGGATGATCCTCATTGGCTAGTTCTATATTGATCATAGCCACCCATATATCACTCAAGTAGCTTATGTTTAGTTGATAGGAATTCCATTCAATGTATTCCCTAAACCTTAAGCTTAGCCTATCTACAACTACTGGAAATGAATTAGTGTGGCTTTAGATGTGATATCCTAGGCTAGACCTATCAGTAGGTAACTGATATGGTGGTTCCAGTGGGTTTTGTCGCCCTTGCTCATATAGACCCAAACCATAGCCATGCCAATGGTTGCATTCAAAGTATATTTGAGTAAATTCAGGATTGAACAAGTAATGAACATTCATGGTGAATGGATCATCCTAATCCTCTTTGATGTCAGAAGCATCATGGGCATATTCCAAACCAACATATATAAAGTTTGTTTGGTTAGGGGGAATCTGTAATGGAACCACTATCCCTGTTGCCAATTTTGGGACTCTTGGTTGTCCCATGTCTTGTGCAGAGTTTATAATGGGTGTGAAAGTCACATTATACACAAGATATTCACCTAACCCTATGTTAGCTAGGTAAACTATCACTTGAGATGAAAATAATGTTGATGATGATGCAGGCGAGGCGGGTTGAGACACCTACTTGCCTATGTCTTGGGAATATTTCTCCTCCATGGGATTTGTAATTTTTGCTACTACTATGGTTGGAAGTTCCTTAGGTATTTTCTCCACTAAGGGTGATTTTAATTTTTGAAAGTCTTTTGTTTTAGATGTTGTTGGTTTCTCAGAAGTACTAGTAGCTTGAGAATCTAGAGGTGGTACCGATGTGGATGGGTCACGTCACACTGATTTGTAATTGCTTCTTGGCTATGTCATAGGGGATGAAGACCTTATGTATAGGTGTGTTCATGGAAGGATAAAATCCATCAACAAGTTGACCTGATGCATGTATTTAAATGGCTCTTCATCTGATAAAACCATATGTACTTTTCCCTCATGCACATACTTGATGCATTGGTACAAGATTGAGGGAATGCACTGCATGTCCCTAATCCAGTGATACCCTAGGAGGATGTTGTACTGCATTACCCCCTCCAACATATGAAACATCATAGGGATGGTCTTATGCCCTACCTTTATAGGTAGCATGATTGTACCCACTGTGGATCATAGTGCATCATTGAAATATCTCAATGTATAGGAGGTAGAAATGATGTTTGACCTAGGTATTTTCAAGTGCCTCATAGCTTTTTTTGTGATTATATTAATTAACAAGCCTATGTCGATCAGGACCCAATTGAAAGGTATGTCATTGATAGATACAATGATATGTAGAGGTGGGTCTTCTATGGTTGTAGGTACTACCTTGATTTTATGATCGAATAAATGGATCACAGGCTCTTAACACTGTTGGACCTACCCCATAAATTTTGTGAACACATCAGGGTTCTAGGGCTATAACTCAATCGATCTTAGGATTTTTATTAAAGTCTCCCTATGTTTGAGGGACTTTTGAATGATCTCATAGATTGATAACTTTTTTGGTGTCATTTGGATATTTTACACAAGTCTTCTCTAGACAGTTACCATAGGTTGTGTTGGCAGATATCGAGGATTATTTTGCACCTGCCTCTATTGAGGTGTAGCCATGATATGAATAGGAGCCACTAGAGGCTATTTTTGGTTGTATCATTGGCTCCTTATCACCACATTGACTATTTCAACCATTCTAATGAATCCCTAAGTGGGAGCTTCAACTTGGACTTGGTTTACTTGAACACCTTGATCTCTGGGGACCTCATGATTAGGTAACAAGTTTATGAATATACCCATGTATCTATTGTCGGGTTCTAATGGATTATCAAATTTTAGCTCACCCTTATCAATCAAGCTTTGTACAACATTCTTAAAACCGATACATGCTTTGATATCATGCCCTTGTTGTCGATGATATGGGCAATAGTGATCTTCCCTATATCCCATGGGCTTGGGATGGTTAGGGTCAATAAGTTGTAGCTCAAGTAACCTGAGTCTCTGTGCCTCGCTCAATTGATTGAATATCAATTGCATTGACTCTGATAAATGTGTGTTGTAGTGAGGTGTTCGACGTTGCTTTTTTCAACCTTGATTATTATTCTATTTGTAATTGGTTGATGGGGGTTGAGCTTGATAGTTCTAAGGTTGTTGGCTATTCCCTCCTTTCAGAAAATTTAGCACAACCTGATTGACTTGAGCAGGATTGGCCTACTTTTGTTTATTCTTATTGTTGTGGTTATTATTGTTTCAATTCTTTTTTTTTTGGATCTTAATATCTCCTTCTTCAACCTTGATGTCTTCTATTAGCTTAGTTTGAGCCAAGGCTTTCTCGAATGTTTCATACCATTATAGTTGCAATAGCAATAAGATGTGCTTTGCACAACTCTTGGTAAACATCTGAGTGAGTTCTATAGTGGGAACAAAAAATGGTAGTTTCACCATCACCTTTCTCCATCTATTCCTATAGTCCATTACTGGCTCGTCATCGTATTGCTTTAGGTTTTCCAAGTCGAACAAGTTTGCTTTCTTCTTGATGCCAAAAGAAAAGCATTCAAGAAATGCATTCACCAGTTGCTCAAAACTAATGATGTTGTGCTTAGGTAGTTGGTTGAAACATTCATTTCCTATGCTCAATAACATCATGATGAAAGTTCTTAGCATTAGGGCATCATTATGTTCAATTTGGAAACGCGTTCATAAAATTGGTGACATGTTCTTGCGTGTATTCCTCTCCTTTAAATTTATCTAACCTAGGCATCTCAAAGTGCCTAGGATATGCAAGAGTCGGTATCGAAGGGTACATAGGTTGATTTTGTATCTTACTCAATGTTGGATTTTGCCCAACCACATCCTTTTTCTTGAGATATTTGACTCTCTCAGTGAGTATCTTATATGCCTTCGAAGAAATGATCTCATGTTCTTGAAGGTTTACTTGCGATGTTCAGGGAGGTAATCTGGTGTATTCTTGGTTTGGGCATTTATATTCATCCCCCATGACTACGGATGAAGGTTTAAGATATGTCTTCTCCTGATCTTCCATCCCTGCCTGTTCTTTATTATGTTGCCTCTGTTCTAGATCTAGGCCTTGTTGCCACTTTAAGGTATGGTGAGTGTGCCCATATTCTTTTCTAGTGCATCTATCATGCTAATAATTGGCACATCTATCAAGTTGGTAATGCTCACCGCCTATGTGCAAGTTGGCCCAGGCCAACCTATATACTTGCTCTTCGTTCTCTATCTATTCCTCTCTTAATTGTTGTTCTTGAAGGTGCAAACATCATTTTGTGTTTTTTCTCTTACTCGAGGGCTTATAAACACTCTTGCTCTATGCACAATACTTCCTCCTTGTCTTGGAGTAGCTTTTTATGATATTGCACATCCTCCTATAGCCTACGCACGTGGTCAAACCGATCTACCACTAAAGGTCTATGGATTTGTAAATTCATGCAAGATTCCTAATGGATAGGCCTCTTGTAGAGGCTCTTGCTATGTTTTTGCCCTTGTCTATTAGGGCAACTTGATCTGTATAGATTAACCTATGTTTTGTACCCCAATGGTCGTAGGTAGTGCACATGCTGTAGGGATGCTTTGAGGCTTCCCCTAGTTCATTAGTGTATCTTATATTTTTATGGCTACATGAAATTCCTGAGATAGAATGTGCAGTAGAAATGCTTCTTTGAGTTGATCTCGAGATAACTCGATCCAACTCATCAAGTTTTTTGGACTTCCATGGTTTATCCCATGGATTCCCATTAGCCCTAATAATATCATGATCTATGGGTATCCTCCCATATTTAGGGAGGCTAGGAGGTGCTCTGGGTATGCAACTAGATGCAGCCCTTGTATTTTTATCCTCAGTGGGATGATCTAGCCTTTTAATGTGTCATGTGATGATTGGGGCCTTGCAACCCCCTCATGTATGTGTGATTATTTGGGCTTTGAGGCCCCCTCATGTCTATGTGAGTATTGAGGCCTCAAGCCCTCCTCATTTCTATGTGAATATTGGGTCCTTGATGCCCCCTCATGCCTATGTGAGAATTGGGGCCTTGAAGCCCCTTCATGCCTACTGTGAGAGGAACCTCGATATGGCTCTCTAGCTGGGGTTTTTTGAGGAGTCCCCCATGGGTTAAGTTATCGCTCATAAGGCTCACTGAACTTCATTCAGTTACGTTGTGTGTGAATGGCTCAACTTCATTGTAATTATGGTTGTGCGAAGCGTCAGCTTCTACCTTGATGTTGGACTGAGGGTAGTTGCTCCGCGTGTAGACCATAACAATTATGAGTTATCTTTTTATGTATTTTTTAGAATACACAAACAAAGTAAACAGGTGTTTATCTCTTTTAAGTTTTCTTGATGTTCCTAGACTGGTTCAGTGTATTTTTAGATTTTTTGATAGCTACAATCTAACTCTCATTGTGTTTTGCATTTCATTGATGATATACTTAGATTATTTAAGTGGATTTCACCTGTATACTCATAGATCGACAATCGACAGTGAAATTCATGATCATGTTATCCAACCAAAAGGTGTGGTGATGAAGTCCACACCCGATCAGGGAGCACAAGTCCTCCCGGTCCTCACCCAGTTCACCCGTAGTCGGTGATATACCTCTCTAAAGAGAAATACATGCTATATCCCATGGGTTATGACAAATCTTGGAAACCAATATTGCCCAATATAAAAAGGTTCACGATATTTGAGATAACCAGTGGATATGAATGCCATCGTCATTGAACTATACTAGTGGATGGTGATGAAGCCCACCTCACTAGAGTTTAAATGAATCATGGTGTGTGAGTGTTATTTTTAGATTTTTGCATAAATAAAAATAATGCATCATGAAGCACTCATTCTCTTTCCTACATGCCTAAAAAGAAACATTTTATTTTTAGAAAAATGCATGTCTAATTGATTCCATGACTTTCAGAGAATGCATTTTTATTTTATGAAACAATGGCCTCTAGTTGGGCCCCATGCAAGCAAGCTCTACAATAAAAACCTAGACCACTGGAGACTAGGGCGGATCTAAAACTAGAGGTCCATTGTTTCTAGCAGCAACTAGAAGAAAAATTAGAAAACTAAGAAGCTTTATGCATTTTGCTTTTAATGTTTTTCTATGCTTTCCTAATTAAAATAATATTTTACCTACTTTATTGTGGAAATAAATTATAGATAGAGAAAGAAAAAATAGTAGAGAGTTTCGCAAACCTAAAATCCACACCTGATGAAGCACAGTATGACCTCTATTGTTGTTTTTATGTTGGCTACTATCGCTCAGGGCAACCACTACTGGTCGCTATTTTCAAAAGTAGCCTTTGTCTGCTAGTTACTGTAACTAAGAGCAGCTAGACCTGCACATAGAAAACACACAAAATATCAGCAAATTAGCCAAAAAAAAATTGGGTGGGTGTCCCACCATGATCACCATCTATACGACCCCAGGAAGCTATACACCTAATCTACTTGCAGCATAATATCAAGTGAAAGAACCATAAATGCATAAAGAACATGAAAGTAACAAAGTAAAGAGATTTATTTTATTAATTCATTTGAAACTTTGGTTACAGATTGGTCCCTCTTAGGGATACCAATTTTTTTGATACAATGATTACAAATGGAAGTAACCCCCAAAAGGGGATGGTACACTTCGCAGGCCTCTCGAGCTCGAACACAAATTTTCTCAAGGGCTTACTGATGCCTTATTCTCACTTTCTCAGAGGTATCTAATATCATAGATTCTTTGAAAGTGTTTGGGAACCTATGATCTATGGTCAGGAAACAACATAGAATCATTATTAGCATATGTTGCCTCTCATGATGAGGCTCCTTTTTAAGATTTGCGAGGAATGATGTAAAAGCATAGTAAACGCATAATGATATAAAGACAAGCAGAAGTGCATCAATGACTTAGAAACTACTATAAAAATGCAATTAAAGGATAGATCTATGTTAATATTAACTAATAAAGCAAAAATAATGCTATGCTAAAAACTTGAGAAATAGTATCTCAAACCCTAGGCTATGCCTGCAAGCCACTATCAAGGATAGTGGCCATGAAATGAAACCTTCTTCCCCATGAACCATGGGTGGAAACATCCAATACTTCATTCAAATTTATGTTCAAGGGTTTCCTTCTTGTCCAAATATGGATTTGTGGTGAAGCCCGTGTGGAACTGAATGCTTGAAGGGTACGTTGTCATTTCTCAATTGGATAGCACTTCGTTATTCCTCAAGGGGATATGAAATTTTCTCTCCAATTTGCTCTCCACTTTTCTAGGACTTCACTGCATAAAAACTCAATTTTTTAGGATCCTTTGCTTGTTCTTGGTAGAATACATATGTAGACCTTCCAGATTCAGATCTAGATCCAGATCTTGGCTTCCTGGAGAATCCAAGATCCATATCTACATGTAATTTATCGTTATATGGGAAGGCTCAGTCACAAATTTGTGTGACAGGGGCAATCAAGAGAATATCTGGGAGATCCACACCAAAAACTTCTCATAAATAATGCAAGTGCAGTCAAACTACCTGATCTAAGCCTGTATTCATGGCTAGACTATGTTTTATTGCTAGTCATTGTCTAGAGCAGTGGCTAGCTATGGCCACTCTCAGCTTTAGTGGCCAGTGTTGGCGGCCACTCTGGTTGATAGCGGTCGAGCCTGAATGGTCTAGAACTACCCCTTTGGAGTGGTTAGGACCACTACTATCTCTTGGAAAGGTCCAAGATCAGTCATATGGTCTTTGGATGTGCCCATATGAGTAGTATCCTAAATGATGTGTTTTAGGTGTCTACACTTTCTATTCATACAATAAGACATAATAATAGGTTGTCTTTAGGTACCTCAACACTCTTATTACCTCTTGCTAGTGACTCTCCTTTTGCTTGGTCATGTGCCTTGCTAGAATCACCACTATATAAGTGATATTAGGTCTTATGTTAGTAATGTAAATGAGACTACCAACTAGCCTTCTGTAGATTATTGCATCTACCTCTGGTGTGTCAGCATCCATGGCAAGTTTCAAATTTGATTCCATTGGTTTTTTCACAAGGCATGAATCTTTGATTTGAAACATCTCCAAATTATTGTTGATGTATTTCTCTTGGACCAAGAATATTTTACCATTTTCTTGAGTTACTTCTATGTCCAAATAGAATTTCATCAATCTCATATCATATATATCAAAGGTCTTTGCAAGCTCCTTTTTCACTGTGTTGATGATGTGTTCATTGTTACCCGTTAGAAGCATGTCATCTACTAATACTATGAGGTATGTGACTTTATCTTTATTGTGCTTAATGAACAGTGTTGCATCAATGTCTTGGTAATCACACGCTTCAAATTCAAGTTGCTTCATCCAATCTGATAGCTTGTTGAACTAAGCACAAGGGGATTGATTCAATCTATATAAAGACTTTCTAAGTTTGCATACCTTGTGATCTTATCCTACAATCTCAAAACCTTCTGGTTGTGCCATGTATATTTCTTCTACCAATTTTTCATTCAAGAAAGCAGTCTTTACATGTAATTGATGAATCTTCTAACATTATTGTGTAACTAAGGCTACAATAGTCCTAATTGTGGGCCATTTTTGTGATAGGTGTAAATATCTTAGTGTAGTCAATGCCTTGCTTTTGCATGAAACCTTTAACCAAATCTCACCTTGTATTTTTCAAGGATGCCATCTGATTTATACTTTTTTCTATACACCCATTTATTTTGAACTAACTTTGTTCCAAGTGGTCGATTGACTAACTCCCAAGTACCATTTTTTATCATAGATTCATACTCCTGGTTTATTTTATATCTTCAAATTACATGTTGATAACTTCTTGGTATGTGAGAGGTTCATTATCTAGAACAAGGTGCAGTTCTATAGGTTCCAGTTCCACAAGTAATGATTCATGCACTCTTGCTCTAAGGGTACCTCTTATGCTCATTTTGCTCACTTCATCTAGTTTGATGTTCTTTAAGAGATGGTGAGATTCATGAATTCCTCGAGTGGGGAGTAGTGTGGATGTCTCACCTACCTCAAATTTTTTGTCATGATATTGGAATGGATCATTAGGTATGAAGTATGTTGACGAAGATTGATGTAAAACAATACTTTTACCATGATCAACATTATTGTTTTAAGGGGTAGAAGGTGCAAAAGATACAGATATATGCTCAATTCATAGTTTGGTTCCTCTAGACTTGTGGTTTGAATTACATATTCTATATTTTTGAGTAACTTTTCAATGTATCCCTCCCAAAGGCTATAATTTGAACATCATATATGTTAGCATATTTTTATCTAGGCTAAATATTGTATCCCTTGGTATCCAATGTAACCAGTTGTTCTTCAATTTATATAAACACAACATCACATGTCATTCTCACTTTTCAGTGTGAAGAAATGAATACCTTGTAACCCTTTGGATCCATAGGGTATCCAACAAAGATACCTTTCATAGCTTGAGCTTCAAGTTTATTTTTGTGCTCTAGAATAATATGAGCATAATATATGGAGTTAAATGTTTTGAAGTGGCTGACGATGGGGAGTATCTAGTCCATTTTTCATGAGGTGACAGGTTGGGTTTTGAAGGACTCGCTATGTTGAGTACATGCATAGCAGTCTAGGTGGCTTTAGCTCAAAGATATGGAGGCACATTTTTATATAAAATAAGGGCATAGGCCATGTTCATAATTATCCTATTCATGCACTTGGTAATATCATTTTTTTGAGGTGTTCTTGGTATTATCAATTGATGTTTGATCTCATGTGAAGGAAAGTACTTTGTGAATATATTTGAGGTGTACTCACCACCATTGTCACTCTTGAAGGTCTTTATTCTACTACCTAATTCTCATTTTGTGCAAGGATTGAATGCTTTGAATAATTTAAAAGCTTCAAACTTCTCCAAAAATATTATCCATAGCTTATTTGAGAATTCATCGATGAAGGTGATGTAATACCTTTTGCCTTTTAATAAAGGAATAGACATTGACCTACAAATGTTTGAGTGAAATATCTCTAATGTTTGTATGGACTTCCACTGAATATTTAGAAAAAGCTATCAAGAGTATTTGGCAATGATGCATGCTTCATATTTGATGGGTTTGGAAGAGAAGTTTGGTAGTCCCTTGATGATGGACTCCATTTAACTCAATAAATCAAGTTTGACATGACCCATGAGAGCATGCCATAATACATCAACAAAATGTTTCTTGGGAATCATGGTGGAATTAAGTTCCATGTTAGCTTAAACAATATGAACTTCAAAAGCAAGATGTCTAGCAAGTCTAATGAGTTTTCCATCTAAGTAACTTGTCATGACCACTATTTTGAAGGGTGGATGAATGAATCAAAGAGTTTTATCTTTGGCAGTGACACTTAGATCAAATCCATGGTAGACGAGTATGGATAGTGACAACAAATTTTGCTTCAAAGTAGGGATGTAGAGAACATCAAGTATCCAAAAATTTGATAATCTAAGAATTTTCAATCAAACAGTTCCAAGTCCTTCAACTGGTTTAGAGGATTTTTTAGCCATGTGAATTACACCAAGTACTTCTGAGTTGAATTCTTCAATGAAGTCCTTGTTGAAATTCATGTGTTGGGTGGCTCCAGTATCCATGATCCATGAATAGCTAGTGGATGCTACATTGTGGGCAACTCCAATAGTTTGTAATATGGGATGATAAATTTCATAGACATCATATCTAGAATGTACCTCAATTAATGTTTTGGGATGGTCAAAAGATGGTGATATAGGTGTATGTGTGCTGATGATCTTGGCATCCATAAATTGAGCACTATGGAAAAAATATGGATCAAAGTCATCTTCATTTATATTATGTACACTATGCTTTTGAAATTGCTTTATATTGTGTGTGGTAGTTTGAAAATTAGTGGCATAGTGCCATTTTTTGTTACAATGTTTGCACATGAAATTTGAGTTACCAGATTCTTGAGAGGTACTAGACTATTTTATTTATCCTTTACTATGTTTTACTTGACTAGTTTGATGTAATGAGTGTTCATGTTGACCATTGTTAGAACCTTTTCCTTGTACTTTACGTCAACCACTATGTCAACCACGACTTTTGTTACCTTGACTATTTAAAAAAATTGTATCTTCATCCACCTAAAATTCTAAGTCACCAAGGTTGGAACTGATGAATTTTGTGTCAAAGGTTTTATCAAAATTAATGTTATTTTTTACTAAGGCTTCAAAGTTGAGATTTTTTAAGGTTCCACTAGTTGATAAATTGGCAAGTAAGTTCTTGTAGTCTAGAATGTGAAGATATGAATAAATGAGGAAAGCCCATGTGATACATTGATTCTTGAAGTGTTTATCAATGACTTGTTAAATAGGGCAAAGGAGGTTGATGGTGAAATTGGAGTGTCTTTTTTGTATATTTATTTGATTCATCCTGAGGACAAGATGAACAACTTCTAAGTCTGATTTGGTGTGAAAGTTTTTCTTGAAGACTTTAAGAATTGGCCATGTTATGGCATGCTTAGCTTCATCAATCAAATTATGAATGTGATATTCTATGACAAGTAGGATGTCAGTATAAATTCATTTATCATCTATCTTCCATTTTTCTAGGATAGAAACATCTATGGATGGTGTGGGATTTGCATCCAAATGGTTGTGCCATAGGTTCTCAAATTTTGTAGTTTTCTTAAGGCTTGTGAACCATTGATCTCAATTATACTTATCTTTGAGGGTACATCCAACATTTTTTTTGAAGTTGGAAGTCATTGTGACCTATGACACTACAAAGACCTAAGATATGTGTGTCAAGGTGTGAACAAGAAAAACATGACTAAGTGAGGTAAAATGTGTCAGTAAATAATGAGCCAAGTTATGACAATGAATGAATGTGATCCACTAGACCTTGCTCACCATCCAAGTAAAATCAATTTTATAAACGATGAATTTTTACAAGTGGCTATGAGTCTTGATGCAATAGGATGATGATGTGGCTAAAGTTGAAGTACTAAAAAATAAATTTTGTGGCCCAAATTGAAATGCTCCAAATGAATGTAAAATATAATATCTCCAACAGATGAATGTGTAGGTCAATATATCCAACACTAGATTACATAACTAAATACCAAAGTGTAGGATGTGCAAAACTAGTAACCTCAATCTTATGACTGCAAGTAGGTGAGATGTTGAAAGTTGGAGAAGTATAACAAGCTTATCTAAAATTAAGGCCTTCACTTGGATGCCCACATACAGACACTTGGTGATAAAATTCAATCCATGATGGAGCCCAAGTCCTACCAATCCTCACCCAATTTATTATGGTTAGTGATATACTCTCTAAAGAGTAGTACGTGCTCTATTCCATAGCTATGATGAATATTAGATCGATTTAATTTTAATATTGATTAAGAGTTTTTAGTTTTTTGAGCATAGGTAAAAGGATGATCTCTTTCTAAATGTTTGTGGGTATGTATAATCTCTTTCACTATGTATTCTCATTAAGTCCAGTTTAGCTTTGACTTATAGGGCCTTTAATGCATATTTTCCACCACCAAGGAAGTGGCACCTTGTCACGAGGCTAGGTTGTGGAATGAGTCATCATATGCATTCCTTTTATGGATGATGCAAATATGTAAATTGATTTTCAATGAAAGAAAGTAAATGAAAACTAAAAATAGACTTAGATTGTATATGGAGTGCTACTACAATGCTAATGTGGTAGTATGTATATTAGGTGTGATCCACAAGTGGAATCATTTTTATAAATGAGGGCTATAAGTTAGCCAAAAGCAATGTGGAAAATTTTGTAAGCCACTTATACAAGTACAATGGAGAGGCTAGAATCCTATTGTGTTGTTAAAAAAATACAGTTATTTTACACAGAGTTTTATTTGACTATATGGTTGTGTAAAAATAAACATGGTTAGTTTACAAATAGGTCGTCGAACTCCATCAAATTTAGATTTTGGATATTGTATGGTTTTGTAAAAATGAACATGATCAATTTACATAGAGGCCGCCAAACTCAATCAGATCCAAATTTTAGATACTATATGGCTGTGTAAAAATGAACACAATCAGTTTACACAGAGGTCATCAAACTTGATCAGATCTAGATTTTGGATACCTGCAAACAGAGATACAAGCTAATATTTGTAATAAAATAAAATCTATGGAGGTTTTACGAAACCTCATACGACATCCTCATGCTCTCCTTCAACTCAATACATAAATTTGTGGAGAAGAGGAAGGGAATGCAATGCTTCTCCAAGCTTGGTTGTGGGAGGGGCAAACATCCAAGATTTGATACCACTTGTAGCAAGGATCAATGCTATATACCCAAGCTCAACCACATGAAACAAGAAAAAAGGAGGAGAATATTTTTGACAATGGAGAGAATGAAAAATCACATCTCTCCCTTTGTATTATGGAATTATATATTGAGAAAAAAGAGATTAGGTTTAGGGTTCCCAAATCCATATTACATGAAATTCAAATGAATATGAAATAAAATTACATATTAAAATAACCTATTCTAATGAGGTCTTATTAAAGCCTCATAACAATTAATTAGAAACTTAGCTAATAAACATGACCTTGTAGTATTAACATGTCTTCACAAGGAGATCCTCTATCATCATATCTATTCATTATCATGGCAAAGGTATTGGGTAGGAACTTGAAGAAGGCTAATAAAAATAGGTTTATAAGTGGACTTAAGGCTAGTAATAACATCAACATCACCCATCACAACTTTTTAGATGATAAAACCCTTTTTAGGAGGGCAAGGATAAACGAGGAAAAATCTTGGAATAACTTATTAAAGGAATAGAAAAGATCATCAGGGTAAAAATTTAATGGGACAAAATCCAAATTTTACTTCCTAAAAACCCCAACTAGAATCAAAGCAAATATAGCAAGTTGCTTCAAATAGAGGACGCTAATTTACCAACTTATCTAGGGATGCCCTTATTTTAGAGGAGAATGAGCATATAATTATGAAATCTAGTTATAAGTAAGGTTTAGAATAAACTAATGACATGGAAAGGTAGATGGTTATCATTAGCAAGAAGAGTGCAACTAATTAAATCAGTCTTAAAGGCCATTCCAACATATTATATGTTCTTGGATACTATGCCAAAATTGATAGAACAAAATTAATCTATATTTTACAATCATTTTTGTGGTCAGAATTACAAGATAAAAGAATTTTTTTGGGTGAAATGAAGCAAGGTTTGTGATGATAAAACTAGGGGAGGTCTCATTTTAAGAGTTCTTACAGAGACAAACTCATCTCTTAGGGGAAAATTTGTTGGATTTTTAGGCAAATTATCATAGGTTCCAATATCTAGGATCTTGAGTAGACTCAAATATTAGAGGAATCAATATTTTATATGGTCAAAATCAATGAAATTAACATTCATGAAACAAAATGGCCAATATCAATAACAACATGCATAAGCACACTTACAATATAATTGCTCAAAATATTGCATACAAGCTTCAATATTATTTGATTTATATTACAATATTTTTTAATCCATATCCATACATAAATATTTGTATCCATTATATAACCTTATAAATATGACTCTTCAATACTTGAATATTGCACTTCTCACAAAACTGGGAGATGCAATATTTTCTATTCCATACATAAGATAAATTTCTCATGTCCCTTGGCTTCATATCTTGCCACTTGTATACATGACTCTTGACTGTCTATTTACTTGCACACTTTACTTTATGAAACTTGCACACTCCTACACACACATTTTATTCTTTAAAACTTGCACACTTTCTTACTTTGCACACTTGCACACATTGTTAAATGCCACTTGTGCACATCCTACACATATACACATACATAAGGGGATATATAAATCACACTCCAAAACTATATACTCACACCCTATTATAATATTTACCTATTTACAATTGTATCATGAGGTACATTTAAATTTCTACCAAATAATGTAATATTCTCTAACAAAAGTAATTTGAAGATTGTACAAAGAGAGTCAAATATAATGGACAAGAATTCTTCTAAGTAAATATGTTGATCCCAATCACCCAAAATTAATATTTATTGCATTCTCACTACCAAATGGTTTTTATCTATGGAATGATTTTAAAAAATAATTGATTTAGTGATTAAATATCTAATATGGGTGGTGAAAATTGGAGAAAAAAATTCTATTTGGATGGATACTTGGTGCATTAAAAAACCACTCAATCGAGATCTAATTTTGAAACCATGGATAATATTATCTCAATATAAATGTGGTGATAGAATTTCAAACATTATGTACAAGGATTAGCAATGGAGATACAAATGGAAAGAATAGTTTTACATGTATACAAGATATTGATGCTAGGATGCAGTTGAGCAAAAATATAACAATGATTATTCTAAGGGGAGTTAAGGATAAGTTGATTTGGGAGTTGAATAGCTTAGGATACTACACAACAAGAAGTGGATATAATGTAAAGCACCAAAAAAATAGGAATATAGCAAAAATATGGAGAGATATTTGGGATAGCCCGAGAATTGTTAAATTTAAAATATTTGTTTGGCTAGTAGGTTATAGAAGAATTTCATCTTGGGATAACCTTATGAAAAGGGGTTTTTATGGTCCCTCAAAATGCATTTTTTGTAAAAAGTAGGAAGAGAGTATAAACCATCTCTTGGAGCATTGCTTAATAGTTTGGAAACCATGGCAAAGGATTCTTAATATGTTTTGTAAATGCATGGTGATGAATGGAAAATTTAAAGAATGGTTAAATCAATGGTAGAGCACTTTTGGAAGTGAGGTTTTACAAACAATCTAGTATATATCAAAAGATAGAATAATTTAAATTGTATGTCTAGAAAGGAATAGAAGAATATTTAAAGGAAGGAAAATCAAGTTAGTGGTAATGAAAAGAAAGATGTGTTTAGACATAGAGGAGTCTAAACTTAATATTATTTTATGAGTCTTCTATTACAATCTTTCTTTCTCCATATCCATACATGGAGCTTTGTCTCCATTATATAACATTATAAAGGTAACTCTTCAATACTTGAATATTGCACTCCTCACAAAACTAGGAGATGCAACCTTTTCTATTCCATACATAAGATAAATTTCTCATATCTCTTGGTTTCATATCTTACCACTTGTATACATGACTCTTGACTCTCTATTTACTTGCACACTTTACTCTATGAAACTTGCAAACTCCTACATGCACACTTGCACTATTTACTCTTTAACACTTTCACACTTTCTTACTCTACACACTTGTACACATTGTTACATGACACTTGTGCACATCCTACACATAGAAACATACATAAGGGAAAACATAAATCACACTCTAAAACTATATACTCACACCCTATTCTAATATTTATGTATTTACTACCCAGTGTTGTAGGTGAGTTGGAGAAGAGAGGGCAATCCTCCAAGGGAAGGTCCCATGTTCAAATCTCCACCCTACCAAAAAGCTAAATTGGGTATCTAAAATCCAATTGATAATGTTGGTGTGGGCAGGGTTGGGTGCGACCCTCGGGTGAATTTGACGATGTAAAACACCCTGTTCGTGGTCTCTTAGACCAAGGTGGCTCCGCTAGGGGTTTTTCGCTTAAAAATATATATATATATTTACGTATTTACAATCGTACCATGAGGTGTATTTTTTATTAGATGGATGAAGGAGTTTTGAAAGGATCTCCAAACCTTGTACAAAAGAGACTAAGCCCCACCCAAAAAGAGGGAGCCAAAATTACTTACATCCGGTAATAATCGAGGAATGACCAATCAAAGGAGTTACCCCTTCCAAAGCCAAACCAATACATAGGTAAGACCATACATAATTTAAAACTTAAAACAAATTGAAACCAAATCAGGATGTCAAAGATAACCAATCAAACATAGATCAGTAGTAGGACCTGAACCACGAACCGAGCCATGCACCAGTCCCATTCTCCCCCATGAGGTCATTGCTTTCCCAGGCCTGCCAGCCCATCAAGGCAAGAATTTCTTCCGCATTGGAGATTGTGGCTTGCAGGGAGGAAACAATAGCTTGGAGATATGAAATTTGGTGTGAAAACCCAAAATCAACAAGCGCCCCCAAGTTTTGCAGCCAAGTCATCAACAACAACTCGACCAGAGCAAAGCAAAGGCTAATTGTGTATGAGGTCATTATCGATAGAAGCAATATCCATCGGGAAATTATCCCACCACACCACTAAACCATTCTGAATAACTCCTTTGTTAGCCAATAGATCGATCGCTCGATTACCTTCCCTGTATGTATGCTTAAACTGAACCTCTTCCAGATTTTGGATGTATCTCTGAACTTCCAGAAGAAGGTTCAAAATAGTCCAGGTAGGATATTGAGTCCCTCTTGCCATATTTATAATATTAAGGGAGTCCCCTTCAATGATTAGTTTCCTACAACTTACAGAATCCAATAGAGAAACTCCTTGGAACAGGGCCTTGGCTTCGATGAAGTGATTGGTTTGATGGCCCATATTATCAGCAAAGGCTAAAATTATCAAGCCATCATGGTTCCTTACAATCCCTCCAATACCTACAGGACCCGAATTCCCTTTAGATGCACCATCGAAATTCAACTTCAGCCAACCAATTGGAGGTGGCTCCCACTTAACCCTAGCTCTGTTCGGAGGCACAACAGGTCTGACTAGTTGAGGATTGGCATTGAATCCAAGAGATCTCTCCACTGATCATTCCTACTCTATAGTCACAACATTCAGATTTAGGGTTCTAATGTTCTCCACGAAAAAAGAAATCGCCTGCAAAGCCACAACTTTAGCCGAATGAGCAACATCCTTAAACGCCCTTGAGTTTCTTTCCTTCCAAATCCACCACCAGATATGAGGAAGGCTAAATTTCCAAAACCAATGAAGGTGGAGAGATAGGAAGGGAGAAACCCATTGGGTCAACACATCCTCTAGGCTGTTCGAAAACACCCATTGGATGTTCAAATATTTGAAAAAGTAGCTAAAAACCTCCTGCGAGAAAGGACAACTAAAAAGAAGATGGAGTGGGGATTCCTCTGCATTTTTGCACAAGAAACAAGCATTAGGTAAAATCATACCTCTTTTTTTGAGATTGTCTAAAGTTAGAAATTTTCCTTGTACGACTAGCCAGAAGAAAATGTTGATTTTTGGAGTCAGTCCTTTCAGCCAAATTTTATCTATCAAAAACCAAGGATCAAAAGGACCATCTACTACTAAATAAGCTGATTTGATAGAGAATTTCCCATCCTTCTCTAATCCCTAGATGAATCTATCCAAAATTTCTCTTCTAGGAATTATAATCCATTTAATGATATTGAAAATTTCATCAAATGCCCTCCTTTCCTCCACCAAAAGTCCTAGGAAGTCAAATGGTTTCCATCGGGGGTGGTCTTCAATCCTTTCAATGAAATCACAAACCTTATTCCCCTAGAAATGATCTATAATTGGTTTGACTAAAGCCAACTCTAATCTTGACTCTAGTGGAACCTCAATCGCCCACACGTCACTCTAGAAGTCGACAAACCTACCATCTCCCAAACACCACCTACCCCCTCTATGGATATCCGATCTGCACCATATCAGGCTAGACCAGAAAGTTGAACCCTAGAGGGGTAATGGGTCTCTAATAAACTGCTTCCCATCATTTAGGTATTTGGCTTTGACAATATCAACCCATCCCACTTTCTCCTCTTGAACCAGTCTCCAACCCTGCTTGGCAACAAGAGCTTTGTTCATGGATTTCAATCTTCTAAGGCCTAAACCACCCTCCTCCTTCTTGCTGCATACTTGGTCCCATGCCACTAGATGAAATTTATTTTTCTCACTTGCTCCTGACCAAAGAAATGAGTGTTGGATCTATTCTATTCTTTCAAGAATCTTACCCGAGATTCGAAATAGAGAAAGGAAATATACCAAGATGCTTTGAAGGGTGGCCTTAACTAACATCACTTTTCCTGCTTGGCTTAGGAGAGCCCCTTTCCAACTTGCAAGCTTTCTCTAGACACGCTCCACAACCGGTTCCCATAAGGATGATCTTGAAGCCCCAAAAAACATTGGCATCCCTAGGTAGGCTGAAGGGAGAGACCCAATATTACATCCCAGAATATCCGTAATCCTCAACTGCCTTGTTGGAGGAGTATTGAAGAAAAAAATAACACTTTTCTTGAAATTAACCTTCTGACCCATCGCCTGTTCATAATCTTCCAGAATACTTCTAACTGATTTTGCTTGTAAAATTGAAGCTTGAAAGGACATAAGAGTATCATTGACAAATTGATGATGGGATATGGGACTGATGGGCATAGCCGACTTAAGGCCTACAATAGAATAATCAGCTTTGATGGCCCACCCCAGAGATTTCTACCAACAAAATAAAAAGGTATGGGGACAACGGATCTCCTTGATGAATTCCCTTACAACTCTTGAAATATCCTATCGGAGAGCCATTCACCAGAACCGAGAACTTGGCTGAAGAGACACATGATTTGATCAAACTTATCCACTCCTAACTAAAGCTAAATTTATGCAAGACTTTGAAGAGAAACTCCCAATCAACCCTATCGTAAGCTTTGTTCATATCCAGCTTGAGCAAGGTCCCAAAATTACCGCTTTTGGTCATCGAATGGATGATTTCATGGACTGCAATGATTCCATCCAAAATTTGCCTCCCAACCACAAAACCACTCTACGAGATATCAATGATGCCTGGTAATAAAAGTTTCAATCTATTCGCCAAGGTCTTCATCAAAATTTTAAAAATAGTATTGCACAGACTGATAGGCCTATAAGCTACAAAATCCTTAGCATCAACCATTTTAGGGATAAGCACCAAAAATGTAGAGTTGACATCTGAAGGGATCCATTTCAAAGACTGAACATCTCTGATGGCATCACAGATCTCCGACCCCAAAATATGCCAAAATTTCTAAAAATATATTGGGGAAACCCATCAAGTCCCGGTGCTTTGAGCCCACCCATTGCAAAAATTACTTTACTAATTTCATCATCTAAAAATAGAGTATCCAAAATATTATTCATATCTACAGAGACCAAAGGTGGTATGTTATTCAGTAAGTGAGCTTCAACCTATTGATTTTTTGTTGATGTGGAACACAAGAGGTCCTTAAAAAAATTCATTGCCTTGGATCTAATCTCTTCGATGTCTTCAGAGAGTTCTCCATTTGCTTTTGTAATCACCCTGATCCTATTGTTACTCCTATGCCTCAGCATAGTGGAGTGAAAATTTTTTGTGTTTCGATCACCCTCCTTAAGCCACAGGGCCCTAGCTTTCTACCTCCACATAATTTCTTCCCCTACCAAAATATTATGGAGCTCTGTGAGAATAGATAGTTCTTGCCTCTTTAATTCCATAGAGTAACCCTGAGTTTCGGCTATCTGCTCAACCTCCTACAATTGGTTGCGAATATCCATCTTTCTGGCGATAATATTTCCAAAAACCTGCTTATTCCAATCCTTCAACTTAGCCTTTATAAATCTCAACTTGGAGGCTATTTGTGCCATTCGAGAACCTAAAAACCTATGACTCCACCATTCCTCAATGTTGGATTCTAGACTAGGGTGTTGAAGCCACATTGCTTCAAATATAAATGGTTAAGGAAAGAAGGTCGAATCATGTGTCTTCTCAAGCAAAATTGGATTATGATCTGAGGCCAGCTTAGGGAGAGAGCATAAGGATTCATCACCAAAAAATGGGATACCTTCTTTAGACACTAGTATTCTGTCTATCCTAATTTGAATATTTTTACTCCCAATTCGCATGTTACTACATGTAAATCTTGACCCTTTCAGGTCCAAATCCATTAGCTCGTGGGAGTAAATAAAAGAGGTAAATTCATCCATGCTACTGAGCACTGGGGTTCCTCCTTTTTTATCATACGTATATAAGGGTGTATTGAAATCTCCTACCAAAATTCAGACCTCTCCTTTAAAACGTTCTCTCATAGAACCAAGGAAATCTCAAAGAAGGGTTCTAGAGGATATTGAATTTGGGATGTAAATATTCAAGGTTATCCATTAAAATCCCGACTCCTTGGAACAAAATAGGATTCTAATCACTCAATCAGATATGAACACAATCGACCCATCAATGGTTTTAGGGTCCCACATGCATAAGAGACCCCCGAGGCATTATTAGCAGAGTTAGCTACGAACTCAACCTCCTTCCAAACCTTCCTCTTAACTATTTAAATTTATACCAAATAATGTAATATTCTCTAACAAAAGTAATTTGAAGATTGTACAAAGAGAGTCAAAGACAATGGACAAGAATTATTCTAAGTAAATATGTTGAACCTAATAACCCAAACTTAATATTTACTATATTTTCACTACCAAATGATTTTTCTCTATGGAATTATTTTTCTCTATGGAATGATTTAAAAAAATAATAATTGATTTAATGATTATCTAATATGGATGGTGGAAATTAGAGAAAAAAGTTATATTTGGATGGATATTTGGTGTGATAAAAAACCACTCAATCGAGATCTAATTTTGAAACCATCAATGAGATTACCTCAAGATAAATGTGGTGATAGGATTTCAAACATTATGTACAAGGATTAGGAATGAAGATACAAATGGAAAGATTTTTTCTACACGTATACAAGATATTGATGCTAGGATGCCATTGAGAAAAAATATAACAACAATGATTAATCTAAGGGGATTCAAGAATAAGTTGGTTTGGGAGTCGAATAGCAGAATACACAACAAGGAATGGATATAATGTAAAGTGTCAAGAAAATAGGAATATAGAAATAATGTGGAGAGATATTTGGGATAGCCCGAGAATTATTAAAGTTAAAATGTTTGTTTGGATAGTAGGTTATAGAAGAATTTTATCTTGGGATAACATTATAAAAAGGGATTTTCATGGTCCCTCAAAATGTGTTCTTTGTAAAAAGGAGGAGGAGAGAATAGACCATCTCTTGGAACATTTCTTAATAGTTTGGAAACTATGGCAATGGATTTTTAATATGTTTTGTAAATGCATGGTGATGAATGGAAATATCAAAGAATGGTTATAGAAATGGTATAGCACTTTTGGAAGTGAGGTTTTACAAACAATCTAGGATATAAAATATAGAATACTTTGGATTGTATGACTAGAAAGGAATATAAGAATATTTAAGGGAAGGGAAATCTAGTTAGAGGTAATGAAAAGAAATATGTGTTTAGACATAGAGGACTCTAAACTTAATATTCTTTTATGAGTCTTCTATTACTATATTTCTTTCTCCATATCCATACATGGAGCTTTATCTCCATTATATAACCTTATAAAGGTGACTCTTCAATACTTGAATATTTCACTCCTCACATAACTAGGAGATGCAACCTTTCTTATTCCATACATAAGATAAATCTCTCATGTCCCTTGGCTTCATATCTTGCCACTTGTATACATGACTCTTGACTCTCTATTTACTTGCATACTTTACTCTATGAAACTTGCACACTCCTACATGCATACTTGCACACTTTACTATATGAAACTTGCACACTTTCTTACTCTACACACTTGCACACATTGTTACATGACACTTGTGCACATCCTACACATAGACACATACATAAGGGGAAATATAAATCACACTCCTAAACTATAGACTCACACCCTATTCTAATATTTACATATTTATAATTGTACCATGAGGTACATTTAAATTTCTACCAAATAATGTAATATTCTCTAAAAAAATTAATTTGAAGATTGTACAAAGAGAGTCAAAGACAATGGACAAGAATTATTCTAAGTAAATATGTTGAGCCCAATGATCCAAACTTAATATTTACTACATTCTCACTACCAATGGTTTTTCTCTATGGAATGGTTTTAAAAAATAGTTTATTTAGTGATTAAAGGTCTAATATGGGTGGTGGAAATTGGAGAAAAATATATATTTGGATGGATACTTGGTGTGATAAAAAACACTCAATCGAGATCTAATTTTGAAACCATGGATGATATTACCTCGAGACGAATGTGGTGATAGGTTTTCAAACAATATGTACAAGGATTAGGAATGAAGATACAATTGAAAAGAATTATTTTACATGTATACAAGATATTGATGCTAGGATGTTGAGCAGAAAGATGACAACAATGATTGTTCTATGGGGAGTCAAGGATAAGTTGGTTTGGGAGTTGATTAGGTTAGGAGAATACACAAAAAGGAGTATATATAATACTAAGCACCAAAAAAATAGGAATATAGCAAGAATGTAGAGAGATATTTGGTATAGCCCGAGAATTGTTAAAGTTAAAATGTTTGTTTGGCTAGTAGGTTATAGAAGGATTTTATCTTGGGACAACCTTATGAAAAGGGGTTTTCATGGTCCCTCAAAATATTTTCTTTGTAAAAATGAGGAGGAGAGTATAGACCATCTATTGGAATATATCTTAATAGTTTGGAAACTATGGCAATGGATTCTTAATATGTTTTGTAAATGCATGGTGAGAAATTGAAATTTTGAAAAATGGTTAAAGCAATGGTAGAGCACTTTTGGAAGTGAGGTTTTACAAGAAAATCTAGGATATATCAAAATATAGAATACTTTGGATTGTATGGCTACAAAGGAACAAAATAATAGCTAAAGGAAGGGAAAGCAAGTTAGAGGTAATGAAAAGAAATATGTGTTTAGACATAGAGGAGTATAAACCAATCCTATCAACTTACCCAATCCCTAATCTATAAGCAAAGAGTCTTGATAGATGAATTCAAGTTAAAATAGAATTATGATGTTGGGTGCAGGAGAAATAAAAGGAAGGTAAATAATATAAAGTGGAAACCACTAGAGGTGGAGTTGGTCAAATTGAATTGTGATGGAGCATCTAAAGGAAATCCAAGACCAGTAGGAGGAGGAAGAATAATTAGAAATAATAGAGAGATTTTGTCTCATTACGCTTTTAATAGTGTATTTAAGACAAATAATGAAGCTGAATCTTGGGTGGCTTTGGAAGGGTTAAAAATGTGTAAACAAATAAAATGAAATAAAGTATGGATTGAAGGTTATTCACTAATAGTTATAAATACAATTTTGATAAAAACAAGGACTGTAAGGAACATATAAGATATAAGTTTGGAAATATAAGACCTTGCTATAGAGTTTGAATAAATTAGGTTTACACATATGTTAAGGGAAGGAAACAAATGTGTAGATAGGCTAGCCTATATAGGGGTTTCAATTGAGGATCATGAAGTTAAATTCCCTTTTCCTTGGTTAGAGGAAGTAATAAGTTTAATTGAAGCTGACAAGAAAACGTTGACTACCTAAATCAAATAATGATTAAGATTTGCTTTAATATTTTACATTGGTAATATTTTTTTTAATTTATAACATAAATGTATTTTCATATAAACTAATTATTATAATTTTTGTGGTTGCACTTATGCTTAAGTAAGGAAAAAAATAATCTAGATCTAGTGAAGCAGACTATGATAGTGCGATGTTTTAGAAATATTACTCTGCTAAGATGCAATGCATAGACATAGAGGTGGATTTTTGATATTATGAAGGATAATGTAGAAAAATGTCAAGGAAAAGGATGCTAAATTTTGGAATATTTATACTTACAGAAAAAATTGAAGATCTAGAAAATGAAAATCAAGAATTTAGAATTTTAATGAAAATGATATAGGCATATAGAAATAGCAACTCAATTGATATGAGAATAGAATATATTTGTAAAAATTCAAGAATTAAATAAGAGAGTTGTGATTTGTCAAGGGTGGGGGACTCGAGTACAATCCTTTGTTCTCCAACAAAAAAAACAATATGAATATATTAATACAACTAATAAATATTAATTATTATTTTTTGTTAGAGAAAAAGGGTTGCACTTGAGTCCCCCACCTTTGACAAATCATAAATATCTCCTTTAGAGATTGATATTTTACAATAAGATTCAATTTTCATCTCAATTGAGTTGGTATAGCTAGATACTTGCATTTTTTCATAAAAAAGTCTAAATTATTATTTTTTTTTTTTTGGATCTTCTTCATTTTTTTTTTGTAAATACAAATATTCAGAATTTAGCATCCTTCTTCTTGATATTTTTTGGTAATAGCTTTCATAATACCAAAACTCCACCTCTATTATCTATGCACTATATCTCAGTAAACTAATATTTCCAAACTTCAAGATATCATATTTTGAGTTACCAGCTCTGGGCTATTAGTTCCCTTCCTAATGTATAAGTGCAACCATAAGAATTATAATAAATATTTTAACAGTCTCAAAAAGTTGAAAGTTTCAATCCATACTCTCTCTCGTAATCCAACCAACAACTCAAATAATTCATTAATCCATAAAGTCCATCTAATATCATCTTCTTCTACTTAACATACACAACTTCTACTCACTTCAAGAAATCATAGTCCATTGTATCAAATATGGATTGTTAGTTTCCTTCAATGCATTGATCTTTAAATGAATCCCCTGAAATATTTTGTAGTCCTTTAGAACATTGTTTTGAATTTGTTCCTTTCATATTTTTCTTATCAATTTCAAATAAACTTACTATATCTTCTAACCATGGAAATGATAATTTAACTTCATGATCCTCTATTAAAATCTCCTCTATTGGCTATATTATATGCACAATTGTTTCCTTCCTTTAATGTATGTGTAAACCTAATTTCTTCAAACTTCGTAGAAAGGTATTGTATTTCCATAATGATGTCTTGTGTGTTCCATGGAGCCTTTGATTTTCTCAAAATTGTATTTATTAATATTAGTGAATTGCCTTCCATCCATATTTTATTCCATTTTTCATTGCTAGAAGATGTAAATCCGACTATTGAAGAAGAGGACTCTCTGTTGGCAGCCATTCCACCCCTCGTAACTGATAATCTTAATGGATTCTTACTTAGTCCTTTCACAAAGGAGGAAATCAAGAAGGTTGTTTTTGACATGGATGGTAACAACTCCCCAGGACCGGATGGCTTCCCCTGCGGCTTTCTTCAGAAGTTTTGGGATATCCTAGGCAATGATGTAGTGGAAGCTATAATTGAGGCTCAAAAGGACATGGAAATCCCAGAAGGAGTTAATGCTACTTTTTTAGTTCTCATCCCTAAACTAGTGGGAGCAATGGAATTTTCCAGTTTTTGCCCTATCAGTTTATGTAACACTCTGATGAAGATTCTCACAAAAACAATCTCCAATAGGCTGAAGGTTATCCTTCATTTCATCATTGATATGAACCAAGGTGGCTTTGTGAAAGGGCGACAAATATTGGATGGTATCATCACAATTCATGAGGTTATTCATTCAATGGTGACTAGTAAGGAAGCGGGTATGTTACTAAAGCTTGATATGAATAAAGCCTACGACCGGGTCTCATGGCGGTTCCTCACCAAGATTTTGGGTAAGTTTGGTTTCTGTCCCCTGTGGATTAAGTTGATTTTTAGTTGTATCTCTACTACAAGATTTTCTGTCATGGTGAATGGGTCACCCTCCGGTTACTTTAAGAGTGAAAGGGGGTTGCGACAAGGAGATCCTTTGTCTCCATACTTGTTTATTATTTTAGCGGAAGCATTGGGTAGGAACATTTCAGCGGCGGTGGCGGATGGTCAATTGGAAGGTTTTAAACCGGCCTCAACAGCAGGGCCAGTGTCTCACCAACGGTTTGTGGATGATACAATCATTGTGTCCAAAGCCTCGGTGCCTCAAGCTAGGAAGTTGAAGAGAATTCTAACCAAGTATGAGACAGAAGCAGGACAGTACATAAACTATAAGAAGAGTAGCATCTATTTCTTTAACACCCCTGGTGGGAGGGAGGAAAGAATAGCTAACCTCTTCGGTTGTGGAAAGGAGCTTCTACCGGCAACTTATCTAGGCATGCCTATGTTCGAAGGAAGAATGAAGGCTACTTTGTGGAACTCAGTCATTGACGGGATCTCCAAAAAGTTAGCGAGGGTGGAAGGGCGGCCTTCTCGGCTCCGCGAGGAAAAGCCTTATTAGTTCAAACTACTTTACTGAGCATTCCAATTTACTACATGTCTCTATTTAGAATGCTGCAAAGGTCCGAGCTACATTGGAGCTAATTCAACGCAACTTCTTGTGGTCGGAGTTCGAGAGGAGAGAAAGAGAATTTCGTTGGTAGCATGGAATCAGGTGTGTGCAAGCAAGGATCAGGGGGGACTGGGGTTAAAGAGAATGAAAGAATTGAATCAAGCTCTGATTGGAAAACGGGTATGGAGATTTATCAATAATGATCAATTGGGATGGGTAAAACTTCTTAAGGCAAAATATATCGAAATAATCGGGACTTCTGAAAGTCGATAATCTTCCTAGAGGATCCTATTTTTGGAATTGTTTGCTCGAATGTCGGGAGGTAGTCGGGGAAAGGCATCGGATGGAGAATTGGTAATGGAAGACAAGTGGACTTTTGGAAAGACCCGTGGTTGGAAGAGGCCCCTACGAAAGATAACTTAGACCTTCGGGTCCTCCAACATAAACTTTCGAAGGAAATGGGAGGAAAAGTAGGGGATTTTATTGCTGTAGCATAGGAAACTTCTTCTTGGAAGAAAATCACAGTTCATAATATGTCAAAGCAAGAGAAGGTGGCCCTAACCAAACTCAATGATGCTTTAAGGGTGTTCTCGATCATTCCTGGGGAGGAAGAGACAAGGCGATTTGGGGCAAAACTACAAGTGGGATCTATTCGGTAAAAAGCGCCTATAAGTTAATCCACTCGGGATTCAATGGGTGGACTCCGACTTGTTATTTGGTTAAATAATTTAACCCCAAAAATAGCTTTCTTCTTTTGGTTGGCGAGTTCAAAATAAGATCCCGACAACGAGATAATCTGCAAAGGAGAGGTTTCCAATTCATCAATCGATGTATCTTGTGTGAGAAAGCGATAGAATCCGTAAGTCATATATTTCTAACTTGTGATTTTTCTTGTACGAGTCTTCCAAATGATCTGTCCAAATTTCATATAGATTGGGTCTGTCCAAATAGCATGTCGACTTACGCATACGGTGGGCTTCCCCCTTCGGGCAAAGCTTTTGACTTGGCTCCGGAAGCTCGGCTTACCCCATTTTTTATGGGGGATATGGAATGAGAGAAATAAGAGAGTATTTAAAGGACGTAAGAAAGATCCCGGGTTATGTGGTAATAAAATAATCGAGCTTTGAAAGAAAAGCTGGAAAACTTTCTTCTTCAAAAATGAGACCATGTCTCTAAGGGAAAGGAGGATTTTGCGGAGCCGGGGAGAGGAACTTCCAGGACCTAGACATTACAACCAACCCACGGGATGGTGTCAAGTGGATACCCCCCACACAAAAGTGGGTTAAGTTTAATTTTGACGGGGCGGCTAAAAGGAAATCCGGGAGCTGCGGGAGCGGGAGGAGTTTTGAGAAATGAGGAAGGAAAAGTGGTCCTTGCCTTTCTCGAGCCTTTGGGAACTCAAACAAATCATTTTGCGAAGCCCGAGCACTGCATGCGAGGCAATGAGAATTGCCGGACTTGAGGGTTATAAGGAAGTTATCTTTGAAGGGGATTCGCTTAATATAATCAAGGCAATTAAGGAGGATAAAGACCCCAGTTGGACCATATTGGAGCTTATCCTAGAAGCAAAGATTCATAAATCTCATTTGGTTAATGCCCGAATCCAACACACCTTGAGAGAAGGGAACCAGGCGGCGGATCTAATGGCAAATATTGCAGTTTACGTTGGGGAGATGCAAATTTTGAAGGATAACTTCCCTCAAGAACTATTGGTGTTGGTTGCTAGAGAAGAGCTAAGATCAAACACTGTTAGAGCATCGGGGAGATCGGAGGGGCTGATGATGAGTAATCCGACGAGATGGAATTAGGCGAGAAAAGGCATCCCATTTGCTTGGGGCACTGGGAGGTGACAAGTGTACGGTACAGACAACCTAGTGTTAGTAAGTGCTAGGTGTTGTTTGGTTTTTGTTTTATCTGAATAGTCAAGCGACAAGTATGGGATTTGTGGACTCTAAGTATGGCTTAATGTGAGTCTTAGAAAGATCCATTTTGTATTTTGATTATACGGGCTTGATGCTAGAACCGGCCCATTTTGACTTTGTAAAAGGTTTGTGGACCTTATAACCACCTCTACCTTATACCAAAAAAAAATATTTTATTCCATTTTATTTGTTTCTATATTTGTAATACTTTGAAAGTTGCTTAAGCTTCAACTCCATTATTTGTTTTAAATCCATTATTGAAAGGGTAATATGACAAAATATTACACTTATTATTTCTAATTATTCTTCCTCCTTATGGTCTTGGATTTTGTTTAGATGTTCTATCAAAATCTAAATTGATCAACTTTGCTTTCAGTGGTTTCCACTTTATATTATTTGTCTTCCTTTTATTTCTTTTATACCCATCATCATAATTCCAATTGATAGCTTGACTCCATCTATTAAAGATTTTTACCTCAATATTTTGTTGGAATATATTACATTATTTGGTACATGCCAATGTACCACCATGGGTACATGTTTAGATTAGGATTTTGTCTTAGATTAGGATTTGAGTATTTACTTTATGCAATGTAATAAATGCACAAGTATTATTAGAATGTGCAATGATGTAAATGTGCATGTTGTCCATGTGTACATGAGTCATAGAATAGGAAGATGAAGAGTCATAGGTAGGTGAAAGGCCAAGAGATATATCTCATTATATATAGGCCTTTATAGAATGAGTGAAGAGAGAATTTTGGAGAGCACAAGGTAGAGTAGTAGTAGATACAATGTAGAGCATGTATGCAATATGGAGTGTTTGAGACCTCCATTTCAAAGCAATGTACTATTTTTGTGAGCTTTCATTAATGGTTGATTTATGAGTATTTTCAAAATTTTCTCATGCTATTTACATGCTTAGTATATTGCCTTTTTCATATATTTAATATTGCATGCTCATTTTATACCTTGTGGTAGTTATTTCATTAAATATATAGCATCAAAAGCTAACAGTGGTATCAGAGCCACAAGGGAGATTGATAGGAGATAGGGAGAGCCCCATAGAAGATTGGAGATTGGAGATTAAGGAGGCCCAAGAAGGAGGTTCCCATAGAATATTGAAGACTGTAGATTGCAGATTGAAGAAATTAGAAAGTAACTCTAGAAGGAGGAGACCCAAGAAAGAGGTCCCATTGAAGAACTTCTAGATTTGGAAGATAGAAGATTGAAGATTGAAGATAGAGGAGGACTAGGAAAAGTCCTATTGAAGATTTGAGAAGCTACAGAATTTGAAGACCCAAGAGAAGAGGTCTCAAGAAAAGTTGGAAGGAGAAAGAAGGAGGCTAGAGAAGCCCTATTGAAGAAGTTGAAGAAGTGGCCATTGAGGATTTTTGAAGAAAGCATCAAGGGAGAATATTGCTAGCAAGGAGAAGCTCCTGATAAAGAAGAATTTGGGACAATTATCGCCATCCAAAAACAAGCCCAAAAGGAAAAAGGATTTGGCAAGAAGTTTGCCAAATTTTGGAAGAGATTCTTGAAGACCTCAAGACATTCATATTCTTGAGAAGAAGGCCAAAAAAGAGGTCTAAGTTTGAAGTCAGAATTTGACAAGGAGAGAGAGAAAGAAGCTAGAAGAGGCCACCAAATTTGAGAGTTTTGAGGACAACCACAAAGGATTTGAAGGCTGATTTATGAAGGAGAAGATTGTTGTTTTTGTAGCAGAAGTTGAAGAGTCACAGGACAACAAAATCAAGGTGACATAGAGCTACAATTTGGAGAATATTTGGGTAGAAGAATTGGACAACATAGAAGCTGATATTTAGGTAGCATTGAAAGAAGGTGAAGATAGGAAAAAATTGATGAGAATTGTGTTAGAAGTTGAAAATTATAGAGTTTAGGACAGCAAGAGGGCAACAATTTGGGTAGCACTAATAGCTGCAAATTTCAGATTCCAAGAAAGCAAAGTTGAAGGAGTATTGGAGGCACAAAAATCAGATTTTTAGACAGCAAACTAAAGGCTAAAAAGCTGAAAAATCTAAGGCAGCATTTGAGTAGAAAGGAGAGCTGCAATATTGCCAAGTTTAGGGCAGCAAAGCACAAAGAATTGAAGCTACAAAATTCACAAAATCGGGGCAGAAAATAGGTGAACCAAATCACCAAGAAAGCTTGCTACAAAGGAGGCCAAAATAAGGTTTGAAAATTGGTGTTATTAAAGTTTTATTATCCAAGTATTATTTAAGTTTTTGACACCATATTTGAGTAGCAAAAGGAAAGGTCTCAAGTTTACATCTTCAAAGATAAAAAAATAGCTGCAAAAAGGTATGCTACATTGGTGCTATAAAGGTTATTATTTAAGCATTTAAACCAGTTTATTTTAAGGTTATATTAGCACCATATTAGAGCCATTAAAGTTAGCAAAATAGAGCTCTAAAGTTTAGTGTCTCCAAGGAGAGAAAGGAGGCATCTTGGTTATCTTCAAACCTGCACATTTCAACAACATAAAGCAAATTAGATATTGCATAAAGAAGGAGTTATAAGGGAAGATAACATTAGTTTCAAAGCATGCTATAAGAGTCATCGAAGTGCAGATTTTTCTAAGGTCTATTGAGCAAAAGAAAGAGACTCAATAGTTAACAAAGGCAACGCATATTTCTAGTATCTAAAGACACCAAGAGGTGTGCTAAGTATTTGGTGAAGGTAAGCTATCAAAGGTGTAGAAGAACTACCATAAGCAACACCATCAAGGAGATAGCCATTTGCACCAAGGAAGCCAATGTAGAGCATTGATAAACAATCATTGGTTGGCCAACATAAAGCATTGGAAACCATCATAGATTGCAAGGTTGAGTCACCAAGGTTGCACCACCAGTGTGAGAAGAAGGAGCATAGTCTCACTACCACCAATAGCATCATAGGTCATGGCATACGAATAGATAGCATCAAAGAGTGAGCATTGAAAATACAAGCATCATTAGCACCACCATAACGCCACCAAGAAGTCGAAGAGCCACCACCTTGAAGAAGAAGGAAGTTAGGGCAAGGTGAGTGCCACCAAATCTGAAGCAAGCTCCATTACAAAGGAATCATCCACATTGAAACTACCATAGGAGGAGAGCGTTGGAGAAGTAGCAGTCAAAAGAACCTTAGTGAACATTGGTAAGCACAAAGGAGTTACGAGTGATTGAAGGCCAAGAAACAAGAGAACCAAAATTAGGGTGCATAAGGTGCATGATAAGGAAGGTCAAGCATTAAGAAGTCATCTGCCACATGGAGGATGTTACATATTCCATTGGAGGAGAGCAATGTTCCATTTGCAATGTTAAAGGAGTCATAATACATTCATGCCCATGAAGTATAATGCTCCTACCAAGCGTTAAGCAAGATAAAGTTGGGTAGAGCACCACAAGAGACGTTAAAAGAAGTGCAAAGACTTTTGGTGCCACTTGGCACTTGATACTCAGAACACCAATCATGATTGAAGGAAGGTGCAATGTCTAAAGGGTGCCTATTAGTGCATGGGCCAAAAATAGCCTGAGTACAATGAAGGGAGCACATGGAAATCAGAATTGAGCACATTGGAGAAGCTTGGAAAGCATAGAGGAGAGTCAAACCTCAAGACCAAATTGAATGAGCAAGGAGATGCATTAATTACAACAAGAGAGAAGTCTGTTTCGAGCGCAGGTTGCAGAGTTGAAACAAATCAAGTTTGGCACATCTCATATACAAGAAGGTAAGAATTATTTAATTCATAACCTTTGCAAAGTTTAAAGGAGGTATAAGGCATATTTTGAGGATAAAATTAATTAAGCTTTTATACTTAAGGTTATTTGAGTAATAGGAGAAATAAGGTGATAAATTATAACCTTAGATAAAGTATTGAATGCCTTAGAAGATATTTGAAGTGAGAAGCATTGAAATTACTTTATTCAAGTTTGGAATTCATATTGCATTAAAATATTTGCAAATTATTAAACTTGGAGGTATAAGGATTACTACACAAAACTTGAAATATTGAATTTGCAAATACATTAGTTTTCTAAATTTCCAATTAGGGAGTTATAAGGAGTTCAACACCAATTTAAATATCTTGAAATTTAGAATCTATATTATTGAAAATTGAAAGGAGCACAAACATAGAGTTATTTGAAAAGTTGGAAACTACATTGGAATTAGTCTCTTACTCAAATTAATGAGACATAAGGAATCCAACTATAGAGCCTTGAAGATAGAAAATTATATCAATTGAAAGTGCATCAAAAATATCTTTAGCTTTCTATTCACAAATAGGGAGAAATAAGGTGAAGAATAGTAGTTGAACATTAGGGAGATAAAAGGGATTCAACTCAAAGGAAAACTAAGAAAGCTAAGCACTTTATCAAGACCATAGTACATTCAAAACACTTGGGAGATACAAAGTGATTCTACAAAACTTGAAAATTGAAAAGATCTTATCAAATTTGATCTTATACTAGGGAGCCAAAAGGAATACTACCTAAAAATAAAAAATAAAAAAAAAAGAAAAATTGAAAATTAGTATTTTACTATATACTCAAAACTAGGGAGATATAAGGTAGTCTACAAGTATCATCATGACAACAAATAAATTCATTCTTACAAAATCCCAACTTCTTAAAGGACCTAATTACTCTTCATGGAAAAACAAAGTGAGGGCAATATTGATAGTTGAAAAGATTTGGGATATTGTTAAAGGAGAAAAAACTAAGCCTACTATAGATGCTAGAGAGATTCAAAAGTTTGAAGAAGATGAAGCAAAAGCACTCATGATAATAACATTTGCAATTACAAATGAAATACAACCCTACATCATTTCAGCAACAACTTCTACATAATCTTGGAAAACCTTAGCCAAGATATTTTTTTATTATTTTACATGGTGGAATCGATAGCCACCACTACTTTCCCTTTCTCTTGTCTTCCCAAAAGCTTCCACATAGTAATTACACAATTCGTCCCTATAACCACCATGTTGCACCATGCCAAAATAATTTTAAACCTTTTACACCATTCAAAGCACTAGGAAAGGGATAAGTGTTTAGTCCGATGAGGCTTGATATTTGAACCTTGGACCTCCACCCCCATTATGGGGTTTTGCTGAGCCAATTGATCTACACCTCAGACCTAGCCAAGATATTTTAAGGAAAGAATAAAACCACTATCTTGAACCTTCAAACTCAATTGCATTCTCTAAAAGTTAATAGTGGTGAAAGTATAGAATTATTTCTAAGGAAAGTAGCAGATATAAAAGGAAAATTATTAACCTTAGGAGAAAAAGTTGAAGATAAGTTTCTTGTTCAAGTAATCCTAAGAGCACTTCCAGAAAGCTACAAGCATCTAGTCACATATTTATAAATTCTAAGTAAAGATACATCATTTGATGAGTTAGTCAATATACTACAAGAATATGAGGTAGAAAATTCAATAAAAGATGAAATGACTAACAATGCCCTAGTCTCAAAAGATAATCCACAAGGAAATGTTGCTTCATTCTCAAAGGGTAGATCAATATGGAATAATAGATATTATCAAGTATGCAGAAATAAAGGACATAGTACCAATTGTTGTAGATTCGATCCAAGAAATCAATATCAAGGAATTCAAACAGATTTTGGAATCCAATTGATTAGGTCATTCTAACCAAGGCAATATCAAAATCAATATAATCCATATTAGCAACAATTTTAGCATCTATATACTTCTCAGAATCAATACAATCATCCTCAACTACAATATAGAGAAGGAAAATCAAAAAGGGCACTTAGTTCAAGATATTCAAGAAATTTAGGAACTGGATGAACCTATAGATGAACATGAAGTTAAAGATCTTTCAGCAAAAATAGTATTTTATGAAGATACTAATTATTTGCTCGATCAAGATATAAACATGGAGCAAAACAAAGAAAGTAATAAAGAAGAGCTCACATTCTAGATCCAAGATGAAGACCATATTGAAGACTAAAGTCTTCAATACCCAAATAATGTAATACAAGGGGATGTTGGAATATATTACATTATTTGGTATATGCCAATGTACCACCATGGGTACATGTTTAGATTAGGAGTTTGTATTATATTAGGATTTGATTATTTACTTTATGCAATGTAATAAATGCACAAGTATTATTAGAATGTGCATGATGTAAATGTGCATGTTGTCCATGTGTACATGAGTCATAGAATAGGAATATGAAGAGTCATAGGTAGGTGAAAGACCAAGAGATATATCTCATTATATATAGGCCTTTATAGAATGAGTATTATGGAGAGGATTTTTGGAGAGCACAAGGTAGAGTAGTAGTAAGATACAACATAGAGCATGTATGCAATATGGAGTGTTTGAGACCTCCATTTCAAAGTAATGTACTATTTTCATGATCTTTCATTAATGGATGATTTATGAGTATTTTTAAAAGTTTCTCATGCTATTTACATGCTTAGTATATTATATTTTTCATATATTTAATATTGCATGCTCATTTTATACCTTGTGGTAGTTATTTCATTAAATATATAGCATCAAACATATTAGTAATTAGATGAGTTGATAGGGTTAGTTTAGTCTCTCTATAGCTAAACAAAAAAACCTTTTCACTATCGCTTATTTTTTTGAAAAAGAATTTTTAAAAATTATATTAAAACAGGATTATTTACAAGTTGGGACAAGACTTCTCCCAACCTTAGCCAACAAGAGTACTTTTTTCCTCCGTTTAACTTTCCAACAAAATTCCATAACTCTAAAATCCAAGATCCTAATAAGTAACCACTCTTGATTGCAACACTAAAATGAGATCTACATTGGAGCCAAATCTTCTAAATCATATATCTACAATGGTTGTCCAAACTAGCCAACACTAGATTTTCTCACCAACCTGCCTAATCCTCTCATCCTCAATATCCATGTCATTATTCCATTGAACCCCTCCTCCTTCTTGGTACCCATATTAGCTAGGAATCCTACCACTTTATTCATAGTTGTACCCACGTAAATTAGAATCACATCATTCAATTCCCCCTATAACACCTTAATTTGGGTACCAAGAATCATCAACCTCTATGTCTTCAAATCAAAGTTCCTCATCCAATATAGAGCTCCTACCAATCTTTGAGAATCTAATTCTATGATTATCATCCTATAACATTATCTTACCATCCATATAGAAGCATATTTAATATCTAAGACTTTTGCTTCATTGTTCATGGTCTTGACCAAACCCTATAGTTCCCAATAGAACACTATCCCAAACATAAATCCTGCAAACCACTCAAATTCTAGCTCTACTCATATTGCTTTTGTAGATCCATCAATATTAATTTTAATCCAACCTTCTGGGGGTTTTTTCCAACTTGCTTTATCTTGCCCTTCCTACACAATGACTTTATTCTCCATCATCTTTATATCAACCTAAGTTTCCTCTTTAGCATACATTACCACAATTTTCATGACTTTGCTCCAAATGACCTACCAGACACCGTCCAAGGATAAAAAGGTTTCTCTAAAAAAAATCATTTCTCTCTAACCACACTTGCCACCAAATAAATTTTAATCCAAGCTTCCACCCGATACAAATAGTTTTAAAATTAAATCTACCCATCTTCCATCTTTTCCAAATATTAATCTGGTTCGAATCACCATTGGCTCAAATTTTGTAAGTTAAAAACAATCGCACCCAAATATATCATGTGAACGGACACTCAAACATCAAGTAGTCATATTTTTCCTCACTTTTGTTACATAAAACACATTGGAATGGACCAATAATTCCCCTACATATTAGGTTATCAAAAGTAATATTTCCATTGTGCATGAACTACTAGGCAAAGAAGTTTACTTTCAGCTAATCCTTGGACTACTAAATCTTTCTCCAATACTTAATGGTGTAAATGTAGTTGCAAGAGGTCATATTAAGAACCTCTAATCACATAAAACTGCGATAAAAAAAAATGAAGCGAAAAATTCCCCAATCACATAAGAGCTGCAATAGATGGAAATAAACCAATAAATGCTTTATTTTCTCATTCCTAGATTTCACCCCTTTTACAATACGATACCAAGGGAATATATATCCCAAAAGAAACAATAAAACAAAGCCCTAAAGATAAGAAATTACAATATTTATTTTAGGGAATTTTGTCTTTTAGTGCCAAAAACTAAATCATAAAAAAAAGCTCAAAGAACCCTCTGAATTAATACACACCATTGTATCATCTATATTAAGCCTCCTAGAAAATATCAACATCTACCGATGCCTAAATAAGAATTTATTCCAAATATTTTTTCTTTAAGATATTAAAAAAACACTAAATCCCATTTTTAGAGCACTATATAAAATAATTAGGAACCGATAAAAGCCTAAAAGTCATCTATATGACTAAAGTGATCTAGCCATGGTATGTCCACCTCTTTATCTAGATCCTAAAATTTCAAGCTGATCTAATGATTGGATCAAAAGTTATGCCCTTCGAAAGATAGGCTTCTGCATCACTTAACCTGGTATGAATGAGGAGGAGGTCCTAGAAGGATCTTATCACATCCATCCTTCACTGTGTAGACTCCAAGGCTCCCATATCCCCAAGCTAATTCATCCTCCTCATATCTACCTATGAGAAATCTTTTTACCAATATTTTAGTCATGATGGGTGTCAATTCTAGAGGGATTAGAATTGCCACCCGTCCAACTTATTAAACAACTTAAACCTATAATCCCCCAACTCATTGGTGTTGAAATAACTTTCAATCTTGATCGAAACTCTACTTTCCATGGTTTTTTTATTGATTATAACTCTAAAAATTCAACAATGGTAGGTGGGTATTGATACCATGAATATGTCCAAAATCATGTCTTCTCCCCTCCCCACTTTTCAAAATAATCCATCTTTCACTACTAAGATCCTAACTTTATAGCTTGCCACACTAGGGACCCATTACCATCCAAAATGAAATGACTCACCTCATTTGGATTCACATATCCCAAATATTTACTAGTTAAAACTCTATTGAATAAAATAAGTTGGTTGGGATATCTACCTCCAATAAAGCTTTCCATCCAAAGCTTTATTATTTAGCTCTAACTCCTCAGTCCCAAACCTCCCTTTTCCTTGGGATGTCTTACTTTCTTCCAACCTACTAATACCCATTTCCTCTCCTTTTACTCCTCTCCATAAAATTTTCTAGCCATCTTGTCCAACTCCTTCCATATGGTATGTGGGGCAACAAGGATAGAAAATTTATAAATTGACATGGCCTGAATGATTGATTGCAAAAAATTTAATCTACCTCCAAAGATTAACCATTTGTGAGACCAATGGTTAATTCTTTCTTTGATACAATCCAAAATATTCCACCAGATAACTATATTCACTTTTTTAAAATGAAAAGGAACCCCCAAATAGACCATTTGGATAGAAGTCCTCATAAATCCCAAGATCTCTAAAATTTTATCCGTAATCCTTTGATCAAAGATTGAATAAGACTACTTTGGATTTCTTGACATTGATGACTTATGATCATAAGGTAAACATTAAGAGTATCTCTGATCATTCTTGATTCCCTAAAGTTGGCCACTCCTACCAATCTTGTGCCATCCACAAACTGAAGGTGAGTCAAAACTTCCTCACCCACCTTGATACTTGTTAGCAAACCCTATTGTATTCTCCTCAAGATGAGTCTACCCAAGCCTTCATCCAATATGAGAAAAATATAAGAGAAATAAGGATCTCCCTAACAAAGGCATTGAGTTGCTCAAAACAATTATGAGGGAAGATTATTGATTAACACTAAGTATGTTGGAGAAGAGACATGGCTCATGATCCATTCTATCCAATCTTGAGAGAAATCAAAGGCTACCATCATCCTTGATAATAAGCTCTACTCCATCCTATCATAATCCTTTGACATATCCAATTTTATGAGCATTCCTCTATTGCCAAATTTTTATATTGAGTGGATTGCCTCCTCAGTTAGAACCACATCATCCAAGATTTTTCTACCCTGTATAAAACCTCCTTGCTCTAAGGAGATAATGTTGTCTAGGAGAGGTTTTAGCCACTTAGCCATTACCTTCATGATTATTCTGTATATGACATTATATAAGACAATAGGTCTATAATTCAAAATATGCAATCCCTCCTTCCCTTTCAAAATTAAGGCGATGAATGTATGATTTAATGCTTTAAGTATTCTTTTATTGCCTTTAGACTCCTCTATAACAACCATTACATCCTCCTCCAAGTTGTCCTAGAAAGTGTAAAAAAACTTGATTGGGAAGCCATATAGACCTATGTTTTTCCTATTATCATTCCAACGACTACCTTCTTTAGCTCCTCTCTATCAATGGGTTTAAGTAGAGCCTAATTTTGTTCTTCAAATATAATAAAGGATATGACAACAAAAACTTCTTTCTGAGTCTTTTTGTCTTGCACATTACCTCCCTTAAATAATCTAGAAAAATAATACATTGAATGGAAATGTATACCTAGGATTGTATCATAAGAGTGTCCATTCTCATCCTGGAGAGCTTTCATCTTGTTTGTCTATCACCTAGCATAAGCAACTCGTTGGAAAAATTTGGTGCTTTTGTCACCTTCCAATAACCAAGTGGTTCTTGCTCTCTATTTTCAATATATCTCCTCTTGGTTGTCAATTTTCTCAACCACTTTATGCAATTTATCATCCTCTTCTTTGAGTTGATCTATAATTTTTCCTTCCTTGAATATTTTTTGCACCTCATCCCATCTAGCCACCAATGGAGCTCTTTAGGCTTGGAATTCTGAATTGTTAGCTTGTCTCCATTGTTTCAATTGATCCTTGACATAATAAAGTTTCTTGTGGAATCTAAACATTGTTGTTCCATATTCCAATCATCCCTCTTCCCACCATTGTGGAATTTTATTTTGAAATTCCTCCTTTTGTAACCAAAAGTTTTCAAATTTGAATGTTTTTTGGTGTTGCCCTGTCTTGATCCCCCTTGCAATAGAATGGGAAAGTGATTGAAACTGGACCCTCCAAATTTTAAAATTTTGAATTCTATTTCACAAATGCCTCCTCTGAAATAATTAGGGTATAACTTCACCTTCCTACTATGTGGTTTCCTCATTTTATTAGTCTAAGTATAGTTAGCTCTAAGACATTTAATATCCACCAAGTGTAATGGATGGACCTAGGCAATCATAAGTCGATCTTTTGGGTTTAAATTAGGGTTCTCCCTTCCTAATATTTGGATGATAATTTAGCATTAAAATTTCCAACAATCTAGTCTAATTGCTCCCTCGAGACTCTCATATTATTCATCACTTTCCATTTACGAATCTGACCATCTATGTTTTGATCCCCATAGAAATTTATGATTAAAACCTACTCAACTATCACATTGTTCCTAAACTATGATGTGAGGACACCCCTCCAAGCTATATGTTCTATTATCATTCATTCAAGAGAGTTCCAAAAGATAACTATCCCCCATGAGGTCCCTTGGGCAACCACTTCCATATGACCAACACCCTTCCAAAATCTTTATTATTCTATACATGAGATCTAACAACATTTTTATCTCATGGATAAGCAAAAAAATTATCTTACTTTTGTCTAAGAGTCTTCAAATAATAAATTGATGGGTTCCACTATTTAAACCCTTAATATTTCATGATTGTATAATCATTGGTGACCTTGAGACCAATAAGAGTCTATTGGTGTCACCAATCCCCTAGTGATCAATTTGTCTCCTTGAGATGCTATCAATTCCTTATTTGATTTTTTGGCTACTCCTTGAGAGTTGACATTCTTTGATATCTTCTCCACCTGACTTATCCCTAGATATGGCTTTTCTCTATTCTTTTCTACCACATCCATGATGCCATCCTTTATTATCCGTTGCTCCTAGTTATGCACCATGAATGCCCCTACAATCTCTTATTGTGGTAACTCATTACACTCTAATACCTACTCTAGGAGAGGAGGAGCCAAAAGAGGGACTTGAACATGGTTGTTACTATTTTCATTATTCTCATCCACTCCTTCCATGATTTGCTCTTCTTGCTCCACTAGTGTCTTGAAGATATCATACCAATTTGAGGTCTTGGGCTAGGTTTGCTCTTTACCATCCTTTTTATTTTGCCTTCTCCTTCTTTTAGGTTACTTAAAACCATCTCCATGTGGCTCTCCTCCCTAAGAAATATATGTTGTTTTTTGTTGATTGTAGACTTACCCTTCTTAGGAAAATTTGGCATTCCTAGAGGAGCCCCCGTTTTTGTGATCATATTGTTTGGGCAGGATCGGGCCAAATACCCATATTTGTGGTAAACTCTATACTTGAAGTGCAACACGTCATAATCTAGTTGTTGAATCCAAGATAGTCTTACACCTTCTATTGTGTCTCTAGAAACACCCAAATACCTTCCAAGGAAATTATTTATGATTTACATTACATGCTCACTCCAGAACTCCATTGGGAGTGTATACAAACAGACCAAAACCAAGAAAGTAGTGGATTTAATTCAAAGATCAAATCCCACTCTCTTGGGCTGAACAGATAATCCTATCAAACCATGATTTCTCTTTTATGATTCAAAAGCCCTATTTATGTTAGCAAGAGAGGACAAACTAACAATAAAATATCTATTACTAATAAACTTCAAAGAATACTCACCAAGAGGCTCCTAGTTTTGTCTAATCCATGAATGCAAAAAATCAAGGTAGGGCAAATACCCATGAATTTATAGATAAGTTCATGATTGGCGCTACATAAGACTTAATTTTACTATACTCTGCTCAATGACAATCTTTAGCCTTGATTCTGACTATGGCAAGCATCCATTGATTTTTTAAGATGTTGATTTTTCCAACAATCGTAAAGAGCACTTTTAGTATAGTTTTTTGTGCTTTTTCAATCTCTTTTGAAGATTTTTCCTTCAACAAATCTACAAACAAACTTTGTCTAAGAAATAATATGAAAGTATCCTTATTGAACCCTCTTGGGATAGTAATCTCATCTTCGGTTCTACAATATCTAAGAAATACTTTGTCTTCGTCTACCCAACTCATGCCCTAGTTTTCCCTTGCATCAACACCATCTAATTCTTTTTCATTACTTCTAAATTACTTTTCTTTCCTTTAAATATTTTATGCTAAAATTTTAGTAACACCTTACTTTTAAGAATGTTCTAACGTTTCTTGTCCGCTTCAAACGCACGCAAATCAAGTTCTCCAAAAGCATCTTGTCCACTTCAAACGCACGCAATCATCGCCACCATTATCCTAAACATCCCCCAAAGAAAACTCCATGGAGGTCACGATCCCACCCACTACCAATCTCTCCTCAATTCCGGCCTAGATCAATTTCTTCCGGATCAGGATTCGAAATGGCGACCTCCTGTGATTTAACTTTAATCGCCTTCCTCCTTTCGTTGTATTCTTTTACATTCGCATCGGCTCAGGAAAATCTTCTTCTTACAAATAACGATGAATCCGAGTTGTATGAGACGCCTGTGATAGGAATATTATCTCATCCGGGGGACGGAGCCAGCGGGAGGCTCAGCAATGCGAGCAATATATCGTATATTGCTGCGTCTTATGTCAAATTCGTGGAAGCTGGAGGTGCACGCGTTATTCCCCTCATCTTCAACGAGCCTGAGGAGATCCTTGAAGAGGTTAGTGTTTTTTTTTTTCGCTAAAATTTCCTTTTCCGTTATTATTATAATTATTTTTTTAAATAATGCAATTGTGGAACGAAATTTGGCAAAACCGGATCAATTTTGTTAACTGTTGTATGTATATTTTGTTGAGGTTCGTTCAAAAAGGCTGTTGAAAATTCCCTAAATAAAGACGGTTCTTGTAGGCATATTTATGCATAAGGCTAAACATGCCATCGCTAAGTTTTTATTTTCTTTCTTTTGTTTTATTTTTATTTTTTAATATAAAATTAAGTATGTCGCACTTTTTAGGAGGTATAGTAATAAAGGGCTGCCAAAAAGTATATGCTCTAACCAACTTATCATTCGATTTTATCTGAAAGAGTGAGTAAAAAGTAATTGTTATTGTCCTCTTATTATTATTATTATTAAATCTAAAGAAAGTATAAATATTTAGATTTTGTTATAATTTAAAATATTTTATTATTTATGTAAATAAATAAATAAAATTTTAGATTTAAAATATGATCAAATAAGTAAATAATTGTTTTTATTTTTTAGAAAGTAATGTAATATTAAATATATTTTTTATAGAAATAACATCATCTTCAATCAAAATAAATTTGATAAAAATTTAAAGATATTTTATTTGGAAAGAAGGTGAGGAAAAATTTAGGTTTCCTCTTTGTAAGCAGGATAGGTTTACAAAGAAAATAATATTAGAAGGATAGGCCGGCGAAATTGCAAACTTATGAGTTTCGCCTTAGGGGCAAAAACTTGGTTGTAGAGTATAAGAGTATAAGAAAGAGTTGGTCCAAAATATCACTTCAAAATATATAGGTTCTTTAATGCAGTGAAATTATTTGAGAAACAAACCCTACTTTAAGGATTGTTAATATGGAACTGCATATTAGATAGTTTGGAATTGATCATGCAACATATTATATGGTTAGTTATTTTCAATGATTAAGAAACATATATATGGTTAATGGTTGAGGGAGATTTTGCAAATTTTTGGTCTAATGCTTGGTTGAAGTCTTATCCTCTTATTTCTGATCCAAAATGGCAACAATTGGCTTGGGTATGTCTAGCTTATAAAGGTCCTAAGGTGAAATATTATATTAATGTGAGCAACAATTCCTTGTCATTGATCTCAACTAGTAACATAGTTAAAGGAAAGGAATACAAAAATATAGTGGATGAGCTTCAAAAGGTATTTCACGAATTGTATTTGCCTATTTTTACATGAAAGGATAAGTTGGTTTAGAATCTATCAAAAGCTAATGGATATTCAATTAAGTTGAGATATGAGGATTTAAAGTAATCAAAATTTCTTACTCTAAATGATATCCCTTGGAAGAATGTTTGATCACTTGAAGTCCTCCCTAAAATCTCAACAATAATTTGGTTAGTAGCCCAAAGCAAGATTCTTACAAGAGAGTCTACAAAGAAGAAGATATTATGGACCTTTAAGGTTGTTTAGTGTGTTTTTAGTCTTGGAGATGCATCTTGATGGGGAAAGGGGAGATACACATCTTTGTGCTAATCTTTCCCTACTACTAAACCAAAGTATGACTTCATCACTCATATCCTTTGGTATGCAGCCTTTAATTTATTTTCCTCTATACAACCTATTAGGTAGGCCCTCCCATTTGCATGGCTTGTATTGCATGAATAGTTGGTGTGATGATGAGTGTGTGAATATGCATCTTGTTGCACACTTTCACCCTTTCCATTTCTATTTTATTTCTAACATATGGGATAAGTGCAAATGTCTTCTTTGTGAGAAACATAAGTTCATTCTATGTGGACAACAAGAGCTCCTTGATGCCCTTCATCATTAGCCAAGAAATTTTTGGTATATTATTTTTCCAATGAAACCTCCTTTTTTCATTGATTCCACATTTGACTAACTTGATATATATTTCTCCAAATACCCTATTTTTATATTTTATTTTCTTTCAGTGATATTTAAAGAGTGATTATAAAATTATACACTAGCAAGCTCCTAATTATTAGGGGCTTCAAATGGAGTTCCTTGAATATGAATTCAACTCTCTTGCTTATTCATTGTCAACTTGTTTAGTAGTGTTGTGGTTTTAGGTTTTATAACATGTTAGTCTCAATACTTCATCCATTCCATTCGTAAATAAGAGGATGCCACAAACCACAATAACTATAGAACTATTATGATCAACCATACATTTGCATAATTATATTCTATCATGTTGGATATGAAACTTGCAGAATGTTTAGAGTAAGGTAGTTTCAAGATAAAGGGATGAGTGAGATTCATGAGACACTTCTAGATTATTAGTTAGGTTCCAAATTAATTGTTATGAGGCTTTAATAAGACCTCATTAGAATGGCTTATTTTAATGTGTAATGTTATTTCATGTTCATTTGAATTTTATGTAATATGGATTTGGGAATCCTAACCCTAATCTCATTTTTCTCAATATATAATTCCATAACACAAAGGGAGAGATGTGATTTTTCATTCTCTCCATTGTAGGAAATCTTCTCCTCCTTTTTTCTTATTTTATGTGGTTGAGCTTGGGCACATAGAAAGGATCAATGTTATGTGCCCAAGCTCAACCACATGAAACAAGAAAAAAGGAAGGATTTTTGACAATGGAGAGAATGAAAAATCATTGGGAACGATGACACACTAGAGGTAGATGCAACACTCTAAAAAATTCTAGTTGGTAGTCTCATATATGTTACTAACACAAGACCTAACATTGCTTATGCAGTGGAGATTCTAGCAAGGTACTTGACTAAGCTAAAGGAGAGTCACTGGCAAGTTGTAACAAAAGTGTTGAGGTACCTAAAGATAACCCGTAATTTTGGCCTATTGTATGAAAAGAATATATATTTCAAACTCATTGTATACATAGACTCAAAATTTGTAGGAGATAAAGATATTTGGAGATCTACATCTAGGTACTCGATGTTTCTTGGATCAACACCAATTTCATGGAGATCAAAGCAATAAAATATTGTACTAAATTCTTTGGCAAAAGTTGAATATATTATTGTAGTTGAGACAAGCAAAGAAGTGGTATGGTTGAGAAAGTTGTTAGACACTCTCGATATCACTCAAAAATGTCTTACAAGACTGCATGTGGATAATCAATCAATAATCCACATGGAAAATAATATTTAATTTCATGATAGAACCAAATAGATCAGTACAAAAGTCCATAGGATCTGAGAACTTTTTCAAGATAGCACAATACAAATGCACTACCATCCAACAATAGATCATATTATTGGTATCTTCACCAAGCCACTCTAGAGGGTGAAGTTTGAATAGTTTAGGTATCATATAGGCTTGAGAGCCTCCATTTCCTCCTGATAATGGATATGCAACAGGACCAGCAAGGCTAATGGCTAATGCTTATTCATAAAACCACCTTCATGTGGGTGGAAAGTATTGGTCGATATCTACTCTATCTCATTTGTAAAACCCCTTATGGGCATGAAAGGATAAGGGTTGTACTAGTTTTAGAAAATTGGAACCTATGAAAGATCGAAAGGGCATGGAGATGACCAAATAGTTTATGGATACCCAATGGATTGGAGCCGCATTTCATGGAAAATTAGCTAATCAACTACACAAAGAGTCACCTAAGCCACTCATCTAATAAAATAAAATGATCTTCTACCATAAAGAAGGGGATTGAAGACATGTTAATGCTATAAGTTCATGTTTATTAATTAGGTTCCAAATTAATTTTTATGAGGCTTTAAAAAGACCTCATCAGAATAGGTTATTTTAATGTGTACTGTCATTTCATGTTCATTTGAATGTCATGTAATATGGATTTGGGAACCCTAACTAATAAACATGACCTTGTAGCATTAACATGTCTTCACAAGTGAGGTTCATGAGACACTTCTAGATTATTGATCATATCCTTACTCTTTGGGTAGTTATTGAGGAGGCTTAGTTGAAGTCTTCTAAATTTTCTTTGCTTTGCTGATTTTGGAAAGACCTTTGACTTTGTATTAAGACATCTCTTCTAAAAATTTTGAGGCATTGGTATTTTCAAAGCCTTCATCATTGTCATCATGAGGTTTTATGAGACTTGGGTGGTCATTTTCGTACTCAACATGTTCTCTTTGACTTTTCAAGAGAACCCTTAGGATTAAGCAAGGATGTGTCTCCTATTGATTCTATTCGGTATCTATATTTATAACTTAGAGGATGTTTCTTCAACAAGAAAACCATGTTGATGATGGTTGTAAGGTACATCATATCTTGATTGTAATTTTTCTTCTTGTTGATGATGTTGTTGTGATATGTATCAATTCTCTAAAACAAAAATTAACACAACATAGAAAGGATAAAATTGAATAAAAAACTAAATTGCACAAAAACCCTCCAATAGACACTTCATCAAGCTTCAAATTTATATATACCACCCTAATATAATACCCTATACTTATATATATACACTAGGATATCTAGTTATTGTATCAAGAGTCTCTTGATGCTTCAAACTCTCTCCAAATCTAGGTGAGAATATTTCTTTCTCTTTATTTAATTTTCACTTGCAATTCCAATTCTGCCCTATTATGATTTTTATCTTAGTCTTGTCCTATTTTATTTTTTTGTCTCATTCAAAATCATAATTTCTAATATTCTCACTATTGAGACTAAATGGGAAAATTATCATTCTATCTCTAAGTGAAATAGACTAATGCTTTGCCACTATATTTATAAAAAAAATTGAAAATCAATATTTCACATTGTAGTGTTTCAATTCAACTTATTTTCCCTAAACTAAATCTCTAATAAAATGATGCTTCAAATCAATGTGCTTTGATTTTGTATGAAAAATAATATTTTTAGTCATTTCAATTGTATTTGTGTTGCAATGAAAAAAGGTAGTTGGTCTTTCTTGCTTTTCACCAAGGTCTTCTAGGATCAACCTCAACCACATTGCTTGTGTGCTTGCTGACTTAATAGCTATATACTTTGCCTATGTTGTTAAGAGTGCAACTATTTCTTGTTTCTTTGAACTCCAAGTTGTCAATCCATTTTCCAATAGGAAAGAATTAGTTGATGTAGATTCATTGTCATCAATTGAGCCTCTCCAATCTAAATCATTGTATCCAACCAAATCAATATTTTTGGCTAAATTATAATGTATCCATAATTTAATTTTTTTTAATATACCTCAAAATGCTCGTAGTTTCTCTCATATAATATTTTGATGGCTAAATCGTTAGTCTTGAAACCAATACATTCATATGCAATATCTAGTCTTGTTATTGTCAAGTACATAAGGTTTTCAATCAAACTTCTTTACTTCTTCTCATCCACTCTTCCACTTCTAGCATGCTTGCACATTCTTTCACCTTGTGCAAGTGGGGTAGCAAGAACTTTGCAACTTTCCATGCCAAATTTTTTAACATACCATGTACATATTTAGATTGACAAACAAAGATCCTATCATGTTTTTGATGTACCTCCATGCCAAGAAAATAATGCAGCAAACCCAAATTGCTCATTTCAAATTTTTGCATCATGACTTGCTTGAACTCTCTCTTCATTTTTTATGAACTTCCTATGAAAATTAGATAATCAACATACATGCAAACAATCAAAATATCATTACGTTCCCTTTTGTAGTACAATGTGGGCTCATTCATACTTCTCACAAATCCACACTTGAAGAAGTATGCATCAGTTTTTTAATGCCATGCCCTTGGTGCTTGTTTCAACCTATATAGTATTCTTTTACACTTGTAGACATGTCCTTTACATTTTACTTCTAATCCTAGTGGTAGTTCCGTAAAAACTTCCTTTTTAATATTGCCATTTAAGAATGCACTCTCTACATCAAGTTGATGTACAGTACATTTTTTTAGGTTGCTAGGCTAAGACTATTATTGTGTCTTGTCTTGCAATAAGTGCATATGTCTCATCATAATCTATGCCAATTTTTTGTGCATACCCAACAAAAATGCCTTGATTTCTTTAGATTAACCAACAAAAATGCATGTTGACTCTTGAATCAAAATTCTTGTGTTTTCTCTAGATATAGGGTCATAACATTTGGATGCCTTGATTTCTTTAGATTAACCAACAAAAATGCATGTTGACTCTTTGGATCTAACTTCTTTATTTTCTTATTTTGAATATGAATATAAGCCAAACAACCAAACACTCTCAATTTTATTGTCTTTAACATGAAGATAAGCCAAACAACCAAACACTCTCAAGTGACTTACTAAAGGATTATTTCCATACCATACCTCATGAGGAGTCATATTATTTTATTGTTATTGCAACTACTTCATTCCACAAATGATCACCCAACCCTTTGCTAGTACCATGCTTCTTTCCATCTCCATAATTTTTCTATGCAACATCTATATGAATTTTTCACATCATCCAATTAAGGATAGGTGAGAAAGATTATATTCATCTGATTTTGAAATTTATCCAACTGAGATGCCATCAATCCATCCATATTGCCTAGGTTAGACTCATCCATAAGTCATTGTCCTAGTACTTGTGACTTTGGAATTCACCTACTCAACATTTTAATTATGAGCCTAATATTTCATTCATTTCTAAAGTTCATCAGCAATCCATCCATATTGCCAACTTGAACTTGGAATAATACTGACCACAACAATTAGTCCTTAATGTTTTAATTATTTATATGCTTTCATTATCTACTAACTTTGAAGCTTTTGTTTCAAAAAATATAACCAAGATTTTCTAATTAGATCATCAATAAAAGTGATGAAGTAGAAATATTTACCAAAATTTATGTGCATTGGATGACAATAATCTGAATGAATAAACTACAATGGATATGATGCTCTCCATGCTCTTCTTTTTGGAAAACTCTTTGTATGATGTTTTCCCATTGTGGAACCTTCACACACTTTAGATATTCTTTCTACACAAGGGAGTCCATGGACCATTCCTTTAGGTTTCAAAAAATACAAGCTTCAAAAATTTGGGTGGCCATACCTTTGGTGCCATAACTAGCTATTGTCCTCAATGATTATATGACAAAAATTGTGTCCTTCTCCAATATTCAAAGAAAATATGTTTTTCTTTGTCATAAGTACAACACCCACTGCTTGGTTCCTATTTACTTTGTCATAGATGATACCTTATTCTCAAAAATCACTTTGTATATTTTCTCTACAAGATTCTCCACTCTTTGTAGCATGGTGGTGAGTTTACCAATGGTGGAGAAATGGAATTATAGGTTTAGAGGCCAAACAAGACTATAGCCAATACAATTATGTCAAATATTTTGCACTTGTACAACATCAATCCCCACTCTTACATTAATTAGCAAGAACCTGTACGACATGTTATCCTCTACTTGAATGAAAACACTTGTATGCATCTCCACTGAACAACAACATGAAATCTTCTTGAACATCACATTCAACTACACTAAAATGACAATGATGACAATCTACTCGAACAACAATACAACTTGCACTTTGTCGATAGTGTCTAGTTTGACAACTACTTTGTTTATTCTCCTTGTACGATAATCATCACCATACAACACTTAGATATTTTGGACTGCAAATTTTATCCTTAACTTACAACATACAACACTTCCACAATGCACATTACTAATAGTCTAATACATTTTCCATATCACATAGAACACACAAGAAAAATAGGAAATGAAATATATTTGCATTATCACTTTTCTTGTATGGCCATAACATTACAAAACATAAATACTTGTTTATCTGGTTTATCTCCAAAATGCATACCGAACTATAGATATTCAAAATTGCACTAATATCACCTATTCATCATTGTCACTATGACTCTTACCCTTCTATCATTAATGAAATGAGAGGAGGATTTCCTTTTATGCATTTGGATGGATAGTTACCCACAATTATCCCTCAGGACACCTCCTCTTTCAAGTATCCACTCATTAACCTTTATCAAGCATACAATACAAATGCAATATAATTAAGAAAGGCATTAGCATTTATATTCTCATTATATTTGTATTTTATTTCACATTTATTTCCCTTGCATTTATATTTAAATTTTTACTACATCTAGTGCATTTACACTTTATTCCCTACTCTATACACTATTTTTTCTGAGGCCCAAAAGTAGTGCCTACATTTGCCCTCCTCTTTAATTTGGTTGATGTCCTTGTCGATGTATATATCTGCTCTTGGAAACTTGGATGCAGTTATTGAAGTGTCAAAATAGGCACTTCTCTAAATTCCATTATTTGTAGCTTCAATGTCTTCTCATCCGTAAGTATCTTGGCATAATTATGGTATCTATCCCATTCTATACCATAATGATTGGCCCTTTGTTCCTTCTCATCCAACTTTACCAAGATTTATTTCTCCCTATTTTCAAATGTGTCTTTGGCTTCCTTCCTTTCCTTCTCCAACAGTTAGACATCGTGCTTGGCTACCATTGATAGCTACTCATATATTCTTTGACTACATCATGTGCTTCTTGCCATCTCTCCTTCTCCATGGTAGGGTTGGGATATTGTTCGATTTTCTTTGCTTGACCCCTTGTAACTAAAAATACATTGTTTTCCTTTTATTGTCGGTTCATCAGAGGCTCCTCGATATCAATAAAATTGATATTCTATGAGTTACTCGAACTTATCTTCCTCGGGAAATACTTTGATCATTTCTTCCCATGTATTAAAAGGATTTGCACTTTTTTTCTTCAATTCCCAATCATTGCAATCCCTCACAATGTTATGGTAAATAATCTAAAATAGGATTGTTCATCCTCAACTTCTTTTGCTCGCCATATGGTTATACATGTTACAATATGGCATTCTGAGTTTTCCTTCCCATCACCTAGGAAAAATGAGCATTTTTATTTCCTTATTTTTATTGCAACTTGTGCCATATTTACCATTGGTGGATGATTATCTTCACTTTGTACTACTTCACCATGAAGTTCTTCTCTTGGCAATTATTTACCTTCAATCTATTTACCAAAAAATAGTCTTATACCAACTTCTAATGCACCTTCACTTAGTGACCTCCTTCACGAGTATACAAGTGTTGTTTTTGGTCTCTTCATCTAGTCACCTTGTTGTGGTTGCCTTTGTGCTTGACTCACATCCTCTGCACATCTTAGGAAACTCCCTTTCTCTTGTATTGGTTTTCTTAGATGTTCAACCTTGACTTCATGTGCACCCTCTATGTTTACCATGGTTTCAACTTTGTTTGCTTGTGTTTATCCTCGAACTTTATCTATTGTTAACAACAACATTTGCTGCCTCTCATGTGATCCACTTAGATTTTCCTCTTGAGGACTCCACACACGTTCCACTTATGGGATTGTAGTACTTGGTTAGCAATATTTGCTCAAAATTCTATAACTGAGCAATCCTTATATTTCTCATATAAATTTCACTTTCTTTGCGGCCTTGTCTTCCATGCCCTCACATTAATGAATTTGTTATTACCTCCCCACACTTCATGCATGCTACTTCTTCAATTGAATCTAATTTCAATTTAGCAATGACAATGATGTTAAATATAGCACGGTGCTATGTTTTCCAATGATCGATGAATAAAATGATAGGTTTAGAGGTCAAACAAGACTACATCCAAGACAATCCTATTAAACATTTTATACTTGTATAGTATTAACACTTCACCATTTGTATGACAATTAGTAAAGCGCTTGTACAACAAGCACTTGTATGACATATCCACTAGAATGATAACAAAAAAATTGTGTGAATGCAACACTCAACTCCACTAGAATGATGATAGGATTCTTGATCCTATCTTAATAATTGTAATAAATAATTGGAATTTTATATTAGAATTTGTTGAAGAAACACTGAATCACGATTAAAAAGAATCATTGTTGCACTGGTAAGGAAGTCCTTCCAATGGATTTAAAATGAATTTATATTATTTTTACTTGATTTATGATTCCCTACACAATATTTACTTCTATTTTATACCTATCTAAGGTTATGATGAAAGGACACAATGGTCCATTTGTAATTGTTAAAACATAAATGATAAATTAATTAAGTGATAAGGAGTTAGGATATTGAATCCTAACATGCCACCCTCCTTAAAAGAAGTTTTGTCCTCAAAGTTGAAAGTGAGGAAATTGTTGTTGGAATTGATGAAGCATTTTCCAAGTAGCATCCTCGAAAGGTAAGCCCCGCCATTGAATCAGAAGCTCGGTGATGGTGTGATGGTGAAGTTGATGAGTACGATGATCCAAGATGGCTTCAAGTTCAACCATGAGTGATCTATCCTCGGTGAATTTAGGTAGTTGATTTTGTATTCTAATATGTGTGCCAAATACTAGTTTAAGGCAAGATACATGGAACACAGGATGAATTTTGGAAGACTCTGGTAACTCTAGTTTATAAGAAACAAGTCCTATGCATTGTAAAATTTTTATAAGGCCCATAGAACTTGGGATATAACTTTTATGAACCCTTGAGCTTGAGAGAGGTTTGGCAGTAAGGTTGAAGTCAAAGAAATACCTTATCGCCTTCTTAAAATTCTCATTCGATCCTATGTTGATCCGCTTGTTGTTTCATGCGATGTTGAGCTATGAGTAGATTGTCTTTGATAAGGCAAAGGATATTAGCTCGAGTGGAAAGTTATGAATCCATGGCTAGCACATTGGTACTTTCGATAATATAAGATGTGATGGTAGGTGATATTTGGCCATATAAGGCTTCATAGGGTGTCATTTTAATGGCAGTATGGTATGAAGTATTATACCACCATTCTACTAAAGGAAGCCATTTGACCTAATGAAGGGGTTGAGTAGAAGTAAAACAATGCAAGTAAGTTTCCAAACATTTATTTACAATTAATGTTTGACCATCGATTTTGGGATGATAAGCAGAACACATACAAATTTAAGTGCCTTGGAGTTTGAACAATTTCCTCTAAAAATAACTATTGAAGGTGGGATCACGATCACTGACGATGGTGGAAGGCATACCATGTAGTTTAAAAATATTATCAAGAAAGCTTTTGGCGATGGTAATAGTTGTGTAAGGGTGGGCTAAGGTGTAAAAATGAGCATATTGAGAAAATCGATCCACCACAACAAGAATAGTAGTTTTACCCGATGATTTGGGATGACATTCAATAAAGTCCATTGAAATATCAATCCATATTTTGGTTGAAATAGGGAGAGGTTGAAGAAAGCCAAGGGTACCTACTGTCTCTCCCTTTTGTCTTTGGCAAGTCTCACATTCGACCACAAATCTCTTGATATCTTGTTTCATTCCTACCCAATAAAAATATCGAGCCACTCTTTTATATATTTTGAGAAATCCATATGTCTTACTATAGGCGTGGCATGTAACTCATGGATTAGTTTGGTTTGATATAAGGAGGTAGGAGATAGGACAATACACCCTTTGAACCTAAGTATGCCATTGCTTCAAGTATAGTAAGGCTTACTTATGGGATCTTGTTGGATTTTTTGAATTAATTCTTGCGTTGAAGTATCATTAAACCATTCTTTTGTTACCTGGTCTACCCATTGGGGAATAGAGGATGAGAGTGCATGTAACCGGGGTAATTCTTCAAATTTTTGGAAAAGGGTATCGGTGGCCACATTGTCCTTCCCTTTACGATATATGATCTCATAATCATACCCTAATAGTTTAGTAACCCATTTTTGTTGCTCAGGAGTGTATATACGTTGCTCAAGAAAATATTTTAAACTATGGTGATCGGTACTAATAATAAAATGTTGAGCAATGAGGTATGGTTGACAATGTTGGATGGCATAAATGATAGCTAACATCTCTTTCTCATATGTAAAGCAGACTATATTCTTCCTGAAAAAGGCCTTGCTAGTAAAATCCAAAGGTCATTCATCTTGCATGAGAACGACTCCCAATCCTAATCCAAAAGCATCACTTTCAGTTATGAAGGGTTTGGAAAAATCTGGCATGGCCAACATAGGAGTGGAACAAATGGCATTCTTTAATTTTTTGAAAGTATCGTTAGCCTTGGAGGACCAAATAAAAGCATTCTTCTTAAGTAAATTTGTCAAGGGGGCAACAATCTTGCCATAGTATTTAACAAACTCATAATAATACCCAATTAATCCTAGAAAACCATGCAATCCTTTTATTGATTTGGGGGTAGGCCAATTTTTTATATCTTCATTTTACAAGGGTCCACCTTAACACCATCCTTGGAAATGATATGGTCAAGATATTCAATCTCTTGTTGTTCGAAAGAATATTTTGATCTTTTGGCATATAGTTGGTTTTCCCCCAAGGTTTTTAAGGTTTGTTCTAAGTGAAGCAAGTGATCCTCTCATGTTTTGCTATAAATCAAAATATCATCAAAGAAAACCAAAATAAATTTTTGAATATAAGGGCAGAATACCCGGTTCATTAAACTTTGGAATGTTGAAGGAACGTTGGTAAGGCTAAAAGGCATGACCAAAAATTTATAGTGCACTTCATGAGTTCGAAAGGCTATTTTTGGAATATTGTTTTATCTGACTCGAATTTGATGATATCCTGATCATAAATCCCATTTTGAAAAGTATTTAGCCCCATGAAGTTCATCCAACAACTCATCAATAATAGGAATGGGAAATTTATCCTTGATGGTGAGTTTGTTAAGAGCATGAAAATTAACACATAGACATCATGATTCATCTTTCTTACAAACCAATAAAACTATGGAAGAGTAAAGGCTAACACTAGGTCAGATAACTCCTGCCTTTAATGATTCTTGCACAAGGTTGTATATAACAATTAGTTTTTTTGCCACACGTGGGTCGATGAAGTTATGTGTGTTGCCCGAGTCAATAAGCACAATGAGGTTTTATTGTTTGAAGTACCCCTGGACTTTCATAGTTTGTGGAGAAGAAAAACCAGCAAGGGCATTGAAAGAAATTTTTGGTGTGTCTTCAGCACTATCCTTGGGTGTATCCGTCACCACTTCTACCTCGATCTCATTTTTTTCGTTTGTTGAGCTACAAGGATCAGCTACATCCAGAATATATAACTTTTATGTAATGCATTTATGATTTGGTATAATTTCTCATTGCAATGATAACGGAGGCTTTTTGCTCATCTTTCTTTCATCTCCTCAAAGCTGAGAGATTAATTGGTAAGGTTCAGTTAGGTTTGGTGGTGTAAGTATTTTGTGATTTTCCCATAGGTGATTTTCCTAATCGACGTTGAGCATTGAATTTATCTTTTGTTAATTTGGCCAATCCAATGGTCAGCATCATGGTAGTGGGATTGAACATTTGTACTTTCAGTTGAATTTCTTATTTTAATCCATTGATGAAGCAATTTTGAAAAAACAAGGCATATAGTCATGTTGTGCAATTGGCTAATTTCTCAAATTGATCTTGGTATTCATGCACTGAAGTGGTCTGACATAGCTTGGTAAGGGCTCCTGTTTAATTTTTGAATTTACTATGGCCAAATTGTACCAATAGATTATGTGTAAAGTCTATCCAAGTAAGTGTGCCATTAGTCTTTTCATACCATTGGTACCATTGAACAACATCATTTTTAAGGTGGAAGGATGCAATACGAACTTTTTGTGCCTCAAGAATCTGGTTTAAGAAGTATTGTTCTACTCGATAAATCCAATTCATGGGATCGCCTCCTTCAAATTTGGGAAAATCCAATTTAGTTGTTCTTGGAAGGATAGATTTTTGTGGTCCCCCAAGATGTATCGGGTGTGTCGGCCCTCCGGTGGGTTGGCCAACTAGAACTAGTGCCATATTTTGATTCATCGTATTAACAAAGTTATTTATGTTGTCTATCATCAAGTGTATCCATGTTATCTTTTCCTCAAATTCCTGCCTCATAGCTAAAATTTCTTAAGAAAATTGGTCCTTAAGTTGGCGAAGCTCGTGGTTGAGTTTTTTGAGAGTAATGTCTTGCGATCTCCATCCTTCAGCCATTTGAGGAGTAGTTTGCAAAAATTCAAATTTTCATAAAAAATTAAATTTTAAAATTTGGCAAAAAAATTGAATATAGTTGACCCAAAATTTAAATATAGTTGGCCAAAAATTTGTTTTTAGCAACTTTAATTTCATTTGAGCCCTCCCTACGATTAGGAATTTCAAATTTGAATGGACAACGTTCACTTTTTGAAAGAGCACTGACAGGTGGGTAGTACGAGTTAGACAGTGACAAGCAAAAAGCACGAGGTGGGACCCGAGGCAGGGTGGAGCACGAGGTAGGCGAGGAAAAAGTTGTAAGCAAGGGATAATCGATAGTGGTAAGCAGGAAGCATGAAGGGGGATAGGGCAGGATGGAGCACAGGGTGGGTGAGTGGATAGTGGCAGGTGGATATATGGCAGAGAATAGCAACAAAATGCGACACAACTAAGGAAAGGTGGTGGAGATAAGTTTAGAAGGTGCGATTGGGTTGGGCACACGAGGAAGTGACTAGCTAGAGCTAGTCAAATATTTATGGGAGAACAGATGATTTTAATTTGCTTATATTACCCACTATTCCTGTATGTGGGCTAATCAAATTCCACTGAAAAGCAAAAATAAAAGAGAGCTTGTATCCTACAAAAGAACAAACTGCTTTACACAACGTGTCAATTGCAGAGTATATATATTTTAATATATATGGGAACCTTAAGGTAAAGTTGATCAAATTTAATTTATCTAGAGAAGACTGCTAACGTTAGCTGATGACGTGATAGTATATGTTCACGGAAGCTTCCTAATGGGGAATGAAAGAAAATTCCTTCATCTAGCCCAAAATGATAGCACCGACTTTTGCAACTACTAATGAATTTTTGTAACTGTGTCTGATTAAGAAATTGAGTCATTTGCATTGAGGACTATTAATATTGATTGCTATGTCAATGCGTTTGTTCTTTAGAAGGACGTAGACCTAGGTTAATTCCCACGGTAGCACGAGAAGCTCGATGAGGTTTGAGCAAACAAGAAACCCATTTTCGCCAAGAGTAAAGGCTGAAAATTTTATTTTTCCTCCAAGTTCTTCAAGCCATCGAATTACGTAGTGAGTGGAAGGAAGAGATTGCACCACTCCAGGTTAGCACTCTGATACCAGATGATAGGATTCTTGATCCTATCTTAATAGTTGCAATAATAATTGGAATTTTATATTAGAATTTTCTAAAGAAACACTGAATTACGATTAAAAAGAATCATTGTTGCACTGGTAAGGAAGTCCTTCCAATGGATTTAAAATGAATTTATATTATTTTTACTCGATTGATGATTCCCCACACAATATTTAATTCTATTTTATACCTATCTAAGGTTATGATAAAAGGACACAATAGTCCATTTGTAAACTTTAAAACATAAATGATAAATTAATCGAGAGATAAGGAGTTAGGATATTGAATCCTAACAAATGACAAGGTTGAAAAGCTACTTGAATGACAATACAACTTGTATTTTTGTTGGCAATCTCTAGTTTGACAACAACTTCATCTATGCTCCTTATACGACAATCATCCTCATACAACTCTAATAATTTGAACTTCAACTTACAACCTACAACACAACACTTCCACATTGCACAATACTAATAGTTTAATACATTTAACATATCACACTAAACACACAAGATAGATAGGAAATGAAATATATTTGCATTATCACTCTACCTGTATAGCCATAACATTGTAGAACTTGAATACTTGTTTGCCTAGTTTATCTCTAGAATGCATACACTATAGAATACTCAAACTTGCACTAGTATTGCCTATTCACCAATGCATCTATGCCTCTTACCATTCTATCCTTACTATGCTTTTGCTATGCTAAAATGAGAAGGGGGGTCCTTTTATGCATTTCAATGGATAGTTACCCATGATTGTCCCCTGGGACACCTCACCCTTCAACTGTCTACTCGTTAACCTTAATCCACCATACATTATAAATGCAATCTAATTTAAGGATGATGTCAGCATCCTTAATACCATAGTAGAGAAACTCAAACTTGGTTAAGACTCGACAAGGCCCACTTGAGACTTATCAAAAAACTTGGAAAAATAAAATCATAAGTTTTCATTGAAAAATAATTTTTTTCATGCATATCACAATTAATTAACATTATACAAATAAAAAAATAATATTGTAAATGATACAAGCTTAAACTACATTTGAAAGTGGCAAGTGATACAAGCTTAAACTACACTTGAAAGTGGCAAGTAATACAAGCTTAAACTACGCATAAAAGTGATAAAACAAACTTCAATTAAAGAACTTTTAATGCATCCAAAATTCAAATATTCTTGTATTGCGTCTAATATATGAAAGGTACAAATTACAAAATGTGTCATGACGATGCCTGAATAGGCCCACTATTCATATCTTGCAATTCCTTTGCACTTTGTCTTAGTAGAAGCTCTAGTATCTCTTTGTCATTGTGCCCTTGCCTCTTCCTATGTTTTAGGATTCCACATCCTAACCTATCTTTATCACTTAATTAACTAATTATTTATGTTTTATAATACAAATGGACCATTGTGTCCTTTCATAATAACCTTAGATAGATATAAAATAGGATAGAGATTGTTGTAGGAAATCATCAATGAAAAAAATATACTTATTTATTAAATACATTGGAGGGACCTTCCTACCAGTGAAACTGTGATTCTTTTAAAATTGTGATTCATTTTTCCTGAAATTCTAAAATCTTCCATTATTTCCATTGTAAACCACAAGTTAAGATCAAGGATATTAACATCTGGTATCAGAGCTTTGAATCTGGGATACCTATTAGGTTATATCAGAGAAATTTTTGTTATTTCATTGCTTCCTATGCTATCACTTCACCATTATCATTCAAAATTATTGATAACTCTTTCATGGATCATCTTTTTTAGACATATAATATTCGCTTCTTCCTGCAAAGAATTTTTGGATCCGATACTCAACAAACTTGACCTCTACAACAATCGGCCTGTAACAAGACTCCTGCGTAACTTTCTTCATGACATCAGTACAAAAGACCTCTCAAAACTCTATCAAAATGTTTGTAGAAATCTTGTCATCGTCATTTGTAGTGCGGGCATCATTTTTTGAAAAGACAATCAAAATTCGAGAGAAAATTAAAAAATATTAAAGTCAAAACCTAAGGTTTCAAATTTTTTGTCGCTGTTAAAGTTTTTTGTCATCATGAAATTATCGTCTGAATTATTTTTCATCAAGGAAGAGTGGGAATTATCCCACATTCTTCCCCATGAAGGGAAGCCAAGGGTATATTACATATTCTCCACACCATAAATATTGTGACCATCCGATGGTGGTCACATAGTCACCCTCCCTCGTGAACACTGTCTGTGTTGCCCGCCTATTTCTCGCACCCATGTAGTATCCACATGTCGCCTCATGCTCTGTGTCCACTATGATTTTCTCTCACACCCTTTTGTCTCACCTCACTGTCCTTGTTGCCTCATTGTCCACCTCATCTCGCTAACTTTGTCACCTCGCTATCTGCCTCACAGTCAAACTTAAAATATTTCACCTCGTCGTCTTAGTGAACGTTGGAAGATTTAAAACCTTAGTCACCGTTGAAGAAATTAAAAATTTTATCATTGAGGAGGGTTCCAAAATAAAGTTGCTAAAACAATTTTTTTAAGGCCAACTACATTTAAATTTTTCCAAAATTTAAATTTACATTTTGTGAAGACTTGAATTTTGCAGCCAAAATTTAAATTTACATTTCGTGAAAATTTGAATTTTGCAACAATTCTTTGAATGGTTGACAGACGAAGATCACAAGACCTTACTCTCGAAAAACTTGACCATGACCTTCGCCAACTCAAGGAAAAATTTTCTCAAGAAAATTTTGTTGAGGAAGGATTTTGAGGAAAAGATAACAGGGTTACAATTGATAGTAGACAACGTGAATCACTCCATTAATATGATGAATCAAAATATAGCACTAGTTCTAGCTGGCAAACCCATCGGAGGGTTGACACACTCGATACATCTTGGGGGACCACAAACATCCATCCTTCCAAGAACAACTAAATTGGATTTTCCAAAATTTGAAGGAGGTGACCCCACTAATTGGATTTATTGGGCAGAACAATACTTTTCCCTAAACCAAATTTCAAAGGCACAAAAAGTTTGTATTGCATCCTTCAACCTCAAAAATTTGGTTGTCCAGTGGTACCAGTGGTATGAAAAGACTAATGGTATACCTACTTGTATAGACTTTACGCAGAATTTATTGGTACAGTTTGGCCCTAGTAAATTCAAAAATTTCACAGGAGCCCTTACCAATATGTGTCAAACCACTTTGGTGCGTGAATACCAAGCTCAATTTGAAAAATTAGTCAATCGCACAACAGGGCTTGATGTCTCATTTTTCCAAAGTTGTTTCATCAGTGGATTAAAATAAGAAATTCAGTTGGAGGTATAGATGTACAATCCCAATACCATGATGCAGACCATTGGATTGACCAAATTAGTTGAAGATAAATTCAATGCTCAACGTCAAGTAGGAAAACCACCTATTGGGAAATCACAAATCACTTATATTGCCCCCACACCTAACCAAACCTTACCAATTAAATATCTCAGCTTTGAGGAAATGAAGGAACGACGAGAAAAGAACCTCTGCTATCATTGCGATGAGAGATTTGTGCCAAATCATAAATGCACTACATAAACATTATACATTCTGGATGTGGCTGATCCTTGTAGTTCAACAGAAGAAGAAAATGAGATAGAAGTAGAAGTAGTGACGGATATGCCCGATGATAGCGCTAAAGGACCACTCAAAACTTCTTTTAATGCCCTCGCTAGTTTTTCTTCTCCATAAACTATGAAAGTTCCAGGGTCCTTCAAACGACAAAATCTCATTGTACTTATTGACTCTAGTAGCACACATAATTTCATCGACCCACATGTGGCAAAATAAACTAATTATTATATACAACCTTGTAATAATTTTCAGGTCATGATAGGTAATGGAGGAAGGATCGCATGCAAAGGGAAGTGTCAAAATATTAAGCTCACCATGGACGATTACAATATGAAAAATGACATGTATGCACTTCCATTAGGAGGTTGTGATATTGTCTTAGGGGTGCAATGGTTACGAACACTCGGGATAATCCAATGGGATTTTGAGGCATTATGGATGCAATTCACAATAAAAAGATCAAACATATACTCTTAAAGGATTAAAATCAGGTCCTTCCCAAATAGTAAGTTCTCACTTAATGGAGAAAATTATTTGCAAAGGAGGCAAGGGAATGGTTGCACAATTATTTTCTATTCAATCCACTAAGAAGGACCAAAAAGAGATGCCAGAATTACACCAACTCCTACTACATCATTCAGGATTATTTAACGAACCAGAAGGGTTGTCCTTCCATCGTCATGATCCTACTATTCTTCATGCAAATCCCCCACTAAAGCCTTGATCTTCAAGATATACATGCTTACATAAATGTTATATTAAACTGGTGCACGAATTTGAGCAAATACTACTTGAGAAGTGCTTCATCCAAACCAACACCAATTTACTTATTTTCAGCTTTGAGGACAAAGCTTCTTTTAAGGAGGGTGGCATGTTAGGATTCCACATTCTAATTTTATCACTTAATTAACTAATTATTTATGTTTTATAATTACAAATGGACCATCGTGTCCTTTCATAATAACCTTAGATAGATATAAAATAGGATAGATATTATTGTAGGAAATCATCAATGAAAAAGAATATAGTTATTTATTAAATACATTGGAGGGACCTTCCTACCAGTGAAATTGTGATTCTTTTAAAACTGTGTTTCATTTTTCCTGAAATTCTAATATCTTCCATTATTTCCATTGTAAACCACAAGTTAAGATCAAGGATCTTAACACTATTCTTGTGTCTCTTTTTATGCCTTGGTTTCTAACTCTTTTATAGGTTTTCAAAATCATCCATGGAGAATAGAGGCTTTTTTGTTGCTCCTTTGGTTATGTGATCCATTTAGATGACAGATCAATCTTGTCTAGGTCAATGGCCTTGTTACTTGATCCTACAACTTTGTTATGGTGGAGGTGAAGATTGTAATGAATAAAAACAAGATCATTCAACTTTTGTTGTATGAGTTTGTTGCACTTCTTAGAGTGTATATGCTCAAGCATACTCTAATTGTGCTCACAACTTGAAGTGTTGCATGGTTGACATAAATTTGATGGCAAAGCGTTGTAGATCGGGTATATGCACCAAAGTCCTCCACCATCAATCTAGAAAAGGCAAGAAAAAGGAAATTTAATACTTTACATGTAAAATCATTAATTGAGATTATTTTTTAAAACAAAATCAAAAGACAAAATAAATAATAATTCGATGAGCATTACCTGGCCTCATAATTGACCTTTCTCAAATATACCATGTGGATGGGAAAAGAACATCCTCACATATCTTATAATGCTACATCACATCCTATATTTTACTATTGATTTTCTCATTAGTCTCCATCTAGTCAATGCATTATCGAAGGTTTGACTTCACCTCATATTCGACCTTGAATGAATCAACATAAAAAAATTGGGTTTGAGCTAGTACCTTGTTACATGAAGAGGGCTATGGAGCTAAGATGTCCATCAACGATCAATAATTTCCCAAATGGAATTGTATTTGAGTTCAAAATATTTATATAATGAGGCAATTTCCTCGTTTTCCCTATCCATAACCTTGTATACATATCTCATTGGTGATTTTTCTCCATAAACAAGATGTAGAACACTCACCAAAGGATCTAACACCTAAAAAAAGGAAAAAAAAGGCTTTAACACCTACTAATCTATGATATTGGTCAAATTCAACTCTGGTTGCTTGCCCCTAGCATAACTTTGTTCTTACTATTTTAAAGCTCCTTGGATTAGAACTTATTGTCCTAGTATGGACACTTAGAATGCTAACTTTAGCTAGTGTTCTTTTCATTTACTCCATGTTGCTAAATTTGAATTTCACATAAATACACTCACTTCATGTTGTGAACTTTTGATATTGCCTTGTGGTTGTCGCATGTCTTTTGCTTGTGAGAGAGGGGTATATTAGTCATCATTCAACCTTTTTTTGAATTTGTACTTTTTTATTGTTGTTCTTCTTAGTGTATGTATCATTCACTCCTCTATATCCATTTCTATTACAAGTTATTTTATCTATATGCCTATCATTGTTGGTTTATGTCTCTCCCTTTCCCTTTTGAGGCATTACCTATGACTTTGATATTTTGTGCTTTATTTATCCTTATTTTTCTCTTGTATTATGATAGGCCCTTTATATTTCAAATACAATGGTGGTCTCCCTCTTCTAAGGACTAGTGCACCTTTCCCAATTTCAGTTTATTTCCTAGCTAGATGCTCTTCAGAAAATTTGATCTTACCCTTGGTCTCAAATCCTTGTTGACTAGTGCATATAGCATCATCATCAATTATTGACTCTCCATTAATTTCCATAAGTTTGAAATTTTATAGGATAGTGTTATTAGGTTTTGATAGGGCAAGTACCAATTGCAGAGCTTAGGGTTGCTAGTACATGATTTGATTGGCTATGAGGACTAGTTGGCCCATGATGGTAACCTATTGATATTATCATTGCTAATTATACTAAATGGTTTGAGAACGTTTTATGGCTCCAATAAATTATGTGATATCATGCCTATCATTACAAGGAATACACCATGTTGGTTCTACCATTGTATTAGTGTTAACCATGTAATTATGAGTTTTATTTTCTCCTTGATTAGCTTCATGCCAAGGCACCTAATTTTTTTTAGGTATGGAGTCTTCTAAGGTTTACACTTATGTGATTTTTACCATTATTTATTTGTGGCATTATTTTAGTTCCTCATTTTTTTTATTACTTCAGAGTCAAACATTTTGCTCATCATAAAAATTTTGTTTGACTCACTATTTGAGCTAGATGAAGTAGGAAGGGTTGGAAGTTTTAGTTTAAAGGATATAATGGATGATGCATATTGGCCAAGGTGAGTAATTATGTATGGTAATGTAGAAGGATGAATGGATGTATTTGGTTGAGGATTAGGATAGGTGATATGGTGGGTGTGGAACTAGATATAGGTGTATTATGGGTAATTGGGAGGCATAGGCCATTGGTAGAGTAGGGGGTATTTTACCTACTCAAATGAGAATAACTTCTTCTCTATATACCTCTTTGAAAGTTAAAAATAGCATTCAATGGTTAGCATTACAAACCATTAAAGCTAAGTTAGATTATAAATATTTGGTGTAATACATTAATACCTATTCTTCATTTAGCCTAACATTTTATGGGATTATATTCAAGGTTCTCAAGAATCTAGTATTAAAGTCATATATTTTCTTAAGGATGTATTTGTACCATGTTTAATTAAAACATAATAAAGTAACCATTTCACATGCTACAAAATCTATGCGTAAATGGTTTCACTATTGATGTCTAACTCATAACTAAATTATCTAGTAATCCCCTAGACCATAAAGTAGCATTATCATAAAGAGAGTAGATTATTAAATGTGCCATTATATCTTCCTCATGGATGTGGTAGATTGAATTAGATGATCTAGTGTAATCTTATTTTTGTTCCTATTGAAGCTAGGTAATGCTCTCATAGTTTCCAAGGGAATGAGATAATAGGCCATCAAATTTAGAGCTCCTTGGCAGGTCTAATCTAGAAGTTGGTTTTGTGGCCTAGGAGGAACTCCTCGATTATTTTTTTGATGAGGTTAACCATATTACTATTGAGGAGGTGAATATATTGCATAGTCATGAGGTGGGTACAAAGGATATGAAAGATATAGATATAAGAGATAATAAGCTAGAGGGTGATGAGGTGGTAAATTCTAGTAAACCTACTATTGATTTGGAGGTGGTTGAATATTCTATTATGGAGGAGAATAGTGCAAACTTGTTTATAGAATTTATGGATTCTAAGTAGGTGGACCTTGCACATTCTACTACACTTAACTAGTTAGGGTAGTGTTAGTCTCTAGGTGTTTTCCTAGGACATCTATGGCCTCATTTTTCTAGCCATTATGTTAGTGTTTTGAGCAAGGTTTAGGTTTAACCCTAGTGACCCTATATTGGGATCTAAACACTAACTTGGAGGGAATTTAGATATATTTTACAAACTGGATCTAGGTGGACTTTGGGTTGAATAAACACTCATAGGAGGGATATTTTTTGTAGTAGAGATTGGCAATGGATTACTAGTATAGATTTGACTTATGAAGAATAGGTATTGATGAGGTCATTCGCATCTATAGGTATCCCATAAAGGTATTGGTATGTGTTAAGGTCATAGTTATATTGGACCAAGTTTGATTAGCTAGAGTAGATGAGTAACTCATTTGTATTGGCTTTTAAGCCTTACTATCTCAAAATATCACGTCCTAATATAAATAAGCCACAATATTATAGGTTGAAATATCAATAATCAAGAGTAGAATTATATATATGAGCAATTAAATATATATATAGGCCAATATAATAATGAAATAACATTCACTTATAATATCAAATATGAATGTAAATGGCCAAAATTGTTCCTATACATGCATGAAGAATACTTATAGTATAAATTGCTCAAAATATGTATACAAGATTTATTATCAATGCTTGCTATGTGGTGATCACTACAGACCATTTTCCCTTACATTGATAAATCTTTATCTCCATAATATAGACATAGTAATGTGACTCTTCCATACTTGTCTATTACATTCCTTACATATCTGGGAGATGCAACCTTTCATAGTCTTGACCTTGGGCTTCTCATCTTGCTACTTGTATACTAGACTCTTCACTCTCTTCTTACATGCATAGTTTAACTCAATGATACTTGCACATTTCTACATGACTCTTATTGTCCTACATGCACTCCTAATACAAATCACTTGTACACATCCTCACATTACATATTTGTAATCTTACATACATGACACTTGTGTACATTCTCTCAATACACACTTGCACTCTTACTTATATGATACTTGTGCATATCCTATACATAGACACTTACATAAAAGGAAAATATAAATCACTCATCTAAACTAAGACACAAACCCTAATATATTACATATTTACATTTGTACCATAAAAGTACCATCGGGGTACATTTACATGTACCAAATAATGTAATATTCTCCAACAATTTATTAGATCAAGTAACTCATTTGTGGTGGTATGAATCCCTGAATAATTGAGTTGGTCATGGGAATTTTACCTTTTGATGAGGTAAGATTAGACACTAGAATCTCTTCAAACTCATCTTCTAAAGGCACCCACATGGTGGTTTGTTCCTTTCTTTTTCCCTTTATATTTCTTCAATGGTACATAATAATGCTAGTCATTTGATGTTTTTTCCTTGTTTTTTGACCTTTTGATTGTGTATTTATAAGATCGTATATACATACTTGCATGGACAATGTTTAAAGATCAAAATTTATAAATATTCAAAAATCTACCTGTGGAGTGATTTGCTCATAAAACATGAGTGTTTTGCTTATCATTATGAGGCATTTCACTAGTAGAAAGTGATTTTGAAACCTTTGCATGTAGAGAGCTTTACTAAAAAAATGCAGGTGATTTGCATGTTATTTATTAATGTTTCTATTGTCATTTCTACAACATGATGTATATTTAGCTTTCCAATAATTTCTGCTCCTCAGAAACTCTGTTCTCATTATTCGAATGCATTTTTCTCTCTCCTGAGTTTTACTGTCAAACTCTTTCTACAACGCCTGAAGCAGTGTGCAGTTGTTTCTGTCTACTGACCATGCAGGAAAATCATCTTTCGGATGGCGATGGTATTTCGTGCCAAGTCCCCTGATGCAATTTGGCCTCAAGGACCAAGGAAGAGCACGGCACCCAGCTTCGACACGAGAAAATGACTAAGTGTGCAAGGTGTTGCGCACCATCCTAAGTGCATAAGGTGTTGCGCACCATCTCAAGTGCACAAGGTGTTGCACACCATCTCAAGTGTGCAAGGTGTTGCACACCATCCTAAGTGCACAAGGTATTGCACACCATCTCAAGTGCACAAGGTGTTGCACACCATCTCAAGTGCACGAGGTGTTGTGAACCTTCTCAAATGCGTAAAGCATTGCGCACCATCCTAAGTGCGCAAGGCTGTTGCGCACCATCTAACTGTGCTTCATCCACTGACCAGTCAACCCCAACATAGTTTCCAAGGCATCCAGGCATGGCGCTCCGTTTCTCCTACGCAAGGCAAATGCGCAATCAGTTCGTGCGCCTTAGCGGTTGACTTTTCAACAGAGGCGCGTCCCCCAATGCCTAGACTGTTGCGCACCTTTTCTGTTGCGCAAGGCATTTGCGCTTCACTTCATTGCGCCTTGCCTATTGACTTTTCAACATTGGCACCGTCTCCAAGGCTTCAGGCCTTGCGCACCACTTCGCGGGCGCAAGACAAATGCGCAACAGGGCAGTGCGCTTTACCTGCTGACTTTTCAAACGTTGCGCGCCTCCCGAGGCCCCATTCTTGCACTCCTTTTCTCCTGCGCAGGGCCTTGCGCTCCTTTTCTGTTGCGCCAGGCAGCTGCGCAATGGGTTAGCTGCGCTTCACCTCCGGACCTATCAACTCTGGCGCTGGTCTTTCCCAGCTGTGCTCCACATCAGCAAGTTAAGGTACATCCTTATCCGTCCAAGCGCAGCCATTCTGAGAAGCTTCCAGACTGGACGTTCTGGGATTTCAAGCCTATCTTCCATGGAAGCGGTCCCCGCGAGTGAGGAGGCAGCGCCAGCAAGCCAAGCCTATCAGGGCATTGAAGGAGTTCAACTGCATTTTCAAGGAGTCATCAGTCCCAGCCATGCCTGATTAATGTTTCATGATTGTACTCTCTTGTAACTCTTATCTTGGCTGCCACCACCATGTTTTGTAGGTGTGCATTTAATATTTCAAGCGATAGAATTTTCTATATAAGCCTACTCTTTTATTGTAAAATGATGGATGTTTGCTAGAAGCTTGATGTAATCTGAATTCTGCTATCAATACAGCTGATGTCTGGCTCTAACTCTGGACTTCTATTTTATGTGTATGTCTTCTATTGCTTATCTTCTATTAAGTTCTCTGATTTATCTGTAGGCTTGAATTCTAATATCTAGATTTAGCTTCTGATAAAACGTGAACCTCTGGAGTAGCCCTAGAGATTATGCATGTTAGATGTTTAGTTTTAATTTTTGTTAGTTGTCTATATTTGAGGGCTATTTGATTCAGAGTGTAGTAGAGTTATCATGTTGTTAGTCCATCACCCCTATTCTATCTGGCCTGTGGCCATATTTCCCATCCCTTTCAATCATTTCCCATTCCTTTCCAGTTCCTTAATCTCAAATCCCCCTAGTTAGAATAGCAAGGGAACCAGCCCCTCTCTGGAGATTGGCACGGGAGGCATTTCTTCCTCTCGGCCTTTCAATGTTGGTCGGGTCTAAGGTGCATGAATAAACAAACCCTTACCTAAGGCAGATCTCTGACCAATAGTTTTTGGCACGCCCGGTGGGACCCAACGTTCCACTACAAAAGCAGTATTAAGAAGTTGATGTTCATCTTATTGCTGACAAATCCGAACATCTGGTGACTCATATGAACTCAGACACCTCTGAACCTCATAGACCAGCTTAAAATATCACGCCTTCATGCGTACGAGGTGGCAGATTAGAAATACAGAAGAAGTTGAGTTCCTCGAGCTTGACATCGACGCTCTAGGAGAGCATCCTAGAGTGGTCAGGCCAAATATCTCGTTGGATGGGACATCTTCGCAGGAAGCTGTTGTTGCTACACGGACTCCAACTCTCGATAGCACAACAACTAGCTTACCCCTAGTTCCACCAAATTCCCTGGATCATCAGAATATTCTGGTTCCACCTAACGTTCCACCAAGTGCTCCGAGTGTTCCCATTGTTCCGGCTTGACAAGTTCTACCGACTCCTCCGGTCCACACAAATCCACCACCCCATATGGCGCATTCGATTCCACCCAGGTTGTTCTCGGCCTGGAATCATATGGGCCCCCTTGCCCTATAGGCTCAACACTCAGTACCGATCATAGCTTTGAAAGCTTTACCTACTTACGATGGCATGGGAAAGATGATGCATGAGCACATTCAAGACATCGTAGGATTAGCAACCATCCACCAGATCACCGAAGAAGACGTTATGGTGAAGTTGCTAGTACTTTCACTAAGAGGTAAGCTCCTCTACTGGTACCGATCACTCTCGATCGGTACCATCACCTCATGGGACCAACTGGCAGGGCAACTTATAAGGGGCTTCAATGAACAAGCAGACCCCTTCTCTCTACTACACTAGTTCACCTCTATCTAGAGGCACCCTCAAGAGGAGATAGTTGACTTCAATGTCAGGTTTGCCCGAACCTGGTAGAGAGTCACCGACGGTCTTCGATCGACAGCTGAGCAAGCGGTGTTCTATTACCTGAGAGCATTCCACTCTGATATTAGCATGAGTATCCGACATGCTAATGTCAACTCCTTTTCGAAATTGTACCAACAGGTGCAGAAGGCGAAAGTCGACCTGGTAGCCATCGGGAAGTTACCTCCAAAAGTGACTACACCGATTTACCTAGATTTTCCATAGAATATGTACCCAAGTGCATCTACTTCATCTGCACCTCAGATGTACCCCAATCAATCATGGGCTCCTAACCCATAAAATCAGGTGGTACCCACTCCTCAATTTTAGGTATCGACTCCTCATTATTCAAACCCCGTAGTTCCTCAACTTCTAGCTCCTCCTCAGTATCCGACATTGCCTACACCATTGGCACCATTACCATTACCCGCACCTACGACTCAAGCATCTCTAAATGTGGATCAGGCCAAAGAGTTGCGAGATGTGTATGGGTTTATGAAAACTATGGTGAATGATATGGCTATCATGAAGAAAAGCTAGTTCAGGGATCAGAGCTATCCGCCAAGGAGATTTTCGCCCCCGATCACAAGGGAGCAAGCTGCCTCCATCGGAAGACCTCATGATAGGAACTCCGCAATGTTAGAGTGCGATGAAGCTAGCTCATCCGGTAGGGCCTACTGGTGCTCCACCTGCAATGACCCGCATGGCGAGGAAACTTGCATGGTTCATCTGAACTATGTGCAAACACTTGTAGATAGTGCACTTGATGGACAGGTAAATATGATAAGGGAAGTTGATCATAATTGCATGATTCCCCCTATCGAACAGGTCTCTGTTCTGATGAGGATAGGCAAAAAGCCAATCGAGGTCGATCCGGTTCAGATGGAACCACTCAAGGTGCCTGCTGATCCTAAACTACCAAGTGAGAAGGTAGCCATGCCACCAGAAAGAGAGCCAACTCAGGTATCAGAGCCTATGGACAATGCTCGATTAAGAGACTATCTACCCCCAAGGGCAAGAGCAAGGACCCCTCAGCCACAAGCTTCGACCTCTCAACCCCTGATGGAAGCAAGAGATCAGGTGAGAGAAAAGTTACGGTACCCCTCGATTACCAAGCGTCAGAGAGTGGAAGCAACGCAACAGTACCGGACCCGGTACAAAACCGCTAAAGAGGGAGGCGAGTCTGGTGCTGGAGCATACAATGTCGTCGAAGAGTTAAGGAAGACTCCGGCTAAGGTAAGCCTCTTTGACGCGCTCCAATTGCCTGGTCAAGTTGACCTATTGCAGGAATCCCTCAAGTCCATCAAGGGCAAGGGGAGACCAACTCAGACCGTCTTGACACAACCGTTGACCACCTCCACTACGGGAAAGAATAGGCCACCACCATTTTATCTATCCCTCAGGATGGAAGGATGGGTCGTGCATAATTGCATGGTTGATTCTGGCGCTGCCACCACTGTAATGCCCAAAGTTGTATGCGAATTCATGGGCATGGAGTACACCAAGAGCAGTCCTGGAGTGCTTCAACTGGATGGGACTCCGGTTAGGATAGTGGGGGTCATCAAGGACATCCCGATCATGTTGCACAAGATGCCGTAGATCACAGTAATCCAAGAAGTTGTGGTAGTTGACTTGGAGCCCTATTTCAGCATGTGCTTATCAAGGGAATTCACTGCCAAGCTTGGAGGCTATCTGTCTCTCGATTATTCGCATCTGGAGGTCCCCTTCAAGGGGAAGAGTGTCAAGATTTTTAATGAGAAGCCCTCCACCTTTCTCATTGAAAAGATCCAGGATGCAGAGAAACCCATGGACTCAGTCAACATCATTGATGGAGTAGAAGAAGTGGAGGAAAAGGTGGAGCTGATGGAGGAAGCTCTTGATGAGTTGCGCATAGAGGATGAATTCTCTATGCATGATTTCAATGCTATGATAGAATCGGACATCGGGTGTTACTCGATAACCAAGCCTGAAAAGGCTAAAGTATCGAGTGATGCTGACCCTATGGACGACCAATTATGGAAGCTCTTCTTCGATGGTGCTCGATGCAAGAATGGCGTTGGAGCTAGAGTTGTCCTCATCTCTCCCTCTGGAAATCAAAAGATATACTCGTATAGGCTCGCTTGGAGCTGTACTAATAATGTCGCTGAGTATGAAGCCTTGTGTTTGGGGTTATGAAAGGCGGAGAAGTTAGGAATAAAATAGTTACAGATATTCGGGGACTCTGAATTAATCTGTAACCAAGTGACAAATAAATGTGTTGCCAAACAACACTATCTCAAGGCATATCGTAATAAGGTATGGGATCTGCTCGAGTCCTTCTCGGCTCTCAACATTCAGTTTATTTCATGAGAGCGGAATAAACATGCTGATGTTTTGGCATCCATTGGAGCAAGATGCTCCCCAATCGAGAATCTGATGCAAAGGCCAAAAATAGTAAGGGTTATCTACAGGCCCTCGGTGCCAGATAAAAATATTCACTGGCAGGTCTTTGACAATGATGAGCAGATCATCAATTTTTTGATTGATGAAGTAGGAAGCATCGAAGATAGAGCTCTCAATGATGAAGAATATGAGGGCTTAATCCAGCTGAAGAACAACCACCTCCCTAAGGGTTTGATCACCCTTGAAAGTCTGTTCGACCAAGATGACAGGGCTCTTCCCCACAAGATCAAAGTGGATGCAAGAGAGTACCAGGAGCTAGAGCTGGAGTCCAGGAAAATGATCAAGGTGGGGACTGATTGCACACCACAGGAAATCGAGCAGATCAGGACCCTCTGTAGAGAATATCTCGAACATCATCGCCTGGAGCTACCACGACCTGAAGGGGTATGACAGAGACGTCTTCCAACATACAATTGAGCTCCAGGAGGGAGTCAAGCCTGTTCGACAGAAGCAAAGGCCTGTGAATCCAAAGATCGAAATATTGATGAAGGTCGAGCTTCTAAAAATGTTGGAAGCAAAGATAATCTACCCCATCAAGCATTCATCCTGGGTAGCGAACCTAGTCCCGATTCGAAAAAAGAACGGAGATATTCACCTCTGCGTGGACTTCCAAAATCTTAATCAGGCATCCCTGAAAGATCACTACCCGCTGCCCCAAATTGATCAGATCCTTCACGTGGTGGCAGGAGCCCAGAGGTTTTCCCTTCTAGATGGCTTCTCGGGGTATAACCAAATTTGGGTCAAAGATGAGGATCAGTATAAGACTGCCTTCACCACCAAGTGGGGCACCTTCGCTTATCAACGCATGTCGTTCGACCTCTCCAATGTCGGAGCAACCTTCTAGAGAGCAATGGACTTAGCCTTTGGTGAGTTGCTCAACCGTGTCATCGTAATATATCTAGATGATATGACTGTTTTCTCCCATAGGAGGGAGGAGCACGGTTTACATCTGCGATAGGTTTTTGAGAAGTGTCGGGAGTTCGAAATATCAATAAACCCAAAAAAATCAATTTTTACGGTTAAGGAAGGCAAACTCCTAGGTCACCTCATATCAGAGAAGGGTCTTGCTATTGATCCCACTAGGGTCGAAGCCCTGCTCAGGCTACCTCTATCGATGAACAAGAAGGGCCTCCAATCCTTCTTCGGACAGATAAATTTTGTCAGGAAGTTTATTTCTGACTTCGCCCAGGTAGTGAAGCCTATGACTGAGCTCCTCAAAAAATATGCGGAGTTCCTATGGACTGAAGAGAGAAGGTAGGCATTTAAGGAGATCAAACATAGAATCGCCCAGGCTCCCATTCTGGTAAACCTCGATTATTCCAAAGACTTTATTCTATATGCGATCGGGGAGCCAGAAAGCTATGCGGTTGTACTAACCCAAAAAAATGAAGATGGGGATGAACGACCCATAGCATTCCTCAGTCAAGTCATCCTCCCGCATGAAGAAAAGCACAATTTTATTGAGATTCAAGTGCATGCGGTAATGAGGGCGTTGAAGAAGTTTCGTCATTTCGTCTCGCAGAGCAAGACGATAGTGTACGTGGTACACCCGGACGTCCGAAACTTCATCAGTCAGGGTGAGCTTGGTAACAAGAGGGCAGGTTGGATCACCAAGATCCAAGAATTTGATATAGAAGTCCGGCCCACTAAATTGGTCCATGGTCGGGCTCTATGCCACGAGCTTGCCAAGAGTGCCACAACTGAGGTGACAACTTGCCAATGGGAAGATTCACTCCCACAGAGCAATCTGGCGAATCAGTCAGCAGATGATAGGGATTGGACTGAAGACTTGGTGGAGTACTTCAGCACTGGATGGTGCCCTTCGGGCCTCAACGCGTCACAAAGAAGAAGGTTTAGGCTTCAGGCCTGCAGATACGTGTTGCTACCCGAGGGGTTGTTTCATCAAAATATCGATGGTGTCCTCCTGAGATGTGTCAGGGGGATAGAAAAATAGAAAATCCTGGATGAGTTCCATTCTGGAATGTCCGGGGGCCATCTCATCGGAAGGTCGATGGCTTTAAAAATAATAAGGGTGGGCTATTATTGGCCCACCATTTTTGTTGATTCCTTCAGTGTAAGCCAAAAATGCGATAAGTGTCAAAGATATGTTGGCCGCATCAAGAATGCTTCTCTGCCTCTACACCCGATTCAGGTTGAGGCTCCATTTCAGCAATGGGGTTTAGACTTCATCGGGATAATTGAGCCTAATTCTTCTATAGGGCACAAGTATATCTTGACCGCTACCGACTATTTCACCCGGTGGATGGAAGCAGTGCCCACCAAGCGGGCTAATCAAGATGTCGTCATCGCTTTTCTGGAAGGGCTAATAACCCATTTCGGAATATCGAATGCCATAGTGATGGATAATGGTTCCCATTTTATTGGGGCCAAGATGTGCGCATTCGCTAGTAAGTATAGTATTTACTTGAAAACTTCATCAAACTATTACCCATAGGGCAACGGTTTGGTGGAGTCTACTAATAAAAACTTGCTCCGGATCCTGAAGAGGATGTTGGAAGACAACAAGTGGACCTGGCATCTGCTTTTAGATTTTGTGTTATGGGCGGATCAAATTTCCATCAAGAAATCCATTAAGACGTCCCCATATTCCCTGGTGTACGGGAAGGAAGCAATGCTTCCTACGCATATTGAGTTGCCGACACTACAGTCTCTCCGGTCATTGGATGGCGAGGATGAAGGGTTTGACCCCGTTAGCGTCAGAATTGCCCAACTGTTGCAGTTGGAAGAGGAAAGGGAGAAAGCCTATGAGGCTTTCATGAAGCATGTCGTTACCACGAAAAATTGGTTCGACAAAAAGACCTCTGATCGCACTTTCCAGGTTGGCGACTTGGTGCTTAAATGGAATGAGAAGAAGTCCAAGCCCGGATACCATGACAAATTTGATGCATTCTGGGAGGGCCCATTTCAGGTTTCTCAGGTCCATCCGGTAAACTCTTTCACACTGCAATATCTGAATGGGTTTACTCTACCACTATCAGTTAATGGCATTCATCTAAAGGCGTACTACCAGTGAGGGGTAGTACAAGAGTTTCTTGTACAACTGTATATATTTTTGTATTTTCCTTATGCATATCAGTTTTATTTTTGGAGTATCTCTTCGCCTCCTCCCACACTAGCAATAGCACAATTTTTGGGCTAGAATCCTAACTGGTAGGAGGGTGCTGAGGAATGCAGTTCTTTTATTTTCCTCTGTTGAGCCATGTACAGAAAAGCAAGTAGCAGTTCTGAGCATCTTGAAGTTTCTAGTAAAAGAGAACTCCGTGAGCAGCGAAGCGCCTCGCTATCCGAGAATGGAAGTTCAGCTCTCTCACAAGGGAAAGATTGCGCTCTAATAATGCTAAGCAACTACAGGGTGAAGCATAGTAATGAAGGGTGCAATGCCTTTGCGCCCGTTCTGAGGAGCGCAAAGCAGTTTTCTCCATCTGAAAGGCAAGGTGTAATTCATGCAAGATCAAGCGCAACGCCCCATTAAACAGTCAAAGTGCACCAAAATGTGTCACCTTTTGCACCCTTCTTAGGTGTGCAACATGTTGACTAGTCAGAGCATAATATCATATTCAAATTGAGAAGTGCCTAAGTGTAAGACAAGGTCTTGCACTCCAAATACGATTGGACTTTGACTATGCTTTCCCTGAGGCTAGGAGAGTCTTGCGCTCCAAGTGACGTGCGCCAAGTCCAAGCACAATAGAAATGGGACGTTGAATTTAATTAGAGTCACCAAACTTCTCAAATTGATGCACTAGACATAGGCATAGAAGAAGGAAGCGCTTGGACATTTGACTTTTCAACCCTAGCACTATTTTTGATGACCATTTAGATAGCACCAAAGTATTGCACATCAGTTTGGTGTGCCCAAGTGTGGCGCATGTTCTCAGGTGCGCCAAAGTGTTGCACATGTGTGAGGATGGTGCACTCAAGTGCATAAGTGTTGCACATAGTTCAAGTGCACCTAAGTGTTGCACATGGTCTCAAGTGTGCTCGAGTGTTGCGCTCGGTTGGTGCAACATTAATTTAAGACGAGGATGGGACCAAGGAAGGTGCATCCCAAGGAGGTCGTTGCACTTCAGTTTGAGGGTGCAGCCCAGTTTCCATATTTCCATGCATCGGGCACTTTTCCCTAAACATCTTGAGCATGCTGTCTAAAGCGGGACATATCAAGAAATAAATGCAATAGGTGCGGCGCGTCTCGTCCTCCAAGAAATATTGCACCCCACTTTGTTAGTTAGCATTGGGATGTGCACTCCACCATTGTTTGCTGCGTAGGAGATCTTCCACAGCGCCCCCAAATCGCTCCAAGCATTTACTCCACCCAAGCGACATTAATGCAGGTGGGTGCATACCTGGGCTATAAGAAGGCGCACAGCGCACCAAGTATAGCCTAGTAAAATCCTTAAGTTATTGCGCCATCCACCATTGCTGAGTTTTAGAGAATGATTATTGCGGGTAAGAGTGGAGAGCATCAGTGGAGCATTGTGTTGTCCTAGCACAAGCAAATTATTACTAAGACGCAATCTAAGCGAGTTGTACTTAAGCATTGTCATCCCTAGTATGCTTGACCAGTGGAGATGGGTAAGAAAGGAGAGCCCAAGTAGAAAAAGGAGAAGGTCCCACAATCTACGGAGGGTGAGCCCAAGCAGAAGAAGGAAAAGAGGGAAAAGCCCCCGCCACCTTCGCCTGAAGATAAGTTGATTAAATTTCGGGATTGTGTCCTCACTAGGACAAGCATAGAGAAGCTCCACGAGGATATTGATCAAATGGTAGCTAAAGTATCCTCAGAGAGCAATCGGGTAGTCACCTACCACTCCTACCTATACTGGTACCTGTGCACCCCTGCCCAAAGTTGGTCTACGCAATTGCCCAATTTTATGACCCCAAGACTAGATCAGTCCGGGATGCAAATGAAAAAAGGTTGTTCTCCATCTCTGCTGATAAAATCCGTGAAGCTTTCACCTGTGGGCAAGGACCTTCTGGTGAAGTTATCATCAGAAAAATTAACAACAAGGAGCAGAGTGAGAGATACACCAACACGGTGCCAATGAGGTGATTTATGGAGGCTCATCTAACAGAGACGGTTGCACCCGAGACCTTGCCACAACTCCCCATGCCCTTGAGGAGATTCAAAAATTTCGAGCTCTTCTCCATGCTGGCATGGATTACTGGTCTCGCCTCAAACGCCCAAGTGAATGCTTGGCAGGCAGCAATTGCCGAGTGTGTGTCCCATGGAGAATTCTATGCTTTCGATGTTGCGTCACGAGGAATAAAGCCTATCTTTTTTGATTGGGTAGATTGGGTGTCGCGGTAGCTGCATCTCTAGCTATGCGGGATGCAAGACAAAAACATAGCATTCCAAAGTTGCTCGTTCTTGGTGTGGTATTTCTTCTACCACTTATATTCGCACCATCGTTTCGCCTTTATTGCTACGAGTCGCATGGATGAAAAGGGCAAGGCGCTCCCTATGTACCAATGGACTTCGAGCCTATCAAGGTACGAGTCCTATTATAATTTTAACCAAGTTTTTCTCGGTCCAGCATTGGAGATCATTTATGGTGTCTGTGAGCGAGTGCCAAGGGCTATGAGGGACTATGTGGTACAGCAGCAGCTTGGCGATGTTTTTCAGCTGATGTAGGGGCTTGTGGTATGAATCTTCGGGTTTTCTGGCAAACCCTTCCTGTTGTCGTACTACACGACCGAGTACCTGTTTGCCCTCAAAGTTGCCCACTAGTGTGACTTCATAGATGATATGTACGATAAGGGATGGAAAAGGCAGCATACCTGCCCCTGGCCTATCGAGCTCGGTGCCATCAAAGTGATAGAGAACAAGCAGAATACCTATTTGGCAGTTACTCTGTATGAATTTGGTCTGATTGACCTACCCCAATGGTGGAAATATGACCTACTAAATGTCTTTAGGGACAAAATCTCAGCGAACAAATTCCACCATTGTCCTCGCCTAGACATTGAGAAGCAACGTAATAACCCTTTCGGGTTGGATCTCGAGTGGCACATAGAAAGGATGGTCTCCTCCCCCCCATGGCATGACTTCTACATCATGGAGGTCGATTACAACCCTAAGCAGTATCCGAAGCAAGACCCCGACGATCGAGTGTTCTAGGCAGTGAAAGATAAAGTGCCACATTGGTCAGATGAGAAGATCACAAACTGGTGGATCATGAGGGTCCACCATAGAAAAGGAGCATCTGACCCAATGCTGCAAATAGATCAAAAATTCTCTGAGCTATTTGACAAATATTATGACTCCTACCAACCCGTCTTCTTCGGCAACATTGTGCCCAAAAGTACGGAGAGTCCTAGCAGGGTTGAAGATGCATCGATGGTACCAGAGCAACAGGCTAGTCAGGCGCCACCTGTCGAGGGCAAGGGTAAGCAACCACTCCTAGAAGAAAAGGCTACTCCGAAGAAGAGGAGCACCCCCACTACACCTATGCCCTAGAACATCACAAAGAGGCCTCATACTATTATAATTTGCCTCCCTAGCGCAAACCCTTCGACAGCATCAATAGCCATAGAAGGGAGCGCTTCATGAGTTTCCATTCCAACATAGCAGGTGCAGCATACCCAGTAGGCATAGCAAGCACAACTCGAGGTCCCATACATCAATCTGGAGGATGAGGCATCAAACAGAGAGAGAGAAGCAAGCCCGATAACGTAGCAGTTCACCACGTCGGCTCTGGAGACGTCCAAGCCCGTAGGTGCATCTTTTGTTCCTCTCTTTCTCTCATCCACCCCTCTAGAAACCCCCCTTCCTGGCACCGAAACCCTATTGTCTACCCACATCCCATTCGGTGCCCCTACTAAAGTCATTCCAAACCCCCTATTTCAGTCATAGTTTCATCCTTCCCTGCCCGTAGTTTCTCAGTCTTTTGAAAATTTTGCACTAGTCTCCAACGCCTTCACCTTCCCGATGACTTCCGTTCCTACTCCCCAGGGTTTAATGCATTCATCTGTAGCTATTGCTGCAACAGTGAGTCTTGGCCAACCTTCTCCTGTCCCCCCTTCCTCAGTCATCATAGCAGTATCCTCCATGGAGACTCCTCCCCCTGAACCTAGCATTCCGACCATAGCCGTACAAACCCCAACGCCCCCCATGGTCACTACAGTCATCACTCCAACTATTCTAGACACACCTGTTGAATCGAGCCCTCAATGGGCTCTGTTCCCCTTTACCCCACTCTTTGGAGTACAGGAGCCTATGGAGCTAGATTTCTACGAGGAAGACCCAATGGCGGAAAGTATTCACAAGGTGCAACAGAATTCCTCAACCTGGCTCAAAGGCCAAAAAAGAAAGAGTGCACAGGCGCTGGCTCGACCAAAGAAAAGGGTAGTGTTTGATCCTCAAAATATGCAGCTCCATAGAATGGAGAAGGCACCCAAGGTCCAGAAGCCATTGGAAGAGATGATGCCAGTAGATTATTCTTATCATCATACGGTGGAAGATTTGAAGACTGTTGATCCTATGGAAAAAGCTGGGAATATCCATGTTGAGGCAACATCCCTCTACCTCCAGGTGGAGCATTTCAAAAATCGCTGCTACGATGCTGAGGCCAAAAATATACAGTTTGAAGAGACCCTGGCACTCACGAGGGGGCAGCTTGAGGAGGAGCAGTCCAAAGTGAAGCAATTGCAGCAGCAAATAATCGATCTGGAGCAAGAGATGGAAAACTACAAGAAATATTTTCAAGAATACCTCAAGGTTCAAGGAGAGGCAAAGGACCAGCTGCAAGTGTTGGATGCTCAAATTCAGGAGCTACAGGCTAGATTAGCAAAAAAAGTAGAGCCCACAGAGGTCCTATCAAAGGATCATGTCAAGGAGGTGCGCAGTCGCTTCCTGGGCAACTTCAAAGTTAGGGCATGTCGAGCAACTGCACTCCTGACGTTTATCTAGGAGGCCAAGGATTTGGTTTCCCATGGTGCTTCCATTGTAGAGGAGGTCGAGGCGGACACTGACCAATGGTTGGAGCTGGCCATGAAAGCACAAACCCTAGATAGATCGGGCATCCGGCTTGCCCCAATGTGTGACCTTGCTCGGTCATGGGTGACTGCATGCATAACATTGAGGTCTTTCTTCAAAAATGCCAAGGCAGCCCAAAAGGCCCGAGATCTGATGGACATGTTTGAGAGGGAAAGAAAGCTTTCTCTAATGTACTTCGAGACTCTGGCGCAAAATGGTTTCCCGAGCTTCACTGATGAGGAGGACCATATCTTGAAAGAAGAAGAGCTGCAATCAGTGTGGGACTCCTTTGAAAATGATACTTCAGAAATTGATAGTTGGGAGGAGCCCATTACTGAGCTTCAGGTGATGCAATATACGACCAGATTCGCGTTGATGGAAGCTTGTCTTGTCGACCTCAACGAGAGGTTTAATTATGCTGAAGTTCGCCATCTTGAAAGGTTCGGGTACCTGATTCGGGAACTCCAGAAGCGCGACGCAATGCACGAGGATGATTGGGCCCTGGTCCAAGCGACCTATGACCGCATTCAGGATGAGCTCACACCATCTGAGCCTCCTCAACAGCAGGAAGAGATCCAAGCGCAAGGAGAAATCGAGGCGCAAGAAGAAGTTAAGGCGCAGGAAGAAATTCATGCGGAGGAGGAGGTCCACGCTCAGGAAGAAGGCCAAGGCGAAAGCCATGAGCCCCAACAAGATGCAGGCCAAGAGCCTCAGGATGAGGGGGATGAGCACCAAGACGAGGTGCCAGGGCACGATCAAGAGCAACACAGTGAGCACCAAGAGGAGGAGGAAACAGGAAGAGAAGAATCAGGAGAAGAGTCTGCTGCTACTAGTGAGCATTCAGAGAGTGATAGTGATGATGACTCTGAGCCCAATGGATGAGGCCTGGGATTTCGACATTGAGGTGAGCTCAATTTCCCCACGAGCCACCAGAGATGTTGTCATTTCTGCAACATGGTGTATATTTAGCTTTCCAGTAATTTTTGCTCCCTAGAAACTCTGTTCTCATTATTCGAATGCATTTTTCTCTCTCCTAAGTTTTACTGTCAAACTCTTTCTACAATGCTTGAAGTAGTGTGCAGTTGTTTCTGTCTACTGACTATGCAGGAAAATCATCTTTCGAACGGTGATGGTATTTTGTGCCAAATTCCTTGATGCAATTTGACCTCAAGGACCAAGGAAGAGCATGACACCCAGCTTCAACACGAGAAAATGACTAAGTGTTTAAGGTGTTGCACACCATCCTAAGTGTGCAAGGTGTTGTGCACCATTTCAAGTACATAAGATGTTGTGCACCATCCTAAGTGCACAAGGTGTTGCGCACCATCTCAAGTGCACAAGGTGTTGCGTACCATCCTAAGTGTGCAAGGGTGTTGCATACCATCTGACTACACTTCATATGCTGACCAATCAAACCTAACATAGTTTCCAAGGCATCCAGGCATGGCGCTCCATTTCTCCTATGCAAGGCAAATGCATAATCAGTTCATGCGCCTCAGTGGTTGACTTTTCAACAGAGGCACATCCTCCAATGCCTAGAATGTTGCACACCTTTTTGTTGCACAAGGCATTTGCGCTTCACTTCATTGCGCCTTGCCTGTTGACTTTTCAACATTGGCACCGTCTCCAAGGCTTCAGGCCTTGCGCACCACTTCGCGGGCGCAAGACAAATGCACAACAGGGCAATGCACTTTACCTGCTGACTTTTCAAACGTTGTGCGCCTCCCGAGACCCCATTCTTGCACTCCTTTTCTCCTACGCAGGGCCTTGCGCTCCTTTTCTGTTGCACTAGGCAGCTACGCAATGGGTTAGCTGCGCTTCACCTCCGGACCTGTCAACTCTGGCGCTGGTCTTTCCCAGCTGCGCTCCACATCAGCAAGTTAAGGTACATCCTTATCCGTCCAAGCGCAGCCATTCTGAGAAGCTTCCAGACTGGACGTTCTAGGATTTCAAGCCTATCTTCCACGGAAGCGGTCCCCGCGAGTGAGGAGGCAATGCCAACAAGCCAAGCCTGTCAGGGCATTGAAGGAGTTCAACTACATTTTCAAGGAGTCATCAGTCCCAGCCATGCCTGATTAATGTTTCATGACTGTACTCTCTTGTAACTCTTATCTTGGCTGCCACCGCCATGTTTTGTAGGTGTGCATTTAATATTTCAAGCGGCAGAATTCGCTATATAAGCCTGCTCTTTTATTGTAAAATGATGGATGTTTGCTAGAAGCTTGATGTAACCCGAATTCTGCTATCAATACAGTTGATGTCTGGCTCTAACTCTGGACTTCTATTTTGTGTGTATGTCTTCTATTGCTTATCTTCTATTAAGTTCTCTGATTTGTCTGTAGGCTTGAATTCTAATATCTGGATTTAGCTTCTGATAAAATGTGAACCTCTGGAGTAGCCCTGGAGATTATGCATGTTAGATGTTTAGTTTTAATTTCTGTTAGTTGTCTGTATTTGAGGGCTATTTGATTCGGAGTGCAGTAGAGTTATCGTGTTGTTAGTCCATCACCCCTGTTCTATCTGGCCTGTGGCCATATTTCCCATCCCTTTCAGTCATTTCCCATTCCTTTCCAGTTCCTTAATCTTAAAACCCCCCAGTTAGAATAGCAAGGGAACCAGCCCCTCTCTGGAGATTGGCACGGGAGGCATTTCTTCCTCTCGGCCTTTCAATGTTGGCCGGGTCTAAGGCGCACGAATAAACAAACCCTTACCTAAGGCAGATCTCTGACCAACAGTTTCACTCTCTAATTATGGACTTAGAAAATGTTTCAAAAAGTATGGATCCAAATGAATCGCTCAAATAAAATCATCCTCACAATTGGAGCAAATCACCTTTCCATGAGGGAGGGAGGAATAAACTTATCTTTCCTAGCAATTACTTCTTAGATCCAAAGTGAATTGCTCATCAATTTTTTCTTGAAAATATTTTATAGTTTTAGAGCAAACAACTTTATGGTTTTGGGTGAATCACTCTCTGGTTTTGAGCGTATTGCTTGTTAATTTGATTTTTTTGGTATAATAACTTAGAACTTGTCTTAAGTGCTTTCTATCAATGAAAAATGCACATACGAGGTCACTTTTGAGTTTGAAGATGCTCAAATATTTTTGAAGTTTGTTTCGGAGTCTTCATTTTCAAAGTACCTATAAAAATAGAGCACAAACAATAAAAAGTGTTGAATTTCAAAGTCAAGTTGAGACTAGAACTAAAAAATCAAGTCCTTGGTCTCGACGAATCACTTTGGATTCAGCCTAATGAAAGTGTAGAACTTTTTGAGCAAATCGCTTGCTGAAATAGAGTGAATTGCTTGCAAACTTCAACTGTTGCTTTAGAGAATTTTTAGGTGCTTTGCTAAAATGGAGTGAATCACTCCAAATTTTAGAGTGAATTGCTTTCTAAATTTGAATTTTTTTTCCAAATTTGAGCCAATTGTTTCATTGGTGATGAATGCAATTTTGCAATAAAAATTAAGGCATTAAGTGTAATTTTGAAGAAAAATGAGGGTTTGTCCCATTAGGCATACCAAAAACTATGTTGGATGGCATGTGGTAGGTAATCTTGGTGAATGTTTGTTTTGGATTCAACGAATTTCTCAAAATTTAACCTATGCAAATACAAACAATTTGGAATGAATCAATTGTTAAAACAAAGTGAGTCATGTTAGGTTATTATTATATAATTAAAAATTGCTTGTTATTACATCTCATGGGAGGTTAGATTAGTTGTAACATACGAGACTATTAGTTGGGAGGTTAGACTATTAGAAGTTATGTTTACAATTATTAGGTTATATTAATTAATCAACATGTATTTAAAATTTGATATTGTATAAATGAAAGTTGGTTAGTTTCCAACATTGGTATCAGAGCTATTAGATCTCAGAATAATAATTTTCTCATGTCTTAGGTTGATCTAAGTAATTTCATGAGGTATGTGCTTGGCAACATTGTGTAAACTAGTGTAAACCTTGAGTGGCTTACTAGCCAAGTTTATCGTGTCCTAATTCCATGACTAACACTAATATTTTCATTGTCATACCTCCTTACTCTTATAATTATTTTTGTTGACAACCACCATGACCATGAATCTATGTAACCAAGATGTGTTGATTAATTGGAAACCTCGTGTCGAAACTTCTCTTTGAAATATTATCAATGTTATCCCTCATCTCTTAGAATATGCTTCTCATTTGAGGCATCAATAAATTTCTCTATTCACAATCCTTACATGGAATTTGATCAGGATTAATAGATTCATTATAGGGATCAAGATGATGAGGGTCAATTCCCCTAGTTTTGAGGCTTTAAAGGCATTTACGTCTATTCCACTATTGGAAGATCCTCAAACCTTCATAGCTTAGAAAAAATATTCTTTGGTAAATTATAAATTGACATTTTGAAAATGACTTAAGACAACGGTCCTAGTTGCACTCGTTAGACAATATAATGTTTAGGTTTGCTCTAGAAGGTGGCCAAGCCTAACTCCTTGCATGCAACTACAAAATTAAATATTGTTATAGTTGCAATAACTGTATACCCTACACAGTGCATACACTTGGCACTAGTCTCATGGTTGCACGTAGAACATGCTCCATTAGTTTTGATTCGAAAACCAAATATACACCTCAATGTCCTCAAATTTGGACATGACAAAGTAAGAGATGAATATTAGTAAGGGCTTGATAGAGTAGGTGAAGTACTTGTAGATATGAAATCAAAGAAGTTGAAGTCATATATAGTTCTAGGTCATTTTGAGGACCTTGTTAAATATAGTTTCATTTCAAACACCAAATTCCTAGTAGGTGATGGTGCTGCACCACATGAGCACAAATTGGTTGGTGTTTGATGGGTACATCTAGAGGTTATACATCCCTATAGTCAAATCCTAGGGACTCTTCCTTGTCAAATCCTAGGTTATACATCCCTGATATGTTTACCTTCAGCAGGGACCGATGGGATTCGTAAGGCGCTATAAATGAGTGACAAATGGAGGTTAAAATAACAAATTGTAGTGAGGAAAAAATCACATTCAAACTATCATGATCAAGGAGAGCCTTTTTCAATGCATAAGCCTTGAGAAAGCTACCATTGCAAGTGGAAGGCATGATATATTTTCATGGCTTAAATATTGCATGAATTTTTAAGAAATTAAAACCATAATTTTTATGTATTAAACCTGTAATAGGAAGCAAATTTTAATTTGAATTTGCCATGCAAATTTTAATTTTGCATGAAACCTATAGTTTTTTAAAAGGAAACATTTTTTTTTTTATCTTAGACAGATAATTTTTTAATTTTTTATAGTTTTTACGGGCAATTAGTTAACACCAAAACTATAGTGAATATATTGAAAATTTAGAGGGGATAGTAAATTTGTTGTAAAGGTGCATTATTTACAATGACTGGCACCTTCAAAATTTAAAAGTTGCTATAACAATGTAAAGATATTATGTCGATACCCTAACAAAGTTGCCATAACAATGTATGGGCATTGACCCTTATCACCGGGAAGATATAAGGTCATAATTTTTTATACTTTACTTCCATAACCATATCCTATTTGTCATTATCACTATACATAATCCCTAAATTTGATAAATTTAAAGTATATAGGGAGGTTACGCTCGTGTACAAGGATTTCTTCTTAAGCAAGTGTCATTGATAGGGAGAATCCTTTTTCATACAACATTGGTAACCTGTATCATTCTCTTTCATGTACCTTAAAGTCTCTCTCAAGTATGACCAGGTAAATTAAAATTCTAGCTCCTTCCATGTATTGATGGGTATATAGAAAGGTTAAGCATATTAGACTAGTGGTATATTTAAAGGATAACATTTTGGGAGCTATAAGGAACCCTCAATATGGTTGTATCGAAAAGGATTCTTACAAATTCAAAACTACTGAAAGGTTCAAAAATTGTACCTTGGAAAATAAGAGGAGAACCATCTTGGTAGTGAAGAAACTATGGGATATTATCAATGAAAAAGTCACTCAACCTATAGAGGATGAAGGTGCACAACAAAAATCTGATGATGTAGATGCCATATCACTGATGATCATTACCCTTGTCATATAAAATGTTATTCAACCATATATTTTTGAAGCATAAACATCCAAGTAGACATGGGACACACTTTCTATCATTTACAAAGGGAATAATGAATCAACAATACTTCACCTTTAGTCCCAAGTCCACATGTTGAGGGTCCAAGATTGAGAAATCATTGAGGTTTTTCTTTAGTGAGTTGTAGAGTTGAAAGCTAGACTAAATGCCATGGGAAAAAATATGGATGATAAGGTCTTGGTACCCATCATACTTAGAGTTCTACTAGATTCATTCTAAGTGTTGATCACTTCCTTGCAAGTTTCAAATAGGAATGTGTCCTTTGATGAGTTGGTGAATATGCTTTAACAGGAAGAAGAAACCAACAAGTTGATAGATTAATTGATAAATAATGTACTCATTTCAAAGAAGTTTGAGAGAAAGACACCATAGAAGGGTCCTTCTCCATTGTCATCATCATCATAGAAATAATATTAGAAACCAAAGAGGTATGTCCATGTTTGTGATAAATATGGATATGATACAAATAGTTGTTGGTATAATCCTATGACTCAAGGAGATCAAGTCCACAAACCTCATTAGAAAAATACACAATACAAACCATGTCCCAATTAGAAGTGACAACATGGGCATGTTGCACATGAAGAATCAGAAATCGAACCCAAAAAAGCATATAAGATGCTAATGTATAAGGCTATGAAAAGACCAAAGTATGATGTTCGGTATATTTATTTAGTGCTAACAAGCACATGATTTGGGATAAAGCATGGTTTGGTTCATTACAAGCCAAAGAAGGAAACCAATGATAATTACCAATGATAAAATCTATCATATCAAATGAGTGGGATATGTTCTTCTCAGTCTTCCTAGAGGTAAATGCACAATTGAAAATGTACTATATGTATCAAGATTGACACAACTTATCATCCATACCACAAGTATTGGATTGAAACATGGTGGTATAATTCTAAGTTATTGATGACAACAAGAAGTGTCATGGATAAATTATGGTCACGGGTTCCTACAAGAATGACTTGTTTGCTCTCGTTGTTTTATCATCTTCTTCTATTACACTATTAGTAGCAAAAAAAAGATGCTACCTCCATTTGGCACAGGATATATGGTCATTTAATATTTAGATACTCTAGTTGAGTAAGCATTAAATGGTGTTAGGCATGCTTAGCATTTCTCCAACAATACCAATATGCTCAAGTTGTTTGGTAGGGAAGCAACATCGAGTATCTTTTGAGTTGAGTTGATTATTGGATGTCATACACATCGATCTATGTAGACCCGTGACATCCAATTTTGATGGATGTAAGTATTTTTAGTTGTTTATGTATGACTACTCATGGAAGATGGTATTTCTTGCAATTGAAGTTAGACTCGCTCAAGTATTTCCAATGCTTCAAGAATCATGTAGAGATAAAATTAGGCATTCTATTTAAGTTCTCTACTCATATCAAGGGGTAATATACATCTAATGACTTTTTAAGATTTCTCATGTAGAATGGGATCAAGCAACAACTCACTATAGTATACACTCCATAGTAGCATGGGGTTTCCAAAAGTAGGAACTTTTACATCATGGAAATGATTCCTTGCATGCTTTGTTGAGGAATATTACATTATTTGATACATGCTAATGTACCCCCATGGTACCTTAATGGTACAATTGTAAATATGTAATAGATTAGGGTTCAATATTTATTTTAGATGTGTGATTTATATTCCCATTTAATGTAAGTGTCAATGAGCAGGAAATGCACAAGTGTCATGTAAGAGTACAATGTGTAGGAAATGCACAAGTGTTATCAAGTTAGAATGCAAGTGTAGATTGAGATAATGCACAAGTGTCTTAGATTATAAGTGCATGTAGAAGTGTAAGATTCATGTAGATGTGTGCAAGTGTCTTAGAGTCAAGTGTCCATGTAAGAAGAAATTGAAGAGTCTAGTATGCAAGTGGCAAGATGATAATCCAAAGGTCATGGGACTTATCATATGGAGAGAAATAGTCAAGTACTTGAAGAGTCACATTTTTATGGCTATATTATGGAGACAATACTCCATGAGAATGTAATCCAAATATCAGATTACAGAGTTGTAATAGGCAGAAAAGGAATAAAGCTTGTATACAGACTTTTGAGCAATTAATATTGTAAGTTTTTCTTCATGCATAGTTCATGAATGACTTAGGCTATTTACATTCATATTTGATTATATAAGTGAATGTTATTTTATTTATTATATTAGCCTTGATATACATATTAATTTGCTCATATATTATTCTACTCATTATATTATTATTTTGACCTTTAATATTGTGGCTATTTTATATTGGGACCTATGATATTTTGTGGTAGTAAGGCTTAAAAAGCTAAAATTCTCACAACAGCCAATATGGAGCAAAAATATTGGGCTAGAACTATTTCCACTATTGTGTATCTTCTAAATAGAGTATCCACAAAATCACTACAAGTAGTTACACCTAAATAAGCTTGGTTTGGGAGGAAACCTTCAATTACACATCTCAAAGTTTTTGGAAGCAAGGCATACATGCATGTGCCAAAGCGACAAAGGACCAAGTTGGATGCAAATACCCTATCATGCATATTTCTTGGGTATGATGATGAGTCAAAATCTTATTGACTAATAGATCCAGTCACCAAGAAATTGTATATAAGTAGAGATGTGGTGTTTGATAAATAATTTGAATCTAAGTCAAATTCTAAGGATATTAATGAGTCTTACAATATCACATCTCTAGTTGTGAGCATGGATTTATACGAGAAAATCCATGAATAAGTTTCAAAAAAAAATTAGGTACATGTAATAGTTGCTTCATCACAATGAATAAGAACTCCAAAATGGCTCACTATTACCATCAAAGATGCTAAATTTGATGTACCTCTCGACATCATTTCCACATGACCACATACTCGTAGTAGTACACATCCGAAAGTAAATCTAGACTTGATGGCTTCAATAATGGAGAATTCAAAATAATCATTAGTGCAAGATGTACTTAGTTCTCTATAGTGGAAGACAATTATGAATATGGAGTATAAATCTCTAATAAAGAACAGACCATGGGATCTTGTTGATCTACAAAAGGAAAAGAATCCCATAGGTTGTAAGTGGGCCTTCAAATTCAAATATAAGGTAGATGGTTCTATTGAAAAATATAAAATATGACTCATTATAAAGGGCTATGCACAAAATAAATGATTTTATTATGAAGAAACATTCACATCTACAATAATTATTAAAATCATCTATGTACTTTGTGCATGGGTAGCATAATGTAGTTGGAAAATTTAGCAAGTGGATGTTAAGAGTGCCTTCCTTAATAGTGATATTGAAGAAGAGGTGTACATGACACAACCTAGTGATTTTTTTGTCAATTGACAATATCAAAAGGTCTACAAACTAATCAAGTTATCGTATGCATTGAAGAAGACTCCCAAAGCCTTGTACATCACAATTGATGATCACTTATTATAGCATGGTTTCACTAGAAGTCCTTCTGACGTAAATATCTATCTTAAGAAAGTTGGATATAAGATAGTGATACTTGTGTTGTATGTCGATGATCTAGTCCTTATTGGTAGTTCAAATTATTGTTGAATGGTGTGAATAATGATTAAAAAAAGTCATTTGACATGCAATATTTGGGACTTCTATACTATTGTCTTGGCTTAGAAGTCTAGTATAGAAAGAATCACATTGTTATCTCTCAAATGAAGTATGCCAAGATATTACTTGAAAAATACAAGATAACAAACTATAAACCAAAGGAATCACCAATGGTGCATGGTTTATAACTATATAAATATGATAAATCACTATAAGTATTTATAATTTTTACATTAACTAATTGGGAGTCTCATATTCCTAACAAACACCGGGTTTGATATTATCTTTGCTATGATTTATTTTTTAAGGTTCATGCAAAACCAAAGATGAGATATTAGAAGGCAACAAAGAGGATTTTGTATTATGTTCATGGTATAGTGGAATATGGCCTGGAGTATAATAAGGATGATAATTTTTTCCTACAAGGATACACAGATTCACATTATATCAAATCTATAGATGATAAGGTAAAGTATTGCATTTCATGATGAGGTGTGTGCAAAGCAATATGTTTATGTCGTATACTATCAAATATGGGTGTACCTAAAAATCGACCGATAATATTGAATTGCAACAACTAAGGTGTTCTAAAATTGGTCAAGAATCTAGTTTTTCATGAAAGAAAAAATCACATTGAAGTATAATGCCACTTCATTAAAGAACAAGTTGAAAATAACCAGATTCAACTTCAATACATTCCCACCAAAGAACAACTTGTAGATATTTTTACAAAGGCACTTGAATGTGTCAATTTTGAATTGTTTTGTAGCTCTCTTTATATACCAAACAATGTAATAAAATGGGATGTTAGGCTATCATTACATTATTAAAAGTTCTTGTTATTACACCTCATGGGAGGTTACATTAGTCGTAACCTACTATATTTTTGGGAGGTTAGACTATTAGTAGTTATGGTTACAACTATCATGTTATATTTGAATATTGGTTGTAACGATTATAAGCAATTAGCATGTATTTAACATTTGATATTGCATTAATGAAAGATTGTTAATTTCCAACAAATTGATTGTAAAATATAAGAAAATTACTTGTAGAAATATACTTAGAAAAATTTTAGGTGATCGCCTCAAAATGGAGGTAATTGTTCCAAAATTTGGAACAAATTGCTATTTGCAGCTAGACTTAGCAAAAATTCTCTCAAATATAAGCCAATTGCTTAATATATGATGAATGTAATTTTGGCATAAGAATCAAGGAATTTTTCCATATTTGAGCAAAAATATTAGAAAGTAAGGGTTTCTCCCATGGAGTGTGCCAAAAACTATGTTGCATTGGGGAAATTTCTTGGATTCTAATAAATATTTGCATCCCAATTCGAGTTTTAACAAAGTTGAAAGTTATTGGAAATGGCTTCTTCCAAGATTCATATTTAAACTAATTCTCCTTTGTTCCTTGTAGAATACTCCTATGCTAACCTACACTAACTTGCATTGAAAGTAAAATATATGAAAGTTTAAGGGTGCGAGTGATTCAAGCAAATACAAGTTTAAACTATAGTGAGAAAAGTATGTGATCAATCAATACATGAGAAGTCAAATAAAATCAATGTCCACACATTCATTAGATTATAAAATTAATAAGTGAATGGCAAGAAGGGCTATAAGGGCTATGCAACAATTGTTGTGCACTTAGCAAACTGAAGGACAAATTCACTAATCAAATGCTTAAGGACTTTCCAATTTCTTACAATTTCATGATATTAAAGCATAATGTAGGTATCACAAAGTGTAGATCTAAATTATCATGGTCAAAAGATGAATACAATACAAATTTACCCTTAAGTTATTTGGGGTGAGAAATAATTACTCCTAGTAAAAGTAAATATTATGGGTATCTTTAGCAAAATGATGCACCACCAAATGTTACATGCCTTAAATTATTCCTCTAACAAATTACTTAGTGTACCACTACATGCCAAAATATTGCTTCCTAGAATATTTGCCTTAGGGTCTACACCTTCAGTTTACCTTTGTAACCATTTGAGCAATTTACTCCAATTTATCAAGATACTTGTTCACTTTTTGCAAGCAAATGGGTCGCATATCAAGTAGATGAACGCCTTTAGTTAAGAAAGTCACTATTTGAATCCAATCAGTCCTCTTTATCAAGCAAATTGGTACATGGAGTCAACTGATCATATTTTACATGCAAATCGATCCTTGTTCCATGGTCAAATTGTTAAAAATTTTACAATGCATTTGCTATTGATTTTTTCGTTGCATGCTCCTCCAAAATTTATAAAAATTATAAGGTAGCATTGAGGTACTAGACAAAGACATTGCACACAACCACTTGATCTACCACAATGAGACATAACTAGTTGTATTTTAAGCAATTAATTTAAATCTAATTTTGTTTCATGTTTTTAACTTTCTTTCAAAGTAATATCACGATTCTCTCTTGATATTTTACTAAGAATAGTATAATAAAAACTATGGATAAGCCAAATAACATATAAAAATAAATATGAAATTATAATGTTCATTAATTATATGGTTTAAACTATTTAAATGGTCAATAATCTAAATATATTATTGTTATTTTAATAGAAACAAATTTTTACCCAAAAGATAAATTAAAAATTTCACAATTTTTTAAAAAGTTCTTTCCTATATGATACTTTTATTTTCTATTAAAAGTAATCAAACATAATTAAAATAACATGTGAATGTTACTATCAAGATATCTAGGTATTCCATTACTTTATAATAGAAGGGAGGAGCTTATCAACTCAATTTTGGATAGAATGAGATCTTGTTTGGATGGTTGTATAGGGAAGTTATTAAACATGGCTAGAATAGTCCAACTTATAAAGGAGATATTGCAATCTATATATGATGCCACTTTTCAATATTACTATCAAGTATCCTTGAATTTGACAAAGTTCAAATTATTATTTTTTAAATGTCATAACAGGTTTGTGTTTTCTCTTAACAAATGTAATACACTTTGTAGAGAAAAGAATATACAAGGGCTATTGTGAAATTGTAGATTTATGAGTTTGGAATTAGGGTCAAAATGTGGTTGTCAATTTTCAAAAATTAAGGAAGAAGTCATAAAAGTGTTACTTGAAAAAATGCATAGGCTTTGTTGATGTAAAAATTGTTCAAGAAATCAACCCTATCTAGAGGATCTACAATATGAAATTTTATATTCATAATTAATCAAAAAATATTAGGTGATCAATTGATGAGGAAGATTATATGAATTTTTGCTATAATGTTTGGTTGAAGCCTTATTTCTTTATTTCTAATATAAAGTTGTAATGAAATGTGCAACAAGTCTTAGATTGTATTGAAATGTGCAACAAGTCTTAGATTTTGTATTTTTGTTAACAATTTGGTTGAAGTAGAGGACCTCAAACAAACAATAAAAGAGTTCCAAAATATGCTTTTAGAGTTCCATTTTTCTAAATAAATATTCAAGTTGTTATCAAATCTATCAAGAGATGGTGGATACTCGATCAAGTTGGGTTAAGACCTTGAAGTAATGAAAAAATTTGTACTTCCATGGAATTCACTTGGAAGAATTTTTTGTCCAAATAAAATTTATTATAGTTTCCAAGAAGGGATATCATGGACCCTTTAGGTGGGCAAAACCATGGGAAAAGTGGTGAAGTGGTGTTTTCCATAATGACAAAGATAAAAGTATCCTCCATTATTCAAAATAATTTAGAACTTAAATACAAAAGTATATGGAGGCTATGAAACTTCTTATAGGGATCAAGATTGTTGTTGAAAAGAATAGAAATTAGTTTAGGGGATTCATATGTTATTATTAATATTGTTGGATTTTGAGATTGGGTCAACAATAACATTATGTTTGGCATCCATTAAATATTAACAAAGGTAGTTTCTTATGAATTATGACATATACGAGAAAAAGAAATAATATGGTAATGGTAAAATAAAAATATCTAGAACTTGGGCTCATCATCCTTATCATTGATGGTGCTTTTGAAGAAACCATGGGAAAAGTGGCGAAGTGGTGTTTTCCATAATGACAAAGGTAAAATTCTCTTCCATTGTTCAAAATCATTTAGAACTTAAATGAAAAAGTATGTGGAGGCTATGAGACTTCTTATAGGGATCAAGATTGTTGTTGAAAAGAACATAAATTAGTTTAGGGGATTCATAGGTTATTATTGGTATTGTTAAGAAAAATGAATTTTGAGATTGGGTCAACAATAACATTATGTTTGGCATCCATTAATTATTAACAAAGGTAGTTTCTTATAAATGATAGTATATAAAAAGAAAAAGAAATAATATGGTAATTTTTTTAATGGATTGCAATGCCCATATCCATAGAGGAAAAGTTCAAAATTTAGAAGATAATTGACTGAGGAAAATTCATTCTCTTAATGAAAATGATATCAAATTTTAGAACGTAATTGACTAAGGGAGATTCAATCTCCTAACCAAAATGATAAGGATGTTATAGATAAAAATTGGTGGCTCAGAGAAGAAGAGAATAAATATCTTAAATAGAAAAATAAACAAAAATATATATTCATGAAAACTTTATTTGGATATGACCTAATTAACAATGTAATGTTTTGATTTTTTGATAGGATTGGTTCTAATAAAATCCAAATATAACTTATTAAAATAATTACATGCAAAAAATCATAATCCATGTAAGAAAACAAAATATACAAACAAAAAACAAATGAAGAAACTTAACCTAATAATAAATTTTAATTATCATTAGATAGAATTAGCTCAATTGATTAAAGTATTCAACTTTTAAGAAGGATATCAAGGTTCAAACCTTGTCAAGGAATACATGTACAATTACCAAGTTGTTGTAATACAACTATGTGATCATTGTAATACAATCAGGGTTCATTTTGGTCTAATATATTTCATTAAAAACTAAAAATAAAACTTAATTATGCATTAAGATATTTCATTGAAGGATAAACCCAATAATTAGCTCTCCAAACTCAATTATTTATTTCATTAGGTCTTTTATAAGCAAGTAAGTACATAAGTTGGTTTGCCTCATGGTCGATGAGGCACATAAGTGATTTAAGTTAGTTTTAAGTTATGTACACAATCATTTTAAGCTTTGGTAGTTATGTGATGTAATAAAAAGTATGTAATGAGCAAGCAAGCCTAATGGCAAGTACAAATGACTTGTAGATTTGAGGTATAAATATTGCTAGCTAAATTTGATATACATGTGCGGGGATGTTCAACCTGAGATAAATTAGAAATGAAACTTTATAAAAAAAAAAAAAATCACAATAATTAAGTTATTCTTACATTGTTGAAGGTAATTAGATGGTTAAACATGTATATTGTTACCATTTATCTACATTCAATTCAATGACATATTCTTGCTTAACATTCTTACTAATAGCATCTTATAAAATACTATTTTACCTTTAATTTTTTGAATTTGCATTTTGTGTTTACCTTGGACAAATTTAAAACTACTTACCAAAGTATATATATATATATATATATATATATATATATATATATATATATATATATATATATATATATATTTTTTTTTTTTTTTTTTTTTTTTTTATTATGTTGTCGAAAGTATTTAGATAGTTAAACATGTATACAATTATCATTTGTTTGCATTTAATAACATTTTGTTATCTACATTCTTACTTGGCATTAATCTTTATTAATAATAAAATATTATGTAATACTTATTGACATTTCTTTAATACATTAAACTTTTAATATATAACATTTCACCCTAGTGTTCGCTTTTAAAATATCAAAAAATTTAAATACAATGCCTTTTAAACATGTTATATCTCTCGATTATTATTTTGAATAATATATTTAGGGTTATAGCAAAATGTCAATGATATAATAATAGAATTTATGAGGATAGAGTTGATTTTGAAGGTATTTATTTATAAGGATAGAATCAGTATTGAAGGTATTTAGGTGGATAAGTAGTACACTTGTTATTTGTTTACATTCATTTAATTTTTTTTTATTAGATATAGGAGTTTTGAAAGGATCCTTGAACCTTTTACAATAGGAGAAGCCTTGCAAAACTTGATCTAAGACCAGAAATACAAGGACAAGAATAACTATAAAGCACTACAACTAGCCACCCATCACCAAGTGAACCAACTACAACTTGATACAAGAAATAAAATTAGAACAACGTTGGTGAGCCCCCCAACCAACCAACACTCCCACACGATTGCACAACAAAACCTTTCTTCATAAATAGTAAAAGCTTACAGAGCATCAAGAAGCATGCATTGCTAAATCCAATTGAAGAAGGCCTTCGAAAAAATTATCTCTAAACAAACCATTGAGACTTATATCCAAGTTTACCATAAAGTCAGTATGGTATTTTCCTTCTATGAAGATATGCTTTATCGCCCTATCCTCTCTAGCCTGAAGAATCCGTCTAGATTCCATAATCACAACCTCAATGTTCCAACCGAGGACTGAATTACCTTTGACCAAGTATATTATGCGAGTCTCCTTCAATAAAAAAATTTTGGTACCCCATCTTCCACACAAGCAGGAGACCTTGGTAAAGGGCTCTAGCCTCTACAACATGACAATTCTAGATATCTAAAAATTTGACATATGCCAGCAGAAGCCCACCTCTGGCATCCCTAAGCACCCCACTAGCATCATCATTACTGGGATTACCCTTTGAAGCTCCATCAAATTTTAGTTTAACCTAGCCTAGAGAAGGAGCTTCCGACCTCATAAGGTCCCGAGGATTAGGACCAGGAAGACCAGCAACCCTATTGCTATGTTGAAAGTAAATTTTCCTTTAGAGCTCAACCTCCTCAAATCTGCCCTCCTCCAAAGCTAGAGAGGACACATTATCCAAGGTGGAAGCCAAGGATCTGATGCAAAGAGAGGTAGGATCTCTTTTGAAATTTTTAAAAATTATATTATTCCTCTCCTTCCACATCGACCAAAAAAGATATGTTAAACAGAAGTTCCAAAAATATTTCAACCTTAGAGAATAAAAAGGATATGACCATTGAGTGCAAATATCAACAAGTGAACTTGGCACCACCCAACTCAGTCTCAAAAAATTTAAATAGAGTTAAGAACTTTTACGAAGAGAATGAGCATTGAAAGAATAGATGGCTTGTTTGTTCCTCATTAGCACCATAGAGGCAACATTTGTTTGGCATCGACCAACCTCTTTTTTTAATATTTTCAATGGTCAAAATCTTATTCTAAGTTGCCAACCAGAAAAATATATTCACCTTTGGTGTTAGACCCTTAAGCCATACTTTGAAATGTGGGATCCATGGAGGAGTCCTAACAGCCAACAGATTGTAAACAAACTTGACTGAAAAGGATCCATTATTTTCCCTTACCTAGAAGATCTCATCCTCTTCATTTCTCTGTTTAGTGACCTGAAACTTCAACTTATTAGCAATTATAATACAAGCTTCAAGTTCAACATTTTTGAGAATAGACTCATCTAATGATTTTCAAACCTTCAGCCCATTGACCACCTTGATAAATTTAGCCACCTCAAACCCAAAGACCAATCTAGTCCTAGGCTCCAAACACGCCATATTTAGAATCTGCATAAAGGGTTGGTCCATCAACCAAATATCTTTCTATAAATCAATCTTGAGTCCATCACCCAACCTCCACCTACAACATTTGAAGACTAGAACCCTCGATTTTTGTAAACTCAACCAAAATACTAAACCAAAAGTCGGTAGAGGATCAATAAGAAAAAAATTCTCTTGTCTCAAGTATTTGACTAACACAATGTTGACCCAACTAGTTTCAATTTGATTTGCCAACTTCCATTCCTATTTTGCAACTAGAGCCTTATTCATCTACCTGATGTTACGGAGACCTAAGCCACCATCCTTTTTAGGTCTGCAAAATTGCTCCTAACCAACTAAGTGAAATATTTTCTTCTCATCAGACATGGACCAAAGAAATGACTTTTGAATATGTTCAATCTTCGATAAAGTCTTGTTAGGAATTCTGAACATAGATAATAAGAAAGTTGAAATGCTCTAAAGAGTAGAATTTACTAGGGTAGCCTTTATGGATTGACTGGGGAGGGATCCTTTCCACTCGACCAACTTCCTCTACAATATTTTCACCACAGGTTCCCAAAGCGAATCTTGGATCTTATCTTTTAAAAAAGGTATTCCAAGGTAAATAAATGGGAGGGCAGCCACCTCACAACCCAAGATGCGAGCAATTATCCTCTGCCTTGCTAAGGGAGTATTCAAAAAGAAGATTTTATCGTATAGTATTACACTTACATTTTATTGTATAGTATTTTTTTGGATTTGTATTTTATTGTAGTCTTAATATTTATAAGCAAAAGTAGTTATAAAATGTTGTTTTCTTTTGAATAGGTTACATGTGGCTTCTATTGGGGGCCACTCCCATCAAAATACTAGAATATTACATTTGTTGTAGCAAACATTTTTATCACTTTTTTTCTTTTCTTTTTCTCTTAAATATATTCTTCAACTTTCTCAAAGTGCTATGTTTCCACAATCAACTCCTTGACAACATTTTGATTAAGACATAAAATCTCACTTGGCAAGTTGTCTTTTAAATTTTGAATTTCATGGGGATGTAGATCAACACCATTTTTTGCTAATTTATATGCTACTCGATTTCCTTCTCTATAAATATGCTCACACTGCCAGGAGATTGCCTCTAGTAATAGATGATGAACATCAACAATAATATTATTTTTTATCCGGTCTCCACATCCATTTTTTTAATAGCATTTATGATAATTTGTGAGTCCCCCTCAATTGAAATATATTTCCATCATTTTTTTGTTGTAATTTTAATCCCTGTAAGAAGTGCCTTAGCCTTTGCATAGTTGTTAGTTGAAGTTCCATATGATTCTAATAAATGAGGAGAATTTTCCCTTCATTATTTCTAAAAACACCACCTCCACCGACTTTTCCTGGATTTCCTTTAGAAGCACCATCAAAATTAATTTTGATAAACCCAATTTCTGGACATTTCCATTTTACCATAGATCAAAGTAGATCCTTTGTTTTAATTTCATTGTCGCAGATGACTCTTTCATGTATGTTCAAATCCTGTAGCCAAATTATTAGCACTTCTTTTTTTGCAATTGAGACTTCCCATGATGAGCACCATATTTGTAGACATTCTACAAGAGATATAAAATGTTGTTTAACATATTTAAGTTGACATTTTATTTTTTATTTTAAATTGTAATTTATATATATATATATATATATATATATATATATATATAAATTAAATTTCTTTTAAACTTAGTGTTATAAAAGAAGTTGTAACAAAGTTTGTAATGTTTTCTATTATATTAGTTTATTTTTAAACAAACTAAGTAATTAAGAATTTATAGTATAAATGTGTATTAGAGTGTATTTATTTGATTTACCATTGTTTTACAAAGTTGGTGGAAGAACTAATAAATATATTTTATTTTTTTAAATACAACTTGAATATTTTATGGTATTGCCTTGCATAAATAGAGGTTGTATGTATTTAATTTGATTTCCAAGAAAGAACTTGATTGACTAAGTTTTCTTCTAGAATCTATGGTTGGTTGTTTGCAATAAGAATGTATGATATGCATTTATAATTGCACTATCATTTCTATGGGAGTTGTCTTGATCCCTATTAACATCTACTTCTCAATGGGTGCGAGAAGACACTGAGATTCAAAGAAGTCAAGAAAGAATAGCCAAGATAGTATAGAATGAAATGATTGTACTAGTGTAATTGATATAGAGTCATAGATGTAGTAGGGTTTTGCAAACATTGCATATGAAATCATCCACATATTTATTCATGAGTGGCAAAAGTGGATGAGTCCAAAAGAGAATAATTTTTTTGTAAATTTTGTAATTTTATATGCATGGTGGATATAGAAACCTTGCTTCTTCGTTATGTCATATTGTGGTTTGACAAGTAAAGAATAGACAAAGAAATAAGATTGTTAAGCTCAAATGTCTTAAAGTTTTACTTTGGAATGATCCATTATCTTGGTTGACAATATGTTAGAATATTATTTTACTTAAAGGAAAGTATTGAGTATGATGAAAATATGAGTAAGGTTGTTTAAAAAAAAGAATGTAGCCATTAGATTGAATGCTTAATTAAACTTGTTATTTCAGAGGTTATGGGAAATTAAATCACTTTTAGAGTAAGCATTAACCTCTTTATCCAAACCATGGAAGATGAGACCGCTTGAGGTGTTTACAAAGGAATAACTTTTGGGTATGTGTGATGAGCTCTTCGATAGAAGAATTTCGAAGGGAGTTTTGGTATATGTAACTCACTATACTCATGGAAATTATGCTATGAGTACTATTGTAGAAAATAATCACAATAGAATTTAGTTTTTAGTAATCCCAGGTCTCAAAGGACTGAGATAGGGATGCGTCATTACTAGGTTTAAGTGATTCTATATCAAAGTGGGTTAGAGAAAAATAATATTAGTACTTCCTATTGAACATAGTGCTAGTATAAGTTCTCACCACGTCATAATCGAATCATGACAGATTTATGTAATAAATGCATTGGAGATAATTTAGTTGAAGGAAGTTCGTATATCGGCAAGGAATGTTTTAGATGAAAGGAAATTATTAGACCCTTGAATTACCCTATTAAGAGGAGGGCAAATATTTATTTAATAAGACCCCTTTTGAAGGATTAAAAGGGAGGGTTTATTTGTCTAGATGAAAGGATTTTCCTTATTAAATGGCAAACCTTGAATGATGAATACAAATTGGATTGCAATATTTTAAAAGATTAATTGTATGCATTTAAATGGAAAAAAGAGGAAATAAAAGACCCTTTTATATTGTTTTATGGATGTAAAGAGTTCTAAAAGAACCCTTCTAAATTATAGAAGATTATTTATATAATAGAGAGGCTCATTTTATTTGAATTTAGATGGCCTTTAAACTGGTGGAAATATTGAATATTTTGATGGACCAATTTCATGGAAAATTTGGGTATTTAAATGGATCAATCTCATGGAGAGAAAATTTGGGGCATAACTATGTGAAGTATCCGAAGTATAATAAGGGGCATAACTAGGGTTACCCTCCATGTGATTTGGATTTAGGTATCTTAGATAAGAGTCTAATTTACAGAGAAAAAAAATTAATTTATCTTTATATTTTATTGTAAATAATTTGTTTGAGTTTTTTATTATATTAATTTTTTTAATTATAAATTAATTAAAAAATATTAAATCATATGCATAAAATTCATATTTTAAAAATAAATATTTAATTGTTTTTAAATTGGTTAAGGTTTCACATACATTACAACAACTTGACTATTATACATGTATCCCTATATAAGATTCAAACTAATATATCTGCTTGAATGCCAGGAAATTTAAATAGTTAAGCTAATGACATTTGATAAAGAAATACTCAAGTTATAGTTATTATTTTTTGGATACATGGGGGAGTTGGTTACATCCACACTATTTTTAGTAACTACCAAGTGCAAGGTTCAAACCATAGGGGTTGCTCCCAACAAGTCTATACCACCTCGTTATTGTTGACCCGACGTGAAGGAGCCATCGATCGTTTGGGATTCATACCATCCTCATTGGTCTAGCATGCACTCAAAGGATTCAAATAAAACTACTACCTTTGCAAACAAACAAGCATGCCTCCAAGGTTTGAACCTAAATCTCTTCTTAATAAATGCCTAACCGAAGACAACTACCAATCCAAAAATACTCAAATTATTATCAATGCATTTTTTTTCTTTCAATATGGTTATATAAGATTGAAATGACCCCACCATATTACATGATTATATTTTAGTGGCATATTCTTATATTAGAATTTTGTTCCACTTTAATACCTCTTCTTCTACTATCACAATTTAAAAATAAAACATATAATGATATTTACCAATAAGCAAGAGACAATTGAGTTCATTTCATTAACTCAATTAATAAAGGTTAAGGTTCACTGGAAACCTATTTCTTGTAAAAACTAATACTTTTTCATGCATTTCTCCAAATCCTATAGATTATTATTATTATTATTATTTTAAAACTCTCTAGTTATGGAGAGGAGTTGGAGAGCAAGTGGGTAGTTATTATTATTATTTTAAAACTCTCTAGTTATTATTATTATTTTAATCCGCTCATGTAAAGGAGTTGGAGATCAAGTGGGTAGTTAAAACTCTCTAGTTATGGAGAGGACCAGGTTCAAATCTCTCATCTCACATGTTGCGGATATGTTGTATATAAAAGGTTCCTCACAAAAAAAAAAAAAAACTTCAAATTTCAAATAGCAGGTCTAGATTCAAATTTTACCCATTGATACAATCATAATTACCAATATAATACTACTATAGGATCAATAATTTAATATGAAAGAGGTTTAGATACCATCTTCCCATTAAAAATTATATATAATAATAATAATTAACTTAACTAACCTATTTAAAAATTGAACCTATAGAATTAAGAGTACAAATATTATTATAAGAAGGATATATAAATATATTAAATTATTAAATTATATAATTAGTTTCAAAATATTACAATAACAAGTATGCATAGGTTGTATTTTGTTTTGAGTAAATACTTCTTATACACATCCAAGTGGTTATGGATAGATTGTATTTTGAAATATTACTATTAATAAAATTTAATTTTTTGTTAGAGAAAAAGATTGTATTTAAGTCTTCCACCTTTGAAAAATTACAACTCTCTCCCTTAGAGCGGAAGATTTTACAAACATATTCAATTCTCATCTCAATTGAGTTGGTATGGCTAAATATTTACATATTTTTCATAAAAAAGTTTAAATTCTTGATTTTCATTTTTTTTTTTATCTTCTTCAATTTTCTTTTTAAATACAAATATTCAGAATTCAACATCTTTCTTCTTGACATTTTCTTATAATAGCCTTCACAATACCAAAATTCTACCTCTATTGTTTACGCACTACATCTTAGTAGAGTGATATTTCCAAAACTTCATGTTATTATAGTCTTCTTTACCAACTCTAGACTATTAATTTTTTTCTTGATGCATAAGTGCAACCATAAGAATTGTGATAAATAGTTTAGTAGTTTCAAAAAGTTGAAAGTTTCAATCCATACACTCTTCCATAATGCAACCAACAATCTACAACTCAAATAATTCATTCAACCATAAAGTCTATTTCATATCATCTTCTTCTACTCAACATATACAACTTCTACTCATTTCATGAAATCATAGTCCATTTTACCAAATCTAGATTGTTAGTTTCCTTCAATGCATTGATCTATATAAATGGATCCAATGAAACATTTTGTAGTCCTTTCAAACATTATTTTTAATTTTCTCCATTCATATTTTTGGTCAAAATCAACTAAAACATACTACTTCCTCTAACCATAGAAAGGATAATTTAACTTCGTGATCCTCTATTAAAACCCCTTTATTGGCTAGCCTATATGCATATGTGTTCCCTTATCTTAACGTATGTATAAACCTGATTTCTTTAAACTCTATAACAAGGTATTGTATTTCCACAATGATCTTTTGTATGTTCCATTGACCCTTTGCTTTCCTCAAAATTGCATTTAATACTATTAGTAAATTGCCTTCCATTAATATTTTGTTCCATTTTATTTTTTTGCATATTTTTAATCCTTCCAAATCCGCCAAGCTTCAACTTCATTATTTGTCTTAAATCCAATACTGAAAGTGTAATGTAAAAAAATCTCACCCTTATTATCTCTAATTATTCCTCCTCCTCCTGGTCTTGGATTTCTTTTAGATGCTTCATCAAAATTCAATTTGACCAACTTTGCTTCTGATGATTTCCACTTTATATTCTTTTCCTTCCTTTGTTTCTTCTATACCCACCATCATAATTTCAATTGATGACTTGACTCTATCTATCAAGGCTCTCTACCTCAAGATTAGTGATTGTATGAGTTGATAGGGCTAGTTTAGACTCTATAGCTAAACAAATCTTACTTTTTATTACCTTGAAATTGTTTTTCTTTCCTTTAAATATTTTTCTGTTCCTTTTTAGCCATACAAGTCCAAAGTATTGTATCTTTTGATATATCTCAAATTTTCTAAAATGCCTCTTTTAAAAATGTTATCATTTCTTTAACCATTTTTCAATTATCTTTCATTATCGTCCATTACTAAACATATTAAGAATCCATTTCCATAATTTTCAAACTATTAAATAGTGTCCCAAATAATGTTATATACTCTTATTTTTTCTTATCTATATAAAGAAAATAAGTTATATATTGATATTCAAATTTGCAAAGAACAATTATCCAACAAGCAACTTGGAGGTCACAAGATTGTTGTCCAAAAGGAGGAACAAGCAACAAAGCAAATTTAAAAACTCCAAAAGTGCAACAGTATACCAAGGGTGCCAAATATGTAAAGGGTACCATAATCACCGAGAAAACTTGAAACACCAAAAGCTCCAAAATCATGCAATGTTCCAAGGTTGTCCAAAGGCATCAAAATCTCCAAGGGCGTCAAAATATTCAAAGGCTCCAAAATTTTCATATACTTCTTATCATTTGTGCCACTCATGTTGTCTGATTTTATTTTTTCTTATTACTCTGAGATGTAAATAGGTTATGTTTATGGCTTCATTTGCAAGGCGATCAACCATCATATTATGTTTCCTTCCAATGTGGGAGTATTGTATATATTCAAACTTCTAATCCAATTCTCTTAGTCTTCATTGAATTATTTGTAGTTGGACTAATGAGAAATCCTTCCCCTTAGATAGGGCTTAGATCACAAGTCTCGAATCACCATACACAAGGAGTTGTTTAATGCCTTGTTCATGAGCCAATTTTTATCTCATTTCATAACCTATCAACTTTACAACATTATTGGTTGTTTTCCCCAAATTGATTTTGAACTAAAGCATTGCATAGTGTAGTGTCACTAGTATCACACCATCATCCATTGCATGACCTAGGTTTGAGGCTCTATCAAAGAAAAGTGCAGGGAACTTTATCTGTAGAGGTTTGATTGTTCTAACCTATGGCCTAGAATTTATGAGATTTTGGAGATCCATTTGGTGCAACAGTTGTATCTCCTTTTTTTTTTAATCTTCTAATATCTTATTGTTTATGATATATAGCTTTTGTGTTCAAGACTATCCCTCTTAACACTCTATTGGTTAAAACTAGAAAATTGGTTCTTTTGTCATCAAATATTATCTTGTTTTTGTCCTTCCATATGTGCCAGATGATGAATATTGACACTAAATACCATATCTACCTAATAAGATGTTTGTCCTTCATTTCTCATTTGTATATTTGGCCCCAATTAGTTAGGCAATTTTTTTTTAGTTAAAGGTTCTTGATAATGTTGATCCTAGTTGTTGGATTATTCCAATCTAGATTTTAACTGCTTATGTACTTTGAAAGAATAGATGTGATATTGTTTCATTTTTCTTAAGACACCTATGGAAAATATGAGGCCCCATGATATTCCTCTTAGTGAGGTTATCTCCAGTAAAAATCTTGTGTTGAAGCACTAGACAAAGAAAAGCTTGAAGTTTTAGGGAAACCTTGTGATACCATACCTTAGCTATGGTTGAGTTCTTTTGACCCTGTTTTTGTTATAACACCCCTTGTCTGACTATGTAAACACCTGACCCACTAATAGAATCCTATATAAGCTGATCTAGAATTTGAGAAAAATATCTAATCCCTTCAGTTTGGATGTGGAGTTGTCTCCATGAGTCTTGGTCAAGATGTGGTAGGGGTGGATCTCTCACCCATTCAATTAAGCTTGCAAGAGAGTTAACACCCAAATGTTGCAGGTCTGCTTTTATTTCTAGGAAATAATTCTTAATGATTGGAGGTCCTCCCAAGACTGGATCATCCCATATATTAATTTATTTACCATCCCCTAGAATCCAAGAGGTATGATTTAATATAATATATTTAGCTTCCACAATATATTTCCAAATTGAGGAGGAGCTTGCTATACTTTTCACACTTTTTATGAGTTGGAACCCATTAGAGTTGTTCAAATATTTGTATTTAAAATTTTCTTCCATGAAGAGTCTAGTGGAGTGAGTAGATTCTAAAGTATCTTAACACTTAGTGCCTTGCTAACAATTGTTGTTTTTTATTCCTAGGCCTCCCTACTCCTTTGGCTTGGTAACAGTCTCCCAATTGATCACATGGAATTTTTTCTTAACATTGCATATAATGTTTACAAGATATAAAATGGTGCATTATACACCAATGGTTGATATATAGGAAGACTTGCTAATAATGATTTGATTAAAATAACTCTTCCAACTAAACTCAACCAACCATTACTATACTATTGTATTCTTCTTTACATCTTTTCTAGAATTACATTCCAACTTTCTTGTTTTTTTTTTATGGAACCCTATAGGAACATCTAGGTAGTTAAAGGTATCACTACCTTTGTGAAATCCCAAAATCTGAGAGAAATCTCTATCTTCTTTTGTTGAAGTATTTATAATGTAAAATCTGCTCTTTTGAGTGTTTATCTCTGCCCCTATGGCTGAAGATAAACAATCTAAAACTTCTTTGATTAACCTAACATTTCGTTTTGTGGCATCCCCAATAAAATAGTGTCATCTGTAATTTGAGCATTGAGTGATTGATATCCTATAGTTGCTCTAATTCCCAAGATTTATTTTCTTCTTCTCAATTTGGTCAATCTCCTCACTAAATTTTAAGCTAGAAGGATATAAAGGTAAGGGGAGAGAGGACACCCTTGCCTTAATACTCTAGTGGCTTTAAATAAATTAGCAAGTTCCCCATTAACTAGAAGGGCTATCCAAGGTCCCTCTATGCAAGCTCTTATCTAGTCTATCATTTAAGCTAGAAATCCAAATTTGGCTAACACTTGTGTTAAAAAGCCAATGTCTACTCTATCAAAGGTATTAACCATATCAAGTTTAATGGCCATTCTTTTATTTTGGACTTGGAACTTGAGAGTAGGACTTAATTAATCATTATAATGTTGTCATATATTTGTTTTCCTAGAACAAAACCCCCTTGTTTTGGCTCTATCAAATCATTAATCTTCCTTTTAATTATGTTTGCTATTATTTTAGTCATTATCTTATAAGAGCAATTGCACAAAGATATAGGTTTGAATATGTCAAAAGTAACTGCATTTTTTTCTTTTGGAAGTAAAGCTAATAAAGTTGAGTTGATTGCCCCAACTAGCTTACCTCTTGTCCTTGTCTCTCCTATCATTGCCAACAGGTCATCTCCTATAATTTCTAAAATAATAAAAATTGTTGGTGAAGCCATTTGGTCTTGGAGCTTTGTCCTTGGGTAGTGAAAGTATAACTTCTTCAAACTCTTCTTTGGTTACTGCTAAAGAGAGATCTTCTATTTGATTTTTTAACAAAGGAGGAATGTTGTTAAGGAGAGTGGCTTGAACTTGCTGATTTACTATTGTCTTTGTAAGAAGGGTTGAATAATGATCTATTTCTACTTCCTTTATGACTACCTAATCAGAATAATTTTCTTTGATTTTGTGAATCTCTTTGATTGTATTTCATTGGTAGTGTTGCATTGTTTTTAGATGAAAGTAATTTGTGTTTGTCTCCTTTCTTGAGCCAAATCATTCTTGATCAAAGTCTCCAATGTGCCTCTTCTTTTTTGAAATCTTGATCCATTTCTTGGTTCAACTAGAGTCTTCTCTCTTCCTGTTGAGGGGTTGGAGGCTGATCACATATCTCTTGCTCTGCTTCCTCCATCTATTGTAGCAATATGTTTGACCTATTTTGAACTTTAGTCTTATTGAAAATCCAATCCCTAATGGCTTTCTTAAGATTGGAAATTTTTATTTTCCATACCTTTTTTGGACTATTTACACAAACAAGCTACTTCTAGATACTTTCTACTAAAGTTGCAAATTCCTCATGCTCCATCCATTTTGGATTGTAATTGAAAGGAATCTTCCTTTTTCCAAAAGCACTATCACTCGTATCCAAATAGATAGACTTATGATCTGATACCGAACTTTAAATTATACCACTTGATATAAGTGGATACCTGAATAGTATATCTTCTTGTATCAAGAATCTATCTAATCTTTTTTGTAATGAATTCAACCCGAACTCTTATGTTTATCTGTTTAAGTTTTCCATTTTGGGGGATTATATCCTAAAGTTTTTGCTTAGTTATAATTTGCATAACTAGGTCCTTAGAAGGGTCTTTTGAGGGAATGCCTTATTTTTTCTCCCATTGGGCTAAATTCACATTCAAGTCCCCTGATATAATTAAATTTGGGGGTCTTTCCTGATTAATCCAGTGCTGAAGACTTTTCCAAGCCTCTCGTTTTAAGACTAAGTTATTTGATCCATAAAAATTGACTATGGTCCAATTCTAGAAGCTGCTATCCAATTTGTGTGTCTTTCTTATTAATACATATCATGTCTTGTGGATCCCATAAAATGAAAAGCCCCCAAGGCACTTGCCAAATCTATTACTTAGAAGTTTAAGGATCTCTATATATTTTCCCATTCTATTCTTGCTAATTGCTTTATCAATTTAATTTTTTGAGTGCAAATAACCATTGGCTTCTACTAGGCTATTAATTTACTTAGTTTTTTTTTTTTTTCAGGAGACTACCCAATCCCCTTTCATTCTATGATAGAACCTTCATATCTTAAGTGGCTTTTTAGTCTTGTTGAAGATTAAGGTTGTCTATGCTTTATTTTGAATCTCTATATTTGCTTGTTTTGTTCTTACCTCTTGATTAGATTTCCTCGCTCTAGTAGAAGATCTAGTGGTTGTAGCAAGTGTGAACATCCTCTCTAATTTCTAGATAATTAAGTGGCTAGACTAGGTTAGTTGTCGGCAAATTCTCAAAGTTTTAGTTGAATATCCCTTATCCCTCCATTCTCTCCTATATTCCCTCTTCTCCCTTATCACTCCACCTCCCTTCCCTCTTATTCCTCCAACCTCCCTTCATCTTCTCCTCCGACTTCCTCCCTTCCTGCTTCTCCTCTAACCTCCTTTCCCTTCATATAAATTAGATGTATTTCCTATAGTTGGTTAATGAATGTAATAGCTCTGCGAGATCTTAAATAAAGGATTATTTATTCTGTTAAATTTCTCTTATTGCCACCTGGTCCTGGTTTCAGATTTGGTATCAGAGCTAGTCGGGCGAGCGTGTTGGGCACGAATCTCGAGGGCACACGGTGATCGAGCTGGGCAAGCGGATCAAGGAGGTGGCAGAGCGTAGAGATGAGAGTTGACTCGAGCACGCAGCTCGAGGAGCTGAGGTGGATGCTGATGTGGTGGGCGTTGGTAGAGTGCTGACTGAGCGAGCCGAGAGCTGACGTGGCAGAAGCCAGACGCTGATGTGGCAGAGCAGGCGCTGACATGGCGGAGTAGGCGCTGACGTGGTGACGTGGCAAAATTTGGTTTGTACATGTGGCGAAAGCAGATTCGTCAGAGTAAACACGTGGCGGAAGCAGATTCATCTAAGCAAGGATATAGTTGGGGATTGATTGCCCAAAGGCAATCGAAATCTAATGCGCTCACGCGCATATAAGAAGACCTCTGCGTCTTCCTCCCACTGAATGTGGGATAAAACCAAGTTTTTATAAAAAACTTGCCACCCGTAGAAGGTATAAGGAACAGGCGGTTCCTTCCTCTACCCGTCGAAGCACGTAGCGCAGTTGGGTGAGTCCTTTGCTTGTGGAAGTGAGGTCCTAGGGTCGAATCCCGTCGGGGTTAGAAACAATACAAATTTTTTTCTATTTTGTAAATTGTCGTAGATCAAGGATTTATTTATCCTTGTTGCCATACACCTACCACACCGGAGCCGCGTGGTGCAGCGGCTAGACCTTCCGGGTAGAAGGCAGAGGTCTACAGGTCGAATCCCGTCGGGGATTTCGCAAAAGAAAAAGGTTTTTTTTATTTAATTTTTTATTATTTAGTTTTAATTAAAGTTTTTAAAAATTATTTAATAATTTCCATATATTTTTATTATTATGTTTTTTAAATAAACTTTTATTTAAAAAAAGGATAATTAAAATATATATAGGAAATTGTTAAAAAAAATTCTAAGGGCTTTATTAAAACAAATTTTGGATTTTTTTTTTAAATTAAAAGGGTGAAAAGTTTTTTTTGAGGTAGAAGTTTTTTTTTGGCATCATAATTGTAACCCAGTTCATGCGGTGTAATTCTGGGTAGATGATTCGGTCATCTGGATGCTATAATGCATTGCTCTCTCTGTTGAGAAGAGAGACTCTTGATTCCTTTGACAGGAAAGTCCAGCAGTGTGGACTTCATACAGTGTTTTGCCAATTAGAAAACCAAGTGATTGCACATCAGAGAAAACCAGACTCTGGATACGAGGCGGATTCTGAAGATAATATCTTCGGGCAAAGGATAGTTGAATCCGAGATGGTTGAAACAATACCTGAAGGACAATCAAGTGATAGTTATACTCCTGTAGTGCCTGAAGTCGAAACGAGTGAGAGCTATACACCTCGCTCTCCTGATTCAGAACAAGAAGAAGAAGCAGAAGAAGAAGAGGAAGAAGAACCAGTGGAGGTGAAACCTACAATTGAAGAATGAGTTGTTCTCAAAAGGCATCTTGAGCCAGCAGACGACGAAAAGAAGTCATTATAATCAGTGACGACGAAGCAGACAATTTCACCTTTCCAGTCTTGGGAAATCCTCAAGAAGAAGAACGCCAAATCAGTGAGCATTTTAAGAAAGCTAGATTTGATTTAAATCAATGATCTATTTTGTACTTCTTTGTACAACTTGTTTGAAGTTGAAATAAAATTTGCTTTCTAAAATGGCTTCCAATACTAGTTTACCAATCCCTGAGTTCAATGGTGGTGATTACGAGTATTGGTCAATTAAAATGAAAACTCTGTTGATTGGCAAAGGTCTTTGGGATGTGATTGAAGAGGGATATACTGAACCTACTACTGTTGAATGGGCCGCTTTGAGTGTTGTTGATAAAAGGGCTAGAAAGGAAGCACAAAAGAATAATTCTTCCGCCCTTTATCATATCCAAGCTGCCCTTGATAGAAGTATTTTCCCTAGAATAGCTTCTTTTATAACTGCTGAATCTGCTTGGAATGCTTTAAAAGAAAGTTATAGGGGTAGTGACCAAGTCAAACAAGTTAAACTACAAACCTTGAAACGAGAGTTTGAGACTCTTAAAATGCAAGAGAGTGAAAAGGTTGGTGATTACTACATGCGTGTGAAAGTCGTAGTAGATAAGATGGTCACTTTAGGAGAAGATGTAAAGCCTGAAGTTATAGTGAAGAAAGTGTTGAGGACACTTCTTCCTAAGTGGAATTCAGTAGCCATCATTATAGAGGAATCTAAAGACCTAACTTCTCTGTCTTTTGAAACCCTCATTGGCTCACTTCTCTCACATGAGGAGAGGTTACAACCAACTCCTTCCACAAGTTATGGAGGAGATGATAAAGCCTTTGCTTCTCAAGAAGGCAGAGGTAGAGGTCGTGGCAGAGGAAGGTATAGAGGAAGAGGCAAAAATAATCAGAGAGGTGGAACTCCTAACAGAGGAGGAAATCAGAACAGAGGAGGATTTTCAAACAATAGTGAACAACATAATAGAGGAGGACAACAAAATAGAGGGAAACAATCAGGCAGAGGCAAAGGAGGAGATAAGTCAAAACAATCTTGCTACAATTGTGGCAAACTTGGCCATTATGCTCGTGACTGTTGGACTAAGACTTCACAAGGAGCTAGTAGCAGCCAGAGCAGTCAGTTTGGAAACTTTGGAGAAGAGGAAGAGGCCACAAATCTCTTTCTCTCATATGGTCAGGCAGATCAGAACATGAATGATACATGGATCTTGGACACTGGGTGTTCAAACCATATGAGTGGCAAAGAAGAGCTCTTTGCTACTCTAAACTCCTACAAATCCAGCATCAAATTGGGAGATGATAAATCATTGGCAGTTGAAGGCATTGGAGCTATGGCAGTTCCAACTAAAGAAGGAGTCAAACAAGTAAGTGATATCTATTATACACCCCATCTCCAACATAATATTTTAAGTGTTGGTCAAATGTTAGAAAAGAACTACAAGTTGCTTTTTGATGAGGGTAAATGCACTATTTTTGATAAAAATAACAATAATAGAATCATTACTCAAGTGCCAATGACAAAGAATAGATTGTTTCCTTTAAAGTTTGGCCAGCCAGGGGGAGATAAGTTAGCAAGTGTTGCTATTTCCAATCCAAGTGTTCTATGGCACTTGAGATATGGCCATTTGAATTCTGCTAGTTTGAAAATGCTAACTTCCCAAGCCATGGTCACTGGACTTCCTAAAGTTTAGGATAGTAAAGAAGTCTATGAAGGGTGTGCTCTTGGGAAGCATGCCAGATCAAAGTTTCCTCATGGACAAGCATGGCGGGCCAGCTATCCACTCCAGCTAGTGCATATCGACATCTGTGGTCCGATGCAGACACAGAGTCTGGGTAACAACTCTTACTTTCTACTCTTTATTGATGATTATACTAGAATGTGTTGGATATATTTTTTGAAACATAAGGATGAAGCATATGAATGCTTTATCGATTTCAAAACAAGAGTTGAAAGTGAGAGTAGATATTTTGTAAAATGTCTTCGATCAGATAGGGGAGGAGAATACTCCTCTAATGAGTTTGTGAATTTCTGTAAGCAACATGGCATTAAGAGGCGGTTCATTGCTGCCTACACTCCATAGCGAGAATGGTGTCGCGAGAGAGGAAGAATCGCACCATTGTGGAGATGGCAAGGTCTATGCTTCAGACGAAGCATTTGACTAATTCATATTGGGCAGATGCAGCCAGGACCAGCGTATATATCTTGAACAGAAGTCCTACTTCAAGTTTGGAAGGGCAGACACCTTACCAAGCTTGGTATGGTAAAAAGCCAAATGTTAAGCATTTCAGAGTGTTTGGCTCGCTGGCCTATTCTCACATTCCTGATGAGCTTAGGAAGAAGCTCGATCCAAAGAGTCAGGCATGTATCTTTGTAGGATACTGTGAGAATACAAAAGCTTACAGACTCTATAATCCCCGGACTAGAAAGTTTGTGATTTCTAGGGATGTGATTTTTGATGAAGGGGGAGAATGGGGTAAGCCCCAAATATTCAGTGATGTTGAATCCACTGATGTAGTTTCTAAGCAGGTGCAACAACAGACACCACAGAAAGGAAAGCAGTCTCCTCCCGATCCAAGTTCATCTTCTGATTCAACTTCTTCACCAAGTCCTTCTCCACAGAGATCAGTAAGTTCCTCACCCATGGACATTGATTCTCCATCCAGAGGTAAGAGAACTCTATAGAATCATCCATCATATCAGATGTTGGATAAAAAATTTTCAAGAAGATACACTAGGAGTCAAGCTAGTGAAATGGATTCTGTTTTACATAGATTAGAAAGTATGCACCTGTATGGTGATGATGTCTCCCAGTAGGAACCTAGGGGAGATCAAGTTAACTATGCTTTGTTAACTAGTGCACAGCTTGAACCTTCTAGTTATGAGAAGGCATGTACTCAAAAAATTTGGCAAGATGCCATGAAAGAGGAGATAACCTCTATAAAAAACAACGACACTTGGGAGCTGGTAAAGCTTCCTAAAGGCAAGAAATGTGTTGGATGTAAGTGGGTCTACAAGACCAAGTTTAATGCTGATGGTAGCATTGAAAGGCACAAGGCGAGACTAGTTGCAAAGGGATTCACTCAAAAATATGGAGTTGATTATGAAGAGACTTTTGCTCCTGTAGCCGGACAGGGAGACTATTAGAATAGTTCTTGCCTTAGCCGCACATAAGGGATGGAAAGTCCAACACATGGATGTGAAAAGTGCATTTCTAAATGGTTACTTGACAGAAGAAGTGTATGTTGAGCAACCACAAGGATTTGAAGAGAAAGACAAGGAACATCTTGTTTACAAACTGAAGAAGGCACTTTATGGCCTCAAGCAGGCACCACGAGCTTGGTACTCACGCATTGATGGGTACTTCAAAGAATTTGGGTTCACCAAAAGTAGAAATGAACCCACCCTTTACTACCTACAACAAGGAAATGACATCCTCATAGTTTTCTTGTATGTGGATGATCTCATATTCATGGGTAGTAATGAAAAAATGAATATGGAGTTCAAACACTCCATGATGAAGCAGTTTGAGATGAAGGATCTTGGCTTAATGCACTACTTCCTTGGAATGGAGGTTCATCAGTCAGATACAGGGATCTTCATCTGTCAACATAAGTATGCTCGGGACATGCTTAAGAAGTTTGCTATGGAGCATTGCAAACCAGTTGCAACTCCAGTTGGACATGGGATCCAATTAAGCAAAGATGATGGAGCATCAAAAGTTGACCTGTGACCACTTTCAGAAGCATGGTTGGGAGTTTGATGTTTCTCGCCAACACCAGACTCGATATTCAGTATGTTGTTTCTCTTGTCTCTCGATTTATGTCTAATCCTTCTGAGTTGCATTTGCAGGTGGCAAAGAGAATTCTCAGATATGTAAAGGGTACATGGGATTTTGGAATCCATTACCATAAATGTAACACTATCAAGCTTGTAGGCTTCAGTGATAGTGATTGGGGTAGCAACATTGATGACAGAAAATCAACCTCAGGGAACTGTTTTAGTCTAGGATCGGGACTAATAACTTGGAGTTCCAAGAAGCAGACAGTAGTAGCACTATCTTCAACGAGAAGCTGAGTATATAGCGGTCACTCATGCTAGTACTCAAGCTCTATGGCTACGAAAGGTATTAGAAGAAATTGGAGAGCAGCAAAGTGGTCCAACAAGGATATTCTGTGACAACATTAGTGCCATTCAGTTGGCGTACAATCCTGTCCACCATAGTAGATCAAAGCATTTTGATATGAAGTACCACTTCATCAGAGATATGGTGGAAACTGATATTGTTGAGCTTCACTATTGCCACACTTTGGAGAATGTTGCAGACATCTTCACCAAGGCACTGGCTAAAGCTCAATTTGTAAAGCTGAGAGACTGTCTTGTCAGTCCTCTCAACTTTAAGGGGGAGAATGTAGCAAGTGTGAACACTTAGTAGGTTAGAGTTGTCGGCTAAATTCTTTAAATAAGTTGGCATGATATTTTTGATGAATTTATCTTCTATCCTCCTTATCCCTCCATTCTCTCCTATATTCCCTCTTCTCCCTTATCACTCCACCTCCCTTCCCTCTTATTCCTCCAACCTCCCTTCATCTTCTCCTCCGACTTCCTCCCTTCCTGCTTCTCCTCTAACCTCCTTTCCCTTCATATAAATTAGATGTATTTCCTATAGTTGATGAATGAATGTAATAGCTCTACGAGATATTAAATAAAGGATTATTTATTCTGTTGCATTTGCAGGCAGCTAAGAGAATTCTCAGATATTTAAAGGGTAGCTGGAGTGGATAGCTGGCCCGCCATGCTTGTCCATGAGGAAACTTTGATCTGGCATGCTTCCCAAGAGCACAATGGCTTGGGAAGTTAGCATTTTCAAACTAGCAGAATTCAAATGGCCATATCTCAAGTGCCATAGAACACTTGGATTGGAAATAGCAACACTTGCTAACTTATCTCCCCCTGGCTGGCCAAACTTTAAAGGAAACAATCTATTCTTTGTCATTGGCACTTGAGTAATGATTCTATTATTGTTATTTTTATCAAAAATAGTGCATTTACCCTCATCAAAAAGCAACTTGTAGTTCTTTTCTAACATTTGACCAACACTTAAAAGATTATGTTGGAGATGGGGTGTATAATAGATATCACTTACTTGTTTGACTCCTTTAGTTGGAACTGCCATAGCTCCAATGCCTTCAACTGCCAATGATTTATCATCTCCCAATTTGATGTTGGATTTGTAGGAGGAGTTTAGAGTAGCAAAGAGCTCTTCTTTGCCACTCATATGGTTTGAACACCCAGTGTCCAAGATCCATGTATCATTCATGTTCTAATCTGCCTGACCATATGAGAGAGAGATTTGTGGCCTCTTCCTCTTCTCCAAAGTTTCCAAACTGACTGCTCTGGCTGCTACTAGATCCTTGTGAAGTCTTAGTCCAACAGTCACGAGCATAATGGCCAAGTTTGCCACAATTGTAGCAAGATTGTTTTGACTTATCTCCTCCTTTGCCTCTGCCTGATTGTTTCCCTCTATTTTGCTGTCCTCATCTATTATGCTGTTCACTATTGTTTGAAAATCCTCCTATGTTCTGATTTCCTCCTCTGTTAGGAGTTCCACCTCTCTGATTATTTATGCCTCTTCCTCTATACCGTCCTTTGCCATGACCTCTACCTCTGCCTTCTTGAGAAGCAAAGGCTTTATCATCTCCTCCATAACTTGTGGAAGGAGTTGGCTGTAATCTCTCCTCATGTGAGAGAAGTGAGTCAATGAGGGTTTCAAAAGACAGAGAAGTTAGGTCTTTAGATTCCTCTATAATGATGGCTACTGAATTCCACTTAGGAAGAAGTGTCCTCAACACTTTCTTCACTATAACTTCAGGCTTTACATCTTCTCCTAAAGTGACCATCTTATCTACTACGACTTTCACACGCACGTAGTAATCACCAACCTTTTCACTCTCTTGCATTTTAAGAGTCTCAAACTCTCGTTTCAAGGTTTGTAGTTTAACTTGTTTGACTTGGTCACTACCCCTATAACTTTCTTTTAAAGCATTCCAAGCAGATTCAGAAGTTATAAAAGAAGCTATTCTAGGGAAAATACTTCTATCAAGGGCAGCTTGGATATGATAAAGTGCGGAAGAATTATTCTTTTGTGCTTCCTTTCTAGCCCTTTTATCAACAACACTCATAGCGGCCCATTCAGCAACAATAGGTTCAGTATATCCCTCTTCAATCACATCCCAAAGACCTTTGCCAATCAACAGAGTTTTCATTTTAATTGACCAATACTCGTAATCACCACCGTTGAACTCAGGGATTGGTAAACTAGTATTGGAAGCCATTTTAGAAAGCAAATTTTATTTCAACTTCAAACAAGCTGTACAAAGAAGTACACAATAAATCACTGATTTAAATCAAATCTAGCTTTCTTAAAAGGCTCATTGATTTGGCGTTCTTCTTGAGGATTTCCCAAGACTGGAAAGGTGAAATTGTCTGCTTCATCGTCACTGATTATAATGACTTCTTTTGCTGTTGCTGCTGGCTCAAGACGCCTTTTGAGAACAACTCGTTCTTCAATTGTAGGTTTCACCTCCACTGGTTCTTTTTCCTCTACTTCTGCTTTTGCTTCTTCTAGTTTTGAATCAGGAGAGCGAGGTGTATAGGTCTCACTCGTTTCGACTTCAGGCACTACAGGAGTATAACTATCACTTGATTGTCCTTCAGGTATTGTTTCAACCGTCTCAAATTCAACTATCCTTTGCCCGAAGATATTATCTTCAGAATCCGCCTCGTATCCAGAGTCTGGTTTTCTCTGATGTGCAATCACTTGGTTTTCTAATTGGCAAAACACTAGATGAAGTCCACACTGCTGGACTTTCCTATCAAAGGAATCAGGAGTCTCTCTTCTCAACAGAGAGAGCAATGCATTATAGCATCCATATGACCGAATCATCTACCCAGAATTACATCGCATGAACTGGGTTACAATTATGATGCCAAAAAAAAACTTCTACCTCAAAAAAACTTTTCACCCTTTTAATTTAAAAAAAAAAAAACAAAATTTGTTTTAATAAAGCCCTTAGAATTTTTTTTAACAATTTCCTATATATTTTTTAATTATCCTTTTTTTAAATAAAAGTTTATTTAAAAAACATAATAATAAAAATATATGGAAATTATTAAATAATTTTTAAAAACTTTAATTAAAACTAAAAAATAAAAAAAACCTTTGTCTTTTGCGAAATCCTTGACGGGATTCGACCTGTAGACCTCTGCCTTCTACCCGGAAGGTCTAGCCGCTGCACCATGCGGCTCCGGTGTGGTAGGTGTATGGCAACAAGGATAAATAAATCCTTGATCTGCGGCAATTTACAAAACAGAAAAAAAATTGTATTGTTTCTAACCCCGGCGGGATTCGACCCCGGGACCTCACTTCCACAAGCAAAGGACTCACCCAACTGTGCTACGCGCTTCGACGGGTAGAGGAAGGAACCGCCTGTTCCTTATACCTTCTACGGGCGGCAAGTTTTAAAAAAAAACTTGGTTTTATCCCACATTCAGTGGGAGGAAGACGTAGAGGTCTTCTTATATGCGCGTGAGAGCATTAGATTTCGATTGCCTTTGGGCAATCAATCCCCAACTATATCCTTGCTTAGATGAATCTGCTTCCGCCACGTGTTTACTCTGACGAATCTGCTTTCGCCACATGTACAAACCAAATTTTGCCACGTCACCACGTCAGCGCCTACTTTGCCATGTCAGCGCCTGCTCTGCCACATCAGCGTCTAGCTTCTGCCACGTCAACTTGGCTCGCTCAGTCAACACTCTACCAGCGCCCGCCACATCAGCATCCACCTCAGCTCCTCGAGCTACGTGCTTGAGTCAACTCTCAGCTCTGCACTCTGCCACCTTAATCTGGTTGCCCAACTCGATCACGATGCACCCTCGATATTCGTGCCCAGCACGCTCGCTCGGCTAGCTCTGATACCAAATCTAAAACCAGGATCAGGTGGCAATAAGAGAAATTTAACAGAATAAATAATCCTTTATTTAAGATCTCACAGAGCTATTACATTCATTAATCAACTATAGGAAATACATCTAATTTATATGAAGGGAAAGGAGGTTAGAGGAGAAGCAGGAAGGGAGGAAGTCGGAGGAGAAGATGAAGGGAGGTTGGAGGAATAAGAGGGAAGGGAGGTGGAGTGATAAGAGGGAAGAGGGAATATAGGAGAGAATGGAGGAATAAGGGATATTCAACTAAAACTTTGAGAATTTTCCGACAAGAATTTACCGACAACTAACCTAGTCTAGCCACTTAATTATCTAGAAATTAGAGAGGATGTTCACACTTGTTACAACCACTAGATCTTCTACTAGAGCGAGGAAATCTAATCAAGAGGTAAGAACAAAACAAGCAAATATAGAGATTCAAAATAAAGCATAGACAACCTTAATCTTCAACAAGACTAAAAAGCCACTTAAGAAATGAAGGTTCTATCATGGAATGGAAGGGGATTGGGTAGTCCCATAAAAAAAAAAAAAACTAAGTAAATTAATAGCCTAGTAGAAGCCAATGGTTATTTGCACTCAAAAAATTAAATTGACAAAGCAATTAGCAAGAATAGAATGGGAAAATATATAGAGATCCTTAAACTTCTAAGTAATAGATTTGGCAAGTGCCTTGGGGGCTTTTCATTGCATGGGATCCACAAGACTTTATATGTATTAATAAGAAAGACACACAAATTGGATAGCAGCTTCTAGAATTGGACCATAGTCAATTTTTATGGATCAAATAACTTAGTCTTAAAACGAGAGGCTTGGAAAAGTCTTCAGCACTGGATTAATCAGGAAAGACCCCCAAATTTAATTATATCAGGGGACTTGAATGTGACTTTAGCCCAATGGGAGAAAAAATAAGGCATTCCCTCAAAAGACCCTTCTAAGGACCTAGTTATGCAAATTATAACTAAGCAAAAACTTCAGGATATAATCCCCAAAAATAGAAAACTTAAACATATAAACATAAGAGTTCAGGTTGAATTCATTACAGCGTTTGAGACTCTTAAAATGCAAGAGAGTGAAAAGGTTGGTGATTACTGCGTGCGTGTGAAAGTCGTAGTAGATAAGATGGTCACTTTAGGAGAAGATGTAAAGCTTGAAGTTATAGTGAAGAAAGTGTTGAGGACACTTCTTCCTAAGTGGAATTCAATAGCCATCATTATAGAGGAATCTAAAGACCTAACTTCTCTGTCTTTTGAAACCCTCATTGGCTCACTTCTCTCACATGAGGAGAGATTACAGCCAACTCCTTCCACAAGTTATGGAGGAGATGATAAAGCCTTTGCTTCTCAAGAAGGCAGAGGTAGAGGTCATGGCAGAGGACGATATAGAGGAAGAGACAGAAATAATCAGAGAGGTGGAACTCCTAACAGAGGAGGAAATCATAACAGAGGAGGATTTTCAAACAATAGTGAACAACATAATAGAGGAGGATAGCAAAATAGAGGGAAACAATCAGGCAGAGGAAAAAGGAGGAGATAAGTCAAAACAATCTTGCTCAAATTGTGACAAACTTGGCCATTATGCTCGTGACTGTTGGACTAAGACTTCACAAGGAGCTAGTAGCAGCCATATTAGTCAGTTTGGAAACTTTGGAGAAGAGGAAGAGGCCACAAATCTCTCTCTCATATGGTCAGGCAGATCAGAACATGAATGATACATGGATCTTGGACATCGGGTGTTCAAACCATATGAGTGGCAAAGAAGAGCTCTTTGCTACTCTAAAATCCTACAAATCCAGCATCAAATTAGGAGATGATAAATCATTGGCCATTGAAGGTATTGGAGCTATGGTAGTTCCAACTAAAGAAGGAGTCAAACAAGTAAGTGATATCTACTATACACCCCATCTCCAACATAATCTTTTAAGTGTTGGTCAAATGTTAGAAAAGAACTACAAGTTGCTTTTTGATGAGGGTAAATGCACTATTTTTGATAAAAATAACAATAATAGAATCATTACTCAAGTGCCAATGACAAAGAATAGATTGTTTTCTTTAAAGTTTGGCCAGCCGAGGGGAGATAAGTTAGCAAGTGTTGCTATTTCCAATCCAAGTGTTCTATGGCACTTGAGATATGGCCATTTGAATTCTGCTAGTTTGAAAATGCTAACTTCCCAAGCCATGGTCATCTGGACTTCCTAAAGTTTAGGATAGTAAAGAAGTCTGTGAAGGGTGTGCTCTTGGGAAGCATGCCAGATCAAAGTTTCCTCATGGACAAGCATGGCGGGCCAACTATCCACTCAAGCATGGCGGGCCAGCTATCCACTCCACCAAAATCTCTGAGATTTTATTTCTTGGCTCACTTTCTTCTATTAAATTTATGGATAGACCATGAAACCAAAAGCAAAAATAGAGGAAACCAACAAAGGAAGAAGTGATCTTAAGATAAATAATAGCAAAAAAACTGCAAATAGTCACAATGCCTACCAGATATGGGCATGCAAGAATAATCCATAATGTGGCACAAATCCTTGTCTAAAAACTAGGTCAAAGCATCAACAATAGACAACAAAATCAAAATCGACACTGTTACAACTCTTCTCCTTCCTGATCTAGATTAAGATTATTGCTTGGATTCAAGCGCTTTTTCCCTTAAATGAATGTCACCTCAATCAAATAGAAAAAAAATCTCTATTCCAACCAACTCGCAAAAACTATACCATGATCCATTTTTTTAAAAGGGTCGTTCTCATGACACCTTGTTAACTATGCACGGTGCATTATCCTAATGGTGAATAAGAGTTTAGAGATGTGCTCTCTACATTCACCTTGTTTGCCTGTATACAAATTTGAAACAATACATTAGAAATCAAAGAGCTACCATTAGATGATAAATGCTTTGAGATACTTGTTTTGTTATATATATTTTCAAGATACTAGTGTTTTTTTTACACATGGAGATCGATAACACCTTTCCTCCTGGATAGAAGGGAGATGATTATAAACCCTAGCCGAGTCAGTAAAACAAAGTCAATGGGAACCCGATAACACCTTTCCTCTGGATAGAAGGGAGATGATTATAACCCTAGCCGAGTCAGTAAAACAAAGTTAATGGGAACCCTTAACCTTAGCCGACTATAAACCCTAGCCGAGTTCGTAAAACAAAGTCAATGAAAACCCTAACCAAGTTGGTAAAACAAAGTCAATGAAAACCCTAACCGAACTGGTAAAACAAAGTCTATGAAAACACCAAACCTCTAGAAAATGGAACTAAGGACGCCAACCAACCACCAACCTATCCTCTTCACCGTAATCTGAACTTGAATCTTCTTACACTACCATATTTCTAAATACATGCAAGCTTTGAACATGAAAGTGTTTCAAATCCAATATCAGCTTACAGCCTTGAACACGATACGAAATTTGCAATGACGTGAGTCACAAAAAAGAGTATAAACGCAAATGACGTTCTTCAAAATGATACCACGTCACAATAGAAATCCAACCAAAAACGGATGGCCCACAAATTCCCATCCTGTCCACATTTCAAACGCACGCAATCGCCATCCACCAATTTCTAAACATCAACCAAAGAAAACTCCATGGAGGTCACAATCCCCCTGCAGCCATTTTCAAAATAAAGAGATTATAAACCTTAATTAATGGGAACTTCGACCTCCAGAAAATAGAACTAAGACGGTTAACCCTCAAAACACTCGTCCGTTGTATCCCTCTAAATACTAGTTTAAATCTGCTCTCCAAAAAAAATCTAAAAATCCTGCCATGTTCCAAGTTCTACAAGCTTTCAAAATCAAAGTGTTTCAAATCCAATACCAGCTTACAACCTTGAACACGATACGAAATTTGCAATGACGTGAGTCACAAAAAAGAGTATAAATGCAAATGACGTTCTTCAAAATCATACCACGTTCCCATAGAAATCCAACCAAAGACGCATGGCCCACAAATTCCCATGCTGTCCACATTTCAAACGCACGCAATCACCATCCACCAATATCCAAACATCAACCAAAGAAAACTCCATGGAGGTCACAATCCCACCTGCAGTCGTTTTCAAAATAAATAAACCACCAATTTCTCCTCAACTACGACCTAGATCAATTTTTTCAACATCAGGATTCGAAATGGCGACCTCCCGTGGTTTAATTATAGTTGCCTTCCTCGTTTCGTTATCGTATTCTATTACATTCGCATCGGCTCAGGAAAATCTTCTTCTTCTGAAAAACGAGGAATTCGAGTTGTATGATAGGCCTGTGATAGGAATATTATCTCATCCGGGAGACGGAGCCACCGGGAGGCTCAGCAATGCGAGCAATGTATCTTATATTGCTGCGTCTTATGTTAAATTCGTGGAAGCTGGAGGTGCACGCGTTATTCCCCTCATCTTCAACGAGCCCGAGGAGATCCTTGAAGAGGTAGGTTCTTTTGCTAAAATTTCCTTTTCCTTTATTATTGTAATTATTATTTTAAATAATGCAACTGTGGAACGAAATTTGGCAAAACCGAATATATATATGTTCAGCTGATTGATATATATATATATATATATTTTTTTTTGTTGAGGTTTGTTCAAAAACGCTGTTTGTTGAGGTCTATATGAAAATTCCCTAAATAAAGGCTGTTCTTGTAGGCATATTTATGCATCAGGCTAAAGATGCCACCGCGTGAAGTTTTTATTTTCTTTCTTTGGTTTTAAATGTCCAGGGCAAATACTCTCACGTAATGTTGAGGAATGAGTAAATATCTACACACTAAGAAGTTTTAGGGTTTGTTTTTCCCTCAGAGATTATCTAAATAATGAATTTCCCTCAAAGCTTATGTACATAATGAAGTACATGCTCTAACCCTTTTATTATTTGGTTTTATCCGAAAAAGTGAGTAAAAAGTAACTTTGATTGTCGAATTATTATTATTTTTTTAAATTAAAGAAAATATAAATATATAAATTTTGTTAAAATTTAAAATAATTTATTATTATTATTATTATTTTTGAGTAATATTTCTTATACACATGTAAATAAATAAATAAAATTTTAGATTTAAGTATAATTTTAACTAAATAAATAATTATCTTTATTAAATGGTATTAGTTGAATTGGTTAGATTCTTCAACATTTAAGGAGGAGACCAAGGTTCAAATCTTGGCAAGCTATACATGGATAATATCCAAGCTTTGTTGTAATTCAATTATGTGGTGATGATGTAATATGGGTGGGGTCCATTTCAATCCCATATAACCAATTGAAAAAAACAATAATTATCCTTATTTTTTAGAAAATAATGTAATATTAAATATTTTATTTATAGAAATAAAAGAGTAAATATTAGAAAGGTAAGTTTTTAATTATGATTGGAAGACTACAATTCATATTTTAAGATTGTTAACAAGTATAACATCTATAAAAATTTAAAGATATTTTATTTGGAAGGAATGTGAGGAAAAATTTAGGTTTCCTCTTTGTAAGTGGGATAGGGTTTGTAACGAAAAAAGATTGGAAGAGCAGGCTTGCAGAATTGTAGACTTATGATTTTCGGGCAAAAACTTGGCTTGAAATTATAAAAAATTGCTGGTTGAAAATATCACTTCAAAATATATTAGGTTCTTTTGATGCGATGAAATTATATGAGAAACAAGCCTTACCTTATGGATAATTTATATGGAAATTTATATCAGATCGTTTGGAATTGATCAAGCAACATATTAGATGGTTAGTCATTTGCAATGATTAAGAAACATATAGATGGTTAGTGGTTGAGGGAGATTTTACAAATTTTTGGTCTAATGCTTGGTTGAAGTATTATCCTCTTATTTCTGATCCAAAATGGGAACCATTGGCTTGGGTATGTCTATTGTAAAGGTCCTAAGGTCAAATATTATATTAATGTGGGCAACAACTCCATATCATTGATGATTGATCTCACATAGTAACCTGGTTAAAGGAAAGGAACTCAAAAACACAGTGAATGAGCTTCAAAAGATATTTCAAGAGTTGTATTTGCCTATTTTTACATGAAAGGATGAGTTGGTTTGGAATCTATCAAAAGCTAATGGATGTTCAGTTAAAAAAGCTAATGGATATTCAGTTAAGTAACTTAAGTTGGGATATGAGGATTTAAAGTAATCAAAATTTCCTACTATTAATGATATCCTTTGGAAGAATGTTTGATCACTTGAAGTCCTCCCTAAGGTCTCAACTATCCTTTGGTTAAGAGCACAAGGCAAGATTCTTATAAGAGAGTCTACAAAGAAGAAGATATCATGGACCTTTAAGGTTGTTTAGTGTGTTTTTAGTCTTGGAGATGCATCTTGATGGGAAAAGGGGAGATATACATCTTTGTGCTAATATTTACCTACTACTAAACCAAAGTATGATTTCATCACTCATGCCCTTTGGGATGCAGCCCTTGATTCGTTTTCCTCAATACAACGTATTAGGTAGGCCCTCCCATTTGCATGGCTTGTGTTGCATGAATAGGTGGTGTGATGAGTGTGTGAATATGCATATTGTTACATACCTTTCACCCTTCCCCCTCCCTTTTATTTCTAACATATGGGACAAGTGCAAATGTCTTCTTTGTGAGAAACATAAGTTCATTCTATGTGGACAACAAGAGCTCCTTGAAACCCTTCACCATTGGCCAAGAAATGTTTAGCATATTATCCTGCCAACGAAACCCCCCTTTGACATTGACCCCACATTTGGATCTCCTATTCCAGTTCCCTCTATGATTACTCTTGACTAACTTGATATATGTTTCTCTAACTATCCTCTTTTTTTGTATTTCATTTTCTTCCGATGATATTTGAAGAGTGGTTAGAAAACTATACACTAGCAAGCTCCTAATTATGAGGGGCTTCAAATGGAGTTCCTTGAATATGAATTCAACTCTCTTGCTTATTCATTGTCAACTTGTTTAGTAGTGTTGTGGTTTTAGGTTTTCTAACATGCCAGTCTCAATACTTCATCCATTCCATTTGCAAATAAGAGGATGCCATAAACCACAATAACTATATAACTATAGAACTATTATGATCAAGCATACATTTGCACAATTGTATTCTATCATGTTGGTTATGAAACTTTCAGACCAGTTGGAGTATGATAGTTTCAAGATGAAGGGGCAAGTGAGGTTCATGAGACACTTCTAGATTGTTGATCACATCCTTACCTTTTGGGCAATTATTGAGGATGCTCAGTTGAAGTCTTCCAAAGTTTTCTTTGCTTTGTTGATTTTGGAAAGGCCTTTGACTTTGTATCGAGACATCTCCTCCTCTAGAAACTTTGAGGCATTGGTATTTTAAAAGCCTTGAAAAATGCCATCATGAGGATTTACGAGACTTGGGTGGTCATTTTCGTACTCAACATGTTCTCTTTGACATTTTCAAGAGAATCCTTAGGATCAAGCAAGGAATCATCTCCTGCTGATTCTATTTGGTATCTGTATTGATAAATTAGAGGATCTTTCTTCAACAAGAAAGACATGTCGATGATGGTTACAAGGTACACTATGTCTTGATTGCAATTTTTCTCCTTGTTGATGATGTTGTTGTGAGATGTGGTGGTACTCTAAAACAGAGATTAACACAACATAGAAAGGACAAAATGAACGAAAAACGAAACTGCACAAAAATATTCCAATAAACACTTCATCAAACTTCAAATTTGTACGTCCTACCTTAATACAATGCCCTGTACTTATATATATACAATAGGATGTCTCTTGGTTGTCTCAAAAGTCTCTTGATGCTTCAAATTCTCTTCAAACCTGGGTGAGAATGTTTTTTTCTCTTTTTAAATTTTCACTTGCAATTCCAATCCTGTCCTATTATGATTTTTGTTTTATTCTTGATCTGTTCTGTTTTTTTTTTCCATTTAGTATCATAATTTCCAAAATTTTCCCCATTGAGACTAAAAGGGTTTCCACTTGCAATTCTAATTCTGTCCTATTAATATTTTTGTCTTATTCTTGTCCTGTTCTGTTTTTTTGTCTCATTTAGTATCATAATTTCCAAAATTCTCCCCATTGAGACTACATGGGGGAATTCTCATTCTATATATAAGTGAAATTAATTGATGCTTTGCCACTATCTTTGTAAAAATGTTTTCATATCGATCTTTCAAATTGCAGTTTTTCAATTCAACTTCCTTTTCTTGCACTAAACCTCTAATAAAATGATGCTTCAAATTAATGTACTTTGATTTTTTGTGAAAAACAATATTTCCAGTCATTTCAGTTGCACTTGTGTTGTCACGAAAAATGGTAGTTGGTCTTTCTTGCTTCTAACGAAGGTCTTCTAGGATCAGCCTCAACCATACTGCTTGTGTTTTTGCTGACGTAGCTGCTATATACTTTGCCAATGCTTTTGAGAGTGCAACTGTTACTTGTTTCTTTGAACTCCAAGTTACCAATCCATTTTCCAATGGAAAACAATTTCTTGATGTAGAGTTTCTATCATCAATTGAGCCTTTCCAGTCTGAATCATTGTATCCAACCAAATCAACCTTTTTGTCTGAAGTATAATGTATCTATAATTTAAAGTTCATTTCATATACCTCAAAATTCTCTTAGCTGCTCTCATATAATCTTCTGATGGATGACTCGTGATTCTTGAAACCAAGGCTACTGCAAATGCAATATATACATAGGGTTGCCAATCAAACTTCTATTCTTCCTCTCATCCACTCTTCCACTTCCAACATGCTTGCAGATTCTTTCACCTTGTTTGAGTGGGGTAGCAAGAACTTTGCCACTTTTCATGCCAATCGTTTTCAACATATCATGTACGTATTTAGATTAACAAACAAAGATCCCATGATGTGTTTGATTTACCTCCGTGCCAAGAAAATAATGCAGCAAACGCAAATCGCTCATTTCAAATCTTTGCATCATGGGTTGCTTGAACTCTCTCTTCATTCTTGATGAACTTGTGAAAATTAGATCATCAAAGTACATGCAAACATCAAAATATCATTACCTTCCCTTTTGTAGTACAATGTGGGCTCATTCATACTCATCACAAATCCACACTTGAAGAAGCATGCATCATTTCTTGAATGCCATTCCTTGGTGCTTGTATCAGCCCATGTAATATTTTTTTAACTTGTAGACATGTCCTTTACATTTTATTTCAAATTCTTGTGTAATTTTTTAATCTTGCCATTTAAGAATGCACTCTTTATATCAAGTTGATGTACAGTATTTTTTTTTTTGGGCTGCCAGGCTAAGACTATTTTTATTGTGTATTGCCTTGCAACAGGTGCACATGTCTCATCATAATCTATGCCAATCTGTTGTGCATACCCCTTTGCCACTAGCATTGTGTTGTGCCTTTCAGTTGATCCGTCACTATTGTACTTGGTCTTGAACACTCACTACACTCCAATTACCTCCTTGTTCTTTGTAAGTTTACACAACTCCCAAGTATCATTCTTTTCAATTGTATTCAATTCTTCTTTCATGGCTTTGGTCCATACCTTGCATTGGGCTGCATCTTCAAAACTTGGGGGCTCCACTTCAATATTGGACAATAGAGGATAGTCCACGTTATTCTTGTTCCTTTTGCCTTTTTTCTTGGGCTTGTGCTTGGCTTCTTGTGATTCTCCTCTCAGAATTTTGATTCAACATTTGGCATCTTGGATGTGCTTGTAATGTTCTCTTCGCTTTTGTGCTTGTCTTTGGATAAATGCTTGTGTCTTCATTTGATGTTTGTGACATGTCAAAATTTTCAATTATGATTGTCTTCTCAGTCTTTGTTTGCTTGCTGTCCATGTACTCCATCAAAAAACACATTTCTAGACTCAATGCTTTGTCTAGATATGGGGTCATAATATTTGTATGCTTTGCTTTCTTCAAAATAACCAACAAAAATGCATGTTGATTGTTTGGACCTAACTTTTTTCTTTTCTTATTTTCAACATGAACATAAGCCAAACAACCAAACACTCTCAATTTTCTTATCTTCAACATGAACATAAGCCAAACAACCAAACACTCTCAAGTGACTTACCAAAGGCTTCTTTCCATACCATGCCTCATGAGGAGTCGTATTCTTTCACTTTTGTTGTAACTGTTTTGGTCCACAAACGATTGCCCAACCTTTTGTTAGAGCCATGCTTCTTTCCATCTCCATGTTTGTCCTATGCTTCCTTTTTGCCACTCCATTTTGCTGAGGCGTATAGGCTTTTGTTAATTGTCTTCTTATCCATACTCATTACAAAATCTCACGACATGGGTTGACGGACAACCATGCAACATTTGTATGAATTTTTCACACCATTCAATTAAGGACAAGTGAGAAAGATTGTATTCACTCAATTTCGACATTTATTCAACTAAGTTGCCAACAATCCATCCATATTGCCTAGATTCGATTCAACCATAAGTCCTTGGCCTGGTACTTGCGACTTGGGAATTTTCCTGCTCGACATTCTAATTGTGAGCCTAGGATTTCATTCGGTATTGAAATTCACCAACAATCCATCCATATTGCCAACTTGAACTTGGAATAATACTCACCACTACAATCAGTCCTTAATGTCTTGATTCTATATTTGCTTTTATTATCTACTATGACTTTGAAGCTCTTGAACATTTCAAAAAATATAATTAAGATTTTCTAATAGGATCATCAATAAAAATGATGAAGTAGAAAGATTTACCAACACTTGTGTGCATTGGATGACAAATATTTGAATGAATCAACTACAATAGATATGATTCTCTATATGCTCTTCTCTTTAGAAAGCTCTCTGTATGATGTTTTCCCATTGTGGAACCTTCACACACTTCAATTATTCTTTCTACACAAGGGAGTCCGTGGACCATTCCTTTAGCATTCAACAAATACAAGCTTCGAAAATTTAGGTGACCATACCTTTGGTGCCATAACTAGTTCTCCTTAATGGTTATTTGATAGCAATTGCTTCCTTCTCCTCCAAGATTCAAAGGAAACATTTTTTTTGTCATAGGTACAACAACCACTGCTTGGTTCCCATTTGGTTTGTCATAGATGATGCCTTATTCTCAAAAACCACTTTGTAGGTTTTCTCTGCAAGCTTCTCCACACTTTGTAGCACGGTGGTGAGTTTCCCAATGATGGAGGAATGAAATGATAGGTTTAGAGGCCAAACAAGACTCCAATCAATACAATTTTGCCAAAAATTTGGCACTTGTACGACATCAATCTCCACTCGTATGGTAATTAGCTAGTACTTGTACAATAGGTTATCCTCTACTTGAACGACAAAGTGCTTGAACGACAAGCACTTGTATGACATCTCTATCGAACAACAACAAGCAATTTGCTTGAACGACACACTTAACTCCACTAGAACGACAATGTTGACAATCTACTTGAACAACATTACAACTTGCACTTTTTCAGCAGTGTCTGGATTGAAAACAACTTCGCCTATGCTCCTTGTACGACAATCATCATTGTACAACACCCTGACATTCTGGACTACAAATTCCGGCTATAGCCTACAACACACAACACTTCCACAATGCACAATACTAACAATCTAATACATTTACCATATCACACAGAACACACAAGACAAATAGGAAATGGAATGTATTTGCATTATCACTATGCTTGTACGGCCATAACATTACAGAACATGAATACTTGTCTGCCTGGTTTATCTCCAGAATACACACTGAACTATAGAATACTCAAACTTGCATTAGTATCACCTAATCACCACTGTCACTATGACTCTTACCCTTCCATCATTATTGAAATGAGAGGGGGGTGGCCTTTTATGCATTTGGGTGCACAATTACCCACAATTGTCCACTAGGACACCTCACCCTTCAACCATCCGCTCATTAACCTTTAAAAGGCATTACAATACAAATGCAACATAGTTAAGGATGATGTCAACATCCTTAGTACTACAAGACAAATTTGACATTTCATTACATTTGTATTTCATTTCACAGTCATTTGTAGTCATTTCACAGTCATTTGCACAATTACAAGGCCACAACCCCTTATGAAATTATTCTAGCTGAAACTAGAATGTTCCCTTTAGAAGCAATTGCTATGACCAAGATGTTATGTTACTTGAAAAAAACAGAAAACATGACAGATGATAGATGGCCTAGGGCAGCTAGGGACGAAGAGTTGCATAGGCGAAAGAATACATGGATGAAACAAAAGCAGAAATGGATGAAACGTTGGGAAATCAACATAAATGAATGCCCAAATGTCAACAAAGACATAAAAAATTATGTGAATGAAAAGTTTAGAAGTGGAATGTGGAAAAATGCAAGCAGGAAAAGACAATATTATATTGCAAATTTTAACCCAACCTATGACCACAAGGAAAAAGCGTATATAGGCGCTGAAATCAAGTGGAAGGAAAAAATACTCATTGCTCAAATAAGGACTAGCTCTCATAGGCTTAGATGTGAAACAGGGAGATGGACAACGCCCAAAGAACAATGGGAAGAAAGGATATGTACTTTATGTAGCACAGGGGCAGTAGAGACAGAGGAACACTTCATCTATAAATGCCCGAGTTTTTCAGATATCCGTGACAAATACAAAGAAACACTTGGGAACGAGTTTATGGCAGATTTATTTGAAGACAGTAAAATAAAAAAAGTTGGGGAATTGCTAACACAAATCAGCAGGAGAAGGAACAACCTTCTCAAAAATATTAAAGATCATATGATATGATTTGAGTAATTGTACTTCCATATTTTAGGTCCCATAGACCATATTTGGGTCTCGCGGACGTAATTGAAATATTTCATTTCATTTCATTTCTTGCATTTGTATTTACATTTTCATTACATTTAGTGCATTTGCACTTTATTCCCTATTCTATACACTACTTTTTCTAAGGTCCATAACTAATGCCTACATTTGTACTCCCCTTTAATTTGGTTGACATCCTTGTCGAAATCTGTCTTTGCTCCTAGGGACTCAGCTGTTGCTGTTGAGGTGTTAGAACAAGTACTCCGAACTCCATGATTTGCAGCTTCAATGCCTCCTCATCCTTAAGTCTCTTGGCATAATTATGGTATCTAGCCCATTCTATACCATAATGATTGGCCCTTTGTTCCATCTCTGCCAACTTTGCCAAGATTTCTTTCTCCCTTTTTGCAAATTCATCTTTGGCTTCCTTCCTTGCTTTCTTCGCCATTTTGGCATCGTGCTTGGCTGCCATTAATAGCTGCTCATTTCTTCTTTGATTGCATTGTGTGCTTCATGCCATCTCTCCTTCTCCGTGGCAATGTTGGGGTATTGCTTGTTTTTCTTTGCTTGACCCCTCGTAACTACAAGCACATTGTTTTCCTTTTGTTATTGGTTCATTGGAGGCTCCTCGATATCAATAAAATTGACATTTCGCGAGTTACTCAAACACACCTTCTTCGAGCAATTTACCTCCTTATGATTGCCCAAACCACACCATCGACACACTAATGTGTTATTATTTCTAGAATTATTTCCAACTAGTTGGTTTTGACAATTACATGCGAAGTGCCCCCAGTCTTGCATCTTCAACACTAGATGACAGGTTTGCCATTTGCATTATATTGTAATTGACTCTGTCCTCCTTGTTGTCGATTACCTTGCTGTGGTTGTCTTCCACCTTGACGGTTGTTTTTGTATCCACCATTTGTTGCTTGTCCATTTTTAGACATACTAGGTTTCTTGTTCTTCGCTTCCTGCTGCATTGACAACATTTGGTGCCTCAAATTTATATTAAATGGACAATCTCTAACCGCATGTCCTGTCACTTCACAAATATTGCAGTAGGCATTCTTTGGACAAGTAATATTTGTATGTCCCTCCATCTTACAATTTGAACATCAACTATCTTGTCTTTCTTTCTTCATCTTATCCTTTGCATCTCGCACCATCCTTTCCAGGTCCTTCCTCATGGCATGGATTGCCACGTGTAGATCATCACGGTCACTATCTGAATCTGAATCTTTGTAGTGACTCAGTCCTGCTGTTGTTTGTTTAGCCTCACTTTCCAATGTGATTGCTCTATTATATGCCTCCTCATAGGTAGTTGGTGGAACTACCTTCATATTCTTCTTGTACTTTGGTAGCAATCCGTCAAGGAACTATCGTCTTTGCAGTCCATCTGCTAGGGCAACCTCCATCTTATCGATGAGTTCCTTCAATCTTCTATTGTAGGATTTGACATCCTCATCCTTCTTTTGTTTTGTGGCATAAATCTCTCTGATGATATTGATATCATCTCAGAGTCTTCTAAGTTCCTTGATGAATGCATTTGTCATCTCTTCCCATGTATTAAAAGAATTTGTACTTTGTTTCTTCAACTACCAGTCCATTGCGATCCCTCGCAATGTTGTAGGAAATAATCTTAACCAGGATTGTTTGTCCCCAACTCCATTTGCTCGCCATATGGTTACACATGTTTCGATATGGCGTTCTGAGTCTTCCTTCCTGTCACCTAGGAATGATGGGCACTTTTGTTTGCCCGTTACTATTGCAACTTGTGCCATATTTGCCATCAATGGCTGAGTATCTTCATTTTGTACTTCTTCATTTTTGAAGTTCTTCTCTTGGCAATTCTTTGCCTTTGACCTCATCACCAACAAATAGTCTTCTACCAAATTTCTGGTGCACCTTCACTCCGTGACCACCTTTGCGAGTATACAAGTGTTGTTTCTGGTGTCCTAATCCAACCATCTTCTTGTGGTTGCCTTTGTGCTTGACTCCCATCCTCCGCACCTCTTGGAAAACTCCCTCACTCTTGTGTGTAGACAGGCAAATTGATATGTCTTTATTTGCTGAATCAGTTTTGGTATTATGTGTTATTTTGTAAGTGTACGCAAAGTGTTTGACAAAATGTGCGTGCATATATTTAATTATGTTATAAAGTGCAATTTAATATTGTACGTAATAATAAAGTGATGTAAGTCAATTATGTTGGCTAAATTACAAGTTATAAACTATTTTGTCCTGTAGTGGGAAATGTAAGTAAATGCAAGATCAAATGCATATGAAATGTAATCTGGGGAAGTTATGAGGTAGTTGGAGGGTAACTACTTTTTGGGTGTATAAATAAGCCCTCCCCTCATTCATTCAAGTTGGTCATTGATGGAAGTGATTCAAAGATTCAATCATACAGGTTGGAGAGCATGGTATGTGAGAGTTGATGCATATGTGCGTAGGGCATGATGCAGTCCAGTCTTTTATGCAGCCATGAATCTGCCTAGGGTTTGCTGGCTGTAGATTGTAATGCTGAAACTGTAATGTTGTATCATAAATGCCATTGTTAATATAAAACTGCTTGTATTTACTGTCATCTTCCATTTTTGTTGTTATTATTGTTGTTACAGGTTTTGTGCATTATTATTGCTATACTACAATGACTGCAGATTTGTAGAATTATTTAAGTGGAAATGGAACTATGTGTAGCAAGTTAAATTTCATTTTTTACATTGTGCTGGTGTTCTCAGATGTTTAACCTTGTGGCCCCATGTACCCTCTACATTCGCCATGGTTTCAACTTCATTTGCTTGTATTTCTCCTTGAACTTTGTCTATTGTTAACAACAATGATTGCCACCTCCCGTGTGATTAACTTAGATTCTCCTCCTGAGGACTTCACACATGTTCCACTTCTTGCTCTTCAAGTTTTGTCTCATGGGACTACAGTACTTGGTTGGCAATATTTTGCTCAACACCCTGTAATTGAGCAATCATTGTACTCCTCATAAGAGTTTGACTACCTCTGTGACCTTGTCTTCCACGTCCTCGTAGTAATGAATGTCATTAGCTCCACACACTTCACGCGTGTTGGTTAAACATGGAGGAATAGAACAACAAGTTTAAAGGCCAAACAAGACTTCAGTCAAGACAATCCTATCAAACATTTTGTACTTATATGACATCAACACTTGACCATTTGTACTACAATCAACAAGGTGCTTGTATGACAAGCACTTGTACAATGTCTCCACTGGAATGACAACAAATAATCTGCTTGAACGACACACTCAATTCCACTAGAATGACAAGGTTGACAATTTACTTGAACGACAATACAACTTGCACTTTTGTTGCAATGTTTGATTTGACAACAACTTCGTCTATGCTCCTTATATGACAATCATCCTTGTACAACATGGAAAATTTGAACTGCAACTTACTACCTGCAACACAACACTTCCACAATGCACAATACTAATAGTCTAAAACATTTACCATATCATATAAAGCACACAAGATAGATAGAAAACGAAATTTATGTGCATTACTACTCTTCCTGTATGGCCATAACATTGTGGAAGATGAATACTTGTCTACCTAGTTTATCTCCAGAATGCATACACTCTAGAATACTTAGACTTGCACTAGTATTGCCTATTCACCGATGCCTCTATGCCTCTTACCATTATATCCTTACTATGCTATTGCTATGTTGAAATGAGAAGGAGGGGTCCTTTTATGCATTCTTGTGGACAATTACCCACGATTGTCCCCTGGGACACCTCACCCTTCAAGTGTTTGCTCATTAACCATAATTCCCATTACATTACAAATGCAATCTAATTTAAGGATGATGTCAGCATCCTTAGTACCATAGTAGAGAAACTCGGACTTAGCAAGGCCCACTTAGGACTCATCAAAAAACTCGGCAAAAAAAACTACAATTTTTTATTGAAAAAAAGTTTTGTCATGCATATCACAATTAATTAATATTATGTAAATAAAAAATTAATACTTTAAGTGATACAAACTAAAACTACACATGAAGTTCGCAAGTGATACAAGCTTAAACTACACATAAAAGTGACAAAACACACCTCAATCAAAGAAATTTTAATGCGTCCAAAATTCAAATATTTTTGTATTGCTTATAATATAAAAAAGGTACAAATTACAAATTGTTTTATGGCAATGCCTAAATAATCCCACTATTCATGTCTTGCAATGCCTTTGCCCTTTGCCCTAGCAGAAGCTTTAGTCTCTCTTTGTTATTGTGCCTGTGCCTCCTCCTATGCTTGTGCCTTGGCTGCTAAATCCTCCGCTAGGTTTTCAAAATCATCCATGGAGAACAGAAGCTCTTGCTGCTGCTCCTTATTTGGCTCTATTATCCGATCGGATGATGGATCGATCTTGTCTAGGTCAATGGCCTCATTACTTGATTCTGCAATTTTGTTATGGTGGAGGCGAAGGTTGTAATGAAGAAAAACAAAATCATTCAACGTTTGTTGTGCTTCTTGGAGTGTGTGTGCTCATACATACTCGAATTGTGCTCACAACCTGAAGTACTGCATGGTTAACATAAAATTTTGATGGCAAAGTGCTATAGATTGGACATATATGCACTAAAGTTCTCCCACCATAAATATAGAAAAAGGAAATTTAATAATTCACATGTAAAATCATAAAATTAAGATTAATTTTTAAAACAAAATCAAAAGACAAAATAAATAATAATTCGATGAGGGTTACCTAGCCTCATAGTTGACCTTGCTCAAATACACTACGAGGATGGAACAAGAACACCCTCACATCTCATATAATGCTACATCACATCTTGTATCTTACTGCTTATTTCTTCATCAGGCACCATGCGGTCAATGCATTGTCGAAGGCTCGACATTACCTCATAGTCGGCCTTGAATGAATCAACATAAAAAAATTTGGGTTGAGATAGTACTTTGTTGCATGAAGAGGGCTATGGAGCTGATATGTCCATCACCGGTCAATAATTTTTCAAATGGGATTGTATTTGAGTTGGGAATATCTATAAAATGAGGCAATTGTCCCTTTTGCCCTATCCATAGCCTCATATACATATCCCATTGGTGATTTTTCTTTATCAATAATATGGAGAACCCTCACCAAAGGCTCTGTCACCAGAAAAGAAGGAAAAAAATTACAATACATTTTTTGCAAATGGAAAATTGATTTAAATAAAAAAATAAAATAAAAATAAATAAATAAACTTAACCTTTAGCCATTGATGGTCTTATTCATGGTTGTCCAGAAGGGCTCCTGAAAGCTATAGTCATACACCTTCCACCCCTCGCTGAAGAGTTGGTATCTAATAAAATCTTCAACACTACACTAATTACTCGCAAACATCGTCTTCAATGCCCCTTTACATGAAAGAGGCTTTGCAATGTCATGAATTTTGTGGCGAAGCGTGTAACTCCAACCCACACAAGCTCCCTCCCACCAGTAAATAGCCTCATGAGTTGGAGGACCTATGTATTGTTGTAGATAACTTTGTAATAGATCTAGCCTTTTGTATAACCTTTGACACCCAAGGTAAATTCCCAATGTCTTTGAGTAGCAAATCGAGACAATGGGTTGCTTATGAGATCCAAAAAAGGGTGGGGAATATCTCCTCCAACATCCTGCTAGCTGCTACACATGCCACTACGTTGTCCGTGATGATGTGGACAACATTCTCCTCTCCCACCTCTAACACAACCTCCCCTAACAACTGTGCAAGCATATCGACACTCTTAACTTGTGTCATTGCATCCATTTACTTGAGGAATACAATTCCTATTGTAAAAGAAACCAAAAAATTAATAAATGTTTAGTCCCTCCCATTAGTCCACCCATCAGACTGGATAGTGCAACCCCGCCTCCTCCACACCCTACGCTGCGCATCAAACAAAACATAAATATTGTCCACGGATTCACAAAGGAGAGGGCCCCTAAGATCATCATAAGTTGGCGGATTAAATCTTGCATCACAAACTAAGATGGCATCTACCATTCCCTGCCACTATGGACACCTTGCCACATTGAAGGGAAGGTAGGAAAAATACTAGAAACTTGCAACAACCTTGCTCGTTGCCCTATGCCTCTCCTTGTTCCACACGGCCATACCCTCAAGCGTGGATTGTGACACTGGTGTGGAATGTTCTACAAGATAGGAATTTTCCATCCCACATCCTGGGTGTGCAATTGATGGACTGGAACTTTGGTGGTAAAACCGACTAAAGGTGTTGTCACTCCCCTTTGTACAAGGTCAAGAAGGGGGGGTTGTCATTGGCTTATTCTTCATTTAAGTTCTTTTTTTTTAGAGTAGTATGAGAGGATGGCATTGCATTCTCTGTAAACGTCAGTCAACACCTTTGGGCCTTCCATGACATCTTTCCCTTTTTGCCTAAAGTGGTATTTGAGGTGGTCTATGCCTCCAAATATTTGAGCCCCACAAAAATTGCAAAAACACCTCCCCTTTCTTATCCCCTTCCCTTGCATATTTCCATGTTGGATCTCTTTTTGCTGAAATGTTCTTGTGACTACACAAGGAAACAACAAACAATTACTTAAGAAACTAAAAAAAAAAAAATGCCCTAGGGCTTAAACCCTATGTTAAACATTGACAGCTGAAAAATTTTCTGTAGCTTAAATGCAACATTTGGGTGGCTGTTGTAATTAGTTTGTGTCTTTAAAAAAAAACTGCAACTTAAAAAGAGAAAAAATATGACAGCTGAAACAGTTTTTCTTGCTCAAATGCAATGGTTGAATGGCTGTTGCAATTGGTTTGAATCTTAAAAAAGAAAAAAAAATGCTTGAAACTGAAAAGAGAAAAAAGAAAAAAGAAAATGACAGTTGAAAAGAGTTTTTCTTACCTCAGATGAATCAGTTGGGCGGCTGTTGGTGGTTGTTAGATTCCTTCAAACTGCAAAAAATCTGCTCTTAGGATGCACTTTTGTGTTTTCTTTGGTCTGGTAACAGGTAGGCACTGCTCTCTCTCCAATTTGCAACAAGAAAAATGAGGGGAAATGGAAAAAAAAGTTTTTATTGTGTTTCCTCAACCCGTGTGATGCTGGCCAAGTTTTTGCTCGGGACTCGGTGAGTTTTTCAAAAATTTGCAAGTCCTAAGTACTCGGAATTTTTTTGGAAAACTCGTCCGAGTTTGGAAAACTTGCAAGTCTGGGCCCGAGCGACTCGGCAAGGACGACTTGGACCTAGACTCGGTGAGTTTTTCAAAAACTCGCCGAGTTTAGCTACTATGCTTAATACTACAAGACATATTTGACTTTTCATTACATTTGCATTTCATTTCACATTCATTTCCCTTGCATTTGTATTTACATTTTCATTACATTTAGTGCATTTGCACTTTATTTCCTACTCTATACACTACTTTTTTTGAGGTCCAAAACTAGTGCCTACATTATCATGTTCACCTCCTCTACTTCCTACCTAGGGCTCTGACTCTTCTCCGGCGCTTTGAACTCTCTACACCACTGCTTCATGTTGACTTGCAACACTTTGACATTCACGTGTGACGTGCCCCCACAAATGGCATTGCTAACATTGTAGAATGGGTCTGCCCTCAGTGCCGTACTCAATTTGTGTTCTCTTGTGGTTGTCACAAACTGCATCACAAATGGCATCACCCTTGGTACAATCTCCCTTTGCGTTGCATATTTGTGTAGCAATGACCTTGCCCTCTTCGAGTCACACTTATCCTCAAAGACATTGTTCTTCTCTTCAAAGCCACTTCCTTGATTGACTTATTGACCCCAACACTTGGACGATGAATTACCAACAATCTTAAAATCATCACTCTCGCTATCAAAGTCACTCTCAACATCAGAGTCACTTTCATCTTTAGGGTCACTCTCGTTCGTATTAACATGACCCCAACACTTTAATGATGTCTTTGCATCACTTTCCAAGTTCAAGGCTTGCTCCAAGGCCTCTTGATATGACGTTGGAGGGACCACCTTGATCTTCTTCCTGTATGTAGGAAGAAGTCCCTCTATGAACCACCTCTTCTTCAATGCATTTGATGGATCTTCCTCCAGATGGGTAAACAACCCACTCAACCTCTAGTTGTATGATCGAACAAACTCTTTCTCACCTTGTTTCATTCTATAAATTTCAGCAATGACCTCATTGTCATTGTGGAACAACCGAAATTCTTTCAACAATGCTTCACGCAACTCATACCAAGTTTAGTACTTCTCCTCTGGCTATCCCATGTATCAGTCCATTATAATACCACAAAATATCACAAGTAATAACCTCCTCCAATCTACATCATTATTTTGCTTTGCTTTCCACATCAAGAGGTTGATTTTCCAATGGCTGATTGGTTCCTTTGTTTCCCCACCACGAAATATGGGACATTTTGTGATATGCCAAAACTGGTCGTTGTTGAAACAAGTGGACTTGACATTGGCCGTGGTGTCTCACCCTCTTCACACACACTCCACTACAATTGCTCTCGGGCCAAACTACCGTATTGTGCACCACAAAACATGCCAACTTACAGTTGCTTTGATGTCAGACTCCGACTGTGTTTACCATCGAGCACACCAATCTATAGTTGGGTTCGGCACACTCCACTACAATTGCTCTCGGGCCAAACTCCCGTATTGTGCACCATGAAACATGCCAACTTGCAGTTGCTTTGATGTCAAAATCCGACCGTGTTTACCATCGCGCACACCAATCTATAGTTGGTTTTGTGTCGGACTCTTGTCTTGTGCATTGTCGTACATGTCATCTTGCATTTGTATTGATGTCAGATTTTTGTCCCGCTCACCATTGGATACATCAAGTTGCAATTGCTCAGTGCCATACATACTTTGTCATTATGCAATTCCTTATTGCCGCATAACTTGTCATCTTGTGATTCTCTATCGCTATTAGGTAACTCTTCGTCATCATCCTATAATTCACCTCTGCTAACATGCAACTCTCTGTCTCCGATACACAACTCCATTGTCATCAAGCAACTCTCCACCACCTTCATGCAAATCTTTGCACACAAACCCTTGCGTGTCTCCTCCATGCATGTCTGGTTGTGCATCCACTTGCACATTTGCTTTGTGCATTGGCCCTTCGTTACCGTCAAAAAACAATTTTGCGCCTTCATTTGCTTTATTAACTACATTGTCATCATTCTATTGTTGTCATTGTGCACCTTCTCGAGTGATTGCTCATCACAACTCCTTGTCACCAAGTTTGACCCAACTTCAAACATGCAACAACGCTAGAATGTAGAAATGGAATACAACATACTGCAACAAAATTCCATTATCACTTAAATGAATAAAATATATGATGTGAATAATTGACAATTACAATGCATACATTGCGCACGCAACATATACTAGATGGCCTCTTAGATGGTCCTGGATAGCTATTCAGACGACCCAGTGTCCCATGTCTGATTTCACCCAACTTTTGTTACTATGTGCAATGCCAGTGTACAATAACAACCTCAATACCCATGTACCATACCAACCTTTGAATGAATAAGGGAGGGGTCTTATTTATACAACTAAGGAGGTAGTTGCATCCTCCAACTTACTAACTACCCAACACCTCATCATTTTCTTAAATTACATTTGACATGCATTTGATTTACATTTCATTTTATTACTCAGTTTATGACTTCAATAATTATATGTATGCATTTTGTTAAACACTCTGCGTACGAACTACAAAATAACACAAAATGAAAAAACTTGTTCATTGATTATGCAGACATGTCAATTCGCCTGCTTGCACATGACAACTAATAATGCATGTCATTTCTTTTATTTGCACACTAATAATGGCCACCATTTAGCACATGATGACATTTTGACAAACATTAGTGTGTAAACTATACAAAATGACAAAACTTGTATACAATCAAAATTGTGTGCATACTCATCTCTGCACACTCTCGTTCACATTCAAAGAGGCACTTGAGGTGGTGACATGTTAGAATTGGCTGCTACAAGGAGTACATTCACGCTTGGTACCCCACCAAAAAATCATGTTTATGTACTTGTATCTCAATAGATGTATGTGAAGTATGGCAAGATTGCAACCGATGTTGCGCATTAGGGCAAGTGAATTGACATATTTTGCTCATTGAGTTGTTGCTTTTTGTTCTTTGATGGTCATGCCATGTCCCCAACTACTTTCTAAACTTCTTTACTAGCATTGAAATCAGCATTACCTGTTTTTCAATTTGCAAATCAGAGTGGTATACAATTTTGCTTGCGTCTTTTTTGCATCTACACAACTCTGCTTTGTGTTATTTTCTTGCCTACCATGGCTTGCTCCACTTCAGTTCATGCATACTTCGATCTTCAGCTCTCTTTGTCTGGATTTGGATACTGCTTCTGCTTTGCATGTGCCAAAGCGATGACCATGACATGCTCCACTTCATCTTCCATAACTTCAATCATTTTTTTGTTGCCCCTTGCCATTTACCTAGGGCAATGATTATCATTGTGGTTCCTTGGCCCACACCATGTACACATTCATATCCCACTTTGGCTTGCATTTTATGGCAGTACTTTGGAAAGTGATACCACTCATTACATTTGTGACAATAAATGATTGGACCCCCATTAATAGTGTGCTAAATTTGACCATGCTACCAAGTTGGTTCTGGGTTTGATTCCTTTTGTTCTTGGCAGTTGTTTTAAAATTTGACACTGTTAGTGCCTCCCTTTGAAGTATAGCAGACATACAATGTTGCACCACAAAAACTTGGTTTTGGCTATTCTTCATGGTTCTTTCCTTTATTGAGTGCCCTTTGACATCATAGATGTTATAGAAGTCTTTTTCTGGATATGTTGCTTTGGTGTGTGCTTCTACCTTATAGTCAATGCACCATACTTCGTTGTGCTCCTTGGTCTCATTCTTGAGTTCTTTAAATATGCTCATTTTGCCTTTGGGGAAAGTATCAATTGACATTTGCTTTCTGTCAATATCATTGTTGTTGGAGTTGAGGTTGCCTGACCTTGTACTTTACTGCTTCCAACTATTATGTTATTGAGCAGCAAAGGTGTTTGCATGTGCCTTGATTTCCTTAAACAACTCTCTTGAAGGAGGCAACAATTCACTTCCCTCGTTCCATAAGGTACTATAGAAGGATCCCCTTCTACACTCGGTGTTGAAGAAGAGCTGGATAACTTGACATACTTTGGCTTTTTCTTATCCTTTCTTTTACAAGTACTCTCTCATTTGCCACATGCTCTTATTGTTGCAATTCTCCTCAATATTTGAGTGGGTGGATCTCCCCACTTGCATTGTCATTTGTTGATCAATGTCAGCATCGTTGAACCCATAGTTGAGAAAATTGGAATCACCACAAAATTGGCAAATGATTGACTTGGAAAAAAATGGGAATTGGCAAAAAATTGGGAAAAGAATCGGCAAAAAAAAAACCCGAAGAAAACGCAAATTTTCATTGAAAAAAATTTTTTTCATGCATATTACAATGAATTAACATTATGCAAATCAAATATTGCAATAAAAGCAGTAATTCATGTCAGGACATCATACAAGGCTCAAGCTTTAACTACACATGAAAGTGACAAAACACATCTTGTATTGCTTATAATATGAAAAGGTACAAATTACAAAATGTGTCAAAATGCCTCAATAGGCCCACTATCTAATGTCTTGCAATTCCTTTGCCCTTTGCCCTAACATAAGACCTAGTCTCTCTTTGTTGACGTGTGCTTGTAGTTGTCGCTTCTTGTGCATGTGCCTCTTGTTGGTCCTTGGCTGCTATCTCCTCCGCTAGGTCTTCAAAGTTTTGTAATTCATCCATGGAGAATAGAGGCTCTTCTTGTTCCTGCTGCTCCTGCATTGCATCTGTGATCCATTCAGATGATGGATCAATGTCACTTAGGTCAATGGGCTGAGTACTTGTTTTTTCAAAAGTTCTTTGGTGGAGACGAAGGTTGTAATGCACAAACACAAGATCATTTAACTTTTCTTGTGTAAGTTTGTTGCGCTTCTTGGAGTGTATGTGCTCAAACATACTCCAATTGCGCTCACAACCTGAAGAGCTACATGGTTGAGATAAGATTCTAACGGCCATGTGCTGCAAATTGGGCGTAAAATCACCAAAGTCGTCCCACCATAAATCTAGAAACAACAACAAAAAAATAAAATTAATATTTCACATGTAACAGTAAAATAGTAAATTGAGATTATTTTTAAAAGTTTAAAACAAAATCAAAAGACAATAAATAATAATTCGATGAGGGTTACCTGGCCTCAATGTTGACCTAGCACTCTTGCATTGCTCAGATGGGAATTGGCGGCCATGACATTCCTTATAATCTTGTATCTCTGCACGTGTTTTATCGCGCAATTGTTTACTAGTTGAGAACATGCGGTCAATGCAATCTTGAAGGCCAACCTTCACCTCATAATCAGCACGAAATGTAGCAGAATAAAAAAGTTTGGGGTTCAAATAGTAACCTGTTGCATGAAGAGGGCTATGGATTTGTGATGTCCATCGGTTATCAATGATAGTCCAAATGGCATCGTATTTGGTGCGGGCATATCCATAAAATGCAGCAATTGCCTCTTTTGCCTTGTCCATAGCCTCATATACAAATCCCATTGGAAATTGTTCTCCATCAACAAGACGAAGAACCTTCACCAAAGGCTCTGAGACTTGAAAAAAAAGAAAAAATAATTTAAAGGAAAATATTTTACAACAAAAATAAAATAAAATAAATTAATAAGCGTAGTCTTGTACCTTGATGGCCTCATCCATGGCCATCCAGAAGTCCTCCTCAAACAAATAAGTATATACATTATGCCCCTCAGGTGACGTTTGGTATCTTGCAGCTGCTTTAGAATTCCAATCATCACTCACAAACATTTGCTTCAGTGACCCTCTTGCATCATAAATGCTCTGCAATGTCACAAAGTTTGTGGCGAAGCGTGTAATGCCAGGCCGCACTAGCTCCCTCCCATTAGTAAATCGCCTCATGAGGCTAAGGACCCATGTATGGTTGTAAATGAATTTTGTGATAGCCTTAGCCTTCCTTACAACCTCTGCCACCCAAGGTAATTTCCCAATGTCCTCGAGGAGCAAATCGAGACAATGGGCTGCACATGGGGTCCAAAAAATAGTGGGGAATCTCTGCTCCAAAATCCTACTGGCTGCCTTATATGTTGCTGCGTTGTCCGTGATGATTTGGACAACATTCTCCTCCCCAACCTCCAACACAACCTCCTCCAACAACCCTGCAAGCATTTCGACACTCTTAACATGTGCCGATGCATCTACTGACTTGAGGAATGCAGTTCCTCTTGCAGAAGCAACCAAAAAATTAATCAGGGTTCTTCCCCTCCCATCCGTCCAGCCATCAGACATTATACTGCAACCCTTGTTCCTCCACACCCTACGTTGGTCTTCAAGCACAACCTGAAGTATAAAAAAAATTTAGTCATGCACATTGCATATTGATATTATCATATATATAAAAAAATTAGTCATGCCATATATATATATATAAATTTAGTCAAGCACAATGCCACAACCTGAATGTTGTCCACAGATTGTCGAAGGAGAGGGCCCCTAAGGTCATCATAAGTCGGCGCCTTAAATCCTGCGCCGCAACTTGCGACGACATCTATCATGCGCCGCTAGTATGGAGACCTTGCCACATTGAAGGGAATGTCAGAATAATACCAAAAAGTGGCAATGGCTGTCCTCGCTGCATTGTGCTTCTCTTGGTTCCACGCGGCCATACCCTCAAGCATGGATTGTGCCCTTGGCACGAAATGGTCTACAAAATAGGACTCTCCCGTCCCACTAGCTGCTTGTGCACTTGATGGACTCGAACTCTCCTGTTGAAACCGGCTAAAGTTGTTGCCGGTACGAGGAATTCGGGAGGGGGGTTGAGATGGCATCGGTATGACTTCTTTTGAGATTACTTTTTTCCTCTGACTCAGCGATCATGGCCTCTACTTTATTTTTAATTTCTTCTGGCACCTTAGGGCATATCTTGACATCTTTGTGAGATCTCTTTGCCAAATGGAATTTGAGGCGATAAACGCCTCTAGTAAGATGTTCGTTACAAAAATTGCATGTAACATCCCCTTTCTTTGCCCCTGGCGTTCCATACGCCCATGCTGGATCTTTTGGTTTCATTTTTTATATGCCTGCACATGGAAACAAGTAACAACAAAGTTACAAACAATCACTTGAAAAAAAAAAACCTAAACCCTAAACCAAAAGGCTAGGGTTTAGGGTTTAAAATTGAAACATTGATAGTTGAAAAATGGGCTTGCATACATAGTTATCAGGCAACAATATTTACTTAAAAAGAGGAAGGAAAAAAAACCTAAACCCAAAACCCTAGACTAGGGTTTAGGGTTTAAACTTCAAAGTTCAAAGTTCAATCAAACATTAACAGCTGAAAAATGGGCTTGCATACATAGTTATCAGGCAGCAATATTTACTTAAAAAGAGGAGGAAAAAAACCCTAAACTCGAGGGCCAAAACCCTAGACTAGGGTTTAGGGTTTAAACTTCAAAGTTCAAAGTTCAAACATTAACAGCTGAAAAATGGGCTTGCATACATAGTTATCAGGCAACAATATTTACTTAAAAAGAGGAGGGAAAAAAAACCTAAACCCGAAACCCTAGACTAGGGTTTAGGGTTTAGGGTTTAAACTTTGAAGTTCAAACATTAACAGCTGAAAAATGGGCTTGCATACATAGTTATCAAGCAGCCTTAAGCAATATTTAGTTATTTACTTAAAGGGAGAAAAAAAACCTAAACCCAAAACCCTAGACTAGGGTTTAGGGTTTAAAGTTTAACAAATATTGATAGCTAATAATTTGGCTTGCATATATCAATTTAGTATCTACTTAAAAGGAGGGAAAAAAACCCTAAACCCGAAACCCTAGACTAGGGTTTTGGGTTTAAAGTTTTAAATTTCAAAGTTCAAACATTGACAAATCACAAAACTATTTGCAAACAGCCCTAATCTAGATTCTAAACCTTGTTTCAAGTTGGAGAAAAAAAAAAGGAGTTTTCAAAGATTTTCTTACCTCGGATGAATCTTTTGGGCGGTTGTTGCTGGCTGCCGGATTCCTTCACACCGCAATCGCTCGCTCTTAGGATGCCCTAGCGTGTTTGGGTTGGGGTGGTAGCAGGTAGGCAGAGTGTTTTCTCTGTTTGGAAGAGCTCAGGTGAAAAAATGAGGGAAAAAATGAGCTTTCCCCTTAAATCGGCCGCAGCCTCTACCCATGTGGCTGCGGCCGATTCATTGCCGATATTTTTGGCAATTTTTTGAAAAAATTGGCGATTTCGATTTTTTCAAAAAATTGCCAAAGAATCTCCGACTTGGCGATTCATGGCAATTTGACTTGGCATTTCAAAAATTGCCCGGAATCGCTTTTCTGACGATTCTTTAGCGATTTTCTCAACTATGGTTGAACCATGTTTATGTAGCCAATTGTAGCCAAAATGTAGTGTGGTCATTTACTCATTTCACGCAATAATAGCATACCATTCAACACAATACAATACAATAAAGTATAAAGAAATATAAATACTATGCAAAGACAACATATTGGAGAGATCACTTGCATATGTAGTACAATATAAAACAAAAAATAGATTAAGGCATGAGTTTATTGTATTCTCCAAAATATATGCAATATGATTTGTAAGAACATGGCTGCTTGAACTTGATTGAGTATACTCTCAAGACCAAAATGACTAGGTACATATAGTCGTAAGGGTGAAGAGTAAAAGGGTAAAGTAGTTTTAAGGTCAATGAGGCCATAGGCTAGATGAGATGACCCTCGTAGAGGATGTTGTTTACCCAATATATAGTTACCCAACCTTACTTCGGTTACCGAATCATGGTGTACAACCTTAGCCCTTGTAGGATTCAAACCTTAGACCTCTCATTAGAATTCCAAAATCTCCACTAATAGGCCACTTAGGTGGAGGGTGGCAAAGAGCAACAATTGCACCCATTCAAGTACTTGCTCACGACAACAAAATTAATATATCACAAATAGCCATAACAATCATATATGGGTCATGCCATTACTGCATCCTTTATTTGTATGTATAACTCAACACAAGAAAGCAACATGACATGAACATCATAGTTGTAGGCAACAAAACTGCTTCCCAAAAGAAGAAAAAGTGAAAAATGTACAAAGTTTTGTTAGACTTTTTGTAAAGCGAAATTTATATGAAATATACATGAAATTAATGTAAATGGCATAAAATGAAATGTAAAGTGAAATGAAATGAAATGAGGATGAAATTAGAATGTAAGGCAATTTAATAAATTGCACTTAGGACTTTAGGGAAAAGTTGATAATTTCATAAAGTTATGAATGTCCGGTTCGGGTGGCAGTTGTAATTGATGCGCTGTCCTAGGAACCACTTGGAACGGCCTAGGTAAGCATTAAAGGTCCTGCTCCTTCATTTTGTAGCATATATACATAGTAAGTGTGTATGGCTGTATAGAGAGTTACCTACGTTAGGAATAGGTGCATAAGGGAGAATAGCAGTTTATTGTTGTTGTTGTGAGTGTAACAACCCATCCTTTTCAACACAAAACTATGACTAAATTTTTTTTTTAAAAGATCATTTTTCTTATCTCCCATCATAATGTTAGCTTAGGCATACTAAGTTCGCACTTCAAGAATGGCCACCACTGCAGCTAGTGTCTTAAGTGCTCGGGACCGACCACATCCCGCGATTTGCCATGTTAGATTCTGACTCCTCACATGAGTCTTCCTGAAATCCGACGAAGGGTTTTCCGTTTAGGGCCCATATCACCTGAACGGGGAACGTTATTTTCCCTTGTCCAAAGGCGGAAAAACTCACAGATCTTTGAGTAATCAACTCATCTCCATAGAACCAGCGTTTGTATGCCGATGCTAGTCAATGGCATTCTGCTAAGGATTGACTAGAGCCCGCCATCACATGGCCTGTGGGCTAGGTAATCATGATCCTTCTCGGACTGACGACAATGCTACCCATAACCATATGCCGCTGGATATGCCCTTAGCATGAGTGGCTCTCTAGCCATGCTTTATGTAGGATTTTCCCCAGTCTGAGTGGAGAGATGATTATCACCACCACTAATTGACTAATCACCTAGAGCGACGTCCCATACCGCCACTCGTTACACTCGATGGCTAGGATCCCTATCCCTTCATAACCGGAGAACAGTGACTCAGTCTCACATAAGTCACTCGTGACTTAATGTGGACGGGTAGAGAAATAGTCCTAACTTGACTTTTCTCCGAGCAAATGTAGCCTCTCAGGAGGTAAGTGGGCCTACTAGTTTTCTTAGGTCAAAAGGGTTTAATTTTTTCTATACAAGTGTTCTACTTATTTCAAAGCTAGATACAAGTTTCATTGATATATGTATATATGGAAATAAAATCCACAACAAGATATTAATTAATGTTTGGCTAAGACTTCTGAACATAAATCAAACTATTTAAATTATACTAAGACTAAATATCAAATCAGATTTGACCTTCCTTTATTCAGAAAATAGATTACATATACACCAATAATCCACAGTTAATTCTATTTAGGCACCTCAACTCTTAAGATAACAAAAAAAATGTTCCTCAAACACATAATCTTAATTTAAGACATATAAAGTTTCTTTGACTTTCTAATACACCAAACACATAATCTTAATTTAACATGTATAAGGTTTTTTTGACTTTCTAATATATCCTTCAGACATATATATATATATATATATATATATATATATATATATATTTAGAATTTAATCATAACTTTTCATAATACCTAAACTTTCTAAGCTATACTATTCGATTACGCAATTTAGGAAAATATTACCCAATTATTCATCGAAATCCATAAGATAAACAGCAAACAGTATGAAATTTTATTATTCTTCAGAAAATAAAAATAATCGAATGATATTTCCAGAATGATATTTCCAACAAGACGTACATCATTGCAGACTTTAACAGATCTACTCCCGGCCATTACGTAGAATGGAAAAACTTCTCTTCAACATTCAAATTCCAAACAAAATAACCCATACAAGGCTTTTCAATATAACTAATGCTAGGTTTTCATTAGACATTTAATCAAATCGGACTGGTTCTTTCATTAAATACCTGTAGCTTCCAAAAGCCAAACTAAATATCAATTTTAATTAGGCAACGTTTTCTATAATGTCCAAGGTAGCAAGCAAAATTTTAGCTTCACAATCACCGTTAAAGTCTTCGCTGACTTCACCAGGCAAGCACTCTTAATCCGTCATTCCGATAGCAAACTCGTCAACCTGGAAAGATAAAATTATAGCGCCTCCAGCGCCCCACCCACACCAACCAGCGAGAACAAGGATAGGGTTTATATCTGGCTCAGATTTGGCCCATAAACTAAATGACATACCAGCACTCATTCATGCAGAACAAACACGGAAAACGTAAACATGCAGCCATTGTTTTACAGCTAATCAAATGCTCTAATTTTAGCAAAATGAAGGCTGTAAAAATATTACACAGCAAGCATTCCAAATGCAAGATATAATACAGACATCTCTACGTTTTCCTGGTCCGTATGAAAATTTAAATCGTATTCTCTCCTTTTCAATATTCTTATATAATTTTTTTTTAATAAGCTGGACTGGAAACTCCATCAGGGCTCATATCTCAACACAGCGTCTCTTTTGGTATCGACAAATTAAAGGTGTGGGGAAAAATATCCGGTTAAATTCTTTTCTTTAAGCTTTATAACCAGGCCATCAAAATTACAATATAAGTAAATTGGTTAAGACATTATTTGAATGTAAAACTCATAGCAATATGACTGAATTACAGCAAGTCCAATTAGTTAGACAAGAACAGGAAGGATAGAAAAACATCTATAATTTTCTTCCATAGTTAAATCTTTCAACACACAGTTATTTATTCCTTAAATGAAAATCATTTTATCGATTTAATAATTAATCTTACATAAAAACAGAATACTAGAGGTCTAACCTTCTCTTACGAAGCTTAATCTTCTTCACGAAACTTCTTAGATGCTGGAGCACAATAGCCTTCGTTCTATTCCCAGAGAATTAATTCGGCATATCATCAACAACCATCTCCCCCTTCTTTTATAAGCGATAGTGGTTAATAGAAACTTGACACAACATGCTTCATTTGCCAGATAGGGTATGCTGGTGGCTTCCATGTATTAACTTAGGCTTGGCTTCCACGTATTGATTTTTAGCTACCACTAAAGCTTTATCATTAAAATCGTCTAATTCTTTGAATCATTCTTAACTTAGGGTGACGCGGGTCTCAAATTATATTTCCCATTTCACATTTATGTAAAAACAAACGAGACTCTTGTTTATTTTTAATATTTTATTTTTATTTAATTATATGTATTTTAATTTAGTTTATATATGTAATGTCCCAAAAATAAATATTTTTGTAAATGTCTCCTACACTTAATTATAAAAGTGAAAAAGGGGTTCATGTGACTAGGAGACATAACTTAAGTTGTGTTTATTTATGTTTTATGTTTTTATGTTGTAATAAGGCACTTTAAGTGATTTTAGGGTTGGGAGATGTCAACTCCAAATTAGAACCTCACCCTATATAAGGGAGTGAGACGTCCCATTTTGGGCATGTTATGTTGATATTAGAATTGAATATATATATATATATATATATATATATATATTTATTTGTGGAAAACATCCCAAAAGGGATGCCACTTTCGGGTAAGACCCAAGGAGGCAGGGGTATCCATTCCGCCAAAAACGCCCAGGACTCGGACCTGGCCTACCACCTTTGACACACTCAAGGAGCAAACAAACACACAAACCCAATTAAAAATAAGCAAATAACAACAAAAATAATAAAATAAAATAAAAAACATGCTCCTTGAGTGTGTCAAAAACAAAAGCACAACCAAACACGCACAATAAGATAAAAGAAACCACAACACAAACCACATAGAAAAACACAAGAAACACATAACAAAACACAAACAAGACAAAAACAATATAACACTACAAAGACATAACCCAAAAAAAAACAAGAAAAATAAACACAACCAAAACCTAAAAAATTAAAAAATAAAAAAAAATAAAAATAAAAAACAACCAACAACAGACAATAAAAAAAACAAAAAATATAGAAAACACTCACCCATAAAAACACGAAATAACACAAACAAAGAGAAACCCAAGAACAAGAACGAAAAAAAACACAAGAACAATAACAAAAAACATAAAAAAAAAAAAAACAACAAAAACACAAGAACAACAAAAAACAACACAAAGAACACAAAAACAAAACAAAAATAAAAAAACCCACCCACCTTAAAAAACTAAACAAAAAAAACAAAAAGGAAAAAAGAAATAAAAAATGAACAAAACAAAGACCTATCTAGACCAGAAGACTATTAAGGCAAGAATCAACAGAGGAAACAAAATAAAGAATAGAATGAGCTAGGGAACTAAAAAACTGAATGAACCAAAGAGAAGCAAAAAAAAACAAGAAGAAACTAGGTACCTTCGAAACTGGAGCCATCCAAAGAAATGATAGAAAGAAGAGCTTCCCTAATTTGAGAAGCCCACCATATAGGAGGGTGGCCATAACAAGTAAGATCACCTTTGTCCAAAGCCCAATTAGCTAAAGCATCAACACTCTTGTTTTGATCTCCGACCACATGATTGTAATCAACTTTCAAAAATCCCATCTGGATTAACTGAATCTTCTCAATAATTCTTTTTATTCTCCAATCCACCTTATGATTCTTAGAAGGATTCTTCAAGAGATTAATCATAAGTTGAGAGTCGACTCAACTAACACCTTTTCCCATCCAACCTTAGTAGCCTCCTGAAGACCTCTCGAGGATACCATACCCCTCAACGAAGGTTATTGGAAAGAATACCCAAATTCTCAAGAAAAGTAAAAACCAGGGAGCCATCTGAAAGTCTACCAATTCCTCCCACACCGGCTTTTCCAGGGTTCCCTCTAGAGGCTCCATCAGCATTGACTTTTCCAAAATCCTTAGGAGGAGGTTGCCAATTTCTATTCCTATCCAATTTACTAATACTCACATTCCCTTTAAGATGGTTGCCCTTAGAAGGTTTAATATTCAATCTTTGCATCACTTGATCCCATATTTGGTGGGAGTTTTGGGGGTGATTAAGGAGATGATGGACTGATTCAACTAAGTTGGCTATGGTCTTTTGCCAAATATAGTGAATATCCTTCCTATCTTGATTAAAAATTTGGTTGTTCCTTTCATTCCAAATATTCCAAAGAAGAATGGTAGAACCCATCCAAACTAACTCCCTAATAAAATGATCAACACCCTCTTGATTAGGCCAATCCCTCCAAAGCTGTTCAAAAGTAAAAAAATTGGACCACCGTAAGCCAAGTAAAGTGGCCATTCTCCTCCACAGCTCGTAGGCTAAAGTACACTCAATAAAAATATGGTTGATATTTTCTACATTCTCTTCACACATTTCACATCTAAAAGGGCCATGAAAACCACGCTTCATAAGTTGCTCACCAAGAAGCACCCTACGATGCAATAAAAGCCAATTAAAGAACCTCACCTTAGGCCAGAGCTTTTGAGCCCACAATTGAGAAAATATGTCGAAGAATGGTTGGGATTATTATGGCATAAGGTCAAATAACCTTGAGCAACCGAATACTCACCCTTAGTAGTGTTGTTCCATCCAAAACAATCTTTTTCATGGGACCAAGAGAGGGATCTCATATGAAGGATGCCTTGGATATCTTGTCTTTGCCTTTCTGGGATTTGAATAGGCCAGTCCTCAATAGGGATCCAATATCTACCAACCTTTGAATTACCAATATGGTACCGACAATAATTAGCCACCTTTATCCAATTAGCTCGGTGAAGCTCCTCCATCCAAGGCCTCCAATCGGGAAATTGAGTTATCAAAGGCTTGTGACCATCCCAAGAATCTGTCCAAAAATTTGCATGTTGACCATTATGAATGATCCAAAATAATTTTTTCTTTATCAAATCCTCACCAGCCTTAAGAACTTCTAAAATGGGAGAACCTTTGGTAGGAAGTTGATAGCGAACAAGGTCTTCGTGACTTTTGTTCTCAAGCATATTTAGCACGGAGATTATTGGCCCAAAGAGCATTGGGGTTATGCAACATCCTCCAATATAATTTAGCAGCTAAAGCTTTGTTGTTATTAATTGAAGACCATAAACCTAACCCCCCTTCACTCTTAGGAAGACATAAAGTATCCCATTTCACCAAGGCCCATTTTCTTTTCTCCTTAGTACCACTCCAAAGGAAACGATGACTGATTTGATCCAATTCTCGAAGAACAACCTTTGGAATATTCAAAACGGAAGAAACATAAATAGGAATAGCTTGAAGGACTGATTTTACCAAGGTGATTCTACCCCCATAAGAAAGCCACTTGTTGGTCCACTTTCCAATTTTCTTCTTGACTTTGTCCAACAACCAATTCCAATCTTTATTTTTCTGCCTTTGAATATTTATGGGAATACCTAAATAAGTGATTGGAAGAGAGGTCTTCTTATATCTTAGCTTATCCAAGACCATGGATTCCTGTCTAGCAGAGCAGTGAAAGAAAATAACTTTAGATTTGTCTTCATTGATCAACTCGCCCAAGAGCCTTAGAAAAACAGCTAATGATTTGCTTAATATTAGAAGCTTCCTTAACCGTAGCTTTACCTAAAATAGTAGAGTCATCCACAAATTGAAGATGAGAGATAGGTCTAGCTCCATGAGCAATGGTAACTCCCTCAAGGGTTTTGTTTTCCCTCTTTTTGGTTATAGTCCTACCCAAGCATTCAACAAGAATGATGAATAAATAAGGGGATAGCGGGTCACCTTGCCTAATACCTCTAGAAGCCGGGAAAGACTGAGAAGGCCTGCCATTGATAAGAACTAAGTAGGAAACTGAAGAGATACATCCCATAATCCAATCCATCCAATCCTTAGAGAAACCAAATTGCCTCAAAACTTTGATAAGGAAGTGCCAATCCACTCGTCATAAGCTTTGGATAAGTCTAACCGAATGAACATGGAAGGAGAATTTTGCATATCCATGGAATGGATGGCTTCCCGAGCAAGAACTATCTCATCTACTATTTGACGTCCTTCCACATAACCCCCTTGCTCTGGGAAATAATCTTATGCAAAAGAGGCTTCAACCTTTCTCGCCATGATTTTAGTAATGATTTTGAGAAGAACATTACATAAAGCAATAGGTCTAAAAGCTGAGATATGATCAACCTCTTGAGCTTTTGGAACAAGAGTAATATAAGTTTTATTGATAACCTTCAAAATTTCTTTGGCTTTCCCGGCTTCTTCCACCACCTCTAATAAATCAACATGAAGGATATCCCAGAACTCTTGGTAGAACTCAATAGGAAAACCATCAGAACCTGGGGTTTTCCCTTTTTGCATTTTAAAAACTACTTGTTGAAGCTCATTGATAGTAACAGGAGCAAGTTAAAATAGAGTTCTCCTATAAGTGATAAGAGAAGGGATTGCTTGAAGAACATTATATTGTGAAGCCGAGTCAAGGGGAGTAGCAACAAAAATATTGGAAAAGTAATCAACAACAATAGAGTTCATGCCATCCCAAGTATAAACAACATCTCCAGAATCTGATTTTAAGGAAGAAATAAAGTTGTGAGATCTTCGAGCTAGAAGAGATTTGTGGAAAAAATTTGTGTTTCGATCTCCTTCTTTGAGCCATTGAATTCTAGATTTTTGCTTCCATAAGATTTCTTCTCTTTTTTCCCATTCCTCTAACCGAGTTGTGAGTTTAATTTCATTCGCACTTCTCTTCTCTGTGAGGCCATCTAAACGGATTTTCTTATTCAAATTTTCAAGATGAGCAATAACTTCATGTTTTTTTTTATGAACATCCCCAAACTCTTTCCAGTTCCAAGTCTTGATTTTGGATTTAATGTATTGCAGCCTTTTGACAAAACAGAACATCTTAGTCCCATGCCTAGGTTTACCTTCCTTCCACCATTGTTGCACATGAGGTCTGAAGGAAATGTCTCTAAGCCACATTAATTGAAAACGAAAAGGAGAGAAACTCACATTGGTTTTCCACATTTCCACCATGATCGGCCAATGATCCGAACCAACATTATTAAGAGTCTTCACTTTAGGAATGTGACCATGGATTAAGAAATTTTTAGAGAGCAAAAACCTATCCAATCTCTCCATTATACAAGCTAAGCCTTGCCTTCTGTTAGACCAAGTCATAAGGCCATTATCTCGGTTGGATATCCACAAGATGGAGGTTTGCAATATATTCGCTCATGAGGTCATTGCTTTTGTCCAAATTTCTATTTCCCCCTTTTCTCATCCAGAGAGAGGATGGTATTGAAATCTCCTCCGATCAAGATCCAAGCTTTAGGAAAATGAGAGATAATATGAGTAATATCCTTCCACTGCCTTCTTTTTTCCTCCAAAGAAGTCAGAGCATAAATAAGTAATGCAGAGCATAATCTGGTTGGAATGTCTACTTTGAATAGCTATAGCCAACAAACCCCAACCGCCAACCATATGGTGAATAACTACCTCTTTTGGATCCCAAAGACAAGCAATGCCACCCGAAGTCCCTTGGGAACCGAGGGAAACCACTTTTCCAACTGGCCAAATTTTACCGGCAATTAAGTCCATATCCTCCATTGACATCTTAGTTTCTTGAAGGAAAACAAGATGTGGATGATTTACCCGAATCATTCTTCTAATTTCATTTTGTTTTGAAAGACTCCCTTTGAGTCCTCTAATATTCCAAGTGATGATCTTCATTAATACTATGGCTAAAAAGTTGGGAAGGGCATTAATCTTACCTTCCTCTACAAGCTTTTCACCTTCTTTTACCATATGATATTGATTGGTCTTGCGACCTACTTTTTGATTAGAATCCATCTTCAATTTTTTTTCCTGTTTCTTGACTTATTCCAATTGAATCTGAGATGGCTTCTAACCTTGAAGAATGCTCGTACACAACCAAAATTTTACTAGATGGTTCAATAGAGTCTATATTGGGACCTCGTATTATTTGAAGTTTTGACATTTGAAATATTGTTTTTCTTGTGTAAATTTTCTCCTTTTTTTTCTCGTTGAAAACCTTTGATTTGTTGGTTTGTCTCTCGAGTTCTTCCCTTCATATTTAAATTGTGTTTCTAAGATTTCAGTTTCCATTATTTCCTCTTCCTCACTTGGGACATCATTTGTGGAAAGGATTTCAAACATATTAGCAGATGACTTTGATTGATCCTTCATAACTGGTTTTTTCTGAGTGTTCTTCTTCTTAGGTATTTGGAAACCCGCTAAGTTTATATCTTCTTTCTTTTGATCAAGAATTTTATTTGGGCAAGCACTTGCCAAATGACCATATTCATGGCAAATTCTACAACGAAAAGGAATGTTCTCATAGTCCACTACTTGCTCCCAAGTGTCTTCCCCAAATTGTAATGTGATCTTTTTAGGTAGGGGTTTGTCAAAATCCATTAAAACACAAATCCGAGCATAAATAATATGTTCAAAATTTTGAGTACAATCAATAGTCATCATAAAAGTTCCTAAAGAGTTTCCAATTGAAGAAAAAATAGTAGGATTCCAAAATTCAATAGGGAGGCCAAAGAGTCTAACCCACACGGGAGCAATAGAAGGCATCTCTTCTTCGACTTTAAATTTAGTATGCCAGGGCTTCATGAAAAGCCCCGCCCTTCCAAAAACCAAGGACCCCCTTGAAAAGTTTTCTCTCTATCTTCATTATTAGCAAATAAAACAAGAAAATAACCATTTGGATAAATAGAGATTTGTAACTCACCTTTAGTTTTCCAGCTTTTTGCAGCCCAGACTTTGAAAGCAGATAGACTCGGATGAAAACCCACGAACCGACAAATTAGTCCTCTTTTTTCCAAATCTTCAATGCCACTCTGAATGTTATCCATATCAAGCTTAACAATAGGAGTTCCATCACCGCTTTAAGACATCCCGACTCCGTTTTCCTGGGATCAATCTTAGGCATTCTTAGAGGTTTATGGGAAGCCCTAATATTGATATTAGCATTGGGCTGAGGCTGTCCACCATGAAGGGCATCCCTAAAATTCATTTTTGGTACCGAGTCTTCAAAATTCTTACCCTTGATAGGGGTTTTCAAAGTAGAATTATTTTGTGGGTGCACCTTAGCACCAGATTCACTTGAGATATGAGCCATTTTTTGATCAACTGCTTGAAACTTGTTTCGTGATCTCTTTAATCCTTGCCCTAGACGTCGTGGAAAGGTATGGTTTTCACTTTTCTTTTGTGCAGCAAATTGGAAGCCGTTGTCACTCAAGTTCACAGTGTTGAAAGACAAATTTCTAACCCATCTTGTATCCCCTGCAACATTTCCTGCTAAAATATTGAGAATAAACCACAAAAATATTGGCCGCTAGGGCCCGAAGGCCCTAAAACCAACCTCTGGAGCTGCTTGCACTCAACCCAGATGAAACCCTCGCATAGCCGCTTGCCAAATATGTCATTCACACATAGGGATGCGCTAGGATCTGTGTTGCTCCAAATGATATGAAAATTGGTGGAGACGTTCTAGGGTTTTTCAGGCATCTACCCTCAAAATTTTAGCTCAATCCGAGTCCGGATGAGTGAGATATGACCGAAACGAGTTCGGCAGTTTGGGCAGTCCTACGAAAAACGTCTCCCTCCTTCAAGTTAGAATATCATCTTCTCCCATCAGAATTGAATATTGAAACCCTAGAGGTTCCATGAGTTGAGATTGCAGGTCTTGCTCATTCCCATAGTTCATTGGAGGTGCATGGTTGGGGTCTTGGCAATATCATTGCAGGTGTTATTGCCCTAAAATATCAAAAATACAAAAAGAGGCATCTGTGAGGAGTTCGTGGCATTTTTGGGAGCATTTGTGTCATGTGTTTCAGATCCGTTGGCAGCCCCAAACCCTACGCTTGTATTTGGGGTCATTTTTGAGGAGTTTTTGCATCTGTTCAGCCTTGGGGAGCTGTTGTATTGGTTTGGCAATATTTAATATATGATACTGGCTGATTTCTCCTCATACTTGTGTTATTTTATGAGCAATTTTCCTTGCTGTACTTAATTTCTGCATTTTCGTAGTAAGGGTTTGCTGTTTCTTAAAAAGGGACATTACAATATATATATATATATATATATATATATATATATATATTCTTTATTATTTATTATTCTTTTATTATATTTATATTTTTACTATTCATATAAATATTATTATTCTCATTAACCAAATGGTTAACTCATGGTTGGATAAATACAGTTTTTCTTCTATATATATATTTTTAAAAATTACTTCAAAACTGGTATTACTATTTATATATACATATATATATATATATTTTTTTAAAAATTTAAAATTATCATAACAACAGACAAAGAACATCAAACCAGCAAAAGCAAGCACTCGGTCAATATGACAGTCAGAATGCAGTATAATGCAATCCTACAGTGGGCGTCCATGTACCCATGGACCAAGGTGCTCGGGCACAGCATCATAACCACTTACCCGACAATCCCGTTCTGCTGCTCGGTCGATGGGGTGGGTGCTTTCTTCAATATCTGTCTCGAAACCTGCACCTGCACCACCAACACTAACCGCAGAATCACATTCTTCCAAGAAAATTAATTTCAAGGAGTGGGGATGTGACATACTACCCCCCTTAGACTTAACACAGTCCCTGTGTTAGCTATAAAGCAGCAAAAACATAATCTCATAGATGAATTACATATAGAATATCATAATGTTCCCATTATCATTTCACTTCAATATAAATGTTACAACAAACAAATCAACATGCATAATTACATCGTAAAGTAGTTCATTATCAAATATAACATTGTTTCCCATTATCATGTATCAAACAAAACATCAGATATGTATATGCAGCAAGTTTCTCAATACAACATTATAAAAGTTTCCAACTTATCAACAGTTTGCTTGTAGTTTTCAATTTTCAAACAAGTAGGGAAATTGATTTTTCATGCTAGAAATATTTTCCCAGGTGGCATTCCTTTCGGAATATTGATCCCACTGAACTCTGCATTGGTCCACAGTTCTTTTTCTGAGTTGCTTGGTCCTAAATCCCAAAATTTTGATTGGTCGCACCTCAATGAGCTGTGGGTCCGACATCTGCAAATGAGTGGTATCCAGAATGTGAGATGGGCCAGTAACATATTTTCGAAGAAGGGAAACATGAAAGACACTATGGATTTTGGACAAATTGGATGGCAGTGCAAGTTTATAGGCGACGGGACTGATTTTGGTAGTTATTTCAAATGGTCCCACAAACCTAGGACTTAGTTTGGTGGACTTGATAGAGCTCTTGGTGGGTTTGACTCTAAGGAAAACTTTATCTCCTACTAAAAATTCATGGGGTGTTCTCTTTAGATCAGCATAACTTTTTTGTCGGTCAGCGGCTTCACGCAGTCGCTGACGAATTTCTTTCAGTTGGTTTTCCATTTGCTTGACAACTTCTGGTCCGATCATCTCTCGATCGTCCAAGTTATCCCATGTTAATGGTGTCTTGCACCTACGCCCATATAGAGCCTCAAATGGGGCCATGCCCAACGTGGTATGATAGCTATTATTATAAGCAAATTCCACTAGGAAGAGATAATCTTCCCATTTGCTTTGATGATCCATACAATACATGTGTAGCATGTCTTCAAGCACTTGATTGACCCTCTCGGTCTTGCCATCCATCTCTGGATGATATGCAGTGCTAATATTGAGCCTTGTTCCCCAGGCTCGGTGCAGGGCTTACCATAATTTAGATGTAAAACATGAATCCCTATTAGATATTATCACTTCAGGAAAACCATGCAACCTTACTATTTCCCGTGCAAACTTCTGAGCAATAGTTGAAGCATCATCATGAACATTGCCTGCTATGAAATGTGCCACCTTAGTTAGCTTATCCACTACCACAAATATGGCATCATGCTAGAAACGGGTTTTCGGAAGTCCCACAATAAAATCCATAGTTATAACCTGCCACTTATGTTTGGGTACCTCATACAAATATAATCTTCCTCCCGGATGCTGATGTTCTGCCTTAACCTTCTGGCATTCAAGGCATCTAGCAACAAATTGCACAATATCCTTCTTCATCCCAGGCCAAAAATAGTCTTTCTTCAGATTTTCTCTCATCTTGACTACTCTTGGATGTGCAGAAGAGGGAGCATAATGAGCTTCTTGTAGAATACTTCTTTTAAGTTCTTCATTATTGGGCACTATAACCCTATTATGAAAGTATACCAAATTCTCTTTAATGCCATAATCTCCATGTCGATTAGACCCTTGCTCGATATTATCACGACAAATCTGACAAAACTCATCAGTCCCTTGTAACTCCGCAATATGTTTCTTAAGCTCATACTGACAGCTTGTGATGGCATTTATGTGCCTTCTCCTACTAAGTGCATCTGCTAGTTTATTTTCCTTCCCTTTGATATATTCTATGCCAAAGTCATATTCAGCTAGAAATTCCATCCATCTTCGCTGTCAGGCATTTAACAAAGGCTGAGTAAATATGTATCTTAGGCTCTGATGATCAGTTTTCAGCTCAAAAGGTGTTCCCAGTAGATAATGCCTCCAAATTTTTAGAGCATGAACCACAGTTGCTAACTCTAAGTCATGAGTGGCATAGTTTATTTCATGCTTCTTGAGTTTTCTGGACTCATAAGCCACCACAACTTCTTCTTGTAGCAGAATTCCTCCTAACCCTTCCATTGATGCATCAGTGCATACTGTAAATGGTTGGTTTGGATCAGGTATTCTTAGTATTGGTGCGGTTGTCAGCTTTTCCTTGAGAATTATAAAGGCTTCTTCACACTGCTTTGTCCACTTAAACGCCTTTCCTTTCTTTTGCAAGTTGGTTATAGGATAGGCTATTTTTGAAAAACCTTTGACAAACCGTCGATAATAGCTAGCCATTCCCATAAAACTCCTTACCTCTGACACATTAGTAGGAGTTGGCCAATCTATAATAGCTTCAATCTTCTTGGGATCTACAACTATTCCTTCAGCTGAGATGATATGCCCTAAATACTGCACTTGAGGTGTATAGAATTCACACTTGGACAATTTCCCATATAGCTGATTTTTCCTGAGTACCTCCAACACAATTCTCATGTGTTCATCATGCTCTTCTTTGTTTCGAGAGTAAATCAATATGTCATCCAAGAATATAAGCACAAATTGGTCTAACTGTTCACGAAACACACTATGCATTAGGTTCATGAAGGTTGTTGGTGCGTTGGTTAAACCAAAAGGTAACACCGTGAACTCATAGTGCCCATATCTTGTTCTAAAGGTAGTTTTATAAGTATCTTCTTCTCTGATCCTTAATTGATGATATCCCGACCTAAGGTCAATTTTAGAAAATATAGTAGCACCTCTGAGTTGGTCAAACAAATCGTCAATCCTAGGTAGGGGATATCTGTTCTTGATTGTCATTTTGTTAAGCATTCTGTAGTCAATGCACAGTCTTAAGGTTCCATCCTTCTTTTTGACAAATAGAATTGGTGCTCCCCAAGGCGACACACTAGGTTTGATATGCCCTTTTCCCAACAAATCTTGCAGTTGTGTTTTGAGCTCTTGCAGTTCAAGTGGTGTCATTTGGTAGGGGGTTCGAACTATAGGAGTTGCTCCTGGCACCAATTCAATAGAAAAGTCAAACTCTCTCTTAGGTGGCAATCCAGGTAAATCTTCAAGAAATACATCTCTAAATTCTCCCAGTACCGGATACTATTGAAACAGTGTTGAGCTTGAGTCAGTTTCTTCCTTCTTATTCATCTTTATTACATATAATCTGCATCCTTTCTTCCAGGCCCTTTTGGCTTGCATACTGCTTATCATATGGGGTTCAAAAGATGCTCTATTATAGTGAATGTGGACTCGTTGATTTAGCGTCATTAGAATAATCCATCCATCTTTCTTCAAAATTTAGTATAGCCTTATGAGCCTTAAGCCAATCTATCCCTAGAATTATGTCAAATGCATGTAAGGGAGCTACATATAAATGCCAGTTGATCTTCCCTTGGGGTATTTCTATTTGTGACTCAAATAGACATTGGTTAACTTGATAGGTTTGTCTCGAGCCATATTCCACTTGCCACCCCTTTGCCATGATCCCAGGTCTCACAGGTATATCCCTCAAAACATTATTAGAAATGAAACTATCAGTAGCACCGCTATCAATTAAAATATTCACATTTCTCTTGCCTATTTTTCCTTTAATAAAAAATGGAGTACTTTGCCCCACAAGATTAGAGTTACCTATGGCTGCATAAATTTTGTGAGATGGTTCTCCAGAAGGATTTCCGCGATCAGCTCTTTTTGGACATTGCCTAGCATAATGGTCTTGGGCTCCACATACAAAACAAGCATTGGGACCAGTATTCTTTTGTTTATCATATTCTTTGCCTTGATTCTCATTTCTACCTTGTTCTTTGTAGGTGTTTTTCCTCTCTTGGTTTTTCCTTTGATCTGGCTGCCCTTTATACCCCTGATTCCTATTTTTATTTTTATTGTCAAACCTGCTTCGGCCCTTGTCACCATATTTGCGGTTTTGATCTATACCGCGACTCGGCTCAGGATTCTTCCTTTTCCTTGAATTATCCTTCTCTTGTTGATAAAAAGCCTTTATCTCCTTCTGACTCGATTCAAAATATCGAGCAACATCATATGCAGTTGTCAAAGTCTGGGGTGTCTTTCCTCCTACAGGTTGACTGAGTTTTGGGTGCAAACCCAAAATAAACTTGTGTGCTTTGAATTTTTCTTGATCATCAAATTCTAGGAGCATATTTCTGTAACTGCACAAATTTTTGGTAGTACTCTACTACCGTCATATTTCCCTGTTGTAGATTTGTAAACTCCGCATGTTTTTCAATAAAGAATTGTTCAGTAAGAAAATGACTTTTAAAGTCTCTTACAAATACCTCCCATGGTATATCTGTTGCCTCTTTCTATGCGGCTTTCTTATAAGTGGTCCACCATATTTTGGCAGGACCCTCCAGATGAGCCACGGCCCATGTAGTCTTCCCTTCTGAACTAAGGGGTTGAATGGTAAAATATCCTTCGGCCTCACTTAGCCAGTTTAAGGCTGCCTCACCATCTCCACATCCATCAAATTTGGAAATATCCAATTTCTTTAGTTCTTTTTGTAACTCTTCCCCTATAGTTCTTCTAGTAGATCCCTCAGGTAACTGACTTACTTTACTGTTTGTTTTCTTTTGTGTCAAGTTCTCAATAAATTTTTGTTGTTGAGCAATGAGTTCCTATTGTTGGGCCATCTGTGCCCGTTGTTGTTCCATATGATCATTCATTTGAGCCCTCTGGCTCTCCATCAGCTCTCTTTGTTGATTAAGTTATTCTTGCATGAGTTGAATCATGCGAGCCACACTCCCATCACCGGAGGTTGCTTTTGCCGCTAAAGGCTCTTTATCTTTTCTAACCACCCTCCGTGGTGGTTCAACAGTTTGTGCTCTTTCCGACTCCCTTATGAGTCTTCTGGGTCCTTTTCTCGGGACCTCTGCAATATCCTCTTGCAGATTCAGGCTAGTCCTCCTCGAGGTACTTGCCATAGCTGACAACACAATTTTTGTCAGAATCGCTATATTGGCGAGGGTTTCGCAAACCTAGGCTCTGATACCAACTGTAACAACCCAGCCTTTTCAACACAAAACTGTGACTAATTTTTTTTTTAAAGGATGATCATTTTGCTTATCTCCCATCATAATGTTAGCTCAGGCATACTAAGTTCGCACTTCAAGAATGGCCACCACTATAGCTAGTGTCTTAAGTTCTTGGGACCGGCCACATCCCGCGATTCGCCATGTTAGATTCTGACTCCTCACATGAGTCTTCCCGAAATCCGATGAAGGGTTTTCCGTTCAGGGCCCATATCACCTGAACGGGGTACGCTATTTTCCCTTGTCCAAAGATGGAAGAACTCACAGCTCTTTGAGTAATCAACTCATCTCTTTGGAACCAGCGTCCGTATGCCGGTGCTAGTCAATGGCATTCTGCTAAGGATTGACTAGAGCCCGCCATCGCATGGCCTGTGGGCTAGGTAATCATGATCCTTCCCGAACTGACGATAATGCTGCCCATAACCATATGCCGCTGGATATGCCCTTAGCATGAGTGGCTCTCTAGCCATGCTTATGTAGGCTTTTCCCCAGTCCGAGTGGAGTGATGATTATCACCACCACTAACTGACTGATCACCTAGAGCGACGTCCCATACCGCCGCTCATTACACTCGACGGCTAGGATCCCTATCCCTTCATAGCCGGAGAACAGTGACTCAGTCTCACATAAGTCACTCGTGACTTAATGTGGATGGGTGGAGAAATAGTCCTAACTCAACTTTTCTCCGAGCAAATGCGGCCCCTCAGGAGGTAAGTGGGCCTACTAGTTTTCTTAGGTCAAATGTTTTATTATCATAAAAAGGGTTTAATTTTTTCTATACAAGTGTTCTACTTATTTCAAAGCTAGATACAAGTTTCATTGATATATGTATATATGGAAATAAAATCCACAACAAGATATTAATTAATGTTTGGCTAAGACTTCTGAACATAAATCAAACTATTTAAATTATATCAAATCAGATTTGACCTTCCTTTATTCAGAAAATAGATTACATATACACCAATAATCCACAGTTAATTCTATTTAGGCACCTCAACTCTTAAGATAACAAAAAAAATGTTCCTCAAACACATAATATTAATTTAACACATATAAAGTTTCTTTGACTTTCTAACACACCAAACACATAATCTTAATTTAACATGTATAAGGTTTCTTTGACTTTCTAATATATCCTTCACACATTTTTTTTTAGAATTTAATCATAACTTTTCATAATACCTAAACTATCTAAGCTATACTATTCGATTACGCAATTTAGGAAAATATTACCCAATTATTCATCGAAGTCCATAAGATAAACAACAAACAGTATGAAACTTTATTGTTCTTCAGAAAATAAAAATAATCGAATGATATTTCCAACAAGACGTACATCATTGCAGACTTTAACAGATCTACTCCTGGCCATTACGCAGAATGGAAAAACTTCTCTTCAGCATTCAAATTCCAAACAAAATAACCCATACAAGGCTTTTCAATATAACTAATGCTAGGTTTTCATTAGACATTTAATCAAATCGGACTGGTTCTTTCATTAAATACCTGTAGCTTCCAAAAGCCAAACTAAATATCAATTTTAATTAGGCAACGTTTTCTATAATGTCCAAGGTAGCAAGCAAAATTTTAGCTTCACAATCGCCGTTAAAGTCTTCGCTGACTTCACCAAGCAAGCACTCTTAGTCCGTCATTCCGATAGCAAACTCGTCAACCTAGAAAGATAAAATTATAGCACCTCCAGCGCCCCACCCACACCAACCAGCGAGAACAGGGATAGGGTTTATATCTGGCTCAGATTTGGCCCATAAACTAAATTACATACCAACACTCATTCATGCAGAACAAACACGAAAAACGTAAACATGCAGCCATTGTTTAACAGCTAATCAAATGCTCTAATTTTAGCAAAATGAAGGCTGTAAAAATATTACACAGCAAGCATTCCAAATGCAAGATATAATACAGACATCTCTACGTTTTCCTGGTCCGTATGAAAATTTAAATCGTATTCTCTCCTTTTCAATATTCTTATATAATTTGTTTTAATAAGCTGGACTGGAAACTCCATCAGAGCTCATATCTCAACACAGCGTCTCTTTTGGTATTGACAAATTAAAGGTGTGGGGAAAAATATCCGGTTAAATTCTTTTCTTTAAGCTTTATAACCAGGCCATCAAAATTACAATATAAGTAAATTGGTTAAGACATTATTTGAATGTAAAACTCATAGCAATATGACTGAATTACAGCAAGTCCAATTAGTTAGACAAGAACAGGAAGGATAGACAAACATCTATAATTTTCTTCCATAGTTTAATCGTTCAACACATAGTTTTCTATTCTTTAAATGAAAATCATTTTATCGATTTAATAATTAATCTTACATAAAAACAGAATACCAGAGGTCTAACCTTCTCTTACGAAGCTTAATCTTCTTCATGAAACTTCTTAGATTCTGGAGCACAATAGCCTTCGTTCTATTCCTAGAGAATTAATTCGGCATATCATCAACAGCCATCTCCCCTTTCTTTTATAAGCGATAGTGGTTAATAGAAACTTGACACAACATGCTTCGTTTGCCAGATAGGGTATGCTCGTGGCTTCCACGTATTAACTTAGGCTTGGCTTCCACGTATTGGTTTTTAGCTACCACTAAAGCATTATCATTAAACTCGTCTAATTCTTTGAATCATTCTTAACTTAGGGTGATGTGGGTCTCAAATTATATTTCCCATTTCATATTTATGTAAAAACAAACGAGACTCTTGTTTATTTTTAATATTTTATTTTTATTAAATTATATGTATTTTAATTTAGTTTATATATATATATTTCTTTATTATTTATTATTCCCTTATTATATTTATATTTTACTATTCATATAAATATTATTATTCTCATTAACCAAATGGTTAATGTTGGTCACAAATCTGCCACAGGAAAGGATTTTGGCAATTACATGCGCCCTAGACCTGGACCAACATTGAAATGCCGGAGGGAAGGGATGCCCTCCGTGCCAATCTCCGGAGAAAGGCCGACTCCTTTACTAAACTACTTGGGATTTTAAGCTAAGAGTGCAGGAAAGAGATGAAAAGAGAAAGGGTGCAGGAAAGAAATAAAAAGGGTAGGGTGCAGGAAAGAGATAAAAGGTACAAAAAGAAATGTAAATGGATGTTTTAAAAGGGGAAGAACCGACAACACGATTACTAACTAATAGCTTGAAGTAACAACAATAAATATGAAGAATAAAATGAAATGAACGCCGCACTAGCCTTCCTATGTATCCTCTGGACGAGTTCCAGGATTCACCTACCCCCCTTACGCCTAAATCCAGATTTCAGAATTACAGCAGTCAGGAAATAAGTGAATATAGCAGAAACACTACCCACAGGCAGCATACAAGAAAACTATCCCAGCATTTTCTCCCCTATGTATCCTCCAGGGAAATTCCAGAGTTCTGTCCCCAATCACACACCTAAATCCAGGATTCAGAATTACAGTATGCAAATGAAGAAACATAATAGCAAAAATAATCACAGAAGGCAACATACAAGAGAGAAATGAGGCACAAAGTTCTTAATATCAATTGCAAAAATCAAGTTACAGCAACTTTCTAGCAAAAGTTCCCCCCTTTTTCATTACAATTCATGGGTTTTTATAGAGGACCCGACCCTTTGAGCCATCATTGCGCAAAACCTAGTAGTACGCCCTCGAAAAACTGGAAAATCTGCCTTTGCTCCTCCCGTGACTGAGCTCTCACATCCGTTTCCACATTTAGCAGTTGCGGCCACATTAGCCGGGGAAACTCTCATTAATGGGCCGCCTGACTCATCCTGTCGCTCCACCCAGGGAGCAACACCCAAAACAGGAGCTTGAAAAGTTTCTAAGGCATGACAAGGGACACTTTTGCTCCACTTCTGGAGTGAAAGCGCTGTCGCTCCAGTTATGGAGCGAAGCTCCTGGAGGGCCCCAAACACAGTGCAAACTGCCCATAACTGCCATGGAATTCCTGGAACTGTCAGGAGCTGCCCAGAACCGCCATTGACTGATTAAACCGACCCCAAGTTGCGCTCTGAGCCGTCTGATCGTGGTAGATCGCCAAAACCTTCTACCTTCAATGATGAGTTATCTGCAAGGCCGAATTAAATGTTGTGAGTTGGTTCCGAATCAAATCTGCTTGTCACCATTGGGGAAGTGGTTGGGCATTAATGTTTTAGGAAGTAGAATCCTCTATAAAAGCTAGTCTTTTCTCTGTAATTAAGGATGGACAATCTCTGCTAGAAAAGTAGTTGTACGCTTTGAAATTTGCTTCTGAAATACAGACTTATGGCTCCGACCTTGAATTAGTTTCTTTATCATACAGCTTGAATTATGTTTTTTGGATTTAGCTATCAGTAGAGGATTAATCCCTGGAGTACCCCTGGAGTTTATGCGGTTCCGAAGATTTAATGTTGGTTTCTGTTAAAGGTCTATTGTTTTGATTGTTGTTGGTTCAAGTGTTAAACTGTGTATCATGCTTCCTGTCCATCACCCCGTATTTCAGACTTTTGACTTTTCCCATTCCTTTCAAAATTCTCCATCTCTTTCAGTATCTTCCTTACCCTTATGTCAAAACCCCATTTTTATTTTCAGAACCAGCCCTACTGGAGATTGTCATGGAGGACATTTCTTTCCTTCGGACATTCAATGCTTGGTAGCGGGTCTAAGGCGTTGTAGACTTAGAAAATCTGCATCTAGGCTGATTCGATTGCCAACAAAACCTTGCGCCAGACGGTAAATAAATCAGGTTGCCGAAAAGTCGGGAACACTGCCGGAACAAAGCGAATCGGCTGGAAAAGAGAGGAATGTCACTGGAAAACGCATAAACCTTAGGATAAGAATAATTTTTTCCATCGGTAATGCGCAAGAGGTCATCGAAACAGGTGGATCAGCCGAAAAACAACGGTGAATCGCTGGAAGACGTTGGATCATCGTGCGAGAAGGACAAACGCTGTCAGAACACACAAAAAACGTAGTCGGATTCAGTGTTGGTTGGATCGGTGGGATTGGCAACGGAAACTGCGAATAGATATGAGCGCGGGTGTAGAAGCAACGGCGCAGTGTCGATGTTGTTTGCGATGGCGCGTGCGAACATCCATGGAAAGGAGGCGGCAAACAGATCTGGGAGGAAGTAGTGAGAAGACCATAGAGCAACGGCGGAGTCCACGACAGGATGCGTCGAGCCTAGTGCAACGTGCGGTGAGGTGGAAGCGAGCGGAAGCCAAACGAGCGACAAAGGTTGCGGATCTCGGGGGTGACGATGGAGTACAATGAAACGGTTGCAGAAGCAGGCAGCAACGAATTGTCGGCAAGGTGCAGTGGATGTCAACAAAAAGAGTTTGGCGGCCTAGCAAGCTCAAAAATCGGGTGCGCTGGTGGTGTGTGAGCGGTGACCTGATGAGCGATGTGCAAAAAAAATTGGCGTAGTAGTTGGGCAAAAAAGAATTTGCAACCGGAGCGTGAAAGCGAGGGATCGAAGAACTGGGTGCAAGGAAATGGGGAGCGGACTGTGGACGAGCGCAACAACACGAAGCTGCGAGCTGTAAGGTGATGAGGGGCAGCGAGCGGCATCGCCTAAAAATTGCCAAAAACTGTATTGAGCAGTGGTGTGTTGATCCCTCAGAAGCTGTCAAAGCATCGCCCGAAGGATGACGGCACGAAGGCCATGTGCAAATTTGGCAGGGCCTTAAGGGAGGCTAGTGGTTGTAGAAATGAAATTTAATATGCTACACACCACTCCATTTCCACTTAATAGTTCAACAAATCTGCAATCATTGTAGTATAGCAATAATAATGCACAAAAAACCTGCAACAACAATAGAGGCAATAGCAGCAGCAATGGTAGATAACAATAATTATAGGCAGTTTTATATTAACAATGACATTTATGATACAACATTACAGTTTCAGCATTACAATCTGCACTCTGCAAACCCTAGGCTGAATATCCTTCATGGCTGTACCAGACTAGATTGCATTATTACATCAACCTACATGACTGCCTTCCATGCTTGAACATCTATGAGCCACTTCCATGGGAGAGCAACTTGAATGAATGAGGGGAGGGCTTATTTATACACCCAACAAGTAGTTATCCTCCAACTACCTCATAACTTCCCTCAAATTACATTTCATATGCATTTGCTTTTGCATTACATTGACATTTCCCACTACAGGACAAAATAGTTTATAACTCTAATTTAGCCGACATAATTGACTTACATGACTTTATTCTTACATACAATATTAAATTGCACTTTACAACATAATTAAATATATGCACGCACATTTCGTCAAACACTTTGCGTACATTTACAAAATAACACATAATACCAAAACTGATTCAACAAATAAGGACATATCAATTTGCTCGTCTACAGTGGTGGCTCAACTGGGGCAACGTCAAGGCCAACTTGGTTTGTATGTGCAGCAGGAACGTCTTCTGCCAAAGCGGCAGGAGTTGCAAATGTGCAAAGGTGGGGCTGTAGAAAGTTGTTTTCTAGTGCGGAAACATCAGATCCAGAAAAACAATCACCTTGGGCACCAAAGGAAGAAGGGATGGGACCTTCTTCATCAAGGAGATGTTGAAAAATTTCATCATGTTCGTCTTTGGCAAGATCAACAACAGACAAAACTTCAACATCTAGATCTACTTCTTGAAATTGTTCTTCATTTTTGTCATGTTCGTCTTCGGCGAGATTAGCAACAGACAAAACTTCAAGATCATCAGATACAACAATATTAGCAACATCATCTAAAGGCAAGACGATGGGTGTCTCGCCCATAGATCCTGGTTCGAGTCCAGGTGTTGCTACAAGATCTGGAACAGGTTCTTCATCGGTGAGAAGAACTTCTGTAGCAACAGCCATTTTGGCGAGCATAGAGCCTTGGATCTATTGAATTTTGGCGGAAAGATCTCTAAGTCGGTGCGAGACCTCATTGTGCAAAAGCTTCAATTCTGCAACATGGTGTCGAACGCTAAAAGAAGCGCTACGACAAGAGCAAAATCCACAAAGGATCAATTACTCTGATACCAAACTGATAAGGATTGAGATGCTAAGAATTCGAAGATAAAATTCCAGATTGATATTTCATTGATAAAACATGTACATTTATAGGCATTAGATGCCCTTACAAATACCATGGTATTGGAAATACCATTGGCGTACAATATTTAATATGCATACAATAGTTAATGTCATGTTTATCTAGAAACATTTATTGATCCCTATCAAATGTAGTCCACTATATCGACCATATCCTCCACCATCCACTTCAATCCACTGTTACGCCAACAAATGCCTTCCAATATTTAGCATTTTCCAAGGGCGCCGTCGACATTTGCCAAACTCTAGCCCTCGGAGTTCTGGCTAAAATGGCCTGCCCAACTCAGATCAAGGATTTTCAAGGACAAAAATACATGTCCTGAAAGCCCCAACGCCCACCCAACAATAATAAATATATAAACGTGCTTCACCCGCTATCGGTGCCAGCTAAGATATGTTCAGTTTCTTGTGGTGTGCCTGCCATTTTTGCCAATACCTTTAATCTTCGTCCACCCAAAATAACAAAGGAACAGAAACCTCCAAAATCCAAAAACTTTAAGCCCTGCTACAAAGAGATACATGGAGCGATCCTTCTCACACAAGTCAAACAAAACTTCTAAACCCCAATAATACACCCACAAAAACCCTCGCAACAACGGTCCACTCCAACTACCTCACTACACACTAACATGAACCCTAGACGTCAAAACCTAGACTCGAACTCCTAACCTGTCGATCTGTGCCCAATAACTAAATTGCTTGAACGAAAAAAGCTTTGGCTCGGCCACCGCCGCACCATTGGTCATGACTCTCTTTGTGAACAAACCGAAGATAACACTTAACAACCCTACACGAAGTTACAAGTTCGATTCCATTGCGCTACGCCATCCACCTCGAATCGAATCGCAGACTACTGTACACTTCCTCCATCTCTCCGTACACCTCCACCAATAAGAATTTGATTATGGAATCTGCATTTACATTTAGGTGACTAAGCATACCCCTCACACATTTTTCTATTATTGTAATGTAATTAACAATTTTTCATTGAAAGGTTATGTTTTTCAACATAGAGCACTACAGGAATGTCTCAGCCCACCAGACCTATTCCTTTTTTTATCTACCAAGTTTCTATTCTTGGTGATGTTTCATTGCCTAATGATCCTACCATGCCACTACTAGTCGATGGTAGGTTGCTACGACAATGCCCTATTATACCTCCTATCAGCATAATATCCTAGAACTATTTCGCCACTTCGTATGGGGCAACCTCATATGATCTCAATGTTGAGTTCATCATCGACCCTCCTAGAGACACTCGTATAACTACTTTTCTTTTGTCTTGTTTGCTTGTTGACCTTGCATGCTACGAGTGGAACCATCATGATTGAGGACATGCACATTTCATCTACTATTGATGAATGACGTTTGATCTACTATGGCACAGTTATTCTTGTAGTGATGTTCTTGATTCTTATATACTTACTCTTTACTGTATTCTTGATTGTTTTTTAGTCTTAGTTGTTGGTTTGCTCATAGGGTTAATCCTTAGTACGGTGCAATGTATTTTTGTTATTTTTTCGAATCCCATTGACTTGTTTGATCATCTACGGATGTTAATATAATTTTATTACATTTCAACATTGAGTGCAAGTTATAGAAATTCCAAACCTAAACAATTTGCATGGCATTTTTTTCTTCTTTGACCTACTAAAACAACCCAAATATAGTTTTGCTTTAAAGTGGCTTTTGGCAACATTCTATTTCCTAGAATCCTTGTTGTTGCGACTAGTCAAAATCTTGTCTTGAACACACCAAATTGCACCTTTAGATATTGATATTAGGTTTTAGAAAAAATTGCGTATCATATTCATGTAGTCATGTCTCAGCTAATGCTGCTAAATGTGTATCCTATTTGCAGAAATTTAAACTCATCAATGGTCTGCATCTCACAGGAGGATGGTGTAAAACTGGTCTATATTATAAAATAGTTGAAAAGCTCTTCAAGGTGAGTTCTTTGGGTTTATTTTAATTTAGCACTTATTAGTTTTAAGGGATTTTGATAAGATTGAATAACTTTATCTTTGCAAAATTAGTTATTAGAATGGTACTCGTTCTCATTTTCATTTATAAATGTTATATGTCCTTAATATAACAGAATGCACAGATGACACATTCCAGTTAACTAAATAGAAAGTCATTAATGTTCAACCATAAATGATCTAGTGATTGAAATGCATGTGTCTTACATGCTACATTTGATCCTTGCATGGTGATCCAAAAGCCTATGCCAGGTCTAGTTCTACAAGATAATCCAATTAACTTTGTCCACAAAGGTGTCAAACTGTTCCAAAGAGATTTATTTTTTTTCCTATTTAAGTCGAAGAATATATTTTACATAATAATAACTTTATCCATGTTTTGAAATTGCCAACTAGAATTTTCTTATCTTGATACTGAATTTGGAAATAATTTTTTTATTATTTATTATTTGAAGACATGAATTATTTAAGCATTTTCTTCACTTACATGACAAAACAGGAAGAAATCCCACTGTATTTGTATGAACCATTAATGCATTAAGTGCTTTAAAGATTTAAGGACTATCTGTACACTTATTGGCATTTTGCAATGGCATAGGCTGAAAAACTACATTAAGCTAGTAATTTGTAGAATCAGTCATTTATGATAAATTATATATAACAATGACATATGACCCTACAGTATATACCAAAGCTGATAGAAAAGTGATCCAAGCTCAATATTACCAGGACTTCATAAATACAAAATGAGCTTGAAACAAAGTTAACAAGTTTTGAGAATTGATGCCAAACTGTAGACCTAAGGTCAGACGTATTAATGCAGCTATAATACACAGGGATTTCAGCAGTAGATAGTCCTTTTGACTAGGAACCAATAGAGGTTGCAACTTTATTTTCACAATAAGAGGACTTCCATAGATTCTTTCAGAATCTAACGAATTCAATTATGATGATTAAGCCAACCCTATTGGTAATACCTTGGACCATATCCATGTTATCTCCTACTTCAAATTGAATGAATTGTGTGAAGATAAATTGGAGGGATGAAATACAAGTTTGCTTGGAATAGATCACAGTTTTTTTTCATGTTTTTGACATAGTTACTTAGAGATTGTAGCTTGTATTCTATTTCCAATCCAATAGCAACAATATGATGATTGTATTTGAATCCTGTCAAATTTTACTAAGCACTCCTCACAGGCTATAACCTTTCCAAAGCACTCAATGTATTGAGTTTTTTAAAGTAGATGGTTTATTTTAAGGATCAATTTACCTGAATAGCTTTGATTGTTGACAACAAGAAGATTTGGAAAAGGGGATGAGATGGATGATACTATAAGTGATAGGACAACTCAAGAAGATAGATAAAGAAATTGATGAGGTCCCAAAGTCGACAAAGTTTTTTCTTCTTTTTGGCGACATTGTTTACACTCTTATTTTTATTTAGCAACAATTAAATTCTTGATATCTTTTGAGAATGATTTTGCAACCATGATATCAATACCTCCTAGCTGCAACATTACACTTTCATAACTGTTTATTTTTACGAACCAATCCTATTCTAACTGACTTGTCAATGAACAACATCACAAAATGCATTATCTTACTATATAGTATAATCCCTTACAACTAAAAAGATAGCATTTGAAAGCATGGGAAAAAAAGACTCTCTTAGCAGTTCTTTTTGTTGGAGAATATTACATTATTTGGTACATGCTAATGTACCCCTATGGTACCTTCATGGTACAAATGTAAATATGTAATAGATTAGGGTTGAGTCTATAGTCTTGTCGGCAATCGAATGTACCCCTAAGTCTGCAATGCCCTAGACCCGCTGCCAAGCATTGAATTGCCGAAGGAAAGGAATGTCATCTATGACAATCTTCAGGCTGGTTCCGAAAATAAAATGGGCGTTTTGAGATAAGGGTTAGGAAAGATGCTGAAAGAGATAGGAAATTACTGAAAGGAATGGGGAAAGAGGCTAAAAGCCTGAAATACGGGGTGATGGACAGGAAGCATGATACACAACTTAACACTTGAACCAACAACAATCAAAACAATAGACCTTTAACAGAAACCAACATTAAATCTTCTCAACTGCATAACCTCCAGGGGTACTCCAGAATTAATCCTTCACTGACAGCTAAATCCAGAAAAATAGAATTCAAGCTGTATGATAAAGAGACTAACTTAACAGAAATAACATGATAGAAGTCATACACAGAGATAGAAGATTCAAGACCGGAACCAGAAGTCTATATTTCGGAAGCAGATTTCAAAGTATACAATTGCTTTTCTAGCAGAGATTGTCCATCCTTAGTTACAGAGAAAAGACTAGCTTTTATAGAGGATTCTACCTCCTAAAAAATTAATGCCCAACCACTTTTGTAATGGTGACAGGCAGATTTGATCCGGAACCGACTTAACAACATTTAATTTGACCTTGCAGATAACTCAACATTGAAGGTAGAAGGTTTCGGTGATCCACCATGATCGGACGGCTCAGAGTGCAGCTTTGGGGTCGGTTGGGCAGCTTTCGTTGCGTTTGAGGCCCGCCTGGAGTTTCGCTTCATAACTGGAGCGACAACACTTTCGCTCCAAAAGTGGAGCGAAAGTGTCCTCTTGCCTTGTCTTTGCCTTAGAAACTTTTCAACCTGCTTTCTGGATAGCTTTTGCTCCACAAGTGGAGCGAAAGCACCCTTGGCCTTACACTTAGGCGATTTAGGCCTTCATTTTTAGGGGTCACTCCCTGGTTGGAGCGATGGAGATTTTTGCTCCACTGGTGGAGCGAGAGGAAGTTTCGCTCCATTGGTGGAGCAACACTAAGTTTGACCGCTTTGACTTCCTTGGACTTGTCGCTCCCTAGGTGGAGCAACAGAGGCTTTCGCTCCACTGGTGGAGTGCCTGGGATTTTCGCTCCACTGGGGGAGCGACAACATATTTGACCAGACCTTGACTTCTTTTGCACCCTTAGCCTCACATTTGCTTATCTTTGAGATTTGTTGGATTTTCGCTCCACTGGTGGAGTGACAGGGCCTTTCGCTCCACTAGTGGAGCGGCAAGGCCTTTGACTTTTCCGCACTTTGACCTTTCCTTGCGCTTTGACTTTCATGGTTCTCAAGAAGGAGCTTTCGCTCCACACGTGGAGCGAAAGTCTAGCTAGTGCACACTTAAATTCTTTGGGGGACTTTCGCTCCACATGGAGCGAAAGCGCTTCGTGCCTTAGCCAGGACTTAACCATTTTCCCCCCCTGCCTTTCTAGGAACTTTCGCTCCACCCGCTCCACCAGTGGAGCGAAAGTGTCCCTACATTGTACAAGGAAAACATGATCTGAAATTTGTCTAAGTGTTGGAAACCATTATCATGTGTGCAGAGTGGAAAGAACTTGCAGAAAACAGCCTTAAGGCAGAAAACACATTCACAACATCGCCCATGCTAAAACATTTACAATTTTGCATGCGAAACGACAGGAAAAGTGCAGAAAAGCAGAGAAACCACAGAATCTGAAAGAAAACAGCATTTGAGAAAAAGGGAACAGCTGGTGAAAACACAGCAAACATAACAACATCTTAACCATTTTTGATGGAAAAAGAGAAGTTTTACAATGATTAATTCTCAAAAACTGCATACAACTTAAAGTTTTACAAAATGTGGCAAGAATGGCAACATCTCTGGTGGCTCACGGGGTATTGAGCCTGCCTCAATGCAAAGATCCCAGGCCTTATCCTTGGGTTGCAGAGTCATCTTCACTCTCAGCATCCTCGGACTGCTCATCGTTGCTGCTTGGAAGCTCTTGAAGTCGGTCCTCTTCCTCTTCTTTCTCTGGTTCGCCTGCTACCTCCTCCAGTCGGTCCTTTTCATCTTCATCTTCTTGCTCGCCTTCTACCTCCTCGAAATCTAGCTTGCGCTGCTGGGGGAGAAATCTCTCCATAGAGCTCTTAAAAGCATGTTCATATACCGCGGAAGCATTGACCCAGTGGTCGAAGGAAAAGGTTGGTTGCTTCTAGAGCTCTTGGATCAGGTAACGGAAGGTTTCAATGCACTCAATATCAGCAAGATCCAGCCTCCGGTCAAACTCCTGCAAGCAAGACTCAATAGTGGCATATTTGGCCATGAAAGGCATCACCTGTGCTTCTGAAATTGGGTCCTCCCAAGCGTCAACGTCTGGAGCGCTATCAACAAATGCCGCCCATATCGGCTTCAACTCCTCGAGAGGGGGAATGGGTTCTTCACTGTCTGTGAAACCGGGGATGCCAATTTGCGCTAGGGCATTAGAGTACTGCAGCGAAACTTCCCTCTCCTGCTCAAGGGCATTTGAGAGCTTACGAGCCTTTTTGGTCAGCTCGAGCTTCGTGGAGAAAGAGCACAGGGTCATCTTTGTTGTCGCCCAGGATCGCGCCAAGGAGCTCATGGGAGTAAAGTGCACATGCATATCTTCAATTTTTCGGAGCTGCGTGACTAGGTCTAGCCAAAGATCAACGTCTGTCTGAGCAGCTTCCAAAATGGAGCGGCCCTCGGCAACTGCCTCCTACGCCTCCCTGAAAAATGTTAAAACTATGACTCCCCGCGCAACTCTTGCCAAGAAATCTGCCAGGAACTGCAAGCGCATCTCCTTGATGCGCTCCCTAGAGAACGCGATAAGCTGCGACATCTTCTCCTCTAACTCAGCCTGCAACTGCTGGAGCTAAATGGTGAACGCCTGCACCTGCTGATTTGCTTGGGCGCATGCCTTGATTTGCTGATCGCGCACCTTAGAGTGCTCATTGTTCTCCGCCTCTAGCGAAAGCACGCGCTGTCTCAGTTGCGTGGCTTTAGACTCAAGCGCCTCAATCTGCCTCTTCACCCCTACCAGGGCCTCCTCAAGCTCGAAATTCTTGGCCTGCGCTTCAAAGAAGTGGTTCTTATAGTATTCGCCGTGAACATAGATGGAGCCCATTTCGACTTGAATGTTGCCCATCTTCTGCACCGTATTCATTTTGGTCACATCCTCCACGGTATGGCGGTAAGCATAATCAACCGGGGTCATCTCCCCCAAGGGCTTCTGAACAACTGGTATCTTCTCTACCGTGTGGAGCTCCATCTTCTCTGGATCGATGATGGATGCTTTCTCAGCTTGCGCCAGAGCCTGCACCTTCTTCTTTCGGCGGTCCCTCAGCCAGCGCAATGAGCTATGGCGTGCCTTGCGGATGCTCTCCGCAGCAGCAAGTTGGTGCGTCATTTCCAACTCAGATTCGAGCGGCTCCTGAACACCCACTCCGAGGATCGGTGTGAAAGGAAGGAGGGGAAGTTGTGGCTCAAGTTCGGACAACACATGGGAAACAGGAGGGGAAGCGACTGCACTAACCCTCAAGGGTGCTTGGGTTTGGACAGCGACTACAAAGATAGTGGGTTTGGGCGTTAAAACGTCAGATGCAGCCGATACCATGATAGCGGAGGGCGGTGAAAGGGAAAATGGGTTTATCTCTGCAGCGGCGGAAAGATCAGCGATAGGGTCTTCCGCGACAGAAAAAGGAAGGCTGACAGACGCAGAGATCGCGAAAGCGTTAGGGTTAGTGGCAAAAGATGCGAATGCAGCTAAGGGTGACAAAAGGGCTAGGGAAACCGAAATTCCAGAAACAACGGTGAGGGGCGGAGGAAGAGAAATAGGAATAGTGACTAGGGCTTCAACTGTCGAGGTAATGACTGTTGCAGAGAAGGAAGAAGAAAGAGACGAAAGTAAATGCGTACCTTCGGGCTCCGTGATCAAAGGAGCCGGGGAAGCGAGACGCTGCATGTGTGGGTCTTCTCTCTCTTCCGTGCCAAGTGCGTCTACGTCAATCACTTCCACATTTTCAATTTTTTGCTCTTCTAAGTGTTTCATCGTAGGCGCTTCAGAAGAGCTCGATGGAGGGGTTTCAAGTGCAGTAGTAGAGCTCAATCTAAAGGGCCTTGAAGCATTGGAGCGCGGCTTCTTTGCTGCAGGCTGCGAGAGAGGCATCTCTTCAGCTTTTCTCTTTGGGAGAGCGCTCTTCTTCTTATGGGGCAACGACCCACTCTCTCCAGCCAATGGTGAATCACCCAGGACTGCCTTGCCCTTGCCTTCTACCACGTGCTTCTTCACTGCCAGGTCCTCCACTTCGTCAGGGCTTCGCGTACTTTGGGGCACAATCTCGAAAAACGAGAGGGCCCGATAGGTATTCACATTTTCGTCGTACGTCATTGAGAACTTGTCATCCAGCGCCATTGGGTAGTCGGAGGCCGTCTTGTCATTGTGGACCCTCATGATCCACCACTCATTGATCTTGTGGTTTGACCAATGCTGCAACTTTGCTTTCATCGCCTGAAAAACAGCCCTGGGAAGCTTCTGCTCTGGGTTGACAATTGGGTCGTACTCACTCTCTATGGTGTAAAAGTCATGCCAGGGAGGGAAGGGCACCATCTCATCGATGTGCCACTCCAACTCACGTCCCCTAGGGTTATTCCGCTGAGCAACAATATCCGGGCAAGGGTAGCAGTGAAAAGACTTCGCTCCAATGTGGTCCCGAAAGATGTTACGCGGATCGTACTTCCAGCATTGGGGGAGCTCAATCAATCCGAAGTCGAACAACGTTACTGTAAGCACAGCATTCTGACCACACTGCATCACCTTGATGTCCCTGAACTCAAAAGGTATAGGACATGTGAGCTTCTTCCCCCTACCTTTCCCATACAATTCGTTGGTGTAGTCGCGTTGTCGGGCGACCTCCAGGGCAAATAGGTAGGGCGTGGCGTAAAAGGGCAACAGAAAGGGTTTCTCTATGAACCCAAAAATTCTGATAACCAAGCCCTGGGTGAGCAGAAAAACATCCCCCATATTCCCGTCCACCACTCTATCTCTCATCTCCACGAGAACTCACTCGCAGTGGTCATAGAGCAGCTCTAGTGTTGTCCCAAAGAAAACTTGGTTAAAAACGTAGTATGATTCATCTATGGACAAGCTCTGCGTCCAGAGATAAACCGGAAACGCCTTGCCTTCCTCATCCATCTGGTTCTTGGGGATGTAGGGGAACTTATCATGCAAGTGGTAGAAGAAATACCACGCTAGGGAGGAGAAATTCCTGAATTGATCATATTTGCGGCTCTGCAGGTAGGCTAACGATGCATGTAACTGCCGCGCCACCCACTTTGCCCAGTCGAAGAAGACCGGTATGGAATTCGGCTTCATCCTGGACGGGAAATAAATTTCTTTGTGAAAAATGGACTCCGCCATGGACACCTGCCAGCTGTAAACTATGGCGTTGGTAGAGAGACCCATTACCCACTCCAAAATCGAATAGATGTCGCAATGTACGAATTCTATCAGGCGCATGGGTAACTGGGGAAGCTCCTCAGACGATGACGCTCCTCCCAACTGCTCGCTCATGAACTGGCACATCTCAGGCGTGGGCTGATATCTATCGCTCTGCTCAGAGTTGTTGATCTTTCTAGGGTTGAAATCAGTCGAGGGCTTCTTCCCGCAGGCGAAGGCCTCTCGAACAGTATCATCTATAATGGCGAATAGCATATTGCCCTTCGAATCCTGCACTGTCCTTGTCTGGGCGTCATTAAACTGTGACACTGCCTGCACAAATTCTAGGCAATGGTGTACAGGCGTACACATGTAGAAGAACAAGTGGGAATGATAAACTGCAGCCAATGGGTTCCCAGTCGGGCTTTCGTTGTATGCCTTCTTGACGTCTTTGCGTAGCTGCTCTAGGTCCTTGTATGTCATCAGACAGTCTCGGAGCTTGAAGAGATTATCTTTGGGCGGCAGCTTTACTGACTTCTTCACACGCTTTCGTGGCTTCTTCGAGCCTCTCTCCTTTGTGGGTGTCGCCTTTTCTTTGGGTACTTTCTCCTTTTGCTCCTCACTCTTTTTGCCCATGTCTGCCGGGCAAACTGCTTTGATTCAAACTTGCACAGATAAGCGTTTTGAAAACTGTAGGGCGCTAGGGCAGCAGGAAAACACAACTACAACTGTAACGAAGGGCACGAAATGAGTCTGGAAACCCTTCACCTTATAGCGCTCGCTTCAAATATACCACATTAAATGACAACGCCAGGAGTTAATGCAGGTGGAGATCGTGTATGCAATCGTGCGCCTCTGATTTGCCCTCGTGCTGGTAGTTCGTCCTCGAAAATGATGAATAACGGCGCCGGACAAGAAAATCCTCCTTGGGGCGCGTGCTTCTCGAGAGGAGCGCTCACTTGGATCTACCACGGGGTGTGCGCTTCGGGCGTTACGGAGCGAAAACACTTTGCTTGGGTAGGGACGAACGACCCCACTTTATAACGCTGCGCTAGGGTTAGAAAACACTTTCACATTTACCCTCTTTGCGACACTTGGCGCTTTCCGGATGGACGGCCTTAAAGGAAAATTAAAAAAAAAAAAAAGCAAGACTTTTAAAAGAAGGGAGGGGGGAGACTTTCGCTCCACTAGTGGAGCGAAAGCCCACACTTTATTATTATTATTATTTTTTTTACTTCTTTTTTTTTTGACATATATACATAAAATCGTACTTGGCAAATTACTGATTTTTCTTGGAACTCAGCTGGTGATAAACTTTCAGAAGAAAACTGTTCACCAAAATCGGGAGAGTGAAATCCTCCATGTCTTGCAGAATGAAGGAGTTGATTTGATTGACGCCAGAGACTCGAAATGGGCCTTCCCAGAAGGCGTCAAAATTCCCCTACTTAGACTTGTTTTTATTCCATTTTAAGACCAAGTCTCTGACACTGAAGGCTCTATCAGAGGTTCTTTTTCCGAACCAACCCTTGGTGGATTCAAAATGCTTTGCGAAAGCTTCATAAGCCTTCTCTCTGTCCTCCTCCAATTGCAACAACTGGGCTAACCTTGCATCCATCGGGTCAAATTCGCCCTCTTCACCGTTGAGCCACTTGAGTAACTACAACGCGAGTAGCTCTATGTGCATGGGTAAGAATGCCTCTTTCCCGTACACGAGCGAATAGGGTGATGTCTTGATTGAACGCTTGATGGAAATGCGATCAGCCCAAAGTGACTAGTCTAAGAGCAGATGCCAGCTTCGCTTATTTGTAATGTCCCCTTTTCTACGCAATCAGGTGCAGAGCAGATTAGCCTATACACGAGCTCCCGTAGGCTAAGTCGGATGGAGGGGAGCCATTGGAGATATCAAAATCTTTGTCAGTACCTAGAGAGCTATTGATTGATGGTCGTTTGGGCTCATTCGGAGATTTGTTTGATCAAAGTTACTATTTTTAGCCATGTCCGTTTTTAGGGTTTCAGTGGACAACAGACAGTGCAGTGATATTCTTCAGTGAAATGGGTGTCCAAAACCATTCGTGGATTTCAATTCGGATGGGCAGAGGTTGGAAATTTTAATGGTCAAAGATAAAATTAATAAAGTGATTATTTAATTTAATTTTGTAAAGTCAGTGACTTTATTTTATTATAAAATCATTTTATACTTAAAAGGGGCCATTTTAAGTGACGACTTAAAAAGTCGTTAAGCCTAGGCATAAGGGGGTGAATAAATTAAGGAGAAATAAGGTGGAATTAAAAATTGATAAAATTATATTTGCTCACCCTAAAAGTGACCTAACCCTAAGTCGACCTATGGAGGAGATAAAAGGAGGTTTTGAGTTCATTTGGAGATATGCGAAGATTATTATTTTTCTCTCTGGTTTTTTGGAGGACTCTCTGGCGAGCCATTTACGAGAGATTCTGGAGCTTGTGAGAGACGACAACCTCTTACGGGGACATTGGCTTCGGGGTTGCAAGATTACCCTCAAGTCAATCTAGGCATTTCCACACCAGGGATTGCAGTTGGACTTCAGTTTTAAAGACTTCTGGAGTTGGGTTACCACACAGGGTCATTCAGAGATTATACAGGGAATATTTGGAGCTGGGACACCACACAGTATTCACATCAGAAGGGCTGAGCCTTCATCATCATTTATAGAGTACGGAGCAGCTAGGGTTTCATCAGCATTTGAGGTATTTGCATTGTAATTTGTGCCCTAGTTTTAATATAAGAATAAAGCAATATTTTCAAGAATTCTGGATTGCTCTGTGTTTGTGATTTTGTATATAAAAAATTCACGAAAAAGGTTAAGAATTGGCAAACCCCTAGAGAACTAGATAGGGAGGGTTATTACAGTGGTATCAGAGCTGGTTTTTTCTGCCAGCCTGTTGGGTAGTTCGAAGACAAATTTCTGGTTTATCAAGATTGTGAAAGTTGCAGAAATTAGAGGATTTGTGTTCACAAGCAACATTTGGAGAAATTTCAGAGTTTTTACAGCGTAGATAATTTCAAGAATTTTTTTTAGAGACATCGATTAAATTTGCAAAATATATATTCAGAGTGTTGTGCAGTTTGATTTAAGGGCTATTTGCTGGCATTATTATTATTGGGAGTCCGTGTGAGTTTTCCTTTGCTGCCGTCAAAGTTGGATTTTTTACAAAGAGCCGATGATTATTTTTTAGGTGTCGTGTCTCCCTTTGAAATGGTCACGCAGCAGTGAGATTATGCAAGTTTAAAGTTGGATTTCGGATTTCACATAATAACATTTGTCCTTGGCATCGTATATTTCATTAGAACATTCAGGAGCCGCAAATGTTATTTTTCTGGCAGAAGCTCATTCAACGACATGGATATTAAGGATTATTAATTGATGACGAAGAGAGGGATTTTGTGGATTGTTTACGAAATAGAGCAACGCCAATTGAAGGAAACATAACGGCATCGCAATTTTCATTCATACAGCTGCATGTAATAAATATAGATTGTCACGGGATAAATTGGGAATATTTATCATATAAATTCCCTGAGCATCCATTTCCAGCGATTGATAGAGTTATGTAATCTCAGGATTGAAGCTACGGATCTATGAAATTAGATGTATCATTCAACACCCTCAAATCACAGGTCAGCATTGTTACCGCTGCAATATAATTTAGACTTTGCCTCCTTGTATATTTGCATATAAATTTCATTATTTGATAAAAATGTCTGTTGTTCTGGTATTATGTATGAAATAAATAATTATATGAGCTGATAGTCAAATGCTTAAGCAAATATCCAAACCTTACTGCTACAATATAATAAAACCTTGAATAGTAAGGGAAGTATTTGGGAAAAATCTCTATAAGAGATCAGAATTTCTGGAAACAATAGAACATATTTTACAGATCACCATCAGCAACAAACTGTTTGAAAAATTGAATCTGAGTGCGAGATTGCATGTGTTGGGTTAAATCCAGTAGGGGATATTACAGTTAAGGCCTGTGATCGGTTCAAAGTGCGAGAGATGAATAGTAAAATAACATATTGCCCGCGTTCGGGGATGTACAGGTGGTTTCCTACTTTCCTTCCGAAGGTACCTGTGAGGTCACTTGATGATGAGTTCAGTGTGAAAATTGAAAAAGCTCTGAATGAATTTAAGCAAAATTTTATGGCATACCAGAAAAATCTAACAACTTTGTTAGAGCATCCTGAGTGGTTGAGACCACACTCATCAACTGAAGTAAAATCTGGAACAGATGAGCTTGCTGCCCCAGAAAGGTTGAAAAAGCAGTTGACAGAAAAGAAAGTTGATTCTTATGGTTCACAGGTTGCAGGTCTTCCGCGAATCAGCAAGAATCAGCTTAGGAAAGAGCAACGTTGTTTCACATGTCAAGAGGCTTGGACTCTTGGTCACATCTATGGAAACAACAAACACAGTGACTTATTGCAGCCAAATCAAGTTGAGGACAGTAGTGAAGTTGAGACCCTTGAGTTTGGATTAAATGCCTTTTTGCAGGAATCATGCATAACAGAGAACCAGGATGATTTTAGTGATGATGAAAAAGACAGAACAACAGTTGAATGGATAATTGATGCTTCATCTCAGGAGGTAAACAATATAGTGACTCAAAATGATTTAAGTAGTGATGAGTTGCTAGAAGATAGTTTGTCACAGGACAAATGCATATCAGAGTTTCAGGATGACTCGGTCAAGGAGCAACTTGATGATGAGGACAGAATTGCTGCAGCCTTATCTCGTTTCGATGCCACCCATAAGTTCACCGAAGAACTATATTGGAGGGCACAAGTTGAGAAGAGACAGAAGGGTGTAGAAGGAGTAATCTCCAGTGCTGATTTACAGAATTTGAGGGCAGCCTTAGAAACTATGAAGTCAGACTTCATGAGCGCTCTTGCAGACAGAGATCACTATGCCAAGCTTGTTGAAGAGACCCTTAGTGCATACAGGAGCAAAGAAGAAGAAGTCCATCAGCTAACTGAAGAGCTTGAGTGGACTAGAAGCTCTTTGTCAGAGGCACACTTTTCATTGCATGAGACAGAGTTGAAACTCAATTTTTTTTTAGAATCTACTGAACAACTGAATCGAGAGAGAGCCAAGAAGATTGGGCGGATTGTTGTCGAACTAGATTGCATTCAGGAGGACTATGACTTATCACATTGTCCCATGAAAACAGATTACACAATTTCGGATCAGTGGATTGGCTATGATAAGCACGAGAGTGATAATAATTTCTCATGGACTGACAATCCGCTATAAGAGATGGATCATGATACATATTTTGATAATCCTCTTTTTGAGATGAAGAGTGTTGATTCTTTTCCTGGGATAGATCATGAGGATACATTGTTTGAGACAGGGTGTCTATTTCGACATGAGTCTGAGAGTGATTTCATGAGCATTTTCCAGCCTAATCATGATGATCGGGGATTGAGTTCTCTTACCCAGGATCATATGTTTGCCTTGATGGGCATCGAGGGCGATGGTAGGAGCATGTTGTGGGTGATAGTTGATCATGGGTATGAGAGATATGTCGCTGTTCGCTTTTCGGGCAGCCATAACATTTACATGATGGAGATGGGTCCACAATTTGGTTGGCATTACATGGAGTATCTTACTTCTTATTTGAACACGGTGCCCTCTCAAGGGGTCGGTTTAATCCGTGAAAGTGCAGAGATAGGCCTGGTTGAGTCACCTATGCATGAGATGTTACTTGGCACAGGGTGCAGTCATAATGGGCATACCAGTTTTGATGGTGAGGCTGAGCTTCCTATTGAGTTGCTAGAGTGGAGTGTGGTTGATCTTTCAGGAATTATACAGATACATTTACACCCTACTTGGTTGAGTATGATGAGGGACATCATATTTCCAGAGGATATTACATTGATTGCAGTAGATTGGGCTACATGGGATTATCTGGGAGATTCCAGGAGTGTGAACGCCAAGTTGAGTCTGGTTAGGTGATGACTATGGAGGCACTTCCAGCATTGTGTTTGCAGTAATCTATGACGTTGATTCCTTCGGTATGTCGTGGTACATGATATTACATCTCAGCTCAGACAGACATGTCAGTGCCAGACTGGAGAGAGATTTCATCATGCTATTGCAGTTGAGACTTCTACCACTTAACCATGTCAGAGGGGTAGTGATGATCAGAGTGGCGCAGTGTCAGCGTGGCGGTTCCTTTTTGAGGTTGCTATGGGATCCAGGGGATTTGATGTGATCTCAGCCGGGATGTAGCATCTGAATGGAGTATGTATACGTATTGCTTGAGGACAAGCAATCTTTGGGAAGGGCGGATCGTAATGTCCCCTTTTCTACGCAGTCAGGTGCAGAGCATATTAGCCTATACACGAGCTCCCGTAGGCTAAGTCGGATGGAGGGGAGCCATTGGAGATATCAGAATCTTTGTCGGTACCCAGAGAGCTATTGATTGATGGTCGTTTGGGCTCATTCGGAGATTTGTTTGATCAAAGTTACTATTTTTAGCCATGTCCGTTTTTAGGGTTTCAATGGACAATAGACAGTGCAGTGATATTCTTCAGTGAAATGGGTGTCCAAAACCATTCACGGATTTCAATTCGGATGGGCGAGAGGTTGGAAATTTTAATGGTCAAAGATAAAATTAATAAAGTGATTATTTAATTTAATTTTGTAAAGTCGGTGACTTTATTTTATTATAAAATCATTTTATACTTAAAAGGGGCCATTTTAAGTGACGACTTAAAAAGTCGTTAAGCCTAGGCATAAGGGGGTGAATAAATTAAGGAGAAATAAGGTGGAATTAAAAATTGATAAAATTATATTTGCTCACCCTAAAAGTGACCTAACCCTAAGTCGACCTATGGAGGAGATAAAAGGAGGTTTTGAGTTCATTTGGAGATATGCAAAGATTATTATTTTTCTCTCTGGTTTTTTGGAGGACTCTTTGGCAGAGCCATTTATAGAGATTCTGGAGCTTGTGAGAGACGACAACCTCTTACAGGGACATTGGCTTCGGGATTGCAAGATTACCCTCAAGTCAATCTAGGCATTTCCACACAGGGATTGCAGTTGGACTTCAGTTTTAAAGACTTCTGGAGTTGGGTTACCACACAGGGTCATTCAAAGATTATACAAGGAATATTTGGAGCTGGGACACCACACAGTATTCACATCATAAGGGTTGAGCCTTCATCATCATTTATAGAGTACGGAGAAGCTAGGGTTTCATCAACATTTGAGGTATTTGCATTGTAATTTGTGCCCTAGTTTTAATATAAGAATAAAGCAATATTTTCGAGAATTCTGGATTGCTCTGTGTTTGTGATTTTGTATATCAAAAATTCACGAAAAAGGTTAAGAATTGGCAAACCCCTAGAGAACTAGATAGGGAGGGTTATTACATTATTCTTCTCCAGGGATTTCTTCAGAATATGCAACAGGTTCTTATTCGTAGACTCCGCCAATCCATTGCCCTGCGAGTAATAGTTAGGCGAGGTCTTTAAGTAAATCCCATACATGACTGCGAACTCGCAAATCCTTGCGCCAGTGAAAGGAGTCATTATCAGACACGATTGCTTCAGGCACGCCAAAGCGAGTGATCAACCCTTGAAGAAAGGAGATAACCACGTCTTGGTTGGCCTGCTTGGTCGGCATTGCTTCCGACCATTGTGTGAAGGTCAAATTGTATTTGTGGCCGACAGATGAGTTGGGGTTGATGATCCCAATGAAGTCTAAGCCCCACTGCTGGAACGGAGCTTCTGCTTGGATAGGGTGGAGAGGAAGCGAGGCATTCCGGGTTCTGCCCGAGTAGCACTGGCATTTTTCGTAGCACTAACTGACCTTGAAAGCATAGGCGAAGAGGGTGGGCCAGTAGTAACCCGCCTTGATGAACTTTAGGGCCATCGGCCTGCATGCAAAATGACCTCTCGAAATCCCAGAGTGGAAATCCTCAAGGATTTTTGATTTCTCCGACTCTCTGATACACCTCAAGAGGACTCCGTCAATGTTTTGATAGAACAATTTGTTGGATGTCGGAACATACCGGCCAGGCAGCAAGCAAAATTTCCTTCTTTGCGAAGCATTGAAGCGAGAAGGACATTTTCCCGTTTCGAAGTACTTGAGAAGGTCATCTGTCCAATCTGGACTGTCAACCGACAGGTTGGCAAGGTTGCTTTCGTGCGCGGAGTGGTCTGAGTCGAGGATTGTTGCTTCAACTGCAGCACTTTTGGACAATTCCTGACAGAGCGCTCTGCCTCTGACCACCTTGGTAGGGCGCACTTCAATGTCGAATTCTTGGATCTTGGAGACCCATCCAACCCTCCTATTGCCAAGCTTTCCCTAAATAATGAAACTGTTGACGTCGGGGTGTACCACGTACACTATCGTCTTACTCTGGGAGACGAAATATCAGAATTTTTGGAGCGATTTCATCACCGCATCACTTGTCTTTTGATGAAATTGTACCTTTCTTCGTGCGGTTGGATTATCTGGCTAAGGAACTTTATCGGACACTCATCTCCATCATCCCCTTTCTGGGTTAGAACAGTTGCATAGCTTTCTGGTTCCTCGACGGTGTACAAGATAAAATCCTTTGCGTTGTCGGGATTGATGAGGACTGGAGCTTGAATGATCCGCTCCTTGATCTCTTGGAACGCCTGCTTCCTTTCATCGGTCCACTTGAATTCGGCATCCTTCTTCAGAAGCTCGGACATCGACTTCACCACTTGGGCGAAGTCGGCTATGAACTTCCTAACGAAGTTGATTTGTCCGAAAAAGGACTGCAGGGCTTTCTTATTTGACGGTAGTGGAAGGCGGAGGAGTGCTTCAGCTCGGGCGGGATCAACAGTTAATCCCTTCTCAGAGATCAAGTGCCCGAGAAGTTTGCCTTCCTTCACTGCAAAGATTGATTTTTTGGGGTTGATGGAGACCCCGAACTCCCGGCATTTCTCAAAGACTTGCCGTAAATGTAGGCCGTGCTCCTTCCTCTTATGGGAGAAGACTGTCATATCATCCAAGTAGATCACATGACATGATTTAACAGTTCGCCAAAGGCGAGGTCCATCACCCTTTGGAAAGTCACTCCGACGTTTGAGAGGCCGAAGGGCATACGTTTTTTTTTTGCATCGACAAGGTTTGGTGAGCTTCTCAAATTGAATGGGCAGTCATTAACCGCATGTCCTTCAACTTCATAGATGCTATAGAAAACATTCTTCGGACAATTGATATTTGTGTCCCTTTACCTTGCAGTTCAAACACCAAATATCTTGCTTTTTCTCATTCTTTGCATCGTTCACCATTCTCTCTAGGTCCTTCCTCATGGCTTGGATTGCCACATGAAAATCATCTCGATCACTATTTGAATCATCATCTCCATAGTGACCTATACTTGCTTCCATTTGTTTTCCTTCATTTTTCAAATTAATGGCTCTATCAAAAGCCTCTTGATAGGTAGTAGGTGGTATTACCTTCATCTTCTTCTTGTATATTGGCAGCACCCCATCTAGAAACCATCGTCTTTGCAGACCATCTGCTAGTGTGGCTTCCATTTTATCGATCAGTTCCTTTAATCTTCTAGTATAAGATTTGACGTCTTCATCCGACATATATGTTTTCGATGATTTCTATATCATCTCGAAGTTGCCAAATTTCCTTGATGAATTTAGTTAAGTCTTCCCATGTTGTTAGAGAATTTGTTCTTGTTCTGTTCAAATGCCAATCCATTGCGATCCCTTTGCAATGTTGTCAAAAACAATGTCAACCACAATCCTTCATCATCCATTCCATTGTCACACATCCCAATATGACATTTTGGGTCATCCTTCCCATCACCCAAAAATTGTGAGCACTTTTGCAGCTTTGCTTGCCCTTCGCTGCTGCAAATTTTGCCATGTTTGCCATTGGAGGCTGATTGTCTTCACTCCTCACTTCCTCACTTTGGAATTCTTCTTTTGACACTTCTTTGCCTCACACATCTTCCCTTGCAAACAATCTATGACCGGTGTCTAGTGCACCTAAAATTCTCGACCTCCTCTGCGAATATACAAGTGTTGGTTGTATACTCCTTGCCCACACACTCTCCTGCGGTTGCCCTTGTGCTTAAATCTCGTCATCTTCACCTCTCGGCAATCTCCCTTGCTTTGGTGCCAACATTACCAATTGTTCAACCTCATCTCCTTGTGCACTCTCCACATTTACACCTTTACTTGTGTGAATGTTCTCCTCGGCCCACCCTTCGTTTGCTTGTGCTTCACCTTCTTTCGTTGTTAAAAACAATGTTTGTCACCTTTCATGTGACTCACTTGGACTAATCTTCACTTAAGGACTCTATGCAAGTTCTACTTCTGGTTCTTCAAGTTCCATCACTTGTGACTATAAGTACTTGGTTGGCAATGCTTGAATCTTTGCTTTGCTCAACACGACGTTGTTGGGCAATCCTTCAACTCCTTTTCAAAATATTTTGACTGCTTTCGCGACTTCATCTCACATGTCCTCACAACAAGTAATTTGTCATTCACTTCACACCACACGTGTTGGTTTGATCTTCAAATGGCAACGACACCAAATGTAGCACGGTGATGAGTATTCCAATGATGCATAAAAAAATGACAGATGTAGAGGCCAAACAAGACTACAATCAATGCTATCTCACACTGGCTTATCATCCACTTGTATGACAATCAATGATATTACATTTGTACAACAAACAAGTGACAATTAACTTGTATGGTAGTCAAGGGATCAACTTGTAGAACAAGTCGAATCTTCACTCATAAGGCAAGTGCTTCTATGACAACCTAGGAACTCACTTGTTCAACACTTGGTAAGTGACTTGTATGACTGTATGACAATAGCTTGTACAGCAAGTCACTCACTTGAACAACACCATGCAATCCACTTGTACAACAACTCTTGTATGGCTCTTTTGGACTGCAACTCCTCATACAATGGTCCTGGCTGCAACTCTGCATCACACTTGCACACACAACTTGATACAACCACAATCTACTAGCAGCAATAGCATTACACTGAACACATGCAATCACACAGATGAAGGATGAATCATCATTGTATTACTCTGCCTATATGACATTCACATTGTAGGTCATTTGCACTTGCAATATACAATACTACAATGGACTTATAGACACAAACTACACATGCATAGATGCTCATCAGTCCTACTTTTTCCAATACTATTGTACTGCACAAATGAATGGGGAGTCCTATCTAACTTTGGGGGCTGGCAGTTACTAGACACTCACTCATAACTACCTCCCTATTCACATATGCCTAATACATACATTAGCCATACATTACATTTGCAATTAATCAAACAATGGCGTCTTCACCCTTAATGTCACACCACAAAATTGCATTACACTTTCACCTACATTTCATTTATATTTACATTTACATGTGTGTACATTTCACATCTATTACTACTATGTACACTACTTCTTTGGCTGGTAAGAACTGGCTTCTGCAGACACAAGATAAAACAATCAGCCTTTATGGGAGAAAATGTTTCAAAACATTTGAGAATGTATGCCAAGGAACCACTAGTAAGGATGATGATGCCCAAAGTAGAAATGGGTCTAAAACATGCAACACATTGAGGTATATACATGTAAGGAGAATGATTCCAGAAGATCCTGTTACATTCTTCATTTATCTTCGACATGATAGTTGATATGTAATCATTCTTTTTCCCATTGAGAATGTCTTGGATGAATCCAAGAAACATCCTTGAGAGGTTGAAAATTATTTTTGAACTTTACATGTTGATTCATCTTATGGAGTTCTTTATGGAATGTGACATGAAACGTTAAAAGAGCATGTTGTTTGTTTCCCTACTATAATACATATTGGGACTATTGTTATAAGTTATTGTCTCTACTCTTAGAAATTAGAATTTCAATTTGCAGTTTAGTTTTACTTTTAATGCAATAATTGCCGTCCTTGTTTGACATTTCAGCTAGCCCTGAAGGAGAACGACAATGGAAATCACTTTCCTGTTTTTGGAATTTGCTTGGGTTTTGAGCTTATTAGCATGATCCTTAGTCAGGTGAAATTCTTTCCTTAGTTTTTGTTTGTGTAAGAAATCAATGTATTGATGATATTTCAGTATAATTTACTGTTAATTTCTTGAAGAAGATTAATTGTTTAAACATATGTGGATGCATCTTAAACAACCTACAGCCATTATTTTATACGAACACAGTAGATACTTGATTTATTTCTGGGAGACATTGTGGAACCTTATGGGTGACATTACTCTATTGCTATAAGCAAAGAGATGGACAACCAAAATTGATCATCCCAACAATTATTCCATTTTTGAACTACTGCAGAAATTTATGTCAACACCCAAATTTCACAGATATGAACTTGCCTAGTATTCAAAATTGTTAGGCCTTCTGTACCTTGGTCTTGGTTTGATTTTGAAAATGGCAAGAAAAAAAATGGTCATAAACTGATAATTGAAAATCTTTTTTATGTCTCCTTCTAGATGATAAAAACCCACTGCACACAGTTAGCTCACTGTAAAACAAAGTGAAGTAGTCATCTTTGGTTTTATAGTGGAAATAAATGAAATGAAATATTATTAATGTCCGCGGTGGGCCAAAATAAGACCCAAGGGACTATAAGAAGGACAATAATGACTGCCAGCTAGCAGGCTAAAAAGCCCAACAAAGAAAAGAACTAAGATAAATACAAGACGAAACCCAACAACCGGTCCAAAGAGAAAGGGAGAGCAGAGGGGGGAAGGGCTACAGTCCAGAAGAGAGGAGTGCATGCCAAGAAGAACGGAGAGAGAGAAGGAGGGGGGAGGGAGCAGCCCAAGAGGGGCAAGCTCCAAGAACCCCCCAGAAACTAATCTCTCCTAACAGTTGAGGCCGAAGTACTGGAGCTAAAGAAGTCCACGATATGTCTCTGACCAGCGCTAGTTCGGAACCCTGACAAACTGTGGAGGAATCTGAAAACTTAGGAGCAAAATGAGAGGAATGACGGGTCTGGAAAAGAAAAATGGTAATAAAGGAACCAATAAACAAGTTTTGATCATGCCTGCCAAGAACACTGTTCACAAAATCAGCTACCCATAAAAACTGCCTAAAATCTGAATTTCTCACCAGAGAGGTATCTTGATGATGCAGGCTAAAGATACAAAGTATATAGTTTGTTATGGATATTGCATTTTGAGTTGTGTTAGGTTTTTAACCCAAGTAGTTGACAGTAATCACCATAATACTCAATGCAAAAACCATGAAGGAGTAGAATGCATAGCAACAAGTGCCAAGATTCATTAAGCATATTCTCTATGTTCAGCAAGTAGTGCCTGCATGATTACTAAGGGTAATGGATGATGAAGAGTTGCATGCAATTATAGGGAAATTATGATGTAAATAGATAATAGCTAAAGGGTAACTATCTCTCTATACTGTCCAAATATTTTTGTAACTTTCAGACTCAAATTGATTTCAGACTAAAGTAAAGGTATAGGAAGAGCCGTTCGCCATATAGAAATAGGGTCGAAGATGAAGCATTTACAACTAGTATCCAGTGTAGCAAAATTGGGCTTTAGAGAGTTCGTTGAGATCTTGTAAGTTCACCTGTAGTGTGCTTTGTGTTCTTGCATCCCTTAGGTTGGAAGGATGAAATTCTATTGTTGTATTTGAGTTAGCTTCTAGTTGTCACTTTCCTTCTAGAGATGATCTGTTTCTTAGATCTTGGAGGATTTGTAACTAGGAGAGTCATCAACACACTCCACGAAAAATAATGTTTTGTGATGGGTACTCTCTTTGCGCATTCATTGCAGGTAGACAAGGTATATATTTTTCCACTAACCTCTTTGCGTTTGGCATTTGAAGAGATACATAATTTTTTCCTAGTTAGATTTAGCTTTCTTCTCCTTGGAAATATGAACTAGTCTCTCATATTCGTCTATTAGCTTTCTACGTTATTAGTTGATTTTCTGTTCAAGAATTTGCTCTTACAACCCCTATTTTAAATACATGAATTTTTATTTCCTCCACTTGCAAGCTTATGCCCAAAGCCCAACTCTATGTGCTTGAAATCGCAAGAGAATAGCATAAGAATTTTATTGAATATATAGATGAAAGAACATATGAGCCTACCAAAGAATATGGTTGCAAATATATATTAAACACATGTTTGACTGGTATAAACCCTAACGTGGAGAACATCACCATAAGGAAAGAGGAATCATGTTTTATTTTGGACAAAATGGAGCAAATAGAGTAGAACATGAATGGAATGGCCCATCATGAGCATAAAACTTCCCTCCTTCTCAATCTCAGGCCTCAAATCTACTTTTCAGATCAGATGTTTTTAATGGTGTTTGGTTTCTGGTTGGGCTTCCCACCACTTCCTTCCCCGTTTATTCTTCATTTACCCAAAATATGATGAGACTGATATGGTGTTTTAGTAGTTTGAGGTATCAAATGGATTAATTAGTTCCTGGAATTTGGTGTGCATGTGAGATTATGTGTCAAAATGCTTTATAGATATTCATCTGCCTCTTCTTTCATCTCCATATTGAATCATTCAATTGTCATATTATATGATAAATCTATAGGTAAAATGCAATCAGCTATTTTGTTTAAATTTGGTTAAATCCGTGCATGTTTGAGGGGAAATAATGAAATTTTCACTTATAATTTATAGTGCAAATGCACAATTATGATGTAAAGAATATTTCCATATAATTTCAGCTGGATATGATGCCAAATTATAGAGTTATGGCTTCTACACTGTTGTCCACAATTTTTTCTAAACTTGTTGGAATGTCCTCCTCACAACTACTTCTTGCTTCCTGAGTAGAAGTGATTATAAAAGTTTATCATGATCTACCTATTGGAGAGGCTTTCAATCCCTTAAAATATTAATCCGAAGTTCATGTCATTATCTATTTATTAATTTTAACCTCTGTTTTTTAAATGTTGTTGTGTCGCTTCTTTATCGGAATGCTTACTTCCATGTAGTGCTTCCTCTCTTTTGGACCCTATTCTTCTAGAGTGCCTTTTCTTTTCATGGAATGCCTACTTCTTTGAAATGCTTTTCTTTTCTTGAAGCTTTTTTTTCTAGTGTGCCTCTTTCCTTCTTGGAATTTCTATTCTCTTGGAGTGCTTCTTTGGCTTGGTCTTCCTCTTTTTTGCTAAGGTGAAGACTACAATTCATGTCTCTTGGACTGGAGATGCACTTGTTAGTCTTTCTTGCTCTTCCATCCTGGTTGATCATGGTAGTTTACTTCCTCCAATGATATTGCTTAATGGAGCTCTTCCGCTTGTAAGTGTCATTTGGACTCTTTTGATCTCTTTCTTGATTTTTGTGTATGCTCCAATTGCTTTCAAACTTGCTTTTAGGATAATATACAACCCATGCATCTTCCCATTGCTTAGTTTGTTAAGGAAAGAACTGATATATATCCTTCAAATCTTAATTTTCTTCTTCAATACCTCTTACATATTTTGGGTATAAAGTAAGTGTTCCTCTTTCTATGTTCCTCATGCTTCCTAGTTTGTATATTGCCTTGGAGTGATATCAAATAAGAGTTTGATTTCATGCTCTTGGAACTTCTTACATCCCATGGATGTGAGTTATAGAAAAAAAAATTTCACCTTGTTTGTTGCCTTAATCCTTTCAACAAGTAGCAAAATTTCTCCACTACATTGTCTTCTTTGGAGATGCTGGTCAGAAATCTGCCTTAGGTATGAAATAATCAATTCATGCGCCCTAGACCCGGCCAACATTGAAATGCCGAGAGGAAGAAATGCCTCCCGTGCCAATATCCAGAGATTGGCTAGTTCCCTTGCTATTCTAACTGGGGGAATTTGAGGATAGAGAACGGGAAAGAAATTAAATAACTGAAAGGAATGGGAAATATAGCCATAGGTCGGATAGAACAGGGGTGATGAACTAACAGTACAATAACTTAACTATACATCAAATCAAATAGCACTCAATACAGAAAACTAACAGAAATTAAAACTAGGCATCTAACATGTGTAATCTCTAGGGCTATTCCAGGGTTCATGTTTTATCAGAAACTAAATCCAGATATTAGAATTCAAGCCTACAGATAAAACAGAGAATTTAACAAAAAATAAGCAATAGAAGACATACACACAAATATGAGTCTAGAGTTAGAGCCAAACATTCTCTGTATTGATAGAAGAATTCAAGTTACAACAAGCTTTTAGAAAACGTCCATCATTTTACAATAAAAGAGCAGGCTTATATAGGGAATTTTTCCGCTTGAAACATTAAAAGCACACCCATAATACATCGTGGTGGCAAAGAAGATAAGAATTGAGGGATAAACACTCATCAAACAGTAACCAGGCATGGGTCGAAATTGATGACTCCCCGAAATGCAGCTGCACTCCTTCAATGCTCTGATAGTATTAGCTTGCTGGCACTGCCTCCTTACTTGCTGGAACCGCCTACGTGAAAGATAGGATCTTGAAATCCTAGAAGCGTTGAATCTGGAAAGTTCCCGAACCAAATGCGTTTAATAAGATAAGGATGCACCGTCTCTCTTGTTGAGGAGCATTTATGAGGGAGTTTTGACCAAAGTGGGGAGAGCTGGATTGAAAACAGGCGTGCTATATGCAAGCTTTACCCGTGTTTAGCTGTTTTATGGCAAGATATGGGCTTGCGCTCCTCAGCTGCAGCGAAACAACTTGCCATTTTGGTGGGCAATGCAGGCGTTGAAAAGTCAAGGCGCAAAGCGTTGCTAATCTGGAGTGCAAGCGCCCTTCGCTGGGAAGTGGAGCGCAACAAGCTGCAGTCTCGGGAGGGGTGCAGGTGTTTGAAAAGTCAACAGGGAATGCGCTGCTCCCTTCTCCGAAAATGCTTTGCACTTGGCATATAGGGTGAAACTGCCTGGTCTAGGAAGACGTGCTAATGTTAAAAGGTCAAATTCCAAAGCGCAGTTATCAGGTGCGAAATGGCCTTGTGCTGGGACAGTGGAGCGCAACAGCCTTGCAACACTTAGTGAGTTTTTCATTAAAAAAGGCTACTGTGCTTTGAAAAGTCAACAGACCTTGCGCTCCCTGTTAGCTACAAATTTGCCTGGCACTCGGGGACAAGAGCGAAACACCTTGGCGCTCCACTCTCATCCTCCTTGGAAACTGCTTTGTGTCTTGAAAAGTCAAAGGACGAAGCACACCTCTAAACACCGAAAACGGCCTTGCGCTCCTCAACTGGAGCGAAACAACTTTGCGCTTGGAGATAGAGCGAAACACTTTTAGCTTCACTTAACCATTTTTACATTGACACTTGGTGCTGCGCTTTGACCAGTCAACCTGCGCTACGCTCCCGAGGAAGGGCGCAAAGGAGTTGCACCTCATTGGCAGTGCGCAAAGGCATTGTGTTTACTTGACAATGCACAAAGGCATTGCGCCCACCAGGAATCTTTCCCTGAAGCCGAGCTTCACTGCTTTCTGGCCCGAAACAGGCCTGCACTCTTCTTCTTCTTCAAAACCAACCTATACCCGGGGACATGGCACGAATCACCCTCACTCTAAAAAGAGAAAGCCTTGCATGATAAGTAAATAGAAACAGATGCACACTGCTTTAGGCGTTGCAAAAAGACTTCGACAGTCAAACGCAAGAGAGAGAAAAATGCATTCTCAATAATGAGAACAGAGTTTCTGAGAAGCAAAAATTATTAGACGTCAAAATGCACAATGTTGCAGAAATGTCAACATCTCTGGCGGATCGCATGGAAATTGAGCTCGCCTCAATGTCGAAATTCCAGGCCTTATTCATTGGGCTCAGAGTCACTATCGCTGGCTCTTTCTGAATGCTCGCTGTCGGCAACAAATCCTTCCTCTAACTTCTCCCTTTCTGCCCCTTCTTCCTCCTCTAGGTGGTCACCGTCTTACTCTTCTTCACCTTGGTGCTCATCTCCCTCGCCTTGGGGTTCTTGGGCTTGAACCTCCTCCTGCGCCTGAATTTCTTCTTGCGCCTGCATGTTGTTGGGGAGGCTCAGGTGGTGCGAGATGGTGCCTGAATTTGGTCATAAGTTGCCTGGACCAGGGCCCAGTCGTTTTCGTTGATCGCATCGCTCATTTGGAGCTCCCTTATCAGGTATCCGAAGGCTTCCAGCTAGCAAATGTCAGCATAATTAAACCTCTCGCTAAGGTCCACTAGACAAGCTTCCATCCGCACGAATCTGGCCGCATACTACATCACCTGAAGTTCGGTAATGGGCTCCTCCCAGTTGTCTATCTCTGAAGTATTATTTTCAAATGTGTCCCAGACTTATTGCAGCTCTTCTTTTGCCAGAATACGGTCTCCCTCATCAGGGAAGTTGAGGAAATTGATTTGCGCCAAAGTCTCGAAGTACATTAGAGAAAGCTTTCTTTCTCTCTCAAGCATGTCTATCAGAATCTGCACCATTCGGGCTACTTTCGCCTTTTTAAAGAAAGAAGGCTTCTTCAATCTCTTTTTCTTTGCTATCTGCTCTGCTTAGATTTCTCAATCTCATATTCTATCGCTTTTTGTGCTTCCTACCATCTTCCGTTTCCTATGGCAAGGTCGGGGTATTGATCCTTCTTTGCTTGTTCCCTAGTAACAAGTACATCATTCTTTGTCTGCTTCTTCTCCATCATTCCCAATGTCAAGAAAATTGACATTTTGGGAGTTACTCATACTGGCCTTCTATAGACAATTCACCTACTTATGTTTGATTGGACCACACCATTGTCACATTTGTGGTACATTGTTTCCTGCTGGTCTAGTTTGAGGAGCAGGGCAATGTTTTGGAAAATGCCCCCATTCTTGAAAATTGCAACACTAGATGATTGGTCTTCCATCTTAATCATACTGCAATCTACTTTGGCCACCTTGTCAATTGCCTTGCTAGTATTGTTTGCCTCCTCAATGATTATTCCTGTAACCATCGGGGTCCTTTTAATGCCTGCCCTGGCTGTTGCAAGCAGTTCCTGGGGTCCTTTTAATGCCTGCCCTAGCTGTTGTAAGTGGTTCCTAGGACAGCGCACCACACCATAACCACCACCTCGAATAAATGTCGGGATTTCGGGATCTCCATCAACCCAAAAAAATCAATCTTTGCAGTGAAAGAAGGCAAACTTCTCGGGCATCTAATCTCTGAAAAGGGATTAACTGTTGATATCGCCCGAGCTGAAGCTTTTCTCCGCCTTCCACTACCGTCGAATAAAAAAGCCCTGAAGTCCTTTTTCGAACAAATAAACTTTATCAGGAAGTTCATCGTCGACTTTGCCCAAGTGGTAAAGCCGATGACTGAGCTGTTGAAGGACACCGAATTTAAGTGGACCTATGAAAGGAAACAGACCTTCCAAGAGATTAAGGAGCTGATCAATCAAGCTCAAGTCCTCATCAATCCCGATGGTACGAAAGATTTTATCTTGTACGTCGTCAGGGAACCAAAAAGCTCCGCAGTCGTTCTGACACAGAAGGGAGAAGATGGATATGAGCGCCCGATAGCCTTCCTCAGCCAAATCATCCAACCGCACAAAGAAAAGTTCAACTTTATCGAAACACAAGTGCATGCGGTGATGAACTCGCTCCACAAATTTCGACATTTCATCTCTCAGAGTAAAACGATAGTGTACGTGATACACCTGACATCCGAAATTTCATCATTCAAGGGGAGCTTGGAAATAGGAGAGCTGGATGGATCACCAAGATCCAAGAGTTTGACATTGAAGTGCGCCCCACCAAGTTGGTCTGAGGCAAGAGCTGGTTAAAAATGCTGCAGCTAAAGCAGCAATCCCCGACTCAGACAACCTTGCGCCTGAAAGCAATCTTGCCAACCTGTCGGTTGACAGTCCAGATTGGATAGATGACCTTGTCAAATACTTTGACATGGGCAGATGCCCCTCTCACTTCAATACTTCACAAAGAAGGAGATTTTGCTTGCAGGCTAGCAGGTATGTTCTGACACTCAACAGACTGTTTTATCGAAACATTGATGGAGTCCTCTTGAGGTGTATTAGAGTCGTAAAAGGCGAAAATCTTGGAGTTTCACTCCGGGATTTTGGGAGGTCATTTTGTGGGTAGACCGATGGCTCTAAAAATCATCAAAGTGGGCTATTACTAGCCCACCCTTTTCGTCGACGCTTTCAAGGTCAGCCAGCATTGCGACAGTTGACAGCGCTACTCGAGCAGAATCTAGAATGCATCACTTCCTCTTCACCCCATCCAAATAAAAGCCCCGTTCTAGCAGTGGGGCCTAGACTTCATCGGGATCATCAATCTCAACTCCTCTGTCGGCCACAAGTACATTTTGACCGCCACAGACTACTTCACTCGATGGTCGGAAGCAATTCTGACCAAATAGGCCAACCAAGACGTGGTCATCTCTTTTCTTGAAGGGTTGATAACTCGTTTCGGCGTGCCTGAAGCGATAGTGTCCGATAACGGCTCTCCTTTCACCGGCGAGAGGATCTGCGAGTTCGCGGTCAGGTATGGAATCTACTTGAAGACCTCGTCTAACTATTAACCGCAGGGCAATGGATTGGCGGAGTCTACAAACAAGAACCTGCTGCGAATCTTGAAGAGGTCTCTACAGAAGAATAAGTGAAGTTGGCATCTGCTCTTGGACCAGTCGCTTTGGGCTGATCGCATTTCCATCAAATGCTCGATCAAGACGCTACACACATAGAGCTACCCGCGTTGCAGTTACTTAAGTGGCTCGATAGCGAGGAAAGTGAATTTGACCCGATGGATACGAGGTTAGCCCAGTTGTTGCAGTTGGAGGAGGAAAGAGAGAAAGCTTATGAAGCTTTCGCGAAGCATGCCAAATCCACCAAGAGCTGGTTCAGCAAGAAGACTTCTGACAGAGCCTTCAGTGTCGGGATAATAAATGCACCTTTCTTCATGAAAATTCTGATTTCATTGAAGAGAGGTAATTTATCGTTACATCAAAGGTCTTTGTTTTAAAGCATGAAATTATTTCTTCTTAATGAAAATTAATTTCATCAAAGAGGAACAATTTATTAATCATATCAAAGGCTATCTTTATCTTCATGATAAAAGCTACATTTAATGGATCTTTTTATCTTTTTGGATTCACATTCATAGATAGATTTAATCTTCTATTTCAAGCTTAAAGTAGGCTTTAATGCAAGATAAACTTGTCTAAAATCCACTTAATCAAGGAAGATAAAATCTACCTAAAAGCATTCAAGATAAAAGGAATTAAGGCTACATCGTGGTCATATGAGGGCCAATTCACATTTACTTTTATTTAAGGTTTATGAACAATCATTAACATAGCATGGTAAAATGAACCAACACATGCCCCTTGTTGATAGTTACTTGCAATCACTAAGGTGTTCCTAGCATTGAATTGATGTATCTTTATTGAAATTACTAATACACATGCAAATGCTAATATAGCGGAGACCTTGGAGAAGTTATTTTTTTAACTTCTTTGCAAGAGAGGGTTTTGAGATCAAAATCCTAAGGGAGAGTGTAATTTCACAATTGGGTAAAATTACCACTCAACAAGATGCACAAGTGATTCTTTTCATGGCTAAGTACGCCCAAATCGAGTCTTGCTTGCAGGAGTTCGATCGAAGACTAGATTTTGCTGACATTGAGTGCATCGAGACCTACCGTTACCTAATCCAGGAGCTCGAGAAACAGCCAACTTTCTTCCTTAACCACTGGATTGATGCTTCCACGGTATACAAGTATGTGTTTAAGAGCTCCTTGAACAGGTTTCTTCCCCATCCACGCGAGCAAGAAAAGGAAAAGGAGACAGAAAGCGAGCTAGATTCCAAGGAAGAGGCAGCAGGAAAATCAAAGGATGAAGAAGAAGAGAGAGATAGGTTTGAAGAGGCGCCAAGTAGCAGTGAAGAATAGTCTGAGGAGTAGTCAGAGGATCCTAAGAGCGAAGATGACTCTGCAGCCCATGGATAAGGCTCGGGATCTTTGCATTGAGGTAGGCTCAATACCCCGCGAGCCGCCAGAGATGTTGCCATCCTTGCCACATTTTGTTAAATTCATGTTGTATGCAGCTTTTGAGACTAAATCATTGTAAAACATTCCTTTTTCCATACAAAAATGGTCAAGATGTTATACTGTTGTGTTTTCACCAGATGTCTTTTTTAACTCAAAACTGTCTGCTTTCGCATTTTGTGGTTTCTTTACTTTTTCTGCACTTTTCCTGTCGTATTGCATGCAAAACTGTAGATGTTTTAGCATGGACGATGTTATGAATGTGTTTGCTACCATAAGGCTATTTTTCTGCAAATTCTGCTCTTTTTACTCTACGCATATGGTAATAATTTTCAGCACAGATGGTTTTTAGAGCATATTTTCCGGTTAAAGCGCAGTACAGAGCAAATGGTTCATCCTGGCAGTTGAAGGCCTTGTCACTCCACCTAGAGCGAAGGCCCAGAAGAGCGAAAGGTTGAGAACTTGCCAAGTCAAAACCCGGTCAAAATAGTAAGCGCTCCACCTATGGAGCGAATCTCCCTTTTGCTTTACCAGTGGAGCTGTTGGTTACGAATCTGCCATGAGGAAAGGATTTGTTGTTATTGCGCCCAGATTCGCCCACCAGATTGAAAGGACGGAAGGAAGGGATGCCTTCCGTGCCAATCTCCGGAGAAGGCCGGCTCCTATGGGGTGTTTGTTAAGATAAGAGTGCAGGGAAAGACATAAAAATGCGGAAAGAGATAAAAGTGCAGAAAGGAATTCCAAATGTGATTGGAGTTGGGTGGGGGGAATAAGCAGCACGACAACGAATCAATCACCACTACTAACAGCATTCATCTACAAACATACATTGAAACTACAGCCATCAACGATCCCATGTATCCTCTATCTATGCATTCCAGGAATACCTGGCCATCAAATGCTGGAGTCTAGAGTTCAGTACAACAACAAGCAATGACACAAGAAACATGAGGCAGAAATGACAAGGAGAGGCAGCATGCAAGATAAAAGACAGTAAGCAGAGCCAAGTATATGTCTGTATTTGAGGCAAACGCATAGCTACAATTGTTCCCTAGCAATATATTCCCCTTCCACCACCTTACAATGGAAAAGTGGTGGGTATTTATAGCCCAATTTCCCCCCATTACATTCATGGGCACAAAGTCCCAGACAAGACAGCAGCTGACACGAGCGGCTGAAGAGCTGCTGATGCTGACTTCTGTCGGGCCGGACTGTCCTTGCAGCATGGTGTCCCTGAAGGCGGTACAACTACGTGGCAGCGCGTTGGGTCAAGTCTTCGGTCAACAGGAATACGGGCAGGTGCGGCAGATGGCACTTCACATCGGCTTTAAATGATGACAGATGGCGCCGGTAGTGTAGCCCATGCTTTGTCCTTGCGCGGTCAAGTCTTGGCTCGAATCCCGAAGATGGACACTTGTCGGATGTTGAAGTTTGACACGTGTCTGCCTTGAAAGGCAGCTTATCCAACTTCGCCAGGAATCCGGGCGCTATCGGGTTGCGCAGGAGGAAAACAGCGCAGTTGGGAGGCCTTCTTGCCTTAGCAAATTTCTGAGTTGACTTTACCCAACTGCGCACCGGTCAAAGGGCGCACTCCGACTTCGCTGCGAAGTCGGGTTGCGCACCGGTGCTTGGCTGTCTTCATCCTCTGTTCAAACTGCGCACTGGAAAAGGGGCGCACTCCGACTTCGCTGCGAAGTTGGGTGTCGCCCCAGCACTTAGCCGTTTTTCTGATGAATGATTCCCCTAGTGCGCCCAGGAAGAAGGGCGCACCCCGACTTCGCTGCGAAGTCGGGTTGCGCCCCTGACACTTAGTCAGATTTCGCGCACTTTGGGTTCCCTACTGCGCTCCAGCTGAGGGGCGCACTCCGACTTCGCTGCGAAGTCGGGTGTCGCCCCTACTTAGAAACTTTTCAAGGTGCACCTGCTAAAGTTTTACTGGGGGAAGAAAGGGGGAAAAGAAGAAGAGGGAATGAAGCTGTGAGGGAGAGGAAGAAAGGGAGAGAAGGAGGAGGGGAAAATGAGGAGGAAGGAAGGGAAAGAGCAGCTCTTTTGCAGAAACCAAAAACATGGCACCCCTGTGCAAAATGTGGCAACATTCCTGGCGGCTCGCAGGGTGTCGAGCTCGCCTCGACGCAAAGAACCATGCCTTTATCCTTTGGGTGCAGAGGTATTTCCTTCCCCTGTCTTCTGCTGCTCTAGTTGCTTACCTCGGGGCAACTGTTCTTCATTTTCACTTTCACCAGTTGCTTCCTCAGTCTCGCCTTCTGAATCGGAAGGTTCTCTAGCCTCTTGCTTGCTGATGCGTTTGACCACAGTCTTGGCTTGATCCCAGACTGCGGCTTGGAAAGGAGAGGGGTCGTTGATTTCTCTGAGTACTGCATGGAATGCAGCGACCGCGTGCAAGTCGATGGTGTCAAATATTTTGCCCAACTCCTCAAGTGAAGAGTTGACATTGCAGTACTTCGCCATCATTTGAGTGACCTGCGCTTCTTGAACTGGCTCTGTCCAGCCATCGATTTCGGCTGTATCCGCCTCGAAGGACAGCCAGTTCTTCTTTACCTGTTCAAGGGTGAGGAGTTCGTCTTCTCTGACATAGCTCGGACACCCGTGCTCGGACAGAACGCGAAAGGGTGCCAGGAGAATATGTCTTTCTCGTTCTAAGGCGTCCAGCGCCTGCCTGGCCGTTTTGATCCTTTCTGTCCGGGCAAAGTAAGTGTGCAAGGTTACCCTTGCATCTGCCCACTCTGAGGCAATATGAGACATGGGGGAGATTTGGAAGCCATCGCGCTCTAACTTCTCAAGTTCCATAGTCAGGTCTAGCAATTGCCTCGCCTGGTGTTCGGCTTCCTCTACCACAGGCTTGCCCTGGGCAGATATTTCTTCAATTCGGGATAAGAAATCGAGAACTGTCAATGATTTGACGAGGTTGGGCTTGCAACCTCGTAGCAGACTTGCGCGCATCTCCTTCGCCTTGTTCTTTGAAAAGGCCGTCGCTTGTAATGCTTTCTCTGCGAGCTGCGACTGCGCCTGTTTCAGCGAACCCTGCAGTTGTGAAACCTGCTCTAGCGCTGCTTTTCTCTCTTGCTCGGCTGTCTGCTGAACGGCGGCCAGCTGAGCCTTAAGATCTTCTACTTCTTGCTGCGCTGACCCCAACTGCGCGGTAGCCCTAGCCAAGTCTTCTTCGAGCTGCCTTGTGGTATTCTGCAGCTGGAAAAGCGCCTCCTGGGTCTCGAGATGCTTGACAAGGAGGTTGTCTGTTCTGCGGCGAATACCGCGGATCTCGTACTCTTCGTTGATATCATCGAAGTTCTTCTCCTTGGTTTGAAGCTCGTAGTCTGCCTCGGTCATGTCGCGGAGAGGCTTCTTCACCTTAGGAATCAGCTTTTCTATCGTAAGCACTCTCCGATTTAGGTCAAACTTTGTGCGTTTGACCGGGGCGGCTATTCCTTCGGCCCTTCTGTGCTTAACTCCTTGAAGAAAGGAGGCAGACCCACCCGCGACTCTTATTGCCAGAGGCTGGTCCTCAGTGATGCTCATGAAATCAAGATCTTCCAGCTCCTGGGCCTGCTACGGCATTTTTCCCGCGAACAATGAAGTCGGTGGGATGCCAGAGGGGGTGGTTACCTTCGAGGGCGACCGGGTCCTAGGAGTGACAGGGGTTTGGCTAGACGGCGCTGGTAGGGTTTCAGTTGGTTGGGGCGAAGGATGTGGAGATGAGGGAGCGGCTTCAGTACTAACCGCGGGTGATGGCTCTAGGGTTTGACCCAGGGATTGAAAAGCGTTGGGATCCTAGGCAAACTGGTCAAACGAGTGCAGGCCGCTAGACGGCGGGGTGGCTTGAGATGCAGAGGATGCGGCTACGGCTTGCCCTGACGAAGTGGGAGTTGGGATTTCTGCAGGGCCGACATGGACTTGGGCAAATGGCACAGAGGACGTGCCTGCGGGCTCCGCCTGAGCCGATGCTGGAGGGATGGTCGCGGCCTGGGTGCGTGCTTCTGGTTCGGGGCTGTCTAAAGAGACAACCTCCGGCGCTACTGCTTGCAACTGTTCCGCGGCTGGTTGCTGCAGTGGTTCCTTTGGACGTTTAGTCCTTTCGACCTTTTTCCTTTTCTTTTCTCCCGACGCTGCGGTTGGTCCTGAAGGAAGCGGCAATAAAGGGGCAGGCGCTGATGTCCCCACGGTAAATTTGTACCTGGGTCGCGCTGGGAGGATACCTGCCGCACTTGGTCCACTGGCTGGCAGCGTGGATGTCTTTTCTGTTGATGGAGGGGCCCGCTCAGGAGTTGACCGCGCTGAACCTTGCGCCGCTTCGGGTGCTGCTACAGAAGTAACAGGCTGCATCGGGCCCACTTGACTGCTGGAAGGAGTCGCGCTGGAAGTCGTCGGGGTTGACAATGACTGAGGGGTAGCCCTTCTTTTATACCTTATATTTGCGCCTCGGGGAACGCAAACGCGAAACTCGAAGGGCTGCCACGTGTCGACGTGTTGATCATATAGTGCCGAAAATTCATCATCAACGACAAGATTCTTCCTGCTTGATTTGTCGTGTTGCGTGCGACACCTCATTTTCCAGCATTCGAGGATTTTGTCCTTATGCCAGTTAAGCGGCGCCACCTTAGCGAGGAATTTCTTGAATCCTGCTGACTCCATTCGGTGGTCCGGATTCCGTTCAGGATCGTAAGAGACCTCTTCGCAGTAAAACTCATGCCACGGTGGCCATGACTGCATCAAATGAATGCGCCAATAGAGGTCCGCACCTGTCAAGTTCCTTCTTTCTTGCATGATCTCAGGTCTCAGACAGATGTGCGTGAAATTTCCCCGGACTCCGATTGGGTCGTACTTCCAGCGTTGGGGCAGCATTACCAGGCCCATCTCCAGTAGCTCCTATTCAAGATAAACGTGCTGCCCAATTTTGAAGACTTGAATATTGGCCCAGGTCATAGGATATTTAAATATGTGACCCCTTTTCTTTCCCTGGCCAAATTCCTCTTCGACGTAGTCCATTTGCCGCGCCACCTCCATCCCAAACTGATGTTCTGTGCAGAAGTAGGGCAGCAAACACGGCTTTCCTTTGAATCCGTAGATTCGGACAACAATACCCTGGGTCAGCCTGAAGGTATCACCAAGCTCATTGTCTGTCAGATGTTTTGTCATAGCCGCTGGTGGTCGAGTTGCGCCACGGTTGAATATTCCCATTGCCTGGCCCAGAAAACTAACATTAAACTCGTAGAACGAGCCCTTCCGGTACAGGGCCTCAGTCCATTCGTACACGGGGAGGGGCTCTCCTCTTTCGTTTGCCTTCCTCAGATCGGGGACGTTCATCCGGTAATGCATATGGTACAGGCATAGCCATGTGAGGAATGAGCAAAACCGGAAGTCCGTTGACTGCTTCTGCTGTAGTCTCACCAGGCTCGCATGAATTGCGTAGGCCAACCAGTCCGCCCAGTCGTAGAAGATTGGGCGCTTCCCACTTTTCTGCACCGTGGAGTCGTAGAACTCCCCGTGCAGGATGCACTCGGCCATCGCCAGCTGAAACGGCCGTACCACTCTGTCTGAGTCGCAGCCGAGGACCCATGCCAGGACGATGTAGATGTACTTGTTTTCGAAACGATCCAGCGGTATGAGGCCAGTCAGCCATTGCCCAGGGTTCAGCGGAGTCTTCAGCTCTGAGTTAAGAAACTCTCTCATCCGCTTCGTCTGCGAAAATCTGCCAGTCTGTTCTTCGATGCTCACCCTTCTGACAATTACGTCTGGGCTGTACTGAAGCCCTGGGGCGAACGCTGGCTGGACGCTCTCTCGGAAGAGAGTGAACAGCACCCTTCCTCTGTTATCGCATATCTGCCGCGCAGCTGGTTTATAATATTCGGCAATCACCTCAACCAGCTCCGGACACCAGTGAGTCGGAGGGCACAGGAACCAGTGAAGATTTGAATTATATGCAGCTCCGAGGTGGTGAGAAGGCGGAACCTTACCCACCCACTTTGCGATAGTCAGACGCAGCTTCGTGATACTGATGGAAAACGAACCATCTTTGTACCCGGACAGACGATTGATTGGTGGCGGCGGAGTCTGGCCAGCTACGCGCCTCTTTGTTTTGGATTTTGCTTTCTTGCCCTTCTGAGGCGCTGCGCTCTCATGGTCGCTGGACTCGGGAGACTTGTCAGCTTCGCGCGTTTCTACACTTGATTGCGTCCGTACGGGCGCTTTTCCCTTGTCCATCCTGGTTGGAACAATCAGACAGGGACAAATACTTCTGAATTCGTCAGGCTTATTCTCTGCAGTCCGGGAGTCAGCTTCGAACTTATGAATTTTTTGGCCGTGCCAGGGTCCTTTTGTAGACAGTGACTACTCATTAATGGCGTGAAGGAGGGAGCTAGGGCAATTTGCTTTGGGTTGGTGGAGGCGTTATAATCTTGGCGGCTGGGCATGGGCCTTTTTTCAAAAAACGTGATTTATTAGCCGTTAGCCCCCAAAAAGGCGCCTTACCCTTTAAATGCGACGTCATTGGTAATCGCACAATCATTTAAAGCCTCTTGACTGTCGTGCCGCCGCTGACGTCATCACCACCATTGGGCATGCTTTTCAAAGAACATAACCCAATTTAGCCTCGTGCCGAATTTCGCCGTGGGCCACGCTTGTGATTTTTTCGTTCTGCGTGGTGCGCTATTCGGACTTCGCCCGAAATTCGGGGCGCAGTTGGACTTCGCATCGAAAACGGGCACAAGTCGAACTTCGCCCAAAAAATAGGCGCAGTCGGACTTCGCTCGAAATTCGGCGAACTTTGGATTTTACACTTAGGCGCTTTCAGCTCCTTTTGTCGGATCACCCAGGGTGCGCCCGAGAGTGGGGGAGCACTCGGACTTCGCCCGGAAAACGGGCGCAGTCCGACTTCGCGCAGAAAACGGGGCGCGCTCCGACTCTTGGCGTTTCTTTGTAGTCTGCCGCCCGACTGCGCCCTTTGGAGGGGGCGCAACCCGACTTCGCTGCGAAGTCGGGTTGGGCAGCTAGTCTTGGACACTTTAGCCTTTTCTTCGACTGCCTTCTTCCCTACTTCGCCCCATTTGGTGAGCGCTGCCCGACTTCGCTGCGAAGTCGGGGAATTGCCTCAAACTTGGGCTACTTGGAAAAAAACTGAAAACTGAAATATTTACATGCTAAAACTTGAAATACAAAAAGGGAAATCTGTACAAGGAAGGGCCCCTTCGGGCGCCTTCAGTGGTGGTACAATTTTAGGTGGAACCCGTTGACGGGAATGGGGAGAGGATGTCCCTCCATGTCCCGAAGCATGTATGCATTGAACTGATTCACCCGGGCAATCTGATAGGGGCCCTCCCAGAGGGCATCAAACTTTCCATGGTTGTCGGGTTTGGCCTTGAACGAGTCCCACTTTAGCACCAGGTCCCCGATTTTGAAAACTCGGGCTGTGGTGCCTTTTGCGAACCAGCCTTGGGTGGCTTCAGCGTGTTTGGTGAAGGCCTGGTACGCTTTTTCTCTGTCTTCCTCCAACTGCAACAGTTGGCAAAGTCTGTCTTCCACCGGATCCCCGCTGCCTCTTTCTTCGTCAAGCATCTAGAGAGCGGGTATTTCAATGTGCGTTGGCAAGACAGCTTCTTTGCCATACACGAGCGCATAAGGAGACGTTTTGGTGGATTTTTTGAATGAGATTCTATCCACCCATAGCGCCCGATTCAAGAGTAGGTGCCAAGTCCTCTTGTTATTCTCCATTGTCCTTCGAATGATTTTCAGTAGATTCTTGTTGGTGGACTCGGCGAGACCACTCCCCTGCGGGTAGTAGTTGGAAGACATCTTGTGATAGATGCCGAATTTGCTGGTGTACTCCGTGAGTACTGCGCCTGCGAACCCCGGACCATTGTCCGTCACTATCGACTTAGGGACCCCGAAACGGGTAATCAGACTCTCAAGGAATCTGATGACCCTCTCTTGGTCGGCGTTCTTTGTGGGGATCGCTTCTGCCCACCGTGTGAAGTAATCGGTGGCGGTTAAGATAAACTTGTGGCCCGCTGCAGAGTTCGGCGAAATCACCCCGATGAAATCCAGACCCCATTGCTGAAACGGAGCCTCGGCTTGGATCGATTGAAGGGGCAGGGGTGCTTTTCTATTTCTGCCAGCAAATCTCTGGCATTGATCACACTTGGAACAGACCGCATGAGCGTCTGTGAACAGAGTGGGCCAGTAGTACCCGGCTCTAATTATTTTCAAGGCCGTAGGCCTTGCCGAATGATGACCTCCAGGCATCCCGGAGTGAAATTCTCCAAGGACCCTAGACTGGTCTGATTTTCTGACGCACCGCAACAGGATGCCATCGATGTTTTTAAAGTAAAGCCCCTCGGGGCGAAGAGTGTACTTCAAAGCACCTAGCCGAAACCTCCTTCTTTGTGAGGCGTTCATGTGGTCTGGACATCTCCCGGTGCAGAAATATCTCACCAGTTCATCTGTCCAGTCGCACTCCTCGGGTAAGGAGTTGGCTAGGTTGGTGCGTGTTGCTGGATCCTCCCACTCGCAGGCGGCTATCTCGGCTGCTGTGCTTCGGGCTAGCTCCTGGCACAAGGCTGTTAAGATCCCGCTATAAAATAAACTCAAATAACACACTCTCACACAATTGCTTGGAAATAACTCACATAAACATCACATTAATATAACAGAAATTTGCATAAAGAACAATCTCACAATAGGACTGAATCGCAGGCCTCTTCGAGGGGGCAACCTCCTTCAATACTTCATTAATTTTGCAAAAGATGGTTACATTGGTGCCCTTTCGGGTATTTAAGGAGTTTCCTTCCAAGGTTGGCTTACATGCAAAATGCCACCTGGATTACATGCATAATGCCACCCGAATTACATGCATAGTGCCACTTTGAATTACATGCACAATGCCACTCGAATTACATGCACAAGGCCACTCGAATTACATGCATAATGCCACACGAATTACATGCACAATGCCACCTATCTACCATGTGTTACATAAAAAGGGTGCCATTTGTCATGGGCACTACCTAAGCTAAAACTTAGAACATTACAAAATATTAATCATGGGTACTACCCACGTTCACTAGGAATTATTACATCATGGAAGTTATTACATTAAGGGTTAGGATGAGATCCTAACAAAGGCTCGGCCTCTAACTAGCTTCGTTGGCCGCACTTCAATTTCAAACTCCTAGATTTTGGCAATCCATCCTGCTCTCTTGTGACCCGGCTCTCCTTGAATGATGAAGCTTCGAACGTCCGGGTGAACCACAAAGATAGTGATTTTACTCTGGGAGACAAAGTGCCTGAACTTTCGGAGAGATTTCATGACAGCGTGAACCTGCAGCTCTATAAAGTTGTACTTTTCCTCGTGCGGCTGGATGACTTGGCTCAAAAATGCTATGGGGCGCTCCTCGCCATCTTCTCCCTTTTGGGTCAGGACTGCGGCGTAACTTTCTGGTTCTCCCACCGCGTACAGGATGAAATCCTTGGAGTAGTCCGGGTTTATCAACACCGGCGCTTGTGCAATTCGAGCTTTGATCTCCTCGAAGGCTTGCCCCCTTTCTTCAGTCCATAAGAACTCAGTATTCTTTTTCAGCAGCTCGGCCATGGGCTTGATTACCTGTGCGAAGTCCGGGATGAAGTTTCGCATGAAGTTGATTTGGCCGAAGAAGGACTGCAGCCCTTTTTTGTCAATTGGGGGGGACAAGCGGAGGAGGGCCTCTGCTCTGTCAGGGTCTATGGCTAGGCCTTTTTCTGAGATGACATGCCCCAGCAACTTTCCTTCTTTCACCGCGAAGACAGACTTCTTCGGGTTTATGGAGATGCCGAATTCACGACACCTTTAAAATATTTTCCGCAGGTGGGGAACATGATCTTCTCGCTTGTGAGAGAAAACAGTCATGTCATCCAAGTAGATGACAATTACTTTGTTAAGCAGCTCTCGGAAAGCCAAGTCCATGGCTCTTTGGAATGTGGCGCCAGCATTGGATAAGCCAAAAGGCATGCGCTGATAGGCGAATGTTCCTCATTTGGTGGTGAACGCTGTCTTATGCTGGTCCTCATCTTTGACCCATATCTGGTTGTAGCCGGAAAAACCGTCTAAGAGGGAAAATATTTGGGCTCCAGCAACTATATGGAGGATCTGATCAATTTGGGGCAGCGGATAATGGTCCTTGAGGGAGGCCTAATTCAGATTTCTAAAGTCCACACAGAGATGAATGTCTCCATTCTTCCTCACAGGAACCAAGTTCGCAACCCAGGATGAATGCTTGATGGGGTAGATGATCTTGGCTTCCAGCATCTTCAAGAGCTCGGCCTTCATCATGGCCTCGATTTTTGGATTGACAGCCCTCTGTTTTTGCCGGAATGGCTTGGTGCCATCTTCTAGCTCAATGGTATGCTGAATTATTTCTCTATCATACCCCTTCAAGTCCTGGTAGCTCCAGGCTACTATGTCCGGGAACTCTCGACACAATGCTCTGATCTGCTCGAGTTCCTCTGTGGTGCAGTTTGTCCCGACCTTGATCGATTTACCAGGTTCCAGCTCCAGGTCGGCATACTGCTTTGGGTCCACTTTGATCCGGTGAGATATGGCTCTGTCGTTCTGATCAAATAGACTCTCGAGAGTAATCAATCCTTTTGGGACATGATTATTTTTTAACTGTATTAACCCCTCGTATTGCTCGTCATCAGGGTCTCTACCTTCGATTGAACAGGCTTCATTTACCAAAAATGTGACAATCTCCTCGTCATAGCTAAACACCTGCCAGTGGGTGTCCTTATCAGGCATAGAAGGCCTGTAAATAGTACGAACCGGCTTCGGCTTCTGGACAGTGTCATCAGCCGAAACGTACCTGGCTCCAACAGACGCCAGAATGTCAGCATGCTTGTTTTTCTCTCGCGAAATAGCCTTGACATTCAACGAGTCAAAAGACTCCATCAAATCCCAGACCCTATTTCGGTACGCCTTGAGATAGTGTTTTTTTGAGGCGCACTTGTTCGTGACCTGGTGGCACACCAGTTCTGAATCTCCATAGATCTGTAAATGTTTAATCCCTAGTCTCTCCGCCTTTCGCAAACCCAAGCACAGGGCTTCGTACTCCGCAGCATTGTTTGTACAGCTTCAGGTCAGCCTGTAGGTGTAATCCTTCTGGATCTCGGTTGGGGAAACCAGAAGTACCCCTGCACCGGCGCCATTTTTGCATCGTGCGCCGTCAAAGAAAAGCTTCCACAGCTTTTCAGGTGCTGGTCCTACTTCTCTCCTGGCTGACTTGTCGAGCCTTTCAGGCTGAACAATGGTGTAGCAGCCTTGCTCAGTTTCAATTACAGCGTTGAAGTCCCGCAAGGAGAATTCATCTTCTACTTGCAGCTGCTCGAGAGCTTGCTCTGTCATGTCCACTGTTACCAGTTCTTCCTCCGACAGCTGAACCATGCAATCCTCAGGCTCTTCTTTGGGTATCTTCTCTACTAAGTAAGTGGAAGGCTTCTCATTGAAAATCTTCAGTCTCCTTCCCTTGAAGGGCACTTCCATATGTGAGTAGTCCAGAGATAAATACCCTCCCAACTTCACCGTGAACTCCCTGGAGAGGCACATGCCGAAGTAGGGTTCCAAGTCAACGACCACAACCTCCTGGATGACCACGATGTCGAGAGCTTTGTGCAGCCGAATGGTGATGTCTTTTATGACACCGACTGTCTTGACAAGGGTGCCGTCTAGTTGCAACACGCCTTGGCTGCTCCTTGTGTACTCCATCCCGATTTCATCGCAGACGGCTCTCGGCATTACGGTCATAGAAGCACCTGAATCCACCATGCAGTTGTGTACTATGTACCCTTGCATCCGTAATGACAGATAGAAGGGAGGTGATCTATTCTTCCCAGTGGCTAAGACTGTTAGGGGTTGCACCAGGACAGCGGGCTGTATCTGCTTGCCGTTCTTCATAATCTTCAGAGATTCTTGCAACAGATCAACCTGACCTAGGAGCTGAAGAGCATCATACATGCTGATTCTTGCGGGAGTTCTCTTCAGCTCGTCTACTATGCTGTAGCCCGAAGTTCTTGCTCCTTGTGCTTCTTTTGTCGGCTCATACTTCGTCCGGTACTGTTGAGTGGCCTCAACCCTTTGTCTCTTGGTAAGAGACGGATATCTCAGCATTTCCTGAGCTTGTTCTTTTGTTTCAGCTGGAGGCTGAGTAGCGGGAGCTTTAGCCGGAAGAGGTCTGGCTACAGGAGGCTTGACTGCGGGAGTCTTCGCCGGAGGAGCCTTGTCTTTGGCTGTGTAAGGCCACAGTCTCTTGTAGGGCGGCAGCTCCTCAAGTTGTGCCTTATCTCTTCTGGCGTACACCTTTAAAGGTTTGGATGCAGGTTCAGCAAACTTCTTATTTTCCTTGGCAGGAGGCGGCATCGGAACTTCGTCTGAGACGGCGAAATTGCTTTCATCGCCCAGGATCATGTAGAGCTCTTCATCCTCAATGGCGCTGCCGGCCAAGGTCTGGAGGTAGTGTTGATGCAGTGTACAGTCATCCTCGTCATGCGGGTCGTTGCACGTGGTGCACCAGTTGACCTGGTCTGAAGTACCAGGTTCCTCTTCAATGGCAGCATTCCTCGGAGGGGTCCGCCGTTACGAATGTTGCTCAGGGGGCCGATCCTTTGTCAACGCCGGAGGCGGATATGGCCTTCTTGGGGCCAGGTCCATCTGGGCCTGTTTCTTTTTCAGAACAGTCATGTCGTTAGACATGGTATGAAAGCCAGAGGCCAGGGCCCGTACCTCCTGAAGAATTTGATTCTGAATATCATGATCGGGAGGCGGCGACAACTGAGCTGGGGAAGGCAATGCAACCAATGGAGGAGGAGTTGAATATTGTGCATGCTGTGGAGGAGCAGGAAGTGCTGGAAAACGTGGAGGACGAGGAGGCGGATAATGAATCTGCGGCGGGCCGTAAGGGTTCACGACCGACGTCGGGTTCCATTGCTGCTGGGGTTGCTATCCTGAAGTGGACGGCTCCGAACCAGAAGCTGACGGATACTGTGATCGGGGAAAATCAGGGTAGATGGGCGGTTGTACTCAGTGTGGAAGCCTGCCGATGGAAATGATATCCATTTCAGCCTGCTGGGCAGCCTCGTACAAAGCAGGGAATGTGTTGATTCTGGCGATCTTCAGCAGCAGGCAAATTTCTGAGTTGAAAGATCTCAGGTAGTAGTAGGCGGCTCTGTCTTGTCGACGGTCAGAGTTCGCGAGGTACTCGTTTCCAAGACCTCGCAAACCTGATGTTGAAGTCTGACACCTCCTCTTGGGGGTGTCTCTGAATACTTTGGAACTGATGCAACAGAGAAGAGGGGTCAGCAGACTCGTTTTATCCTTTCACGAGTCTGCCGGCTAACTGTCGCCACCCTGTGATGGATCCCTCTGGCAGTGATCTCCACCAGTAGAGAAGCTTTCCCCTAAGGGAAAGGGCTAGCAGACGGGTCTTCACACTTTCGTCAATAATGGAGTGTAGCGCAGCCAGGGTGAGAATGTCCTGGATGTGTTCATACGCCGTCTTGCCGTAGCCGTCGTACGTAGGGATAGACTTCAAGGAAGTAGGGGCACAGCTTGCTGTCCGGCTAGGGCCAAGGGCCTCGTAGAGTCCACCGCTGGGAAGAGATCATCATCATCTTGCTGAGCAGCCATGTCTGCTTCTGACCCGGTGGTGTACTCAGTATCAGAACTATCCGAAGATGTGGATTCTTCTTCGGCCTCTTCTTCTTCGATTTCAGCCTCGGCTTCTTGGATTTCAGCCTCGGCTTCTTGGATTTCAGCCTCGGCTTCTTCTCGGATTTCTTCTTTGCAAGCTTGATAATCAGCCAGTTTGACGCGCTCTCCTGGAGCGGCGATGTCAATTTCGTAAAGGTTGGACTAATCTCCCGGATTCCTTGCTCGCCACCTTCTTGTTTGCATGAAGGCGTTAGGACCGGTCTTGCGGACTCAGAGAATGTTCAAATAATTTGCAGAGTCGCCAGGTGCTCTAATTTTGAATAGCAATGAAGCTAGCACTAGTACTTCGATTCTGTTTGGGGGCGGGAAACTACCATGTCCCACCGGTTAAGGCCAAGCAACTGCTGGTGCCAGGTGGAAATGGGTTGGAAATTTTCTTCTAAAATATGGGACCTTGGTCCCACCGGGCGTGCCAGGGAAACTGTTGATTACGAATCTGCCATGAGGAAAGGATTTGTTGTTATTGCGCCTAGATTCGCCCACCAGATTGAAAGGCCGGAAGGAAGGGATGCCTTCCGTGCCAATCTCCGGAGAAGGCCGGCTCCTATGGGGGGTTTGTTAAGATAAGAGTGCAGGGAAAGAGATAAAAATGCGGAAAGAGATAAAAGTGAAGAAAGGAATTCCAAATGTGATTGGAGTTGGGTGGGGGGAATAAGCAGCACGGCAACAAATCAATCACCACTACTAACAGCATTCATCTACAAACATACATTGAAACTACAGCTATCAGCGATCCCATGTATCCTCTATCTATGCATTCCAAGAATACCTGGCCATCAAATGCTAGAGTCCAGAGTTCAGTACAACAACAAGCAATGACACAAGAAACATGAGGCAGAAATGACAAGGAGAGGCAGCATGCAAGATAAAAGACAGTAAGCAGAGCCAAGTATATGTCTGTATTTGAGGCAAACGCACAGCTACAATTGTTCCCTAGCAATATATTCCCCTTCCACCACCTTACAATGGAAAAGTGGTGGGTATTTATAGCCCAATTTCCCCCCATTACATTCATGGGCACAAAGTCCCAGACAAGACAGTAGCTGACACGAGCGGCTGAAGAGCTGTTGATGCTGACTTCTGTCGGGCCGGACTGTCCTTGCAGCATGGTGTCCTTGAAGGCGGTACAGCTACGTGGCAGCGCGTTGGGTCAAGTCTTCGGTCAACAGGAATACGAGCAAGTGCGGCAAATGGCACTTCACATCGGCTTTAAATGATGATAGATGGCGCCGGTAGTGTAGCCCATGCTTTGTCCTTGCGCGGTCAAGTCTTGGCTCGAATCCCGAAGATGGACACTTTTCGGATGTTGAATTTTGACACGTGTCTGCCTTGAAAGGCAGCTTAACCAACTTCGCCAGGAATTCGAGCGTTATCGGGTTGTGTAGGAGGAAAACAGCGCAGTTGGAAGGCCTTGCCTTAGCAAATTTCTGAGTTGACTTTACCCAACTGCGCACCGGTCAAAGGGCGCACTCCGACTTCGCTGCGAAGTCGGGTTGCGCACCGGTGCTTGGCTGTCTTCATCCTCTGTTCAAACTGCGCACTGGAAAAGGGGCGCACTCCAACTTCGCTGCGAAGTCGGGTGTTGCCCCAGCACTTAGCCGTTTTTCTGATGAATGATTCCACTAGTGCGCCCAGGAAGAAGGGCGCACCCCGACTTCGCTGCGAAGTCGGGTTGCGCCCCTGACACTTAGTCAGATTTCGCGCACTTTGGGTTCCCTACTGCGCTCCAGCTGAGGGGCGCACTTTGACTTCACTACGAAGTCGGGTGTCGCCCTTACTTAGAAACTTTTCAAGGTGCACCTGTTGAAGTTTTACTGGGGGAAGAAAGGGGGAGAGAAGAAGAGGGAATGAAGCTGTGAGGGAGAGGAAGAAAGGGAGAGAAGGAGGAGGGGAAAATGAGGAGGAAGGAAGGGAAAGAGCAGCTCTTTTGCAGAAACCAAAAACATGACACCCCTGTGCAAAATGTGGCAACAGGAGCAAAAGCTAGTTTAAAGGCAAGTAAGAAGCTAAGTGCAAGGGAAGTCAAAGCACAGTCAAAGGTGCAATCGCTCCACCAATGGAGCGAAACTCCCTGTCGCTCCGCCAGTGGAGCGACACTCTGAATAGGTGCAAAGTAAAGCAAGGATAAAAAGGAAGTCAATTCTTTTGGTCAAGGGCCCTATCGCTCCACCAGTGGAGCGAAAGGCCCTATTGCTCCACTAGTGGAGCGAATCTCTAGGAAGGCGTAAAGTTAAAGCGTTTGGCGAAACCGAAGGCAAGTATGAAGTCAAAATGGTCAAAGGCCCTTTCGCTCCACTAGTGGAGCGAAGGGCCTTGTCGCTCCACCCAAGGAGCGACAAGCTTAACAGAGAGGTCAACCTGCCGGTCAAAGCACCTGTCGCTCCACCAGTGGAACGAACCTTCCAGTCGCTCCACCAGTGGAGCGAAAGACTCTGTCGCTCCACCCAGGGAGCAATACCCAAAATAGAGACCCAGAAAGTTTCTAAGGCATGGAATGGACTGCTGTCACTCCAGTTATGGAACGAAGCTCTTGGTGGACCCCAAACACAGTGTAAACTGCCCAGAACCACCATGGAATGCCCGAAACTATCAGGGACTGCCCGGATCCGGCATTGACTGATTAAACCGACCCGAAGCTGCGCTTTAAGTCGTCCGATCGTGGTAGATCGTTGGAACCTTCTACCTTCAATGCTGAGTTATCTCGCTGGAACCTTCTACCTTCAATGCTGAGTTATCTGTAAGGATGAATTAAATGTTGTAAGTCGGTTCCGGATCAAATCTGCCTGTCACTATTGGGGAGGTGGTTGGGCATTAAAATTTTAGGCGGTAGAATTCCCTATAAAGGCTGCTCTTTTCTATGTAACTAAGAATGGACAATCTCTGCTAGAAAAGCATCTGTACGCTTTGAAATTTGCTTCCGAAATACAATCTTCTGGCTTCGGCTTTGAATCTTCTATCTCTGAGTATGACTTCTATCATGTTATTTCTATTAAATTAGTCTTTTTATCATACAGCTTGAATTCTGTTTTCTGGATTTAGCTGTCAGTAGAAGATTAATCCCTGGAATACCCCTGGAGTTTATGCGGTTCCGAATATTTAATGCTGGTTTCTGTTAAAGGTCTATTTTTTTTATTGTTTTTGGTTCAAGTGTTAGGCTGTCTATCGTGCTTCCTATCCATCACCCCGTATTTCCGGCTTTTAGCCTTTTCCCATTCCTTTCAATAATTTCCCATCTCTTTCAGTATCTTCCTAACCCTTATCTCAAAGCCCCATTTTTATTTTCAGAACCAGCCCTACTAGAGATTGTCACGGAGGACATTCCTTTCCTTCGGACATTCAATGCTTGGCAGCGGGTCTAGGGCGCTGCAGACTTAGAAACCCTACATCTAGGCCGATTCCATTGCCAACAAGATTGCATGTTGCAGAGTTACCTTGTCAACCTACCCTGTCATTTATTCTTTGTTCCTCCAACTGCAGAATACCACCATCGTGCTACATGGTCGTCGCCAAATTGGTCGTTGGCGAGTTGCTCGTTGCCAAGTTGGTTGTTGCCATGTTGTTCACCAAATTGACCATCGCTAAGTTCCTCTCCAAGTTGTTCACTAGGCTTTTGCTCACTAGATTGTCCCTTGCTAGATTGCTCCTCACCAGATTGCTTGTCACTAGATTGTTTGTTGCCAGATTTTTCTCTGCACAATTGCTCATCTCTAGATTGTTCTCTTTAATATCTTTAGGCAGTAGGTATTAATTACCTAATTGACCCTACTTATCACTAAACACTAATAACCCACTATCATTAAACACTCACGATCCTGATGACTTAAAATTCTTAACATCAAAGAACATAAATAAGTGTTATTGATTTTTACTCTAGATTCTAATGCTTAAAGGATGTGAGAAACTTGTTCATATTGTCATTTCTATCCATTTTGATGTGAAAAGAATGAATTCATGTGAAATATATGACATTGGATTTAATCATAGTGTTAGTTTTAGATGTTTGAGTGCCTTGAATAATGTAATTAGTAAAATGACCTATATGAACTACGGAATTAGCATACTAAGCTCAAATTATTATTTATTTATTTATTTATTTTAAATTTACATGGTGGAATCGGTAGCCGCCACGAATCCGGGCAGGCTGTCCAGCTTTTATGGCCGCCACAGTATTCTGCGCTGTCCGCCCTAGAAGCCGCCACACAGATCTTCGTGCAGTCCGCCCCTATAACCACCATGCCACAATCATTTTAAACCTTTTACGCCGCTGAAAGCACCAGGAAAGGGACAAGCGTTCAGTCCGGCGAGGCCCGAGATTTTAACCTTGGACCTCCGCCCCCCTTATGGGGTTTGGATGAACCAGTTGGTCTACACCTCGGACTTTACTAAGCTCAAATTATGAAATGTTATTTTTTAGGTTTATCTTTGTCTCTTGTTCAAGATTTATACTATACAAGTGTCCTTTCGTGTAGAAACTTCATTTTTGTTCTTCATTGCTAACAACACAATTTGAATGCAGGATCAAAATATTCTTGAAAAGTTTAATGCTACACAAATGCCATCAACCCTCGATTTTGTAGGGGGTTCAGCAAATGAGAGTGATCTTTTCAAACGGTATGCCTACTGAACTTTTAGCATTCATAGCTACAAATTTCACTTGACCTATGTGAACTAACATATTATTCCTAAACAAGGTTGTAATAATTGCTGTTGAGAAACATTGTAGCCAGAGAATACAATTGTTTTAAGGCAAGTGTATCTTGCTAATTTTGTCATTTGTGATACTGTTCTTATTATGCCCAACCAGTAGATTCATCAATCTTATAGGCATCTTTATTCTACATTATTACAACGTGTGAATCCCTTAATTTAGTTACTTAAATTTGGATGAACAACATTTCTATTTTGCTTGGACTAGGAGAATACAAGGACAATATTTCCATTTCCACCTAAATGTTTGATGTAAATTATATCTCTACCGATTTAGAGAATTTACTAAGCTTTATGGCCTACCATGTCCACGTGCTGAATCCTCTTCTAAGCATCACAATTTCCCTTTTGTTAAAACATAAAATTGCTATTTAGAGAATTGGCCTTTGGATTCCCTTGATGGTAATAGATAACCATTAATCACTATGTTTATATTAACACGATATTCATCCAGCTCAATTCAATACTTACTAAAATTCATCCCAAAAGACATCACAATGAAGTGACCTTAGCAAATTGGAAAGAGTCATCTTGCATTAACCTCACCCATTTAAGTTAATTTTGACTATTCTAAAAGCAAATATGTCAAAATTAGTTATTTTAAATAAGTAAAGAAGGAAAGCATATTAATTAGTCGATTGGCAACAAACAATTTCTCATCTAATTTAGAAGTAACCTCTAGGGTATACAAACATGTAGATATTGAATCCACATAGTTTTGCATGACAACTTAATGTGGGTGGATTGTTTTAAATTTATTAAAGAATATCAATTTTATCTTATATATTTTGCCTTATTTTGTTTTTGACCATTTATGATCATAGAAGACCAAAAACTAGCATAATGGCTTAAGAAGACAAGGCACTTTACTTGAGCAAACTAATAATAGCGGACAATAGTCTCATATGCATGAAGGTTCAGAAAATTGGTAGAAGTCTACCAGAGAATGAGGCACATCAGGTAATGTAGGAAGAGATTTGGCACATGAATGTTACGTTTGCACAAGTGTAGCACAACAGTTGTACTCCCAAATTGAAGGTATGGGAAAGTGTAAACAAGAACAAAAACCACATGCACATAAAAAGAATATCAAAGATAGATAAAATTACAACAAAACAACAATTTACTTCCATTGATATAAGCACAATTCAGTACAGCATTACCAACACACGTACATGAGATGTGGACACAAACACTAACTATCAAGATACTCCACAATACCAGGCCCTCGAGAATGAATGTAGGGGACCTATGAAGAACAAAACTGGGGGTATGAGGTAATTGAGTAACTACACAACTGTTCTCGTACCTATATGCTAACAACAACTACCCTGTATATAACAAGTCATTTCATGTGCACATAACACCAAATTGTGTACAACTCATATCACATGATTACTCAGAAACACATAAAATGAAACTATGTACAATCAAGATACTTGTGTACTCGTCAATTGTACGCATCTAATAAAGCTCAAGGTGGTGTTTCTGATGGTGCCACATTGGAACTGCCGCCTACATTTGCTCTCCCCTCTAAAACTGTCGACATCCTCGGCAACTACTGCATCTGCCTACCCTGTGGACTGGGCTGTTGTACCATAGAAGGCTGCTCAACATGATGAGACATGGAAACTTGGACAGGTTCCACACCCATCCCATGAAATTGCTCCTTTAATTCATCACCTTCTTGCATTAACCTGCTGGTGTAGTTAGCATATTATGTCCACTGAACACCATGAAGATGAACTCGTGCACTCAACTCCTGATTTGTCTTTGTCAACTCTTGGGTGCTGCCTCAAGTATTGAAATCTTTCCTTGGTCCTCAACTAGTTAATCCTTTAGTGCTGTAATTTGTTGATCCCTTGCTACTCCCTGTTGTTCCAATTGATGCACATGTCCATGGTGCTCTTTTTGTGGCGCTTCTATCTCCCTTTTGCACAGTTCCATCTCTTCTTCAGCCTGTGCTTTCAGCTACTGAAGTTCTACTGCTACCTCCTTTGCATGGGCTGCCTGTTGCTCAGCCATCATGCTTGAACTTGTTGCCATGTCGTAAAAAGTCTGTAGACCTGTAGTCAACCGCTGGATCAGATAAGCCAAATGGTTCAAATTGGCATATGTGGTTCCATTTGCGGTGCTAGTTTTTACTTCTTCACTGTTGGCGGAGTGGGATATGAATCAAACCTGTCCTCTAAAACATAGATCCAAGGAGGATATTGGTATTGAACTCACGTACCACCCTCTAGAAGCTCCTTTACTCTGATCATGGTTTGGATGCTACTCATTCCCATCTCCCATGGTTGGGTTTTTGCGAACTTTGCTAACTATGTCATCCTTGTCTCATCTCGAGCCCAACTCATTAGTCTAGCATCCTCGTTCTCCATCTTGATCATCCAGATCCTCCACTGTTTAATGGCACTAGACTCAAATTCCCTATGCATCCCATCCATTGCTATAGTCATACGGATGAAAACGTTTTGCAGTAGTTGTCACCCTCCATAGGTGGCCTGCTCAACTTTGGGTAATTGTGCAAAAGATGCTTGCTGTTATCACTTTCACATTCAGCCTTCTCCTTTTCCTCTTCTTCTAAGCCTCCTCATTCTCATCATTCTTGTCTCCTTCAGGCTCCCCCTCAATCGCTTTTCCTACACTCCTCTTTCTTTGAAGTGGCTCCTCTAACCCATACTTCTTCTAAATAGTCTCCCCCATTGGCTGCCAACTAGGCTCACCTATTTTAATCACCCTTGGTGCTGGCTCCTCCCTAGAAGGAACAGGAATCGCACCCTATTTTTTTGTTCTGCACAGGCAAATCCATTGTTACATCCCTCAATGAAGGGAAAGATGTGAATTGTGTTACCTTATCTCCATACTCATGCGTAGGAGTCTCAAAACCCTCCTGTTGGTTACGAATCTGCCACTAGGATAGGATTTTAATCTATTTGCGCCCTAGATTCGCCCAACAGATTGAAAGGCCGGAAGGAAGGAATGCCTTCCGCGCCAATCTCCGGAGAAGGCCGGCTTCCTATGTTTTCTCAATTGGGGGTTTAGCTCAGAGTGCAGGAAAGAAATTACAAAGTACAGAAAGAAACATAAATATGCTTGTTTCGGGTGGGGAAGATAAGCAGCACAACAACTAACCAATCACTACTACCAACAACAATCAAAACAAAGTATGTAGCAGAAACTATTAGAGCAATTCTATCCTATGTATCCTCTACGTCAGTATTCCAGATATACTTAATCACCAATACCGATATCCAAAAAGCAAAATAGCAATAATCAGCAATATAAGCAACATGAGGCAGAAATACTTAATAAAGGCAGCATACAAGATAAACACAACTAATAGAGCCAAATATACTTTATATTCAAAAGCAAGTGCACAGCTACAGATGTTCCTTAGCAGTATATCCCCCTTCCACCCTTATACAATGAAATAAGGCTGCTATTTATAGCGCAATTTTCCCCCCGATTACAATTTGGGCACAAAATCCCAGACCTGACAAAAGCTGGAAAAGCTGACAAAAGCGGCAAAAGCGGCTGATGTTTGACCTCTGCGGACAAGGAATGTACTTGCAGCAAGGTTCACCTGAAAATATGGCAGCCACGTGGCAATCCGGTAGGTGAGAAATCGAGTCAGTTTGAATGGGGGCAGATGCGGTACAATCTGTCAGTTCACGCTCATCTGTCCCGTACCCTGGTGGCACACCTTCTGTCACATCTTGACCCGGATCCCAAGACCAAACACCTGTCAGCATCTGATGGAGGGGGGAAGAATCGAGCTTAGAAGCTCATCCTTTGCATTTTCTATTCCGCCCGATTGCGCACAAAACTAGAGCGCAGCCGGACGGCGCAGGTGAAAACAACGCAGTTGGGCGACCTTCGTGCCTTGGAATTTTTACAGCAACTCTTTCCTTCTCGTCCGATGGCGGACAAAAGAGGGGGGGCCTTAGAATATTTTGACAGCATTTTCTTGTCCTTCCGCCCGAGTGCGCACAAGAAGATGAGCGCAGCCCGACTTCGCTGCGAAGTCGGGCGGCTCAATACTTAGAATTTTTTGATGTCTTCACAATGCCGCCCAAGTGCGCACCGTCTTCAGGGCGCCGCCCGACTTCGCTGCGAAGTCGGGCGGGCCCAACACTTAGTCAATTTTTGTTGTTTTTTCAATGAGGCCGCCCAGTGCGCACCGGATTATGAGCGCAGCCCGACTTCGCTGCGAAGTCGGGCGGCTCAATGACTTAGCCAATTTTGGGCCGTTTATCAATCCCGCCTGTGCGCAAAAGGAGGCAAGCGCAGCCCGACTGCGCTGCGCAGTCGGGCGGATTCCAACACTTAGAAGATTTTTGGGCAAATTTGCCCACTCACAGAAACAACCAGAAACATGAAATAGAAGATGGAGAACCTGAAATTTGATGGCTGAAGAGTAGAAGGGGCATGATGAAGAAAGGGAAAGAAGAAAGAGGGAAGGCAAAGCAGCATCCTTACAAAATTTTCAAGACATGGCACCCCGTGCAAAATGTGGCAACATTCCTGGCGGCTCGCGGGGTGTCGAGCTCGCCTCGATGCAACGAACCAGGCCTTTATCCCTTGGGCACAGAGGCACTCCCGGCCCCTGCATCCTGCTGCTGCTGCTACTAAGCTCCTTGCTTGGGTAGCTGTTCTTCCTCTTGTTCGCTCTCAGCAGTCTCTTCCTCTGTACCTTCCTCTTCCTCTCTCTCTGAGCTTGATTGCTCAGCGCCACTGTCCCCTACCCGCTCACGGACGTGCTCATAAGCAGCCTTAGCTTGATCCCAAGCTGCTTCCTGGAAGGGCTCTAAGTCGTTGATATCCTTCAGCGCCTTTTTGAATGCCGCGACCATATGCACGTCGATGGTGTCGTATCTCTCTCCCAGCTCCTGGAGGCAAGTATTGATTTTACAAAATTTAGACACCATCTGGGTCACCTGTGCCTCTTGGACTGGGTCAGTCCAGCCATCAATCTCGGACGTGTCTGCCTCAAAAACCTGCCAGTCCTGCTTTACTTGCTCCAGAGGCAGAAACTCTCCATCTTTGACAAAGCTCGGGAATCCGAGCGTAGACAATGTGTTAAAGGGGGCCAGGCAGATGTTCTTCTCATGGGTCAACACATCCAGCATCTTTCTGGCAGCCCTAATCTTCTCAGATTTTTCAAAGTAATTTTGCAAGGTAACCCTTGCATCTGCCCAGTCTAGGGCAATCCGTGACATTGGTGGGAATCGGAGGCCCTTGCGCTCATACTCCTCAAGTTTTATCGCCAAGTCTAGCCATTGCCGCGCTTGACGTTCGGCCTCCTCTACCGTAGGCTTACCCTCGGCAGAAACTTCTTGTATCCTGGAGACGAAATCCAGGACGGATAGGGACCTGACAACATTGGCCCTGCAACCTGTCAGCAGGCTAGCCCTCATTTCTTTGATCTTGTCCTTCGAAAAAGCAGCCGCCTGAGACGCCTTCTCTTCTAGCAGTGCCTGAGTCTGCTGGAGCTGATTCTGCAACTGGGCAACATGCACCAACGCTGCTTTCTTATCTTCTGCCAGCTGATCAACTGCTTTTTTCTGGGCTGCCGTCTCCTGCTGGGATGCCGCGAGCTGATCCTTCAACTTTTTACTTCCTCTTGAGCGGACTCCAGCTGCGTAGTCGTCTTGGCCAGATTCTCCTCCAGCTGTCTTGAATCATTCTGAAGCTGATACAACTTCTCCTGGACTTCGAGCCGCTTGACGAGGAGATTGTCAGTTCTTCGACGGATCCCGTTTATTTCGTACTCCTCGCTTATATCATCAAAGCTCTTCTCCTTGATCCGGTGCTCATAGTCCGCCTCGGTCATCTCCCGGAGGGGCTTCTTGACTTTAGGCACCAACTTTTCCGTTCGGAGCACCCTTCTGTCCAAGTCATACTTGGTGCGCTTCACTGGTATGGCAATCTCCTCGGCCCTTCTCTTCTTTACGCCCTGGAGGAAAGCAACAGAACCCCCTGCGGCCTTTGCAGCTAAGGGCTGATCATCCGTGACTTGCATCTGCTTATCCATCAGCTCCAGCTCTGCCAACATGGGGTACGCCGAGGCCAAATCCTGCTGCGGCATCCTCCCTGAAAACAATGAGGCGGGTGGTACACCAGAAGACAAGGCCGCTCTTGAGGGCGACCGGGACCTAGGGGAAGTGGGCGGTTGCTGAGGAGGTGGAGATGGGGTTTGGAAGGAAGTATCGACGGCGGGTGAGCGGCGTGGGGACGGGGAGACTGCCTCAGTGCTAGCCGCGGGAGAGAGACCTAGGGTTTGACCCAGGGTTTGGAAAATATTGGGGTCTTGGGCGAAATGGCCAAAGGAGCGAGGGTTGTGCTGGGACTGCGTGATGGGTGAAGAGGATGAGGCAGCTATAATGTGCCCAGATGCGGAAGATGAGGGCGTAACAACAGGGCTAGCTGGGGTTTGTTGCACAGGGGAAGAGGACGTACCTGCGTGCTCCGCCTGAGCTGGTGCTTGAATGAGTCCCGCGGCCCAAGCCTCTGCCTCTCTCTGAGGACTATCTTCGATCGAGATTATTTCACTTGCAGCCGCACTCGCTCGTGGGGTCACCACTATCTGCTGCGCAACCTCCTTCTTGGGCCGCCTTTCTTTAGTTTTTTGCCCCTTTTTCTTTTCTTCTCTTTTGGAGCGGTTGTTTGCTCGGTGGGAGCAAAGGCGGTTGATACGTCAGGGGCTGGGGTGCCTACGGTGAATTTGTACTTAGGCCTCGTCGGATCTGTGCCCTCTACTGCTGCCTCGCTGGCTGACTTTTCGGGCTCCTTCTCTGTCTGAGGCGACTTTTCAGGCGTTGAGGACAACATTGGGCCCACCTCCTTGCCTTTTGGCGCTTTGCTGCTGGACGACTTTCGAATGGGCAAATGCTGAGGAGGGGGCTTCCTTTTATATCTTTTCCTGGCGCCTAGGGGAACGTAATCTCGGAATACGAACGGCTCCCATTTGCCAGCGTATTTATCATACAAGGTGGAAAACTCATCATCTATGGCCAACGTCTTTTTCTCTGACTTATCGTGCCGCGTGCGACACCTCATCTTCCAACATTCAATGATTTTGTCTTTAGTCCAGCCCAGCTGCGCCACCTTTGCGAGCAGTCTTCGGAAACCAGCTGATCCCGGTTTGTGATCATCGTTGTGCTCGGGATCATAGTCTACTTCGACACAGTAAAAGTCATGCCATGGTGGCCACGACTGCATCTGCTCAATGTGCCATTCTAGGTCTGCCCCTGTCTTATTACACCTTTCTTCCATGATTTCCTCTCGCGGGCAGACGTGCACGAATTTTCCTCTTACCCCGATTGGGTCATATTTCCAGTGTTGCGGCAATTGTACCAGGCCCAAGTTGAGGAGGGTCTGCTCTAGGTAGACATGCTGCCCAATTTCGTGGACCTCAATGTCTCCCCAGGTAAAAGGATACTTGAAGATGTGGCCCCTCTTCTTTCCCTGGCCGAATTCTTCTTCAACGCAGTCCATTTGCCGCACTGCCTCTAGGCCAAAGTGATATTCAGTACAAAAATAGGGCAGCAGGAATGGCTTCCCTTTAAACCCGTAAATTCTGATGATGATGCCCTGGGTCAACCGGAAAGTATCCCCAAATTTGCTCCTTGACAGGTACCTCGTCATAACATGAGGAGGGCGACTCGCCTTGCCATTGAAAAGTGCCAGGGTCATACCCAAAAATTTAAAATTAAAGTCATAATATGACCCTCTCCTATACAACAGTTCTGTCCACTCATATACTGGCAGCGGCGCGCCCTGCTCATCCACTTTCTTAAGCCCGAGGATATTCATCCGGTAATGCATGTGATACAGGCACAACCATACAAGAAATGAGCAGTGCTTGAATTCCGTCGTCTGCTTCTGTTGTATCTTCACCAGACTTGAATGAATGGCGTACGCCACCCAGTCTGCCCAATCGAAATAGATTGGGCGCCTTCCGCTTTTTAGGACATTGGGGTCATACAACTCCCCATGTAAAATACATTCTGCGAGCGCCAGCTGGTACGGGTGCACTTCTGCATCAGTGCCGCAGCCCAGAACCCAGGCAAGAATAGTATAGATATACTTGCTGGTGAAATTTGCCAGGGGTATAGGACCAGACGGCCATCTTGTAGCCGGCAGTGGACACTTCAGCTCCGAATTAAGAAACTCCCTCATCCTTTTGCCTTGGCTGAACCTGCCCGCTTGCTCTTCCAAATTGATCCTCCTGACAATGGCGTTTGGGTCGAATTCGAGCCCTGGCGCGAAAGCTGGCTGTACGCTCTCCTTAAAGAGGGTAAACAACACCCTCCCTTGGCAGTCGCAGACCTGCCGGGTGGCTGGTTTGTAATATGTTGCAATTGACTCGACCAGCTCCGGGCAGTGGTGAACAGGAGGGCACAAGAACCAGTAAAGGTTCGACCTGTAGGCGGCCCCGAGATGGTGTGAGGGCGACACCTTGTCTGCCCATTCCTTGACATTAGGGCGCAGCTTTGTGATACTAATGGAGTAATCGCCGTCTCTGTACTCGGCCAGGCGGTTTATGGGCGGCGGGGGAGGACCTTGCTTCTTGGAGCTTCTCGCCCTGGATTTTCCTCTTTTCTCTTTCGGCGCCTCACTTTCATGAGCGCCCGAGTCGGTCTGCTCCTCAGGTTCCTGCTCTGAATCACTAGGGTCCGCCTGCATGGGCGCTTTCCCTTTGTCTGTACTCGGCCTCTCACTCATGGCGCTGGGAATCAGTAAAAATTACAGCTATAACTGAGTAAAACTTCGCACTTTCTCCTCTTTCACAGCGCAGCTCGAATTCACTTTGGTAATTCTGATGCTCTGAGTAAGTAAGAAGCCTTTTTCTAAAAATGGGGAAAGCAACATTAATGGCGCGAGGGGAATTTAAAGTTTTTTGCCCGAAGTGGGTGAGAAGCGCCGTTATTCCTCGGCGGCCGCGCGTGGGATCTTCTGTTGGAAAGCGCGACTTGTACGTCGTTGGACCCTTGTGCGCTTTTTCATTTATGACATCTGCTTCGAAAATTGCGCAATCATTCCTTAAATTCTTCAAAACTCGTGCTCGTTATGACGTCAAGGGTGCCAACTGGGCACACGCTTCGAGGCATTTAATTTGGGAAGCGTGCTGTGAAACCTTAGGCAAGCTAGCAATTTTCTTAAACTCCCCGACCAAGTGCGCCCAAAAAACGAGCGCAGTCCGACTTCGCACTATGGAAGATGCGCCTTTGGGAGGCCAACACTTAGAAATTTTTCCATCATACACCCTGCCTCTAGGACGCGCCCGTCGGAGTGCGCAAAATTTTGTGTGCGCAGTCGGGCGGCGCAAGGAAAAATTGCGCAGTCGGGCGGGACACTTAGCCATTTTTTCATTTTCTTGCTTTGTTCCCGTCCGGCTGCGCTCAAGATAGGGTGCGCCGTCCGACTTCGCTGCGAAGTCGGGCGGCTTCCCCAACACTTAGAAAAATTTTTGAGCCTTTTCCCACTTGCTCTTGCCTTGGAACCTCCCGACGTCGCACAAACTTAAGGGCGATGCCCGACTTCGCTGCGAAGTCGGGCGACTTTTCCTGCCTTAGCCATTTTTGGGACTGCCATGCACCTTTCTTTTGAGGACGTTCAACTCTCTTTTTTGAATAAAAGCAGGAAACTAACTAAATTGAAAGCAATATTTACATTCAGAAATAAAACTGAACTGCAGGAAATAAAAATATGTACAAGGGGAAAACCTTTGGTAACCTTCAGTGGTAGTAGGCTTTCAGATGAAAGCCATTAACGGGGATCGGGAGGATCCGACCCTCCATGTCTCTTAACACGAATGCATTGAACTGGTTTACTCGGGCGATTTGGTAGGGGCCTTCCCAGAAGGCATCAAACTTGTCATGGTTGCCCGGTTTCGCCTTAAGTGAGTCCCATTTCAGCACTAAGTCTCCAATCTTGAAGACTCGGGCGGTGGTTCCCTTCGCAAACCAGCTCTGGGTGTTCTCGGCGTGCTTGGTAAAAGCCTGATACGCCTTTTCCCTTTCCTCTTCCAATTGCAACAACTGAGCCAGTCGGGCATCCACGGGGTCCCTGTCACCTTTCTCATCTTCTAACAACCAGAGTGCGGGCATTTCTATGTGGGTAGGCAAGACAACCTCTTTGTCGTATACGAGCGCATAAGGGGACGTCTTGATGGACTTCTTGAAAGAGATACGGTCCGCCCATAACGCTCGGTCCAGAAGCAGGTGCCACGACCTCTTGTTCCTTTCCACAGTCTTCTTTATAATCTTCAAGAGATTTTTGTTGGTGGACTCGGCCAGGCCGTTTCCCTGCGGATAGTAGTTTGAAGACATCTTGTGGTAAATGCCATACTTGCTGGTAAACTCAGTGAGTACAGCCCCTGCAAACCCTGGACCATTGTCTGTGACAATTGCCTCTGGAATCCCGAAACGGGTGATGAGGCTCTCTAGGAAACCAATGACCGTCTCTTGGTCAGCATGCTTTGTAGGCGTTGCCTCGGCCCATCGGGTAAAGTAATCTGTGGCTGTTAGGATAAACTTATGCCCCGCCGAAGAGTTGGGCGTTATCGTCCCGATGAAATCCAGACCCCACTGCTGAAATGGAGTCTCAGCTTGAATTGGCTGGAGGGGCAAGGGTGCTTTCCGATTTCTGCCGGCGAACCTCTGGCATTTCTCGCATTTTTGACAGACTGCATGCGCGTCTGTGAAGAGGGTGGGCCAATAATAGCCCGCTCTGATGATTTTTAAGGCCGTAGGCCTTCCTGAATGATGTCCTCCGGGCATCCCAGAATGGAATTCTCCGAGGACCTTCGGCTGATCTGATTCCTTGACGCACCGCAACAGGATGCCGTCAATATTTTTGAAATACAGCCCCTCGGGGCGTAGTATATACTTTAAGGCATTAAGCCTAAACCTCCTTCTTTGTGAGGCATTGAGATGATCTGGACATCTCCCTGTGCTAAAATACCACACAAGATCATTCGTCCAATCACTCTCCTCTGATAAGGAGTTGGCAAGATTGATTTCTGTCATTGGATTCTCCCACTGACAAGCAGAGACTTCGGCTGCAGCACTTCGGGCCAATTCCTGGCATAGAGCCCGACCTCGGATTAACTTTGTTGGTCGTACCTCTATGTCAAACTCTTGGATTTTGGCAATCCATCCTGCCCTCTTGTGACCAGGCTCTCCTTGGATGATGAAATTTCTGACATCCGGGTGTATCACGAAGACAGTTATCCGGCTCTGGGAGACAAAGTGCTTGAACTTTCTCAGGGATCTCATAACTGCATGAACTTGCCGCTCAATAAAATTATACCTTTCTTCGTGCGGCTGGATCACCTGGCTTAGGAATGCTATTGGACGCTCCTCGCCATCATCTCCCTTTTGAGTCAGAACTGCAGCGTAGCTTTCGGGCTCTCCCACCGCGTAAAGGATGAAGTCCTTGGAGTAATCTGGATTTATCAGCACTGGGGCCTGGGCAATCCTGGCCTTGATCTCTTCAAAGGCTTGCTTCCTCTCTTCAGTCCAGATAAATTCAGCATCTTTCTTCAGGAGCTCAGCCATGGGCTTGATTACTTGTGCAAAGTCAGGCACAAACTTCCTTACGAAGTTGATTTGGCCAAAAAATGACTGCAGCCCCTTTTTGTCGACTGGGATGGACAAGCGAAGAAGAGCCTCCGCTCTGTCGGGGTCAACCGCAAGGCCTTTTTCAGAAATAACATGGCCTAGCAGTTTGCCTTCTTTCACCGCAAAGACTGACTTCTTTGGGTTGATGGATATGCCGAATTCGCGACATCTTTCAAATACTTGGCGCAAGTGGGAGGCATGGTCCTCTCTCTTGTGTGAAAACACAGTCATGTCGTCCAAATAGATGACAATGATTTTGTTGAGCAGCTCGCGGAACGCCAAGTCCATAGCCCTTTGAAATGTAGCCCCGACATTGGAAAGACCGAAGGGCATGCGCTGATATGCGAACGTTCCCCATTTGGTGGTGAACGCCGTCTTATGTTGGTCTTCATCTTTCACCCAAATCTGATTATAGCCTGAAAATCCATCCAGGAGAGAGAATCTCTGGGCTCCCGCAACCACGTGAAGGATTTGATCAATCTGAGGGAGTGGGTAATGATCCTTCAATGAAGCCTGGTTAAGATTCCTGAAATCTACGCAGAGACGGATGTCTCCATTCTTCTTCCTCACGGGAACCAGATTTGCGACCCAAGAAGAATGCTTGATAGGATAGATGATTTTTGCTTCCAACATCTTCATGAGCTCGGCTTTCATCATGGCTTCAATTTTCGGATTTACTGCCCTTTGCTTCTGCCTGAAGGGCTTTGCCTGCTCTTCCAGCTCTATGGTGTGCTGGATCATCTCTCTGTCGTACCCTTTCAGGTCTTGGTAGCACCAGGCTACAATATCTGGGTACTCTTTGCATAGAGCTCGGATCTGCTCTAACTCTTCATCGGTGCAATCTGTTCCGACCTTGATCACCTTTCCAGGTTCCAATTCCAGGTCCATGTACTGCTTGGGGTCCACTTTGATCCTGTGGGATATGGCTCTATCATTCTGATCAAAGAGGCTCTCCAGGGTAATCAGTCCTTTTGGGACATGATTATTCTTTAACTGTATTAACCCCTCATACTGCTCGTCATCAGGGTCTCTACCTTCGATTGTACTAGCTTCATGTATCAAAAAGGTGACGATATCCTCGTCACAGTCGAACACCTGCCAGTGGGTGTCCTTGTCAGGCACAAAAGGCCTATAAATAGTACGAACCGGCTTCGGCTTCTGGACAGTGTCATCAGCCGAGACGTACCTGGCTCCAACAGACGCCAGAATGTCAACATGTTTATTCTTTTCACGAGAGATGGCTTTGACATTCAGTGAGTCAAATGACTCCATCAGATCCCAGACACGGTTACGGTACGCCTTGAGGTAGTGCTTCTTGGAGGCGCACTTATTAGTGATCTGGTTGCACACCAGCTCTGAGTCGCCAAAGATCTGCAAATGTTTAATCCCAAGCCTCTCTGCCTTCCTTAAGCCTAAGCACAAGGCTTCATACTCCGCCGCATTGTTAGTGCAACTCCAAGCCAGCCTATAACAATAGTCCTTTTGAATGCCGGATGGTGAGACCAGAAGGACACCTGCCCCGACGCCATTCTTGCATCGGGCACCATCAAAGTACAGCTTCCACAGCTTGTCTGGGGCAGGTCCTACATCCTTCTGAGCAGTCTGGTCAAGCCTCTCAGGCTGAGTGACAGAGTAGCAGCCCAGTTCAGTTTCGATCATGGCATTGAAATTCAACAAAGAGAACTCGTCCTCTACTTGCAGCAGTTCCAGGGTTTCTCCCGCCAAGTCTACTTCTACCAGCTCCTCGGTCGTCAGATGAACCATGTCATTTTGTTGCTCCTCCCCGGGTATCTTCTCGACCAAAAAAGTGGAAGGTTTCTCATTATAAATTTTCAACCTCCTTCCTTTGAAAGGTACCTCCATATGTGAATAGTCCAACGACAAATATCCACCCAGCTTCGCAGTGAACTCCCTTGAGAGACACATGCCGAAGTAGGGTTCCAAGTCAACCACTACGACCTCTTGGATGACCACAATGTCGAGTGCTTTATGCAGCCGGATGGGGATGTCTTTGATGACACCAACTGTCTTCACAGGAGTGCCATCCAACTGTAGCACACCTTGGCTGCTCCTTGTGTATTCCATACCAATTTCTTCGCAGACAGCCCTTGGCATGACAGTAGTCGAAGCACCGGAGTCCACCATGCAGTTATGCACTATGTGACCTTCCATCCGCAAAGATAGATAAAAAGGTGGCGGTCTGTTCTTCCCGGTAGCAGAAGTCGTCAAGGGCTGAGCTAACACAATAGGTTGTGTCGGCTTCCCGTCTTTTACATTCTTCAATGATTCCTGCAACAGGTCTACTTGTCCTGGGAGCTGAAGAGCATCGTACATGCTTATTTTTGCTGGTGTTTTCTTGAGCTCATCGACTATATTATAGGTAGAAGTACCGGCCCCTTCCGCTTCCTTTGCTGGCTCGTACTTGGTGCGGTACTGCTGCGTGGCTTCGACCCTCTGTCTCTTTGTCAGCGACGGGTACCTCAGCTTCTCCTGAGCTTGCTCTTTTGTTTCAGCTGGAGGTTGGGTCGTTGGAGCCTTGACTACGGGAGCCTTGAGCGCCGGGAGCTTCTCTTTGGCAATCGGAGGTAAAGGTGGCTTATCAGGAGCTGCCACAGCAGGCTGCGTCTTCTCCCTTCTTGCATACACCTTTAACGGCTTCATTTGGGCCGGGGTGGCCTCAATCGGCTTTTTGCCCTCTTTGGTTAAGAGGGATACGGGATCTTCTTCAGGGACTGCAAAGTTACCCTCATCATCACGAATCATGTATGCTTCATCCTCTATGGCGCTACCCGCAAGGGTCTGAATATAATGTTGATGCAGCATGCAACTCTCTTCTCCATGGGGGTCGTTGCAAGTAGAGCACCAGTTGACGCGGTCAGAAGTACCAGGCTGAGCATTGCCGGCAGCATTTCTTGCTGGAGGCCTTTGCGCTTGAGCTGCTTGATCTTTTGTTAGCGCAGGAGGAGGGTATGGCCTTCTAGGAACAAACTCCATCTGAGCTTGCTTCTTCTTCATGATTGTCATGTCATTGGAGATTGTATGGTAACCGGAGGCAAGAGCCCGCACCTCCTGAAGGATCTTATTTTGTATATCATTATCGGCAGGCGCTGGCCGGGCTGGCGGAGGTAATGTGGCTAATGGTGGAGGAGCATGAAACGCCGGATATTGAGGGGGAGCGGGGAGTGTTGGATGTTGCGGAGGTGGCGGATTAGGATAATGGATCTGAGGTGGACCGTACGGGTCAATGACTGGCGCAGGATTCCATGGCTGATGGGGGTGATGATTGGATGAGGATGGCGCCCCACCCGAAGCGGGCGGATATTGGGACTGAGGGAAATCCGGGTAGATCGGAGGTTGCATTTTATGAGGGAGCCTGCCTATAGCAATCATGTCCAGTTCTGCCTGCTGAGCAGCCTCATATAATGCAGGAAAAGTGTTGACCCGGGCTAACTTGATAACTAGACAAATGTCCGAGTTGAAAGCTCTCAGGTAATAGTGAGCAGCCTGTCCTGCGGAAGGACGCAGCTCAGGGGGTACTCTTTTCCAGGACCTCGCGAACCTCACGTTAAAGTCTGATATCTCCTCTTGCGGATGGCGTTGAATGCTTTGAAATTGGTGCAACAACGAGGAGGGATCAGCGGACTCATTGAATCCCTTAACTAGCCTTCCAGCTAGTTGGGGCCATCCCGTGATAGTCCCCTCCGGCAAGGATCTCCACCAGTAGAGAAGCTTTCCTCGCAGAGAGAGAGCTAACAGTCGGGTTTTAACACTCTCATTTGTGATAGAGTGCAGCGCAGCCAAGGCCAGAATGTCTTGGATATGCTCATATGTTGTCTTCCCCGTGCCGTCATATGTAGGAATGGATTTTAAGGCAGCAGGCGGAACAACTTCTTGTCCGACTAGAGCAAGGGGCCCTGTGGAATCAACAACCGGGAAGAGGTCATTATCATTCTGCTGATTCTGGGCAGCCATGTCTTCTTCCTCTTCTTCGAGCTGATCAGTGGTGTAGTCAGTATCAGTACTGTCTGAAGTTGTGGGTTGTTCTTCAACTTCGGCCTCCTCAACTTCTTCAACCTCTTCCACTTCAGCTTCTATTTCAGCTTCAGATTCGTGCTCGAACCTATCGTCTTGGTGAGCTTGGTAGTCAGCCAGCCTTACGCGCTCTCCAACAGCGTTGATGTCAATTTCGTAAAAATCAGGTTGTTGTCCTGGATTCCTAGCTCTCCACCTTCTTGTGTGCATGAAGGCGTTTTTGATATTGGACCAGTCTTACAGACTCAGAGAATGTTCAGGTACAACAGAGTCGCCAGGTGTTCTGATTTGACAGCAATGAAGCGAACACCGATGCTTCGATTCTGTTTTGGGGTGGGAAACCTTCGTGTCCCACCGGGCGTGCCAGAGAAACTGTTGGTTACGAATCTGCCACTAGGATAGGATTTTAATCTATTTGCGCCCTAGATTCGCCCAGCAGATTGAAAGGCCGGAAGGAAGGAATGCCTTCCGCGCCAATCTCCGGAGAAGGCCGACTTCCTATGTTTTCTCAATTGGGGGTTTAGCTCAGAGTGCAGGAAAGAAATTATAAAGTACGAAAAGAAACATAAATATGCTTGTTTCGGGTGGGGAAGATAAGCAACACAACAACTAACCAATCACTACTACCAACAACAATCAAAACAAAGTATGTAGCAGAAACTATTAGAGCAATTCTATCCTATGTATCCTTTACGCCATTATTCCAGATATACTTAATCACCAATATCGATATCCAAAAAGCAGAATAACAATAATCAGCAATATAAGCAACATGAGGCAGAAATACTTAATAAAGGCAGCATACAAGATAAACACAACTAATAGAGCCAAATATACTTTGTATTCAAAAGCAAGTGCACAGCTACAGAAGTCCCTTAGCAGTATATCCCCCTTCCACCCTTGTACAATGAAATAAGGCTGCTATTTATAGCGCAATTTTCCCCCCGATTACAATTTGGGCACAAAATCCCAGACCTGACAAAAGCTGGAAAAGCTGACAAAAGCGGCAAAAGCGGTTGATGTTTGACCTCTGCGGACAAGGAATGTACTTGCAGCAAGGTTCACCTGAAAATATGGCAGCCACGTGGCAATCCGGTAGGTGAGAAATCGAGTCAGTTTGAATGGGGGCAGATGCGGTACAATTTGTCAGTTCACGCTCATCTGTCCTGTACCCTGGTGGCACACCTTCTGTCACATCTTGACTCGGATCCCAAGACCGAACACCTGTCAGCATCTGATGGAGGGGAGAAAAACCGAGCTTAGAAGCTCATCTTTTGCATTTTCTATTCCGCCCGACTGCGCACAAAACTGGAGCGCAGTCGGACGGCGCAGGGTGAAAACAACGCAGTTGGGCGGGCCTTCGTGCCTTGGAATCTTTTCAGCAGCTCTTTCCTTCTCGTCCGATGGCGCAGCAAAATAGGAGCGCAGTTGGGCGGGGCAGCGCAGTCGGACGGGGTCCGACACTTAGAATATTTTGACAGCATTTTCCTGTCCTTCCGCCCGAGTGCGCACAAGAAGATGAGCGCAGCCCGACTTCGCTGTGAAGTCGGGTGGCTCAATACTTAGAATATTTTTTGGATGTCTTCACAATCTCGCCCAAGTGCGCATCGTCTTCAGGGCGCCGTCCGACTTCGCTGCGAAGTCGGGTGGGCCCAACACTTAGTCAATTTTTTTTTCCAATGAGGCCGCCCAGGTGCGCACCGGATTATGAGCGCAGCCCGACTTCGCTGCGAAGTCGGGCGGCTCCATGACTTAGCCAATTTTCTGGGCAAAGTTTTATCAATACTGCCCAGGTGCGCAAAAGTAGACAAGCGCAGCCCGACTGCGCTGCGCAGTCGGGCGGATTACAACACTTAGAAGATTTTTGGGCAAATTTGCCCACTCACAGAAACAACCAGAAACATGAAAAAGAAGATGGAGAACCTGAAATTTGATGGCAGAAGAGTAGAAGGGACATGAAGAAGAAAGGGAAAGAAGAAAGAGGGAAGACATGGCACCCCGTGCAAAATGTGGCAACACCTCCAAGTCCATAGGTTGGGATATTGTCCCCACTTGAGATCCTGTACTTGTCACAGTATCTTGCTCAATCTCCACTTGAACCAAGGGCTCAGATGCTTCTCCCAAACCTGCTATCACAAAGTCATATCTAAATCTGGGTGGGCCTGTCTCATCCATATTCTTAGGAGCTATGTTCCTGGCTTTTAAGGCAACATCCACCACCACCATTTCTTATGCCACATCATCAACCCTCTCTTCGCCACATTGATTTTGCTGTTCTCTTTGTTGTACCATGGCTGAATCTACTTTTAGTTGTGCTGTCCAACTCTCCTATGCAGCTTGTTTACCAACTTCCTTGTCAACTCTCCTTGCAGACCCTTCCTTTTGTCGCTTCTCCACTTGCTTCTCCTGTTGTGCAATGATCCTAACTTATGCTTCAATGACCTCTTCTGTAACTTTCTACACAACTTCCTATGTGGTTACTAATGCCACAGGTTTTCCTATAAACATTTGTTTCTTTTGCATAAGTGGAGTTATCTACAACTGCAGATTCTGCTTCTATGACTATACATGTCCTTTTCACTGCATACTGCCTCTTCCTTGTTCAAACTGTTGTGGTTGATGTGACCTTCCACCACTTCCACCACCATGTCCCGAGAGACTCTTATGCTGGGTAGACAAGTTTCGTGGAGATATGATCTTTATTGCTTGCTTCTGAGGATAAGGCTGCTCCCTTGTTGTCTTCTGCTCAGCCTCATTATCTGCACTTTCTGACTTGTCATCCAAAGCATTTGTGTCAAACTCATCCTCTTCTATAGACTTGATAGTGTCCACGACTGATGCAGTGGGTTAATGGTTGTCCACTGGAAGATAGATGGTGTTCCCTCCAGAATTGCAACCAATGGCTCTATCCTAGTTACACAAATCCTCTACATAAATGTGACATCCAACAACATTCCAATGTCTTGAAATGCTATTGAGAAGTTTTTGGTCATCCTCATCATAGAATTATGAATTTGCTCCACTAAATATGATGCCTAGTCATATTTGGCACCATCCATGTTACCTTGCATGTGTTGAACAAGCCACAAGCGCATTTTTGAGGCCTTTTGTTTGCTAGAGAGTCTCAACATTACCACACGTGACGCATTTGAGTTGATCCATATTCATTTGTGCATCTTCAATCCTTTATTGCCATGTTTCGTGAGCTTGTCCACCTCCTCCTTCATCAGATTGGAATACTTATTGACAAACTCCATCAACTTATACAAACAGGCTTCCTCCTTACGGACTGGTGAATTGTTTGGTCTAGGCAAGCCAAACACTGAGCAAAAATCACTTGCATCAAATGTCACCCGTACTTCTTGCTTCCCAACCAATGTTTTACATCTCCTTTGGTCCACATCATATTTCTTCAACATTGGGCGCAAATAGGGCTAAAGAACTTGTAGAAGTTTGGTACCTACATGCTATAATGCATTGAAGCATCATGAAATATCAACTTCAAGGGATTTTCTAGGTGTTCCAACCACCATCTCCTGGCAACTTCTCCCATTGGTGTCGTCCATGTTATTTCATTAAGGGGGATCTATATTCTCCCTTTGCTTTTTCCTTTCATTGGTGACGAGGACTTCTCTTTCTCCTTGCCCTTGCCCTTCCCAGTTCCTTCTTGCATCCTTGGTGGTGAATTCCTCTTAAGTATATGCATTTTAGAACACGATCTTGAACTATCACCTACTCACAAGTGAAAATGGTGGCTATGTTGAGGCACACTCATATATTCATCTCTTTCTCTTTTGGAAGATTGTTGATGTGCACTCCTACTTGCGTGATTCAATGTGCACCTATTGTTTTCGCTTCATAAGATGTCTTCACTTTGGGGCGTTGCATTGTTTATTGCAACCAAATCTAGAAGGTTCTCTCTACAACTCCATATCTTGGTCTTGCTCCTCTTCAATCTAGGGTCTGAATAGTGTTCCTTCCACTCACTTTTGCATGCAAGCTTCCTCAACTTCCATTCTTATTTATGCACTTAAATTTTCTTCACCAATCTATGCCCTCCTTGGACTTGATCTGCAGTAATTGTTTCGAAATCCTCAGACCTGTAGTGTTGACATGCCAAACGTGCACAAATGCATGGCAACACCTCTTGAGGGCATGCCTTAGCTGATGAATCTTCCCAAATGGCTTCATTCTCCTCTCGGCATACTAAATGTTTTTCAAAATCTTTAGTCTCTCTTGGGTTGCTAGGGTTTTTCCTTGGATGGCCTGATTTACCTTCTATACCCTATAAACAATTGCCCCACCCCTTTGGACAACTTGCTTCACTCGATGTACGGCTTCCTCACATCTTCGATGGCTCACCTTCTGGCTTAGATGGCCTCCTTCAATTGGACGACACTCCTCTTGCTTTGGGTGAGTGTTTTCACACTAGCAACTTCCTACCTAAGATAGGCAACCTTCTGCTTTATCCTAACGGTCCTCCCATCCACTTGGATGGCCCAATTATTGTCTCATACAATCAAGTGTCGCCCAATATCCTCTTGATGGCTTGACACAATTCCTCTTCTATCCAATTGCGTCCCTTAGTTCGTATGCTCTCCTTGATGGTTTGAAGCTTTGTTTTGGATTGGTGGGTGCATCCTCCCAATGACTCGACACCCTTTCCTTTCTTTCCCCATGTGCTCCACTTCTCGGATAGCCTTGATGATCGCTTCTCTTTTCCCAATGCTTGTTCATATGCCTTAGATGGCCTTCTCTTGTCCCTATTCTACGTTCAATCACTATGGGACGACCAAGACAACCCTTTGCCAAAAATTGCTTGTTGTAGTCCATCATTCTTCTCCATGGCCTTGAAAAGCAAGAATTCTTCCTGCATTCCCATTGGCAAGCCCTAGAAGGATTGTCTGGGATTTCTCGCAACACTTTCCCTTGCCAATCATCCAAAATGACCTTGCAATCGACAAATCCCCACATTTGGACCAAAATTTCTCCTCTAAGAAGTTTGCCTTGGTTTGAATCGGCCTTTATTTGGTCTTGCACACTGATTTCTTACACTTGTGATTTTTCTCCATTTTCATAGTGAATTTTCTGATTTTCCCCATTTGTACAACGAAAATGTGGTTGATATCTCTAATTTCAACGCCTAGGGATAGGGTTTTGTTTTCTGTTGCCTTTGTTTCTACGGCTCGGCTTCAATTTGCATAGTCATCGGGATTTGAATTTTCAACTGTAGTGAATGATAAATTCTTCATTTTTTCATGCCTTAGCTTCATTCCCATGGTGAAAATTAATTCTGCATTGTTGCTGCTGAATTTTCCTCTCTCAAAAGCCCTATTTTTTCTTTGGTGAAACCCCAGTTTGTACCCTAATTTGGTAACTTTTGTTGTAGACATTACTTCTCTGGAAGGATGTTAGTCTCTAGTACACCAGATGCACTTGGATCTCTCCTATTGCCCCTCTTTCCACCAAGCTGTATTTCTACCATGAGCACTTCTTACAGATACAAGAGGGCAGAATAGTTCCTCCACAATACCTTCAGCAACACACAATGCATAGTCTTCGCATCATTATTGGGCAACTCAGGTTGTGTTCTCACCAACTCCGTATTGAGTCATATCACCATCTTCTGACGCAAGAGCGGATTTGCTTGTTTTCCCCCTTGGGTGAATTTGAAACCCTTCATAACTTTTTTTTTTTTTGTCCCATTTATTATGAGATCCGGGGTAGATTCCATTGCCTTTTTAGGGACAAATCTCAATCTGTTTCTACCTTCTTCAGATACTCGGACCAGCGGTGTCTCACACTCTTTCTTAGGGAGATGACATAAAAGGTCTCCTTTAGATGGATATCACCCTCCTCAAAATCTACTCATCACAACATACTTCACTAGCTCCGACGGACTAGGTGAATCCGGACGGAAACACACCACATCATTCAGTTTGGACGGAAGCAGGATCACTATACAATACACCCACAATTTGTCAGGGTTCCGAACTAGCGCTGTTCAAAGACATATCATGGACTTCTTTAGCTCCAGTACTTCGGCCTTGACTGTTAAGAGAGATTAGTTTCTAGGGGGTTCTTGGAGCTTGCCCCTCCTGAGCTACTCCCTCTCCCCTCCTTCTTCTTGGCATGCAATCCTCTCTTTTGGACTGCAGCCCTTCCCCCCTATGCTCTCTCTTTTCTTTTCCCTTTCTCTTTGGCCTGGTTGTCAGGTTCCATCTTATATTTATCTTAATTCTTTTCTTCGTTGGGCTTTTTAGCCTGCTAATTGGCAATCATTATTGTCCTTCTTATAGTCCCTTGGGTCTTATTTTGGCCCACCACGGACATTAATAATATTTCATTTCATTTCATTTTTAGTTGAGTTGGCTTTGGCTCTAGTTCACTTTTCTCTCATACATCCAAATGAATTGAAGTCAAGTCAAAATATTTTTTTATAACTTCTCTTATGAATAGAGACGCTTCACACTCATGTGCCTAATGACCATTTATGGTAACTAACTCTACAGTTACAGTTTCTTCATCGAAGAGGCTAGATGACCTTTGGTCGATTACTGAAGGAAGGAGATCGATGAGAGGGGCTTATTGGCCAAACGACCTAGCTAGACGACCTCTTCATCTACAACAAGTGAAACAAGATAGGGGCTATCGGGATTGAGAAGGGGAAGGGGCTTATTGACTAGACAACCCATCCAAATGGTTGGATAACCTGGTCCAACAACTTTGTTTTTGGCCCTATTGGCCTAGTTGGCTAAACGGTCTCCTTGGGTGGCATGATGATTTGGGTCAACGATTGTTCTAGGGGTCAAATGACCATCTTGTAAACCTTGTTTGTTTGATGGCTATCCTAGATGAACTTGGGATCTTGGTGGCTATTCCAAACAACCTAGTGGGCCTGACAGCCCTCTCATATGACTCTAAGACCTGGTCGATGCCCCTTATCAGCCAAAATGTCATGATGGTCTTCCTAGACGGCATGGCTAGACGACCCTAGGGGGTGTAGCATGAGTGGCGGTATTCCCAATGATGGGGTGGTGACAAGTTCAAGAACTTTATGGTGTTGTAGTCATGAGATTGAAAACACCATCGTAAAACATAGCTCAAGCTAGTACGATCTTGTTTCAATTGACTTTACAACCCACTTTGTCGTACAACTCCACTAGTTGTACAATGCACTCTATCATACAATCTATCCTGGTGTACAACACAAGTAGTTGTACGATTCACCCTTTCGTACGATCTTGGCCTTGCATAAGTCGATCCCCTTGTACGATCTCTTTATCATACGGTGCAATATAAGGGTATTGGCAATCTTCTCACAGTTTTACGACAATGACTTTGTACGATATCACACACAATGTAATGACCTAATTCTGAAGATTTGACAAACCCTAGCAAAATGCAAAATTTCTTTCCAAACAAAATAAAATCTATTCAAATGAAATTCTGATTTATATATGTCAAATCACAAGATTACATAAAATTCCTCCAGACAACACCCAACAACAACAACTTTGCATTAATTCTGAATATAATGACAATTACATAGACAATACTGAAAATGACTCCAGAAACAACTCACAAAACATCAAATAGTAGATGTGCCCAACATGGAATGAATAGTATTAATTCTGCTCTGATGTAGCCCAGCTGCCAGTCACCAAAGATAACCCTAAGACTACTGCAAAACAGAAATTTCTTCAAGCATGCCAAAATTGGAGTAGAATTACGGAATCCCGCGCGCGCGATATTGGAAATCTGGCTCGACAGGCGAACTTCAAAATGCCATAACTCCTTCGTTTCTTAACGAAACCCTATCGTGTAACCTGTCAAAACAAATGCCACGAAATTCTCTATCTGTTCCTGAAGTCGAATCAACAATCTGAGACTCCCAGAATGGGACGTCCCTCTCCTGAAGGTCTCAAAAGCCAAATCTGATGTCAAATTCTGCTGCAATCTGCTCAATAGCTGATATCCTCAATTCCTGCTCTGAAAATACTGATCAATGAAGCTCCTTAGCAAACCCTGGATGGATTTGCCCCTTAGAGACAAAAGGGTTTTCGTCCTCTGCCTCAACTCCTAGAGGGTTTTCGTCCTCTGAGGAATTCTCTTGCGGGTTTTCGTCCACAAGAGTTCAACTTCTGCAGGGTTTCATCCACAGAAGAATTGCAGATGACCTTTCAGCCACATACAAGAGAGTGAGATCAAATTCTATAACAATGGACGTGTAAAATGAAGCCCAAGTCTCCTTATATAATCCAAAACCCTAATTCTTTGTTGAGGAGCTCTTTTTTAATTTATCTAATAATAATAATATAATAAAATTATATTATTACTCTTAATGCCACGTTCACCCCTTATTCCTCCTTTTTATTATTTTTTATTTATTTTTCACTCATACCATACCAAACTTTAATAAAAATATAATTATTTATAATGCACACCACACCACACCTATGTACAAGGAGAATTCGAAAAATGGGTCATTACAATACATCCCCTCCTGAGATTGCTTGTCCTCAAGCAATCGAACACAAACTTCATTAAGCCAATCCATGGTCATGATCAAGAATGATTCCAGGATCCCAAATTAACCTCAAGAAAATCTTACCATTCTGCCACGGTATTGGTCCAAGGGTGAGTGCAAAAGATAACATCAAAATTGTTCTCCAAAACTGTCCCAAACTTGGTCTCTTGCCAAAGAAGAATGCAAAACTTGTATGCTGCTCCAATAATTCTTCACCAAGCCCGTATAGAAACTTTCCCAAATGTGAACATTCATCCAAGTCAAGTGAGAAACCAACTGATTCTTTGCTGCTCAATTCCAACTGAGTGTAGAATAAATCTGATCTACCCAAAACAGCAATGAAAAAGGTCCGTCCAAACTGCCCAAGAGTGTAAAAACCGAGTGCTATCTTTTCTCCAATGGCTGCACTATACAAGGGTTGAATTGAATTATCAAGGGTGATGAATGAATCCATAAAAAAGTGACTGAAATGTGAGTACGTCAAGTCTGATTCCTTCAATACAGCAGTGAGAAAATCATCTAATCTTGTGCCCTCATCAATTCCTTTAGCCATCTCAAGCATAAATATAACCAACTCATCAATAATGGCGAATGCATCCAAAAAATCAAGACTGGAAATCGAATGCACAGCAATTGTCTTACTCTCATTTCCAATGCTATAGATGAAATCCATTAGTCCATGTATCTTACCCAAGTAAGGAAGGAAATCAAAAGCTTCATCAAGTGTACTTCCTCCCATTAATGCCTTTTTATATATCCTTTTATACTGCTGTTCTATGGTTGAACTGAGTGTATGCATCAAGGGCTGAAACCTATTTATCTTGCCATGTTCAATTTCAAGACAACTACCACTCAAATTTCCATGGGCTGAAAGAGCATCCCCAAAGTCATTCAAGACTGAAAGTGTAATATCCTTCCCAATCTTCCAAAAATCATCAAAACTGAGTGCTTCTACCTTTCCTACTGCTGTGCTATGCATGTGATTGAATAAATCAGCAAAGGAGATGGATGAGTTCATGGAAAAGTGCAACAGGTCTGATTTTTCCAATACAGCAGTGAGAAAATCAATCAAGCATGTCTCCTCCTCATCCCTCTTTATCATATCAAGCATCAATGTGATTAAGGAGATAATAGCAGTGGGTGCATCAACAAAATCAAGATGGAAATTATAATATACAGCAAGTGTACTATCCATCTTTCTAGAGCCACATGTGAGGTCTACTATCCCAGGTAATTCTACCAAGTAAGGGGGGAATCCAAGATTCTCATCAAGTGCAATTTCCTCACATAATGCCAATTCACAAGCCTTCTTATACTGCTGTCCAATGACTGAACTAAATACAATCATCAAGGGCTGAAGTTTATTCCTATGTTCATGCTTAGAACATATAGTGCTTAAATTCTCAATGGCTGAAAATGCATTGCTAAACTCACCCAAAACTGAAAATTTACTTGCTAAATTCACAACACTAGGGTGAATATGAACCATACCTTTCAAAATGAAGAAGTTAGCAATGCCAAAAACCAAACTGCTGTCATAAAACATATACTTCATGAAAAAGATCTCACAGCTGATCCATGAACTCAAATACTGCTGTTTAATTATTTCATACTGTTGTCCTTGATTATTTTGGGGATTGACAACATTATTTACCAACTCACATAATGATAAACCTTTATCTTCACTATCTTCAATGGTGTCCAATTCAAAGACAGGATTATCAATATTCAATGTGACATCCATTTCAAATAAAGGATTTTCCACAACACAATACAAATCATTGCATACCTTTTTATGAGACAAGTCAACAATTGCTGATTGGAATTCTTCTTCTTTAGGCAAGGAAGTTTCTTCATCAAGGCACTCAGGTAGCAAAGTGTTATCATCTTTCCTCTCAACTTCTTTGTCATATGTGATGTCACTACTTTCACTTTCCATATGAATGCTAAAACTAGATGGTGTTGGTTCATGATTACCATGTAAGTCAAAGTTTACCTCATTTATTTCAGCTTCACTTCCAAAACTCACCTCATCCTCAATGCAATGCCTTTGATCATGATCGTTAGATACCAATTTATCTTTATCAATTTCTGTTTTGTCCCCTTTGTTTGGTAGCACATTCTCCTCTGAAGTGTTTGCAAATGATTCAAATTCATGGAGTAAAGACACGGCATCATAATGTCTACTTCCATCATACAAAATTCTAACAATGTTTTCCTGTCCATACTCTTTCCCATATTTTGTAACGACTGAAAGTGTATCATTTTTGTCATCTTTTAAATAAACTGCTATGGGCATTTGAATCACTTGAGTGGCCATGAGTATCTCAGGTTCTCCTCCCCATACACCTGGCTGTCTAATATTCTGTACATAAATGTCAAAATTGCCCTCTACAAACCATTTCATGACTGCTTTTCTTTTTAAGAACTCATCTGCAACCCTTTCTCTTAAATCTTGAGCAAGATCCCTCAAAGTATTGTTATTTGGATATGGTTCATTTCTTTGCAAACAAAGTCCAAAAGCAATGGCCCTGAATAAGCAATTTCCATCACCTATCATTTCTGTAACTATAATATCATCATAATCCTCAAATTTCTTACCTTCCTTATTTTTCCTACATACATGCTCCATACTCCAAGATTCTTCACACTTGAAACAACGTTGCTCCTTTCTCAACTGGTTCTTGCTCTTGTGTTGATGTTCTGAAATCTGTAATTCTTTAGTAACTTTTTGTTGTGTGTTCCTTTTATCCTTCCTCTGAACAATAGGTGTTTCTTTCACAATCTCATTTTTATTTGCACCCTTATTACCTTCATTTCTTGTGACTTCATGAGATCTAGACTTTGGTGGAGATCTAGATTTTGGTGGGGAGCCTCCTTTACTTACTTTGCCATGTAATTCCAAATAGCTTCTGAAAGAGAGAGCCTTTCTGAATTCCATAGATTTTCTTTGGTACCTGTCATACAAGGCATCAATTTCTGGAATCCCACTATTCAAGGGCTGAAATTGCTCCTCTGGCCTTTGGTTTTCATTTTGGAATGTTTGAGAAATTGAGTTTCCTTTCTGATGTGTTTGTAGTGAAGACTTTTCGTTTTGTTTTGCTGGTGAATTTGCATACCCATGATCATGTGTAGTTCCCTTGTAAGATGAATTTTTGCGATTTTGGGGAGAGGTGTTTGTTGCTACCTCCCTTAGTAATTCCAACATTTCACCAAATGTTCTTTCCACTTTATTTCTCCTGTCACCCATTGCTACAAAAGCCTCTTCTGAAAACCAGATCTACTGAAAATCTGCCACACCCAAAATCTGAAAACCTGAAGATCTGAAAACCCTAATTTTTGCAATACCCAAGAGCTGAAATTTCTGAATTTGAGATACCCAAAAGCTGAAATCACAAAATCTGTAATACCCAGAAAATTCTCTCCACAAATCCTGACTCAAAATTTATTTCTGGCTAAATCTCCGCACAGGCTGGCAAGATCTTAGCTCTGATACCATTGTAATGACCTAATTCTGAAGATTTGACAAACCCTAGCAAAATGCAAAATTTCTTTCCAAACAAAATAAAATCTATTCAAATGAAATTCTGATTTATATATGTCAAATCACAAGATTACATAAAATTCCTCCAGACAACACCCAACAACAACAACTTTGCATTAATTCTGAATATAATGACAATTACATAGACAATACTGAAAATGACTCCAGAAACAACTCACAAAACATCAAATAGTAAATGTGCCCAACATGGAATGAATAGTATTAATTCTGATCTGATGTAGCCCAGCTGCCAGTCACCAAAGATAACTCTAAGACTACTGCAAAACAGAAATTTCTTCAAGCATGCCAAAATTGGAGTAGAATTACGGAATCCCGCGCGCGCGATATTGGAAATCTGGCTCGACAGGCGAACTTCAAAATGCCATAACTCCTTCGTTTCTTAACGAAACCCTATCATGTAACTGTTGTCACATTTTTGCACGGGGTGCAATGTCTTCAATGTTGTTTTGTAACAGTGCTGCTCTTCTTTTCCTCCTTCCGTTTTTCTCGCTTCTCTCCCTTTCCTTTTCTTTCCCATTCTCTTTCTCTCCCCCCTTTTTCCATGGAGTTCCCCAGTTGATTTTCCAGCTTTCCAAGCAGGTCTATCTGAAATTGGCTAAGTCTGGGTGCGAAGTTCGCACTTCGCCCGCTTTGGTGCGAGTTCGCACTTCGCCCGCTTTGGTGCGAGTGCGCACTTCGCCCGCTTTGGTGCGAGGTCGCGTTTGGTGCGAAGTTCGCACTTCGCCCCACCTCCTGGGCGCACCTTGCACTGGCAGACTGACAGGTCAATGCAGAAAAAAGGTAAAATGCCGGAGCAGGTCCATATGGCGGCAGACACCGGTGTTCGCTCGTGCGCAGCTTCGACTTCTCAACGGAGCGGGAATGCGCCTTGACGAGTGTACGTAGGGGAACAAACCCGGAATTTGACCAAGGCTTGAAGGCCTTCCCCGACTGCACTGATTTTTGCACGCATCCCAAGGAGCCCCGATCCCAAGCAAAGATGGATAGACCGCCCTCTAAGGCAGGCATGTGTCACACGGCATAACCCATCATCGACAAGTGTCCAGCCTTCGGGATTTGAACCAAGACCGCCGACCAAAAGGGATAAGCATGGGCTGCCCGCACCGCCCGCGTTAATAGCCACATTCAAAGCTGATCCGAGGTTTCACCCGCTCCAGCCTACTAGCAAGCCTCGCCGACTTGAAGAATTACCCAAAGACTCCGCCACGTAGCTGTCCGTATTCCAGGAAGACCATGTCGCGGGTACAGCCTCGACCCGACAAAAGGTCAGCATTTGCAGCTCTTTCGCCGCTTCGTCACCTCATGTTTGATCGGGACTCGTGCCCATTAATGTAATCGTGGGACTCGGGCTATAAAAGCCCATCTCGAAATTCATTGTAAAGGGTGGAAGGGGAATGTTTGTTAGGGAACTACCGTGCTTATCGTAATCGTGCTTCCGCTTATGAATACAATCTGTATGCCCGGTTCTCGTTTCTACTATCTTTATTCTTTTATGTATGTCTTTCATTATATGCCTTAGGCCCACCTGTGTCGCTGCTCGTTAATTCACTTTGGCATTTGGCGATCAGGTTCCTCTAGCATTGCTTGCTTAAAGCACCTTCCGTACTTCATTATTTAAAGCATTCATTATAAATTTGGTAGCAGCTCCATCGGCTGTGTGTGACGTTGTCGGCCCGTATCCGGTGATTGATGCGATCCCCTCGCCGTTAGTTCCTTGTAGGGAATGTTTGCTAGGGAGCCATTGAAGCCGTGCGGTTAAACTCTCTACCTAACACATATACCGGCTCGACATCTCTAGGTTTACTTTCTACCCCCGTCGCTGTATGTATCCGGTGATTGATACGATCCCCCGCCGTTAGTTCCTTGTAGGGAATGTTTGCTAGGGAGCTATTGAAGCCGTGCATACGCCGCCGGTGTATCGGAAGTACGCCTAGGTTTTGCGCTCCTTGTCATGCTCCGTGTTTGTATGCAGTAGTAGCGGTGATTGGTGTGTTCCCGCATCGTTAGTTCCCCCCCACCAACCTTTGGACATATTTGTATCTCTTTCCGTACATTTGTCTCTTTCCGTTCCTTTATTTCTTTCCCTCGCTCCCTTTAGCTTAAATCAAGCCCCCCAAAAGGAGCCGGCCTTCTCCGGAGATTGGCTCTAAGGCATCTCTTCCTTCCGGCCTTTCATGCTGGTGGGCGAATCTGGGCGCATTAACCAAAAATCCTTTCCTCATGGCAGATTCGTAACCAACAGTTGCTCTGGCACGCCCGGTGGGACGCTTGTCCCACGATTTAAAGAAAGAGTACCCATCCAGCTTCCACCTAGCGCAACAGCTTTCTCGCCACGCTTGGCGGAACACGGGTCCCACATCTGACGAGAGATTTTCTCGATCGCCTCCACCGGCGCCGACAGCTTCCCGAGCTCTTGGTGAGACAAGGAAGTTTCTCACCCCCGACGTAATCGAAGCACCGTGTGTTCGCTTCATTGCTGTTCCAAATCCGAACACCCGGCGACTCGCACGAACAAATCCTCTCGAGTCTAGAAGACCGGTCCGGTCACCTTCATGCACACGAGAAGGTGGCGAACAAGAAATCCGAGAAGCCCGCCCGAGTTCTACGAACTAGACATCCACGCCGAGGCGAGATACCCAGCCGGGCTGATCCGCGAGCTCATTTCGACGAAGCCGAAGCTGAGGTCGGAAGAGCCGAGTACGAAGTAGAAGAGGCCGAGGAAGAGGAAAATCCTCTATCCTCGGAAAGTACCGATACCGAGTACACAACCGACGGCGGAGAAGAGGAAGAAATGGCTGATCAACAACCGAATGACGATGATCTCTTCCCGGCGGTGGACTCCACAGTGGCCTTTGGCCCCGATCGGTCGGCAAGCCGTGCCCCCCGCCGCTTTAAAGTCTATTCCCACATACGACGGCTACGGTAAGACGGCGTACGAGCACATCCAGGACATCCTTGCCCTGGCCGCACCGCATACCATCACCGATGAAAGTGTGAAGACCCGTCCGTCGGCCCTTTCCCCGAGGGGAAAGCTTCTCTACCGGTGGAGATCGCCGCCGTAGGGATCCATCACCGGGTGGCCCCGCCTTGCCAGGAGGCTCGTAAAAGGATGCAACGAGTCCGCTGATCCTACCTCTCTACTGCATCAGCTCCAAGCAATCCAGAGGCATCCTCAAGAGGAGGTGTCTGATTTTAACATTAGGTTTGCGAGATCCTGGAAACGGGTACCTCGCGAACTTCGGCCTTCAGCCGGCATGGCTGCTCACTACTATCTGAGGTCCTTCAACTCAGACATATGCCTGCTTCTGAAGATCGCCCGAATTGACGAGTTCCCTGCACTGTACGAAGCTGCCCAGCAAGCTGAAGCTGACATTATCTCCATCGGCAGGCTTCCGTCCGTAGTGCAGGAGCCGATTCATCCCGACTTTCCAAGATCGCAGTATCCTTCTGCTTCTGGTGGTGTGCCGTCTACTTCGTGGCAGCAGCCCCGACCGCAGTGGGAATCCGGCGCCGGTCGTAACTCAATACGGCCCGCCTCACTTGCATTACCCTCATCCGCCTCCTCCCGCTCCGCATTTTCCAGCGCTTCCTCGCTCCCCGCAGATGCGTCTTATTCTAACCCTCCTCCATTGGCCGCTTTGCCTCCACCGGCACGACTTGCCGCCTCCCGACAGCAGAGATCCGTAACACGATTCTACAAGAAGTGCGGGCTTTGGCCTCCGGATATCATGCCATGTCCAATGACATGACAGCTATGAAAAAGAAGCATGCCCAAATGGACTTTGCTCCTAGAAGGCCGTATGCGCCGCCGGCATTGACAAAAGATAAAGCCCCATAAAACCAACCGCAGAGGCGTCCGCCTCCGAGAAATGCCGCTATAGATGACCCACCCGGTCCTCCCCGACCAGTGTCAACCGGTGCACTACTTGCAATGACCCGCATTCGGAGGAAGATTGCACTTTGCACCAAGGACTACATCCGCACCTTGGCCGGCAAGCACTATAGAAGATGATGAGCCGTACATGATCTTGGACGGTGAGGCCAATTTTGCCCTCGCCGGAAGAGAACCCAGTGACGCCCGCCAAGGAAGAAAAGAAAGCTGCGGACACGGCTAAACCTTTGCAGGTATACACGAGAAGAGAAAGACCGCAGCCCAATGGGCTGCCACCGTACAAGCGGCTGTGGCCTTACACAGCCCAGGAGAAGGCATCCAAAGATAAAGCTCCCGCTAAACCTTCTCCAGCAAAGACCGTCGCTGCTCCAGCTAAGCCTCCAAAGAAAGGCCCCAACTCCCGCTAAGCTCCCCGTACTTCAGCCCCCACCGAAACCAAAGAACAAGCCCGAGAGAAGTCGAAGTACCCGTCTCTCGACCAAGAGACAACGAGTTGAGGCCACCCAACAAGCATCGGACCAAGTATGAACCGGCTAAACCAAGCAGAAGGAGCTAGTACCTCGGGCTACAAGATTGTAGACGAGTTAAAGAAGACTCCCGCCGAATCAGCATGTACGATGCCCTTCTCGCTTCTGTGCCGGTAGATCTCGCCGCAAGAATCACTAAAAAACATGAAGAACGGCAAGCAGATGCAGCCTGCTGTCCTGGTTCAACCTTTGACAGTCTCCACCACTGGGAAGAACAGACCGCCACCCTTTTATCTGTCTTTGCGGATGCAAGGGCACATAGTTCACAACTGCATGGTGGATTCTCGGTGCTTCCTCGACCGTGATGCCGAAGGCCGTCTCGCGATGAGATCGGGATGGAATACACGCGGAGCAGCCAAGGTGTGCTCGCAATTAGACGGCACCCTCGTCAAGACAGCTTGGTGTCATAAAGGACATCCCTATCCGGCCGCACAAAGCTCTCGACATTGTGGTCATCCAAGAGGTCGTGATTGTTGACCCGGAGCCTTACTTCGGCATGTGTCTCTCTCGGGAGTTCACCGCGGGTTGGGCGGGTACTGTCTCTAGACTACTCGCACATGGAAGTGCCCTTCAAAGGAAGGAGACTGAAAATTTTCAATGAGAAGCCTTCCCCTTTTCTAGTAGACAAGATACCCGGCGGAGAGATGGACTGCATGGTCCAGTTGTCAGAAGAAGAACTGGTGACAGTAGAACTGACCGAGCAAGCTCTCGAAGTGCTACAGCTAGAAGACGAGTTCTCGTTGCGGGATTTTAATGCCGTAATCGGGACAGAGCAGGGCTGTTATTCCATTAAGCAGCCCGAGGAGCTTGACGTGTCCGTTGCGAAGGAGGTAGGACCTGCACCCGAAGAGCTGTGGAAGCTTTTCTTTGACGGCGCCCGTTGCAAGAATGGCGCCGGTGCAGGGGTCCTCCTGGTTTCTCCAACCGGAGTCCAGAGGGACTATGCCTACAGCCGGCTCGGAGCCGTACTAACACCCGGCGGAATACGAAGCCCTGTGCTTAGGTCTGCGAAAGGCGGAAAGGCTCGGAATCAAGCATCTCCAAATTTTCGGAGATTCAGAGTTAGTGTGTCATCAAGTTACGAATAAATGCGCGTCTAAGCATCACTATCTTAGAGCGTACCGCAATCGGGTCTGGGACCTGATGGAATCGTTTGACTCATTGAACGTTAAGGCAATATCGCGTGAGAGAAACAAGCACGCGGATATTCTGGCGTCTGTTGGAGCCGTGCACGTTCCGGCCGAAGACGTCGTCCGTAAACCGAAGCCGGTCCGCACCATTTACAGTGCCTTCGTGCTCGATAGGGATACCTTCCGCAGTGTATTCAGCCGTGACGAGGAGATCGTCACATTCCCGGTTAACGAAGTGTGTGTAATCGAAGGTAGAGACCCCGATGACGAGCAATATGAGGGGTTGATACGAGCTACGGAATAATCACGTCCCAAAAGGACCGATTACATTAGAAAGTCTCTTTGATCGGAATGACAGAGCAATATCCCACAGGATCAAAGTAGACCCGAGGCAGTATGCTGACTCGGAGCTCGAACCTGATAAAACCATCAAGGTCGGAACAGACTGCACGTCGGAGGAGCGGGTGCAGATTAGATCACTGTGCCAGGAGTTCCCCGACATCGTGGCCTGGTGCTACGAAGATTTGAGGGGGTATGACAGATCTGTCATCCAACATACCATCGAGCTAGAGGATGGCGCCAAGCCGTTCCGACAAAAGCAAAGGGCCGTAAATCCAAAGGTTGAGGCCATGATGAAGACCGAGCTCTTGAAGATGCTGGAGGCCAAGATCATCTACCCCATCAAACATTCATCCTGGGTCGCGAATCTGGTGCCCGTGAGGAAAAAGAATGGCGACATACGTCTCTGTGTCGACTTCAGAAACCTAAATCAGGCTTTCCTCCGGGACCACTATCCGCTTCCCCAAATCGACCAAATTTTGCATATCGTTGCTGGAGCCCACAGATTTTCACTTTTAGATGGATTTTCCGGCTACAACCGGATTTGGGTTAAAGACGAAGACCAAGGATAAGACGGCGTTTACCACGAAGTGGGGGACGTTCGCCTATCGCCGCATGCCGTTTGGCTTATCCAATGCCGGTGCCACGTTCCAAAGGGCCATGGACTCGGCCTTCCGAGAGCCGCTCAACAAGATTATTGTCATCTATCTTGATGACATGACCGTTTTCTCTCACCGACGAGAAGATCATGTTTCGCACCTGCGGCAGATATTTGAAAGTTGTCGAGAATTCGGCATCTCTATAAACCCGAAGAAGTCTGTCTTCGCGGTAAAGGAAGGAAAGCTGCTGGGACATGTCATCTCCGAGGAAGGCCTCGCCATTGACCCTGACAGAGCACAAGCCCTCGTTCGCTTGCCAGCCCCCACTGATAAAAAAGGTCTGCAGTCCTTCTTCGGTCAGATTAACTTCGTGCGGAAGTTCATTCCGGACTTCGCACAGGTGATCAAGCCTATGGCCGAACTGTTGAAGAAAGATACACCTTACGAATGGACTGATGAGAGAGAGCAAGCTTTCGAGGAAATCAAGGCTCGAATTGCGCAAGCTCCGGTGTTGACAAACCCGGACTACTCCAAGGACTTCATCCCGTATGCAAGTGGGAGAACGCGAAAGTTACGCCGCAGTCCTGACTCAGAAGGGAGACGACGGTGAGGAGCGCCCCATTGCGTTCCTAAGCCAAGTGATTCTGCCACACGAAGAGAAGTACAATTTTATAGAGCGGCAGGTCCATGCGGTCATGAAGTCCCTTCGAAAGCTCAGGCACTTTGTCTCCCAAAGTAAGACCACCGTCTTTGTGATTCACCCCGATGTTCGCAGCTTCATCTTGCAAGGGGAACCGGGTCACAAGAGAGCGGGATGGATTGCCAAGATCCAGGAGTTTGACATCGAAGCACGGCCCACCAAGCTTATCGTAGGCCGAGCCTTGTGTCGTGAATTGGCCCGAAGCGCCGTAGCCGGCATCTCCGCATGTAAGTGGGAGGACACAGCGACACGCATCTACCTAGCCAACTCCTTATCGGAGGGGAGTGATTGGACAAATGAACTGGTGAGATACTTCTACACCGGAAGATGTCCTGATCACCTGAACGCCTCACAACGAAGGAGATTTCGGCTAGGTGCACTAAGGTACACTCTTCGCCCCGAGGGGCTTTACTTCAAAAACATTGACGGCATCCCCGTTGCGGTGCGTCATAAAATCCGACCAGCCTAGGATCCTCGGAGACTTTCATTCCGGGATGCCTGGGGGTCACCATTCTTCAAGGCCAACGGCCTTAAAAATAATAAGGGCTGGATACTATTGGCCCACTCTGTTCGCAGATGCGTATGCGGTCCGTGCCAAGTGTGATCAATGCCAGAGGTATGCCGGCCGAAACGTAAAAGCACCCCCGCCCCTTCAATCGATTCAAGCCGAAGCTCCGCTCCAAGGAATGGGGTCCGGACTTCATTGGGGTGATTTCTCCTAACTCCTCCGCCGGCCACAAGTTTATTCTCACAGCTACCGACTATTTCACACGGTGGACGGAGGCGATCCCGACCAAGAACGCCGACCAAGAAACGGTCATCAGGTTCATTGAGAGCCTGATTACCCGCTTCGGGGTTCCAGAGTCGATTGTGACAGACAACGGTCCGGGATTTGTAGGCGCTGTACTCACGGAGTACACCAGCGGCCTTGGCATCTATCACAAGATGTCTTCTAATTACTACCCGCAGGGGAATGGCCTTGCCGAGTCTACTAACAAGAACCTCCCCGAAAATTCTCCTGAGGACCATTGAAAAAAATAAGCGGACTTGGCACTTGCTCCTCGAACCGGGCGCTATGGGCGGACAGAGTTGCGTTCAAGAAATCCCTCAAGACGTCCCCCTATGCGCTCGTCTATGGCAAGCAAGCCGTTATGCCATCACACATTGAAATCCCCGCCCTGTGGATGATTGACGAAGACAGGAGCAGCGGAGACCCGGTAGACGACAGGTTGTGCCAACTCCTGCAGTTGGAAGAAGACAGAGAAAGTGCATACCAGGCCTTCGCCGATCACATTGCAGCCACTAAAGGCTGGTTTGCCAAAGGCACCACTGCCCGAGTTTTCGAAGTCGGGGACCTGGTGCTGAAGTGGGACTCATACAAGGCAAAACCGGGTAATCATGGAAAATTTGATGCTCTTGGGGAGGGCCCTTATCAGATTGCCCGGTGAATCAGCTCAATGCCTACATACTTTCGGATATGGAGGGTCAGCTCCTCCCCATCCCCCGTCAACGGGTTCCACTTGAAGCTTTATCGCCGTTGAAGGCGCCCGAGTGGCCCTTCCCTGTAAAAATTTTGCCTTGTGTTTTTATTTTTCCCCGCATGTATAGTTTCCAGTTTTAGCATTCAGTTTATTTTTCCTTCTTTGAGCTTAAATGCGGCATGGGAGAGAAAGACAGACTTCGCAACGAAGTCTATCGCTGCCCCGCAGGAGGGGCGAAGTTCGGCTATGCAGAAAAAGAAAGGAGAAAAAAGAGCAGAAATCGACTAAGTGTTGACCGAAGTCCGACTTCGCAGTGAAGCCTGACTTCGGCCCAGCCGAATTGCGAAGTTTGTCCGAGAAAAGCTGAAGCAGACTAAAGTCCGCACTGCGCAACCCTTCGTGCGAAGTACGCACTACGCGCAAAGTTTGTGCGAAGTACGAACTTCGCACCGAAGTCCGACTTCGGCCAGCGCCCGTGGAGGCGCGCCGCGCTCAACACTTGGGCGAAGTGCGAACTCGCGCGGTTCGCACTTCGCATCAAGTTTCGGCCGAAGTCCGAACAAAGCGGCCGCGCCGTGCGAAGTTCATCTAAAAATGAAAGGCGGCACAAACCCAGATCGCGCCCAAACCTTGGGCGCAGCTAAAAACAGAGGTAGAATAGCTTAGCACGCGTCGCGCGAAGTTCAGTACTTCGCCCTTTGGTGCGAGTTCAGTACTTCCTCGAAATTGGGAGTCCGACTTCGCCGGCGAGGTCGGGCCGTGCCCAACTTCGGCGAAGTCCGGCTGCGCCTAGTTTTCCGGCCGCATTGGGACGCGGTTTAAAGAATAATAAAAAATTCAAAACCCCAAGTCAGGCCCAAGGCGCGTTTGCACTTGTTTTAATGTGGGTTTCCGCACCGAAGGTTTTGTCTTGATCGGCGTGCCCAAGTGGTGGCAGCAACGTCACCCATGGTGCAGTCCCCAACGCCGAGTTAATGATTGCGCGTTTTTCAAGCGAAAACGCAACTAAAAAGCAAGGCACGGCCGCCGGGCGCGTCTTTTCCTAAACGTTCTCCTGCGCGGCCACCAAGGGTTTTAACTCAGCCGACCTACCCCTCCCGCGTTGCATTAATGACGCTGTTTTTATCTAGAAAAGGGGGTCAAAATCATGCCAACATTCCAGATTGCAGAGATTATTCCTCGGAAAGTGCTAATTATTCTTCTGATAGCGAAATTTGTTGCAGACAGACTCGAACTCGTCATTATTGCCGACTCGGAGAGATGGACAAGGGAAAATGCTCGTGTCGGCGCAGCTCCAGTGAAGCAGACGAACTGAGCGATTTGCCGCGGCCAGAGTTTTCAAAGGCGATCCTCCGCCACAGAAAAAGTCAAAGGCCCGGACGAAGAAGGTACAACGTGGGCAATCCCCACCACCTCCGGTGAATTACCTGGCGAGATATGTGGACGGCTCGTTTTCCATGAGCCTAACTCAGCCGAGAGCGAATGTGGAGAGTCGGGTCGACAAGGTTTCGCCCTCCCATCATTTTGGAGCGGCGTACAAATCAAACCTCTTCGTATTCATGTGCCCTCCCGTCCACCAATGCCCGGAGCCGATAGACTTAATTGTCGTACACTATAAACCAGCTTCCCGGCAATCTGCAGCTCCAGCTGGCAAACCCTTGTTCGCGACTGCGCAGGAGATCGTGCAGCCGCCTTTCGCCCTGTGGCTGGAGTACGACTCCGGCACCATCCTCGTAAAAATCAATTTGGGCGAACAAGCGGGACGTTTCACGCACACCAAGCGAATGAGGGATTTCCTCAATTCGTAGCCGAGCGCCCGCTTCCAGCCGGACAATGGCCGACCGGCCCCATGCCTTTGGTAAAATTTCGTAGCAAATATCTATATACCATCTTGGCATGGATCCTCGGTCGCGACTCCGATGAGCCGGTACACCTGCACTCACCGGCGCCGTGCAATGCCTCCCGTGTGGAGAATCTTACGAACCAGCGGCGCAGTGGAGCGGAAAACGCCCCATCTCTTTCGATCGGGCAGACCGGTCGGCTTACGCCATTCATTCCATCCGTCGAAGATCCGTAAGCGCCAACCAACCAATTTTCGTTTCGCTCCGTTCGGTCTGGCTTTGTTTGTACCATCTGCACCCCCAAATGCCGATCCTGAACTTGAAGAAGGTTAACGAGAAGGGAGAACCCCAGCCCGTCTATAACTGGACGGATGACTTATACCGGAAAGGGTCCTACTACAAGTTCAACTTCAACTTTCTGGGATTCGTCATGTCATCTTCATCGAAAGTGAAATCCCCCGTCCCCCGAGAGAAATGACGAGTGCTTTGATAAATCGAAGCTCGGGGACGTTTCGACCGACGCAGGGATTGTGATCGGAATCTACGGATTCAAGGGCAAACCCTATTTGCTGCCCTATTGGTGCTCGGAGCATCTGTTCGGGATGGAAGTTGCCCGACATATGGACTATGTGGAAGAAGAGTTTGGCCTAGGGAAGAAAAGAGGACAGATTTTTCAATATCCTCTTTCCCGGGCCAATGTTGAGATTATCGAGGTAGGACAACATGTCTACCTAGAGCAAGCGCTGTCCCGGATTGGCCTGGTTTTATGCCGCAGTCACTGGAAGTATGACCCTCATGGGATAAGGGGAAAGTTTGCACATCCGTGCCCCCGGACATAACCGAAGATAGATGCGACGTGGTCCATGTGGACCTTGACTCGGGAGATTGAATTAATGGAAGCTTCTCCCCTTGGCAGGATTTCTCACCGCGAGGAGGTGACATATGACCCCAAGAGAAACCGGGACCATCACTTCTCATCTCCAGTGGTTCAAAAATTTCTGTCCAAGATTGCAGTGCCTTAACCGGTCTAAAGAAAAGATTATTGAATGCTCGGAAAATGAGATGCCGCACGCAAAGACGATAAATCCACAAGGAGAAACCCGGCCGTAGATGACGACTTCTCGGTTCTCTATGACCAAGATCATGACAACTCGGCGGCCGTTCGCATATCAAGGTTACGTTCCCCGAGGCCCCTTTGAGGATTATAAAAGTGGGTCTCCTCCCAAACAAGCTTGTACACTTCGGCAATCGCCGCCGCCGCCCAGCAAGTACCCAGGCCGATCCAATGCAGTTCGTGGCTCCTAAGACGGCGCCTGAAAAGGCGAAAAGTTAGCCGAGGCAGCGCCCGAGGCACTTCCTCAGGCAAGAAAAGCACCAACACCGCCAGAACGCAGACCGGTTGCGGCAGACCTTCCGCAAGTCAAACCCCGCACAAGTTTACCGTGGGAGCATCGGCGTCGCCGCACTCGCTTCTGCCTCCTTCCCCCGATCCGACAGCTTGTTCCAGAAGAAAAGAAGCGGAGGAGAGTTGAGAAAATCAGGCGACCTAGCCTGATAGTGCAGCAGCCAGTCGCAGAGCCGCAGCCGCGTCCTGCCGCCGCAGAGGCAGTTCCTTTGGGCAGTCCCAAGCCAGCCGCCGAGACAATAAGAGAAGACATTCACCCAGCATCGGCTCGAGCGGAGCCCGCAGGTACGTTTGCTGTCCCTGTCTCTCTAGTCTCACCCGCTCTACTTCTACTCGCCCCCGCTCAATCCGGGCGAGCCATGACCACATCCTCCCCCCCGTCTCCGCGTCCTTCTAGCGGTCCCCATTCTTTCGACTCGCCTTGCTCGTAACCCTAACGTCTCTCTTCTCTCGAGCACAACTCCAAACCCTTCGCCCGAGGTTAGTGCCGAGGCTGTCCATTCACCATCACATCCTCCGCCTCGCCCGCTTCAAACCCTCACAATGGTCGCCTCTCTCCCATTTCTCGTTTCCCGGCCGCCCCCACAAGCGACCGATTCTTCCAAGGTCCGTCCGGTTCCTCCCCGATCCCATCCCCGCAGGAGAGACGTCTCCAGCAGATCCCTAGGGCCGGGGGAACCAGATTTTATGGACGACCTCCGTAACTCGTATGACTTGCCCCCGGCAACGAGAGCCGTAGAGTATTCTCGTCTCTTTCCGCCAAGACCCGAAGCGGAGGAGACATGAAGAGATAGCCACCCCCGCAAAACGCGCAAAGTATGATTTCGGAAGGAGAGTGATTACAACGGAGAAAATAATCCCAATAGTGAAGAAGCCTCTCCGAGAAATGACTAAGGCGGACTACGTGCTCCATACAAAGGAGAAAAGCTTTGACGACATTGATAAACAAGATGAGATTCGTACGATCATGCGCAAAGTCGACAATCTCTTTGTCAAGAGTCCTGGAGGAGCAGGAAGAACTTTTGCGTTGCAGACAAAGTAAGGCAACTTGAAGAGGACCTATCTAGGTCCACCGAGCAGCCGGAAGCGGCGCGGCGAGAAACAGATGAATTCAAAGCCCACCTAGCCGCTTCTCAAAGAACAAAGCCGCAACCGAAAAGAAAGCAGCCTCTGAGCAGATTTCTCAGCTCCAGGAGTCTTTGAAGCAGGCACAGTCGCAGCTTGCAGAAAAAACATCTCAAGCGGCCGTCTTTTCAAAGACAAAAGTTAAGGAAATGAGGGCTGGTTTGCTGAGGGAATGCAAGCCCCATACCTTTAAGGCGATGGCAGTCCTGGACTTCGCATCCAGGATTCAAGAAGTTTCCGCCTGTGGAAAGCCTCGTGGTAGAGGAGGCCGAGCGCCGTGCAAAGCAATGGCCGGACTCGGCGATAAACCTTCAGAGCGCGAGCGCGACGGCGTCCTTTTTTCCCCCGTGTCCTCATTCGCCGCAGATGGGCAGGTGCAAGGGTGACCTTGCACAAATATTTTAGAAAAGTTGAAGAGGTGAGAGGGCTGCACGAATGCTTGATGCATTCGGGCATGAAAAAGATATCCGTCCGGCCCCCTTTCACGCTCTTTCGTAACTTGGGTGTCCAGGTTTTGTTGAGAATGGCGAGCTCCTTACCCTAGATCGGGTAAAGAAGAATTGGCAGTCCTTTGAAGCAGATACAGCTGAAATTGATAGCTGGACAGAGCCAATTCAAGACAGTCAGGTCACTCAGATGGTGTCCAGATATTCCAGGATCCGCTCCTATTTTCAGGAGTTAGAGAAAAGATACCTCACCATCGACCTGCACGCGGTCGCTGCCTTTCACGGAGCATTAGAAGACATAGCCGACCGCAAGCCATTCGAAGCGGAAGCTCGGCGCTCAGCCCCAAGAGGCGTACACTCGCATGTGCGAGGCGTACAGTGAAATGGAGACCTTTCGTAAGGAGATACCGATGAGGCGACCGACAAAGATGAATCAAGAACAGCTTGCCGCAAGGAGAACAGCTTAGAGCAGAAAAGGCAGGGAGGCAAGTTCCTCTCGCACCCAAAGGATGAAGGCATGGATTCTTTGCGCCGAGGCGAGCTCGACACCCCGCGAGCCGCCATAAATGTTGTCACATTTTTGCACGGGGTGCAATGTCTTCAATGTTGTTTTGTAACAAGTGTCGCTCTTCTTTTCCTCCTTCCGTTTTTCTCGCTTCTCTCCCTTTCCTTTTCTTTCCCATTCTCTTTCTCTCCCCTTTTTTCCATGGAGTTCCCCGCTTGATTTTCCAGCCTTTCCAAAGCAGTTCTATCTCGAAATTGGCTAAGTCCGGGTGCGAAGTTCGCACTTCGCCCGCTTTGGTGCGAAGTCGCACTTCGCCGGGGCGAGGGAGGGGGACTCGCCAGCTTTGGTGCGAAGTTCGCACTTCGCCCCACTTCCTGGGCGCACCTTGCACTGGCAGATCGACAGTCAATGCAGAAAAGGTAAAATGCCGGAGCAGGTCCATATGGCGGCAGACACCGTGTTCGCCCGTGCGCAGCTTCGACTTCTCAACGGAGCGGGAATGCGCCCTTGACAGTGTGTACGTAGGGGAACAAACCCGGAATTTGACCAAGGCTTGAAGGCCTTCCCCGACCGCACCGATTTTTGCACGCATCCCAAGGAGCCCCGATCCCAAGCAAAGATGGATAGATCGCCCTCTAAGGCATGCATGTGTCACACGGCATAACCCATCATCAGACAAGTGTCCAGCTTCGGGATTTGAACCAAGACTGCCGACCAAAAGGGATAAGCATGGGCTGCCTGCACCGCCTGCGTTAATAGCCACATTCAAAGCTGATCTGAGGTTTCACCCGCTCCAGCCTACTAGCAAGCCTCGCCGACTTGAAGAATTACCCAAAGACTCCGCCACGTAGCCGTCCGTATTCCAGGAAGACCATGTCGCGGGTACAGCCTCACCCGACAAAAGGTCAGCATTTGCAGCCTCTTTCGCCGCTTCGTCACCTCATGTTTGATCGGGACTCGTGCCCATTAATGTAACGGTGGGACTCTGGCTATAAAAGCCCATCTCGAAATTCATTGTAAAGGGTGGAAGGGGAATGTTTGTTAGGGAACCACCGTGCTTATCAGTAATCGTGCTTCCGCTTATGAATACAATCTGTATGCCTGGTTCCGTTCTACTATCTTTATTCTTTTATTCTGTCTTTCATTATATGCCTTAGGCCCACCCGTGTCGCCGCTCGTTAATTCACTTTGGCATTTGGCGATCATGTTCCTCTAGCATTGCTTGCTTAAAGCACCTTCCGTACTTCATTATTTAAAGCATTCATTATAAATTTGGTAGCAGTTCCATCGCTGTGTGTGACGTTGCTGGCCCGTATCCGGTGATTGATGCGATCCCCCGCCGTTAGTTCCTTGTAGGGAATGTTTGCTAGGGAGCCATTGAAGCCGTGCGGTTAAACTCTCTACCTAACACATATACCGGCTCGACATCTCTAGGTTTACTTTCTACCCCCGTCGCTGTATGTATCCGGTGATTGATACGATCCCTCCGCCGTTAGTTCCTTGTAGGGAATGTTTGCTAGGGAGCTATTGAAGCCGTGCATACGCTCGCCGGTGTATCGGAAGTACGCCTAGGTTTTGCAGCTCCTTGTCATGCTCGTGTTTGTATGCGTAAGTAGCGGTGATTGGTGTGTTCCCGCATCGTTAGTTCCCCCCCACCAACCTTTGGACATATTTGTATCTCTTTCCGTACATTTGTCTCTTTCCGTTCCTTTATTTCTTTCCCTGCTCCCTTTAGCTTAAATCAAGCCCCCCAAAAGGAGCCGGCCTTCTCCGGAGATTGGCTCGGAAGGCATCTCTTCCTTCCGGCCTTTCATGCTGGTGGGCGAATCTGGGCGCATTAACCAAAAATCCTTTCCTCATGGCAGATTCGTAACCAACAGTAACCTGTCAAAACAAATGCCACAAAATTCTCTATCTGTTCCTGAAGTCGAATCAACAATCTGAGACTCCCATAATGGGATGTCCCTCTTGTGACGGTCTCAAAAGCCAAATCTGATGTCAAATTCTACTGCAATCTGCTCAATAGCTGATATCCTCAATTCCTGCTCTGAAAATACTAATCAATGAAGCTCCTTAGCAAACCCTGTATGGATTTGCCCCTTAGAGACAAAAGGGTTTTCGTCCTCTGCCTCAACTCCTAGAGGGTTTTCGTCCTCTGAGGAATTCTCTTGCGGGTTTTCGTCCACAAGAGTTCAACTTCTACAGGGTTTCGTCCACATAAGAATTGCAGATGACCTTTCAACCACATACAAGAGAGTGAGATCAAATTCTATATCAATGGCCGTGTAAAATGAAGCCCAAGTCTCCTTATATAATCCAAAACCCTAATTATTTGTTGAGGAGATCTTTTTTAATTTATCTAATAATAGTAATATAATAAAATTATATTATTACTCTTAATGCCACGTTCACCCCTTATTCCTCATTTTTATTATTTTTTATTTATTTTTCACTCATACCATACCAAACTTTAATAAAAATATAATTATTTATAATGCACACCACACCACACCTATGTACAAGGAGAATTCGAAAAATGGGTCATTACACACAAAGTTATGCTTAGCTAGCAATTTCAATGCAGGCAACACTCCTCTATGTTCCCTCGAATGGTCTGCAACCGTTGAAACTACCAACTCCTTTTTGCTGCAATTAATCGTACGATCTACTGCAATCTTCTACTCCCTGCTGCAACCTACAATTGCTCTAATCCTATTGCAATGCAATACTAACAGTTTTGTTCATCCTAAAAATGTTTTATGCACTTTGTGTTACCAAATGGGACGCAATAGATAACAAACTATCACACGCACATGCATTAAGAAGACTGCAAATATAGCAATGGTTACATTTATTGATTTACTGTTGCAACCAGCAAAGTGCTTATGCAATTACAGTGGTTTTTATGACCAAGTATAACGATGGCACCTCGGATAGAAACAATCTTATTACACTCAACAACCGACTTCATCTTCCATATATTGCAATTACATATTGAGAATGTACACATATTCTTCCCCAACCACTTCAATAGCGACAAACATCAGTAGGCTGCTTTCTCTTTCTCTCCCAGGATCAATAGCAATCAAAATGAAGGAAGGGGGCCTTATGAATCCTGCCCTGTTCCGTTGCAAGTGGTTCCCAAGACAGCATGTCATTCACAACTGCCACCTCGAATCCTTCGATCATACCTTAATTAATTTCACTTTTCTAAAGTTCTAAGTCAATTTTATTAAACTCTAATTTCATGCACATTTTGCCTAATTTCGCCTCATTTCATTTAATTTGCACTTTAATTTCATTTTCTCTAATTTATGTACATTTCATTTCACATTTCAATTTGACAAAATTACAAACAAAACTTGTCAAAATTGCAAACACTTTTCATGCAACTTTTCATTTCTTCTTATGGGAAGCAAATTTGCCACCTACATTTGTCCTCCCCTTTAAATCAGTCGACATCCTCATTGATGCTTGTTGCTTTCCTGTACTCAAATGCTCTTGCTGAGATCCAAATTTAGATGCTTCACCCATATCAACTATCTAGATTCGTAGAGCTTCCCATTTGTCCTTCAATCTCTTTGCATGTCTACTGATATGAACACATTGTAACCCATAGTGATTAGCTTTCTTCATTTCAACTAATTGTAGTATTAGGTCTTTTTCTCGTTTTGTAATGCCTTCCTGTATTCTTTGTTTCAGCTCAGCCTCAGTCCTGGCTGCAATAGCCAACTGTTCATCCCTCTCAGCAATGAGTTTATCCTTATGCTCTAACTCTTTTTTGCAAGCCGCATACAATTGTGATTTGAGCTCTTTTTCTATCTTGAAATTCATGATGATCTCATTATACCTCTCTATATCTTTCTTCATCACAACAAGTTCGTCGTTCAATTGTTCATCCTTATCCTTCAATTGTTCATCTTTGGCCTTCAACTGCTCTTCATAGTTTTGTTTTAGGCTGGCAAATTCTTCTTCTACTTCCCTCTTCATTGCCTCAGCTTCTTCCTTTACAGCTTTTGGTTCTTTCCTCATTGCTTCCTTTTCCTTCATATTTTGGTTAACCTATTCCTTCTTGGATATGTAAATCCATTCCAACCCAATTGTTAACCAGTCTATCAAATATGTCAAAAAATTAAACTTATTGTACAATGGTGCTAACTCTGGTGGTAGTTTCCTATACTCCACCTCTGTTGTGTCTGGTGGACAAGGCTGCAAGGTACCTGCATCTATATACACTCTTCGAGGTACCCTGTAGTTGGTCATTGCACCTTCTGGCAGCTCCTTTGTTCCAATCATACTAGTCATTCCCCCAACTGGTATCTCCCATTTTTTCATGAATTTCATCGAGTTTATTCTTCTATCATTCTGAACCCACTGCATCACTTTATCCATTTTGCTATACACCATGGATTTCCATTGGCGTAGTTGTCCCACATAGCCCATCCGAAACTGCAATCATGCATTACCTAGGACCTATATCGAAGAACTCATCCACCTGATCAATAGTTTGGGCTCCTTCATCAATTAACTCAAAGTTTGGCACCTCAATAATAAAGTGCTTATCTAACCCTTGATCACTTTCTTCTTCTTCCTGTCCTGTATTTTGTTCTTCTCTATCTTGTTGGTCCTACTGTATTTCTCTATTCTCTCTGGTTGTACTTCTTTATTTCCTTCTTGCTAATCAGGCTGTTCTATGTTTTGTTCATGTGTAGTTTCCAGCTGATCAAGCTGTACTACATTTTGTTTTTGCCTACTTGGCAAGCTTTCTTCACCAGCTGATCTTTGGTTGTTGTCGGCTCTCTTAATTACTTTGATTTTTGGTCTCTTTTTCTGAATTTGTTTTGGTGTAATTTCAAACTCCTTGCCCCTTTCAGGATCTTGCGTTCTTGTTTCTGTTAGTGCCACTATTTTTAACAACCCTTGGGCTCTTTTTGAAAATTCGAACTGTTCCATACTTAACAAAGTAGGTGACCCATAGAAATTCTCTTGTGTCCATTCAATAAATCTTGACAAATCTATCTCCATATTGTCCGTCATTCCTAGTTCTTCTTGGACCTCTTCAACTGGTTGTGCCCTCACTTTTTGTTGTTGCGCAATCTATTTAAAGGGCTGCTGCTCTTGCAACATCAACCTTTCTTGTTCATGTTGTCTCCTTGTTCGAACAAGACTTACTGGTGGTTCTTCTTCCTCCCTTCTTTCTTGATCTTGTTGTTCTTGCAACGACTCCTCATGATGTTCCTCCTAAGTAACTCCCACAGTCACTTCTTTTGTCTCCTGCTGTGAATCTTCTAATCTCCTCTGCCTCTTACGTCGAGGGGCTATGTCCTCCTCTTAAGTGTCACTATCCTCCAATGGGACGATATCTTCTTTTTTTACTCTTCTTGGTCCTTAATTTTGGTTGAGTGGGCTTAACTATGGTTACCGTCTTTACCCATCTCAAAATTGTAGGTTTGTCATCCGACAACTTCCTTGGAGAGGTCAATCAAAGAATGTGGATGTTGTCGGGTGGTTGGCCGTTGTTGGGTGTGGTTGTGGTTGTCATGGAAGGAGAGGTTGGCCAAGTATGTTGGGTACTATGTTTGTAAAGTGAACGTTGTATGTATTTTACCGTATAGGCTATTGTTAGTACAAGATCTGCTCATATTTATTTATCATATGCTATTGCTATTGTATGTTTCATGTATGTATTGTCATTGCTAATTGTTGTAGAAGGTAGATTTGTAGGTTTATTTAAGTGGAAATGGAATTGTGTTTAAGTATGTTAAATTTTATTTCTACATTTTGGAATCGTTGCTTGTACAAAGTTGGGTCAATCCTGGTGACATGGAGTTGTGAGAAGCAAATCACTTTGGCAAGTGAGAAACGACAACGATGGAATGCAGCCAAAGAAGCAGATGAAGATGCATATTTGTTTGTTGACATTGACGAAGGGCCATACAACGGGACGTGTATGGTAGGCACGCAGAATGGAGGAGAACAACAGACTGCAAAGGGTGTATGATATGGCAGACTACCTTACAAATGATAGGCACTGTACAAGTGGCGTGTGCCATACAAGTAAAGCCCGTCGTACAAACACAAACAGCAGTACAAACAGAACTTGCCATACAAATGCAGCCTATTGTACAAATGAGGGAACTTATTGTACAAATGCAGCCTGCTGTACAAGCAGGGTCTGTTGTACGAAACCAAGTGACCGTACAAGTACAAGTCATGTCGTACAAGCAACAACTATGTGTTGTACAAGTAGTTGGACCCGTGTTGTACAACCCAAGGTTGTGTCGTACAGATATTGTCATACAAGTGTGAGCCTAAGAAGTGTCGTACGAGGAGTGCCGACCAGAAATGTGGTTGAAAACTGCTGACAAGAATTGTCGATGAGAAGTGTTTATGAGAATTGTTGTTGAGTGTTCTATGAGGAGTGCTACGATAAAATTCAAATGAATGGGGGACCTTTTTTATCCTTGTGGGCTGGTAGTTAATAGCAACTACCACCTGGGACACCTCATCTAACTGCCCTCCATTCGCATATACTTAATTACATGCATAATGTTGTACATTACAAACTTTGCATTATCAAATGCTTACATCATCGCCCTTGTTGTATGTAATGTCCAACCCCTAATTTTTTTTTTTTTTTTTTTCCAGTTTGGAATAATACTTCTTATACTTGTTTTCGTTACTTTTAATTCACAATTTGAATACAAAGGAAAATAGCAATACTAACTGGAAATATATGCAACACTCAGAAAAACAACAGCTAACTATCACTTTTTGCGTTCAACTATTAATGGAAGACATATACAATTTGTTATACTTGTTTGTAAATGAGAGTGGCTATCAAGTATTCAAATTACAAGCATACTTGGGTGTGGCAAATGGCATTTCCAGGTCTGTAATAAACTGCTACAGCAAACAAAATGACACCAAACGAACAATATTCATTTATTTTTGCTGTTCTCCAACTCCAATGATGTATACAAATGCTGGTATAAGGTAGACGCCTCAAAACAGGCCCAAAACAGTTTCCAAAGTGGGGCGATTCACCTCCAAACTCAAACGCCCCTCTTCCACAGGTGTACGGCCCAGCCAAGATGTACGGCCCCCTTAGCAAGTGGTTAAAATCTGATTATTCTGCTCAAACTTGGTGCCCAGGTCTGCACACTCACCCTTAGAAAATTTCAATGCAAACTCACTTCAAACCCCACCTCCAAATGGTACGGCCTTGTGCAAATGGTACGGCCTGTTTATGCAACTATCACGCCCAACCAAGGATGGAAAAAGCACATTAAATCTGCCTTAAGCCCTCTGCAATTTCTTCTTATATAAATCTGAAAATGTAAGCACAAATAGATTCAATGAAGCTCCATTGCAACCTTCAAATGAAGTTTCCTGCAAACCACCCAGGAGTGATCTTTCACACTTGAATATGATGTCCCCTGTGAAGGATTTCGTCTCCACAAAGCAAAATAACCTTGTTCAGGTCTGCAAGTCACCAAAAGATATCCAGCATCCATCCCCTCGCAAAATGAGCTCTTTCCCTTCTTTTATTCTCACCCCAAACCCCACGCCCAACTTGGCATTTAAATTTTAATTTAATTTTTTGCTTTTCAACTATAGCTGGGTGCCCACTTTCATTTAATACATATGGCCCTTTTCTTTTAATTTTTATAAATCATTTTATGTCCTCTAGGAGCCCTTTCACTTTATCATTTAATTAATAACGCTTTAAAGTTAAATATTTAATTTAACTTTAATATATTGCGTTAAAATTAAATATTACATGCCAAGTAAAAGAATACCATCAACCATTATAATACGTCCTCCTCAATCAATTACACATTCCACCATGTCCATAGATCAAAGATCAAATCGGTGATCCAAAATGCACTTACTAAAAATAGTTAGTATAGGCCTAAAAGTCCAAAATGCTCCAGAAAGTGCCAATTGAGAGCTTGCAATGATCTGAACCATCTTCCACAACCCCAAGAGTTCCCTAACCCCATCATATTAGCCTACGGGAACCCGAGAGTAGGCTAACCGTAACCACATAGTCACTGCTTAGGAAGGGGACATTACATTGTAATTACATTACAATTGCACTTCAGTTAAATTTACATTTATATTTGTGCACATGGAACTTATTTAACTATTTACACTACTTCATTTGAGGCTGATCAGAACTAGATTCTATAGAGTTGAAACTTAGAAGGTGGTTGAATTCCCTTTAAATAATGGTCACAAAAAAGCATTTTAGTGATTGGGTGCAAGGAATCTATTGAATGTTAGAAATACCATGAGATCTCTATAAGACATGTTGGATTTCATAATACTTTCCAGAAATGAATGTAATCAACATATTACCCAGAATAATTTAACAACTCACAAAAATACTCAATGCAATAGGAAGGGTGTCTGTAGACACCAAAATAATCTCACAAAAAAGAAAAAACAAGCACTCCAACAAATAATAGAATGGTTGGTCTCAAGGGGTATAAATATCCCTGACATGCGATGTTTAAGTCAACGGTTAAATAACTGACCTTAAAGTTTATTAATAAATATTACAATAAACTACCTATACAAGATGTACAAAGCCCAAAGGGCTTTTTAGTAAATATAATGCAAAAGTCAGTCATGGCCTCAAGTGATGCTTAACACCACATATTTCAACAAGACAGCCTGTATCCAAAAAAGCAAAATGAACTCTTTTAAAATGCATTTCTTCAGATAAAATACCTAGTCATAAGTTCTTTGTAGAAAGAACATACAAGATTGTCTGAATTTGGTAGAGGCATACTTCTTATTCCTTGCCCTTTGCACACACAATACGTATTAGATTTGTTTTTCTTTATGCATTTCGTCTCCTCTATATAGTCATAGAATGGAGTAAAACACTAGAAAAAATACAAGTATATTATGGATATATTAAGGCAGGAATGGCTAATCAACTCTTTACCATTGCTACATATATGCTACTGGATTAGGACTTAAATTTTCATAACTGTACTAGTTTAATTTCATGCAAGATGTTTGTTGTGTGCAGGTTTTCTCCAGAATTGCTAAATGAACTAACAAAAGAAAGACTTGTTATGCAAAATCATATGGTAAGCAAGGGTATTGGTAGCATGGTAATGTCTATTTAAAAATAACAAGGTCTTTCCTTAAACTATATACTCGTATTTGTATCATTGTACTATGATAACACCACTCTACTAGACAGGTTTTCCAAAATTTACTACTGCATTGTAGAAATTAAGCATAGAGATCAAGGATGGAAAAAAGAAAATTTATGATGTTTATTGTTGACCAAAATAGGTCAATGGGATTCAAATGGGACACTTGGTTGCAACAGTCTGGGGACGCCATAATTATTGCTTCAAAGAACTATTGGTCACGAATCCGCCACGAGGAAAGGATTTGTCGCTATTGCGCCCTGGACCCGCGAACCAACATTGAAAGGCCGGAAGGAAGAGATGCCTTCCGAGCCAATCTCCGGAGAAGGCCGGCTCCTTTTGGGGGGGGGCTGATTTAAGCTAAGGATACAGGAAAGAGAAGAATGTACAGAAATGGATTACAAATATATTCAGAGGTTGGTGGGGGGAACTAACAGTACGGGAACACACCAATCAACGCTACTTGCTGCATCATAAATACAAAAGTATGACAAAGGACTGCAAAATCTACGCGTACTTCCGATACATAAGCAAGTGTATGCACCATTCAATGATCCCCTAGCAAACATTCCCTACAAGGAACTAACAAAGACGGCAATGCATCGATTAACGAATACGTACACTGACATAGGTAGAAAGCAAGCCTAGAGATATCAGGGCTAGGTATATGTGTTTATGTAGAGAATTTAACCGCACCGCTCAATGGCTCCCAAAGAAACATTCCCTACAAGGAACTAACAAAGACGGGATCGCATCAATCACCGGATACGGACCAGCAACAAAACACATAACTGATGGAACTGCCACCATATCTATTCTATAAATGCTTTAAATTAATGAAGTACAAAAGTGCTTAAACAAGCAATACTAGAGGAACCTGATCGCCAAACGCCGAAGTGAATCAACGAGCCGCGACACAGGTGGGCCTAAAGCATATAATGAAAGACAAAGATAAAAGAATAAAGACAAGCAGAATGTAACCGGGCATACAGATTGTATTCATTAGCAGAAGCACGGTTACAATGGGTACGGTGATTCCCTAACAAACATTCCCCTTCCACCACCTTACAATGAAAACGTGGTGGCTATTTATAGCCCAAAGTTCCCCCCGTTACATTAATGGGCACAAAGTCCCAGTCAAACATTAGCTGACAAAAGCAGCCGCGGAACTGCTGATGCTGACTTCTGTCAGGCTGGACTGTACTCTCGGCATGGTCTCCCTGAAGGTTGAACAGCCACGTGACAGCGCGTTGGGAAGAACTTTAAATTGACAGGAATGCGGGTAGCTGAGGCAGGTGGAAACTCACGTCAGTCTTAAATGAGGCAGCTGGCATAAGTAGTGCGGCCCATGCTTGTCCTTTTGCTCGGCATGTCTTGGCTCGGATCCCAAAGTTGGACACTTGTCTGATGATAATGCTTGACACGTGTCTGCCTTGCAAGGCAGTCTATCCAACTTCGCCCGGGATTAGAGCACAATCGGGTAGCATAAGTGAAAAACAGCGCAGTCGGGTAGCACTATTTCCCTACTGCGCACCGGTCAAAGGGCGCAGTCCGACTTCGCTGCGAAGTCGGGTTGCGCACCGGCACTTGCTGATTCTCACCGCCGTTCGGACTTCGCACGGACACTTAGTCATTTTTCTGCCAGCCTGCCAGCCTGCTACAAGGTGCGCCCAGAAAGAGGGGCGAAGTCGGACTTCGCACCAAAACTGGGCGGTGTGCCAATCGGGCGAGTGCGCACTTCGCACCAAAACTGGGCGAAGTGCGCACTTCGCACAAAAACTGGGTTTCCCGGTTCAGCTTCCCGGGCCATAACTTTTGATCCGCCGACCCGATCGCCTATTATAATATATCGTTGGAAAGCTTGCGAGAAGATCTGCAATAATAAAATATCCAGGGCTCATTTTGTCCATTTTATCGCCCCCGTTTATGGCCCGCGAAAACCCGAACACCTCAACATGCCCCGACACTTAGCCATTTTTCAGGGCAAGTGCTGTCAATTTTGAGAAGAATGAGAATGTAGGGAAGAGAGAGAAAGGGGGGAGAAGGAAGAGCAGCTCTCTTACAAAAATTGAAAACATTGCACCCCGTGCAAAATGTGACAACATTTCTGGCGGCTCGCGGGGTGTCGAGCTCGCCTCGGCGCAAAGAACCCATGCCTTCATCCATTGGGCAACAGAGTCACCCTCGCTGCAACTGCTCTTCAGATCCACCTCCGACAACTGCCTCTCTGAACACTTAAAAAGAAAACACTGCACAGACTGAAATAAGAAAAACAACTAAAACTTGGAATAATAGCCGGATTATTTACACAATTTTGCGGCATTACTGGCATGCCGCTGACACAAATCTAGCTTCGGTTGCCTATCCGGTAAACCTGCAGTGCCCGGACCAGATCTGGTTGTACTTCAAATGATCTTTGAAGTCCGGCTGGCCTCCCAAAGCTTGCCAGGTCGCGAACATGGTGCAACGTGGCAGATTGTCATTCATGCCGGTACCCGTACAATTGATGAACAATGTGGCAAGGAGATTTTTCAGACGGGAGCCCTCTTCGGGTACCGGTTGCGGTGATGGTTGGAGCCAATACCACCACGGTGGAGACTGTAGGTGAACATTCATTTCTCCGCTTGTGAGGTCAAGGCTGCTCACCAAACCTTGATTCCTCCGGGGTGTCTTCTATTAGCTTAAAAAAGGGGCGCCTGCGATCAAGAAATCTGGATCTTCGACTCAGTCGGAGTCGCCAGGTGATTTTGCCAGATGAAGGCAAGCCAAAGATTCACCAACTCGGGCTTCCTTAAAATATGGAGACCGATCGTCTCACCTCACGGATTCGTCTATGCGAGCTTGGTAATCAGCCAGACTGACGCGCTCGCCCGGAGCGTTGGTATTAATTTCGTAAAGTCAGGCTGGTTTCCCGGTTCCTCGCTCGCCACCTTCTTGCTTGAATGAAGGCGTTAGGACCGGTCTTTCGGACTCGGAGAATATGAACGTGCAGAGTCGCCAGGTGCTCTGATTTTGAACAGTAATGAAGCAAGCACCAGTGCTTCAATTCTGTTTGGGGGTGAGAAACCTCCTTGTCCCACCGAGCATTCGGAAAGAAACTGTCAGCCCGAACGAGGACGAGCTTGAGATCTTCCAAATGCGAGACAAAGAGTCCCACCGGGCGTGCCAAAAACTGTTGGTCACGAATCCGCCACGAGGAAAGGATTTTGTCGCTATTGCGCCCTGGACCCGCGAACCAACATTGAAAGGCCGGAAGGAAGAGATGCCTTCCGGGCCAATCTCCGGAGAAGGCCGGCTCCTTTTGGGGGGGGGTGATTTAAGCTAAGGGTACAGGAAAGAGAAGAATGTACAGAAAGAAATAAATGTACAGAAAGGGATTACAAATATATTCAGAGGTTGGTGGGGGGAACTAACAGTACGGGAACACACCAATCAACGCTACTTGCTGCATCATAAATACAAAAGTATGACAAAGAACTGCAAAATCTACGCGTACTTCCGATACATAAGCAGTGTATGCACCATTCAATGATCCCCTAGCAAACATTCCCTACAAGGAACTAACAACACGGCAATGCATCGATTAACGGATACGTACACTGACATAGGTAGAAAGCAAACCTAGAGATATCGTGGCCAGTATATGTGTTTATGTAGAGAATTTAACCGCACCGTTCAATGGCTCCCTAGCAAACATTCCCTACAAGGAACTAACAACACGGGAATGCATCAATCACCAGATACGGACAAGCAACAAAACACATAACTGATGGAACTGCCACCATATCTATTCTATAAATGCTTTAAATTAATGAAGTACAAAAGTGCTTAAACAAGCAATACTAGAGGAACCTGATCGCCAAACGCCGAAGTGAATCAACGAGCCGTGACACAGGTGGGCCTAAAGCATATAATGAAAGACAAAGATAAAAGAATAAAGACAAGCAGTAATGGAACCAGGCATACAGATTGTATTCATTAGCAGAAGCACGGTTACAATGGGTACGGTGATTCCCTAACAAACATTCCCCTTCCACCACCTTACAATGAAAACGTGGTGGCTATTTATAGCCCAAAGTTCCCCCCGTTACATTAATGGGCACAACGTCCCAGTCAAACATTAGCTGACAAAAGCAGCCGCGGAACTGCCGATGCCGACTCTGTCGGTCGGATCGTACCTCGGCATGGTCTCCCTGAAGGTTGAACAGCCACGTGGCAACGCGTTGGGAAGAACTTTAAATTGACAGGAATGCGGGTAGCTGAGGCAGGTGGAAACTCACGTCAGTCTTAAATGAGGCAGCTGGCATAAGTAGTGCGGCCCATGCTTGTCCTTTTGCTCGGCATGTCTTGGCTCGGATCCCAAAGTTGGACACTTGTCGGATGATAATGCTTGACACGTGTCTGCCTTGCAAGGCAGTCTATCCAACTTCGCCCGGGATTAGAGCACAATCGGGTAGCACATGTGAAAAACAACGCAGTCGGTAGCACTATTTCCCTACTGCGCACCGGTCAAAGGGCGCAGTCCGACTTCGCTGCGAAGTCGGGTTGCGCACCGGCACTTGCTGATTCTCACCGCCGTTCGGACTTCGCACGGACACTTAGTCATTTTTCCTGCCAGCCTGCCAGTTACAAGGTGCGCCCAGAAAGAGGGGCGAAGTCGGACTTCGCACCAAAACTGGGCGAAGTGCGCACTTCGCACCAAAACTGGGCGAAGTGCGCACTTCGCACAAAAAACTGGGTTTCCTGGTTCAGCTTCCCGGGGCCATAACTTTTGATCCGCTGACCCGATCGCCTATTATAATATATCGTTGGAAAGCTTGCGAGAAGATCTGCAATAATAAAATATCCAGGGCTCATTTTGTCCATTTTATCGCCCCCGTTTATGGCCCGCAAAATCCCGAACACCTCAGCATGCCCTGACACTTAGCCATTTTTCAGGGCAAGTGCTGTCAATTTTGAGAAGAATGAGAATGTAGGGAAGAGAGAGAAAGGGGGGAGAAGGAAGAGCAGCTCTCTTACAAAAATTGAAAACATTGCACCCCGTGCAAAATGTGACAACAAGAACACATCTACAAAGTACAAAAGTACATGCTATGAGCCAGAATAGGAAGAATACTGTCACAAGATTAATTTTTTTTTATAAAAGATGTCTGAATTTTAGTGATTTCTACCTTAGGTCATCAAATCCAACAAACATATTTTACAAACAATAGTCAATGAAAAATTGTATGTATAACACCACAGGCGTTTCCCATTTCCATCTTTCATTCTGACATCTACTTCATTCCATTCTACATCTATGAAAAGTAAAGGCTGAATAAAACATTCAAGAAAACTATCTAGTTTCTTTTGTGAATCATGATGATTTTCACAGCGAATTTTTTCAATGACAATTTTTTTTCCGATTTTTATTCTTGTTGAACTAGAATGCTAACCCAGACCTGGTAACTTAGGAAGAATATATCTCTGTCTAAAATGGCATAGTGTGGAACTTATACATCTAAATTATCATACAGATAATACAAGCATTGTACAATGAGGGCTCAAACCGCCATACAAGATCCAGTGACAAGAATCAGTGGATGGCAGACTTAGTTCAATCTTAGTAGGGTAGAATAACATAAATGAACATGATAGAATAAGCTTAGTTGAGTACAAAATATCATTACAGCTTTGTTAATTATACTGAGTGTGTTTCACTAACTATGCAGCATATATCTAATGATAGGCTGTAAGTAAATCTCCAATACTAAACTTGTAATATTTAAGATACTGTTTTAATAACCAGCAAACTGAGGACAAAAAAGACTCCAAAGTACAGTATTATGACTCCTAGAACCAGACATAAAGCAAAATGTGGTTCATCAGACTATGCTATTTGTACCTTGAACTTTTAAAGCCAAATGAGCTGTTGGAAGTGGACTGACATACATGACAGTTCAATACATAGTTTCCAAATTCTGCTTTACTCATTGCATTTACTTCCATGTTTGTGTTATGGCCTTGGAAAATTAAATAAACAATTTGAATTCTTCAAAGATTCGAACTGTGTAAGCATTGTCTGCTTTTACAGCCTAAGGATTTTTATAGTTCGCCTCTTGCCCATTGATTGCCTCCATAGTTACCAGCCTGTTGCTTATTTCATGTAGTTCCCTGAAAACCTGGTCCAAGGTATAGTTTGACTTTCATTTCGTCAGTTGGGAAATTTAGAGTTAAATATTTTTTAATTTCTGCGAGGATACTTTTTCTTTTTTTGCTGGTGCATTGTTCAACAACCAATTTCTTTGGCAAAATGCAACAAGTCAATGCAGGAGCAAAAAGATTGAAGCAGGAAATTTCTTCTTCAGAAGATTGGTCAAAAGAATAGAATTAATAAAATTGGATGGGTAATGTTCAAATACATTGTAGTACGGTGTCAAGCATTCCAGGAATAGAACAACATCATCTTGACTTCGTACAACAATCATGCTCCAACTAGTATGGCATATAATGGAATAGCACACTTGGAACGGTAGTTCCACTTCCACTTAGTATGGCACACTTGGAAGGACAGTTCCACTTAGGAGGGCACACTTGGAATGGCAGTTCCACTTAGATTGGCAACAGTGGATCGGTAGGATCAAGCTCTACTAGCACTGCAAGTGCTCCACACCACTTGGAATGACACTCACACTGGAACGGCCACAATCTCCCAATTGGAATGATACAACCAATCTCCACTTGGAATGACACTCTTGGCAGTTCCACTCGTACTGCGTTCTGGACTGCAACTCCCACATTCCACGTTCTGTCTACAACTGTGATCCTTGCACACAGACAATCCAACGTACACTCTACACTATCAATGGAAACATTGCATACAAATTATGCCCCTAATCGATAGAATATGAGTCAATTGCATTACTTATGGTACGGCGTTACAAAATATCATACAATGCATTTACAGTCTACAATGTATGCATATATGGCTTGCCAATAGTCGACTCTAGTCTCTCCCTAGACACAATATACGCTCTGATCACACAGCCTCTAGATAGTCTCTACATACATAGATGGTTTCATACCTAGAATGCCATCGATGGATTGTCTCAAAGGAAGGAGGGAGGTCTATTTAACCTTTGTCTTGGTCGTTGCCAACAACAGCTTCCTAGGACAACACACCACCCAACTGTCTCCTTATTTGGATGTATACTTTTAACTTTAATGCACTATAGTTTATTTGCAATTTATCAAATCAATGATCAAATTGCATTACATTGCCATTTCGTCTACATTTGCATTTGCATTTCACATGCATTTCATTACATTTGCATTTGACTTTCATTTACATTGCATTTAATTACAATATTTACACTTAGTGCTTTTTGCACTATTTCTTTTTCTTTTGCTGTCCAAAACTAGTGCCTACATCTGCCTCCCCTTTACTTTGGTTGATGTCCTCGTCGATGTTTGCTTAGGATTTTGGGGGCTTGGCTGTTACTGTTGAGGTGTTAGAACAGGTGCTCCGCCCATCTCTGTGATCTGCAGCTTCAATGCCTCATTCTTGTCCTTCAATCTTTTGGCATAATTATGGTATCTTGCTCCCTCTATACCATAATGATTGGCCCTCTGTTTAGCTTCAGCCACTTTTCCCAAAAGTTCTTTCTTCCTCTTTACAAAGGCTTTGTTTGTGGTTCTTTGTACCTCTTCTACAAGCTGCTCATCTCTTTCTGCAATCAACTGATCTTTGTGCTTCAGATCCTTGGTCTTTGCTTCCACCAACTATTCTCTGATTGAGCATTCAGATTTCAGCTGTGCAATCATTTCACCCTGTTCTTCTTGAACCTTTGTCTTCGCCTCAACTTCTTGTTTAAGGGCAGCCAATTCTGCTTCAGCTTCTTGTTTCAAAGTAGCTAGTTCTGTCTCAGCTTCCTCTTTTGCTCTCCTCATCTTCTCATACTGGTTAGCATATGCATATTTTAACTGGTTGATCTTTTGTAATCCAATGGCTAATTACTCTATCCAGTATGCTAAGAAATTAATTCTTGCATATGTTTGTACTAACTCAGATGGAATTTTCCTGTACTCCACACTTGCTACATCTTCCGAGCAAGGCATTAGATTGGCTTCATCAATATATATTTGGGCTGGTTACCTGTATATTGTCATTGTTCCTAGTGGTAATTCCTTTACTCCAACCATCCTTTGGATATTACCAGCCTGCAATTCCCATGGCTTCTTCTAATGGATTTTCGTGAGTTCTTTCGTTCTTTCTTTGTCCTAAATTCATTGTACCACTTTATCCATCTCTTCGTGCACCATCAACTGCCACTTCTTTAGCTGTCCCATGCAACCCATCCTGAATTCTAATCTTGTTCAATCTAGAATCTTCATCGTCTTACGAAATAGTGTAGGCGACAATTCAGTAGTACAAAAGAGAAAGAAAAAGTAGTATTTATTATAGTTTTGGGTGCAGAATATGCATTAACGTTCAAGTCATTGCCATTCAACTGGAACACTGGTCATACAGTTGAACCCTTGCCATATGATTGGGAATCTGTTGTTCAAGTGCATTTTGTCGTACACTTGTATGTTGATTGTTATACAATCAGGGATAATGCTGTTCAAGTTTGACTGCAGTCTTAATTGGCCCTAAAATCTGTCATACTTACCTCTATTGTTGGGAAACTCACCATCATGCTACATTTGGCGCCATTGACATTTCCAGATCGGAGTGGGTTAAGTTGATGAAAGATTAGCACACGTGAAAGAAAAGGAGGTGAATGACAGTTTCATTACCGCAAGGACGTAGAAGATGAGGTCGCAAAGAGATTCAAGTGCTTGTAAGAAGGAGCACGAGGATTGCTCAGAGACAAGCAAAATATCGCCAACCAAGTACTACAGTCTCGTGAAATAAAAATTTGGAAAACCAATAGTTGAATGAGTTTGGAATCCTCAAGAGGAGGATAGTACAACTGAAGAAAACAAAAGGTGGCAAACATTGTTGTTAACTATGGAGGATGAGGTGCAAGGTGATTTGCATCAAATAGCCGAAGAAGACATTCGCATAAGTCAAGACACCAATGCGAAGCATGCACAAGGAGACGAAGTGTGTATGCTAACGCAAAAGCAAGCAGGGAGGAGTTTGCTAAGGAGTGCAGAGGACGAGATTCAGGCACCAAAGCAACCACACGTAAGTGTTTGGGCAAGTAGGTTAGATCCATTGGTCGTGTATTTGCAAAGGTCACGAAGTGAATGTGCATTGGAGTTTGGACGAAGGCTATTTGGAAGCAACATAGAAGGTCAAGAAGCAGCAAGAGTTGATGAAGTGTTGAGAATAGAGGCACCGAGAGAAGAATTGCCTTGGACAAAAGCACGTTCGCCTGAAGTGTTGTCTAAGCAATCGTTGAGTGGACATGCATCAGGAGAAAAAACCCGTCCACCAATGGCTAGTGTTGCAAATCAGGCAGGAAAACAAAAATGCCCACCTTTCATGGGAGAAGGGAAGGAAGATCCTACATGACATATAGGAACGTGCACAACAATCTAGAAAGCTAATGGAGTAAGAGACCCTGATGCATGGCTACAATTATTTCTAGCGACATTGGATTGTAATTAATTGGCATCTAAAGTGAGAATCTACACAACCTTTCACCACATGGGAATGTTTAGTGGACGAATTCAAGAAAAAGTTCAGACCTATAAGGAATGATACCGAAATTATAATGGAAATCTATTTCACTAAACAAAAAAGGATGAAGACAATAGCTTATAATCGACGATTAAAGCAACTCACTAATAAGATGGAGTTGCAACCGGCAGACAACATGGTAGAGCGATGGTTTATTGACGGGCTATTTCCTCGATACAATATGAAAATGAAGATGATACCATGCTCGACATATGAATAAGCATATGATATTGCAAGGAATTTTGAGAGTGAAGCCGGTATAGGTCACTTCAAAAGTGATGATTTTGATAGTGACAAAGAAGAATTGCATATAGCAATTCAGTCAATGAAGAAGGCTTTTGAAAGAATGATTAACGAGGTGAAAGGTGAAAAAAGGAAGGAAACGAAATAGATGCGGTGCTTACCAAGCCGACGTCGAATTAAATCGATGCACCGACGTAATTGCATGGAAGACAAAGGGTACTATATATAATGCCTAAAAGACATTGATTACTGTAAATTCGAAGGGCACACTAACTTCAATTGTTCAAAGAACACATATTGCAATATATGCGATGTACTAGGGCATGCTATTGGAGAATGTCCATTCAACCTAAGAGGTACACGACATCAAACAATACAAAGAGAAGAAGAAGAAAAGCCCAATACCTCAAGGAATGGACAAGGTGCAACCAACGATGGTTATAGAAATAATTGTTGTGGAGGATGACAATACCAGCAGGATAAACGACAAGGCAATCAAGGTCGATTACAACACGATTTGGATGAAAGACCTATTTTTCAATGCCAGATTTGCCAAGAGTAGGGGCATTTTGTGAATAATTGCGCAAACCCACAAATAGGAGGTACAATTGGAAACGTGACACACATGTGTAGGTGGTGCGGTTCTAGCAATCATAATGAGGTAAATTGCTCGAAGAAAGCAAGTACGAGTAACTCACTAAATGTCAATTTTATTGACATTGAGACTCAAACAAACCAGCAACTAAAGGATGATAATGTGTTTGTAGTTACGAGGGGGCAATCAAAGAAAGCAAATCAGCACCCCAACCTTGCCTTAGAAAAGAAAATATGGTAGAAAGCACATGATGCGATTGAGGAAGAAATGAGAAACGCCAAGCAAAACCAACTTTTCGAAGAAAGGAAATTGAAAAAGCCACTCGCTTTAGAAGAAAAATTGTCAACGCAAGAGCTGGCAGTGCAAGTACTTAACACAACAATAGACGTGAAAGTTGCAAGTTTATTTAGCACTATACTAAATTTGTATGCAATGGTAGGAGAAGTCATGTAGCCAAGGAAAGTGATGGAGATGCAAAGTCAATCAGAAGAAACTGAGAAGAAAAGGGATCAATTTATTAACCCAACAATATTGATGATTGATGTAAGCCAACATTAATCCATATTGAGTTGCTAGACCACAAGTTGACATAGGTGATCGTCGATGAACGACCGAGCATTAATGTCTTGCTTGAAAAGACGTGGAAGGATATTTGAGCACCATTCTTATGATCTCCCAATTTCAAGTTGACCAGTACGGAATTGAAATGGAGTATTAATAGCTCAAAAAGTAAAAATTGTTGATCAAGAGTTTATCATGGATTTCATTGTGATAACCATGCTAAAACCAACATATGATGCATTGTTGGGAAGAGGATGGTAGTGAAAGGACAACACAAGTATATAATTAATTTGAAAAATCAGACCATAAGTGAAGATTTGGCAATATCCGATGAGTCGAGTAGTTCTTCCGATGAAGATAGTAGAGATGAACTGAGCGAGGAAGAAGTGTTGCACCTGGAAGAATGTACTGAAGATGAGGACCAATCAGATAGTGAACTTCTCCATTGGTATATGGAGGAGTACGAAATATTTCCACCCACCTATCTTTGCATACAACAAGAGGAGGATAAAGAAAACCATGGTAAACAAGGGAAAATCAGAAAAAGTAGTAAAAAGAAACCTGCACTAAAAGAAGAAAATAAATGGATATTTCTGAAAAACTTTGCGGAATATACTGTAGGTGATGTTGTGGTTGACGAAAATCTAGCACACCCAATAGATGTGGTCAAAACAGCAAGCGAACCTAAAAGTATCAAGTATGAAGGACCAAGGGTGGTCAAAGTAAATTAAGGAAATGAAGGTGAAGAAAAGATAATCCACTGTGGAGACAAGTGGGATTCGGTGTTGAAAGTGACAACTTTCAAGATTTTCTTGAAGTGTGAGGTCTTCACATGGACTTATAAAGATTTGAAAGGGATACCCCCAAAATTATGTATACATCAGATCCAGTTTATTTTGGGTGCATTACAAGGAGAAGGCCATACTAAATGAATACTAAGTATGCAACCTTAGTTAATACGGAAATTCAAAATATGCTAGATGTCGGCATAATCTTTAAAGTTATAGTGAGTGAGTGGGTGTCATCGATCATAATTACTTTAAAGAAAGAAATGAATTGGATCTGCATGTGTAGAATTTCAAAGTCTAAATGCAATCAAATATCCCTTTCCAATATCCTTCATAGACTCAATCTTGGAGGAGGTGGTTGGACATGAGATTTACTCATTTTTGGATGGGTTTTCCGGCTACAATCAAATAAGCATTGTCGAAGAGGATAAATTAAAGACAACATTCATTGTAGAAAATGACATTTACAAATATAATAGAATGCAATTTGGGCTATGTAATGCCCTAGCCATATTTTAGAGAATTATTCTCTATATATATCCGAGAAGATGTCAACAAGAAATTTCAAAGCTTTTGTGGACCATTGGTCATTATATGGGAGGAAGGATGAGCATCTAAAGGCATTGGATGAATGCATGAAGCTATGCATGAATGTTCGTTCGGCACTAAACCCAAGAAAATATAAGTTGGTGCCATATGGCAAGTTGTTGAAACACAGTGTATAGAGGGGTTAAAGAGAGATCCTGATAAAATTTGCTTTGTGATGAATATGGAGGAGCCATACAACGTAATTTCATTGAAAACCTTTTTGGGATCAACAGGTAATTATAGAAGGTTTATCAGGAGTTTTGCCCACGTGTCCCACCCATTGGATGCGCTAACAAGTTTCTTGATGCTCAACTATTTGCAATCAGCGCTATACCGTCATGGTACAAGTTGATTGGAGAATAGTTATCGGTGGGAGAACTGTCGAGGGAAGTGTCGACAGTTGAAAGAAGAAAATTCATCATCAAGTCAGCACCTTTTCAATTGATAGCCATATTGTCGTATAATATGGGACCTAATGGCATTATAAGAAGATGTGTAATGGAAGAAGTTAATGTGATGGTAAAAGAAGCTCATGAAGGTTGGTAGGAAGGCATATGGGACCACATGCGGCCACAAGGAAGGTGATTTTGGTAGGGCTATGGTGGTCCACCCTCTATCATGAATCAAAGGAGTTTTTCAAGGCGTGTGATACGTGCTAACGAGCTGGAAAACCATCACGAAGAGACTTCATGCCATTACACCCATCACAACCACAAGAACTATTTGAGAGATGGGGTTTGGACTTTGTGGGACCTCTACGAACAAGTCAAAGGAAGAAGCGTCGGTACATAGTAGTGGCAATAAAGTACCTAATAAAATGAATAGAGGCAAGAGCCCTACTGGATAACTCTGCAAAGATTATAGCCTGATTCCTGTATGAGCAAGTGATCACAAGGTTTGGGATACCTTTGCAACTAACTAGTGATAGAGGAGGTCATTTTGTTAGCGAAGTTATTAAGAAGCTAACTACAAACTTCAAGATTTTGCACTCGTTGTCCAATCTGTATTACCCTAAAGCAAATGGGAAGGCAAAGGCAACAAATAAATCCTGGTTTCTATCATGTGTAAAACTTATGGAGTTGAAGGTACAGATTGGGAGGAAATATTGACTCTAGTTTTGTGGGCATATAGAACTACCTTTAAGCCAACAACAAACCACACCCCTTCCAGTTGATGTATGGGCAAGAAGTAGTAGTGTGAGTTGAGTTTTGGGTACCAAGTCTAAGAGTGGCAGTGCAAAACCATCTAGGTGACTAGGAAAGCCTTGAGGAGAGGCTAGCGACACTAATTCAACTAGATGAAAATCTAGTGATGGAACAATGGGCGACGGAGGTTGCTCGATGAAACAAAAGCAGCCCCACTACAAGTTCTTATGCAATCAATATAGACATTTTAAATTAGAATCCCCCCTCACAAGATCTAGAAGAGTACCCCTTGAATTGAAAGACGATAATCTGCAAATGTGGTATAAGGAAGAAAGAAGAATTAGAAGATGTGTGGATGATACGGTACTAATGACCCACGAAGGAGATCATAGTAGTCCGCAAAAACTACTAAAACTGACAAAAAGAGGTAACTCGGGTAGCTTGGGAAGGTTGTCAGGTCTTCTCGATCATTTGAGATTGCCAAACCAAGGGAGGAGTTTGGTTGGCCCCCCTCAAGAACACAAAACAATCAACCAATACGTGACCACCAGGTTGACCCTTCAGGACCGGTTGGTTACGAATCTGCCATGAGGAAAGGATTTTGTGTTAACGCGCCCAGATTCGCCCACCAGCTTGAAAGGCCGGAAGGAAGGGATGCCTTCCATGCCAATCTCCGGAGAAGGCCGGCTCCTTGTGGGGTTTTATGGTTTGAGATGAGAGTGCAGGAAAGAGATAAAAATGCGGAAAGAATTTACAAATGTGATTGGAGTTGGGTGGGGGGAACTAACAGTACAGCAACACATCAATCACCACTACTTACTGCATCATAAATACAAAGCATAACCAGAAACTGCAAAACCTAAGTATACTTTCTGTATAAAGCAGTGTACGCACAGCTACAATGGCTCCCTAACAGACATTCCCTACAAGGAACTAACAGTACGGCAGCGCATCAATCACCACTACGGACAGTAACATGAATACAAAAAGCAACCAAGAGATGTCAGATCCAAGTATGTGTGTTATGCAGAGAATTTGTACGCACAGCTACAATGACTCCCTAACAGACATTCCCTACAAGGAACTAACAGTACGGCAGTGCATCAATCACCACTACGGACAGCAACATAAACATAACACACAAACTGAAGGAACTGCTACCAAATTTATTCTATGTATCCTCTAATCAATGAAGTTCAAGAGTACTTGGCCACCAAATGCTGAAGTGAATCAACAAGCCATGACACAAGCAATGCCTCAGGAATACCTGACCACCAAATGCTGAAGCGAATCAACAAGCCATGACACAGGAAAACGTAAAGCAGAAATGTAAAGGAGAGGCAGCATAAAAAATAAAAGAAGTAGAACAGATCCAGGCATATACTTTATATTGATAAGCAGAAGCACAGCTACAATGGTTCCCTAACAGACATTCCCCTTCCACCACTTTACAATGAGAATGTGGTGGGTATTTATAGCCCGAGTCCCTCCCGTTACATTAATGGGCACAAAGTCCCAGTCAAACATTAGCTGACAAAAGCGGCGATGGAGCTGCTAATGCTGACCTTTGTCGGACAGGACTGTACCCGCAGCATGGTCTCCCTGGAGGCTGAACAGCTACGTGGCAGCGCGTTAGGTAGAACTTCTCATCGGCAGGAATGCGGGCAGCTGGAGCAGGTAGAACCTCCAATCAGCTTTAAATGAGGCAGCTGGCATAAGTAGTGCAGCCCATGCTTGTCCTTTTGCTCGGCATGTCTTGGCTCAGATCCCAAAGCTGGACACTTGTCGGATGATGCTGTTTGACACGTGCTTGCCTTGAAAGGCAGTTTATCCAACTTCTCCCAGGATCTGAGCGCCATCGGGTTGCGCAGGCAGAAAACAGCGCAGTCGGGAAGGCCTTCATGCCTTAGGTCAATTTCTGAGTTTGTTTCCCTACTGCGCACCTGTCAAAGGGCGCACTCCGACTTCGCTGCGAAGTCGGGTTGCGCACAGGTGAAAGCTGATTTCTGCCGCCGTACGGACTTCGCCCTGGAAAGGGGGAGCAGTCCGACTTCGCTGCGAAGTCGGACTTCGCCCCAGCACTTAGTCATTTTTCCTGCCAGCCTGCTACAAGGTGCGCCCAGAAAGCAGGGCGCAGTCCGACTTCGCTGCGAAGTCGGACTTCGCCCAGAACACTTGTTCTTCTGGCTGATCCTGTCACACTGCGCACTTTGTATTCCTGCTGCGCTCCAACTGGAGGGCGCACTCCGACTTCGTTGCGAAGTCGGATTGCGCCCTGACACTTAGCCATTTTTCAGGGCAACTGCTGTCAAATTTGAGATCTGACTAAGGGGCTCAAAAGAAAGAGGGAAGAATGAGAATGTAGGGAAGAGAGAGAGAGGGAGAGAAGAAGAAAGGGAAAGAGAGGAAGAGGGAAAAGGAAGAGCAGCACTCTTACAAAACTGAAAACATTGCACCCCGTGCAAAATGTGGCAACATTTCTGGCGGCTCGCGGGGTGTCGAGCTCGCCTCGGCGCAAAGAATCCATGCCTTCATCCATTGGGTGCAGAGGAACTTGCTTCCCCTGCTTTCTGCTGCTCTAGCCGTTCTCCTCGCGGCAACTGTTCTTCAGATTCACTTCCGGCAGTTGCCTCTTCAGACTCGCCTTCCGAATGCTCTCCAGCACTGGCTTCCGCCTCGCAGATGCGGTTGTATGCGGCCTGGGCTTGGCCCCAGGCTTCTGCTTCGAATGGTCGGCGGTCAGCAACTTCTTCTAATGCTGCGTGGAAAGCAGCGACCGCGTGCAGGTCGATGGTGAGGTATCTTTTTCCCAGCTCTTGGAAGTAGGAGCTGATCTTGCAACACTTGGACACCATCTAGGTGACCTGACTTTCTTGAATTGGCTCGGTCCAGCTATCGATTTCAGCTGTATCTGCCTCAAAGGACCGCCAATTCTTTTTCACCTGCTCATGGGTGAGAAACTCACCATTCTCAACAAAGCCCGGGCACCCTAGTTCGGAGAGAGCGTGAAAGGGAGCCATACAAATGTCTCTTTCATGTTCAAATGCATCCAACATTCGTCTGGCAACCCTCACCTCTTCTACTTTCTTAAAATATTTATGCAAGGTTACCCTTGCATCTGCCCATTCTGCAGCGAATGAGGACATGGGGGAGAATTGGAGGCCATCGCGCTCGCGCTCTTGAAGATTTATCGCCAGGTCCAGCCATTGCTTCGCCTGGCGTTCGGCCTCCTCTACCACAGGCTTTCCCTGGGCAGAAACTTCTTGGATTCCGGATGCGAAATCCAGAACCGACATAGCCTTATACATGTGGGGCTTGCATCCCCGCAGCAGATCAGCCCGCATCTCCTTAACTTTGCTCTTTGAAAAGACCGTCGCTTGAGATGCTTTCTCTGCAGATTGCGACTGCGCCTGTTTCAAAGACTCCTGGAGCTGAGAAATCTGCTCCAGGGCTACCTGCTTTTCCGTTGCGGCTTCTTGTTGAGAAGCGGCCAGCTGGGCTTTATAATTCATCTATTTCTCGCTGCGCCGCTTCCAGCTGCTCAGTGGACCTGGACAGGTCCTCTTCAAGCTGTCTTGTCTTGTCCTGCAACCGGAAAAGCTCTTCCTGTTCCTCCAGATTTTTGACAAGGAGATTATCCGCTTTACGGAGGATTCCCTGAATCTCGTATTGCGGGTGAATATCGTCAAAGCTCTTCTCCTTTGTCTGGAGCTCGTAGTCCGCCCTGGTCATTTCCCGGAGAGGCTTCTTCACTTTCGGAGTTATCTTCTCTGTCGTAAGCACTCTCCTCTCGAAGTTAAACTTGGTGCGCTTTACCGGGGCGGCTATCTCTTCAGGTCTCCTCCGCTTCAGGTTTTGGAGGAAAGAGATAGGGTATTCTACGGCTCTCGTTGCCAGAGGCAAATCATCCGTGTTCTGGAGGTCGTCCATGAAGTCCGGTTCCCCCAGCCTAGGGTTCTGCTGAGACGTCTCTCCTGCGAAAAGGGAAATAGGAGAAACCGGACGGACTTTGGAAGGAGCGGCCGCTTTTGAGGGCGACCGGGAAGTGGAGATCGGAGCGGTTGATGCTGGAAGGGTTTCAAGCGGCTGAGGCGATGGATGCAACGGTGAACGCGCGGCTTCAGCACTAACCACAGGTGAAGGGTTTGGGGTTTGACTCAGGGATAGGGAGGCGTTGGGGTCCTGAGCAAACTGGTTGAAAGAATGGGGGCCGCTAGAAGGGTGTGGAGATGGGGAGGAAGATGCGGCCATGACTTGCTCGGATTGAGCGGGAGATGGAGTAGGAGTAGGGCTAGATGAGATCAACGGGAGCGGGGCAGCAAACGTACCTGCGGGCTCCGCCTGAGCCGATGTTGGATGAATGTCTGCGGTTCTGGTTCCGGCGGCTGGCTCAGGACTATCCAGAGAAACAACCTCTGGAGCGGCTGAACGCGGCTGCGGCTCTGCGACTGGCTGCTGCACTGTCAGACTAGGTCGCCTGACTTTCTCAACTCTCTTCCTCTTTTTCTTTTCTGGAGCGATGGCTGGTTCGGAAGAAGGAGATGAAGCAGGTGCAGCGGGCGCTGATGTTCCCACGGTAAACTTGTACCGGGGTTTGACTTGCAGAAGGTCGGCCGCGGCCGGTCCGCTCACGGGTGGCGCTGGCGTCTTTTGTGCCCGAGGAATCACCTCGGGCGTTGACTTGACTGATTTTTTTGCCTTTTCAGGCGCCACCTTGGAAGCCACAGGCTGCATTGGGTCCACTTGGACGTCTGTTGGGCCCACGCTGGCAGTTGCAAAAGTGTACAACTGTTGGGAGGAAGATCCCCCTTTATAACCCTCAAAGGGACCTCGGGGAACGTAATCTCGAAATGCGAAAGGCCGCCAGCTGGCAATGTGCTGGTCATATAGAGCTGAAAAGTCGTCATCAACGGCCAGATTTCTCCTGATGGATTTATCGTGCTGCGTGCGGCACCTCATCTTCCAGCATTCAACAACTTTTTCTTTTGGCCAGTTAAGGCCTGCTAGCTTGGAGATGAATTTCTTAAATCCTGGAGAAGAGAACTTGTGGTCCGGGTTTCGCTCGGGGTCATATGCTACCTCCTCGCAGTAAAAATCCTGCCACGGAGGCCATGCTTCCATCGAGTCAATCTCCCAGTCGAGGTCAACATGGACCACATCGCATCTGTCTTCGATTATATCCGCCTGGGGGCAAATATGTACAAACTTTCCCCTTATCCCATGTGGGTCATACTTCCAGCGCTGCGGCAGCAGAATCAGACCAATGTCAAAAAGCTCCCGCTCGAGATAGACATGCTGTCCTATCTCTGATATCTCAACGTTCGCCCAGGAAAGAGGATATTGAAAGATATGGCCCTTTCTCTTTCCCTGGCCGAACTCCTCTTCAACGTAATCCATCTGCCGCGCAACCTCCATCCCAAACTGATGATCCGTGCACCAGTAGGGCAGCAGATGAGGTTTGCCCTTGAATCCGTAGATTCTGACCACAATCCCCTGCGTCAGTCTAAAAACGTCCCCGAGCTTGTGATTCAGCAAATAGTTCGTCATTTCCTGCGGGGGGCGAGGGATCTCACCATCGCTGAAGACTGACATGACCAAGCCCAGAAAGTTGAAGTTGAACTTGTAGTAAGACCCTTTCCGGTATAGGTCATCCGTCCAGTCATAGACGGGTTGTGGCTCTCCCCTCTCATTCACCTTCTTCAGGTTAGGGATCGGCATCCGGGAGTGCAAATGATACAAACAAAGCCAAGCCAAGAAGGAACTGAACCGAAATTCAGTTGACTGCTTTTTCTGGAGCTTCACCAGGCTGGAGTGAATGGCGTATGCAAGCCAGTCCGCCCAGTCAAAGAAGATAGGGCGCTTCCCACTTCTCTGCGCTGCTGGTTCATAGGATTCTCCGCATAGGAGACATTCTGCCAGCGCTAGCTGGTACGGCTGTACCAGCTCGTCAGAGTCGCAGCCGAGGACCCACGCCAGAATGGTGTATATGTATTTGCTCTGAAACCTCTCCAGGGGTATGGGGCCGGTTGGCCATTGTCCAGCTGCGAGCGGGGCGTTCAGCTCTGAATTGAGGAAATCCCTCATCCTTTTTGTGTGCGTAAAGCGCCCCGCTTGCTCGCCAAGATTTATCTTTCTGACAATCGTGCTGGAGTCATACTCTAACCCTGGGGCGAAGGCCGGCTGGACAGTCTCCTTGCGAAGTGCGAACAAGGGTTTACCGCTGGAGTTGCAAATTTTCCGGGTAGCTGGTCTGTAATGTCTGACAATTAGGTCTACCAACTCCGGGCATTGATGGACAGGAGGGCACAAGAACCGGAAAAGGTTCGACTTGTACGCCACACCGAAATGGTGAGAGGGCGAAACTTTGTCTGCCCAATTCTCCACATTTATCCGCAACTTAGTAAGGCTCATGGAAAACGAGCCGTCCTTGTATCCCGACAAGTAATTAACCGGTGGTGGTGGGGCTTGCCCACGCTGTACTTTCTTTGGCCGGGATTTTGACTTTTGCTCCGGCGGTGTCTCACTCCTGAAAACACTTGATTGCGGTAAATCCCCCAGTTCGCGCCCTTCGTTGGATTGCGCTGGCATTGGCAACTTTCCTTTGTCCATCCCTCCGAAACAGCAATAATTACGATTTCTGGACGTCTGCAACAAATTTCGTAGTCACAGGAATAATCTGCACGATTTGGCATGTCTGGATGCATCAGACCCCCTTTTCTAGACAATGACAGCGTCATTAATGTCGCGCAGGAGGGGGTAGGTCGGCTGGCAAGTGAAGGCGTTATGATTTTTTGGTGGCCGCACAGGAGAATGTCTTGAAAGATGTACCCTGGTTGTCGCGCCATGCTTCTTTGATTGCGCTTTCCTTGAAGATTGCGCAATCATTAAATTTAACTTTGAACGTTGCGCCATGGCTGACGTCACTGCCGCAATCTGGGCACACTGCTCAAGAAAAAACCCTTTGGTGCGGAAACCCATCTCTTACTGTCGCAATGCGCCCTGGGCCCACGCTTGGAGCATTGGAATTATTTATTTATTTTTTTAAACCATCCAAGCTGCGCCCAGAAAACAGGGCGCAATCGGACTTCGCCCCAAAATTGGGCGCGATCCGACTTCGCCCGCGCAGTCGGACTTCGCCCCAAAATCGGGCGCAGTCCGAACTACCACTTGCGTTAAGACTGTTGCCTTTCTTTTCCAACTGCGTCCGAGGATCGGGCGCAGTCCGACCTTTGCAACTTTCGGATGAGGCTTTGAATGTACTTAGAGTTTGTTGCCTTTTGTGATGGAGCGCACGAGCTGCGCTCGGAAAATGGAGCGCGCTCGGACTTCGCCCAAAGTTCGGGCGAAGTTCGTACTTCGCGCGAAGTTCGGGCGCAGTTCGCACTTCGCGCGCGAGCCGGGTGTATTCGGACTTCGCGCGCGAAGTCGGACTTCGCTCCAAACTCGCGCGCAGTCCGAACACTTCTTTCTTTGCAGCCTCTACTTTCAAACCGCGCCCTTTGGCCGGTGCGCAGCCCGACTTCGCTGCGAAGTCGGGCAGCGCACTGCCACTTAGCTGTTTTTGCTGTTTTCTCAAGCAGCTCCCTTTACGAACTTCGCTCCTTCTGAGGGGCGACAACAGACTTCGCTGCGAAGTCTGTGTTCTCTCCCATTGTCCTATTTTGGCTCAAACAAATGGAAAACTGAAAGCTGGAAAACTGTACATACTGAAAGGTAAAATGCATAAGGGAAATTTTTACAAAGAAGGGCCCATTGGGCACCTTCAGCAGCGGTAAATTTTTAAGTGGAACCCGTTAACGGGGATAGGTAGGAGCTGACCCTCCATATCCCGAAGTACGTAAGCATTGAACTGGTTCACCCGGGCAATCTGATAAGGGCCCTCCCAGAGGGCATCGAATTTCCCGTGGTTGCCCGGCTTCGCCTTAAATGAGTCCCACTTCAGCACCAGGTCCCCGATTTTAAAAACTCGGGCAGTGGTGCCTTTTGCAAACCAGCCTTGAGTGGCTTCAATATGCTTGGTGAAGGCCTGGTATGCTTTTTCTCTGTCTTCTTCCAACTGCAAAAGTTGGCACAGTCTGTCATCCACCGGGTCTCCACTGCTCCTGTCTTCGTCCAACATCCATAGGGCAGGGATTTCAATGTGGGATGGCATGACAACCTCTTTACCATAGACGAGCGCATAAGGGGACGTTCTGATGGATTTCTTGAATGAAACTCTGTCCGCCCACAGCGCCCGGTTCAGGAGTAAATGCCAAGTCCGCTTGTTCCTGTCAATGGTCCTTCTGATGATCTTCAGGAGGTTCTTGTTAGTAGACTCGGCAAGGCCATTCCCCTGCGGGTAGTAATTAGAAGACATTTTGTGATAAATGCCAAGTTTGCCAGTGTACTCCGTGAGTACAGCGCCTGCGAATCCCGGACCATTGTCCGTCACAATTGACTACGGAACCCCGAAGCGGGTAATCAGGCTCTCAAGGAACCCGATGACCGTTTCTTGGTCCGCATTTTTTGTCGGGATCGCCTCTGCCCATCGTGTGAAGTAATCGGTGGCTGTAAGAATAAACTTGTGTCCAGCAGAGGAACTAGGCGAAATCACCCCAATGAAGTCTAGACCCCATTCTTTGGAACGGAGTCTCGGCCTTGAATCGGTTGAAGGGGCAGGGGTGCTTTTCTGTTTCTGCCGACAAACCTCTGGCATTGATCACACTTAGAACAGACCGCATAAGCGTCTGTAAATAGAGTGGGCCAATAGTACCCGACTCTAATTATTTTTAAGGCCGTAGGCCTTGCAGAATGATGACCTCCAGGCATCCCGGAATGAAAATCTCCGAGGACCCTGGACTGGTCTGATTTCATGACGCACCGCAACAGGATGCCGTCAATGTTTTTGAAGTAAAGCCCCTCGGGGCGAAGAGTGTACTTGAGTGCACCTAGCCGAAATCTCCTTCGTTGTGAGGCGTTCAGGTGATCTGGACATCTTCCGGTGCAGAAATATCTCACCAGTTCATCTGTCCAATCACTCTCCTCCGATAAGGAGTTGGCTAGGTAGATGCTTGTCGCTGTGTCCTCCCACTTACAGGCAGAGATGCCGGCTACAGCGCTTCGGACCAGCTCCTGACACAAGGCTCGGCCTCTGATAAGCTTGGTGGGCCGCACTTCGATGTCGACTCCTGGATTTTTGCAATCCATCCTGCTCTCTTGTGACCCGGCTCTCCTTGTATGATGAAGCTTCGAACGTCCGGGTGAATCACAAAGACAGTCGTTTTGCTCTGGGAGACAAAATGCCTGAACTTTCGGAGGGATTTCATGACAGCATGAACCTGCCGCTCTATAAAGTTGTACTTTTCTTCATGCGGCTGAATCACTTGGCTCAGGAACGCTATGGGGCACTCCTCGCCATCGTCTCCCTTCTGAGTTAGGACTGCGGCGTAACTTTTCGGTTCTCCCACCGCATAGAGGATGAAGTCCTTGGAGTAGTCCGGGTTTATCAACACCGGAGCTTGCGCAATTCGAGCCTTGATTTCCTCGAAGGCTTGCTCTCTCTCATCAGTCCATTCGTAAGTCGTATCTTTTTTCAGCAGTTCGGCCATAGGCTTGATCACCTGTGCGAAGTCCGGGATGAACTTCCGCACGAAGTTAATCTGACCGAAGAAGGACTGCAGCCCTTTTTTATCAATTGGGGCTGGCAAGCGGAGGAGGGCTTCTGCTCTGTCAGGGTCAATGGCGAGGCCTTTCTCGGAGATGACATGTCCCAGCAGCTTACCTTCTTTTACCGCGAAGACAAACTTCTTCGGGTTTATAGAAATGCCGAATTCTCAACACCTCTCTAATATTTGTCGCAGGTGGGAAACATGATCCCCTCTTTGGTGAGAGAAAACAGTCATGTCATCAAGGTAGATGAAAATGATCTTATTGAGCAGCTCTCGGAAGACCAGGTCCATGGCCCTTTGGAATGTGGCACCAGCATTGGATAAGCCGAAAGGCATGCGCTGATAGGCGAACGTTCCCCATTTGGTGGTGAACGCCGTCTTATGCTAGTCCTCATTCCTGACCCAAATCTGGTTGTAGCCGGAAAATCCATCTAGAAGTGAGAATCTCTGGGCTCCAGCAACGATGTGTAGAATTTGGTCAATTTGGGGAAGCGGATAGTGGTCCTTGAGGGAAGCTTGATTCAGGTTTCTGAAGTCGACATAGACGAATGTCACCATTATTTTTCCTCACAAGCACCAAATTCGCAACCCAGGATGAATGTTTGATGGGGTAGATGATTTTGGCCTCCAGCATCTTCAAGAGCTCTGCTTTCATCATGGCCTCAATTTTTGGATTTACGGCCCTTTGCTTCTGTCGAAATGGCTTGGCGCCATCCTCTAGCTCAATGGTATGCTGGATTACATTTCTGTCATACCCCTTCAAATCCTCGTAGCACTAGGCCACGATGTCGGGGAACTCTCGGCACAGTGATCTGATCTGCTCAAGTTCCTCCGAAGTGCAGTCTGTCCCAACCTTGATAGTTTTACCAAGTTCAAGTTCCAGGTCGGCATACTACTTCAGGTCTACTTTGATCCTATGAGATATAGCTCTGTCATTTTGATCAAATAGACTCTCCAAAGTAATCAGGCCTTTTGGGACATGATTATTTTTTAACTGTGTCAACCCCTCATATTGCTCGTCATCAGGGTCTACTCTCGATTGAACCAACTTCATTAACCAAAAATGTGACGATCTCTTCGTCACAATCGAACACCTGCCAGTGGATGTCCTTATCAGGCACAGAAGGCCTGTAAATAGTGTGAACCGGCTTCGGTTTCTGGACAACGTCATCAGCCGGAACGTACCTGGCTCCAACAGACGCCAGAATGTCAGCGTGTTTGTTTTTCTCACGCGATATCGCCTTGACATTCAACGAATCAAACGACTCCATCAAGTCCCACACCCGGTTGCGGTACGCCTTGAGATAGTGCTTTTTGGAGGCGCACTTGCCCGTAACCTGGTGACACACCAGCTCTGAATCTCTATAGCAGCATTTCTATAGTAGCATTTCTCGGAGGCGGACGCCTCTGCATATGGTGCTCTGGGGGCTTGTATTTTGTCAGTGTCGGGGGCGGATATGGCCTCCTAGGAGCGAGGTCCATCTGGGCCTGCTTCTTCTTCAGAGCGGTCATGTCATTGGACATGGCATGATAACCTGAGGCCAAAGCCCGCACCTCCTGGAGGATTGTATTCTGGATATTATTGTCAGGAGGTGGCAACTGTGCCGGTGGAGGCAATGCGGCTAATGGAGGAGGATTGGAATAAGGTGCGTACTGCGAAGGAGCAGGGAGTGCTGAAAAATGCGGAGCAGGAGGAGGCGGATGAGGATAATGCATTTGCGGTGGGCCGTAAGGAGTTACGACCGGCGCCGGATTCCATTGCTGCTGGGGTTGCTGCCCTGATGTGGACGGCGCACCACCAGAAGCTGGCGGATACTAGGATCTGGGGAAGTCGGGATGAATGGGTTCCTGCACTCTGGACGGAAGTCTGCCGATGGAAATGATATCAGCTTCAGCTTGCTGGGCAGCCTCGTACAGAGCAGGAAACTCGTCTATTATGGCAATCTTCAGCAACAGGCATATGTCTGAGTTGAAGGATCTCAGGTAGTAGTGAGCATCCATGCCAGCTGAAGGCCGAATTTCGTGAGGTACCCGTTTTCAGGATCTCGCAAACCTGATGTTAAAGTCAGACACCTCCTCTTGAGGGTGTCTCTGGATACTTTGGAACTGATGCAACAGAGAAGTAGGGTCAGCAGACTCGTTGCATCCTTTCACGAGCCTTCTGGCAAGCTGGGGCCACCTCGTGATAGATCCCTCTGGCAGCGATCTCCACCAGGAGAGAAGTTTTCCCCTCAGGGAAAGGGCCAGCAGACGGGTCTTCACACTCTCGTCAGTAATGGAGTGCAATGCGGCCAGGGCAAGGATGTCCTGGATGTGCTCATACGCCGTCTTGCCGTAGCCGTCGTACGTAGAGATAGACTTTAAAGCAGCAGGGGGCACAGCTTGCTGTCCGACCAGGGCCAGGGGCCCTGTAGAGTCCACCGTCGGGAAGAGATCATCGTCATTCTGCTGCAGGGCAGCCATTTCTTCTGCTTCTCCTCCGTCGGTTGTATACTCAGTGTCGGTACCTTCCGAGGATGTAGATTCCTCTTCTTCCTCGGCCTCTTCTATTTCGTACTCAGCTCCTCCGACTTCGGCTTCGGCTTCTTCTTGAATTTCAGCCTCGGCTTCGTCGACACGAGCTTGTTGATCAGCCAGCCTGACAATTTCGCCTCGAGCGTTGATGTCTAGTTCGTAAAAGTCAGGCGGGTTTCTCGGATCCCTTGCTCGCCACCTTCTTGTTTGCATGAAGGTGCTAGGACCGGTCTCTTGGACTCAGAAGATATGTTCGTGCAGAGTTGCCAGGTGTTCTGATTTTGAATAGCAATGAAGCGAACACCGGTGCTTCGATTCTGTTTGGAGGTGGGAAACTTCCTTGGCCCACCGAGTGCTCAAAATGAACTGTCAGCCCGAGTGAACACGAGCCTGAGTTTTTTCAAATGTGGGACTCCGGGTCCCACCAGGCGTGCCAGAGAAACTATTGGTTACGAATCTGCCATGAGGAAAGGATTTTGTGTTAACGCGCCCAAATTCGCCCACCAGCTTGAAAGGCCGGAAGGAAGGGATGCCTTCCGTGCCAATCTCCGGAGAAGGCCGGCTCCTTGTGGGGTTTTATGGTTTGAGATGAGAGTGCAGGAAAGAGATAAAAATGCGGAAAGAATTTACAAATGTGATTGGAGTTGGGTGGGGCAAACTAACAATACAACAACACATCAATCACCACTACTTACTGCATCATAAATACAAAGCATAACCAGAAACTGCAAAGTCTAAGTATACTTTCTGTATAAAGAAATGTACGCACAGCTACAATGGCTCCCTAACAGACATTCCCTACAAGGAACTAACAGTACGGCAGCGCATCAATCACCACTACGGACAGTAACATGAATACAAAAAGCAACCAAGAGATGTCAGATCCAAGTATGTGTGTTATGCAGAGAATTTGTACGCACAGCTACAATGACTCCCTAACAGACATTCCCTACAAGGAACTAACAACGACGGCAGTGCATCAATCACCACTACGGACAGCAACATAAACATAACACACAAACTGAAGGAACTGCTACTAAATTTATTCTATGTATCCTCTAATCAATGAAGTCCAAGAGTACTTGGTCACCAAATGCTGAAATGAATCAACAAGCCATGACACAAGCAATGCCTCAAGAATACCTGACCACCAAATGCTGAAGCGAATCAACAAGCCATGACACAGGAAAACGTAAAGCAGAAATGTAAAGGAGAGGCAGCATAAAAAATAAAAGAAGTAGAACAGATCCAGGCATATACTTTATATTGATAAGCAGAAGCACAGCTACAATGGTTCCCTAACAGACATTCCCCTTCCACCACTTTACAATGAGAATGTGGTGGGTATTTATAGCCCGAGTCCCTCCCGTTACATTAATGGGCACAAAGTCCCAGTCAAACATTAGCTGACAAAAGCGGCGATGGAGCTGCTAATGCTGACCTTTGTCGGACAGGACTGTACCCGCAGCATGGTCTCCCTGGAGGCTGAACAGCTACGTGGCAGCGCGTTAGGTAGAACTTCTCATCGGCAGGAATGCGGGCAGCTGGAGCAGGTAGAACCTCCAATCAGCTTTAAATGAGGCAGCTGGCATAAGTAGTGCAGCCCATGCTTGTCCTTTTGCTTGGTACGTCTTGGCTCAGATCCCAAAGCTGGACACTTGTCGGATGATGCTGTTTGACACGTGCTTGCCTTGAAAGGCAGTTTATCCAACTTCTCCCAAGATCTGAGCGCTATCGGGTTGCGCAGGCAGAAAACAGCGCAGTCGGGAAGGCCTTCATGCCTTAGTCAAATTTTGGGTTTGTTTCCCTACTGCGCACCTGTCAAAGGGCACACCCCGACTTCACTGCGAAGTCGGGTTGCGCACAGGTGAAAGCTGATTTCTGCCGCCGTACGAACTTCGCCCTGGAAAGGGGGAGCAGTCCGACTTCGCTGCGAAGTTGGACTTCGCCCCAGCACTTAGTCATTTTTCCTGCCATCCTGCCAGCCTGCTACAAGGTGCGCCCAGAAAGCAGGGCGCAATCCGACTTCGCTGCGAAGTCGGACTTCGCCCAGAAAACTTGTTCTTCTGGCTGATTCTGTCACACTGCACACTTTGTATTCCTGCTGCGCTCCAACTGGAGGGCGCACTCCGACTTTGCTGCGAAGTCGGATTGCACCCTGATACTTAGCCATTTTTCAGGGCAACTGCTGTCAAATTTGAGATCTGACTGAGGGGCTCAAAAGAAAGAGGGGAGAATGAGAATGTAGGAAAGAGAGAGAGAGGGAGGAAAGAAGAAAGGGAAAGAGAGGATGAGGGAAAAGGAAGAGCAACACTCTTACAAAACTGAAAACATTGCACCCCGTGCAAAATGTGGCAACAGGACCACCTTGGGGGCCACGTAAAAACCAAAGACGTCGTCATAGATGACTGAGGAATCGAATGGACCACAGATAGCCAAGAGTTAGGACGCAATCCCAAGCTATAGAGGTTTGCCTGGTGGAAAGAAGAGAGGTGGCAGGAACATCTCGAAATATATGACAACGACATAGAAATGCAAAAGAACAAAACCACATAAGGCAAGAAAGAGTACGAAAAAATAGAGAAAGTGCAAGAAGACAAGGCCACTCCATAGACCTGTTGGCATTTTTGCCACATTATTTTTTGATAAACTTTGGCCTAAGGATGGAGCTTTAAAGCGGCAAGGAGCATGCAAAGGTGTTAGGTTTTCACGGGCCTTAAACGGGGGCGATTTAAATAAGCTTTGGATAGTTTGTCATTGCATATATTTTCGCTAGCTTTCCGCCGATATATTATAATAGGCGATCGGGTCGATGGATCAAAAGTTATGGCCCCGGGAAGCAGGACCAGGAAGCTTAATTTCGGGCCAAAAAATATTCTAAGTGTCGGGCCCCGCCCGACTACGCTCATCAATTTGTGCGCAACAGGGCAAAAAGATAGGAAAATGCTGCTGAAATATTCTAAGTGTTGGGCCTCGCCCGACTACGCTCATCCTCCCGACTGTGCTCATCCACCCAACTACGCTCATCAATTTGTGCGCAACAGGGCGGAAAGATAGGAAAATGCTGCTAAAATATTCTAAGTTTCGGGCCCCGCCCGACTGTGCTCATCAATTTGTGCGCAATAGGGCGAAAAGACAAGAAATTGCTGTTGAAATATTCTAAGTGTTGGGCCCCACCCAACTGCGCTCATCCTCCCGACTGCGCTCACCCGCCCGACTGCGCTCATCCGCCTGACTGCGCTCATCAATTTGTGTGCAATAGGGCAGAAAGACAGGAAAATGCTGCTAAAATATTCTAAGTGTCGGGCCCCGCCCGACTGCGCTCACCCGCCCGACTGTGCTCATCCGCCCAACTGTGCTCATCAATTTGTGCGTAACAGGGCAGAAAGACAGGAAAATGCTGCTAAATATTCTAAGTGTTGGGCCCCGCCCGACTGCGCTCATCAATTTGTGAGCAATAGGGCGAAAAGACAGGAAAATGCTGCTGAAATATTCTAAGTGTCGGGCCCCACCCGACTGCGCTCATGCGCCCGACTGCGTTCATAAATTTGTGCGCAATAGGGCAGAAAGACAAGAAAATGCTGCTAAAATATTCTAAATGTCGGGCCCCGCCCGACTGCGCTCACCCGCCCGACTGCGCTCATCAATTTGTGTGCAATAGGGCAAAAAGACAGGAAAATGCTACTGAAATATTCTAAGTGTTGGGCGGGATAAAAATACAAAGGCTGAGCTTCTAAGCTCGGTTCTTCCCCCCTCCATCAGATGCTGACAGGTGTCCGGTCTTGGGATCAGAGTCAAGATGTGACAGAAGGTGTGCCACTAGGGTACAGGACAGAGGAGCGTGAACTGACAGACTGTACCGCATCTGTCCCCATTCAAACTGACTCAACTTCCCACCTACCGGATTTCCACGGAGCTACCACGTTTTCAGGTGGACCTTGCTGCAAGTACATTCCTTGCCCGCATAGGTCAAACATCAGCCGCTTTTGTCAGCTTTTGCAACTTTTGTCAGGTCTGGGATTCTGTGCCCAAAATGTAATCGAGGGGGAAAATTGCGCTATAAATAGCAGCCTCATTTCATTGTACAAGGGTGGAGGGGGGACATATTGGTAGAGGACTTTGCTGTGATGGACCATCTCCTAATTAATTCAAAGCATCCTTGGCTCTGTTTCTTGTCTCTATCTTTTATGATGCCTTCTGCTAAGTTTTTCTGCTTCATGTCCATTTATATTTCTGTCTGTCTGAATTTTGAATTCTGGATTTGGGCATTGGTGATTATTTGGATCTGGAATACTAAACAGAAGGATACATAGGATAGAATAACAGCTGCAATTTTTGTTACATGCTTTGTTTTAATTATTGTTGATTCAGATGCAAATTTGTGATCGTGCTGCTTGTTCTTCCCCCACCCGAAACGCATGATATTTACATCTCTTTCCTGTTCGATTATCTTTTTCAATCTCTTTCCAGTTCCATTTCCCCTTTTTTTTTTAATCTCTTTCCTGCACCCTTATCTAAAAACCCCCCAAGTAGGTTAGGAAAGGAGTCGAACTTATCCGGAGATCGGCATGGGGGGCATCCCTTCCTCCTAGCCTTTCAATGTTGGTCTGCGGGTATAGGGCGCATTGACACACCAAGTCCTTCCCAGGTGGCGGATCCGTGGCCAACAAGACCTAGATACATGTTCAAGACAAATAAATACAACTGCAGGTCGTTCAGATGAAGGCTGTTCAAATGAGCACCATACAAGTCAAGGACCAAGGTACCATACAAGTGAGGATTGAGAAGACTATATCACAAGATGTCGTACAAGCGATGGTCAAGAGGGTTGTACGGTAGGGTTTTGTACAACTGAACAAAACAATACTGGTTGTACAAGTGAAGGAAGTTGTACAAAGGAAGAAATGAATAGTTGGCAGGAGGAAGAAGTAAACAGTTCATCAACAACAAACATATTTGAAGTACAAGTCTGCTTTGTTGCATGGATTGTACAATGCCAGATGGGAGCGACCGACACCAGTAGAGGAGCTTACCTCTCAACGAAAGCACCAACAAATTCACCATAACGACTTCTTCGATGATTTGGTGATGGATGCTAGTCTGGAAACGTCTTGGATATGCTCGTGCGACGTCTTTCCGGTACCGTTGTATATGGGTAAAGCTTTCAGTGCTGCGAGCAGTACTTGATGCTGAGCTACCAAAGCTAGAGGCCCCGAATGATTCCATGCGGAGAAAAGCCTGGGGGGAGCTTGTTGCACAATCTGGGCTGGTGGAGTTGTTTGATTCGGAGGAGTTGGTAGAACTTGCTAAACCAAAAGAGTCGGAACACTCGAAACACTTGATTGAATGTTCGGTTGAGCAGGAGTATGCTGATGATCCGAAGAATTCGGCAGGTTGGGGAGCAAGCTAGTCGTTGTGCTGTCAGGAGTTGTAGTCTGCGAAGCAACAACAGCTACTTGCGAAAATGTCCCATCTAAAGGGATATTCGGTCGGACCACTCTAGGATGTTCTCCTAAAGCGTCGATGTCAAGCTCGAAGAACTCGATTGCTTCTTCTGTATTCTTAGCTCTCCATATCGTGTGCATTAAGGCGTGATATTTTAGACTGGTCTTCGATATTTAGAGGTGTCTGAGTTCAGCTGAGTCGCCAGATATTCAGATTTGACAGTAATAAGATGAACATCAACTTCTTAATACTGCTTTTGTAGTGGAACATTTCAGATCCCACCGGGCGTGGTAGAAACTGTTGGCAATTGAATCGACCTAGAGGCAACTTTTCTAAGTCTGCAGTGCCCTAGAATCGCTGCCAAGCATTGAATGTGCGAAGGAAAGGAATGTCCTCCATGACAATCTCCAGTAGGGCTGGTTCCGAAAATAAAATTGGTTTTTTGAGATAAGGGTTAGGAAGCTCGATACACAGCTTAACACTTGAACCAAAAGCAATCAAAACAATAGACCTTTAACAGAAACCAACATTAAACTTTCGGAACCGCATAAACTCCAGGGGTACTCCAGGGATTAATCCTCTACTGACAACTAAATCCAGAAAACAGAATTCAAGCTGTATGATAAAGAGACTAATTTAATAGAAATAACATGATAGAAGTCATACACAGAGATAGAAGATTCAAGACTAGAGCCAGAAGTTTGTATTTTGGAAGCAAATTTCAAAGTATACAGCTGCTTTTCTAGCAGAGATTGTCCATCCTTGGTTACAGAGAAAAGACCAACTTTTATAGAGGATTCTACTTCCTAAAACATTAATGCCCAACCACTTCTCCAATGGTGACAGGCAGATTTGATCCGAAACCGACTTAACAACATTTAATTCGACCTTGCAGATAACTCAGCATTGAAGGTAGAAGGTTCCGGTGATCCACCATGATCGGACGGCTTAGAGCGCAGCTTCAGGTCGGTTTAATCAGTCAATGGTGGTTTTGGGCAGTCCTTGACAGTTTTGGGTAGTCCATGGCGGTTCTGGGCAGCTTGCACTGTGTTTGGGGTCCGCCTGGAATTTTGCTCCATAATTGGAGCGACAACACTCTCGCTCCAGAGGTGGAGCGAAAGCATTCCCTGTTTTGCCTTAGAAAATTTTCATGCCTTCAGTTTAGGTGTCGCTCCCTGGGTGGAGCGACAGAGCCTTTCACTCCACTAGTGGAGCGACTGGAGGGTTCGCTCCACTGGAATGACAACAAGTTTGAACGTCAGTTTGACTTTCCCTTGAGCTTGTCGCTCCCTGGGTGGAGCGACAGAGGCTTTCGCTCCACTAGTGGAGCGCTTGGGACTTTCGCTCCACTAGTGGAGCGAAAGCACCTTTGACCGAGTCATTGACCTTCTTTTGCATTTTCCTTGACAAATGCCTAACTTTGCGCCTTTCCGGAGTGTCGCTCCACTGGTGGAGCGACTGTAGCTTTGACCATATTTTGACTTTCCTTGCACTCTTAGTCTCACACTTGCCTTCGGTTGGTTTTCGCTCCACTAGTGGAGCGACCGGGAGATTCGCTCCAGTGGTGGAGCGACCGGGAGATTCGCTCCATTGGTGGAGCACTTGCAGTTTTGACCGAGTTTTGACTTTATTTTACTCCTTTCTTCACCAACACTTTTGTGTGTGCCTTACAGAACCTTCGCTCCACTGGTGGAGCGACAGGGCCTTTGACTGCTAGGTTGACTTCTCACGGTTCTCAAGGAGGGGCTTTCGCTCCACAAGTGGAGCGAAAGTCTGGCTAGTGCACACTTAGTCATATTTGCTTATCCTTCTATTTGATAGGGACTTTCGCTCCACAATTGGGAGCAAAAGCACTTTCGCTCCACCAGTGGAGCGAAAGTGTCCCTGCTTTATACTTAAAGGAAACACGCCCTGAAAACTGTCTAAGTGTCGAAAATCATTACTAGGTGCGTAGAGTGAAGTGAACCTACAGAAACCAAATTTTAAGCAGAAAATTCTGCCCACAACACCGCCCATGCTAAAACGTTTACAATTTTGCATGCATGGACAATCTCTGCTAGAAAAGTAGTTGTATACTTTGAAATCTACTTCCAAAATACAAACTTCTGGCTCTGGTCTTGAATCTTCTATCTCTATGTATGACTTCTATCATGTTATTTATGTTAAATTAGTCTCTTTATCATACAACTTGAATTTTGTTTTCTAGATTTAGCTATCAGTAGAGGATTAATCCTTGGAGTACCCCTGGAGTTTATGCGGTTCCGAAGGTAAAATGTTGGTTTCTGTTAAAGGTCTATTGTTTTGATTGCTGTTGGTTCAAGTGTTAAGCTGTGTATCATGCTTCCTGTCCATCACCCCGTATTTCAGGCTTTTAGCCTCTTTCCCATTCCTTTCAGTTATTTCCTTTCTTTCAGCATCTTCCTAACCCTTATCTCAAAAAACCAATTTTATTTTCGGAACCAGCCCTACTGGAGATTGTCACGGAGGACATTCCTTTCCTTCGGACATTCAATGCTTGGCAACGGGTCTAGGGCGCTGCAGACTTAGAAAATCTGCATCTAGGCCGATTTGATCGCCAACAGGTGTATACTGTTATTGTTTTCGAGGTATAACAATCAATAAATGTACTCGAAGCATTTCAGAAATGAATATTGAAGAACCTATAAACACATGATGTGCTTAATTTTGTACAAATACATTGATGAAAATGCATTGATGTATTTCAAGAGGTTAGTTGGGAAAGTAAGTAGGTGATATTCTGATAAGTAGGGGGGTTGTTAGATTGGTTTCTGGGCATAAAGGAGCAGCAGGCTAAACCTTTTTCTTGCTGGTTTTTAAATCAAACGTGATGTCTTGTGATGACCACTAAAACTTCATTAGCAGTGATGTGTGTTTTATTACAACTATATGCCTAATGTTTTCTGAATATGTAGTAGTCTATGTAAACAAACAATTTTTTAGGCTAGTGGTTGAATTTGTCATGTGATACAGTGAAGTGACATTATATGTTAGTGGTTACAAAGGTTATTTATACTCTCGTGCTTACATTATGCACACAACATATAAACAAATACATCTTGTTTCTTATATTTATATTCCTTCTTATAATCTTAGTTTCCCACTAAATTTCCCGTATTATGTTCATGTGCCTAATGATGGAAACCTAATATCAAAATCTGGTGATACTCTATACTGTCTTTGGAATACCTATAACAGTAAATATCTTTATTGAGATAGCATGCACAAGAGCATTTAAAATATTAAATCATTGCTAGTGTTTCATAACTTGCAACTATGGCCATGATTTTTAGGAGTACATTAGTTCATTTTTTGCATCTAACAGGGTGGCTATTTGACAGTTTGGATTATCACCTGAGCGACTTCAAGGAAACGATGCACTGTCCAAGTTCTTCCAAATACTTACAACTAGCACAGATGAAAGTGGCCAGGTGCAAACCATAAAAGAAAACTATTTTCATTGTTTTTATTTGTTCTAGAGACTTGACAAATTGAGAATTGAATCTTGTTAATATGTATGATTCTGAAGAGGCTATCCATTACACAAAAAATGAATACTGTTAGTAACATTCTTGCAATACTTTGATATTTTGGAAATGCTTATCAAGAAATAGTTTCTGGGTATTTATGGGCTGAATAGTGTTTCAGACCTATGTCTCAACAGCACAAGGACGCAAATATCCTGTGACAGGATTCCAATGGCACCCAGAGGTATTTGATTCTAGATACATGCTTAGCTTATATGCATAGCATAACCTCACTACTGCACCAATTTGTAATCTATTTTCTTGTTGAAGAAATACTAAAGGAATAAGAGTTTTAAATGTATTGCTTCTATAAACCCATCATACCACACATAAAATATGAGAGGGAGTGAAACTGTCACTCTTCTTCTGTTAAGGGAACATTGCATCACATGGTTAAGACTTGCAGCCTCATTCAATTGCTCTTAGATTAAGGTCTGTGGTATAAACATTGGCAACTTAGCTACTGAAATGTTATTGTGTAGGAAGGATATGGTATCATTTGTCGGAACCATAACTAAGTGAACCATATTTCTAACAGGATGGTTCAAATCGCACCATCATGAAAGGTTCAAGACAAATTTGGTGATGGCCATAATCCTAAACTTCCCCTATGGTTTCAGTAGGATACTTCGTCTATCATTCCGTTGCAGGGCTTGAGTAATATTACAGTAAATTAGTAAATGCACACCATCTGGATAATGCTTTGTTGTTTATGTAGGCAGGTGTAGTGATGGTAGTGTGAAATATTCTTTTACAATGTTATTATCACAAAGTAAGATTGTTGACCACTTGTAGTATATCACTGCTATAGAAAGGAACTACTGAATTACTAAGATGGTATGCATGGCAATGGATATAGAAAATAGCTATTTATTGGAGAACTAAGAGTTTTTGTGACCCATTGAAGCTTTCCAAGAAACAAAGCAGGTGCCTGAAGGTAAAAGGCTTTTGAAAGCTGAAACGTCAAGGGAAAAGAGGAAAAAATTGACACCTCCCTCATCTGACACATAATCTGGAATATCAATGAAGGAAACATGTTCATAAGAAACAATAAGTACATGTTTCATTGTGTACAGCCAATTTATTTACATTTTGACAACATCATCTAGGAGCATGACTGCAAAAACCACTTCCATAGCACATATATCTCAACCAAAGCAATCTCATCATGACAATGAAGAACAACTACATCCTGGCAGCACAAGAGCCTTGAAACCATTAGCGGCTTAAGAAGAAAAACAAGATGAAAAATTGGACTCAAAGGAAAAGAAGGCAAAAATCTTCAAAGAAGCACCTCTATCATCGCCTCTAGGTACTGCCATACAAGTCAAAGGGGGTGCCGAAAATCCTAAACATACAAATAAAATTGATATTGAAGACAAAAAAAATGTTACTAAATATACATTGGATATACTTCCAAATTCTTTAGAATCTTAAACACATTGAAACTTCAACTGAAGGAAAACATGCAAGTATTATGTAACTTTGACAATTATGAAAGAATACAACCATCACTGCCTAAACTATGTAAAGTCTAAAAGGATTACTGTGGCTATCAATATCTCTATTGCTAGTAACCTTTGATTGACAACTGCTGATAAAGAGAACATACCTGATGCCAGAACAATTTAGAAATCAAAAAAGCAATTGTTTTAACCCAAGCAGATTGTGCTATAAATTGAAGAACATACAGAACCATCCAGTCTCTCTTCCTCCACATATTTTTTGGCAGATAGTAACCATTAAATATTTGATCTGAAAGATTAATTCAGATCCTATTTGTTGACAAGACAGTAGCTCTGACATGCCATTCACCTAGATAAAGAGTTGATCGCCTCAGTCTTCAAATATAGACTTAGACCTACATACTACACTATAGGATGGGATTGATTTCATAATGCAAGTAGTATAAAATGAAATTGAAGAGCAGAAAGGAAGAGGTTACTTTCTTGTGAAAATCTTTTCCTCTTGATATTAGCCTTCAGAATATTGATAATATCAAGCAGTTCAAGCAATGCACTAAATTGAGCAAATAGATTGTAAAGCTATTGAAGGCCCAATTTCCAAGACTTCCACGATCCCTATAATGAAGAACATCATGGGGAAAAAATGTATTTTATTGTAGAAGAATCCAAAATGCTTTCAATAGTAAATAAGCAGCTTCACAAATTTTCAATGTGCATTTGGTGAGGCCTCAAGTGTTACACCCAACATGAAGGTGGTTGCTTTTGGCATTTTTGCCACATTATTTTTTGATAAACTTTGGCCTAAGTATGGAGCTTTAAGGCGGCAAGGAGCATGCGGAGGTGTTAGGCGGATAAAATGGATGAAATGAGCTTTGGATATTTTATCATTGCAAATCTTTTCGCTAGCTTTCCGACGATATATTATAATAGGCGATCGGGTCAGCGGATCAAAAGTTATGGCCCCGGGAAGCAGGACCAGGAAGCTCAATTTCGGGCCAGAAAATTGACTAAGTGTTGGGCCCGCATGACTACGCTCATCAATTTGTGCACAATAGGGTAGAAAGACAGAAAAATGCTGCTAAAATATTTTAAGTGTTGGGCCCCGCCTGACTGTGCTCATTCTCCCGACTGCGCTCATCCGCCCGACTGCGCTCATCAATTTGTGCGCAGTATGGCAGAAAGACAAGAAAATTCTAAAATATTCTAAGTGTCGGGACCCGCCCGACTGCGCTCATCAATTTGTGCGCAATAGGGCAGAAAGACAGGAAAATGCTGCTAAAATATTCAAAGTGTCGGGCCTCGCCCGACTGCACTCATCAATTTGTGCGCAATAGGGCGAAAAGACAGGAAAATGCTGCTGAAATATTCTAAGTGTCGGGCCCCGCCCGACTGCGCTCATACAAAGGCTGAGCTTAAAGACGATTTCTTCCCCCTCCATCAGATGCTGACAGGTGTCCAGCCTCGAGATTCGAGTCAAAGATGTGACAGAAGGTGTGCCGCCAGGGTACCGGACAGATGAGCGTGAACCGACAGATTGTACCGCATCTGGCCCCATTCAAACTGACTCAACTTCCCACCTACCGGATTTCCACGGAGCTGCCACGTTTTCAGGAGGACCTTGCTGCAAGTACATTCTTTACCCGCAGAGGTCAACATCGGCCGCTTTTGTCAGCTTTTGCGGCTTTTGTCAGGTCTGGGATTCTGTGCCCAAAATGTAATCGGGGGGAAAATTGCGCTATAAATAGCAGCCTCATTTCATTGTACAAGGGTGGAGGGGGGACATATTGCTAGAGGACTCTGTTGTGACGGATCACCTTCTAATTAATTCAAAGCATCCTTGGCTCTGCTTCTTGTCTCTGTCTTTTATGATGCCTTCTGCTAGTATTTCTGCTTCATGTCCATTTATATTTCTGTCTGTCTGAATTCTGAATTCTGGATTTGGGCATTGGTGATTATTTGGATCTGGAATACTAAACAGAAGGATACATAGGATAGAATAACAACTGCAATTTCTATTACATGCTTTGTTTTAATTGTTGTTGGTTCGGATGCAAATTTGCGATCGTGCTGCTTGTTCTCCCCCACCCGAAACGCATGATATTTACATCTCTTTCTTGTTCCCTTATCTTTTTCAATCTCTTTCCAGTTCCCTTTACCCCCTTTTTTAATCTCTTTCCTGCACTCTTATCTAAAAACCCCCAAGTAGGTTAGGAAAGGAGCCGGCCTTCTCCGGAGATCGGCACGGGGGGCATCCCTTCCTCCCGTCCTTTCAATGTTGGTCTGCGGGTCTAGGGCGCATTGACACACCAAGTCCTTCCTAGGTGTGGCGGATCCGTGGCCAACGGTTTCTGGCACGCCCGGTGGGACGAACAGTCTCCATATTTTAAGGAAGCCCGAGTTTGGTGAATCTCTGGCTTGCCTTCATCTGGCAAAATCACCTGGCGACTCTGACTGAGTCGAAGATCCAGATTTCTTGATCGCAGGCGCCTTTTTTTAAGCTAATAGAAGACACCCCGGAGGAATCAAGGTTTGGTGAGCAACCTTGACCTCACAAGCGGAGAAATGAATGTTCACCTACAGTCTCCATATTTTCAGGAAGCCCGAGTTTGGTGAATCTCTGGCTTGCCTTCATCTGGCAAAATCACCTGGCGACTCTGACTGAGCTAAAATATGGAAGCCCGAGTTGGTGAATCTCTGGCTTGCCTTCATCTGGAAAAATCACCATGGCAAATCCCTCATACTATGCAAAGCCCTAGAATGCAGTTGTGTGGAGCTCGAGAGGAAGATCTCGTCCAAAGTCAACGGTGGGAATATGCAAACACCACCCAAATGATGAATAATATGGTTGCTTGCAGTTTCCATCGGGAGACGGGCCAAGAGGAGGAACAAAATCCAGTGGCAAATTCTGAACACAAAGAGGGCACATTTTTGCACCCTTTTTGTGTCCCAGGGCATAGCACGCAAGCATTCAGCCAAAGCCCAATAGGCATGCCTCACCAGGAGGTTGATCCTGAGGAGACCTCGGCAAAAGGCCTATCGTCGGAAAGCTCTTGCTATCGCATCAAGGAGTTGGAGGAACTCGTGCTCGAGAGCCCACAGGTGGTGGACTCTCTAGAGTGGTGGTATTGGCTCCAACCATCACCGCAACCAGTACCCGAAGAGGGCTCCTGTATGGCAAATCTCCTTGCCACATTGTTCATCAATTGTATGGGTACCGACATGAATGATAACCTGCCACGTTGCACCATGTTCGCGACCTGGCAAACTTTGGGAGGCCAGCCGGACTTCAAAGATCAACTGAAGTACAATCAGATCTGGTCCGGACACTGCAGGTTCACCGGATAGGCAACCAAAGCTAGATTTGTGTTGGCGGCATGCCAATCATGCCGCAAAATTTTGTGTAAATAATATAAATAAGCCGGCTAGTATGCAAAGTTTTAGTTGTTTTCTTAGTTTAGTTTGTGCAGTGTTTTTTTTTTAGTGTTCCAAGAGGGCCATGGGTGCCAAGGGTTTGAGAAAGAGGTTGCTGTCGGCAGTGAGTATCAAGAGGACGGCGAGGGTGACTCTGTTGCCCAATGGATAAAGGCCTGGGTCCTCACATTGAGGCGAGCTCAATGCCCCGCGAGCCGCCAGGAATGTTGGCATTTTTGCCACATTATTTTTTGATAAACTTTGGCCTAAGTATGGAGCTTTAAGGCGGCAAGGAGCATGCGGAGGTGTTAGGTTTTCGCGGGCCATAAACGGGGGCGATAAAATGGATGAAATGAGCTTTGGATATTTTATCATTGCAGATCTTTTCGCTAGCTTTCCGACGATATATTATAATAGGCGATCGGGTCAGCGGATCAAAAGTTATGGCCCCGGGAAGCAAGACCAGGAAGCTCAATTTCGGGCCAGAAAATTGACTAAGTGTCGGGCCCGCCCGACTGCGCTCATCCTCCCGACTGCGCTCATCAATTTGTGCGCAATAGGGCAGAAAGACAGGAAAATGCTGCTAAAATATTCTAAGTGTCGGGCCCCGCCCGACTGCGCTCATCCGCCCGACTGCGCTCATCCGCACGACTGCGCTCATCCTCTCGACTGCGCTCATCCGCCCGACTGCACTCATCAATTTGTGCGCAATAGGGCAGAAAGACAGGAAAATGCTGCTAAAATATTCTAAGTGTCGGGCCCCGCCCGACTGCGCTCATCAATTTGTGCGCAATAGGGCAGAAAGACAAGAAAATGCTGCTAAAATATTCTAAGTGTCGGGCCTCGCCCGACTGTGCTCATCCGCCCGACTACGCTCATCAATTTGTGCGCAATAGGGCGGAAAGACAGGAAAATGCTGCTGAAATATTCTAAGTGTCGGGCCCCGCCCGACTGCGCTCATACAAAGGCTGAGCTTAAAGACGATTTCTTCCCCCTCCATCAAATGCTGACAGGTGTCCAGCCTCGAGATTCGAGTCAAAGATGTGACAGGTGTGCCGCCAGGGTACCGGACCGATGAGCGTGAACTGACAGATTGTACCGCATCTGCCCCCATTCAAACTGACTCAACTTCCCACCTACCGGATTTCCACGGAGCTGCCACGTTTTCAGGAGGACCTTGCTGCAAGTACATTCTTTACCCGCAGAGGTCAACATCAGCCGCTTTTGTCAGCTTTTGCAGCTTTTGTCAGGTCTGGGATTCTGTGCCCAAAATGTAATCGGGGGGAAAATTGCGCTATAAATAGCAGCCTCATTTCATTGTACAAGGGTGGAGGGGGGACATATTGCTAGAGGACTCTGCTGTGACGGATCACCTTCTAATTAATTCAAAGCATCCTTGGCTCTGCTTCTTGTCTCTATCTTTTATGCTGCCTTCTGCTAGTATTTCTGCTTCATGTCCATTTATATTTCTGTCTGTCTGAATTCTGAATCCTGGATTTGGGCATTGGTGATTATTTGGATCTGGAATACTAAACAGAAGGATACATAGGATAGAATAACAGCTGCAATTTCTGTTACATGCTTTGTTTTAATTGTTGTTGGTTCGGATGCAAATTTGCGATCGTGCTGCTTGTTCTCCCCCCACCCGAAACGCATGATATTTACATCTCTTTCCTGTTCCCTTATCTTTTTCAATCTCTTTCCAGTTCCCTTTACCCCCTTTTTTAATCTCTTTCCTGCACTCTTATCTAAAAACCCCCAAGTAGGTTAGGAAAGGAGCCGGCCTTCTCCGGAGATCGGCACGGGGGCATCCCTTCCTCCCGTCCTTTCAATGTTGGTCTGCGGGTCTAGGGCGCATTGACACACCAAGTCCTTCCCAGGTGGCGGATCCGTGGCCAACAGTTTCTGGCACGCCCGGTGGGACGAACAGTCTCCATATTTTAAGGAAGCCCGAGTTTGGTGAATCTCTGGCTTGCCTTCATCTGGCAAAATCACCTGGCGACTCTAACTGAGTTGAAGATCCAGATTTCTTGATCGTAGGCGCCTTTTTTTAAGCTAATAGAAGACACCCTGGAGGAATCAAGGTTTGGTGAGCAGCCTTGACCTCACAAGCGGAGAAATGAATGTTCACCTACAGTCTCCATATTTTCAGGATGCCCGAGTTTGGTGAATCTCTGGCTTGCCTTCATCTGGCAAAATCACTTGGCGACTCTGACTGAGCTAAAATATGGAAGCCCGAGTTGGTGAATCTCCGGCTTGCCTTCATCTGGAAAAATCACCAAGGCAAATCCCTCATACTATGCAAAGCCCTAGAATGCAGCCGTGTGGAGCTCGAGAGGAAGATCTCGTCCAAAGTCAACAGTGGGAATATGCAAACACCGCCCAAATGATGAATAATATGGTTGCTTGCAGTTTCCATCGAGAGACGGGCCAAGAGGAGGAACAAAATCCAGTGGCAAATTTTGAACACAAGGAGGGCACATTTTTGCACCCTTTTTGTGTCCCAAGGCATAGCACGCAAGCATTCAGCCAAAGCCCAATAGGCATGCCTCACCAGGAGGTTGATCCTGAGGAGACCCCTGCAAAAGGCCTATCGCCGAAAAGCTCCTTCTATCGCATCAAGGAGTTGGAGGAACTCGTGCTCAAGAGCCCACAGGTGGTGGACTCTCTAGAGTGGTGGTATTGGCTCCAACCATCACCGCAACCGGTACCCGAAGAGGGCTCCTGTATGGCAAATCTCCTTGCCACATTGTTCATCAATTGTATGGGTACCGACATGAATGATAACCTGCCACGTTGCACCATGTTCGCGACCTGGCAAACTTTGGGAGGCCAGCCAGACTTCAAAGATCAACTGAAGTACAATCAGACTGCGCTCATTCTCCCGATTGCGTTCATCAATTTGTGCGCAATAGGGTAGAAAGACAGGAACATGCTGCTATAATATTCTAAGTGTCGGGCCCCCCTCGACTGCACTCATCAATTTGTGTGCAATAGGGCAGAAACACAAGAAAATGCTGCTAAAATATTCTAAGTGTCGCACCCTGCCCGACTGTGCTCATCCGCCCAACTGCACTCATCCTCCCGACTGCATTCATCCACCCAACTGCGCTCATCAATTTGTGCGCAATAGGGCAGAAAGACAGGAAAATGCTGCTAAAATATTCTAAGTGTCGGGCCCCGCCCGATGGTCATCCTGCGCTCATCAATTTGTGCGCAATAGGGCGGAAAGACAGGAAAATGCTGCTGAAATATTCTAAGTGTCGGGCCCCGCCCGACTGCGCTCATCCGCCCGACTGCGCTCATACAAAGGCTGAGCTTAAAGACGATTTCTTCCCCCTCCATCAGATGCTGACAGGTGTCCAACCTCGAGATTCGAGTCAAAGATGTGACAGAAGGTGTGCCGCTAGGGTACCGGACAGATGAGCGTGAACTGACAGATTGTACCGCATCTGCCCCCATTCAAACTGACTCAACTTCCCACCTACCGGATTTCCACGGAGCTGCCACGTTTTCAGGAGGACCTTGCTGCAAGTACATTCTTTACCCGCAGAGGTCAACATCAGCCGCTTTTGTCGCCTTTTGCAGCTTTTGTCGGTCTGGGATTCTGTGCCCAAAATGTAATCGGGGGGGAAAATTGCGCTATAAATAGCAACCTCATTTCATTGTACAAGGGTGGAGGGGGGACATATTGCTAGAGGACTCTGTCGTGACGGACCACCTTCTAATTAATTCAAAGCATCCTTGGCTCTGCTTCTTGTCTCTGTCTTTTATGATGCCTTCTGCTAGTATTTCTGCTTCATGTCCATTTATATTTCTGTCTATCTGAATTCTGAATTCTGGATTTGGGCATTGGTGATTATTTGGATCTGGAATACTAAACAAAAGGATACATAGGGTAGAATAACAACTGCAGTTTCTGTTACATGCTTTGTTTTAATTGTTGTTGGTTCGGATGCAAATTTGCGATCGTGCTGCTTGTTCTCCCCCCACCCGAAACGCATGATATTTACATCTCTTTCCTGTTCCCTTATCTTTTTCAATCTCTTTCCAGTTCCCTTTACCCCCTTTTTTAATCTCTTTCCTGCACTCTTATCTAAAAACCCCCAAGTAGGTTAGGAAAGGAGCCGGCCTTCTCCGGAGATCGGCACGGGGGCATCCCTTCCTCCCGGCCTTTCAATGTTGGTCTGCGGGTCTAGGGCGCATTGACACACCAAGTCCTTCCCAGGTGGCGGATCCGTGGCCAACAGTTTCTGGCACGCCCGGTGGGACGAACAGTCTCCATATTTTAAGGAAGCCCGAGTTTGGTGAATCTCTGGCTTGCCTTCATCTGGCAAAATCACCTGGCGACTCTGACTGAGCTGAAGATCCAGATTTCTTGATCGCAGGCGCCTTTTTTTAAGCTAATAGAAGACACCCCGGAGGAATCAAGGTTTGGTGAGCAGCCTTGACCTCACAAGCGGAGAAATGAATGTTCACCTACAGTCTCCATATTTTCAGAAGCCCGAGTTTGGTGAATCTCTGGCTTGCCTTCATCTGGCAAAATCACCTGGCGACTCTGACTGAGCTGAAATATGGAAGCCCGAGTTGGTGAATCTCTGGCTTGCCTTCATCTGGAAAAATCACCAAGGCAAATCCCTCATACTATGCAAAGCCCTAGAATGCAGCTGTGTGGAGCTCGAGAGGAAGATCTCGTCCAAAGTCAACAGTGGGAATATGCAAACACCGCCCAAATGATGAATAATATGGTTGCTTGCAGTTTCCATCAGGAGACGGGCCAAGAGGAGGAACAAAATCCAGTGGCAAATTCTGAACACAAAGAGGGCACATTTTTGCACCCTTTTTGTGTCCCAGGGCATAGCACGCAAGCATTCAGCCAAAGCCCAATAGGCATGCCTCACCAGGAGGTTGATCCTGAGGAGACCCCGGCAAAAGGCCTATCGCCGGAAAGCTCTTGCTATCGCATCAAGGAGTTGGAGGAACTCGTGCTCGAGAGCCCACAGGTGGTGGACTCTCTAGAGTGGTGGTATTGGCTCCAACCATCACCGCAACCGGTACCCGAAGACGGCTCCCGTATGGCAAATCTCCTTGCCACATTGTTCATCAATTGTATGGGTACCGGCATGAATGATAACCTGCCACGTTGCACCATGTTCGCGACCTGGAAAACTTTGGGAGGCCAGCCGGACTTCAAAGATCAACTGAAGTACAATCAGATCTGGTCCGGACACTGCAGGTTCACCGGATAGGCAACCAAAGCTAGATTTGTGTTGGCGGCATGCCAATCATGCCGCAAAATTTTGTGTAAATAATATAAATAAGCCGGCTAGTATGCAAAGTTTTAGTTGTTTTCTTAGTTTAGTTTGTGCGAGTGTTTTTTTTTTAGTGTTCCAAGAGGGCCATGGGTGCCAAGGGTTTGAGAAAGAGGTTGCTGCCGGTAGTGAGTATCAAGAGGACGGCGAGGGTGACTCTGTTGCCCAATGGATAAAGGCTTGGGTCCTCACATTGAGGCGAGCTCAATGCCCCGCGAGCCGCCAGGAATGTTGGCATTTTTGCCACATTATTTTTTGATAAACTTTGGCCTAAGTATGGAGCTTTAAGGCGGCAAGGAGCATGCGGAGGTGTTAGGTTTTCGCGGGCCATAAACGGGGGCGATAAAATGGATGAAATGAGCTTTGGATATTTTATCATTGCAGATCTTTTCGCTAGCTTTCCGACGATATATTATAATAGGCGATCGGGTCAGCGGATCAAAAGTTATGGCCCCGGGAAGCAGGACCAGGAAGCTCAATTTCGGGCCAGAAAATTGACTAAGTGTTGGGCCCGCCCGACTGCGCTCATCAATTTGTGCGCAATAGGGCAGAAAGACAGGAAAATGCTGCTAAAATATTCTAAGTGTCGGGCCCCGCCCGACTGCGCTCATCCGCCCGACTGCGCTCATCAATTTGTGCGCAATAGGGCAGAAAGACAGGAAAATGCTGCTAAAATATTCTAAGTGTCGGGTCCCTCCCGACTGTGCTCATCCGCCCGACTGCACTCATCCTCTCGACTGCGCTCATCTGCCCGACTGCGCTCATCGATTTGTGCGCAATAGGGCAGAAAGAAGTGAAAATGTTGCTAAAATATTCTAAGTGTCGGGCCCCTCCCGACTGCGCTCATCAATTTGTGCGCAATAGGGCAGAACGACAGGAAAATGCTGCTAAAATATTCTAAGTGTCGGGCCTTGCCCGATCGCGCTCATCAATTTGTGCGCAATAGGGCGGAAAGACAGTGAAAATGTTGCCAAAATATTCTAAGTGTCGAGAGGCCTCGCCGATTGCGCTCATCCGCCCGACTGCGCTCATACAAAGGCTGAGCTTAAAGACGATTTCTTCCCCCTCCATCAGATGCTGACAAGTGTCCAGCCTCGAGATTCGAGTCAAAGATGTGACAGAAGGTGTGCCACCAGGGTACCGGACAGATGAGCGTGAACTGACAGATTGTACCGCATCTGCCCCCATTCAAACTGACTCAACTTCCCACCTACCGGATTTCCACGGAGCTGCCACGTTTTCAGGAGGACCTTGCTGCAAGTACATTCTTTACCCGCAGAGGTCAACATCAGCCGCTTTTGTCAGCTTTTGCAGCTTTTGTCAAGTCTGGGATTCTGTGCCCAAAATGTAATCGGGGGGGAAAATTGCGCTATAAATAGCAGCCTCATTTCATTGTACAAGGGTGGAGGGGGGACATATTGCTAGAGGACTCTGCTGTGACGGACCACCTTCTAATTAATTCAAAGCATCCTTGGCTCTGCTTCTTGTCTCTGTCTTTTATGATGCCTTCTGCTAAGTATTTCTGCTTCATGTCCATTTATATTTCTGTCTGTCTGAATTCTGGATTTGGGCATTGGTGATTATTTGGATCTGGAATACTAAACGAAGGATACATAGGGTAGAATAACAACTCGCAGTTTCGTTACATGCTTTTTTTTAATTGTTGTTGGTTCGGATGCAAATTCGCGATCGTGCTGCTTGTTCTCCCCCCACCCGAAACGCATGACATTTACATCTCTTTCCCGTTCCCTTATCTTTTTCAATCTCTTTCCAGTTCCCTTTACCCCCTTTTTTAATCTCTTTCCTGCACTCTTATCTAAAAACCCCCAAGTAGGTTAGGAAAGGAGCCGGCCTTCTCCGGAGATCGGCACGGGGGGCATCCCTTCCTCCCGGCCTTTCAATGTTGGTCTGCGGGTCTAGGGCGCATTGACACACCAAGTCCTTCCCAGGTGGCGGATCCGTGGCCAACAGTTTCTGGCACGCCCGGTGGGACGAACAGTCTCCATATTTTCAGGAAGCCCGAGTTTGGTGAATCTTTGGCTTGCCTTCATCTGGCAAAATCACCTGGCGACTCTGACTGAGTTGAAGATCCAGATTTCTTGATCGCAGGCGCCTTTTTTTTAAGCTAATAGAAGACACCCCGGAGGAATCAAGGTTTGGTGAGCAGCCTTGACCTCACAAGCGGAGAAATGAATGTTCACCTACAGTCTCCATATTTTCAGGAAGCCCGAGTTTGGTGAATCTCTGGCTTGCCTTCATCTGGAAAAATCACCTGGCGACTCTGACTGAGCTAAAATATGGAAGCCCGAGTTGGTGAATCTCTGGCTTGCCTTCATCTGGCAAAATCACCAAGGCAAATCCCTCATACTATGCAAAGCCCTAGAATGCAGCTGTGTGGAGCTCGAGAGGAAGATCTCGTCCAAAGTCAACAGTGGGAATATGCAAACACCGCCCAAATGATGAATAATATGGTTGCTTGCACTTTCCATCGGGAGACGGGCCAAGAGGAGGAACAAAATCCAGTGGCAAATTCTGAACACAAAGAGGGCACATTTTTGCACCCTTTTTGTGTCCCAGGGCATAGCACGCAAGCATTCAGCCAAAGCCCAATAGGCATGCCTCACCAGGAGGTTGATCCTGAGGAGACCTCGGCAAAAGGCCTATCGCCGGAAAGCTCCTGCTATCGCATCAAGGAGTTGGAGGAACTCGTGCTCGAGAGCCCACAGGTGGTGGACTCTCTAGAGTGGTGGTATTGGCTCCAACCATCACCGCAACCGGTACCCGAAGAGGGCTCCCGTCTGACAAATCTCCTTGCCACATTGTTCATCAATTGTATGGGTACCGACATGAATGATAACCTGCCACGTTGCACCATGTTCGCAACCTGACAAACTTTGGGAGGCCAGCCGGACTTCAAAGATCAACTGAAGTACAATCAGATCCGGTCCGGACACCGCAGGTTCACCGGATAGGCAACCAAAGCTAGATTTGTGTTGGCGGCATGCCAATCATGCCGCAAAATTTTGTGTAAATAATATAAATAAGCCGGCTAGTATGCAAAGTTTTAGTTGTTTTCTTAGTTTAGTTTGTGCAGTGTTTTTTTTTTAGTGTTCCAAGAGGGCCATGGGTGCCAAGGGTTTGAGAAAGAGGTTGTTGCCGGCAGTGAGTATCAAGAGGACGGCGAGGGTGACTCTGTTGCCCAATGGATAAAGGCCTGGGTCCTCACATTGAGGCGAGCTCAATGCCCCGCGAGCCGCCAGGAATGTTGGCATTTTTGCCACATTAATTTTTTGATAAACTTTGGCCTAAGTATGGAGCTTTAAGGCGGCAAGGAGCATGCGGAGGTGTTCGGGTTTTCGCGGGCCATAAACGGGGGCGATAAAATGGATGAAATGAGCTTTGGATATTTTATCATTGCAGATCTTTTCGCTAGCTTTCCGACGATATATTATAATAGGCGATCGGGTCAGCGGATCAAAAGTTATGGCCCCGGGAAGCAGGACCAAGAAGCTCAATTTCGGGCCAGAAAATTGACTAAGTGTTGGGCCCGCCCGATTGCGCTCATCAATTTGTGCGCAATAGGGCAGAAAGACAGGAAAATGCTGCTAAAATATTCTAAGTGTCGGGCCCCGCCCGACTGTGCTCATCTTCCCGACTGCGCTCATCCGCCCAACTGTGCTCATCAATTTGTGCGCAATAGGGCAGAAAGACAGGAAAATGCTGCTAAAATATTCCAAGTGTCGGGCCCCGCCCGATTGCGCTCATCCGCCTAATTGCGCTCATCAATTTGTGCGCAATAGGGCGGAAAGACAGGAAAATGCTGCTGAAATATTCTAAGTTTCGGGCCCCGCCCAAATGCGCTCATCTACCCGACTTCGCTCATACAAAGGTTGGGCTTAAAGACGATTTCTTCCCCCTCCATCATATGCTGACAGGTGTCCAGCCTCGAGATTCGAGTCAAAGATGTGACAAAAGGTGTGCCGCCAGGGTACCGGACAGATGAGCGTGAACTGACAGATTGTACCGCATCTGCCCCCATTCAAACTGACTCAACTTCCCACCTACCGGATTTCCACGGAGCTGCCACGTTTTCAGGAGGACCTTGTTGCAAGTACATTCTTTACCCGCAGAGGTCAACATCAGCCGCTTTTGTCAGCTTTTGCAGCTTTTGTCAGGTCTGGGATTCTGTGCCCAAAATGTAATCGGGGGGAAAATTGCGCTATAAATAGCAGCCTCATTTCATTGTACAAGGGTGGAGGGGGGACATATTGCTAGAGGACTCTGCTGTGACGGACCACCTTCTAATTAATTCAAAGCATCCTTGGCTCTGCTTCTTGTCTCTGTCTTTTATGATGCCTTCTGCTAAGTATTTCTGCTTCATGTCCATTTATATTTCTGTCTGTCTGAATTCTGAATTCTGGATTTGGGCATTGGTGATTATTTGGATCTGGAATACTAAACAGAAGGATACATAGGGTAGAATAACAGCTGCAGTTTCTGTTACATGCTTTGTTTTAATTGTTGTTGGTTCGGATGCAAATTTGCGATCGTGCTGCTTGTTCTCCCCCCACCCGAAACGCATGATATTTACATCCCTTTCCTGTTCCCTTATCTTTTTCAATCTCTTTCCAGTTCCCTTTACCCCCTTTTTTAATCTCTTTCCTGCACTCTTATCTAAAAACCCCCAAGTAGGTTAGGAAAGGAGCCGGCCTTCTCCGGAGATCGGCACGGGGGGCATCCCTTCCTCCCGGCCTTTCAATGTTGGTCTGCGGGTCTAGGGCGCATTGACACACCAAGTCCTTCCCGGGTGGCGGATCCGTGACCAACAGTTGCAAGAGTAGAGCTGAGGTAGTTGAAGAATTTAGGCGGAATGTAGGTAAATAAAAATCTAAGAGAAAGTTTAACCTCGATAATATGTACTAACACAAGTACAAATATAATAAGATACTCTGACCATCTCCTTGTATTGAGTAAATATGTTTTATAAGTTGGCGAAACATGTTCAAGACGTAATTGCTGCCACTTTCTCTGAACTTGAGTGTAACAAAGGCATAGTGTATATGTAGGTCAATACAATTCACTGCAATATTGTATATAAATGCAATTCTATTCAAGACCTGTGGGAGTGCAATAGCCAAGTCCCATAATTATGGTGATCTACATTCATCATGCCTCTACAGCCTTTCTGTTGTGACGTCTAAGTAGGTTCATGACTTTAACACACCAAAAGCTACCAATGAATGGTAAACCTCTGCTAAGCACCCAAAGGTTCTAACCTTTCCCTTTAACCCTTATCTGCAATTCCTTTGTATCCATTTGTTTTTTAAATCCAAGGGCAAACCATCATGTATATCAATAGTTATTGTTTTAGATAGCAGATTCAATTAAACTCCAAATCTCAGGTTGCTTATATGGCATAAGATCTAAAATGTGCCAACAAAACTCCCCTTATACTGGGTAGTCATACCTGCCATATAACAATACAACATCATACCATGTATTACCCTGATTCATTGTCACCTTCTACTCCTTACAAACTCCACTCCTGTAAGAGCTTAGAATAGCCGAAAAAATGCTAATAAAACTCAAATTTTGGTAAATATGTGAGAGTTAGATATTTGTGCATATCGGCTTTCAGTTTAGGCTTCTTACTCGTTAAAATGCCATGTATAAATGCAGACCACATATCCTCGTGCTTATATGTTCCTGTCATCCACATATTTGGTTTGTAACTTGCTCTCAATAGCAGAAATGTTTGCACAAACCTAGCTGCAATTTCCCCAGTATCAGTTTATTCTCATCCCCATATGCAAAAGGAGAATGTGCGGGTAGAAAATGTCAACTCACCTAACAATTTTGATAATATGCCAGTGCATTTTGTGCAACAGGTGAATCCATGTGGATCATCTCCATTGGATGAGGACGAACACACTGAAATCACGTCTACAATTGAGGAGATGGTATAGATTCTAGTAGTACCAAAGGAAAGGAGGAATAAGGGAAACCAAGACGCATCATAGTTTCAAATATGGCAAAAAGGAGAAAACAACCAACCATCAAAGGAAGAACCAAAGAAGAGAAAGGGGATGGTGGCAGAAATAGAAGGAAGGACTATAGATGTGGGTCAGGTGGTATAGGAGGGCAAGGTGGCCAAACGATCAATCAACATGACAGGTCATGGTGGGGAAGATAGGGAGGATACTACCACCAGAGATGACACCGACACAAAACTAGCTGAAGAGATGAGTGAGCATTTCATTTTAGAAGTGACAAATTTGAGGAGACCTCTAGTTTCGGGAGAGAGCATCAATGAGTAGGTTGGTACCTTCTTTGATAAGTTGATTGAAGTGCTAGAGAGAGTGTGTATTGAGTTTAGAGTTGGTTGCATTGGGAAATGGCAACGATGGCAGTTGAATGTGGAGAAAGAACTATGCAAGTTGGTGTATTGGGCGTAAGGCATAGAGCGGATGAAGAAGCTTGGTGAAATTCATCAAATGCAGCCATGGGAGCTAGAAGCTAGCAATGTAAAATCAATGTTGGGAGTGAAGAACTTGCTAGAAGAGACTCAAGCACTCTATTGGCATCTAATACGAGTGTAAGTAGACGAAGGGAGTTTGGCATCCCTTTATGAGGAAGAATCAAGTGTCAAGTATGTCAAATTTGCACTTTAGTTGGTGAGATCTTATGCCATAATGAATTTCTTGGCATACCTCATCCAATGGTTAGCTACTGGGTTAGATAAATTTTAGTAGATAGTTTGTAGCCTGAGGCTAAAGGAGGAAGAGCAGGCTAACCAATATTAGACGTTGGAGGCACAACTTCGGCAAGTGTAGGAGGATGCGGAAGCAAAACTAGTAGAGTTGAGAAAAGAGGTCAAGGAAAAGAAAGCACAAGAGGAATAGGATCAGTTGATCAAACGACTGAAGTCTGAGTGCAGGGTGAAGGAGCAATTGTTGGAAGCAAAGAATCATGAAGTCGCTCACTAGGATCAACTAATACCGATGATGGATAAGCAATTAGCAATTACAACAAGAAAGGAGGTGGAAGTAGTGAGGAAAGCCCCTAAAGCAGCTAAGAAGGAAGACAAAGGTTGAAACTGCAAAGAGAGAGGCTGAATTGAAGGCTAGGCTGGTAGAAGTCGAGCAAAGGTCGAATCATTATGGCTAACAATGAGCTTGATACCAATCCTATGCCAAAAGATTGAAAGGAGAGACTGAGGCCTTGAAGCTACAAATCCAAGAGCTTGGAGGTGTACCTATTCCCACGCCTCAATCTCAGCAGAATCTAAGTCCCTAGGAGTAGAGACACTCGTCGAAAAGGACGTCAACCAATTTAAAGGGGAGGGCAGATGTAGGAGCTAGTTCTGATCAACCTCAAACAAAGTAGTGTAAATAGTTAAATAAGTGCAATGCACACAAATGTAAATGAAATGAAATGCAATTTTGTAATGTAAGGTTGATTTACATCGAGGACGATGATGAAAACGTTGCAAAGTTTGTAATTGACGACATTATGCATATAATTAAGTATATGAGAATGGAGGGCAGTTAGATGAGGTGTCCTGGGTAGTAGTTTTTGTTAACTACTAGCCCATAAGGATAAAAAGGACCCCCCATTCATGTAGATATTGTTTTTGTACATAAGCAAAAATAGAAGTAGAATGTCTATAAAAGTGTTTTATGTGTTGAGTACTAAGTTTGGAGTAGTGAAATAAAATGTAATGAAATGAAAATGATATATTTTAGCCATCATAAGTTAGATAATATGCATATTGTAAAGTTGACATAAGTCTTTCGTACATAGGAAAGAGGGGAAGTTGGTTATGTGCAACGTGTCATGGAAACTATTGCCAACAACGGCAGGACTGCACTATAAGAAGACCCTGCCCTTCATTGTTGCATATGAGCATAGAGAGATATGTATGATACACGTCTAGATCTGTCTAAGGATTGAGAGATCATTGTTGTTGATGGAGCATATGTGCAAGTGTAATAACATCTTGTGAGTCTGAGTTTGAATGTTGTAATCTGTAAATGCCATCTTGGCAGAATATCAATACAAAACCATTCTCCTTATATGTGTTGAATGCCTATGTGTTGATATCCATTGTTAGATTATTATACTTGTGCATTGGCAAGTTAGTGTGATTGCAAGTTGGACAACATAGTTAGTGATTGGAAGTTACAGGTCATCATCAAGAGCATTGATGCAGACGGATGAGAACCAACAATAGTTGTTGTCGTCCTATTGTAGAATTGTCGTCTTGTGAAGGAGTTGTCATATGAAGACCATGTTGTCATGTGTATGCCATCATGTTGGCATGTTGAGGTTGTTGGTCATGGATCTGCCCTAGGAAAGGATTTGGTATATTTACGCGCCCTAGACCCGTCCAACACTTTGAAAGGCCGAAAGGAAGGAATGCCTTCCGTGCCAATCTCCAGAGAGGGCTGGCTCCCTTACTACTCTAAACTGGGGTTTTAGATTAGGGAACTGGAAAGAGATTGGGAAATTGCTAAAAGAGATAAAATGACTAAAAGAAATAGGGAAATATGGCCACAGACCAGATGGTTCCAAAGGCGAAGAACAGGTAGCACGATCACTTATCTCCACTTGAACCAGCAGCAATCAATACCAAGAATGAAACAGAAACTAACACTTAAGATTTCTCTGACATGTATCCTTCGTAATAATTCCAGGTTTCGTTCTTTACCAGACGCTTAAATCCAGATTACAGAATTACAGCAATCAGACAAAGAAATGAAATTAGCAGAAATTGTAGTAGAAGGCATCATACACAGAAGAAAATCCAGAATTAGAGCCAAAGAGTCTTTAGTATTGATGCAGAATTCAAATACAACAGTTCTCTAGCAGAACGTTCCCCCCCTTTTACATTGCATTGAGCTAGTTTTTATAGAGGATTTCGCCTCTGAAACATTAATGTAAAACCCTAAAACCGCTGAGGCCGCTGAGATTTGACCTTTGTCAGGCATTTATCAGACATGGCTCACCCTGAGATTATTGCTCGGAACTCACATCAGTAGTTATGAGGCGTGGTTTCGGACAGGTTTTGTTGCTGGGACTGCTTGTCTCATTAATGTAGTTGGTGAAACTCGCCCCCCGAGGCTTCCTTGGATATGGCAGTGTCGTCTTGATGGGATAGGTGGGAGACCAAAACCCGTGCGCCATGAAAGCTCCTTAAATTTACACCTACCGTCCCCTGTCTCTGGAAACGCGCCCTCCGGATGTAGCCTTGGCGCCGAAAAAAGCTTCGGGGAGGTTTCGCTAGAAACTGAGTCCGAAATGGATTTTCGCTCTAGGCAAACCCCGAAATTGATTTTCGCTGTCCTCCGGGCCCAAAATTGTCTGTTGACGCTGTCTTTGACCTTGACTTGCTCCAATTTCATCGCCAAGCTGAAGATGTGCTGCGCGGGGGATTTTCACGCCGGAAATCCGCGAAGGGGATTTTCGCATCAGATGGCTGCGATGGGGCATTTTCGCACAGGAAATCCGCGAAGGGGATTTTCGCACCAGATGGCCGCGACGGGGGATTTTTGCACTGAAAATCCGCGAAGGGGATTTTCGCACCAGATGGCCGCGACGGGGGATTTTCACGCTAGAAATCCGTGAAGGGGATATTCGCACCAGATGGCCGCGACGGGGGATTTTCATGCCAGAAATCCGATGACCGCGACAGGGGATTTTCATGTAGGAAATCCGCGAAGGGGATTTTCTCACCAGATGGCCGCAACGGGGATTTTTCGCATCGGAAATCCGTGAAGGCGATTTTTGCACCAGATGGCTGCGACGAGGGATTTTCATGCCAGAAATTCTCGAAGGGGATTTTCGCACCAGATGGCCGCGAAGGGGATTTTCGCGCCAGAAGTGCAGCGAAACATAGTTTGACCTGGTTGACTTTTGCCTTAGTTTCTTCTCGCCCGAAATGACTTTCGCTGGTTTTGCTTCCCGGGGCCATAACTTTTGATCCGTTGACCCGATCGCCTATTATAATATATCGTTGGAAAGCTTAAGAGAAGATCTACAACAATGAAACATCTAAAGATCATTTCATCCAATTTATCATCCTCTTTTAGGGCCTGCGAAAATGCCAACACTTCTGCATGCGTTTCGCTGATTTAAAGCTCCAGATGATTTCGCTGGCGAAGAGCGCTTCACACTTAGGCAAAAATTTGTCAAAAATTTTAATGTGGCAAAAATGCCAACATTTCTGGCGGCTCGCGGGGTATTGAGCCTGCCTCAATGCAAAGATCCCAAGCCTTTAATCCATTGGGCAACAGAGTCATTATCGCTGTCCTCTTCTGAGTGCTCACTGGTGGCGGTAAACTCCTCCTCCAACTTCTTTGGGGCCCTGTCCTTCTTTGGGGCCTTCTCTTTCTTCTCAGCGCTCTTCTTGCCCATTCTGGTTGTACAATTGCCCAAGCGCTCGATCTGAAAATGACAGTGCCTTATCAAACCCTAGCGCTCCGCTTCTTACCAACAATATTCACTCTCTGAACTCTGGGAAATAATGCTGCAGCAAAACCTCCGGTAATTTCTTTGAGTTAAAATGGGGCGCAACGATGGTCCTGGGCCCCACTTGCGATGTCATCTGCTTGGAGTGGAGCGCACGGGCCTTGAGGGTGGGTCAAAGGGGATTTCGCCCTGCAAAAGCCCGAAATGGAATTGCGCTTCTTCTCGGGGGCGAAACTGACTTTGACTTGACCTTTTGACTTGCCCTTCAATTTCGACTTGGCCTTCGCTCCGCAGAGTGCCGAAACGGGGTTTCGCCCCTAAAGGAGAGCGAAACTTCTCCTCGCCAGGGCGCCTTATATGGCACTGAACTGCTGTGCCAGGTGATGCTAAAAATGGTACCTGAAAACTGCTATCTCTTTTTTCTTTCTTGGAGCGCTAAAAAGAAACACACACAAACTAAACTAAAAAAACTTAAAATCAAACTCATCCGCACCATTTCTCTGCCAGCTTGACCCTGGCCAAAATTGCGCCACTGATAGCGCGAAAAGGGGCGAAGAGATTTACATTATTTACACAAAATTTTGCGACATGATTGGCATGCCGCCACCACAAAATTGGCGTTGGGCGCCTACCCAGTGAATCTGCAGTGTCCGGACCAGATCTGATTGTACTTGAGTTGATCTTTGAAGTCCGGCTGGCCTCTTCCCAAAGTTCTCCAGGTTGCGAACAGGGTGCAACGTGGCAAGTTATCATGCATGCCAGTACTCATACAGTTAGTGAATAATGTGGCAAAGAGATTTGCCACATGGGAGCCTTCTTCGAGTACTGGTTGCGGTAATGGCTGGCCCCAATGTCGCCACTTTTGAAAGTCCGCTGGCTGTGGGATCTTGGGTACATGCTCCTCTGTAAGGATCTCCGCAGGACCAGCCTCCTGAGGAGGTATGCTTATTGAGTCTCGGCCGAGTACTTGCGTGCTATGCTCAGGGATACAAAAAGGGTGCAAAATTGCGCCCTCTTCGCACTCAAAGCTTGTCGTTAGACCCTTCTCTTCCTCCCGGTCCTCCTCCGGAAAAAAAGTTGCAAGCTACCATATTGTTCATTACTGAGGTATTGCCTGCATACTCCTTCTGCCGGTGCTGGGAGATATCCACCTCTTGCGCTCTAAACAACTGTATTCCGAAATTCTGCACAGTTTGTGATGACCATGAGGGTGGATACTGTGCGAGATGGATGGGGGTAGCAACCGTCGAAAGAAGTGATAGGGGAGCGGGTTCTCTCCACTGCAACTTTCCTGCTTGGAGCAGGAGCAACTCCGCATGTACTGCCTCCTGAAAGACTTGAGGGAACCTCTGTTCCCCAGATTGTAGTAGGAGGAGGCTTATATCCGGGTGGAAAGCCCGAACATAGTAGAGGTGGGCCTGGGCGGGTGTCGGTCGAACCTCCCCTGGAATTCTCTTCCAACTCCTGCAAAATCGGACATTGAAGTCTGTGATGCTCTCTAGAGGTGCTCTCGTGATGGTGGAGAGGTGCATCAAGAGTTGAAAGGGGTCCTGAGAGCCATCAAATGTGTTGACTAATGCTCCTGCCAAGTCCGCCCATGAACAGATGCTCTTACGCCCGAGTATTTTGTACCACTGCAACGCCCTTCCTTCCAAAGACAGGACCAGAAGTCTGATCATGACATCTTCGTGGGTTATGTCATGGAGGGTCGCTAGAGCAACAATATCTTCAAGGTGCTCTCGGGCCATTCCCTCAGTGCCATTGTATTTCGTTAGGGTCTTCAAGGCACTTTTGGGAATCTCATGCCAACTTTGGAGATTCAGAGGGCCAGGATCATCCCAGCTGGGATAGCATACCTTTGCCATTATAGCAGTGGTCTGCAGAGATCACGGTCCTTGCCACTAAGTTGGAGTCGCCAGGTGAACATTCTTTTCTCCGCTTGTGAGGTCAAGGCTGCTCACCAAACCTTGATTCCTCCGAGGTGTCTTCTTTCAGCTTAAAAGGCGCCTACGATCAAGAAATTTGGATCTTCAGCTCAACAGAGTCGCCAGATGTTCGGATTTGACAGTTATCAAGATGAACATCAACTCTTAATACTGCTTTTGACGTGGAACGTTTGCGTCCCACCGGGCGTGCCAGAAAAACTGTTGGTCACGGATCTGCCCTAGGAAAGGGTTTGGTTTGTCTATGCGCCCTAGACCCGTCCAACACTTTGAAAGGCCGGAAGGAAGGAATGCCTTCCGTGCCAATCTCCAGAGAGGGCTGGCTCCCTTACTACTCTAAACTGGGGTTTTAGATTAGGGAACTGGAAAGAAATTGGGAAATTGTTGAAAGGGAGGAAATGACCGAAAGAAATAGGGAAATATGGCCACAAGACAGATGGTTCCAAAGGGGAAGAACAGGCAGCACGATCACTTATCTCTACTTGAACCAGCAACAATCAATACCAAGAATGAAACATAAACTAACACTTAAGATTTCTCTGACATGTATCCTTCATAATAATTCCAGGTTTCGTTCTTTACTAGACGCTTAAATCCAGATTACAGAATTACAGCAATCAGACAAAGAAATGAAATTAGCAGAAATTGTAGTAGAAGGCATCATACACAGAAGAAAATCCAGAATTAGAGCCAAAGAGTCTTTAGTATTGATGCAGAATTCAAATACAACAGTTCTCTAGCAGAACGTTCCCCCCCTTTTACATTGCATTGAGCTAGTTTTTATAGAGGATTTTGCCTCTGAAACATTAATGTCAAACCCTAAAACCGCTGGGGTCGCTGAGATTTGACCCTTGTCAGGCATTTATGAGACATGGCTCACCCTGAGATTATCGCTGGGAACTCACATCAGTAGTTATGAGGCGTGGCTTCGGACAGGTTTTGTCGCTGGGACTGCTTGTCTCATTAATGCAGTTGGTGAAACTCGCCTCCCGAGGCTTCCTTGGATATGACAGCGCCGTCTTGATGGGATAGGTGGGAGACCAAAACCCGTGCGCCATGAAGGCTCCTTAAATTTACACCTACCGTCCCTTGTCTCTGGAAACGCACCCTCCGGATGTAGCCTTGGTGCCGAAAAAAGCTTCGGGGAGGTTTCTTTAGAAACTGAGTCCGAAATTGATTTTCGCTATCCTCTGGGCCCAAAATTATCTGTTGACGTTGTCTTTGACCTTGACTTGCTCCAATTTCGTCGCCAAGCTAAAGAAATCCGCGAAGGGGATTTTCGCACCAGATGGCCGCGACGGGGGATTTTCGCACCAGATGGCCGCGACGGGGATTTTCGCACCAGATGGCCGCGACGGGGGATTTTCGCAACAGATGGTTGCGACGGGGGATTTTCACACCATAAATCCGCGACGGGGATTTTCATGCCAAATAGCCGCGACAGGGGATTTTCGCGACGAAAATCTGCAAAGGGGATTTTCGCACCTGATGGCCGCGACGGGGGATTTTCACGCCGAAAATCCCCAAAGGGGATTTTCACACTAGATGGCTGCAACGAGGGATTTTCGCTCAAGAAATCCGCGAAGGGGATTTTTGCGCCAAATGGGCACGACGGGGGATTTTCGCACCAAAAATTCATGAAGGGGATTTTCACGCCATAAGTGCAAGAAAACATAGTTTGACCTGGTTGACTTTGCCTTAGTTTTTTTCTCGCCCGAAATGACTTTTTATGGTTCTGCTTCCCGGGGCCATAACTTTTGATCCGCTAACCCGATCGCCTATTATAATATATCGCTAGAAAGCTTAAGAGAAGGTCTACTACAATGGAACATCTAAAGATCACTTCATCCAATTTATCCTCCTCTTTTAGGGCCTGAGAAAATTCCAACACTTCTGCATGCGTTTCGCTGATTTAAAGCTCCAGATGAATTCACTAGCGAAGAGCGCTTCACACTTAGGCAAAAATTTGTCAAAAATTTTAATGTGGCAAAAATACCAATAGAGGCCAACCTATTGATGCTATCTAGAGGATGTCGTCTAAAGAGTGTTGTCTAGAGGAAGTCAACCAAAAGTTGTCATCATAATGACTAAAATTCAATTTGCTATCTTGTATATGTTGTCATTTAAATAAATGATGATGACTTTGTTCCAAGAGTGTTGACTGCAGACATGTTGTTCCTTTACCCCTATCACTCTCATTGTTGGGAAACCTCACCACTATGCTACATTTGGTGCCATTGGCTATCGAAGTACGAGTCAACTTGTTCATTGACATTGTCGTTTGGAAGTTCAAACTAAGCACGCGTGAAGAGTAAAGCGGTGGATGACAAATTCTTGGTTGCACAAACATAGGAGATGAAATCATTGGAGAGCTTCAAAGCAACCTGTGAGAAGTGAAAGAATTGCCAACCATGGACGTGCAATCGAGGATGGAACTTGAACAAGCTGAGGTTGAACGTGTTTGGAATCCTCAGGAGGAGGATAGCTCAAGTGACGAAAGCAAAAGGTGGAAAATATTGTTGTTAACAATGGAAGACGAAGTGCAAGGAGAGTTGTAGCAAAAAATTGAAGAAAACGTTTGCATAAATCAAGATGCAATGTGGAGCGTGCACAAGGAGACGACGAGTATATGCTGATGCTTGAGCAAGCAGGAAAGAGTTTGCCAAGGAGTGCAGAGGATGGGAGTTAGGAACTGTTGGTTACAAATCTGCCATAAGGAAAGGATTTGTTGTCATTGCGCCCTCGATTCGCCCAACAGCTTGAAAGGCCGGAATGAAGGGATGCCTTCCGTGCCAATCTCCGGAGAAGGCCGGATTCCTATGTAGCTTTTCAGTTTTAGGATAAGAGAATCAGAAAGAAATAAAAGAGGTAAGGGATAGAAACGGTGGTATTCAGTGTTTGGGAAAGAACAAGCAGCACAATCACTAACTAGCAACTAAACCAACAGCAATCAAAACAATACATGTAACAGAAACCAGCTATGAAATTCTTCCCTATGTATCCTTAAACATGCATTCTAGGCTCAAATAATCGCCAATGTTGTGATCCAGAGTTCAGAATGACAACAATCAGAAAAATAAATGAGTAACTGCAGAAATGACACGAATAAGGCAACATAAAATAAAGAGACAATTGGAGCCAAAGTATGGATTGTATTGAAGCAAACGGTCTTAGCTACAGTAGCTTTCTTTAGCAATATGTTCCCCCCTTCTTACAATAGAAAGAACTGTTATTTATATCCTCCCCAGATTACAATGTAGGCACAGATGCCAAAACCTGCAAAAGCTGCAAAAGGCGGCCAGATTTGATCTTTGTCGGCCGTATCTGCACTTGCAGCATGTTCCTCCTTGAGCACGGTATGGCTTCTGACAGATTTGGTAGCTGGGAGAGAACGGCTCATCAATGTGGTGGGTGTAGCTGCATTTTGACTCAAATGCCTGCTACTGTTTGTCTTCAATGGTGACCCACGCTGTCGCTGAAGTATGGCCTTGGCTGTACTTAAACGAGCCCTGATCCCGAAAAATCTTGACTTTTTACTTCAAGGGAAAATAGCTGCTTAACTGGCAGATTTCGGGCGGGAAACCACCTCAAAATGCTCAAAAATATCACTGCTTGCTACCCTGGAGCCGCCCGGCTGCTTCAATCTTGAACAAGGAAAAGTTTGCCCTGAAGCGCTCCTGAAGGAGGGACTTGCCCTCTAGCGCTGCCAGATGACAGCGCTTTAGGGCACATTTGAGTACTTAACGAAACTTATCCCTTTTCCAACTTTTTCACTAAGTGCCGAAAAATGACCCCAGAGCGCTCATCCTCAAGAAATTTGCCCTGGAGCGCTCAAGACTGCAGCGATCTGGGGCATTTTTGACTTAGAAAAATTTGCGCTTCTTGCTTCTTCCTTGGCAACGCCAAAATTGCTCCAAAGCGCTCCAGGGATAGAAAATGCCCGAAAGCGCTCGGAGCTGCAGCGATTTGGGGCAAAACTCCAGACTCAGAATATTTTCCTTTTCCTTGACAACACCAAAATTGCCCTAGAGCGCTCTAGGAGGGAAAAAATGCCCGAAAGTGCTCAAGACTGCAGCGATCTAGGGTGGAACTCCATAGTTCATTAGGGGCAGGGTTTACGTCTTCTTTCGCCATCTCTTTCGGCTTTTCAGGCTGACTAATAGAATAGCAGCCAATCTCAAACTCAATCATGGCATTGAAGTCCAACAAGGAGAATTCATCCTCCGCTTGTAGCTCTTTTATAGTTTCACCCACTGTGTCTACTTCCTCGACTTCTTCTGTCACTAGGTGAACTGCCTTGTCTTGCTGCCCCTCTTCTGGCAATTTTTCGACCAAGAAGGTGGAAGGCGTGTCATTATAAATCTTCACTCGCCTTCCTCTGAAAGGGACTTCCATGTGGGAGTAGTCCAAAGACAAATATCCGCCGAGCTTGGCGGTAAACTCCCATGAGAGGCACATGCCAAAATAAGTCTCTAGGTCTACAACTACGACCTCTTGGATTACTGTGATCTACGGAGCTTTATGTAGTTGAATGGGGATGTCCTTTATGATACCGACAGTTTTCACAAGAGTGTCGTCTAGCTGGAGTACGCCTTGGCTGCTCCGTGTATATTCCATGCCAATCTCTTCACAAATTGCCCTAGGCATGACTGTAGTTGAGGCGTCGGAATCGACGATGCAATTGTGCACCGCGTATCCTTCCATCCGCAAGGATAGATAGAACGGAGGAGGTCTATTCTTCCCGATGATTGAACTGGTTAATGGCTGGGCCAGCACTGGTTGCTGTGCTTTACCTCCTTTTACAGTCTTCAAAGATTCCTGCAACAAATCAACCTGGCCAGGGATCTGAAGGGCATCATACATACTAATTTTGGTCGGGGTCTTCTTGAGTTCCTCAACATAGGCCGAAGCGGCAGGCCCTTCTATCTCCTTTGCAGCTTCGTACTTGCTACAGTACTGCTGCGTTGCTTCAACCCTCTGCCATTTGGTCAGCGAAGGGTACTTGAGTTTCTCCCTCGCTTGTTCTTTTGTCTTGACCTGAAGTGGAGCCGTGGGAGCTAGAGCCTTCTGAGGAACATTTTTTTCATTTGCCTGCAACGGTACAGGGTCCTTGTCGGGAGCTTTAGCCGTCTGCTGTTCTTTGTTCCTCCTCGTGTACACCTTTAACAGTTGCATTTGAGCCGCATTTGCCTCAATTGGCCTTTAGCCATCTTTGGTCAGAAAGGACACTTTCTCCTCTGGGACAACTAAGTCGTGATTCTCTTCCCGAAGCAAATTCACTTGGTCCTCTAGGTCACTACTCGATCGAGTACCCGCCAGGGTCTGCACATAATGCTGATGAAACATGCAGGTACTTTCGCCGTGAGGATCATTACAGGTCGAACACCAGTGCATAGGGTCAGAAGTGCTCGGTCCCTCGTTAATGGCCGCGTTCCTCGCAGGAGGTCTGTTATCTTGGGTTGTCGCTTGATCTCTTGTCAGTGCCGGAGGAGGGTAGGACCTTCTGGGAGCAAACTCCATATGAGATTGATTTTTCTTCATGATTGCTATGTCGTTGGACAGTGTCCGGTAGACAAAATTGATATTTTCCATTCCTTGTAACAAATTTGCTTGGATATCAACGACTAGAGGAGTCGCTAAAGCTGGTGATGGCAATGGAGCCAACGGCGGGGTTGAAGGCAATGGAGGGTATAACGGAGCAGCGGAAGTAGGAGGCAATGAGGGGTACGACGGGGTATTTGAAAGCGGTGGTGGAGGTGGAGTAGACTGATGGATTTGAGGGGGAAAGTGGATAATCGCAGGCACGGGATTCCACGGCACAGCAGGCTGCAAAGAAGAAGAAGATGTTGAATATGGCTGAGCAGATGCGCTAGGATATTGAGTGGATTGTTGGAAGTCAGGATAAATCGGCGTCGGCATTCTATGTGGAAGCTTGCCAACTGAGATTAAGTCCTGTTCCGTTAACTGAGCTAGCTCATACAGCGCAGGAAAGGTATTAACGCGGGCAGCCTTGATCTGCATGGCCACATTGGCATTAAAATATCTAAGATAGTAATGCGACGCTTGACCGTCACTTGGCCGCAGCTCCTTGGGAACCCTTTTCCATGATCTAGCAAACCTCACATTAAAGTCCGCTATCTCCTCTTGCGGGTGTCTTTGGATTGACTGAAATTGATGCAAGAGGGACAATGGATCGGAAAATTCATTAAAACTTTTGGTCAAATGTTCAGCCAACTCAGCCCAGCTGGTGATGGATCCGAGTTGTAAGGGCCGGTACCATTACAGGAGCTTTCCTCTTAGTGAAAGAGCGAGCAATCAAACCATGACGCTCTCGTCTGTGATGCGATGAAACGCGGCCAAAGCTACAATGTCTTGCATGTGTTCATAGGCCGTCTTCCCGTTTCCATCGAACGTGGGTAAGGCCTTCATGGCTGCTTGCGGAATTGGATCATCTCCTGTAATGTCCCAAAAATAAATATTTTTTGTAAATGTCTCCTACACTTAATTATAAAAGTGAAAAAGGGGTTCATGTGACTAGGAGACATAACTTAAGTTGTGTTTATTTATGTTTTATGTTTTTATGTTGTAATAAGGCACTTCAAGTATTTTTAGGGTTGGGAGATGTCAACTCCAAATTAGAACGTCACCCTATATAAGGGAGTGAGACGTCCCATTTTAGGCATGTTATGTTGATATCAGAATTGAATATTGAAACCCTATAGGTTCCATGAGTTGAGATTGCAGGTCTTGCTCATTCCCATAGTGCATTGCAGGTGCATGGTTGGGGTCTTGGCAATATCATTGCAGGTGTTATTGCCCTAAAATATCAAAAATACAAAAAGATGCATCCGTGAGGAGTTCATGGCATTTTTGGGAGCATTTGTGTCATGTGTTTCAGATCTGTTGGCAGCCCCAAACCCTACGCTTGTATTTGGGGTCATTTTTGAGGAGTTTTTGCATCTGTTCAGCCTTGGGGTTAGTTCGTCCCACTTGTGGGAGTTTGTATCTGCATTTTGAGTTCCTTGAGGACCCATTTGTCCATTCCAGCTGTTATATTGGTTTGACAATATTTAATATATGATACTGGCTGATTTCTCCTCATACTTGTGTTATTTTATGAGCAATTTCTGAGCTATTTCCTTGCTGTACTTAATTTTTGCATTTTCGTAGTAAGGGTTTGTTGTTCCTAAAAAAGGGACATTACATCTCCCAATAGGTTCAACGGAGAAGCAGAATCCCAAGCGGGAAACATGTCATTCTGTTGATTTTGATCTTGACCCGCCATATTGGCGTTTTGATTTGGCGGTAATGGGGGAGGCTTCAGCGGGTCCGGTTGAACAGGTTCTTCTGGCACTTGTTGCTGCCAATTGAATTGCTCAGGAGCAACCGGATGATCTGGAGAGTTGGGAGGACCTGGAGGGCAGCCGGTCGTAGTGCTATCTAGAGTTGGACCTTGCTCGACAACCTCAGCTTCCCTTGATGATGATCCGTCCCGAGAAACGTGTGTTCTTACTAGCCGGGGACGCTCTCCAAAAGCATCGATGTCGAGCTCGTAATACTCGGGTTCTTCTTCAGAATTTCTTTTGCTCGTTTGCATGAAGACAGGATATGCTTGGACCGGTCTGCGAGACTTGGAGGGTGTCTGAGTTCGATAGAGTCAGAGTCGCCAGATGTTCAAAAAATCGTTAGCAATGAAGTGAACATCAACACCTTCAATGCTGCTTATGTGGTGGGACTGGTCCCACCGGGCATGCCAGAAAAGTACTGTTGGTTACAAATTTGCCATGAGGAAAGGATTTATTGTCATTGCGCCCTCGATTCGCCCAACAGCTTGAAAGGCCGGAAGGAAGGGATGTCTTCCGTGCCAATCTTCGAAGAAGGCCGACTTCCTATGTAACTTTTCAGTTTTAAGATAAGAGAACTGGAAAGAAATAAAAGAGGTAAGGGATAGAAATGGTGGTATTCAGCGTTTGGGAAAGAACAAGCAACACAGTCACTAACTAGCAACTAAACCAACAACAATCAAAACAATACATGTAATAGAAAACCAGCTATGAAATTCTTCCCTATGTATCCTTAAACAGGCATTCCAGGCTCAAATAATCACCAATGATGTGATCCAGAGTTCAGAATGACGACAATCAAAAAAATAAATTAGTAAATGCAGAAATGACACGAAGAAGGCAGCATAAAATAAAGAGACACAATTGGAGCCAAAGTATGGATTGTATTGAAGCAAACGGTCTTAGCTACAACAACTTTCTTTAGCAATATGTTCCCCCTTCTTACAATAGAAAGAACTGCTATTTATATCCCCCCAGATTACAATGTAGGCACAGATGCCAAAACCTGCAAAAGCTGCAAAAGGCGGCCAAATTTGATCTTTGTCGGCCATATCTGCACTTGCAACATGTTCCTCCCTGAGCACGGTATGGCTTCTGACAAATTTGGTAGCTGGGAGAGAACGACTCATCAATGTGGTGGGTGTAGCTGCATTTTGACTCAAATGCCTGCTACTGTTTGTCTTCAATGGTGACCCACGTTGTCGCTGAAGTATGGCCTTGGCTGTACTTAAACGAGCCCTGATCCCAAAAAATCTTGACTTTTTACTTCAAGGGAAAATAGTTGCTTAACTGGCAGATTTCGGGCAGGAAACCACCTCAAAATGCTCAAAAATATCACTGCTTGCTACCCTGGAGCCGCCCGGTTGCTTCAATCTTGAACAAGGAAAATTTTACCCTGAAGCTCTCCTGAAGGAGGGACTTACCCTCTAGCGCTTCCAGATGACAGTGCTTTAGGGCACATTTGAGTACTTAACGAAACTTATCCCTTTTCCAACTTTTTCACTAAGTGCCGAAAAATGACCCCAGAGCGCTCATCCTCAAGAAATTTGCCCTGGAGCGCTCAAGACTGCAGCGATCTGGGGCACTTTTGACTTAGAAAACTTTGCGCTCCTTGCTTCTTCCTTGGCAGCGCCAAAATTGCTCCAAAGCGCTCCAGGGATAGAAAAATGCCCGGAAGCGCTCGGAGCTGCGGCGATTTGGGGCAAAACTCCAGACTTAGAAGATTTTTGGGCATTTTCATCATTTTCCTCGACAACACCAAAATTGCCCTAGAGCGCTCCGGGAGGGAAAAAACGCCCGAAAGCGCTCAAGACTGCAGCGATCTAGGGTGGAATTCCACACTTAGCCAAAAAAGGACTTCTTGCTCACTTTTTGCAATTCGGCCGAAAAATGCTCCAAAGCGCTCGGGGAAAGAAAATCTGCCCTGAAGCGCTCCGAAATGCAGCGCTCTGGGGCAACTTTTGACTTAGAATATTTTAGGGCTGCTTTTCTCCTCCTTGCTCCCAATTGCCCGGAAATGCTCCATAGCGCTCTTGGCCGGCAAAATTACCCCAAAGCGCTCCAAACTGCAGCGATTTGGGGAGGATTCTACACTTAGACAAAAAAAAACAAACAAGCAACATCAAATTTTAAAACTTTTCCAGATTTGCTCTACAGCGCCCTAAACCGGAAGGTTTGCTTCTGATTGTTGCCCAGCTGCTGCAATTTAGGGACGAATCTGGGAGATAACTGATATTTTAGAAAAGAAATAAAATTATGCATCCCTTGAAAAATGGCAATAGGAACCAGAGCAATACACGTAAGTGTTTGGGCAAGTAGGCCAAATCCACCATTTGTATATTCACGAAGGAGGTCGCAAAGTGAAGGTGCACCAAAGTTTGGTAGAAGGCTGTTTGAAAGCAACACAAAAGAAGCACCGAGAGTCAAGGAAGTGCTAAGAACGGAAGCACCAAGTGAAGAACCACCAAGATCAAAAGCATGTAGAGAAGAAATGTTGTCTAAGCAATCATTGAGTGGGGTCAAGTGAGGAGAGGACAATCAACAACCAATGGTGAATATTGTAAACTAGGCGGGAAAACAAAAATATTCCCCTTTCATGGAAGAAGGGAAGGAAGACTCTATACATCACATAGGGATGTGAACAACAATTTGGAAATCCAATGGAGTAAGGGACCCAAATGCATGGTTACAATTGTTTCTAGCAACATTGCAAGGAATCGCAATTGATTGGCATTTGAAAAGAGAAGCAACACAATCTTTCACAACATGGGAAAAGTGGACGAATTTAAAAAGGAATTTAGATCGTTGAGGGACGATACAAAAATTATAATGGAAATCTACTCCACTAAACGAAAGAAGGATGAGGACATAAAATCTTATAATTGACGACCGAAGCAGCTCATTGATAATATGGAGTTGCAATAGGCAGATGGAATGGTAAAGAGATGGTTTATTGACGGGCTATTGCCACAATACAAGAAGAAAATGAAGATAATACCATCCTTGACATATGAAGAAGCCTATGAGAGGGCAAGGAACTTTGAAAGTGAAGCCAAACAAACAACAATCGGTTTAAGTCACTTCAGAAGTGATGATTTTGATGGTGACAAAGAAGAATTGCATGTGGCCATTTAATCAATGAAGAAAGATTTCAAGAAGATGATCAATAAGGTGAAAGGTGAGAAAAGAAAGGAAAAGAAAGATATGCGGTGCTCAAATTGTAAATCAGAAGGGCACACAAACATAAACTGTCCAAAGAACACATATTTTAATATATGCGATGTGTTGGGACATATTGTAGGAGAGTGTCCATTCAATTTAAATAGGTGCAAGGCGTCAGATGATGACCATGCAAAGAGAGGAAGTAGAGAAGCCAAATACTTCGAAGAATGAAGGTGACTAGTGGAGGATACAAAAATAATCGCCGCAAAGGAAGGTAGTAATAGCAAGGAAATCAACAAGGTGGTCAAATTCAATTACAATACAATTTGGACAATAGGCCAATCATTCAATATAGAAATCACCAAGAGTGGGGGTAGTTTGTGAAAAATTGTCCAAATCCACAAGCAGAAGGGGCAAATGGAAATAATATGACATACATGTGCAGATGGTGCGGTCCAAGCAATCACAAGGAGGTGAATAGCCCCAAAAAAGTGAGTTCCAATGGAACTCAAAATGTCAATTTGATTGACATAAGTGAACCTGTTATAAACTAGCAGGAGAAAGAGAAGCATGTGCTGGTAGTAATGAGAGTGCAGGCAAAGAAGACCAAGCAATGCCTGAATCATGCCAAGGAGGAGCAGTGGTAGGTAGCACATGACATGATAGAAGAAAATATGGAAAAGACGAAAGAAGATAGACTAATCTAGGAAAAGACATTGAAGAAACTGATTACTATGGAAGAAGTTCCGAGGAGAATCATCAACGGAGCAGTTGGCAGCACAACTGAACATGACAGTTGAAGTAAAGATGTCCAGCTTACTTAGCAAAATACCTAAGCTTTATGAGAAGGTAGGAGAGTTCGTCTACACGAAGACAACAGTGGAGCCAAGAGGTCAGGAGGTGGTAAATATCAAGAAGGATCAATGCATCAATCCTACAGTGATGATGATTGAAGCATGCAAGAAACTAGCATTGATCCACATGGCGTTGTTGGATCATAAATTGACATAGGTAATTGTAGACAAAGGATCTAGTGTGATTGTAATGCCAGAGAAGACATGGAAAGACATTGGAGCGCCATTCTTGTGGTCTCCAAATTTTTTATTTGTATGGTGCAGATCAATATGACATAGAGATGAAAGGCTTATAGAAAAACCAAAAAGTAAATATTTCTGACCAAGATTTCATCATGGACTTTGTAGTTATTGCAATGCAAAAACCAGCTTACAATGCATTACTAGGATGCATATGGCTCAAGATGGAAAAGGTGAATCACAATTGGGAGGAGCTCCTTACATTCAAGGAGAGCCAACACAAATATATGATAAATCTGAAGAATCAATCAATAATCCAGGACATAGCAACATCTAATGAATTGGGAAGCTCATTGTCAAAGTAAGATAGCAAATATGAGTCGAATGAGCAAGTGTTGGAACTTCAAGATTGCTCAAAATACAAGGAAGACTATGACAATGTACTCCTCCATTGGCAAATGGAGGATAATGAGTTGTTCCTGCCACAATGCCTTTGCATATGCACAGAGGAGGAAAGCCATGATGAAAAGAAGATCATTATGTAGGCAGTTGATGAAAAGAAGAGCATCAAAGGATGAAGAAAGAGAAAAGTAAACATTCCCAAAGAAATTTACAGAGTACACGGTGGGAGACATGGTGCTTGAGGAGAAACCAGCCCATCTAATAGACTTACATAAGGCAACTGAAGAACCTAACACCATAAAGTGCGAAGGACCAAAGATGGTGCAAATGAACCTTGACAAGGAAGGTGAAGAGAAGATTATCCATTGTGAAGACGAATGGAATCTAGTGCTGAAAGCGGTAACTTTTAGAATTTTCCTACAATACAAGGATGTTTTTGTACTGACTTACAAGGATCTGAAAGGAATACCACCAAAGCTATGCATGCCCCGAATTCCACTAATTCAAGGTGCACAACTAATGAGAAGATGGCATGTAATGTCCCCTTTCTGAGCAGTCAACTCGTTATGGTGTTCTAGCCTACTTTCGGGCTCCCGTAGGCTATGACAGGTGTGTGGGGGCCTAATGGAGGTCATTTAGTCATCATCCAGATGTCAAGAGCTTTCTATTGCTTGTCTTTCGAAACCATTCTGAGCATGGAAGCATGGACTTACTATTTTTAGTAAGTCAGTTTTTAGGGTTTCTGGTCGGACAGGAAGTGCAGTGTTACTGTTCGTCGAAAAGGGTATCCAGATTTATCTTCAGTTGGCAGATTGGTTAACCAGAGGTTAGATATTTTAATGAGCAAAGGTTTGATTATATTAAATTAAATTAAATATTTAATTTAGTATAGTTATAACTTTGTTTTATAAAGTGGAGATATAAGGGGACATAAGTCACTTAAGTGATAAATAATATTTTATAAAGTGACTTTATGTTTTTAAAAGGGAGCAACTTAAGTTATAAAATAAAGTTGTTGACCCCATGTTGAGTGCCTAGGTAAAAAGGGGACGTGGGACTTAAAAGTAAAATATGTTTTAAGTTTTATCCCACATTGGTTGTGCAAGGGAGTTGTCTCAACAAAAGGTCTTTATATTCAGTTGCTTGCTCTCATTATTCACATTCTAGACATTTGATATTTGTTTTCTCTGAGGAGATTGTTGGGAGCTCTGGTTGCAGACTCTATCGGCTGTTGGGGACGAAAACCTCCTTCAGTAACATTGTTTTCGGGTGTGAAAGATCACCCCTAGGCAATCAATCTGCCGGATTCATTCAGAGTTCGGGATCAGCACTTCAAGAAGATTCACAGAGGTATTTGTTTTGATTTGAAGAGTATAATTTCTTGAGGGTTTAATTGACAGATTTGTAGAAGGAAATTTGGTGTGTTTGTTTTGGAGATTGCATATTTTTTATGCCATTGCTACAGTAGCCGTACTGCTACAATACCGCGCTACAATACCAGCTGTACTTTTTGTGAAAAAATTTGTAGTTTGAACATTAATTATTTGAAATTGATTTTGTTTCACTGTCAACTCCTTGCTAGGTGTCCCATTTTGAGCTAGTTGTTTGGGATATTTGAGTGGTGGGTGTATTCATTTCTTGATGCCATATTACCTTAATAGTCCGTATTGTTTCATGAGAAGGAAATTATATATATTGGACAGGGTTGTATAGGTTTGATCACTGGAAACCCTTCCCAATCAGTTTAATCATCTGTGGAGAGTCTTTTAGTGTGTTTGCATGAGACAGACTACTGTAAGAAATTGTTGGTAATCTTCAAGATGGTGTTGCCTGTCATCTGGACACTATTAACAGTTACAGAGGTCTGAAGCAGATTCTAAACCCTTCATTGAATCTGTAGAATTTTGGCTGTGGGATACAATTATCTCATTTGAGAGAGTGCTGGTTAATTTATTGATGAAATGGGTAGGCAGAGTGCAGCTACAAAAGTCCACCATTTAGTTTCAGATCTGCCAAACATCATTGAATGAATATGGAGTGCAGCTACAACAGTCCACAGTGTAGTTTCAGATTTGCCAGTGAACAATGAAATCAGCTTGCAAGTTGGTACAGGTGTCCATCAGTTGAAGGGGTTTATAATTGAAGGGGACCTTGTTCCTACTCTTGAGGTTCCTTACAAACCAAAATCAGACTATGATAAGTTGCAGCAACAACTACAGTAGACTTGTGATTATGCTTTATGGGGAATAGAGACACCAAAGTGCAGATACAGTGATCCATAAATAGGTTCAGACCTACAGTTTAATATGTAATATGCTTCATTCCCAGATCATTATATATATATATATATATATATATATATATTATATATATATATATTGCTTGCATGTTGATATGGAGCAGTTTTCATGAATATGAATGAATAAAATGAAACTTGCTATATTGTTGCAATAACAAATTTATGCATGCTAATTCATTTATCAGTTTCATTAGTAGCATTTATAATTTGTATTGCTTCATTATCGTTAGTCATATTGTTGTTGCAAGAAAGAATCAAGAAAAAAAAAACTAGGAGAGATTTATTAGAGTTCCCAAATATCTAAAGTGCAGAACTAGGGGGGGACGTTACAGTGGTATCAGAGCATAGGCTATTTTTGCCAGCCTGTTTGGGTAGTCAATCATGGCACCATTGAGTAAAAAGGAGTTGGTTGAATGGCTTATTAATGCAGAAGGTAAACTTGGACAACCATCAAAGTCAAAAGATGCTCTTATCTACACTTTGGGAGAAGTAGAAGATTGCTTGCACATGATGGGGCAGTCACATTCTCAGTTGTTACAAGCAACTAATTTTCCTTTGGTGATGTCTTTGGACAAGCCTGAATGGGTGAAACACACAGAAAATGAGGTAAGACTTATGGTCACTTCTTGTTTGAGTGAAATTTTGAGTATTTCAGCACCTAAGGCACCTTATAGCGATGATGCATTGAGAAAGATAATGCAACTATTGGTTCACAGTTTCAAAGGATTGGGAAAAATCTCAAGTTCCCATTTTGCTAGGAGAGTTACCATACTTGAATTATTTGCAAAAGTTAGAATGGAAAACATCATGTTAGACTTGAACATGGATAGGTTGATTTACAAAATGTTTCACCATTTTATTGCTACAGCCAGAAAAGAGCATGTTGGAAGTGTTATTGCAGCCATGAGAGACATCATGATTTCAATCATAAACCAATGTGAGGAAAGTGATAAGTTTTTCCAGCCACTCATATCTATGTTAATGGATGTTTGGAGACATTATTTGGTTGCTTCACCTACAACACATGACTTGGTTAACAGTGTAGTTCAAGAGTGTGAAAAGAAATTGCAGCCCTTCTTGGTCATTGACGAGCACAGGGAAGAAGAGGAGCTAAAATAAAAAAATTCTCATGAAGGCAATGACATCACACATGAGGTATGTATGGATGAGTCCCAGATTGTTTCTAATGACATAGATGCACCCATTGTTGATGAAATTGAACAAGAGGGAAAGAACACTACGGTAAATTTTGTTGCTGATTTAGACCACTCAAAAGAAAGTTCTAAGGTTGACCGATGCCTTGATGACACTATTGGGATTGGTGCATATGATGACAAATTTGTTGAGTTTTCTAATGCCAATGCAGAGACAAAGAATGTTGAATTTGTTGCAGCAAATTATTATGATGAGTTCACTAATGCATTCTCAGATGTTGAGCATGATGATAGTGATTCAAATGTTCAATCAGCACATGATGACCTCCTCTTATCACAATTCAGTGGTGACCGTACAGATGGATGTGGGTTTAGTATCCATACTGAACCTATGAAGATAAGTATGCAGGACAATTTCATTTACTTTGGTGATTTGCAAAGTAACTTATGTACAGAGACAGTCTTGCATGATGGGGAATCAAAATTAAGCGATCAGCTCATAGTGCCTTGGGATCTGGGTGTGTTGACACCTAAGGCGGATGAAGAACCACTAGGGAATGAAATTCCTCTTACCCCAAGTGATGAACTTTTAGAGAGTGCAATTTTGGATCAGCAAGTTAATTGGATAGAGCATGAGGACAGTATGGGATTTCAATGGGTAGATAATCCACTGTTTGAGATGGACAGTGAGACATCCTTTAACAACCCACTTTTTGTGATGCATGATGTTGACTTGATACCTATGACTGATTGGGATAGTACATGTCATTGTGGCCTGAAGTTGGGTCTTGTGGATTCACCTCCAAAAGAAGGGAGTCACATTGACTCAGTGGTTGATGGAGTTGCGAGCCAAGTGGTGGAGACTTCAAGTGCTAGTAGATTCCTTTTTGATGAAGCTCTCACTGTGATGTATGTTGCGCAACCCCAGTTCGATGAAGTCACTTTGAGGGAGATTCCTTTAACTCAACACTTCATGCCTGTGCTGCTGGACATCAAGGATGACGGAAGAGGCGTACCTTGGAGGTTTGATGATCCGCAGAAAAGAAGGAATGTTGTTGTGCACTCTTTGAGAAGCCATGTTATAAATCCATTTGTGTTCATACAGATGGATTGGAGGGAGATTCTGAGCAAATACTGGATATTTTTAGAGTTGGAGACTCATTATGAGGCCATTCAGCTTGTTGGAGGAGTTAGTTTTTGGTCTAACATGAGGTCAAAAAGAATTGCAGCTAATGTGATCCATTTTTGGATGGATTTATGGGCATATCGAGTGTATGTAGGATGTCACTTCATTCTGATGATTGATATACTTCCTGATAGTACTTTCATGATTACCGCTAAGTGGGAGTGCTGGTACTCTTGGGTTGACTATTTTGTCTCTTGGAGATGGAGTGTTAGCTTGGTATTTTCTGATTTTGATGGCAGATGCATCCCCAGGATAATCAATTTTAGAGTTGATATAGCTGACCTTCTTTATATCAACCGTTTGTTAGAGATTGATCAACACTTTTGGATCTCAGAGGTTGTGGAGGATGCTTTGATGATTGTAGAAGACTGTTGTGCTTGGGATCGGTTGATATACATCAGGAGGATGAGTCCAGATGAGAGATTGTTAGCTCTGGACTACAGAGGCATTCCCAGGGTTGACCATGTCATAGCTTATGATGATGTTCTCTCTAACATGTCTTGGCGAGAGATGTTTCATTTTAGACATTACAGTATCAGATTTGAGGGAGGTTACATCATTGTGTTGCAGTTGAGTCTTGTGCAGTTCTGGCATGTTGAGTTTCCTGTTGTAATCAGAGTGGCGCAACAACAACATGGTGGATTTCTCCTGAGGATTGTTTGGGATCCTGGAATTTTCTGTGATGGCAACCAGGAGCAGACATTTGACTGGAATATACTTGAGTATTGCTTGGGGACAAGCAATCTTTGGGAAGGGCGGACTGTAATGTCCCCTTTCTGAGCAGTCAACTTGTTATGGTGTTCTAGCCTACTTTCGGGCTCCCGTAGGCTATGACAGGTGCGTGGGGGCCTAATGGAGGTCATTTAGTCATCATCCAGATGTCGAGAGCTTTCTATTGCCTGTCTTTTGGAACCATTATGAGCATGGAAGCATGGACTTACTATTTTTAGTAAGTCAGTTTTTAGGGTTTTTGGTCGGACGGGAAGTGCAGTGTTACTGTTCGCCGAAAAGGGTATCCAGATTTATCTTCAGTTGGCGGATTGGTTAACCAGAGGTTAGAGATTTTAATGAGCAAAGGTTTGATTATATTAAATTAAATTAAATATTTAATTTAGTATAGTTATAACTTTATTTTATAAAGTGGAGATATAAGGGGACATAAGTCACTTAAGTGATAAATAATATTTTATAAAGTGACTTTATGTTTTTAAAAGGGAGCAACTTAAGTTATAAAATAAAGTTGTTGACCCCATGTTGAGTGCCTAGGTAAAAAGGGGACGTGGGACTTAAAAGTAAAATATGTTTTAAGTTTTATCCCACATTGGCTGTGCAAGGGAGTTGTCTCAACAAAAGGTCTTTATATTCAGTTGCTTGCTCTCATTATTCACATTCTAGACATTTGATATTTGTTTTCTCTGAGGAGATTGTTGGGAGCTCTGGTTGCAGACTCTATCGGTTGTTGGGGATGAAAACCTCCTTCAGTAACATTGTTTTCGGGTGTGAAAGATCACCCCTAGGCAATCAATCTGCCGGATTCATTCAGAGTTCGGGATCAACACTTCAAGAAGATTCACAGAGGTATTTGTTTTGATTTGAAGAGTATAATTTCTTGAGGGTTTAATTGACAGATTTGCAGAAGGAAATTTGGTGTGTTTGTTTTGGAGATTGCATATTTTTATGCCATTGCTATAGTAGCCGTACTGCTACAGTACCGCGCTACAGTACCAGCTATACCTTTTGTGAAAAAGTTGTAGTTTGAACATTAATTATTTGAAATTGATTTTGTTTCACTATCAACTCCTTGCTGGGTGTCCCATTTTGAGCTGTTGTTTGGGATATTTGAGTGGTGGGTGTATTCATTTCTTGATGCCATATTACCTTAACAGTCCGTACTGTTTCATGAGAAGGAAATTATATATATTGGATAGGGTTGTATAGGTTTGATCACTGGAAACCCTTCCCAATCAGTTTAATCATCTATGGAGAGTCTTTTAGTGTGTTTGCATGAGACAGACTACTGTAAGAAATTGCTGGTAATCTTCAAGATGGTGCTGCCTGTCATCTGGACACTATTAACAGTTACAGAGGTCTGAAGCAGATTCTAAACCCTTCATTGAATCTATAGAATTTTGGCTGTGGGATACAGTTATCTCATTTGAGAGAGTGCTGGTTAATTTATTGATGAAAGGGGTAGGCAGAGTGCAGCTACAAAAGTCCACCATTTAGTTTCAGATCTGCCAAACATCATTGAATGAATATGGAGTGCAGCTACAACAGTCCACAGTGTAGTTTCAGATTTGCCAGTGAACAATGAAATCAGCTTGCAAGTTGGTACAGGTGTCCATCAGTTGAAGGGGTTTATAATTGAAGGGGACCTTGTTCCTGCTCTTGAGGTTCCTTACAAACCAAAATCAGACTATGATAAGTTGCAACAATAGCTACAACAGACTTGTGATTATGCTTTATGGGGAATAGAGACACCAAAGTGCAGATACAGTGATCCATAAATAGGTTCAGACCTGCAGTTTAATATGTAATATGCTTTATTCCCAGATCATTTATATATATATATATATATATATTGCTTGCATGTTGATATGGAGCAGTTTTCATGAATATGAATGAATAAAATGAAACTTGCTATATTGTTGCAATAACAAATTTATGCATGCTGATTCATTTATCAGTTTCATTAGTAGCATTTATAATTTGTATTGCTTCATTATCGTTAGTCATATTGTTGTTGCAAGCAAGAATCAAGAAAAAAAACTAGGAGAGATTTATTAGAGTTCCCAAATATCTAAAGCGCAGAACCAGGGGGGGACGTTACATGGCCATAAATAAACTCAAATAACACACTCTCACACAATTGCTTGGAAATAACTCACATAAACATCACATTAATATAACGAGAAATTTGCATAAAGAACAATCTCACAATAGAAGCTGAATCGCGAGGCCTCTTCGAGGGGGCAACCTCCTTCAATACTTCATTAATTTTGCAAAAGATGGTTACATTGGTGCCCTTTCGGGTATTTAAGGAGTTTCCTTCCAAGGTTGGCTTACATGCAAAATGCCACCTGGATTACATGCATAATGCCACCCGAATTACATGCATAGTGCCACTTTGAATTACATGCACAATGCCACCCGAATTACATGCACAATGCCACTCGAATTACATGCACAATGCCACCTATCTACCATGTGTTACATAAAAAAGGGTGCCATTTGTCATAGGCACTACCTAAGCTAAAACTTAGAACATTACAAAATATTAATCATGGGTACTACCCACGTTCACTAGGAATTATTACATCAAGGAAGTTATTACATTAAGGGTTAGGATGAGATCCTAACATGCCCTTCTCCTTGAAGAAGCTTTGTCCTCAAAGCTAAAAATGAGAAAGCTGATTCTTTGGAGTTGATGGAGGGACTCCCATGTAGCATCCTCAAGTTGAAGTCCACGCCATCGAACCGGGACCTCCGTGATGGTACGGTTGCGAGTTCGACGATACAGCAGCTGCTTTGGTGCAAGTAAGATGGAGCCTTCTTCATCCAATTCGGGAAGTGTTGATGGAACCTGTACCTTGGAGCTGCCCGAAATGTAGGAGGGAGGCATGAGTGGAGGGTGCCCGTACTCAGCCTCTGGTTGCGGTGTGATAGGAAGTGTTGTACCACCATTCGGCCAAAGAAAGCCATTTTGCCCAATGAGTAGGATGATCGGAGGCAAGTAGCGAAGGTAGGTTTCCAAGTAGTTATTAACAACCTCTGTTTGACCATCCGTTTGCGGATGGTAGGCTAAACTCATTGTGAGATGAGTCCCCTGCCAACTTAAACAACTCTTGCCAAAAATTGCTAGTAAGGTGGGATCACGATCAGATACAATGGAGGTTGGCATGCCATGAAGGCTAAATATGGAGTCAAGGAAAATTTGGGCAATAGTGAATGCTTGTGTAAGGATGGGCTAGGGCACAAAAGTGAGCATACTTTGAAAGGCGGTCCACTACCACAAAAATAACAGACTTGTCTCCAGATTTAGGTAGCCCTTCTATGAAATCCATAGAGATGTCGGTCCACACGATCCGGTATCGGCAAGGGTGGAAGAGTGCCGAAAGAGTGCACTTGTTTCTCTTTTCATCCTTTGACACTGTGTCGCGATCTACCACAAAAGAGCGAATGTCCTGTTTCCTACCTTTCCAAAATAAGGTGCGCTTGAGTCGCTCATAAGGTGGTCCGATATTGGGAGGTGTACTATCCGGCAATAATGGAATGGCATGGTCGTGAGAGTGATGCAGTGGTCGTGTGATGGGTTACGAAAATATGGCCTCATGTTTGTGGAGAATCTGTTACATGTCTTGTGGGATTTCACCCATTGGAGATGTGGATGTCTGGATGGAGAATAGTTGTGCAATGACCCCACGTGATGATTTCTTTAGCAATTTCTCCATGCCGTTTGAGCTGATAATTTGAGGTGTTCTGTCGGGGAGCCCTTGATGATGTGTGTTTGTCCGTTACGGAAGAAGCTGCATCCAAAGTTTAGCAAAGTTCCAACTAATAGTGCCCAACGTACTCAACCATTGGCATCCCAAAACAATATCACATCCACCCAAATGGAGGGCAAACATGTCTGCTTGAGTTCATAATCCCCTATCTTGATTTTAACATTGTGACACTTTCCTTTACAAGATAAGGTTCCCCCATTGGCTACCATGACCTCAAAGGAATTACAATTATGGATATAGCAATTTGCCCGTTGAGCAACTCTAGGGTCAATGAAGTTGTGCGTGCTTCCCGAATCCAAAAGGATGGAAAGACGTTGGCCCTTGAAACATCCTGTAACCTTCATGGTTTGAGGAGTAGTAATTCATGCAAGGGCATGGATTGTAATTGATGTCTCAGGTTCTTGTTTCCCTTCTTCTTGTGGGGGAGGTGTTTACGGAGGGTCCTCATCCTCATCACTCTCGTCAACGGTATCAGGTTCTCCAACATCTATCAAGAACAATTTTTTGTGTGCACACTTATGCCCCTTGAAAAACTTTTCATCACAATTGTAGCATAATCCTTTGGCACGACGTGCATCCATCTCTTCGGTGGTGAGGCGCTTGGGTGCGGCGGGTTTATTATCATCCGGGTGTTGGGCTCTCGGGGGAAATGAAGGTCTATCTTGAGAAAACTTTGATGGGCGTCTTTGGGCGAGAGAGTTTAGATTCGACCGGACGGGCCAAGCGATAGCTTCCATCATAGTTCGTGGTTTCAACATTTTGACTTACGCTTGGAGTTCCATCTTCAACCCATCGATATAACAACTACGGAAGAACCCTTCACTCAATCCTCTTGTTCGATTGGCCAATTTTTCAAATTGAGCTTGGTACTCTCGAACCGACCACTGTTTGTTGTAGTTTGGATAAGGCTCTGTGAAGTCCTCAAACTCACTAGGACCAAATCGAGTGAGTATTTGGGATTCAAAATCCTCCCAAGAGAGATTTGGGTAGGTAAGACGCAACCATTGAAACCAGTGTAGAGCCTCAGATTCCAAGTTAAAGGAAGCCATCTGGACTCGATGAAATATTGGTACATTATGAAGTCGAAAGAATTGGTCAACCCGACATAGCCACCCATCAACATCCTTCCCACTGAATTTGGGAAAGTCCAACTTGGGCATTATGAAGGGTGTATCATGGTCACGATTCCTTGTAGAACTCTCAGCTTGGTATTCTGATTTGGGTGGTTCTCTTCTCAGTTTGCTGTCCACTTCAGTCAATGCTTCTTCTAAGCGATTGCTAGTGGCCTCATGCTCTAAGCGAAGACCTTGGACTTCTTCCCTTATGGAGTGAAAAGCCGAGTTCAAGTTCTCAATGGCTTTTGTTAGGGAATCCAAGTGTTCTAGTTCTTTCTGGTGTCCACGAGTACCCTGGGCCATTTTTTGACCTTTTGTGACCGAGTTACTAAAAATAGAATTGAATTTTTTGACTTACTATTTTTAGTAAATGCCCAAAAAGTGCTTGGGTGCTATATATCAAAATGATCAGCGGGGAGAAGGTGGTCACAATGAGCTATATCTCTTAACACTACTTTTTGGCACCCCGAGACTTTTTTTTTTTTTTATCTCTGTTTCTTTGAGTCTAACGGTGTTTCTGATTCGATTACGAGCTGCTTGAGCAAAATTTGGGTCTTGGAGCACTATCTAAAGCGGCCGTGTTTCACACTCAAGATTCTCTGTATTTTGCGAGTGGCGATATGACGGTTACGTTCGACTACGAAGGCTGTGAATTCTGCCTATTGTCTTGACCTCTCGACTTGGTGACTTGTTGTGGTGCCACTTGTAAATTTGACTGTTACTCTCCAGAATTTCAACTTAAGTGTCACCCTCATGGCTTATCCCGAATGCATGTCCCTTTTGTTATTTTTTTTGGTAGAGGACTCCTTTCTCATATGCTCACTTTTGAAATGCAGGTTTACGAATGGGGGTGTTTGGATTCTTATTTTGATTTTTATTTTTGTATTTTTTACGAGGTTGCAGTTTTAACAGAACCAGGGAATGCTAAGTATAGGAGTATGTACCACCCATAGGCCCTCTAATATACCGACAGTGACGAACAATAGTGCTCGGACCAATATTTCAGGCCACTACTCAAGGAGGATTCCACACATACCCTTGAGCACACTACCTGCCTCTCCGACAATACGGGAGGGTAATCGTCCGGGATTTTGTGTCCCGTAGACTATGAGTAATACAAGGCCGAAGAGCTTCCTAATGGCTAAAAGTTTGTTTAATCCTAGATGGTCTCCCGATATACCCGAAGATACGTGGGAGCTCAAGTCCGTGCGCGAGTTACGTACGAGGCACTGGGTATTGGAGCACGATCGCCCCTCACTTCACTAGACGCTTTATGGGCTATCTAGCTTAGCCAATAACGACAGATCCTTCGCGATATTTTAAAACCCCCGGTACAGGGTTTCTACCTACTCAACTAATAATATATTTTTTTTGTTTTTGGTCTGGAAAAAAAAACACTGTATTTTTTTTTGGATTTTTTTTAATAAGGAAAAACAGAATGGAAAAAACACACGGAATTTATACCTAACAGGCGGATTTGATGGCAAGAATCATTGCAGTTGCAGCAGAACTTGGCCCTGGAAAGCGCTCTGATACCACTTGTTAAGATCCTGCTATAAAATAAACTCAAATAACACACTCTCACACAATTGCTTGGAAATAACTCACATAAACATCACATTAATATAACGAGAAATTTGCATAAAGAACAATCTCACAATAGAAGCTGAATCGCGAGGCCTCTTCGAGGGGGCAACCTCCTTCAATACTTCATTAATTTTGCAAAAGATGGTTACATTGGTGCCCTTTCGGGTATTTAAGGAGTTTCCTTCCAAGGTTGGCTTACATGCAAAATGCCACCTGGATTACATGCATAATGCCACCCGAATTACATGCATAGTGCCACTTTGAATTACATGCACAATGCCACCCGAATTACATGCACAATGCCACCCGAATTACATGCACAATGCCACCTATCTACCATGTGTTACATAAAAAAGGGTGCCATTTGTCATAGGCACTACCTAAGCTAAAACTTAGAACATTACAAAATATTAATCATGGGTACTACCCACGTTCACTAGGAATTATTACATCAAGGAAGTTATTACATTAAGGGTTAGGATGAGATCCTAACAGTCTTGCCTGTCATTTGGACACTATTAACAGTTACAAAAGTCTGAAGCAGATTCTAAACCCTTCATTGAATCTGTAGAATTTTGGTTGTGGGATACAGTTATCTCATTTGAGAGAGTGCTGGTTAATTTATTGATGAAAAGGGTAGGCAGAGTGCAGCTACAAAAGTCCACCATTTAGTTTCAGATCTGCCAAACATCATTGAATGAATATGGAGTGCAGCTACAACAGTCCACAGTATAGTTTCAGATTTGCCAGTGAACAATGAAATCAGCTTGCAAGTTGGTACAGGTGTCCATCAGTTGAAGGGGTTTATAATTGAAGGGGACCTTGTTACCGCTCTTGAGGTTCCTTACAAACCAAAATCAGACTATGATCAGTTGCAGCAATAGCTACAGCAGACTTGTGATTATGCTTTATGGGGAATAGAGACACCAAAGTGCAGATACAGTGATCCATAAATAGGTTCAGACCTGCAATTTAATATGTAATATGATTTATTCCCAGATCATTTATATATATATATATTGCTTGCATGTTGATATGGAGCAGTTTTCATGAATAGAAATGAATAAAATGAAACTTGCTATATTGTTGCAATAACAAATTTATGCATGTTGATTCATTTATCAGTTTCATTAGTAGCATTTATAATTTGTATTCCTTCATTATCGTTAGTCATATTGTTGTTGCAAGAAAGAATCAAGAAAAAATAAAAAAAAACTAGGAGAGATTTATTAGAGTTCCCAAATATCTAAAGCGCAGAACCGGGGGGGGGGGGGGACGTTACATGGCCATACAAGATGAACACGAAGTATGCAGCCCTGGTGAATACTAAAATTGAGAAGATTTTGGATGCAAGCATTATCTTCAAAGTGACAATTAGTGAGTGGGTGTCACCTATAGTGTTCACTTTGAAGGAGGCAAACCAGATCCGTATTCGCATAGATTTTTGGAGCCTAAATGTTGTAACTATCAATGATCCTTTTCACATTCCCTTCGCAGACTCCATATTGGAAGAAGTAGCAGGGCACGAGATCTATTCATTTTTGGATGGATTCTTAGGATATAATCAAATAAGTATAGCAAAGGAAGATAGGCTGAAGACAACCTTTGTAGTGGAGAATTCCATTTATGCATATAATCGAATGTTTTTATGGTTTATGCAACGCATCAGCCACTTTTCAAAGGATCTTGTATATCTTTGATCAAATGTCCACGAGGAAGTTTAAAGCTTTCCTAGATGATTGGTCCTTGTACAGGAAGACAACTAAGCACTTGAGTGCATTAGAAGAATGCATGAGCCTGTGTAGGCAAGCTCGTCTGGCATTGAATCCATGAAAATGTATGTTGTTGGTTCCTTACAGCAAGTTATTAGGACACATTGTTTGTAAAAAAGGATTAAAGACCAACCCCAACAAAAATTGATTTGTACTGAGCATGGAGGAGTTATTCAACGTTATCTTGGTAAAAACCTTGTTAGGTAACGTTGTCCATTATTGAAGGTTCATAAGAAACTATTCGCAGGTGTCCTACCCATTGGATGCTCGTATGTGCAAGAATGTTCCTTTTAAGTGGACAGAGGAACATGATAAGGCCTTTGAAGGTCTAAGGCGATGTTGATATGAGCGTCCATTCTGGTATTTCCGTATTTCAGCTATTCCTAAGGTGTATTTATAACCTTTTCCTTTCTAACCATGTTTAACAACTAATTTCACAATTATGTCATTCAGTAGATGAAATAAGTTGCAACCTGGAATTTTCTCTTTTCTTAATGTTGGAACATGATTTCTCATTTGTGTTTAGTAATGTTTATGATACATGTCTTTAGCATCAAAGTGGTCTTGAAAAAGCTTTATATATCTAAGTCAGATAATTCATCTGAACTTCAAAGGAAAAAGGTGAAATCTGTGAAATTTAAAAAGTGGAAAACAGTTTTTTTTAATATCATGAACTTTAATCAGGTGGCATTAGCTCAACCGACTAGATTCCTTAACATTTCAAGGAGGAGACCTAGGTTCTAATCTTGCCAAATGATATATGAATAATATCCAAGCTTTTTTGTAATACCACTATGTGGTGATGATGTAATACGGGTGGGGCCCGTTTCAATTCCATATAACCCATTAAAAAATATAAATATCATGAACTTAAATCAGCCGAATTATATGTTCAATTTTTCAAAACAAAATATCATGCTTTTAAAACAGTACACTGTTAGGTTTATTATTTATTTTGATTTGATACTCTGAAGCTATAGTAAACTGTATCCATTTACATGTCTCCGACTTTTTACTAGAATTATCAATGAAGTTGAATTACAAATGAAGTTTTCTGAATTGTATTGTTGTTGAATTTGAAGCCAAACTTGAATAAGGCAACTTAGTGGCAATCATAAAAGCATGAACTATGTTTTGTTCATATTTTAAACGCTCGTTCAAAATATTTCATGCCATATTAATTTGTGTTTTAAATGTGCTATGTCATAATTTCAGAAGAATGCATTTGAATGGGGAATACGTACGATTCCACACTCTGAACGTGCCATTCAAGTTACTCAGACTGTTGCAAACTTTTTTATTAGGTATATCTTATGAAATCTTATTATTGTGGATTTTATTCATTCATCATACTCGAAACTATTATAGATATTGAGGTTAAAGAAAGGAAAATATCTACAGTGAGGCACGAAAGTCGAGCCAAAGGCCAAGCCAAAAACAAGTGCTGAAACATCTTATTTACAGTTATTCCTCCACTTATTGTGGGTATGATGGGTAAGATTCTTATTACACTAATTAGCTTCTCTTCCTTGTTAATTTTCAGAGTGAGGAAAATAATACTGATTTTTCTTTCCATGTGTTCAAATTTCTTATTGCAGGAAGGGATATGATGAAGTCTATTTGTTTACATGAATTCTCTGTTGCTTTCAAGAAGGCATAATTTAAGTAATTTATGAAGAAATTTAATGAATATGACACAAAGCGTGTCCTTTAAGATGATAAGCATAGAAAACACATCATAAAATTGCACAACATTAAATAAAAAATCTGATCGTAAAATTGCATAATCAAACTGATACTCAAGTTCAATCTATTTCATGATATTTCATATATCAACTAGTTCATAATTGGCAAATTATATATAGTTTTTTATAATAACAATAACAGTTACACTTATCAAATGGCATGAGCTCATGTAGTTAAATACATCAACTTGTATCATAGAGATCTAGGTTCAAATATTGCTAAGCAATATATGCATAATTGTCAAAATATTACTATAAACTTTGTGATTTACAAAAGTACCACAGTATTGCAGTCATAACATATAGGATGGGTGGAGCAGGTTTCAATCTTCAAAATAACCATCCCCAAAATAATCATTAAAAAAAATTATTCAGTTAAAGTTTATATTATTTTTATCAAATGGCATTAACTCAAGTGGTTGAAAACATGGGAGTCTAGAGTATAAAGCTAATTTCAAATCATGACAAGCGATGTACACAAATTTTCAATTAGAATACCATTTTGTGGTTGATTTAAATGCCATAATAACGCAAACATAATGTCAAATGAGTGGGTCTTGTTTCAATCTCAAATAACCAAATATATATATAAAGAGAGTGTGTTGGAATCAGGGTGAAATTACACAAAACTATTTCAAATATCACAAGGAGAATAGACAATATTTAACATAACGAGATATTTTAACTCAAAATTATTCACCAATATTCACCATACGAATTCACCAGCCAGCATTTGAGTACATCAACCATATTTATGGTGTGTCTTTGTTTCAAGAGACCTTTGATGTTTCACCTTAAACATTGTCTTTTCATCCCCTCACATCCTCGTTAGAGATGTGATTGTTCAAATTTCTTATGAAAAAAATAATTATCAATCCCCCAATAATTACAAATATGTAATATTTACATAACAAATAATGCAATAAAGTCGAACACCCCCACTTGTTACATTATTTGGTATAAGGATCTTTATCCCCCCATGATTCCAGGTGTGGTAAAATGAACCCATTCTTTGGCTCTGCTGCTAGCTCTATAAATAATCTCCACTAGGTTTTCCTTTTCAATCAAGCAATAGGTCAATACTTTTAGGTCTTTGCCTCTAGATCGCCTCTAGGTCTATGTCATCTTTGTGTCCTTTGCCTCTAGATCGCCTCATGGTCATCATTACTTTTAGGTAAACCTTTAGATTTGTCATTAGGTCATCACCATTGGTAAATTACCATTGAAATATATTTTTGGAATCATCCACATCTTCGGGATCATATACAATGTTTCATTGTAAGTATTCCAAGCATTGCTTGAGCTATCTTCTAATACAAATATCATTTAAGTTTCCCAAGATATTTTTCTCATTCAACAAACTATGATGTTTTTCAACCATCAAACTTGGTCTCCTTTTGTAGAAACAATTCAACATTACTCTTCTTATCCCATTTTGATACATACATCCATTCACAATTTATTTGTATTTTGTTGGTCATTTTTTCTTTGTGCCAACACTTTCTTCTGGAGCGATTATTACCTCCACAAATTACACAAAAATGTAGATTTCAACACATAGTTGTCACATGTCCATTTATACAATGACTGCAACAAATCACCCTAAGAACTTCTACATATGATTTAATGTCACTACATCCTCCTTGACCTGTATTTTCATCTTTTGCAAAGGTTTTTCTTTTTCACAAATTCGGTATCACTGCTTCTTGTTGGACCATCATAACCAAGGCCTTCTTTCTTTGGCCTTATTCTTGGCATTATGGGCTTTTTCATACCTTGCCTATATCTTCCCAAACCTATACCATCATATCTCACTTTATCATTATTGTTAAACCAATACCTTTGGTATGTTTTTCAAAGCATCAAAAATTTTCATCACCACTTTGATTGCTATCAATATCATCAATAATGTTCAAACACCCAATTTTCTTATTTCCAGTAGTCTCTACCATTATTCAAATACCACGCATCATCACAATGTCCTTCACCACAATTTTAAGTATTGTCGTCACTTTCAACTCCGACAATATGGCCTTTATCATGGCCGATACAACCATATTTTCTTTTATCATCAATTTTCAAAGCACGTGTAATACAAGAGATATCTTCCCTTTGGAAGGCCTGTATTTGCATCTTTTTCAAAGGTTTCACTTTTCACAAAATCGGTATCACTGCTTCTTGTTGGACCATCATAACCAAGGCCTTCTTTCTTTGGCCTTATTCCTGGCGTTATGGGTTTTTTCACACCTTGTCTATATCTTCCCAAGCCTATACCATCATATCTCACTTTATCATTATTGTTAAACAAATACCTTTGGTATGTTTTTCAAAGCATCAAAATTCTTCAACACCACTTTGATTGCTATCAATATCATCAATAATTTTCAAACACCCAATTTTCTTATTTCCACTGGTCTCTACCATTCTTTGAATACCACGCATCATCACAAGGTCCTTCACCACAATTCTAAGTATTGTTGTCATTTTCAACTTCGATAATATGGCCTTTATCATGGCCGATACGACCTTTTTTCTTTTATCATCAATTTTCAAAGCACGTGTAACACAAGCAATATCTTCACTTTGGAAGGCTTGTATTTTCATCTTTTGCAAAGGTTTCGCTTTCTCACAAAATCGCTATCACTACTTCTTGTTGGACCATCATAACCAAGGCCTTCTTTCTTTGGCCTTATTCCTGGCATTATGGGCTTTTTCACACCTTGCCTATATCTTCCCAAACCTATACCATCATATCTCACTTTATCATTATCTTTAAACCAATACCTTTGGTATAATTTTCAAAGCATCAAAATACTTCATCACCACTTCGATTGCTATCAATATCATCAATAATTTTCAAACACCCAATTTTCTTATTTCCACTAGTCTCTACCATTATTTGAATACCATGCATGATCACAATGTCCTTCACCACAATTCTAAGTATTGTTATCATTTTCAACTTCGATAATATGGCCTTTATCATGGCCGATACAACCTTTTTTTCTTTTATCATCAATTTTCAAAGCACGTGTAAGCTATATCTTCCCTTTGGAAAGCCTGTATTTTCATCTTTTGCAAAGGTTTCGCTTTTTCACAAAATCGGTATCATTGCTTCTTGTTGGACTATCATAACCAAGGCCTTCTTTCTTTGGCCTTATTCCTGGCATTATGGGCTTTTTCACACCTTGCCTATTGTTGAGTGTTAATTTTACCCAATTGTGAAATTACACTCTCCCTTAGGGTTTTAATTTCAAAGCCCTCTCTTGCAAAGAAGTTAAACAAAACAACTTCTCCAAGGTCTCCGCTATATTAGCATTTGCATGTGTATTAGTAATCTCAATGAAAATATATCAATTCAATGTTAGGAACACCTTAGTGATTGCAAGTAATTGTAAACAAGGGGCATGTGTTGGTTTATTTTACCATGCTACTTTAATGATTGTACATGAAACAAAAATAAACATAGATGTGAATTGGCCCTCATATGACCACAATGTAGTGTCTTAATTCCTTTTATCTTGAGGATTTTAAAGTAGATTTATCTTCCCTTCTTAAGTGGGTTTTATGAATGTGAATCCGGAATTATGAGTAGGCTCATTAAATGTAGCTTATTATCATGAATATAAAGATAGCTTTTAATGTGATTAATAAACTATCCCTCTTTGGTGAAATTAATTTTCACAAAGAGAATAATTTATAGCCTTAAAATAAGGGCTTTAAAATGTCATTTAATTATCCCTCTTTTATGAAATAATTTTCATAAAGAAAAATAATTTAATGCTTTAAAATAACAACCTTTTAATATAACATGTAAAATTACCCCCTTCAATGAAATCAGAATTTTCATGAAGAAAGGTGCATTTATTGCTCCAAATATGGTAACTTGTAAAATGCCATAAACATAACCCCTTCAATGAAATTGAAATTTTCATGAAGGAAATGTCATCATAGGCTTATGAATGAACATGCAAAATTTAGAAATCTGATTTGCCTCCAAAACTGAAAAAAAAAAAAATGAATTTTCAAAATTATAAAACCTTTGAAAAATAACAGTTTTCAAAAATTAATATAAAATCAAAATGACATCGGAATAAGCCCAAATTTGTTGTGTATTGAATATTGATGATCATTCTAAAAAGGCATGCAATTATTTTTATATTTTGAAATTTTTTTAATTTTTATTTTAATGCCTGAAAATTAAAAAAAAAAATCAAAAAATAAAAATTTAAAACTAAAAAATAAAAATCTGCAACAAACTAAATGTTGAAAACTCATAAATGCAAAGCTCCATCAGTTTGATAGCACCCCATCCTACAAAATCGAAGATGTGAGAAACCCTTACATGCAACCTAGCCTTATTTAACTTGCATTTGCACAATCAAAATAAGTTAGGTGCTAGCTCCTAAGGATTCAAAATTTAATTTCAGATTCCAAATATTCGCCTAATGTAACCCAAAATGGCATTGACATCATCTACAAATTCGAAAACTAAAAAAGAAAAAATAGACAGTTAAATCCAGCATGCAGAAAATTTCCCCTCCTTTCTTGCAAACAAAATCTAAATTTCTGAAAGAAAGCTTTGGCATTAAAAATATTTCATGTTTTACACAGTCATTTTGGCAACGCTTGGCCTTGCCAAAAAGTCTAGCAGAATTTTTGGTTTTCCCAAACCAATCCAAGTGGAAGGAAAAACAGCTCCAAAACAGGCCCAGAATACCTCTTCTCACAAATCTGCAGTCATTTTGGTAACGTTTGGCCTTGCCAAAAAGTCTAGCAGAATTTCTGGTTTTCCCAAACCAATCCAAGTGGAAGGAAAAACAGCTCCAAAACAGGCCCAGTATGCCTCTTCTCACAAATCTGCAACTCTATTTTGTAAACCACAGTGCTATTTCAGTCCTTCCATAAAATATTTAAAATTTGCAAAATCTGTTCGTTTCACTTCCATTTGGAAACTCTTCGTTTCCCTCGTTGGCTGTTCCTTTCCCTTTCATTTTCCAAAGTCTTTCGTTTTTTCTCAAATAGCTTCAAAACTACTTATTTGCATGCGCTATGTATTCCTTTCCATAACGCATTCTTTTATTACATCATACCATAATATTAGATATATCTTTCTTTATATTCAGAACTTTATTTTAAATCAGTTTTTTTTTTAATACCACAATACGTAAGGCATTTGCCTTATCCTCCTTTGGCTTTTATTTGATGATGACCTTTTAACCTGGTAACGGGCCTTCAAACAAAGGGCTTTAATGTTCACCAATGCCCATAAAGTTAGCCAAACCTTCGTGCGTGTCAACAACGCAATAATCAATGCCCACGGGCCATTCGTTCGCATCATTCCGCTCTGGTGGTCACAGTGTCAGTCCTCCCTCAAAATTCGGGCGGGTTTCACAATGGTGTATTTGTCCTGCCGCTAACGGCTACCTGCCGCTCAGTGCTCGATCTGGTAATTCTCTACGAATGCTGCCTCGATCTTGCATAACGGTTGTTCATGCTATCAACGTGGCCATTTTCGTTATGACTAAACTCACAAGCATCCAAATCATACAAAATATTATTGGGGCCAGCTGTGACGTCGTCTTCCATCGTGTCCATGTTTCCTGTCTGGTACCTGTCACTTTCTGTTAACAATGCCATCGCCTCCACGTCATTAGGTGAGTAGCTCCCGGGTTGAAGTTCTCCATATTGAAATGAAATAAAAGATTTTAATTACGTCGCGAGACCCAAATATGGTCTATGGGACCTCAAATATGGAAATATAATTACTCAAATCATATCATATGATCTTTAATATCTTTGATACCTCAAATCATCACCGTCTCGCCTCGACATCGTCGATTAAGATGACGATTATCCTTTCCATGGCTTCGTACATGTTTTATTTGCGCCCGAACCTAAGACGGATGCTATTCATCGATTTCGTGGACCGCCCTGTTTGCCGCCGGAATCACTGCCTTGGTTGCCGGTTTTATTTACCGTTCATCCCAGTCATCATTCGCCATGTCAGACCTGCCATCCGCCCGGGCTGACGAATGCTATTTAAAACTGGCAGTTGCTGGGGCCACCCAATCTTTCTCTGTCCGTGAGGGTTTTCGACTGTTTCTCCGATGCCTGAGGTCTCCACGTGTACTGCTCGAGCATCTGTTATCATATGTTGCCCACATGCATCGACATTCGTTGTCCATCTCAGCGTCTATTGTACTCTGTGCACCCTGTAATAACATATTCCTAGCTTTTCAAAATTGCAGTTGGATCTGCCACGTATGTTGGTAAAGATGGTAATTGGTTCGCCAAGAAATAAGGCACTTTCGGCACCGATCCTCACTTCGAACCCACTGTTCTGACGTTTCCCACCGAGTCACCCACCGGTTTCTGCATACCCTGGTGTTGGCTTCGTCCGCCATGCTGCCAATTGTCTCTATCAGAACGGATTTGGCAATCGACACCTCTATCATCACACACGCATCCATGCTGGCTGGCGGTATTGCCTTCGCGCTCACTGGCCACGTCGTCGAAACTCCACCCCGGCCTCTGTACACCTGGTGATTTCCGTCATTGGCCCCCATCGTCATACGATCTATGCGTTTCTCGAACCCACACCATCGTGCATGCCTTCGAAGCTTTGGCCACGCTGGAGAGCTGGATCGCCGCCGTCCGCCGTGGCCACAATACTCCCGGTGATTTTGCAATGTTTAGACCCCCGTGGCGCCGTAATGGTGGTCCACGCCCGCTCGGGCATTCATGTGGCCCTGCCACGTTTGGAACCGGTGATTCCTTCTTCGGTCAACTCACTGCCTTCACGATGTCGTTGTTGTGTTGAAGCATTGGAGCCCGACGTCCAACCTGTTATAACACCAAGACCAAAAATTATTCCCCTATATTAAAATCGACAATGATCCTCCTAAAATTAACCTTCGGAAAGCTTAAAATAAGAGGAACTTTTTTTTTTATTATTATTATTATTATTTTTTAAATATAATATAATATATATTGTATATATAATATAATATAATATATTATATTATATATACTACAATATATATTATATTATATTTTTTATTTTTTATTTTATTAAAATAAAACTTTTATCAATTTGAATCAATTTTAAAAGTTTAAATTAAATTAATTTAATTTAAGCTTAAAAATTGATCAAACAAGAGAAACCTATGAAACATTCAATACTCAAAACAAAATAAAACACCCAAATAAGCCAACTAAAGGAAACATATGCAAGCAATGATTTGAAAGGCTAAGGTGACCCGATCCACAAGTATCATCACGAGATACTCATTTGAGAAAATCAATTCAATGGAGATGTTCGCATGCTAAGAAAATCAAATCAAAAAAACCTTATGAGACCCGTGGAGGACAACCATGAACCCCTAATCAAACTCAAAATCTCAACCAACTCAAAACAGAAGGTGGGTCCCCAAAATATTTGGGGCTAGTTGTGGAGTAGCCACAACACCTATATCCTCCCAAACCTATACCATCATATCTCACTTTATCATTATTGTTAAACCAATACCTTTGGTATGTTTTTCAAAACATCAAAATTCTTCATCACCACTTTGATTGCTATCAGTATCATCAATAATGTTCAAACACCCAATTTTCTTATTTTCACTAGTCTCTACAATTATTTAAATACCACGCATTATCACAATGTCCTTCACCACAATTTTAAGTATTGTTGTCACTTTCAACTCCGACAATATGACCTTTATCATGGTCGAAACAACCATATTTTCTTTTATCATCAATTTTCAAAGCACGTGTAACACAAACGATATCTTCCCTTTGGACAAGATCACATGTATCACAACGCACATTAGCCACTATAGGCTTCAAATCACATGTATCACAATAAACATGTCATTTGAAGATCACTTACATCACAAAAAATATCTTTCATCATGGTCTTGTCCTTCAACTTTTTGATTATCTCAATTTGCTTTCTACATTGCACCTCAAAAATGTCAAGGGTGAATAGTTCCATACACATTATTCTTACAACACGAATCAAGATTGTCACACCATTTTCAAAGTATCTTTCACCAACCTTTATTAGCATTGCATGTAAACAAGACCTTAGTTTTCAAAACTCTTCACCTTCATTATCTTTGGATGACATGCACTTTTGAATTTCACCTTGTTTATTATTTCATTTATTTCTTATGTTAGACACTTCCTTGGCCATGAGAACTTTGTGTTGTTTCACATTCTTCTTCATAATCTGGTTCTATTTCACCTTGTGTAATATACTTTTTTTGTTGTGGCCTTTGTTGGGATTGCCCTCTTTGATATTGAGTTGATATTTTTGATTCCTTTGATAAGGTATATGATCTTGATTCCTTCAAGCCAATGAATTATATTTACAAAATCTTGTATTATGTCCTTTTTCACAAATATGACAATACCTCCTCCATTGAGGTTGATTTTGTGATGAAGTGGAATTGGAAGGTCCCTTTGATTTCTTGAGACTTTTTTGTGGAGATAAGGGCATTATTAAACAACTCATCTCTCAATTGATTATCAACTTTGTATTGTTCAAGTATGTTTACCAATTCTTCAAATAACACTCTTTTATTTGATACTTGGAGAGATGTCACTGATGTTTTGAATGACTTAGGAAGAGCTTTAAGTACAACTAAGACTAGGATCTTATCTTCCACCTTTTCTCCCATGGTGTTCAACTTTGATTTCAAGTCTACAATTCTTTGAAGGAATTGTTCAACATTCTCTTCATCTTGGACCCTTAATGTATGTAGTTGTGATTGAAGATGAAGGATTGTGGCTTCATTTTTTCCTTTATATATGGTAAAAATTTTATCTCATGTATCTTTTGATGTTTCTGCTTCATCGATATGTGGTTGTGTTCCATTAGCCACTCCAAAAGTGATGAGCATAAGTTCCCTTTCATCCCCTTTATCATACTTTTACTTATCTTTTATCTCCTCAGGACGAGTTTCAACACCAATAACAATATCCTAGAGTTTTTTGACCACAAGTATTGTTCTCATTTTTGTTTTTCATGGTGCAAAATTTGGACCCTTTAGCAACTAAGATTTTGTGAGAAATATTTTTAATGTAGACATGGCAAAGGTTCCTTATATCTCCTAAAATGGCCTCTTTTTCTATATACCAGCAGTCTTATATACCAATCATTTCGATATACTCACCCTTCTAATATACCTATTGGCACATGGAAGAAGTTAGCCCTCGTGATGTACGTAGACATACATGAGAGAGACCTTAATATACGTGAAAGAGACATAGCACCAAGATAGTACTAAAAAATATGTCTTATCAATGACACATGCTTCTAGAAAAATCCTCATATGTGGATGTAACTTGTCTATATACTTGGATTTTTTTAATTTCAAGATTTATATCTAACGATAGTAACGAATAGGGTAAAAGATGGAGTCAAACAAAAAAATCACAAATTTGTCATTATTCCTCCTCGGCCATTTATAAGATCAATGTCGAGACGTCATTATGACAATTATATTAAGCTTTAGACACTAACTTAATGTGATAACATTACCTGTAAACGCAAGTTAAAAGCAATGTTTATACCAAACGTTGCAATTGTGCAGAACACAAGTTTTGATTTTTGTGTACAAAAATATTTTTGACGAAAAATAAAATGTTTCAAAACTAAGGTGTTGGTCTCCGTTGAAAATGCACATTTTATAAAAATTACAACTCTTTAAAAATCCTAGCTTCAAGATTCAAGACTTCCAATTTTCTTTTAAAGAATTATTTTACCCTTTTTTTTTAAATATTAACTTCTCACTAAACAAATTTCCCACTTAACACAAAAATATAATCCACCTTTACATATTTTGAGTCCCAAATGCATCTCTTTAAAAAATTTAAAAGAAAAAAATTATTTTTATTTTGCCAGATATATATTATCACAAATTATGTTGTTTTCTTTTCAAAAAATAGAAAACATTTGCAATAATAAAAAGTTTAAAGATAGCAAATTTTTATTTTAAAAATTATCCCATGAGAATTGAACTTGCAACCCCTCTAAAAAAATTATTCTAGCTTTTAAATGCCAATTCCTCATCCATGCATTTGCAATTTAAAATGTGTGGTCATTTGTAAATAGTGTGCATTAAATCAGATGTTTAATATAGCGATAAACTATAACCATGTGTAAAATTATCCCATTTTGAATATCCACTTTTCATTTATGCATTGATGAATTGTTCATCAGATCATGTGGAAAGGAATATATGCTCGAAAGCATTTTACTATTATTGACCAATCCATTGGGTTTAGGACAATTCGTTAGGAGCGATAATTTATACCATAAACCAAGGTTCAAATCTCATAGGTGAACCTTAAAATTGATCGAAGAGCATTAGCTCAACTGATTAAATTTCTTGATTTTCAAGGAAAAGACTCAAATTCAAATATTGTTAAATGATGTATAATATTCAAGCTATTGTAATGCCACTATGTGATCATGATATAATATGAAGGGACCCATTTCAATCCCATTTAACCAAATTAAAAAGAAAAAACCTTACCACTATTGACCAGATGAGAAGATCACTTATTCTATTAAATCCCATATAACAAATTACCAAAAAAAAAAACTTACCACTATTGACCAAATGAGAAGATCACTCATTCTATTAAATTCCACAAGCAATTAAAAAAAAAAAAATTACCACTATTTACCAAGTGATAACATCACTAAAAAAACGCTTGGCAAAGGATAATACCATAATACACACACTCATATTACTCCCTAACAGGCACATCATGGTTGAAAGAAGCATTGAATGGGTAGGACGTATTTTATTTATTTATTTATTAATAAGTTATGGGTGGCGTCTATTAGGGCCATTCCTATCAAAGTATTAAAATATTACATTTGTTGTTAGGTCGATTAAACCATATTCATTTCACATTTTTCATTTTTTTTATGAAATATATTTTTCATCTTCCTCAAACTACTATGTTTCCACAATCAACTCTTAACATCATTTTTATTAAGAGATAAAATCTCACTCAACCAATTGTCTTCTAATATTTGAATTTCATCAAGATGAATATCAACACCTCAATTTGTTAAATTATCTCCTACCTCATTTCCTTATCTATAATACTTGATGAACATTAACAATATTATTATTTTTTATCCAATCTTCACATCCATTTTTGTTGATAACACTAGTGATACTTTGTAAATATCTCTTAATTGAAATATATTTTTATCATTTTTTACTTTCAACTTTAATCCCTATAAGAAGCACCTTTTATTCTACATAGTTGTTAGTTGAAGATACATTTTTTATAAAGATAAATTTTGCTATATTTATTTTGAAAAACAACACCTATACCAGCTTTTCTCGGATTTCCTTTGGAAGCACCATCAAAATTAGTTTTGATAAACCCAATTTTTTGAACACTATCATTTTATTATAGATCAAAGCAAATCCTTTGTTTAGTGTCATTGTTGTAAATGACCCTTCCATGTATATTCAAATCTAGTAACCAAGTGACTAGCACCTAGTTTTTTGCACTTAAGGCCTCCTCCCATGATGAGCACCATATATGTGAACATTTGCAAGAGAAGCTATAATACGGTTCCAAACTTGGGCATGATTTTGAGATTTATTTAAAAAAATTATATTATTTGTTTTAGGTCATAGATTCTAACAAATAATAGCAAGACCATCCTCCATAGAAACATAATGCTTTAGCTTCGAAATAATTAAGCTAAAATTTCTCTTTCAATGTTGGAATTGCCCAATATATTCTCATATCTTAAAAAAAAAACCTCAAATGGTACGAACAAAGGGACAATTAAGAATTAAACAGTTTGATGTTTCTAAATCCTTCTCATACAAGGCACAACGAAAAGGTCCATGATATTGTATCCTTTATAAGAATCTTACTTTGTACTCTCTTTTGTAAGACTCTTACTTTGGACTGTTAACCAAAGGAATGTTGAGGCCTTAGGGAGAGCCTCAAGTAACTAAATATTCTTCCAAGGGAAATATTTGTGAGTAAGAAATTTCAATTAATTTAAATTCGTATATCCCAACTTGATATAGTAATTATCATATTTTGATTGATTCCAACCAACACATCCTTTTGTATCAAATAGGTAAACAAAACCTTTGAATCTTTCGAAGCTCATTTGTTATTTGTTTGATTTCCTTTCCTTCAACCAAGTTACTAATAAAATTCCATGGTCTGGAGTTGTTGCTTACATTGATATATTATTTGACCTTTGTACCATTACAAACTAGACATGCATTAGCTAGTGGTTGTCATTTTAAATCAAAGATAGGAGGATAAGGCTTCAACTAAGCACCACACCAAAAATTTGTATAATTCCCCTCATTTATTGACTATGTAATATGTTTATTGATCAATTACGAACTACCTGAAATGAGGAATCATGTTGGTGATCCTTTGGGTAGGGTTCATATATTGAATAATTTCATTGCATCAAGAGAACCTATATATTTTGAAGTGATATTTTTCCGCAACTCTTTCCTTGACCTTTGAACAATTTCCAACAAAGTTTTTTCCCTAAGACCAAACTCAAAAATTTGTAATTTAGCAAGTCTACCCCTCTAACATACTTTCCTTTGCAAACCCTATCTGACTTACAAAGAGGAAACCTAAATAATTCCTCACATCCTTTCCAAATAAAGTCATTGAATTTTATTGATTTCTGGTGCTATATCTGTTAGAAATCTTGAAAGTGACATCATATAAATAGGTATGGATTGCAGTGTAGTTTTTATGAGTTGTAGCCTTCGCATCATAGTTGTAGATAGTTGTTTGAAACATAAATGAATTACCAAACTGTCTAACAAAAAGGTCCTATGGAGTACCACAATTTTGAAATGTACATCAATTTTGATAAGATCATTTAATAGCATGTTTTAATGAGTCATGTAATGTTATGCTTTGCAATGTAAAATCAACCGATCCAATGAATACGACTTGATTAGTAAAACTACACTAAAATACAAATGTAGTAATCATTGTGTTAAGACATCCTGATTAATTAAACGTATGGATTATTCAAACATCTAGTCTAGTAGTTAGACGTCTAGTTGGTTGTGTTAGGTGTTTGAACAAGTTGTTATGAATTGCTAAGTAATAGGTGGTTGGGATGGTTGAGACAGGTTAGTTGTAGTAACTACCTAGGCTTACCTATAAATACCCCCCTATTTCATTTTGTATCTATCCATACTTGTCTATAATGTAGATATGTTGTGCAGCAACCATTGTTGTGGATTGCGTGTTATGTGTGATTGCATCTAGGTTATAGTGTTGTGTTGCAGGTATTGATAATAACTTGGTACGAGAAGGAGTATTGTTGTGTGTTATTTTGTTGTTTCAAGAAGCGTTAAGGAGCATTGAGGACTGAAGATGAAAAATTCAGTTGCAGATATCTAGACCTGTTGAAATCATCCTTCGTATGTCCTAGTCTAGTCATCTGACCTCATCGAAAACCCTGTCCTAGATGTCTAGCCATCTAGTTTGGTCACCCTAGACGTCTACTTTGAGACGTCCATCCTAGACGTCTTACCCATCCTATGTAGACATCTTCCTAGACGTCTATTGTGTTTATCCTAGACGTCTACAGCCATACTACCTATATGTCTACCCCTTTAGACGTCTAACCCCCGTACCCTAGACGTCTATCTGTCCATATGTCTAGCATGTCTATCCTAGATGTCTATTTGTCCATACGTCTAGTCTATCTACATTAGACATCTATCCATATATACGTCTACTAGAAATGCCCAGATGTTTACTATCCTAGATGTCTACCAAAATTATTCATCCATAATTAGAGAGCATGACAACTTGTGCAACCAATTTTATCGCTCCCTCCTAACTTCTTATCATTCCCTCATCTCAAAAAAGTACTTACCCTTGTCTATATCTGGTTTCATTGCTTGTATGAAGTTGGGTCCAATTTGGTGACATGGAGTTCTGAGAAGTAAAATCCTTGGGGAGATGCGCAACGAAATCAATGGAGTGTAACCACAAACATAGGTGAAGATGCACCGGATTTTTTATTTTTTTTGTTGATGCAGATAAAGGAATTGTTGGAAATATGAGCAAGTTTTGTTGTCATTGATGTCAAGAATCAGTTTCAGTGAGCAACATGAGGTCAAGCATCAATTTTCGTGAGCAGTGCAAGAAAAATATTGCTTCTAGGCCTAAGGGAAAATAATATTATAATATGCTTATTATAATATTTAAGGTGGTCAAAAAGGTCTATAAGAGCAATAGGAAGGCCCAAGAAAATAATATTATAATTTTATATTATAATATTAAAGGTCTAAAGTATAGACCTAATAATTAAATTAATTATAACAACTTTGTTATAAATTAATTTATAAATTAATTTAAATTAAAATAACCCAAAGGTTAGGGTTACAAAGGGCAAGCAATAAAAATCGAGCGTCGACGTTGACTATTCTTTCCACCCGTCGACGTGTTGAGGGAGAGAAAAATTTAATATAAATACTATATGCTTTGGCAAACATAAATCCATCCTTCGAATACCTTAATCGATGTGCATGCAAAATTTGTGAACGTGTGGAATAAGAGGCAAGGGTCTTGTGCTTGTGTGGTGGTCAACTTGCGTATAAGAGGTAGGAGGCTCTAAGCCTCATAGCCAACCATGGCGGTTGGGCCAATGATAGGCGGTTGTGGCTTAAGGCGCTAACTAGCGGGAGGTCCCACGATTGAACCCCGATGGCTACGTTTTGGTGAAGGTTCGAGTGTTTAGTTTTTGGTACCAAGGTGGAGGTTTAAAAGTGCACGAGGTACTTTTGGTTCTAAGGTGAGCGCCTAGCTCACGTGGCACGTGGGCCACGGCTAGGGCATTGTGGAAGCGCAAGCGGGAGTTCGATTTCCGCCGAGGATAGAGGTACTTAAATTTTTGGTTATTAAAATTGCTTCTAAGGTTTAAAAGGTGGCATGATAAATTTTTATTAAGGGGGAGTTATAAGGTTTTTAAGGTTAATTGTTTTATTGTGATTTTTGATAAAGTAGAAGGAGTTATAAGGTTGAAAAAGGAATTATATTTTTATTGGATGAGCTATGATGTGTTAAAGAGATAAGGGTTTATAAAGAAAATTATTGTGATTATTTTCTTTACACAAATTGTTGGTTTGCATTTTGAAGTGTGGAGATTATAAGGTGTAAAAGAGATTTATTGCTATGTATGGTGAAATATTTTGAGGGATCAAATTGAGTGAATGATTGAGAAGATATTGCTACCTAACCTTTGAAATTGGCAAAGAGTTGATTGTGATTGAGACAGGTGTTTGAAGTCAAGTCTTCTTCAAACAAGAGGTAAGGGCACATTATCCTTAAGAGTGATTGTTGGATGTTGTGAATGCTAAGTTGGAGTGAAAAGGATTGTTTGATAAGCATTGTTGAGTTTGATTTTCTGGAATGAAATTTGATACTAGAAACCTTGTTTGATAAGCATTGTTGGAAATATTGAGTAAGCTTTCATATGCTTGACAAGGGTTTGTGAAAGAACATGAGTATCATTGTTATGTGAAGTTGTGAACTATCTTGAACTAGGGTTTGTGCAAGATCATGAGTATCATTGTTATGAGAGATTGTTTGATAAGCATTGTTGGAAATAATTGAGTGAGTATTCATATGCTTGAACTAGGGTTTGTGAAAGATCATGAGTATCATTGTTATGTGAGGTTTGTTTGATAAGCATTGTTGAATAAGCCTTCATTGAGTGATTGGTTGAGTGGAGTTGATTGAGCCTAGTTGATTGGAAGTATTGGAGTGATAGTTCAAGTTCTGTGAAAAAAAATTGTTCTATATTCTGAATTGATTTAAAAGAGATTTTCTGCAAGATATTGAATTGAGTTTGTGTGCAAGTTTTGTAATTGATTTGATCAAGATTTTGTGAGAGCTTGCAAGCAGATTTGAGTAAGTCCTTAAGGGGACTTAAGGACAAGATTGAGAAAGCTTTTGTGAAAGCTTAAGGATAGATTTGAGTAAGCTTTTGTGGAAGCTTACAATCAGATTGGATAGAGTTGAGGTAAGTTCTAGTGAGGACTTGTTGAGCAGATTTGAGGTAAGTCTTAGAGAAGACTTGAGAGTAGTGTTGAGGCAAGTCTTGGTGAAGACTTGTTGAGTAGATTGGACAAGTTCTAGTGAGGACTTGTTGAGAAGATTTGAGGTAAGTTTTAGTGAAGACTTGAGAGTAGATTTGAGGTAAGTCTTGGTGAAGACTTGTTGAGCAGATTGGACAAGTTCTAGTGAGGACTTGTTGAAGCAGATTTGAGGTAAGTCTTAGAGAAGACTTGAGAGCAGAGTTGATTGATTGATTTGTTCAAACCTTGAGTTAAGGTTTGGGATAGATCTAGCAGAGTTGATTTATGATTGGATCAAGCTTTGTGTTAAGGCTTGAAGATAGATTTGAGGATAAATTTTGGTGCAGATTTGAGGATAGGTTTGTGCTAGACTAGAGATAGATATTGAGCATATTTGTGCTAGATCGAAGGACTGTGTTTAGTGTAGATCAGAGATAGATATTGAGTAGATTTGTGCTAGACTGAAGGACTATGTTTAGTGCAGATTAGAGATAGATATTGAGTATATTTGTGCTAGATCGAATGTGTTTAGTGTATATTAAACACAAAGTTTGAGTAGATTTGTGCTAGATCGAAGGACTGTGTTTAGTGCAGATTTGTGATAGAGCTGAGAGTAAGCTTTGGAGGTGATAGAGCAGAGGATAGTAGTCTCTAGTGGATAGAGATCCATTAGCTAGGGTAGTGAGGATAGGTCTTCTGAGTGAGGATATGAGTCTTTAGTGGAGAGAGATCCACAAGCCAGTGCAGTGGAAGCAATAGTCTTCTAGAGGTTCACCAGCCAGAGCAGAGGAGAAGGAGTTCTCTTGTGGATAGAGATCCATGAACCAACTGAGGGGATTGGTGTCTCCTATGGATAGAGATCCATGAACTTGATTAGGGGATTGGTGTCTCCTTTGGATAGAGGTCCATAAATATTGTAATAGGGAAAGGATTCCCAAGAGATTGATTGAGAAAATATTAGTGAAATATTTTCTCCATGGAGTAGCCCACATTGGGTGAACCACGTTAAATTGGTGTCTCTATTGTGTGTGGTGATTTATGCATTACTTTGATTATTATTATTGATATTACCATTGATATATTGCATAATATTGTTTGGGAAAGAAAAGTAAAAAGTGGTCTTATATTGTTCACCCCCCTCTCAGTATAAGCTTGTGTTCTTCAATTGGTATCAGAGTGGGTTCCTTCGAAAGAGTTTAACAACTTGAAGGAAAAGCTCACAAGAACACAGATGGATTCTAAGAGTGGATCCTCAGATAATTCAGCACCAGTGTTTGATGGGAGCGATTATGTATTTTGGAGTATGAGAATGAAGATTCACTTGATGGCACTTGGAAATGAAATATGGGAAGCAGTTGAAAATGGATACACACCACTAGCTACTCCACCTACAGATAAAGATGGTAAGCTTCTACATCATTACAATTCAAAAGCAATGAATGCAATTTTGAGAGGTTTGCATAAAATAGAGTTTATAAAGGTTATGCACTGCAAATCAACAAAGGAAATTTGGGATAAGTTGCAAGGCATTTATGAAGGAGATAAAAAGGTCAAAAAGGTAAAGTTGCAAAATCTCAAGGGAATATTTGAAGACCTAAAAATGAAGGATGAGGAAAATATTAGTGCTTATCTACTTCGTGTAGACGAGGTTGTTAACTCCATGCAAGGACTTGGACTTGAAGTTCAAGAATCTGATGTTTGTGATAAGATTTTAAGGTCACTCCCAAAAAGGTTTAGTGAAAAGATTTCAGCTATAGAGGAATCAAAAGATAGTGATATTTTGACAAGGGATGAATTACATGGCATTCTTACAGCTTTTGAGATGAGAACAAAAGAGGAACCTAATCCCCAGAAAGAAGCAACCTTCAAAGCTACTAAGAAGACAAAGGGTAAGAAGTCATATTCAAGCAATGAGTTATCCAGTGATGAAGAAGCAAATTATGGTAGAAGGAACAAGGATCCGAGAAAGTATAAAGGTACAAAATTAGTTAGATGTTTCAATTATGGAAAGTATGGTCACTATGCATCTGATTGTCAAGAAGCTAGAAATAGCAATGATGAAGAAAAATAGGATCATAAGAATAGGGAAACAGAAAAACACAGGTACCAAAAGAAAAGCAGGGATGGACAAGGCAAGCAAGAAAAGAAGTTCTTCCAAAGACATAAGAAGAGTTTCTATGCAGACAAGGCAAGTAAGTATTCAAGTGATAGTGATGAAAGCTCCTCAGGTAATGAAGATGAAATACTATTTCTAGCAGAAGAAAAAGAAGTGGTTAGAAAAAGATCACCAATAATTCTCAAGTGTTTTAGATGTGGTAACTTTGGTCATCTTGAAGATAGTTGTACAAGGAATGGTTTCAGTTTTAGTGATGATGAATATGAAGATACACTTGAAGGACTAGAAGAGAATCTACTCATGGCATTAGAGGAAGAAGGAGGTGATCCTATAGAAGACAAGTCAAAAAAGTATGAAGATGATCCCAAAGGCAAACAAATAGAGGAAGAATCAAAGAAAGGAGAAGTTGATCTTGAGGGTGAACTTATTCATGCCCTTGATGCATTAAGGGAGGTAAGAAAGCAAAACTCAAAACTCAAGCTTAAATTTCAAGAATGTGATGAAGAGAAAGGAAAGCTTATAGAGGATCTAACTAACTCAATAGCTAAGACAAGGAGATTCAAAGAGAAGTTAGAAGCAAAGGTTTTAGAGTGTGAAATATTAGAGCATGAGGTAGCTTCACTAAGGAAGGAAGTAAAAGAGTCTAAGGACAAGTTACACAGGTTTGGGAGAAGCTCAAAGAAATTGGATAAGATTATCAAGACACAAAAACCTACATCAAGCAAGACAGGTCTTGGTTTTGAACAGGTACAAAGAAAACAAGGAGAGGAGTCAATCTCAAGCTCTAAAGAAGAAGAAGATTTAGAAGAAAATATAAGAGAGAGTGAGACTTCTGAGGATGAGTTGGACAATAAAGAGTTCAATAGGAAAAGGAACAATGCACAAATGAGGAATAGATGGAACAGGAAGCAACACAGGGTAGAAGAGACTAAGAGACCAATGAGGTCAAGGCAAGGTAGTTTCAATGGATGATGCTTCTCATGTCATAGGTTTGGGCACAAGGCTTCACAATGTAGGACACATGGAAGACAGGAATATGGAAATTTTAGAAATAGGCATCTTTTTCAAGGGTATTGCTACTCTTGTAATCAGTTTGGTCACAAGGCAGTTAATTGCAGGGTTCATAACAGGAATGGATATGGCTTCACCAGGAGAAATCCCAAGACATTTGCACCTCCAAGGAATAACAACATTAAGTGTTATAAGTGCAATAATTATGGGCATACAACAAGATGGTGTAGAGCAAAAATTCCAGAGACAAGCAGGAACAGGAACAATCAAAGGAATCAGAAGGATCAGTCAAGGAAGAAAGTGGACAAAGGCAAAGATCAGTGCTTGTTGGGAGTAGAAATACTCCCACCCCAGAATTAACCACCTCAAAAGGAGGTGGGGGAGGGGCTAAGCTAAGAGACTCATTCTTAGCCCCGAGCCCCAAAGGTGACCCTTTGCCATTGATGTCAAAGGGGGAGAGATTTGAGTTAGGGGGAGAGCATTCAGTCAGGGTGAGCAGTTTCTCAGGGGAAGCAAAATAGAAAAAGGTTAAGGAAATGGTAAAAGGTAATTGGGTTGCCATCAATGACAAAGGGGAAGATTGTTGGAAATATGAGCAAGTTTTGTTGTCATTGATGTCAAGAATCAATTTTAGTGAGCAACATGAGGTCAAGCATCAGTTTCTATGAGCAGTGCAAGAAAAATATTGCTTCTAGGCCTAAGGGAAAATAATATTATAATATGCTTATTATAATATTTAAGGTGGTCAAAAAGGTCTATAAGAGCAATAGGAAGGCCCAAGAAAATAATATTATAATTTTATATTATAATATTAAAGGTCTAAAGTATAGACCTAATAATTAAATTAATTATAACAACTTTGTTATAAATTAATTTAAATTAAAATAACCCAAAGGTTAGGGTTACAAAGGGCAAGCAATAAAATTTGAGCACCGACGTTGACTATTCTTTCCACCCACCGACGTGTTGAGGGAGAGAAAAATTTAATATATATACTATATGCTTTGGCAAACAAAAATCCATCCTTTGAATACCTTAATCGATGTGCATGCGAAATTTGTGAACGTGCGGAATAAGAGGCAAGGGTCTTGTGCTTGTGTGGTGGTCAACTTGCGTATAAGAGGTAGGAGGCTCTAAGCCTCATAGCCAACCATGGTGGTTGGGCCAATAGTAGGCGGTTGCGGCTTAAGGCGCTAACTGGTAGGAGGTCCCACGATCGAACCCCAATGGTTGCATTTTGGTGAAGGTTTGAGTGTTTAGTTTTTGGCACCAAGGCGGAGGTTTAAAAGTGTAGGAGGTACTTTTGGTTCTAAGGTGAGCGCCTAGCTCACATGGCACGTGGGCCATGACTAGGGCACTGTGGAAGCGCAAGCGAAAGTTCGATTTCCATCGAGGACAGAGGTACTTAAATTTTTGGTTATTAAAATTGCTTCTAAGGTTTAAAAGGTGGCATGATAAATTTTTATTAAGGGGGAGTTATAAGGTTTTTAAGGTTAATTGTTTTATTGTGATTTTTGATAAAGTAGGAGTTATAAGGTTGAAAAAGGGAATTATATTTTTATTGGATGAGCTATGATGTGTTAAAGAGATAAGGGTTTATAAAGAAAATTATTGTGATTATTTTCTTTACACAAATTGTTGGTTTGCATTTTGAAGTGTGGAGATTATAAGGTGTAAAAGAGATTTATTGCTATGTATGGTGAAATATTTTGAGGGATCAAATTGAGTGAATGATTGAGAAGATATTGCTACCTAACCTTTGAAATTGGCAAAGAGTTGATTGTGATTGAGATAGGTGTTTGAAGTCAAGTCTTCTTCAAACAAGAGGTAAGGGCACATTATCCTTAAGAGTGATTGTTGGATGTTGTGAATGCTAAGTTGGAGTGAAAAGGATTGTTTGATAAGCATTGTTGAGTTTGGTTTTCTGGAATGAAATTTGATACTAGAAACCTTGTTTGATAAGCATTTTTGGAAATATTGAGTAAGCTTTCATATGCTTGACAAGGGTTTGTGAAAGAACATGAGTATCATTGTTATGTGAAGTTGTGAACTATCTTGAACTAGGGTTTGTGCAAGATCATGAGTATCATTGTTATGAGAGATTGTTTGATAAGCATTGTTGGAAATAATTGAGTGAGTATTCATATGCTTGAACTAGGGTTTGTGAAATATCATGAGTATCATTGTTATGTGAGGTTTGTTTGATAAGAATTGTTGAATAAGCCTTCATTGAGTGATTGGTTGAGTGGAGTTGATTGAGCCTAGTTGATTGGAAGTATTGGAGTGATAGTTCAAGTTCTGTGAAACAAATTGTTCTATATTTTGAATTGATTTGAAAGAGGTTTTTTGCAAGAGATTGAATTGAGTTAGTGTGCAAGTTTTGTAATTGATTTGAGTAAGCTTTTGTGAGAGTTTGCAAGCAGATTTGAGTAAGTCCTTAAGGGGACTTAAGGATAGGATTGATAAAGCTTGTGTGAAAGCTTAAGGATTGATTTGTGTAAGATTTTGTGGAAGCTTACAATAAATGAGATAGGAATTGAGGTAAGTTCTAGTGAGGACTTGTTGAGAAGATTTGAGGTAAGTCTTAGAGAAGACTTGAGAGTAGTTTGAGGCAAGTCTTGGTGAAGACTTGTTGAGCATATTGGACAAGTTTTAGTGAGGATTGAGCATATTTGAGACAAGTTCTAGTGAGGACTTGAGAGAAGATTTGAGGTAAGTCTTGGTGAAGACTTGTTGAGTAGATTGGACAAGTTCTAGTGAGGACTTGTTGAAGCATATTTGAGGTAAGTCTTAGAGAAGACTTGAGAGCAGAGTTGATTGATTGATTTGTTCAAACCTTGAGTTAAGGTTTGGGATAGATCTAGCAGAGTTGATTTGTGATTGGATCAAGATTTGTGTTAAGGCTTGAAGATAGATTTGAGGATAGAGTTTGGTGCAGATTTGAGGATAGGTTTGTGCTATACCATAGATAGATATTGAGTAGATTTGTGCTAGATTGAAGGATTATGTTTAGTGTATATCAGAGATAGATATTGAGCAGATTTGTGCTAGATCAAAGGACTATGTTTAGTGCAGATCAAATATAGATATTGAGTATATTTGTGCTAGATCAAAGGATTATGTTTAGTGCAGATCAGAGATAAAGTTTGAGCATATTTGTGCTAGACCGAAGGACTGTGTTTAGTGTAGATTTGTGATAGAGTTGAGAGCAAGCTTTGGAGGTGATAGAGCAGAGGATAGTAGTCTCTAGTGGATAGAGATCCATTAGCCAGGGTAGTGAGGATAGGTCTTCTGAGTGAGGATAAGAGTCTTCAGTGGAGAGAGATCCACAAGCCAATGTAGTGGAGGTAGTAGTCTTCTAGAGGTTCACCAACCAGAGCAGAGGAGAAGGAGTTCTCCTGTGGATAGAGATCCATGAACCAACTGAGGGGATTGGTGTCTCCTATGGATAGAGATCCATGAACTTGATTAGGGGATTGGTGTCTCCTTTGGATAGAGGTCCATAAACATTGTAATAGGGAAAGGATTCCCAAGATATTGATTGAGAAAATATTAGTGAAATATTTTCTCCGTGGAGTAGCCCACATTGGGTGAACCACGTTAAATTGGTGTCTCTATTGTGTGTGGTGATTTGTGCATTGCTTTGATTACTGTTGTTGATATTACCATTGATATATTGCATAATATTGTTTGGGAAAGAAAAGTAAAAAGTGGTCTTATATTGTTCACCCCCCCTCTCAGTATAAGCTTGTGTTCTTCGGGGATGTGCATCCCAACGAGATGCAAACATGCGAGTGAATATTTTGTAGATCAAGGATTCACAAACGTCTAGAGAAGTAATCTAGACATATGTAGTCTATACATCTACAAAAGTAGTCGATACATGTAGCACCAGTCTGGATATCCACAAGATTGATGGAAAAAATACAATTAGACATCAAGATGATGACATAAGCATAGTTAACCATCAGAATGACTATAGAATAGGTAGACCAACCAGTTTTTTAGAAGACGAGAGTCCAAGAGTAGACCAAGAAATATGGGAAACATTGCTGATATGAACAAGTTGAAGGACCACCAAGAGTCAAGAAAAACATTAATGTAAGGGAAGAGGTTAATGCAAAAATTATGCAAGGATATGGTGAGTGGATGGTAACACTTGAACAAGCAGAAGTAAGGTTGTAGAGGAGTGCAAAGTATAGGAGTCGGGCACTAGAGCAATAGCACATGAGATCTCAAGAAGAAAGACCAAGGCCACAACCAACATTACAGTGAAGGAGATCGCAGAGTGAGGATGCATAAGAAGTCGAGAGATGACTGTTTTGTGAGAATAATGTACCTAGGATAGAAACATCCGATGATAAGTAGTATATCAGATCACCCATAGGAAGTAGGAATCAATCAAGGATTCCAGGGGACTCTTCATCAAAGTGATGAAGAAGAAGGAACCCCACCAATGGCTAACGTAGCCACCAAAGCAAGGAAACTAAGGTGTCCACTTTTCACAGGAGAAGGGAAGGAAGACCCAATTAGGCATTGGAGAATTTTTCACATGGTGTGGAAAGCGATTGGGTAGAATAATGAGGCAGACTGGAGGTGGTTATTTCCTGCAATTTGAGAATTTGTAATGGGTTGGTATATAGCATTACGAAAGGATAAGTTCCAGATATGGGAAGCATTGCATGATGCATTTGTGGAAGAATTTTGATCATACGATACTAACAAAAATTATAGAATACAAGGAGAGAATGAGTTTGTTCGTTCTTACAATCGATGGTTGAGTGGGTTGTTTGACCATGTGGAGAAAGACCACTCAAAGGAATCAAAGAGTATGTGGTTTATAGATGGACTTCTCCCTTTGTATCAAAGGAAGAAGAAGATATTTCCTCCAAGATAATACCAAGAGGCTTTGTATTATGTCTTTATTCAAAAAATTAATGCAAAAACCTCATCGATGAATGGGCATCATGTTAATGCATATGAGAATAACTGCGTAGAGGAAAGTAAGAAAATGACTTGTCAAAATACCACAGAGCAAGATGAACCATTGATTCATCAAGAGTTTAAAAATTTGGAGGAGAGTTATAGCCCTTGCCAGGAAGCAGAGGTTGTGAAGCCAATTGCATTGGAGGAAGTGAACCTGTTTGAGATGGTTAAAATTGAGCAAGTAAATCTGATTTCAATTGATGATGAGGACTTTCAACAAGAATACCAAATGATAGAGTGCAATCAGAAAGGAAGTGTTGAGTGGTGTTTTCACCCAGTTGTGAAAGTATCACTTTCCAATAGGATTTGGATTCCAAATCCCCTCTTGCAAAGAAATTAAACCTGTAACTTCTCCAAGGTCTCTGCTATGTTAGCATTTGGTCTAAGTGTTGATGTTCAATGTGAGCACTCGGAATACCTTAGTGGTTGCAAGCAACTGTTAACAAGGGGCACTATGGTTTATTTCACTCTGAAATTATAATGATTTCTATTTCGATGAATTTTCAAGTGTTTATCTTAATGACTGTAAATTAAAATAAAATTTAAACTTTTTGGAAATAAAAGTGCAGGAAAGATAAAAATAAATGTAAAGAAAATGAAACTAGAATACATTCAAGGGCTGCAATCCTATCTGATAAAAACGAAGATAATGAGGTTTTCTGCATACAACCTAACCTATTGAACCTGCAAACTCGCACAATCCGAATAAGCTAGGTGCTGGTTTCTGGGGTCTCAACTATGGTTTTCATATTTAGGCATTCGCATGAAGTAACCAAGAGAACTTGCATTAAACTTCATCTATAAACCTAAAAATCTGAAAGGGGAAAGATAAACATTTAATTTTGCATGCAGAAAATAACTCCTTTCTTGCCAATGAGATGCAACTCTGTAATTCTGTATTAAAATAATGTATCAATTACAATGACAAAATGTTTCCAGTTTTGACAAAACTAGAACAAGTGGAGGAAAACGCTCCAAAAGCAGGCCCATAATGGCTTATCACCCTTAGCTCTGCAACACTACCCGCAGTGATTTCCAACCCCTATACCAATTTGTGCTTCTACTCTTATACTTTCTGGCAATGCCCTCTGTTTTGCCCTGTGACACTTCGCTTCATCTCCCAGGTCTCTTCGTTTCCTCTTCCTGTCTCTTTGCATTATTCTGGCTTTTGTTCGAGCGTCGAAACATTTGATCTTCTTGATAACTATAACTTCTCTGTAACCCTTACACCTTTATGCCACGTGTTTAGCGCTTCCCTACATGTTTTGTAACGGCCCGCTGCGAATCACGACAAAAATAGCATGTCGCTTTGCTCCTCTACCTGTATCGCAAAAATGAGACATGTTGCAATATCGTGACATCTTTTGTCAACAGCCTCGTTCGTCCTCCTGCATCGCTAAAATGATACATGTCGCGATATCATGATATTTTTTTGCTATCAGGCCATGTGGGTGCAACCTGTCGTGAAATCATGACGTTTTTTTGCTTCGGGCTGTGCAGATGCAACCTGTCACAAAATTGTGATGCTTTTCTCTATCGCTGTGTTTTATTGCACTTAGCCGTGAAAACGTGACATGTCATGAAATCGCGATAATGTTTTGTTTCGTACCACTTGGTTGCTTTCTGTCGTGAAATCATGACGCTTTTCTCTTTTACACCATCTTGCTGCTTTTTGTCATGAAATCGCGACAATTTTTTGTTTCGTACCACTTGGCTGCTTTCTGTCGTGAAATCGCGACAATATTTCGTTCCGTACCACTTGGCTGCTTTCTGTCGCGAAATCACGACGCTTTTCTCTTTTGCACCATCTTGCTGCTTTCTGTCATGAAATCATGACAATTTTTCGTTCCATACCACTTGGTTGCTTTTGGTCACGAAATCACGACAATCTTTCTCTTTTGCACCATCTTGCTGCTTCAAGTAGCGAAAACCTGACATGTCGCGATATCATGACATTTTTTACTTTATCTTTCTCTCTCCTCTATGGACCGTGATTTCATAGCACATCACGAAATTACGATATTTTCTCGCCCTTTTGTATTTTGCTACTCTTGGCCACGAAAACGCGACATGTTGCAATATCGCGACAACTTTTCATTCCTAGCACACTTCATTGTTTTGAGCCACGAAAACGCGACATCTCGCAATATCGCGATAACTTTTCATTCCTGGCGCACTTCGTTGTTCTTAGCCGCGAAAACGCGACATTTCGCGATATCGCGACAACTTTTCATTCCTGGCCTGCGACGGAGCAACATGTCATGATATCGTGACACTTCCTCTTTTTGTGATATTTTGCTCTTCCTTTGATTTTTTTAGCATCTGGGCCACTGAGGTCTTCTTCGAAATCATGCAAAAAAGGTGGGTCCCCAATTTTGGGGTGTTTTGTGGATCAGCCACAACAAATGACGACTCTGCCGTCAAACGCTCCTGAGCATTTTGGTGAGAACCCAACCTGGAAGTATACAAACTCGAAAACAGGCATTAGCACATAAGAAATATAAACAAATGCCAATAGATCAAAAATATATGAATCATCAGAATTATTAAGTATCAGCTCGATGTGTGAAATGTGTTTCATTTCCTATCGTTTGAAATTGATCAACATTCCATTATCAATTTCACCTATGATTTGTATGCAAGGCTATGGATGATTTGTCCAGGATTTGGTGTATGATAAAGATGCTAGAGATATAACAACCTGCTCTACAAAGGCTCAACCCTTCTAATATCATGAAGAAACATATTAAAGTTGTCAAACCCTCTTAGGACCAAATATATGTCTACTAAATTAATTTACTAGATCCCAAAGTTGGTTATGTGTCACTACCATCTTGAACCCATGTGCAAGTGTAAGTGAAATCAGAACTTTGGGGAATAGGATTCCCAACCTAAGCGAGATGGAAATTTAACCCTATCCTTACTATTCTGATTTGGAGTTCATTACCTCATCTTAAACAAAATGATTTAACCTGTTATGGATGAAATGGTCAGGCTAGTCTATCCATATGAGCAATCAGTGGTCTTACTTTTAGACAAGACATGTTGCCACGCATGAGCATACTTAATCCCATATTCCATGACTTGGCATTATTCATTCTCTTCTCTCTTTTTTTTCTTTGGACCTTTGGGATGACTACCCATCCTTGCTAGGGACATGTAGTACGACCCCTCCAATCCAATATTAAGATGAAATGGGAAATATTAGTTAATTTTATTTCTTGGACCTTTGGGATGACTACCCATCCTTGCTAGGGACATATAGTACAATCCTTCCAATCCAAGATGATAAAATGAAAGATAAAAAATATTAATTTTTTGTTTCTTGGACTCTTGGGATGACTACCCATCCTTTGCAGAGGACATGTAGAACGATCCTTCCCATCCAAGTTTTATGCTAAAATGAAAGATGGAAGCTTTGGGGAATCGGATTCTCAACCTAGGTGAGATGAGAATTATGCCCTATCCTTACTACTCCATGAAGGTCAAATCGAGCTTTGGGGAATTGGATCCTCAACCTAAGTTCGATGAGGATTTAATCATATCCTTACTACTCTGGTTTTAGACTTTAAGCTTGATGGAAGTGGTAAAAACCATTGTTTTAAGGATTATGTTGCATGATAAGACAGACATGAAATATTATTTTCACCCCACCTTTTCATCCAAGTATGGTTTTGACCATTTTGCTCAAGATTCTCTTTAGTATGCGTAGAACGTGTTTGGTTCAAGATAGTCCAGGCAGCAGTTCCCAACCTTAGGATCCTTTTAATGTATGTTATGTAGTAATCCTAAGAGGATTCGACACCTTCTCAATGATTGCACATGAAATGAAAATGTAACTGTTGACAATATTGTCACATTCCACCAAGGGGCAAAAAAATTGAAACTTTGTACAATATTTGTTTTCTTGAAAGTTTTCTTTTATAAGTTATAGCAATTTTGGTTTTCCCTATCGCCCCCTAGTGGACAAAATGAAAAGAAAAAGAACTTCAGGCCCGAAGTGCTCCAAATCATCACTTCGGGTGAGAAGTTTGCCGAAAATACAAAGATAACGCTTCGCACCCGAAACATTTTTGACAGCCGCTTCGGGTGAAAGTTTTGTGAAGCGGCATTCAAACAACTTCACCAAGGAAGAAAAGATAGGCCGAATAAACTAAGGCAAGGAAATTACTTCAAACCCGAAGTATTTCTAAAATCCACTTCGGCCAGTTTTCACCCGAAGCAGTAGAGGTCGAGAAAATGTTTCGATCGAAACTCCCCCGAACCGCCTTTTCAAAAGAAGATCAGCCCGAAGTGTTTATCTCAACCCATCAGCGAAGCAGTTTTGTCAGCGAAGCAGCGAAGGATAGAGGAGGATCGACTTCGGCACTCCACGCCCCCGAAGTAGTTTTGCGAAGCGAAAATCAACGAGGCGCTTCCAAGAACGCTTCCCGAGTTGGGCATTTTTCCCGAGGCAATCATAGAGCCTCATAAATGCACATTTTCTTGCCTGATAAGCCCACTACTCATTTTTGGCAATTGGATGCGAAGTATCAGTTCGAGAAGGAGAGCCCGGCAAGGATGGCCGCCACTCAAGCATCGCATTTGCAATTCAAGGACACCCAGGTGGCTCATTTAATGCATCTTTCCCCGGTTGACTCGGTCACCATTACCAATTTTGGTAGCCGATTTGAGAGGTCATCCGTAGCAACAGCGAGGAGCCATTTCTCAGGGCCCGAGGGTGTACTCCATCAATTTTGTAATAATGATTCAGAGGTTCGGGTCCTCTATAAAAATCCAGGCTTTGCAATGTAAAAAGGGGGGGAACTTTTTGCTAGAAAGATGTTGTAACTTGATGTCCTGCGTCTAATACTAAAGATTTTTGTACTCCATTTCTCTCTTTTATGCTGCCTTCTGTGCTTAATTCTTTTGTCTGTTTGCACTCGTATACTGAGACTTTGAATCCTGAATTTGGTGTGCGATTGGGAACTGTACCCTAAAATTTGCCCTGAAGGATACATAGGAGGGGAAAAACGCTTTGTAATTTTCTTTTATGCTACTTGGTGGATTGAGGTTTCTGTTATTCCCTCTTCTTAATCGCTGTTACTCTGAACCCTGAATTCCAGCGAGAGAGAGGAGAACCCTGCGAACCCATCCAGAGGATACATAGGAAGTTCGGCACTTCATTTCTTTTGTCTGTTCTTGGTGTTTTTTGTTGCTATTTGAGTTATTAGTGAGTGATCGTGCTTCCTGTTCTTCCCCACCTTAAATCATCAATCTCTAACCCTTATCCTTTTTTATTTCTTTCTCTAACCCGAACTCCTTTTATTTCTTTCTTGCACTCTTATCTCAAACCCCAAAAGTAGATTAGTATAGGAGCTGGCCTTTCTCCGGAGATTGGCACGATGGGCATCTCTTCCTCTCGGCCTTTCAATGTTGGTCGCAGGTCCAGGGAGCGCAAACCCACCAAAGTCCTTTCCTATGTGGATTTGATGACCAACAGTTTCTAGCACGCCCGATGGGACTCAAGGTCCCATATTTGAGAAAATCCCTAGCCCGTCTTCATCGAAGCCAGTAGTTCTAACAAAGTTCTCGATGAGACCCGGTCAGTCTCATCCCCTGAGTAGTAGTGAGAATCGATGCTCTCATTACTAAGAGACTCTTAGCATCTGGCAACTCTGTTTTACCCAAGAATCTTCAAGTCGTAAAGACTAGTACTAAAGCCTGTGCCTTCATGCAAACAAGATGGAGAGTTAGGAATAGAGGAGAGGAAACCGATTTCTTTGAACTCGATATCGAAGCCTTTGGGGAACGCTCTAGGTTAGTTACCCCCGAATATCTCTTACGCAGGACATCCTCGCAAGAGGCTGTTGTTGACGAGCAAGGCCTAACTTCCAATAGCACAGCAGCTAGTTTTCCTTCGAATCCTCCCAACTCACCGAAGCATCCTAGTGCCTCCGTTCCCTTTGGCCTTTCGAAAAGCAACCCAAGAGGGACTTCGGGGACTTATGTTTCATAGAACCCAAGCACAAATATGGCACAACAACAACAACAACAATAACAGCAACCGCCACCCAGATTATTTCCAGCATGGAATTCTTTGTCACTGTTGAATCTTGTGGGCCAAGGGCAAGTTTCGCCTGTGGCAATCAAAAAGCTCTCGATGTTCGACGAAATCGAAAAGACTACTCTATAGCATATCCAGGACATCATTTCCCTGGCGACAATCCATGATATCACAGAAGAGCGAGTGATTGTGAAGCTCCTGGTTCTCTCCCTTAGAGGAAAACTCCTCTATTGGTATAGATCTCTGCCACCTGGCACTATTACGGGATGGGACCAGTTAGTCGGGCAGTTGATGCAAGGTTTCAACGAGTCCGTCGATCCAACTTCTCTTCTACAGCAATTCACTTCAATCCAAAGACATCCACAAGAAGAAATTGCAGACTTTAATGTTAGGTTCGCCCAAACCTGGCAAAGGGTCCTAGTTGGTCTTCGCCCAACTGATGAAGTCATAGCATACTACTTCCTTCGGACCTTCAATCCTAATATCGGCCTTATGATAAGGTACTCCAATGTCAATACCTTTCCAGAGTTGTATGGGTTAGCCAAGAAAGTAGAAACGGACCTCATAGCTGTAGGAAAACTCCCTCAAAAAATGCCAATGCCCATACTCCCCGAGTTCCTTCAAGCCCAGTATGCGAGCGCAGTCGCTCCATAGATTTCTGCAATCCCTACATATCCGATCTCATCTTGGAACCTGAATCCTATCGTGTCGTAGATCACGACTCCATAGATACATTTCCCCACACTTTCAACTACGACATCCACTATCACTCCAACATTTCCAATGTTGCCAGCACCCCTCCAACATCCGGCCCTGCCCCCGATATCGACCATGGATTCTTTACCATTAGTTCCCAAGGCCGATGATATGCAAGCCAAGATATTGCAAGAAATGCAATCGTTAAATGCCACGGTGCAGACCTTGTCCAACGACATGACCATTGTCAAGAAGAAGCAAGCGCAACAAGAATTTCTACCAAGAAGGTCTTATCCCACGCCCACACTTACCAAAGATCAAGCGGTCCATCAAGGAAAAGCTTCAGCAAGAAATGCTGCGATAGAAAAAGTCCCAAGCACTTTCGATCATGTATACTGGTGCTCTACATGTGATGATCCTCACGAGGAAAATACATGCATGTTGCATCAACACTACATGTAGACGCTAACAAGTAGCATTCAAGGCGGTCAAGTCAATGTCATCAGACAATTGGATCATAACTTGTCAATCGACGAGGAAGAGCCAGTCACAGTCCTTACCATGGGAGGTAAAATGTCGATAGAGGTGGATGCTACTCAAATGGCTCCTTTGAAGGTACATGCTCAATTTGAAAAAGGACAACCGTCCTCTTCAGCCCCAAGCGAAGCTCCTTCGCCAGCTCTAATCAAGGAAAAGGCCCAAAAGGCCACTGCCGAACCACCTCAGGTGGAGACCAAAGAACAGGCTAAGGAGAAGCTCAAGTTTCCCTCGCTCACCAAGTGACAAAGGGTCGAAGCGACAGAGCAGTATCGCACCAAGTACAAACCGAGAAAAGAACCCGAGGTGCATATCTCCCCGGCCTACAACATTGTAGAATAATTGAAGAGAATTCCAGCCAAAATTAGTCTGTATGATGCTCTACAACTTCCTGGGCAAGTGGACCTGTTGCAAGAATCCTTGAAGAATATTAATACAAGGAAGGCAAAGCCACCCACCCTGGTGCAAACCTTTTCCGCGTCCATCATGGGGAAAAGCAGACCACCACCATTCTACTTATCCTTACAAATGGAAGGGTATATCATGCATAACTGTATGATAGATTCTGGAGCTGCAACGACAGTAATGCCGAAGGCAGTATGCGAAGAAATAGGCATGGAGTACACACGAAGCAGTCACGAAGTCCTCCAGTTGGACGGTACCCCAGTGAAGACTATAGGTGTCATCAAAGATATTCATATTCGACTACATAAGACACCTCAAATCATAGTCATACAAGAGGTGGTAGTCATGGACCTTGAGCCTTACTTCAGCATGTGCCTGTTAAGGGAATTAATGACAAAGCTGGGCGGATATTTTTCCATGGACTACACTCATCTGGAGATCCCCTTCAAAGGGAAGAAGGTGAAGATCTATAATGAAAAGCCTTCTACATTCTTGGTTGAGAAGATGTCCGAAGAAGAAAGTAATGGCCCTGTGCATACGATCGTAGAGGAACTAGAGCACGTGGATTTGGTCCAGGAATCCCTCGCACAGTTGTGTTATGAAGATGAATTTTCATTGTCAGATTTCAATGCCATGATAGATACTGAGGTGGGGTGCTACACCATCGCCAAGTCTGAGAAACCAGCTAAAGTGGAAGGAAAGGTTTCTGCTTGAGGACTATGGAAATTGTTCTTCGACGGTGCCCAATGCAAAAATGGCGCTGGGGCAGGAATCCTTCTGATTTCTCCATCCGGTGAGCAAAAGGAATATTGCTACCGATTAACATGGAGCTGCACCAACAATGTAGCAGAATATGAAGCCTTGTGCTTGGGACTCAAGAAAGCTGACAAGTTAGGCATAAGGCATCTTCAAATCTTCGGAGATTTTGAACTAGTTTGCAACCAGGTCACCAACAGATGCTCTTCAAAGAAACACTATCTTAAATCATATTGCAATAGGGTATGGGACCTGTTTGACCAGTTTGAATCTCTTAATCTACAGTCTATTTCACGAGAAAAGAATCGACATGCAGATGTCTTAGCATCCATCGTAGCCCGATATTCTCCAGTGGATGATATGGTGCATAAGCCGAAGGCTGTAAGGATGATCTATAGACCCTCTATCCCTAAGAGAGATTTACACTGGCAAGTTTTTGACAGTGACGAGCAGATCGTCAATTTCATGATCCAATAAGCCGCTACAGTCGAAGACCGAAGCCCGGATGAAGAAGAATATGAAGGATTGGTCCAGTTGAAGAACAACCATGTTCCCAAGGGATTGATCATGCTTGAGAGCCTTTTCGATCAAAATGATCGATCGCTCTCCCACAGGATTCAGATCAGTGCATAGCAATATCAAGATTTAGAACTAGAACCTAGGAAAGTAATAAAGGTCAGGACCGATTGTACCTCAAAAGAAAAAGAACGGATTCGATGTTTGTGTAAAAGGTACCCAGATATTATGGCTTGGTCTTATCATGACCTCAAAGGATATGATCGGAAGCTGATCCAACATACGATCAAATTACAAGAAGGGGCCAAGCCTTTTCGACAGAAGCAAAGGCCGGTCAATCCAAAGATCGAGGTCCTGATGAGGGCCAAACTGCTAAATATGCTTGAAGCAAAGATCATTTATCCCATCAAGCATTCTTCCTGGGTAGCGAACTTGGTCCCTGTCAGAAAAAAGAATGGAGACATCCGGTTATGCGTGGAATTTCACAACCTGGATCATGCTTCCCTCAAGGACCACTATCCTCTCCCACAAATCGATCAGATCTTGCATTCGATGGCTGGAGCTCAACGATTCTCCCTGCTTGAATATTTCTTTGGATATAATCAAATCTGGGTCAGAGACGAAGATCAGCATAAGACCGCGTTCACAACCAAGTGGGGCACATTCGCCTACTAGCGAATGCCTTTTGGCCTCTCGAATGTGGGAGCTACTTTCCAGAGGGCGATGGACATTGCTTTTGGCGAGCTTCTGAACAAGGTTATCGTTATCTATTTGGATGACATGACCGTCTTCTCCCAAAAGAGAGAAAACCACCCAGAACATCTTCAACAAATTTTCAAAAAATGCTGAGAATTTGGCATCTCAATCAATCCAAAAAGTCTATCTTCGCGATCGGCGAAGGAAAGCTGCTGGGACATGCAATCTCAAAAAAGGGTCTCATTGTGGATCCTGACAGAGCCGAAGCCCTGATGAAGCTTCCAATCCCAGCAGATAAAAAGGGCCTTCAATATTTCTTCGGTCAGATTAACTTCGTCAGGAAGTTTGTCCCAGACTTTGCCCAGGTCGTTAAGCCGATGTCTGAGCTTTTAAAGAAGGGCGCAAAATTTGTCTGGACGAAAGAGAGGAGGAAAGCATTCAAAGAAATCAAGGCCCAAATTGTTCAGGCACCAGTCTTGATCAACCCCGACTACAGCCGAGATTTTATCTTGTATGCAATAGGAGAACCCGAAAGCTATGTCGCAGTATTAATGCAAAAGGGGGAAGATGGAGAGGAACGTCCCATCGCGTTCCTCAGCCAGATGATCAATCCTCATGAATAAAAGTATAATTTCATCAAGCATCAAGTGCATGCAGTAATGAAGTCTCTCAAGAAATTCAAACAGTTCATTTCTCAGAGTCGAACTACAATCTTCATCATTCACCCCGATGTGCATAGTTTCATTATTCAAGGGGAACTGGGAAGCAAGAGAGCTAGTTGGGTAAGAAAAATCCAAGATTTCAATATTGAGACAAGCCCACCAAGCTGGTTCGTGGCTATGCACTATGTCAAGAACTAGCGAAGAACGCAACGGTCGAAATAACAGACTGTCAGTCGGACGACTTGTCAACAGGAGAATGCCTCGCTAATCAAGAAGAGGCTAAGAAATATTGGGTCGGCAAGATAGTGGAATATTTCAACACTGGTAGATGCCCCTCACATCTGAATGCTTTGAAGCGAAGGCATTTTAGGATGCGGTCCGCCCGATATACTATGCGCCTAGAAGGCCTATTTTTCAGGAACATCGACGGTGTCCTCCTCAGATGCATAAAAGATGATGACAAGAGGAGAATCCTAGGCGAATTTCATTCAGGACTATCTGGAGGACACTTTTTTGGAAGGGCGACGATGCTAAAAATAATCAAGGCGGGTTACTATTGGCCCACCCTCTTTGCCGATGCCTTCTCTGTTTGTCGAAGGTGCGAGCAATGCCAGAGATTCGTCGGTCGAAGCAGCAATGCTTCGATGCCACTCCGACCGATATAAGTGGAGGCCCCCTTTCAACAATGGGGACTAGATTTCGTAGGAGCCATATCGCCAAACTCCTCCACTGGGCACAAATTCATTCTGACTGCGACGGATTACTTCACCAGGTGGGCCGAGGCAGTTCCCACAAAACATGTCGATCAAGATACTGTGGTCGCCTTCTTGGAAGGATTGATTACCCGCTTCGGCATTCTCGAAGCAATTATTATAAATAACGGTCTTGGTTTCACAGGCACAAAGATCAATGAGTTCCTATATAAGTATGAGATATATCACAAGGTTTCTTCCAACTATTACCCCCAGGGTAATGGATTTGCAGAATCCACCAACAAAACCCTGTTGAGGATTCTAAGAAAGTTGATTGATCAAAACAAAAGAACCTGGCACCTCCTTCTAGATCGAGCCTTGTGGGCCGATCGAGTTTCTGTCAAAAGGTCAATCAAGACTTCGCCTTATGCTCTGGTCTAGGGTAAGGAGGCCATCCTGCCCACTCACCTCGAGATCCCTGCATTACAGTTGCTAGAAGAAGATGAAGCCAACCCGATGGAGGAACGCCTGGTCCAACTACTAAAACTAGAAGAGGAACATGAAAGGGCCTACCAGAACTTCGCACGGCATTCTGAGGTCACCCGAGAATGGTTCAAAAGGAAATCATCTGATTGCACATTCAAAGCAGGAGACCTGGTATGGAGGTGGGATTCATGGAAGGCCAAGCCTGGGAATCATGACAAAATGGATGCATTTTGGGACGGACCATTTGAAATAGTAAAAGTGAATTCGTCCAATTCCTTCATCCTCAAATATGCGAATGGCCAAGTTTTACCAATCTCAGTCAATGGTCTTCACCTGAAGATCTTCAATCGCTGAGATATGTATACTCCAAAAAACAAAAATCTCTTGCATGTATTTTGTATATAGGATTTCAATGCTTTGTATATATTATGTTCAAAATATAATGAAGAGCAAGTGCCACTTCAACTACAAAAGCTAAATTCTTGGCTTCGACTTCACAAAGCATGATCGGAATCGCCTTCAAGGGGTTTCGGGCCGAAGTAGCCGACGAAAGGAAGTTCGTCGCAAAATAGTTCATCCTCGTAGAACCGAATCACATGTGAATCAAAGACATGGAAAATGCTTCGCTAAAGCAATGTGTCGAAGGCGTTGTCTGAAGCAGTTCTTGGTGATGCCCCCCTCAATGAAATGGATTTCGGTCGACGGTGTTCATAATCCAAAGAAACAATGTGGCGAAGGAGAACTTCGGGCCCGAAATGAAGAAAATAAGCCCAAAGAAGCACTTCGCGACGAAGTATTTTCTTTGCCAACCCTATATCATCGAACCGCACATGCGAGGCGGACATGTTTAGGATGTGCCTCGAGGAACGTGCCTATAGCAGCCTCAAAAGGGGGTCGAAGAAGATGAAATCAATGCAAAAGAAACAACACTCCTCCCAAGATAGTTCGTTAACCAAAAAGCCACGCCAGGGTTCCATGTGGCAGCGATTCGCACTCTAGATACAAAATCAAACTGCCGAATTGCATGGCCCCACGTACGACACCGCCGTATAGCCAATCAGATGCCACAGAGACACTTTCGGGCCAGGCCAACGAAGTAATTACGGTGGTTGCCATAAATGTCGGAGGTTGCCCTCTGAAGCTATAAAATGCAGGTGCCCATTAAGAACAAACCATTTGCGAGTATAAGGGGCGAGTCTGCATTCTACCACCTCGAAGAGCTTCTACATCAAAGGTTTCACTGTTTTGAGGTGCTAAACTATTCTACTGCAATCGCTCACAATGGGAAGGAAGAACCCCACACATAAGGGAAAGGAACCAGAAGCGACGACTCCAGAGAAGGTGAGAGCTGCGAAAGAAAAGAAACAGACACCCAGAAGGGTCAATCCTCCGCCATGCACAAGAAAACATGTGATGGAAGGAAGGGAAGATTCTGACAATGAGCCCAGTATAGAACCACCTGTCGATAAGTGGGCAAAAATCAGAGACCTAGAGCTCTCAAAAACTATGGTCGAGCTTCGGTACACCGTCGATTTCATGAAGAGTAGGCTCTCGACGGAGAACAAGAGGGCCATGGCATATTATTCCCACATATACTGGTATCTGGTCCTTCCTACACATCACTGCCCTGAGCTCATATACGCCATTGCTCAGAACTATCAACCGCAAATCAGGCAGGTGTTGGATGCCTCGGGTAAAAAATTGTTTACCATTCTGTCGAAGGATGTGCAGGCAGCATTCGCACCGCAACAAAGGCCACCAAAAGGCTATACCGTTCGCAAGGTCAGCCTGAGCGAACAAACGGATAAGTTCGCTGCTAATCCCTTCATTCTAAGTTTTTTGTGTGAAAGCCTCAAAAGCGGACTTCCTTCCGGTAAGCGACCCCAGATGCCCCTGCCCCTGGAGGCCTTTAAGAACACAGACATATTCTCTATCATTGCATGGGTAGGGGGATTATCAAGCGATACTTCAGTATGCCCATTGCAGGTGTCGCTAGTCGAATGCATTTCCAAAGGAGAGTTCTACGCTCTCGATGCTTCGCGGCCAAACACTAACCCAGTTTTCTTCGACTGGGCAGAATGGGTGGCCTAAAATCTACATATGCGGTTGTCATCCATTAAAGATGCTAGCAAGGAGCCGTATTTCCAGCCCTGTTCCTTCTTGGTTTGGCTCTTCTTCTTTCATGTACATAAAGCCCTTCCCCATTGTGATGTTTCACCAGTTGACAAGGATGGAATCCCTTTGCCTGTATATCAATGGACCCAACTCTTGCTGAGGTCGGAGTCCTATTACCCTTTCAATCAACAGTTTTTGGGACCTGCAATGTACATTCTGACAGGGTCTAGCCCTCGGGTGCCTCTCGGCCTTAGAAATAAAGTGGTACTGGAGAGAAAAGGGGATGTGTTTCAATTGATGCAAGGGCTTGTGATCCGCATTTTTGGCTTCACAGGGAAGCCCTTCTTGCTACCTTTTTTCCCTTCGAAATACCAATTTGCCCTGGAAGTTGCTCGGCAAAGTGACGCAACTGACGAAACTTATGGTCACGGGCGGAAGTGGGCACGCACCTGCGATTTCCCTTTTAAGATGGGAGTAATCAAAGTTTTTGCCTTGAAGAAAAATGTATACCTCGAGGAGAAACTCGTTGATTTTGGTCTGCTCCAAATACCACAAAGGTGGCTCTATGACCCGTTGGGGGTGATGAGAGATCATTTGAAAAGCAAAAACTTCCATGTCTATCCTCGCCCCAAAGTTCTGGAGCATAGAAATAACCCCAATGGTACGGACCTGGAGTGGCACTTAGATGAGATGAGGACATTGCCTCCTTGGCATGACTTCTATCCTATGGAGGTCGAATTCGACCCAGACCAGTACCCATTCCCAACTCCCGACTCCACTTTTTGGAGAAAAGCAAGGGACGATTTAAAGGAGGAGTTGAAGGACTGGGATGAGGAGCAATTAAGAGTGTGGTGGATTATGAGAGTCCATCGTCGAAAGATGAATTCTTACGAGTTTCTAACAATGGACAGGGAATTCGCAATTGTGTATCAGACCAATATCGGGTCTTGGAAACCCTTGTCCTTCATCGATTTCATTCCATTGGCCACTCTAAGTTCAGATGAAGGCCCTAGGAAGACTGATAATGTCCCCAAGGAAAGAACAGTCAAGGCCACGCCAAAAGCTTTATTACAAAGCCCATCCAAAGATCTCGAGATGGCGATAGAAGAATCAGAGCAACCCCTCGAGAGGAGAAAAAGAAAGGAGCGGGAACCTACATAGGCACCCCTAAACTTCCCAAAGCGACCGCGTACAGGCGCTCTGAGCGCTCCTACCGAAAGATCAGTATCGGGCTCGATCGAAGCAAACGACGAAGAAACTCCACCAAGTCTCGAAGCAATCCCAAACGTAGATGTCATCAACGTGGAGGAGCTCGTGGAAGTCGTGGAAGTCGAGGGTACCGAGGCCCAGCAGGAACAAACGCCAATCACCCAAGATATCGCCATGGCCGCTCTGCCAAGAGGGCACGCAGGTACTTTTTCTTCATCCTATGCTCTGGTTGCTCGTAAGTCTACCCCGGTCCTGGCCGAAAGCTCTCACCAGTCCACCTTGCCTCCACAAGGTCAGTCACCTTCTCATGTTGTGTCCCTAACTACTCCCCCGAGTCTTTCAGCCAGGACAAACCTATCCAAGTTACTTTGCCTAGCCACACCGCCAATCCTCCAGTCATCAACCAGGGCGAAGCTAACAGTCCAGTACCAAACCTCAAGGTTCATCCCTCCATTGTACATAACGTGCTCCCCCTCGTCGAAGCCCCCGTCACCCCTGTTTTTGAACCTTCGGGTGAAGCTATCCCTTTCAACTCCCTATATTTGTTCAAACCCTCTGCTATAGACCCAGCCGCATTCGACTCCGAGCTATCCTCAATACGAGAGTCCCCCTTGGCCAAAAAACTCCTCCAAGCCCGACAGAACATAGAGAGAATGTTGAAAGAGGCAAGAAAGAAGAGAGGGTACTCACTCACTCAAGTTGAGAAATGTGTCGTCTTCGATTTTGAGGCAGGAAAATTGCATAAAGTAAAGAAGATACCCAAAGTCAAGAAGCCCCTAGATGAAATGACTCCAGCGGACTATGAATATCAGGACAAAGAGAAGGACCTTGAGCATCTGAACGTGGACAAAGAATCTGCCTCTATGCACATTGGAATCGAGACCTTCAAGGTGCATGCCAACATTGCCAACAAGCGCAGGTTCAAAGCCGAGAGTGCTAACATCCAGCTGGAGGAGGAGCTAGCAAGGACTCGATCCAAATTGGCAGAGGCCGAAGAATAGTGCAAGCTGATGCGGAAAGAGGCACACGCCCTAAAGCTGTAGATAACACAGCTGGAGTGTACAGTTGAGAATCAAGCACAAAGGCAGGTCAAAAACGAGTTGAGGGCCAAGGAGCTTGAAAGTAGAATCTTGCAGGCTCAGATCCAGCTACATGAGAAGGAAAGCCTAGGGCTATTTGATAGGAGCAAAATCAGAGAGATTCGTTCACATCTGCTTAGGAGTTTTAGGTCTCGGGCTGCCAGTGCTCTTTCAGTTTTAGTCTACACCATAGAGGCCCAGGTTGCCATCGCCGAAGGAGGGCCAATCGTCGAGGAAGTCATTCAGAATTTCAGAGCCCGACTCAAGCTGGCCCTCAAGATCCAAGACGCAAGGTATCAAGATTTGAAGCTTTCAGCGATGAGTCAGACGACAAGGGGTTGGTCAGCAGCTCAGGACATAATTCACGCCTTTTTCTCCATAGCCAAGAAGGCTCAAAAGGCAAAAATCCTACTGGGCACATTCAAAAGTGAGAGGCACATGTCAATGGGCTACTTTGAGGACCTCGTCGCCTTAGTCTTCTCGAGCTTCATGGATGATGATGGAAAGCCCTTAGCCAAGGAGGAAATCATGTCGAAGTGGCAGCAGTTTGAAGACATCTCAGAGATAGATGAGTGGGCCGAACCTATAATAGAGAAGCAGGTTGCTGATTACATACTAAAATATTGTAGAATCGCCGCTTCTCTAAACGATCTATATACCAGGTCCCAGCATGCAAAAATCGGGCAGATCAATAGGTTCCGCGCCTTGGTCAAATCTCAGGGAGATCATGAGCTATTCATGAAAAGGGTCTGGTCTCAGATTCGTCAAACCCTAAGAAACATCCGTGTACGCCTGGCCCCATTGCCAATGGCCGAAGACATAGCAAAAGCAATGGCGACAGGAGAGGAAGAAGCAGAAGCAGGAGAAGAGGAGGAAGAGGGACAAGCTGTAGAAGCATCCCCAGAAAAGGAACAAGGAGAAGGGTCTGGAGGTGACTCTGGCCCAATGGATGAAAGCTGAGGGTTCTACTATCGAGACGAGCTCGTTGCCCCACAAGCCACCAAGAATGTTGACAATATTGTCACATTCCACCAAGGGGCAAAAAAATTGAAACTTTGTACAATATTTGTTTTCTTGAAAGTTTTCTTTTATAAGTTATAGAAATTTTGGTTTTCCCTATCGCCCCCTGGTGGACAAAATGAAAATAAAAAGAACTTCGGGCCCGAAGCGCTCCAAATCATCACTTCGGGTGAGAAGTTTGCCGAAAATACAAAGATAACGCTTCGCACCCGAAACATTTTTGACAGCCGCTTCGGGCGAAAGTTTTGCGAAGCGGCATTCAAACAACTTCGCCGAGGAAGAAAATATAGGCCGAATCAGCTAAGGCAAGGAAATTACTTTGGACCCGAAGTATTTCTAAAATCCACTTCGACCAGTTTTCACCCAAAGCAGTAGAGGTCAAGAAAATGTTTCGACCGAAACTCCCCCAAACCGCCTTTTCAAAAGAAGATCGGCCCAAAGTGTTTATCTCAACCCATCAGCGAAGCAACGAAGGATAGAGGAGGATCGACTTTGGAACTCCACGCCCCCGAAGTAGTTTTGCGAAGTGAAAATCAGCGAGGCGCTTCTAGGAATGCTTCCCGAGTTGGGCATTTTTCTCGAGGCAATCATAGAGCCTCATAAATGCATATTTTCTTGCCCGATAAGCCCGTTGCTCATTTTTGGCAATTGGATGCAAAGTATCAGTCCAAGAAGGAGAGCCCGATAAGCATGGCCGCCACTCGAGCACCGCACCTGCAATATGAGGACACCCAGGTGGCTCATTTAATGCATCTTTCCCTAGTTGACTCGGTCACCATTACCAATTTTGGTAGCCGATTTGAGAGGTCATCCGTAGCAGCAGCGAGGAGCCGTTTCTCAGGGCCCGAGGGTGTACTCCGCCGATTTTGTAATAATGATTCAGAGGGTCGGGTCCTCTATAAAAACCCAAGCTTTGTAATGTAAAAGGGGGGGAACTTTCTGCTAGAAAGTTGTTGTAACTTGATGTCTTGTGTCTAATACTAAAGATTTTTGTACTCCATTTCTCTCTTTTATGTTGCCTTCTGTGCTTAATTCTTTTGTCTGTTCGCACTCGTATACTGAGACTCTGAATCCTGAATCCAGTGTGCAATTGGGAACTGCACCCTAAAATTTGCCCTGAAGGATACATAGGAGAGGAAAAATGCTTTGTTGTTTTCTTTTATGCTACTTGGTGGATCAAGGTTTATGTTATTCCCTCTTCTTAATCGTTGTTACTCTGAACCCTGAATTCCAGCGAGAGAGAGAGGAGAACCCTGCAAACCCGTCCAGAGGATACATAGGAAGTTTGGCACTTCATTTCTTTCATCTGTTCTTGGTGTTTTTTGCTGCTATTTGAGTTATTAGTGAGTGATCATGCTTCCTGTTCTTCCCCACCTTAAATCATCAATCTCTAACCCTTATCCTTTTTTATTTCTTTCTCTAACCCAAACTCCTTTTATTTCTTTCTTGCACTCTTATCTCAAACCCCAAAAGTAGATTAGTAGAGGATTCAGCCTTTCTTCGGAGATTGGCACGAGGGGCATCTCTTCCTCTCAGCCTTTCAATGTTGGTCACAGGTCCAGGGTGCGCAAACCCACCGAAAGTCCTTTCCTGTGCGGATTTGATGACCAACAGTAACTAAGATGACATGTATATGCAATGTGGAATGTGGCATGAGATATGAATGCACTGCTTCTTTTGAACTATGGAGGGAATCTATCATCTACTTTACCATAATGTGTAAAACTAACAACTTCATGCATCACAAGATTCAAACGATATTACTTAAAATGTTTGTGTTACTTGTGGAGCTTCTACAACACAATTCCAATGTTTCATATTCTCCTAGTCTTAGGCATAAGTTGACATCTCAATTTTTTTTTTTTTTTTTTTTGTATATAAACAAACCAAACATGTCAAATGAAATCAAAACACACAACTAAATCCTAACTAGACTAGCAATCCTAAAACAAAAAAAAACAAAATTTGAAAATCCATACCAAAATCGAAAAGTATAATATCAATCTCTTACGACTTAAGGGCTAAAATAATGCTTTAAAACATGCCCATTAACTGGTAACATCAGATCCTTCCCTTCTAAAGTTCTCAACCTGAAGGTATTTTTCCCTAGAATTTTTGAAATCTGATAAGGGCCTAACCAAAGACAATCAAATTTTTGATGATTCCCTTTTTCTTCATGTCTTTTATCCCACAGTAAGACCAAATCTGAAATTATAAAGGACTTAATTTTAGCTCTTATGTCAAACCATTTTTTAACCTCTTGATTTTTACTCATGTGAATCAAGGCTTCCTCCTTTTTTTCATCGAGGTGCAGTAAATGACTTAGTCTGGCTTCAGTGTGGTTATCTGTTCCCAAGTATTCCTGCATGAAATGGAGGGTTTGCAGCTTCAAGTTTGCAGGAAATATTGGGTCTTGTCCATAAACCAAATGATAGGGAGTATTCCCTATTGATTCTTTTACTCGGTTCTATCTCGCCCAAAGAGCAAACTTTAACTGGCTGTGCCAATATCGAGGGTTCTTTTCCAGTAATTTCTTAATGATATTCAACAAGTTCTTGTTTGAGGATTCGGCCAAACCATTTCCCTTAGGGTAATAATTAGATGTAAATTTCAAACTCACTTTATTGTCATATGCCCAATCTGCAAATTGTGTGGAAACAAAAGCTTTACCATTATCACTAATGATATAATCGGGCATTTCGAATCTTGTTATGATGTGACCCTCAAGGAAACTTATTACAATGTCTGTAGTGGCATGTTTTGTAGGAACTGCTTTTGTCCACCTTGTACAATAATTTGTAGTTGTTAGTATGAATTTATGGGAATCAGAAGAATTTGGGTTAATAACCCCAATGAAATCTAATCCCCATTGTGCAAATGGTCTCATCTCAACTATAGGTTGTAATGGCATGGCTGCATTTCTTTCTCTGTTGGCCGCTACTTGACAAATGTGGCAAGATCATACATGAGTATGTGCATCTTTAAAAATGTGAGGCAAATAGTATCCTACTCTCAATATTTGATGCGCTGTAGCATTTGCCGCACCATGGCCAGTTCCATATTTCCCATGAAATTCCTGTAGAACCTTGGCAGCTTCTTCTTTATTCAGGCATCTCACGTAGATCCCCTCATGATTTTTCCTGCACAGAACACCAGATCTAATCAGATAATTAACATATTTGAGTCTTAAAGCCCTTCTTTGAGTAGAATTCAAATTGGATGGGCACTTACCGTTTAATAGAAAATGTACAATGTCAACATACCAGTCATCTTTAGAAATGTACTCTGCATTTGAATATTGGCATGTCGTTTGTGGATTATTCTCAGCAATCATCTTCACCAGTCCCTGTCCTCGAACTAGTTTCATGGGTTGGATTTCAAGATCAAATTCTTGGATGGTAGAAATCCATTTACCTCTTTTTTCACCTAGCTCATTTTGTAAAAACATAGTTTTGATAGCAGGGTCAGGCACAATGGCAAAAACTCTGTTGTGCACAATGTAATGTCGGAATTTTTTTACCATTTTAAATAGTGCGTACATCTACTTATCAAGGATAGAATACCTCAATTGGGCATATTTTAAAGGAGCACTTAAAAATGCTATGGGATTTTTTGCACTATCCTCACCTTTCTGGGTCAAGACATTCGCAAAAGAGTGTTCTAATGCGAAAGCATAAATATAGAAAGGTTTGGCATAGTCTGGACTTATGAGGGTAGGGGCTTTGGAAATGGCATCCTTAATGTTCTGAAAGGCCACCCTATTTTCCTCGTTCCATCTGACATCTACGTCCTTCTTGAGCATCTTGTTCAACGGTTTGGCTATCTCAGCGAAGCTTGAAATAAACTTCCTCACAAAATTAATTTGTCCGAAAAAAGATCTCAACTCCTTTTTACTACCCGGGAGAGGCAATTTTTTGATAGCTTTTACCCTTTTCGGGTCAATGGATATACCTTCTTTGGAAATGATGTGACCAAGTAGTCTTCCTTCTGTTACTCCAAAGATGCATTTTTTGGGATTTAAATAAATTCCATGCTCTCTGCATCTTTGAAGAACCTTTTTCAAATCCTTGACATGGTCTTCTCTTTTCTTTGAAAATACTGAAATATCATCCACATACACAATGATACATTTGCCTATAATCCCTTTGAATGCATAGTCCATAGCGCATTGAAATGTTGCACCAGCATTTAACAGTCCAAATGGTATTCTTCTGTAGGCAAATGTCCCCCATTTGGTTGTGAAGGTTGTTTTCATCCTGTCATCAGGATGAATAAGAATTTGGTTATATCCAGAATATCCATCAAGAAAATACATCATTTCAGATCCATTCACTGTTTGTTAAATTTCATCAATGGATGGCAATGGATAATTATCCTTTTGAGAGGCCTTTTTAAGAATTCGAAAATCTATACACAGCCTAATCTCTCCGTTTTTCTTTCTTACTGGAACGAGGTTAGCAACCCAGGTTGAGTGCCTAACAGGAAAAATAATCTTTGCTTCCAATAATCTCTTGACCTCCTTTTCTATTAAGGGCTCCAATAGCGGGTTAACAACTCGCTGTATTTGTCTGAAAGGCTTGGAGTCCGGCTTTAGAGGGATGGTATGCGTAATGAAATTTTGGTTGTATGTTTTCAATTCGTTATAATTCCAAGCAATGCAATCCACGTAGTGTTTTAGTGCATGTATTATATTTTCTCTTTCTTCAGTTGTACATGCCTTTGCGATGTACACTTCCCGTGGATTGTCTGCACTCCCTAGATTAATTAGATCACACGCATCTTTGGGGAGTGGAGCCTTTTTTTCTTTTCTAGCCTTGTATCCCATATCAAACATTTTCTCCAATGAAACTATGTCTTTAGGTATTTTTTTGGATTGACATGCAGTTTCACTCTCGTTTTTTGCTTCTTCTTGCCATCTTTGCTCCTCATCAATCACCTGATTTTCAAAAATACCCGAGTTCGTGACAAATTTGAATATGTGTTTGTCGTTTTCAAAAACTTGGAAGTTCTTGACATTATCAGGTATTTATGGACAAGGAACTAATTCGATGGAGAACTTTTTACACCTTTTTATATCAACTGGATTTAACATGCCCGCGGTGACTGCAAGAGAGTCTACTATGCAATTTCCTTTTCTAGAAATAAGGGCTATATTGAAAGCGTCAAATTCCTCAATGAGGTCCATGACCCTAGTTCTATAAAGGTTCAGTCTCTTATCGCAGCATGTATATTGTCCTTTAATCTGCTTGACTACCAGTTTAGAATCTCCCAATACTTTCAAACATTTAACCTACTTGCTCAACGCTAGTTGTAAGCCAAAGATCAGTGCTTCATATTCTGCCATGTTGTTCATGCAAGGAAATTGCAATCTATAGGCAGCCAATAATGGTTTACTTCCTGGGCAAGTGAGCTCAACTCCGGCTCCTGCTCCCTGTCTAGATTTGGATCCATCAAACCTAAGAAACCATATGAAATCATTTTCCTCAAGAGAGCTACCATGACATGTTTCCTTTTTAGGCTCTTCGGTAGCTTCTTCAACATCAAATGCATAGACCCCCGACTGGCTCAGAAAACTAAACTTCATTTGGCTTATTAAATTCTGTTATGATTTCCTTAAGCCTTGGTTCATTTTCTACTCTGATTTGATTCGCGATTCCTTTCCAAGGTAGCCACATATGTGAGCAATCTATTGAAAAATAGCCATTCAATGTTTTCATCCAATCCCTTACAAGTAGCATTCCATATCTACTTGGTATATAAACAACCAGAATGTCGACTACTTGTTGGACCCTGGGTTTAGAATTTAGTTGAATTTTGACATCATATAGGGTCCCTACCACATTTACCTCAGATCGGTCCAATTGCAAAACTTTACATTTGGATGAAACTGGCTATAGACCTAGCATTTGACATATCTCTAAAGGCATGACATTGCTTGTGGCACCTGTGTCCACCAAGCAATTATGCAAATTCTTACCAAAAATTCTCAAAGTCAATAGGAATGGCAGGACATCCCGTCTCTCCTTTCGTAAAATCAAATGGGACTCAACTTCTTTTCCCCTCCACACTTGATCAGGTGAGTTCAGATCCTTTATCAATGCTTCTTTTTGGCCAGGCAATCTGGCCGCGTCTAAGAACGAAAGGCTTGATTTGGACTTCTTTAGATCCTCCACTATGTCATAGTTTGGTTTTTTGAATTTGACTATCTTATGTGTGTCATTAGACATCTCTCTTCTAAGTGGAGGAGGAGGATTATTATCTGTCTTAGTATCCATGGGGAGCATAGAGTTATTTGGTGGTGTTGATGATGTTTTAGGGGCTTTAGATTTACTTCTCAAATGATATCCGTGATTCCCCTTTCTAAAATCTTGAAAAGCTTGCACCTCTTGCTCCAAAATTTCATCCTCTTCTTCCTCACTCTCACCTTCTTGACGATATAAAGTTTCCACCACCATAATGTTATCATCTTGATGTTGAGGTGGACCCTCATTTGGTACAAGTTCCAGGTCATCTACTTGGGCTTGGATACAAGAGTGTATCTTGCAATTTCAGGACAATTCCTCTCATTGTGCTCCTTTGTATTGTGCAATCTGCACCCCTTTTCCCATGCAAAATCTGAAAGATTCAAAAGGGAACTGGATTGACTGGGTCCTGCAAAAGTATCTAGTTGATTGGCAATAGGGGCAGGTACGCCTCCATTGTTTGGCTTTGTGTTCCAATGTCTCCATCTATTGTTAAAATTTTGATTTGAGTGAGGGGCATGGGATTCATACTTCTGTTTTTGAACCATGTCATTACTCAATTTATGAACTATCTTCTTGAGCTCTTCAACATTCGAATAAATCTCCTTCGGTGGAGCTACATTATTGTTAGTTCCCGTTGGGTTTGCATAATTCATGGGATCTGGATTTAACATTTGAGTCAAATTTTGAGGAATTTGGTTCATAAATGGATTTACACTTTGGATCGGAGTTGGATTTGGGAAAGGAACTATAGCCTAAGAATTAACCTGGCTGGTTCCTTGTATAGTTGATTGACTATTTTGCAAAAAAGCGAGAACGGGTGGAATGGATGTGATCGGTTGGATCGACATGGGTGCATAGGCAGGTGTTGGTGGATATGGCGGTTGATATGGGAAAACATTCATGTTTGGCATTTGCGATGCCATGATCTGATTTGCCATGGGAGCTTGACCATATGGAGCATATTGTCCCATCATAGGCATCTGGGGAAACCCATAGCCTTGTGGTGTCATTTGCTACTCGATGGTCATAGCTTCGTTGTAAGCTAAGGCGAGCATGGTGACTTTAGGATTTCGTCTTGCAAACATTGTTGTCATGGGATCCAATGCCCCAAAATATATTTGTAAGGCCACTACGGGATCTATGGCAAAATGCCAAACTGCTCTGTTATAACATTTTTGGAATCTCTGATTAAAGGTTCTAATTGGCTCACCTTGGCCCCTTTTGCAAGTAATAAATTGATTGTAGATGGTTGTGGGATCCAAAGGTGACCTAAATTGATTGACAAAAGCATTCTCCATTTGTGTCCATGAAGTGATTGAACCAATAAGCAAGCATATATACCATTCATAGGCTACTGGATCCAGGCTCATGGGAAAAAGTCTACAAGCTACATCTTCATGTTGGACTTGCAACCTTATAAAAACATCCCTATAGGCTTGGATATGCTCCTCTACAATTCTCAGGCCATTCGGTTTATATTTGGGCAAGAATATTTCTATGTTCTTAGGGATTTCATGGATATCCCCTACAATATTCAAGGGGATATTATTAGCTCCATACCAAGGAGCTGCTGGAGGTTGGGCCATTTGACTCAGAATTGATAAGGACAACCCTACAAGAGTGGTGGAAATGGTACTAATGATAGGTATGCTAGTGGTAATTGATACCACCGATGTAGGTCCGCTTGCTGCTCCTAAAGCAGAAAGGTCTTTTGTGACAAGGTTGTCTAGTAGGTTTACAGCTTGCTTGGTTTTACTTTTTGGATTACAAGTGAGTGAAAGGTTGTGGAATATGGTTTCCTCAGTTGTTTGGGACGTATTCACGATATGGCACGGTGGGTCCAGCCTGCCTGACGAAGCTCTCGATATCTCCAATAAAACCTGCAACACAAAAGATGTTGTGATTTAGTCGTTAATGAGATTTAAGAAATAGTTTCAAAATCAAATCAAAAGACACATTACTTTTGTATGAAAATCAAAATAAAGTAAACCAATTTGGCCCTCCTTCTAGCGCCAATCTATTGAGTGGTGTTTTCACCCGATTGTGAAAGTATCACTCTCCAATAGGATTTAGATTCCAAATCCCCTCTTGCAAAGAAATTAAACCTGTAACTTCTCCAAGGTCTCTGCTATGTTAGCATTTGGTCTAAGTGTTGATGTTCAATGTGAGCATTCGAAATACCTTAGTGGTTGCAAGCAACTGTTAACAAGGGGCACTATGGTTTATTTCACTTTGAAATTATAATGATTTCTATTTCGATGAATTTTCAAGTGTTTATCTTAATGACTGTAAATTAAAATAAAATTTAAACTTTCTGGAAATAAAAGTGCAGGAAAGATAAAAATAAATGTAAAGAAAATGAAACTATAATACATTCAAGGGCTGCAATCCTATCTGATAAAATCGAAGATAATGAGATTTTTTTGCATACAACCTAACCTATTGAACCTACAAACTCGCACAATCCAGATAAGCTAGGTGCTGGTTTCTGGGGTCTCAACTATGGTTTTCAAATTTAGGCATTCGCATGAAGTAACCAAGAGAACTTGCATTAAACTTCATCTATAAACCTAAAAATCTGAAAGGGGAAACATAAACATTTAATTTTGCATGCAAAAAATAACTCCTCCTTTCTTGCCAATGAGATGCAACTCTGTAATTCTGTATTAAAATAATGTATCAATTACAATGACAGAATGTTTCCAATTTTGACAAAACCAAAACAAATGGAGGAAAACGCTCCAAAAGCAGGCCCAAAATGGCTTATCACCCTTAGCTCTGCAACACTGCCTGCAGCGATTTCCAACCCCTGTACCAATCTATGCTTCTACTCTTATACTTTTTGGAAATCCCCTCCGTTTCACCCTGTGACGCTTTGCTTCATCTCCTAGGTCTCTTCGTTTCCTCTTCCTACCTCTTTGATTTATTTTGGATTTTGTTCGAGCATCAAAACGTTTGATCTTCCTACTAACTATAACTGCTCTGTAACCCTTACACCTTTATGCCATGTGTTCAGCGCTTCCCTGCATGTTCTATAATGGACCGCTATGAATCGCAACAAAAATAGCATGTCACTTTGCTCCTCTACCTATATCGCAAAAATGAGACATGTCGCGATATCGTGACATCTTCTGTCAGTAGCCTCGTTCATCCTCCTACATCGCAAAAATGATACATGTCGTGATATCGCGACATTTTTCTGTTATCGGGCCATGTGGGTGCAACCTGTCACGAAATCGTGACATTTTTTTGCTTCGGGCTATGCAGATGCAACCTGTCATGAAATCGCGACGCTTTTCTCTATCGCTGTGTTTTATTGCACTTAGTCGCGAAAACGTGACATGTCGTGAAATCATGACAATTTTTTGTTTCGTACCACTTGGCTACTTTCTGTCGTGAAATCGCGACGCTTTTCTCTTTTGCACCATCTTGCTACTTTCTGTCACGAAATCATGACAATTTTTCGTTCTATACCACTTGGTTGCTTTTTGTTGTGAAATCGCGACAATTTTTCGTTCTGTACCACTTGGCTACTTTCTGTCGTGAAATCGTGACGCTTTTCTCTTTTGCACCATCTTGCTGCTTTCTATCGTGAAATCGCGACAATTTTTCATTCTGTACCACTTGGCTGCTTTCTGTCGTGAAATCACGACAATCTTTCTCTTTTGCACCATCTTGCTGCTTCAAGTCGTGAAAACCTGACATGTCGCGATATTGCGACATTTTTTACTGTCTTTCTCTCTCCTCTATGGACCGTGATTTCACAGCATGTCGCGAAATCGTGACATTTTCTTGCCCTTCTGTATTTTGGTACTCCTGGCCGTGAAAACGCGACATGTCGCAATATCGCGACAACTTTTCATTCCTAGCGCACTTCGCTATTCTGAGCCATGAAAACGTGACATGTCGCGATATCGCGACAACTTTTTATTCCTGGCGCACTTCATTGTTCTGAGCCACAAAAACGCGACATGTCGCGATATCGCGACAACTTTTCATTCCTGGCCTGCGACGGAGCAACATGTCGCGATATCGCGACACTTCCTCTTTTTGTGATATTTTGCTCTTCCTTTGAATTTTTTTAGCATCTGGGCCACTGAGGTCTTCTTCGAAATCATGCAAAAAAGGTGGGTCCCCAATTTTGTGGTGTGTTGTGGATCAGCCACAACAGGAAGCTAGATGACAGAGATTTGGCAAGATATTGGTTAGATGGATGAGGCTAGGACAGCTAGAGAATGTAGTCATATGACAAAGGATGAGTCATCTAAGGTGAAGAAGTTTGAGTAGGAGACATTTGAGATGAAGCCATATGAAGTGAAGATATCTGAGATGAAGTCGTTTGAGGAGGAGTCGTATGAAGTGAAGACATTTGAAAAGGAGTCATCTAGAGGGTACATGTCTGAAGGCTACTCGTCTAGAGGCTACACGTCTAAGGCATACCTATATATAACCTACCCATATAGCAAGTACACATTCATAAGCTACCCATCTAAGGCATACACATCTGGAAGTTACACATCAGAGGAAGTTAGACGTCTGGAAAGATACCCACCTGAGTAACCTACACCACTTACAAGGTACCCATTTGAGGAACCTACACATCTAGTAGGTTACCCACTTGAGATGTCTATATATACCTGTTTAGACCTGTGTGCAACCCATATGATATGTCTACCTGTGTGCAACACATATGATATGTCTACCTGTGTGCAACCCTTTTGAGACATCTTCCCATCTGAGATGTCTAACCTATTATCCTAGATGTCTACTGTCCAAACATCTACCCTATCGTCCTAGACGTCTACTATCCAAACGTCAATCCTATCATCTTATACGTCTACTATAAAACATCTACCATGTCGTCCTAGACGTCTAACTTGTCATCCTAGATGTCTAGTATCCAAACGTCTAACCGTCATCCTAAACATCTATTATCCATATGTCTAACCTATTGTCCTAGACATCTAATGTCCAAACGTCTACCCTGTTGCTGTAGATATCTATTGTCTGGATGTTTACTCCATTTTCCTAGACATCTACTTATCCAACCTGTCTAGACCGTACATGTAGACTGGAAACCCATATAAGTTTATACCCATCAAGCTTCTCAATATGTCTAGCCTAATCCATCAGAGACTCAGCCGTCAAGGATTTTCATCATGGATATTATCATTAGAGATGTTTTCATTTGAGGCAGTGCAGTTGTAGTAGTTTTCAGAAGTACAATATGACAAGGGAGATGTCTATCAAAGGTTGATAAGAAGTCAGTTGGATCAAGAAAGCAGTGAATTAGAGTTGAGAGGAAGTAGTTTCAATTGGTTGAGTGAAAGCTTCCACATGGTCGACGAGGAGAAAAATTTCATTCAGACAGTAATGGTTTCATTAAGAACTTACTTGTTCAACATGCCAAACAAGATTTTATTCTATCCAAACATGAGTTCCAAAGCTTGTTTTTCTTTCCTTTATGAGACAAAGGAATGTGCAAGTAGGTTGATGGAAATTTTTTAATTTTAAACCCTAGAATATTCACAATAATATATTGTAAAAGTATTAACAATAATTTGTTGTAAATCTAGCATAGTGTTAGTGGAAAAAATATTGGATTTTGTAGTATTAGCCAACTATCCAGTATCCTCCTCATATCATGATAATATTGATTTAAACTCCATGTCTTCACTAACTAAGGTATGACCCAAAATAATATTATCATAAACAAATTAGAGATGAGATTAGAAGGGACAATTTGTTGCAACTTGACTACCTTTAATTTTTCTTCCATTTTTACCTTTGAGAAATCTCTCCCTAATGCCTCCACAAGATTAATAAATAGATAAGGAGATAGTAGGTCACCATGAAAAATTTCACGGAATGACTTAAAGTATCAAGCATGGGAACCATTGATCAAACTCAAATATTTTGGAGTGTTTTAACAATATCTAATCCATTCATACCAATCGTGATAAAAACGTGTCAAAAAACTAACTTATTGAGAGTATCATGTGCAAAATTTGACAAAACCTTTTCATATCGTTCGTTTGTGTCTAATTTCATAATCATACCTATTTTTCATGGAATAAATAGAATTTATGGCCTCCTATGAAATGATTACACCATCAAGAATTTGTTTACCACAAACAAAACCACCAAATGCTTTTCAACCTATTTTCCTTAATTTATGAAATGATCCTATAAATCATATTACAAAGGTTTATTGGAGAATAACTATCAAAAAAATTCTCACCTTTCTTGGTAACCAATGTAATAAAGGTCGCATTGATATCACTTATTGTGGCCTTCTTTTTTTGAGCCTCTTCAACTACAACCAACATATCATTCTAGAGTTAAATTATTTTTTATGTAATGAAAAGAAAAAATTATATTTTGTTGTAGCATCAAATTTTTGTTATTTCTATCTCCTTCCTTGAGCCATTTCTCCCTAAATTTTTGGAACAATGACTCCTTTATCAATGCATTATGATAATCAGAAAGTAATTGTATTGCTTGCAACTAAGAATCTTGGTCCATTTCATTGATTTTTAATTCTCTTGTAAATTTTTGAGTTTGGATTCAACTTCCTTCTTTTCTTTAAAAATGTTACCAAATGATTTGACATTATAAATATTTATTTTTCCCTTTATATATTTCATATTTTGAACAAACATGTGCATACATGATCCTTTAAAATTTCCTTCATCTCACTTTAACATAACCATTAGAAGAAATTAATGTCTTAGAGCCACATAGATTGGAAGCAAAATGGCTTTGGATGATCATTATTAAGTAAATCACAAGACAAAATAATGTGTTTGTGATCTAACCCTGCTCATAATAAAATATTGGAAGGGATTGTATACTTTGTTTACAATGATATGTTGGATAACAAAAATCTATCCAACCTTTATGCAATATGAGTTTACCCAATGCGTCTATTATCCCATGTATATTAAAAAATTGAAGGAATAGCATCCTAAAGACCATTTAAATTGATAAATGAAGCAAAACCTTGTATTAGTTTAGACCATCTAAGAATATCACCATTCATTTTTGAAGGAGATAGAATTGTGTTGATGTCACCCTCAAGAACCCATGGATCACAATTATGAATCGTCATTGTGTTTGACAAAAATATGTTAAGGTCCTACCAAAATATTTCATGAGGAGTAACTATAGTTGGAGGATATACATTTATAGCATCAAATTTGATGTTTTCCTCTCTCCCACAAAATATTATAGCAAGCCAATTACTTTTTGCTTCTAGGAATTGTCCATCCCATTTGTGATTGTCCCATATTGTCACAATACCCCTGGAAGCTCCTATAGATGAAACTGTTAGACAATCCTCAATATTTCAAATATTTTTGAAAGCATCTTTACATTTCTCATAACTTAATTTTGTCTCTTGTATTCAAATAACTTAGGACTATAACAACCTATTAATTTCTTAATATATCATTTTCATCATTGCATTTTATTTTAATTAGTGGGCTTAGCCACACTTCTTGTTAACGCCTATGATATTTTTTTGCCTCCCAGATAGATATCCCTTTGAGTTTCTTTTTCTCTTTCTTGTAAACCCTAAAGTACAAGGATGATCCTCCATAGTAGTTATTTTTTTATGTTGTCCTAAACCCTACATTTTGATGGATATCCTACATATGTATTTCTTAATATGTTGCTCTTGTGCAATGGATACACTTTGTACTAATTTCACTTTTATTTCAAGGTGAGTATCTTATGCTACTTGAGGAAAATAAAGGTTATTTACTCATATTAATCTTGACTTCCTTCGCCTCGTTTGCTTTAAAATTTGTCTCCCCATATTCCTTCACACTTTTAGATCTTGAATTTAAACTTGCATGTTGTACTTCCTCAATATTTGTATCAATGTTTCTTCTAATATTTGATTTGAGTGAACTATAATGGCCTTTGTCATTTGATGATGCAGAGGGGCTTTTTTTGCTACTTTATTTGGAGAGGAAAATCATTGATTTGACCTAACTTCTAGTATGATAAGATCTCCTTGCTTTATATTGAAGTTTGTTTCATGTCCAAAAAAATTATTTTTCTAGGATTTTCACTTTGCAATCTCTTGCCATATGTTTGGTCTTATAAAAATTACAACATTGAAAAGTAATGTTTTCATAATCCACTTGTTGATTACATTCTCTTTATTCCTATTTGATCCTAATGGATTGCAGTAAAGGTTTTATAATATCCTACCCAGGTATTGTAGGTGAGTTGGAGAGGAGAGGGCAATCCTCCAAGGGAGGTCCTAGGTTCAAATCTCCACCCTACCAAAAAGTTGAATTGGGTATCCAAAATCCAATTGATAATGTTGGTGCGGGCAGGACTAGGTGCGACTCCGGGTGACTTTGACGGTATAGAACCCCCTGTTCGTGGTCTATCAGACGAAGGTGGCCCCGCAAGGGGTTTTTCGCTTTAAAAAAAAAAAAAAAAAAAAGGGTTTTATAATATCCATGGCAACACATATTCAATTTTATACAACCCACATTATCTCCTCAGTAGTTGGTCTCTTCTAGATGAAAACCCCTAGAGTATTCTCAATATTCTTCAAAACCTCCTTATTAATAATTTGGTAAGGAAGTCCAAGGAGCCTAATGCAAATTGAAAGCCTTTTAAAAATTTTGATCTCCACATATTTCTTCCTCCATGCTCTTAAATATGATGCACCTTTTCCCCTAAACCAAGGGAAATCATCCATGAATTTATCATTTATTTCCAAATTGAATAAAATTATGAGGAAAAATACTTTCAAAAGAAACATCATGGAGTAATTTAAATTCAATTCTTGCTTCCACTTGATCCAATTTTGAATCTCCAAATAACTTGGCCAGTATCCATGGAACTTACATATTAATCCTTTGCTTTTAAGAACCATTATATCATGCTCAATCATCTCATCCATGATAATCACTTCTAGTATAGTATTTGCCACCTAGATAAATTTTTCCATAGATATTCTCTTCTTCTTATCCCTAACTAGGGAATTTATACTCCAACAACTAAGGCATCCTTACTTCTAGTAAGGACTCTAAAAATGACTTTTTTTATCATTTTACCTAGATTTTCTTCACAATAATCCTTTAGTTTTTTATTTTCTCCTAAAATCTAGAACAAGAAGTGATGCTTTCTCCTTGCTCACACTTTGCTTTGTACTCACACACAATACTTGTTTACTTTCTAAAATAAGAAAAATGTGAAGCTAACTTCTGGCTCATACTGATAAGGTAGGACTTGAACTTAAGATATTTTCACAATATGCTCCAAGTGTTGTACTTTTAATTTGCCAACCCTCTTTAAGTCAATCAATGGTCCATATGATAATTTAGAAAAATCTTAACAAAAATAATAGATAATACAAGTATTTTTCACTCCAATGTTTAGAATCATTTTGTGCTAAAATTTTATAAAGGTATTCTTCACATCCTAATTCATCTTCAATATAAATTTTAGATTAAAATTACTCAAATATATGGAACTAAATAAATTTGAATTGAATTATTGATTGTGTTTCACCAATAGATTCTTCATATAACAAAACAATTGAATGATTTAAAATAGAGATGAAATTAAACGAAGAGGAATATATGTAATATCAAGTGAAGAATCATTCATGCGAGCTCCAAAATTGTGAAATGTCTGTTTCTAGTATTTTTTGTAATTAACTGAATAAAGACAATGAGCTAAATTTGAATTCTAGCATCTTGACATATTTGCACCTACAAAATTTCATGTTGAAATTTAGAGGGGTGAAGAAATGAGTAGATTGACAAGATTCAACACCCATTCTCAAAGCCACATGATGAGTGTCATTTATCTTTCACTTTAATCTTATCAATCCAAGGCAGCATCCTAAGGTTGTATGCATTAGAGGTCTAAGAATTACACTTTCTAGATTCCCCTTACAAAAACAAAGAATTAAAACATCTTTGCAACATACATTTAATAAAAATACAATTAAATCCATGCTTTGCTTATAAATAAAATGTTGTAACTGAATTTTAATCTATGCAACAAATGAAATTAAATAGTAAATCCTCACTAATATGAAAGTAATTAAATGTTATTAAATTATAACACATTCCATAATTGAAACAAAACAAAACTGAGCAAAATTTATAATGTAATAAAAGCAATTGAAATAGAATTAGCTTGCATGAAATAGAATTTAAGTGAAATACACATTTGTTGTAAAGTAAAGTTGTGACATAAAATACAGCTTAACCAAAATAGAATTCAAAATAGAAATAATTTAACTATCACATTTAATTAAAAATTACCTTGTTTACTAAAATGAAAGACAAAAATAAAATAGTAAATGAAAACCTACAACTACGATTAAAATCCCTTTTGTTGCTCTAGCATAGTAGGCCCTTGCTTTGAGGTCCAACATGAGGTAAAACAATTCAATAGCAGAAATTAGTCTATACAGTCAAAGTAATACATAAAATAGGATAGTGTTTTTATTCAACAAACTAAAATTCAATTTCTCAATCACATCTTCCAACCTCTTGCTCTTTTGGCATTCATCATTATCTATAGAAATATTAATTAACTATGTAACTTATTCTCAGGTTTTCTGTTTGTTAACAAATCTAACTAAGGTTTATCTGTAAGCTTATTAACATGGTCATGTGCATTTTAATATTCCAATAGACTATACCAGCAAATCTAATTGGGCATGCTCCATAGGCATGTATCCATACAATTAAAGACAAATCATCCTTTCGCTACATTCTCCTCGCCAATTGGTTACAATAGTCTTGAATATATTTTTCTCCATCCTGGTTGTGCTTGTCTTGTTTCTCGTGGTGTGTGCAACTACTCTAGTGCTACGAGGAATCAACAATTCATGTACTTTGCTTGGTCAATGTCCTCAACATTATGTATGATCAGCAAAGTAGATCTCGACTAAACTTGGTCAACATCCTAATGATCTATGTGGTCAACATTTTGAGTGTTGTGTACACTAAGTAGCTTGGTTGTTGCTTTTCCATTATACTCTATGCACAGTCATTTCAAAGCAAACCCAACATCTAGTTATTCTAGCACACAAATTATTTTGGTGCTCAAATTTCTCTAGTGCATAACTAGCGCTCGGATTACTCAGTGCACAGGCATTTTGATGCACAGATAATCTCGTACACAAGTAGTCTAATGCATAAGACCTTTGGTGTATAAATACTCTAGATCATTTAGCTTCTCTAGAGCACTCATTTAGCAGATATTTTCTAATCTTTAGGGTGTTCCAAAACTAGTTTCTCAATCATGAAACCCTATAGATTTATTAACAGACTAATCTATTCATTTAATAGAAATCAAACATGTAATTAGTTCCTTAAGAATGCACAAAACCATTTCAAATAGTTAGATAAAATATTTTTATTCATTACATTCATCATTAATATCAACATAAATTACAAATTAATCCATAGCATAATTTATATTAATCATATAAAAATGAGCAAAAAAGTATTTAGTTGTTGATAATGAGGCAATTTTATAGCCACATCACTTCTCCCCACTTATTCTAATACAGTTACTCATGCATTTATTTCAGCTAAGTTCATATTCATATCCAACTCCTTATCTATATCGAACCAAAACTTCTCTACTTAGGAGTGATATCCTTTATCTTTCATGACTTGTAGAAACCATTGCCTGAATTGAGATTCATTTTGTGGATGAGTATGCTCATATGGTGGAACAAGGGTCAATATGGGGGAAGACCAAAATTTTAGACCTATCCTCTCATTCTTAAGCAATAAGATCATCTTGATTACTACAATAGCCTTCTTGTGGGACCATATTAAATTTATAGGTAAAATTGGCTCTTGTTTCTTCAATCTAACAGGTATTTCATCCCATATTTGCTTGCATGCAACTCTAGCCTTGTCCAAACATTCCTTTCAAAATTCTTTGAAATCTCTTTGTAACCAAAAGAACTAAACACAAACGAAGATACAATACAGAAAAGAGAGATTGCCATAAATGAATCTTTATATTGATATTTGATACAATTTTACAAAGATTATGAATTACCCCAAATGTTTTGGGGGTAATGTAACAATGTTTTATCTGCCTCTCTTCTAAAACATAATGATTTTGATAGGAAAGGGGTCTTCCAAATCTTTAATGAGCTTGTGTGTTCACAGCTTCAATGGGTGAGTGGGCTTTGGTATCCAATGTAGGGACCACTCCAGCATCAATAGCTCTTCAAATACCTCTCCTACACACATGGAAATAAAAAAATGGTTAATATCACCTATATAAATGACTACAAATAATGCAAATGAAAACCCTTGAAAGGAATGCTTGCAAGAAACATAGAAATACTAATTAAAAATGCCTTGCTAACTAATTAATAAATTGTTGATCTCTGTTTCTCAAAATGGCCTACAAACTGGTGGAGATAATCTAGGGGATGTCAGGAACCTACCCTCAAAATTTTAGCTTGATTCGAGTCCGGATGAGGTAGATATGGCTAAAAAAAGTTTGGTAGTTTTTGTAGAACCACGAGCCCGCGGTTGTGATTGTGTAACCGTGAGATTGCGGTTGTGATTGTGTAACCGCAGGTATATGATTTAGAAACTGTGGGACTACGGTTGTGATTGTGTAACTGTGGATGCACGGTTGTGCAGAGATGGTAGAAACCCTTGAAAACTCATATTCGAGACCTCGATGGCTCGAACTCCACGATCATTGACGATTCCCTGCAGTGATTTTGATAGCGTAATGACGCATTTTCCAGCCTCTCCTACTTGATGGAATGGTGTTGCTTTTATAGTAAATTTTGGGTTTTTGAGGGAAATGAGAGGTGGCAAGCCAGGGCTACCAAGTGGCAATCCTGGGCTGCCAAATGGAGGGGGCAGTTAGAGTGAGTCACCCAAGGTGTCTCACTTAACTAGGGTGATGAGGATGCAAGTGGAGTGAGGTGTAAGGTTTGTCCCATGTGAAGGGACAAAGGGGACAAGGGTGTATGATATGTGGTAAGGTGGGGTAGTGATATGGCTAGGAAACATGTCTAATGGGTAGGCAGGGTATCCTAGGGGGATTTTCCAGATTTATTAAAATCTGGAAAATAGGATAATGTGCAGGAATTTTATGCCTAAGTTTAGACTTAGGCATATATTATTATGTATAATTGTGGTGTGCAATGTGGTTGAAGTGTGCATGAATTAATATACCTAAGTTTAGATCTAGGCATATATTTTATCATGCAAAATTATGCGATGAATTGTAAATACCTAGATTTTGGTGTCTACAGATGCCCCTTTTTGTATCATGTTGCATGAAATACAATGCGGTGCAAAAATAAATGACACCTGTCTTTATTGGATGAATGGACTCAAATCTTCTCAACGCGCAAGAATGAATAACTTTTGAAAATTTTGATTTGTTTGCTTACCCCCTCAATTGGTGAATGGGTAAAGGATGAAACCCATGAGCCAATTGACCAAATGTGGATGAAGAAGGTGGTGGATGATTTCATGGGGTGAATTGTGTATGCAAATGTATGACATTTTGATCAATTTGATGCTCCAAGTTTGGTATTATTTGTGTTCTTACAAATTTACCTTTGGTTTAGTTGATGTGAAAAATATGTGGTAAAATATTTGACCGCATTTAGAGTTCTTGTTCCACTATGACTTTAGCAATTCCTTCCAAATGATGGGTTCAAGGAACCAGTCATTCGAGAATTTAATACTCAAGTGATTTCTGATTATTACCAAATTGTGTTTGGTTGTTTATCGCTTTTGACCCAACGGAAGGGGTTGAAGGATAACCTTGTGCAAATCTGTTTTGGACACATCTAAGCTCCAATATTTAGGGACCTAATTGATTTAATGCCATAGTGATTTGATGTTGAATGTTTGAATGAGTTTCCTTATGGTGAACTACCCATCTGACCGGATTGCATGGATTGCTAATCGCTACAACCGCCAGGTTTATAGGGTAATCCACTAATACAAGGTTCACTATATGATGTGATGATGATGATGATGATGATTTTTTGTGGAAATGCATGATGTGATTTATATAAATATTGTAAATAAATATCAAGTTGGATACCCCAAGTTTGAGGTGGAATTATGTTGTCGTAAATTTACCTTTTGGTTTGATTGACATGCAATATGATGAAGTAAAGGAACCAATCACCCTAGGAGCTCGTTGTCCTAGTGATTGTTAGTAATTCCTTAATGCAAATGATGAAGTATAAGTTTTCCATTTTTTGTAACCCCACGGAATAGGCATCAATGACAACCTTGGACAAATCTGCTTGAATGCAAGTCACTCAAAAATTGAAGGATCAACTTGATTTGATTTCAAACGTGATGATATGAAATGATTTTGAATAAGTTTCCTTATGGTAATTTATTCATCCTACCAGATTGCATTGACAACCAATCGCTACAACCGCCAGGTGTCTAGAGTAAATCACTAGGTAGAAGGTTCACTTGAGATGATGATGATATGAGATGATTATTTGGAGGGTTTTACAATGTTTTTGTAGCCATTTACATTTGAATAGGAGTTGTGTAAGATGATCACAAATAAAAGTCAATTTGTGTTTCCCCAATCATGGAAAATATGTTCATTTTTAATGAGCGTAAACTGCATGATTAAGTGTTTGGGTGTTGACTTTGATTATGAAACTGAATTTGTTGATTTTGTCTTTCCCTTCAAGCGATGATTTGATGGATAAGATATAAAATGATTAAAGCAATGAAACAAATGATAATGGTTGGAATGAAATAAATATTTTTGTTTTTGTTTCAACTATGATTTTTACCTTTGTTGATAATTGTGCACTTCTATCCCTTGGAGCAGTCCAGTCGTATGCCTTTCTTAGGGAATTGAGATGATAACAATTTAGTTTTTGCATGAGGTGAATCACTTTTCAAGGGCCTTATGGTAATTTACCCATCCTATCGGATTGCATGGATTGCTAGTCGCTGCAACCGCTAAGTATATAGGATAAGTTACTATATACGAGGATCACTTGAGGCTAAGTGGAAGAATGAAATGTACACCTCTATCCCTTGGAGCAGTCTAGCCTCATGGCTTTCTTAGGGAGTTGAGATGATAACACTTCTATTCTTTCAAGAGCTTGTTGAATTTGTTTTTGACCAAAGGAATTGAGATATCTTTGGAGTTTTTCTTTGTTTTTTTTTTGTTTGTTCTTTTTTTTTTAGAATGCATGATTGTTGTGTGTGTGTGTGTTTTTTTTTGTAAGACAAAATATGTATGGAAATTTTTTTGATGTTTTATGTTTTTGTATGACAAAAGTGCATGGAAATGTTTTTGGTGTTTTATGTTTTATATGACAAAAGATTCATGGCAATGTTTTTGTTGTGGTTTTGTAAGACAAAAAATGAATGGAAATGTTTTTGGTGTTTGATGTTTTTGAAATGGAAAGAAAGCACAAGATGTTTTTTTTTTATGTTTTAATGATTGTTTATTTTATTTTATTTTATTTTATTGACCAAAGGAATTTGAGTACCTTTGGAGCATTTTGGATTGATTTGACCAAAGGATTTGATTCCATTGGAGATTTTTGAATTTGATTATTTGAAATGTTAATGTTTAATGTGATTGTTGGGATAGGTGTGAGACCTTGAGTCCCCCCAAGTTGTTTGATTGATTGTTTGATGTGATTGATGGGGAAGGTGTGAGACCTTGAACTCTCCCAAGTTGTTTTGTTATTGTTTATGCAAATTTTTAATGATTGATTGTTCAAATCATTATAATTGTTTTTGTATACATGTTATGAAATGAATATGTTATGAATGAATGCAAATGAATGAAGGGTGTTGCTTTATTAATCATTGTTCAAAGATATTTTTGAATCATTTGAATGAATTGTGTTGCTTTATTGATTGTTGTTCAAAGAGATTTTGAATCATTTGAATGAATGGTGTTGCTTTATTTATCTATGTTCAAAGAGATTTTGAACCATTTGAATGAATGGTGTTGCTTTATTGATCGTTGTTCAAAGAGATTTTGAACCATTTGAATGAATGGTGTTGCTTTATTGATCGTTGTTCAAAGAGATTTTGAACCATTTGAATGAATGGTGTTGCTTTATTTATCTATGTTCAAAGAGATTTTTAAATCATTTGAATGAATAGTGTTGCTTTTTTATCGTTGTTCTATTTTTTTTTTTTCTTTGTTGTTTTTTTTGTATTGTTTTTGTAAATTTAAATTTGAGACCATTATTGCGATTTTGTAAAATGGATTAAATGAAATGAGATGTGCAATGAATATAGGTGATGTTTTTATGAGACTCAAACATTCTAGATTTTTTTTATCAATGTTTGTATACTAACTTTTCAAGACTTTTTGACAAGGTATGAATCTTGCTATGATGACCAAGGTACATCATATCCCTGTGTGTGCAAGTGAGTTCATTCTTGTGAGATGCATAAGGATACCACCAGTGCCAGGCAAGATCTCAATCAAACCTGTATTGAGGATCACCAAATGAATGCCACCATCCTAGGTTTTGTACTAAGTATGACTAGACCACTAGGCAATCTAGGTTACTAAAGCTAGCTCATCCACATGCAAATATTGGTCTGCACACACACCAAATCCAATGTGACATACATATCATCATGCGTAAGGATACCGCCAATGCCAAGTAGGCTATCAACCAAACCTGTATTGAGGATCACCTTATGGTATTCCAAATGTAGAGAGTTCGAGGGATTCAAGTTCGACTCCCTTATTTTAATCAATTTTATTAGGATACTTGCTCTCATATATAGTGATAAAAATCATTGTTTATTTTTCTCTTCTTTTTTTTAGTGACAATAATCACTATTTATTTTGAGTTTTTTTTTCTTGAGCAAGTGATTTGAATTTTGAGTGATGGGGATCACTATTTCTTATGCTTTTTGATGTGTGTACTTTGTGGGTTTTAATGTCTAACTTTGGAGTTTGTACTTTGACTTTTACAATTTTTTTATGTTTGCAACTTTTTGAGAATTTGGGATTTCTGATAGTGGTGAAAACCACTGTTTATTTTGGGGAATTGGGTAGGGAATATTTTTGTCCTTTTGCCAACTCTTAATATTCTTGAACCATTCGCATGGGGGGATGAGCAGGATGACATTTTTGCTTAAGGTAACCTAGACCACTTCATGAATTTCATCTGTCTTTGTGCAAAACTTGGATTGTTAATGTTAAAATATGTTTGGGATATGATGTACACAAGGCATAATTTAATCAAGACTCTACCTCCTAAAAATCAAGATAGTTTTCTACGAAACCTGAAGAGAAGCTAGAAATGGTTGAGTGACCAAAATCCCTAATGACATTCTACAACAAATGATTAGGTGAAGCGGTGGACACAAATATGGAATGTAAAAAAAAGTGGGTCAAAATGATAAGTATAACATTGAACTATGATTATTTTCACTACATTTATTTTGAACAATAAGTGGTGTACCATCATGGTGCTAGACACGTATGAGCAACTCTAAAAATTTAAAGTGCTAATGATGATTATGTCTAAATGCAAGCCATGATAGAATGCAATGGGGTGCAATGTGATTTGATGCAATTTTTTTGGATTTTTGATATTTTGATAATGTTTTTGAATTTTTGATTGATTTATATGTATTAAAAATGCAATGCGGTGCAATGTTTTTGTATTTTGATGTTTTGATGATTTTTAAAATGCAATGCGATGTGATGTTTTTGTATTTTGATGTTTTGGTGATTTTTGAAATGCAATGCGATGCAATGTTTTTTGTATTTTTATATATGTATGTACATGTGACCAACGGGATTATTTGGGGCCATTGGGGAATTTGGGAGGGACCAAAGGGCTTATGGATACCTTTGGGACTTTTTGGTTGACCTAGATAGTTTTTGATCTTCTAGGAGCGTTTTAGGTTGACCAAGTGGGATGTAGGCACCCTTGGAGCATTTTGAAGTGAAATTTTACCAAAGGGGTTAGGTTCCTTTGGGGCCTTTTTGAATTGACCAAAGGGGTGTTTCCCTTGGAGCATTTTGAAATGAAATTTGACCAAAGGGGTTAAGTTCCTTTGGGGATTTTTTGATTGATTTGACCAAAGGGGTGTGGTTCTTTTGGAACCTTTTTATTTGATTTGACCAAAGGGATTTGGTTCCTTTGGAGCCTTTTGATTTGATTTGACCAAAGGGGTTTTGTTCCTTTGGAGCCTTTTGATTTGATTTGACCAAAAGGGTTTGGGTTCCTTTGGAGCCTTTTGATTTGATTTGACCAAAGATATTTGGTTCCTTTGGAGCCTTTTGATTTGATTTGACCAAAGGGATTTGGTTCCTTTGGAGCCTTTTGATTTGATTTGACCAAAGGGATTTGGTTCCTTTAGAACCTTTTGATTTGATTTGACCAAAGAGGTTTTGTTCCTTTGAATCCTTTTGATTTTATTTGACCAAAGGTATTTGGTTCCTTTGGAGCATTTTGATTTGAATTGACCAAAGGGGTTTTATTCCTTTGGAGTGTTTTGATTTGATTTTTTTTTTTGCATTTTGAATTTTGATATGAATGTGGAAGGTGGTTCAGGTGAAATGAGGTGGCGAATGTGAAGGTATGTGTGTGAAAATATGGTGGAAATACAAATGAATAACACACAAATCAAATAAACTTGTCTTCTAAGTTTTTTTTCAAATTTTGTTTTCGATATTGGAATTTTTTTTTTTTTTTTTTAGGTGTTGTACCTTAATCATCACCAATTTTTTTTGTGTTTGGTGAGCATGGGGAGGGTGTGATGCCTTGAGTATCCCCACAATATTTTGTGCTTGGTGAGCTTGGGGAAGGTGTGGTGCCTTGAGTATTCCCACAATGGTTTGTGTTTGGTGAGCGTGGGGAAGGTATGATGCCTTGAGTATCCCCACAATGGTTCTTGTTGACTACCAAGATTTTTATCGAATGCGATGAGTGGACTTTCACTAGAAAAGACTCCCTTGTCGATAAGATCTTGGACCACATTTTTAAAGGCTTTGCAATCATTGATATCATGGCCCACTTGTCGATGATAGAGATAATAACGGTATTCCCTATACAATCTAGGTTTATGTATTTTGGTATCTGCAGGACGTATGTCAGGTAAAATGATTGTTTTTGCATCCTACAACTTTTGAAAGATGATTGACAAGGGCTCAAATAGAGGGGTCCAAGTATAGAGCTGATGATTTGAGCGATATTGGCCATGTGGACGAGGTTGATGAGGTTTTTGAGGTGGGTGAGGTTGATGATGTTGTTGAGGTGGGTGATTTTGATGAATTTGTTGATGACTTGATTGTATCTCAATGCTTGTGAGACGATTCAAGATTTATTGTAAAATAAGAATAATGCATTGGTGAAATGGTTGTTGTTGATGAGGAGAAGGTGGAATGATGGTGTGTTGTGTTGATGAAGAACCATACATGTGATTAATTGGATGTGTGGGTATGGTTATATTTGGGGGGCACAACACCTAATATGGATCTTGGGTGAAGAAGGTAGGGGGTTGATGGGATGTTCATGGCGGGTAAGTGGAAAATTGCATTGCTACTGAAGGAGGGGGTTATAGACCATAGTGCTTATGGGTGTTATGGATGGAATGGACACAGGAATTTGTGAAACAACACTAATGTGTGCTTCGTAAAGGGGGTTTGTGCAAATGACTTATTGATTTGGTATGATGATGGGAGTTTTATTAGATGATGATGGATGGGTATGGGCTATGGTGATAGCAATGTGCTCAAAAAGTGGATTTACAAAGGCTTAGCTAGACTGTTGTGGGTGTGGGAAGGTGACTTCCTGATGGAATGATGGGATGGTATGGGGTGGAATGGTAAGCGATGGTAGCAATAGAAAAACCCTTCTAGCTGCACTCAGGTACATCCTAACTGCATCCATGTCTACAAGTGTGACACGATCATCAATTATGGTAGGTGGTTCACTCTTAGGAGTCTCGATAATAGCAGTGTGAGTAGACCTATGCATAATATCTATGTCTAAAATGGTGGCACCATTAGAGGGTCCTACATTTAGGATTTGGTACATAGTGGAGGGCATGTTGACTTGCCCTAGCACTGAAATGTTAGGGACCTCACTAGACTGGGTTGCCATGGGGGAGGACCATTGCTTGTTTGACTACGAATTACTACCATATGCTAATATGCAATCTATGTGAATGAAAAAGAAAGTACAATGCAATACAAAATGCCAAGCAAATAAACATACAAAGTGTTTGACCCTATTTTTCACTAAGTTTTTGGATTTGCATCACGATGTGTTTTTGTGTGTGTTTTTTTTTGGGGGGGGTTGGTGATGAAATCCAACCTGACCAATGTTTTGATGATACATGTGTGTGTGAAAGTTTTGTTTTCTACTGTGTGATGCAAATATAACATGCAATTCTATTTTTATGCCTACTGCAAAAAAATGAGGGAAACAAAGAATAGCAGACAGAATAAGATCAGGGGCAAAAATTGCAACTTGAGGTAAGATTCGACCAAATTCTGTTTAACAATGCTAACCGCGGGTGGGCGATTAGTTTTGGTAAAAAATAGGTACGCGATTTGCCAACCACACGTGCGCATTTAGGAGATCCCAATCGCGGGTGCACGGGTCCTTTCTGTCAATAAAACAAAGCCGAATACAAGCCCAAACCCCAAAAAAGAAATACCTGAGTTATTTCTAACGTGGTACATGCAATATGATTATTCCCTACTGTGAATATGCAGATCCTTGTTTATTTCACTTTGTTATTATGTTTATGAATGCCAGATTTAAGTAGATTTTTCTATCCTAAGACCTAAATGCAAGCATTGACATATAGAACTGAAACCCTTAATCTATTTAAATGCTACCTAAAACCAAAACTGAAGGAAAAAATAAAAATATGAAACAGGGTACAAACCTATGTTCCTTTTGATGTTCCTTCCAAATTTCAACTGTCGATTCGTGTTTCCACAAATAGCAACCGTGGATGTGCGTTTCCTCAAGAGGTAAACTGTGGATGCGCGATTCCACAATAATAGGTTAAACAATTCAAAATGAAATTCTCCTGTGTTTCGAATTCCTGAAACTTGTGCACACAAACAGAGATCAGTAAAATTAAAAAGAAGCAAGGCAAAAAAAATTGAACCCTTGGGAGGTCCCACCGTGATTGCCATTTTTGTAACCAAAAGAACTAAACACAAACAAAGATACAATATAGAAAAGAGAGATTGCCACAAATGAATCTTTATATTGATATTTGATACAATTTTACAAAGATTTTGAATTACCCCAAATGTGTTGGGGAAAATGTAGCAATGCTTTATCTGCCTCTCTTCTGAAATACAATGATTTTGATAGGAAAGGGGTCTTCCAAATCTTTAATGAGCTTGTGTGTTCTCCATTCCTCAGCTACAACTTCAAGGGGTGAGTGGGCTTTGGTATCCAATGTAGGGACCACTCCAGCTTCAATAGCTCTTCAAATACCTATATCCTACACACATGGAAATCAAAAAAGGGTTAATAGCACTTGTATAAATGACTACAAACAATGCAAATGAAAACCCTTGAAAGGAATGCTTGCAAGAAACATAGAAATACTAATTAAAAATGCCTTGCTAACAAATTAATAACTTACTAATCTCTACTACTCCAAATATCTTAAAAATTGGTGGATATGTTCTAGGGGATGTCAGGAACCTACCCTCAAAATTTTAGCTCGATACGAGTCTAGATGAGGGAGATATGACCAAATTAAGTTTGGTAGTTTCTGTAGAACTGCGGGCCCGCGATTGTGACTGTGTAACCGCGGGTGTGTGGTTTAGAAACCGTGATATTGTTGTTGTGATTGTATAACCATAGGTATGTGGTTTAGACATCGTGGTACTATGATTGTGATTGTGTAACCGTGGATGTGCGTTTGTGCAGATATGGTAGAAACCCTTGAAAACTCAGATTCGGGACCTCGATGCCTCGAACTCCATGATTGTTGACGATTCCCTACAGTAATTTTGATAGCGTAACGATGTATTTTCCAGCCTCCCTTGCTTGATGGAATGGTGTTTCTTTTACAGGTAATTTTATATTTTGGAGGGAAATGAGAAGTGGCGAGCCAGGGCTGCCAAGTGGCAATCTGGGGCTGCCAAATGGAGGAGGCAGTTAGAGTGAGTCACCCAGGGTGTCTCACTTAACTAGGGTGATGTGGGTGTAAGTGGAGTGAGGTGTAAGAGTTGTCCCATGTGAAGGTACAAAGGGGAAAAGGGTGTATGAGATGTGGCAAGGTGGGGTAGTGAGGTGGTTAGGACACATGTCTAATTGGTAGGTAGGGTATCCTAGGGGGATTTTCTAGATTTATTAAAATCTAGAAAATAGGATAATGTGCAGGATTTTTATGCCTAAGTTTAGACTTAGGCATATATTATTATGTATAATTATGGTGTGCAATGTGGGTAAAGTGTACATGAATTAATATACCTAAGTTTAGACATAGGTATATATTTATCATGCAGAATTATACGGTGAATTGTAAATGCCTATATTTTGGTGTCTACACTCTTAAAAAAAAATTCATTTGACAATAGTATTGACTCAGGATAACTTCATTTCCTATAAAAGCATAGTGAGTGCTAATAAGAACTTTAGGATTGGGTTGTTCATTTTGCAACATTAGGCCAAGTTCCACTTCATTGGCCATATATTGTCTCATTCTATATTTAAATGAATCTAATTGTAAAGAGTGGAGGAAAAAGCCCTTAATTGCACATCCACAATATAAATATGGAGAAGGAATTGTACGTCCTCATCGAGCACATACTTATGCAAATAAAATTCTAACAATTATTTTTTTGCTCTATAGAACTATGCAGGAAATATTCAATACAATTTTCAACTAGATCTAATTCATAGGCTAATTTAAAGTTGATTCTTATTACTTGCCATCTATATTCCCTTAAGAATAAACTATAAATCCTAGTTGGTGCTCTGCATTCTACCAGCATTTCTACAATATGGCAAGCATCTCTCAACTTAGTCCTAAGACTAGTAATCTTCTTAGCTTGCTCCCTATTCTTATCTTCTAAAGTCTTGAATATATCCAAGTAATAGCATCTCCTCATCTATCTAGAAACTATTGCATTATGGTTATCAATGGTAGCCATACCTTGAGGAGTGATAGTTATTGGTCTTGGAATTTCTAATGGCTCAATTTGAATCCCCTATTCGACAATGGTTGGCCTGATATCTACTATTTCCATGATGATTTGTTTAATGATTGTTGTTTATTCTTTAAGTTACTTTGGAGCTTCTTGCTATTTTGGCACTCCCACTAGTCTAACTCATCATTTTAACACCAGCTTTGACACATCTTGGTTCGATGCCTATTCTGGTGCATGTTGTTTTGGAACTTATCATTTTGGTGCTTGTTATGGTGTCTCAAATGATCTTGTGAATGTTTTCCCAAATTTCATTGGCTCTTTTCCTTTTCTGCACAAGATTTACTATTCTAGTGCATCAATCCTAAAATCATCTTAAACAACTCTATGGAAAATATTTACAGGGCCAGATGATGTTTGATCCTATTCTTGAATTTCCTACTAATCACCAAGTCCAGCAACTAACTCTAACAAAATGTTATTTTTTCAAACCTAGGATTCGACTCGAAAGGTGCATTCCCATCAGATTTACTTTTTAAATCATTTAGTTCTTACAAAATTTGAGAAATATACCTTTCCTTATCTTGCAACTCCAATTGGACTTTGTATAGCCATTGTTTTTGTGACTTTGATGATTGCTCTAGCATGCACAACCATCAGTCTATCCAAAGTTTTACCCTCCTCTACAATGTCTATTTTGGTTCTTTATCAAAACTTAGAGGCTCCTATTCTACACCACCTTCAACAGTATCCTATGGAGGCTGTAGAGATGATTATCTATCGTGTGTCATGTTCACTTATGGTTAAATTATATTTTTCCATACAACGTATTTTTCGCAGGTTATTGACTTTATCCCTATCATCATACTAGTTCATCACATGATTCCCAACATTGGGGATAGAAAAATATTCACCACTTATGTTTAACCATGATCTACATATCATGAGTCTTTTGTGGTCATCCATAATCGTGTGCCACCACAAGTGGTAAAAACTTGTTCATGCCTCCCAAAAGTAGCCATGTTTTTTGGCATACACGTCCACCACTTATCAATAATTTGACTTGTGTTGGTGCATCAAATCTATGTCTACCACTTGGACCAAGGTTAATTTCGTCATTGCACTGAATGTTTTATATTTTTTATGAAGGGCACCAAATCATTTTAGTGTGTGCAACTTTAATCACTCTAGCACAGCAAAGATAGCATTCTGGAGTAATGAAACTGTGCACTCTGATGTAGATAAATTGTTTGTTCTGGTGCAACCAAGGATGTTTATTCCAATGCAACAAAAGATGCTTCAAATTCCCTTTGAAATACCTTTTTTCCATATTTCTTTGGTATGCCAATGAATTAAACATAATTATGCAATATTAAAGCTAAAAAGTAGTAAAATTAAATAAAATGTATACCTCATTGTTAGAAAGGTCCCATGCACCTTTTGGAAGTATTATTTATTTTGCGCCAAAAATCCTGAAAGTTAAAACATATACATAGATATAATTACCACAAACATTATTATAGTTTTTTTCAAGACAAACACACTAGAAACCGGTTTTCATGTAAGCCCTAATTCAATAGCGTCTCAAAGATATTTTCACCATTAATTTTTTTTTCTTTTTTCTTTTTTATATATGCTCAATAGATACAATCATGTGAAATTTATTTTAGAAGAGGAAACCTCTTCCACAACACAAAATCTAACTATGAAAGGAAATAATGTGAAAACTACTCCTTAGTGAGTGGCTTATGGTACAATCGCAAGCGATGCCACTTCACCACCAATATTTACCCAAAATCATAAATACAAGAAAGTTGTACAACATCATAATCAAAAACTTCTTCAACTTTATAAGGTCCTAGCCATCGAGTCTATAATTTGCCAAGAAAGTCAGCATAGTGGGAATCAAAAAGCAATGCCCAATCTCCTCATTTGTAGATGTTGCTCTTAATGTGACTATCATGACACATTTTTCTTTGTTGTTGAATGATCTTTGTTTGATGAAGTGCCTTCAATCGTAGTTCATCCAATGCATTCAATTGAAGAATCCTCTCTTATTGAAACTAGGACAACTCAATACCTACTTTTAAAGTTGTATGAAGTGTTAATAATTCAAATTCAATAGGAAGAATAGATTTCTAACAATAAACCAATTAGTACAATGTGTTGCTTCTAGTAACATGTTTATCTAATATTTCTTATAAAAAGCCATTGTTTTTGTTAGTATATTTTCTAATTCTCTATTAGTGACTTCTACTTGACCATTTGCTTGGGGGTGACAAGAAGATGAGTTTTTATGTTTGATTTGATAAATTTTAGTAAATGCATGTATTACCTTGGACATTATTTGCAGCCTTTGGTTTGAAACAATAGAGTGAGCAGCACCAAATCACTGAAAATTTTGAGTATATAAGAAATCAACTACCTTTTATTCATGAGCATGTTTAATATCATGTGCTTTAGCCCACTTTGTTACATAATATGTACACATCAAAATGTGTTGTTTCCCTTGAGAAGTTAGGTCAATAGGTCCAATAAAATATAATCTCCACCTTTCAAATGGTTCTAAACCACCTGAGGTTGTAAGGGCATCTCATTTATTATGGTTGGTTTTCCTATTCGTTGCTACAAATCATAATGATGCACATAATTTTTCACATCATGATGACATGATGGCCAATAATATTTGGAACCCAAAACTTTTTAAATGGTGTGCTTTACTAAATAATGTCCTCCTACTAGTTCGTTTTGATATGCATGAAGAATATCATACAACTCATTTTTTCAAACACATCTACATAGAACATGGTGAGGTCCATATTTGAATTGTAGACCATTAATCCATTCAAAAGGTGAACATTGTTTAACCAATTATCATTTCTCTTTGTGGATAAAATAATCTTCCTTATTTTGAAATAATTAGCAATATTAGAAAACTATGGTGATTGTGTTGATATTGCAAATAAATTTTCATTGAAAAAAATCCTTCATCGGCTCTTCTTCACTTGTGATATTTAATCTTGATAAGAAGTTAGCTACCACATTAGGTTTATCTAGATTGTCAACAATAGTAATGTCAAAATCTTGTAGTAGTAATAACCATTGGTTGTGTGTTAAATTCCCTATAGATAAGCATATCTCTCGACTTTACGAGGGGTCATGATTGGGAGGAGACTGCTCAGCCCTATGCATTGATCGTAGGGGTTTCTCACACTAACCAAATCAAAAAATAAATAAATAATTAAGATTAACCATTGTATAATTCGAACACTAACCATAGGTTTGTTCATGAGATACTTTATTTTTGTGTAATCAGTGTGAACAAACACTTGATATCCAGTAATATAGTGGTGAAATTTATTAACATGATACACCATTTCTAATAATTCTTTTTCGATGGTAGTATAGTTTCTTTCAAATCTTGTCAAGTTTTTGCTAATATAATAAATAGCATAATGTTTATCATCCTCTACTTGGCCCAAGGCTGCTCCCACTATAGTATTTGATGCATTGGTTTGGATATAAAATGGAAGTTTCCAATTAAGACCTCATAGCACAAGTGGAGTAGTGAGTTTTTCTTTTAACTTGTCAAATGCAATTTGATATTTCTTTGTCCATTTAAATTCAAAATCTGTAGCCAACAAAGAATACATAAGAGCTGAAATTGTTCTAAATTCTTTGATGAAATGACGAAAAACCAATGTGTCCTAGAAAACTTCTGACATTTGTTTGAGTTTTTGGAGGAGGCAAATTTTTAATGATCTCAATTTTCTTTGGATATACTTGCATTCTTGCAGGTGAGATATGATGTCCAAGTTCATGCCTTCATCCTATTAGCAATTTAGGAATATTATCTTACAAGATCGTAAATTAATCACAATAATGTCATCAATATATAATCATATATCAAATGAAAATTAATCTCACATAAATCACACTTAAAGATTTACTAATAATAAAACTCAAGCATTTCTTAAATCAAAGCTTATTCGAGTTAATTTTACATAGCTTTGTGTCTAATATAAATATATATGAGACATCTGCTTGGTGGTGCAATGGTAAATGCCCTGGGTGCTGGTAGAGGCCGACCCAGGTTCCATTCCCCTTGTCTCCATCCTGTAGATATATGGTATAGTTAGGAATGTCCTATGTGTTGGTAGAGGTCGACAAGGCTCCATTCCTCCTATGCCCAACCTGTTGAAAGTGGCACCTCGAAAGGGGTGTTTTCCACTATAAATTAGTTTTTCAATCTGCTTGTTGTGGTGCAGTGGTAAATGCCCTGGGTGCTGGTAGAGGCCAACCCAAGTTTCATTCCCCTTGTCTCCATCTTGCAGATATATGGTATATTTTAGGAATGTCCTATGTGCTGGTAGAGGCCAACAAGGCTCCATTCCTCCTATGCCCAACCTGTTGAAAGTGGCACCTCGAAAGGGGTGTTTTCCACTATAAATTAGTTTTTACCCAGGTGTTGTAGGTGAATTGGAGAGGAGAGGGCAATCCTCCAAGGGAGGTCCTAGGTTCAAATCTCCACCCTACCAAAAAGTTGAATTGGGTAACTAAAATCCAATTGATAATGTTGGTGCGGGCAGGGCCGAGTGCGACCCTCGGGTGACTTTGATGGTGTAGAACCCCCTGTTCGTAGTCTCTCAGACCAAGGCGGCCCCACACGAGGTTTTTCGCTTAAAATATATATATATGAGACCTTTCACATTACATGACTCTTGGCTTTTGCTCTCCTCAAATTCAGGAGAGAGCTTAACTCTTCATATTCTCTTTTACATTATAAGTCTCACATATTACATAAATACAAAGTATCTCATGATTGCATATAACTCCCTACTTCTAAACTAGACACATCACACTCATAACTCTTCACTTCCTAACTAGACACCTCATACACTTAAATACATGACACATGCACACTCCTACTAACTTGACACATACTTTATACATAAAATCAAACTCACACCCTAAACTAAATATTTACAATAGGACCAAATAATGTAATACCTCCAACACCCCCTTGCATTATAGTATTTGGTATAAAGACCTTTTGCCTTTAATATTTATTTTTCTTCCTTGTTTTCATTTTTTGGCTCTAGCTTTGATACTACTGCTAGTACTGATTTTCTTCTAGATTAATTGTTGTAGAAGTTCATACCCTTTTTCTGACCATATCTAAAATTGAAAAAACTTTTCTAAAGAAATTCATTTAGTGTTATCCTTGTAGTTATTTTTTTCATCTTATCTCATTTGTGTATGCTTAGCCATCCATAATTCATATTATAATTCCCTTGTGCCAAAAATATATTTTAGAGTGGTTGTTATCTCCACAAATTTTACAATAATGAAGATTCCAATATTTTTCTATCTTGTGTCCATGTCTGCCACTGTCCACAATTGTTATCTAATTGTTTGAGGTCTTCATTATTTTGCTTCACGATATTTTTGTATAATTATTATCGACATCACAAGGTCCTTTGTCACATATACTATATGCATACTCTTTATCTTCACGAACCATGTTCAAATATTTTGTATCACAACATAATGTCTATTCTTGGAACAAGTTCTATATTTGTTGTGGGTCCCAAATCACAAGTATCACAACTTGTATCACAATTTTTTCTTTTTGATGAAGATCACTAGTGTCACAACATGCATATGTCATCATGGGTTTTAATTTTATGGTATCACAACATATATTTGTTATCATAGGCTTTAAATCATTTGTGTCACTGGTGACATTTTTATCATAGGCTTGTTCTTCAAATTTGTAATTATTTCTTCTTGTCTTTTATTCTTGTCTTCCAAAAAGAGTAATGTTATATATCATATTTTCTATGATAATGTGATAGAGCGATAATTAGTTTCATCAATAACAATATGAAAGTAGTTTTTAAGTGTTGAAAAATATCTATCTTTAGCTTGTTCAAGAACTTTGTGAATAAAATATCAAATTTGATGACATAAAATATTCATCTTTTAAGAATTTTTCAACTTCTTGAAAATATGAATTTTTAACTTGTTTCTCTTTGTTTTTATAATTGGGGTTTTAGTATCTCTAGTTTTTTATTATTTTTTTACCTTTTTATTTGTTTTCTTCCTACCATGTTAGCAATATCAACCTTATCACTCTAAAATAAGTTTTCTTTTCTTTCAATTGGTTATATGAGATTGAAATTTACATCATCACCACATAGTGGTATTACAACAAAGCTTGGATATTATCCATGTTTCGCTTAGCAACATTTGAACCTTGGTCTTCTCTTTAAATGTTGAGGAATATAACTGTTTGAGCTAATGCCACTTGATAAATTTTCTTTTCTTTAATTTCAAAATAATTCTTTATTTTAAAAATTTCTTCAATCAATAATATTTTTTTATAACTCAATTCTTATATCTTTTAATTTCTTAAATCATATTAAACAAAAATTAATAAAGTAATCAATTTCTTATGACTCCCTACAATTCATTTTCTTCAATTATTTTTCTTACTTTTTTTTCAATGATTTTACACATTTTTATGAGAGTTCATGATGCCACTAGAATTTGAACCTTAACCTCTAAAAAAAACCAAAACTCTTACCACTTCAATAAACTTCACCTAATTATTTTTCTCCTTTATAACTCCTTCCTTCTTAATTAATTTTTCCTCGAACAAAAAAACAATAAGACTCCCTTAAGACTCACAACACCTTTAAATAACTTCACCGCATAAAAAGTGTCGCACTATGTTTTTTTACATAAAACCGGAATCGTTTACTTCAATCTTCGTGTACGTTCTGGAATACTTCAGCTCGATTTTTCCACTGCAAATTCTGTTTACCGGATCTTTACATAACGTTCAGAATGATATCATTTAATGCTCTCATTCCGCCCGTTTCCAAATTGTTCCAGGTTTCTGAATCTTTGCTGTTTTAAAAATCATCGTGTGCACTATTAGATAAAACAACGATTAATCTTAATCTTCTCTCCTCGGATTTATTCTTCTTTCTAGCCACTACAAAAAAATATTCGTTTGCTCAATGTCCAGAAACAATATTTCCGGAAATAACTTACTCCATTGATTAAATAACTTCCTCAGTTTTTAAATCATACATTAATTTCGAGTTTGGCCTGCCTCACTAATATTCCTTTTTAGTTTTAGGGTTAAGTGTGTTAGTAAATTTTGGTGCTTCTTAAAAATATATTTTTTTAATTTTTTTTTAAAGATAAAGGTGGTAGTTTAATCTAAATTTTTTAAATGAGTCTAAAATAAAAATTATAAAAAACAACCCTACAATTTAAATGTTTGAAAAAACTATAAAAAAATATATTCTTTTCTCCCCAGAATAATCTTTATAGCTCCGTTTTAAAAATGTACTACCTAATAAAACTAGACGCTCCGGATACATATGCAAATTCTTCATCGTAGTAGAAATGTCAAATATTTTAATGAAAATTGTGGTGCATACGAAATGCTTTTAATAAATCAGACCTTTTATACCTGAGCGCTGTGATTTTGTTTGAAAGCTTGCGTCACGTTTCCAGCCACTAATGCCAGACACTCTTGACATATTTGTCTTCAATTCTCTTCATCTCTCCCTCAAGTACGTTTGCTCCAAGAATCTGCATTCAGCTCCAAAAAATTAAAAAAAAAAAAAACTAGCTGCTCTCAACAATTTCACCTAATTATTCGTCATGTATTATTCAGGCCAATTCTTTTGGTTTCTGCTTTCATTTATTCAGTTCCTCCAGATTTAAATAACTCAAAGTACCTATATATTTATGTACAAAAATTTAATCAATTGCTTTCACCTTGTCCAGCAGAAAAAAATTCACCTGTGTCTCCACCAGAGCTTTCCTTGGGCCGCTCTCCTTTCTATCTTCCAGTGTTCCACGGCGCTGTGACGTCTTCTACACTCACGTGCAATCTTTTGTTCACAATGCTTCCAGGCACTTGAAAAACTTTGGCGATTCTCCAACGTGTTTATCTCAACAAAAGCTCTCACTTCTCGCCTTCAGACGTAGCTCTCCAAATTATTTTCGGCTTGGACCACCAGTCCTTCGCCTCTCTTCTCTCTTGAAATAGATTTACTCTCAACTCGAACCACCAATCTGTCCTCTCCAAGCCTCCTTTGCAATGCTTAATGTAATTCACACCAAACTTGGTGCTAGTGCTAGTTATCTTCCACTTGTTCTCCAATCTTCTTTTGCAATATCCAATTATTTTCAATCTCCAAACTATTTTTTTCCTCCAATTTTATATCTCCAATCTTCAATCTTTCAACGTTCCTTCATAAATGCTTGTTATCACTCTTGAACCTGTAAGCTTTTCCTTTAAGGCGCCCTTCCAGTTTGTCTATTTTGCTTCAATCTCTTCGTATTAGTTCCTCTCAAATCTTCATTCTCTCCACCTTGCAAAGCTAACGTCCTATGATACCATCGATAGCAAACTTATTATTACATTTTCCATTCCTCTCAAATTTTCATTCTCTCCACGAATGTAGCTCTCTGGTACATTGTTAGCAAAACTTATTCTACCATTGTTAGCAAAACTTATTCGAATTACATTTTCCATAGCTTTGTCTCCAATATAAATATACATGAGACCTTTCACATTACATGACTCTTGGCTTTTGCTCTTCTCAAACTCTGAAGAAACTTGACTCTTCATATTCCATTTTACATAATAAGTCTCACATATTACATAAAGACAAAGTATCTCATGATTGCATATAACTCTCTACTTATAAACTAGACACATCACACTCATAACTCTTCACTTCCTAACTAGATACCTCACACACTTAAATACATGACACATGCACACTCCTACTAACTTGACATATATTTCATACATAAAATCAAACTCACACCCTAATCTAAATATTTACATTAGGACCAAATAATGTAATACCTCTAACACATCCATCATTATCAAACATTTTTTAAGATTTAAGGCCATATTATAAGTTTCATGGTGGGTTAACACTCTATCAAGAGTTTCAAGAGTTTCCTCAAAGTTTCACCACACACTATGAAGCCATCCATCTAAATTTTAACAAAATTGTTTGCTAGGTCTAAAAAATCGTAAGGACGAGTTGTTGGAAAGTAGTTTGGGCATTACAGAGTCTGAAAGGTAAAACTCGATAAGAAAAAGTACCCCATAGACAAATAAAAGTTATTTTCTCCTCATATTCTAGTGCTACTTGAATTTGGTTGTATCCACTAACTCCATCAAGAAAATAAAAATACTTATTTCTAGCAAGTGTGTCCAATACTTATTGATAAACAGTAATGGTAAGTGGTCCTTTCGTGTAGCTTTGTTCAACTCACAATAATCAACACACACGCATCTTTTCATTCTTCTTATAAAATATGACTAATGGAGAAACCCACTTGTTGAGTGTGAAAATGACACATTTGTCAAGGGAAAGCCAACATACTTGGAACAAATATATGCTTCCTCTTGAAATAAAAATATTCCCCCAAAGTTCGGGTATGCCAAGTCTTGGCCCGTATGGATAGACTCAGAGGTCATTGATAATTGTTCCTTCAAGGGGCCTTTGCTGGTTCTAACTCAAAAGAAAAAAATTTGGGCACAATTGCTTTGAAACCTGTTGTGGAGTCTTCTCGCTTACCCTTGGAATATTTGTCACGTCACGGGAGACTCTAAAAATCATAAATAGCACTATGGATTCTAGTTGATCCACCTCTTTAATCTAGGAATAGATTACCTTGGACAACTCTAGACATACTAGATTGGGTAAGGAAACCCCAAACGGTGGATTATTCTAACGAATACGTATGATGCAAAGATCCACTAAGCCAGACAAAATATTCTTTTATGTTATCTTGGTATTTTAGTGACCAAACCTATCAATAATGAAGCCTATTAAGACCAAACCGATGCCATGTCCATTGGGTAGTCGTAGCAAGTTTTAAATGACATCATAAAAGATGAAAGAAAGGAGAACTAGTTCGTTTTAATCCATTTGAATGATGTAATGTAATAAAAATGATTAAACTAAGGATAGAATGCATTATTCATAGATTTTGATTACAGTAATACATGAATAAGCTAACACAAAACATTCACACTAAAGATGCCAAGGGAAGAGTTGATATTTTCATTAATATAAAATATGTTTACATAAGAAATATCAGTAGAGTGCTTGATCCTTATATGTCATTGTATTACAATAAACCTCCAGTTTGAATATTCAGAACAAGGGATATCTTATCTGTGTCCTGACTGCAGTGACGTAAGAGCTCTCAACTCTAGCGCGTTCCACAGGAAATAATCACAGCGAACAGCGCACCTCGAGTAATCCCTGGTGAATGACAAGAGAAAGGGTGTTAAGAAAGGCATACAAGCTAATACAGGGAGAATACGACTAAAACAATAGATAAATCTATACCTGAGATTTTCTCTCTTAGATATTTGATAAAAAAAATCTTCGGCTATAACATTCATCTTCTTATAGTGCAGGCTCGATTGACTGTTGCAACCGCTTGCTCTAGTTGGAAGAATCTTGTTGTACCAAAATCAAGATGCATTCAAAATTGGGCACGTGGCCCACACTCCCTCTTATGCAGGTGGTGGTTGTGTATCTTCGTCGATATTGTCCTGCGTTGTCGGCTATGAACCTTTTGGTGTGTGTGCTCCAATGGAAGTGTGTCCCCCTCCTGCTCTTAGGTTTTGGGCCTGGTCAATGAACTCCCATGCCTTATCATGAAATGTCAGTGATAATAATAGTAGGTTCAAATCTTGCATGGCCTTGTTCACCTGATCCTTGGCCCATTGCACATTTTTTTCAATGAAAACACATAGATAGTCCACCATCTCTACCAAGGTCGTGAATCGCTTTAATATTTTCTCACCAAAGTTTAAATCAAAATCTTGAATTTTTTGGAATATAAATCTATAATAATTGGGGCCTACCCAAAATATTCAATAGAGAGGTGGCAATCTGCCAACTCATCATTAGCCTCATTCTTTGCTTCCACCACCTCTTGATTCCACTTGAGCCAGTTCTGCTCATTCTGTAAAAACGTAAAAACCTTAATATATTCCTCTGGAAAGAAACTAAAAGAATCATCGGATAAGGTGGTTTTCATTACAAATATTGGTACGTAATCCTCCTGAAACCTCTTATAGATAGGCAATATTATGTTTATCCTTTGTCTTCCCTATTGTAGGTGGTTTTGGATGAGACCCACCGTCTATCGAACGACATAGATATCTACGAGAGTGGATTCAAAATCTGCCATATTCTCCTTAATCTTATCCTTCATTTCTTGCTTTAGCTCATCAACCGACCCAAGCTGGATGTTGGCCTGCGTAGTAGAAGGAGCGGGAATTTTCAATTTGTCAACTCACTCTGAAGTTGCTTAACTTTGAATTGCAATTGCCCCACTTTTGTAGCCTTGGCTTTCCACTCTTCTAGTTCTTTCTCTACTGCCTCGGTAACCTGTGCCTAGGTAGCCACCTGGGACTTCATCATTTGGACAAGTGCAACTGATGCTCTAATGACACCTTTGCTCACATCAATGGCAGCTTCCTTCATGCTAGGTGGCAAGGGTATCTCGAAGGTAGCAGTAGGTATGTCAATGGTATCCTGCCCAACTGTTCTCCTAGGCCTGACTATCCCTTTACTAGGGGACCTTTATTCTTCCATATCGTGGATTTGGTCCTCCTCATCAGTCGTGAACTGACAGGTGTCACTAATCCTTGCCATTGTGACTCTTTTCGCACCATGACCGGAAGACTCGATTCGATCCTTCTTTCGTGCAGGTAATTTTGTGGCACTATCCTCTTACACCTCATAGTCCCTCAGTATATTTGCCAAACCCCCAACTTTAGTTATCTTTTTCATCACCTTGGGGGGACTTGACGTTTCTTTTTATTAACCACTAAGGTGGCAGAATATAAGGAAGGTTGGCCTCCTACCAAGTGGCCCTGTTCTTTTGGGTATATCAGCGTCAATGTTGATGAGGTGGGACCTTTTTTAGATGGGCCAATAGCCAACTCCTTTCCTTTTGAGGTGGCAACGAGGGAACTGGAAGAAAATGGGATTTTGGCCTGCTCTTGTTGGGCCTCATCAACAATTTGCATCATGACCTCAAAAAGGTCAGTGTCTTGTTGGACAATCCTAAAATTCTTCTGGAGGGGCTTTCGGGACCAATGGGACCATTTTGTCTACTATCATCCCATGGTGCAATCTTAGTTGGGCACTATAATCACCAACAACTTCTAATTTGTTGTAGGTCCGCTTATCCATTCTCAACACCAAGTCCAAATTTTGATTATTTCTAAAGGCCTTCTGCATTTCATATTCAAAATTGTCCTTACTATGTGTAACCTACAGAAGGGCGAGCTTGCCAGCAACATTCTATTTATGATGGTCATCTAGGTCATAGGCCCTCCAAGTGATTTTTGGAAAATAATAGGTGTCCATGTTCTAGATAACCCGCAGCACGACAAAGTGGTCAAGATAAGTGTAGTGGCCCATTGTGCAGGGAATGGACAGCCATTTCACTGGTCCCTTCTTCCTTAAGTGTCTAATTTTAACTTCTTTGGCCATCTGTCGAGTGATCTCCATGATGGCAATGGAAGTTGGGCAATGCAGTGGGAGTGCTTTCGAGGGTAGATTTGACCCGTATATTCTGATGTAGGAAAACTCCATGTAGAAGAAGTCTCCCACTTTTTCCTGGCACAAAAAATCTCTAAATCCCACCCCAATTATATCTAGAAAATTCCCACATAATCTGAAGTGAACCACTGTAAGGACCTTCTCAAAGAAGGTTTTTTAACTTGAGCACCCTTCCTGGATACACAGTAACTGGTCTTGCAGAGTTGGTGTAGATACTCCTCCCATATGGGCCACCAAAGCCCTTTCAAATTGTGCTAAAAATAAATGAATCAAGAAATAATAATAGGAGAAATGAGGCATCACCTCCTTATTGGCCAATATGGCCTCTTGCAGCTGCTGCAATTCTTTATCCAAATTGTCACTAATTACATCCTCCCATCGATAGAGAGGATTCTTGTCATTTCTATTACACTGGAGGATTAAAAACATCACTTCTTTTGGAATCGAATCCAGGTCCTTAATCCCTAATGCCAGATTAATCATATCGGCATAATCCTGCACCCAAGGTCGAAGCAAGAACTTCCTTATTGGAAAATGGGTGGGCCTATTCCTCCCCTTTTTTAGAAGAGCTTGGGGAATGTGGTGTTCAACATATAATTGGCCTGGAGGGCCAGTGCCTGAAAATCCACCACCTTGGACGCAACGGCCAATCCAAAGACCTACCTGATTCTATCGAACGACATCCGGGCCACCACCTTGCCCTTATAATCTCTAATTGTGCGAGCTCTAGAATCATAGGAGATCGTGAGCCATGCCAACAAATTAGAAGAGTGGTATACTTTTGGGCAAGTCAACCGACCTAGGTTCGTGCTCCATTTGTTGCACATGGGATGAGGCTCGGTACTGTCCTGATAAGCCCGCATATAGGGGCTTCTCAAGAGCATCGGGTGGCACTGATTATCTTCCTCTGTGGGATCAAATGCATATATCGTCACCCCCTATACTTATTTTGTTGCTCTTTTGTAATGGCCCTACTAGTATCTAACAGATTTTTGAAAGCCTTAGGGTCTTGCACCCTCCCCATTCTCTTTACAATAGGCCACTCTCCCGTGATTTTGCCAATTTGTGCTCGAACCACTGATGTTTCTACCATAGAGGAATTAGTAGACACCATCGAATTGGGCAGTGAAGCTATAATTTCTCTTCCTCATTTGCTCTGTGTTCGACCTCATCGATAAGCAAACTTTGCATGCACAAATGGCGCAAAATAGGTTCACCACCTTCTTATAAAGCATGTGCATTTAATTTTGGTAGATGTGCGGATGCACTTTTTGCTTTTTGGAGCTTTTGGATTGGTCAGGCATGCCATATCATTTGTCACTGTTATCGACCAAAAGTACCGATGGAGGGGAATTATTGTTGAAGGAAGCATGTGGGACACATGGCGACTCAGAATTGGAGAGGGCAGGACGTAGGTAGGTGTGCGCACGCACGAAGCATGTTGGTCTTAAATTTTGTGCACGCACTCCATTGGGGAGTGGAGTGTGTGTCTCCCAAGACGGGTGCATAGGTTCGTGCGCTCGCTTTACTTTTGTGCACCCCAAGGGAGTGGGGTGCATGGGACTTAATGGGATGCACAGGTTGTGCACCCTCAACTAACTTTGTGCGCTCCATCACAGTGGAGCGCACAACCCAGATGTGGACACACAACTTGTGCACCTGACTTGGACTCTTGTGTGCCCTGAAGGAAGGGGCATGCAGACTCGGGATGGGGTGCACAACCCTGTGTGCCTCGACAGAGGTTGTGCGCTCTGCTTTGGGAGTGAAGTGCACTGGCTAGGAGAGGAGCGCACATCTTGTGCACTCTAATGTTTTGCATGCACCCTTTAAATTAATGGAGCACATGATGGATTTTGGGGGTTGCACGAAGTTGTGCACCCCTTGGGTCATCTGATACGCTCCACAAGAGTGGAGCACAGAAGGTGAAGACTAGCGCACAAAAATGTAATCCCGTGAGGACTTCACGCGCTCCACACCTTTGGAGCACACGGGCTTATTTTGGGCACACAAGGTGGTGTGCCCCTCTTGGGTCCTTGTGCGCTCCACTCCTTTGGAGCATGCAGGCTTTATGATAGGGTACACAACCTTGTGTGTCCCATAGTACTGTTGTGCGCTCCACCTCCCCGTGGAGCACACTAACTTTGGATGGGGCGCACGGCTCGTGCGTCCCTAGGGGACATTGTGCATCCCATACCCAATAGGTCACACAGGATAGAGGCGGGTGCACAAGGGTGTGCGCCCTACAAGGTCTCTTAGTGAGCTCCAAGGAAATGGAGTGCACAGGGTTAAATTGGGGTGCACCACCTTGTGTGGCCCTCAGGGGGATGTGTCTTAGACCCCCCCAAAGGGAGAACATCCCTTTGGGGGTCAACAAAATTGAACACTTAACTATCTAAAAACAATTCTAATGCATTGATATTTAAACAAAAATAAGCTGAGTGGAATTAAAACTGGGCAATAAAAGATAAATTTTAAACACTGTAAACTATGATTGTCCAATATATATCATACATTGCATTTCATATATATCACACATATATAACAGCAATGATTATTGAAACTGTAAGAAATTTTAAAATACACTATAGGAAACCAGCTTCAATGCTTCGAATGAAAATTAATTTACTCCTAGTCGAAATAAGATCCAAAGAAAATTCAAAGGTTTGATGGTAAGATAAAATAAAGAAAAAATAATCCAATACTGCCCTGAGCTCCAATTTTTATCCGATAAAGCAAAAAAATTGATTTAAACCAATCTTGACCCGACCAGTATTCACATAGCTTGAGGCTCAATATGGTGCAATCTTCAAAAGATCAACAAATTGTAAAATGAATTGAGTGCAACCGCCATCAGTATGTGCATATTAAATAGCAAAACATTATATTATAAAGATATTCGTTGAGTACATGAATTTAGATTTGTCCACTCAAATGGATTACAAGAAGAGAGCTTGGAATAATATAAGCTTGGTTCAAAATTACCATTCAACTACAAGCAAAGAATGCAAAGGAAGAAGAAATCTAAAGAATCCAACTAATAGATAGTTCATGACCTCTGTAATCAGCTAATGAGCCACTATTTATACAATTTTTTTAACCTTCACTTAGCATTACATTTACAATTAATTGTTATTCAATTCCATGACGTGCTCCTTGGGGTTACATTCTAGCTATATTGTGATTGTGTCTCATTAAATTTTAATTTGCATGATGCTCAGGAATTCTAGAATGGTCATACCATATTAACTCTCCATTACTCTACATAATCTAGGTTGATCATTGATTTTCCATGTCTTCCATCTTACATTATTTTATTTACCCAGGCCGCATTTAATTTCCATGTCTGCTATATTTAATGTAGCCATCAAAATATTCTACTAAAATAACAAAAAAAAACAAAGGTTAAAAATTTTTATATTGGGTTTAGGGGGGATGGCTCTGAGTCATCGATGTTTCTCAATGATTTAATCTATCGTTGAAGTTGGCACTTGTATTTCCTTTGGATTTTTTTCAAGCTTGGAAGATTTGATTTTATTTGTTGAGGTTGTTCGAGGGGTGAATCTTGGTCGTCAAAGCTTGCTTGATTTTAAAATATTTATTGTCTTCTTTTTAGTGTCATGGCATCCCTTATTGTTCGATCCTGTCTGTTGGAGATAATACAGAGAGTGATCTTGGTCGTGAAGGCGCCTTGGTGAATTATCGTTATCTTCTTGGGTTAATCATAGTCATTGGAGAGATATGAAAGATAATATTCTAGTCATTGCTTGGAATGTTTACCTTTCCTATCGTTCAATCCTATTCATCTAGGTTGTTTTAAGGTTTGATCCTAGTCGTTGGAGTGCTTGCATGATCATTGGCCTGTGTTCCAACCTTCTTATATTAATCTTGATTGTTGATATTATCATAAGAGTCAATCCTAGTTGTCGAGATACCTCAAAATTAATTTCATCATCTTATTCTTGAACAATGGTCATGGTATCATTGGATCCTGTCGTTGGAGTTACTTCGAGGATAAAATCTTGGTCATTGAGGATTCATTTGACAAATTGGGTTGATTCATTACGACATGTGGAAGCTCCACTTGTAGCTCACATTTAACCCTCAAAATCAAATCTTAGTCATTTACACTATGTGGTGCAAATATTCGGATCACTGATGCTTCCCTGGTCAATTGATGGAGCATGTGAATTTCTTTGGTAAAATCTAGACTATCAATGAGCCTCCTTCGATTGTTATGTTCTATTGATATTGTCATGGGGGATCTTTAGGTGGATTAACTACACAGTGGCAGATTGAATCAAGTCCCTTGAAGTTTTTCATCAATGATTTTGGGTAATTTATTCTATCATGCAATATTGTGCTTAATGGAAACTTGTTGATGGCTTAGATCAACCAATGGCACAAGGGTCATTGCAAATCATTGATGATGAGATAACTTGATTGATACATATGCAAGATCACACTTGGATAAATCATAGCGGTGGGCTCACCGAAAGAACCTAGTGGATGAAATAATCTAGGGACTCTTCACATTACATTTCCATTAGTCGAGAGGTTTGGAGCGGAATTCATCCTATCCATTGGAGATATCACAAAGAATGATCTTGGTTGTTTCTCAGGATGCTTACCCTTATGTTGCTCAATCCTTTCTATCCGAGTTATTGCAAGGCTTGATTTTAAGCAATTTTAATGTGTTAAAGCTATGGAACATAGTCATGTGGGTACCTACTAGAAAACCTATTTTGAGCCTGACTTAATGGGAGGTTATTTTCCATTTTTTTTTAAATTAATAGAGATATTCATGGCAATAAACATCACAACAAGCTCAAAGAAAGCAAAATATAAGCCATATTTAAAAGCTTTCAACTAAATATTAAAAACTGTAAATAAACCTAAGAAATAACAAGAGAAGGTTTACCCAAAATTTTAGAAGTGGATCCCCAATCCATGCATATTGGTACGTGTTGTGCAAGTGCAACAAATGGTGACTCTTCTAGAAAATGCTCTTGAGCATTTTGGGAATAAGAAGAACCCTCTCTAAAATAATGAAATTTCAAACCAGCAAAACTAAAAATTTGGCATCCACTCAAGGATAGGGTTAGGCAATTTATCTTAAAGCAATACTCCATTTTGTTGTAGCAAAAATGTGTGTATGTGAATTAGTTCTCATTCCAAAATTAGTTAAAATTTGCCACCACAATTTGGAAATTAGACTAGTTCACCCTTGAGCAAACATTTGTCTATTGATGATGAGCATTTTCACATGGGTAGACATGTCACCAATTGCTCAATATTACTCTGTTGCTATCTAGGCATGTATAGCCCCGACAGAGTTATCTTTAATCCAACTCTAGACCTTGATTTACTACTAACCAAGTACTCATAGCCCTGGTAGAGTTTTTCTGAATCACCCAAGCACTTGAGCTTTTTCTCATTTTTTTTTTAACATAGCAAATTTCTAAAACATTGGGTTTTGCTTTTGGGTTGGAGATCACTATGGCAAAATAGGAGGCTGAACACTTAAATAAATTTTGCCTAAAAACCAAACCATAATGGTTTTATTCCTCCTAACCTGGAATTTTCTTAAAGTGTTTTCAGTGTAACGTTACAACATCATCTTGCTTTATTTTCATATTCATCTGCTTTACCCCGAAACAATAGATATAGACTAAATAGTTTATTAAACCAATTTTGGCTTCATTGAATTTCATAGTAGGACCTTTCATCGCCAAACTATACAAAAAATTATCCAACCTAGAGCAACTAGAAGTTGGTTGCCCTTGGGTGATCTAATCCAAACGAAGAAAAAGCACAAAACAAACCAAAATTGAAAACAAGAACAAAGCAAAAAATTAATGCAACAACTATGTATAGAGCTATTTGCAAGGTATTACTGAAATACTCTCAGGCACTAAAGTAGTGTTTGAAAAATTACCCATCACTGGTAATGGGACATCCTCTTCAGTTAGGCATTTTAACCTTAAGGTATTCTCTCTTAAAATCTCAAATATCTAAAAGGGACCTAACCAAAGGATGTTAAATTTTTCATGGTCTCCTTTTTTCTCATTGGCCTTATCCCACAACAACACTAGATCAACAATTCTAAAGGATTTTATTTTGGTCCTCTTATCAAACCATCATTTTACCATTTCTTGATGCTTACTAAAATTTTGCAGTAGATCTTTCTTTTTCTCATCCAAAATCATCAAATTCAATAGTCTAGCTTCTACCTTGTCATTTATTTCTAAGTATTCTTTCATGAATTGTAAGGTAAGGATATTGGGGTTGGTGGGAAAGATAGGATCCTAACCATAAACTAGAATATAGGGAGATGTGCCTAATGAAGACTTAATCCTTGTTCTATCTAGCCACAATGCATACTTCAGTTTATTATGCCAATCCCTAGGATTTTTGTCTAAAAATTTCTTAATCATTTTCATTAGGTTTTTGTTGGTTGATTTAGCTACTCTATTTCCTTAAGGATAATAATTAGAATAAAAATTCAAAGTTACCTTATTATTGTAAGCCCATTTAGCAAATAATAAAGAAGAGAAAGCAAGGCCATTATCACATACTAAAGCATATGGTATTCTAAACTTGGTCATGATGTTATTTTCAAGGAATTGAATCACAACCTTTTTTGTGCAATTTTTGAATGCTTGAGCTTCAATCTAACGATTGCAATAATCAATGGTAGTCAGGATGAACTTGCAGTTGGTTGAAGTCCAATCTTCATTTTGTGAATGGGCAAGTTTCAATCCTTGGTTGTAATGGCATGGTATAACTCCTTTCTTGATGAGCTGCAATCTGGAAAACATGACATGATTGAACATGTGAATGGGCATCTTTAAAAACATGGGATCAGTAATAACCAACTCTTAGTATTTGGTGTGCTATGGAACTTTTGAAGCTATGCCTAGTTCCATACTTGCCATGGAAATCTCTAAGAACTCCAGCAACTTCCTTCTTGCTTAAGGATCTTAGGTAAATTCCATCATGATCTTTTTAATACAAAATGCTTGCTTTTATATGAAATTTGTACGGTTGAGATGTAATTCTCTTATTTGGGTGGAATTCAAGTGACCAAGACACTCTATTTGGTAGATAATAAACAATGTCTTGATACCATTCATCATTTGTAACCTCTCCCATAGAATACTATTGGCATGAAAGTTGAGGCTCAACTTCGGCTAGTGCTTTGCTTAGTCCCTGTCTGCTACCAATTTTCATAGGTTGAATTTCTATATAAAGCTCTTGCAAGATAGACATCCATTTGCCCATGCGTTCTCTTAAACTCATTCTACATCAATATTATTTTTATAATTGGATCAGGCGTTATTGTAAACACTTTGCTATGTAGGATATAATGCCAAAATTTCTTCACAACATTGATCAAAGCAAAGGCTTGTTTATCAATGGTTGACTATTTGAGTTGAGCATATTTCAATGGTGATGTTAAAAAATCTTTTGGTCTCTCATCACTAGCCTCATTCTAAGTTAAAACACCAGCAGTTGAATGTTCAAATGCAAATGAAAAAATATAAAACGGTTGAGTGTAATTAGGGCTGATTAATATAGGAGCATTCATGATTGTCCTTTTAGTTTCCTAAAAAGTATCTTGTGTTCCCTGAGTCCATACAATCTCAGCATCCTTTTTTAGTATTGCATTTAGATTCCACACTATTTCTACAAAACTAAAAATATTTTTTCTCATAAAATTGTTTTTGCCAAAGAAAGACTTTAGTTTCTTCTTGCTTCCAGGAAGAGGAATATTTTGAATTGCTTCAACTCTATCTGGGTTGATAGAAATACCAGCTTCATAAATGACATGCCCTACCAGCTTTTCTTCTGTAACTTCATAAATACACTTTTTGGTATTCAATGAAATTCCATTCTCTCTGCATCTTTGTAGCACCTTCCTTAAGTCTTCCACATGGTTTACACACCCTATCATGACAATTGTATGAACCATCACATGCCAAGCCACATAAATTGTACAGAGTATGTAGAATTTTGTGTTAGTAGGCACAAGTTGAAAAGTAATTTCATCAAGTGCCACATCATCATATTTTTTCATGGCATCACATTACATCATGCTTATTTCATCATGCATCATGTCTATCTTCTTTATTTTAAAAATGATTGCACTAAGGAAGCTGAACCAAGGACCTACCCTTTGTAAGGGCTTAACATATATTTGGTTAGATATCATGCCAAAAAAATTACTTAGGAGCATGCCCACATGCCCCCCTCTCTGCTAGGATAGGGAATATTCATTGGCATATTTCATTTTCAAAAAAAAATGGAGGAAAAAAGCAAAAAAATTTGGATGGAAATTTGAGGCACTTGGAGGTAAAATAAGGAAAAGTATTGAACTAGGACCCCTAATTGCAAAGAACCTAGAAATATTAATAGCTCATTTGTATCTATCATGGTTTTATCTACACAAATATTTTGTCAACTCTGACCAATTAGGACATCCTCTCATGCCTATGCAACAAAAAAAAATTGAACCATTTTTACAACTTTATCAACTAGCTTAGAGGTCTTTACCAAACATGAAATTATGTCCAAGGCTTCTCTGGCACTAGAGATCTATATGAATATATTCAACATCTTATTTTTTTTCATGGTGGACAAGTAATCTATCCTATCTTCTAAGCTACTATTGGACACAAGAATATTGAGAAGAAAATGAAATGGATTTTTTTTTAATTATAAAGGACAAGTGAAGTTTTCTAAAAATCTTGAAAAAATCAATCCTGAAGCTAGGGCATCCATTTGCTTACAAATTAAAAAATGGATTAAGTACCAATGAGAGGAAAAAATAAACCTCTCAATAAATATTTCTTCTAGAGAAAATATGTTAATCCCAGTGAGATCCTCATGATCCAAGTCCACATAGGGCTTTCATCATAAAACCCTTCTTCCAATCCTATCATCAGCTTTCAAAAAACTCTTCTTAGTTGCTCCAATCGTAGTTGCCCTTGGGAGAAGCTATAGAAGTTATACTACCGATATAAGCAATCGAGTAATGGAGATTCACACCCGCTTTGATACTATGTTAGATTTCACAGCAACTTTTAAAAATGAATGAAATCAACATATTGTCTAGTATTGGTTAAAAAGATACATGTAAAATAAAGAACATAGATTTTATAGAATTTTTTGTGGACACCAAATAATATCACTATCAATGAATAAAATTAGACTCTAACCAATGACAAAATAGTTGATATGATAATGTATTTATACCCAAATACAAGTTATGTTTAGTATATGTTTGTGAGAACGATCTTCAGGAATAAAATATTACAAAAATAGCTTTTTCAAGGTTTACATGGGCCTAAAGGATGTAAAAAATGGTTATGGCCTCAAAAATAGATTAACCACTACACATTCCAACATCGAAGTGGTACTATATTTTTTATTAAAAAATAGTTGAGTGTGAGTTGGAAGCGAGTGAGTATGATCCAAGAGTGAGCTTCACCTTTACCTTGTTCTAGAAATCAAGTGTTATGGGTGTGAGTAGGAAGCAAGAGTGAGCAACAAGCAAAGTGAAAACAAGTAACAAAAATAATTTTTTCAATGTTTACATGCGTCCAAGGGGCTAATATGAACAATACAATGTAAAATATGGTCATGGCCTCAAAAGAATCTTAACCACTACACATTCCAACATCGAAGTGGTACTAGATATTTGAGTAAAAAATAGTTGTGATTTGGGAGCGTGTGAGTATGATCCAAGAGCCAGACTCACCTTTACCTTGATCTAGAAAGCAAGTGTTACAAGTGTGAGTAATAATCAAGAGTGAGCAAGAAGCAAAGTGCAAGCAAGTAGCGAGCACCACTTTTTCCTACTCTTGATCTTAAGATAAAGTCAAAAACTAAAGCATTCTTGTGAAAAATTCTAGGTAACATGGTAGGAAATTTATTTTTTTAAGTCCTTACTAGAAGTTAGGATACCTTAATTGGAGATAACAGGAATAGTGAATCATTGGAAAACCCTATCTAGGTAGCAGATACTACACTAGAAATAATTATCAAGTATGAAATGATCAAGCGTGATATAATGGTCCTTAAAAGTCGAGGATTAATATGCAAGTTCCATGCATACTGGTCAGGTTTTTTAGAGATTCAAAATTAGACCAAGTGGAAGTGAGGATTGAATTAAAATTACGCCCTGAATTTTCTTCAAAAAGGATTTTACCTTATCATCTTATCTAATTCAAAAATTAGGGGTAAAATAATGGATGGTGGCCTTTGATTTAGGGGCAAAGATACATTATATTTAAGACCAAAAAGTGAATTTTATGTGGATATGGAGACTAGTAAAAGGATTCTAGTGTGGATTAGACTTTTTGGACTTCCTTATCAGCTTATCAATAAGGAGGTTTTGAAGAATATTGAAATACTCTACAAGAGTTCATCTCAGAGGGTCCAACTACTAATAAGAGAAGGGATGTAGTATATACTTGAATATATGTTGCCATGAGTATTTTGAAACCTTGATGATAATCCATTAGGATTAAATCTAAGAGAATGTTATCAACAAGTGGATTATGAAAATATTGTATTCCAATGTCACAAATATTATGAGACAATACACATGGTAAGACATTACAAAGTAAAAATAATGGAGAAAGAAATGGAAAATTTTGGATATTATACAAACTTCAATATGAAGCAAGGAGATAAAATCATAGTAGAAGCTAGTTTAGATCAAGGATTTTTCACTCCCAAGAAAGTGGGAAAAAAATCCCCTCTACATCATCAAATGGTAAAGACCATTACAGTTTAGTTTAATCGATCATTCGAAGAATTTTTTTTATAAAAGGTATGATGAAGTACAATAGCAAGTTCAAATTCAAAAGGAGTTAAAGGTGTGAAGAAAGATGTGGAAGCAAATTATTTGATGAATAAAATAAAATAGGTTAAGGTTAATCCAAGTAAATCATCTTAATTTTCCTCAAGTATCATAAAATATTATCCTTGCAATAAAAAATAAAATGTACCCATTACACTTCAATATTTTAGAATTAGCATAATAAAGAAATACATATGGAGGATATCCAAGAAAATTTAGGATTTCTAGGTCCCAATGAAAATTAAAGTAGTACACAATATATCCATTACCCCAAATGTTGATGCCACAACTCACTCGTATCAGCTATCTAAGCAACCATAGCAACAAGCTCTTTTTATCCAAATATGATGAAGTCTAACCGAGCTTTTATATGTGATCTATCTCATCACAATATCCTAAAGCAACCACAATGAAGTTATCATTAATGTACTTGATAACCCATTGATTAGGCTAAACTTTCAACATGTTGGTGTGAGTCATATAATAAATGAAAAGAATATTAGGGATAAATCTTAGAACATGAAAAAATATTTAAATTTGGCAATGCCAATAGTGACACAACCACATTCTCAAACTCACAAAGTTGAATCAACACAAATAACTTCACATTATGTTTTTAATTGTAGTAAAAATCAAAAAATATTTGTTGCTTAGTCGTATGCCTTATGGATCCTAAATCAATAATCCAAACCTAATATGGAGAATACCAATAGGCCAAGTACATGATTACATGTGCATTATCACCATCTTCATCCTATGAGAATCTAAAAAGTGCTTTATCACATTTAGATTATTTGGTTAACTCATTGAGATTTTGAATCTTATTATGACAATTGGGATCTTGACCCTCCTTGCAATAATCACAAACTTGCTTCTTTGAGTTTTGCCTAGATTTCTTTTTGGGCTTCTCTAATTTATTTTTTGAAGTGTTTAGAGCATCTTTGGATGTTTTTTGCTCTTGGGGTGAAATATCCCCCACATTCCTCAAAGTGAAAGGGTGGAGTGCTAGATAGAATTAGAACCTCATCAAGTGATGACCCCTTATGGTCCTTTAAAAGTATTTTTGTGATAGAAAATCACAAAAGACTTATAAATGAGAATATATTATTGAGGATAATATTCATATATCTAGATTTTTATGTTTTATTTTTTAATTGGAAATGACATCAAACTTAAACTTCTTGAACCACATTATAAGCTTGTAATATGAGGTACTACATTGACCCATAACAAGCAGCTTGATAGTAGAAACTAGGCATGGGTAAGAAATAGCTCCAAGCATAATGAGGCGGGAGTCAACAATTTTAGGACCACTATTGATTTTGTGACATCTAGTTAGTGAAGTAGCAAAAACATCCAAGTCAAACAACTAGCGATCTAACAAACTATGATATGTTGAACAATTAAATCATTAGATTCTAGTGAATTAATTAAATTGTAGCTTGAAATAAGGATAGAAGGATGAAAGTAATTGTTTTCCATTTTTTTGTAAAATGTCAATGTAAACATTTTCTCTCATGATGAAATGGGTAAATCCCCTACTATAAATAGGAGCCTTGGGCTCATTGTAAACATTTTTGGTCATTTTAATAAAGGATAGATCTATGCTTTATAACTATAATATTTCATTTGAATCAATGGAAAATTATAATTGTCCTTTGTACAAGACTATATCTAAATTGGTCTGGACTTCTCTTCATATGTGCTTGTGAGTGGTGACACCCTATATTTACCTATTAGTCCTCTTTTCCACTACATGCATGTTTTAGATTAATTCAAATTATTGGTATTCAATCCTTTAATATGATGGAATTGGTCACACACACTAGCCTTGCTACAGTATTTGGCCATATTTACTTTTATTGCATTTACTTTCAATGTCTCCCACCCTCACCTTATAATATTTTACTTTCCTATAGTAGATTAGTTTAGTTTAGCATAGGTTATTAGGGAGTTGGCCCAAATATGGAGGTTAAGGGAACTACAACCCTCCTTTTCTAAGGTGTTGGATGTGGGGTTGCTAGTGTGATAATCCATCAATCATCCTTGTGGATCAACAATTTTTTTTCTAGTATGCCCAATAGGACCAGCCCCACCCTAACCTTGAATATTTTAAACATAGACATATCTTATTCTATGTAAAATTATAGTAGATCCAATATAGGGTTTTCTCTACTTTCTAAGATCTACTAGATCTAGAAGCTATTATATGCATTGATGTGTTCATCTACCTAGATATGACACTTTCATTTTAATCTAAGTCTTAGAAAAGTTACACAAATATAATAGATCGTAGCAAATGGAGACCCCATTGATAGACTAAACCTAAAAAATATTATAAGATTAATTTTTTTGATTCATTAGGATTGGTTGATGATTCATCAAAAATCATACCCATGTTGGATTTGTGTCACCTTTTTTTTCACACATTTTGTTCCATTTGTTAATTAAGTCAAATACCCAATGGTTCACCAAAAGGTTTCAGTGTTATGTTTGGATAGCTTTTGACACACCTATTACATGTTGTTATTCCCAAAGTTCTATTTAGACCAAGTGTTAATTCTTACAATTCATTGGAATTCAATGAATTGTCGAATCATCTAGCAATTTACTAGAATCAAATTTTCTTGTTTGTTTTGATAAATCTAATCTACTCTTAAATTTTGCACTTTGATAGGTACAAAAAGCTACAACAATTGGCTAAATATTTTAAATCTTCTTATGATTATGAGATCCAAAGCACAAGGTAAAGTCAACAAACCATAACAGATGAAAATTATTGAATATAGAAGAAAATGAAGTAAAGGAAAGAAGCCATCAAATGTTGTCTAGATATGAGCTTTAGAAGAAAGTCTCATAGATCACAATGAAGAAGGTACTATGGCTAGCCCCACCCCTCATAGAAGTGATATTTCTTTTATTTCTTGTATAGAAGTGAACCTCCCTAACCATCCATCGTTAGTTCATCAACACCTTATATCAAGTATCAACTAGGCCTAGTCTACTACTTCACCCACAATTCCAAACCTTATCATGAATCCTTTGTTTATCATGAATCAAATTTCTCAGGTCCTTCTAGGCCAATTGAATACTTCATCTTTGAGTTCTTATGGCCAAGTTTCTTAGGTAAACACCATGGATTCCATCCCTATTATGCAATTGATAGCTCTATTAGCATTTTAATTTAATTGCATCCCATAATTTGGGTCTATAATCCAAGTTAATGGCAATTTATCACAAGCTAATACTATAAATCTAGAAAATATAAGCTAGCACTTAATCAATTTGAGTAAAAATTCTCATCTCAATACCTTGGTGGAATAACTCAATCATTCACTATCATTCCTACAAATCAACGGCCTCATATATTCTAAAATATTTTTCATTAACAAATTTTGCAAAATCCACTAAAGTCAAATGTGTCCCAAAGGGATTAAAATCAATCCATTTTAAATTTGGTTCCAAATCAAAATTCCACTCAAATTTGATAAGCTTCTCATATGCAAATAGGATACCAAAACCTAGCACCTTGCTTTAGATACTATCCTACCCAAATTCACCAACCTCCACCTTCAATCCATACATTTCCCAATAGCTCCATGGAGGTGTAAACTATAAAGTTTCACCTAATCCACCTCCACCATAAAATCCTAATTTCTTCTAATCCAATAGTGCCTAATCCCACTCTAGTCATGAACTATAATCAACAACAAATGCATCGAAACCAATAAATGTTACCATATGTTCAATAACCACAAGGATATGTAGCCCTTCCTAAATAGCAAGTGCCTTATTATTTGTAGATTCCTTACATTACCCTCCTCTTAATCATCAGATCTAAGTACCTCCTAGGCCATAATAGAAATTACTTGATTGGATGTACCAAGCACCTCTAAACTCGATGGTCTATTCTTCCATGCCTACACCTGCCATGAAAGTCTTATCTACCTTTGATGAAAATAAAAATAATATTGCCCTAGGAATAAGACTACCCTGGACCACCTAAGTGAGTTATCCATCTTAAAGTAAATTCAGAGGGTCTAAGAGGAGGATATTATGGTCTACCTATTGATCTATTTATTAATTAATAAAGTTGTTATATGGTATCAAAGCCTACAAAATAAATCCATAACTAATTGGACTTCCATGATTGAACCATTTATGAGGAGATTTGGTAGTCCTATAAATGGATACTTTGTCCTTTTTAGCTAAACACAATGCAATGATGTCCTTAGAAAAATATTTATAATTAGAACACTAGGTTTATGAGGACCATATAAATACCTCCCAACATTAGACCTTGTGACGAGCAAGCATTTCCCTATTACATTAAAGGCATACCATCTAATATTACCTCTAATAGTCTAAAATGCTAATCCCTATATCTTATTAGGATCCTGTGAGGAAGTTGCAAGAATAGAAGATGTATTGATTTGAGTAGTAAAATTACTACCTACACCCATAGCCTATTTTGCATATGTGAACTCGACACCTAGTTTACTAGTATAAGGAGTTTCACCTAATATCAATCTATTCCCCAATACTTTGTTATAGCCTACATTAACGTAGCCTAGTACACTAGTATATCCTCAAACCAACTCCTCTTATATTATCACTTTCCTAGGGAAAAGTACACCTGTTATGGTTGTCTCTCAAACCCAACCACCAACCTTACACACTCCATCTCAATCCTCTAACCAAAATATTAATCCCCATCCTAGAGTCAAGTTGACAAGATTCAAGCCTAGGTAAATAAACTTATAAAATAATAAAGGTTTTCATAAATCAAACCAACTTGGAAAGAGGACAAAACAAAAATACACAAGAAGGATATGGGTGGTAGTAGACTAGGATTTGGAAACAAATAAGAAATTTATATCCCATGAAGGATCAAGTGCCTCAAAAACTACCAACAAGTTGGGAATAAGGTGTAGAGTAGCATCCTCAATGCCAATGCAAAAATGAATACACTATGGTTTTTTGTGTGCAATATTGGATATAACCCCCTAGATTGTGCTACTACAATAAAAAATACCCAAACCTTTTTATATAATAAATAGTGCCAAGCACAATAAGTGAAGATGATGGATCACACAACAATTTCTCCAACACAAGTTGAATAGAATGTAAATTAAAATCCCAAAGTAGTATATCCATCAAGAATGGTCTAGTAATAGACTATGAATCTACCCAATCTGAGTAATATAGTAAACCCTTAGAAACCCTCAAGCTTCAACTTCAATGACCCATAGAAACTTAGGATAATATAAAGCCATTCCAAAACCCAAAACTCTTTAAATACTAAACACTTTGAATTGTTAGTCTCATAATCTAAGCTAGTGGAAACCAAAGCTAACCTAAGTAATTAGAAAATCCAAGATTCATCTAGGTCCCAAATCCAATGATTCGTCGTCACTTTCTCCCAAACTGCCAATCGACTCCAAGTCCAGTGATTTTTCAGATAGTACCACTAAATCAATGATATCACCAACTAACCAAAAAAGAAACAAATTTGATTATTCACCAAACAACACTAATTTATAGAAAAGTAGAGAAAAGACACAACATAGGAAAAAACCTTTGGACTTTTTTCTTGAGATGGATCTACCTAACCAAGTGCAACCCCTCCAAGGAAATAGTTGAAATTGAATTGAAGGAGAAAGAGAACTCCCCTAACAAGTAGTCACTCCCACCATCTACATCATTCTAGCCTTATACTTTTGGCAATGAGAAGACTCTTAAACCCTCTAAGAGAAAGAGAAAGAGAACCTCAACGCCCTCACAACCTAAACAAACTAAGAAAGACGGGGTGGATAAAACCATCCATATTTTTGGTAGGCCAAGAATGGAGATTTAAGTTTTGCCCTTGAAGATTCAAGGAAGTCTTATGATTCTACAATATCAACCCTAATGACTCTTGAAAAATAACAAGATTGTGGAGTTCAATAGTGGGGTACTTTTTTATGCATAGGGTATGGGATTGTCGTGAGTGGTGCATGCTTATCCTAGAAGACATAACAAGACCATGCAAGCAATTATTTTGTGAATACTAGATGCACCTTCAATTTTGATCACTTCAAGGGCCATCTATGACATGAGACACAAAAAAAATGATATTGTTGGTTAGATCTCATGCTCTTCCAAGATACAAGCACAATTCTTTGATGAAAACAATAAGGGTACCTGGAAGAACTTTTTGGCCACTAAAATGAGCAACCCTAATAAAGTTGTTCAAGTTGTCACTCTACATTGAGGTGTTCAAGGAGGAGGCACAACATATACTATCAACAATTTCCTTTGTAATGGACATTAGGCCTAAGAGTCTCATTAGGAAAGGATGCCTCAAGATGTTACATATGGTACTAAAGGTGGAAAAATACCCTCAATTGCTATATTGTTCTATGTACATATTCAAGGAGATCAATCAATAACTAGAATATTTTAAAATTCTAAGGTCAACACCTTACACCTAGTTTGACTAATTTGCATTAAGAAGACATATTGGTTCCAAAACCTATAATTGGATAAGAAATATTTTATTGGTTATCCCCTACAAGTTTTTGAATCCACCGAGGTCCCATGTATCAGATAAAAGTAAGTTTTATATGACCTCAACATCGATGTGTATAGGACAATAATAGAGAGAATAAAGGGGAGTATTCGAAGGTTGGTCTCAGCATGTCAGGTGTTTGTACAAAAGAAGGATTAAGATATAGGTGACTTTTATCTAGGTTCTTATTCTTAATATGTCTGATTGTATGGGATTTCTAAGAAAGTTTTAAAAGTAGGTACTTGTATCCTTAACTACATTTTTGCACTAAAGGAAGTCAGAAAGTTGGACCTGATCGATAAACATTTTGTGAAAGATCAAAAGAAGACTAGTCTATTTGATCATGAGAAGAGCTACTTGACAGTCACCCCCTTGGAAAAAGGGTGTGAAAAATAAATATCCAAGAGGTTAAGGAAGTGTATTTTGGAGTTAGTGAAGGATGGGTGGTCCTATGATCTCATTGCTTATTTCATGTAGATGTTGATAGACATGAAACTCCAAACTATCTACTGTTGGTGATCAAATCTGCCTAGGTAAGGATTTAAGGTAAATGTATGTGCCCTAGACCTGGACCAACATTGAAAGGTTGAAGGGAAGAGATGTCCCTCATGCAAATCTCTGGAGAAAGGCCGGCTCCTATGCTAAACTACTTGGGTGTTTGAAGACAAGAGTGCAGGAAATAGCTAAAAGGAGTTAGGGTTAGAGAAATAAATAAATAAGGGTAAGGAAAGAGAGATTGATGATTTGAGGTGGAAGAGAACAGGAAGCACAATCGCTAACAGACAACTTGAATAGCAACAAGGAACACCAAGGGAAAACAAACGAAATGCAATATCGACCTTCTTATGTATCCTTTGGGCGAGTTTCAGGGTACCTTCCTCGATCGCACACCAGACGCAGAGTTCAGCATCCAACATATGAACGAAGAAAGACAAAAGAAGCAAACACAGAAGGCAGCATAAAAGAAAGCCAATACGACACTTTTCTACTCCTATGTATCCTTCAGAGCGAGTTTCAGGGTGCAGTCCCCGAGCACACTTCGGATGCAGGATTCAGCATCTCGATATACAAACAAGGAAAGGCAAAAGAATCAAGCACAGAAGGCAGCATAAAAGAGAAGAATTGAGCTCAAAGCCTTTTAGTATTAATTGCAGGACATCAAGTTACAGCAGCTTTCTAGCAGATAGTTCCCCCCCTTTTACATTATAAAATTTGGGTTTTTATAGAGGACCCAACCCTCTGCGTCATAATTACATAGAATAGCGAAGTAAACTCATGAGATCTGAGAAGTCAGCTCCTCATGGCCCTCAAGACTGAGCTTTCAAATCCATTACCAGAACTAGTAACTGTGATCGAGTCAACCATGGAAATATGCAATGATGAGCCGTCTGAGTGTCCTTGGTCTCTAGGTGCAATGCTCGAGTGGTCGCCATGCTTGACTGATACTTCGTCAGGGACTGATACTTCGCTTTCAATTGCCAAAAATGAGCAGCAAGCTTACCGGGCAAGCAAAAATGCATTTACGAGGCAGTTTGATGGTCTCGAGAAAATACCTGGCTTGGAGTGTGTGCCCCTCGCAAAAAAGCAACATGTCGTGATATCGCGACATTTCTATGTCTTTGTCTTCTTTTGTTGCTTTGAGTCGTGAAAATGCGACATGTCACGATATCGCGACACTTTTCATCCTTTGCCCTTCCTCCTTGCTTCGATCGCGAAAATGCGACATGTCACGATATCACGTCATCGACATGTCGCGATATCGCGACACCTTTTCTTTCTTTTGGCAGAGCTATTTTCTTTGGCCTGCTTGGCAGTGAAGCTTTTTCTTCTTCATTCTGTATACAAGGGAGTGGCATGGAAAGCCAAAATTGTTGCAACACTTACAAATGCTTTCGAAGCAACAAAAAGAAACACTTTACAAAAGGAAATTTTTTGATTTTTTTCTACCCCTTGTGTAATGTGACAAAATTGTCAACATTCTTGGCGGCTCGCGGGGCATTTAGCTTGTCTGAATGCAGAGATCCTAGGCCTTTATCCATTGGGCAACAGAGTCATTCCCATTATCTTCTTCTCTGACCATCCACTGACAACATTTTTTTTTTTTGTGCCTAAGCTCCTAAGCAATACTTAGTGCTTTCGGCGCTTATTTACTAGTCGGGCTATTTACAGTATCTACATAAAAGTTTATGACATGATTGGCATGTCGCCACCATAAACCCAGCCTCGGGTGCTTATCCGATGAACCTGCCATGTCCGGACCAGATCTGATTGAACTTCAGCTGATCTTTGAAGTCCATTTGACCTCTTCCCGAAGTTGTCCATGTTGCAAACAGAGTGTAGTGTGGCAGGTTGTCACTCTTGCCAGTACCCATACTGGTGATGAATGGTGTGGCAAAGAATTTCGTAGCATGAGGGGCCTCTTGGGGTACTGGTCATGGTGATGGCTAGAACCAATACCAGAATACTGAAGAATCTACTAACTATGGGTTGGGTACAGGTTCTTCCATCCTCCTGGTGCGGTGACAGGGCTCCTTCGGCAAAGAGTAATCTTCTAGGGTCTCCTCAGGTTCAGCTTCTTGATGAGGCATGCCTAATGGACTCTGGCTGAATGTTTGCGTGCTATCCACTGGGACACAAAAAGGGTGCAAAAATGTGCCCTCTTTGTTCTCAGGTTTCGCCACTTGAGTCTGCTCTTCTCCTTGGCCCACCTCTTGATGAGGTATGCTTAAAAGTTGGAAGGGGTCCTGAGAGCCATCAAATGCTTCAAATAGTGCTCCCGCTAAGTCATCCCACGAGCAGATGCTTTTACGCCTGAGCAGTCTGTACCACTGCAGCGCCCTTCCTTCCAGAGACAGGACCAGAAGTCTGACCATGACATCTTCATGGAGTATGTCATGGATGAACCTTAACACAACAAGATCTTTTAGGTGCCCTAGGGCCATTCCCTTAGTGCCATCGTATTTTGGCATGTTTTTCAAGACACCTCTGGGAATTTCATGGTAACTTTGAAGATTCAGAGGGTTATAATCATCCCAGTAGGGATAACATACCCTCTCCATTATAGCAGTGGCCTGCAGAGATCACGATCCTCGCCACTAGGTTGGAGTCACTAGGTGAACATACTTTTCTTCGCTTGTGAGGTCAAGGCTACTCACCGAACCTTGATTCCTTCGGGATATCTTCTTTCAAATTTAAAAGGCGCCTACGATCAAGAAATCTGGATCTTCAGCTTAGTCAGAGTCGCCAGGTGATTTTGTTAGATGAAGGCAAGCCAAAGATTCACCAACTCGGACTTCCTTAAAACATGGGGACTTTTGCCATGAAGGCACAGGTTTAGGTACTGGTCTTTATGACTTAAAGATTTTTGGTTTGAACAGAGTCGCCAGATGCTAAGAGTCTTTCAGTAATGAGGGCATCGGTCCTCACTACCACTAGTCAGGTGAGACTGACCGGGTCACACCGGGAACTGGTTAGCACTATTGGCCCCGGTGAAGACGGGTTTGATATTTAAAGTATGGGACCTTGACTGGTTATGGATCTTTCTAAGACAGATACAGTTTGTCCCATCGGGCATGCCAAAAACTGTTGGTGATCAAATCTTCCTAGGTAAGGATTTAAGGTAAATGTATGCGCCCTAGACCTGGACCAACATTGAAAGGTCGAAGGGAAGAGATGCCCCTCGTGCCAATATTCGGAGAAAGGTCGGCTCCTATGCTAAACTACTTGGGTGTTTGAATACAAGAGTGCAGGAAAGAGCTAAGAGGAGTTAGGGTTAGAGAAATAAATAAATAAGGGTAAGGGAAGAGAGATCGGTGATTTGAGGTGGGAGAGAACAAGAAGCACGATCGCTAATAGACAACTTGAATAGCAGCAAGGAACACCAAGGGAAAATGAAGGAAATGCAATATCGACCTTCCTATGTATCCTTCGGGCGAGTTTTAGGGTACCTTCCCCGATCGCACACCAGACGCAGAGTTCAGCATCCAACATACGAACGAAGAAAGACAAAAGAAGCAAACACAAAAGGCAGCATAAAAGAAAGCCAATACGACACTTTTCTACTCCTATGTATCCTTCAGAACGAGTTTCAGGGTGCAGTCCCCGATCACACATTGGACGCAGGATTCAGCATCTCGATATACAAACAAGGAAAGGCAAAAGAATCAAGCACAAAAGGCAGCATAAAAGAGAAGAATTGAGCTCAAAGCCTTTTAGTATTAATTGTAGGACATCAAGTTACAACAGCTTTCTAGCAGATAGTTCCCCCCCTTTTACATTATAAAATCTGGGTTTTTATAGAGGACCCGACCCTCTGTGTCATAATTACATAGAATGGCGAAGTATACTCATGAGATCTGAGAAGTCGGCTCCTCGCGGCCCTTGAGACTGAGCTTTCAAATCCATTACCAGAACTGGTAACTGTGACCAAGTCAACCGTGGAAATATGCAATGATGAGTCGTCTGAGTGTCCTTGGTCTCTGGGTGCAATGCTCAAGTGGCTGCCATGCTTGACTGATACTTCGTTAGGGACTGATACTTCGCTTCCAATTGCCAAAAATGAGCAGCGAGCTTATCGGGCAAGCAAAAATGCATTTACGAGGCACTTTGATGGTCTCGAGAAAATACCCGACTTGGAGTGTGTGCCCCTCACGAAAAAGCAACATGTCGTGATATCGCGACATTTCTATGCCTTCAGCTTGATTCTTCTTCTTGCATCGTGAAAATATGACATGTCGCGATATCGCGACATTTCTATGTCTTTGTCTTCTTTTGTTGCTTTGAGTCACGAAAATGCGACATGTCGCGATATCGCGACACTTTTTGTCCTTTGCCCTTTCTCCTTGCTTCGATCGTGAAAATGCGACATGTCGTGATATCGCGACACCTTTTCTTTCTTTTGGCGGAGCTATTTTCTTTGGCCTGCTTGGCAGCGAAGCTTTTTCTTCTTCATTCTGTATACAAGGGAGTGGCATGGAAAGCCAAAATTGCTGCAACACTTACAAATGCTTTCGAAGAAACACTTTACAAAAGGAAATTTTTTTATATTTTTCTACCCCTTGTGTAATGTGACAAAATTGTCAACATCTACATGCAAAAGAACCATGTTAAGCTTCAAAATAAACAAAATCCTAGTGAGGAGGCCAAGAGGAGTATTGATATAGATAACACCAAGGAGGACAAGATGAAAGTCTTTCGAGAGAAGCCCCCTTCCTAGTTCTACTTCTACAAGGAAATTAGCAAGAAGAAAAACAAAATTGCCTTTACTTTGATTCTAATGTGTACATAAATCATCAACAAATACACTTGGATGAGGTACAATATTAAATACCCGAAGCTCAAGAATAAACCAAAGTCAATGAAGGGTCTTTTTTATGACATGTTTTCAAGTATATATGATGAGTAACACCCTTAGGAGTGGAGAATAGAAAGAAACAAGAGCAAATCCAAGATCAAGTCTCCTCTATCCAAGTGTATGCAAGTCTAGAGATGTTGCTAATAGTCGACAAGGATACGCAAGCCATGATGAAAGAAGCATACACTAGAGGCAATATTGAAGAGTTAAGGACCATGCACACTACAATAAAAATAAAAATACCAAAAACAAGAGCAAAGATCAGAAGGTTTGTGGTCAAAATAAGTATGGGAACATTGGAAGGCATAATAGGTAGCACGGAAGGAATGGAAGAGGGAGAAGCTTTCGTCAAGAAAGAATCATTTAAGATCATTGCCAATGAAGAGGTAGCACATGTGAAAGCCACCACCTCTGAAACTCTTCAAAATATCATAATCATTTTCTCCACAATATCCTCTTCTCTTTCATCTTCTATTGTTTTTACTCTTTCACCTATGTTTTCTCAACTCTCCTCTTATATTTCCCCTTATTCTATTGCATCTTCACCAACATCTAAGAGATATGTATCCACCTCTTGATTTATCACTCATACCTTGCCATCCACCAGTTTACCTTTTGCTTTCACTCTATTTGTCAACACATCATTTGCTTCCCTTTCACCTATCATTACTTCACATATTACCACCTAGGCTGCATCAACCATGGCATCCTATATGTGGTCATTTTCCACATCACCTGTCACCACCCCTTCATCCACATCTATTTTCAACAGGGGGAAGGGCATAGTAATCCTTGATACTTCTTATCAGGGTCCCAAACCTATCATTAGAGTACCTATAGACACCATAGATGAATAAACAAAGTGTAAAAATCTCATAAAACCACATAGGTTCCAGAGGTTTTAGGTAATCCTAAATAGGTTGACACTCTAGCACAAATCCAACCCTAAATAGTGTCAACCCTATCACATGAAATGGGATATATCGAAGGACATAATGATCCTGCATAGAACATGATCCACTTGCTACTACAAACCATCATCCATCCAAGCAAATGGGCATGGACATTGTGGACGAGTACCTATAGAAGGCCCAACAAGCCATAGACTACATTTTAGTCGATGAATTTGTCAAAAAGATATGCCTACCCTCAGGACATAGGTGGTAGGCAAGGGTAAAACAATCTTGTTTGTGGAGGTGCATCCTACCAATCCAAGTAGCCTTTCCATCGCGTCTTCAGACTATGTGGTTAGGTTGTCAATCCTACACCTACAACAAGCAAACCACATAGGCCTTGTCCAATTTTCAAAGTAGATGAACCTAGCCATGTCCTATAATTGTTGAGGTTGGCTGACAAGAACCAGGTCGATGCCAAGCAAAATAATAAATTCATCATGGCATCAGAGATAGTAAATACCAAGATGCATCAATAAAAAAAGGAAAACAAGAAGCTAAAAGTTAAGCTAAACACGATGAAGGATAGAGATGACTAGAAGCAGTTAGCAGCAACAAAAGTGGTAATAAGAGAAAAACAAGACATTGAAGCATAAGGACAATGAAATCTCCTAAATAAAGCAGTTGAAAAAGAGTTTAGGAGTGGAGATCAAGCCCAAAAAGTTCAAGGTCTCGACCATGGATTTTATTAACAGCATTTAAGATAATATCTTGGACAAACTCAAGCATGTCAAACTCTACTTGTAGCACATCCAAGCATGCAATAGACTACTATCAAAAGTCTCATCTACTATTACCATTATGAGTCTAAGTTAGAAAATCATGAGGTAGACCCACAAATCCATTAGCTACCACCTACAACAATTTGAGCTTCCAGTAAATCAAGTCATCTAGGTGGAGTGATTGATCATACCCCTCAAACAACAAATTCATTTCCACTTGTAAAACCTCTTATAATGGTTTGAAGGAAGTTATAGAGAAGTTAAAGAGCTATGTTACCCAATTGATCTAAGGAAGGCTTCTCAATCCTCTTTTAGATCAAGCAACCATTATATCCGAGGAATATTCTAAGTTAATTAAAAAAAAAGCATATTCTCAACTGAACAAAGCTTCTCCCATATATGTCATAGCTAATACCCCCAATTTTATTTTCCAACTTCAAAATTTACTAAAAGGGGTGAAGGTTATCCCAAAATAAAATGAAGAATTGCCTTGGGAAGAGTTCGATGACAATGATGGCCTAGTTAGAAAACATCAAGATCCCATCTAACACAAAATTGTCTTCCTTGCAAAATTTACCAGCCAAATGAGGGCTTATGGTTAATTTTTAAATTTTGATGACTCCATAATCCATGGATAAGATAATCTGGGCTTCTTTTCCAACCAAGCTTGGCATCCATACAAGTTGCTAGAAATATAGTATGAAGTGTTATCTTGATCCATAATGAGCAACTTGATAACAAGAGCTAGGCATGGGTATCAAGGAGCTCCAAGTAGAATGAGGGAGGATTCGAAAATTTTGGGACCATTGTTGATCTTATGACATCTCGGTAGTGAAAGAGCCAAATCAAACAACCAAACCATCAAATTGCAACAAATTGACAACATTATTGCCTACAAGGAGGATTGAAGATGAAAGTGACTATTTTTCTTTTTGCTATAAAAAGTAATTGTGAAACATTTTCACTCATGGTGAAAGGGGTAAATCCATATTCTATAAATAGGAGCCTTGGACTCAATGTAAACATTTTTTGGCCATTTTTGGAAAGGCTAGAGCTATGCTTTCCAATTGTAATCTTTCATTTTCAACCAATGGAAAACTATGCTTGGCCTTTGTACAAGACTATATCTTGATTGGTTGGACCTCTTCATATGTACTTTTGAGTGGTGACACCCTACGTTTTCTTGTTAGTCCTCTTTTTTGCTACATGCATGTTTGAGATGAATTTAGATTATTGTTATTTGATCCCCTTGAGATGGTACAATTTAACACACACTAGTCTCACTATGGTCTCTAGTAGTAATTACTTTTCTTGCATTTACTTTCAATGTATCACACCCTCACCTTATAATATTTTACTTTATTGCAATATTTTAGTTTAGTTTATCGTAGGTTAGTGGGGAGTCTTCCCAAATTTAAAGGTTAAGGGGAATTCAACCCCATTTTCCAAGGTGTTGTATGTGGGATTATGGGCACAATCATCAATGATCCAACCTCGTGGATTAAAAATGCACCATAGCATTGTCAAAGTTGCTTTTAGCATGTTAACCTATGTGGTATTGACATTTCTAAAAATATCCGCATACCTTATCCCTAGTACATGTGGTTCTTCGCACTCTATTATGAAGAATCAAACTCAATTCAACAAAAGATGATCAAACCATGAGCCTATCCTTGTTGAGGTGCATGATTTATTTTCTTTAGAGTTGATAGATGAAGGATTCTTTGTGTTCATACACATCCATAGCCCTCTACTCTTGAGGATTGCAACCACTTTGTTGACCAGAATGTTATCTTTGACCCCATTTAATTTGAAGATAAGAAACGTAATGTCCATAAGATTCCTATACAATTTCATCTTCTAGGCAACATAACATTGCTACTATGATAGTGCCACTATGAAGAGCTTGAAAAACTATACTTTTAAAAAAAAAAGGATAAATTTTGCTTTCATATAAGTTATCGTTTTTAAAAGGTCACCCTTAAAAACGAACCAAAAAGCTACAAATTCAAATTTGAATCTTTAGCCTTTCCCTTCAACATTCCCCCTTCCACATGGCACCAATGAGTTCATTCCTTCATTGGACAAATTCAAGTGCAACACATGACTTCACCAACAAATTGGAATTGGGCACTTGAGTAGCTTTGATTAGATATGAGCATATAAATAGGAAAAATGGGTGATTAGTCAACCTAAAGTAGGTACCACATAAGTCACTAAACCCACATCGACTACCAATTGGATTATCATATCAATCTCCACATTAGCCACAATTTCTACATCTACCACCAACTAGATTGTTCTTTCAACCTTAGTAACTCCTTGAAGGGGTGTCACACAGGAACAAACAAAAGGGTAGTCAAAAAGGCTTCATCCTCAAGGTAAATAACAAATAAGACTCTAATTCAAGATGTGTGACACCACTAGCCTAGCTAGTTTAACATTAATAGCTTTCCTTTGCATCTCAAAAATCATGTCCTCCTTTTAATGAAAAGTGTCACCCATTGGAAAAAGGGGGTCAAGGCCCAAAAGGTGCATAGATTGGAACCCACAACCCACCAACTCTCAAAATATTGAGCTAGTAATGTTGGCTAACACCCTTGTTCATATTGATAGGTAGAGAGGTGGTGAAGCCCCTCTAAGGAGACATTGTCTTCGCTCCATATCATATGGAGGAGGATCCAAAGTGGGTATATGTGTCATGCAAGAGGAAGGGGGTTATCCTTAGCCAAACATAATGCCTCCTCCAAAAAAATTTAAGCATGAATTTTAAAATTTTGGTTTAAAATTTTAATTTTTTTAAAGATGTTGAACAAACCTTTGACCCTAATTTTTAGTGTTGAGAAGGCCAAATGGAGGGAAACATTGAACTATAATCCTATAATTTTGTACAAATCCCAAAAATATTGATAATTTTTTTGAAATTCTCGAAGATTTGTTAATGCAACAATTCTTTATAACATAGAATACTAGTCATAACTCTTTGGAACCTCTAGAAGCCAAAAGAACTTGAAATCTTCTCTTGATACAAATTTAAGAGTAATCTACAATATTCAAAGTTTTACACAAATAATCCTAGAACATTGTGATGGCCCTCTTATGTCCAACACCCCCTTCAAACACTCGATTACCAAAGTCTTTGTCTTTATGAACATGTTGCTTTGGAGCAAACTCAACATAATGAACAAAAAGTAAGTTTTTATTTAAAAAACCTAAAAAATGTTTTCCCAAATCCCTCATTCTGCAATTACACCTGATCTACAAAGATTTATTGACAAAAGCAAAGCCACAAAAGGCCACATATCAATCTCCTAAGAGAATGCTAATATGAACCCCTTATTTTACAAGGCAACCTCTACAATTTGAGTGGGCCTAATGGTAAGACTTTAGAACTCCAAATAGGAGATTCAAGGTTCGAATCCAATGGGGGAAAAATTGTGCACTATACTGCGATAACTAGAGTTTGATTGGATAAACATATATTGGGTAAATAACATCCTTTATTGAGGATCGTCTTAACTGGCCAATGGTCTCTTGGATGTTATAAACTACTTCACCTTTAATAGAAATGACACTAGAGGATAGTTATAAACCAAACTTCCTAATCAAGTAATGGAGATTCAACCCGCTTTAATACCATGATGAGTTTAACAATAAATAAAGATCCAAACCAAAGAGATTCAACACATTACCTAAGTTCAAAATTAAAAAACACCACAATACTAACAATTTAACCAAAAAAGACAACCAACTAATATACAAGATAATGTATGCATGGGGTAATATACAACCCACAATATAATATCATGGATCACAATAAACATCAAACCAACATATTATTAGGTCACTTAATAATATGTAAATAACCTTAGAAGGTGGTAGAATGCCAATGGACCATTCAAATATATAGCATAATAATAAAAATTCATCTATAGCCAAAGTGAATGAGTGCATAGTTAAACAAGAATTTCAAGATGATACCAAATAGTTTATATGTGTAGCAAATAAAACAACACCAAACAAGTAGACAAAAGAATGTAAAAGAATGCTTGTTTTGTATTAACAGGGGAGCCTAAATCTCCCAATATTACAATGTTTTTTCTTTTGAATTGCCCCAAGTATGTTGGGTGCAATATTACAATGTATGATACAAGTGTTCGAGATGATAATGGTGATTCTCTCCAAACAAATAACTGGTGTCCTTCGTCCTTTCTGCTACAACTTCATAGGGGTGGGCTTCATATATCTGATGCGAGGACCACTCCAGTTTCATCAGCTTCTCCAATATACCTATTATCTACACACATGAAAACTAGAGAAGATTTAGTAGCACCTGCAAATCAAGATATAGAGTGCTATTATAAAACCCTAGCTGGAAAAACATACGAGGCATAAAACAAGAAAGAAATAACCTAAATGCCTTGTTCAATGAAACTTACTGATCTACAATGTGGTGTTTTTTGTTTCTAAGAAACTGCGGGTGTGCGGTGGTGACTGGCAAACCGCGCAGATGCGGTTTCGACTGTGAAATCATAGACATGTGGTTTCGATTGAGTGGCAGATTGCTGCGAAACAGGGCCTCCGAGCTTCAGATCTCTCTTCTCATTCTGGTCCTTTTTTGACAGCCTAATGGTACAAATGTTTAGCCCCCTTGGTGAATCGGTTGAAGGTGCCTTTGTAGGCTCCTTAGGGTTTTGGAGGGAAATGAGAGGTGGCAAGCTAGGATTGCCAAGTGCTGCCAAATGGAAGGGGCAATTAGAGCGAGTCACCCACGATGTCTCACTTAACTAGGGTAAGGTGGATGCAAGTGGAGTGATATGCGGAGGGTTGCCCCATGTGAAGGGACAAAGGGGACAAGGGTGTATGAGATGTGGCAAGGGATGTTGGTGAGGTGGCTAAGACACATGTCTAGTGGCCAGGCATGGTATCCTAGGCTGATTTTCTATTAATAAATCTAGAAAATAGGATATTGTGCAAGATTTATATACCTAAGTCTAAACTTAGGCATATAATTTTATTATGCAGGATTTGATGTGGGGTGTCAAATGTGACTTTGTGGATGCCTAGTTTTTGGTGTCTACAATATGAAAAAAAACACAATCCATAATAGCTAACAAGTGACACGATAAGATTAAACTCCAACCATAAAAATAAATTCTACAATATCAAAATTGATTTTCAATGGGCAAAAGTTTGAAGTCATAAAAATGAAACTTATATACAATATAAAACTCTCAAATCTATCTTCTTGACTCTCTATGTTATTAGAGACAAAAAAGAGGGGGAACCATTCTCTATGAGACTGCCACATTGGTTGAATTATGTAATCTTCATGGTCTAAATCCAAAATATCTATGTAATTTTGGTGAATCTTTACCATGAGGTGTTATTATTCACTTTGAAGCGAGTAAATAACTAAGGTGACCCAAGGACACCACTTGTGGTCTACCGACAAGGACGCCACTTGCATTATCAATGATGTGACTCGGGTTCAATCCCCATGGTGGATGTGTATAAGAAGTATTACTCAAAAAAAAAAAAGTTCAAGTTGAGGGTTCCATTGTTGCCCTACCTCAAGGGGTGCCCCCTAAGGGGCCTCGCAAATGGTCTAGTGCTTTAACGATCAACAAATTTGAAGGTTGAAGGAGTATGGAAGGTTGAATGATGAATTGATCTTTGGAGTGTTAAGGTTGAAGGAGAGTGGAAGGTTGGGTTGGCTGAAGGATCTACAACGAAAGGCTACGATGTTGGGTGGAAGGTTGGGATGGCTAAAGGAACGTGGAAGGCCGATAAGGTTAAAGGAGCATGGAAGGTTGGGTCGACTGAAGGAGCTACAACAAAAGGCTAGGATGTTGAGTGGAAGGCTAGGAAGGTTGAAGGAGCGTGGAAGGCTACTTAGGTTGAAGGAGCATGGAAGGCTGGCCTTTGTTGGGTGGAAGGCTTGTTTGAGACCGGATCAGCTGAGGGAACCACAACAATAGGCTGGGTTGTTGAGTGTAGTGCAACAACAAGTCAAGTTGTTGGGTGGAAGGCTAGGTCAACTAAAACCCCCTATTTTTGTCTTTGGTGTGCTTGTGGGTTTGGAACCCACAAGTATTGGGGTGGTTTTTCCCCCTCTTTACAACATAATAATGTGCAAAGGATTAAGTTTTTTTTTAAACATCTCATCTTTTAAGAGCCATATCTTCACGAAAAGTTATCGGATTCAATTGATTCTTAGACCAACTTGTGCAGAATTTTAATAGCTTTAAAATGAGTGGTCATATGCAAGAATTCGAGCAAAACATTGAGGAAAATTCAACCCTATGAAGTCAACCATTCGAAACCAGGGCAATGACAATTTTTCAAGTTGCAAAAAACAAAATTGCAAATAGTTGTCAACTAGGATTCAAATGATGGAAAGAGCAATGAAGGGCTAAGACTTCGGTGAGGAAGGAAACTAGCAATCTAGCTTTGGTAAAGCAGACTATGATAATGCAATATTTTTGAAATATTACTCTACTAATAAATAGTAGAGATGAAGTTTTGGCATTGTGAGGAAAATGTCAAGAAAGATGTTAAATTCTGAAATAATTGTATTCATACAAAAATTTGAAAAGATCCAAAAAATGAAAATCAAAAATTCAAACATTTTATGTAAAATGATGTAGGTTTCTAGCTATAGCATCTCAATTGAGATGAGAAGTGTATTTATTTATAAACTCTCAAGCTTTAAAGATGTAATTTGTCAAGGGTGGGGACCCGAGTACAACCCCTTATTATCCAACAAAAGAAAAAATAATAAAGTTCAAGTCACAAAGAATCAAAGTAATACAGCTGAAAAGTTGCCCAAGATTATGATCCTGGAAATTTTGAATATGATAAGTAACCGAAGCTTAAACATTATCCTTGAGATTGTTATATATATTTTATTGCTTTTTAAAATAAATAAAACAGTTATCACTGTATTTTTTTTTTCTTTTTTTAACATACTTTAACAGCCTTTGCATACAGCTAGGGGCCACCCTCCCCCTGATTCAAACTCGAGTCTTCACAATAAGAGCCCAAATTCCTACAGGGACATCACAGTGTAGTTTGATGTTGAATGAAAGAATTTTACACCATTCTGATAATTGAAAATAAATTTTATTTAGGATTCAACCAAATAAATTAAACTTATTTAAAAAAAAAACAATGCTAGTACACAATTAGCAATCAATTGAGGATAATTCTTCTATTTTCTCCTGCTAATAAGCATCATGGATGGTACAGAATTTTTAAAAACGCAATCACATATTGTTTCCGTGTGTTTGTCCAAAGGTTATTTCTAATTATTTTCACAAACAATAAGCCCTCAAAACAATCAATCCAACATATTTAATCCTTGATCTCAAGGAATTGCGTAGACCATCAAACATTATGGGAGCAGCCCAAGAAATAGATATTAACATGAAAAGCAAGAGACGAGTATTGGAGGGATTGACTGAAAATAGGCCTCTTTCTTCTTGGGCCAAAACTTATGAGATAACTTTCTTGCAAAAGTGGCTGGCTATACAATAAATGAAACATGAATTAAACCTAAAATCTAAAGATGCTGAATGAGATCCTCCTTCCTGCCTCACTACAGGCACATGCAATATAGAACAAACTAATGAACTGATATCAATATTCATATGGAATGATTGACTTCAAGCTGTACAGCATCATAAGCATTGAAGCCAAAAAACAACGGCACAAACACCCTACTATTTGCAAATGTTCAAACAATTACAATGCCCAATCACCCCACCAATGAGAAGAAATGACACCCATTTCAGTGATTGCAAGTTTGTAGCCTCCAAAGGTTGAAGAAACAATAATACAATTGACATCAACAAATACTCAAACTTCATCCACTTTTTTTCAGAGTTTTAATTGATGTGAAGGATTTGAAAGCTGCAAAGTGTGATATAATATTGGCTGGCCTGTTTTCCTGGGACTTATTTGTATTCCTACTCTGCAAAGTCCTATCCATTTCAGAAGTCTGACGCCGAAGAATTTCAAAAAGGGATGGACCCTTGCCAGGATCATTTGCATCTTTTGCTGCCTTATTTCCTGACTCATACCTTTTGAACTTGCTTTGGGTTGAAGACACTTTGCTCTTACTGCTAGCATGTTCATTTTCCTTCTGATCCTGCAGTTCCAAGCACCAACCACTTTTCACTACTTATGAATCACTTTCAATGCCAAATTCAGTTCTATAACTATCTTAATATTTTCCAAGTTTCAATCAAATAGCATTAGCTCAAACAGTTAATATTCCTCAACTTTTAAAAGGACCCAGGTTTCAATCTTCCCAAGCAATACATGCATAGTTGCCAAACTGTTGTAATACCACTATGTGGTCATGTAATACAAGTATAGCCTATTTCAATCCCATATAACAATTTGTTTTTTTTAATATGTATTTTTCAAGTTTCAACTTGTTGGTTACTTACCATATCTTCCGGGCTTTCAGTTTTTGAAATTCCATGCCTGCTATTGCTGTCATCCCGCCCAAATATGTAAGATTTAGAAGCTCCCAATCCTTGCTTGTGTGATGTCTGTAATGATGAACTTGTAATTTTCCCCAAGAAAGATGACTGCATAATCAAAATGTCTAACATGGTCAATCTACTGCCATTTTCAGCCTAAAAGTTCAAAATTCAAGCCAACTTTTCAAATTGCAAAGCCACACAATTCCACTACAATTATCTTGTTCATGTAAAGAATCAGGAAATACATTTTAAAATAAATAAAATTACACATAAAGCCAATCTCTCATAGAGAAAACCCAGGCAATATCTTCCATAGCTCAGCATTATAAAATATGCCACTAAGATAACTTAGAAAAGCCAAGTTTCAGTCTACTTTTGTATTGGCTAATATCTCCAAATACATCACAAGAAAGTAACTTTCATGGTTAGTTTAACCTTAAATAGATGTACATCAAGTGGCATTAGCTCAACCGGTTAGATTATCAACATTTAAGGAGGAGACCAAGGTTTAAATCTTGCCAAGTGATACATGGATAATATCCAAGCTTTGTTGTAATACCACTATGTGGTGATGATGTAATACAAGTGGGGCCCATTTCAATCCCATATAACCAATTGAAAAAAAAAAACCATATATAGACGTACTATCTTGTATGGTGCAGGAATCAGGATCCTATGATTCTGTCACAGTACATGCCACTATCTGATATGTTCTGTATCAAATTTAACATCTTGAAATAATTTAGAAAATTTTAAGCATCAATCAAATAAACATAGGGCTTCCAACTCTCACATGAACTTAGACCCCATGACCGCTGCCATTCTTATAATTGTACATATAGCAGAATACACAATTTCCTAACACAAACATTTAAGGAAATCGAGATGAGAGACTCTCTCCAAGAGCAAATGTGATCCCATGATAACAAAGGGTGAAAGAGATACTGAGAGTAGGAAATAAAAAGTTATTTCCTTTTACACTGTTCTCTGTTCACAGAATGGCAAGAATTGTAAAGCCTTCTATACCTATGTCCGTAAGGATTTAAGTGAACAATCACAAAGTCTCACATTCAATTCAAACTGACGGTCTCAAGCTTTAAGATGTAAACTTAAACAAGCCAAGAGAGCACTATACATTGATGAATGGAGTGGAATTTAAAAGCGATAGAAAACTAATAAATAAAAAGAAAAGAGTAAAAAAAAAAATTAAAATAACTCTTCAGTAATGCTTTAGTTGAGAAACAATAGAGACTATTGCCAATTATGACTACTGTAAATGAACATAAGCAAAGAAGTCAGCGTCTACTCAAAATACTTGTGTTACTCATGCCAAACTACAGTGAAAACAAAACTAAACAACAAAAATCATCCACGCAAAGCACGCAAAAACATAAATCTTGTTGACCTAGCAAAAACCCAATCAATTGGGTCTTTTTAGGACATCAACAATATCAGAGAAGAAACCAAAGACAGTCTGAGAAAATCAAATTGCAACATGGGACTATTATATGCTGTATACTTGCAAATATTAGTCTCACCTTTGAAGAGCCATTGCTGTTTGTACCAGAGCCTAGAATTTCATGGAACACTGCACAGAAAATACAGCATGAATATCAAGAAGAAATTCTTCATAGCAGGATTTTTTGTGGATATCCAAATGTCAAGAAATGAATATCAAAATAAGCAAAAAAGAAAAAGGAAAAAAAAATAAAAAACTGAAGACTGCGTAGCCCATCAATTGCACACCTGATGATGGTTTTGGTTTCTTCTTGCCATTGGGTGCAATATTTACTTTCTTGATAAGACCAAAAATTCCTCTTGAAGTCTCATCATCCACTGGAGTTAAAAATTCTTCTTGCTCCTCCTAATTTGAAAGCAAAGAGCATTTTTTTTTTCCAGAACAAAGAATAAGTATCAAAATTGGAATTGCAAAAGAAATATTTAACATTGATAAAGATAGATATTGTCAAAACCCAGCTCTAAATCTACAGAATAATAATTATCAAGCCATGGAACGGCATAAGTTGTTATCCACATACTAAAGCATGCATACACACTTACAGACTCTTGAAGGACTCGCTCACGCATAAGTCTCTCTTCCACTTCCTCATCCTCTGAGGATACAAAAGAATCATCATCTACTGTTGGTCTCAGAGGTGGCTCTGGCTCCTCAATATGACATTCATCATTGCCATGCTCTAAATCTTCAGAAGCAGAGCTATAATGGTCTATTTGATCATTACAGCCTTTCATGTCATCTCCATGGTCATCAAATCCAAAGTCATTATCCTCACCAAGGAGTGCTGTTTTCCGGGGCTGATGACCTCTCTGTTTACGACGACATCCTAACCTTAGCAATATGTCATTAGTTGCAGCGGCATCTTGCTGTTGAAGCCATTTCCTATGAAGCTCATCTCGTCTACTTTGATCTGCCGGCTGTTCTTCTTCAGCAGTAGCCAATATATCCTGTAACTCTTCATTTTCATCACCATCAGAATCATCCTCATCGCTAGGTCCAACTAGAACATCCTCATCTTCATCTTCAGCTTCATCATCAACAAATGCCTTCACAGGAGCACCTTTACTATACAGCAATGTTTCAGGTGGCTTGCTTGGGGAGGGATCCACATTTTCCTTGTTGTCATCTTCATCAAACAATCTGATGGAAAGCAGACATTTGGGTTAAATTATTTTACCATGAAATGGGTGCTCCCAACTCATTACCATAGGGATAGATAAAAAAGCATTCTCTGGCTAGATTGCAATCAACAATTTTTACAACATGTGAATCAAACATGCAAGTAGCCTTTGAAAATGCATTTCGAGATATCCACCTTATGAGAAGAGTAAGTTGAAAACAATATTGAATGAAAATTAACATGATGAAAAAATGAAACCCAGAGTATAACCACCCTGTGACTTGCAGGACCTCATCCCACAATCAAAATTAAGAATTTACTATAAAAATTCTAGAGGGAAGATTCAAAGTATAGAATAATCAAAAAAGAGAAGCATAGAACAAGTATTTGTCATACTTATTCATCATCATCAGGATGAAAATTAAGTTTCAAACTCATGCTTATCAGGGGAGAATATGCAAAACAGAGAAGCATGGATAAAGTATTTGACATACTTATCATCATCAGGAGGTGAATCAAGTTTCAAATCCATTCTTAACAATGCTGTATCAACATCCTCACTGCCTTGGGTACTGTTAGAATTTTTTTCTGGATCCTCTCCACAACTCAGCTGAGAATTGCAAAACAGATCCTGCACCAATTGTATCATTGCTGAATAAAGTTGCTGACACATCTCAGTAACAACCCTCTTTCAAACTCTGAGAAGTTTAGCAAGCTTAGCAATTAAATGTTATCCAAACCTGTGTGTCCTCAATTGGTGCTCGAAATCCATTAGAGATGGTGGAAATATCTTCCCTTCTAGCCTACATTTATACCAAGCATCAGTCAATCTCCAAAAAACATTATTCAAATGCAATCTCTTATTTCCCTCTAACCAAGTATAAAATAAGTTGTGCCCTTTGTGTGCTTCAATTTAAAAAAAAAAAACTAAAGGAGGCAAATCATTCTTGGGCATTTTCCAATAAGCTGATCTTAGTCTGAAAAAAGACCAGCAAGCTGTGCTTGTTTTCTTTTTTGATGATATCACTCACACCACATAATATTTTAAAACACGGAGCATGAACAACAAACAAAATAAAACCTATATAAACATTGATTCATGTCAAATAGACAGATTACAACTAATATCAGACAGCTCCTATGAAAGAAAAACACAGGCAGTCCAATTCTCTCAGTTAAAACGTTTTCACCAATACTCACCTTCTCAGGCAGGTTTGTTTCACCACAAGTATCTGGGGTTCTAGGGATGCCACTGTCATTAACAAGGGGAGAAATGAAATTGGCTTCTTCTGAACTTTCTTCATTGTTCTGAAAGCAACAAAAATCAATTGCTTAATGCCATCATTAAATTATCCTGTCAAGATAAAACAAGATGATAGAAAGCTGTCACTGTCTCCTTTTTGTAAGGATTACCTCAGTTTCAGCATCCTCCAAAGGTCCATCTTTTCCCTCATCAACATCTGAAGATCCTATTTCATGGTTGCCCTCCAAAACATCTTCAGAAGATGCATCATCTTCTTTGTATTCTTTTGAGACTTCCACAGAACCCTTTCCAGCTCTGCTTCAAACCATAAAGCAATACCAATATCAAGAAAAAATATTGTCCAGATTAAGTTCCCTTGAGGCCTTCCCTATCTAAATTCATGGAACCAATCAAAATCAAATCAAGAAATTCAAATTTATGTAACCCTCACTTTTGTACGAGTTGCAGCTTTCGCAGACGGATCTTCTCAAGTACAGATGAAATGGGCTTGCTAATTGTTGGTAATGGTTTGAAAGATGCATCCGGAGTTTCTAATATAACAGAAACAAGAGTTAGAAATAAACCCCTGTTGTATTTTTCCTAGTTGAAGTTGAACACTATCCCATGAACAGCAAATACAATTGGTGATTGTTCAAACCTCGTAGAAGACGCTGGGATTCAGCATGGATCTCCTCAAGCTCAGACTTTTTCTGCAATGAAAACCATGAGTGGCATAGACTTTATGAAGCTTAAACTAAAAGAGGTAAAAAGATTTATGGCTAGACCCATACCTTTTTCAAAATCCGTTTTTCCATAGCATCTGATGACTGGGAAGCTCGTTTCAAATTTTCATTTGACTTTTTTCTCCTTTTCTTCTTCTCCTCAAGAGGGCTTGACGATGCTTCGTGTAAGCATGGGGTAGCTTCCATCATGTATTCATCAGCATTAACAGGGTTCTCCAACTCTTCATTATGGTTACATCCTTCAGGAACAGGGTTTTTACTGGACTTGTCAGTGACTTTGGGTGATTCTATTTCTATGTGTCTATCAGCAATTTGATCATCTTCTTTCTTGTCATCATCATCCTCTTCTATTTCATTTGCTGCAGTGCAAAAATTCTCTAATCCCATCCACTTTAACTCTTCATCATGTGGTCTTGGTGATGTAGTGCTCAATCTTTGATTGATGCTCTCCACCTCATTAGCTTGCATGTATTCTATGGGGCCAGCCACATCAGTACTCTTTTTTGCATCATTATTAGATGCATCCTTTCCTTTCTTCAACCTCTTCAGCTTTCTCCGAGGCAGGGGAGATGCCTCCTTGGACATGAAAAGGATATCTTCTTCATCACTCTCAAAGGTGGTCATTTGACTCTGACTCATTTTCACTTCTCTGCTAGATTCCTTGGCCAAAAAAGAACCTACACTCCAAAAGCTTAGATTGGTTAATTGAACCAAAAGAATACATCTGAAGTCCACATGCAAACAATTAAACGGACATTCTACCAATAAATGCTGACTCAAACCCCTCCATAATCATGCTTCTCAAGGAAGACAAACAAAGCCCTTGTAGAAACCAAAACCTTCCAATGTCCATTAATTTCTAACAAAAATGGTCCAAAGACAGAATAAGTCTGCTGGGAAATGGGAAAAAACAAATAGCAGATTTTCCAAGAATCCAAATAGCACTTAAAAGAGGCCTTTAAGACAATGCAATGAACATGTAACATGAGACCAGGAAGTAAGACATTAAATTCTAGATTGGGCATTGCCAGAATAAAGTATTCATTGAGGAAAAAACATGTGCAGTACCAATATCAGAACAAGCTCAACTTTTAACTATAGAAGTGGACAAAAGCATCAAACCTGTTAGTAGAATTCATATGGGCAAGATGTGCAATTCAGATAAAATAACAAATTAGCTAGATAAGCCCTAAGGGTTTTAAGCTGGTGAGGCCTAATACTCAAACGCTAATATGTGTTAATGACACCTGAGTTCAAAGCTTAGCTGCAGAAAAATTCTCCAACGGGGGCTGCACACCACTCACCAACAACCAGGCATGCCTGGTGCCTGGTCTTACACCTAATCATAGATGGAACCACCCCAGCCCTGCAAACAGAAAAATCCCAGTAGTTTCCCATATGCATATGTAGAAAGAAGGTTTGCCCAACCCAATTCATCAGATCTTGCATTTTCACAAAATAAAATGTTTCTTTGAAGGAAAGTGAGCATTTGTATGATAAGAACATGCTCAAGTTTCACTGAAATAAGTAAGCAAGTACCTCAAGATTTTGGGAACAAAATATATATGAAGAAAAAGAATGAACATTTGTATGGCAAGGACAAGGTCAAGCTTCAATCAGAAAAGTAAGCAACAGTTTCAAGATTCTCACCAAAAAAAGTATGTGGAAGATGTGTAAATCAGGAAAGACAGAATATCAGCTTGAGAAATCCTAAGTTGCCATGCTTAGGGTAACATCCAAATCAAATAATTGAATGGCTAATCAAACAAAAATTTAGAAGCAAGCCACATCACGATTTTAGTTTTAGTTTTTGGGTTTTTACTATGATCTGGTGAGGCTCAGAGCTCAACACCCATGCAAATTAGAATTCCTGAGTTCAAAGCTCGGTTGATGAGAAATTCTCTAGCAGCAAGTGCACATAGGTCAGCAGGGGATTTGCACATGAATACAAGGTGTTACCCTAGCTCTGCAAAGGTGAAAGGACAATAATCTCACCTGTGCACGGAAATGCAAGAGGGTTTTCCATTTCAATTGGTATGAGCCCAACTGCTTAAATACCTCGACTTTCAAGGGGAAGCTTCAGGTTTAAATCTTGTCAAGCAATGAATACATAACTGCCAAAATACTGTAACACAGTCACAATGTAATAAGGTGGGAACCGTTCAACCCCATATAAAGGAAAAAAACGGGGTTTGCCCTATCCAAGTGGGCATCCGCTCGAAGAGCCATAAAATTGGCCAGAGGATCAAAACTGTGAAAAGGAACCACATGTGCAAGATATGTAATTCAAACAACCTAAGAGATTAGCCAGGTAAACCCTTATGCTGCCGTACTTGCACTAACATCCAAATCAAATACAATTTTAGAAAATAACCATACAATCTGCGAAATATACTTTACACCAGAGAACAAGATCAGTGAGACAGGAAAACTTACAATAATAACCCTAAGACAAACGGATTAACTAGCCAAAAGAAAGAATCCCAGACAAACTGTCTGCCTGCTTGGACTCTCAACGAAAGCAAAATCAAAACTAGGGTATCAACCCAATGGGGGTTACAGAATGAATGCTAAACAAAGCAAACAACCCTTCCAACATTCTGGTAAAGCTCAGCAATGGATCTCAGACTCAAATGGGTTGACTGCTAATTGCAGCATTTTATGAAACAAATTAATTGGCGTCCAAAATACGGATCAACCAGCGAAAAAAACAAATCAAACAGACTCTTTGGCAACTATAAGCACAATCAGAACCCTAAAATCCTTAAAATAGAAAATGGCATACCTTTACAAATTGAAGGCAACCTATGAATACAGAAATTTCTGAAAAATCAGAGAGATTTGTAGAATGGCCTAATGGCTGCGGGAGGGTGCTCCATAAATGGGGATTTGAAGCTGAAAATCCTGGATTTTCTTATGTATATTGTTATGATGTTGCAGGGACCAGCATATTAAGCGGCAGGAGCATCCCAAGCTCCCTCTGATAAGTGCTATGGGCATCCAAAGACCACACAACGTAAAAATTAAATAAGTTTGGCCAAAATTCAAAATATGGCGCCAAAAAAACGTTGGAAATGAAATGGGTATTATTTATTTGAATTCTACATTGGGTCTAAGGTCTGCTAAGTGGAATTGTTTTGCTAAACTTGTTGCTGAATTTGACATAGGTGGTCCCACTCACCCTACTTCGAAGGAGTGCACATTTGGATTTGTTAGGTTACATCAAGGATCAATAATCTAAGGATTTGAAGCACTCTACGGGGCAGTTGACTATGATTATTTTGGCCATGCACGTATTTGCATCCTATGATTCAGTTGCATTAACAAATTTCAAAATAAAAAAATAGGTTACTGACCTTAAAGTAAGTAGTTGGAAGTGAAATTAAATTGTAAATGTTTAGGTTTTAATTTTGTTAAATTGTTTATGGAAAATTATTAAGCGGCTCAAGGATAATTGTCTATGGATAATCATCAAAACTTTATAATATTAGCATATTGTTTATGGATAATTGTTTAGGTTTTAATTTTGTTAAATTGTTTATATTGTTTATTTAATTTTGTTAAGTATAATTTTAATGATTATACTTAAATATAATATGTTTTAATTTTATATAGTAATATAAAGTTTAAAGTTTTATAATTTAAATAAAAGTTTAAGATTTTTTAATTAATATATAAGAAATCCGGTAACATTATTGGGTATTGTCATTATAGACCCTAGTTTGTTGGGTTAAACAAAGTCAACGGGACCGACCCTAGGGGCATCAAACTGGGATAGCCAACCAACAAACATTCGACCACTACCATCCAACCTATCCTTTTTTTGGTATGTTGTGGTTTGAACCTTGGACCTCGCTAAAACAAGTCAAAGCCCTAACCATTGTTGTCTTTGTCATACGTTTAAGATTTATAAATAAATTATAAGAAACAATATAAACTTAAAGGTAAAATTTCATATTACATGTCTAGATGTTTAAAAACTTAAAGTTAAAAACTTAAAGGTGAAATTCCATATTAAAAACATGTCTAGATGCTTAAAAACTTAAGCACTACTATATGAAATATTATTGATTTGTATTGATAATATAATTAAAGTAAAATATAAATGCAACATATCTTACCCTCATTCCAAAAAAGAAGGATGCATAATTGTTTGAATTATTTCAACCCATAAGTCTATGTAATATGGCATATAAGATGCAATGTTTAGATTCCTCATTAAGAGACCTAGGTTTGAATCTTGCCAAACGATAAGTAGACAATATCCAAGCTTTGTTGTAATACCACTATGTGGTGATGATATAATACGGGTGGGACCCGTTTTAATCTCATATAACTAATTGAAAAAATATGGCATATAAGATTATTTCCAAAGTGATGGTGAATTGATTAAGACCATTGTTAAACAAAATTATTTGGTTTTGTGAAAGGGAGACACGTTTGAGATGGGATCATAGTAACTCATGAAGTTATGCATTCAACAACTTCAAGAAAAGAGAAAACAATGATATTAAAACTTAATATGAGTAAGGCCTATGATAGGGTTAAATAGGATTTTCTTTTTGCAGTATTGTAGAAGTTTGAATTTAGGAAGAAATGGGTCAGATGGATTAAAGCTTGTGTCTCTGCAATTTCATATTTTATGTTGGTCAATGGTTTAGTAACAGAATCATTTAAAGCCAAGAGAGGCCTTAGATAGGGAGATCCTCTATTATCATATTTGTTCGTTATTTTTTATTTTTTTTTATTTGTGGAAAACATCCCAAAAGGGATGCCACTTTCGGGTAAGACCCAAGGAGGCAGGGGTATCCATTCCGCCAAAAACGCCCAGGACTCGGACCTGGCCTACCACCTTTGACATACTCAAGGAGCAAACAAACACACAAAACCAATTTAAAAATAAGTAAATAACAACAAAAATAATAAAATAAAATAAAAACATGCTCCTTGAGTGTGTCAAAAACAAAAGCACAACCAAACACGCACAATAAGATAAAAGAAACCACAACACAAACCACATAGAAAAACACAAGAACCACATAACAAAACACAAACAAGACAAAAACAACAGAACACTACAAAGACATAACCCAAAAAAACATGAAAAATAAACACAACCAAAACCTAAAAATTAAAAAAATTAAATAAAAATAAAAATAAAAAACAACCAACAACAGACAATAAACAAAAACAAAATACATAGAAAACACTCACACATAAAAACACGAAATAACACAAACAAAGAGAAACCCAAGAACAAGAACGAAAAAAACACAAGAACAATAACAAAAAACATAAAAAAAAAAACAAAACAACAAAAAAGAACACAAAAACAAAACAAAACAAAAGAACCCACCCACCTTAAAAAACTAAACAAAAAAGAAAAAAGAAAAAAATGAACAAAACAATGACCTATCTAGACCAAAAGACTATTAAGGCAAGAATCAACAGAGGAAACAAAATAAAGAATAGAATGAGCTAGGGAACTAAAAAAAACTGAATGAACCAAAGAGAAGCAAAAAAAAAACAAGAAGAAACTAGGTACCTTCAGAACTGGAGCCATCCAAAGAAATGATAGAAAGAAGAGCTTCCCTAATTTGAGAAGCCCACCATATAGGAGGGTGGCCATAACAAGTAAGATCACCTTTGTCCAAAGCCCAATTAGCTAAAGCATCAACACTCTTGTTTTGATCTCTAACCACATGATTGTAATCAACTTTCAAAAATCCCATCTGGATTAACTGAATCTTCTCAATAATTCTTTTTATTCTCCAATCCACCTTATGATTCTTAGAAGGAGTCTTCAAGAGATTAATCATAAGTTGAGAGTCAGACTCAACTAACACCTTTTCCCATCCAACCTTAGTAGCCTCCTGAAGACCTCTGAGGATACCATACCCCTCAACAAGGTTATTGGAAAGAATACCCAAATTCTCAACAAAAGTAAAAACCAGGGAGCCATCTGAAAGTCTACCAATTCCTCCCACACCGGCTTTTCCAGGGTTCCCTCTAGAGGCTCCATCAGTATTGACTTTTCCAAAATCCTTAGGAGGAGGTTGCCAATTTCTAGTCCTATCCATCTTACTAATACTCACATTCCCTTTAAGTTGGTTGCCCTTAGAAGGTTTAATCTTCAATCTTTGCATCACTTGATCCCATCTTTGGTGGGAGTTTTGGGGGTGATTAAGGAGTTGATGGACTCGATTCAACTAAGTTGGCTATGGTCTTTTGCCAAATATAGTGAATATCCTTCCTATCTTGATTAAAAATTTGGTTGTTCCTTTCATTCCAAATATTCCAAAGAAGAATGGTAGAACCCATCCAAACTAACTGCCTAATAAAATGATCAACACCCTCTTGATTAGGCCAATCCCTCCAAAGCTGTTCAAAAGTAAAAAAATTGGACCACTGTAAGCCAAGTAAAGTGGCCATTCTCCTCCATAGCTCGGAGGCTAAAGTACACTCAATAAAAATATGGTTGATATTTTCTACATTCTCTTCACACATTTCACATCTAAAAGGGCCATGAAAACCACGCTTCATAAGTTGCTCACCAAGTAAGCACCCTATGATGCAATAAAAGCCAATTAAAGAACCTCACCTTAGGCCAGAGCTTTTGAGCCCACAATCGAGAAAATATGTCGGAAGAATGGTTGGGATTATTATGGCATAAGGTCAAATAACCTTGAGCAACCGAATACTCACCCTTAGTAGTGTTGTTCCATCCAAAACAATCTTTTTCATGGGACCAAGAGAGGGATCTCATATGAAGGATGCCTTGGATATCTTGTCTTTGCCTTTCTGGGATTTGAATAGGCCAGTCCTCAATAGGGATCCAATATCTACCAACATTTGAATTACCAAGTATGGTACCGACAGTAATTAGCCACCTTTATCCAATTAGCTCGGTGAAGCTCCTCCATCCAAGGCCTCCAATCGGGAAACCGAGTTATCAAAGGCTTGTGACCATCCCAAGAATCTATCCAAAAATTTGCATGTTGACCATTATGAATGATCCAAAATAATTTTTTCTTTATCAAATCCTCACCAGTCTTAAGAACTGCTAAAATGGGAGAACCTTTGGTAGGAAGTTGATAGCGAACAAGGTCTTCAGGCCTTTTGTTCTCAAGCATATTTAGCATGGAGATTATTGGCCCAAAGAGCATTGGGGTTATGCAACATCCTCCAATATAATTTAGCAGCTAAAGCTTTGTTGTTATTAATTGAAGACCGGAATCCTAACCCCCCTTCACTCTTAGGAAGACATAAAGTATCCCATTTCACCAAGGCCCATTTTCTTTTCTCCTTAGTACCACTCCAAAGGAAACGATGACCGATTTGATCCAATTCTCGAAGAACAGCCTTTGGGATATTCAAAATGGAAGAAACATAAATAGGAATAGCTTGAAGGACTGATTTTACCAAGGTGATTCTACCCCTGAAGAAAGCCACTTGTTGGTCCACTTTCCAATTTTCTTCTTGACTTTGTCCAACAACCAATTCCAATATTTATTTTTTTGCCTTTGAATATTTATGGGAATACCTAAATAAGTGATTGGAAGAGAGGTCTTCTTATATCTTAATTTATCCAAGACCATGGATTCCTCGTCTATCTGAGAGCAATGAAAGAAAATAACTTTAGATTTGTCTTCATTGATCAACTGCCCAGTAGCCTTAGAAAAACAACTAATGATTTGCTTAATATTAGAAGCTTCCTTAACCGTAGCTTTACCTAAAAGAGTAGAGTCATCCACAAATTGAAGATGAGAGATAGGTCTAGCTCCATGAGCAATGGTAACTCCCTCAAGGGTTTTGTTTTCCCTCTTTTTGGTTATAGTCCTACCCAAGCATTCAGAAAGAATGATGAATAAATAAGGGGATAGCGGGTCACCTTGCCTAATACCTCTGGAAGCTAGGAAAGACCGAGAAGGCCTGCCATTGATAAGAACTAAGTAGGAAACTCGAAGAGATACATCCCATAATCCAATCCATCCAATCCTTAGAGAAACCAAATTGCCTCAAAACTTTGATAAGGAAGTGCCAATCCACTCTGTCATAAGCTTTGGATAAGTCTAACCGAATGAACATGGAAGGAGAATTTTGCATATCCATGGAATGGATGGCTTCCTGAGCAAGAACTATCTCATCTACTATTTGACGTCCTTCCACATAACCCCCTTGCTCTGGGGAAATAATCTTATGCAAAAGAGGCTTCAACCTTTCTCGCCATGATCTTAGTAATGATTTTGAGAAGAACATTACATAAAGCAATAGGTCTAAAAGCTGAGATATGATCAACCTCTTGAGCTTTTGGAACAAGAGTAATATAAGTTTTATTGATAACCTTCAAAATTTCTTTGGCTTTCCCGGCTTCTTCCACCACCTCTAATAAATCAACATGAAGGATATCCCAGAACTCTTGGTAGAACTCAATAGGAAAACCATCAAGACCTGGGGTTTTCCCTTTTTGCATTTTAAAAACTACTTGTTGAAGCTCATTGATAGTAACAAGAGCAGTCAAAATAGAGTTCTCCTCATAAGTGATAAGAGAAGGGATTGCTTGAAGAACATTATGTTGAGAAGTTGAGTCAAGAGGAGTAGCAACAAAAATATTGGAAAAGTAATCAACAACAATAGAGTTCATGCCATCCCAAGTATAAACAACATCTCCAGAATCTGATTTTAAGGAAGAAATAAAGTTGTGAGATCTTCGAGCTAGAAGAGATTTGTGGAAGAAATTTGTGTTTCGATCTCCTTCTTTGAGCCATTGAATTCTAGATTTTTGCTTCCATAAGATTTCTTCTCTTTTTCCCCATTCCTCTAACTGAGTTGTGAGTTTAATTTCATCCGCACTTCTCTTCTCCGTGAGGCCATCTAAACGGATTTTCTTATTCAAATTTTCAATATGAGCAATAACTTCATGTTTTTTTTTATGAACATCCCCAAACTCTTTCCAGTTCCAAGTCTTGATTTTGGATTTAATGTATTGCAGTCTTTTGGCAAAATAGAACATCTTAGTCCCATGCCTAGGTTTACCTTCCTTCCACCATTGTTGCACACGAGGTCCGAAGGAAATGTCTCTAAGCCACATTAATTGAAAACGAAAAGGAGAGAAACTCACATTGGTTTTCCACATTTCCACCATGATCGGCCAATGATCCGAACCAACATTATTAAGAGTCTTCACTTTAGGAATGTGACCATGGATTAAGAAATTTTCAGAGAGCAAAAACCTATCCAATCTCTCCATTATACAAGCTAAGCCTTGCCTTCTGTTAGACCAAGTCATAAGGCCATTATCTGGTTGGATATCCACAAGATGGAGGTTTGCAATATATTCGCCCATGAGGTCAATGCTTTTGTCCAAATTTCTATTTCCCCCCTTTTCTCATCCAGAGAGAGGATGGTATTGAAATCTCCTCCGATCAAGATCCAAGATTTAGGAAAATGAGAGATAATATGAGTAATATCCTTCCACTGTCTTCTTTTTTCCTCCAAAGAAGTCGAAGCATAAACAATAATGCAGAGCATAATCTGGTTGGAATGTCTACTTTGAATAGCTATAGCCAACAAACCCCAACTGCCAATCATATGGTGAATAACTACCTCTTTTGGGTCCCAAAGACAAGCAATGCCACCCGAAGTCCCTTGGGAACTGAGGGAAACCACTTTTCCAGCTGGCCAAATTTTATCGGCAATTAAGTCCATATCCTCCATTGACATCTTTGTTTCTTGAAGGAAAACAAGATGTGGATGATTTATCCGAATCATTCTTCTAATTTCATTTTGTTTTGAAAGACTCCCTTTGAGTCCTCTAATATTCCAAGTGATGATCTTCATTAATACCAGGGCTAAAAAAGTTGGGAAGGGCATTAATCTTACCTTCCTCTACAAGCTTTTCACCTTCTTTTACCATATGATATTGATTGGTCTTGCGACCTACTTTTTGATTAGAATCCATCTTCAATTTTTTTTTCCCTGTTTCTTGACTTATTCCAATTGAATCTGAGATGGCTTCTAACCTTGAAGAATGCTCGTACACGACCAAAATTTTACTAGATGGTTCAACGGAGTCTATATTGGGACCTCCATTATTTGAAGTTTTGACATTTGAAATATTGTTTTTCTTGTGTAAATTTTCTCCTTTTTTTTCTTGTTGAAAACCTTTGATTTGTTGGTTTGTCTCTGAGTTCTTCCCTTCATATTTAAATTGTGTTTCTAAGATTTCAGTTTCCATTATTTCCTCTTCCTCACTTGGGACATCATTTGTGGAAAGGATTTCAAACATATTAGCGAGATGACTTTGATTGATCCTTCATAACTAGTTTTTTTTTAGTGTTCTTCTTCTTAGGTATTTGGAAACCCATTGAGTTTATATCTTCTTTCTTTTGATCAGGAATTTTATTTGGGCAAGCATTGGCCAAATGACCATATTCATGGCAAATTCTACAACGAAAAGGAATGTTCTCATAGTCCACTACTTGCTCCCAAGTGTCTTCCCCAAATTGTAATGTGATATTTTTAGGTAGGGGTTTGTCAAAATCCATTAAAACACAAATCCGAGCATAAATAATATGTTCAAAATTTTGAGTACAAATCCAAAGTCATCATAAAAGTTCCTAAAGAGTTTCCAATTGAAGAAAAAATAGTAGGATTCCAAAATTCAATAGGGAGGCCAAAGAGTCTAACCCACACGGGAGCTATAGAAGGCATCTCTTCTTCGGATTTAAATTTAGTATGCCAGGGCTTCATGAAAAGCCCTGCCCTTCCAAAAAACCAAGGACCCCCTTGAAAATTTTTCTCTCTATCTTCATTATTAGCAAATAAAACAAGAAAATAACCATTTGGATAAATAGAGATTTGTAACTCACCTTTAGTTTTCCAGCTTTTTGTAGCCCGGACTTTGAAAGCAGATAGACTCGGACGAAAACCCACGAACCGACAAATTAGTCCTCTTTTTTCCAAATCTTCAATGCCAATCCGAATGTTACCCATATCAAGCTTAACAATAGGAGTTCCATCAGCCGCTTTAAGACATCCCGACTCTATTTTCCCGGGATCAATCTTAGGCATTCTTAGAGGTTTATGGGAAGCCCTAATATTGATATTAGCATTGGGCTGAGGCTGTCCACCATGAAGGGCATCCCTAAAATTCATTTTTGGGACCGAGTCTTCAAAATTCTTACCCTTGATAGGGGTTTTCACAGTAGAATTATTTTGTGGGTGCACCTTAGCACCAGATTCACTTGAGATATGAGCCATTTTTTTATCAACTACTTGAAACTTGTTTCGTGATCTCTTTAATCCTTGCCCTAGACGCCATGGAAAGGTATGGTTTTCACTTTTCTTTTGTGCAGCAAATTGGAAGCCGTTGTCACTCAAGTTCATAGTATGATCTGTTGAAAGACAAATTTCTAACCCATATTGTATCCCCTGCAACATTTCCTGCTAAAATATTGAGCATAAACCACAAAAATATTGGTCGCTAGGGCCCGTAGGCCCTAAAAACCAACCTCTAGAGCTGCTTGCACTCAACCCAGATGAAACCCTCGCATAGCCGCTTGCCAAATATATCATTCACACATAGGGATGTGCTAGGATCTGTGTTGCTCCAAATGATATGAAAATTGGTGGAGATGTTCTAGGGTTTTTCAGGCATCTACCCTCAAAATTTTAGCTCAATCCGAGTCCGGATGAGTGAGATATGACCGAAACGAGTTCAGCGGTTTGGGCAGTCCTGCGAAAAACGTCTAATCAATTTTCTTTATTCGTTATTATGACAGAGGTTTTGGGTAGGAACTTGAAGAAGGCTTACAAATATGGGCTTATAAGTGGACATAAGGCTAGTAATAACATCAATAACATCACCCATCAATAATTTATAGATGATACAATCCTTTTTGGTAGGACAATGATAAACAAGGCCAAATTGTTCAATAACTTATTAAAGGAATACAAAACAACATCAAGGCAAAAATTTAATAGAACAAAATCCAAAATTTACTTCCTAAATACCCTAACTAAAATCAAAGTAAGGATATGTAGGTTACCTCAAATTGAGGCAAATTTTCTAGCAACTTATCTAGGGATGCCCTTATTTGAGGGGAGAATAAGGATGGAATTATGGAATCCAGTTATAAGTAAAGTTCAAAATAAACTGCCAGCATGGAAAGGTAGATGGTTATCATTTTTTTACATGGTGAAATTGTTGCCACGATGATCCGAACATGTTGTCCAGATCAATGGTTGCCATGGTATTTTGCATTGTCCACCTCAAAATCTACCACACAATACTCTGCACATTCTGCCCCTATAACCACCATGACACATTCATTTTAAACCTTTTACACCACTAAAAACACCAAGAAAGGGACAAGTGTTCAGTTTGGTGAGGCCCAAGATTTGACCTTGGGCATTCATCCCCTTATGATGTGTTGTCGCACGAATTGGTCTACACCTTGGACCTGGTAGATGGTTATCATTAGCAAGAAGAGTGCAATTAATTAAATCATTCTTATAGGTCATTCCAACATATTATATGTCCTTATATATACCAAAATCGATAGAAAAATGTTTAATATCTATTATGTGGTCATTTTTGTGGTTAGGATTACATGATAAAAGGAAAATTATTTTAGTGAAATGGAGCAATATGTGTGACGATAAAACTATAAGAGGTCTTGGTTTAAGAGTTCTTACCGATGTAAACTTAGCTCTTAGGGGAAAAGTAATTTGGAGATTGTACAAAAAGAGTCAAAGAAAATGGGCAAAAAATCTTCTAAGTACATTGAGCCTAATGACCCAAGATTAATATTTATTGCATTCTCACTACCAAATGGTTATGCACTATGAAACAATTTTAAAAAATCAATTGATTTAGTGATTAAAGGTTTAAGATGAGTGCTAGGAACTGGAAAAAATATATATTTTGATGGATACTTGGTGTGATAAAAAACCACTCAATCTAGATTCAAATTTGAAACCATGGATGAGATTACTTCAAGATAAATATGGTGATAGGTTTTCAAACATTTTGTACAAGGATCAAGAAAGAAGATCAAATGGAAAGAATATTTTTTAACAAGTATACAAGACATTGATGCTAGGAGGTTTTTGAGTAGAGATATAACAATGATTATTTTGAGAGGAGCAAAGGATAAGTTGATTTGGGAGTTGAATAGCTCAAGAGAATACACAACAATAAGTGGATATAATATAAAGCACCATCAAAATAGGAATGTCGTAAGATTATGAAGAGATATTTGGGATAGCTTGAGCATTCCTATGGTCAAAATGTTTTTTTTTTTTGGTAAAAAAAAGGGGTTGTACTCGGGTCCCCCACCCTTGAAAAATTACAACTCTCTTCTTTATAGCTTGAGATTTTACAAATAGATACAGTTATAATCTCAATTGAGATGCTATAGCTAGAAATCGACTAAATTCTTTATTTTCATTTTTTGGATCTTTTCAATTTTCTATATGAATAACAAAAATTCACATCTACTATATATGCATTGCATATTAGTAGAGTAATATTTCCAAAACATCGCACTATCATAGTCCACTTTATCAAATTTGGACTGCTAGTTTCCTTCAGTCATCCATTTTGACTATTTTTCTTCTGTAGCATAGGTTCTTCCTCCTATAGAGTGGCAAGATCTAAGAATGCATTTTTGCACTTCAAGCTCCTCAGGTAATAGCTAGTTGTAACACAATTTGTAGGATCTTCACTTTTATAAAACTAACTGTTATCGATTGTTTCATAATTAGCTTCAATAATACCATCTGAGGTGCTAATATTTTCCATGGAACCATCTAGATGGTCTTTTGGTAACTATTTGGCTTTCATCAATGATCTGCTTCATGTTCTCCTTTTGGAGTTGAGTCTTTTGTTGTTTACCTTTTTATTGCTCACCTGATTCTTGATGGACAATTGGTGCCTCTGGAAGATGAACTTATTTCTTTTGAACTGGGATATTTTAAGATTTTGAATCATTCACATGCAAGGCCTTCTCCACCATGGAGGAATCAAAGCATGATCGAATGTTCGGGCATCTCTTCTTCATGTGGCCATATTGCTGACAACCATAACATCTTAGGGATAAGTTTTCATATTCAATATTTTGGATTCATTCCCATTTGCTTGAGGAGATAGTAATGGATTGAGGTCCAGGAACTAAAACATCCATCCAAACATCCAATGGCATTACCAATATTGATGAATATCTTCTCTCCCCAAAACTCCACAAGGAGACCATAAATATTTATCCAGATCGGGAAATCATTAACTTCTTCTATAAAGGGGTTGAAAGTAGGAGTCCAAGGTCTTATATAGACACCTCTTTGTCCAAAAAACCAATTATATCTATAGTCCATTACCTCATCTCTATCCGCTAAATTAGAAAAGGAAATAGAAAAAAAAAATTGGGTAGGAGAGTTACTTGGAATTATGTACTCCACCAAAATTTAATGTATCCTTTGAGCTCCTCCAAGCCTGGTCTTTTACCCTTGAGTTTGCAAAAAAAAATTCAGGCTTCATAATCAATCAGATCCAACCCAAATTCATCCTTTGAAATCTTGATAGAGGGTAGAGTTTCATCCACTCAAGAACCTAAATATCCTTCATATATATTTCTTATAACTGAAGACCTAGGGTTTACACAAGACAGACGGTACATCCAACCCGCATTGCAACTGTTGATGCTTCTTATAATCCTTTAGTTTATTATGAACTTCACCCTTGCCTACCTTCGCATCTTCGCATGAGCCTTCCTGCCCATGTCCATTATTGTGCTTATTATCATAGCCTCTACATTCATCGCAGCTCATCGTATGTTGCTCATATTCATTGTTGTGCTTGTTGTAACCTATGCATTCGTTGTAGCTCACCGTATGCTACCCATATCCATTGTTATGCTTGTAATAACATCCATGTTTGCCCTAGCTGGCCACAGCCTTCGTATTCATTATAGCTGGTTGTAACCTTTGTATCCCACATTCGCCCTCATCCTAGTTACCCACAACGTTTGTGTCCTACGTTTACCCTCGCCCTAGCTGGCCATAGCCTCTGCATCCTGCGTTCACCCTCATCCTAGCTAGCCCTAGCTGGTTGTCGCCTCTACGTTCCACGTTCGCCCTCGTCCTGTCAAAATATTTAGCTGGCTAGTAGATCATAGAAGAATTTTATCCTAGGATAACCTTCTAAAAAAGGATTTTCATGGACCCTGGACCCTCAAAATGTGTTCTTTGTAAAATGGAGGAGGAGAGTATAGGCCATATCTTGGGACACTAATTAATAGTTTGGAAACTATGGCAATGGGTTCTTTTGAAATTCAAACTTTTTCTAATACTGTAAAAAGAAAATCCCATTTAAACCTATCATAGGCTTTATTCATATCAAGTTTTAAGATAATTGCTCTCTCTTTTCTACAAGTTGTTGAGTGCATTAATTCATGAGCTACTATGATCCCATTAAGAATTTGTCTCCCTTTCACAAATCCTCCTTGTTCTTCTGAAATAATTTTGTCTAACAATGATCATAATAAATTTTCCATCACTTTAGAAATTTTATTATATGCCATATTACATAGGCTTATGGGATTGAATGAATCAAACAATTTTGCATCCTTCTTTTTTGGAATTAGGGTAAGATATGTTGCATTTATTTTATAAGGTATGCATTGTCTTGATTATTTTTCATTTAAGCTGATAGAATATTGTTGAGGGTCCATCTGAATCCTTATCAAAAGAGAAAAGAGTTGAATAAACGTATTCTAGAGTAATATGCATCATCAATTTGTTACTATTTTTATTTGTTATAAGTGGAGGTACTTGAAGTAGCTTATCATTAAGAACTCAAATCTCCTCCAATCCTAGAATATTCTAGTGAAGAAGCCTTACCACCTTTTTTATTTTGCTCTGGCCTTTAATTCAAACCCCTTCTACTGATTTAATTATACTAATTCTAGATGTTGATATATGTATATTCCCATCCTATGAAAAATTGTGTTTCTATCTCTTTTTAATCAAGTTTATCTCGATTTTAATCTCCAAATTTTCTCTTCCTTACTCAAAATATTATGATATTTACTAAGCAAATCCCTTTCCTCTGAGCTTGGATTATTATGATCATATTTTTAGAATTTTGAAAGTTTCTCCTTTAGTTCCTATTTCTTCTCAAAATTGTTTCTAAAAGTATTTTTGTTCCATTCATTTAATTTAGTTGTCGTTGATTTAATTTGTTTTGGAAGTGTATACAACCCATTGTTTCTTGAAGAATTCCATGTTTGCACTATCATCTCAACAAATTGAGAATGGTATTACCACATATGTTCATGTTTAAAATATGATTTTTTATATTCACTTACCACCATTTTAACTCTTATTGGCCAGTGATTTGAACTAATCCTTGTCAAGGTATTAATTTTAGCATATCATTATTCATCTAGCAAATATTTGAGAGTATGCATATGTCCATTTTTTTCGCTATTAGCTTCTATTCTATCATGTTGTTGGTCCACGTATATCTTTCTTCCTCAAAATAAACCTCCCATAGATTATTGTTTTGAATAAATGTTGAGAATCTCTCATACTTTGATTTTTTTGGAATTTTTCCAAACGTTTCATCCAACTTGGTTATGGTATTAAAATATCAGATGATCATGAATTAGGATTCTTAGTAGTTCTCATAAAGGCATCAATTCCACTCCATTATTCTGATCTACCTGACTGAGTTGTACATCCATAAACATTGATAAGGATAAAATAAATATTTGAAAAAGTGTCATTTGACTAATTAGACTATCCAATGCCTAGTTTTATGAATGGTTTCATAGGAGATTATGTAGATACCTAAAAATAGACCTCCTAATAAAACAAAATTACATCACAATTCCACTAAGCAATTAAATTAACCATGATCCACATCTTCAAAACCCAAAATTTATAGCTGACAAATTTGCCAAAGATGAATTCGTCATCTTAGCTAGCAAATTTGTGCAATTTGATTTTCTTGTTGAAATTTGATATTCCCCAATGAATTTTACCCCTGATAATCAAATTTAAAAATTCATCATCTTGTGTATTCGTCGATGGAAAATTCATAAGCGACAAATTGGCATTCTACATGCAAATTCATCGATCTTGCCTATAATAGCCAATTAGGCCAAGAATTGCTCTACCTACCCCCTCTACCACCATAAGCAATTGGTAGGTACGGAGGAAGGTGGATAAATTTTCTCCACCCACCCAGATCAGGCCCAATAATTGGGGTAGTTGATTGTAAGCATCCAATTAGCCCTAATTTGCTCCAATAAATCCCTAATCAACCCAAGTTAGCCTCCTAATTAGCCCACCTAACAAGCCACCTCACCTCTCCCTTTTGGAAAATCTCTAGGAGGGCCAATTCTATAAATTAACCCCTTGGAGTGACACTTAGAAGGAGACTCTGATTGCAACAAAACTCTACCAAATTTTGATATCGCATTTGCATATCGAAGTGTCGTCAAATTTCTACCAGCAAGTCATCTTAAAACACAAGTGCTTTGGTCTTTGAAGGAAAAAATAGGGCATCTTACATTTTTTGAAATTAGGTGATAAATTTTTTGATCCATTTTGTTTTAGTTTTTTTTTTGGTATAAGGTAGAGGTGGTTATAAGGTCCACAAACCTTTTACAAAGTCAAAATGGGCTGGTTCTAGCATCAAGCCCGTATAATCAAAATACAAAATGGATCTTTCTAAGACTCACATTAAGCCATACTTAGAGTCCACGGTCCTATACTTGTCGCTTGACTATTCGGGATAAAACAAAAACCAAACAACACCTAGCACTTACTAACACTAGGTTGCTGTACTGTACACTTGTCACCTCCCAGGCCCCAGCAAATGGGATGCCTTTTCTGCCTAATTCCATCTGTCGGATTACTCATCATCAGCCCCTCTGATCTCCTGATGCTCTAACAGGTTTGATCTTAGCTCTTCTCTAGCAGCCAACACCAATAGTTCTTGAGGGAAGTTATCCTTCCAAATTTGCATCTCCCCAACAAAAATTGCAATATTTGCCATTAGATCCGCCGCCTTGGTTCCCTTCTCTGAAGGTGTGTTGGATTCGGGCATTAACCAAATGAGATTTATGAATCTTTGCTTCTAGGATAAGCTCCAATATGGTCCAGATGGGGTCTTTATCCTCCTTAATTGCCTTGATTATATTAAGTGAATCCCCTTCAAAGATAACTTCCTTATAACCCTCAAGTCTGGCAATTCTCATTGCTCGCATGCGAGCTCGGGCTTCGCAAAATGATTTGTTTGAGTTCCCAAAGGCTCTGCAAAGGCAAGGACCACTTTTCCTTCCTCATTTCTCAAAACTCCTCCTGCTCCTGCAGCCCCGGATTTCCTTTAGTTGCCCAGTCAAAATTAAACTTAACCCACTTTTGTGTGGGGGGTATCCACTTGACACCATCCCGTGGGTTGGTTGTAATGTCTAGGTCCGGAAGTTCCTCTCCCCGGTTCCGCAAAATCCTCCTTTCCCTTAGAGACATGGTCTCATTTTTGAAGAAGAAAGTTTTCCAGTTTTCTTTCAAAGCTCCGATTATTTTATTACCACATAAACTGGGATCTTTCTTACGTCCTTTAAATACTCTCTTATTTCTCTCATTCCATATCCCCCATAAAAAATGGGGTAAGGCTGAGCTTCCGAGCCAAGTCAAAAGCTTTGCCGGAAGGGGGAAGCCCATTGTATGCGAAGTCGGACATGCTATTTGGACGAGACCCAATCTATATGAAATTTGGACGGGATCATTTGGAAGAGCTGTACAAGAAAAATCACAAGTTAGAAATATATGACTTACGGATTCTATTGCTTTCTCACACAAGATACATCGATTGATGAATTGGAAACCTCTCCTTTGCAGATTATCCGTTGTCGGGATCTTATTTTGAGCTGCCAACCAAAAGAAGAAAGCTATTTTTGGGGTTAAATTATTTAACCAAATAACGAAGTCGGAGTCCGACCATTGAATCCTGAGTGGATTAACTTATAGGCGAGTTTTCTTGAATAGATCCCACTTGTAGTTTTGCCCCAAATTGCCTTGTCTCTTCCTCCCCCGGGAATGATCGGGAACACCCTTAAAGCATCATTGAGTTTGGTTAGGGCCACCTTCTCTTGCTCCGACGGATTATGAGCTGTGATTTTCTTCCAAGAAGAAGTTTCTGTGCTACAGCAATAAAATCCCCTACTTTTCCTCCCATTTCCTTCGAAAGTTTATGTTGGAGGACCCGAAGGTCTAAGTTATCTTTCAGAGGGGCCTCTTCCAACCACGGGTCTTTCCAAAAGTCCACTTGTCTTCCATTACCAATTCTCCATCGATGCCTTTCCGACTACCTCCCGACATTCGAGCAAACAATTCCAAAAATAGGATCCTCTAGGAAGATTATCGGCTTTCGGGAAGTCCCGATTATTTACGATATATTTTGCGTTAAGAAGTTTTACCCATCCCAATTGATCATTATTGATAAATCTACATACCTGTTTGCCAATCAGAGCTTGATTCAATTCTTTCATTCTCTTTAACCCCGGGCCTCCACGATCCTTGCTTGCACACACACGATTCCATGCTACCAACGAAATTCTCTTTCTCTCCTCCGAACTCGACCACAAGAAGTTGCGTTGAATTAGCTCCAATGTAGCTTGGACCTTTGCGGGCATTCTAAATAGAGACATGCGATAAATTGGAATGCTACGTAAAGTAGTTTGAACTAATAAGGCTTTTTCTGCGGAGCTGAGAAGGCTGCCCTTCCACACTGCTAACTTTTTGGAGATCCTGTCAATGATCGAGTTCCACAAAGTAGCCTTCATTCTTCCTTCGAACATAGGCATACCTAGATAAGTTCTTGGTAGAAGCTCCTTTCCACAACCGAAGAGGTTAGCTATTCTTTCCTCCCTCCCACCGGGCGTGTTAAAGAAATAGATGCTACTCTTCTTATAGTTTATGTCTTGTCTCGCTTCGTCTCATACTTGGTTAGAATTCTCTTCAACTTCCTAGCTTGAGGCACCGAGGCTTTGGACACAATGATTGTATCATCCACAAGCTGTTGGTGAGACACCGGCCTGCTTGTTGAGGCTGGTTTAAAACCTTCCAATTGACCATCCGCCACCGCTTGCTGAAATGTTCCTACCCAATGCTTCCGCTAAAATAATAAACAAGTATGGAGACAAAGGATCTCCTTGTCGCAACCCCCTTTCACTCTTAAAGTAACCGGAGGGTGACCCATTCACCATGAGAGAAAATCTTGTAGTAGAGATACAACTAAAAATCAACTTAATCCAATGGGGACAGAAACCAAACTTACCCAAAATCTTGGTGAGGAACCGCCATGAGACCCGGTCGTAGGCTTTATTCATATCAAGCTTTAGTAACATACCTGCTTCCTTACTAGTCACCATTGAATGAATAACCTCATGAATTGTGATGATACCATCCAATATTTGTCGCCCTTTCACAAAGCCACCTTGGTTCATATCAATGATGAAAGGAAGGATAACCTTCGACCTATTGGCGATTGTTTTTGTGAGAATCTTCATCGAGTGTTACATAAGCGATAGGGCGAAACCGGAAAATTCCATTGCTCCCACTAGTTTAGGGATGAGAACTAAAAAAGTAGCATTAACTCCTTACGGGATTTCCATGTCCTTTTGAGCCTCAATTATAGCTTCCACTACATCATTGCCTAGGATATCCCAAAACTTCGGAAGAAAGGCTGCGGGGAAGCCATCCGGTCCTGGGGGGCTGTTACCATCCATGTCAAAAACGACCTTCTTGATTTCCTCCTTTGTGAAAGGACTAAGTAAGAATCCATTAAGATTATCGATTACTGAGGGGTGGAATGGCTGCCAACGAGAGAGTCCTCTTCTTCAATAGTCGGATTTACATCTTCTAGCAACGATTTAAAGTACTCAACCGCTTCCCTCCTTATGTCTTCCATATCTTTGGTGTTAGACCCATCGGCCATCTTGATCTCCTTAATTTTGTTAGTACTCCTGTGGCGAAGAGTAGAGACATGGAAGAACTTTGTATTTCTGTCACCCTCCTTTAACCAACGCGATCTGGATTTACTGCCTCCAAAAGGTTTCTTCAAATCCTAGCATCGTGTGGTATTCGGCTAACGACTCCCTCTCCTGGTTTCTCGGATCCTCCGTAAGTCTGCTCCGACTTCAACTTCTCCTGTAGTTCATTGATCTTGTCTTTTAGTACTGCCTTTTTAACAAAAATATTGCCAAAGGAAGTTTTGTTCCACTCTCTAATGTTAGCCTTCACATTCCTTAGTTTACATGCCACTTGGGCCGGTTTCGAACCATTATACTTTTTGTCCCACCATTGGGCAACCGAGATCCTTGAGATCCCGATGTTGGAACCACATAAGTTCGAATCGAAAGGGTCCGATGTATCTTTTCTTAGAGTCCTCCCTGTTTCCCACGGAATTGGGTTGTGATCGGACCCGATTCTTGGGAGTGCCGTTAATGAAGAGTCCCCAAACCTCTCCGGGCATTCTTGAGAAAGAAGAAACCTATCTAATCTGATCCGAATTTGGTTTTCCTTCAATCTTTTGTTAGACCATGTATAGGAGAATCTACGCGAGGTCCACATCCATCGGCTCATGTTGCTCAACAAAATCTCTAAACTCGTAGATATCGGCGAGTTATTCTTTGAGAGCCCCCCAATTTATCTACGGGATTAAGGTAGCAATTGAAATCCCCCGCCACAATCCAAGGGTAGTTGGGGACCGTCTCCCTCAATTCAGCTAGGCGACTCCAAAGAACCCTTCTCGGTCCACTGTCTAAGCTGGAGCATATACATTCGTTAAGATCCACTCTTCTGTGTGGTTTTATCCACACATAAGAGACAAATAAACCAACTAGACATCGAGAATCACTCTACTATCAATCACATTTTTGTTCCACATAACCGGTAACCCTCCTGCTGTTCCGGTGGCCTCTTGGCCTACTACTTCAACTTCTCGCCAAGTCCTATTCTTAAAAGGAATAACTCTACTCTCCTCCATTTTAGTTTCTTACGGTAAAATCATATCCGGTTTGTGTTCTTGTCTAAGAGCATACAAAGCTCTTATTTTTGTAGGATTACTCCCACGAATATTCCATGAAAGGATCTTCATTTATGGGCTTTGGATCCTCGAGCCTTCGCCCCAAAGAGCAATACTTGCTTGAGTGCCATCAGCCACTCCTCGCTCGCTTCTTTACGCCTTAAGGCGGCATTGCTAGGTTTCCCTCTTCCTACCGAACCATATCCCCATACATCCGCTCTAGGTTGAAGTTCCTTGGGATTCACTTGGCTTCTAGTAACCATCTTGGGTAGGTCGGTCTTGGTATTTGGGGTAACAATCGGCTTTCCGGGTTAAGCTGGTCTTTTTGACGGTGGAGATGATTCCGTGCTCTTAGCTTCTTGATTAGTAGATTCTTTTTCCCCTGCTTTGGGGTTACACCGATCTTGGTGGTTCACCTCTTCCTCCTGAGTATCCTTGCCTGTATTATTAGTTTCCTGCTCCTTCCTTCGATTTTTCTCCTCTAAATCCTTCTCTTGAGTCTCCTCTACCTCAGATTCCACTTCTTGGCTGTCCATCTGATCTCCCTTCAAATGATTTAATGCATCAAAAGCTGTTCTCCATTGGGATGTTGATCTCCTTGGAATTTCTTCCCATAAATTCCTTTGCGGTACATGGGACCACTTCCACCGAGCCTCCATAGGCCTCCCGTATCACCCAATCAAACTTACTTGCCCCAGGGCGTTGATCTATGGGGTTCTTTCCTTTGTGATTTGGCTCTGAGGCTTGCTGTAACATCTTAGGAGCAAGTTGAGCTTGAGGGTTCCCATCAAAGGGACCGGCTCCCCTGTGAGAGGGTTTTGGGGCATAGGAATTTTTGGGAGGAGGGTTAAAACGTTGCCTCTTGCTTACAATAGGGCGAACGGGGTCTACGATATTCGGATTTCGAGCTCCACGTCCTTGAGGCCCGGGTTGGGTAGGAATGGAGATCTGCGGGGGAGGGATATTATTACGGGTTTGAGGATCGGTATTTTGGAGTGGGGGCTGGTTCTTGGAAATGCGGTGGATACCACTGGTGCCCTACCTTCCCACAAACACTACACTTAAAAGACATATTTTCATATTCAAATACACGAGTATGAAGGCCAAACATAGACGACAAAATAATGGATTTAGGGAGCTCTTTACTCGGGTCCGCCAACACACACATGCGAGCAGACGGGAGTCTTGTTTTGCTCAAGGTTGCGGGATCAATAGCTATTAGTTCTCCAATCTCCGTAGCTATCCCAACCAATATTTGTTCGTTCCAAAAAAGCGAGAGGTAATCCTGGCATCTTAACCCAAATAGGAGCCAAATCCGGCACTCGAGTGTGGGGGTTGAAATCGGGGGACCAACGCTTGAGATACAAGCCCCTTTTCCCAAAAAACCAAGGACCTCCTTGGAGAGTCCTTTCCATGTCCTGTTCACATTGAAATGTCACCAAAAGAAAACTCTTGGGTAAAGCCTTAATCATCATACCGGCCCTTGGCTGCCATTTTTGGATGGCCCATCTCCTTATGACTTCCATGTCCGGCCTCACCCCCATAAATTTAGCCACCAGAGATGTTTCGCCCTCCATAGCCACATGCTTGAGCTAAGGAATGTGGGACGTGCAACCTACCATTGACAGATTTTAGATTAAAACAAGAGTCGGATAATTTTTGCTTACCGCGAAGAGCATTAAGATATGAAGGTCTCCAGTTGCCAGGTTTCTCTTTGTCTCCTTCTTGGGTCTTCCTTTGATCCTGACGCATAGAGTCCTGGTCCCCCTCAGAGAAATCTTCAACCGCATCCGCCCAACGCCCTTGGACCGGTTCCAATAGAACTTCCTTGTCCACATCCTCCGCCTGGGGGCCTGCTATCTCGCCAGAGCCCCCACCTGCCGCGTCTGCTGATCTGCCCTTTGAAGTCCCACACCTAGGGTTTGATGCCCCTAGACCTCTCGCTCCTCCTCCTTGCTGCTCCATTGAAATGCAATTTCAATTACCAAGAGGAGAAGATGATTTTGTTTTAGTTTTGATTTTCATTAAACATTTGTATTATTGAACCCTTGTATGCATTTAGAAATCTCTTATTTTTCAATCTAACCCTTACATTGTTGAGTTTTCTCATATAACTTTTATAGGCACAATAAGAGACTTCCAAGGTGGAGAATTATCTTTAGGTTTCCCAAAGCACCCATGGTAGAGATATGTAATCTTGGTCTACCAATTATTTGATATTTCTTCCATTGTAAGCAAATTTACCATCTATATCCAACCTAGGTGGCATATTCACTCTAGACAATCAAAAATCCAGTTTCTCAATTTTAAGCCTTTGTTGTCTTTTTCCTGTCACAAAAGTGAATACATCACCTATGACTACTTTAGGAGGTGCATTCATGACTTACATAGCCCCTCTAAAATCCTAGCATATAATTTTATCAATCTTCCTCTATGCATTTTCTTATCATTTTTGACAACCCTTAATTGTGTTTGTGCTCTTTGATAACTAGTTTTTATCATTTTAATAAATTCACTAACTATAGAGCTTTTAGGTAGCAAATTCATCATTAACATCTCAACATCCATTCTAGGCTTTCAATTTCAATTTTTGTATATAAACAAAGGGTCTGATTGTGTCAATAAAAAAGTTACATACTTCTTTCTATTTAGCAGAACCCCAAAATCTTAACACAATCTTTATTTTTGCTCTTTTACAAGTTTTAGTGAATTTATCGCTTACAGGTTTTCTAGATGGCATAATCCACACAAGTGACATATTCTCTAAAACCATTAAGATGAGTAACTATACCTTATCCTCCTATTTTCAATATTGTTGAGTTTTTGTTTGCATGTCTTGATGTTTTATCTTCAAACATATATGTAAAATGAAAAAGAACACTTAGTTTTAATCTAGCATTTTACTTTGCTTTCTTAGACATTTAATTGAAATTTCATGTGGAATATACATTAGGATAAACTATATGTTTACATCCTCTTGCACCCCTTCATTTGAAAAGAAGAAAATAAAGGTTTCATTTTTCATAGCATAGATAATAGTCATCAAAAGAAAAATTGCATGTAGGATTGTATATTGTATTCTACATTTGTATTCATATTATATTGCATTATCGTACATGCATCAATCTCTAAGATAGAACAAAAGTTAGGTGTATGTTAAATTGAACACATCAAAACTAGATTAGAGAAAACTAGAAGCCCTTGGTGAACTTGATATTCTCTATCAAAGATAGACTATGCAAAGTGCAATCCAACTACGGGTTAGTAGCAAAGCTCTCTCGTTCGAGTGTGGATGACCCTTAAGGGAATGCATATAGGGCTAGTGCCTTTATGCACATTTTGACATCCTACATCTTTTGTGAACCTGACATGAATCACCATGGGGTCTAAAAATCCTTTTGACTTAGGAAATTTTCCTTAATCAGTATATAAATCATTACACTTTAATCAAGACCACTTGTTTTTTTAACATATATTACATTAAATCAAGATAAAAAGAACACAACCTAATTTTTAGTCCTACTGGAGGTATATTAATGACCCCTTGAGTAAACCAACATATGAACCTTGAGTGTTATATCTCTTGACTAATATATTATGATGGGCTAACGAGAGTCATAAGGAGGGTTTCTTTTCCAAGGTGACATAAGGATTGTCAAATATATTTTCTTCTTTGATCTAAAAACTCTAAAAATAAAACCTTAATAAATTGAACTTCATTCCTTCATTTTTACAATGTCTAAACCTCCTTATCTTACTCAATTGCTGTACGAGCATTAGCACCAAATTTCAGTGTTTCATTTGAACTTTTAGAGAAACAATCTATGATTGAGAACCCAACATTTGAGGAAGAAGAGGAAGAAAATTCTCATTTCAAAACCCTTTCTCCTATTCATAATGAACAAGAGGAAGTAGTTCTAAAGTCTATGGATCATCTAACTACTTTCCTATGAGGAAACAAAGAAACTATGGAATCCATATTAAGGGTGGATAAGATGCCTGCTTTTGTTGTAAATAAACTTATTTTAGAACTTTCACAATAGCCTAATCCCATGAATGCTCAACAGTGGCACTCAATCGTTACCACAACCATAGGAGTGGGGCTGTCAAATATCCAATCTTCCTCAAGAAAATTGGGATCTATGCCTTCCAACATAGAACCATTCAAGATAAACCCCCCGTATCTCAACCTTTTAATCTTCCACGAGTCTAGAATATTGATGTCTTTTCTAGTTTCAAATGCTTCAAATGTGATTGCTTCCAATATATTCTTTAGCATACCTATTCCTTCTAACATTCATTCTACTAGCTTTCCTTATTTGAATAATCCTATAATTAATAACATGATGATCCATTTTGGATCATCCCATCCAAATGCTCAATATTATCCTTTGGTCAATTCTCAACCTTAGTCCATAACACCATCAATTTATTATTCTGGATTCTAGGATATAAACTCTAATCTAGAACAACTAGTAAAAGAAAATTTTAAATTTAAACAATAGTTTGACTCTATTAAAGGAGGCACAACAAAAAATGTTTTCCTATAAAGACTATTATAACCAACTTGTAGATCCTATTCTAATTAAAAAACCTTATCCCCAAACTTTGTGTTGCCTAAGTTTTAGATGTATAGGGAATAAGGTGACCCAATAGATTACCTTTGAATCTTTCAAGCCACATACCATGACATTGCCTATGATGAGGCATTGTTATTAAAACTCTTCCCTACAATCCCTAGTGGTGAGACTCTAGAATTATTCTACCAGTTGCCTCATCGCTCAGTCAAGAGTTTAACTGATTTGGAAAATATGTTCATCAAATATTTTACCGCCTATATCGTAACAAAATATAAATTTTATTACTTATATCAACTAAAACAAGGTAAAAATGAATCCCTAAATGAATTCTTACTCCAAAGGTGGGCATTAGTCAAAAAATTACCTTTTTCTTCTCCATCCAAAGACCTCTTGCTTATATTCATACACAACTTACAAGACCAAATTTCATACCCACTAGAGATGATCTATGTCTCCTCCTTTGATGATGTAGAGGATCTTGCTAAGCAAATATAAGTCATTCTCCAATGTAGAGGGCAATTAAAAACCAAACAAGAAGATGAGAAACCCTCTTCTTCTAACACTAAAGGATGATATAAAAATAAACATGTTGTGGATGATAGCGTATCTAACTCTCACCCTAGTAGCAATCCTAAAATAAGTAATGTTAATATTGCTACAACATTACAAAAATTAGTTTGAGCTAAGACTCAAGAAAAACCTCCAAGAAAATTTACCAAGCTAAACTAGTCTATATATTATACGTTGACTCAATTCTTAGATCCTAATATGATAGAGTTGCTTCCCATACAACAACATGATCCTAATAGGGAAAATATTCCTTGGTTCAAGGTTAACCAATAATATGCTTTTCATTGTACAAAGTATCACCGCATGAACAAATGTATCACTCTTAAGAATGTGGTATAAGGCCTCATTGATGGTCATTAGGTAGTCAGTGATCTTGAACAAGCAACATCCTTTAACCAAGATTTAGGGATCTTTTAGGATTCCTTTCCTAAACACAAGAAAAATGCTACTAATCACGTTCATTATAGGAACATCCCTCTATCATATCAAAACCTCGTAGGTATAATTCAAGTTAGCATTGTGACTAGACAACAAGAGAGAAAAATGTCAAACCTTTGAATCGCCCCTTGATCCCCCTTGGTCTTGCAATTTAGACATGTTGTCACTCCTAAAGAACCACCCTTGGTTCTAAAGCCCTAAGATAAATGTGGGAGGGACTTCAACCTCTAACAACAACTAGAGGATACACAAACCAAACATTTTATATTGAAGTTGTTGCAAACTTCTCCAAGCCACAAAGAAAACCTGTTTAAGCTTCTAAGTGATCAAATGACACCCATAAATTTTAGCCCTGTTGATTTAGCTAATGTGGTAGGGTCTCTTAGCATGAACCGTGCCACCATATCTTTCTTTAAAGATGGCATTCCACCTGCCTCTATGCTTGGAGAGATCCCTTTGTATGTCACTTGTAATAGTGGTGAACAATACATTTAAAGGATTCTTATCAATAATGGTTCACCAACCAATGTTTATAGCCTTAAGTTCATCCATAGAATAGGGATTAATAAGGAATATCTAGAGAAATTTGACATCGTCAAAGAGGCTTCTGACAATTAAGAATGAGAAGTTGTAGAAACTATAATTATTTCAGTAAAAGTAGGGCATCACATATTAAATACTCTATTTATATGTTGCCTTGTGATTTGAACTATAATATTTTTTAAGGCTAATCTTGGATCCATGCAATGCAAGTTGTCCCCTAAACTTACCATTATTGTTTCAAATTTGAATATCAAGGTAAGTTGTATATCAGAATGGCTTATAGAGATCCTTTGGCTTATTGTAAAACCATCTAGTAAGACAATACAAAGGCTTGATTGTGCCCTTTGTTGAATTTTTCTCGTTCGTTTATAGATGATAGTTTAAGGTCTATACCACCTATAGGGATAAGCATCAACAAAGGAGAAGAAACCAATAGCCAAGCCATGACAAAAGGTAAAGAAAAAGTTGAGGATATTAATAATATAAATCTCAACAACCAGTATCATGAGTTATTAGCCTTAGATTTGGTCAAGGAGGGTTGCCTTCCTAAAAAGGAACGATTGTGCAAATAGGATCTTGCACCTTATTTTTTGTAGGAACAACTAATGAGGAGAGAATTTGTGAAATCAATCCATGACCAATAGAACAAAGGTATACCTCAAAATATCTCTCTAATCTTTACCCTATTGCCAAGCAAATCCTTTATAACTTTATATACAAGGGAAAATTCTTGGGACTCATAGGATAAGGCATTAAGTAGCGTCTAGAATTAGAAGCTTGGATTGAGTATTGGGGATTGGGATACTTACCCAAATCTAATGAAAGGGCATTTTGATCGTCTTTAAGAAGCAATGACAATGAAGAGGTGTATCTTTTCTCATGTGAACCTTGAAAGGAAGACACCTTCATAGAAGGTTTGGATTGTGATGAAGAGGAGGATAGTGGACCTCCTCCCTTCTTCGTTTTGACATATTTTTATTATATGCATAAATCAACATCCCAAGTATCAAGCCCATTGAGGAGTTTGGGTAAAGCTACAACAATAGTTTTGATAATAGGGATACATTAGTTCTACCTCAAGAAGGAAACAATATGACATCTTAATCAATAACAAACCTTGTATCAACATTACATATAAATGACTATGAGGTGAAAAGTTTCTCATATAGTTTTCCTGTATATTATATTGTCATTATCATATAGTTAACATTGCTTGCTCATTTTATATCTTGTGATTGCATTTCCTATAATATATATCATTAAAAGCTAACAGTGGTATAAGAGTACAAGGTAGATTGATAGGAAATAGAGAGATCCACAAGAGAGATTGAGAGGATATAGGAAATCTCATTTTCAAAATTTTTGAAATGACATTTGGCTAGAGTCTTTCCATAGAGTTGCAGAAAACTTGTGAAGACTAGGACTCAACATTGATTCCACTAGATTGACAAATAAACTAGTGAAGATTCATTATCTATAGATTTAAAGAAACTACTATTATAATTTTCTAATACTTTGTTGCAAAAAAAAGAGATTTAAAGAAAGTTGAGAAGCTTCCTACAAGATCTAGGAAGAATATATTCTTTAAAATCAATCCAATAGTTGAAGCAACTACTTGAAGATTGAATATTTGGAGGTCTAAGTAAAATATCCCGTTGTAGGATTTGCATATTAAAGATTCTAGGTAAAATATTAAGAAGAGAGGAAGAGACCAAAGAAGACACATTGAATATTGTAGATAAAGGAGGAGGTCCAAGAAAGAAGTCCCCATTGCAGATTGAAAATTGAAGAGAACCAAGAAGGAGGTCCTCATAGAAATCTGAAGATTAAAGACTTCAGAGTGAAGAAAGAAGAAAACAACTCTAAAATGAGGATACCCAAGAGAAATATCCCATTGAAGAACTTCTAGATTTGAAATATTAAATATAGAGAAGGTTGAAGTTTTGAGAAGACTATAGAAGCTACAAGATTTGAACACCTCAAGATAACTTGAAAGGGGAAAGAATGAGAAGGCTAGGAAAGCCTCATTAAAGGATACTTTGAGAATTCCATTGGAGAAGATAGCTAGCAAGGAAGTGTAACCACTAGAAAGGCTCACACTCGATCAAAATCCTACTGTAATGATTAAACAATATACAAAATGCATGAAATAACAAGAAATTGACAAGTTGATAAAGAAAAATGCTTTATTCCATTATAAAATCAAAATCAGGTTACAAGTAAATCCCTCTTAGGGATAGTCATTTTGATACAATATTACAATAGGAGTGTATAATTGTTTTCCTCTCAAGGGTAGGTGTGATATTCCAAATGCCTTTTTAGGGTGACACGAACTGCTCTAGGGTGGAGTTGACCCTCTTATTCGTGTTGAGAAAGGATTCGAATATAAACTCCTTTGAATGTAGATCCCTGTGGTCAAGAAACAATAGAAGATAGTCAAAAACATAGGCAACCTCTCATGATGAGGCCCTTAAAAGGAAATATGCATAAAGATGCCATTGAAAGCATGTAATCAAGAAAGCATGGAAATCATGTCTAAACTATGCTAATTTGATCAAGATTAATGAAAATGCATAAAATAAGATAGCAGCTAAGTATTGAACGGTCTAATTAAGTGAAATAAAGCATAAAAGCACATAAAGAATCCATTAATGCCTATTTCATGCTAATGTAATGAAATTACTCTAACCCTAATTCTATTGGTCAGAAAGCTCTAAAACTGTAACTAATCCATGCAAATGATTAATCTAATCTAGTTAAACCAATGGAAATGAAAACAGTAAGGAGATTATACCTTTGTTGCAAACCGCAACTCTGGTGAGTAGTCTGCACAGTAAACCGTAGTTGAAAGCCGCAGTGAGGACTCAAATAGGTTTGCCCTCCAATTCAAGGGCAGTGGGCTTGATCCTCCTTGTCAAATTAATGATCAAGGGTCGCCTTAGTGTCATGTGACAGATTTGGTGATTGAATTGTTGATTAGGGCCTTCATTTTCCCGAATTCGCGTTTCTTGGTTCTCCTAAGCTCTTAGGACCTCCATGGTAAATTGATCTTTGGTGGATGAAAATGTAGCTCTCTCAATGCATGCAATCAGTGTGCAATTCGATAGGGCTCCGCTGCTCGCTTGATCAATTCACTCTTTATATTCATTTCGACAACACTTCACTATCAAAATGCTCTCTATCTCTGTATATCTCTTTTGCCATATTTTGGAGGGGTATTCATAGCATGTCCTAGGGTTAGGGGTGGCTACATGGAGAAGCCAAGATCAATAAGAGGTGGTTAGGACAGTTGGAATGGAAGCCTCTGGAATATTTCATCCATTAACCACCTTATTCTAGAACAAATGGTCATTCATACCAATTTAGCTCGGATGAAGGCCAATTGAACTTTAGTTAAGACCCCAGGTTATAGTTGCGGTTCAAACTGAGACCATGGTGTCATTCGTGGTTCAGACTGTAGATCACAGGTCTTAGCTGTGGTTCAACCTATTTAGGCTAAGGAGCCCAAATTAAGTGGTTATAACCATTGCTCTATCTTGGAGTCTATCCAAGACCCTCTATATGGTCTTGTAGCAGGTCCATATGAGTAGTCGCCTTTGACATGACGTGTTTTAGGTATCTACAGATGCTCCTTTTGAGATGCGTTGTGAGATCGAACAATGCTGAGCAAAAATAGACCTCCTAAAATGATGTCGAAGGTTCTATGATGATCATCAGTATCGATCAACATTAGATGCCTCAGGTCCTGCAAAAGAATGCGCATCCTAGAATCATTGCTTCCAACTCGGTGAAAGACTTACATTTTGAAAAGCTTGCACTCGCCATCAGACGTTTGGATAACATCAATGCCAAGTAGGCTTTCGCGCCTATCAATCCGAAAGGATGAGAGTTACAAGAAAATTATCATATTTGCTATTTGCCCCAAGCAAAGGGGTAAGATTATAATAGTTGTTGACAATGATTTGTAAGACGAACACAATTTTGACAAAATAAAGAGATCTACAATTTCAGGGATCTTCTGTTGATTTTGATTATGATATTATTACTACCCCCTTAAGCGACGAGTTGATGAGGGTAATGACAATGTATGAAGCGACGAGGTTGCTTGACCAAAATGAATGATCTGAACAAATTTAGATTTGAGCATTTTGAATTACTTGGCTAAGCCTAGTTAATATTATGATTCCAACTTTTAATAGTAATTGCACATTCCTATCCCGTGGAGTAGTCGAGCTGAAATAGCCTTCTTAAGGAATCAAAATGATACAATGCCAATTATATTTGTGTCGAATCACTTTGTCGATATTTTTATGAAAAATATGTCATAAGGGAAATGACATGAAACACCTCATTCTCGTGGAGCAGTTATGCCTCGAAGGCCTTCTTTGGGATTGAGAAGAAACATATCAAATCAATGATGACAATTTTGCCCCAATGGTTATTTACTCATCTTGTCGGATTGCATGGATCACAAGTCGCTGCAACCGCCAAATATGTAGGGTAAATGACTGAATACGAGGCACATTTGAATTTTGAATTATTTAATTTAATTTTTTTAATTTTGAAATTTTTGAAATTTTAGACCAGTAGATTTGCTTAATTGTCCATTTTTTTTAAAACTCCTTATGGTGAGTAAATGTGTGCATTTATGACTTCAATGAAAAGACCAAATATTTAGACTTCTTTGGAGCTTTTTGGGATCGAGACTGATAATGCCCTAGTTGATGCTTAAAAAAAAAAAAAATTTGTTTTAATTTTATGTTTATAAGATGCACGTGGATGCAATGCTTATATGTTATGTTGATTTGATGCTATATGATGTGATGTATGGATGACATGCACTAGCTAGATGATGGATGTATGACTAGATAATATGATCTAGATATGTAGATGGACTACTATGATGTATGCATATGGATGCAATGTTTATTGTTAAATGCATATTTGATTTTGCTTTATTGCATGCATTTAATTTATGACTATATCACGATATGCTGATGCAATGTATGTAATTAATTATTTACATGATGGTAATCTAATGCAAATGAACCTGTATGATTTAATAACTTAAAACATAAGGAATGAATGTGATATGTATTTAGCAATCTAATGGACGATGCCACAAAATGTATAAAAATCATGAATGCAATTGAAAGATTCTCATTACAAGAATTTAATCAATTAATCACCCATATATGAAATGCAATGATATGATGTGGTATTATATGAATGATATAATATGTCACTCGATATGCATTTCGCTATTTTGAAATATATACACTATATAGTCAATAGTCGTCCAAATATCGTTTATGATATCCATCCGGTATCTATCCTGCATTATGCAAACTTTCAGCTCAATGTAAATGATGTATCATGTATTTGATACTTTTTAGTTTGATGTTTGAAATGACTTTATTTTATATGGTTTGTGATATTTGATATTTTGTTGCTATTAGAGAGATTTTTGAGGTTTTCCATGAGACTCAAACACCCTAGTAGACTTATCAAAAGTTGCATACTAACTATACTAGACTTCTGAAATGCAAGGATTTTGTTAGGATAGGCCCTAACTATTCATTATCCTTGTGTGTGCACATGAGTTTATTAAGATAAGGCATAAGCATACCCTGATGTCAAACGGGATTCTTTCAGCCCATTGCTAATATTAGGGATCCGCAAATGTTTATCCAATACTAGGTTTAAATTTCAGTTGGACTAAGGCTACTAGGTGATGTAGGACAACTGAAGCTATCTCTTCCACATTCAAATATTGGTCTGTACATAAGCAAGGTTCTAATGTATCATACATATCATCGTTCATAAGGTACAGTAGTGTTGCTAGTTCCAAGGATTCCATTTTTACTTTGAACTTTCTTTAGATCTTCATTTGATCTTCGTTTGAACTAGATTTTCGATCTTCATTTGAACTTTGATTTATGATCTTTATTTAAACCTTGATTTATGATCTTCATTTGAACTTTAATTTTTTATCTTCATTTGATCTTCACTTTCTGTAGTCTACATTTGATAATCTTCTTTAGAAACTTCCCTTTGGGGTTTGAACTTTGGGGGAGATAGTTTCTAGTATATCGATTGAGTGTATCGATCTATGATATCAATATGGGATATCAATCTGGTATGTCGATCTATAATATCAATCTACGGTATCAACCTTGAGAATTGATTTGGGATATCACTCTAGGATATTGCTCATTTTATCATAAGCAAGGGATTTTTGGGTAAGGAATAAACTTGTCCTTTTGCCAATCACCAACATTTCCCATACCGTTCGCACAAGGGGATAAGCAAGAATAACTCTTTTCGCCTTAGGATACCCAGTCCTGCTTTGCGACCTTCATCTTCCCCTAGTCCTTATTAGGATTGCTTAATTTGTTGATTAGTGATAGAATTCTAACATTCTAAGGGCTACACTAACTGAACCTCAGTTACAAAAAGCAAAGCAAACTTTCTATCAGCTCTTGAGAAGACCTCTAGGTATGGTTGAATGATCGAAAAATCTTAGTATATTCTCCATAGCAACAAAATAGGTTGTGTTGAAAAACACAATTACTCACATGAATGACGAATTATGATAAATGCAAAGATGCATGATTTGGAAACAAACGTGGTGTCATTTGTAAGACTAAAAAACACGATCTATTCTATTACGGAATGCAGCGGATGAAGAATGCCTATATACAATGTAATGCAACAAATGCATGTGTGAATGCAAATGTTTTTGGATTTTATGCTTTACCAAATTTTTTGGATTTTATTGATTTTTCACATTTTATGGATTTTTGAGCCTTAATATTTGACCAAACGACGAGTACATGCCTTCGGAGCCTTTAGGAATGACCAAATGGTGAGGAAATGCTTTTGGAGCCTTTGAGTGACGAGGCAATTCTTAAGAACCCTTGGAGCTTTTTAAGATGATCGAGTGGTTTTAAGAAAACCCTCGGAGCTTTTTGGGTTTGACCAAAAGGATTATAAATGCGTTTGGAGCTTTTTGAGGTTTAACCAAAGGGCTTATAATTGCCTTTGGATCTTTTTAGGATGACCAAGTGGTTTTAAGCAAACCCTCGGAGCTTTTTGGGTTTGACCAAAGGGCTTATGGATGCCTTTGGAGCTTTTTGCTTGACCAAACTTCTTATTAGAGTGTTTTGATCCTTTTAGGATGACCGATCGGTTTTAAGTAAACAATCAGAGCCTTTGGGTTGACCAAGCAAATTTTTAGAAATCCTTGGTGTCTTTTTGGGATTGATCGAGCGATTTTAAGCAAACCCTCGAAGCCTTTGACTGACATGACCAAGCGGTTTTAGGAACCCTTGGAGCCTTTTAGGGAGGGCACGCTGCCCTATGTACCACTAGTGTGTGTGCCATTCGAAGACAGCGAGGGAGGTGTGATACCTCTAGATCCCTCATTTTTCCTTATCGAATATGGCATGGATGATGGGGAAGGTATGCTACCTTGGAGACCCCCAACATGCATGCTATTCACTAAAGTATACTTAGCTTGCTTAGGAAGAGTGACATAATTAAACTCTCCCAATTGAGGAATGAACCTCAGTGGAGTGCCTATGTCCTAGCTAGGGTGAACGAGAGAACCATCCTCGTGAATCACATCTTGTTCTACTAGGTCTTGGATGACCCTCTTAAAGGAATGACAATCTCGAATGTCATGTCCATGTGCTCTATGATACACACAAAAGGGACCTCTATCAGGTGCCCCAGTCTTGGACACTCTCTGCTTGACTTCGGGCAATGCAAATGCATTTGTCTCATATAAATTTTGGAACAAATTCAGAGTAGTCATCTGAAATGACACTACTCGTTGCACTGGTCGGTTGGACCTACGAGGTGATTGACGACCTTGGAGTCGCACATTAGGAGGAGTGACCTCCATTTTAGCATGTTGAGGCTATATAAGAGACCCATCTACATGATAAACTCCACTATCTATGAGGTGTTGCACCACACTCTTAAATTCATGACAATCGCGAATGCCATGACCCTCTATTCAATGATAGAGACAATAGTGATGCTCCCTGTAACCCATAGGTTTAACTCTATTTGGGTTTAAAGGGATGATATCAGGTAAGGTGATGACCTTAGCCTCTTACAACTTCTGAAAGATGTCAGACATAGACTCTTTTAATGGAGTCCCACTGTGTTATGATTGTTTTGGGCTCTTAACCCGCATTGGTTTGCTTTGAGAATTCAATGGTTGGGTTGGCCGCATGGGCTCTTGCTTTAGCTGGGGTTTTTTTTGCACTTGCACAGGAAATTATTCGGCCTCAGGTAAGGGTTTATTTTATGATCTTAGGTTTTCAAATTGGTCCATGATAAAATGCAACGTCTTATGTTGCTCATCCATATGATGTTTCATTTGTTCTAGGTGACCTATAATGGCTTGCAAGACTGCCAAAGAGCTCATGTGTATTTCCAATGACTAATTGGAAATACCTTTGTCATTTGAAGGAAATATAAAATTGGATGCTAGAAATCCATTAGGTAATTGTAAATCACCTATTTCCTTCACTTGGGTTGCAGTGGATGCTTCTTGACAATACGATTGATTTACGCCATCCACATGTTCATGCTTATGACTCGGTTCAAGTTGTTATTTAACTTGAAAGAATTGAACTGTATCAAATTTAGTACTAACTTGAAAGAATTGAACTGTATCGGATTTAGTACCCCCAAATTGACATGGGATATACCTCTGCTCTTACCTAGGAGAAGGTGGTACAAGAAATGAGTCAGGAGTGACCAATTTCAAAGGTTCAGACTCCCTTGATATGGCAACAATGTCTAATTGTCCCATCTCCTGCTTCACTTGCTCTAGAGTCACTCGATCCTCTAACATAAGGTCGACCATTCCCACAAACTCGTGAGAAAATGACTCCATAATTGCATGAGTCGTAGGTGACTCATCAGCATACTAAGGCTATCCTATTTCAATCATGATAACTGAACCTTCCTCATGCTCACTTGATGCATCTAGGATAGGATCCATAAGTGGAGACTCGACAAAAAGCTGACTTAAATCCTCACTGGACCCCATGGGGGGCAGCATTGTAATGCTTGCCTTGACAAGCTCTTCATACTCAACATCATCCTCATGAGGATTGCATTGTGAAATGATGGATGATGATGGTGTGATACATTCGGGTTCATCCATATTCACTATAGACTCTTCTGATTTGGTAGGAGTAGAAGGCTCCTCTAAAGACACATCAGAGATAGTTATGAGAATATCCGTAACTGTAGCCATAAATCCCTCCCTACTAAGAGGTGTTGAGGATGCATGTGTGATAAGCAAAGTCACAGAAGACAATGGTGGTGAAAGTAATTCCTCCACACTCTACAGGGTTGCATCTGAACTTTGAATAGACTCCTCAGGTTGCATGTTTAGATGCATATGCATAGGCACTCCACTAGGTTCCTAAGGATGATCCTCGGGTTTATAATACTTGAAGGTATCTGGGTTCACCTCAACTATATGGACTTCACTTCCATGGGTGTACTTAATGCACTAATGCACTATGGATGGTATGTACTCCATGGCTCTTATCCACGGTCTTCCAAGCAACAGATTATACTATCCGAATCCCTCTAAAACGTAGTACAATGTAGGAATAATCTTTTGTCCCACCTCGATGGGGAGAACTATTGTGCCTACTATAGGGGATTCCACACCATTAAAGGCTTGTAGCATCAAAGTTGTTTCCTTGATGTGGGACGATGGAATTTTGAGATGTTTGAATGCTGAGCTTATGATGATATTAATCGACGATCCTGTATCCACCAGCACTCGCTTATAAGCAATTTGATTGATCCTCACTATGATATGCAATGGAGGATCAGATTCCTTGATAAGGACAAGTTTGACTTCTTGTTTATGGAAAGTAATCATAGGTTACTTATACGTGGGACTAGACTGTATATACCCCAAGGATTGTGATGACTTTCAAGCATTGATATTGCTCACCTATCGGACTTGACTACTCTCAACCTCATGCTTGCGCATGGGATCCTTAAGCCTATCTTTCTATTGCTCACTAATATCCAACGGTATGTTCGTTCGTTCAAGATAATGGCTATCTACTTGCTTAAGAGGCAACTCTTGACGATGCATAGGGTGCATCGCGTGTACCTCTTGCCTAAGCACTCTAGGTATGAGCTTCTTTTTAGGAGTTACCTTACATGATTGTTTCTCACATAATTTTTGTTGGTAAATCCTCTCTTATCGTTGTTGGATCTCATCCAACCTTTGTTGATGGGATCTCTTCTTCTCTGCACACTCGTGTTCTATACGCTTACGCTCAATGCATGCATCCTCCAATTGGTCTTGGTGTAGTCACCTTTTATGGGCTGCGTGCGACTTAGATTCCTTATATGACTGACTTATGGAGTACGATCCACAACTCTCTGTCTCACTAAGGGGAGAACTAATGATGTGGGTTCTCACTATGTGTGAGGAAACCCTATGGTCTATATGGGTGTACCCCCTGCGCTATGAAGGGGGTTCGTGATGACTATCAGAATGTCTCACTAGAAGGATTGGATCCTCAGGTGCATGATGCGTGCAACGCTTAGCAAGGAAGCATGTGAGATCTAAAATATCCTTAGGAGAACATTAGAGGCATTCAAAGCCTCTCCATGAACTCTCTAAACCATTAGCTCGTGATTGAGCTCTATCATGCCTAGTCGTCATGATGAACTGACTAAGCAAGACTTGAGAGGAAGCCTCTCTCACTAAGAATTGTGATCTCAAAGCAACGTCTTATCTTGATGATTTAAGCAATAAAGAAGCATACAAAGTAAACAATGTGATTATCTTCTTTACATTTTAAAAGTGAGCCCTATAATTTTTGATGTGTTTCAATGATTTGTTGTGTTAGTATAGAAACTCTTATCATGTTTTGCAAAACTTGTTGGATTTTATTCTTAGTTTAATGGCTTTCACTTGTATGCTCGCAGCTCGACAATTTGGATGTCACTTTCAAACTATGTAAATCCCTCATGTGTGGCAATGAAACTCCACACTCGAACAAGGAGCACAGGTCCTCCCAGATCCTCACCCATTTTCCCCAATTAGCGTTATACCCTCTGAAGAGAATACATGTAAATTTTTTGGGGTACGAAAGGTTCTCAGATCTGGTATTGGTCTAGTATCCAAAGGTTCGTAGGATTTGGGCCAATGGATTGAAATCACCTCCACCGTCGTTGAACTCTACTAGTGGTTGGATATAAAGCCCAAATCACTAGTGTTTAAGTTTCAAGTGGTGTGTGTGGTTTGTTTTATAGTACATAAAAGAAATGCATCATATAGCACTCATGCTCATTTCTATATGCTGTGCAAATGAAAGAACGTTTCCAATATAGAGAATGTAAACTAATCTATATGCTCTTTGAGACAATGCATATTACGATGATAATGGCCACTAATTGGGCCTCACACATGTAAACCAAACATACACTTCTCTCAAGCACGTTGTAGCCCAGGGCAAACTGCAATCATAGGTTCGTTGTTCCCAGCAGTGCCTTTCTACAGATGCAAATACTAAATGAACTAGGACATGGTTAATTACCCTTTTTTAATTGTTTTTTACTAATTTCATTCACTTTTATGCATTCTGTAAAAACATAGAGTAAAAAAAGAACAAAGAGTGGAAAATAGGGCCTACCTTAGGTCCTGAGTTGGTCTACACTCTGCTTTCTTTTGTTTGTGTTGTCAGATGGAAACTGCAGGTCTGGTCTGCAATTCAGATTGTAAAACGTGTTTTGAACCTGTGGTCCAATTGTTGGCCCACAGTTGATAGCTGCGGTCTGTACCTGCAAGTCACAATAGTCAAAAAAGTATAGTCATATTGCTATTTATGCAGTTCCACCGTGGTCGCCTTCTGTGACCACTAGAGAGGCTCACACCCGATCGAAATCCTACTGTAATGATTAAAAATAATACAAAATGCATGAAATAACAAGAAATTGACAACAAGATCAAGAAAATATGCTTTATTCCATTATGAATTCAAAATTGGGTTACAAGTAAATCCCTCTTAGGGATAGTCATTTTGATACAATATTACAATAGGAGTGTGTAATTGTTTCCCTCTCAAGGGTAGGTGTGATATTCCAAATGCCTTTTTAGGATGGCACGAACTGCTCTAGGGTGGAGTTGACCCTCTTATTCACGTTGAGGAAGGATTTGAATATAAACTCCTTTGAATGTAGATCCCTACGGTCAAGAAACAATAGAAGATAGTTAAAAACATAGGCAACCTCTCGTGATGAGGCCCTTAAAAGGAAATATGCATAAATATGCCATTGAAAGCAAGTAATCAAGAAATCATGTCTAAACTATGCTAATATGATCAAGATTAATATAAATGCATAAAAGAAGATAGCAACTAAGTATTGAATGATCTAATTAAGTGAAATAAAGCATAAAAGCACATAAACAATCCATTAATGCCTACTTCATGCTAGTGTAATGAAATTACTCTAATCCTAATTATACTGGTTAGAAAGCTCTAAAAATGTAACTAATTCATGTAAATGATTAATCTAATCTAATTAAACAAATGAAAATGAAAACTATAAGGAGATTATACCTCTGTTGCAAACTGCAGGTCTGGTGAACGGTCTGCACTATAAACCGTGGCTGAAAGCCATGGTGAACACTCAAATAGGTTTGCCCTCCAATTAAAGGGCAGTGGGCTTGATCCTCCTTGTCAAATTAATGATCAAGGGTTGCCTCAATGTCCTCTAACAGATTTTGTAGTTGAATTATTGATAAGGTCCTTCGTTTTCCCGAACTCATGTTTCTTGGTTCTCCTAAGCTCTTAGGACCTCCATGGCAAATTGATCTTTGGTGGATGAAAATGTAGCTCTCTCAATGCATGCAATCAGTGTGCAATTCGATAGGGCTCTGCTACTCACTTGATCAATTCACTCTCTATATTCATTTCAACAGTGCTTCGCTATAAAAATGCTCTCTATCTCTGTATATCTCTTTTGCCCTATTTTGGAGGGGTATTTATAGCATGTCCTAGGGCTAGGGTGGCTTCATGGAGAAGCCAATATCAATAAGAGGTTGTTAGGACAGTTGGAATGGAAGCCTCTAGAATATTTCGTCCATTAACTGCCTTCTATAACAAATGGTCATTCAAACCAATTTGGCTTGGATGAAGGCCAACTGAACTTCAGTTAAGATCGCAGGTTATAGCTGCGGTTCAAACTAAGACCGTGGGTGTCATTCACGGTTCAGACTATAGACCGCAGATCTCAGCTATGGTTCAACCTGTTTAGACTAAGGAGCCCAAATTGAGTGGTTAGAACCACTGCTCTATCTTGGAGTCTGTCCAAGATACTCTATATGTTATTGTAGCATGTCTATATGAGTAGTCACCTTCGCCATTACGTGTTTTAGGTGTCTACAGAAAGAGTACCCGATAATGAAGAATTTGGGACAATTATCGCCATCCGAAAACAAGCCCAAAGAAAGAAATATTTGGCAAGAAGTTTGCCAAATTTTGAAAATAATTTCCAAAGACCTCAAGACATTCAAATTCTTGAGAAGAAGGCCAAAAAATAGGCCAAGATTGAAGTCAGAATTTGATAAAGGATACTGGAGGAGAAAGGAGCTAGAAGAGGCCACCAGATTAGAGAAATTTGAGGAGTGCCACAAAGGTTTTGAAGGCTGATCCACAAAAGAAGAGATTGTTGTTTTGACAATATAAGTCCAAGAGATTATTGGACAACATGTATAAGGAGAAATTAGCTACATTAGAATCTAAAAATTTTAGAGTTCAAGGATAGTTAGAAGGCAGTATTTGGGCAGCATTAATAGTTGCTAATTTTCAAAATTCAAGAAGGCTACTTGGAGGAGAGTTGAAGCCACAAAACCATAGTTTCGGGCAGCAAGTTAAAAGGAGTTACAAAGCTGCAAATTGGGAGAGTTAAGGAGCTGATTTGAACAGCAAGAAGAGTTGCAAAATAGACTAGTTTAAAGCAAAAAAGTAATACAAATTGAAGCTATAAATTTATCAAACTCGGAGCAGCAATTAGGTGATCCAAATCACCAAGAAATCCATCACCAAACGGAGATCAAAAAGGTATGCAACATTGGTGCAAAAGGTTCATTAATTGAACATTTATATTTATCTTATTATTAAGTTTTATTAAGCACCAAATTCAAGGTTTAAAGTTGCAAAAGGAAGGTTTCTAGTTTAAGTCTTCAAGGAAGTGCAGAAGATAGTTTTTACAAGGAGTAAAACCTACACATAAGAAAGAGGAGTTAGATATTTTTCAAAGGAAAAGAATAATATCAACTTCCTACTATCTATTGAAAGCAAAGAAGACATTATTCTCAAGCATAGATTTGATATACTATAGTGCAAAGCATAGCCATCCAAAAGGTATAGTATTTGCATGGTTAAAAATATTGGAATCATCATTGGAAAGTTAACCAAGCAAGGAGACTTAGGAGAGAGTTGCCAAGGAGGAGAAGGCAACATTGAATCCACCATTAAACACAAGTAAAACTGTAACAAGTCTTGGTGAAGAGAAGCCGCCAAAGGAGCACTACAACCACCAAGGAATAGAGAAGGTGCCACCTTACTAAATACAAGGAAGAAAGCTACATAAAGAGACTAAGAAAGTCTCAAAATCTAGGTGCAACTAAGGTATTCTATCTTAGTTTATAGCAGATTTATTTGTAGTCCATAATAGCACCATATTTATATTTTCCAAAGTAGCAAAAGGAAGACAAAAGTTGAAGTGTCTTAAGACACCAAAGTAGCATAAAGTTGCAGTCATCAAGCAATAGTATTATCTAGTCTAAGGAAGAAGCTACGAAGAAAAGGGAAAAGGGCCAACTAAGGGCTCAAAATCATCTTATTCAAGGTGTCTAAAGACACCAAATACGATGCCATAGTCCCATGAAGGTAGCTCTCACAATGCAAAAGGAACCTGCAACAAGAAAGGAGACTAAGGATAACATAGCACCAATAGCAAGGACAACATAACGCAACTAAGGTGCAAGTTGCAAGGAGAATAACACAAGGAGAATAACGTAACAAAGATACAAGTAGCAAGGAGTGTTACCCAAGTGAAATAGGAGAGAAGATTGGATGAACAACCACCTAGAAGAGAGCATTGAAACACCATAGGAGGAGCCACCTTCGTTGGAGAGGAGCCACCATACGTTGGAGAAAGCACATTGTTGTTGCAAGAGAAGCCAAACAACTTGCAAGGAGTTGGCAAGAGCGTTAAGGAGATAAGGGACATTGAGTGCTTGGTTACATGCAAGGGAAGAAGCCTCCACTTGCCACACCAAACAAAGGAATCTTGTGCCATTTGGCACAAAGGAGAAGAGCACCTATGAATTCTTAGTAACGCCTCAAAAATATAATGCTTGTGCAAGGAGAAGAGCATCCAAGTCTGAAGTAACACTCCATTCAAGCAAGAAAAGAATAAAACATCATTACTTCAATATCCATAAGGAGAGATAACGCCTACGCCACCTAAATCAATGTATTCTAAAGACTATAATATCCTTGCACCACCTAACAAGGAGATCTACGTTCAAGGGAAACGTAAATGCCATGTGGCATGCATTCCAAAGGGATATAGAGAATTATTAATAGCCTTGCCTGAGAAGAGTGCACATATCAAGCTTCCATAGGTCAAAGAGCATTGAAGCAGAGAAGAGAATAGTCTAAAATAAAGAGTGCACCATAGAACATAATGCAATTAATGCATAGTGTCATACCTTGAAGACTGAGGAGAATACAACATTCAAAAGCTTTGAAAGTGCAATCAAGGAAGAAACCAATCAACATGTAGCACATCACATCAAAGAGAGGTATATTTACATTGAATTAATATTTGCTTTCCATCAAGTGCAAGGAGATATAAGGTACATTATTTCTAAGGTTAAGTTTAGCTAATTATTACATGGAGATATAAGGAAATTACAACCTTAGATTAATCATTGATGGTTTAGAAAGCAATTAAAGCAAGGGGATTATATCTTTAAGAGCTATTTCAAATTGCATTATTTGAGATTCAATTATCAAAATATTTGCAAATAATTAAACTAGGAGATATAAGGTTTTCTACCTTGAAATTGAAGCATTATTTTTGCAAATATTATCATTTTCTAAATTTCTAAATTAGGGAGATATAAGGATTTCAACACCAAATTAAAAATCTTGAAATTTAGAAACCATATCATTAATTCAAGGATATAGGAAGCAAAACATAGAATTGCTTGAAAGTTGGAAAATTATTGTTGATACTAGTCTCTTATACAAATTGAAGGGACAAAAGGAATCCAACTATAGGGTCTTGGAAAATAGAGAACATTATCAAATTGAAAGTGCATTAAAATTATTTCTAGCTTTCACAAATAGGGAGAAATAAGGTGAAAAATAGAAGTTGAACATTAGGGATTCAACTCAAAAGAAATCTAAAGAAAGCTAAGCACTTTATCAAAACTATAGTACACTCAAAACACTAGGGAGATATAAGGGGTTCTACAAAACTTGAGATTAGAAAATATTTTATCAAGTTTGATCACATACTCAAAACTAGGGAGATATAAGGTAGTCTACAAGTATTATTATGGCTACAAACAAATTCATACTTTTAGAATCCCAACTACTTAAAGGACCTAATTACACTTCATGGAAAAACAAAGTGAGGTCAATATTGATAGTTGAAAAGCTTTGGGATATTGTTAAAGGAGCAAAAACTAAACCTACTACAGGAGATAGTGAGATTCAGAAGTTTGAAGAAAATGAAGCAAAAGCACTCATGATAATAACTTTTGCAATTATAGATGAAATACAACCATACATTAGTTTCGCAGCAACTTCTACAGAAGCTTGGAAAACTTTAGCCAAGATATTCGAAGGAAGGAACAAAGCCACTATCCTAAATCTTCAAACTCAATTACATTCTCTAAAAGTTAATAGTGGCAAAAGTATAGAACTATTCCTAAGGAAAGTAGTAGATATAAAAGGAAAATTATTAACCTTAGGAGAAACTATTGAAGACAAGTTTCTTGTTCAAGTAATCCTAAGAGCACTTCCAGATAGCTACAAGCATCTAGTCACATATTTACAAATTCTAGGTAAAGATACATCATTTGATGAGTTAGTCAATATCCTACAAGAATATGAGGTGGAAAATTTAGTAAAATATGAAATGACTAACAATGCCTTAGTCTCAAAAGATAACCCACAAGTAAACATTACCTCATTCTCAAAAGGAAGATCTAAATGGAATAGTAGATATTGTCAAGTATGTAGAAAGAAAGGACATAGTACAAATTATTGTAGATTCAATCCAAGAAATCAGTTTTAAGAAAATCAAACAAATGTTGGAAGCCAATCAAGTAGGCCATTCCAACCAAGACAATATCAGAACCAATATAATCCACATCAACAATAGTTTCAACATCCATATACCTCTCAGAATCAATACAATCTTCCTCAACTACAATATAGAGAAGGAAAACAAAAAGGACACCTAGTTCAAGAAATTCAAGAAATTTAGAACTGGAAGAACCTACAGATGAACATGAAGTCAAAGCTCTTTTTGCTAAAATAGTATTTCATGAAGATACTAATTATTTACTTGATCAGGATACAAATAAGGAGCAAAATGAAGAAAGTAGAAAAGAAGAGTTCCAATTCCAGAACCAGGATGAAGACCATATTGAAGACTAAAGTCTTCAATACCCAAATAATGTAATACAAGGGGGTGTTGGAATATATTACATTATTTGGTACATGCCAATGTACCACCTTGGGTACATATTTAGATTAGGAGAGTGTCTTAGATTAAGGTTTGAGTAGTTACTTCATGCAATGTAATAAATGCACAAGTGTTAGAATGTACAATGATGTAAATGTGCATGTAGTCCACATGTACATGAGTCATAGAATAGGAAGATGAAGAGTCATAGGTAGGTGAAAGGCCAAGGTACATATCTCTCTATATATAGGCCTTTGATAGAGTGCAAGAGAGAAAAGAGAGAAGCATATAGAATAGTAGAGCATAGTGATGAGAAGAGAAGGTAGATACAATGTAGATCATGCAAGAATTTTTGGAGTGTTTAAGACCTCCATTATATTACATTGTACTATTTTTGTGAGCTTTCATTAATGGCTATTTTTTGAGTTATTGCAAAATTATTATATTACCATATAATATAGTTTTTAGTTTCTCATATAGTTTTCCTGCATATTATATTACCATTATCATATAGTTAACATTGCTTGCTCATTTTAGATCTTGTGGTTGCATTTCCTTTAATATATATATCATCAAAAGCTAACACTTTGAAGATTTATAGTTAATCGTTAACCAAATTAATAGAGTTTATCAAACAAAAAATGATAAAATCAAGTCGTATAAAGACATTGTGGATAAATTGGTTGCTTCCTTTGAGAAAGTAACCATTGATACTATTCCATGTTCTAGCAATCACCAAGTGAATGTAATGGTTGTCATTTCTTTGATCATGTCTTTAGTGTTGGAGGATGAGCAAGAAATAATTATCATCCTTAGATAAGACAACTTGTAACCTTACAAGCGAGTAAACAACCATTAGATATCATTTCCATCGAACAAGCACCTGTCCTTGACCCTTGGTATAAGGAAATATACAATTTCCTTAAGAGTGGTGCTTTGTCCAAAACTCTAAATTGCAATAATAAAAAGAACCTCATGCAACATGCTTGTCAATATGTGATAATAGAGATATCTTCTATATATGGAATTTTAATGGCATTCTTTTAAGATGCCTAAATTTGGATGAAGCCAAGACAAGAGTACAAGATGCCTATGAGGGAACATGTGGTGGATACTTCAATGGAATTGCCATTGCTAAGAAGCTTATCTACATAGGGTATTATTGGTTGAATATGGAAAGGGATGCCTATAATCACGTGCATAAGTGTGATAGGTTCCAAAAGCATAATAGCCTCACCCACACGCCTTCTCAAGAGCTTTAGTCCATCACATCTCCTTGGCCCTTCTCTACTTGGAGGTTGGATATCATCGGGAAAATAAATCCAATATTATCAATGGACATAAGTTCATAATTAATATAACATAATACTTCACAAAGTGGGTAGAGGTTATACCTTTATCCTCTTATACTGTAATTTAGGTTTCTATGTTCATCGTGAACCAAATATTTTCACAATATGGTATTCCTAACATTCTTATCTCAAATAATGGCACACCCTTCAAAAATAAGGATGTTGCCAAGCTTTATGCTAAATTTAAAATCCAACATAAGTGGTCAACTCTGTATTACCCATAAGGTAATGGTCAAGCTAAAGCTTCAAATAAAACTTTAATAAAAATATTAAAGAATTTTTTTAGAAAAACTGGTAGGGATTGGCATTTGCAATTGTATCCTCCTTTATGGATGTATCACATCAATGTTAGAACTCCAATTGGAGCTATAACCTATTGCTTTTTCTATGGGACTAAGTTTATATTTCCCTTTGAATTAGAATTCTTGTCCCTTAGAATCCTTCTAAAGGGTATTTCTATGGCAATGAGTATCACCATGCATGCCTTAACAACTATAATTGCTATATAAAATGTGGATCCATGCCTTAGAGCACTTTCAAGTTCATCATCAGAGACTTAAGAAAACTTATGGGACGAGGGTGTGATTTCATTCCTTTGAAGTAGGTGATTTAGTTCTACAGAAAGACAAAAAAAACACTAATGCAAAAGAAGACCTCGAGGAAAAATTTAAACCTAATTGGTTAGGCCTGTTCATAGTAACAGTCAAGGATGGATCAAGTGCATATCATTTATCCAAATTAGACGGTAAGAAACATAAGAAACCTATAAACATAATGCACCTAAAAATATATTATGCTTGAATTTTCATGTTTACCTACTCATGTTCTTTATTGCATGGATAATTGCTTGCATGGTTACTCAATCTGCTTTCATTGGCTTGATTGCATGCTTGCCTAAGTTTACCTATTCATCCCATAACATCATGATAAGAAACCTCGCGATGAAGCGATGATGATCCTAGCTAGCAAATAAAACCATTTGCATTGCATTTATAGTTGATCATTAAGCTAGCGGACCTCCTTGATAACCCCCCAAAATCCTTCTTGATCCTTTTGGTATTTTGGAATCTTGAAGGAAACTAAGATATTGATGTTACAATGTAAAATAAATTGCATTATAGTGCTACTACGCTTTGATTCCTTGGATTTTGTTTAATTTTTAAAGTGTCTAGAGAATTCCTTGCATCATTTGCTTCATCATATACTTGTTAGCATCAATTGATTTCTATTTGATTAAGTGCTAATTCACTTACTCGTGTTCATATGCTTGATGTATGCATATCGAGTCGAGATAATTCACCATGACCTATGATGATTCTAATTAGGATAGATCACATTATAGATTGTATTTTAGCTAGGTAACCAAGGTAGTGAATTTGTCTAGCAACTCTTTCTAAGTACATATCTCATAACTTCTTCAACATCTTTGTTATCTCATTTGTATCATATTTTTCTACTTGCTAGCACTCTGTGATGACTTTGATACTACAAAGCTAATCTAAGTATGGAATGTAAAAGGGCACTCTGAGCTAGCAACTTTTGCCCTAAAAAATGTTCTCTTTATCTCTTCTATCATATAGTATCTTTTATCATAACATTTTCATACATGCTTTGATTCATCTCTACACCTAGGAAAAGTGAGCGATATGATCATTTGATGATTGTTGAGTGCTTAAAAGCCCTGAGGCATCCATCAACATTTGATTATTCTATCAATTTTTTTCTCTGTGTAGGGATCTATCAAAATTTTCAACATCATCAATATTTCAATTCTCCTTAACAAACATTATCTTGAAACATTATATCCAAACATTTAATCAATTTATAATTCATTCTTATACCCAAGAAAAATATAGGGTAGGATAATTCTACACTTGACAAGTGTTAGCATACTTATATACCCAACAAGTGAGGAATTATTATGTCAAACCTTCTTCTTTGGTATAAGGGTCTATCATAATTTTTCTAAGATATAAACATAATATCATCATTTGTTGAATTCACCATTATACCTAAAATAGATGATGATAGAATTACCCAGTACCTAGCAAGTGTCTAACACACCTAATGATATTGGATAATTAAATCAAATATCCTACTATAGTATAAGCACCTATCAAAGTTATCACACAACCTTCTTCTACTAAATCAAGGCAATATGATGAAGTGTAATCGTTAATAGCCCTATATAATCAATTTTCAATCATAAGCATCAAATAAATTTATTTTGAATCTTTCTAATCATCGATAATCTTAAATACATGTTTTTGCACAATTGTATATTGCACATATGCATAATTTTCTTGTTCATGTATCATAACTTTTGTGGGTCAAAATATTAAAATTTTTCTTTGATCAAATAGTTTTCATTGAAAACATTTACAAGGAATAATTTCCATGTTCCCTCTTATAAAATCCTTGAGATAGTTATACATCATGTCACTCTTAATATCATGATTGCATGATTGCTTGAGCATTTAGAACTAGGGTACTCCACAATGAAGCTATGATGAAAACTAGTTAGGCTAGCTAATATGCATTGCACTTATATTAGGTCACTAATGCTAAGTGGATCCCCACCCTTAGGAGTTGCGTTTGCTTTTTATGCATTGTTTGTCTTACTCTGTCAAGATGCAAAAATTACCTTTTACATTATACTAGGAATCATGTGCTAGCAAATATTTCTTTATCTTGGATTGATTGTTTGTATTGCATAAAACCTTTAGCCTATGCCTTTTGAGGAGGGGATGGTGAAGGTTATTTATTGGTTGATGGTTTCCACTCATTAGTACACATCATTGATAAGGAATAACATTTTCGTTGTCTTCCTTCCACAAAACAACATAAGCTTATAACTTTTAAGGGTTGAAGCATGAGAATTATTTCTTACATGGATAGTTTTCATACATAAGCACGCGATGCTAAAAATATTTACAAGCAATAATTTATGTCCTCCTTCATGCAAAAGCATTGAACTATTGATTGTGTATTATCTTTGCATAATTATTGCTATCATGAATGCATTCTTGTACAAATGCATGATTGTTTTTACATATAGAAATCAAGAGATTTTATGATAAGGTAATGATTATTGCTAATTAGGATAGCATACACTTGCATTTGCATTTTAACTAGGTCTCTAATGCGAACAAATCTCTACCCTTAGGAACATATGCATATGTTGCATGATCTGTTTGTTTGCACTCTTGCATGATTGAGCAATACACATTGATTTAATCCATAAACTTTATCCCCCATAACAATTTTTATAATATTAACATAGCATTTGGTATATATCCTGAATCTTAGGAACAACATAGTATTATTTATCAAGTTGATGAACAAAATCATGGTATAAATATTATTTCTTCTACCCAGTTTATTCATACACTCTTTTTGTGATAATAACATGTTTGCTAAATTAACACAACCTTATTATACTCGCAAAAATAGTTGCCATGAGAGGAAATTAAATAGAGAGTCGTTGGGATGTAATAAAGAACCCAAACTATATACACAGTTATAGGCCTTAGGTCTTTGATGCTAGCAACAATTTTCTAAAATACATATTGATTCTCATGTTTGCATACTTGCATTAGTTGTTTGCTCTATGAATTAGTTCATGTATGCATTAACACTAAAGAGAATTAGGATTGTTTTTCACCATTGACTAGCATATGAGACTCATACACCTATTATCAGTTAATATCAATTCATAGTTCTCAAATGTAATCAACTTGCATGCTTTTATTTTTCACACATATTTTAAAAAGACTAATAATTCTTATTAGTATAGAAATATATCTCCTACTTGTCAAATGATGTAATTTACTTTCATTGCAGGGATGAATAGTTATAACACTTTATAAATCATCATTTATCCTAACTCCTTTCATTCGAGGTCTTTTATTAGCAACTGCTAGGTGATGAATTATGCACACCTCATTTCCTTATAAGATCCAATAAAGACCGGCAAACCATGAAATTCAAGTAAATTCATCCCATTTACTTTGTTGGTTCATAAAGCATATGGACAAGATAGCTCCATTTTCTTGAGGATTTAAATAGCACCTTCAATATTACAAACATATTAAATAACAAATATCCTACGACATTAATATCACTAATTGCAAGATCTCCTATAAAGCTATTACTTACAAACATTATCTAAATAAGTCCTATAACCAAAGGCATTAAACATCAAGCAATAAAAATAGACATAAACTATCCAACTCAGTAACACAGACATAGATTGTCCAACTCAGCAATAAGGGCATAAATTGTCCAACATAAATAAAACAAACATAAATTGTCCAACTCAATAACACAAACAAACTATCCAACTCAATGATAAGGACATAGACTGTCCAACTCAGCAATAAGGACAAACTATCCAACATAGCAAAACAAAACAAATTGTCCAACTTAGTAACATGAACATAAACTATCCAACTTAGCAATAAGGACATAGATTGTCCAACTTAGCAATAAGGACAAACTATTCAACCCAACAATACGAACATCGTCATTCTAACTCAACAATATAGACATTGATTGTCCAACACAACAATTAAATATGGACATAAATTGTCCAAACCCATCATGTTATATGGACATAGGCAATCCAAAATCATTGTATTATATGAACATAAATGATCTAAAATATTAAAAGGCATCAACTACCTTGATAACAATAGCTTGTCTAAGCACTTGTCAATTAATCAGGCTAGAAGAGCCACTTCTTAGGAGCAAGCAAAAAATTTTAAGGACATCAACTATTCAATGGCATGGACTGCCTAAAAACACAATCAATCATAGTCACCTAAGCGCTTACCTATTGATTAGGCTAAGAGGCCATTTATTAAGGTCTATTGAATCCATACATAAATAAAACATCAGTTTGCTAAGCACTATTAAATTAATCTTTCGACTAATAAGCACAATGAGGTACCATTTTAACTATCTTGTTTAAAAGGGACCATAACTTTCAACATATCTAGATGTTGGCACAAACCCTTTTTCACAAACAAAATAAATTTCTGAAAAAATGCTTCTTATCTTCATAAATCTCGATAAATCATCTCAAGGGTATTTTTAAACATATTTTAACATAACACATTCCTTAAATCATGCAATCTAGTTATTTCTAATTTTAAATTATTTCATTTCATAATTAGTATTTTAATTGTTTATGCATAGAAAAAATCAAAAATTTCAAAGCATTAATAATGTTGTTCAAATCCTTTGAAACTAGCCTCACATTTCTTTATTGGCCTTAATTTTCCTAAATTCGTCCATACCTCACATTCCCCCTTGTCAAAATTTCTTCTCAAAATTTTGCTAAAACCATATTTTCCCCTTTGACATTTAGATTTTTACAAATCAAAATAATATAGGAAAAATTCTAAACCAACTCCAAAATTACTTCTACAAGCATACATACCTATCATAGACATCATTAAACATCAACAACAAATCACATTATCAAAATTCTTGAATCAACAATGAATCAATTTTTTTTATATATCTATATTAATTATCATACATCGGTCTGGTGCATCACAATCACTCAAAATGATGCACTTAGAATAGTCCATCTAGCATAGGCACCTAACAGAGAAAATTGGTGCTCTCACACCACTTATAAAAAACCCTAGCCGAAAAGAGCTCATAGATATAGGTCTCTGATCCACCCTCTACAGGATAAGGTGGACATTACACTGACTGTTATGAAGCCCTAGTCATTGACCTTTCTCAATAGTGGGACCAAGATCATGTCTTCATGGGCAAAGGCTACCTCTAATATGGAGGAACTACTCTATAGTATAAATTCTAGTAGTGGGTGCTCCTCTCTATCTCTACAAAAAGGTTAACCTAAAGATCTATTAACTGTGACTATGCCTAGGCCAACTAACCCACTATAATCTTAGTAACCAGGCCACTACCACCAACACTTGCTACTACTACTCCTACCATAATTTCATCACACTCCTGCCTTAGTCGCGTGATATTCTAATCTCTATAGTCCCTCTCAAGCCTTAGTTGGTCCCTTTATGTAGTGGTTTGATCCCTCTCTAATAAGGCAACATCACATGGTGCTATGGCCTAGTTCAACTATGCTAAGAGAAGATCTAAATTTATCTTCATAACATCCCTCTCCTACTGAGAGGCCTCCTCGATAGTCCTACTAGTACTTGCTTCAACATCGTGAGCTACAAAAACCAATGCCCAAGAAGGTGTGGACCCATCCCTTGGCCTCCCCCTCAAATTCTTCTTATATTTTTAAACAAATTATCAAGCCATCATATTATGCCTCACTGAAGGCCATTGTATCATAGGAGTGATCCTCTTTAGTCTAATCTATCTATACCACCACTAGTATTGTGATAGTGTCCCTGCATCATTCCTTATCAAACTTGAAATAGGATGGTCATTGACATCCTCAGCCTAAAAGTTGTTAGATTATATGGCAAAGGTTTTTGGAGATTCAATATTGGATCAAGTGGAAGTGAGGATTGAATTTAAATTACTCTGTGAATTTTCTTCTTAAAGGATTTTTCTTTGTCATATTTTCTAATTCAAAAATTAGGGATAAAATATTGAATGATGGCCCATGGTTTAGAGGGAGAGATGACCTTTATTTAAGACCATGGAATGAATTTTTTTATTGAGACATAAAAATATTAAGAAGCTTTCAGCTTGGGTTAGGCTTTTTGGACTTCCATATTAACTTATCAATAAGGATGTTTTGAAGAATATTGGAAGTACCCTAGGAGAATTCATCAAGGAAGGACCAACTATTAAGGATCAAAAGCATGTCATATACCAATATGTATGTTGTTATGGATATTTTAAAACCTCTACCACAATCCATTAAGATTAAATATGAATCAAGAGAATGAGATCAACAAGCGGATTATGAAAACTTCACATTTTGTTGCTGCAATTATTATGAGATTGACCACTTGGAAAGAGGTTGCAAAGTGAAAACTATGAAGAAAGAGACAATAAAAATTGATCATAAGATAAACGCAAAGGTGAATCAAGGAAATGATACATTAATAGAAGGTAGATCATGATGTAGAACTAAAATTTGAATCTCTTTATTCATTAGCAATAGTATAATATATAAGCATACAAAGAATCTTATGTAGGTTAAGTGGTTGTAACAATTTGCTAAACATGGCTAACCACTTAACTAACAGATAAAAATATGCTAATCTATGATGAAAACTAGTTGCTTGAAGACAAAGAACCAATATAATAGCTTAACTAGACATCCAACAACTTAACAACCTATTTCCAACATGGGCATACTATGCCTCACGTGAATACAAAGTGTAAGAAATAGGAAATTAATAAAATAAATAATAATGACTTAGGCTTAAATGGATAATCCTAAGTATCCTCAACACTCTTCCCAACCATAGAAGCATTGGACCTCAATGCTCTCAATAAATATGGAAAGTCATGGGCCATCTCATGGTGAGGAATCCAATGAGCAATGTGTGGAAAGTGATCACAGTGAGCGACAAGGTAAGAAGTGGAATAACCCTATCAAGTGTCATGAGTCTTCATCTCAAAAAATCTATCTGAAGTGATCGAAAGTGAACGATCAGGTGCCACTACTACTGTAGGGTTGATGACAGGTTCAGGTACCAAAGGAGGATCTTGAAATGGTGTTCCTAGAAAGCGACGTTTATCCAAAGGAAGCCAAACTTTATCTCCAACGTGAGATGAGTGAGGATTGTGATGCTTGCACACCATGCTCTACCACTCCTATAGAGTCTCCTGTAAGTCCTATGTTATCTTGCCTTGAAGGCTCTGCCAGTGCTGAATGAAGTATCCTTAGATTACTCCTCCATGTGTACAATGGTGAGAGGAGGTAAAGCCAAAGGCAACTTTTGTGGAACAAGTGGATGTGTGTCCATAGGTGTACCCAAAATAATGTTAATAAAATGAATGGAATCTTTCTCATGAGTGAGAGTGATGGGTTCCTTAACCACAAGCTCTTGTGATTGTTCATTTTGTGGAAGTGAAGATTCTTTATCATGTGCTTTTGATGGTACTTGTTCTTTCTCTTATGTGGAACTTATGCAAGTAGGGGCCAAATAAGTGCTATACTTAATGGCTTACGAAATTACCTACAACTTAGCATCAAATTTGATGTGGATGTAGTGCTTTGTATCAAGTAGGTTTTATAATGCAAATCCAATGTGTATGTGTTATTTTTAGCACAATATTCAACATTCCTATCAAACTGATAGGTTTTACCTAGCAATAGTCCACAATAATCCATATACGTGACATCACATCTTACTTTATCCAAAAACTTATCACCAAAAGCAAAATTCAACGTGCAAGTGTGTGTGATGTTAGATGTGGAGTCTACATCCTTCCACCCAAGTGCATAGGGTTGGTGATGTGGCTTTATGGGAAGCTTCAACTTCTCTACAACGGACTTCACAATGAGGTTCTTTTGTGATTTGTTATCTATGATACAATCCACATAAAAATCATGTGTAAGGTGGGCTCTAGTGACAAGAAAATAGTCACAAACCCCTTGAGCAAACATATTTGAAATGAGGGTAACTTTGTTAGTTTACCCTTTAAATCTGGATAATCTTCTTTTGTCCTCGTAGCCACAATGGGACCATCATGTGGTTCCTTACTTGTAGGTTGTACAATTAGAGACTTCTTCTTCTTAATATTTTTAAAAGTAAAGCATTTGGATTTTACATGACCATGTTTTTTACAAAAATCACAATACATTGAAGAAGAAGGATCTTTAGAATGAGAAGAAGAAGAATGTGCTTTAGGATAAGTGGGAGGAGAAGAAGAATGAGGGGAAGAATGAGAAGTGTTCTTCACCTTGTATTGATGTTGATTTGCTCCTTTGGAACTGTTGTCTTGTCGAGATCTTTGAGAAGCACCAACTTTCTCCTCTACAAGAATGGTATGCTTGAATGCCACATCCAAAGTGAGGAAATCAATGAACTTGATTTCCCTAAAAATTTGATCTTGCAATCCACATGTGAACTTGTTAATAAAATTGTGTTCTGGATATTTCACACCAAGAAGCACCTCGCTAGAATTCATGAGAATCATGGCAAAAGTCTGCTCAAATCGTCAGATTTTATAAGGTTTAAATTTTTTTCCAATTGCAAACGTCTTTGGCTCTGTAATGTCTCCACCAACGATTATATTTTGCTAGCTCAGATGAAAATTTGTAATTTCACGAAAATGCAAAAACCACTATTGAAAATGATAAATTTGTTGGGCACTCAAAAAATTGAACTTGAATTTTTTTTTAAATCTTGTCGAGACCTAGAATGCTCACCGAAAATGCGAAACTCTCTTCGAGAATCTTGCAACCACCTAGAAACATGATTTTTGCGATCAAAATCGTGCTGCTAATGAGATGGTTCTAGAGACCGTTGATGGGCACCAGATGAGAATAATGTTTATGCCGATCAACAAGAACTTGTCAAGAACACGAAATCCTCATCTGCATCATCAAACGAAAACCTGTCATGAGTCTAACAGTAATTGGACAGTATGTTTAAGGTTTCTTATTGGTCGATAAAAAACCTTAGAACCTATGATTAATTTTTTACCTGCAAATGTTATCATTTGGTCGGTTGTGAATCAAATTTTCATCGTCGACGATCAATGCTCCACCTGCGATGATGTTTAGCGTAGTGCGAGCAACGTCTATTGCTAAATCGAAAGGCACTCCTTGATACTGCAATGCCAAAGTATCCCTTAGTCATATGACTGTCGATCAGTTGTGGGTCTAGTCGTGTGGTGATATGTCTATGATTGGTCTGTTGTTGGTAGAAGGCATCACACATAGTATTAAGGGGTGACCAGTGGAGGGATAAGGAGGGAGAAAATATGGAGAACAATGGATTATAGGGATAAGGAGAATAAAGGGGGGTGGCAGCCCAACCTTGTCGATCGGTAGGAAAGGTCGATCCAGCAAGGGATTGATAGGGAAGCATAAAAAAAATTCAAGCACCTTTTTTTTTTATATTCTTCTTAGTCACAACCTCGAAACAAATCTTCACACCTAAGGAATGAAGCTCTTCACAAATATTTCTCTCTTTTTTTATATTCTTCTTAGTCACAACCTCGAAACAAATCTTCCACTAATGTATAACTTAAATGTGAAGCTCTTTATTCATTAGTAATAGTAGAATATATAATCATTCAAAGAATATCACGTAGTTTAAGTGGTTGTAAAAATTTGCCAAACATGGCCAACCACTTAGCTAACATATAACAATCTGCTAATCTAGGATGACAACTAACTGCTAGAAGACAAAGGACTAATATAATAGCTTAACTAGACATCCAATAACTTAACAACCTATTTCCAGCATGGGCATACTATGCCTCATGTGAATACAAATGGCAAGAAATAGAAAATTAATAAAATAAATAATAATAACTTAGACTTAAATGGATAAGCCTAAGTATCCTCAACAAATCAAATCAAGAACATTCCATTCTTTAAAAAGGGGTAAAAAAAGTCTATGTACAACATCTTATAGAAAAGGCCACCATAACTCACTTGGACCAACAATTAGAAGAAACAAAGAAGGATATAAAGTATGAGAAAGTACAATATGTAAGTTCAAGTTCAAAAGGAATTAAAGGTGCAAAGCTAAATGTGGAGGAAAATTCTAACACAAAGATAACAAAAGAGATCAAGAGCTTTCCAGGTAAATTATCTTCATTTTCCTCAAGTAGTATAGAATCCTCTCCTAGTAATAAAAAAGAAAAGTGGTATAGAGGTTATCCCTTACACTTTAGTGTTTCAAAAGCAACATAATAAAGAAATAAGGATGGAAGAAGTCTATAACAATTTAGGGTTTTTAGGGTAAAATAAGAAGGTAATTGCTTTGGAAGAGCGTCCTTGCACTTTAGGGTTTTCAAGGCAATATAAAGAAGAATATGCATAACAAGAAAAACTTATAGATGATAAGTCTTACTTTGAGGAGTGTGAGAAGATTGAAGAGATGGATGAAGATGAAAGTATCGGTAAAAATGGAAAAAAGAAAAAAAGAGGAAGACCCAAGAAGCAAAAACAAAAAGAAACCGAGAGGGATATTGATATGGGAAAGCAAAAGCAAATATTGCAAGTGTTAACAAGAAGCAGGGCTAAAGCCACAAATAAAAACAATTTTTTTTTTTTGGTATAAATAACTTTGGGATTGTTATAGATAATATATTTATATTTATATTTATAGATATGAAAAATGGACAACAAATATTTTAACCATTCATGGTGTTGAATTTTATGTTGAAAAAATTTTAATTTTTGAAAGACATATGTAAGGAAAACGATAAAAAAGAATTGATTGCGAAAACTTAATATTTAGGAAGATGGTAAATCTCTTTGATAAAAAAGACATGAAAGTATATTTTTTAATAGAAGGGCAAATTGGATATGATTTAATTAATTTGATAAAAATGCAATCAAAGCAATGTAATGCTTTGTTTTTGCGATGAGAGTGGTCCAATAAAAACCACACATAACTTATTCAAAATATATTCAAATTCATTCTCAGTTGCAATTGGAGAGAACTGATGGAGCAGCAAGGAGGAGGAGCCAGAGGTCTAGGGGCGGTAAACCCTAGGTGTGGGGCTTCGGATGGTAGAACAATAGGTGCGACAGGTGGGGGCTTTGGTGAGATAGCAGGGTCCTAGGTGGAGGATGTGGACAAGGAAATTCCATTGGAACTGGACCCAGGGCGTTTGACGGATGCGGTCAAAGATATCTTTGATGGGGACTAGGACTCTATGCATCAGGATCAAGAGAAGATCGAGGAAGGAGACAAAGAGAAACCTGACAACTGGAGATCATCTTATCTTAATGCTCTTCATGGTAAGAAAAAACTATTTGACTCTTGTTTTAATCTAAAACCCATTAATGGTAGGCTGGACATCCCGGATACCCTAGCTCAACATGTGGCTATGGATGGCAAAATGTCTCTAGTGGTGAAATTTATGGGGGTTCGATAAGACTTGGAAGTCATAAGGATATGGGCCATCCAGAAATGGTGGCCAAGGTCTGGTATGATGATTAAGGCTTTACCCAAGAGTTTCCTTTTGCTGACATTTCAATGTGACCAGGACATGGAAAGGATTCTTCAAGGAGGTCCCTAGTTTTTTGGGAAAATGGGCTTGTATATGAAGCGTTGGACCCTCGATTTCAACCCACAAATCTAGGTGTTGGATTTGGCTCCTATTTGGGTTAAGATGTCAGGATTACCTTTGCTTTTTTAGAATGAGAAAATCTTGGCTAGGATAGCTACGGAGATTGGGGAACTGGTAGCTATCGATCCTGCAACCTTGAGAAAAACAAGACTTCTTTCTACTCGCATGTGTGTGTTGGCAGACCTGAGTAAAGAACTCCCAAAATCTATTATACTATCGTCTATGGATGGCCTTCATACTCAGGACTTTGAATATGAAAAAATATCTATTAAGTGTAGTGTTTGCGGGAAGGTAGGGCACCAGGGTATCCACGACCTTTCCAAGAACCAGCCCCCACCCCAAAATATTGTTCCACAAACCCAGAATAATATCCCTCCCTTGTAAAACTCCATTCCTGCCTAACATGGGCCTTAAGGATGTGGGGCTCAGAATCCGAATATCAAAGACCCCGTTCGACCTAATTTTAGAAAGAGACAATGTTATAACCCTCATCCTAGAAATACCTATGCCTCGAAATCCTCTCATAAGGGAGATGGTCCCTTTGGTGGGAACCCTCAAGTACAACTTGCTCCAAAGGTGATGTAGTAGGCCCCATAACCAAATCACAAAGGAAAGAACCACATAGATCAACACCCTGGAGCAAGTAAGTTTGATTGGGTAATACGAGAGACCTATGGAGGCTTGACGAAAGTGGTCCTTGTACTGCAAAGGAATTTATGGGAAGAAATTCCAAGGAGATCAACATCCCAGTGGAGAACAATTTCGATGCACTAAATCATCTGAAGGTAGATCAGGTGGATAGTCAAGAAATGGAATCTGAGGTAGAGGAGACCCAAGAGAAGGATTTAAAGGAGAAAAATTAGAGGAAATAGCAAGAAACTGATAAGACAGGCAAGGATAGTCAGGAGGTAGAGGTGAACCACCAACATCAGTGTACCCCCAAAGCAGAAAAAAAAGAACCTACTAATCAAGAAGCTAAGAGCACGAAATCATCTCCACTATTAGAAAGACCAGTTAACCTGGAGATCTAGGTTGTTATCCCAAATGCCAAGACTGACCCATCCAAGATGGTTACCAGAAGCCAAGTGAAACCCAAGGAACCCCCGCCTAAAGTGGATGTATGGGGATATGGTTTGGTAGGAAGAGGAAAACCTAGCAATGTTGCCTTAAGGCAAAAAGAAGCAAAGCGAGGAGTGGTTGATGGCACTAAAGCAGTATTACACTTTGGGGGGAAGGCTCGGGGATCCAAAGCCTATAAATGAAGATTCTATCATGGAATATATGTGGGAGTAATCCTACAAAAATGAGAGCTCTATATGCTCATAGACAAGAACACAGATAAGATATGATATTACTACAAGAAACTAAAATAGAGGAGAGTAGAGTGATCTCTTTTAAGAATATGACTTGGCAAGAAGCTGAAGTAGTATTCTAGGAGGCCACTGGAATAATAGGAAGGTTGTTGGTTATGTGGAACAAGAATGTGATTGATAGTAGAGTGATTTTGTTGTCTAGTTGGTTTATTTGTCTCCTATATTTGGATAAAACCACGCAGGAAGAGTGGATCTTAACAAATTTATATACTAGTTAGACAAAGACTAAGAAGGGTTCTTAAGGGTCAACTAGCTAAACTGAGGGAGACGGTACCCAACTACCCTTGGATTGTGGTGGGGGATTTCAATTGCTACCTTAATCCTGTGGATAAATTTGGGGCCTCTCAAAGAATAACTGTTGATATCTACGAGTTTAAAAATTTAGTTGATCAACATGAGCTGATGGATGTGGACCTACGTAGATTCTCCTATACATGGTCTAACAAAAGACTGAAGGAAAACCAAATTTAGATAATATTATATAGGTTTATTCTTTCTTAGGAATGCCTCTAGAGGTTTGGGGACTCTTCATTAACAACACTACCAAGCATCGGGTCTGACCACAACCTAATTTTGTGGGAAACTAGAGAGGAATCTAAGAAAAAATACATCAGAACCTTTCGACTCGAACTTATGTGGCTTCAACACCAGGATCTCAAGGATCTGGTTGCCCAATGGTGGGACAAAAGTATAATTGTTCGAAACTGGCCCAAGTGGTGTGTAAACTGATGAATGTGAAGGCTAACATTAGAGATTGGAACAAAACCTCCTTTGGCAATATTTTTGCTAAAAAGGCATAATTAAAGATAAGATCAATAAAATCCAGGAGAAGCTAAAGTCAGATCAGCTTACAGAAGATCTGAGAAACTAGGAGAGGGAGTTGTTAGCTGAATACCACACGATGCTGGGATTTGAAGAAACCTTCTAGAGGTAGAAATCCAAACTACGTTGGTTGAAGGAGGGTGATAGAAATACAAAGTTCTTCCATGTCTCTACTCTTCGCCACAGGAGTACTAACAAAATTAAGGAGATCAAGATGGTTGATGGGTCTAACACCAAAGATATGGAAGACATAAGGAGAGAAATGATCGAGTTCTTTAAATCGTTGCTAGAAGATGTAAATCCTACTATTGAAGAAGAGGACTCTTTGTTGGCAACCATTCCACCCCTTGTCACTGAGAATCTTAATGGATTTCTACTCAGCCCTTTTACAAAGGGGGAAATAAGGAAGGCGGTTTTTGACATGGATGGTAACAGCTCCCCAGGACCGGATGGCTTCCCTGCTACTTTCTTTCAAAAATTTTGGGATATCCTAGGCAATGATGTAGTGGAAGCTATGATTGAGGCTCAAAAGGACATGGAAATCCCAAAAGAATTTAATGCTATATTTTTAGTCCTCATTCTTAAACTAGTGGGAGTAATGGAATTTTTTAGTTTCTGCCCTATTAGTCTATGTAACACTCTGATGAAGATTCTCGTGAAAACAATCACCAATAGGCTTAAGGTTATCCTTCCATTCATCATTGATATGAACCAAGGAGGTTTTGTGAAAGGGCGACAAATACTGGATGGTATCATCACAATTCACAAAGTTATTCATTCAATGGTGGCTAGTAAGGAAGCAGGTATGTTACTAAAGCTAGACATGAATAAAGCCTATGACCGAGTCTCATGGCATTTCCTCACCAAGATTTTAGGTAAGTTTAATTTTTGTCCCCAGTGGATTAAGTTGATTTTTAGTTGTATCTCTACCACAAGATTTTATGTCATGGTGAATGGGTCACCCTTCGGTTACTTTAAGAGTGAAAGGGGGCTACGACAAGGAGATCCTTTGTCTCCATACTTGTTTATTATTTTAGCAGAAGCATTGGGTAGGAATATTTTAGAAGTTGTGGCAGAAGGTCAATTGGAAGGTTTCAAACCAACCTCAACAGCAGAGCCAGTGTCTCACTAACAGTTCATGGATGATACTTTCATTGTGTCCAAAGCCTCGATGCCTTAGGCTAGGAAGATGAAGAGAATTCTAACCAAGTATGAGACGAAAGCAGGACAATACATCAACTATAAGAAGAGTAACATCTATTTCTTTAACATGCCTGGTGGGAGGGAGGAAATAATAGCTAACCTCTTTGGATGTGGAAGAGCTTTTATCGACGACTTATCTAGGCATGCCTATGTTCGAAGGAAGAATAAAGGCTACATTGTGGAACTCAGTCATTGATAGGATCTCCAAAAAGTTAGTAGGGTGGAAGGGCAGCCTTCTCAGCTCTACAGGGAAAGCCTTACTAGTTCAAACTACTTTATAGAGCATTTCAATCTACTGCATGTCTCTATTTAGAATGCCTACAAAGGTCCAAGCTACACTAGAGCAAATTCAGTGCAACTTCTTGTGGTTAGGTTTGAAGGAGAGAAAGAGAATTCTATTTGTAGCATGGAATCAGGTGTGTGCAAGCAAAGATCAAGGGGGCCTGGGGTTGAACAGAATGAAAGAAATGAACCAAGATCTGATTGGAAAACAGGTCTGGAGATTTTTCAATAATGATCAATTGGGATGGGTAAAACTTCTTAAAGCAAAATATATGAGAAATAATCAGGACTTTCTTAAAGCTGATAATATCCCTAGAAGATCCTATTTTTGGAATTGTTTGCTCGAATGTCGTGAGGTAGTCAAGAAAGGCATCAAATGGAAAATTGGTAATGGAAGACAAGTGGACTTTTGGCAAGATCCGTGGTTGGAAGAAGCCCCTCTGCAAGATAACTTAGACCTTCGAGTCCTCCAACACAAACTTTCGAAGGAAATGGGAGGAAAAGTAGGGGATTTTCTTGGTGTAGCATAAGAAACTTCCTCTTGGAAGAAAATCACAATTCAAAATCCTTTAGAGCAAGAGAAGGTGGCCCTGACCAAACTCAATTATTCTTTAAGGGTGTTCTCGATCATTCCAGGAGGAGGAAGAGACAAGGTGATTTGGGGTAAAACTACAAGTGGGATTTATTCAGTAAAAAATGCCTATAAGCTAATTCACTCGAGATTCAATGGTTGGACTCTGACTTCTATTATTTGGTTAAATAATTTAACCCCAAAAATAGCTTTCTTCTTTTTGCTGGCAGTTCAAAATAAGATTCTGACAATAGATAATTTGCAATGGAGAGGTTTCCAGTTCATCAATTGATGTATCATGTGTGAGAAAGAGACAGAATCTGTAAGTCATATCTTTTTAACTTGTGAATTTTCTTGTGTAGTCTTCCAAATGATTCTGTCCAAATTTCATATAGATTGGGTCTGCCCAAATAGCATTTTTGACTTCTGCATACAATGGGCTTCCCCCTTATGGGCAAAACTTTTGACTTGGCTCTGGAAGCTCAGCTTACCCCATTTTTTATGGGGGATATGGAATGAGAGAAATAAGAGAATCTTTAAAGGGCAGAAGAAAGATTCCAGGTTATGTGGTAATAAAATAATCAGAGCTCTGAAAGAAAATTGGAAAACCTTTTACTTCAAAAATGAGACTTGTCTCCTAAGGAAAGGAGGATTTTGTGGAACTGGGGAGAGGAACCTCTAGACCCAATCATTACAACCAACCCACAGGATGGTGTCAAGTGGATACCCCCACACAAAAGTGGGTTAAGTTCAATTTTGACGGGGCAGCCAAAGGAAATTCGGGGGTTGCAGGAGCAGGAGGAGTTATGAGAAATTAGGAAGGAAAAGTGGTCCTTGCCTGTGCGAAGCCTTTGGGAACTAAAACAAATCATTTTGCAGAAGCCTGAGCCTACATGTAGACAATAAAAATTTCCAGACTAGAGGGTTATAAGGAAGTAATCTTTGAAGGGGATTCACTTAATATAATCAAGGCAATTAAGGAGGATAAAGACCCCAGTTAGACCATCTAGGAGCTTATCTTAGAAGAAAAGATTCATAAATCCCATTTGGTTAGTGCCCAAATCCAACACACCTTTAGATAACCAGGCGATGGATCTAATGGCAAATATTGCAGTTTTTGCTAGTAAGATGCAAATTTGGAAGGATAACTTCCCTCAAGAATTATTGGTGTTGGCTTCTAAAGAAGATCTAAGATCGAATCTGTTAGAGCAACAGGAGATCTGAGTGGTTGATGATGACTAATCCGACATATGGAATTAGGAAGAGGGACAAAAGGCAACCCATTTGCTGGGGCCTGAGAAGTGACAAGTGTACGGTACAACAACCTAGAGTTATGTTTAGTAAGTGTTATGTGTTGTATAGTTTTTGTTTTATCCTGAATAGTCCAACGACAAGTATAGGAATGCGGACTCTAAGTATGGCTTAATGTGGGTCTTGGGAAGATCCATTTTGTATTTTGATTATATGGGCTTGGATCTAAAACCAACCCATTTTGACTATGTAAAAGGTTTGTGGACCTTATAACCACCTTTACCTTATACCAAAAAATATGTTTTTTTTTACTTAAAAAAAATATTACATGAAAATTAATCTTTTATTATTATAGTTTACAATTTAAATAAATATAATAAAATGGTTTTGAAACTTTAAATCAAAATTTTTAAAGTATAAATCCAATAAATAAAAAATATATATATATATAAATAAAATTAATTATTATTACTATTATTTATTTGGTTAATGTGAGAACCCCTACCACCAACGCACATGACTAAGCAATATCCTCCTAACCATGACTCCAAAGTCAAGAACCATGCTTATCAATAGGGAATTTAATACACAACCACCGCACACCCCCCCTCTCATACACATTACTTATGTAATCGTTAACTTACATAAATTATAATCTTATAGAGATTAAAATTACTTTAACCTATAAATTCATTGAATTTACCATCAATCATATAAACAAACAAATATGCATGGTAATAATTTTTAAATAGTTGTCTTTTTTTTAAATAAAAGGATTTGGGTAGTATGATATAACTTATGCTTTTCTAAACATTCAAATTATTATTTTTTATATATAAATTTTATCGTCAGCCATATAAATAAATAAATATGCATGAGTTTGAGGGGTAGGTGTGCTAAATTTTTTTATTGATAAGCATAGCTCAATCAATAACTCTCGACTTTACGAGGGGTCATGGTTAAATTCCTTGAGGAGAACCGAGTTTTAATCTTGTCAAGCAATATATTTATTTTATGGAGATCATCCCAAACTTTCAAGTATAATTAAAGAGGCTATTTTCTTAAGAAAATAGAGAATGAAAAACTTATTAAGCTTTTTTTTTAATTATAGTAGTGTAGATCAATTAGATGCTCTATTTTATTCTAAGATGAGTTGTATTGAAATAGTTTGGTAGTTGTAATTAAACGACATCAACTTAGTCGGTTAAATTCTTTAACTTTTATAGAGGAAAACCAGGTTTTAATATTGTCAAGCAATAGATGGACAATTATCAAGTTGTTATAACACCTCTTTATAGTCATGATGTAATACAGTTGTGTCCATTTCAATTCCATATAATCAATTTGAAGATAATTTGGTAATTGTCACAACTCATTACAAGAGGTGTCAATACATGTAAAAATTACTAATCATTATAAGGCAAGAGCAATGCATCTAGGTTAAATTCCTCAACTTTCATGGAGGAGAACTAGGTTTTAATATTTTTAAGCAATAGATGGATAATTATCAAGTTGTTATAACACCTCTTTCTAGTCATGATGTAATACAATTATGTCCATTTTAATTCCATATAACCAATTTGAAGATAATTTGGTAATTTTCACAACTCATGACAAGAGGTGTCAATACGCCTAAGAATTACTACTAATATTTATAAGGTAAGAGCAATGCATCTAGATTATATCATAAAATCCCTTGCTATCATGTATTAAATTTTCCATATTTAGTCATTGGATATGATGATTATTGTTTTTTGGTAATTTGGTGTTTCTATTAACAGGGTTTTGACTGGGTCCCAACCCCAGATATACAAAAACCTTTAGTAAGCTGAGATAATCCACTGTTACAAAATCCCATCCAAGGGAAATAGATATATGCCACCTTAAAACATTCCCGCACAGGGGTTATCACAGTTAAAATTCCTATGCAAGGGGTAGTAGTGTCGATAAGCAGGGGATACTTTCCCATTCAAGGGCATCTAAAAACAGGCATAAAAAAACCTTCAAACATAGCTAGGACCCTCAAGGGGGTCAACTCAGGGAAATCCAAACCAACAGACATACAGAGGACGTAAAAATCCATTAGTAAGCATAACCGAAGAAAACCACAAAACACCTCAAAAAACAACCTGTCTTGGATAGCAAATTTAGGGATCGATCTCCAGTGTGTCTTCTCCAGTGTGCGCTGTGTTATGTTGAAGGGATTGCTTCAAGGCTAAGCTAGCACTCTCGAAAGCCATGATGAAGCTCTCTAGGAACATCTTGGTTAGCTGATTAGAAATGCCAGAGGCGGGATTCGAATCCCCATTCAAATCTTCAACCTTAAGGGGGGAATTCTGGTTAGACTTAGCTCTAGATTTCTTAGTTTTGGAGGACCTACGGACCGGAGGGGATGCCTCCTTTGTTATGAATTTACGCTTACCCATTGTCATTTTTTTGTCAGTAGAGAGGATGGGTTTGTAATGGGATGCAGTAGGGGCACCTTTCTTGGAAACAAAGGTTTTGGGGATGCCATCGCTTGCCAAGGGCTCACTGGAAAAAGAGTGAGTGAGACTATGGGTGGGAGGGGGAATAAGGGGACTGAACTGCAGAGGGGTGGTTGCGATGGGAGGGTTGGACAGGACATGGTGATAAATCACAGTAAACAAACCTTGATGGGTGGGAGGAGCAGATTTATTATGGGCTGTAGACACTAACAGACAAATTGAGTGGTGTAAGAAAGCAAGGATGTTCAACGACCTATAGTCGCAGGCATGGTTGACCAAGGACAGATGGAATTTGGACATGGGCTTCGATGGGTCATCACAAGTAAGATATTGCATGAGGGGAACTGCAATGATGGGCCATATATAGGGAAGGGACTCACACTCCAAGGCCACACCTGACCATTTGAAGTCTTGGTAGTTGGGGAAACCCTTTAATTTTGGTTCCCAACAGTGTTTGTCGTGCTGAACCAAGCGACCAGAAAGGGGCAGGTTGGTAACCTCTACAATCAGGGCGGGAGTCACTTTGAAATGAAATTTCCTGATGCAAATATGGTCATTCAACCCAGTTCTAACGAAATCTATTGTAATGTCCTCATCAGCCCCTCAAAATTTTGATAGGAGAGTGGTAAGTTTATAGTCATGCAGGAAGGTAGATGACAGGGCATCGAGTTGTAGCGTACTTGTCTCTAGGTAAGCCATGGTGGTGATAATGGAGTGAAAGGGGGAGGTGGCAGAGGACAAAGACCAGAGGTTGGGTTGGCATTAGATAACATCATGGTGCAAGAGAGTAAATAAATAACCTAAGGGGAGCTTGAATATCATGCCGAGTATCGAGAGAAGGCGACAGGTGAACGGGCAGTTGATAGACCAAGGGGAAGGGGATTGAAGGAGAGCCTACGAGTAAAATTTACACGGATGGAGTTAAAATTTGCAAGGCTCTCAGTAGAGGTGGAAGGTGGCAAAAAATCGTGCTAGGATGCGTCTGCACACACGGTCTTGGGATTGGGCATAAAAATTTGGAAAGCTGTAGAATGAGGAATAAGATTCCACTCGAGAAGATTGTGATGGGGAGAACCATCAGGATGGCCAATTGTGAGGTGGCAACAGAGTAAATGCCATGGGAGCCTCCCATAAAAACCCTTTAAACGAGACTTGTATCACCTTGAAAATAAAAATTATTGGTTAAAGTGGGGGAAATTAGAGCACCTACCATGTTTGTCCACCTCTGCGACTTGGTAGACAGCTGGCAGAAAGAAGTCACGCCACAACGAGATAAGTGTTTGGCTTATGCCCAAGTTGGTAAACTTGTCAAAAATCTGATTCGCTTCTCAGTACACATGGGTTGCTTCCACCTGGCGATGCTGACCAATTAACTTCCTGCTCTCTTGGATCAAAGATCTAATGTTCCATGAGGGAATTTTGTCGAAGGTCAAGTAGCCTATGATATTGAGGGAATCCCCTTCAAAGTGGAGCTTGATCCAAGTGTCCCTGATTAGGTGTAAACTTCGCCATAGTGCCCAAGCCTCGGCCACATTATTGGTTTGGTGGTGCAGATTTTTTGCAAACGCTATGATAATCTCCCCTCTGTGATCCCTGACTACTTCGCCTACCCCTGCCAAGCCAAGATTCCCTTTGGAGGCATCATCGAAATTAAGCTTCAACCACCCTTTCAGGGGGATTTCCATCGGGCTTTGGTTTTGGGATGGGGAGTGGGAAGGGTGAGGGTAGGAATGGGGATTTTGAGGGATTGGATAATTTCAACTTCAATCTTACTGAGCGAGGAGCTAGACCGAGAAATAAGTTGTGAATTCTCAGAGGTGTAGGATATGGCTTTGGCTGTCATGGAGATCAGGTTATTTGAAGTAGTGGAAAACACCCTGTGATTGCGCTTGAGCCAGACTTACCATATGAAGTGGTGAAAGAATATTTTCCAAAGGAAAGCGACTTTGGGATTCCTGAAGGGGGCAGGCCACTGGATGAAAAGGTCCAGGAGGGATTTTGGGTAGGCCCACTGGGTTTGGAAAGTAGAAAGCATGTGGTTTAGACCTTCCCTAGCATACTCACATTCCACTAGAAGGTGGTTGATAGATTCCCAGTTGGACAGACAAAGGTGACACATGTTTGGGATAGGGATGCCCCTCTTCATGAGATTGTCAGTGGTGAGGGCCTTGTTTTGGATGGTTGTCCAAGAAAAAAACCCTATTTTTGGGATGAGGTGCTTGACCCAAACCACCTTGAATGGAATAGTGGGAATATGAGTGTTGAGAAGGAGGGAATGGGTTGACTTGACTGAGAAGCCCCCATTGTCAATTTTTACACACACCAAAAGGTTTGGGGTAGTTGTGGTGGGGATGAAGGTGGTTCTTAGAAACTCATATAAGGATCTACATGCCCTAGTAAGACATTGTCATATGGGAGTGTCTTCCAATTACCTTGCCTATCGATGTAATATTTCACTTTGCTTCCCCATATTCTCTCCAAAGACTGTCTGAGGATGGAGATCTCAGGGATTTCCTTGAGGGGTTTGTCCTTCAGCCACGTGTCCTCCCAAAAATTGATCGAAGTTCCTCTGCCTAGCTACCATCGGGTGCCTCGAGTGATAAGATATTTGGCTTGAATCACGATCCACCAGAAGGCTGATCCATTTATAGTGATGTCATTGTTCATCAGGAACATGTGCTTAAGATATTTGCGTTGAACAATTGATACCCACTCTGCCCTGTAATTGGTGAATAACTTCCATGCCTGCTTGGCCAAGAGGGCAAGATTTATATTGGTTGATCTTCTTAGGCTGAGGTCTCCTTAGGCCTTGGGTTGGCAGACTTTGTCCCAGTTGACAAGGTGAAATTTACTGGTGTTTTTTGGGCCTTCCCAAAGGAACTTATTCTGGATCTACTCACCTTTGGAGTAAACAGAGGTAGGAGCCTTGAAGACTAAAATAAAATAGACTAGGATGCTTTGGAGAACATCCATGGTGAGGGTTGTTTTGGTTACCTGAGACAAAAGGGATTCCTTTCAGGCTACAAGTTGATGCTTGATCCTGTCAATAACATTATCCCACATTGATTCTTTCAAGATCTTAGTGAATAGGGGGAGTCCCAAGTAAGATGTGGGAAGATCTGCTATGCAACATTGTAGGATGCGAGCAATCTTACGTTGCCTGATGCCCGGGGTGTTGAGGAAATAACATTTACTTTTGAGATAGTTGATTTCTTGACTGGCTGCTAAGGCATAGGTATCAAGGATAATCTTTATGGATTTTTCCTGGACGATGGAAGCTGAAGTGGTAATGATGGTGTCATCCACAAACTATTGATGGGACAGGGGAGGGAAATCAGATGAAGCTTTGATCCTTGTTACACACCCAGAAGCACATGCCCTCTTTAAAGCTTTGTCGAGGGACTCAACCATGATTATGAACAAGAAAGGGATAGGGGATATACTTATCTAATTCCTTTGTGACTAGGAAAATACCCTGTAATAGATCTATTGACGATAACAGAGAACCAGGGAGCGGAGATGCAACCCTTGATGAGGTTAATCCATTCTGCGTGGAAGCCGAATCGAGATAGAACTTTCAGGAGGAAATCCCTGTCCACCCTGTCAAAGGCTTTGCTTATATCCAGTTTCAGGAACATGGCCATTTTTTTGTTGCACATAGCCGAGTGGAGGGTTTCGTGAAGAGATATGATGTTATTAGTGATGGATCTGCCTTACACTGAGTTGCCTTGGCAGGGATCTATGATGATGGGGAGGATTTTATTTAGTCTAAGAGCTAGGGATTTATTTAGGATCTTGTAGACGATGTTGCATAAGCTTATAGGCCTAAAGTCATTCATAGATTTGCTTTGGGGGGTTTTAGGGACCAGGGCAATGAAAGTGGAGTTTGTCCCTCATGGAATGATATTGGTATGCTAGATCTCTATGATTGCATTGCAAGTATCTTCCCCTACTAAATCCTAATTTTTTTAAAAAAATCGAGGGGGAAACCTATCTGGCTCCAGGGCCTTGTCATCTTTCATGGAAAATAGGGCAATCTTGATTTCTTTCTCAGAGAGACTGGATCAGGGCTAAGTTAATCTCGAGGGTGACTAAGAGGGGAATATTACACAAGAGGGCTTCCAGGGCTCCTGCATTGGTGGGAGGGGCTACTCCTCGATATGATGATTATTTTAGACTTGAAGGTGTACCTCTATTTATTGTAATGTTAGGCAGATGTGTTTTTTATTGTTTTCATGTGCATTTTTTGAAAGTACAATTGAATAAATTTTGTGATCCTCTATGTACATGTACAAAATATATGCTTAATTGATCAGTAATCAAAATATATAAATATACCATTGTATAAAAGGTGTCAAATATTCTTGTCAATTATTTATATTAGTGGTGTATTGTAATTATATAAAACAAAATATTATTTTGCTTGTTTGTTAATCCATAAATTGAGATGTGTAAGTCTTTTAAAGGTCTCCTTCACTAATAAAAACTCAGGTTGGATTTGGTTCCACATCAAGTGGTATCATAACAAATTTCTTGGCCTATGGAGGAGGGATTTTTCTATTTGGCAATTCGCTCCTCCTTCCATAGCCTTTTGTTTTATTCATTGAATTACCCCTTGGTGATCCCCCTATGATCCTCATGTTCTCTCCCCCAACCTCAACACCAATATTAACATGAAGGATTTGAATCTTCTTTGATAGACTTGCATATTTTTTTATTGCCTTTTGTCTTGAGATGCCCATGTTTCATAATAACATTTCTTAGGTAATGGTAAGTGATGCTCTACAAGGGTTGTCACTACTACATCAATTAGAGTTTGAGGGATCCTCCTTCTTGTAAGGGATGTCTAATTTATTTTTTGGCTTGAGGGTTTTAGTTAGTTAATTAGTATTTTTATTTATAGCATGATGAATTCAAAGTCCATGGCTAAAGATAATTGTTTTAGCCAAAGGATATGAAATAACATCGAGTGAAACATTCATTTCAAAAGTAGGCCCCTTGAAATCCAATCAACAAAGGACTCGAGAATTGAATTTTTTTGGATAGCACTAGTCTTTATAAGAGCAATAAGCATTGAGGAAGATAGTTTATGATCCCATGATATCATGTAGGCTAGAAGTATCTACATGTGGATCATAATGAAAACTTCTCTTTCTAGTGCATAAGAAAAGGTGGACCTTTAGGCATTTCAAAGGCAGCTTGGCAGTTGGACTTGCTACATGGTCAACTCTACCATTTTAGGCTCCTAGCATAGACCATGTGTCTATCTATTTCCACTTAGTGAGGGGTTAGATTTTAATCAAGAGCATTGACGAGTTTCATGTTATAAGGATGACATGAAGTAGGGTTGATGCCACCATGGGCTATGGATATGACATGGATGAGAGGGTCATCTAATTTGTGTATAAAATGAGCCTCTCATCTTTACTAATATTGTGATACTAGATAATGTGAAAAAACCACTTAGTTTACAATATCAAAGTTTATTGTGATGTCACCATGGTTGTCGAAATGTGAAAACATAGGTTCTTTATAATGTCATTACTCTACCAGATATAGCATAGACTATTCCTTTTGAAATAAAGAATAGAATTTTAGGGTATAATTCTCATGTGTTTAAAATAATGATTTTGTTAAATATTCCCATTATGTAGATAAAATTTTGATCGAGAAGAGATAAAATAGAAATATATGCATGGAGGTGGTTTTAGATGCCCTCCACACAATTCTCTATTTTTTTACATTTTAGGGTCTACCACATAGCTACTAGCACTTGCTATTTATATCTTTATGCTTGCATTAGATACACTATAGCCTCGTTCTATCACCAACCAAAAGGAAAAAATTGGGTATGGAATATTTTAGTGGCAAGTTTTCTATTCTTTGGGCCTTTGTTTTTAAAATTATTCTTGAACAATGTTGATATAGCTACCATGCCACTACTACATTGCCATTTGGAATGATTCTCGTTATTCTGCTTATCTAAACACTTGTCACATCTCCTTTATTTGTACTAGGGAAGAATAGTAAAGCTCTTTATCTAACCAAAAAATACCCTAGAGAGAATCCACCATTACCATGATATACAGGAATAATTTCCTAGATGGCTATGGTAAAATTCTTGCCATTCAATGCCATATACATTAAGCTATACCACATATTTAGAAGTTTATGGGATCACAATATTTACACAAGCTATAGCACCCTATTTAATGTATTCATTATTCTTAGTATCTTAACAATATTTATCACCATATCTCTTACCTACTTTCAACCTATTGTTGAGGATCATGAGTGGTAGTGAATATCTATTTTATATGGAATCTCAACTAGCATCTTCATCTTTGGGCAATGCTTCTACTATTATTTTGCATGATCAAATATGTAGGGATTCATGAAAATATCATATTTCTTTGACTACATGTATTGCACATGTTATGGATCCTTTCTAATGCTTATGATAGTTTCTACGCTTCTTTACTAATCATTTACTACATGTAAAACTCAATAAAGTACGAGTAGCTCTATGCCCATGGGTGGAAAAATGTACACTATAGATTTTATTTCAAAAGAAGTCAAACTCAACAAAATGAAGGACATTGCTCCAAACCTCACTAACCTTTGGCCAATATTTTTTCCTCTAGAATCTTATTGCCATGACTATTTATGATGAACAATGCAAACATATTCTGGTGTTGAAGAAATTTATTTTAATATTCTAACCCTCGAAGTTTACCTCATTCCATTTAATGTCCTCATCACTCTTTTAATATTTTTGGGATTTCAAATTTGGATATGGGTATTATGTTCAAATCCATTTGAATATTTGTTCATTGATATAATTTTAGGTACTCCTTAATTATGAGTTGTGGTTGGTTCTCCAACATTTTCTATTTTTACAATAATTCTAGAGAAATTTCAATCCATGTCAAGATTTGGGTTTGTAAAGCTATTTTCAATCCTTTTTAGAATCAACTTCTTATGCCTTTGAAACCCAAGTGCTAGTTCTTAAAGTGGAAAAATAGCTAATCCAATTTGAAACATTTGTAAAGACCTTCTAATGACAACGTACAGTGTGATTGCTTTATGTTTATCATTCATTCACAACCATCAATAACTTTTGTTATTTTGATATGGACACCAAAGTAGTCATGGAAATAAAGTGGTTGGGGGCTAACATAATCTTGGCATAAAAATAATTTTGGCATTGTCATAGTCTTGGCACACAAGCAATAATTGGTGTTGACCTATTTGGTGAGGATTATGAATAGGTGCTAAACCTAGATATCTAAAGTAGCTTTCTATGTCATGGATTGAGGAACCATGATCAAACTTTACTTTGCTCAAATAATCCATCCACCATTGTGAATCAATGGCCTTTGTTACATCAAATCCAACTATGGAAAAACACTTGAGTTGGTCAAGCGTATACCACTTTGCTTGTGATGGAAACTAACCCTATTTTATAACCCTAAATAGGTTGTGTATCCCTGGGTGAATGCTCTTATTGGTGTATTTGATCGATGTATCCCCTATTATAGGTTCTAATTATGTTGTATCTTAGATATGTTGGATGTTGTACTGCTATAGGCTCTAATAGACAAGGTAGATAAGTCTTGAGGAGTTCAACATGGAACACTGGATGCATCCCCAAGTATGGTGGTTGGTCAAGAACAAAAATGTTCTTCCTTCTATGGCATTAGATGGTGTAAGGAACATAACATAATGGTTTGGTTTTTAAGTATGTTGGAGAAGGATTCCTTATTTAGGTGGAGCCAAACCTTATCCCCAACTTGGAATGTTTTAGGTGTCTTATACTAGTCATGGAACTTCTTATACTTCTATTGTATTCAAAATCTATTAGACTTTTGTCTAGATGTTTTGGACTTTTTATTGAGTTTTTTCTTCCTTATCAACTTTCTTTGGTGTAGTTCCCATCATGGATTCAATTGGTATGCAAAAGAGTACATCCATTAGGACACTAGGCTAAAAATACAAACATGCTTGGAATAAACTATGCCATATGAAGGAATGAATAACCCTATCATAGGATTGTTGACCTTATATAGACTAGCATACCATGTCCATATGTGCTTGTGGATATACATTTGAAATAGATGTACCAACATCTTATTGATTACATTAATTTGTCCATAGTCTTTGGATGAAATATTATGAAATTTTGAAGCTTGGTGTTTAAGAGTGTCTAGGGATGACACTGTAAATTATTGAGAAATCAATTGCATTTATCTGAAATAATGGATACAAGTAGGCCAAAGTGAACCCAAACTTGCTAGAAGAATAGATGATGGGGTTTCTAGAGTGTCAATGTTTTTTCTACATGGAACCATGATAACCGTTTTACTGAACCTACCCACAACCATGAATATGTAGTCATCTTGGTGATTAGTATTTAGTAAAACTAAGAAAAAATTTAAGTTGATGGACTTCTAAGGCTTGAAAGTGTTTTACAATGGTTTGCAAATATCAGTCTTCCATTTTTTGCTTTGGTAATGTTGCATGGTGCATAGGTTTTGAAGTAGATCTCTAGTTTCTAGTGCATATGTGACCAATGAAAGTATTGTTATAGCACTACAAGACTCTTATTGATGCCAAAGTGTCCAACTAACTTCACGTAAAGAGATTCCTTTATTAATAGTTGGCTAGTTGTAGTGGATGGCATATAGATATTTTTAAGATAATACAATAACCAAACTTACGGATTATGGTCTACCACTAGCTTACCTTTTGACAATTAGTGATGGACATGGATAAAATCGATGTCTGAGGGATAGTGTTAAGGATAAATAATAGCTATATTGATAGGTGGATTAGATAGTCTACTACCTAGTTCTCCTTTCCCTTGTGATATTTGATCATAAGATAGAATTACTATGGATATGTCATCCATTTCATATAGTGCATTTTTTAGTTTACTTTATGAATAGAGGAATTACAAAAACCTATGATTTGAATGGATTGTATTTTCCTTACCGATGAGGGCTAGATATGTGGCTAAGATGATATGGAAGAGATAATAGTATATTTTTTATGACTTCAACTAGCCCACTACAATATAGTCTTTACTAGGTATAAGTGTGCACAAGATATTGTGTGGATGGTTGACAACATGGGGTCGCTAGATACCCAATATAGCCTAGTATCTCATATGACAATTACTCATAGGACGACAAAGATCTCCAGTTGGACTACACTTGGTTATGTTCTTATTATATGGATTTAATTTATCTTAACTAAACAAAAAAATTTAATGATCTTGGTTAAAATTTAATAAAATTTAATTTTGATTAAGGTTTAACTTGGTTAAGAAAATATTGGGACCCACTATGGTGTTCGTATTAGGTTCACCAAAATGTGAGATGAGGAAATAATCATGAAGGACCTCTAACTATTTAGACTCCTACATCTTACCTCTCACTTTTAGGATAAGGGTAGTTACGAGCCTAAGGTTTAATGGATTTAAGTTAGAGAATACCTATGTTTTTCCTAAGATTTTCCTTTGATAGCATAACCATAACTCGATCCTATCCTAACTACAAATGCATCAAGTAAAGCAATAAGCAAGTCCTATAAATTATAAGATTTTGATTTTAAAAAATAAATAAAAATACAATTTCCTTTTAAGGTAAGGGTTCAAAAATAAAATGGAAATAAACGAATCCTAATGTGACTATCCATGCTTCTGCATCCTATCAACACTTCTACCATTGAGGAAGAAATCAGGTTTGAGGTTCCAATTGTTGTTTTTACTGTCTTATATCTATCTTTTGTTTGCTATGTATCTACATTTGTTCAACATTTTCTATTTTATCCATTAAAGATCAAAAGGTAAAGAAGGAACAAGGAGTCTATCTAAACCAATAGAGAGTGCATGGCTCCCTTGAACAACATTAGACCCATACTTCGAAGATGAAAATAATAGATGCAAAAGTAGAAAATGATGATTGTGAAGTCAATTACAAAAGCATCATTGAGGAAGTGATGGAGCCATTAGTGCTTTGACCATTTGGTGGCTCTTTTATTTTCTATAATAGACTATGCATAGAGTCATAATTTTTAATATAGTAGAAATAGAGTGAAATAGCACCGTTGAATCTATAATTAGTAATGATTTTACCTATAAACACAACAATATGTGGTTTGGCCAAGAGACTTGTGATTTATAAATGAGTAAGTGAGGATACCTGCTTGGGGTGTATAAGGGTCTTGATATTTAGGATTTTAAGCCTTACTACCATAAAATATCATAATTCCCAATATAAAGAAGCCACAATATTATAGTTTGAAATATCAATAATCAAAAGTATAATTATATAAATGAGCAATCAAATATATATCTAGGTCAATATAATAATGAAAATAACATTCACTTAACATCAAATATAAATGTAAAATGACCAAAATATTTCATATACATACATGAAGAATACTTACAATATGAATAATTCAAAACTTTGTATACAAGCTTTATTATGAATGCTTGTTATGTTGTTATCATTATAGATCGTTTTCTTTTACATCGTATGGAGCTTTATCTCCATAATATAGATATAGAAGATGACTTTTCACATACTTTACTATTGCTCTTCGTATGACAACTCCAATGACCTTTGGCTTATCATCTTGCCACTTATATACTAGAATATTCACTCTCTTCTTACATGTATACTTTAACCTATTACAATTGCACACTTCTACATGACTCTTGCTCTTCTACATGCACTCCTAATACAAGAAACTTGTACACATCCTCGCTTTACATATTTGAACGCCTACATACAAGACACTTGTGCACATTCTTTCAATACACACTTGCACTCTAACTTACATGACACTTGTGCATTTCTTGCACATTACAACTTACATAAAAGAGAAATTTTAAAACACTCATCTAAAATTTAGAATCAACCCTAATCTATTACATATTTACATTTGTACCATGAAGGTATCATGGGGGTACATTAGCAAGTACCAAATAATGTAATATTCTTCATTATGATGGAGATAGTATCACAAGATATTTGTGATATGGCTATGAGAGAGTTGAGGTTTGTATTCATATTCTCCTATTTAAATAGGTAAGGAAAGGACTCTTATAGATAATCTCATATTTTACGGGTATGTCATAAGCCCTTACAAAACAAGATCATGCCCTTATAAGATAATCTCATGTGGAGTTGATAGATAGGCATGTTAGGATAAGCATATTAGACGTCTATCAAAATTTGGCCTATAAAAATTAAATATTTCCTCATTTATTTTTCTTATAATTCCTCCCCACAATATAAGCATTAGATTCTAATGGTTTCAAGAGAGAAGAAAAATCATGAGCCATTTTGTGGTGAGATATGCAACATGTCAAATGTGAAAGGTAACATTATTTGGTAATAAATAAGGTAGTGGAACCTTGGTAGGTCTAGCAAGTTGTCTATATGACGGTCATCTAAGCATAACCAAATGTTGCAGTCAACCTAAAAATGAGGAAGAACATGATGATAGTCCATTAATGGTTGTTTCGATTATGGAGTCTTTTGTTGAAGGATCTAGGCGGATACAAAATATTGTAAAGGAGGAAGCGTGGGTTGCTTGCAAGAATGACCACCATAAAATGAAGAATATGACTCCTTGATATGAAAATATTACAAAGTGGAAAAGGTAAAATGCTAAATTTTTTTGGAAAACTTGCACAAAATTTGGATCAGGAGCAAGATGAGAAGTGATTATACTTGTTATAGGAGGATGACAAATAATTTGCAATAAGTTCTCTATTGGTGTGCTCTTGATGAAGAAGTGTATAATGTTTTTTGTATATGGTTACTTGTGTCTATGATGCCTCGTATTATGGCATGTTGAAAATTAAGTTAATATTTCATGTTTTATGGATATTTGTATAAACCATGTGTGTGGTGTTCTTGGTGCATTTGATGAGAAATATTTTGTGCTCATACGACAAAGTGTATGTCTTGTTATATTCATCATACTAAGCCTTGATGTCATATTGAGAGGGGTTACCAAGTAATAATCCATAATAATCCATAGGGTTACATCACATATGACTTTATCCATAAACTTTAGGCCAAAAGCAAAGGATACTATACATATGTGTGTGATCTAAGAGGTGGTGCCACTATCCTTCCATCCAAGTGACTACAGGTAAGGATGTGGGTCCATCAATAATTGCAACTTATCAACAACAAACCTTGTAATCAAAAATTTATGTAAGCCATTATCGAGGATACAATCAACAAAGAAGTCATGTGTAAGGTAAGCACATATGATGACCAATTTGTCACAATCCTCTATAGAAGAGCGATGATTGAGTAAGGCAATATTATTTAGTCTAACCTTTAAATCGTCATATATCATGTCTTATCCAAAAGCCTCGATGGAAATATTTTAAATTTCCTCATCAAGAGACTATACAATCAAATTCTTCTTCTTTAACTAAAATCATTCATATTTTTTATGACCCTTCCTCTTACAATGATCATATAAATTGTTAGATTTGCTAACATCAAAAAAATGAAAAGGATTATGAGAATAAGAAGAAGAAGAAAGAGAACAAAATAATTTATTTACTGCTAAAGAATGTTGTTGGGACTACAAAGTCAAGGTTCTAGACTCTACTACAGAAAAGGAAGGTCGATATTATCTTTATTGGGTAGCATGTTTCTCCTCAACAAGTTATGCTTGATAAAAAACTACATGAAGTGTAATAAAGGAAGTGTATTTCAACTCCCTAAACAAGTATTCCTAAAGTCCACTTATGAACTTAATGATGAAAGCTAGTGTTGGATATGATACACAAAATAAGATGTGTAACCTGTTGAACTAATAGATATAATCCTACATGGGCATATGGCTTCCTTGGCATAAGCAAAGCCATTTTATAAATGAGTCATCATCATAGTTAGAAGGAAATATACAACCTTTAAGGTTGCAACTAGTTGATCCCAAATGTTTATGGGATTTTGTGCATCTTGTCACTTAATAATACAGACCTTAGCCACTCTAGATAGTTTCAACTTAGCAAAGGGGACTTTGTCATCTTTAGGTATTTGATTATAGGTAAACCAAGTTTCCATGTCTAGGATCCAACTATTGAGGTTTTCGAGATTCCTATAACCATCATAAATTTAAACCTTGCAATTGGCTTAAGAGTGAGTGTTTATTTTAACATCAGGTTAGACATGAATATTATTAATTTTATCAGCTAAGGGACTAATTATAGCAGCGAACTATTGACTAGACTATGCTATGGAAAGTGTTTGACCAAATTTACAAAGGGATTTTATTGATACAAATTCAAATATTAAGCCCTATGTCCACATGCTTATGTTTCAAATATAATGACCTAATTGAGCATACAAAGTTTTGCAACTTTATGCACTAAAATACAAATTCAAATTGATGCACATTTTTTGATGTTTATAAAGTGCATAAATAGTGCAAAGTTTAAATATCCTTCTCTTAGGTTAAATGGATTTGACAAGCTATCAAATTTGTAGTGCCTCTAAGCGAGAGAAGCTCAATATGGCAAGAGAAGGAGCTAGAGGTGCCCATATTTCTTGGATGGAGGACCCAACCTCCATGTTTTTGACGAATCTTAATGGTGTCAAGGGCCATGTTATGCTCACCACTCCACATGCCCTTGTGTGCCTAGACTGCTTGGAGGGAAACACCCATGGTTTCAATGTTTATTGTCAATGCAGGTGGTGGTTTTAACACCTACCAAGTATCGTGCAAGGTGGACCACATGCTTCTATATGCATTTCATGGGTCATCCAAGTCATCATAGTCAAAGGAACATGGGGTGCCAAAATAAGTCAATGTAGAAGCTCAACGTAGATGATCCTCAAGAACAAACAAAGGTGAGGATAGAGAACTATAATCCAAGGAAAGGAAAGTAGGCTATATCAAGGACTAGTAATGGAAGGGTCTTTAGGGCTACATATTGTAAATTGAGGGAAATCCAAGGATACAAATAAAAATGTGGAGACAATATTACGAAAAGCAATAAGTCCCAAATTTGACAAATGTTGTAAGTTGAAATGTTTTACTTTTGCCTTTTACATCATTTGAAAAAGAGAACATTTTTTTATCACTCTCTAATCACTTATCTGGTAGTACTTCCAAGATATCACTTATGTTGTAGCTAAGAGCATAATGAAAATGGACCAAGGTTGCATAGAGAGTGCTACACTTTATATGTGAATGGTGCTAGTTAGTAGATAATAGAGCCTCCATTCCACTCATAACAAGATGTAGACACATGTGTGCAAAGTAATCTCAAATTGAAGCTTTGCTTATCGAAGAGAATTGTGATACAACTAGATGGTAAAAATTACCATGTCCATGCCCACATGGACTCACAAGTGAAGAAGCAATAATGAGGAACAATTATTTTTAAAAGCCATGAATGCAAAAAACTGGCATAGGCATGCCAACAGAATGTTCTTCATTACTATGGCGATGGACATGCAAGAGACCAAGTGGCTGGGGTGCCACGATATTATGATGGTGTGGGAAATTGGCAATGCCAACTTGCATCAAGACTCTAATGTCTACTTATGCACAAGATGACATCAAGAGATAAATAGAGACGCAAGAATAAAACCATGTACCAAAAGACATGGGAACACATAGAGCACAAACAAGATGGGGTAGTAGAGACAAGATTATATTACTTAGGTGCATCACAATACACATAGAGGATGTTGATGATCCTTGTAGAGTGTAGTCAAGGAACGTCTTTGGTACACAAACTAAACAAAGTTTTATGAATGGAAGACCCAACATTCTTGACAACATATCACCTCAAAATATTATAAAGACACTAAAATCAAGGGATAAAAAACAACACCCTAATACTTGATCAAACTTCCCTAATAACGAATCCTGAGCACAAAGCTTTAAGAACCATTACCTAGAGAACCTGGCCTTAGAGATCAAAACTAGGATTTAATACTAATTAATATGACTACCAAAGAGCTAAGTTTTGTATTCAGATTCTCCTATTTTAATAGGCAAGGAAAGACCCCTTATAAACAAGCTCATATTTAATGGACATGTTAGAAGCCCTTGCAAAATAAGATCATGCCCTTACAAGCTAAGATCCTATGAAATGGGGAAATAGGCATGTTAGATGCATATCAAAAGTTGACCTACAAAAATTAAATATTAAATTATTTGTCTTCCTTGTAAAATTGATAACAAAAGATATAAGCTAATGGTGGAATGGAAATAAAGTAATAAGTAGATGCATTATTAAAGATACAAGCAAGCTTTACATGCAATGATCAAATTATTACAAAGCAAAAAAATAAAGATAATGATAGAGCTAAGACGAAGGAGAGCACATCAAGCACACTTGTAGCCTTAATATTCCTTGGTTGATATCCTCTTATTGTGATGAAGTAGATAAACTTACTTTCTCCTTAAGATTATTGAGAATTTGACTATTACAAGAGACACATGTTAAATTTGATAGAGTTTTGTTTTCTTCAAAGGTTCATAGATTGAGCTCTCCCAAGTGTTGGCTTTATAAGAAGCTATGACTACTTAGTGGGTGGTTGGATGAAGTTGATCATATTTTTTGATGATAAGTTTTAAAATATGGTTTGATGTGCAATTAATGAATGCAAGATAGAAAAAGAAAAATTTGAGGCTTTGGATTGTTTCTAAGGCTATGAATCAATTTGGTGCAATATGATCCATTTTTATGGGTAACTTGATAGGTACTAATTGTCTATCTTTTTTTATTTTTTGGTGTTTAACAATCAATAACATTGGAAGTAATAGCATTGGCAATACTAATGATCTTAGTGCTATTACGAGGATCATTGATGTCAAGATGTTTGGGTAGGAAATGATGAAAATTTTGAAGTTTTACAAATGCTCTATTAAGGAATAAAAACATTGTACACTATCACTTAGGTCTTAATGTTTTTGCTTTTGGAGTAATAAATGCTTCTAAATTGAGATTTGATATGGTTGAATTGATTTGGATTATTGATTGGCTAACTAATGAAGATGCTGATAAGTTTTGGGGACTTGACGGTGTGCTAAATAATGGGTGTCTATACATATTATTACCTCTATTATAATATGTTTATAGTTATTGTGCTTATATTAGGAAGTCTCAATACAAAAAGAGCTATGGTAACAACGTGGTTATAGGATTTGAACGTACATACAAGAATCATATGTAATAATAACATTAAAATACGGGTTTTGCTTCGATCTAGAGTATGAAATTTTTTAGAAATTGGGTTTATCAAAAGTAATTTTGGTAGTGCTTCTAAAGAAAATCTAGGAAAATCCGATGGAGGTGATGTTTTTGAAAATAACGAAGGTAAAATTCTCCTTACTTAGAATCACATGGAACTTCAACTAACAACTATGTAGAGGCTATGACACTTCTTATAGGGATTAAAATTACAATTGAAAAAGGATGAAAATATATTTAAATTGAGGGGGATTCACAAATTATCATTAATGCTATCAATAAAAATGGATATGGAGATTGGATAAAAAATAAATTATTATTGATGTTCATCAACTACTATTGGAGGCAATCTCTTGGAAATGTGAGAATATTACAGAGAAGGAAATTTGGTGGAATGTAATTTAGCCAATCGAATGTTGATCTTCATCTTGGTGAAATTTACATTATAGAAGGCAATTGGTCGAGTGAGATTTTTTCTCTTGATAAAAATGATGTCAAGAAGTTGATTGTGGAAATATAACACTTTGAGGAAGATGAAGAATACATTTGATAGAAAAAGGGATGAAAAACATATATGAAAAAAATTAACCTAACAAAAAATGTAATATTTTGGTATTTTGATGGGAGTGACCTCTAATAGAAACCATATATAGCTTGTTAAAAAAATATGAAAAATAGATTGAAAAACATTATAGATTGTGTTATCTTAGAGGAATAAGATGGTTTTGTTTATGGTAAAATGATTCTTTATGGTGTAGTCATTGTACAAGAGGTCATACATTCTCCATTCCTTGAAAAATCTAAGCATGCTTATGAAATTAGATATGAAAAAAGTATGTGATAGGGTTTTCTAGAGTTTTCTACATGATATTCTAAAAAAAAAATTTAATCAAGGTTGGTGCGAATGGATTAGATTTTTTTGTTACAAAGGGAAATCAATAACACCTTTTCTTGAAATGAGATAGGACACTAGATCAAACTTAGACACCAACATTATAAACCCTAATCCACTAGGAAAGATAAAGTCAACGGGACCCTCGACCCTCTAAGGAATCGAACTGGGGTAGCCAATCAATAAACACTCGATTGCTACCAGCAAACCTATTCCCTTCTAGGTACATCACGATTTGAACCTAGGTCTCCCAAAAGAGAGCCCAAAGCCCTAACCACTATGTTGTCATTGCAGACATATTAGATGTTGTTACAACACTCCAAAATATTATATTTTGATCAATGGACCCCTTATCAGATACTTTGAGTCATCTTGTGGACTTTACTTAGGTGATGCATCATCTCCTTTTCTATTTATTATTATTGTAAAACCATTAGGAAGAAGTTTCTCAAAGGTAAAAATAGAAGAAAAAATAAAGGTATTTAAGTTGCAACAAATGGTCCCTTCGAATCTCATCTCTGACTTGATGATATTTTTATTTTAGGTCATCCTTTAGTAAATGAGGCCATGGAGTTTAAATCAATATTATCGTGTTATGAGAAGGTTATTGGATAGTTGGTTAATAGTATGAAAATCCAATATATTTTTCATTAACCCCATCCTATATTTACAATGGATCATTATTCATATTTTAGAATTCAAAACTGGAAAAATTCCATAAAAATATCTAGGTATTCCTTTGTCTCATAAAGGAAAGAAGGAGTTTTGGAATATGATTTTTTATAGAATGAATTTTTCTTTGCTAAGTTGGAAGGCCACAACTGATAAAAACTACATTGTAATCCATCCTTATATATATGATGTCACTTTTAAGATTACCCGCAGGTGTAGCATCCAAATTTAATAATTTTTCAAAAGAGATTTTCTTTGAAAAGGATGCGAGGAACAATTTATGTGTCCTCTTTATAAGTGGAACATGGTTTGCAAAGGAAATAATATTGGAGGGAAAGTTTTGAAAATTTGTAGATTTATGTGTTTGACCTTAGGCACAAAACTTGGCCAAATAATATTCAAATATAAAGGAAAGAGTTGGACAAAAATATTACTCCAAATATATTGGTTTTGTTGATGCAGTAAAATTATTTAACAAATAACTATACCTAAAGGGTCACCAACATGGAACTTTATATCAAATAGTTTGCAATTGATTAAAAAATATATTAAACGGTCAACCAAGGAGGAGGGTTTTATAAATATTTGGTCTAAAGGTTAGTTGAAGTCTTACGTGGAAGGATGAATTAGTTTTGAATCTATCAAAGGATGGTTGATACTTGGTCAATTTGGGATATGAGGATTTAGAGCAATCAAAATTTCTTATCCTTATGTTTCCTTTGGATGAATGTTTGGTAATTGAAGGTCCTTCATAAAGCCTCAACATTTCTTTGCTTAGTAGTTCAAAGCAATATCTTCATAGGACAAAGTCTATAAAGAAGAGGATACCATGGGCCTTTCATGGATGACTTGCATGAGAAGGATCTAGAAACATCAAATCGATTACTTCTTTAGTGCCCCTTTGCTTACACTATTTGGCGATGCTTTTTAAAAAAAATATTAGAACATGTTGAATGACTCTATCAACATTAAAAATGTTTATGAAATGTTAGATTAATTATTTCAAATCTAAAGCATCAAGTATTCTATGGATAATTGGTCTTACCATTATTTGTTAGAATTTATGGCTTGAAATGAATAATAGAATTTTGAAAACAAATATCAAAATCATGCTCAACTTTGGAATCATATTATTGTCTCTCTTGCAAAATGTTTATAGCTATGATTTTCATTATGAAAAGTCTAAAGTACGAAAAAGAGGTGTTAGCCTCTTGGTGATAGGATTTGAATATGCAGAGAAGAATGATTTGTAATAATCAAATTAATACAAAGGATTTGCTTTGATGTATGGTAAAATAGAAATACCCAAAATTTTGGTTTATCAATATTAAATTTAATGGTGGTTTTGAAAGAAATTGAGGAAAAGCTAGTAGAGGTGGTATTTTTACAAACAATGAAGGCAAAATTCTCCTTAATCAAAATCATATGGAACTTCAATTAACAACTATGTAGTAGGGATCAAAATTAGACTTTTTTTGGATACATAGGGGAGTTGGTTACATCCACACTATTTTTAGTAACTGCCAAGTGCAAGGTTCAAACCATAGGGGTTGCTCCCAACAAGCCTATACCACCTCGTTATTGTTGACTCGGTGTGAAGGGGACCGCCGGTTGCTCGGGATTCATACCATCATCGTCGCTTTGACACATACTCAAAGGATTCAAATCAAACGCCTGTCGGTTGCTCGGGATTCCTACCATCATTGTCGATTTGACGCATACTCAAAGGATTCAAATCAAATGACTACCTTTGCAAACAGATAAACATACCCCCAAGGTTTGAACCTAGGTCTCTTTTTGGTAAGTGCTTAGCCAGACATACAACTACCAATCCACCTAACCCTTAGGGGTGGATCAAAATTAGACTTGACAAATGATAGAAATATATTTCAATTGAGGGGATTCATAAATTATAATTATTGGTATAAACAAAAATGAATGCATGGATTGAATAATTTTTTTTTATTGTTGATGTTCATCAAATATTAAATAAAAACATATCTACAAAGAAGGAATCTAGGTGTACCTCATTATAATGTTAAACTTATCTTAGCAAAATTTAAAATTTAAAATGAAGTAAACTAAATAAGATTTTCTCTCTTAATGAAAATGATGTCAAGAAATCAAATATAAAAAAGGAAATGAAAAATATCTTCTATAAAAAAAAAAATCCAAAATTTAAAATGGAATTGAGTGAATAAGATGCTCTCTCTTAATGAAAATGATGTAAAAGAATCAAATATGAAAATAAATGAATAATATCTCTTATAAAAGGCATGCTGGATATGATATAATTCACTAACAAAAATGTAATATATTATTTTTTTATAAAAGTGTCTCCTAGTAAAAGCCATACATGTCTTATTAAAAAAATAGTTTTTTTTTTAATATACTCGTTAACACATGTCCTATTGTGGTTTGAACTTGGGTCTTTTGGAAGAGAGCCTTAATCGGTACCACTATGGTGTCACAAAAGATAAAAAAAAGTATTATATTCTTTAATTTATTTGAATTGTAAGTAAAATTTTTAAAATAATAATTTTTTTTTATTGCGTCAAGAGGCGTTACAGACAGGGGGTGGGAGGCAAAGAGGTCATACATGTCACGCCGTAAACAATTTTTTTTATTTATTAAAAAAACCGACATTAACAAAAACATTTAAAATATTTAAACTAAAACAGCCGGCAAACATTTAAAATATTTTAAGATAGGCGCCTCGGGATTGATAACTCTAGGCATTTTTAGATATATATCTAAGCTAGTTGCAAACATTTAAAATATTTTAAGATAGGTGCCTCGAGATTGATAACTCTAGATGTTTTTAGATATATATCTAAGCTAGTACATAAGAAAATTGACAACTGTTTTTTTTATTTGTTTTAAAATTTTATAAATATAATGTTTTATTAATTATTTGTATTGAAATAGATTATATTATACATATATTATTTGATAAGATTTAAACTTAATTTTTTTCAATTTAAAAAAAATTAAAAACCAATACAATCATTTTAAAAGACCAAATGCAAACTATACAATCTTAAACTTAATTTTTTTTAATTTTAAAAACCAATACAATAATTTTAAGGGACCAAGTGCAAACTATACGAGAGTGTGTCTCGCTGTGTAAAAAAAGTCAGCTTATTAAAAAAAACCTCTTCTTAAAATATAAAGAATAAACAAATAACATTTAATATTTTATTTTTCAGACAATAAAATCCGTTTCGTGTGGGGGTCTCTTTCGCAGTAAGGAACAACAACTATAGTATCACCAAGAAAAGCAGTTATACAAAGACTTTATGCCGACATATAATCGAAGGAGAATGTTAGTTTCTTGGGGTTTTCGTTCAGTGCAAACAAAGCCAGTCAGTCACATCCAATATCTGGTTGGCGTTCCCTGTTGCAAAAGAAAGAACCACGATAACGACTTTCATACAAATGAAATTAACAATAATGAAGTTGCCGTCATCAAATGTATACAAATTTAATTTCAAATCATTCAAAATGAAGTATAGGTGGGGAGGACTGTTAGGTGTCACAGAACGGGAACCTTGAAAGCTTTAGTTCAACGTTGACATCGAATGCTTCGCCATTTATTCTGGGACTTGCTGCACATTTTCCAACAATAAGGAAAAGCAAAAGCATAATATCTCCGTTCAGTAGTTTAACTTATTAGATTTTTTAACATTTAAAAAATATCTATTATTGTAATATTGTAAGCCAATTTCAATCCCCAAAAAACCTTATCAGATGAGAGTATCCTATATAACCTATTTAAAAAATAAATCCTATCACCATTGGTCTGAGTAGATGAACTGAATCTTTATCAGGGCAAATCAAAATCCTATCTCCACTAATGTGAGTAGAATTGAATTGAATTGAAACATGCTAGTTTCTGCTCTGCTCACTTCAGTGGGCATCAATGTTGGTCTCTGCGTTCTTTATCTGTCATTGTACTCTCTGCTGAGGAAACGGCCCTCCAATGTGAGTGTGTATGCTCCTCGCATGGTGGCGAAGGAGCGAGCGGGGGAAAAAGAGGGGACTTTCAGCTCCTTCAGCTGGGAGAGCTTTGTGCCGTCTCCAGGGTGGATTGTCCAGGCATGGAGGCCTTCGGATGACCAGCTCTTGGCTGTTGCAGGATTCGATGCCTACGTTTTTCTGAGGATCTTCGTTTTCAGGTAAGGAAGTTTTTTTTTTTATCAAATTTATACAGATTTTTATGTAGGTTTTGGTCTCTTTAGGTTTGGATTTTAAAAGGCTACAACTTTTATTATTACAATAAACTTGTAACTATAAAAAAATTTCAAATTTTTTTGGTCTGAGGGTTTACAGAGAGCTTATTTTTTCGTTTTGAAATGAAATGAAAGATTTTAATTACGTCCACGAGACCCAAATATGGTCTATGGGACCTATTTTTTACAAGCGTTATTTTTCTTGGGTTGATTTTAAGGGCAATCGAAAATAGTGTTTTTATGGTTTAAAGGAAACCCAGAGAAATCTAGTGATTTATTTATTTGGTATTTAAGGGCACCCAGAGAAGTTTATTTTTGTTGATTTTAAGTGCATAGAGAGAGGTTTTTGTTGGTTTTGAGGGCACGTCAGAGAAGTGTTTTGTAGTTATAAGGGCACCGAGCGAAGTTTTTTTTCTTTTTCTTTTAGAGGGCACTGGAAATTTGTATAATTCGATTGGACAGGAATTCGCATGATCATTTTCACCGTTTAAAAATATTCCCGAATCTTATTTGAAAAAAGTATAGCAGCTTTTCTTCACTAAGGAATTTTCTTCTCCCTGTGTGGGCCTGAATTTGATGGCTTGATTCAACATGGTGACGTGCTATTTGAGAGGCTTCTATTGGAAAACTGTTGCTGTTTCCATTCAGGAGTCTCTTTCTTCAATGCTAGGATGCTGATTTATATTTTTGCAGAAATTGACAAAGTATCTTGTTTTGGTTCGTAATTGGTGGGGTTAACCTGGCTTGGCTGCCAGGACCGTGGGGTATCTTGTCTGCCAAATTCACCAGGACTTGCACCTGGTCATGTCTGTTGGGGCGCGCTGCACCCAGGTTTGGATGTGGTAATTTACCTAAGTTTCCATTCAACATTTTGGCAATCATGTATATATCTAATGGTCAAATTTGAACCTGGATTTCCCTACTAAAAACCCACATTTATAACTACTTAAATTCATACCATTTGATGTCAAAATTGACAAATATCAATGATAAGCCATATATGCTTTTCATACTTTGCTATGAAATAGTAATATTTGTAAGCTATTCTATACTTTGCTAGTTTAACAGAGTATTAATAGTTGTCTCAATTCATTGTTAATTTTTTCTTTTGCTAGTTTAACAGAGTATTAATAGTTGTCTCAATTCATTGTTAATTTTTTGTTTTGCTTTTACTATGATATCATGTTTGATCTTAGATAGGGAATAAGGATTAGGCATGAATATTCGTAAGGTGCTTTAGTATATAGAAATGAATAGTTGTCTTGTTTGGATTTCTTTTCATGTCCTTGTTGAAATAGAGATCTTTGTCCATAATAGAAGCATGTGGACATACATTCATACACTCCTACGCTCGTGTAGATGTGCACTCATTCATTTATTGAATCATCTACCTACACCTTCATTGCATAAGATCCAACAAGCACTTAAGCAAAAGTTGCTTGTGCCCAAATCCCCTAAGGCACTACATCCTAAGGTTCTTGCAATGAAATAGAAACCAAAAGATACCTCCTACCACACAAGACAAAGGAAAATAGAAAGTGGGATGCAAGTGCATCAACCATCACAAAATGCACTCTCATAGTGATGCTAACTGTAGAGCTCAATAGATGTCTTTGGTGGTGTGATCTGTAAGGACGGGAAAATAATTGCCCTTCTGGAAGAATGTTTATCCTTCCTTTACCTCAACATATGCACGGTATACGTACACACTGAAAAAAGGGGATATTCTAAAAGATACATGAACACTTGCGGTCTATCCTATTCACAGGTTTATTACACAACTAAATACATATATTATCATTATAAAAAACAATGAAGATAGAACAACTACAATAATCTATTAGTTAGAAGTAATAATTATTAAAGGAAATTTAGATTTCGAAATAAAAGCACAGATAGCTTTAATGGAAACAAAAGTGTGTTCTATAAGAAAGAATCATGGAACAAAAGTGCGACAAGGGATGAGTATTCCAATATTTTCTGTCTTAGCAGGATAGTCACCGTTGCTACAGAAACACACAGTATTACCTGTAGAGAAAATGCAGAAAAGCTTCGACAGTAAAGGCAATAGGGAGTGTTAGTGTTTTTGGGGACTGCCGGAGTCAGGAGGAATAATGCACATCTTTGATCAGACAGTCAGTCCCCAGTTTCCTTTACGGTGATTTTGAAAATAAATAAAAGTGATTGAATACGAAAGCATGCAAGCTATAAATGAAACAGGATTATAGGAATAAATACCAAATGATACCAATGCATTATAACAGTTAAATGTTCACAATGACAAGGAAGAGAATGTAGTTGACAAAAATGTAGAAGTTGTTAGTCATTAGCAGATGTTTCTGGTGGGAATTTCACAGCCTTTTGTTAACATGAGCATTTGTTAGTTACCCGTCCTTTTCTCAGGAGGGGTATTTATAGAGGAAATTCAAAATTCTCTTTATGAGCCGCTATAGGAGATGTGACATCAATCTGAGACGTTGCATCGGATCAAGGTTACTGAAACATGACGACTTGGCATGATAATTGTTTTGAGCACCTTATTATGATCGAGTATGGTCGATTGAGACAGGCTCGCCTAAGCAGTCGTAGTCAATTTCTAAAACAGGCTAGACATTGCTTTCAGAAGGAGATCAAAAGAAAAGGGTCTGAGATTTTTGCTTGATTTGGTTAACAAGTGAAGATTTTGAGAGGTACTCTGTGAGGGCCACTTTTAGCAGAGTAGTTAGTGCATTTATTACCAATTGTGGTATAGCATTTTTGTTTCATAAATGCATTAGGCCTTGAAAAGTACTATATATCATAGTCCATCCTAGGTGATCCTTTGTTCTTCTTTGCATTAGAGGTCCTAGGAAGAGACAGGGAAGGGGGGGGGGGAGAAGAAAATAAGTTCTACGCCAAATATAAAATTCAACACAAGTGGTCTACGCCGTATTACCCTCAAGGCAATGGTCAAGTTGAACCATCCAACAAAACCTTGATTAAAATCCTGAAGAAGCTTGTCAACAAAAATGGTCGGGATTGGCATCTACAACTTTATTCTGCCCTTTGGGCCTATCAAACCAGCATTTGTACTACAACTAGAGCCACTCCTTATGCTTTGGTCTACGAATCTGAAGCAGTCTGCCCTTTTGAACTCGAAGTTTTGTCCCTTCAGGTGCTACTTCAAGACAGACTTGTTGGTGACGAATATTGTCTAGGTCGCCTGTCTCAGCTTAAGCCGCTTGACGAACGATGGGTTAATGCCTTGGAACACTTGAGGGTCTACCATGATAGGCTTCGATGAGCCTATCATAAAAAGGTATGACCTCGCTCTTTTGAATTTGGTGATGTGGTTCTCAGAGAAAATTAGAAAACTACCAATGCTAAGAATGAACTTAAGGGAAAATTCGAACCTAATTGGCTAGGTCCCTTTGTTGTCATTGCTAAGTCTGGCTCGGGGGCATATTGATTGTCTACCCTTGATGGCACAAAATTGAAAGAACCAATCAATATAATGCATCTTAAAAGATATTATACTTGGATCTGCATGGTTTGCTTGCTCATGTGCCTGATTTCATGTCTGCTTGTATGCATGACTGCCTGAATAACATATTTGTTTGAACTCACGTGCTTTGATTGCATGGTTGCTTGGGCTTGCCTGTTTCATGCCATAGAGTTTGGGGGCCCCACGATGAGGCAATAATGATCCTAGCTAGCAGAAAGAAGCACTTGCACTAGGTCATTGAGCTAGCAGACCTCCTTACTCTTTATCATTTTTTTACAATGCCTTTATGTATTTAACTCCCTCATGATTCTCTTGTTCTTTTGTAATCTGAAGTGAAGCTTGAGATTTTGTTGAACTGATTTCTTATTACAATTACAATCCATGGCGCAACAAATTTTCAAAGCCTTAGCTTCTCCTTTTAGATTCCAAAATATCTTGAGGGTTGTTAGGGGTTGTATGATTGGCTCTTTCCGTACTGCGGACGCCTTTCTGCAGTATGGATTTATTTGGCAATACGGAGTCCTTCCGTATTATAGACGTGTGTTTGTGCTACGGATCGGATCCACGTGGCAGACTATTTCCACACTTATACACTTTTTCATTTGCTTTAATGGCAATGTCAAATTTGTTTGTTGCACTTCTTTGTATCTTCCTGTGTAACTTTTTTTTTTTTCAATTGGTTATATGGGATTGAAACGGGCCCCACTCATATTACATCATCAACACATGTAATATGGGTATTACAACAAAGCTTGGATATTATACATGTGTCGCTTGGCAAGGTTTGAACTTGGGTCTTCTCCTTGAATGTTGATGAATCTAACTGGTTGAGCGAATGCCATTTGATATCTTCCTATGTAATTTTCACATAATGTGCTCCTACGAATTAACTTGAGCTTGCCTCTTTGCATATGTTTTGTTGCATTATGATATTTCGTTTGATTATGTACTTGTATTGCAGGTGTCTTCAGGGGGCAATGGTATGTTGTACAACAATTGAAAGCAACAATCATTAAGCATCCCTAATTCACTCATATAGTGAGTTCGTCTTGTTTGCATCATGTTGATTTAAGGTATCTCCCTTGCATGCTGAAGACATCTGCCAATGCAAAACACGCATTTTTCTTTGTGACCCCTTGTACGTCCTTGCTTTGTAGATGACTTCAGGGGGTACCACTTCGTTGGTATGCTCTTGCTGTTACTACATTAAATTTCACGCGTGAGCATTATTGGGCTATGACCCGACAAGGTTACTGCCTAAACTCATCTATCAAAGCATGGACTTGTGATGTTCCTGCTAGGGGCAAGCCATTCTTGTATTTAACAAATCATGACACACCATATGAAACACTCGTTTGGGTGAGCACTTCTGAAATACCCATTTGGTTGAGCATATCTGAAACACCCGTTTAGGTGAGCAATCTAAAACTCCCATTTGGGTGAGCAATCTGAAATACCCGTTTGGGTGAGCATCTTTGGAACACCCGCTTGGGTGAGCATCTTTGAAACACTCATTTGAGTGAGCAATTTGAAACACCTGTTTGGGTTAGCATATCTAAAACAGTCGTTTGGGTGAGCATCTCTGAAACAACCATTTGGTTGAGCATCCCAAAACACCCGTTTGGGTGAGCACTTTTAAAACACCCGTTTGGTTGAACACTTTTGAGACACCCGTTTGGTTGAACACTTTTGAGACACCTGTTTGGATGAGCACTTCTAAAACACACGTTTGGGTGAGCATGTTTGAAGCATCCATTTGGGTGAGCAATTTGAAACACTCGTGTGGGTGAGCATCTCTGAAACACCCGTGTGGGTGAGCATCTCTGAAACACCCGTGTGGGTGAGCATCTCTGAAACACCCGTGTGGGTGAGCATCTCTGAAACAACCGTTTAGGTGAGCATCCCGAAACACCCATTTGGGTGAGCGTTCTACACATCCAATCGATCCCTCAAGCGTCTCACTTGGGAATTGAATTTTTCCGCTTAAGCGCTTGTCCATCCATCCGATTGTTAGGTCACCACTTAAGGATGAAATGACATTCACATTTTTTTCATACATGTCCTTTCTATTTCTTATAGAAAGTTAAGCTGATCGAACATGTAAACAAGAACACAAACACTATGCATTCATGCTTTAAAAATAGCAATACTGCACATATCAATCAAACATTCATGTTTTAGCATATTTTATATATTCCTTTAATTTATACTTTGATTACATCAGAGTGCTTAATACATCTACTTCTTTTTTTGCCTAGTCGGCCATTAGTGGGCCACCCATTCTTTGAAATCATATGATTCCCCCTCAAGCTCTTTTGTCATCCTGCGATACCCAAAAAACATGGTGTTGCTATGAAATTCATCTCCGACATCCTTTGTCTTCTTCAAAGGCCTCTCAGTAATTTGAAACCGTGTACCATAACAAAGGAAATCTAAACTTTTTTGCAATCCAGGCCACGTCTTCCTCCTGTAACTCCGTTGCTAGACCTATTGCTCTTATCCGTGCTGCCACCCAATTGGGAGTTGTCATCGGTTCTCTCTTCTACAGAGACAGGCGCAACTCATGAAACCTCCTGAGGCTTCCCCTAGAGCTTCCTCAACCAACTTGGTGGTTACTTCTTGGTACCGCCATGTTAGGAGGTGAAGTTACTATACAGAGGGTTTAAGCTTGCAAAGACTGTTGCTAGACGTCTAGGCAACAGTACTAGACGTCTGTAGCAGTACGAGACGTCTAGGCAACAGTACTAGACGTCTGCAGCAGTACGAGACGTCTGCAGCAGTACGAGACGTCTAGGCAACAGTACTAGATGTTTGCAGTAGTACGAGATGTCTATGCTGGTAGACATCTAGGCAGTAGACGTCTAGGCAGCGCTGCAGACGTCTAGGCAACAAACGTCTAGGCAGCAGACGTCTAGGATAGACGTCTAATCGCGGAAGACGAATGGGTTCAGGTGCCTTGGGAACTGAAACGAACATTTTTTGGAGGCTTCCGTTGGGAGAGGAAACGAACAGTTTGGAGTCTTCCTTCTGCTCTATAAAAGGGATGTGATCCCTTGCATATGTTAATGTTGGTGAAAACGTTGAAAGACGTGAATGTAAAGTTTTGCGGAAAAGACGTAAATATTTGTGTCACTTGTGTTGCTGTTTTGTATTCTGTTATTGTGTTTTCTCTTGTAGGTGGAAAATTTGAAGTTTTTTCCTAACACGCCACAAGCATTGCTGAATCGATTCCGCATATTCTCGACGCATCGTGTGTCCCTCAATAGGGTGTTGTGCCTTTGGATCAGTTGGGTTGGACTCGAATGCTCTGCTCGTACCATTAGCCCCTTCGTTCGTTCCTGCTCCCAATACGCTTCCGTTTGTTGGGCTTTGTTCTCTTCCATTTGTATGGCGCATAAAAATGCCCACAATTGCACATCGTCCACAATTGAATTGGGAGTACACCCAATTATGTGCTTTACCGTGTAGTTGTGCACGTATAGCTCACATAGTAGGTCTTGCTGATACGTTGGACTGGAGTAGTAGGCATCGCGGAATTGACTCAGAAGGTTGAGCCAGCAGGGCAGTCTTGAAATTTTCTTACTATTTTGATATAGGATGAATTGTCTCGCAACATTAGGAAGTATACCTTGGTTGGTGGCCTATATTCAAGTAACTCGGACCCTAGACAACCTAGTGTTGACTTTTTGCCCCACACTTGTTTTGCTTCTGATAGCAATTTTTGCCTTTCTTGATACTTTTTCTTGATCGTCTGCTTCAATTCTATTCGCTCTTTTCAAATAAGGTCTATTTGATTCTAATTTTCGCAACGACATAGTCATTCCTTTTCCTTTTACCTGATTATTTTCTTGTGTAGCTCCCAGGACATGCATTGAGTCTACATACTTCGGTGGATTTGTTTTGGCCCTCCCCTCTTCTTCAGCTCCTACCCCAACCTCTTTTGTTTGTCTTCTGGTGGTGGGTGTTTCGCCGTTTTTGAATTGTCTCGCAACATTAGGAAGTATACCTTGGTTGGTGGCCTATATTCAAGTAACTCGGACCCGAGACAACCTAGTGTTGACTTTTTTCCCCACACTTGTTTTGCTTCTGATAGCAATTTTTGCCTTTCTTGATACTTTTTCTTGATCGTCTGCTTCAATTCTATTCGCTCTTTTCAAATAAGGTCTATTTGATTGTAATTTTCGCAACAACGTAGTCATTCCCTTTCCTTTGGCCTGATTATTTTCTTGTGTAGCTCCCAGGACATGCATTGAGTCTACATACTTCGGTGGATTTGTTTTGGCCCTCCCCTCTTCTTCAGCTCCTACCCCAACCTCTTTTGTTTGTCTTCTGGTGGTGGGTGTTTCGCCGTTTTCCTTTGACTCATCCTCCTCCCTGCTCTTTCCCCAGGCTCCGCCCTGTCGCTGAGCAGTATGGTATCCTTGGATTTCCCTTCCTGTGACCTCGAGCTACTTGAAATCTCGAGGATGCTACCTCTGCTTAGCAAGATCGTGTTGCCACTCCTACTGGAATATTTGTTGAATGAATAGGTGACTAGGGCATATCCTTCACCCATCCTGACCCCCCTGCGCTCATTTTCGCATTGCAGATGGTTGCACAAACGTCATCAGTGCTTTCTTTCCCTTTGCATCTTGCATCTGCAATGCTGCCACTTGCTTCTCCTTTTTCTACATTGTGGATTGTCGTCGTCCTCTCTTTTGCTTCCGCTCCCTTTGTAGCACAGTTGTCCGCATCCTCGCTTTTTGCAATCGCGCTGATAGATTTCTCTTTCCACACTTCCAACATTTAGAAGTTCCTGTCGTCTCTTGTTTCCTTGTCTTTGTTGCTCTACCTTCCGTTCCTGCATAGGGACTTGTCCCTCCACCATGTAAAGGGCTTAGAGCGCCTAGTTGACTGCCTCAATTGCCTCCATCTACACCACTCAGTTGATCCACTTCTTTCTCTTGCACTTTTCCTACCTTCCTCGTAGATCTGTTAGCTAATGATGCAGCTTTACTATCTATCTTTCCATTTCCACCCGCAGCTGGGTAGCTTTCAACTCTACCTGCGCTTTCTTCATGGCCTTCGCTGCACTTGACTTGTCCAGTCCTTCTTCAATCCCCTGTGGCTCTACGACCACTAGCTACTTTGCTCGTGGCTGGGCTTTCGACCTCCTCCTTGGTGTTTTTTTGTATTGCCGCCCTTCTCCGTACTGGATGCTTGTTGCGTTGCCTCTTTTGGGACGAAGTGTTTTATGCCGTCCGCGGCACGCCCATGGGCGATCCTCTTTACCCTATTGCATCTCTAACCAGCAGGGCCATCAAGCCGTGATGCGCTAGCACCCTCCTGTCTTTGCTCCGACAAATCTGGTCATTGATGTGCTCCACTGAGTAGGTGAGATAATATGGCAAGTTTAGTCTGAACTCCTCTCCTACCCTCCCCCTTTTGAGGTGTATCAGGAACTGGAGATGGTGTCCTGCTCGTAGTTTGATAGGTACTTCAGGCACAAATATGCCAAGACATCATAGGGCATAGGTAGCGATGACCTCGCCACTTCACCTCTCACCACCTTGCAGTTATGCTTCTCACCCTCGAAGAGGATTTCCAGCCTCTGTGCCATGTTGAATGGCTGTCTAAAATGCTTTTCCCCCGATTCTAGTAACCTGGTAACTTTGGCATTCGCCTCTCGGGATACTGTTATCTCTACCCTGTAGACCCTCTCGTTCACCCATTTTCCAGGTTGCTGGCAAACTCTACAACAACCTCCTTATTGTAACCTTTTATCCTTTGAACATACGCCATCCATCCTTCCCTTTCAAAAATTGCAACCACTTCAGGCTACCTTTCCAATCTTGCCGTGCTATCTGGTTCTCGATGGTGCGAATTCTTTGTTGTGGAGTCTGATATTGTGTGACCTCCATGCGTATCTTTGCTATCGTTACCCACTCCTGAAAACCATATGCTATGTGCTCTCTTTCCCATCATTTTCGTCCTCCTTTACCCTTGTTCACTGTTCTCCCTCTTAACTTCTCTTTAAAACGAAAACACAAATCAGTTCATTTCCTGCTCACTATGCCTTTCCTTTCTCGGTCTTGGTCTCTCTTGTCGCCGCCTTCAACTTTTTGCAAATCAAATCCTTGCCACTTGCCTTGTCGTGATCTTCTTTTGCTGGTGTACTCGGGATCTCCCCCTCACACGCTTCACGACTCCTTCCTCTGGATTTTTACCCACTTTGCTGCATGCATCCATATTCATTATTACGTGCCTCTTAATTCGATCCCCATATGTATTAACTCCTCCGTAATCCACCTTCTCGTTAACTCAATCCCGCACCTATGGTACCTCGTACCCATGTATGCGATACATTGTATCTGTGTCTGCCCCACCTCATATCCGTGTCCTCTTTTTCGTTCCACTCCTTCCCAAAATCGTTCTCTTCTCCGCATCTATAGTGCAACCAACATGCCCTACGAATATCGTTCTCTTCTTTGCATCCGTAGTGTAACCAACATACGCTTGACCTATTACGGAATCTACTCATCTTCCTATCATACTCTCATATATTTCACATAATGTTTCTCAACATCCTTTTTCTTATGAATTCTATCTTTTTGTTTTCATTGAGTTTACACAAGTTTTTATGAGGGGTCCTTGTCCCCTCATATTGAGTGGGGTTTGAACCTTGGACCTCTCAAAGAGAGGCCAAAGCCCTTACCATTGCAGTAAGCTTGCAACTTCTTATGAATTCTATCTTATATGCTATTCTTTTATGTTTTATGCTCATTCTGCCATTACTAACAGACAACATTTACATGCAAATTTGTCATCTTAGTATTTACAACACAATCATTTCATTCACATCCATGCATACTTTTGATACAAAAAAACACACACTATAGCATTTTTATTTATTCATATTTTTTCATTACATCACAACATTGGATTTCTTTTACATCATTCCGAAGACTAGTTCTCCACAGTCCATTGGCTAAAATCGTATGCATCAATGTATCCAAATACATTCAATTGAGATACCCGTGTACCCCGACATGCTCATCAAATTCTTTTTCCACTTCGACTAGGCTCCTAATAAACAACCTCCGATAGTCTAGTACCGGGAAGCAGAAGTGCAACCCAATTTATCTTGACCCATTATCCCTTAATTGCCTCACTTGTAGCATTGTTGCCGCCCAATTTGCTATAGATATCGACTCTTGTCTTTGCAGCACTTCCGGTAGCCCCGTGAATCGCCGTTGGCTCCTGATCAAGGCTTCTCGTTGGTACTCCATAGATACCTAATTGAACCTTTGTAGACATGTTGTCCACGTTTGCTCCATCTTCTCTTGGCATTGCGGATGTAATAGCATGGCTCGACACATTGTGATGATCAAATTGGGGAATTTGTGTTTCCCTCGTACCATTAAACCAACCTCCTGTTCCACCCTTTGATAATCCATCCTCTGGTGACTTGCTTGTGCCTTTGCTTTCATTGTCGACAGGAAAGCCTGCAACTGGATATCCCCCACAAATGGGTTTGAATTCCATTCTTTGCCCCCGTGCACAACAAAGTTGTATAGATATAATTCACACGGTAGATCCTGGTGCTCCGACGTGTTGTTGAAGGAGAGTGTGTAGAATTTCTCAGACGTTTCCATTTTGTACGTTGAATCCGATAGCACTTTTGAGATCTTGAACAAAATCCAACACTCTTGCAACATCATGGCATACATGCGTGGTGGACTTCTGCACTCTAGGAGGTCCAACACTAATCGTCCCACCACACTTCACTGTGTTTGCAGTCATTCTAGTTTTGACTGCATCCCCGCCTTCTCTTCCTCTAACTCCTTAATCCTCTCTTCCTTTTGTTCTATTGTTTTCTCCAATCTTTGGTTCTTAACCAGCAATTTCCCTACTTTCTTCCCTAGTTCTTCCATACCATTCCACTATCGTTCTCTATCTGCTATTATTGCTGTCACGGTTTGTGTCATCAACTCGGCTAGGTGTGATAGCATACTTGCAGCATTGGAAACTGCGGCCGCATCAAGGCTTCCATGTTCCTAAGCTGCTCTCAATCCTAGCACTTGCTAAGGACCCGCCTTTGCTTCGTCCGTCATCACCCTTTTCATCCTCCCTCATTCCTTTGTCGACCCTTGTAGCGACAACAACAACTTGATTATTGGTCCTGTCGGTTGGTACTCTACTTCCCTTTTCCATTGCGCTAGTTCAGTTTCCAATTCCGCAATACATTCATGCGCTTCTTGAAGCTCTCTCTCCAATTTTGTTGCCTCCTCCGCTATCACACGTGTTCCTTTTTACACAGTTGTCCATCTCAGTTGCTCCCATGGTTCCTGTTGCCACATTTTGCACGGGGTGCCATGTTTTCAAAATTTGTAAGTGTGCTGCTCTTCCTTCCCTCCTCTTTCTTCCCTTTCTCCATTTTTCCCTTTCCCCTTTTCCTGCAGTTTCATTCCTCCCTTTTCCCTTGTACTTCCCCCAGTCAAATTCCCAAAACAGAGCAAGTATTCCTTGAAAATTTCTAAGTGTCAGGGCGCAACCCGACTTCGCAGCAAAGTCGGGGTGCGCCCTCAAGTTGGAGCGCACTAGGGGATGCGAAGTGCGAAAGCAGGCTGAAAAGGAGCTGAATTTGTCTAATTGTGGGAGCGCAACCCGACTTCGTAGCGAAGTCGGGGTGCGCTCTTCTTCCTGTGCGCACTTGGGAAGCAGTGATTGCAGAATTTGGCTAAATGCTGGAGCGCAACCCGACTTCGCAGCGAAGTCGAGGTGCGCTCCCCTTTTTGTGCGTAGTCCGAACAGCGGCCGAAACAACCGAGTGCCGGTGCGCAACCCGACTTCGCAACGAAGTCGGGGTGCGCCCTCTGACCGGTGCGCAGTTGGGCAGCATTCATCAAGCAAGCCCAAAAATTGGCTAAGGCACGGAGGCCTCCCCCAATTGTGCTGTTTCCCACGTGCGCTACCCGATGGCACTCTGATCTCGGGCGAAGTTGGACAAACTGCCTTTCGAGGCAGACATGTGTCACTCATCAGAATTCGACAAGTGTCCAGCCTTGGGATTCGAGTCGAGATGTGACAGGATAAAGGACAAGCATGGACCACATTACCTACGCCTGTTGCCACCATTTAAGTTGATGCAAAGTTCCATCTACCACAGTTACGCGCATTCTTGCTGACCAGAAGTTTCACCCAACGCACTGCCACGTAACTGTATAGCTTTCAGGGAGACCTTGCTGCAGGTACAGTCCTCGCCGACAGGAGTCAGCATGTTAGGACCCTCCTAACATGTCCTAATACTTATATTATTTATTAATTATATTCTAGGGTCACAACCCTTCACTCTTACAACTATTAGACTAGGTATTTAAATGCAATCCAAATATGATAATAAGGCATCATCGAACAAATATATAAATTAAGTCTATTGTGGGTTTTCTACCTTACAATCAAAAAGCGATTCAATATAAAAAATTGATCCTCGCTTCCCGCACTATTTAGTTTCATACCATCTGGATCCGAGCTAGATCAAGGAGCAAATTCACCATTAAAAATTTTTCCCACCGCACATTTCAGCCAGTCCACATTCGCGAGGACGCAAACAACATTCACGCTTCACGGATCCGTGTCAAAATCCTCGCAGAAAATTAAACCTTCTCCTAAGGTACGAATTAAGTTGTCTTACACCCAAATTGCTCGACCTTTCGCGTGGTGACCGGTGGCTGTTTTGAAAAAGCTAAAATCTTCAACGCAACATCAAGGTTTTCGACGTCCGAAACGCAAAGGAAAAAAAATTAAAATTATTTTTTTATTTTTTGCTCACTTGTACCAAGTCATATTGATCGTTACCTACACCAACCGCAATGGCTGAAGGACGACGATCACTGGATTCCATTCATGAGAAACACGAAAGGCTCGTTGAAGAAGTTCAACAGGAAAGAGAGGAGAATACCCGTAACACAAGAGAACTCTTCGAGAAAATATTTGCAATGGATGTTAAACTTGATGCCATCAGTCAAAATCAGGCAACAACACATGCAAATTCACCCAACCACGGGTCATCAAACCGAGCAATGTTAGGAGGTCCACAAACTTCCATTCTACCACGGACGACCAAATTAGACTTCCCAAAATTTGAAGGAGGAGACCCTACAAACTGGATCTACCGAGCAGAGCAATATTTCTCACTAAATCAAATTCTGAAAATGCAAAAAGTGCATATCGCCTCCTTCCACTTGGAAAACGATGCCATCCAATGGTACCAATGGTTCGAGAAAACTAACGGCACTCCGACGTGGTCAACCTTTACACAGAATCTATTAGTGCGATTCGGCCCTAGCAAGTTTCAAAGCTTTACAGGGGCCCTCACTAAATTATGCCAAACCACTTCGGTAAGCGAATACCAAGCAGAATTTGAAAGGCTAGCTAATCGAACATCCGGATTAGACGCTGCCTTCTTTCAAGAATGTTTTGTCAGCGGATTAAAAGAAGAAATTCGAATAGAGGTGCAAATGTATAACCCTACAAACATGTTAGAGACCATCGGCTTGGCGAAATTAGCGGAGGACAAAATCAAGGCACGAAATCGGTTCACAAAACCAACTTGGGGGAAACCATCAAACACTTATACCAACCCCAAACCAATGCAAAATGGACGAACCCAAAACTCCTACACAACCCCCAAAATTAACCCCGCTCTACCAATTAAGCGTCTGAGTTTCGAGGAAATGAAGGAAAGACAAGCTAAGGGTCTTTGCTACCATTGCGATGAGAAATTTGACAGAAATCATAAATGTGCCTCACGAAAATTATATATTCTAGATGCCACAGAGGAAGGGAATTCTATTGAAGAGGAACCTGAACTCGAAGTAGAGGTATTATCCAACACACTTGAAAGTGACGAAGAAAATGCACCAAAGGTTTCCTTCAACGCCCTTGCCGGATTTTTTGCCCCTCAAACAATGCGAGTAAAAGGGTATTTTAAGAAACAAAACCTTACCGTGCTCCTAGATTCTGGTAGCACGCACAATTTTATCGATCCAAAGGTGGCTAAACAAGCAAATTGTTTTATATACCCTTGCAATAACTTCGAAGTGATGATTGGAAACGGCGGAAAAATTGCATGCAAAGGAAAATGCAGAAATATAAAACTAACTATGGGGGTTTATAACATGAAAGGCGACATGTACGTCCTACCCCTAGGTGGGTGCGACATTGTCCTAGGCGTACAATGGTTACGAACCTTGGGCGTAGTCCAATGGGAATTTGATGAACTATGGATGAAATTCAAAGCAAAGAACCAAACCTATATTATCCAAGGCCTGAAATCAGGACCTTCCCAAATCGTCAGCTCGCATAGAATGGAGAAAATTATCCGAAAAGGAAACAAAGGAATGGTCACCCAATTATTTTCAATTCAACCTAGTCACAAAGAAGACGAGACACCAGAGTTACAAAAGATTTTAGACCACCATAAGGCGGTATTCAATGAACCAAAAGGACTACCTCCACAACGAAGTCACGATCACACTATTCCACTATTTCCAGGGCATCAACCTCCTAATATTAGACCTTATCGTTATCCATACCTCCAAAAGACCGAAATAGAGAAATTAGTACAAGAGCTTCTTAAGGCAGGAGTCATTAGACCTAGCAAAAGCCCTTACTCCTCTCCAATTATTTTAGTTAGAAAAAAGGATGGCTCGTGGCGTTTATGTGTCGATTTTCGAGCGCTTAATAAAATGACCATCAAAGATAAATTTCCTATTCCGGTCATAGACGAGCTATTAGATGAACTCCACGGGGCAGCTTATTTTTCCAAGTTAGACTTACGGTCAGGCTACCACCAAATACGAGTCAATGAAAAGGATATTCCTAAGACGGCCTTTCGCACTCACGAAGGGCACTACGAATTCTTGGTGATGCCATTTGGCCTGACCAACGCTCCTTCTACCTTTCAAAGTCTAATGAATAAGGTATTTCACCCTTTTCTTCGTAAATTTATATTAGTTTTCTTTGATGACATTTTGATTTATAGCAAAACATGGGAAGAACATTTGGACCATGTTAGACAAGCATTCCAAATCTTGAAGGAAAATCAACTTTATGCAAAAAGATCAAAGTGTTCCTTTGGAAAACAAGAAATTGAATACTTAGGGCATATTGTCTCAAAGGAAGGAGTTATGGTAGATCCTTCCAAAATCGAGGAGGTGAAAAATTGGCCTATTCCAAAAACCTTAAAAGCTCTACGTGGGTTTCTTGGACTAACGGGATATTATAGAAAATTTGTCCAAAATTATAGTAAAATCGCTGCTCCTCTAACAACATTACTTAAGAAAAATGCTTTCAAATGGTCGTCTAAAGCGGATGAGGCCTTTATCACCTTGAAAACTGCAATGTGTACCACCCCTGTTCTAGCCATGCCCAACTTTTCTAAACCGTTCGTCATTGAAAGTGACGCTTCAGGAATAGGAATGGGAGCCGTACTCATGCAGGATGAAAGGCCTCTAGCTTTTATAAGCAAAGCATTTTCTCCTAAGAATTCAGCTCGCTCTACGTATGAAAAAGAGATGTTGGCGATTGTCCATGCTATTCAACATTGGAGGCCTTACCTTATTGGCCAACATTTCATTATACGCACCGACCATCATAGCTTGAAGTATTTTTTGGAACAAAGGACTAATACCCCGGAACAACAAAAATGGGTTACTAAACTTCTTGGCTATGATTATGAAATTACATATAAAAAGGGAAAGGACAACATGGCAGCCGATGCACTTTCTAGAAAATTTGAAGATATGCCTCAAGTCCATGCTCTTTCCTCCCTTATTCCTAAATGGGTAGATGAGGTGCATGAAGAATGGATAAATGATCCTACTATCCACGCCTTAATTCAACAACTTCAACATAATCCTAGTAGCAAACCTCCATACACTTGGAAGGACAATATATTAAGATACAAAGGGAGGATGGTCCTCACCCCCAATTCAACTTATCGTGAAAAACTTCTTCATGAGTTACATACCTCACCCACTCGTAGGCCACTCGGGGTTCTTAAAAACCTATAAAAGAGCCACTACCTCCTTCTATTGGGTAGGAATGAAAAATTACATCAAAAACTTTGTAAAAGAATGTGAAGTTTGCCAAAGACAAAAGGGGGAGACCCTCGCTATTCCAGGATTACTTCAACCTCTTCCTATACCCACCAAAACATGGGCAGATATTTCTATGGACTTTATTGAAGGATTACCAAAATCAGGAGGAAAAACAACCATTTTCGTAGTCGTTGATCGTTTATCTAAATATGCCCATTTTTGTTTCGTGGCTCATCCTTATACCGCTAGCACTATAGCCCACCTCTTCCTAGATAACATCTTTAAATTACATGGTATGCCCTCCACAATTGTTAGTGACCGCGACCCAACTTTCACTAGCACCTTTTGGAAGGAATTGTTCAAATTACAAGGTACTCAACTTCGTATGAGCTCCGCTTACCATCCTCAAACCGATGGCCAAACAGAAGTTGTAAATAAATGCTTGGAAACATACCTTCGATGTTTTGTTTCTACTCAACCACTCCATTGGGTAAAGTGGCTTTCACTAGCGGAATGGTGGTATAACACTTCATACCATACGTCCATCAAAATGACTCCTTATGAAGCACTATATGGTCAAACACCACCATCCCTCACTTCCTATATTCCAGGGACTACAAAAGTCCATGCGGTGGAAACGAAACTTGCTAATAGAGATGACATACTACGGATCCTAAAAGAGAACCTACACACCGCCCAACATCGCATGAAGCAACAAGCCGATCAACATAGAAGCGAACGTAGTTTCCACGAGGGTGATATGGTTTTCTTACGTCTCCAACCTTACCGTCAATCCTCTCTTAAACAAAAAGGTTCTCCGAAGTTAGCACCCAAATTTTACGGGCCGTATAAAGTTCTCCAACGTATTGGGACCGTTGCTTATAAACTAGAGCTTCCTCCCTCTTCCAAACTTCACCCCGTATTTCATGTATCTTGCCTTAAGCTCGCAGTTGGAGCCCATATCACGACACAAACCACTCTCCCTGAATTCTCCGATGATGGAGTACTTCTAGTCGAGCCAGAAGCTATCTTGGATCGCCGCTCTCGTCACCTTCGTACTCGCGATATCACGGAAGTTTTAATCCATTGGAAAGGTCTACCTTTAGAAGACGCAACGTGGGAAAATTTTCAAGATATCCAGCAGCAATTTCCAAATTTCCAGCTTTGAGGACAAAGCTCCTTTAAGGGGGGTGGCATGTTAGGACCCTCCTAACATGTCCTAATACTTATATTATTTATTAATTATATTCTAGGGTCACAACCCTTCACTCTTACAACTATTAGACTAGGTATTTAAATGCAATCCAAATATGATAATAAGGCATCATCGAACAAATATATAAATTAAGTCTATTGTGGGTTTTCTACCTTACAATCAAAAAGCGATTCAATATAAAAATTGATCCTGCTTCCCGCACTATTTAGTTTCATACCACAGCATCAGCAGCTCTGCTGCCGTTTTTGTCAGCTATTGTCCGGTCTGGGACTTTGTGCCCGTAATTGTAATCGGGGGGAAACTTGGGCTATAAATAGCCACACCATTTCATTGTAAAAGGGGGAAAAGGGGAATATACTGCTAGGGAACCATTGTAGCTATACGTTTGCTTCTGAATGCAAGACACATACTTGGCTCTGCTTACTGTCATCATCTTGTATGCTGCCTCTCCTTGTCATTTCTGCCTCATGTTTCTTATTTCATTGCTTACTGTTATACTGAACTCTGGATTCCAGTATTTGATGATTAAGTATTCTTGGAATGCATAGATAGAGGATACATAGGATGCATGATAGCTGTAGTTTCATTATGTGTTTTGTATAGGATTGTTGTTAGTAGTGGTGATTGATCATTGCCGTGCTGCTTATTCCCCCCACCCAACTCCAATCACATTTGGATCTCTTTTCGCACTTTATCTCTTTCCTGCACTCTTATCCTAAAATACTAAAAACCCACAGGAAGCCGACCTTCTCTAGAGATTGGCACGGAAGGCATTCCTTCCTTCCGGCCTTTCAATCTGGTGGGCGAATCTGGGCGCATTATACCAAATCCTTTATGGCAGATTTGTAACCAACAGTTTCTCTGGCACGCTTGGTGGGACATGGAAGTTTCCTGCCGCAAAACAGAATCAAAGCACTGGTGTTCACTTCATTGTTGTTAGAATCTGAACACCTGGCGACTCTGCAAGTACCTGAATATTCTTTGAGTCCGTGAAGACTGGTTCGAACGCCTTCATGCAAACGAGAAGGCGGAGAGCAAGGAATCCGGGAAACCAACCTGACCTTTACGAAATCGACATTGCCGCTCCAGGAGAGCGCGTCAGGCTGGTTCATCACCAAGCTCGTGTAGAAGAACCTGAAACCGAAATCGAAGACCGAGACTGAAGAACAATCTACATCTTCGAACGGTACCGATACTGAGTACACTACTGGAGGAGAAGAAGAAATGGCTGCTCAGTAGAATGACGATGATCTCTTCCCGGCGGTAGACTCCACAGGGCCCTTGGCCCTAGTCGGACAACAAGCTGTGCCCCCCGTTGCCTTAAAGTCTATCCCTACCTATGATGGATACAACAAGACGACGTACGAACACATCTAGGACATTCCGGCCCTGGCTGCGCTACATTCCATTACATACGAGAGTGTCAAGACCCGTCTACTGGCCCTTTCCCTAAGGGGAAAGCTTCTCTACTGGTGAAGATCTCTGCCAGAGGGATCTATCATGGGATGGCGCCAACTGGTTGGCAGACTGGTAAAAGGATGCAACGAGTCTGCTGATCCCTCTTCGTTGTTGCATCAGTTCTAAAGCATCCAGAGACACCCCCAAGAGGAGGTGTCGGACTTCAACATACGGTTTGCGAGGTCTTGGAAACGAGTACCTCGCGAACTTCGACCTTCAGCGGGTCAGGCTGCGCACTACTACCTAAGGTCTTTCAACTCAGACCTGCCTGCTGCTGAAGATAGCCCGAGTCGACTCGTTCCCTGCCCTGTACGAAGCTGCCCAACAAGCCGAAATGGACAATCTCCATAGGCAGACTACTGCATACGGTACAGCCACCCATTTACCCTGACTTTCCTCAATCCCAGTACCCATCGGCTTCTGGTGTGATGCCGTCATCTTCAGGACAGCACCCCCAACAACAATGGAATCCGGCGCCGGTCGTAAATCCCTACGGCCCGCCACAAATTCATTATCCTAACCCGCCGCCTCCTCCTCCGCAGTATCCCGCACTCCCAGCTCGTCAGTTTGCGCAATATTCTACACCTCCTCCATTGGCTGCATTACCTCCGCCAGCTCAGTTGCCGCCTCCAGACCATGATATTCAGAACAAAATCCTGCAAGAGGTACGGGCTCTGGCCTCTGGATATCATACCATGTCAAATGACATGACTATACTAAAGAAGAAGCAGGCCCAGATGGAATCTGTTCCAAGGAGGCCATATCCTCCTCCGACACTGACGAAAGATCAAGTCGCAGAGCGGCGAGATCAGAGGTGCCCCCTTGCAAGAAATGCGGCCATCAAGGACCAACCCGACACTTCTGACCAGGTTAACTAGTGCTCCACGTGCAACGACCCGCATTCAGAAGAAGATTGCACACTGCACCAGCATTACCTCCAGACTCTGGCGGGCAGCGCCATAGAAGATGAAGAACTTTACATGATCCTGGACGATTAAGGCAACTTCGCTGTCCCAGAGGAAGATCTGGCTTTGCCCCCTGCCAAAGAAGACAAAAAGCCTGTTGAAGCTGCTGCAAAGCCATTGAAAGTATACGCCAGGAGAGAAAAGGCGCAACCTGCTGGGCTGCCACCTGACAAGACGCTGTGGCCTCACACGGCCAAGGAAAAATTACCTGCAGTCAAGCCTCCAGCAGCGAAAGCTCCCGCAACTCAACCTCCAGCTGAGACCAAAGAACAAGCTCAGGAGAAGCTAAGATACCCGTCTCTGACAAAGAGTCGAGGCCACTCAGCAATATCGGACCAAGATCTACAACGAGAAGCCTTCCACGTTTCTAGTGGAGAAGATACCCGGAGAAGAGTCGCAGGACTGCATGGTTCAGCTGACGGAGGAAGAACTGGTGGTGGTGGACATGACGGAGCAAGCTCTTGAGCTGTTGCAAACGGAGGATGAGTTCTCCTTGCTGGATTTCAACGCCATGATCGAGACTGAGCAAGGCTGCTACACCGTCATTCAGCCTGAGAGGCTTGACCAGTCAGCCAAGAAAGAAGTAGGACCTGCACCAGAAAAGCTATGGCAACTCTTCTTTGATGGCGCCCGATGCAAAAATGGCGCCGGTGCAAGCGTACTCTTGGTTTCCCCGACCGGGATCCGGAAGGACTACACCTACAGGCTGGCTTGGAGCTGTACCAACAACGCGGTGGAGTACGAAGCACTGTGCTTAGGTTTGAGAAAAGTGGAGAGACTGGGGATAAAGCATCTGCAGATTTTTGGCGACTCAGAGCTGGTGTGCAACCAGATTACGAACAAGTGCGCCTCCAAGAAGCACTACCTCAAGGCGTACCGTAATCGGGTCCGGGACTCGATGGAGTCATTCGACTCATTGAATGTCAAAGCCGTATCACTTGAGAAAAACAAGCACGTTGACATTCCGCGTCCGTTGGAGCCGAGTACGTTTAGGTCGATGACACCGTCCGAAGCCGAAGCCGGTTCGTACCATCTACAGGCCTTCTGTGCTTGATAAAGACACCCACTGGCAGGTGTTTGACTATGACGAGGAGATCGTCACTTTTTTGGTTACCGAAGCACGTAAAATCAAAGGTAGAGACCCTGATGACGAGCAATATGAGGGGTTGATACAGTTAAAAAATAATCATGTCCCGGAAGGACTGATTACACTAGAAAGTCTCTTTGATCAGAATGACAGAGCGATATCACACAGGATCAAAGTAGACCCCAAGCAGTACGTTGACCTAGAGCTTGAACCCGGAAAGACAATCAAGGTCGGAACAGATTGCACCGAAGAGGAACTCGAACATATCAGATCATTGTGCGGAGAGTTCCCCGATATAGTAGCCTGGTGCTACCAGGACTTGAAGGGGTATGACAAACAGATAATCCAACATACCATTGAGCTAGAAGATGATGCGAAACCATTCCGGCAGAAGCAGAGGGCTATAAGCCCGAAGATTGAAGCCATGATGAAAGTCGAGCTCCTGAAAATGCTGGAAGCTAAGATAATCTACCCCATCAAGCATCCATCCTGGGTTGCGAATTTGGTTCCCGTGAGGAAGAAAAACTGAGACATCCGTCCCTGCGTAGATTTCAGAAATCTAAATCAGGCCTCACTTAAGGACCATTACCCGCTTCCCCAAATCGATCAGATCCTCCACATAGTTGCTGGAGCGCAGAGATTCTCCCTCTTAGACGGATTTTCTGGGTACAACCAGATCTGGGTCAAAGATGAGGACCAGCATAAGACAACGTTCACCACCAAATGGGGAACGTTCGCCTATCAGCGCATGCCCTTCGGCTTGTCCAATGCTGGCGCTACATTCCAGAGAGCCATGGACCTGGCCTTTCGAGAGCTGCTTAACAAGATCATTGTCATCTACTTGGATGACATGACTGTATTCTCTCACAGGAGAGAGGACCATGCTTCCCACCTACGACAGATATTTGAGAGATGTCGTGAATTCGGCATTTCCATAAAGCCGAAGAAATTTGTCTTCGCGGTAAAAGAAGGAAAGCTACTGGGACATGTCATCTCCTAGAAAGGCCTTGAAGTGGATCCTGACAGAGCCGAAGCCCTCCTCCGCTTGCTCGCCCCAGTCGACAAGAAGGGGCTACAGTCCTTCTTTGGCTAGATCAACTTCGTAAGGAAGTTCATACCGGACTTCGCACAAGTGATCAAACCCATGGCTGAACTGCTGAAAAAGAATGCAGAATTCCTGTGGACTGACGAGAGGAGGCAGGCCTTCGAGGAGATCAAGGCCAGAATTGCACAAGCTCCGGTGTTGATAAACCCGGAGTATTCCAAGGACTTCATCTTGTACGCGGTGGGAGAACCCGAGAGTTACGCCGCAATCCTGACACAGAAGGGAGATGATGGTGAAGAGCGCCCCATAGCGTTCTTAAGCCAGGTGATTTAGCCGCACGAGGAAAAGTACAATTGTATTGAGCGGCAGGTTCACGCAGTCATGAAGTCTCTCCGAAAGTTCAGGCATTTCGTCTCCCAGAGCCGGACAACTGTCTTCGTGATACACCCGGACGTCCGAAACTTGATCATACAAGGGGATCCGGGTCACAAGAGAGCAGGATCAATTGCCAAAATCCAAGAGTTCGACATCGAGGTACGGCCAACAAAGCTGATTAGAGGCCAAGCCTTGTGCCAAGAGCTGGCCCGAAGTGCTGCAGCCGAGATATCTGCCTGTGAGTGGGAAGATCCGACAACAACCACCAACTTAGCCAACTCCTTATCAGAGGAGAGTGATTGGACAGATGACCTGGTGCAATATTTCTACACCGGGAGATGTCCGGATCACCTGAATGCCTCACAAAGAAGGAGGTTAAGGCTAAATGCCTTGAGATACACTCTACGCCCCGAGGGGCTTTACTTCAAAAATATTGACGACATCCTGTTGCGATGCGTCAAGAAAGCCGACCAATCTAGGGTCCTTGGAGAATTTCACTCCGGGATGCCTGGGGGACACCATTCTGGAAGGCCTATGGCCTTGAAAATCATCAGAGCTAGGTACTTTTGGCCCACTCTCTTCACAGACGCACATGCGGTCTGTGTGAAATGTGATAAATGCCAGAGATTTGCTGGTAGAAACAGAAAAGCACCCCTGCCCCCTCCAACCAATTCAGGCCGAGACTCCTTTTCAGCAATGGGGTCCGGACTTCATCGTGGTCATTACGCCTAACTCTGCAACAGGGCACAAGTTTATTCTTACCGCCACCGATTACTTCACTAGGTGGGCAGAGGCGATCCCCACGAAGAATGCGGACCAGGAAACGGTCATTGGGTTCCTCGAGAGCCTCATCACCCGTTTCGAGGTCCCAGAGTCAATAGTGACGGACAATGGTCCAGGGTTCGCAGGCGTTGTACTCATGGAGAACACCGGCAAGTACGACATCTATCACAAGATGTCTTCTAACTACTACACGTAGGGGAATGGCCTGGCCGAGTCCACCAACAAGAACCTACTGAAGATCATCAGAAGGACAGTAGAGAAGAACAAGAGGACTTGGCACCTACTCCTGAATCGGGTGCTGTGGGCGGATAGAATATCATACAAGAAGTCTATCAAGACATCCCCCTACGCGCTCGTGTATGGCAAGGAGGCAGTTCTGCCTACCCACGTGGAGTTACCCGCACTCTGGATGCTAGATGAAGAGAGAGTCAGCGGGGATCCAGTAGATGCCAGACTGTGCCAGCTGCTGCAGTTAGAAGAAGAAAGGGAAAAAGCATACCAGGCCTTCACTAAACACGCTGAAGCAACCCAAGGCTGGTTTGCAAAAGGCACCACCGCCCGAGTTTTCAAAATCGGGGACCCGGTGCTGAAGTGGGACTCACTGAAGGCAAAGCCGAGCAACCATGGTAAATTTGATGCCCTCTAGCAGGGTCCCTATCAGATTGCCCGGGTGAACCAATTTAAAGCATTCTTGCTCCGAGACATGGAGGGACAGCTTCTCCCCATTCCCGTCAACGAGTTCCACCTCAAAATTTATCACCGCTGAAGGCACCCAATGGGTCCTTCTTTGTACAGTTTCTTTTCTGCATTTTAGTTTTTAGAATGTATATATTTATTTCAGAATTTCAGTTGTCAGTTTTCAAAAGCCCAAGAAAAACTTAAAGGAAACCCCGACTTCGCTGGGAAGTTGGGTATCGCTCCTTGGATCATGCGAAGTTTGAGAGAAAGCAGCTGACAAAAGGGGCAAGAATTTGACTAAGTGTTGGGTGCGCAACCCGACTTCGCAGCGAAGTCGGGCTGGGCACCGTCGTGGGAGTGCAGTCGGGGAGCAGGAAGCAAAAAATGGCTAAGTGTCAAATCAGATTGCGCAACTTTTTGGAGCGAAGTCTGACTGCGCAGTCAAACCTAGGCGAAGTTGGAGTGCACTCATTTTTTGGGCGAAGTCCGAGTGCGCCCTCAGTTTTGGGCGCACCCTGCATGACCTATCACGGGAAACATGAAAAATTATAAGTGTGGGCCCAGAGCGCAGTACAACACAGTGCGAAGTTGGGCCCTGGGCCAGAAATCCTCCCTCAAAAGGTGTGCCCAGGCGGCGGCTATGACGTCATCAAAAGCACGAAGTCCAAAGAAGTTTTAATGATTGTGCAACTTTCAAAAACGATGTCATTAAGAAAGTAAGGCGCGTTTGGACCAACTGCGACTAAGGTACGCTTTTCAAGGTTAAACCCATGCACAGCCGCCAAAGTATCATAACGCTTCCACCAACTTCAAGTTAACCACCTTAACTCCCTCCCTCGCGTCATTAATGCCGCAATCCTTGCCTAGAAAAAGGGCCCTGGCATACTCAGAAAATTCAGATTGTCGAGCTGACTCCGAGACTGCAAAGCGCAGAACTGAGAAATCAGAAGCCGTAATTCCCGTCTCTGCCACTTCGAACAGAGAAAATGGACAAGGGGAAAGCGCCGGTGCAGGCGCAATCCAGCGAAGAAGGGCGCGAAGCTGAGGAACAGACAGAATCAAGCGCTCATGAGAGCGAAGCGCCGCAAGAGCAGAAAAGGAAAACCCGGACGAAGAGAAGTCGAGGGCAAATTCCGCCGCCGCCCGTCAATCACCTGGCCGAGTACAAAGATGGCGAATTTTCTATCAGCCTCACCAAGTTGTGGTCAAACATTGCGAAGTGGGCTGACAAGGTTTTGCCCTCACACCATGTCGGGGCTGCGTATAAATCGAACTTGTACTGGTTCTTGTGCCCTCCTGTCCACCAATGCCCGGAGCTGATTGAATCGATTGCAGCATATTACAAACCAGCTGCCCGACAAGTCTGCGACAAAAAGGGAAGAGTGCTGTTCACACTCTTCAGGGAGAGCGTCTAGCTAGCGTTTGCCTTGGGGCTTCAGTATGACCCCGGCGCAATTGTCAGAAGGATAAACCTGGATGAACAAACGGGCAGGTTCATGCAGACAAACAGGATGAGGGAATTCCTCGACTCGAAGCTGAAGACTCCGCTGGCAGCCGGACAGTGGCCGACAGGCCCCATACCTCTGGACAGGTTCGAGAACAAATACATATACATCATTCTGGCGTGGGTACTCGGCTGCGATTCTGACAGAGTGGTACACCCGTACCAGCTGGCGCTGGCAGAATGTATCCTGCATGGGGAGTTTTACGACTCCACGACACAAAAGAGTGGGAAGCGCCCTATTTTCTTCGACTGGGCAGACTGGTTGGCATACGCCATTCATTCAAACCTAGTCAAGCTGCAGCAGAAGCAGACAACGGAATTCCAGTTTTACTCCTTCCTCACATGGCTGTGCCTGTACCACATGCACTACCGGATCAGAGTTCCTAACTTGAAGAAGGTAAATGAAAAAGGAGAGCCGCTGCCCGTCTACGAATGGACCGAGATCCTGTACAGAAAAGGGTCCTATGAATTTAATTTTAAATTTCTGTGCATGGTCCTGGGGCTATTCAACCGTAAGGCGTCCCGCCCGCCAGAGGCCATGACGAATCATCTGAGGAATCACAAACTCGGGGACACCTTCCGGCTGACACAGGGAATCGTGGTCAGAATCTATGGATTCAAGGGGAAGCCATTCCTGCTGCCCTACTTTTGCACTGACCACCAGTACGGGATGGAGATTGCGCGTCAGATGGACTATGTTGAAGAAGAGTTCGGCCAGGGAAAGAAAAAGGGCCATATTTTTCAATACCCTATTACCTGGGTGAATATTCAGGTGCGCGAGATTGGACAGCATGTCTACCTAGAATGGGACCTCATCCACATGGGCCTGATATTGCTGCCGCAGCGCTGGAAGTACGACCCAATTGGGGTCAGAGGGAAATTTGCGCATATTTGCCCCCGAGCAGAAATCATGCAAGAAAGGTGCAACAGAACAGGCGCAGACTTGGAATGGCACATTGAGTAGATGCAATCATGGTCGCCATGGCATGATTTTTACTGCAAAGAAGTGGCATATGATCCAGAGCGAAACCCGGATCACCGGTTGGAATCTGCGGGCTTCAAGAAATTCCTCGCCAAGGTGGCGTCCCTCAACTGGAAAAAGGACAAAATCATTGAATGCTGGAAGATGAGCTGCCGCACGCAAAGACGATAAATCCAACCGGAAGAATCTGGCCGTTGATGATGAATTTTCGGCCTTATATGATCAATACGTTGACACGTGGCGGCCTTTCGAATTATGGAATTGCGTTCCCCGAGGCGCAAGGAAAAGATATACAAGGAGGTCCCCCTCCCAGCAATTGCCTACTTCCGCGACTTCCAGCGCAACGCCGTCGAGCAGTCAAGTGGGCCCAATGCAGCCTCTAGCTCCTGAAGCAGCACCCGAAAGGGCGCAGGGGTCAGAGAGCTAAACTCTTGAGGTGGCCCCGCCAGCAGAAAAAACGCCAGCACAGCCAGCTAGCAGACCGGCCATGGCAGGCATCCTCCCAGCTAGACCCAGGTACAAATTTACCTTGGGGACATTGCTGCCTGCAACCCCAGCATCCTCTCCATCCTTTGAAACAGCCGCAGTGCCGAAAGAAAAGAAGAGGAAGAGGAGTGAAAAGGCCAAGCGACCTAAAGAATCCGTACAACAGCCGGTCACAGCGCAGACAGGGACAGTCGCGCCAGAAATCGTCTCACTAGACAGCCCTGAAGCAGAAGCAGACACTTGGGCTGCGGACGTCCTCCAAACAACGGCTCAGGCGGAGCCCGCAGGTACGTCCACTTCTCCGCTTCCCCAAGTCCCAATCGGCCCTGCCATAACGCCATCCCCCATTACATCAGGGCAAGCCGTAGTCCCATCCTCTTCATCTCAGACCACTCAGCCTTCTCACAGCCCCCATTCATTCAACTAGTTCGCCCAGGACCCTAACGCCTTCCAGTCCCTCAGCCAAACCCTGGAACCCTTGCCTACGGCCAGCGTCAAAGCTGTGCATACATCGCCGTGCTGCTCACCTCATATGTTCAAAACCTTGCCAACGCCATCCACTCAACCGTCTCTCCCCCTAGGACCCGGTCGCCCTCAAAAGTGACCACGGCTTCTGGAATACCTCCTGCTTCGCTGTTTGCAGGAAAAATGCCGCAACAGGACTAGATGCTGGAAGACCTTGACTTCATGCAGATCGCAGATGACCAACCTCTGGCAGAAAGAGCCGCAGGGTGTTTCACCTCTTTCCTTCAGGGCGTCAAGCGCAGAAGGGCCGAGGAAATAGCTGACTTGGACAGGAGAGTGCTTAGAATTGAGAAGCTGGTTCCAAAAGTAAAGAAGCCTCTTCGAGAGATGACCGAGGAGGACTATGAGCACCAAGTCAAGGAGAAGAGCTTCGATGACATAAATGAGGAGCATGAAATCAACGACATTCGTCGCAGAACCAATAATCTCCTTGTCAAGCGACTTGAGAGTCAGGAGGCACTGTTTCAGCTGCAGAATACTTCAAGGCAGCTGGAGGAAGATCTGGCTAGAGCCACCGCGCAGTTGGGGTTTGCACAACAAGAAATCAATGAACTGAAAGCCCAGCTGGCCGCCTCTCAGCAAGAGGCCGCAACGCAAAAACAGATAGCCGAACAACTGTCAAAGGAGAGAAAGGCAACACGGGAGCAGGTCTCTCAGCTCCAGGATTCGTTGAAACAGGCTCTGTCGTAGCTTGAGAAGAAAACATCTCAGACAACGGCCTTTTCGAAGAACAAGATCAAGGTGATGCGGGCTGGTCTGCTGCAGGGATGCAGGCCCAACGTTGTCAAATCTATATCGGTCCTGGATTTTGTATCCAGGATCCAGGAGGTATCTGCCCAGGGAAAGCCTGTGGTAGAGGAGGCCGAACATTAAGCGAGGCAGTGGCTGGACTTGGCTATGAAACTTGAGGAGTTTGAGCGCAAAGGCCTTCGATTTCCCCCGATGTCTCGACTTGCCTCAGAGTGGGCAGATGCAAGGGTAACCTTGCACATTTATTTTGATAAAACAGAGAATATAAGGGCCGCCAGGAAGATGCTGGACTCATTAGAGCATGAAATGAACATTTGCCTGGCCCCCTTTAACACTCTATCTGAACACAGGTGCCCGAGCTTCGTCAAAGATGGCGAGTTTTTGACCCTTGAGCAAGTAAAGCTGAATTGGCTGTCTTTCGAGGCAGACACTTCAGAGATTGATAGCTGGGTAGAGCCAATCCAGGAGGCTCAGGTCACCCAGATGGTGTCAAGGTAATGCAAAATCAACACCTACCTAAAAGAGTTGGGAGAAAGATATGACACCATCGACTTGCATGCGGTTGCTGCATTCAGCGCAGCGCTGAGGGAGGTCAGTGACCTAGGGCCCTTCCAAGCAGCAGTCTGGGACCAAGCCAAGGCTGCATACGATCGCATCCGCGAGCGGGAGGCCGACAGCGAAGACCATTCAGGTTCAGGAGGAGAAACAGAAGAGGCAACTTCCGAAAGTGGACCTGAAGAAGAACAGTTGCCCGGGAAGAAGCCGTCAGAGTAGCGGAAAGCAGGGGAAGGAAGTTCCTCTGCGCCCAAAGGATGAAGGGCTGGTTCTTTGCATCGAGGCGAGCTCGACACCCCGCGAGCCGCCAGGAATGTTGCCACATTTTGCACGGGGTGCCATGTTTTCAAAATTTGTAAGTGTGCTGCTCTTCCTTCCCTCCTCTTTCTTCCCTTTCTCCATTTTTCCCTTTCCTCTTTTCTTGCAGTTTCATTCCTCCCTTTTCCCTTGTACTTCCCCCAATAAAATTCCCAAAACAGAGCAAGTATTCCCTGAGAATTTCTAAGTGTCAGGGCGCAACCCGACTTCGCAGCGAAGTCGGGGTGCGCCCTCAAGTTGGAGCGCACTAGGGGATGCGAAGTGCGAAAGCAAGCTGAAAAGGAGCTGAATTTGTCTAAGTGTGGGAGCACAACCCGACTTCGCAGCAAGCTGAAAAGGAGCTGAATTTGTCTAAGTGTGGGAGCACAACCCGACTTCGCTGCGAAGTCGAGGTGCGCTCTTCTTCCTGTGCGCACTTGGGAAGCAGTGATTGCAGAATTTGGCTAAGTGCTGTAGCGCAACCTGACTTCGCAGCGAAGTCGGGGTGTGCCCTCTGATCGGTGCGCAGTTGGGTAGCATTCATCAAGCAAGCCCAGAAATTGGCTAAGGCACGAAGGCCTCCCCAACTACGCTGTTTCCCACCTGCGCTACCCGATGGCGCTCTGATCCAGGGCGAAGGTGGACAAACTGCCTTTCAAGGCAGACATGTGTCACTCATTAGAATTCGACAAGTGTCCAGCCTCGGGATTCGAGCCGAGATGTGACGGGATAAAGGATAAGCATGGACCATATTACATAAGCTTGCTGCCACCATTTAAGTTGATGCAAAGTTCCATCTACCACAGCTACCCGCATTCCTGCTGACTAGAAGTTTCACCCAACGCACTGCCACGTAGCTGTACAATTTTCAGGGAGACCTTGCTGTAGGTACAGTCCTCGCCGACAGGAGTCAGCATCAGCAGCTCTGCTGCCGTTTTTGTCAGCTATTGTCCGGTCTGGGACTTTGTGCCCGTAATTGTAATCGGGGGGAAACTTGGGCTATAAATAGCCACACCATTTCATTGTAAAAGGGGGAAAAGGGGAATATACTGCTAGGGAACCATTGTAGCTATATGTTTGCTTTTGAATGCAAGACACATACTTGGCTCTGCTTACTGTCATCATCTTGTATGCTGCCTCTCCTTGTCATTTCTGCCTCATGTTTCTTATTTCATTGTTTACTGTTATACTGAACTCTGGATTCCAATATTTGATGATTAAGTATTCCTGGAATGCATAGATAGAGTATACATAGGATGCATGATAGCTGTAGTTTCATTATGTGTTCTGTATAGGACTGCTGTTAGTAGTGGTGATTGATCATTGCCGTGCTGCTTATTCCCCCCACCCAACTCCAATCACATTTGGATCTCTTTTCGCACTTTATCTCTTTCCTGCACTCTTTTCCTAAAACACTAAAAACCCACAAGAAGCCGGCCTTCTCCGGAGATTGGCACGGAAGGCATTCCTTCCTTCCGGCCTTTCAATCTGGTGGGCGAATCTGGGGCGCATTATACCAAATCCTTTCGTTATGGCAGATTCGTAACCAACAGTTCCTTGGGTCCCTCTTCCCTTGTTTCCTCCCTTGGTGGACTTTGTTCCACAACTGCAGTTCTTGCACTTGCTTCTATCACCTCCCTGCGTCCACTCCTGTATCTCTTCCATGGCGTACTCGTTTCCTCCGCTTGTTCCATTGCCTACTTGTCTATTGTTGTTGCTAGTTGTGACTCCCTCCTTCATGCAACCGTTGCACTGCATCCTCTAACCCATGCTTCCCATCCTAGCCCCGCTTGTGTCAACATGGTATATTATTAACAATTTCACCAATCCATGATGGGATAAATTGCAGATGCTTCCGTGTCGTCTATAGCGTGCACTCATGACTTACACCGCTTGCGATAGATAATATAACACATTTAGTTTGTACTCCACAACCTGCTCATCTTGTGTTTCATGCAACAAAAATCTGAGTGGTGCCCATCACTACCGAGAACCGCCCATCGCCTGTAAAATATTTCAGGCAATACAACGATTACATCGTATGGTGCTGGTAGCATGTTCGCATCGTTGTCCTGTCCTCAAAGATCTCGTATGGGTTGTGTTCATGAGGAAGGAAGAATTCCTCATGGGCTCATTGGATTGGCAAGGATACTCAAAATTTCCTTTGATCCTCCACGGTCAGCTCTGTCACCCTTGCTATTGTCGCCTTTGAGGCATCAATCCCCAATCTTCGCACTTGACACTGGCCTTCTTGCCAGTTTGCCGCAAACTCTGTTGTTGTTTCATCGTTGTATTCGTCCAGCTAGTGGAAGTAAGCCATCTAGCCTACTCGCTCTAAAGCCGCCTTTTCCTCTACATTTTTCGGCATCTCCAATAGATTTGATGGATCACGATGAATTAACTTGGAAGCCATTGTGTTTGCAACTCCAGTTTCCACCTTCACGTTTCAAATTACCTTCTCTCCCCTTTTTCAATTGCTTTGACATACTTTCCAACGCACAGTCATTTCCCTTGTGTTGCTGAACTATTCCTCTAGATTGTGACACTTGTCCTGATGATTTTGTGTCCTTTCTCGAATTTTCCTCACCCTCACATGTTGTGGAATCCTTCTCTGATCCTCCTTCGTCCTCTCGTAGTCGGTCTCCTTAAAATCGCGCTTTAACGTACATGGTTTTTCGTCGTCACCGCTCGGGACTGTATCCCTTGCTTACCTTGTCATAACATCCTTCCTACACTTGTCTTAATAGTCTGTTTTCTCATGCTCATCCTCACAAATATTGTCTCTCCTTTTCTTCCATGTGACATGTTCAAAACAAAATCTTCCTTTTTGAGTTCTTGTAGAAAATCTTCCCTTTCCTTAGAACTCGAGGGGGTGCTACCCTAATACCCTGTTGTGTCATGTTTTATGGTCCTCTTTCCGTTAGAAAGTTTGTCTCACCCATGGAATACAAAGAACATTTCTATGTAGGCTTCCTCGCGAAAGTGGGGCATCTACACTAGTTCTGGACGAGTCCATTATGCTAATGGACGCATCAAAAAGGGGCAAAAGTGGACACCCGGTTTTGCTCACCACACATCATAAATTTGGTAAACCTTAGCATTCATTGATCCCTTTGTAGTCACATTATTTATTCTTGCTGCCTGATACTTTTTGCATTGCGAGCTAACTTCTGCACCATGGAATGGTTCTTGTGCTATGGATTGACGTCCTCAGTGCGGATTTGCTTCCACATTGTGGAATGGTGCTTGGACTACGGATCCTTTGTCAAGCTACAAATTCTTGTTGCATCGTTATAATACTCTTTGACACGCTAAGGCATTAGCTATGTCACTAGCAGCCATTTTGTAGGAAAACTAAGGCACGCCTATATTCTTCTCCCCCCTTTGCTGCCTATTCCTAGGACCTCTAATGCGAAGAAGAATGATCACCTAGGATGGACTATGATAGGCACAATACTTATGAAGGCCGAATGCATTTATAAAACAAGTATGCTATACCGCAGCTGGTAATAAATGTGCCAACTACTCTGCTGAAAGTGGCCCGAACAGAGTACCTCTCAAAATCTTCACTTATTAACCAAATAGGCAAAAATATCAGACCTTTTCTTCTGATCTCCTTCTGAAAGCAATGTCTAGCCTGTTTCAGAAATTGACCACGACTGCTTAAGTGAGCCTGTCTCAGTCGACCATACTTGATCATAATAAGGTGCTCAAAACGATTATCACGCCAAGCTGTCATGGATCAGTAACCTTGATCTGATGCAACAACGTTTCAGATTGATGTCACATTTTCTGCAACAGCTCATAAAGAGAAAGTTGAAATTCTGTTTATAAATACCCCTCTTGAGAAAAGGGCGGGTAATTAACTAATGCACACGTTAATGAAACGCTGTCAAATTCCCGCTAGAAACATCTGCTAACAACTAATGACTTCTGCATTTTTGTCAGCTATATTCTCTTCCATGTCATTGTGAACATTTAACTGTTACAGTGCATTGGTATCATTTGGTATTTATTCCTATAATCCCATTTCATTTACAGCTTGCATGCTTTCGTATTCGATCACTTTTATTTATTTTCAAAATCACCGTAAAGGGAACTGGGGACTGACTGTCTAATCAAGGATGTGCATTATTCGTCCTGACTCCGGCAGTCCCCAAAACAGCTAACTCTCCGAGTCACCTTTACTGTAGAAGCTTTTATTGCATTTTCTCTACAGGTAATACTCTGTGTTTCTGGAGCAGCGGCAACCATCCTGCTAAGATGCAGAAAATATTGGTATACTCATCCCTTGTCGCACTTTCGTTTCATAATTCTTTCTTATTTGTTTTCGGTAATGCTATCCCTGCTTTTATTTCAAAGTCTAAATTTCATTTAATGATTATTACTGCTAACTGATGGATTATTGTAGTTGTTTTGTCTTCAGTGTTTTTTATAAAGGTAGTAAACATATTTAGCTGTGTAATAAACCTGTGAATAGGATAGACTGCAAGTGTTCACGTATAGGTGTTAGAATATCCCCTTTTCTTAGTGTGTACATATACCATGCCTGTGTTGAGGTAAGGAAGGGTAAATGTTCTGCCAAAAGGGCAGGTATTTTCCCGTCCCTTACATAACTCAACATCAATGATTATAGGCAGACGTTAGAAAGTGATGAGGAGGTAGATGCTCCATGCAGATGCTCCATGCTTGAGCACCAGTGCATACGACTTTGAAGAATGGAAGTGATTGTTTCATACCTGTTTTTTGTTGGGTTAGTGGATAATTGCTTCATATCATCATTGTCATTGAAAGTCAAAAGAACATAATTTCTCAAAGATGCAGTCAACATCAATGATTATAGGCAGACATTAGAAAGTGATGAGGAGGTAGATGCTCCATGCAGATGCTCCATGCTTGAGCACCAGTGCATACGACTTTGAAGAATGGAAGTGATTGTTTCATACCTGTTTTTTGTTGGGTTAGTGGATAATTGCTTCATATCATCATTGTCATTGAAAGTCAAAAGAACATAATTTCTCAAAGATGCAGTCAAGCAATTGGACCTTTAGACTTAAGTTCATCCTCAAACTAACACTAGGAGTGGTTGTATCCAAGAAAAGGATTTGAGATTCAGTGGTGATGTAATTTTGAGTATGGCTTAACTTCGATGCATGACACTCACTTGTGACATGCTGTTAGTAAATTTTTGTGATGTCTTGCTTGGAAGACCCTATCTCTTTGACTGCCAAGCAATCACTCTTGTACACAATAATGGTTTGTGCGATACAGAAGCATGACATATCACAACGAGGAGTGCGTTCCTTAAAAAAAGGTAACTCTCATTTCAGCCAAGCAATGCAAATAATTGATTTCTCATGCTTAGACGTTTGTCCTCCTTATGGTCCACTTAGAGGAATCTTGAGCCAATAACCTTTCCCTTATAGTGTGAAGATTAATCACTATTGTGTAGTCCTAGCAAATGGGCACATTGCTCAATCCATATTCTGATGTTTTCCAAGATTCACTGGGAGTCCCACTTCATTGAATTTAAAATGATTTGATTCAAGGTTCACCTCTTTCCAACAACCCTCTATATCGCCATTTTGTTTGGGAAAATGATGAGATAAGGCAACAAATTTAGGATCTTATATACCAAGGCAAAATTCGGCCCAATTCATCCCCATATTGTAGCCCCATCATATTGGCTCCAAAGAAGGATGACTCTTGGCTCATGTGCATTGATAATCATGCTCTCATTATATCAATAAGAACATGTACCCATTGCCTCACATTGATGATCTTCTGGACCAACTCTAGGGAGCCTAATACTTTACAAAGATAGACCTGAAGTTAAGATACCATCAGGTTCCGATCAACCCTTCTAAGATTTGGAAGACAACTTTCAAGACCAAGGGGGGGTTGTTCAAGTGGTTGGTTATGCCTTTTGGCTTGAACGATGCATCAACAACGTTCATGCGTCTAATGAATGACATTCCCAAATATTCACGGGTTCCTTTGTCGTAGTTTACTTGGATGACATCCTCATATTGAGCAAGAGTTGAGAAGCATAAATCGACTATGTGCGCCAAGTTCTGGACACATTGTGCCAATACAGGCTTCAAGAAAACATGGCCAAGTGCACCTTTGGCATCATGGGGATACCTTATCTAGGCTACATCTTTCACCATGACGACATACATGTAGATCCAGCCAAGACACACATCATCCAAGAATGGCCTATTCCTATGAACAACATTGAAGTTTTTGGGGTTAGTAAACTTCTATTGTAGGTTTGCCCTTGGTTTCTTGCAGGTGCCTCGACCAGTTAACCAGATCATGCATGGCAGGCCAACATGCAGGTGGACCCCAATTCAACAGGAGGCATTTGAAGAGTTGAATAAGCACTGTTGTTCAACGACAATGCTAGCTATTCTCAACTTTTCTCAACGATTTAGATTAATGCTTTAAACTATGCGTTTTGTACCATACTGGATTCAAGATGGGCACCTGGTTGCCTATCATTATGAAACTTCTAGTGGTACAATTTAGTGCTACTTCACCTATGAGAAGGAACCATATACCATTGTGCAAGTTGTTTGACAACTTAAGCTTCATCTTATTCCTTACTATCACCTTCATCTTAAGCTTCATTCAAGCAACTCTTCTTACCCCTTCAACTCTATGTTTACATATTTTAAATTAGGCGCATCCACTTTTAAATTACGCCCATTTGCCAAGGAACCAATTTGGCCTTCGATTTATACGACTTTAGAATTCCCCAGGCCTTCTAGATGAGATCAGTCAAGTAAGAAGGACTTCCTTGACCACCTGAAACTAAACCTCAACTTCTTACCTTCAAACACAAATTCCGCAGGCGGATTTTTCTTTTGGGCCACACATCCCTCCTAATTGTGCACTGGCCAACATCCCTCCCAAAGCGTTCGTTCTTACCTGTATCTTCTGGATTTTTACCCTTCAATCTTGTGATCATGAGGGGGAGGGCTTTTAACCGACTTTAAGATTCGGAGGCTTCTGGGTTCAGCTGAGTCGCCAGATGTTCTTTCTTGACAGCAAAAAGATGAACATCAACTCTTAATACTGCTTGATGTGGAACGTTTGCGTCCCACCGGGCGTGCCAGAAACTGTTGGTCAAGAATCCGCCTTAGGTATGGAATGTTTCATCCATGTGACCTAGACCCGGCCAACATTGAAAGGCCGAAAGGAAGAAATCCCTCCCGTGCCAATCTCCAGAGAGGGCTGGTTCCCTTACGATTCTAACTTGGGGATTCGAGATTAAGGAAACAGGAAAGAAATTAGAAATGACTGAAAGGGATGGGAAATTTGGCCTCAAGCCAGATGAACAGGGGTGATGAACAAACAACACGATTACTTACTTGCACTCTGAACCAATAGCACTTCACACAAAGACTGTAATAGAAATTAAATCCAGATATCTTATATGTGCGATCTCCAGAATTATTCCAGTGTTCAGCCTCTATTGGAAGCTAAATCCAGACATAGAATTATAGCCCACAAACAAAGAAAAGAATTTAATAGAAATAATAGATAAAAGACATACACATAAAGAGAAATCCATAATTAGATCCAAGGGTTCTTTGTATTTATAGCAGGGTTCAGATACAACAGTTCTCTAGCAAAACGCCCATCATTTTACATTGGAATTGCTAGTTTTTATAGAGGATATAGCCTCTGAAACATAAATGCTCACCCACAAAACATCGCGGTGGCAGAAAGATTGGATTCTGGTACTCATTAGAAAGTAATGAAGCATGGCCTGTAACTGATGACTTGCAATCAGAAAGTAATGAAGCATGGCCTGAAACTGATGACTTGCTGAGAAGTAGCTGCGATGGCTTCAATGCAATGATATGATTCGCCTGTAGCGCCGTTTCCTCACTTGCTGGGACCGCCTCAACGGAAATCGGATTCTGAGATCCTGGGGATTGGATTTTGGATGCTTCTCTGACCGATTGCATTTAAACGGGTGAAGGCGCGCCTTAAAGACTCAATTTCATCGTTGAGAAGCACTTCTGGAGAATTCCCGCTAAAGCAGGAGAGTTTGATTGAGAAAGAGGAGCTTCGTTGATATGGGCCCCACTTACGTTTCGCCCATGCAAGCTCCGAAAAGAGCTTGCGTTGTCAAGTGGGGGCGAAAGCGCTTGGGCCCCACTGGTGTTTTGCTTTTTTCTTGTCCAAAATAGGCTTGCGCTCCAAAACTGAGTCGAAAACACTTTGCTGTCTTGGGAGGGGCGCTGACGTTAGAAAGGTCAAAAGGGCTTTCGCCCTTACTAGGCCCGAAACTGACTTGCGCTGGGAAATTGGAGCGAAAACACTTTGGGCCCCACCTGCAATGTTTTCTGAGGCTCGAATGCACCTTGTGGAAAAGTTAAAGGTGCTTTCACCCTTTCTGTGCCCGAAATTGATTTGCGTTGGGAGTTTGGGGCGAAAAGGATGGGCCCCACGGATTTTTAGAAGGCGCTTTCGCCCAAACGAGCTCCGAATTCAAGTTGCGCTCCTGAGTTGGGGCGAAAGCACTTGGGCCCCACTCAGCTTCAGCCAGCCTCCAACCCGAAATGGGCTTGCGCTCCAAGCTAAGGCGAAAGTGCTTGGGCCCCACGCCATCTAAAACAGATCTGTGCTAACTTTGAGAAAAGTCAAAGGCACTTTCGCCTATAACAACCCCGAAACTGCGTTGCGCTACCTCCTAGGGGCGAAAAGGATGGGCCCCACTTAACACCTAGCATTTTCTCTTCAAAAAGTGGGTTTCGCCTAGAAAAGGTCCGAAACTGACTTGCGCTCTCTAATGGGGGCGAAAAAAATGGGCCCCACTTGGCATTTTGCTACTTTTTGACCCAAAACGGGCCGGCGCTTCGAACATGCTCCGAAATCATATTGCGTTGAAGTATGGCGCGAAACTACTCGCGCCCAGAAAAGGACAAAGACTTGTATAGCAAAATTTTACAAAGGAAATCAATGTGGCAGGGATGCCAAAAAGTTGTCATGATAGTAGGCATAAAATCTGACGTGGCATCCATGTGTTTGGGTCTTGCCTGATGTGAAATAAAGGGTGTTGGGGAGGCCCAACAAAACTTTCAATTTGTGGAAAGTTGGAAATACATTTTTTGAAGGGTGCTTGAACCTAAGTGACAATGTTGCTTTGACAGCTATGATGTGGAGCACAAAACAATGGCTGGTTATTGATCATGGTTTTGAGTTTCAAGCATCTCTTTTTGTGGGAAGAAAGAAGTAAGAAGGCACAGGTGCTAGCAAGCCACGCTCATCGTCTCCATCTCATACCTTATATTGCTTGGTCCCTTGGGAGTTGCGTCTGATATGTGGGCTGTGTGGCTAGAGGAGATTGCATGGAGACTTGGTGATCCAACGGTTGTGGGTTCAAACCGTCCCCTAACCACTTTGCTTGGGTTTAATGTGTCGTGACTTGTTTGGGTGCCAATGTGACACCTTGGTGGAGGTGGCCAAAACAAATTGTTGTTTATAAATAGAGGATGAGCCAATCATTTGAAGACACATCGTAACACAAGACTTCCTACTTGTTGAGCCATTTGACTGATGAACAACAAATTTAGAACTTAGGTGACACTTCTTTGCCAACTTCAACAACACATGGTGACAATTGGTTTTTTGTCTTATTGTCCAATGTCTCAAGTAGTCAACCCTCAGTCACTCTTGGCAGCATTTGGTTCGTTGTTAGTTGTTACACTACCTAGTTAGCACCTTGTCAACCTTGTGACACATGGCAACACAAAATTTGGTAGAGGTAAATTTGAATTTTTGAAAATTTCCAAAGGTTTTGGTGGTCTTTGTGCGATTTTTGGGTCAAACTTCTGAGGGCAATAACTTTTCCATATGGAAGCATTTTGAGCACCCATTTTTTAAAATTGCACTATTTTTCTAGCTCTTTGTCGCAACAATATTATATCTAGTAAGAATTGCACACAACACAATATATTTGCAAAAACATAATGTATCAACATGTACCTTTGTTGAATGGGCCAAACTATGCCATTTGGAGAATCAAGATAGAACTCTATTACGCAACAAGGGTCTTCTAAAATATGTCAATGAGGAGTTAATTGATGAATACACAAGAAGAAGGCATTGTATACGGACAAGAGGGAGGAAGTCCATGGTGTGATAGCCTACATGTGGGCAAAATTTATGATAATCACCTTTCTCGTAAAGATGATCCTATTGAGCTATTAGACACCTTCAAGTAGTTGTGTGATTGTGTTGAATTTTCTCAGATTAATAGACTGGAAGTAGAGCTTGAGTATGGATAGTTTTGGTACGGTTGACGAATATATCAATCTCTTTAAAAAACTACAAGAAGACATCCGTGTTGCAAAAGGGGGTGATTAGATGAACAAAAAGGAAGAGGTTTACAATCTTTATATGGTATGTAAGAATGTTTTTGAAGATTATGAGGTAGTATCTATTTTCTTTGAGATACTTCAAATGTATTTTCCTAGGGAAACACCCCACCTCATTCTAGTATCTTATTGACCAACAGGTTTGTAAGATGAGGCGAAGGAGAGCTCCTCTTTCAATTTAGGCTCATTCAAAGCAAACGCTTAAACAAGATTCTAAGAATTCTGAAAAAAAAAAGAAAAGAAAAAAACCTTTAGCAAGGTTATTTGTAGTTATTACAAGAAGGAAGGACACAAGCCAAAATTCTGTCTACAACAGATAAAAAAATTAGAAGTAACAACCAAGAAGGGGGTGGTGATCCTCTTTTTTTTTTACATAGTGAGGATGATGACGAGTTCTCACATGCCCATGTTACTTGGACTTCCCCCAATTTAGAGGAATGGATTGCAGATTTAGGAGCTACTCGACGTATGACGAAGAATTGTCACCTTTTGGCTAACTATATCAGAAAGCACTATAGTGAGTGTGTTATCATTGGTTGTGGCTCTTCTTTAACAATATCGGGTTGTAGAGAATTAACTCTTGATTCTTTGTCATTCAAAAATGCCCTTCATGTACCAGATTTGGAATCCAATCTTCTCTCCATTTATTGTATCACTAACAAAAAGGTGAAGTTTTGGCCCGACAGATGGGTGATCAAGGACATTGATGATGGGTTCAAGATCATTGCCTCTAGATATTGTGATGAGTTTGATCAAATGTACAAGCTTGGTATGCCTTATCTACTTCTTTCTTCAAGGAGAATGATTTTAATGATGTGATGGTTAGGTTTGATGACATTAGTAGACTCTAGTATGGGTACATTCACTCTAGTCCCTTGAGACAAATGACTTGACCTTATGGCTCCAATGATGTGATGGTTAGGGTTGATGAAATTAGCAAACTCTAGTATGGGTACATCCACTTTAGTTCCTTGAGATAGTTGACTCAACCTTAGTTGCTTAGTTGCTTGACAATACATGGTTGTTTGTGTCTTTACCTATGGGCATTAGCACTGTTGATGTTGGGAGGTTGTCTTCTTGCCTATGGGCAAGAGCTTTGATGGTAGCTATCAGTTTCCCCTTCTCATCAAGGGTACTCACATTGATGATGGTAAGTAAGAGTATGTTTCTAATAGTTAGCACAAGGTATACCTTGTTTTGTTAGATTTAGGGGGTTGTTTGGTTGGTGACTTATGAACCTGTTGATTGGATGGACCTTGTTCTAGGATTTTTCTCTTGCTTGTTGATGGAACATACTCTAGACTAAGGTGCAATATGCTCTTCCTTAAGGGGCGTTTTAGGAGAATATCTACATGTGGTAATCATCCAATTATTGAACTTGATGGATAGAATGTGATTCTTGTCTTGTATGTTGATGATCTTCTTGGGGTGAGGGCCTCGATATCCTTGATCTAGGAGATGGGGTTATGGCTTCATGGTCATGGATTGTTTGATCCAGTTCAGGTTCTTTCAACACAACAACCAGAGCAACCAATGGCTATCATGACCAAGGTCATGGCCAAGAAGGTTCTTGTTTGCATGCTGCAACATCTTGGATTTGGCGTGCAGGAGCATCCGATAGCGGCTATCTTCATCGAGTGCTGGAGCACCTTGGAGCAGAAGAGTGCCGACTGATAAGATCATCTCTTTGTGTCCCCCGTTTAGTTTAAGGGGGGATGTTGAACTAAATATGGCATATAATCTAATCTCCTCTTGAGGCCACAACTGATCCTTTTGTATTGTATTTACTTGTATAGGCCGTATGGGTCATTGTCTACGTTATAAATGTGATTTTAATATAATATTGTAATAAAAGAACCTTAAGGTCAGTTCTTTAACCTTGATCTGTGGTCAATTGTAGTTTGGGTATTTATACCCTTTGAGACCATACATGCATAATGGTCGAGCTGTTGTAATACCACTATGTGGTTGTGATGTAATACGGGTGGGGCCTGTTTCAATTCCATATAACCAATTTAACAAAAAAAAAAGCAATGATGAATAGAAGAGAGAACCAATAATCAAGGTAGTAGAGAGAGAGAATAGAACAATAGTGGATCCAGTTACCAGCCCTAGTTTATGGTGGGATCTAACGTAGAAATAGATTCGTCGCAATCATTAACCGTCCCAAAGGGCCAACACTGGATCTAATGATGCTTCCAAGAGAATGGCCAGGACTAAGGAGCTTTGGTTGGATAATATTGGGATTACATAGAGTTTGACCTGTCAAGAGTCTCATAGCATCCATGGAGACTCATTACTGCTTTCAACTTGCTTGAAACCTACCAAATCTGCCCATGACAGTGCTCTTTCTTTATCTAGCAGTCCAAGTCTTCAAGGCAAGCTGAAGCATTTTTCTGAAATCACAAATCCTCAAGTTCTTCATATTGAGTATTTAAGGGTTTTGGTATGTGAGTAACCTTTTTTTTATGCCTTTAATGTTGAAACTGGTTCCTGGTAGTATGATAATAAAGCGCAAGTGATGCCCATCTCAGAGAGGTTTGGTGTTTGGCCGTATGAAAATCTTTACTTCAAGGATTTGGTTGAAATCTTGCTATACCTATCTTCCTTTCGAGATTCGATAATGTTGTATTTTGTCAACAATGTAGTGCACAAATATCTGTACATATATCCATATTCTTATTCTCTACATTGCTTTTGTATATGGATGCAGGGAAGGAAGTATGTTATGGTATATCCCGTTGAGTTGTCTCTTTAAATATTGTAAGTTAATTTTGTTTGATTTCTTTAACTATCCTTTGGGTTAGGGCATTCTTCCTCTTGACTTGCTATGTCTTTTGTATATCACAAGTGTCTAGGTGATTTTAAAATTCATTGTGCAATATTTCTCCTTTGAGCAATTTTACTCCAAAGATGCACAACTTATTACATCTAGGTAAGTGGACTTGTTAATTTAGAGGCCTTTGATTGACAATAGTAATTAGAACAGAGAAATCATAAATATTAGTTTAGATAATTCTTGTATAGCCTGTTTTGGAATATCAAATTGTTAGCATGAAGTGGTATCTTTTTTTAGATTTTTTTGATAGGCATTGGTGTTATATACATACATAAAATTGGTTATATGGGATTGAAACAGACCACACCCGTTTTACATCCTCACCATGTTACCATGGTATTACAATGTATCCCATAGTGGTATTATATCGCCTAACAAGATTTGAACTTGGGTCTTCCTATTAGGAGCCTACTTTTTTAATCACTTGAGCTAATGCCATTTGATTATATTAAGGTTCACCCATGGGTTAGAACCTTGGTTTAAGGTTGTGATATTCTTCACTCCCAACTGGTTGCTCCAAAATCTGATGGGCTATTGTTAAGGTTCACCCATGGGATTGAAATCTTGGTTTATTGTGTGAAACTACTTACTCCCTACCAATTGTTCCAAACCTCTTGGGCTAAATGTTAAGGATCATCCATGGGATTGGAACCCTGGTTAACGGTGTGAAACTCTTTGTTTCCCATTGCTTGACCCAAACCCCATAGGCAAATGTTAAGGTTCACCTATGGGATTGGAACCTTTGTTTAGAGTGTGAAACTCGTTGCTTCCCACCACTTTGTCCCAAACCCCTTGGGGTTTTAAAAATTTAAAGTTCACCCATGGGATTTGAACCCTAGTTTATGGTGTGAAACTCCTTGCCCCCCACCACTTGCCATAAACCCTGTGGGCTTCAAATGTTACAGTTCACCCATGAGATTGAAACTTTGGTTTATGATGTGAAAACCATCAGTCCTCATCAATTGCCCCAAATCTCATGGGCAAATTTTAAGGTTCACCCATGAGATTGGGACCTTGGCTTGCGGTGTGAAGATTCTTGTTTCCCATCGCTTGCTATAAACTCATCGGTCATTGGAGTTTGATATTACTTATGTACTGTTATTTTAATAATTACTGATGTGTAGGCTAGTAGTTTATAAAAGGAATAGAGGAATAAAATAGCATGAATGTGACAACCCATAGAGAGAAGTAAAGAACATTTAATAAGTTCTTGCTCTTCTTTTTTAAAAGGACGAATATTCTAAAAGGTCTTAAAATATAATTTCATATTCTTGAAATTACAGATGTCCTTACACTCATGATTTCTCTTAGAACATAAGAAGCATGCCATTCTTGCTTTTCATTCTCTAGTTTCTTTCCTTCTTTCTAGTGATTGCATTTATAATTTATGAATTGTGGCTATGGTTGTGTAAGATTCTTGCTTCATGTTACTCTTTTAATTTGACTATCAAGTTGATTGGACCCCTTATCCAGTCTAAAAAAAATTGAAGGATAGCTGTTTTTTGCCAGCTTATTTGAATATATATTTTTTATTACTTCAAAGGTATAAATAATATGTTAAGTTATTGAGTAAAAATTTTAAAAGTGTTTTATGTCATACTATATTTCTTCATCCTTGACCTTTCTAGCATATTCTATGACTATTCAATGTTAATTCCAATTTTTATGTTTCTGTCTTGTACAGTTTACGGATATTCTTGTTTGCTTCCATTATTGGCATTTTTGTCCTGCTTCCAATAAATTATACTGGAAAAGAGCTTGATTCTGCTGACATTTCAAACGAATCATTGGACTTGTTAACTATATCAAATATAGAAAGCGGCTCCAAAAGGTATGTCATGGAAGATTTTTATTTACCTATAGTTTTTGCTTGTAAATTGGTTATTTTAGGTAAGATGCATCTTGCTTATGGGATTCAAAGTTTGAGTTTACATTGGATTGTTAGAGTTATGTTCACATAGCATGACTATACATAACATTGCTTTTTATCATGTTAACAAAATTCAAAGGAAATGATACTTCAGTTCAAATTCTACAATGTTTTCTCCTGGTATTATCATTTTGCTTATATAGTCTATACAAGATCAGAAGATTATATTCAAATGCTTGTTTAAATAGCATCATGCTTATAGATTAATGCTTCTTGGCTTTTAATGGGATTTTTGAGGATGGAATTCTTTGAGCTTGTTTGGTTGCTTGCTGTAGCCTTGTCTTACCCTGTATAGTTTGAATGGGCCTTTTAATTTGTATATTTATAAAAATCCAAATGAGTTCCAATGGCTAGAAAGAGATATTTTCAATCTTTTTTTTGTAGACTTGATAAATGTATCGCTCACAATAATGTTAGGTGCACCACATTTTCACAAATATATAGGTGGTTCTAGTCGTTAGAATATTTTAATCTTTCATGACTTATCTTACAAATCTAGATATCTTAGTTTGTCTAATTGATATAACTAGAATGTATTGTTCATTCTTCCATTAAGGTCTAGGAAAAGATGATAGATATTCTATAAATATACTTTACGATTTACTTCATTAAATTGGGAGTGTGATTTGAGCAAGTAGGGGCTGCTCAAAGTCCTCATGGATCGAGGTGCCAGATGATGCCAACTCACAGGCTTTGGCCATAGTTGTGGCTTTTTAGTCAATGGGCTAACGCCATGACCACCTATGGCACCATGCCTATTCATGGTGCCAACTCCACTTGTGCACCAACATCAGCTTTGACATTAACTCTTCTATGGTGTCTTGCAAGCATTGGTGCCAAAACTAACATGTAGGAGTACAACAAATATTAGTGCCTTGTATCAACTATAGATGCTGGGATTGTGCTCATCTGCTCTCCCTAACATTGAGTGTTAGAGACAATGCTTTATCTATTAGTTGCCTATGTCACTTGTCTCAAAGTTCATTAGGGACATATTAGAAGAACAAAGTGGTGCTTTGTTGGGTTACGACAATGGTCTAATATTCATCTAGATCTAGCCTCGATCTCCATTATCCCAGATATCCAGGTGTTCCTCATGGGTGCACTAGAAGAACAAACCTTGGTTTATTTGGCATGTTGGTCACACAGGCCTCAACTCTACCCTATGCCAACCTCTTGCATAAAAGGCCTTTTAGCACATTGGTGTCAGTGCCTTGGGATTGAAAAGTAAGAGTGATGGGATCCATCGCTTCTTAAGGAAGGGAAAATGATCTAAGTGGGGGGGATGGGGGGAATGATTTCTTACCATCCTTTGGCATTGGAGCCAATAGTGCCATCCTTCAACGTTGGCGCCAACATCAACTACCAACATCAACGCCACCCTTTAGCGTTGGCGCCAACACCAACAATAAGCATGGACGCCATCATCATGCGTCAGCGCCAACACTTGCATTAGTGCCAAATTTCACCATAGGCACCGACCCCAGTGCCATGTTTTAGTATTTGGTGCGAACATTAGATTTCATTGGGTCCACTTCTTATAGCCATAACTTCTTTATTGGTAATCTGATATGCACGTATGGCCACTTTTTGGACATTGAAGGATGTGCTCTAACTAAGTCTGTTGCTCGAGATGTTTTCGTGATGAAAAATACTCTGAAAACATTCAAATTTGCAATTTAAGTTTTTGACTTGTTTTTGGTGCCAAATTGTCATCTATCAACCGTTGCAAAAATGACACTAAACTTTTTGCAACTCTTCCATTGTTGCCACATTGATCTGGGAGGTTGGTGGATAATGCTAGAATCTTGTGACCATTGGCTATAGTTAGTGGACGAACCGTTTTGCAATCTTGCAATTGTAACCTGTAGTTGGGAGATGAACCGTTCTATCTTCCAATAGTGCCCCTTCCTATTCCATTACATCCTATTGCATAAAGGATTGTTCTAGACATAACATGGTAGAAATGAAGAAGGAAAAAATAGGAAAAGCAGGGACCAAACAATCAACACCGGTTCACATCTCATTGGTGAGACCAGTGGTTGCACCCCCATGCCAAAGTCATGATTGACATTGATACATATCTACACAGTGATTTGAATTGTGACATCACATTCCTTCTCATGAATACATCCATTGTCTTTCACATATCTACGCAAAGATTTGACTTGTGTTTGCTTGCTCCCCTTCCCAGGAATTTGGCTTATTCCTCAAGGCATCACTTTCTACCTCCTCCATAGAGATTTATTGTAACATTCTTTTGTAATATAAGAGTTATTACTGTCATGGATATCTGCTTATTTTCATTTTTGAATGTATGCATTCTATCATGTTTGTATTAATGCTTTCTGCCATGGTGCCTTTGTAGTTTAGTACTAGTGCTAACACATCGGGCAGAAGCGCCATTAGTCTCATCGATTTGTAGCCTCATCCGAACACCCAACCTGAGTACTCCCTTGTTCAATGCCTACCAATCAACCCTGGCGTTAACACCTTAAGTGCACAACAATCAACTTTCACTTGGTGCGACAACCTTTGTGACAAAATCAAGTCTTTGTTCATAGTGCATTTGTGCCCTCTCTTTCTTCATAGGGTAGTCTTGTCATTAGCGCCCAAGTTTGTAGCATTACTCTATGATATAACTCATTTGACGCCCAAGTCGTCTTACATGCCAACACATCTTGGGCGCCATGGTGCGGATCAATTGGTATTAGATAAGTCAACACCAAAGTTTTCATCTTCATTCGTCATTGGAAAGACACAAAAATTGGAAGAACAAAACCAGTGACTACAAGAGGAGCTTGAGTTTTTTAAGAGCCAAAACTAGAAGCAACAAGATGACATCAGAGCAAAGGAAGATAGCCTTTCTTTTGTTATGTATATGGTAGATTTAGAGATGAAGTTCACACATATGGGAGGCCCAATTGTTGAATAAGACCGAGGAGCAATACAAATAGACTGTTGAGAGGCTTCAACAAAAATCGAAGGACAAAGAAGCCATCTATGATGCCATCCAACAAAAGTTGTAGGCATAACAACCGCAGAGTTGAGCAACTATGTACAAGACGAGTTTGACAAGTTCCAAGCTAAGCATCCACTTGTTCAGGAATCTCGTGTACAGATAGATGCCTGTTTTGTGAGTTCCACCCCTTCTCAACAAGTTATTTGTTCATTAGGTTCATTTGGTTGCTTTGAGAACCATACCAAGGGCATTTGTTCAAAGCTTTTGAAAAGATCGATTATATTGGCCAAAGATTGGGAAAGCATGGTCAAGGCTTGAGACGCCCTCTCAAAGTTGAATAACTGCCTAAGAATATAGGGATTGGGTACATATGCAATCACCATAGATGATAGGATTATGAATCCATCAGAGGCTTTGATTTCCACCTTTGTGAGATTTGCAGTAGGCGCAACCACAACTGCTCAACCTATTGGTTCATCAACAAGTTGTTATAGATGTAATGTGAGTGGGACCCTTCTCTTAGTTGGAAGAAGTTCACTTCAGCCGTTTGAAACACCCACACTTGCTAGGAGTCCAAGGTTTCATCCTTGTGTCCCACTCCTCCATAGGGGTCATCATCGTATTCCTTGGGAGCGCACAAGTCTTGTATCTATGATCAGTGATCCTTTTCACACCCCTAGGGTGCCATGGAGCAAAGTTGCTTCGTCTCTATACATCCGCTTTGTTTTCTACTTTGTTACTTTGTATTTTGCAAATTGCCTTTGTGAATGCCAACCTTTGTTTTTATTGCCACCTCTACCAAGTACGAGCCATTCAGGATGTGTCAACAGTGGATGCCGTTCACGCACACTTGATGTGCCAGATTGAAGGTTTGTTTCCATATTGAACTTAGGAGGGATCATTGCTTCTCAAGGAGGGACAAATGATCCAAGCAAAGCAGGGGTTGCACAAAGTCCCCATAGATTGAGGCGCCAGAAGGATACCGACTCATAGGCTTTCGCACCCATCATGGATTTTCAGTCAATGGACTAATGCCATGACCACTTATGGTACCATGTCTGTTCATGGCTTCAACTCCACTTGCGGCGTTAACATTAACTTTGTTGTTTTGTCTTCTATGGCATCATGCAAGCATTGGCACAACACCAGCATGTAGGAGTTATCAGATGTCAGTGCCCTATATCGCCAACAAGCATTGGGATTGTGCTCACTAGCTTCAAGCGTCAAAGACAAAGCTTTAACTTTTACTTGTCTCTGTTGCCTATCTACCCTCGATGTCTTGCAATTCTTTAAGGAAATATTGGAAGAACAAAGTGGTGCTCTGGTGGGTCAGGACAATGGTCTAATGCTCATTTAGATCTGGCATTAATCTCCATTATTCCAAACATCCATGTGTATTCTTTGGAGGCATCTATCACCATCCCTAGCCATTGGCGCTAGCATCGACTGATAGCATTAGTGCCATCCTTCAGTGTTGGTGCTAGCACCAATTACCAGTGTTAGTGCCATCCTTCAGTGTTGGTGCTAGCACCAATTGCCAACGTTGATGTCATCATCATGCGTTTGCATAGCACTTGCGTCAACGCCAGCCTTCAGCATTGGTTCTAACACCAGCGCCATCTTTCAGCATTGGCACCAACACCAACACCAACACCAACACCAACACCAACACCAACACCATCTTTCAACATTGTCGCCAAAACTAGATATCATTGGGTCCACTTCTAACGGCCATAGGTTTCTCACCGATGATTTGATTCACACATATGATCACTAGTTGGAAACTGTAACTAGCTCGAGTGCTCCAAATGTTTTTGGATGAAGAACACACTGAAAACCTTCAAATTTGCAATTTGAATCTTTGACCTATTTTTGGCGCCAAATTGCCATCGATCAACAATTGTAGAGTGGTGCCAAACTTTCTGTAACTGTTATGTTGCCACCACCTTGATTTGGGAGGTTGATGGATAATCTCAAATTCTTGTAACCATCGACTATAGTTGTAAGATGAACAATTTTCGCAACATTGCAACCGTCACCTGTAGTTGGAAGATTAACATCTTCCAACACTATCCCTTCCTATTCCATTACATACGATTGCATTGAAGGATTGTTTTGGACCAAGGTTACCAGGTGTGGGGGTGCCGGTGCGGCTGGAATTGCGGGTGCGGGCCCTTTCAAGAATAGGGTTCACCCGGTGTGGGTGCGGCTAATTTTTAATATATATATATATATTTATCAAAAAAATTAAAAAATAGTTAAAGCATTATATTTGTTATTAATTTAATTATTTATTATTATATTAGTTATTTAGTGAATTATAATTTTATTTATTATTTATTATTATTATATTAGTTATCCTAGGAACTCTAAGGAATGAGTCGTATCCATAGTGCCTACGGGGTCAGGGAACGTTAATACATGTCCAGGCATCTCCTCCAGCATATCAAGCTCTGACTGTGTGAGTTTTGCGCTGAAACCGTGCAGGACATTATTGTAGGTGTAAAGATGTGAATCCTCGATCGCTTTGATTTGCCGGCCCCGTGCTCCTTTGACAGAATAAAGCAACGATTTATACCAATCTTCGTGAGTTGCGAAAACATTAGGCATTGCGGATTTATCCATATGGACAATATACGTTGATGCATGTTCCACATCTTCTACTCCAGTCTCGACCCTGCATACATGACAGCGAATAAAAAGAGTAACAGCCCAAGAACGAGACTCCTTGCATCCATCTCTATATTCATCTATACTCTTAGTACCGTGATCCTCCGGGGCCAATTGATGAGATCAAATACAAGTCGTCTTCCATGTTGCGAAGATAGCCTGTGGTTCATGATTGCTATGTATTAAACCAGTTGATTTGGAATGTTCGGGATAAGGGAAAGTACAATTACCATCGTAGAAATAGTTACCACGTTTTTTTTCCTATGTTAATGCCCAAACTGGGCTGGGTTCGGTTGGGTGAACCTTGACTGACCACAGGGTTCGGCTTCGCCGAACCTTGATTGATAGGGTTCGGTCAAAGCTGAACCCTGTTAGACAGGGTTCGGATGGTGTTTGGCCCAGCCATACCCGATCGTGAACCCACGAACCCGATGCGGTTGCGGGTGCGGGTTCGTGCACCTAGCCAACTGGGTGCAAGAACCTGGTTACACTGTTTTGGACACAACACATGGTAGAAAATAAGAAAGTAGAAACAGGAGAACTAGGGAACGAATAACCAATAGTGGTAAACATCTCACTAGTGAGACCTGTGGTTGTACTAGCATGCCAAATACACGACTGAAGCCAATACATCTTTACATGGGGATCTAACGTATGACATCACATTTCTACACAGAAATTTGACCTATGTTTTTTTTTGCTCCGCTTCCCAGGGATTTGGCTTATGCCTCAAGGCATCACTTTTTATCCCCTTCGCAGAGATTCATTGTAACATTCTCTTGTAATATATTTGTGCTACTTTCATGGATATTTGCTTGTGTTCAATTTGTATTGTGTTTAATGCTTTTTGCCATGGTGCCTTTGTTTGCACTTTAGTACCAGTCTGTGCCATAAGTCTCATCCATTTGCAGCCTCATCTTGACGCCCAACCTGCATAGTCCCTCATTACACACCTTCCAGTCAGCCCTGACAAACACTTTAAGTGCACAACAATCAACCATCTCTTGGTGCTACAGCCTTTATGACAGTCAAGTTGTTGCTCATAGTGCATTTTTGTCCTCCCTTTCTTCATAGAGTAGTCTTGTCATTAGCTCCAAAATCCATAGCACCACTTTGTGTTGTGACTCACTGGATGCCACTAGTTGGTTATGTGAGTTGTCCTCCATGCCAACACCTTTTGGGCCCCATGGTGTGGAACAGAGTGGCATCATACAATGTTAGATGCTTGGTTTTTGCTATGATTCAGATTTGTCTATGCTACTTGCAGAAAATTTCTCATGTCATTCATATGAGAGTTTGTATTGAAATTATATGAAACTTAGTGTCTGTGTTTAAATTTTACAAGTTTTGTTTTACTATGGCATTACCTTGTTGCTTGAATGGTCTCTATAGCTTAAGAGGAGTTTTTTTCTGCTTTTTTTTTTTGATGGGTAAAGTAAAAATTGTAGTAACATAATGGTAAAATTATACAAGTTAGACACGTTAAAAAACGTAAGTCTGGGGTCCTATCCCAATGTACGAAAAATACATCTAATTAGTTGGCCCGCTACCAAAATCCATTGGCTTTTCTACTATTGTAAACCTTAACAACCAAAATGGAGGCTTCAATCGATAAGGTGTAAGCTTATCTCCCTAAGACTATCTCCACTCAGTTGCTTCTATAATTGGAATCTTATTTGTAGGCAAATGCTTTTTTTTATTTTATTTTTTTGGCTGAAACCTTTTTGCATCAAATTCTTTAGCGTTGTTTGGTTATTTTGTGGGACTTGCTTTACTCAAATGGTGGTTAGCATCCTTCCATTGGCCTGCATTTGCAGAAGTAATCTAACATATGGCGCAATATTTGTACTCCTGGGGGAACTTTGGTTTTCATTTGTCCCTCATTCGTTGCTTAGGGTTTTTGCTCACTTCTCTGCTTACTTCTTTCGGATTGTGTGATGTTGGAACATACCCGTCCATATTATACCATACACACCTTAACAGGTAGTGTCTCGAGTTTCCTAGAAATTGGATGTTTATTTGGAGCCTACATTCACCTGGTTAAATTGACTCTACCTCCTCTTGTTCAAGCTCTTATTAGGTGGTCGACAATTGGTCTTACTCTGTTTCTTCCTTTACCATTTTCAACCTTTTCGATTCCGCTAGTTGCAATGCCCCTTACTTTGTTTGACTGCTTTCGCTAACCTCAAAATCTGTTAATTCCTTGAACAAGTCGTTATACTAATTCGAAACCTCCAGTAGTTTGACAAAACTCCTTGTCTTTGTCTCGTATTTCAGGAAATTCACTTGCACACATATTTTGTCTGCACCATCACTTGCCTTCTTATCTAGGCACAAACATCCTAGTTGAAATATTTCAGCTACCCATTTGCCAATGATGAAGCCCATTGTTGGAGTGCCCCTTGTCTTTTGTGCATTCCCATTCCAGGACACATCTTCATTTGGTTCCAAGTTGGTTTGACCTCCCTTCTCTTAAGAAGATGAAAGTTTTGACTTGTCCGTGGACACAATGTTCTCTTTGACCAACTAGTCTCACAAGTTTATGGTGAACTTACAATGCCCTTTCTTGAATGTCAATCGGTTTGTAGTCCAGTCATGGCCAATTTTTTCCGTCCTAACCAACCTAGTTCAAGCAAAGCATCATAGGTGACTTTTTAATGGGTCATGACTATGAAATCCAAAATAAAGGTTTGATCTGCAATGGGCACTTTCTATCTTGTTGGGATGCCCTTAATTTTTGTAACAAATGTTAAAACATCTTCAAGAAAACAATAATTTTCACAACATTCACCAGAATATTTGCAACAAAACAAATTCATATAATTTACAACAACAAATCTAGTAAAATATCATAGATCAAAATTCAAATCTTAGAAATAGTCCAAGCCACTTACAGAGAGCAGTGTCTCTTGGCCACTTAGAGAGGGCAAAGTGTCTTATGTACACTAGAGGCGATAGAAGTTAGAAGATCTCTTCCTATTTATAGTCTACCAAAGTAACCAACCCTAACCCCAATGCTCGAGGGCCAACTAATCCTAACCTAAGGGCCTAAGCCAATCAAATAAAGACAGTTGACATGGCTACATGAGGGCCATTACCTGACCTCCCTCCATAAAAGCTTTGTCCTCAAAACTGGAAACTTTTGGAGAATGGTAGTTGGTTCCCACGTTGCGTCGGAAGATTGTGCCACTTTATGAGTAGCTCTTACACTTGACACAACCATAGATTACGTACCCACGACGACAACATGGCTTCTAGCTTTAGTTCAACATGACCTTCTTCATCCAACTTTGGAAGCTCCATGTGGGACTACACTTTCTGAGCAAGTACTTTCTTAAGACAAGAAACATGAAAAATAGTGTTGATTTTGATGTAGTTGGGAGCTCCAATTGGTATGCCACATCCCCAATCTTGCAAACCACCTTGTAAGGACCATAGAATTTGGGTGCAAGCTTTTGGCTGCACTTAGTCTTGAGAGAAAGTTGCTTCACAAAAGACCATATCAACAACTTCAAAGTGTTGTTCTAAGCAGTGTAAATCATGTTGTTGCTTCATATGATTTTGAGCCTGTCAAAGATTGTCGTAGAGGAGTTGGAGAGAAAGTTGCTTCATAAAAGACCATATCAACAACTTCAAAGTGTCGTTCTAAGCAGTGTAAATCATATTGTTGCTTCATATGATTTTGAGCCTGTCAAAGATTGTCCTAGAGGAGTTGGAGAACAAACTGCTTCTGGTGGAAGAAAGTATCTACTTGAGCAACATGATAGGACGTTGGAGTATAGTCAATCAAGGATAGGGATTTTGGCCAAATAAATCCTCAAATGGAGAAATCTGAGTGTAAAGATGATAAGTGTTGTATCAACACTCTCCTAATGAAACCCATTTAACACATTGATATTGCTCATCTTGGGCAAAGCATCTCAAATATGTGCCTAGGCACTTGTTTACAATTTTTGTTTGTCCATTAGTTTGAGGATGGTAGGAAGAGCACTCGTTAAGCTGTGTATCGCTAAGAGTGAACAACTCTTTCTAAATGTTGCTTGTGAAAGTAAAGTCACGATCACATACATAGACTTGTGCATACCATGCAACTTGAAAACAGAGTTGAGGAATACCTTGCCCACATAGCTAGCAATAAAGGGGTGTTGTAAAACATAGAAGTGGGCATACTTGGAGAGGTGATCCACAACCGCAAAGATCATTGTTTTTCCCTCTGATTTAGGAGGGCCTTCAATGAAGTCCATAGCGATGTGCTCACACTGATGACTCAGGAATGGGGAGGGGCTGCAAAAAATCTTGGAGGCTTAAACTTTTTCATCTTTATTCCTCTGGCACAGTTCACAAAAAAACAAACTGTCAGATATCAACTTTTATACCTTTCCAAGAAAAAGATTGCTTTACCTTCTAATAAGTTTTGACAAACCCATAATGTAATTCCTGAAGGATGTTGTTCCTGACCTGGGAGGACTGAATTAGATAAATATGATCCTTCTTCCATAGAATCTCATCAAACCAAGAGAAAACTAGATTGTTTGAGGTGCCTGCCTCAAGATCATGAAACAGGTGAGAAGTAAAAGGATCAGAATGCTATTGCTCACCAAGCTGAATGATCCAGAGAGGAAGAGGGCTGGATATAACATGAACAACCGTTGAATCTTCATAGTTGCAAGAAAGAGCATCCACTACAACAATTTCCTTTCCTCTTTTATACTTAATCTCAAAATCATGACCCAATAGTTTGGTCAATCATATGTTCTACTTCGGGCAAGATAGAAATTTTACCAAAAAATACTTGATATTGCAACGATCAATTTTGATAATGAAATGCCAACGCAACAAATAAGGTTTCCATTTTTCCATGACATGTAGGATGGCAAACATTTTTTTCTCATAAGTAGACTTACCCAGGTTCTTGTCGGAGAGTTGTTTGCTTTTATAAGCTATGGCGTGACCACCTTGCATGAAGACAACACCTATACCAGTTCTAGAAGCATCACATTCAATGATGAAGGGTTTGCTAAAGTCAGGTGTATCTAAAACAGGAGTGGCACACATAGCCTCTTTTAAGGCAAAAAAGGATTTGTTAGCCTCTTTGGTTCAAAGAAAAACATCCTTTTTGGTGAGAGCCATCAAATGAGTTACAAATTTTCCATAATTTCTGATGAATTTCCTATAATACCCAGCGAGACCTAAAAACCCTTAAGACTCTTGAGAGATTTAGGTATTGGCCAATCTTGCATTGCCTTGATCTTGTTAGGATCCACCTTGACACCGTCACGAGACACAATGTGACCCAAATATTTGACTTTAGAAACCCCAAAAGAAAACTTAGACCTCTTGACATATAAGTGTTCTTGCTTCAGAAGTTGGAGCACCTGTTCCAGATGGTGCAAATGGGCTTCACAAGATTTATTGGAGACCGACATGTCATCAAGAAAGACCAACACAATTTTTTGTGAGAGAGGTCGAAAGACAATTTCATTAAACTTTGAAAGGTCGATGGGGCATTTGTAAGATCAAAAGGCATGACCAAAAACTCATAATGATCCTTATAAGTACGAATAGCAATATTAGGAATATCCTCTTCTCAAAACTTAGTTTGATGAAATGTAGAGCACATGTCTAGCCTAGTAAGAAACTGAGCACCATGCAATTTATCTAACAAATCATCAATTACAAGAATAGGAAACTTCACTTTGATTTTAATCTTATTAAGTGGTCGGAAATTTGGACACATCCGCGAACAGTCGTCCTTGCACTTCACCATGAGGACTAGTGAAGAATGGGGACTGGTACTAGGTCGAATAATTCCTTGCTACAATAATCGTAAACCAACTTCTCATTTTCTGTTTTTGGAGGTTGAGGATAGCGATAAGGGCAGACATTTGGTGGTTGAACTTTCGGAATTGAATGTATAGCATAATAATGTGGACGCTTAAGGGGAAGGCTTTTGGGTTCCTCAAAGACCTTAGCATATTTGACAACGAGTGACTGCATGTCAAAAGGAAGAACAAGAGATGTTTGCTCAATGGTCTAGATTTCCATGCAACAAATTTGTGCGAATATACCATTGGTGCCCTTCTTAGTCTTTTCCTTCTAGTGAGAACTGATTACCTTGGATGGTGGGGGTTGCAACCCCTAGAGGTGGATGCCCCTTTTGATATCTGTTCATGTACATATAACTACCATAGATTCAGCATAAGCTCCCCTGATTGGGACAACCAATGAGCCTCGAAGATGACATCTACGTTGCCCAAATCCATCACATAAAGGCTGGCGGTCCAAGAATAGTTACCTATATTTAGTGTGACATTAGGATGTCAGCACCCACATGTAACATTACCACCATTGGCAATCATAACATTAAATTTTTCAAAATGGTTGACATACAACCCTAGGGTTTGGTCGTATCGTGATTGATAGAATTTTGAGTGCTATCAGAATCAATGAAAATAGTGACCTGCTGATTTTTAATAAAATGGTATGATGGGCTTGCACATCCATTGGGGCAAATATTGAGAGGACCACCTAATTTGTACCCTGTTCAATCTTTGTATGTTCAATTGGTTCTACTTGATATGGGGATGCATGTACATCGTCTTCATAATTATTTTCCTCAGCTTCCTTGTGGAAGTGTCTCTTCTCTTCACATGCTCGATCTTGTGGATGTCGAGATTGACATAGGAAACAAAACAATCCTTGAAGAGCGATCATCGTTGCGGTTGGTGAAGTAAGTCCTACAAGGATTGAAGTCCTACCGTTGCAAAAATCAAGATACCCTAAGCTTATTCTCTACTTCCTTAGCTAATTGTTTCACATTGGGGAGGGTGTGTTGATCATGAATATCAACGTCACACTTGATTTCTTCCTTTTGCCAATATCTAAATACTGAAATGACCATTGAGGGATCCAAGTGATACGTATCGGTGAGATGACTCAAGAATTCAATATATTACTCGTCAACAACCCCTGTCTGCTTAGCTAATTGTTTCACATTGGGGAGGGTGTGTTGATCATGAATATCAACGTCACACTTGATTTCTTCCTTTTGCCAATATCTAAATACTGAAATGACCATTGAGGGATCCAAGTGATACGTATAGGTGAGATGACTCAAGAATTCAATATATTACTCGTCAACAACCCCTGTCTGCTTAGTTTATGGTAACCTAAACACATAAGAGGAAGAGGTTCGCTTATTGAACTTCATCAAGAATATCTTCTTAAATTCTGGCCAAGAGGGAGGAAAGTCTTGACGCTCAATTCCCACAAAAGCCATTGATAAGCATGGGTACCAAGCTGGGAGGCATGAGTGTGACCTTGCTTGGTTCAGGCACTTTATGTAAATGTAGGAAGCATTCCATTCTAGAAATTTTTCCTCTAGGGTTCTCTCCATAAAAAGGTGACATTAATCCTAGGGATTGGAACGTTACGAGGTCATTCTAGGAGATAAGGCGCACCACTAGCTGAAGTATCCAAATCAAAAGCAAAACTCCATTCATTAGCAACATTCCTTGTATGACCACCTAGCAAGAGATGTGTATGTACCTTAGTGAAGTAGGAGTTCATCGGATCCTGCTCAAAAGCAATCTGCTGAAAGTCCCCTTCAAGTTCATGTTCAATTTTAGGGATCTTGGGACCCTTCTATCGTCCTTGATCTTGCACAAAAGTACCTTGTTGGAAGATCTTGTCAAGAGCTTGCTTGTTTTTAGGGATCTCGGACTCCATCTACCCTCCATTGATTATAGAAATAATCCTACTCAGCTCACTTCGTACTCGTGCAAGCTCCACATTCACCGATTGTACGCTACCATTTACAATTGTAATCATGTCATCCAATCTGGATTATATTTGACTAATATAGTGGAGAACATTTTAATCCATGTCTAGAGGGGGATTATTCCTCGTAGGAGGGGTGGTGGAGGAACTTATGGTGGCAATGGCTAAACGAGTGTGAGGATTGAAATTATTGATGCCCTTTGGGACATTGTGATGCTTGGATGACACTTCTTGCAACTCATACAATTATCATAAGTAAACTCTATTTGTGTTAGGTGCATTGATCCATTCCCAGCCTTTGGAAGTCCAATAATTGAACATGTACAACTAGCCGAATGGCAATGCCTAAAAGTTGGGTCAAAACTGCACAAAAAAGGGGCTACTATCTTGTTTTAATCAGCTCAGCAAAATTAGAGAGGTCTCTCGCAAGGGTCTATATCTCATTTTTTGTTTGGGTTAGTGTTGCAAATTGTTTTGCTTAAATAAAAATTAGAGAGGTCTCTCGCAAGATATTTGTACCGGAAGAATGATAGCAAAGAAAAAAGGACAGAAATTATCAAATCAGTTGATGCAATTGGCCAAACAGGTTCTACTTTTATTGTGTTAGTGGTTCTTTTGCCACTACAAAAAGCCAAAACTGTGGCTTTGGTACCACTTGTGACAAAACAACTTTTAGAAAGCAACAACATGGTCAACATTCACCTGAATATTCACAACAAAAACAGATTCACATAAATCAGAACAACAAATCCAGTAAAATATCATAGATCCAAATCCAAATCTTAGAACTAGTCCAAGCAACTCAAAGAGAGCAAAGTCTTTTGGCCACTTAGAGAGGGTGAAGTCTCTTATGCGCACTATAGGCTAAAGAAATTAGAAAAATGAATTGATGATTTGACTCCAACAAATCTCTTCTTATTTATTGTCTACCAAAGTAACCAACCGTAATCCTAATGCAAAGCAACCAATGCTAACCCTAATGCTCAAAGGCTGAGTAATCCTAACCTAAGGGCCTAGGCCAATCAAATAAAGATAGCTTACAGAGCTACATTGGGGCCATTACAATTTTGATGCCATATTGATCTACTCCAAGTAGTTGAAAATTGGGTGGCCACAACGTTGGTGCTCCAAAATCCCTCCAAGTCTTCTTCGGGAGCACATTCACACTTGAGTCACTATCCACAATGACATGTCAATATGGGTGGGGCCTAGTATTTCAATGTGCAATAGTGCTTGTTACTTCCCCTCGTCGATCATCAAAACCGTAGAGTTGATGAATTGGTTTGTGTTGTAGTCTTTGGAGGTACCTTCTGTTATTATTCCTCTTTACCTAGACCTTCCAACATTTCTCCAACAGTTGCATATAAGTTTGGGACACCTTCCAATAGGATTGCCACCTTCGCTGGTACACTTGCAACAACTGGCTTGCTAAGCTTTGTGATGTTGATGGTTCATCCGTCATTGTTCTTCTTCATTGGTCACCGTCTCTCTCGCTAGTCTACTTAGGCCTCTTGCCACCATTGCTTCTCTCTTGTAAGGTCAAGTTATTTGTTCTTCTTCTTTAGTTGTACCCAAATGACTACAAGGACATGCTTCGTCCCCATACTTGGTTCTTCGATGTCATTGAGATTGACATTCTAGCTAGTTCCCAGGTCTACACCACTTGCACATCATTTGGCCATTCGGTTTGGCAAGATTGGTGAAATTTTGTTCAAAATGACCCCAGTCTTGGCATTTGTGACAATGGATGATAGGCCTCCCCACCATATTGAATGAATGCAACTCTCAATATTCCGAGCACCCTGTTGCTTATTATCTCATCTCCCTTGATGGTTGTTTTTGTAACCACCTTGGTCGCATCTTCCAACTCTTCGAAGTGGTAGGTTTCTCTTCTGCTTCTTTCTGGAGTGCCATTTCTGATGCTTCTTGATTTTAACATTGAACAGACACTCTACAACTAAGTGACCATGTACATTGCAGATATTACAATAACTTTGTTTTAGGCAACTGGTGCTTGTATGTCCTTAAGTTTGACATTCTATGCCCCATATGTCACTTTTCTTCTTCTTTGTTTTGTCCTCTTTGACTTTGCACATCATCTGTATCATATATTTTCTAAGTTCTCTAATTGACGATCCCGTCCTTTTATCATCATTGTCATTATCAGAGTCAATCTGTCGGTTTCGACTATTCCACCCATCATTTTCATCTCACACTCCAAGTTGAGATCTTTGTCAATCGCCTCACGATATGATCTTGATGGAACTACCTTCATCTTATTCCAAAGCTTCGGAAGAAGACCATCCAAAAACCATCATTTCTTCAATCCGTTTGTTGTCTGAATTTCCATTTTACTGATCAACTCTTTCAAGAGACGGTTATAGGACTTGACATCCTCATCCTTCTTTTGTTTGGTGTTGTAGAGTTCCACAATGATTTTAGTATCATCATGTAAGAGGCAAAATTCTTTCTCAAAAGTTGATTTCAACTCATTTCATGTGGTGAACAAGTGTGTCAGCTGCAAATTCTTGTGCATAGTCGCACCCCTCAAAGTTGTTCGTAACAGTTCTATCCATGTCATCTCATCCGTCACACCATTCGCCTTCAAGATTTTGATGCAAGTCTTGATATGACGTATGAGATCCTCCTCCCTATTGCCATGAAATTTTGTCACTTTTGCTTGCCCGCAGTAGCAATCATGAGTATACTTTTGTTGGTTTTGGTTGACTTCCAAACGTCCTGCTTGTAGACACACTCCTCAGTGGTATTCTTTGTGACGGACTATTATTCCATACTCCTCAAGACTCTCTCTTTTGCACTTGTGCCTATATTGGGGTTTGTTGTTAATCGCCTACTTCAACATCTTCATGAATTTTGTTGTCTTCACGATCTTGTTAGCACTTCCTTCGTTGATGCAAGCTTCATGTACATGAGGTTTGTCTTCGTCAACGACTTCGTCGTTAATGCTTTTGTCGTTAACACCATCTTCGATGTCCCAACCATATTTATCTTCAATGCTCTCTCCATCTTCACAGCTCTCGTTATCTACACTCCCTCTGTCTCCATGATGTTCGATGTCTACATGAGCTTCTATTTCACGACCTTCTGTCACATGATCTCTTGGTGTGAGACCTTCATTGTCGACCTTATCTTCCTCACTAGTTAGCAACAACGTCTGCAACCATATCTCACTTCCCTCCTCTTGAGTGGGCTACATTCATTGATTTCTCCGGTGCTAAAACTCTTGTGGGGGCAAGACATGTTGAATTCTTCGATGCGAAGACACCTTTTGTCACCTAAAGAGTCTCCTCTTTGCTCGTTTTCCAGCATTTATGTCCAACACCAGGGATGATCTCCATAGAAGAATTGTCTTCTAAACTTCCTTCCGCATGCGAGAGGGGCTCTTGATGCTGTGCCTCTATGCACGCTTCATCATGTTCACCATTTTCACGTCTAATGTCTGCACATCATTCGTCTTCACGATATGCAATATGCTGGGTTCTACGCATTGGTTCTTCTTGTCGCTATGTTTGTCTTCCACGTCCATGTGCATGTGTTGATGCTTCATTCATTCACACTATTGCATTTGCTCTCATTATATATTCTCCCTCCTGATCTAGGGTCATTATGATAACAACGACAAATGTATTATAGATCATTTATTCCCAAACAATCAGAGCGACCATATCAAAAGAACATGCAAGAAGGAATGAACAGCAAATGTATGAACTACAGAACCATTTCACTATGTGCAATTGATGTACAGTACTCACAAGAGTATATTTCTTTGTGTCACAACATAGCAAAATGATCTCGTTTTCCCCAACAATATCAACGCCACAATGACTTCATGACAATGCAATGATATCAATGATACCATTCCATTGGTCTTAGATAAAATATATAAAAAAGGAGGGGGGAAGTTGGACGGTTACAACTCCCAACTGTCACACCTTCATATCTAACTACGTAATGAATTTAAAATTAATTACTCAAGACAATACCCAACACTTTGTCTTATTATGTTAGCGTGTTGTGCACATGTGATGATGACCTGTGATGTGAAATGAAATGAAATATTATTAATGTCCACGGTGGGCCAAAATAAGACCCAAGGGACTATAAGAAGTACAATAATGACTGCCAGCTAGCAGGCTAAAAAGCCCAACAAAGAAAAGAACTAAGAAAAATACAAGATCAAACCTGACAAACGGGCCAAAGAGAAAGGGAAAAGAAAGAAAAGGGAGAGCAGAGAAGTGCATGCCAAGAAAAACGAAGAGAGAGAAGGAGGGGGGAGGGAGCAGACGAGGAGGGGCAAGCTTCGAGAATCCCCCAAAAACTAATCTCTCCTAACAGTCGAGGCCAAAGTACCGGAGCTGAAGAAGTCCATGATATGTCTCTGCCCGTTGCTAGTTCGGAACCCTGACATGATATGTCATCTCTGCACGAAACATTTGAGAAACACTTGATCAAGGCTTATGTACAAACAAAATTAATTTTGTTAACTTATTTGGGTGGTGCTTGAGATGGGGTCATGTCCGTCTGCTGATGTGTTTGGTTGCCTATATTCGGGTCCAAAAACAGGTTTTCTGAGTCTCAGATGAATCTGAATTTTAACACTATGATCAAAGTCATCATCATCTGTTGGGAGTGAAGTCTTCCCTTTCTCCTCAATGACCAGTGAACAATATTAGACAAAATCATCCTGGAATGAATCCTTAGTATTGACAATCTATTGTGCATCATCGACATTGACATCTCAAAAAACTCTTAGATTCTGCTGTGTATGTAAAATATAGATCCATTTTTATTTTTAATTATTTTTTCTTTTGTTGTCTTGTTTTATAGTTTCATGTATTTTCAGGTTTTACTTGTTTTTCATTTTAAAGTTTGTACTAAAATGAAATGAAAATGGCCCCTAAACTGCCCCCCCCTTAATGTGTTTCTGAAAACCTTGGAGAGACTTCCCAGCAGTTTTAAGGGAAGCACATTTCTAGTTAACAATCCTTTGCATGTTCAAATATGCTGGGCCACTATGAAAGAACTATGACATTGCATGTCATTGCATCGTTGTCTAATGTTTCATACAGGTCCATGCTCTTACTATTTTTATCAACATCTTTTGAACAAGAAAATTGATGAATTGAACCAGGGGAAAAAAGGTGGTGAAATCAATTGTTTAGTCAGTGTACTATCTTATCTGTGGTTTCTAATGTATAAAACTTTGTAGAACATTAAAAGAATTAAATACTCAAGGCAACATTTTTGTCCTTTGTAATTCTATTTAAGTTTTTGGTATGCTGTGGCCATTGGTCATTATTTTTTATCTCCTACAAGTCTTCTGACTCACTGAAGATATGATTTTGTTCAACATAAAATGGTTATAGTCCCTATTCTCAGTTTAGTTTAATATTTGGAGCCGTTGGGTGCAGGCTGTGGGTGCACTTTTGTGCAGTTTATCTTATTTCAGGAGCTGCTTGCTGTCTTCTTTATTTAGTAAGTTTTCTTTGACAGTATGGCTATTCTTTTTCTAATTGTGTATGCAGTGTGTTGAAGCCAATGCCCTCCAACATAGTAGTGAAAAGTGATTAAATGTTTATTTTTAAATCAACTAATTGACTTCTTTTATGCATTGAGGAAATGGTTTCTTTGCTCAGAAAACTAAATTCTGATATCCGACAGTCGATTTACATTATGGGGTAATGAAATGCTATTGAAAAGGTCATACTGTGGGATTTTCAGAATATTGGGGGAAAAGTAATTTTGTCTAAAAAATGTTGAGGAATGTGAGAGGGTACACCCACCTGGAATGTTCATTGATGCATGACTACATGCCTTTTTAGATCTGAGGAACTCTTTGTCCATTGCCATAAAAGTCTGATGCCAAACATTATAGTACCAAAGAACATCTTGTAAGATTTGCATGATGGGTTAGAAGTAGAATTGAAATTGAACTAGTAGTTCTAATCATATAATTATTTGCAGGAATACAGAGATATTGCAGCAAAACGGTATTCTTATTTCCTTTCATCTCCTCCCCAACCACATCACTTTACTATTCTTGTTCGTGGCATACCCAAGTCTCATCAACAAATCATGAGTGAGACAGTGCAAGAATTTTTCACTCAGTTCCATCCTTCATCTAATCTTTCAGATCAAATAGTTTATCACATGGGCAAAGTGAAGGCACTCGTGGTGAGGATGTTTTCCAGTATGTGATTTTATGACAAATATTTAAATGGTAATACTTGGTCATTTTGGAAAATTGTTGTTCTCTTGTAAAACATGACTGGTTAGAAACATATTAGTAGTGCAAAACTGTGATAATCTTTGAAAGTCAACGTCAGCCATGAAGCAAAGATGTTGTATAGAAGGTTTTTGCATCTTCGCCTTCAAATATACATGTGTACAAAATGTTGATAGAAATATTTTCACCATCAGAGATGCAAGGAATTTTTTCATTCTTTTCCGAGTTAATATGATCAGCATATTAAATTGGTTTATTGATTTGTCTACTTCCGGTGTCAGGATGAAGCAAATGTGTTGTCTAGAAGGGTTTTGCATCTAAAATCAACTCCTCATCATCAAAGGAAGCTTCAGAGGGAAGGTTTTATAGGTCTTTCTGGTGTAAAAGTGGATCCAGTTGATCTTTATTCAAAGAAATTGGAGAATGTTGAAGAAAATGTCAGATTAGGGCAGTCAGAGTTTTACCGGAAAGAAAAGGTACATGGTTTTCTTCTTTGATCTATTTAAATATAGTCTATTTTTATTAACACTACCTATGGATGCAGTTTATGTTCTTGTACAAAAAATAAATTATAAAGTGATTAGGGGAAAGTGTTTAATTATAGATAAAAATGCCTAACAGCCAAAAAAAAAACTCTTAAATGTACATGGACGGAATAATGACACTCAACAAATATTGGACGATGTTGTATTTAATTTTCACACAGATAGCTGTGGTTGTTTGATTTGCAAACGACACCATTCTTAATGTAAACTTAGATACAAGCTTCACTGACCTTGTATAAATGTAGAAGTTTAAACATTAGACCAGGCTTACATGCATGCACAACGATCAACAAAACAGTTAAAATGAAAATTTATTAATAAGAAATATAGTACAAAATTGAGACAATGACAGTTTGCTACATCTGGTTATTTTTTGAGTCTCAAAATCTAGTGCCAGTGACTATAGAAGACGAATATTTGTTTTGTTAGATAAATTTTGAACAAAGGGTCTCTGGACAAAATAAATATGGGTTATTTTCCTTTGTTTTTTTTGTTTAAAACAATATTTCACACAGAAGATGATTAGTTTTAAAGGACATATGTTCTAAACCACAGTATATATTAAATAAATATTTTTAAAATGTAAAAAGGATCTTTAAAACATTTACATTGAAAAGATCTAAGAAATACAGATCTGTAAGGAAATGCCCAAACGAGGGCCAAGAGTTTAAGATCTATTGAATATATAAAACATATGCTCAAAGCATATACAATTTTATTGAAGACACAGACCAGGAAATCTTAACTGAGACAAGGTGCAGCTAGGCTCATTTATTAGCATAGGTCATTCGTATGTTTCTCTTGTCTGTACCTTTTGCACCAAGGCCATGTTCAAATACATCTAGTGTCTGGAAAAGGCCGGAAATAGCCCATCCAGAACCAGCAATACTTCACAGGGTGAAGCTGTCGTAGTCTGGAAAAAGTCTAAGGTTCCACAAGCCTGGGGGACGGGGGGATGCGTTTCGGGGATGGCTGGGGACGGTAGGCCGATTTTAGGGGATGACTGGTATAATACTATGAATTTTTTTAGAAATTTAGAATAATCTACAAATTCTACACACAACAAAAATGAAAAATACTAAAAACTTAAAAAGTATGCATGTTCTTAAAACATGTTTCAATCTGAAATGAACTCAGCTATTAGCCTATTACTCAGTGCAGCCATTTCAACAAATGTAACTTGAAGGTTCAGCCAAGGATATCAAGTGCAATCTCTAACAGTTAACCAAAATAGTTGCTATTGCTCAAGTAATGAATGCCACATTGTTCAACTTTTAACATTCAAACAATAACAATCATCATTTTTAAAGCCACCAATCTTCAAGCAAAGACCATTTTTTAATTTTATTTCAGTCAACAATGTTCAAACAAAGACAGTTCTCAGTTTTTACTTTTTGGCCATTAATGTTCAAGCAAGATAGTCATTGGTTTTCACTTTTCTTTGTTCAGGCAAGATAGTTATCTATTTTTTCAGCCATCAATGGTCAATCAAGACAGTCATTAGTTTACAGCCCTCAATATAAATTATAAAAGCAAGACAGCTTTACTGTTCAGTCTCTAGCAATTCTGCACTGCTGTCCAATACTAAAGTGATATTTAAACATTGACAACCACCATTGTTCAGTTCCCACCATGTAAGCAATGACGGTTACTCCTAACTGTTCAAATATGACACCCTTTTTTTTTTAAATTTAAGTTTGTATCATTTATTTTTTATTTTTTTTGGGGGATGGTTGGGCGTCCCCGGACGCTTAAGGGACGTCCCTGGACGCCCCCTAAAAAGGGACGTCCCGGGGACGGCTGCCCTGCCGTCTCCCAAAAGGGGGGCGGGGGGCAAACATCCCCCATGCTGTCCCCTGTCCCCGGGGATGCAGGGGACGGGGGGACGTGTCCCCATGGAACCCTGGGAAAAACCAGAAATAGCCCATCCGGAAGAACGCGCAATCTTTTGCAGGTTCAAGCTGTAGTAGTACCATAGAGGTTAAGGAAAAGACCAAGTCAACCCCAGTGGAGCTAAACTTTTCTGGATTTTAGCATGCCTTCCATCGCAGTTGGCAGAAGAGGAAACCAATCAAATAACAAAGTTGTCTAGACTTTCCAAAACTGACAACAGCGAGGATCTCCTAGAAAGGGGAGGTGACAGTCCATAGATCATAGAAAATAACTATCACGAGATCTGCTCAGAAAGTGAAGGAAATGCTGGATTCTGTGTATGGTTAGTCAGAGGAGAGTAGAATCCTCTGCAGCTCCAGTGAGAAAGTCAAAGTTGCTGTTTCTATTTGCAAATCAGCATAAAACAAAAATCCTGGTTTGGTAGCGACTGCCGTTGCTGCAAGAAGTGTATTGCAACTTTTTGCTTATATACATGATGTTGTGCTTGCCTCGTTTGCAAGTTCACTTTGGTGATTTAATGAGGACATCAACAACTTCGAGAAACCCATCCTAGTCTAAAGGAACGAAATTCAAGTACGAACTTAAGGAGGAAAGCAAAATTGAATTAGATATGAAGGAAATAACCAACACTAACATGGCAATGGGAGACTACAAAACACTGGCAAAGACATCATGAACGAGAAAAGATACAAAAAGTTGAAGGATTCAGGAATCGTTCGAAAACCAGTCTTTGAATAGATTTTTTTTTGCCTTGAATTGATCTTGTTGTGAGTGCAATGTGGGAATTAGGATGTTGGAGATATCCTCACTTAGAAGGAGAGGGGTTTGCAATTATTAGACCAAAAATCATCTCTTTCAATCTTCAAGCTTGGGGGATTTGAGTAGGATGCCATGATTGCCACAAAGGCGAGAGCAACACAACTCTGGGAAGGGAAACAAGATGAATTTCTTATGATCATTAGACATGATTGGCTCCTAAATCTCAAGAAGAGGAATTTGTAATCAATCTTGAAGGCTCCTAAAGCAGAGTTTGTAGAGTTGTTGATGCAATTGTATTGCATAACAGGATAGGTGGAGCAAAGGAATCTCGACATTTCAAGCTATGGATGTTTTCTTTTCTTAAATTCAGCTTCATTGATAAGAAACCTATAGACTGGGCCTACTTGGTCTATGAAGAACTACTTTCACGTCTCACTATTATACATGAAACAAAGACATTTTATGTCTTCTTACCTTGTATATATTCTCATCAGATTTGTCCCAAACATGGGTCAACTTGGTATGAAGAAGAAAATTGATCAAGGGCTTCCATCACCTCAGTGTTATCCTAAATTTCATGTAAGGAATTGGCGGGAACAAGGGGTTTTCATTCATGAAGCCCCAACTTATTCTCCCAAATGATAATAGTCTTCTCATCACTCATCCTCAAAAGGGAATTCACAAAAGAATCCTGCCACAGTTTCATCTAAACAAAGATAAGATACTTCTATTAATGTCGACAATTGGCCAAAGTAGGGCAATGTGACTCATTGAAAAGAGCTGTTACAACTTACAATGCACTATAGTAACCAAAAACTACTACGAAAATAAGCTAAACTAGAGTAAAGAAGCTAGTGTAAATTGCTTTAAAGTGGAACAACTTTATGGCATAAAATCACAACCTTGAGGGTTACCCCAAAATGGATAAACCTAACATGTTAAAACTTATGCTTAAGAGAGAGCTAGAAGTCGAGGTACAACAGAAAGAGGAAGGAGCTCTAGTGGATACAAGCCACAACATTAATTTTTAGTGGGAAGTAAAGTAGAAGCACAGTCATCATCATCGCCGTCCCAAAAGGGCCAACGTAGGGTCCAATGATGCTCCTCGGAGAATGGCCAGGACTAAGAGGGCCTAGTTGGATGATCCTAGGGGGACATGTAGTTCGACCCCTCGGTACTCTTCTAGCATCCATGGTTGTGGAACCAATTGAAGAGGACAAGAAATTGGTAAGTTGCATTTGTCGACAACTCCTCAATATTAGATCATAAGCTCAACTGTAGTTCTTGGACGAGATGGTGAGGGTGACGAATACGACGATGGAGGTGATCAGGAGAAGAAGAAAAGACAGCCATTCTCACATTAAAGATCGAAGAAGAAGAAACAAAAAAACAATGAAGACAAGGAGAAGACTCCTGATGAAACTGCAAAATCCATGGGTGAAAATAAAACTGAAGTAGAGTGAGATGGTCAGCAGGACCTGAGTTTGGCTTTGCTAAAACAAATTAAAGCTAACAACGATAACTTCCTAATACAAGTATTGAAACATGACTAACACTTGGAGAAAATAAGAAATGAGAGGATTTGTGATGCATGTTCAATGATGTAGTAATTGATGTCAAGAAGAAAGCAATGAATCGACTGTGGGTTACATCAAGGGGAAAAGAAGATTGGTTGTAAAGCAAGCTGTCCATAAGCCAGATACTTTCGAAATTGACCAAGGAGGATTATGATGTCATGACCTATAATCCACTCACATTGGATGTCCAAGCCAATATGGGACTTCCCAAGTCTGCTTGTGAGTTCACATAAGACAATATGAAAGATCTAGTGAACTGGAATGCAAGACGTTGGCTGAAAAAGAGTACTTGAAGGAGCTCATTGCAATGTTTGGCATATGGAAAGAGAAGTAAACTGAAGATGGGACATTTGAGGAAGAAGAGATAAAGAAAGAGGTTACAGAAAAACTTGCAAGTTCCGCTAAGCAGATTTAAAAAACAATTTAAAAGGAGAAATGAAATGAAATATTATTAATGTCCGCGGTGGGCCAAAATAAGACACAAGGGACTATAAGAAGTACAATAATGACTGCCATCTAGCAGGCTAAAAAGCCTAACAAAGAAAAGAACTAAGAAAAATACAAGATCAAACCCGACAAATGGGCCAAAGAGAAAGGGAAAAGAAAAGACAAGGGAGAGCAGAGGGGGGAAGGGCTGCACTCCAACAGAGAGAAGTGCATGCCAAGAAGAACGGAGAGAGAGAAGGAGGGGGCAGGGAGCAGCCCAGGAGGGGCAAGTGCCGAGAATCCCCCAAAAACTAATCTCTCCTAACAATCGAGGCCGAAGTATCGGAGCTGAAGAAGTCCATGATATGTCTCTGCCCATTGCTAGTTTTGAACTTTAGGAGAAAGGTCCTAAAGTTCAAAAGCAAAAAATTATTGAAGACACCGCTGAAGATAATACTGATTTTGTAAAGATGCATAATGTTGCCTCAGCTGGAAATGCTCTCATGGATTTGATGGAGAAATTATATAAAGATTTCAAGTCAATGCTAGAAGAGGCTTGGCCAATCTATCTCGGGCAGCTGAAGTTGAATAGTTTGCAAACAAAAAATGATGGAGCCCACAAGGAGATCAAAATGTACAAGCCTTACTTGCATCCATTGACAACACTATTGAAAATCAAGCTCCGAGAATCCCCAAAAAACTAATCTCTCCTAACAGTCGAGGCCGAAGTATCGGAGCTGAAGAAGTCCATGATATGTCTCTGCCCATTGCTAGTTTTGAACTTTAGGAGAAAGGTCCTAAAGTTCAAAAGCAAAAAATTATTGAAGACACCGCCGAAGATAATACTGATTTTGTAAAGATGCATAATGTTGCCTCAGCTGGAAATGCTCTCATGGATTTGATGGAGAAATTATATAAAGATTTCAAGTCAATGCTGGAAGAGGCTTGGCCAATCTATCTCGGGCAGCTGAAGTTGAATAGTTTGCAAACAAAAAATGATGGAGCCCACAAGGAGATCAAAATGTACAAGCCTTACTTGCATCCATTGACAACACTATTGAAAATCTGAGCAGGTGATTGGAGCAAAGCTGGTTTCGACAATATGGGCAGGTATGGTAATCCAATACTGTGGAGAGCTCAGACCAAAGTAAGAAGTGAAGCTTTAAAGCAAGCTGCAGAATATTATACCAAGCTGAGCGACAGAGCTAATGATTAAATTCTGAAGATGGACAAGCCTCTCTGAAACATAGGCATTAAAGTTAATATGGAGGAAGAAGATCTCATGATGAAAAAAAATGAATCAATGCTCAAGGAAATGGAGAATCATTGGAAGGATTTCTTTTTGAAGTTTGATAGTTACAGTGAAGAAACTCTCATCAAAATTACAGAGCTCATTCCTGCCAGAAGCCAGATGCAACAGTTAATCAGTCTCGTGATTGAGGATAGCAACATATTAGAAGAAGAAAAGGATCTGACTAATGCTTGACTGCTTAGCGTGGATAAACCTGACCTTAAACAGAACGATGAACAAGTGCAAATATGGACAAAAAGGTCACCAAATGAAAAGAAAAAGATGGATTCACTTCTTATTGAGCTTGTGGCCTATGCTTCTCCCCTTTGTGGGAAAAAAATGTTTAAATTTTTTGTCTTGTGAAATTGGGTTTCCCAAAGTAAATATTGTTGAGTCCGACTTGTAAATAGTCAAGTCTAGTAACTAAGTAGTTAGGAGAGATAAGAGACAAGTTAGTTATTCCTGGTAACCAACAAAATTCTTTGTATTTAAAAAATGAGCCCAATGGAGAAAGTGTTCCAAAATTTTGAAACATAATATATTAAAGGCAAATTTGTTGTACAGTTATCGAAGTGTTAAATTGTCTGAGACATTTGTGCGATGTTGGTATTTATTTTCTCTTAAATTTGTAGTAGTTGTTGAGAGAACTTCGTCTCTGTGCTGAATGTGTGATTTGATCCCTTATTTTATCTATTGCCATAATCTAAATGGCATCTTGTGGGTCGTTAAGTTTTAAGTGATAAATCTTTCGTAGATCATTCATTTATTTCAGCATTGTGAGAACTAGTTTTTCATAAAACTGCAAAAATTAAAAAAATACTTTAGTCAGAAGGAGCCACCCTTCTTTAAACCTGTGGAGAACTTCAATGTTTTGATTTATTTTCTTGAAGTTCATTTTGTTGTTTGATTGAACCAAATTTCAAGCTTAACAGACTTTGGCGCTCAACACGGTTCAGCGAAGATGACTAGACGGTTCCCACCTAATGCTGTACAAACTTGTTTGAATATTTTGCAAGTTCACTTTGATATAGCCAATGACTTCCGTGTTGTTCCTTGGGATTATCATTTGAATATTCCAGTTCCATGTCCCCAACTTGTGGCTATCCTTGACAAGAAGGTAGATAGATCTCGAGAAATTGATAAACAAATTCAAGCTAACCTCCAACATCAAGCTGCATGGTGAGGTTGCCAGAATTGAACTTGTACAAACTGGCTTTAAACAAACCTTATACTAGATCTCAAGCAGCCTCTGGGCAGGTCGACCCATTCTTTGAAGAAGCTACCTTGCAAAATTTCAACCCAGACCCTATCAATCCCAAGGCATTTGATTCCATTTGTTAGGACCCCATCCTAACCTTATGTAATTACCCCCTTCCTAACGTAGGGACCCCATCTTAATAATATTATGTAATATTTTGTAATATGTATGTGGCATTTGAGACACCTAGACAAGTGGGGCCATTTAATGTAACTGTTATAAAGAATGTAACTACTGTTTGGTAGAAGATTCTAGCTTGGGTGGCCACTTGCATGTGAAGCCGACCCTTGAGCGTTATAGTTAGGGTTATGAAGAGTCTTTAAAAAGACAAGGGGGCATAGAAGAAAGCATCTCTCATATTTTGTATCAAAGCTCTACTTCTAAGGAGGTTGCCCCCTCGAAGAGGCCTACGATTCTGTATTGTGTTCTTGCTTCCTGCAATATAATCTGCTGGTTTTCCATTTCATCATGCAATATTGTTAGTTTCAAGTTCATTTTTTTGTTATTATTGCAATTGTGGATGTGTTTTTATTTTATTGCAAGGTTCTTAACACCATTCCTAGTAGTCTTGGAGATCCCAATCTCACTTCTCCTGAAATTGAAAGTATATTTTGTGATTTTCAAGTTATCCATATTTAGGATACTGGTTTGAACATCCCTCCAATCTCTTCCCAGTTCACATTTCATAATACCATGTCTTGCCAACAGCAGCAGCAACAACAACAACAAAACTCTCCCCAGCCTCGTTTTTGAGCATGGGGAAATTAGATTAGTCCTTTGTGGATTTTCCTCATAACCATGAAATTCCAAAGGGCTACAGGAAGTTTCTTTCCAAGTTCTCCGGAAATGGCATTGAGAATTCAAATGATCATTTTAAAGCCTTTGTGGCTGTGTGCTCAACCTTGATGGTCAAACATGAAGATGTTTAAGTCAGAGTGTTTGTTGAGATATTGACAGATGTTGTGGCTTCCTGGTTTTAGGAGTTAGATGATGGTTGTGTCAAATCTTGGTATGACCTTGAGTCTAGATTTTTGTCTCTATTTCCTTCTTTTCTTGATGATAAAGATCTGTTGCACCAGTTCTCAGTGATTAAGAAGGAAGACAAAGAACCCTTGACAGAGTATATTGAAAGATTTTACAAAATGTGGAATCCAATTCCTGATAGAGTCAGCCTTCAGGAAGAACGTGTTTTCCACTTCATTCTTAATTCTCAAATTCCTGATTTTTGTTTTTATTTTGAAGCAAGCAGGTTTGGCAAATATGGAAGACACGAAAGCCCAGGCCATTGTCCCAAGACCACATGTATCAGTTCAGGAGCTGGAAGAAGAATAAGGGCAAAGAAAAGAAAGAAACGTCTGAGGGAGTTCCACCAAAGAAGAATCTTCTGTGATGAAGATTCTGCAAAGCCTAAATAACGAAGTTACTGCCTTGAAAAGACAACAGGCTTCCAGGCCCGCATTTCAGCCAATGCAAGGAAACCAATTCAGGCCCAGGCCCCAAGTCCCTCAGAGAAATACTCCTAGACTGCCACCTCTTGTTCCAATGGTGGAGTCTAAGCAATATCGTGAGTTGCATCAAATTGGTGATCATGACGAATCAGATTGTGCAATTTATCTACAAGCTGTTCATCTAGGGTGGTTTTTGATTGATATGTCAAAGGATGAAACTTCCTAACAAGGAGCTTCAAGCAGCAAATCAGAGCCAGCCCAAACATTGAATTATTGACATTTTCTGGGCCCAGAGTTGTTAATCTCCAAGACAGCACAAATGATCTATATCTTGCCCAACAAAAAACTTGTCTGTACATATCAGGTCAAAAGGCAAGGATAATCAAGCAGGCAAGGGCAAAAAGTCTAAGGTGGCAAAGGCAGTAATTCCTCCAGATGATTTAGAAGTGGTCAAAAGCATTGCCACCACTAAGCCAACCACCAAGTATAACATTGTATATAACCTAGCTAGAAATCATCCCCACATGTTGTAATGTCCCTTTTTTAGGAACAACAAACCCTTACTACGAAAAATGCAGAAATTAAGTACAGCAAGGAAATAACTCAGAAATTGCTCATAAAATAATACAAGTATGAGGAGAAATCAGCCAATTTCATATATTAAATATTGCCAAACCAATATAACAGCTGGAATGGACAAATGGGTCCTCAAGGAACTCAAAATGCAGATACAAACTCCCACAAGTGGGACGAACTAACCCCAAGGCTGAACAAATGCAAAAACTCCTCAAAAATGACCCCAAATACAAGCGTAGGGTTTGGGGCTGCCAACAGATCTGAAACACGACACAAATGCTCCCAAAAATGCCACGAACTCCTCAAAGATGCCTCTTTTTGTATTTTTGATATTTTAGGGCAATAACACCTGCAATGATATTGCCAAGACCCCAACCATGCACCTCCAATGCACTATGGGAATGAGCAAGACCTGCAATCTCAACTCATGGAACCTTTAGGGTTTCAATATTCAATTCTGATATCAACATAACATGCCCAAAATGGGATGTCTCACTCCCTTATATAGGGTGAGGTTCTAATTTGGAGTTGACATCTCCCAACCCTAAAATCACTTAAAGTGCCTTATTACAACATAAAAACATAAAACATAAATAAACACAACTTCAGTTATGTCTCCTAGTCACATGAACCCCTTTTTCACTTTTATAATTAAGTGTAGGAGACATTTACAAAAAATATTTATTTTTGGGACATTACACATGTTGTTCCTTGAAGTCTTGCAAAAGTGCCCACAACAGAGGCAGAACATGGTCGATTTCATCCAAAAAGGGATAGAAGAGCAACCAAAGCTGAAATGTTATAAGAGAGTGAATTTGCACACCAACCACTTGTGTGGCAGACAAACCTCCCCCTTTCTATGTCTCTGTCTCCCTGTTGATTGGAATCAAAGGGTTAAACAACTGTATTCCAGATTCAGGAGCAACAATTAATGTCATGCTTGTTAGGATTGCCATGATGTTTGGCCTTCCATTTCAGAACAATGAGCAGAGGTTTTTCCAATTGGATTAAGAATCGATGAATGTTTGTGGGTATATCAAGGAACTGTTGTCATTTTTGCCACATTAAAATTTTTGACAAATTTTTGCCTAAGTGTGAAGCACACTTCGCCAACGAAATCATCTGGAGCTTTAGATCAGCGAAACACATGCAAAAGTGTTGGCATTTTCGCGGGCCCTAAAAGAGGATGATAAATTGGATGAAATGATCTTTAGATATTTCATTATTGTAGATCTTTTCGTAAGCTTTCCGACGATATATTACAATAGGCGATCGGGTCAACGGATCAAAAGTTATGGCCCCGGAAAGCTGTAACACCAAAAATCATTTTCGGGCCAGTTTTCAAGCACATCTGGTGCGAAAATCCCCTGCGCACACCTCTGGTGCGAAAATCCCCTGCGGTACAAAAATCCCCTGATTTGAGCGCAATGCTGTTTCGCTCCGGTTTGGGAGCGCTTTGGCTGTTGACTTTTCAACGCCAGCGCGTCTCCCAAGGCTGCAAGGACGTTGCGCTCAGTTTTCCAAGCGCAGAGTAGTTTCGCACCTGATTTGAGCGCAATGCCTTTTGACTTGTCAAAATTCAGCACTGTTTCTGAGGCACCAAGGTGTTGTGCTCCATTTCTTGAGCGCAAGGCAAATGCGCAATAAGTTGATGCGCTTCGGCCGTTGACTTTTCAACGCCGACGTGCCTCCCAATGCCCCAGACGCTTGCGCTCTGCTTTTCGGGCGCAAGGCATTTGCGCTTCATTCCTATGCGCTTTGGCCGTTGACTTTTCAACGCCAGCGCTATCTTCAGAGTGCCAGGTACTTGCGCTCCATTTTCAAGCGCCGGGCAGGTTCGGGACAAGTTAGTTGCGCTTCGTCCTTTGACTTTTCAACTGCTGCACTGTTTTCAAGGCAGCAAGTGGTTTGGCTGCATTTTTTCGAAGCTCAGGCATTTCTCATCTTTCGGACCAGGTGCATCCTTATCCATCCAAGCGAAGTCGGTCTAGGAAGCTTTTGGGATTGACTTTCCGGGGATGAAGAATCCTATCTTTCACCAGGGCAGTTCCAGCAAGCAAGGATACGGCGCCACCAACTGAACCTGTCAGAGCATTGAAGGGGTGCGGCTACATTCTAGTGAGTCATCAGTTCCAGCCCATGCCCGCCTACTATTTCATAAATGTTTTCCTTGCAAATATTATCTTGGCTGCCACCGCCACATTTTGTAGGTGCGCATTAAATATTTCAAGTGGCAGAATTCTCTATATAAGCCTGCTATTTTATTGTAAAACGATGGACGTTTGCTAGAAGCTTGATGTAACTCGAATTTTGCTATCAATACAACTAATGTTTGGCTCTAACTCTGGACTTCTACTTTGTGTGTATGCCTTCTATTGCTTTTATTCTATTAAATTCTCTGATTTATCTGTAGGCTTGAATTCTAATATCTGGATTTATCTTCTGATAAAACGTGAACCTTGGAGTAGCCCTGGAGATTACGCATGTTAGATGCCTAGTTTTAATTTCTGTTAGTTGTCTGTATTGAGTGCTATTTGATTTGGCGTACAGTAGAGTTATCATGGTGCTAGTTCATCACTCCTATTCTATCTGGCCTGTGGGCATATTTCCCATCCCTTTTAGTCATTTCCCATTTTTTTCCAGTTCCTTAATCTCAAATCCCCCAATTAGAATAGCAAGGGAACCAACCCATCTTTGGATATTGGCACGGGAGGCATTTCTTCCTCTCGGCCTTTCAATGTTGGCCGGGTCTAGGGTGCATGAATAGATCATTTCATACCTAAGGCAGATCTCTGACCAACAGTTTCTGGCACGCCCGGTGGGACCCAAACGTTCCACGTTAAAGTAGTATTAAGAAGTGATGTTCATCTTATTGCTGTCAAATCCGAACGTCTGGCGACTTTGTTGAGTTGAAGATCCAGATTTCTTAATCGTAGACACCTTTTATGCTGAAAGAAGACACCTCGAAGGAATCATGGTTTGGTGAGCAGCCTTGACCTCACAACCGAAGAAAAGAATGTTCACCTGGCGACTCTGTCTTAGTGGCAAGGACCGTGATCTCCGCAGACCACTGCTATAATGCAACAGGTATGCTATCCCAGCTGGGATGATCTTGGCCCTTTGAATCTCCAAAGTTAGCATGATTACAAAATACAATGGCACTGAGGGAATGGCCCGAGAGCACCTTGAAGATGTTACTTCTCTAGCAACCCTCCATGGCATAACCCATGAAGATATCATGATCAGACTCTTGGTCCTGTCTTTGGAAGGAAGGGCGCTGTAGTGGTACAAAATACTCGGGCGTAAGAGCATCTGCTCATGGGCGGACCTAGCGGGAGCACTAGTCGACACATTTGATGGCTCTCAGGATCCCTTTCAACTTTTGATGCACCTCTCCACCATCACGAGAGCACCTCTAGAGAGCATCACAGACTTCAATGTCCGATTTTGGAGGAGTTGGAGGATAATTCCAGAGAAAATCCAGCCGACACCCGCCCAGGACCACCTCTATTATGTTTGGGCTTTCCACCCGGACATAAGCCTCCTCCTGCTGCAATCTGAGGAACAAAGATTCCCTCAAATCTTTCAAGAAGCAGTACAAGCAGAGCAGCTCCTGCTTCAATATGGAAAAATACAGTGGAGAGAACCCGCTTCCCCATCACTTCTTCTAGTGGTTGCTACCCTCGTCTATTTCGCACAGTATTTACCATGGCAGATTCCTCAAATTGTGCGGAGACCTGGAATGCAACTGTGTGGAGCCCAAACGATGGATGTCATCCAAGGCCAACAAAGGGAATATGCCAGCACTGCTCCGAAAATGAACAATATGGTTGCTTGCAGTTTCCATCAAGAGATGGACCAAGAAGGGGAACAGGCTCAAGTGGCAGATTCTGAGAGCGAAGAAGACACAATTTTGCACCCTTTTTGTATCCCTGAGTATAGCACGCAAGTACTCGGCCGAGACTCAATAAGCATACCTCTTTAGGAAGTTGGTCCTGGGGAGATCCTGACAGTAGGGCTATCGCCGGAAAAATCCTGCTGTCACATCAAGGAGTTAGAGGAGCATGTACCCAAGATCCTGCAACCGGTACTCGAAGAAGGCTCCCATGTGGTAAATCTCTTTGCCACATTATTCATTAACTGTATAAGTACTGGCATGCATGATAACCTGCCACGTTGCATCCTGTTCGCAACCTGACAAACTTTGGGAGGCCAACCGGACTTCAAAGATCAACTGAAGTACAATCAGATCTGGTCCGGACATTGCAGATCCACAGGGTAGGTGCCCAACGCCAATTTTGTGGTGGTGACATGCCAATCATGTCGCAAACTTTTGTGTAAATAATGTAAATAGGCCGGCTGATAAATAAGGTGGGGAAAGCAAAGTGGTATGATTTGGCATCACCAGATCTGGCTGACTCAAAGTGGAAGGTACTTTTTTTTCTTGTGTCTGTGTTTTGTTGTGACTCTGTTGCCCAATGGATTAAAGGCCTGGGATCTTTGCATTGAGGCAGGCTCAATGCCCCGCGAGCCGCCAGAAATGTTGGCATTTTTGCCACATTAAAATTTTTGACAAATTTTTGCCTAAGTGTGAAGCGCACTTTGCCAGCGAAATCATCTGGAGCTTTAGATCAGCGAAACGCATGCAGAAGTGTTGGCATTTTTTGTGGGCCCTAAAAGAGGATGATTAATTGGATGAAATGATCTTTAGATATTTCATTATTGTAGATCTTTTCGTAAGCTTTTCGGCGTTATATTACAATAGGCGATTGGGTGAACAGATCAAAAGTTATGGCCCTGGGAAGCTGTAACACCAAAAATCATTTTCGGGCCAGTTTTCAAGCACATCTGGTGCGAAAATCCCTTGTGCACACCTCTGGTGCGAAAATCCCTTGCGCATCATCTCTGGTGCGAAAATCCCCTCCGGTGCGAAAATCCCCTAATTTGAGCCCAATGTTGTTTCGCTTCGGTTTGGTAGCGCTTTGGCTGTTGAATTTTCAACGCCAACGCGTCTCCCAAGGCTGTAAGGACGTTGCGCTCAGTTTTCCAAGCGCAGAGTAGTTTCACACCTGATTTGAGCGCAATGCCTTTTGACTTGTCAAAATTCAGCACTGTTTCCGAGGCACCAAGGTGTTGCGCTCCATTTCTTGAGCGCAAGGCAAATGCGCAATAAGTTGATGCGCTTCGGCCGTTGACTTTTCAACGCCGACGTGCCTCCCAATGCCCCAGACGCTTGCATTTTGCTTTTCGGCGCAAGGCATTTGCGCTTCATTCCTATGCGCTTTGGCCGTTGACTTTTCAACGCCAGCGCTATCTTCAGAGTGCCAGGTACTTGCGCTCCATTTTCAAGCGCCGGGCAGGTTCGGGACAAGTTAGCTGCGCTTCGTCCTTTGACTTTTCAACTGCTGCACTGTTTTCAAGGCAACAAGTGGTTTGGCTGCATTTTTTCGAAGCTCAGACATTTCTCATCTTTTGGACCAGGTGCATCCTTATCCATCCAAGCAAAGTCGGTCTAGGAAGCTTCCGGGATTGACTTTCCGGGGATGAAGAATCCTATCTTTCACCAGGGCGGTTCCAACAAGCAAGGATACGGCGCCACCAGCTGAACCTGTCAGAGCATTGAAGGGGTGCGGCTACATTCCAGTGAGTCATCAGTTCCAGCCCATGCCCGCCTACTATTTCATAAATGTTTTCCTTGCAAATCTTATCTTGGCTGCCACCGCCACATTTTGTAGGTGCGCATTAAATATTTCAAGCGACAAAATTCTCTATATAAGCCTGCTATTTTATTGTAAAATGATGGACGTTTGCTAGAAGCTTGATGTAACTTGAATTCTGCTATCAATACAGCTAATGTCTGGCTCTAACTTTGGACTTCTACTTTGTGTGTATGTCTTCTATTGCTTATCTTCTATTAATTTCTTTGATTTATCTGTAGGCTTGAATTCTAATATCTGGATTTAGCTTCTGATAAAACGTGAACCTTGGAGTAGCCTTGGAGAACACGAATGTTAGATGCCTAGTTTTAATTTATGTTAGTTGTCTGTATTGAGTGCTATTTGATTCGGCGTACAGTAGAGTTATCGTGCTGTTAGTTCATCACTCCTGTTCTATCTGGCCTGTGGCCATATTTCCCATCCCTTTTAGTCATTTCCCATTTTTTTCCAGTTCCTTAATCTCAGATCCCCCTAGTTAGAATAGCAAGGGAACCAGCCCATCTCTGGAGATTGGCACGGGAGGCATTTCTTCCTCTCGGCCTTTCAATGTTGGCCGGGTCTAGGGCACATGAATAGACCATTTCATACCTAAGGCGGATCTCTGACCAACAGGAACTTGTTGTTCAATTGGCAATATTGCAAGCCAAGAAAATTTTGATGAGTTTTATAGTGGTGGATGTGCCTAACAATTGGGGTTCGTTGCTTGGTAGACAGTTTTCCAAGATATGGGGGTACATATCCGCTTGGATCGGTCTTATGACATGAGTCCAGTATGGGATAAAGTTGAGAGGCTTGCTCCTAAGCCTAAATGGAAAAAGTATGTATTGGACTTATCCAATTCTGGAAATGATGTCCTTTTTGAGGATTCTAGGCCTGGCACATATGTTTTGAGTTTGTCTCAATTGGACGAAGAATATGTGAAGGAAAAAAAGAAGAAAGAAGAACAAAAGGTCATCTTTGAATATCGCCTCACGTATTTTGATGGCAGCATGAACAAAGAAGGAAGTGGAGCAGGGATGATTTTTTAGTCCCCTTCAAGTGAGTTGAGCCTGTACATGTTCTTTCTTGAGTTTGATTGCACTAACAATATAGCCAAATATGAAGTCCTCCTTCTCAGGCTTAAGGCTGCTATGAAATTGAAAATCAAGAGCCCATCTGTATTTGGTGATGCGGAATTGGTCATTAAACAGGTCATGGTGTAGTTCCAAACTAAGAACAATTTCCTCACGTGCTGTGGGAATCTAGTCTTAGATGAAATGGAGGTGTTTGATTCTTTTGATTTGTCGGCCATACCCAGGGAAAGAAATAGGATAGCAGATGCTCATCCTGTTTTAGCGTTTGTTTTTCTCCTAAACACAATTTTGCCTACCCTTTGCTATTCAATGGACATTGTGTATAGGCCTCAAGTGCCAGATAATGAAAATTTCTGGTAAGTCTTTTCTGATGAAAAACAATTGGAAATGTTTTTACTGTTTTGGGAGAATACCAACATTTGTTTTTTGAAGGCAGTCAACCTTCACAATTTTCTGAAATGCAGGAAGAAACAGAGGGTTCTATTTTGCAGTTGAAGAGTAAGAAGATCCTGAAGGGTCTCATTTCTTTGAAAGAGATATTTGATTTCCACAACTGGTAATTTCCTTTTGCTGTTTTACTAGGTCGTGCTAAGTCTTTCCTCATTTGGCTAACATTTTCTCTGTTTTAAATGAACTGTGTCTCAATCAATTGGCAGTCAGTTTTCATTGTCTAAAATGGTTCGATTCATTATCATTTTTGCCCTTTCCTCAATAAGTGAGCGATCCAGCTAATTTTAGTCAAGCCTTTGTGTCCAGTTTGCCCCTTTTACAAAATTGAGTTTTCTTTATGCTTCATATACCATAGTCGAGAAAATGAGAATCGAATGTGAATCGGCATGGAAAAAGAATCGGAAAAAATCAGGAATTGGCAAAAAAGAAAACCAAAGAAAATGCAATATTTCATTGAAAAATGTTTTTTTCATGCATATCACAATGAGTTAACATTATGCGAATCAAATATTAATACTGAAAGTGATACAAGCTTAAACTACACATGAAAGTGGCAAGTGATACAAGCTTAAAGCCTTAAACCATAGTTGAGAAAATTAGAATTGTATTGGAATCGACATGAAAAAAAGAATCGGGAAAAATCGGCCAAGAAAATGTAATTTCTCATTGAAAAAAAGCTTTTTTCATGCATATCACATTTTTTTTGAAAAAATCACTGCTTTTTTCAAAAATCAGGATTCCTATGCGTTTTGAATCTGCAACCCTGCTGAATCGGGAAAAATCGGATAGAATTGGGATTTTTGTAACTATGCCTTAAACTACACATGAAATTGACAAAACACATCTTAAATAAAGAAATTTTAATGTGTCCAAAGTTTAAATATTCTTGTATTGCTTATAATATAAAAAGTTACAAATTACAAAATGTGTGATGAGTCACGATAAATACAATTCCTCAACATCTTTGAATGCCTTTGCCCTTTGCGCTACCAGAAGCCCTAGTCTCTCTTTGTTGTTGTGCCTGTGCCTCTTCTTGTCACTATAGACTTTGACTATAGCAGTTGGAAAGTCTCGAGTCACTATAGACTTTAACCATTATTATTCCTTTACCTACATGGACCGGTTGCGTCATGTTCTCCCCAAGGTGTCTTCTCTTTCCGATGTTTCCGATCGTTCTGCTTGCTTGGTCCAAACTATTTGGAAGGCTGCTTTGGAATCATACCCCCACACTATTCGTCCTCCCCCTCGTCCTCGTCCCCATGGTCATTGCCCCATGAACATCTGGTATGATGAGGAATGTAAGTTTGCCCACCGAAGGTTGAAATATGCCATTCGAAATCCTTCCCAGCCCCATGCCATTTCTCACAAAGACTATAGGATGCTTCTTCGAAAGAAGAAGCGTCTCTTCCTCTCTTGAGATCGACTTGATCTTATCCACTCCTTCAGCAATCTCCTAAATCCTTCTGGTGCCTTATCCTCCCCCGTGATCGGATTACTCATGGGATCGATATTTCCTCTTGGACCATCCATGCCTCTTCCCTTTATACCATCCCAAATCAGCCTCTTATTTCTGTTCCCTCCCCCCCTCTTCGTGCCACCCCTTTTCTACTGGTCTTGTTAGGCAGGCTATCTGGAAACTTTGTACAAGCAAAGCAGCAGATTTGGATGGGTTACAGGTGGAATTTTTGAAGCATGGTATTGACCCTCTTGTTGGGCCCCTTGCTGATATCTTTAATCTTGCTGTTTGTTCTGGGTTTCCTGAGTCCTAGACTCAGCATATCATTCACCCCATTCATAAGGCAGGTGATCCCCATGAACCCAATAACTACAGGGCTATCATGATTGGGCATATCTTTGCCAAGCTCTATGCCACAACATTGGATGTGCTTCTCTCTCGAAGGTTGGAGGAGGGGGGTTTTTGGGCTCTTGGCCAAGCTGGTTTTCGGCAAGATCATCAGACTACAGATCACATTCTAGTCCTCAGAGCTATTATTGAGGAGGCGCGTCCCAGGTCCTCGAAGGTTTATTGTTGCTTTGTAGACTTCAAGAAAGCTTTCGACACGGTGTCTCGACATTTACTTCTTGAGAGGCTTCGATCAATTGGCATCTCTGGGCATCTTTTGACAGCGGTTACACGATTATATGAGACTGTGAAAGGTCGGTTTCGCTTCCCTCAAGGTATTTCAGCCAATATTCTTAGCACCATAGGAGTGAAACAGGGATGCCCCCTTTCGCCGACACTTTTTGGGATCTTTATCGACGAGCTTGAGACTTTTATCAGGGAGAACGCTCACCCAGAGGATGGTTGCCTTCTTCACCATGTGTTGATTTCTATTCTCCTCTTTGTTGATGATGTTGTTCTTTTGGCCTCATCCCCTGAGGGGCTTCAGCGTCATCTGGACACACTTGCCACTTTTTGTGACTCAATGAATGAATGAATGAAAGATTTTAATTACGTCCGCGAGACCCAAGACAGTTGATGGTGAATCTTTCTAAGACCAAGGTTATGGTATTCAATACTACCAAAGAGGCTCTATCCCATCTCCACCTCCTTTTCCAGGGCCAGGAGGTCGAAATCACCACCTCTTATGTGTATTTGGGGGTTCTTTTCACTGGTCCCACTTTTGGTATGAAACCCGCCGCCCAGGTCCGGGTGTGTAAGGGGTATGCAGCTCTGTCTTTGCTAGAGAAGAATTGCTTCAAAGCACATTTTCAGGATATACTTGTGAAGATGAGGATCTTTGACGCTTTGGTCAAGCCAACTATTACTTATGGGTCAGTGGTTTGGGGCCCTAGTCTTGGCCCGACTGAGTGGTCACGGGTTGAACGAGTGCAGACACTCTTTCTTCGATGATTCATTCGTTGCAAGGGAACAGTCCCTCGTTCTATTATTTTGGCAGAGTTTGGGGCTTCTCCTCTCCAGCTTGAGATTATCTTCCTGATTATCGGTTATCTTCACAGGATCCGTTTTTTCGGAGATACCCCTGAGGGTTGCAGGCGGTACCCTTACCTCACCCTTCGCTCCTTGATGGAACTCTCCCCGAGTTCTCGGGGAGGCCGGAGGAACTGGTATTTTCAGGTTTCTACTCTCCTGGCCAACAGTCATATACAGATAGACAGGCTGCCCCCTTATTATTTGGGGGTTCTCCCCTCCTCTCGGCTTACTAAGGAGAAGATGCTCCACGAGATTTGGAAGGATGTTAGTCTCCAGTACACCATATGCACATGGATCTCTCCTGTTGCCTCTCTTTCCCCCAAGCTGTCTTTCTACCATGAGCACTTCTTACAGATACAGGAGGGCAGAATAGTTCCTCCACAATACCTTCAGCAACACATAATGCATAGTCTTCGGATCACTATTGGGCAACTTAGGGTGTGTTCTCACCAACTCCGGATTGAGTCAGATCACCATCTTCCGATGGAGGAGCGGATTTGCTTGTTTTGCTCCTTGGGTGAAGTTGAGACCCTGCATCACTTCATTTTTTGTTGTCCCATTTATTATGAGATCCGGGGTAGGTTCCATTGCCTTTTCAGGTTCAACTCTTGATGTGTTTCTACCTTCTTCAGATACCCGGACCAGGGTTGTCTCGCACTCTTTCTTAGGGAGATAACTCAGCTTCAATGACATAAAATTTATCCAAATGGATCTCACCCTCCTCAACATCGGCTCATCACAACATACTTCACAAACTCCGACGGACCAGGTGACTTCGACCGAAAACGCCCCACACCATCCAGTTTGAACAGAAGCAGGGTCACTAGACAGCGCACCAACAGTTTGTTAGGGTTTCGAACTAGCAATGGCCAGAGACATATCATGGACTTCTTCAGCTCCGGTACTTCGACCTCGACTGTTAGGAGAGATTAGTTTTTGGGGGATTCTCGGAGCTTGCCCCTCCTGGGCTGCTCCCTCCCTCCTCCTTATCTCTCTCCGTTCTTCTTGGCATGCACTTCTCTCTGTTGTACTGCAGCCCTTCCCGCCTCTGCTCTCCCTTTTATTTTCTTTTCCCTTTCTCTTTGGCTCGTTTGTCGGGTTTGATCTTGTATTTTTCTTAGTTCTTTTCTTTGTTGGGCTTTTTAGCCTGCTAGCTGGCAATCATTATTGTACTTCTTATAGTCCCTTGGGTCTTATTTTGGCCCACCGCGGACATTAATAATATTTCATTTCATTTCTTGTGCCTTCACTACTAACGCCCGTCGCCACTTGTGTCAGGGATCAAGGGGCAACGCCCTTCGTGCATACTAATTTGAACCTTCACTGTTTGAACTGAATTTTTCTCCTTGTTTGCATTTTGGTGTAGAAAGGATGCTGCAATTACTAATTTGGGACTTCAACAACTCATAGGCTGAATAAAACACCAACAAATTAACTTAAATGATGATTGCGATTGGTTTTAACTTACCCATTAGTTCCAATGTTTGCAACACCGATTTTTTCTTTCTAGGATAACAAAAATTGAGCAATAAGTTTGGACTGATAGTTCAACATCTTTTTATGGAGAATTTCATCAGTTAATAATGTATAGCATTGTTGTTGGTGGCTGCCGAATTCCTTCAAACTGCAAAAAATCGGTTGTTAGGATGCACTAGTGTCTTTTGTTTGGTGTGGTAGCATGTAGACAGACTCCTCTCTCCTGTTTGGAATAGGTTCAAATGAGGCAAAATGAAAAAAAAAAAAATTATAATGTTTCCTCTATCCATGTGGCCGCAGCTGATTTTTTGTTGCCTGATTTTTTGGAAAAAATAGGCAAAAAATTGCTGAGTTTTTGAAAAATCCGATTTCTGATGCTAATTCAATTGACAACCCCCCTAAATCATAAAAAATCGGATCAGATTGGGATTAAATTGTTTTTTTGTAACTATGTCATATACAATGAATTCCTTACGTTTTCCTCAACCTTCCCTTGATGTAATGTCCCCTTTCCTATGCAGTCAGGTGCAGAGCAGATTAGCCTATACACAAGCTCCCGTAGGCTAAGTCGGATGGGGGGGAGCCATTGGAGATATCAAAATCTTTGTCAGTACCCAGAGAGCTATTGATTGATGGTCGTTTGGGCTCATTCGGAGATTTGTTTGATCAAAGTTACTATTTTTAGCCATGTCCGTTTTTAGGGTTTCAGTGGACAACAGACAAGTGCAATGATATTCTTCAGTGAAATGGGTGTCCAAAACCATTCGCGGATTTCAATTCGGATGGGCAGAGGTTGGAAATTTTAATGGTCGAAGATAAAATTAATAAAGTGATTATTTAATTTAATTTTGTGAAGTCAGTGACTTTATTTTATTATAAAATCATTTTATACTTAAAAGGGGCCATTTTAAGTGACGACTTAAAAAGTTGTTAAGCCTAGGCATAAGGGGGTGAATAAATTAAGGAGAAATAAGGTGGAATTAAAAATTGATAAAATTATATTTGCCCACCCTAAAAGTGACCTAACCCTAAGTCGACCTATGGAGGAGATAAAAGGAGGATTTGAGTTCATTTGGAGGGATGCGAAGATTATTATTTTTCTCTCTGGTTTTTTGGAGGACTCTGCGGCGAGCCATTTACAGAGATTCTGGAGCTTGTGAGAGACGACAACCTCTTACAGGGACATTGGCTTCGGGGTTGCAAGATTACCCTCAGGTCAATCTAGGCATTTCCACATAGGGATTGCAGTTGGACTTCAGTTTTAAAGACTTCTGGAGTTGGGTTACCACACAAGGTCATTCAGAGATTATACAGAGAATATTTGGAGCTGGGACACCACATAGTATTCACATCAGAAGGGCTGAGCCTTCATCATCATTTATAGAGTACGGAGCAGCTAGGGTTTCATCAGCATTTGAGGTATTTGCATTGTAATTTGTGCCCTAGTTTTAATATAAGAATAAAGCAATATTTTCGAGAATTCTGGATTGCTCTGTGTTTGTGATTTTGTATATCAAAAATTCACGAAAGAGGTTAAGAATTGGCAAACCCCTAGAGAGCTAGTTAGGGAGGGTTATTACACTTGAGCTAAAAAGGCAACGCCTTAAGTTCATCCTTTATTTTCCCTTTTTGTTGTAAATTTGCCCATGTTTAGTGATATTAAATGCAGGTTTTCTCTTGTGGGCATTTGTGTTTAGGTCCTTCTTTCTCCTTGTTATTCGTTGTCTGCTTTTTTGTACGACACAAGCCTAGTGAATTGTCTCCACTCGTTTGCATCGTGGTAGTTTTTTTGCCTTTGCTTGTGATTTTCCCAAGTCCCATGTGGGAATGAATTGCGGGTGTTGCCTTGCAGAATACTTCTCAAATTCATCTGACTTGATTTGCCCTTTCTTGAATCCCACACATTCCCCTTCTGCAAAATAATGTTTCCTGAGTATAATGCAGGGAAAGAATGTGGGCTCTACGTTGCGGACATACACCCTTTTTTTGATCATTATTGTCCCCCATCACTTTCTATCCACATCCCCCCTATTCTTTCTAGTGAAGGTTTGTTCAGGTGTGTGGATAATGTCATTTAGGTGTAATCAATAAGTTTGTCCATATTTGTTCTAATTGTCAATATTTTTTATATCCCACAACTGTATGTAAGATTATTTTTTTCAGTTGTTGTGCGGAGAATGTCTACAAACTTACACTACAGACATACATATCTTCCCTCAAAAGTGGAGTCACTATCAAATGTTTACCCACACTCTGCACCTCGCTTTGAGAAGACATTATTGTGAATTTTTGCTGGCTAAGTGTGTTGTGCTTGCCTCTTTTGCAAGTTCACTTTGGTGATTTCACAAGGACATCAACTCCGAGAAACCCATCCTTGTCTAAAGGAATGAAATTCAAGTATGAAATTAAGGAAAGCAAAATTGACTCATCTGAAGGAGAGTTAACATTGACATGGAAATGGGGGACCATGAAACGTTGGCAAAAGACGTCATGAAGGAGAAAAGATATAGAAGGATTTAGGAATTTCTCCAAATATTAGTCTTTGAAGAAACATTTGTTTGCCCCGAATTGGTCTTGTTGTGTTTACAATGAATGAATCAAGATATATCCTCGCTCTAGAAGGAGAGATGTTTACTAGTATTAGACCAGTAGTCATCTCTTTAATGTTCAAGCTTGGAGGATTTGAGAAAGATACTGTGATTTCCACAAAGGCGAGAACAACACAACTTTGGGAAGGGAACAAGATGAATTGCTTAAGTTCATTAGACGGAATTGGTGGAGAAAAAGAATCTCAACATTTCAAGCCATGGATGTTCCCTTTTCTTAAATTATCTTCATTGATTAAAAAACCTATAGACTGGGCCTACTTGGTCTATAAAAAACTGCTTTCACATCTCACCATTATACATGAAACAAAGACATTTTATATGTCTTCTTACCTTGTATATATTCTCATTAGATTTGTCTGAAACAAGATTCACCTTGGTATGAAGAAGAAAATTGATCAAGGGGTTGCAACGCCCTAGTGTTATCCTAAATTTCATGTAAGGAACTAACAGAAAGAAGGGACCTTTATTTATAATGACTTTCTAAGGCACATCTTACAAATTCTTTTAGGAGACAATAACACGAGATTGTTAGAAGAAACGATGAGGGCAATCCATCCATATGTAGACTTGTCCTTGCGTAATGAAACATTCACTTATGTCAAAGTATTCAGAGATATAAGCAAATTGGTGGCGCTTCAAATTAGGCAAACCAATGACCTGGTGGTATTTAGTGAGTTTTGCTAAGTGGTACAACCTATTCACAAGAAGTGTACCAAGAAGCACTTTAAGGGATCGATAGAGTTCCCATTTTCTATTGTTTACTATAGTTGCAAGTCTTCTAAAGACTTGAGCAATTTGGAAGGAAAAATCCAATGGTTTGCTTTCAAAAAGATCAAAGAAAGAGTTGATTATGATAGGAGGGGCATTATGAGGGCTATATACCCAAAAAGATGAGAAGTTTATTTTGAGTACAAGCCAGAAAAAGAAGACTTTTGGGCAAATTGTGAAAGGGAATCGAGGAGCTAGAGATTAAAAATTGGAAAACCAGGCCTGCCTCGGTGGTGGATGGAAAGTAGGAAATCAAACAAGAAAATTGGGAGGAAGAAGAAGAAGAAGAAGAAGAAGAAGAAATTGAGGCATCAGGGGAAAGCTTAGGAGAATCTTCATCTAAAGAGTCTACTCAGCCTATATGGACTGCCTCAAGTGCAGAATTGTTTGATGGCGTGCAAGAAGTCTGAAGAGGAGAATCTTCTCTTCATGATGAAGTCAACATAGACTCCGAAGTTGAGATAATTGGCGTTGGCACCAACGTGATAGAGATTTTGCCTCTACGACAAGTAATTGAGGAAATGACTAGAGGGGCTGAAACCCCAACTGCTTCTCCAAAATGACAGCAGTCTTCTCATCACTCATCCTCAAAAGGGGATTCACAAAAGACCCCTATCATTGTCTCATGCAAACAAAGAAGGATCATAAGCTTAGGTGGAGTTGCTTGAGGAGGTGGCGATGGTGATAAAGATGATGATGAAGATGATCAGGAGAATAAGAAAAGAAAGCTATCCTTACCTAAAAGGTCGAAAAATAAGGAACACAAAAATGATGAAGGCAAGGAGAAGACTCTTGATGAAGCTGCAAAACCCATGGGTGAAGGCGAAATGGAAGCAAAGGGAGATGGTCAGCAAAGCCAAAGTTTGGCTTTGTTAGATCTAGTTCAAGGTGCCAATGATGATTTCCTAATGCAAGTCTTGAAAGCTGACCAACACTTAGAGAAAATTAAAAAAGAGACCGATAATCGCAATATTTCAATGAACCACCTAGTGATATTACAACAAACCATTTATTATCATGGTATTCATGGGAATTGAATTCTAATGGGCTCTTTCTTCGCCAAACATTCACCCGTATTGCATTATGACCATGTGATTCCGGTATTTCAATCAACCTTATTGTGGTATTACAACAAATTGTATTATGATGGTACCCATGGGAATTGGACCCTAGTGCACTCTTTGTAAGCCAAAAATTCTCATCAGCCGGAATTCAAATCCATGGGCTACATATTAAGGTCCACCTATTGGATTGGAACCTTAGCTTCTTGTGTGAAAATCCTTACTCCCCGTCGCTTGACCCAAATCCAATGGGTTTCCTTTTGTCCATGTTCATATGAATACTGCAATTTTCTAATTAATGTCTTGCTGCATCTGTGGCATAATCTGTAGTATAAGGAAAAACAATATATTTCGTTCATATTTTCCATTGGATGAACTGGCATAATAATAATTTATTGAAGAAAACTTTTCCTACAAACTTGAGCTGATATCACTACGAAAGGGTTTTCGGCATTTATCTGCCAGTTTACGTAAGGACTATGGGGTCAGGAAGGGATAAGGTGTAAATAAAGGATTCCAAACATTTGGGTGGCTCTTAATGATTAAATGATGCATAAAAAAACAACATATGTGGTTTTGATTCTATGTTAGATGAACTGGTGTGATAATAATGGACTGAACAAAACCTTTGTTAGAAGATTGAGCTCTAGTAGTACTGTGACGACAAATAGTTTCTATTCATTTTATATGCTAGTTTACATAATTACTAGGGGGTCAGGAAATGATCAATTGTTAAGAGAAAATCTCAGGACTTGAGTGGTTCTTAATGATTAAATGACCAATCATACTTGGGCAGAAACAGTACAAGGTAAGAGTTGCATAATATATATGGGTGGAAGAAGATGGTTTGAAATGGCACACTTTTCCAGTTTATATTGTAATTTGTACTAAATTAAGACTTAAGAGTTAGCAGCAGGTTTGTAGTTTATAGCATTTTCATATTGTCTGCAGTCTGTGCAGGAAGTTGCAGGTAATGTTAACATTCCATGGCATTTAAGAACCTGGACCAACACCATAGCAGGAAATTGTAGTCTATTTTAGCCATGCAAAAAGGATACAACCACTGCCCAATTTGTGCTTGAATGCAATGTACTTAGATAGCTATAAAATTTAATGATTCTTCATTAATTCTGAAAATGGTGAGGTGCCCTTGATTGATATTTTTAGCACATCTTAAGAACTGACATTTGAGCATATTTGTACACATGCACCCTGGTATATTTGTTCTGTCAGAAATCTATGTTGTACAATATTTATCCATTATAAGTCTCATTTTATTTGTCTGTTAAACATAATAATCATGTATTTTGTTCTCTTTGTTTCTACCTTGGGCATGTTTTAATTTTGTATAATCCAACCTCTAAGCATTTTGACTGGTTGGTTATCAAATTTTGCATCTCACATAGTTAAATTATTTTGTGCAGGAGGTTCCTGCTGCATTTGTCTCCTTCAAGTCTCGTTATGGAGCTGCTGTTGCATCAAATATTCCACAGTCAACCAATCCACTTTTGTGGGTGACAGAACCAGCTCCTGAGCCCAATGATGTCTATTGGAGATTTCTTTCTGCACCTTATCTCCAGCGATGGATCAGTACATTTGCGGTCATGGTTGCAGTTTTTATCCTTACAATTCTATTTCTGATACCAGTAGGAATTGTACAGGCTCTTACACAACTAGATCAATTAGAGAAGTTTTTTCCATTCCTGAAAGATGTTCTTACACTGTAAGTAATCAAAACCTAAAGCATTGGTGCTTGTCGAGAGTAGTTTGTTGATAAAAATTGTCCACTGTTTAGTTTTTGCCTTGTCAATAATATAGGTGCACTGTTCACATTATCAGCATAACTGCATTCTACTCAAGCTGTACTTATACATATATGCATACACTGAAAACATAACTGCTCTTCTCTGACTGCTCTATCCAACACTGAAACTGTTGTCAATTTTGCCACATTTTGTCTAAGGGGTAAAATTTTGAACTGCTGCTGCAATGTTTTTCCTGCTTAGATTAATTTTCTCCTCTAATCACAGCTTTCTCCAGCGAAAACTCTTCCCTGGCATTTTCATGGCGCCAAGGCGCAGCAAGAAGGCTCACTTTTGGGGCACAATCTAAGTTAAGATCATCTTCCTGAAAACAGGGCTAAATCTGAGTTTCGCCCATTTTCGGGGCGAGAAACAGCCTCGCTAACAAGATGGAGCGAAAGCCCACTTTGGGCTTGAAAATTGACTAAGGCAAAAAAAAGCCTTGACTTCACCCAAACGTCCAGCAAAGCCCAGCTTCGGACCTTTCCAGGAGCGAAGCGCAGCTCGGGCAGGAAAATAGTTCCTAAGGTAGGCCAGCCTCAGCTTCACCCAAACTGCTGGCGAACTTCAGCTTCGGGGTTCACTATGGCGAAGACACTCCGAGTAACGTCTAAGGCAAATTCACCTCAGCTTCACCCAAACTGCTGGCGAACCTCAGCTTTGGGCGGTATCTCCAGCGAACCCCGGTTTCCAGCGAAAAAGCGTTTTCAGAGAAAATTGGCTAAGGCAACGAGGTCAGGGAGAACGAGTTCATCTTTGCCCTGATTTCCAGCGAAGCCCAGTTTCGGGGGCTGCCTTTAGCGAAGCCTCATCGCCAGCGCACTTCAGGTAGAACGTTTCTAAGGTGGAAGCAAGCGGATCTTCTCTCCTCAGCTCGGCGAAGCTCTGTTTCGCGGGCTACCTTCAACGAAGCTCTGTTTTGAGCCTAACCAAAGCGAACTACAGCTGATAAAAGTCCATTTTGGACTTAAACAAAAACTGCAAGCCGAAGCTCAACTCCCCCAACTTCGGGCGTCAACCCCAGTGAATTTGAGTTTCCGGAGCTATCTTCAGCGAACCTCGGCCCGATTTCCAGCGAACTCCAGCAAGACCGTTTTTTAAACGCTAAGGCAGCAAAAGGAGGGAACTCTTCTAGTGGAGAGGAAGGTAGGTGGGCATTTAATGCGCGTCCATGGTGCACGAGTTCAGGTCTCCGGCCTATCCCATCAAGACGGCGCTGTCAGGCCCCAAAAAAGTCTCTGAAGGGAAGATTCACCAACCATATTATTGAGACATGCTGTCCCAGCTGTGTACATTATTTGGAGCCGTTGTAAACACGAGTGAGCCGAATTCCATGGATACTCTGTCATCCGCCAGGAGTCAAATCTCAGCTACCCTAGCAGTTTTAGGGTTTTGGCATTAATGATTACGGGATTGAATCCCTCTATAAAAGCCACTCAATGTAATGTAATCAGGGGGGGAACGTTTTGCTAAAGAGCTGTTGTACTTAAATTCTGCATCAATACTAAGTCTCCTGGTTCTGATTCTGGACTCTTTTTTCTGTGTACGATGCCTTCTATTAGTACTTCTGTTAATTTTGTTTCTTTATATGCATGCTATAATTCTGAAATCTAGATTTAAGTGTGTGATAAAGGGCGAAATTTGGAATTATTGAAGGATATGTATCAGAGAATGTTTCAGTGTTAGTTTCTGTTATATTCATAGTATTAATTGCTTTTGATTTAAGTAGAAGTTAGTAATTGTGTTGTTTGTTCTTCCCATTGGAATTATCCGGCCTGTGGCCATATTTCCCCATTTCTTTCAGTTATTTATTTCTTTCAGCAATTTCCCAATTCCTTTCCTGTTCCCTAAGCTGAAACCACAGTGTAGTGTAGTAAATGAGCCAGCCTTCTCTGGAGATTGGCACGGAAGGCATTCCTTCCTTCTGGCCTTTCAAGGTGTTCGGTGGGTCTAGGACGTATAGATAAACCAAACCCTTTCCCGTGGCAGATTCGTAACCAACAGAAACCATATCTCCTTACCTTCACGTACGGGACGTACCTGGTCCGGATTCGGTTCCGGTACGCCCCAGGGTCCATCCAGGGTTCTGCCTGGGGACCCGGATACGTCCGAACTGTCCCGGACGTATCCGGGTCCCTAGGAAGAACTCCTGGACGGACCCTGGGGTTTGAAACGGGCAACCAACGACAAGGAAGGCCATGTATATTCCAAATCTGCCTTTCTTCAATTTCTGTTTTAGTCAGGTATTTACTTTTCTTGGCGCAACGATATCATTGCTTGAGGGGCCTTAAAATAGGGTTCGCTCAATAGGAAAAAAATGGGTAGATTGCCTTATTTTTGTGGGAGGATAAGCCCGACGATATTCTCTTGGGATTGAATTCACGACATTTCTAACGTCGTTAATTATACACGGAGAGAAAATTTTATCTCTACACACTTATGCTATATGCAGGAGACGACCATATGTCTCTGCATACGGGTTAAGGAAAGCTATTCCTTGCCAATTTTATACAAGATTTGCTACAGCGCTGTTTCTATTTCTGCCACCTAAACTCCGAGTGTGTCTCCTCGAATATGAAAGGAAATATATCTATTAGTTTGGTTGATCCCTTGTCTTCATTGCCACGAGAAGGGAGCTAGAATAGAATAGGAGGTTTTTAATGTGTATTAGGTTAGTCTCCAAAGGGTGGTATTTTTTAAAGTTTTTATATAGGAGACTTAAAATAACGTAATTAGTTAATAATATTTTATTAAAAAATAAAATAATAAAATTAATAATTATAATATTATAAATAATTAAAAAATTTATTATATGGTATTTTTTAAAGTTTTTATATAGGAGATTTAAAATAACGTAATTAGTTAATAATATGTTATTAAATAATATTAAAAATAAAATAATAAAATTATTAATTATTAAAGTTGAATAAATTAAATTAATAATTATAATATTATAAATAATTAAAAAAATTATTATATGGTATTTTTTAAAGTTTTTATATAGGAGATTTAAAATAACATAATTAGTTAATAATATGTTACTAAATAATATTAAAAATAAAATAATAAAATTATTAATTATTGAAGTTGTAAATTAAAATTAAAATTAATAATTATAATTTTTTTTTGGTTAGTGTGAGAAACCCCTACGACCAAAGCACAGGGCTGGGCAAGCTCCCTCCAACCATGACCCCTCCTAAAGCCGCGAGCTATGCTTATCAATAGGGAATTTTAACACACAACCACTACACACCCACCCCTTCACACAGTCGCCTACACTGTGGTTTGAACCTTGGACCTCCCGAAGAAGAGCCAAAGCCCTAACCGTTGCCTCCCTGGGACAATTAATAATTATAATATTATAAATAATTAAAAAAATTATTATTCTTTAAAAACAATTAAAGTCAATCAATTTTCAACATTTTTCTATAATGTATAATAAACAAAAGTTTTCAACATCTTCCTATACAATGTATAATAAACAAAAGCTTACTTGTTTAACAAGTAAAAGCATCATCCAAAGTGTAACAAATAAAAACTAACGTATTTTTAATTTATTTTTAATTATAAAAGCATCTCAATGAAATATGAGAGGGTTTTTTCTTTCCCTTAAAGTAATTTGTTTTTTCTTTTGTTTTTCTAAGAGATTTTCTTTATTCTATTGGTTAAAATAAATAATTTTTATCTTTTATCTTTTAATAATGATATTTCAATATGTGATAGTGTTGATATGGTTCATTAGAAATGTTGGCAGCCCATTTGTGATAGTGTTTGTACCAATGTGAAATGCTTAGCAAATGTTGATTTGGTAAATTAATATTTGTTTTTAATTAATTTTTGTACAGCCGAATCCAAAACGAACCCAAGACAAAACTTTTTTTTGTTGTATCGTTGAACCGGGTTCTTTGAACCTGAACCCAAACCCAAAACAAACTGGTAACATTGCAAGAAAGCAGTAGTTCAGTTGAATTTAACGGACTTTACAAAAGGGTGTAAAATCTTCCAAGGATTTCCTGTCCCATACAAGACTTGAGGCAACAAATGTGGTATTTGAAAGAAAAAGCCTTGATTTGCAGGTTGGTGGGATTGTATCCAGGACCAGTGGACTTGCAAAGAGTGGGTACATGCCCACGGAAAACCTGTACGAGTCACGAACGTCCTAGTGATGCCAAAGGCTACTTTGTGGTTATCTTCTCTACAAAGACTGAAAGAGATTCAGTCTTCCAAGGCTGTCCATGATATCTGACCAAGGCTGTTTATGAAACATTAGACTGTGCCTTTCACCCAACAGAATAGCTTCCAAGCATGATGTCAGTGTGGACAAGGTCCAGTTATTGCTGAGCAAATTCTGGTAAAAGGCAGTAAATCTGTTCTATGATAATCAAGAATAATTATAGAAAAAACTCTCAGCAATAAATACAAACAGCAGTATGTCATTAATCTCTGGTACAACAGTACATGGCAATCAATCCAATCGACTTTAACTAGAAAACATGGGGGGGATCTTCTAGACTCTCGAGACATCAGTATCATCATTTCCAGAATCCATTGGAATGAAGATAATACATGGGGTCAAATGGGATATCAGTTGGTGGTTAACAACTGCCATACCTGCCCAACTACCTACCCACTTGATACCTGTCTAAGTGAAATAATAAAAGTAACCCACAGCATTTGGGATACTATTTTAGTACAACAAATGTCATCACAACACCTATACATATGACAAAAATCTGTGTACAATGACTCATTGCTGACTCAGTGCTGTGCTGGTGCCCAAGAGGGCACTTGATTGCTCTGTCCATGACCACTCTGACCACCAAAAAAGAATAAATTATGCCCTTGGACTTCAGTCTCTAACAATTAATATTAAACTATGCAAAGAATCTATTCATATAGATTTGAAACAGCCTATATGAGATTGATTTTTGTGGAGCTGGCAGCCACTACCTGGGAGTAACTGTTGGATTACAAAAGCTTACTGTCGCTCATATAGGGAAAATTTGCCCCATTCAGATTTGATCTCAGCAAGAACAAGAGGAACAAAGTATGAAAGCGACAGCTGCTCTATCCAAGAGACGACAAGGGAGCACCAAGGAGAAAGGAGGGAAGCCAAGGCAGTCCAATTAGGATGAAAATCTGCAAAAGCCTATACACAAGAATTGAAAACCAAAACTTGAGATACTTCTAGCAAGTCCCAATTCTTTTATTGCTTTAAACTGAATAGAAAATAGCTGAGAACAGCCTAACCAAGTAGAAGAGATGGCTGTCCATAACAGAACCATTACAATCAACAAATCTGCAAAGCAATATTCCAATTTTGTTTCATGGATTTTTGCGGTGTTCTGTTTTGTCCATAGCTTTTATCTGGATTAAACTGCATCTAAGTTTTAAGATTTGTTATCGTTTCTGGTCACACCTCATCACCCATCATCAGGACTGATTTGAAGAGAGTTGCATAAAAGGAAGTGTAAATATATGCAAAATCTAAGGAAAAATATTGTTGGCCTACATGATATAGGAAAAATACATACATCTATATTTATTACTTTTTTAATCTTGTATAGTTTTTGCTTTTAATATGTAATGATCCCCATCTACAATTATGTGTATTAGGGTTTGCCAAGGTTCACTTAACACCCCATTACTTGGCATCCTCTCATTGAATTACCATGTTGCATTCAAATTCATATTGTAATTCTAAATGGCTATCAATGAACAATGTTCATCCCTATTTGGTTGTCTTGATGCTTGTTTATTTCAATATCATCCTTCAATGTTCTTTTGGAATAATAATCAACTTTGGCCAACATCTCTGTTTCTTCTACTCACATATGATATTTGAATTTAAGTGATTCCTCAACCAACGCTGACATTCCCCTATGATTGTATTTCAAATTGGATGAATGATTTGCCTGGCTTTGAATGATTTGCCTGGCTTTGAATGATTTGCCAGACTCACCAACATAAGGTCTTTCACGGGATCAAGGGACTTGATAATCACTGCTGTCTTTTTCAAGGATCAGTGGGGCTCTCGGTGATTCAGGTACCTTATTTCGATGTTTATCTAGTGCCCATTGTTCCTATAAAAGAGAAGGACCCCATAGATATTTTGTCTTTTAGGAGGAATGGGGTCGTCTAGGGACCCTATTGATTCTTACAAAGCTGGGTGGTGTCTACCACACCTATTGTTCTTGTGGAAGGCCTTTTAGCAGTGAGACTGATATTATTCGAAGTTAGGATGAAGAAGTCTTGCATCAGTTTGAGACATAATTGTATGGGAAGGTTGGTATTGGCTGAGCACTCATTCAAAACCAAACAACATATGTGTATAGAGCAAACAAAGATATTTGTAGAAGTTGGTCATTATTCTAAAAGACAATAGAGGGAGGCGAACACAACCTGAATAGGGATGACAGATTAGTATTGAACCGTGGAAACCCCTAATACAAAGAATTGTAGAGGTTGATTGTGAGTGGGGGGACGGCAAAATGCACAGCCTCAAGACAAGGTGAAGGTGTCTCTAGACCCTGGAAAAACAGCTAAGAACAAAAAGCATCTGAGTAGCAATCCCACACATACGACCTCACTTATGTATATAAAAATGTTTCAGGTGACCTGTGAAAGTTGTGAAGCCATGGGAGGAGATCCATTGCTCAAGTAGGCATTGGATCAATTTACATCCAGGAATTTTCAATGAAGTTGACCTCATAGAATCAAGGGGGTTGAGTGCTGGAAACAAATGACAAATCCTCAAAGAAAGAACGAAATAACTGATTCCTAATTAAAAAGAAGGAAAACCTATTCTGGTGAATTGTAGATAGTATAAGAAGGGATCCATCTCGTAGAGCCAAAAGAGTAGCAGTCCCACCTTACTGAATAAAGTGGAAGAGGATACATAGTAGAGAATATAAACTGCTTCCTCCTCTCTGAAGGTTGGATCAATGGCAAATGGCTGCACATGTGCAGGATCACACTATCTTAGACTATCACACAATTCAACTAGATACTCACTTAAGAACTAATCATAGACACTTGACAAAAGATTGAAGGCATCTGGTTGCAGCACGGAAGCATACATGATCACATAGCAGAATGGTGGAGAGGAGATTAGAACAGAACATGTGTAAGCTGGTCAGAGAATTGTGAATTGCCAAACAAAGAGTGAAGACATGGAACAAAAATGTCTTTGGAAATATCTTTCAGAGTCAGACCTAACCAATGGATCATTCATGTCAAATGCACTTAAGAATATGGAACTCTTTCTTCACACAAAGAAATGTAACAGCAAGAATAGAAACTTCCAGCTCAACTTACTGATCTTCAGAAAATGGAAGGTGTTTACTTGAGGCAAAATCTAGAGCACTCTAGATTTGAGAGGGTGATGAAAATACCAATTCTCAAAGGCCTAAGTATCAATAAAATTAATCGACTGAAAACCTATGTGGCAGCCAAATAAATAATCAGAAGGAGATTTGAGAATGGCTTCAGATTTTTATGGAATATTCCTGGTTGAGCAAGATGGAGATAAGACAGAATCATGAAGAAGAATATCACAACTGCTCCCTAGCTAATCACATAGGAGGATAATCAGAAAGTAACTAGCCCAGTGACAAATAAGAATTGAGAACAGAAGTATTCTGACTTAGCAAGCACAAATCAACAGGTCCAGGGCCAAGGCCAAGGCCAAATTGTTTCCTGACAATTCTTTCAACGAACTGGCAAATTTGATGACCTCAAAAGAATCGAAGAATCCTGGCAGGAAAGATATGTATTATGTCATGCGAAGACAACCAATTTGGTATTAATACCAAAAACGTCTCAAGCTAACACTTTGAAAGCATTCCACCCTCTGCATACAACATTTCAAATGTGACAACAAACAAAGTGCAACCATTTCTAAGCAAAATTATATCTTTTCTTCAGGCAGGTTATATAAATGGGTGTCAAATATTCCCCAACATCATTTCAGTCAAGGAAATCTTGCACTTTTTAAGGACTCAATGAGTTATTGGAATCTTGGATCAAACTTGACACATCCAAAGCTTTTTGACAGAAGCAATTGGATGTTTATAGTGGTCATGCTAAGGGAGACTGTTTCTTCTAATGATTTTATACCATGAGTAGCAAGCTGTGTCAAAACACCATCATTCTTAGTCATGGTTAATGGCATGCTAGAACCATGTATCAAGCCACAAGGACTGAGAAAAGGGGACTCACTTAACCATTTTGTGTTTATCAACTGGATGAAGGCTCACATAAACTCTTGCAGAAAGCCAAGCAATGTGTTCAGCCATATGGGCTAGCTACAGTCTAACCAGCAAAATGCTATATGAACTATAGTTTGCAGATGATGTTTCTACTATTCTCAGCAACTATTATGCGGGAGATCCATGCTGTCAGAAACACACACAATTTATTTCAAGAGCATTTATGTTAGTCAAAAACATATGCTAGACCTAAATAATGGCCATTAATGTACATATTGTATGGACAATATTGAAAAGATACATTTTAAGGCTGCTTAATTTCAAAGAGTCATGATTTTCCTTAAGTTATTTCCGGCCACTGTTGCTTCTGAACCACCCTAAAACAGCACACTGGAGGGAATTTATTTCCAAAATTTAAAACAAATTCATTGATTAGAGAACAAGATGGCTCACCATCTCCAATGGATACGTGTGAATAGATGAGCACAGCAAGCTATCCTAGTCTTTTGGTTTGCTTCTTTTGCATTTCTCAAAACTATAGCAGATAAGACAGTGAACATGCAATGGAAATTCCTATGGCATGGCAAATTATTTAAATTAGAGTACCCTGTAATTTTATGGAGGAAGATGACTTGACCTTGTAAAAAGGAAGGGCTAAACATTGAACACATAGTTCTATTTAATCGAGCATTGGTAATGACACTGGTGTGGAGATTGTACAAGGAGTAAACTTATCATCAAAAAATATATATAGGAGCAGCAGAAAACATTTCTTTTTTTTCCTGTAGTATGATTTGTCAAGGACCGAACTGGAAGCGTATTCAATGGAATTTGACTTTTAAAACCTGGACTTATCTAGCATATTCAATTAAGGAGATATAGCTATTTTTAGGTATGAGAATGGGATTTCTTCCGGAGATGATGTGGCAATAAAATCAAAGATTATGTTAGCGCATACTCTACTGCACATGTAGTTAATCAATTTTGCAAAAATCATGCGGAAGTGGTAATTATCCTGAAGACAAAACTTGCTAAAAGGAAGGCCTTTTTGGCGAAAGATGGATTTTGTTGGGGCTTGCCAGGAAATGGAATATGCATGACTCAGTTGGCCTGTGAGGCTCTATAGAGTGGAAGCCCAAATCAAGGAAGAGGTAACACATGGAGTAAATCATTAAGGACAAAGTCATGGCCAATGGTAAAATCTTTTGTTTGGTTAGTTATTCTTTAATTAAAAAATATAAAAGATAAGATCTTATAAGCTCTATATCTTGGTAATCTCACCTTTTTTCAACTTGTCTATTTAAGCTCAAGGAAGACAATTTTCACCAAATAACTTGAACATTGTGTCTAGAAAGAGATGAAAATAACGTTTTCTGGCTTTCCATGTTTTGTTTCACCTTTCTATATCCCTTGATGGGTTTTGAACATCTGTGAATGATTGCTTGCTCATTCAAGCAAAAATTCTGTATTCCTTGCAGATGTTTCCTCTGTTTCTTTGAACATATTTTGTCATCCTTGATGCTGCCATTAGTTGAGGGGCTATGTAAGGATCCATAGACTGTTGGGAGTACTGCAACTAAGACAATGTTATAAACTACCCCTCATCCTTCTAGTCTGAGTATGAAGCCGACTCTACATTTGATCTAGAACTGGACATTGTTATGGCCATGGAGCCCTGATGGGTTGATCTACTTGCATCTGGCCCTTCACCTGGAATGATAATAGGCTGCATTAGGGCTCATTGACAAGGATAAGGGGTTCCATTCATCAAGCTTGTGAGAGAAAGGAGAATGGCATGACTGCACCAAATCATGTTTGAATATTTTACCTCTTCTACTGGGTATTTACAAGGGCTTTCAAAATGTCTTGTTGCTCCCTTGAAAGAAGACAAAGTTATACACTACCCATCATCCTTTTATTGCGAGTACAAACCAGACTCAAATTTTCCAAAACTGTACATTGTTTTGGCGATGGAGGCCTGATGGATTGAGCTACTTGCATTTGGCCCTTCATCTGGAACGATAATAGGATTAAGCTACTTGCATGGAGGCTTTGATGGATTGAGCTTTTTCCATTGAACTGTTACAAAGTTTTGTAGTTACCAAATTTGTGTTACCAAACTAAAGTAAATAAACTAGAGTGGACTACACTAGGCTTAAAACTTTTGTAGAGCATCTGATCACAACCTCAACGGGTGGATGCTGAAATGAAAAAACCCTTGCATGTTGCAAGTAATCGTGAAGAGATAAGAGAACCCACAGTTGAGGGAAAAAAGAAATAGAGGATCTAAGCACCAACTCTAATTAGTTGTGGAATGCACGACAAAAAGAAACAAAACCATTGTCATCACCAACCATCCCAAAAGAGCCAACACAGGATCTAATGATGCTATGAGAAAAATGGCTAGGGCTAACGGGACTTGGTCAGATTATCCTAGGAGGGCATAGAGTCCAAATCCTCAAAACTCTTCTAGCATCCATGGTTGAAGGACTAATAGGGGCAGGCAAGAAGCTGGTAAGTTGCATTTGTTTGTACTCTCAAGGCAAATGAGATAAGATAATTCTACTAATGTCCATGAATGACCAAAGTAGGTCAATGGGACTCAACATAAAAAAAGTTGTTACAAAGCACTGTAGTTACCAACAAAGTATTATTATATATAAACTAAACTAGAGAGTAGAGTGAACTTCACTAAACTATTGTACCACATTTGATTACATCGCGAGTATGGACTCAAAAATGGAAACTCTAATATGTTGCAAGTAATGATGAAGAGATAAGAGAACCAACACTCATGGGAAATAAAGAAATAGAGAAAATATCAGGAGGATCCAAGTGCCAACTCTAATCAGTGGTGGAATGTCGAGTAGAAGCAAAAGCAGAAGCAAAAGCAAAGCCATCATCATCACCATCCCAAAATAGCCAACACAAGGTCTAATGATGCTCCAAGGAGAGTGGCCAACGATAAGGGGGCCTGGTTGGATAATCTTGGGAGGGCATAAAATCCGAGTTTTGAATCTCTCCTAGCATCCATGGCCTAGGAATTAGTACAAGAGGGCAAGAAATTTGTAAGTTGTGTTTGTCTATGACTCCTATGCAAATGAGAGGTAGCTGGTATCCCTTGTTGAAGAGCCATGGTCATGCCCTACCACATGAAAGATGAAGAAAACTTCGAAGCCCTAGTGTCCACTCTTGAATGTGGACAAGGACGCACATATGATTACCACTTTGAAGAGTTGTAGCATTAGAACATTTATTACTCCCAATGGCAAAGATAGGCTAAAAGGAGGAGGTTATAAGTTAAGTGTTAGTCAATCTCTCCTTTAATATTTAACATCGAAGAGTGATAGCTTCTCAAAGATATAAATCCAAGCGTAGTTGGTGAAGATTGTGGAAAATTGTGGTAAGCAATCTACTCGAGTCTCTACACATGCAATAGTACCTTCTTGGAATATCATAATAAGTAAGACATTTCAATATGAAGTGCTCTTCAATCTTTGGCTCTTAAATAAAACAAAGGAACATACCCTATCTTCACAAGGAATATGGTGATTTGTCTCCATGCGCAACTAATGTGAGCATGTCTGAGCTGATCAAGAGGGATCTCGAGTTCATGTATGCTGTCGAATATAATCTAAGTGAGCAATAAATGCCATCCTCAATTGTGATGTTCACAATGTAGAGGGCTAACTTAGAACTAAGAGGCTAGGATGGGGCGATACAAGTGACTTGAATATATTGTTGATATATGTCATCTCCGACTACTTGGTTAAGCACCTTCTTATCAGGAAGATGGGGAGGAGAAAATAAGGAGTATTTGAAAGGAGGTAGTTGATCTATAGAAAGGCCAAATGATTGAAGGAGTGATCTAGCTTCAGAATACCAACCTCAATGACGACCAAAAGTGCTTATGGAGGAAACCTATTTTGAGGATCAAAGTGCTAAGTACAAATGTCTCATGGTTTGAAGTGCAATAACTCATGAATCTAAGGCGGTGCAAATGAAAAATAATTCTAAAGATGCTCTCAAGGCAAAGAGGATGAGCACAAAAATCAACATGAACAATACACTGCAGAATTGTTCTCTTACATCTAATGAGTCATTGGAACAATATACTCAGGACCATTTCAATAGAAGTCCAATCAACACACAATAGAGTTGGGTCCTAACACTCATATTCATAGAGGATTTTGGGTTTGATAATGTAGTCAAAGAGACTCCTATTCATAAATATGTATTGAAAGTGCGTTTGGAAACATTTGTGCCCCAAAATTGCAAGCGATCTGTATCCCTTGGAATGTCATGATTGAGAAGTTGGCTAAAGATGAAGGGAGAAAACTGCAAACTAAACTCCTTGGTTGATGTACTCATTGATGATCTTAGTCGACTTCCCCTCAAAGAAGAACTAGAATTCTGAAAGGGCATTGTTTGATGTATTGAAGACCATCACCTTAGTTTTGATAAGGTTGATGCTAGTTTTCTCAAGTCATAGAAGTGTTAAGAGCATCCAATTTTCTTTGCAACCCTTAGGCGTGTGAGCAAGAACTACATCATCTACGAAAAGCAATATAGCTATCAGGACATGATGTAGAAGGCAACCATCATCAACATGTGTTTTGATGGAATTTGTTTTTGACTTATCAATGTAGATCCCAAAGAGTGTGGGAGGAGGAGGACACAATTGTCTAACACCAATAGTATTGTGGACCTCATTTGAGAAGCCAGAGGCAGTTTGAAAAGGACCGATAACTATCTGGGAAAGTCTCCTAATAATGGTAATAGAGAGCTCCGAGATGCCAATCTCCTATAGCCTTTAAAATAAAAGATGTGTAATAACAATGTGAAAGGCCTTTCTTAAGTCCACAAAACAACAAAAGACTTCAGAAGACCACTAACGAGTCTCCTCAATAATAGCCCAAAGAGTGAAAACATAGTCAATGGTTTGATAATCCCCTTTGAAACTAGATTTCCGTTTTGCTCTAAGCTTGCCTTGCTCCAACTAATGTAAGAGTTTGACAAAGATCTCTCAATATAGTTTTGTAGTTATTGGGATATGAATAATACCTAGATTTGTGGATGGGATAGATAATATGTTGTGACCCAAGTAGGGAAGCTAGAAGAAACAACCACATTGAATAATGGGATGGTCAATAGCTTCAATGCCATAATTTGGAAACTCAACTTAAAAACCCTCCACATTGTTGTACAACAATTTTGTATTCCACACTGTGCACTACAATAACATACAAGCGCAAGAAATAGAAATAATTCCTAATTTACCAAACATGTATGCCATCATCAATCACAAAGACAATCCATTAAGTATTCACAACTCTTGTACAATGCTCAAACAAATATGCACATTAGATTACCAAGACGATGTGTAGCATCTACAATGTACAATGTTGTTAGTAGGATTGAATATATACAATAAGAGCATCAAGAGAGATGGTTGTCAATTGTCTAACTACCAAGTACCACCCAATAAATACATATATAAAAATTTAACAGCAGTAATGCAGGTCTGAGCCTATGTGCAATGACAAATTAAGGCTGAGCCCATATATAGGTCCAAGCAGATCATGCAACGTATGATACATTCTAACAAAGGATGCAAACGTGGTGAAAAGGACGTGTGCGAGGATGCATGATGGAAATTGACGAGACCATAGGAGCCCCTTCCACTTACAAAAGTATAGAAGGTGAGCTTTCCATAGAGCTCCTTAATGATGAGGAAAGAGAATGTATGCAAATACCTCTCCCATTCTTTTTGAATGAAGACACATGGACTATGTTCCATGGGAACTCATCCTGGGGTTGGGGGTCTATCTCGGAGCTATGTCTTGACGTCCCAAAAATGCACTGTCGTTCAATCGTACTTGTCCCAAAACTTTATATAACATAGCGTATGAATGATAATGACAATGTTGTCTGTTTATGTGACAGGGATTTTTGTCCTTAGAAATCCAATGTGTGTGGCTTCAAGAGGAGGGCAGTCCTCAGACAAAAGATATTGTCATTGATGAGGACGCATCCAATTCTAGGATAAATAGATGACGAAAACTGAACATGTTGACAAATGCTTATGCAAATGAGGATGTTTGGGCAAACGAATTTTGTTTAGAAGACAACATTCATGTAAACAAAGTTTGTGTAGAAGAAGACGATTGCAACATGAAAAGGAAGCTAGACAAATGTGGAATAACTTCCAACTTTATCTTTAGAAGAATGCAGTGCAAAACAGGCCTAGACTTTCAATTCCAGCAAGCAAAATCACATATACCTCACACAGGACGCAACATATACCCTGGGAAAACCCTTTTGGGAAAAAACCCAGCAATCAAGGAGCACTCAAAATGTATTATTCAGTAATCAGCAATTTGCTTTTACAATACAATGACAGAGTATCCTCTCCATCAGTCCCATTTCTAAGCAAGGCTGGGAATATACATGCAGTAACACAGTTGTCACGCAGTAACACAGCTGTCCTGCAGTAACATTACTGACACGCAGTAACACAGCTGTCCTGCAGTAACATTACTGACCTGCAGTAACATAGCTGAAATACCATAGATTGCTTGATGCCTTTTTTATTTTCTTTTATATATGCTTTTAACAGAAGACATGAGACAGTAAGGATTTGCAAGGGTATTGTTGCCACATTTTGCTAAGGGGTAAAAATTCTGAAAACTTGAAATATTATTGCGCCTTCCTCCCTCCTTTCTTTACAGCTTCGTTCATGCAGTTTCCATATTTTCAGTTTTCAGTTTTCTGCTTTGTTTTCTAAGTGTTCCAAGTAGATTTGGCAAGTCTGGAAAAAGGCCAAAAAATGACTAAGGCTGGGGCACTCCCTTGGTCGCTCCATTTTGGAGCGATCTCGGGAGTCGCTCCCTCTTTCGGGCGATTCCCAACTTCGTCCCTTCCCTCCGGCGATCGACGAGTTTTCCAAGTGACAAGACAGACGGGGAAAAAAGGATGAAATTTGGCTAAGTGTTGGAGCTCCCACGATCGCTCCATCCTGGAGCGACCCCCGTCGTCGCCTTCATTTTTCAGCGACGCTCGTCATCGTTGCGGCCTCTAGCGAACCTCAACAGGGGAACAAAGATGCAAAATATTTCTAAGTGTTGGCTTGGGAGCGACCGACGTCTGTTGCTCGTCCCCAGGAGCGACTCCCGTTGTCGCTCCCCTTTTTGAGCGACCGTGGGAGAAGGGGCGAAAAGGAGATGAAAATATTCTAAGTATAGAGCGACTCCTGTCGTCGCTTAAGATCGTCAGGGACTCTCAAGTCGCTCAGGCACGCCCGCGATCGCTGTCGCCACCCGTCGTCACCCGCCGTCGCCAAGCAAGATTCAAGTAAAGGCAGCACTCAAGGTTGACGCCGGTCGCTCCGTTTCGGAGCGATTCCGGGTGTCGCTGCCATTTTTCAGCGACAGCGGGCGAGAAGGTTCAAATTTTTACTAAGGCACCAAAGTAGCGACCGACGTCGGTCGCTCATTTTTTGAGCGACTCCCGTCATCGCTGCCTTTTTTCAGCGACCGCCGTCGTCTCTCCCCCACATCAGCAAATATGAGAAAGAGGACCTAGTTGCCGAGTTTTCTAAGTCAGGGTGTGTCCCGGGTTCGCTCCATTTTGGAGCGACCCTCGGGGTCACTATTTTCAGCAGGCGACTTTGGTCAAGCCCCCTACGTCATCAAACCGCAGACCGAGGCCAAACCACACGGATTTCGGGATTCGCACCTGTCAGGATGAGACAGAAAGTGTGCTGCCAAAGTACAGGGTAGGTGAACATTGAATGACAAACTGTACCGAATCTGCCGCATTTATCAGACCTAACATCTCACCTACCAAATCTGTCCGGAGCTGTACCAATTCCAGGTGAATCTTGCTGCAGGTACACTCACGGTCAGCGGAGGTCTAATCCCAATTTTTTTGCAACTCTTGGGTTCCGTGCATAATTGTAAGTTGGGGGGAAATTCCTGCTACAAATAGCAGTAGAACTTCATTGTAAAAGGGGGGGGACATATTGCTAGAAAGCTCTGCTGTAATTAGACATTTGCATCAATACAAAGCATCCTTGGCTCTGTTACTTGTCTCTTTCTTTTATGCTGCCTTCTGCTAGTATTTCTGCTCCGTGTTCATTTATTTTTCTGATTGCTGTCATTCTGAATCCTGGATCACAACATTGGCATTTAATTGAATCTGGAATACGAAACTGAAGGATACATAGGAAGGAATCGCAGTGACAGTATCTGTTACATGCTTTTTTTTTATTGTTGTTGGTTTGTGTACTAGCTAGCGATCGTGCTGCTTGTTCTTACCCACCCGAAACACATGATATTTACATTTATTTCTGCATTTTACAATCTCTTTCCAGTTCCCTTCTCTAAAAAATCAAGTAGATTAGCATAGGAGCCGACCTTCTCCGGAGATTGGCACGGAAGGCATTCCTTCCTTCCGGCCTTTCAATCTGTTGGGCGAATCTAGGGCGCAAAAGATTAAAATCTTTTCCTAAATGGCAAATTCGTAACCAACAGGTATGACACCTATTCCCAACATTAACAGAGCAGATCACGAAAGTGAAGAAGGCATATGAGTGAGCCCAACATCAACACAAGTGTAGGAGGGAGTGTGTAGAGATGCATGGGACAAGAGTCCCGCACAAAATAATTGCAAGAGCGTGTTGAGTAGTGGGTGGATTTTAAGCATTCGACCAAAGTCGACGTTTGTATAATCATGAAAGTGTTTTTGAAGCATCAACATGAACATCGAAATATGTTTGACCTTGGAACAAGCATGGAAAGGGAGATCGTCAATTGACAAAGTCAATTAGCTCACTAGCAATACACCATTAGTAACATCAAGAACGAACACAAGACCCTCACAACCAACAATGGTTGTAGCATGAGGGAGCATGTGTTGGAATTGAATGGTGGCTGGAAAGAAGATGTTGTCTATCACAGGCTCTTGTGTAACAATTTGGAGAGCGGACGAAGTCATAAGTGAAGCAATATGGATGCAATTATTTCTTGCTACATTAAGAGGGATAGCAATGGATTGGAACTTATTGTTTTGAACTCTATTCAATACTTGGAATGACTTCAAAAAGGCTTTTAAGAAAGAATTAAGACTCTTGTGCAATGACACAAAAATCATTGACGATATCTATAAGGATGAGGATGTCCAAGTCATACAATTGTCGCTTGAAGAAACTCATCGAAAAAATGGAGCAGCAGCCCATTGATGGGCTACATAAAAGGTGGTTTACGAATGGACTTCTTCCAAAGTAATAAGAGGCCTTTGATAGGGCCTTTAATTTGGAAGGCAAAACGAAGACAACAATGGTGAGAGGAAGCCGAAGTCCCGAGAGGAACAACTACAACATTGAAGGTGAAGATGAAAAGGGAGGAGCATCAAGTGAGGTTCTTAGGAAGGACGTGATGTGCATGATGCTTAAAAGGAAAGAAAAAACAGAAGAAAATCACAAATGAAATGTATCGTGTACAAAATGCCACACGAAAGTACACACAACTACAAATTGTTTAAAATAAGGTTATTGTAATATCTGTGAAATGCACAACATTCACTGATGGACTGCCCATTTAATATAAAAAGCAAGAAGCATCAAGCTTTAGCATTCCAAAAAGGAGCCAATAAACAAATCTAGCACTTCGAAGGATGGAAATGATGTGACAAGTGGTGGATATGACAACCATCAAGGAAAAATGGCAGTTAGGCAATTGCATTGAATGTGGGCAACCACATTCAAAATGACACAGTGTGAAGGCTGATTGTTTAGTGCGCAAGTGTTAGGAGTGGGACACTTTGCACACTACTACACTGATGTTGTAGGCACTAGTACGCAAATGATGTGTGGATGGTGTGGATCGAGCAACCATGGAGAAGATAATTGCCCAAAGAAAGTAGGGGCCAGCCATAATGTGAACTTGTTGGACATTGAGGAAACAAACCTGACAAAAAATGAGTTCTTCTATGACATGGGCCCAAGCAAAGGCAAAGGCAAAGGCATAATTCTTGAGCCATCTATGGAGTGAAAAAGATGGCAAGAGGCTTGAGCTCAAGTGGAGAAAGAAATAACAGAAGATAATCAAGGTGACCAAAAGATAGAAACCACTGTAGTTATGTCAAATGAGTCATCAACATCTCATAGCTTGGCAATGCAACTGGTATAGTCATTCCCACCAATAAAAGTGGCAACCTTACTACGAGCAATACCTCGGCCTGTACAAAACCATGGGAGAAATGGTGTGTGGCTCAAGGAAGGAAGTAAACTACAGAGCATATCATCACCAAGGACAATGCCAAATGACCGGTTTATCAACCTGAGGATGTTGATGATCGATATTAGTTTTGGCCAACATTGCTACACATGGATGTACTAGGTAATATGTTGACACATGTTATAGCATAGGGTGTTTCAATTGTGAATGTGTTCCCAAAACAAATGTTGAGAGAATCAGGTGCATCAACTTTATGGCCACCAAATTTCTTCTTATTGGTAGACAATTGATACGACATCAAGACCAGTGTGCTGAAAAGACATAAAGCCACCATTATAGAACATATTTTTATATTGGACATCGTGGTTATCACCTTATAGAAGGCTTCCTAAGATGCCTTGTTGGTTCGTGAGTGGTTGCGAATGGTAAAAGTTGATCACAATTGGGAAAAAGACTGCATAACGTTCAAAAAGGGACATCATAAGTATACAATCAACTTGAGGAACTAGTCAGTAAGTGAGGGACCTTGCTTCTTTACATTGGCAAATGTGCCTAACAATCTCATAGGTAAATATTTACAAGATCAAAAATCATACACATAAAATCACATTCAATAGTAACACAAGTATTGTACAATAAAAAGCTTCACTATTGCATTCATAAATCAAAATTTCTCACATTACATTGCATGGAGCTTTGTCTCCAATATATAACCTTACAAAAGACTTTTCAACTCTCTTGACTCCAACTCTCCTCAAACTCATGGGAGATGCAACCTTTCACATGCCTTTCTTACATTATGACAAAGCTTCTCATGATTACATAACCTCCTACTTCTAATCTTGACACATCACATATGACTCTTCACTTACACACTTGACACCTAACACTCATGACTCTTCACTTGCACACATGACACCTTTCACTCATAATTACATAACACATAAACACTCTTTACATCTTGACACATACTTTTGACACACACACTTCCTAATCTAAATATTTAGAATGGTACTTCATGGTACCAAATAATGTAATACCTCCAACACTTCAAATAAGTTGGACATTTTCATTCTCGATGGCGAGGAGAATTAGGGAAGGACCAATATGGAATTGAACAAAAATGGTGTCCTATAATTGGAAGCACACTAGCAATGATCTCCTACATTGGCAAATGGAGGACTATGAAGTGTTCTAGCTAACATGCTTATGCTTGGATGAAGAAGAAACATGGGCACACATGAAAAAGGGAAGACAATTGTACTCGACATTTTTGAGGTGGGTGAGTCAAGCAATGATGTAGATGTCAAGAAGGAGATGAGAGGTGCATGTGCAACAAGAGAAGAGTTGTCTTTCCCCCTAACCTTGAGAAGTGTAGTGTTGGTGATGCATAGATAGATGAGAAGTTGGTGCATCTATTTAATGCAACAAACGTGTGAAGGACCATGCATGGTGCAAGTGAAGCTTGGAGAAACGAATGAGGAAAAGTTGATTAATTGTGGAGATGATTGGAATCTACTCTTGAAGGGTTTAGAATTTGTATGAAGTATTTGTATGGAGCTATAAGGATTTGATCAAGCACTTTTGTACCTGATCATCTTAGTTGACCATTCACAAACAAGTTACCAAGTGGCTTGTCATGTTGCATGAGTTTGTGTTCTAGGTGGTGGTATGACCAAGAAAGAAACAGGTGATTGCTGACCATTTCTCTCAGATCGATGTAGGTGTTAGTTAAAACTTCAGATTTTACCTGCAAGCAGAAAACACAATAACAGAGAACAAAACAGTAACACAAAGATTTTACGTGGAAACCTGCAATGTGCAGGAAAAACCACGGGGCAATGGCAACTTTTGTCTTTTATTGATTTCAGCAAATCTTTTACATTCACCATTAATCTTTACATGCAAGGGGTCATTCCCCTTTTATAGATAAACAAGGGAAGACTCTGAAAACTGTTCGTTTCCTCTCCCAAAGGAAGCCTCCGAAAAATTGTTTGTTTCCTCTCCCAAAGGAAGCCTTTGAAAACTGTTCATCTTTCACAGCTACACGTTTAGCGGATACCCGTCACGTCTAGAACATTTTGCAGCCTAGACGTTTGCAGCCTAGACATCTAGCAGCAGCCTAGACGTCTGCAGCCTAGACGTCTAGCAGCAGCCTCTGCTGCCTAGCTTTTGCTGACAAAAAATTTGGATAGTGACTTCACCTCCTAACATTCTCCCACTTGAAGTCAGTATACAGGAATTCTTTTACCAATGTTTTTCATCCAGTGCCAATTGCCCAATGCTGCCCTTGTTACATTTTCAGCAAGCCCAGAGAAGTTTTGCACCACTCAAACTTCTCTGTCTTGACCGGCTTTGTAAGCATATCTGCAGGATTCACTTCAGTATCGATTTTCTGCAACAGGATCCTACCTTCTTCCACCACATTTCTTATAAAATGGTACTTGACATCAATGTGTTTCGTGCGATCATGGAATGTTGGGTTCTTCACTAGCTGAATAGCACTTTGGCTATCACAATGCAACGTAATTTTCTCCTGCATTATCTTGAAGTCACCCAACAGTCGCTCTAGCCAAATTGCCTCTTTGCTGGCCTGAGTCGCTGCAATATATTCTACTTCAGTGGTTGATAAAGCCACCATAGACTGCAACTTAGAAGTCCAACTCACAACTCCACCAGCAAGAGTGAAAGTATATCCTGTAGTGGACTTTCTCCCATCTCTATCTCCACCATAATCAAAATCCACAAAACCTATAACTTGCAAATTATTCGATCCGTAGTAAATAGCAGCATCTGAAGTGCCTCTTAAATATCTAAGTATCCACTTCACTGCATTCCAATGCTCCTTACCAGGATTTGCCATGTACCGGCTGACTACTCCCATTGCTTGGGCAATATCCGGTCTGGTGCTCACCATGGCATACATGAGGCTTCCTACTGCTGATGAATACGATACACGAGACATGCTTGTCTTCTCTGCTTCTGTTCTAGGACACTGATTGGAAGACAATTTTAAGTGTGAAAGAAGTGGGGTACTAACTGGTTTTGCATTCTGCATATTGAATCGCTTTAAAATCTTTTCTATATATGACTTTTGACTTAACCAGATCTTTCTTCCTTTTCTGTCCCTGTGTATCTTCATCCCTAAAATTTGGTTTGGTGCTCCTAAATCCTTCATTTCAAATGTCCTAGCCAACTGAGCCTTAAGATCAATGATTTTCTTCATGTTGGGGCCTGCAACCAACATATCATCAACATACAACAACAAAATAATAAAACTGCCATCATCAAACCTCTTATAGTATGCACAATGGTCAGCTTCACTCCTGCTGAAACCTTGGCTCTTCATGAAGGTGTCAAATTTTCTGTACCACATCCTTGGCGCCTGTTTCAACCCATACAGAGATTTCTTCAGTCTGCAAACCAAATGCTCTTTGCCTCTTTCTTCATAGCCCTCAGGTTGATCCATATAAATCTCCTCCTCGAGATCACCATGTAGGAAAGCAGTCTTTACATCAAGCTGCTCCAGTTCTAAATCTTGTGCTGCTACAAGTGCAAGTAAAACTCTAACAGTAGTCATCTTCACAATTGGAGAGAAAATTTCATTAAAGTCTATACCTGACTTTTGCACATAGCCTTTTGCCACCAAGCGAGCTTTATAGCGTTCCAACAACCCATCGCTGTTCTTCTTTACTTTGTACACCCACTTGTTTCCAACAACCTTTCTTCCAGGTGGGAGATCCACAAGTTCCCACGTTTTATTCTTCCGAAGTGCCTCGATTTCCTCCTCCATGGCTTTCCTCCATTTTTTTGCATTCTCAGACTCTCTAGCTTCTTGAAATGAACTAGGCTCACCATCATCAGTTAACAAAGCAAAAGAGGACTGATAAATAGGAGAATACCTTTCGGAACTTTTGTGGACGTGTAGATCTTCTAACCCAATGATCTGTTGATTGTGGCTCTTGGTCTTGTGACTGTTGTGGCTGCTCTACTTGCTGTTCTACTTGCTGTTCTGCATGCTGATCAAAAACTTCAGCATGCTGATTTTCATATTCATCTTCGTTCATATCTATTTCAATTGGTACAACATTAGGAGTTTGTTGTACCTCCTTCCTTTGCATGGATTTTTCATCAACAATAACATCTCGGCTAATAATTACCTTGTGGGCAGTAGGATCCCACAGTCTATACCCCTTCATTGTATCTCCATAGCCGAGAAAAACACATTTGCTTGACTTTGGGTCAAGTTTGGACCTTTTTTATTTAGGCACATGGGCAAATGCATCACAGCCAAAGGTACGTAAATGAGAGTAATCAACTGGCTTACAACACCAAACCTCCTCCGGAATCTGTCCATCCAACGCAGTTGTAGGTGACCTGTTAATAAGGTAAACAACTGTATTAACAACCTCTGCCCAGAACTTTTTATCCAACATGGTTGCGCTGAGCATGCTTCTTGCACGTTCCATGATTGTGCGATTCATCCGCTCAGCCACACCATTTTGCTGTGGAGTATATGGTACTTGTATTCTGGTGCTTAATACCTTCCTGCATACAAAATTTATCAAATTCCTTGGAGCAATATTCACCCCCATTATCTGACCTGAGACATAAAATAGGCTTGCCCAAACTTTTCTCTACTCGTGCTTTGAACTCTTTAAATTTCTGCAAAGCTTCCGACTTCTTCAAAAAATAAACCCACACTCTCCTAGAATAATCATCTATAAAAGTCAGAAAATAGATAGCACCATTTAAGGACTGAGTGGGGACTGGTCCAAATATATCTGAATGTATAAGTTGCAGAAAATCAGAACTCTTACTAGGGCTTGCATAAACCGAACCCTCTTTTGTTTACCAAAAATACAGTGTTCACACAAGTCTAAATTGCAAGACTTAATCCCAGAAAGCATACCTTTGTCATGCAGAATTTTCAGACCTTTTTCACTCATATGGCCTAGGCGTTGATGCCATAGCATTACTGCATCTTGAACAGAAGTTGCTGCTGCTGCATGGTTTGTCACCGTATCACCGCATAAACGATATAGGGTCCCATAAGATTCTCCTTTTGCTACTACAAGAGCTCCTCTGGTAATTTTGCAATAGTTGTTACCGAAAGTGATAGAATACCCTAGCTTATCCATCATCTTGATTGAGAGCAAATTCTTCCGCAAATCAGGCACATGTCGTACATCACATAACATCCTTTCTCTACCATCGTCTAGCCTGATCCTTATGTCCCCTCTTCCCACAATTTCTAAAGGGTGATCATCACCCAAGTAGACTATCCCACCACAGTATGGCTGATATTTGTCAAACCAGTCTCTGTGGGGACACCTGAGTCCAAAACCCAGGTATATAAAACAGATCTGCTTTTATTGATATTGAAAGCTTCACATGTTGCCGTCTCTCTTGAATCTGCTGTACTGGCCTCAACTGATGGCTGAATTTGCTTTTCACCATTCTTTTCATTTTTTAATTGCCAACAGTCCTTCTTTGAGTGCCCTGGCTTCCCACAATGCCAACACTTCCCTTTTTGCTTATGTCCTTTAGACTTAGATCTGGACTGTGATCTACCTTGTTTACTCCTCTCGAAAGATCGACCTCTCACAGATAGGGCTTCATTGGTTGAGGGTTCCAAAGACGTTTTTCATCTCAACTCTTCTGCCAACAAAGCGGCTACCACATCATCAAATTTTAGAGTTCCTGATGATGCATTACTGATGGTCATCACCATATGATCCCAGGTGTCCGGGAGGGAACAAAGTAGGGTGATAGCTCTATCCTCATCCTCCATCTTCACATTAATCGAAACCAGTTTACTGATAAGAGTATTAAACTCATTCAAATGATCTACCACGGATGAAATTTCCTTCATCCTCAAGCTATAAAGCTATTTTTTCAGAAAAACCTTATTTGTTGTTGATTTTGTCTCATACAACTTTTCAAGCTTTTGCCAAAGGGCTTCCACGGTCTTCTCTTCAGCTACATTGAACAAGACAGAGTTTGCTAGGCAGAGACGGATTGTAGAGACCGCCTTCTTGTCCAGCGTTGTCCACTCCTCATCTTTCATGTTGCTTGGTTTACTCGCGACCCCTTTCAAGGCTACGGCTTGGTCATTTTGAACTAGCAAATCCTCCACCTTCATCTTCCATAGAGCGAAGTTCCTGCCATCAAATTTCTCAATCTCGAACTTGGTTACACCTCCTATCATTGTTTCAGCTCCCACTCGCACAAAACCTTAGGCTCTGATACCAGATGTTAGTTAAAAACTTCAGATTTTACCTACAAGCAGAAAACACAATAACAGAGAACAAAACAGTAACACAGAGATTTTACGTGGAAACCTGCAATGTGCAGGAAAAACCACGGGGCAATGGCAACTTCTGTCTTTTATTGATTTTAGCAAATCTTTTACATTCACAATCTTATACATGCAAGGGGTCATTCCCCTTTTATAGATAAACAAAGGAAGACTTCGAAAACTGTTCGTTTCCTCTCCCAAAGGAAGCCTCCGAAAAATTGTTTGTTTCCTCTCCCAAAGGAAGCCTTCAAAAACTGTTTGTCTTCCGCAACTACACGTTTGGCGGCTACCCGTCACATCTGGAACATTCTGCAGCCTAGATGTCTAGCAGTAGCCTAGACGTTTGCTGCCTAATTTTTGATAACAAAAAATCTGGATAGTGACTTCACCTCCTAACACTAGGAGAGCCTATGGAAGGAGTGTCAGACAAGTTTCCATATGCTCATTTCTTTCATATCATAATGTTGTCTTGTTATGAACATATAGGTTCTTACTTATCAATGGGAGATCCACTAACGGAGTTGTCTGCAACAAAACGTCAAAAGATTGTGTTGAAGCCAAGACCATTGCAGTTAATTAAAGGATTCTTGTACAAGTAAGGGCCTAACATGATATTGTGTAGATGTATGATGGAGGAAGAGGTGTGCATTTCTTTGCAAGAGGCACATGAAGTATAGGCAAGAGGGCACATGGGTTCGAATGCGGCGATGAGGAAGGTCCTACTAGCTAGATTGTGGTGGTCGACCTCGTCCCACGATGCAAGGGAGTTTACAACTTTTGCAATACGTGTTAGAGGATGAGGAAACTACTATGATGAGAATTCATGCCCTTGTGTCTATTGCAACCGTAGGAATTGTTTGAGTGTAGGTACATTGTACTTGATACAAAGTATTTAACGAAATGGTTTAAGGCATGTGTATTGCCTGACAACTCCCCAAGAGTACAGTTATGTTCATGTATGAACAAATCATGGCAAGGTTTGGTGTTCCTTTGTAGTTCAATAGTTACAATGGATAAGATTTTGTGAATGAGATAATCCAAAGGTTGACATTTGAGTTTTGGATCTTTTACTCGTTGCCAAGCCCATATTCCCACAAAGTGAATGGACAAGCAGAAGTGATGAACATAGTGTTGGTCTCCATTCTCTACAAAACTTGTGGAGTCAAAGGCATTGATTGGGAGGAAAAGCTAGCAATAGTCCTATGGGCTTACATGACAACATATAAGCCGACAATGGACCATACATTGTTTCAGGTAATGTGCAACCAAAAGGCCGCCATATTGGTGGAATTCTTGATTCCAAGTTTGCAAGTAGTGGTGCAGAACTGACCCAATGATCAAGAGAACCTGCAGGAAAGGTTTTCACTAAGCTAGATGAAATGTAGGTGATGGCATAGTGGGCTATTAAAATAGCCCAACAATGATGAAAGTATTGGCATGATAAGCACCTTCAATAGATGGAGATAAAGCAGGGAAACCTCAAGTTGCGTTTCATTGGGGAAGTGGGAGATTAAGATAGGGAAATTGTAGACCCTATGGCTTGGGCCCTTCTAAGTGGATGAAGTAATGGAAAAAGGGTTTGTCCATCTAAAGTGATTGGAAAGAACCCCATGTTTAGACCTTGTGAACAACATGGAGTTGAAACCCTATAAGGCACGCATGCAAGTTGACCTTATTGGCTACAAGCCAGACAATTCAAGTTTGGACAAGTTGCTTGATACGTCTCAAACCTCAAGATCCTTTAAGGGGATCAATGTTCAAAAGGTTGGGGGTGCAGTCACTAGAAGACATAATTGATTGCATCCAATGCCATTGACAACTTGGAGGGAGATGAAGTGTGATTGTCGTGGTTGTTTAACCAAGGACCTTTGACGAAAGGAGCATGCCAATGACATACTAGTCAAAGTTTGAACCGAAATACCCTAGCCAAATGTGGTTGCATGTGCATGTTAAGTTGTTAGACAACATTGACAAAAGCACCGACTTTGATGCATGTTTTGCGACACAACAATAGATATCATGGAGAGAGTCAAAGGAATCCATGGTTAAGCTAGTCACACTACCAAAATTGTGGGACTTGCGATAGGCGATAAAAGAACTTTGTGCAAGAGGAAGTGACAAAGATAAACTCAATACGCTATTAGGAATTGGCCAAGTGCAACATAATACATATGCAAAGATGAAACGACTACAACATGAGCAGTTAGACACACCTATGGATGGACTCTGAGAACAACACGTAGCCGACATGTTGGAACTGTGTGACAGTATACAAAGATGGTTGGATGAACAATTAGGGTCAATGAATGAGAGTAACCATGCATGAGCCAAAAAAGCAAAGCCATTGAGAATAGAGATAGTTAAGATTTAAAAAACCTTTAACAAAGTGAGGCGATAATTAAATTTTTGTAGAAGACTTAGAGATTATCACCTTAGTCTGAATTCTGGTGGAACTTCAAGCTTAGACGAAGTGAAACACATGACAAAAGTTCTAACGGGGTCATTTGACACATAGAATGGTCCACAACAACACAAGTGAACGCAAGAGGGTGAATGAAGGTCATAACAATTTGTTTAATGATAATAGTCTTAACTGTTCATTAAATTCATTATGTTGTGTACAAGACTTTTACTAGAGAGGAGTTGTTCATCAACCTAGCACTAATATCCCAAGTTGCAAATAAAATGAACATGAAGAAGTTGCAAATAAAACATCAGTGGCCTTGCAAGTGCATGATTTTTGTATATTTCTCTTGATGTCCCTTGAAGGAAATAGGTGGCAAGATGTCGGGGGAGAGGGCATATGAATGGTGGGCTTCCCTAGGATATCATATAAGGAACTAGCATAGGATACCAAGGTTTGGAGGTCAATGTAGGTGGACACGGGATTTTGGACAATGTTAGAGAGCATCCAAAAGCTCATAGTAGCTAGTAGCAAGAAACTTTTGTTTTTAATGTTGAATGAGGCATTTATATGCCTTTCACGTGGAGGATACAACAGTAGGTTGATGGAAAAGTATGAGGAAGCGAGTTGAGAGCAATAGCCTATATTTAGTTGTCATCATGGTAGAATTAAGAGAATAATAATCAGTCATCAATTGGGAGAGACGAGTGGCATAATCATCTGTACATGAACAATCAAAGTGAATGCAAGTGGGTCTAAGCAAGGAAGAGGGGGGATAAGCTGGAGCAAAAAAAGAGAGAGAGTCCAAGGAGAAAGTCAACATTGCATGATTGGCCAAGTGAAGCTGAATGGAAACTTGAAAAATATGAATATAGTCACTCACCCTCTCATTCTCGTAATGTCCCAAAAATAAATATTTTTTTTGTAAATGTCTCCTACACTTAATTATAAAAGTGAAAAAGGGGTTCATGTGACTAGGAGACATAACTTAAGTTGTGTTTATTTATGTTTTATGTTTTTATGTTGTAATAAGGTACTTTAAGTGATTTTAGGGTTGGGAGCACTTTAAGTGATTTTAGGGTTGGGAGATGTCAACTCCAAATTAGAACCTCACCCTATATAAGGGAGTGAGATGCCCATTTTGGGCATGTTATGTTGATATTAGAATTGAATATTGAAACCCTAGAGGTTCCATGAGTTGAGATTGCAGGTCTTGCTCATTCCCATAGTGCATTGGAGGTGTATGGTTGGGGTCTTGGCAATATCATTGCAGGTGTTATTGCCCTAAAATATAAAAAATACAAAAAGAGGCATCCGTGAGGAGTTCGTGGCATTTTTGGGAGCATTTGTGTCATGTGTTTCAGATCTGTTGGCAGCCCCAAACCCTACGCTTGTATTTGGGGTCATTTTTGAGGAGTTTTTGCATCTGTTCAGCCTTGGGGAGCTGTTGTATTGGTTTGGCAATATTTAATATATGATACTGGCTGATTTCTCCTCATACTTGTGTTATTTTATGAGCAATTTCTGAGTTATTTCCTTACTGTACTTAATTTTTGCATTTTCGTAGGAAGGGTTTGCTGTTTCTTAAAAAGGGACATTACAAGCGGTATCAGAGCTGGAATATTGCCAGCCTGTGGTTAGTTTCAACATTTTCAGTGTTTTTTCAGTTATTCATGGTGATAAGTGTGTTTCTGTGGTGAAAAGTTGTGCTCTAGTGAAAATCGCTGATTTATTCATGGTGATAAGTGTGTTTCAATTATTTAGGGGATTCGCTGATTTTTAGGGATTTTTTTCAGAAAATAAAAATTGCAGATTTGGATACCCTTTTGACCAATTTGAAGTTCTGTGGTTTCAGAAATTGTTTTTGGTGGTCAGAATTTTCAGAATTTCAGATTTCCATCTTTTTAGGGTTTGATAGGGTTTTATGCATCGTCCTCCTGTTCATCAGTATTTTACTAGGAGAAACAGACTCGCTTTGGAAATGTCAAACAGGGAAGAGGTTGAGGATCCCCAAAGGCCAGTTAATAGGACTGAGCATAAATTCGATGCCCTACTTGACATGCTGCAAAGAATGGTGTCCTTACAAGAGACAAATCAGCAAGAATTGAGGGCAGCTTTGGGCAACCCAAATGGCACAAGGAGGGAAGGAGAAAGGGGAGGCAACAACAATGGGCATGAGTCATCATCTAACTCACACACTCCCTTGCCTAGGCCGTCCAAGCCTATGTTCCTTGTTCCACCACCTCCACGGGAGGAAAATGAGGTAACTGATGAATTAGATGAATGGTTTTCTGCTTATAGTAATAAATCTGAGGGTTTTAGGGCAGCAGTTTCTTTTGATAAATATTTGAAGATTGTGGGTAAATCTGTTGTTGAGGCTAAAAAAGAGAAAAAGAAGCCCTTTTTGCATCAAAAGGTGACCATTCCCTCATTTAATTGTCAAGATGGTCTAACAGCTAGGGCTTGGCTTCAAAAATTGCAGACTTATTTTACCTTGGAGCCTATTTCTGAAGCTGATGCAGTTCAGATTTCTACACTCCACCTTGAGGGTAGTGCTTACTCATGGTGGCATCATGGGTTAGTAACCCAAGGGCATGGTGATATTGATACATTTGATGAATTTTGTACCAGGGTTTTGAACAAGTTTGAAAGGAGGAATGTGGAAGAGTATTTCAAGGAGCTTGCCACTTTGAAGCAAACTTCATCCATTCATGCCTATGTGGAGGAGTTTGAACAACTTTCAGTTCAGGTACAAAATATTTCACCCAAGAGGGTAATTTTTCTTTTTATGGATGGTTTGTTGGAACTTGTGAAGGGATTAGTTAAAGCTTTTGAACCAGCCACTCTTGAAGATGCCATTAAGAGAGCTTTAAGCTTAGAATCTGTTTTACCTCCTAGACAGAAATATTTTGCACATAATCCACCTGCTAGACCACCTTTTGCAGCCAGAAAAACAGTTTTTGGACAGCAGTATGGGCAGCAAGGAAACCTCACGCAGCAAGGTGGAAATGAGAGAAATTTTTATGGCAAGAATCCCACACATGGAGAAGGTTTCAGATCTGGTTTTCAGCCACCTAATAAGCCCCCAAATGGCCCATGCTTGACACAAGAAGAGAAAGATGAGCTAAGGAAACAAAACAAGTGTTCATTTGCAAGTCTCCTTGGCAAAGAGGTCATAAATGCAGAGAAGGAGGTATGAAAATCAATGAATTACATTCTGATTGTGATTCTGATAATTCTGATTTTTATGAGGCAGATGAGACACCCTTGGAAGAGGAAGCACAAAGGGAGTATGAGGAAGTTCCTGAAGGTTCCCTAGCCACTTTAAGTGGGCTGAATCAGTTTCGCACTATTAAGGTACCAGGTAGATCTTTTGATGAAAAGGTTATTGTTTTAATAGATGGTGGTGCTACTTACAATTTTGTTGATGAGAAGTTTGCCACTAGAAAGAATCTTCCTACAACTATCATTCCTGGTTTTAATGTTGCTATTGGCAATGGTGATCTTATCACATGCAACAAAGTGGTAAGAAACATAAAAATTAATTTTGGTAACATGGAAGTAGATGAGCAATTCTTTGTTTTTCCCTTAGGAGGTATTCCACATATGGTTTTGGGTGTGCAATGGTTGTATTCACTTGGTGATTATGTTACTAATTATCAGAAATTAGAACTGAAATTTGTGCTTGAAGGGAAAGATGTGGTGTTGCAAGGAATCAAGGAAAATGGGTCAAAAGATTCTTGCAAAATTTTGGAGGTTTCATACAAAAGAATGAAGAAGATGATAAGGCATAAGGACGTTGAGTGGGCAGTTGTAATTTTCAGTTCAGAAGGGAAAAAATCAGCCACCTATCATCCTCAAATTCAAGGTTTACTACAAAAACATCTTAAGGTTGATCAAACTAAAGTTTCAGCTGTACAAAGATGGCCTATACCATCCAACCTAACGGAATTGAAGGGTTTTGTGGGTTTATGCAGTTACTACAGGAGGTTCATTAAGGGGTTTTCTTCTTTGGCAGCCCCCCTTACTGAATTAACTAAGAAAGGGGCCTTTTCATGGTCCAATGAGGCTCTTTTAGCTTTTCTAAAGCTGAAAGATGTAATGACTTCCACTCCTTTACTTGCTATTCCTGATTTTTATGTTGCTTGTGATGCTTCAGGTGTTGGAGTTAGAGTTGTACTTATGCAACAAGGACGCCCCATTGCTTATGAGAGTAGAAAGCTCTCAAATGTGGAGAAAATTTTCAGCATCTATGATAAAGAGATGCTAGCTATCATGAATGCCTTGACCAAATTCAAGCAATACTTAGTGTGTGGCAAGTTTGTGGTCAAAACTGATCATAACAGTTTGAAATACTTCTTGGGGCAAGTTGAATTGAATGAAAGACAGCAGTAATGGGTAACAAAGTTGCAATCATATGATTTTGAAATTGAGTTTGTAAAGGGTAAGAAGAATTCAGTTGCTGATGCACTTTCTAGGCACCCTACTTTTCATTATATTTCCATTATTTTTGCTGATTGGAAGGTGAAAATTATGGCTGAATATGCAAAGAATGATTTTTGCTCTAAACTAATAAATGGGCAAGTTGAAGATGACAGGTTCAGCCATAAAGGACTGATTTTTTGCAAGGGAAGAGTGTTTTTAGTACCTGAATCAAAGCTGAAACAAACTTTAATTACAGCCATGCATGATGCTCCACTTGTAGGCCATCCAGGTTTCTACAAGACTTACAAACAGGTTAGAGAAAGATTCTATTGGAAGGGTTTGAAAAGGGATGTCTTCTTGCATGTTCGGGAATGTGTTATTTGCCAAGAAAACAAGGGGGAACATGAATTTGCAGCTGGTTTACTTCAGCCAGTTCCTATTCCCAATCAGAAATGGGAAAGTATCTCCATGGACTTCATTACTGTTTTGCTCAAGGTATACATGAAGGATTGCATATTTGTTGTTGTTGATAGATTGACAAAATTTGCTCATTTCTATGCCATTTCAACAACTTGTACAGCCATACAAGTTGCTGATTTGTTTTTTAAAGAAGTTTTCAGATTGCATGGTTTGCCTAAATCCATTGTGAGTGATAGGGACATCAGATTTTTGAGCATGTTTTGGCAAGAATTGTTTAAGCTATGTGGTACTAAATTGACTCCTAGTACTAGCTACCATCCCTAAACTGATGGGCAAATTGAAATTGCTAACAAATGGCTTGAAGGATATCTGAGAAATTATGTTTCAGGTCAACAAAAGGCATGGGTTAAAGGGCTGCACCTTGGTGAATACTGCTACAATTCTACTTATCATATGTCCATAAAAATGTCTCCATTCAAGGCACTTTATGGTTATGATGCCCTACACTTTTCAGATCTGATTTTTGGTGATTCAAGGGTCCAAAAAGCTAGAGACTTTGCAGTAGAAAATCAAGATATTCTTAATGCTTTGAAGGACAATATTCTTACGGCACAAAATCAGCGGAAGAAGTATGCAGATCAGCAGCGTAGTGAGCGCTCATTTGAGGTGGGAGACTTGGTTTATGTTAGGTTGCAGCCCTACAAACAGTCTACATTGAAAAGAAGTGAAGCAGAAAAACTCAAACCCAAATTTTATGGACCTTACAAGGTATTGAGTAAGGTTGGACAGGTTGCATATTCTTTGGAACTTCCAAGTGGAAGTAAAATACATAATGTCTTCCATGTTTCTTATTTGAAGAAGGCCTTGGGCCAACATATTCAGCCATCTTCAGATTTGCCACCCCTTGATGATGAAGGAAAGCTCATTCGGAACCCGAATTGATCCTTGAGACAACGGAGAGAAAGCTTAGGAGTAGGATTGTCAAAGAATATCTTGTGAAGTGGAAGGACTTGCCTATGGAGGATGCTACTTGGGAAGGTGCAGAAATTTTAGATGCTCCAGCTTTGACTTTGCTTGAGGACAAGCAATTTGAGGAGGGTGGACTTGTAATGTCCCAAAAATAAATATATATTTTTTTAAATGTCTCCTACACTTAATTATAAAAGTGAAAAAGGGGTTCATGTGACTAGGAGACATAACTTAAGTTGTGTTTATTTATGTTTTATGTTTTTATGTTGTAATAAGGTACTTTAAGTGATTTTAGGGTTGGGAGCACTTTAAGTGATTTTAGGGTTGGGAGATGTCAACTCCAAATTAGAACCTCACCCTATATAAGGGAGTGAGACATCCCATTTTGGGCATGTTATGTTGATATCAAAATTGAATATTGAAACCCTAGAGGTTCCATGAGTTGAGATTGTAGGTCTTGCTCATTCCCATAGTGCATTGGAGGTGCATGGTTGGGGCCTTGGCAATATCATTGAAGGTGTTATTGCCCTAAAATATAAAAAATACAAAAAGAGGCATCCGTGAGGAGTTCGTGGCATTTTTGGGAGCATTTGTGTCATGTGTTTCAGATCTGTTGGCAGCCCCAAACCCTACGCTTGTATTTGAGGTCATTTTTGAGGAGTTTTTGCATCTGTTCAGCCTTGGGGAGCTGTTGTATTGGTTTGGCAATATTTAATATAAGATACTGGCTGATTTCTCCTCATACTTGTGTTATTTTATAAGCAATTTCTGAATTATTTCCTTGCTGTACTTAATTTTTTCATTTTCTTAGTAAGGGTTTGCTGTTTCTTAAAAAGGGACATTACAATCATCCCCTACGTGTGGAAAACAAGTAAACTTAGAAGAGTCTAGAAATTGAGGACTAGGTGACTTACACAACTGAAGTAAGTGTTTCTCATAAGCAATAACTGAGTGCTTCTCATTTGCAAAGATTTTACTAAAAGCAAGACACATGAGGTCAAGTTCAAAAAGACAAAACTCATCTTCCTTGAGATCATGAAAAGGTGTCTCCTATGTCCTGGTGTGGGCATGAAAATCACCTAAAAGAATGATGTTGTCGACACATGAAAATGTTGAAATCTCCGGCTATAGATCCAAGTATGGATCATGATCATAATGGATTACAAAGGATGAGGGTATTGTCGGGGAAGTAGCAATCAGCTATGAAGATATCTCAAAGAGTGGGTGATCCCTATGAATCTGGTGAATATTCATTGCATATTTGTCAAACCTTTTGAAACATTCATTAATGATTTTAGTAATTTGACATAAAGGATCTACCAACTAAAATTTAATAATATGCTTTTAATACAAGAAGCATTTGGGCCATCCAATCACTAACAAGATATACTTCATCAAGTAACAACAACAAAGACATCTGAATTATGAGATCCCAGTTCCTTAGATAAATACTTCATATCATTAATGAGATACCCATATGCATCTTTAAAAGTTCCCCAAGTCTCAAAACCATGCCTCTTTAATGACCAAACTCCCTCTAAGGCAAGAAGGACATCGTGTCACGCCAATCATCATGTGAACTCTCAAACTACTTTGTTTGAACTTTGAAGGCGCTATTAATGACATGCTTCTGCCCATATTGCATGTGAAAATATTTTTGGGCTTTAGATACAATTTGCTTGATTTGGGCATTGGAGATGTTCCTGTTATGCTTGCGCGACTTTGCTTAGCCCTGATGCAGATCTTTAGCAAGGTCTCTAATGTATGCTATTGAGTTGTCTTCCTAACATAATCTGGGCATTCAACCAATGAACTTAATTCATTTTCATTTGATAGCATTATTAATACATGTATGTCAGGCAATCTGGTTAGGAAAGTATAAAAGAAGGGAGAGATTAATGAACTCATTTTGGTTGTGATTTTGAATGTGTAATACTTGATTGCGCAAACACTTTTTCTTCTCTTCACTTTCATAATTCAAACACATAATGACCATAAACCATACAAAAGAATGTGTAATCTGCTTGACCTTCATATTAGGTGTACATACATGCCTGCACCTTTGTACATGATACTTCTGTTATGGAAGTAACATTTTCGGCATTCCTGTAGAGAAGAATGTAAATGATTACACTTATTCATCGTGTTTTTCTGATTGTTATTTATTGATTTTCTTTTTCAAGTTATATCCAAAAGCACTTTGATTTTATATTCTGCTTGTGAGGATTTCTCTCTTTTGTACACTGCTGTCAATCTGGACCAGTTTTATATTTAATACTTTTGATGCACATATTTCTTCGGTCCTAAAAATCTCTCTTGTACACATGACCATTTACGTGCAGCTGATTAGATATAGTTGATGTTCATGTTGCTCTCCACCTGTTAAGATTTGTTTAATGTATTAAGGTTGTCTTCATGAGATAGCTAAAAGAAACAATTTTGAGAACATCAATAATTCTATTTTATATAAGAGAGAGAATGTCAAGTCCAAATTTTCTTCACTCTTCTATATATTTTTTTATGAACACTCACATTCCATAATTTTTTGGATGCTACTTGAGTTGTTTCTCGAGTAAATACTAAAAGCATTTAAACAGTGGTATTTGTCAATGTTTGGCTAGAGATACGGGTAGAAACAAATGTTTCCATGGTAAGCAGCAAATGAGCAAATCAAGACATAAAAATGGAGATAGAAACAAAGAGAGTACCTCACATTTATGGTGCACTTAAGGAGCATAAGCAGGTTTACTGCTTAGACCCATAGTCAACACAAAAAACTCACCTACCTATGTCTTGTTGAAATTTCTATCCAATAATTGAAACCTCTGGTTGGTCATACATCATCATTTGTGAAGGATCCAGCCTATCTAGGCTTTCAAGGTGAAATATATGAGCAAACAGGAGTGACTATGGGTTTGCCAGTATCCTCCACTGTTGCAAATTTGTTTGTGTAGAACTTTGAGAAGAGGGCATTAGAATTCTATAGTCTTAATCCAAGCTGGTGGAACAGATTTGTAGATGATGTATTCTCAATTTGGTCTTACGGTTAGGTTGAGCTAAATAAATTTTTAGATCACCTTAACAGTCTTTCAAAGAACATTCAATTTACCATGGAATTAACCTTGGTGCATGGTGTCAATAGGAAGAAAACACACACGGACTTTTTCTCCAAGCAGATTCCCATCATCTTTCATCTAAAAAAGAAGCAATGCTTAATACCTTAGCCATTAGGTTCCAAAGAGTGTCTGACAAGGAACACATTGAGGAGGAGAAAGCACACACACCTATTGTAAGTGTTAAAGAAGAACAGATACCTGGCATGTCAAAATAGGAAACCCTCCATAGAGAAGAAACATTCAAGAAGGGCGACACGAATGAACGTGAATTAAGAATCAAATTGCCATATATTCAGGGAATCACAGAAAGGCTAGCTCACATATTGCAAAAAAGCAACATCAGGGTATCCTTTTTTTCCAATTAAAACTCTTGGAGGCCTTCTAGATCAATCTAAAGAAATGGTTGACCCTAAACTGTATAAAGAAGTGTACCTTATACCATGTTCATGTGGCAAACCCTACATAAGCGAAACAGGGAGATTGATCAAAATGGGATTAGAGAACATGGTGGAGATTTAGAAAACAATGGAACAACAAAACCTGCCTTTGCTGAACAGTCCTACAATACGAGTCAACATATATGCTTCGAGAATGCTATGATTTGAGTCAAAGAAGATCACTTCTTAAGGTGAAAAATTTGGGAAGCCACTGAGATTGAAAAGCATCATGAAAATCTAAATGGAGATGAAGGCCTCGAGGTCAGCGAAACCTGGAACGCATTCTACACCACATTAGATCAAGGCAATACAAGAAACCTCCAAGCTCTTAGCTGGTGGATTAAGTGTTTGATTTCTTCTTCTTCTTGGTTTTCCATAGGTTAAAATACAACATTTCTCTTAGCCACTTGCAAAGCTGACAACACAACCATAAAGAATATCTCAAGAATTCTATATATAGTGGAACCAGTAAAATTTTCCTTCATTGAGTTAACATGAGTAGGCCTTTGAGGATGGATCCAAAATCTGGAGAATAATAGATCTTCACACGGTGAATCCAGTTAGCATCTCCAACAATCAGCAACATCATGGGTGCCTCAAATACCTGGTATTTGTGTTAAGTATGTAGTATAGTTTTTCCCTCCTTTTTTGAGTCATTGCCTTATAAAATAGCTATTGGCATGTCCCTCCTAGGTTGGAACATAGCACTGTTTGATAGTTTAGTTCCAAACTTGTTTCCAGGTCTTTCTTTTGAATATTGCATGATACAATTGGTTTCGCGAGGTCATTTTAAAGTGCTAGTTTTCATCCGATTGTGAATGTTGAACTAGGTTTCAAATATTTAGAGTTCCAGTGTTTCATATATCATTGTAAGAGTTTTCATTCTTTATTACATAGCTCTTTCTCCAACACAAAACGATTATATTGTTTCACAGAGCGGATAGGATCCTGATGTCACATCTATGAGAAATGTGATAGTCTGTTGTCCTTTTAATCTCATCCCTTACAAGTCATCTTGTCAATTGAATATCCTTTTGAAAATATATAATCACTATATGGCAACTCCTAGCTCACATATCTGTAACTGAGTTAAGTGTTTCAATCCAGTTTTATAAGCTCTGCACTACCAATAACATATAATTATAACTAATTTTCTTATTTGCTATTTATGGGTACTCTGAGTTTTTCATCTTAATAAATATATGGAACATTGCCTTATAAAATAGCTATTGGCATGTCCCTCCTAGGTTGGAACATAGCACTGTTTGATAGTTTAGTTCCAAACTTGTTTCCAGGTCTTTCTTTTGAATATTGCATGATACAATTGGTTGGCTGGACAAAGAACAGCATAAAACTGCTACATAATTTGATGCATGGTGTTGACATGAGATATTTTTTGTCCTCTCTTAGTCAGACTCTTTTGGACTCCCGAGTACTCTGTCAAGTCCAAGTCGGAGTGGGCTCAGCCGCACCGAGCCCACTCCGACTCTTTTTTTTTGGACTCCATCGTGTCCGGCCGAGTCCGAGCCCGACCCGAACTCTCGAATCCAGACGTCGGGACTCAGCTGGCCCAAAAAAAATGGAAGTTTAAAAAAAAAGAAAAATTACATCTAGGGCGGTTAAGTGTTGATGATGCTCCACGACTTAAGCATCCACGTTGGCTAGTGCGCAATCATGAACAAGACGCTGAAATCTTTGTTTATTATATTAATGAGAGAATGTGCAATTTTGCTTCTCAAACCTTCAAAATGCTCTTACCTCAATTATAATTTATTTTAATACATATATATCTTTCGCCAATGGATATATCATCTGCATCTTGTTTGGGAATGGGAACCGCTTCAGAATGCACGTATGCATGTCCTGTGGGGTGTGGCGATTCGGGCGGAGAATGGCATGATTGTTGGAGGTGTTTGATCAAGGAAGGCTTGAGGCCGCCAGTGTTGAGACCTCTTCTGGAAAGTTCGTAGCGCAGTTCTTGCACCTTCATTTTCTTCCATTCTTTTCTCTCCTTCAATGCACCCTCTCCCGTCGCCGTCACTGCCACCGTCGCCATTGCAGCCAATACACACCACCATGCCGCAATGGAAAAAATTTAAAAACGATAATTTATTTCGCTCTGAAACCCTCGACCGCTAACGAAACAATTGCTACACACGAAGCTTCCCTAGAATAATGAATGTCGCTTCTACCTTGAATTTTGGTAAGCAGTTTTCAAAAACGGCTTCCCATTCTAAAACTAGAAAAATGGCTAGGATTAAATATTAGCTTCATTAATCTTTGAAGAATTTTATTTTCAATTTTTTTTCCTTAGGAACCTTTTAATAAAAGTAAAGTTAATATATCCCAACCAACAATCCAGGAAATCGAATCTAGACAACCCACCAATTATTTTTAAACATGGTATTTGAATATTTTATTTATTAAACATGGTGGACTAAGTTAGGGTGATTCCATCCCATGGTTTCTCTATTAAACATGGAATTTGAATATTTTATTTATTAAACATGGTGGACTAAGTTAGGATGATTTCGTCATACAGTAAGGTTTATCATTATTTAAATTTTTTTATATTTATTTAATGTTTTGTAAAATGTTAATAATGTTTTTGAACTTTATATATTAAGTTTTATTTTATCATTATATTATTTATTTATAATTTTATAAACCAAAGTGGTCATGCCGGCAAAGGTCGTAGTCTGTTCCGAATCCTCTGAGTGCACGCCATACCAACAACGATGGTATGAATCTCGAGCGACCGGTGGTCCTTTTCATACCGGGTTATAAAATAATCAGGTGGTATAGGTTTGTTGGGGGCAGCCCCTATGGTTTGAACTTTGCACTTGGCAGTTACTAAAAATAGTGTGGATGTAACCAACTCCCTATGTATCCAAAAAAAAAAAAAACTATAAAACAAAATTACTAACTTGCTATTAGAATATGCTCTTTCCTCTTGTTAATTTCTTATTTGTATAATGTTGAATGTTGAGTAAGTGTGTTAGAATATACTAATAAGTATTATGAATGAAAAAACTTATTTTTTCAATAAAAATTTGTCTTTTTTTTCATTTTTTTTTTTTCCCAAGTTTTAACCTAGTCTTGCCAAGTTTATTTACCGAGTCTCAAGTCCGACTCCCAAGTCGAACTTTCTGAGTCCGAGTCGAGTTCGAGTTTTGCTACTATGATTTGAAAATCACCAAAGTCATCATAAATGGTGTGCTATCTAAAGGAAAATTTAAATAAAAAAAGCTACACTTCTAATAGGCGTAAAATAATTTAGGACTTCTAGGATCAGTCCAAAATATAGTGGGATGCTTCTACCTTATAGGGCCACCATTTGGATGTATGGCTTGTGACTCTCGCTAAGCATTGTCTATCTTCAATTCGTTTTCAATTCTGGATTTCATTTTTTCTGTTTTAATTGTATAAAAAATTCAGCAGCATAGATGTTTGTCCTAAAGTGTTTCAAATTTTGATTAATAGAAGAGTTGGAAAGAAAGGGAAAGTGGTTTTGTATTTATATAACAATGAAAAGATGGTTTGTACAAATAGAAAAATATGTAAGAGGACAACCAACTCCTACACAGTAATCATGAGATGATTTATTAATTGACTATAATTACCTAAAATGTGTTTTCCTTTCCAGGCCCCAACTCTGGATTTTATGAAGTATATATACAAAATACACATTAAATATCACCATTGCATTAAAATTTTAATGCTCTGCATAACATGTTCAACTTTCTAATGACCTAACTTTAGATTTAATATTATCTATAAAAGTATACATCAGATATGACCCTTATATACTTTAGTACCTGTTGGTCAAATACTTGCCTAATCATACAAAAACTGAGTTTGTGCACCCTAGACATGGCCAACATTGAAATACCGGAGGAAAGAGATGTCCCCCATGTCAATATCCAGAGAGGGCTGGTTCCCTTACTAATTCTAAGAATGGTTGAAGACTAGGGATGCAGGAAAGAAATTAGGAAAATGCAGAAAGAAATGGAAAATATAGCCACAAGCCAAAGTGCAGGACTGGTGTTAGACTAACTAGCAGGAAAAAACTCAAGCACAAATTAGCATTTACGAAAGGAAACAGAACAAAATAAGCTCATAATCTTGCTATGGCAACTATCAAATTGATACTCCAACATTCACCTTCTCATTAGCAACTTTAAATCCAATAACAGAATTTAAATATAACAACAAACCAGATGGGCGAATGGAAATAGAAGCACACTACACAGAAAGTAATCATACACAAGACCACTCACAAATTCAGAAGTCTGATGCCTTCTATTAATGCAGAGAGCTTGAAGAAATCTCTCGCAAAAATGTCTAACTCCTCTCTTTACAATGAAATTTGCCTAGTATTTATAGAGGTTTTCGCCTCTTTCATTTAATACATAGGAGAATAAGATGTCCCGAGATCAAAGACACAACCAGAAAAATCCTCCTCGAATTCTATGAAAATCCATCCTCCTGAGAAGACAAATTCTTGAAAATCTGTGATTCGGGCGAGGATACGCAAATTGCAAAAAAGACATTAAATTCTTTGGAGCGCCTTTGGTACATTGGAAATCATGAAAACTCGTTTCTCCTTGCCTTCCTCTTCGTGATCCACAAAATGGAGTAACTGAGGGTGTCATTAATTAAATGCGCAAGACCTTGACATCTTTGAAAATCTTGACTAATTTTCTGTTCGCCCATGTTCACTTTCACCTCGAGATTTGTTTTCGCCTCTTTGCAAATTGAAAAGGCACGTGCAACATTTTTATAAAACACGTTCACCTCTAGAAAGGGCGAACGACACGTTCGCCCCTATGGAAGGGCGAACACAACCTTGCTTCACCATATATGTTGGTTCACCCATGGGAGGGGCGAACGACATGTTCACCCCTCAACCAGGGTGAACCTGATTTGAGTTTCTTTTTGGGCGCGTGCCACTACATATTACCGAGGCGTGTTCGCCCCTAAGAAGGGTGAACGACGCGTTCGCCCCTTTGGAAGGGCGAACGCGACTTTGTTCTTTTGTTCTTTCGCCTTTGTGAAATTTTTGAACTCGTTCGCCCCTTTCAAGGGCGAATGGGGCGTTCGCCTCTTCCTTGGGGCGAACGCAAATACATATTAAATTTGTCAAGTTTTTCCTTTGGGCCTTTGTCTTCTCCATTCTTTCGAAATTCAAACAAACATTTTTCCATTGAATTTTACAAGGAAATAAATTCAAAAAGGAGTTTCCCAAAATGCATCAGAACTTGGCGAATAGGAAATTATTTAAAACATTACATATGGAAGCCAAAGATGCAAACATATACTATCCATATACTGTCGCTACCTTCAAACATTGAACTCAAAATTTTGAACAAAATTCCCTAATGAATACAAAATGGCCAACATTTCTTGGCGACTCACGGGGTATCCAACTCGCATGGATGCAAGCGATCCCAAGCCTTTATCCATTGGGTGCAGAGTCCTTTTCTCCAACTGGCGTAGCTGATGCCACCGTCATTGCTACAGACGTCTCATTTCTGGGCTGCTTCCTGCGCGTGCTCTTGTCTCTCCGCCTCGGCCGTGACTCTGAGTACTTCAACACGCTCAACTTCCTCTGCTGCTTTCGCTGCTGCTTCACGATCCACCACCGCTTTCTCCTCTTGCTCTGTGATGGTCTCTGAAATAACCTCATAAGTACGAACAACCTCATGCCAAGCATCAGTGGTAAACAAACAACGAACGCTGAGGGACTCATAGAAAAAGCATAGATTCTCCACATCCATCAAGCTGAGATGCTTTGAATGTTGAGCCAATTCATAAAGCGATAACTTCAAGTGCATATACTTTTCCATCAAATGAAACACTTGCACTTCAGCAAGGGGCTCTTCCAAGGTGTTGATTTCTAAAGTATCTTCAATGAATGCACACCAGAACTCCTGCAACTGCTCCATTGGAAGAGGTTCACCCCATTCATCTAAGAAGGTAGTAAAACCCAACCGATCAATAGTCTCAAAATGAGACATTGAAATGTTATGCTCGCGCTCAAGTGTATTGAGAACAACCCGCCCTTCCCTTACTAGGTCCATGCACTGAAAATAGCTCCGTAGTGTTACTCGTGCTCGGGACCAAGCATAATCCATCTCGTTGAGAGGGCGAATGTGCAAAGGGGTATTCAACAAAGCTTGTATTTTCATAGCTATCTCCATATAGGGCGAAAGCAATTCCTCCATAGAATCGATTGTTTGTTGCCCAAGCTAGATTTGTATCCGTGCTTCCCATAAGTACTGTAGCACCTTGATCGCATGCGTCGCCAATTTCGTGGAATTCTGAACGGAGCGAAGGCGAATGTCCCTAACATTGTCACGCGAAAATCCTGCAACAGGCGCGACTCTCTCTTCAAGCTGTTTCTTAAGTTCTTCTACCTGCTGCTGAAGACTAAGCATTTCAATTCGAGCGTCATCGTGCTCCTTCAAGTGTACGTTAACTTGATTGCGCAAATATTCATTTTCAGTGGCCGTTTTTTCTTCTGTCGCCTTGCTCTTGGCCAATGCGTTTTCAAGTTCAAGCATCTTATCTTGCACCTCAAAATATTTCTCCTTATAGTGCTTCCCGTGCAGATACAATGAGCTCATATCCACCTGCATATTACCCATTTTCTCAATGGGATCAATCCGTGTCAGGTCTTCAGTTATGGTCTCAAAAATGTAATCCTCAGGCTGCAATTCACCTTGGGGTTTCTGAACCAGTGGAGTGAATGTTTTCACATGAGCCTCCTTGGCAATTGGATCAAAAGCGACCTTCTTGATTGGTCATGCTGGCGCCAAAGCTTCTTTTCTCCGCATACTCTTCAACCATTGGGAAGAGCTCAGGTGCGCCCAATTTAGTTTTTCAACGTCCGGCTGCTTTCGGGCTACCTGCACATCTGGGACAGTCTGTAGCTCCAAAAATGGTGTAAAAGGGACAAAAAATTATGAGCGACTAGGCCCAGCGGACATGGACGACACGGATAGAAGTGAAGGGATGGATGCGGGAACGGTGGAAGAGAGAGAAAGGGCGGATGAGGTGGTAGACACAAGTGCGGCTGCAGTTACGCTAATCCTAGATGGAGCTTGCGTACTAACAACGGTATCAGTAGAGGAAGTGACAACCGAGGGAAGGGGACGCGAAAAAGGATTTGACCCTGACGCATACGAATTGAAAGAAACGGAGGACGAAGGAGTTGGAATAACAGGAGCCGCAGTAGTTTCAGAAGCGGAAGAAGTAGAAGCTAAAGAGGATACCATGGAGAACGAAATGGAAGGAATACCAAAGGATGGAGAAATAGAGAGTGGAGGGGATGAAAATGTGATAGATGGGACCGAAGAAGAAACCACTGCGTGCTCCATGAGAGAGAGAGAGGAAGAGGGGAAAGATGACGTACCTTGGGGCGCAAGCGCCACTTGTTGTGCTGATGGGGGAGGTTGTACAACTACCTCCTCTTCTTGCTCTACTTCCTGATCTCCGACATCGAGAGCTACTTCCTCGTTCAAAATTTTGACATGCGAATCCTCAGAAAGTTGTTCCTCCTCCCCTTGCTACGCCATTGGAAACATTTGCACTAATGTAGCAGGGAGCTCGACATTGGGTGAAGGATTCACCGTCGACATGGAAGCGACTGTGGAACTTGGCATAATAGAAATCTCAACACCTGAAGACATGGGCGCTGTAATAGTGGACGTAATGGTCGCGCCAGTTTGAGGCCGTTTGGCTGCTTTAGGAAATGCGGGCGCCATCGACTGTTTCTGCTGCTTGGGCGTGGGAGCCTCCTCCTGAGGGCGTTTCGTTCTTTGAGACCGCCTCTGAAAGACATATTGTTGTTCTTCTTCCTCTTATTCGTCTTCTATCTCATCCTCATCTGTAGGGCTTTCCTCCTCAGGTTCGCTTTCGCCACTTTCGGACTGCTGGAAGCTTTGCGGTAAAACAGTGGCAAAGGTGATGGGTTGGTATGACTCCACGAACTTATCGTAAGCCTCAGAAAATTGTGTATCAAGCTTCATCCTAGAAGCAGTATATGGCTTTCTTCGATGGATGCGCATCACCCACCAGTTCATAATTTTCTCCTCCATCCAATCGGGATTAGCCTCTTTGACAGTTCTGAACAGACCCGGAGGAGGAATATGAATTTTATTCTTTTCTGGATTATACTCCGCTTCCTGCTCATAATAATCATGCCATGGAGGAAGGGAGGACATATTTTCTATGTGCCAGTTCATGTCTGGCCCATAAAAATTGTTTCACCACTTCTGAATATCTGGGCGCGGGCAACAATGAAAGGTTTTTGCCTTGGTAAATTCCAAAAATTTGCCGAGAGGGTCGTATCGCCAGCGCTGCGGCAACTCAATTAATCCTAGGTCCTGAAGCGCTACTGTCAGAAGGTGATTTTTCCCAACCTGGTTCACTTCTATACTTCCAAACTTAAGAGGCATAGTACAAGATGTTTTCTTTCCTCGCCCGACGCCGTATATGTCATTGACGTAATCCATCTGACGCACAACTTCCATTGCAAAAATGTGCGCAGTAGCAAAATAAGGCAACAAAAAGGGTTTACTTGTGTACCCAAAAATTTGAACAACCACACCTTGAGTGAGTAAAAAGATATCGCCCTTCTCCGAAACAACAACATCCCTCAAGTCGCGCGGCACCCGATCACAACTACCACAAAGCAATTCAATGGTAGGGCCCAAAAACTAGCTATTAAAGTTGTAGACGGACTCCTTCTTTGTCAACACCTGAGTCCACTTATAGACCGGCAAGGGCTCATTATTTTCGCCCATCTGCGTAACAACAATGAAAGAAAAATGTCGCTGCATTTGGAAGAAGAAGAACCATACCAGCAGTGAAGTATGCCGAAATGACTTAGACTTTCCATCCTGCAACTTCTGCAACTGTGAATTAATCCTTCGAGAAATAAACTCAGCCCAATCAAAATAAATCGGATTTCCACCCTGCCTTATAGCAGCAGGGGAATAAAATTCCACCTTGCAAATACATTGAGCCATAGCTGCCTGCCATTTATGCACTGTTTCGTCCGAGGGCAACCCAACAATCCAGGCAAGCATAGAATAGATGTCTTGGCACTTAAACTCTGAAAGCAATTTTGGAAAATTCGGTAGCTGCCCCATCTGTGGCTCCTTGATGAGTTGGGTTTCCATAAATTATCTCATAGTAATAGTGGAAACATACCTGTCTTCCTGCTCGTCTGTATGAATTTTCTTGCTTACTACATAACTTGGTGCCTTCAACCCACATGCAAAAGCCTCTCGGACCTCATCCAATGTAATTGTAAAGAGAATATCTTTTCTAGCGTTTTGCATGGCTTTGGTAGAGGGATCATAAAACTATGCAATTAGCTGCACAAGCTCAGGGCATGGGTGCACGGGCGAACAAAGATACCATGAAAGCTATGAATTATGAGGCGTTGTGAGCCAACTGTTGAATGAAACTCCCTGGCTCACTACAGTCTCAACTTCTTGCCTCAACCGGTCGACCCCCTTGTGTGTAATCAAACAATCTACAATTTTGGCCATTTTATCTTCATAGGGATCCAGGTCGACATAGTCGTTATGTTGGGCTTTCTTAGCCCTCGAACTTCTTTCTCTCTTCTTAGCCGACTTTGCCTTTACAACCTCCTGCGCCTCTTTCGGCTCTTTACTGCGTCTGCCCATCTTGTCTGACAAAGCACTGAATGATTCTGCAATTTTCTGCTTCGAAACTTCTAAAAATTTCTCTGAAAATTCCTCTGCACTTGAAACGCAGGACACAACGAAGCAAGGAAATTTAAAAGATTAATAAGGGAAAACAAGATTGGCTTCTCTTTTTTTTTTTTACCTCCCGAAGTTTATAAAAGCGCTGTCAACTGCTGCAGTAATTGTGGAATTAAATGCAGACGCGTTTTCAAAGAGGAATAATCTTCGAAAAACTGCTCAAACACCCTTTCCAAGGCGCAAAAACCCTTTCCTCTGATTTGCCGCCGGATTCTCTTGGAAACTCGTGTCCTATGCGCTGCGCAATCACATGAAAAAATGTGCCCTAGCGCCCGAAACTTGCTAGGGAAGCCAACCTAGCCGTTAATCAACCAATCATTAATTTTGATTGCTGCCTTGGAAAGCTCGATCCAAACGCCTCCCACGTTTGAAAATTATTGCTTGAATTTGGCACCCACCGATTCCGATTATCGCCACGTAACCTCGGAGCGCATTAATTTTCCCAAACGTGCTGTTGAACTTGTTATTTCCCTTTTGGCGACAAATCGTTCAAGCGCTCATGAATTAGTGAGCGATTCTCATCTTCGTGCAAAAGTGCTTCCTCCTTTGCGGGCAACTGTATTTTAAAGCTTCATGGGCGCGCCTTCTTTTCTAAAAACCATTTTTCCTTAAAAAAACTTAAAGCAAGCTTCCTTTCGCTTTTAAAACGCTACACTTTTTTTTTTTTCTTTTTTTAGATATAAGCTCCTTTTTTTTTATTTTTTAAGAAGTTTTTCGCCCGATGACATCATAAAAGCGCGTTCGCCCTAGAGATAGGCGAACATGGCGTTCACCCCTTACATAGGGCGAATGCGAAACTTCTTTAACATCGCCACTTCATCGAACTTGATTTTCCCTTTTTGGGCGAACATGATTTTAATCATCATCTATTTTTTTTTCTTTTTTTTCTTGCACATATATTTATACATATGCAAAACCATTGAAAACACAAAAAATATTTACATATATACAGGGTGTTACCTTCAATTTGAAATCATGAAATGTAAGCCTTCAGATGAAGGCCATTCACTGGAATAGGAAGCTCGTACCCTTCCATGTCACAGAGATGGAATGCATTAGCAGAGGTGATAGCAGAAATCTGAAAAGGTCCTTCCCATATTGCATCGAACTTATGATGTTTTCCGGGCTTAGATTTCTTCTCATTCCATTTCAATACTAGATCCCCCACCTGGAAGTTTCGGTCAATTGTTCTTTTTCCGAACCACTTTCTCATTTCTGCAGCATGTTCGACGAAAGTATGATAAGCTCGCTCCCTTTCCTCTTCTAATTGTAACAACTGCGCCAATCTTGCCTCCATAGGATTACTTTCTTCGTTTTCATCTTGGAACATCTGCAAAGTTTGGAGCACAGGAAGCTCAATATGGGTAGGAAGAACAACTTCTTTCCCATAAACCAAAGCATACGGGGAAGTCTTTATAGACTTCTTTACTAAAATGCGGTCGGCCCAAAGTGCCTGATTCAATAACAAGTGCCAACTCCTCTTATTGCCACCCATTATTCTTTTCAGAATCCGTAGCAAATTTTTGTTAGTAGACTCGGCCAATCCATTCCCCTGTGGGTAATAATTGGAAGATGTCTTCAAGTAAATACCATATCTGCTGGCAAATTCTATAATTTTGGCTCCGATGAAGGGAGTACCATTGTAAGTAACCAAAGAATCCGGTATACCAAATCGGGTGATGAGGCTTTCCAGAAAAGAAATAACAATTGCCTGATCAGCTTTCTTGGTGGGTATAGCTTCCGCCCATCTGGTGAAATAATCCGTCATGGTCAGGATATATTTATGTTCTGCGGAGGAGTGCGGATCAATAACACCTATAAAATCGAGACCCCATTGTTGAAAGGGTGCTTCCACCTGGATCGGATGCAGCGGTAATGCTCCTTTTCTAACTCGACCCACATATCTTTGACAACTATCACATTGTTGGCTTATTTTATGCGAATCAACGAACAGAGTTGGCCAATAATATCCTACTCGAATAATTTTTAGAGCCATAGGTCTGCCTGCATAATGTCCTCTTGATAGCCCAAAATGGAACTCCTCCAAAATTTTTTCCTTCTCGAAAGCTTTTACACATCTAAGGAGCACACCATCAATATTTTTATAATATAGTCCATTAGGCAACAACGCATACCTGAGTGCTTGCAATCTGAACCGTCGGCGTTGCAAAGGATTAAGGCGGCTAGGAAACCTTCCAGAAGTAAAGTACTCAACTAATTCCTCTGTCCACTCCTTGTCACCTGCTGCATTATTTACACAAATCACATCTTCATGACTTGCCTCAGTCATTTCAGCAACAACGCTTTTGGCTAGCTCTTGACACAGAGCGCGCCCACGAACCAATTTTGTCGGCTTGATCTCTACATCATACTCCTGGATCTTTGAGACCCATCCAACCCTCTTATCACCCAGTTCTCCTTGAATTATAAAATTTTGAACATCAGGATGAATGACGTAAACCACAGTCTTACTTTGAGAAACAAAGTGGCAAAATTTCTTCAACGCTTTCATGACTGCATAAACTTGCTTCTCTATAAAGTTGTACTTCTCCTGGTGCGGCGCTATAACCTGGCTTAGAAAAGCAATGGGCTTCTCCTCGCCATCATCTTGTTTCTGTGTTAGCACGACAGCATAGCTTTCCTGCTCACCTACTGCATAAATTATGAAGTCTTTGGAGTAGTCAGGGTTGATCAAAACTGGCGCTTGAGTAATCCTCTCTTTGATCTCTTGAAAAGCTCGCTTCCTGGCTTCCGTCCACTTAAACTCAACATTCTTCTTCAAGAGCTCAGTCATGGGCTTGACGACTTGGGCGAAGTCAACAATAAACTTGCGAATGAAGTTTATTTGTCCAAAGAAGGACTGCAAGTCTTTCTTATTGGCTGGTAACGGTAGTTTCATGAGCGCTTCGGCCCATGCAGGATCTATGGCCAATCCTTCTTGCGAGATCACATGGCCCAACAACTTCCCTTCCTTGACCACAAAAATTGACTTCTTTGGATTTATGGAAATCCCAAATTCTCGACACTTCTCGAATATTTGCCTTAGATGGGTAACATGATCTGTTCTGCAATGTGAAAACACCGTCATATCATCAAGATAAATTACAATGATTTTATTTAGCAACTCACCAAAGGCGACGTCCATGGCTCTCTGAAAAGTAGTGCCAGCATTTGAAAGCCCAAAGGGCATCCACTGGTAAGCGAATGTACCCCACTTAGTAGTAAACGTCATCTTGTATTGATCCTCATCCTTAACCCAAATTTGATTATACCCAGAGAAGCCATCTAGTAATGAGAATCTCTGAGCACCAGCCACAACATGAAGAATCTGGTCTATCTGAGGTAGAGGATAATGGTCCTTGAGTGATGCCTGGTTTAAATTTCAGAAATCAACGCACAAATGTATGTCTCCATTCTTCTTCCTTACAGGAACCAGGTTCGCCACCCAGGTGGAATGCTTAATAGGATAAATGATCTTCGCCTCAAGCATCTTCAACAATTCCGCTTTCATGAGAACTTCAATCTTGGGATTAACGGGGCATTGCTTCTGCCGAAAAGGCTTAACTCCTTCTTGCAACTCAATAGTGTGTTGAATCACATTCTTGTCATATCCTTTCAAGTCTTGATAACTCCATGCTACAATATCTGGATATTCATAGCACAGACTTCTAATACCTTCAATCTCATCTGATTCACAATCAGTACCAATCTTAATGATCTTTCCTGGTTCCAACTGCAATTCTCTGTATTCCTTGGCATCCACCTTAATCCTATGTTTATCAGACCTATCATTCTGATCAAACAAGATTTCTAGTGAAATCAAACCCCTAGGAATATGATTATTCCTTAACTGAATCATTCCTTCCTTTTCTTCTTCTATCAGAACTCTATCATCAGCGCTAGCAGCCTCTTTGAGCAAAAAATTCACTATTTGCTCATCATTATCAAACACTTGCCAGTAGAGGCCCTTATCTGGAATGGAAGGTCTATAAATTACCCTCACCGTCTTGGGCTTTCGGACCACTTGCTCAGCAGGAGAATAATTAGCGCCTAGGGAAGCTAAAATGTCAGCATGTCTATTTTGTTCCCGAGGAATTGCCTGTATATTCAAAGCTTTAAATACTTCCAAAAGATCCCACACTCTATTGCGGTAAGACTTCAAGTAATGCTGCTTCGACACACATCTATTTGTAACTTGATTGACAATAAGCTCGGAGTCACCAAAAATCTGTAGTTGTTCAATTCCCAACTTCTCCGCTTTCTTCAAGCCAAGGCATAACGCTTCGTATTCAGCTGTGTTATTTGTACAACTCCAGGTCAATCTATAGGAGTAAGTTTTTTGTATTCCCTCTGGAGAAATTAACACAACGCCTGCTCTTGCACCATTCTTACATCGAGCGCCATCAAAGAACAACTTCCATAACTAGTGCAAAATAGGTTCTAGAGACTCAAGGACTTTCTCTTTGGGCTGCTCTATCTTCTGGATTGAATAACAACCAATATCTATCCCGATCATAGCATTGAAATCTATCAGCAGAAACTCGTCTTCCAGGTGAAGCTCACCAAGTGCTTCGTTGACCAGATCAACCTCCTTCGATTCTTCGGTCATCATATTTACCGCACCTAGAACTTGTTCTGCCTCCTCTATCTTTTCAATATGAAAAGGCGAAGGCTTCTCATTATGAATGTGGATTCACCTTCCCTTGAATGGTATCTCCAAATGTGAATAATCTAGGGAAAGATAACCTCCAAGCTTAGCTGTAAATTCCCTTGAAAGGCACATGCTAAAATAGGGCTCCAAATCAACAATCACCACCTCCTAGATGATAGTAATTTGTGGCATGCTATGGAGCACAATTGGAATGTCCTTGATTACCCCAATAGTCTTAACTGGGGTTCCATCCAATTGCAACACTCCTGGACTACTCCTCGTATACTCCATTCCCATTACTTCGCATACTGCCTTTGGCATGACAGTAGTTGCAGCACCAGAGTCAATCATGCAATTATGCACAATCCACCCTTCCATCCTCAAAGATAAATAAAATGGGGGAGGTCTATTTTTTCCTGTTACTGAAGTGGGGAGCGCTTGAGCCAAGACTATTTGTGAACAACTCTTCTTTTGGTCCTTGGCAGTCTTCATGGATTCTTGTAATAAATCAATCTGCCCAGGTAACTGCAATCCATCGTACAAGCTAATCCTTGCTGGGATTTTCTTCATTTCTTCCACAATACTGTAGCTATGAGCAACCGAGACCTTTTCCTCTAGGGGCCACTCATACTTGTCTCGATATTGCTGAGTAGCTTCTACTCTCTGCCTTTTAGTTAACGAAGGATACTTGAGCCTCTCCTTAGCTTGCTCTCTTGTATCGCTAGAAACTGGAGCAGTCACCATAGGTTGCGAAGTTGAAGGCTGAGCTTGCACTTTATCTTGTGCTTTCCTAGGTAACAGATCTTTCAACTTAACAACATCAGGTCTTTTGGTTCTAACATCAGGAGTCTTTTCCGGGGATACCCACTTTTCTTCCTGCGCTTTTGGTTCTGCAGGTACTTTCAAAGGTTGCAATTCTACGAGATCAATAGTCACCGACTTCTTTCTAGACCTAGTGAGGACTGAAACTTGCTCTAAGGACGACATCATACAATTATGCTCCACTTCTCGAATCATATTAACTTGCCCACCCGAGGAACTTTTCGCCAACGTCTGAACATAATTCAAATGCACCATACATGTATCTTCACCATGAGGATCATTGCATGTAGAACACCAATATGCTCTTTCGGACATATTAACTTCATCATTTACTTGCACCACAGTGTTTTTCTCAGGTCCCCTACTGGTAGATGCTTGCTCTCGGGTGATTGGTGGAGTCTGAAATCTTCTTGATCGGAACTCAGCTTCAGCTTGTTTTTTCCTCACCGTTGTAAGCTCATTAGATATCGTCCTCAAAGCCGCATTATTGGACTTTACTTCTTGTAACAAAGCTGTGAGGGGATCTGTATTGGGTGACGGGGTCGACGCTGGCAATAGCAAGGGCGCTTGTGGCGTGGGTAATGGTAAAGGGGTTGGAGGTGCTGGTAATGTTGGAAAGGAAATAGACGCAGGCTGTGAAGGTACTGATGGAGCAGGAAACCGTGGAAAGCTCGTAGCGAATGACTGCGGGACAGGAATGGGGGCTACTTGAGGGGGGCCCAAATTCCATGAAGGGACTGGATACATTGACGACATAGGCTACGAAAATGCATTAGAGTAAAGATATTGCGGGAGATCAGGGAGAATCGACATTGTTGCCTTCGGAGGAAGCCTACCTACAACAATCAAATCTGATTCGGCCTTTTGAGCTTGGGTGTACAAATTTGGGAAGGTGGCCACATTAGCTTGGTGCACAGCCATACCGATATCAGTACTGAGCGCTCGAAGATAATAAAATGTTGCTTGCTCGTGCGTCGACCGCAAACCATCTGGAACCCTCTGCCAACTTCGCGCAAATCGAACATTAAAATCTACAAGCTCTTCCTACGGATGTCTTTGAATCATGGTGAACTAGTGCAACAGAGAATATGGATCAACTTGCTCATGGAAATTCTTAATCAACAACTCTGCCAATTGATCCCATGAAGTAATGGTACCCGACTGCAAAGATCGGTACCAATATAGCAATTTTCCTCTTAGCGAAAAAACCAGAAGTTTTATCATTACATCCTCATCGGTTATATCATGAATAGTTGCAAGAGAGGCCACATATTGGATATGCTCATATGCAGTTTTTCCAGTACCATCATATGTTGGCAAAGCCTTCAGAGCAGCTTGAGGTACTGGATTTTGCGCCTGCAAATTCAAGGCTCCTGAGCTATTCCATGCAGGGAACTGCCTTGGGGGCTGTTGTTGGTGTGGTGGGGGATTCTGAGCCATGTGAACGGGAATATGGGGAATAGGCTACGAAGCACTAGCAGTTGTACTAGGCGGAGGCTGAGAAAAACTGGTGGCAGTACTTACTGGACTCACGGGAGCGGAAAACACACCAGCTAATCGAGAAGATGAAACAGATGGTATGGATGGGATATGAGGAAGTGAAGACGTCCATCGAAAAGTGGCTATTTGAGGATGCTCTCCTAGCCTTTGGATATCAAGTTCGTAAAACTCAATTTGATTATCAGGATTCTTGGCTTTCGATCTTGTATTCATGAGAGACAGCTTTCGCCGTCATCACGCTTACGGAGTTTTGGATAAAATTGAGTCACCAAATGTTCTAATTTCAAGCAAGAAAGGTGAACACCAAACCTAACACTGCTGGAAGGGGAATATTTAAGGTCCCATCGGGCGTGCCAAAAACTATTGGTCAAATATCTGCCTAATCATACAAAACTGAGTTTGTGCGCCCTAGACACGACCAACATTGAAATACCGGAGGAAAGAGATGTCCCCCGTGTCAATCTCCAGAGAGGGTTGGTTCCCTTACTAATTCTAAGAATGGTTGAAGACTAGGGATGCAGGAAAGAAATTAGGAAAATGCAGAAAGAAATGGAAAATATAGCCACAGGCCAAAGTGCAAGACTGGTGTTAGACTAACTAGCAAGAAAAAACCCAAGCACAAATTAGCATTTACGAAAGGAAATAGAATAGAATAAGCTCATAATCTTGCTATGGCAACTATCAAATTGATACTCCAACATTCACCTTCTCATTAGCAACTTTAAATCCAATAACAAAATTTAAATATAACAACAAGCCAGATGGGCGAATGGAAATAGAAGCACACTACATAGAAAGTAATCATACACAAGACCACTCACAAATTCAGAAGTCTGATGCCTTCTATTAATGCAGAGAGCTTGAAGAAATCTCTCGCAAAAATGTCTAACTCCTCCTTTTTACAATGAAATTTTCCTAGTATTTATAGAGGTTTTCGCCTCTTTCATTTAATACATAGGAGAATAAGATGTCCCGAGATCAAAGACACAACCAGCAAAATCCTCCTCGAATTCTATGAAAATCCATCCTCCTGAGAAGACAAATTCTTGAAAATCTGTGATTCGGGCGAGGATGCGCAGATTGCAAAAAAGACATTAAATTCTTTGGAGCACCTTTGGTACATTGGAAATCATGAAAACTCGTTTCTCCTTGCCTTCCTCTTCGTGATCCACAAAATGGAGTAACTGAGGGCGTCATTAATTAAATGCCCAAGACCTTGACATCTTTGAAAATCTTGACTAATTTTCTGTTCACCCACGTTCACTTTCGCCTCGAGATCTATTTTCGCCTCTTTGCAAACTGAAAAGGCGTGCGTGACACTTTTATAAAACACGTTCACCTCTAGAAAGGGCGAACGACACGTTCGCCCCTATGGAAGGGCGAACACAACCTTGCTTCACCATATATGTTGGTTCACCCATGGGAGGGGTGAACGACATGTTCGCCCCTCAACCAGGGCGAACCTGATTTGAGTTTCTTTTTGGGCGTGCGCGCCACTACATATTACCGAGGCGCGTTCGCCCCTAAGAAGGGCGAACGACGTGTTCGCCCCTAGCGAATTTGCTCTTTTCTTCTTTCGCCGTTGTGGAATTTTGAACTCGTTCGCCCCTTCCAAGGGCGAATGGGGTGTTCACCTCTTCCTTGGGGCGAACACAAATACATATTAAATTTGTCAAGTTTTTCCTTTGGGTCTTTGTCTTCTCCATTTTTTCGAAATTCAAACAAACATTTCTCCATTGAATTTTACAAGGAAATAAATTCAAAAAGGAGTTTCCCAAAATGCATCAGAACTTGGCGAATAGGAAATTATTTAAAACATTACATATGGAAGCCAAAGATGCAAACATATACTATCCATATACTGTCGCTACCTTCAAACATTGAACTCAAAATTTTGAACAAAATTCCCTAATGAATACAAAATGGCCAACAGTACCCTTCTTTAACTGTCATATTGAACACTATATATAGCGTATTCCTACAAGTAATATTCTTATCTGGAACAAATTTATTGGTGATGTGTCAGCAATCTGCTTCTGTGTAGTTGAGTAGCAAAGCCGATTATTTCTTCAAAATTAATTGTCGAATGCCAGTTATTTGCAACATGTGGATAGCTTTTGTGAATTTTGTGTGGATTATAACATGCTGCTAATTTATTTTATTTGGTGTGTATGTTTTCACAAACTGTTTTAAAATGTAAATGCATCTGACTATAACAGATCTATTAATAACTTCTATTATAGACTCTAAGGAAAAAAGAATTCGATGTTGATGCAATAATTAGAACAATATTTGTCAAATGACATGAGCTCAACTGGTTAAATTCCCCAACATTCAAGGAGGAGACCCAGGTTCAAATCTTACGAAGTACATGCATAATAGTCAAGCTGTTATAATAACACAATGTGCTAATGATATATTATGGGTGGGATTGTTTCAATCCTATATAACCAATTAACAAAATAATAATGATTAGAACTGTATTTATGAGAGTATTCAGTAGATTCTATTCTGTCTCATATCATATGGAGGTGTCTCCAAATACTATAAAAGCAATAGATTTATTGTTTTTAGTTTAATCACTAGTTGTAAAAAGGGGAAATCATGTGGAAAATAGGGCTTTACTACGTTTAAGAACAATTCTTAACAAAAATGTATTTTCCCCATGTTAAATAGTTAATTAGATTATATTTTTTTCTTCTTGTTACCAAACTTTCTATAATACTTGGAAATTGTCTCAAAAAGTTGCTAGAGATGCTGGCAGTACAATAATTCTTGTAACAAATGGAATCCAAACTTATCTTGGGACTTAAACCAGATATGTCTGGATCAACTCTAAAACATTTCACAATCTGTTTGTGCTGTAGTAAGGAGATTGGTTATGGTGAAATTTTAGTTTATTCTACCTGTGGTAAGTAGAACGAACATCTAGACTGCAAATGATAAAGATAGACCTTGTGGAGAATATAAAATCCTCTTTCTTGTTCCAAGAATCTCAAAATATGAAAAAAGTACGATATTCATATCAAAAGTTCAAATATGTGAACTCTAGTAAGTTCTTACATCCAATTGTAAGATCTCAATTTCTCAACTAGAAGATCTTACAAAGCAAGAACCATAGGAAAGTAGGAGATCCCAAGTGAAACTGGTATCACACTAAAGCTGTAAACTCACTCTGGTTTTTTTTTTTTTTAATAAATCAATTACTTTGATTTTTATTGCCTCTATATTTGTTTTTAAGTTCTTTGGAAAATTCATCATCGAGTTCTTTGTTTCTCGATTCCACTTCTTGTAAAACGTCTATGTTTGGAACAATGTTTATGTAACTATGGTAATTGGTATTGTAGCATATAAATCCATTCGATCTTAAAGTTTTGTTAGTTTTGTCCATAGTAGTCAGACTCTTTTGGACTCCCGAGTACTCGGCCGAGTCCGAGTCCGAGTGGGCTCAGCCGAGCCGAGCTCAATCTTACTCTTTTTTTCCCTGGACTCCTCCGAGTCTGACAGACTCCTGGGTCGAGTCCGAGTTCGACATAGACTCCCGAGTCCCGACGTCGGAACTCGGCTAGCCCAAAAAAAATGGAAGTTAAAAAAAAAAGAAAAATTACGTCTAGGGAGGTTAAGTTTTGATGATGCTCCACGACTTAAGCATCCACGTTGGCCAGTGCGCAATCACGAACAAGACGTTGAAATCTTTGTTTATTATATTAACGAGAAAATGCGCAATTTTGCTTCTCAAACCTTTCTTATCCCTCAATTATAATTTATTTTTATACAAATATATCTTTCTCCGATGATACATCATCCGCGTCTTGTTTGGGAATGAGAACCACTTCAGAATGCACGTATGCATGTCCTGTGGGGTGTGGCGGTTCGGGCAGAGAATGGCATGAGTTTTGGAGGCATTCGATCAAGGAAGGCTTGAGGCCGCCAGTGCTGAGACCTCTTCTAGAAAGTTCGTCGCGCAGTTCTTGCACCTTCATTTTCTTCCATTCTTTTCTCTCCTTCAATGCACCCTCTCCCGTTGCCGTCACTGCCACCGTCGTCATTGCAGCCAATACACACCACCACGCGACAATGGAAAAAATTTAAAAACGATAATTTATTTTGCTCTGAAACCCTCGATTGCCAACGAAACAATTGTTACGCACGAAGCTCCCCCAGAATAATGAATGTCGCTTCTACCTTGAATTTTGGTAAGCAGTTTTAAAAAACAGCTTCCCATTCTAAAACCGGAAAAATGGCTATGATTAAATATTAGCTTTATTAATATATGAAGAATTTTATTTTCAATTTTTTTTCTCAAGAACCTTTTTATAAAAGTAAAGTTAATAGATCCCAGCCAACCATCTAGGAAATCAAATCTAGACAACCCACAGATTATAATTAACCGTGTTATTTGAATATTTTATTTATTAAACATGGTGGACTAAGTTAGGGTGATTCCGTCCCATGGTTTCTCTATTAAACATGGTATTTGAAATTTTTATTTATTAAACATGGTGGACTAAGTTAGGGTGATTTTGTCATATAGTAAAGTTTATTATTATTTAATGTTTTGTAAAATGTTAATAATGTTTTTGAACTTTATATATTACGTTTATTTTATCATTATATTATTTATTTATAATTTTATAAACCAAAGTGGTCATGCCTGCAAAGGTCATAGTCTGTTCCGAATCCTCTAAGTGCACGCCAGACCGACAACGATGGTATGAATCTCGAGTGACCGATGGTCCTCTTCATGCCGGGTTATAAAATATTGAGGTGGTATAGGCTTGTTGGGGGCAGTCCTTGTAGTTTGTAAAAATAGTGTGGATGTAACCCACTCCCTATGTATCCAAAAAAAAAAATTATAAAACAAAATTATTAGCTTGCTATTAGAATATGCTCCTTCCTCTTGTTAATTTCTTATTTGTATAATGTTGAATGTTGAGTAAGTGTGTTAGAATATACTAATAAGTAATATGCATGAAAAATCTTATTTTTTCAATAAAATTTGTATTTTTTTTCATTTTTTTCTTTTTTTCGAGTTTTTACCGAGTCTTGCCAAGTTTTTTTGCCGACTCCCGAGTCGAACTTTCCGAGTCCGAGTCGAGTCCGAGTTTTGCTACTATGGTTTTGTCACATCATTGAAGGAAGGAAGATGAGGAATAGTTGTTTTGATTAAAATGTCTATAGTGCATAGGCTTAGTTTACTTCATAATATTTCATTTCTTCTAATAGGATATTTAATAAAGAAAATGAAATTATAGATTGTGCTGACAGTTGGCCCTCTTATTTCATCTCTTTGCAGAGAAGTTGTTAGTGAAATCATTACAGGGTACCTTCCAAGTTTGATTCTACAAATGTTTATGTTCATCGTTCCTCCTATAATGATACTGTTATCAGCAATGCAAGGATTTGTGTCCATTAGTGCGATGCAGAAGAGTGCCACAACCAAGGTCTTGTATTTCACAATATGGAATGTCTTCTTTGCAACTGTACTATCAGGATCAGCTCTCAGCCAAATCAATAATTTCATTTCAAATCCTAAAGATATACCTCGACAACTTGCAGTTGTAGTGCCTGGCCAGGTAAGAAGCTCAGTAGCAAGTTGTTATTTTTTCTTAGTTAATCTGTCATTGTCCTTGGCAATTGAATATTAATTAGAGGCTATCTAGAGAAGGGAGTAATCTTATCTTGTTTCAATAACAAAAATATCTCTTGATTTTAAATTTGACAACATGGAATTTAAAAGCAGAAAAAAAAACAAACAAATGATGTATGAAATTTTTTGGAGATTTGCTTTTAGATTTAACTATGCTTTTGAATGTTTTCAAGAAACGAGCCTTTTCTCTATAAGGACATCGTTTATGAATAATTTTCTAATCATATAGAGAGAGACACACACTCTCTTCTTTAAAAGGGTTAGTCTATCTTGATAGCATTTAACTTGGAATTTCTGTTAATTGCTGGAACCTTTCATGTGTTGAGTCAAGTTCCTAATAAAAACAGAACAAGAGCAAAAAGAGAATGCCTTCAAACTTTTGAATAGCTAGGCTATACTCAGTTGCAAATTCAGCAATTACAATTTTATTAAAAAAAGTTCCAAATTACAATCAATTAATACACCACACAAAGAATTATGTCATTTCTAAAGAAAATCTGACCTGTTTAGGTGAATCTGATGAAATTTTCAAATGGCTGAACTGCTGCTCCATTCTCTTGTTTCTACTTCTGTTGACTGCAGCAAACTGATTTGTGCAAACTGCTGTGGACAGTTCTCTGGAAACTACTGGTGCAACTGCATAAGTCTAATAGAACTTACAATTGCTTGCAAATAGCCACTTGGACCTGTAAGATCATGCTTTTTCAGTGGCTTATGCTTTGATATGAGTTGACAGAACCTAATAAGAACAGAACAGGAGCATGAATTCAATCATTTCATATCTGTAATAATTAGAAGAGCACATCCATATAGGAATGAGGAGCCTATTAACTAATTCACAAGTAGAATTACTTACTACTAACTCCCAGTCAGAAGTATCAATCAAATTAAAAGAAATTCTAGTCACTCCTAGTAGACTTATTCATCAAGGAACCTTGTCCTAACTAACTGGTTCAGGTGACAAAAACAATAAGTAATAATATTCTCACCTATAATATTACGACCTAGACTAATCTTAATGAAACTATAGAAGCCCCAAGGGGCATTACATCTCCCACATAGAGATTAGTGTCATCTCCTTCATCCGAAGAACTGCGAGTTTCTTGTGTGTAAGACTACATAAGTTCCTCAATGCCCTCCATCATAACTAAATGTCCTTTTTCTTATCTTCCTCTTGAGGAAGACTTCCCCTTTGGATGCTGAGCTAGAAGCCTAGGCCTTCTATGGTAGTCTCTTTATGATATTTGTGATCAGCTTGCCATCCGAATCTCCTCTTCATGTCTTTCATTCTATCTGAGTAACATCGAGAGGGCCATTTGGAAGATATATATTACCAAAGTAGCAGATTGATGGGATTTAGCTTTCGTTTGTCAGAGATAGTGTGGATTCACTTGTTCAATTTGGTAGACAAAAGAAAGAAAGAAATATTAGTAATGCCTACGAGTGACCAAAGGAGGTCGATGTGACTCAAATGTTATACATGGTTATAACAGCTTAAGGGGAGCCAGAAATAATGTTTCAAACACTAGAAAAATACAAAGTACTGGAAAAGTACAAAATAAAACTCCAACATGGAACAAGCAGAACATGTCTTTGTGTAGATCAAGGTTCCATGAGGACATATCCACAGGCATTGATACCCAAGGTTACGTGTCCCAATGGGATGGGGCAATGGGGACATCTCCCAAGTGCCCTCCAAAGGGGATGCTTAGGGGACGTCCCGATCTCACCGTCTCTTACCTGTCAATTCAGGGAATTGCAAGGGGATGCCTGCATGGTCTCGTGATGGGAAAAAAAGGTGGAGTGAAAAAAATAAAAAGAAAAACAAAAGTAAACTTGTGTTTCAGCTGTTGCGTTCAGACTAAAACTCCCTTTGCATTTAATTGTTGTGTTTGGTTGTTGCTTTTAGACTGAGATTGTCTTATGCACTTAATGTTGCCTCTCTTGGAGGACTTTTATGTGTCGCAAAGCACATCCTTTGCCCAACCCTTTGCACATCCTGACATTTCCTGTTTTTGGTTTTCTCCTCTCTCAGCCTACAACCAAACAAAGAAAATCAGTGCCCTTCTTCAGAAGACTATCACAGCCATGGCTAGTGTTAATATTTTCTCATAACACATTTATGTACTACACATTTTTTGGGGCTCTCCTATTTGAATTCTCTTTGCACTTAGCCAAACACGATGTGAAACGTTAAGCATTACTTATTTGTGCCACGTGATCAAGGTGCTTATTAAATTTAACAACCTTGAAAAATACAAACATCCTTCCTTACACTTTCTTGCATTTTTGTCCAAGTGTATTCATGAAGAGGTAGAAATTTAGGGCAAATACAATATCCACATGTGCATCTTCGTAAAGTAATGGGGCTAAAGCATTTTACTCTTCTGTCAACCAAAGATTGCATGTTGATTATATAAATGGAGTACTGAACCTTATATATAGTCCTATGTAAATTATCCATACAAATGCTTGAAATTTGATTTAATGAAAAAAAAGCACCCACCAATTGAAACATGTTTATAGTCAAATATGCAATCAGATCTATTTTTATGGTAACTGTCACTGTATAATATAGTGACGGGTTTTAGTTGGTTGTAAGCCAAGTTATAATTCATAGTAGAAGGCTCTAATCATTGGGCCTAACCATAGAAAATAGATACTGTTGAACAAATAATTGAACAAAGATTAAAGGGGAATTAATACTTAATGTGACCAGCTTCCAAGTGGAGGTTTAAATTTAAAATGATGTATAATTTGTAATTATAGTTTTTTTTTTAATACTTTTATATTTCTAAATACAGGTTAACATTTTAAAATGATCTATCATTTGCAAATTGTTTTTTCATTTTTTTAACTTATAAATATTTTTATACTGTTGCCCCCTTTGTCATCCCCTTTTAGCTAGAATTTGAAGGTACCATTTGTCCTTCCCTTTTAGCATCTCCATGTTTCCTTGTCCCTGCCTAAAGGGGATTTGGTGGAACATAGGTGTAGATAGAATTATGTGGAACATTCATATGTAATATACTACACAGATAACACAAGCATGGAACAATGGCGACTCAAATTGTTGTAGAAGATTCATTATTGAGAAATGTTGGACCACGAGTGGAGAAGGCAAAGAGGAATCTAGAAATGCATGCTTGTTTGGACCTCTTGGGCCATGGACAAGGGTGATGTTGATTGCCCTATCCTATGTGTGGCAAAGATCTCCTAGTAGCTATTGTATGGGGGAAGTACTATACCTCGTCCAAGGAGGATGCAACCATATCGTCTAAGGGACACTTTGTTTCAACTTTCACCTATTACTCTACGAGGGTGAAAGGAGGTAGTAATCAATTTGATAGTCTATGAAGGTTATGAGACTTGATGTAAATGTGTGATAGTTTTTCGAAGGTATAGAGCCAAACACCTCTAGTCAAGATATCAAAAGAAAGTAGAAAGTGACCTCCCTAAATTTGTGTGTAAGCACTAGTACATCCCTTTGATCTCGTGTACATGGGGGCACTTAAAGAGAAAGTACTCTATCTCTACCATTTGTTTGGAGCAAAGGCAGCAAATCAGATCTTCCATAGGAATATGATAGTCAACTACGATCTTGAGCTAACAGGTTGTACTCTTTTTTGACCAAGGGCGATCTTGAGACCTTGAAACCAGTGACGCCTAACATAATTGGGGCAAGTGACTATAACATCCACAATTTGTGTAAAGTACTCAACATAGAAGGCCATCTTGGGGCAAGGAGTTGAAGAAGAGAGATCCACGTGCTCTAAGTGAATTTTGGGTAGTTTGAACTTTGAAAGACATATGAATTGCCCCTTCCTCTATGATGGGGAGATGAGGGGATGTGCCTAGTGAATATCAAAAGAGGGAAGATGAACTTGGATATGTAAGCTAGTCTCCTCTTCTTTGAGTGAAGAGATTCATAAAGGCAACTCTCTCTAGAGAAAAGGGCTAGGAATGGGTAATATATGTTCACCTAAAGCATCATAGATGCAATAGACCTTTTTAATAAAGTTACTCGCTGGAAGTTCCCCCTTTTGGTTACGACACATCATACACCCTTGTTCATAGTTTTGGAATACTTCAAACGGATTATAATAATTGGTCATACATTTGCTAAATTCTAAGCCATGGTGTTGGACATGATACTTTCCAAGGGGACGTGCAACTTCAAAAATGTTTCCTAAACTATTTACCACATTTTGCTCTTCAAGCTATTATTGAGGAGGCTTTTCAAGTCTTCTAAAGTCTTTCATGTTATGTAGGCTCTAAGAAGGCCTTTAACTTTGATTTAAGACATTTGTTTTTCCACAAGTTCTATGTATTGGTATCTATGATTCCTTCGTTACTATCATCACAAAGCCCTATGAGACAATTATTGGGCACTCCTAAACTTCTTGTGGTTTCTGTTGGTTATGGATTTGCCACAGGAAAGGATTTGGTCTATCTACACGCCTTGGACCCGCTCAACATATTGAAAGGCCGGAAGGAAGGGATGCCTTCCGTGCCAATCTCCAGAGAAGGCTGGCTCCTATACTACGCTACATTGGGGTTTCAGATTAAGGAACAAGAAAGGAATCGGGAAATTGCTGAAAGAAATAAATAACTGAAAGAAATGGGAAATATAGATGGTTCCAAGGGGAAGAACAGGCAGCACAATTACTAACTTCTACTTAAACCAACAACAATCAATATCATGAGTATAACAGAAACTAAAACTGAAGCATTTTTTGATATGTATCCTTCAACAATTCCAGACTTCGCTCTTTATCACACACTTAAATCTAGATTGCAGAATTTACAGTATGCATATAAAGAAACATAATTAACAAAAATAACATAAGGCATCATACACAGGAAAAGAGTCCAAAATCAGAACCAGGAGTCTTAATATTGATGCAAGAAGTCCAAGTACAACAGCTCTCTAGCAAATGTTCCCCCCCTATTACATTACATTGAGCGGCCTTTTATAGAAGAAAATCCCCTTGACTACATTAATGCTCAAACCCTAAAACTGGCGGAGCAGTTGAGATTTGACCTCTGCCAGATGACAGAGCATCCATGGAATGCGGCTCACCCGTGTTTAGAGCGGCGCCGGACGGGCGTTGTAGTTGGGACAACATGTCTCATTAATGCGGTTGGTGCAACTTGCCCTTTGGAGCTTTTCCGAGACCTGACATGGCCGTCCTGATGGGATGGGCTGGAGACTCAAACTCGTGCGCCATGGATGCGCCTTAAATGCCCACCTACCTTCTCTTTCTCGGGATGCGCGCCCTTCGGAGTGCCCCTTCAGTTGTTGCCTCAGCGTTTAAAAACGCTTTTTCTAGAGTTCGCCGAAAATCAGGGCTGAGGTTTGCTTGATTTGAGCCCGAAGATGGGAGGAGGTCTGCCGAAGCTGGGGGGAGCAGGGTTTTGGCCGAAGTTGGGCATTTTGGCCAACGTTGGGCTTTGGGAGCGAACTTGAGCTTCGTGGCCGACATAGAGCATTTTGGCCGACATAGGGCATTTTGGCCGACACTGGGCTTCAGGAGCGAACTTGAGCACTCTGGAGTTCGGGAGCGAACTTGAGCTTCGTGGCCGACATAGAGCATTTTGGCCGACATGGGGCATTTTGGCCGACATTGGGCTTCGGGAGCGAACTTGAGCACTCTGGAGTTCGGGAGCGAACTTGAGCTTTTTGGCCGACATAGAGCATTTTGGCCAACATAGGGCATTTTGGCCGACATAGGGCATTTTGGCCTACGCTGGGCTTCGGGAGTGAACTTGAGCATGTTGGAGTTCGGGAGTGAACTTGAGCACGCTGGAGTTCGGGAGCGAACTTGAGCTTCCTGGCCGACATAGGGCATTTTGTCCGACGTTGGGGTTCGAGAGCGAACTTGAGCACACTGGAGTTTGGGACCGAACTTGAGCTTCCTGGCCGACATAGAGCATTTTGGCCGACATAGGGCATTTTGGCCGACGCTGGGCTTCGGGAGCGAACTTGAGCACACTGGAGTTCGGGAGTGAACTTGAGCTTCCTAGCCGACATAGAGCATTTTGGCCGACATAGGGCATTTTGGCCGACGCTGGGGTTCGGGAGCGAACTTGAGCACGCTGGAGTTCGGGAGCGAACTTGAGCTTCTGGCCGAAGTTGAGCATTCTAGCCGTGCCTTAGCCAAATTTTCAAGCCCGAAGTTGAGCTTTCGCTGGTTCTGCTTCCCGGGGTCATAACTTTTGATCCGCTGCCCCGATCGCCTATTATAATATATCGCCGGAAAGCTTGCGAAAAGATCTGCAATGACGAAATATCCAAAGATCATTTCATCCACTTTATCATCCTCTTTTAGGGCCTGCGAAAATGCCAACACTTCTGCATGCTCTTTGCCGCTTAAAGCTTCATACTTAGGCAAAATTTTGTCAAAAAATTTAATGTGGCAAAAATGCCAACATTTCTGGCGGCTCGCGGGGCATTTAGCTTGTCTGAATGCAGATCGATCCCAGGCCTTTATCCATTGGGCAACAGAGTCATCCTCGCTGTCCTCCTCAGAGTGTTCACTGACGGCAGTAAACTCTTCCTCCAACTTCTCCCCTTCTGCCTCTTCCTCCTCTCTTTGGCGCTCATGGTCCTCTTTGGCGCACAAAAAAGCACGAACTAAACTAAAAAAAAACAACTGAAACTTTACTTACTAGCCGGCCTATTTACATTATTTACACAAAAGTTTGCGACATGATTGGCATGCCGCCACCACAAACCTAGCTTCGGGTGCCTATCCGGTGAATCTGCAGTGTCCGGACCAGATCTGATTGTACTTGAGTCGATCTTTGAAGTCCGGCTGGCCTCCCAAAGTTTTCCAGGTTGCGAACAGGGTGCAACGTGGCAGGTTATCATGCATGCCAGTACTCATACCATTAATGAATAATGTGGCAAAGAGGTTTGCCACATGAGAGCCTTCTTCGAGCACTGGTTGCAGTGATGGCTGGAGCCAATACCACCACTTTAGAGAGTCCATTGACTGGGCTCTTGAGTACGGGTTCCTCTAACTCCTTGATGCGATAGCAGGATTCTTCCGGCGATAGGCCTTCTGTCGGGATCTCCTCAGGATCAGCCTCCTGATGAGGCATGCTTATTGGGTTTTGGCTAAATACTTGCGTGCTATGCCCTGGGACACAAAAAGGGTGCAAAAATGTGCCCTCTTTGCTCTCAGAATCTGCCACTTGAGCCTGTTCCCCTTCTTGGCCCATTTCCTGATGGAAACTGCAAGCAACCATATTATTCATCGCTTGGGCAGTGCTTGCATATTCCCATCGTTGGCCTTGGACGAGATCCGCCTCTTGAGCTCCACACAACTGCATTCCAGGTCTCTGCACAGTTTGAGGGATCTGCCATGGTGAATACTGCGCGGGATAGACAGGAGCAACAACTACCGGAGAAAGTGATGGAAAGGCAGTTTCTCCCCACTGTATTTTTCCTGATAGGAGTAGAAGCCGCTCCGCTTGTACTGCTTCCTGAAAGACTTGAGGGAATCTCTGTTCCCCAGATTGCAGTAGGAGGAGGCTTATGTCCGGGTGGAAAGCCCGAACATAGAAGAGGTGGGCCTGGGCGGGTGTCGGTCGGATCTCCTCTGGAATTCTCCTCCAACTCCTCCAAAATCGGACATTGAAGTCTGTGATGCTCTCTAGAGGTGCTCTCGTGATGGTGGAGAGGTGCATCAAGAGTTGGAAGGGATCCTGAGAGCCGTCAAATGTGTTGATGAGTGCTCCCGCTAAGTCCGCCCATGAGCAGATGCTCTTACGCCCGAGTATTTTGTACCACTGTAGCGCCCTTCCTTCCAAAGACAGGACCAGAAGTCTGATCATGACATCTTCGTGGGCTATGTCATGGAGGGTCGCTAGAGCAGCAATATCTTCAAGGTGCTCTCGGGCCATTCCCTCAGTGCCATTGTATTTTGTTAGGGTCTTCAGGGCACTTTTGGGAATCTCATGCCAACTTTGGAGATTCAGAGGGCCAGGATCATCCCAGCTGGGATAGCATACCTTTGCCATTATAGCAGTGGTCTGCAGAGATCACGGTTCTTGCCACTAAGTCGGAGTCGCCAGGTGAACATTCTTTTCTCCGCTTGTGAGGTCAAGGCTGCTCACCAAACCTTGATTCCTCCGGGGTGTCTTCTTTCAGCTTAAAAGGCGCCTACGATCAAGAAATCTGGATCTTCAGCTCAACAGAGTCGCCAGGTGATTTTTCCAGATGAAGGCAAGCCAGAGATTCACCAAACTCGGGCTTCCTTAAAATATGGAGACTGTTCGTCCCACCGGGCGTGCCAAAAAACTGTTGGTCACGGATCTGCCACAGGAAAGGATTTGGTCTATCTATGCGCCCTAGACCCGCCCAACACATTGAAAGGCCGGAAGGAAGGGATGCCTTCCGTGCCAATCTCCAGAGAAGGTTGGCTCCTTTACTACACTACACTAGGGTTTCAGATTAAGGAACTGGAAAGAGATTGGGAAATTGCTGAAAGAGATGAAATAACTTGAAAGAAATGGGAAATATAGATGGTTCCAAGGGGAAGAACAAGCAACACAATTACTAACTTCTACTTAAACCAACAACAATCAATATTATGAATATAACAGAAACTAAAACTGAAACATTCTCTGATATGTATCCTTCAATAATTCCAGATTTCGCTCTTTATCACACACTTAAATCCAGATTGCAGAATTTACAGTATGCATATAAAGAAACAAAATTAACAGAAATAATAATAGAAGGCATCATACACAGAAAAGAGTCCAGAATCAGAACCAGGAGTCTTAATATTGATGCAGAATCCAAGTACAACAACTCTCTAGCAAATGTTCCCCCCTATTACATTACATTGAGTGGCCTTTTATAGAGGAAATTCCCCTTGATTACATTAATGCTCAAACCCTAAAACTGGCGGAGCAGTTGAGATTTGACCTCTGCCAGATGACAGAGCATCCATGGAATGCGGCTCACCCGTGTTTAGAGCGGCTCCGGACGGGCGTTGTAGTTGGGACAGCATGTCTCATTAATGCGGTTGGTGCAGCTTGCCCTTTGGAGCTTTTCCGGGACCTGACATGGCCGTCCTGATGGGATGGGCTGGAGACTCGAACTCGTGCGCCATGAAGGCGCCTTAAATTCCCACCTAACTTCTCTTTCTCGGGATGTGCGCCCTTCGGAGTGCCCCTTCAGTTGCTGCCTTAGTGTTTAAAAACGCTTTTGCTGTAGTTTGCCGAAAATCAGGGTTGAGGTTCGCTTGATTTGAGCTCGAAGATGGGAGGTTTGTCGAAGCTGGGGGGAGCAGGGTTCTGGCCGAAGTTGGGCATTTTGGCCGACGTTGGGCTTCGGGAGCAAACTTGAGCTTCATGGTCGACATAGAGCATTTTGGCCGACATAGGGCATTTTGGCTGGCGCTAGGCTTCGGGAGCGACCTTGAGCACGCTGGAGTTCGGGAGCGAACTTGAGCTTCGTGGCCGACATAGAGCATTTTGGCCGACATAGGGCATTTTGGCCGACGCTGGGCTTCGGGAGCGAACTTGAGCATTCCGGAGTTCGGGAGCGAACTTGAGCTTCTTGGCCGACATAGGGCATTTTGGCGGACGCTGGGCTTCGGGAGCGAACTTGAGCACTTTGGAGTTCGGGAGTGAACTTGAGCTTCCTAGCCGACCTAGAGCAGCCGACCTAGAGCAGCCGACCTAGAGCATTTTGGCCGACATAGGGCATTTTGGCCGACGTTGGGCTTCGGGAGCGAACTTGAGCACGCCGGAGTTTGGGAGCGAACTTGAGCTTCCTGGCCGACATAGAGCATTTTGGCCGACATAGGGCATTTTGGACAACGTTTGGGTTTGGAAGTGAACTTGAGCACGCTGGGGTTCGGGAGCGAACTTGAGCTTTATGGCCGACATAGAGCATTTTGGCCGACATAGGGCATTTTGGCCAACACTAGGCTTCGGGAGCGAACTTGAGCACGTTGGGGTTTGGGAGCGGACTTGAGCACGCTGGGGTTTGGGAGCAGACTTGAGCTTCCTAGCTGACATAGTGCATTTTGGCCGACATAGGGCATTTTGGCCGACATTGGGCTTCGGGAGCGAACTTGAGCACGCTGGAGTTCGGGAGCGAACTTGATCTTCCTGGCCGACATAGAGCATTTTGGCCGACGCTGGGGTTCGGGAGCGAACTTGAGCACGCTGGGGTTCGGGAGCGAACTTGAGCACGCTGGGGTTCGGGAGCGAACTTGAGCATTCTGCCGTGCCTTAGCAATTTTTTCAAGCCCGAAGTTGAGCTTTCTCTGGTTCTGCTTCCCGGGGCCATAACTTTTGATCCACTCCCCCAATCGCCTATTGTAATATATCGCTAGAAAGCTTGCGAAAGGATCTGCAATGAAGAAATATCCAAAGATCATTTCATCCACTTTATCATCCTCTTTTAGGGCCTGTGAAAATGCCAGCACTTATGCATGCTTTTGCCGCTTAAAGCTTCATACTTAGGCAAAATTTTGTCAAAAAATTTAATGTGGCAAAAATGCCAACAGTTTCTCTGTCAATAGGATTATTAGAGTCAAACAGGGATGCGCTTGCAGGCAGACAAATTGACACAATTCCATGAATTCATGATTGAGCATAGGAATGTATATGTGTAAAGTGAGCACAAAATGCTTGTAATAAGTTGTTATGTAGTGTTGTGTGTACATGTGACAAAGTGTTTGTAATAAGTTGTCATTTTGTGTTGTGTCTGTAAGTGGCAAAGTGTTCGTAATAATGTGCTTGTGGCTAAGTGTTTGTAATAATCTAATGTAAAGGGGTATTTTTAATGTTTTATGTGAATGGGTAGTTTGGAGGTAGTTGGGTGGTTGCTAACTATGTCCCGGTCCCGTTATATCTATAAGTATGCATCTATGTGAGATATGTAGGGAGATTGTGCATGTTATCATTGGCCAAAGAGTTACTTGTTGGTAAATTGATCATCGAAGTATGGTGTATTGCAGATAGTTGTTGTGCAGGATACATGCTGCATGCGCAGCGTATCCATTTTCATTTGTAACTTGTAAGTATTCCCATTGTGTGTTTTGTTTATATAAATGATAATGGAATTATATTCTACTATGTTGTATTCCATTTCTACATCCCCCTCTTATAAACTCTCTTTGATATGTAGGTGAGCTTGAAGATTTTGATTCAACAACATACACATGTTGACTATATGTTCTTAGCAATACTAGCTTTTGTTTATTGTGTGGTCCTCCCATTTTTCTCTTCTATTCATTTATAGAGATACTTGATGTTTTTGGTCTCCTTTGCAAGCTTTGGTAAACCTTAGTAAGGTCATGATCTTCATTACCTATTGATATGCCTTTCCTCATTTTAGTTTTACAAAGGAGAGCCTCTAGAGATCATGATAACTAATACTTTGACAATATCCCTATTCCAGTTTCAAATAAATGGCAATAAAAAAGTTCTTTTATTCCCACTATTTAATTCCTTCAAATCATAAATCATCCTAATTTTAACATGAGTTAATTATCTCATAAACTTTGAAGCAAAAGAGGGTATATACTCTGCCAACATTTTTTTTCTACTTATGACAAGGGTCTGATTTAGATAAAAGGAACTGTTGCAACCAAGTCTTATTTTACCTTTCAGCATAAGGAGTTTCTTTTTGTTTTCAATGTAGTCAAGAAAGCTGAAGTCAACCATCCAACTTTAAAAGGAGAACAGTTCTTTTGTATTAATAACAATTAGAATTCAGAATAAGCAGAGTCATCTACTCGATAGCAAATTCCATGGCACATGTTTCCAACTAGTTGAGCTCTCTTTAAGCAAGTGTTTACTTTAACTACATTCATAAGTACCATCCAAGTATCAACTAAGTGCTGATTCAAAACATATAAATCATTTGCCTTCACAATGCCATTAACAGCAGAATATAAACTTAACCATCAATCATGTTATAAAAGCAAAGGGTATACTGTAACGTCAGCATTCAAGAACTGCTATCAAAATTCATTTTTCATTCATACAAAGGAATAATTAAATACATCAAATGAGTAATCAAGTTGGCATTTCTCATCACCAATCACTGTCACTATATCAGCATATACATCTTGTTCTTTGCTTTAAAAAACAATTATGTTTTTACATCCAATGACCAGTAGTCAATTTTCAAGATTTATCTTTTAACATATTGTCCTTTTGGTTCAAGAGCCACTGCTCAAAGGAGAGAAGGCATCATCTGAACGCTTTACTGCCGAACCAGGTGCCATTCAACCAAACTTCCTCATCTTAACTTCGCATCACGGAGTTCCAACCCTTCACGAAGGGCAGATAAGCAGAACCAACCCAGCTAGAGAGATCTAATGTGCAATGCATCTGTGCATACTTCCATGAATATCAATGAGTATATACTCATACTAGATCTAGATTTAGTGCAGCAATCAACTTGCACTATAGGTGATGCAACTACTGTGCATACATATAATAGCTTTACACTTCTCATGCAATCTGGCATATTATACCTATTCATGATGCATTGGTTTGTATATTCAAACCATTCCTCTCTCTCTATCCAGGATGTCAAACAATCATCCAAACAAAATCATTTCCATTCATTCATGTAAAGTCCCTTTCTTGATGATGGCAGACTGTGGGCCCTACTTACCTTTTTTTGTGGAGCAGTTGTGGTGAGTGGATGTTTGCATGTAGGAGGCATAAGCATGAGTGACTATATGCATTTGTTTTGTATTGTTTTCCTGGTGAATAAAAGGGAAATTCCTATATTTTAGGGATCTTCCTAATTTTTAGGAGGTAGTACCGAGTTTTGGAGTGGCCCTGGTGATTCCCCTAGATGTGTTCTAGTCTACCCTGGCTTTCATTTGGTGTAATTCGGAGTCGTAACGGAGATTTTAATGGATGCATTAGAATTTTGAAAAAATTCAATTATCCCACGAGTTAAAAAAAGAAAAAGTAAAAGGGGTAACTGTATAAAAGGGGAACTTTTTAAAAAAAATTGTATAAAAGGGGAGTTTTTGAACATTTAAAAAAAAAAAAAAAACTATTCTACAGTTTTGGGTGGTGGCTGTGCTTCAGCAGCTAATTGGCAGATTCGAGGACAAAAACCTTCGAATCTCAGTTGGCAGATTCGAGGATGAAAACCTTCAAATCTCAGGATCAGATCTTTGATTTCAGTTGGCAGATTTATTACTGGGTCTGCATTGTGCATTCAGAGGAATTTAATTAGCAACTGGTGGCTGTTTGGCTCTTCTATTGTAATATCTCTACATTATTCAGTGGATGCAATTACTAGGTGCATGCTTTTCAGTTTATTGTTCTATTTTCATTTGTGTGAATCTCCATGTATTGTCTCCTATTGAAATAATAATAAAAAAAGAATATATATATATATATATATATATATATATATATATATATATTTCTGCTGTTCAAAAATTCTATGGCTGGAAATTTTGGGTGTTTTGTTTTGGAAATTGCATGTTACTTTTAATTTTGGGTAGGAGTTTTTACAATTCACTCTATGCAACTTTTAATGCACTAAATGCAGGGTGCTACATACAATGCCTTCATCAACCATTTTTAAACATAAAATCATGATGATGTTCCATATCAGCTTATAGCAAAGTAATGCAGAACTTCATTTATTAAATGCTACTGCATTGTGTAACTTACTATGGACACTTTCAGCTTTTACGTTTGCTAGTTCTAAGTGCAGCCCTTTTTAGTAAACGAATGCCCTCATAAGGTTCAGCCAAACATACCAACACAATCACCAATGGTTGACCAAAATGGATGCCATTTATTCAAGTAATGAATACTTCACAGTACAGACTTGGAAAAGCAATGCTCAACAGGCAATCATTATGCTTCAGCCATCAAGATTCAATCAAGGACAGCAGACAACTTCAGTAAGTTATCATGCTTCAGCCATCAGATTCAAGTAATGAATGCTCCACCATTCAGCGTTTACTAGACAATGTTCACCAATGTTCAAGCAAGGATAAATATCATGTTTAAGCCACCAATACTCGAGCAGAACGATCAACAGTTTTCAACTATCTATGTCCAAACAGACAATGATCATTTCCACTCATCAGGTATAAACAATGATATTACTTCTGTCTGACCAAGATAAAACAGTATAGTGTTCAGCCATGATGACAGGAAAAACATTTATCCACCAAAACTCCAGCTATGACAGGAATTAGATTCAGCCACTAATAATTCAATGATAACAGTGTTAACTCACGGCCACTGATAATTGTTTATGACCGACAACACTAAGACACCGAATCTCAGTATATGGCAGTGGTAACACTTAGACTATGAAAATCAAATTTGACAGTGATAACACTCAACCACTGAAAATCAAATTTTGACAAAGGATAAAGTAGTTTCTAACATCCGCAAGGCCATAGGCCATATGAAACGGATATTGTTTACCAAATACATAGTTATCTCCAACCATACTCCGGTTACCGAAGCATGGTGTACAGCCCTACCCCCCTAGGGTTCGAACCTTGGACCTCTATTCAGAGTTTCAAAGTCTCCACCATTAGACAGTGAAAACTCTCAGCCACTGGTAGTCAATTTAAGACTGGTACTGTACTGTCACCAATAACCTTACTTTGACATTTCCCTATGACATCATGCTTTTCTTTTATGAGTGCATGCAAGGTAAAACAGATTTATTCAATGACATTTCTATTCCTGTTTCTTCTATTCAAGAAACAGTTCCACATGCTGTATTAAAAATACTAATACATTGCTGTCAATCCAAAGGTGGAAGCAAAACATGATAGTCATGCATTCATTCCAGCCAATTAATTTTCCCAACAAAAACAGTTAAAAATATCCAACATTATTTCCCTATATATATAATATTTTCAGGGTTAAAGGTCTGATCAAATTGATTGTTTAAAGACCAGCCATTTAAACTAGTTCACAGCAACTTATTATCCTCCAGCTGATTCACAGGTCATTCATGGACAAGTAACTGCTGAATCATATTGTCTCTTAAAACAGGGTACAAACAGAAAATAGCCATTCAGAGCAGTTAACTATTGGATACAGTTATAATTAAGAAGTAAAGGGTACCACCCACTATTAATCCAGTTGTAAGACAGTTTTAGCAGGTATCTAGTCAATTTCTCAACCATGAGACAATTTTTGACCACATAAAATGCAAGCTCTTCAACAGAACAAGGTTTCCACATATACAAGGCAGATTAATGTCATGAATAGAGCCCTACCGGAGTTTGAAGTCAAGCTAGGGCACAGATTTAACAAAGAAGTCCCCAAAATTCAAGCTTCAGCATGCAGTTGCACCATAACCTCCGCATGCTTTTAAAAAATGAAAATAAAACCCCAAAATCCAAAATGACAATCTTTTAAAAAGAACCAATTTTTCTTTTCTCAATTTTACATACAAAGAATTTTACAGAGGTAAAGCATAATGGAAAACTATTTAAAAAATAACGCAGAACAAAGACTGAACCTGTGGAAAATGCGAACTTTTCCTTCTTCTCCCTATATCCAAGCTCCAGTCTTCTTCCAATCATCCTCCCTTTTCCGTGTCATCCACTCCGTTTTTCGAAGTATATAGAAGTTCCCATTTCCAACATGCAAAATGTTTTTTTACCTCCGTCATTCACCAGGTTATTCTCCATTTCTTTTGGAGAAAAGTCTTTACATAGCGCACGATGTGCTCTAGGTGGAATATGAAGAGTTTCCCTCCCTTGGTGCCTACTAACCAAAACTCATTAACACCATTTTCCCTTTTTAAATGCCTTGGAGTTTTTTTTTCCCAATATAGTGAAAGAGAAACCATGTCTTTTTCCTAAGGGGTTACGACCTATTCCCTTTTTATTTTCAAACAAGGTCACATTACTCAATAACATCACTTGGGACAGAACTTATACAAGTAAACCAATTCATTTTAAAAGACAGCCTTATAAAGACCATAGTACTTTTATTCATAAAATGATGCTATTTTATGTATGAAGTCAATGCTAAGCAATGCATCCAACATAGGTCACTCACAAACTTTTTTTCAATATGCAAATTATGTGTTCTTCTTGATACATCAAACAGTATTAAAATGCACACACAAGCAGTAATGCAATTTAATGAAAATTTGATGTTTTAATGCATGTGCAAGGGTGGTGTTGCCACATTTTGCATGGGGTGCCATGTTTTCAAAATCTGTAAGTGTGTTGCTCTTCCTTCCCTCCTCTTTCTTCCCTTTCTCCATTTTCCCTTTTTTCCCTTTCTTGCAGTTTCATTCCTCCCTTTTTCCCTTGTACTTCCCCCAGTCAAGTTCCCAAAACTGAGCAAGTGTTCCCTAAAAAATTCTAAGTGTTAGGGTGCAACCCGACTTCGCAGCGAAGTCGGGGTGCGCCCTCAAGTTGGAGCGCACTAGGGAATGTGAAGTGCGAAGGCAAATAGGAGCTGATCAGAATTGGCTAAGTGTCAGAGCGCAACCCGACTTCGCAGCGAAGTCAAGGTGCGCTCTTCTTCCTGTGCGCACTTGCGAAGTCGGGGTGCGCCCTAAAGTTGGAGCGCACTAGGGAATGCGAAGTGCGAAGGCAAATAGGAGCTGATCAGAATTGGCTAAGTGTCAGAGCGCAACCCGACTTCGCAGCGAAGTCAGGTGCGCTCTTCTTCCTGTGCGCACTTGGGAAAGCAGTGTGCAGAAAATCAGGTAAGTGTTGGTGCGCAACCCGACTTCGCAGCGAAGTCGAGGTGCGCTCCCTTTTCCGTGCGCAGTCCGAACAACGGTAAAGTCAGCTAAGTACCGGTGTGCAAACCGACTTCTCAACGAAGTCGGGGTGCGCCCTTTAACCGGTGCGCAGTTGGGCAAGATTCATCAAGCAAGCCCAGAATTTGGCTAAGGCACGGAGGCCTCCCCAACTGCGCTGTTTCCTGCCTGCGCTACCCGACAATGCTCTGATTCCGGGCGAAGTTGGACAAACTGCCTTTCAAGGCAGACATGTGTCACTCATCAGAATCCGACAAGTGTCTAGCCTCGGGATTCGAGCCGAGACGTGATTGGATAAAGGACAAGCATGGACCGCACTGCCTATGCCAATCGCCCCTATTTAAGCTGATGTGAAGTTCCATCTACCGCAGCTACCCGCATTCCTGTTGACTAGAAGTTTGACCCAACGTGCTGCCACGTAGCTATACAGCTTTCAGGGAGACCTTGTTGCAGGTACAGTCCTCGTCGACAGGAGTCAGCATCAGCAGCTCCGTTGCCGCTTTTGTCAGCTATTGTCTGGTCTGGGACTTTGTGCCCGTAATTGTAATCGGGGGGAACTTGGGCTATAAATAGCCATACAATTTCATTGTAAAAGGGTGGAAGGGGAATATACTGCTAGGGAACCATTGTAGCTATACGTTTGCTTCTGAATGCAAGACACTTATTTGGCTCTGCTTACTGTCATCGTCTTGTATGCTGCCTCTACTTGTCATTTCTGCCTCATGTTTCTTATTTCATTGCTTATTGTTGTATTGAACTCTGGACTCCGGTATTTGATGATTAAGTATTCCTGGAATGCATAGATAGAGGATACATAGGATGCATGATAGCTGTAGTTTCATTATGTGTTCTGCCTAGGACCGCTGTTAGTAGTGGTGATTGATCGTTGCCGTGCTGCTTATTCCCCCCCACCCAACTCCAATCACATTTGGATTCTCTTTCCGCAATTTATCTCTTTCCTGCACTCTTAGCTTAAACACTAAAAACCCACAGGAAGCCGGCCTTCTCCGGAGATTGGCACGGAAGGCATCCCTTCCTTCCGGCCTTTCAATCTGGTGGGCGAATCTGGGGCGCACTATACCAAAACCTTTTCTCATGGCAGATTCGTAACCAAAAGTTTCTCTGGCACGCTCGGTGGGACATGGAAGTTTCCCACCCCAAAACAGAATCGAAGCACTGGTGTTCGCTTCATTGCTGTTAGAATCTGAACACCTGGCGACTCTGCAAGTACCCGAATATTCTCTCGAGTCCGTGAAGACCGGTCCGAACGCCTTCATGTAAATGAGAAGGTGGCGAGCAAGGAATCTGGGAAACCAACCCGACCTTTACGAAATCGACATTGCCGCTCCAGGAGAGCGCGTCAGGCTGGCTGATCACCAAGCTCGCGAAGAAGAGCCTGAAACTGAAATCGAAGAGGCCAAAGAAGAATCTACATCATCGGACGGTACCGATACCGAGTACACTACCGGAGGAGAAGAAGGCATGGCTGCCCAGCAGAATGATGATGATCTCTTCCCGGCGGTGGACTCCACGGGGCCCTTGGCCCTAGTCGGACAGCAAGCTGTGCCCCCTGCTGCCTTAAAGTCTATCCCTACATACGATGGCTATTGCAAGACGACGTATGAACACATCCAGGACATTCTGGCCCTGGCTGCGCTACATTCCATCACTGACGAAGGTGTGAAGACCCGTCTGCTGGCCCTTTCCCTAAGGGGAAAGCTTCTCTACTGGTGGAGATCATCGCCGGAGGGATCTATCACGGGGTGGCGCCAGTTGGTCGGCAGGCTCGTGAAAGGATGCAACGAGTCTGCTGATCCCTCTTCTTTGTTGCATCAATTCCAAAGCATCCAACGACACCCCCAAGAGGAGGTGTCGGACTTCAACATACGGTTTGCGAGGTCTTGGAAACGAGTACCCCGCGAACTGCGACCTTCAGCGGGTCAGGCTGCGCATTACTATCTAAGGTCTTTCAACTCAGACATCTTCCTGCTGCTGAAGATAGCCCGAATCGACTCATTCCCTGCCCTGTACGAGGCTGCCCAGCAAGCTGAAATGGATATCATCTCCATAGGCAGGCTCCCGCATAGGGTACAACCACCCATTTACCCTGACTTTCCACAATCCCAGTACCCATCAGCTTCCGGTGCGATGCCGTCAACTTCAGGGCAGCATCCCCAACAGCAATGGAATCCGGCGCCGGTCGTAAATCCATACGGCCCGCCACAAATACATTATCCTAACCCGCCGCCTCCTCCTCCGCATTATCCAACACTCCCAGCTCCCCCTCAGTGTTCGCAGTATTTTGCACCTCCTCCATTGGCTGCATTACCTCCACCAGCTCAGTTGCCGCCTCCAGACAATGATATTCAGAGCAAAATCCTCCAAGAAGTACGCGCTCTGGCCTCTGGATATCACACCATGTCCAACGACATGACTATACTAAAGAAGAAGTAGGCCCAGATGGACCATGCTCCGAGGAGGCCATATCCTCCTCCGGCGCTGACAAAAGATCAAACCGCAGATTGGCGAGATCAGAGGCGTCCCCTTGCAAGAAATGCTGCCATTGAGGACCAACCTGGCACTTCTGGCCAGGATAACTGGTGCACCACGTGCAACGATCCGCATTCAGAAGAAGATTGCACACTGCACCAGCATTACCTCCAGACTTTGGCGGGCAGCGCCATAGAGGACGAATAACTTTACATGATCCTGGACGACAAAGGCAACTTTGTCGTTTGCCTTCGTCGTCCCAGAGGAAGATCTGGTGTTGCCCCCTGCCAAAGAAGACAAAAGGCCTGTTGAAGCTGCTGCCAAGCCCTTGAAGGTATACGCCAGGAGAGAAAAGGCGCAGCCTGCTGGGCTGCCACCTGACAAGAGGCTGTGGCCTTACACAGCCAAAGAAAAAGCTCCCGCAGTCAAGCCTCCCGCAGCAAAAGCGACTCCTTCTCCAGCCAAAGCTCCCGCTGCTCAGCCTCCAGCTGAAACAAAAGAACAAGCTCAGGAGAAGCTGAGATATCCGTCTCTGACAAAGAGACAAAGAGTTGAGGCTACGCAGCAATACCGCACCAAGTATGAGCCTGCGAAGGAAACAGAGGGAGCTAGCACTTCAGGCTACAACATAGTGGATGAGCTGAAGAGGACCCCCGCAAGGATAAGCATGTATGATGCTCTTCTGCTCCCAGGCCTAAGTCGATCTGCTAGAAGAATCTCTGAAGAGCATGAAAAATGGCAAGCAGATATAGCCTGCTGTTCTGGTTCAACCCCTGATAGTCTCAGCCACTGGGAAGAACAGACCACCTCCCTTCTATCTGTCACTACGAATGCAAGGGTATATTGTACACAACTGTATGGTGGATTCTGGCGCCTCCACAATTGTTATGCCAAGAGCCGTCTGCGATGAAATCAGGATGGAATATACAAGGAGCAGCCAAGGCGTGCTGGAACTAGACGGCACCCCTGTCAAGACAGTCGGTGTCATTAAAGATATCCCGATACAGCTGCACAAAGCTCTTGACATAGTGGTCATTCAAGAAGTTGTGGTTGTCGACTTAGAACCCTACTTCGACATGTGTCTCTCCAGGTAGTTCACTGCAAAACTGGGAGGGTATCTGTCTCTGGATTACTCGCATATGGAAGTGCCCTTCAAAGGAAGGAGACTGAAGATCTACAACGAGAAGCCTTCCACGTTTCTAGTGGAGAAGATACCCGGAGAAGAGTCGCAGGACTGCATGGTTCAGCTGACGGAGGAAGAACTGGTGGTGGTGGACATGACGGAGCAAGCTCTTGAGCTGCTGCAAGTAGAAGATGAATTCTCCTTGCGGGACTTCAACGCCATGATTGAGACTGAGCAAGGCTGCTACACCGTCATTCAGCCTGAGAGGCTTGACAAGTCAGCCAAGAAAGAAGTAGGACCTGCACTAGAAAAGCTGTGGAAGCTTTTCTTTGATGGTGCCCGATGCAAAAATGGCGCCGGTGCAGGCATACTCTTGGTTTCCCCGACCGGGATCCAGAAGGACTACACCTACAGGCTGGCCTGGAGCTGTACCAATAATGCGGCGGAGTACGAAGCCCTGTGCTTGGGTTTGAGAAAAGTGGAGAGACTAGGGATAAAGCATCTGCAGATCTTTGGCGACTCAGAGCTGGTGTGCAACCAGATTACGAACAAGTGCGCCTCCAAGAAGCACTACCTCAAGGCGTATCGTAATCGGGTCTGGGACCTGATGGAGTCATTCGAATCATTGAATGTCAAAGCCATATCACGTGAGAAAAACAAGCACGTTGACATTCTGGCGTCTGTTGGAGCCAGTGCACGTTCCGGCCGATGACACCGTCCGTAAGCCGAAGCCGGTTCGTACCATCTATAGGCCTTCTGTGCCTGATAAGGACACCCACTGGCAGGTGTTTGACTGTGACGAGGAGATCATCACAGTTTTGGTTACCAAAGCGTGTTCAATCGAAGGTAGAGACCCTGATGACGAGCAATACGAGGGGTTGATACAGTTAAAAACTTAAAAAACAATCATGTCCCGAAAGGACTGATTACACTAGAGAGTCTCTTTGATCAGAACGACAGAGCGATATCACACAGGATCAAAGTAGACCCCAAGCAGTACGTCGACCTGGAGCTTGAACCTGGAAAGACAATCAAGGTTGGAACGGACTGCATCGAAGAGGAACTCGAGCAGAGTAGATTATTGTGCGGAGAGTTCCCCGACATAGTAGCCTGGTGCTACCAGGACTTGAAGGGGTATGACAGACAAATAATCCAGCATACCATTGAGCTAGAAGTGGCGCGAAGCCATTCCGGCAGAAGCAGAGGGCTTTAAACCCGAAGATTGAAGCCATGATGAAAGCCGAGCTCCTGAAAATGCTGGAGGCCAAGATCATCTACCCCATCAAGCATTCATCCTGGGTTGCGAACTTGGTTCCCGTGAGGAAGAAGAACGGAGACATTCGTCTCTGTGTGGATTTTAGAAATCTTAACCAGGCCTCACTGAAAGACCATTACCCGCTTCCCCAAATCGATTAGATCCTCCATATAGTTGCTGGAGCTCAGAAATTCTCCCTCTTAGACGGATTTTCTAGATACAACTAGATCTGGGTCAAAGATGAGGACCAGCATAAGACAACGTTCACCACAAAATGGGGAACGTTCGCTTATCAGCGCATGCCCTTCGGCTTATCCAATGCCGGCGCCACATTCCAGAGAGCTATGGACCTGGCCTTCCGAGAGCTGCTTAACAAGATCATTGTCATCTACTTGGATGACATGATTGTATTCTCTCACAGGCGAGAGGACCATGCTTCCCACCTGCGGCTGATATTTGAGAGATGTCGTGAATTCGGCATTTCCATAAACCCGAAGAAATCAGTCTTCGCGGTAAGAGAGGGTAAGCTACTGGGACATGTCATCTCCGAGAAAGGCCTTGCAGTGGATCCTGATAGAGCTGAAGCTCTCCTCCGCTTGCCCGCCCCAGTCGACAAGAAGGGGCTACAGTCCTTCGGCCAGATCAATTTTGTAAGGAAGTTCATACCGGACTTCGCACAGGTGATCAAACCCATGGCCAAACTGCTGAAAAAGAACGCAAAATTCCTGTGGACTGATGAGAGGAGGCAGGCCTTTGAGGAAATCAAGGCCAGAATTGCACAAGCTCCGGTGTTGATAAACCCGGATTATTCCAAGGACTTCATCCTATACGCGGTGGGAGAACCCGAGAGTTACGCCGCAGTCCTAACACAGAAGGGAGACAATGGCGAAGAACGCCCCATAGCGTTCTTAAGCCAGGTGATTCAGCCGCACGAAGAAAAGTACAATTTTATTGAGCGGCAGGTTCACGCAGTCATGAAATCTCTCCGAAAGTTCAGACACTTCGTCTCCCAGAGCCGGACATCTGTCTTCGTGATACACCCGGACGTCCGGAACTTCATCATACAAGGGGAGCCGGGTCACAAGAGAGCAGGATGGATTGCCAAAATCCAGGAGTTCGACATCGAGGTACGGCCAATAAAGCTGATCAGAGGCCGAGCCTTGTGCCAGGAGCTGGCCCGAAGCGCTGCAGCCGAGATATCCACCTGTAAGTGGGAAGATCCGACAGCAACCACCAACCTAGCCAACTCCTTATCAGAGGAAAGTGACTGGACAGATGACCTAGTGCAGTATTTCAGCACCGGGAGATGCCCAGATCACCTGAATGCCTCACAAAGAAGGAGGTTTCGGCTAGGTGCATTGAAATACACTCTTCGCCCCGAGGGGCTTTACTTCAAAAACATTGACGGCATCCTGTTGTGGTGTGTCAAGAAAATCGATCAACCCAGGGTCCTCGGAGAATTTCACTTCGGGATGCCTGAGGGACACCATTTTGGAAGGCCTACGGCCTTGAAGATCATCAGAGCTGGGTACTACTAGCCCACTCTATTCACAGACGCACATGCGGTCTGTGTAAAATGTGAAAAATGCCAGAGATTTGCTGGTAGAAACAGAAAAGCACCCCTGCCCCTTCAACCAATCCAAGCCGAGACTCCATTTCAGCAATGGGGTCTGGACTTCATCGGGGTCATTACGCCTAACTCTGCAGCGGGGCACAAGTTTATTCTTACCGCCACCGATTACTTCACCCGGTGGGTAGAGGCGATCCCCACGAAGAATGCGGACCAGGAGACGGTCATTAGGTTCCTCGAGAGCCTGATCACCCGTTTCGGGGTCCCAGAGTCAATTGTGACAAACAATGGTCCGGGGTTCGCAGGTGCTGTACTCACGGAGTACACCAGCAAGTACGACATTTATCACAAAATGTCTTCTAACTACTACCCGTAGGGGAACGGCCTGGCCGAGTCCACTAACAAGAATCTACTGAAGATCATCCAAAGGACAGTAGAGAAAAACAAGAGGACTTGGCACCTACTCCTGGATCGGGCGCTGTGGGCGGATAGAATATTATTCAAGAAGTCCATTAAGACATCCCCCTATGCGCTCGTATACGACAAGGAGGCAGTCTTGCCAACTCACATAGAAATTCCCGCCCTCTGGATGCTTGATGAAGAGAGAGGCAGTGGGGATCCAGTGGATGACAGACTGTGCCAGCTGCTGCAGTTAGAGGAAGACAGAGAGAAAGCATACCAAGCCTTCACCAAACACGCTGAAGCTACCCAAGGCTGGTTTGCAAAAGGCACCACCACCCGAGTTTTCAAAACCGGGGACCTGGTGCTGAAGTAGGACTCATTGAAGGCGAAGCCGGGAAATCACGACAAATTAGATGCCCTCTGGGAGGGTCCCTATCAGATTGCCCGGGTAAACCAGTTTAACGCATTCGTGCTCCGGGACATGGAGGGACAGCTTCTCCCCATTCCCGTCAACGGGTTCCACCTCAAAATTTATCACCGTTGAAGGCACCCAACGGGTCCTTCCTTGTACAGTTTTCTTTTCCGCATTTTTATGTTTTCAGAATGTACATATTCAGCTTTCAGTTTTTTAGTTTTCAAGAGCCCAAGTAGGACTTGAAGCAAACCCCGACTTCGCAGCGAAGTCGGGTATCGCTCCTTGGATTAGGCGAAGTTTGAAAAAAGCAGCTGACAAGAGGGGCAAAAATGACTAAAGTCTCGGTGCGCAACCCGACTTCGCAGCGAAGTCGGGCTGCGCACCATCTTGGGAGCGCAGTCGGGGAACATGGAGCGAAAAATGACTAAGTGTCAAATCAGACTGCGCAACTCTTTGGGGCGAAGTCTGACCGCGGAGCGCGGGGAACATGGAGCGAAAAATGACTTAGTGTCAAATCAGACTGCGCAACTCTTTGGGGCGAAGTCTGACTGCGCAGTCAAACATGGGCGAAGTCGGAGTGCGCTCATTTTTCGGGCGAAGTCCGAGTGCACCCTCACTTTTGGGCGCACCCTGAGCGACCTATCAGGGAAAAAATGAAAAAATTCTAAGTGTGGGCCCAGAGCGCAGTACGGCACGGTGCGAAGTTGGGTCATGGGCCAGAAATTCTCCCTTGAAAGGTGTGCCCAGACGACGGCTATGATGTCATCAAAAGCACGAGGTCCAAAGAATGTTTAATGATTGCGCGACTTTCAAGAACGACGTCATTAAGAAAGCAAGGCGCATTTGGACCAACTGCAACTTGGGTGCGCTTTTCAAGATTAAACCCATGCATGGCCACCAAAATATTATAACGCTTCCACCAACTTCGAGCTAACCGCCTTAACTTCCTCCCTAGCGCCATTAAAGCTGTAACCCTTGCCTAGAAAAAGGACCCTGGCATACTTAGAAAATTCAGATTATCAAGCAGACTCCGAGACTGCAAAGCGCAGAACTGAGAAGCCAGAAGCCGTAATTTCCTGTCTCCGCCCATTCTAACAGAGAAAATGGACAAGGGGAAAGCGCCCGTACAGGCGCAATCCAGTGACGCAGAGCCCGAAGCTGAGGAACAGACCGAGTCAAGCGCTCATGAGAGCGAAGTGTCGTAGGAGCAGAAAAAGAAAACCCGGACGAAGAGAAGTCGAGGGCAAACTCCGCCGCCACCCGTCAATCACCTGGCCGGGTACAAAGACGGCGAATTTTCTATTAGCCTCACCAAGCTGCGGCCGAATATTGCGAAGTGGGCTGACAAGGTTTCGCCCTCACATCACCTCGGGGTTGCGTATAAATCGAACCTGTACTGGTTCTTGTGCCCTCCTGTCCACCAATGCCCGGAGCTGATTGAATCAATTGCAGCATATTACAAACCAGCTGCCCGACAAGTCTGTGATAACAAGGGGAGAGTGTTGTTCACACTCTTCCGGGAGAGCATCCAGCCAGTGTTCGCCCCAGGGCTTTGGTACGACCCCGACGCGATTGTCAGAAGGATAAATCTGGATGAGCAGACCGGCAGATTTACGCAGACAAAGAGGATGAAGGAATTCCTCGACTCGGAGTTGAAGACTCCGCTGGCAGCCGGACAGTGGCCGACAGGCCCCATACCACTGGGAAAATTTGAGAACAAGTACATTTACATCATCTTGGCGTGGGTCCTCGGCTGTGATTCTGACAAAGTGGTACGCCCGTACCAACTGGCGCTGCGAATGTATCTCGCATGGGGAGTTTGACTATGTTGCGGGGGTGGTACGCCATCATTCAAGCCTGGTCGGGATGCGCAGCGCACAACGGATTTCCGGTTTTGCTCCTTCCTCGCATGGCTGTGCCTGTATCACATGCACTACCGGATGAACGTTCCTGACTTGAAGAAAGTAAACGAAAAAGGAGAGTCGCTGCCCGTGTACGAATGGACCGAGGTCTTGTATAGAAAAGGGTCGTTCTATGAGTTTAATCTTAAATTTCTGTGCATGGTCCTAGGGTTGTTCAATCGTAAGGCATCCCGCCCGCCGGAAGTCATGACAAGTCATCTGAGGAATCAAAAGCTCGGGGACACCTTCCGGCTGACACAAGGAATCGTGGTCCGAATCTATGGATTCAAGGGGAAGCCGTTCCTGCTGCCCTACTTCTGCACGGACCACCAGTTCGGGATGGAGATTGCGCGTCAAATGGACTATGTCGAAGAAGAGTTTGGCCAGGGCAAGAAAAGGGGCCATATTTTTCAATATCCGATTACCTGGGCGAACATCCGAGTGCAAGAGATAGGACAACACGTCTACCTCGAGCAAGAGCTCATCGACATGGGTTTGATAATGCTTCCGCAGCGCTGGAAGTATGACCCAATCGGGGTCAGGGGTAAATTCACACATATCTGCCCCCGAGTAGAAGTTATGAAAGAAAGGTGTAACAAGACGGGCGCAGACGTAGAATGGCACATCGAGCAGATGCAATCATGGACTCCATGGCATGATTTTTACTGCGAGGAGGTGACGTACGACCCAGAGCGAAACCCGGATCAGCGGTTGGAATCTGCGGGCTTCAAAAATTCCTCGCCCTCAACTGGCAAAAGGACAAAGTCTTCGAATGCTGGAACATGAGATGCCGCACGCAGCACGACAAATCCAACCGGAAAACGTTGGCCGTTGATGAGTTTTCGGCCCTATATGATAAATACATTGACACGTGGCGGCCTTTCGCATTTCGAGATTGCGTTCCCCGAGGCGCTAGGAAAAGGTATACAAGGAGGACCCCGTCCCAGCAATTGTCAAATCCCGCAACTTCCAATGCAACGCCGAAAAGCAGTCAAGTGGGCCCAATGCAGCCTTCAGCTCCTGAAGCAGCACCCGAAAGGGCACAAAGATCAAAGAGGTCAACTCCTGAGGTGGCCTCTCAAGCAGAAAAAGCGCCTGCGCTGCCAGCTAGCAGACCAGTCGCGGCAGGCATCCTTCCAGCCAGACCCAGGTACAAGTTTACCGTGGGGACATCACTGCCTGCTGCCCCAACCCTATCTCCTTCCTTCGAACCAGCCACAACACTAGAAGATAAGAAGAGGAAGAGAGGTGAAAAGGCGAAGCGGCCTAAGGAACCTGTGCAGCAGCCAATCGTAGCGCAGACGGAGACAGCTACGCCAGAAATTGTCTCGCTGGACAGCCTTGAGGCGGAAGCAGAAACTCAGACGACAAGTATCCCTCGAACAGTGGCTCAGGCGGAGCCCACAGGTACGTCTACTTCCTCGCTTCCCTAAGTCCCAGTCGGCCCTACCATAACGCCGTCCCCCATTTCATCAGGGCAAGCCGTAGCTGCATCTTCCTCTTCCCAGACTGTTCAACCATCCAACAGCCCCCATTCTTTTGACCAGTTTGCCCAAGACCCTAACGCCTTCCAGTCTCTCAGCCAAACCCTGGAACCCTCGCTTGCGGCCAGTGTTGAAGCTGCACATACATTGCCGCGCCGCTCACCTCATCTGTTTAAAACCCCGCCAGTGCCGCCCACTCAGCCGCTCCCTTCTCCTAGGACCCGGTTGCCCTCAAAAGCGGCCACTCCTTCTGGAATACCTCCCACTTCGCTGTTTGTAGGAAAAATACCGCAGCAAGACCAGATGCTGGAGGACCTCGACTTCATGCAGATCGCAGATGACCAGCCTCTGGCAGTAAGAGCTGCGGGGGGTTCCGCCTCTTTCCTTTAGGGCGTCAAGCGCAGAAGGGCCGAGGAAATAGCCGCCCCAGTGAAGCGTACCAAGTACGACTTGGATAAGAGAGTGCTTACAATTGAGAAATTGATCCCAAAAGTAAAGAAGCCTCTCCGGGAAATGACCAAGGCGGAGTATGAGCACCAAGTCAAGGAGAAGAGCTTCGATGACATAAATGAGGAGCAAGAAATCAACGGCATTCGCCGCAGAACCAATAATCTCCTTGTTAAGCGACTTGAGACCCAGGAGTTGTTTCAGCTGCAGAATAGCGCAATACAGCGAGAAGAAGATCTGGCTAGGGCCACCGCACAGCTGGGATCTGCACTGCAGGAGATAGACGAGTTGAAAACCTGTTGGTTACGAATCTGCCATGAGGAAAGGATTTTGGGTTAATGCGCCCAGATTCGCCCACCAGCATGAAAGGCCGGAAGGAAGAGATGCCTTCCGAGCCAATCTCCGGAGAAGGCCGGCTCCTTTTGGGGGGTTTATGTTCAAGCTAAGAGTGCAGGAAAGAGATAAATGTACAGAAAGAATATACAAATATACTTGGAGTTGGTGGGGGGGAACTAACAGTACGGCAACCAGCAATCACCAATACTTACTGCATTACAAATATAAAGCATGACTGAGAACTGCAAAATCTATGTATACTTCCGATACCTAAGCAGTGTACGCACGGCTACAATGGTCCCCTAGCAAACATTCTCCCTACAAGGAGAACTAACAGCACGGCAACGCATCAATCACCAGATACGGACACTAACATGGGTAGAAAGCAACCTAGAGATATCAGAGCCAGGTATATGTGTCATGCAGAGATTTTAACCGCACAGCTACAATGGTCCCCTAGCAAACATTCTCCCTACAAGGAGAACTAACAGCACGGCAACGCATCAATCACCAGATACGGACAGCAACGTAACACACAACTGATGGAACTGCTACCACATCTATTATATGAAATTTAAAAGTACACAAACAATGCTAAAGGCCCCTGATCACCAAATGCTGAAATGAATCAACGAGCCATGACACAGGGAAGCGTAAAGCATAAACATAAAGAAATAAAAGCAGCAGAACAGAACCAGGCATACAAATTATATTTATAAGCAGAAGCACGGTTACATTGGTTCCCTAACAGACATTCCCCTTCCACCCTTTACAATGAATTCATGGTGGGTTTTTATAGCCCGAGTCCCTCCCGTTACATTAATGGGCACAAGGTCCCAATCAAACACAAGCTGACAAAAGCGGCGAAAGAGCTGCAAATGCTGACCTTTGTCGGACCGGACTGTACCCGCAGCATGGTCTTCCTGGAAGCTGGACAGCTACGTGGCAGTGTGTTGGGCAGAACTTCATCTCGGCAGGTATGCGGGTAGCTGGAGCAGGTAGAACCTCCAATCGGCTTTAAATGAGGTCACTGGCACAGGTAATGCAGCCCATGCTCGTCCTTTTGCTCGGCACGTCTCGGCTCGAATCCCGAAGTTGGACACTTGTCAGATGATGGATGATGTTGTTTGACACGTGTCAGCCTTGAAAGGCAGTCTGTCCAACCTCGCTTGGGATCGGAGCGTCTCGGGTTGCGCGGGCAGAAAACAGCGCAGTCGGGAAGGCCTTCATGCCTTAGATGTATTTCTGAGTTTGTTTCCCTACTGCGCACCTGTCAAGGGCGCATTCCGACTTCGCTGCGAAGTCGGACTGCGCACAGGTGAAAACTGGTGTCTGCCGCCGTACGGACTTTGCTCCAGCACTTGTCGTTCTTCTGTCAGCCTGCCGGTTGCAAGGTGCGCCCAGAAAGAGGGGCGAAGTCAGACTTCGCACCAAAACTGGGCGAAGTGCGAACTTCGCACCAAAACTGGGCGAAGTGCGTACTTCGCACCAAAACTGGGCGAAGTGCGAACTTCGCACCAACACTTAGCCATTTTTCAGGTAACTTGCTGGAAAGTTAAAAAATCAACTGGGGAGCTCCGAGAAAGGGGGGAAGAGAGAGAATGTGGGAAAGAAAAGGAAAGGGAGAGAAGGGGGAAGGAAAATAGAGGAAGAGGGAAAAAGAAGAGCAGCACTGTTACAAAATTGAAAACATTGCACCCCGTGCAAAATGTGACAACATTTCTGGCGGCTCGCGGGGTGTCGAGCTCGCCTCGGCGCAAAGAATCCATGCCTTCATCCATTGGGTGCAGAGGAACTTGCCTCCCCTGCCTTTTGCTGCTCTAGCTGTTCTCCTCGCGGCAACTGTTCTTCAGATTCATCTTTGTCAGTTGCCCCCTCAGAATCGCCTTCCGAAGGCTCTCCAGCTCTTGCTTCTGCCTCGCAGATGCGAGTGTATGCGGCCTGGGCTTGGCCCCAGGCTTCTGCCTCGAATGGCCGGCGGTCAGCAACTTCTTCTAATGCTGCGTGGAAAGCAGCGACCGCGTGCAGGTCGATGGTGTGGTATCTTTTTTCTAGCTCCTGGAAGTAGGAGCTGATCTTACAATATTTGGACACCATCTGAGTGACCTGACTTTCTCGAATTGGCTCAGTCCAGCTATCAATTTCAGCTGTATCTGCTTCAAAGGACTGCCAATTCCTTTTCACCTGATCTAGGGTGAGAAGCTCGCCATTCTCAACAAAACCTGGACACCCTAGTTCTGAAAGAGCGCGAAAGGGAGCCATACAAATGTCTCTTTCATGTCCGAATGCGTCTAACATTCGTCTGGCAACTCTCACCTCTTCTAATTTTTTGAAATATTTATGCAAGGTTACCCTTGCATCTGCCCATTCTGCAGCGAATGAGGACACGGGAGAAAATTGGAGGCCATCGCGCTCGCGCTCCTGAAGATTTATCGCCAGGTCCAGCCATTGCTTCGCCTGACGTTCGGCCTCCTCTACCACAGGCTTTCCCTGGGCAGAAACTTCTTGAATTCTGGATGCGAAATCCAGAACTGCCATCGCCTTATAGGTGTGGGGCTTGCATCCCCGCAGCAAACCAGCTCGCATCTCCTTAACCTTCTTCTTCGAAAAGGCCGCCGCTTGAGATGCTCTCTCTGCAGATTGCGACTGCGCCTGTTTCAAAGACTCTTGGAGCTGAGAAATCTGCTCCAAGGCTGCCTGCTTTTCGGTTGCGGCTTGTTGCTGAGAAGCGGCCAGCTGGGCTTTGAGTTCATCTATTTCTTGCCGCGCCGCTTCCAGCTGCTCAGTGGACCTGGACAGGTCCTCTTCAAGCTGTCTCGTCTTATCCTGCAACCCGAAGAGCTCTTCCTGCTCCTCCAGACTCTTGACAAGGAGATTGTCAGCTCTACGAATGATTCCTTGAATCTCGTATCGCTTGTTGATGTCATCAAAGCTCTTCTCCTTTGTTTGGAGCTCGTAGTCCGCCCTGGTCATTTCCCGGAGAGGCTTCTTCACTTTTGGGATTATCTTCTCTGTAGTAAGCACTCTCCTCTCGAAATTGTACTTGGTGCGCTTCACCGGGGCGGCTATCTCTTCAGGTCTCCTCCGCTTCAGGTTCTGGAGGAAAGTGACAGAGTATTCTACGGCTCTCGTTGCCAGAGGCAAATCGTCTGTATTCTGGAGGTCGTCCATGAAGTCTGGTTCCTCCAGCCTAGGGTTCTGCTGAGACGTCTCTCCTGCGGGAATGGGATCAGGAGGAACCGGATGGACCTGGGAAGAATCGGCCGCTTCTGGGGGCGACCGGGAAATGGAGATGGGAGCGGCTGATACTGCAAGGGTTTGAAGCGGCTGAGACGGTGGATGTGACGGTGAATGGACGGCTTCAGCACTAACTTCAGGCGAAGGGTTTGGAGTTTGACTCAGAGATAGGGAAACGTTGGGGTTCTGAGCAAACTGATCAAAAGAATGGGGGCCGCTAGAAGGGTGTGGAGACGGGGAGGAGGATGCGGCCATGACTTGCTCGGATTGAGCGGGAGACGGAGTGGGAGTAGGACTGGATGAGACCAAAGAGACAGGGGCAGCAAACGTACCTGCGGGCTCCGCCTGAGCCGATGCTGGATGGATGTCTGCGCTTTTGGTTCCGGCGGGTGGCTTGGGACTGCCCAGAGAAACTGTCTCTGCGGCGGCAGGACGCGGCTGCGGTTCTGCGACTGGCTGCTGCACTATCAGGCTAGGTCGCCTGATCTTCTCCACTCTCTTCCTTTTCTTTTCTTCTGGAACAATGGTCGGATCGGGGGAAGGAGATGAAGCAGGTGCAGCAGGCGCTGATGCTCCCACGGTAAACTTGTACCGGGGTTTGACTTGCAGAAGGTCTGCCGCAACCGGTCTGCCCTCTGGCGGCGCTGGCGTCTTTTGTGCCTGGGGGATCACCTCAGGCGTTGCCTTGACCAATTTCTTCGCCTTCTCAGGCGCCGCCTTGGAAACCACGGGCTGCATTGGATCGACCTGGATGTCTGCTGGGCCCGCGCTAGCAGTTGCCGAAGTGTACAACTGTTGGGAGGAAGACCCTCCTTTATAGTCCTCAAAGGGACCTCGGGGAACGTAACCTTGATATGCGAACGGCCGCCAGCTGTCATGGTGTTGGTCATAGAGAACCGAAAAGTCGTCATCCACGGCCAGATTTCTCCTGGTGGATTTGTCGTGCTGCGTGCGGCATCTCATCTTCCAGCATTCGGTAATCTTCTCTTTTGGCCAGTTAAGGCCTGCTATCTTGGATAGGAACTTTCTGAACCCTGGAGATGAGAACTGGTGGTCCGGGTTTCGCTTGGGGTCATATGTCACCTCCTCGCAGTAAAAATCCTGCCAGGGAGGAGAAGCTTCCATTAATTCGATTTCCCAGTCAAGGTCCACATGGACCACATCGCATCTATCCTCAGTTATATCCGCCCGGGGGCAGAGATGTGCGAACTTTCCCCTTATTCCATACGGGTCATACTTCCAGCGCTGCGGCAACAGAACCAGGCCGATCCGGGAAAACTCTTGCTCTAGGTAGACATGCTGTCCTACCTCAAAAATCTCAACGTTTGCCCAGGAAAGAGGATATTGAAAAATCTGTCCTCTCTTCTTTCCTAGGCCGAACTCCTCTTCAACATAGTCCATCTGACGGGCAACCTCCATCCCGAACAGATGCTCCGTGCACCAGTAGGGCAGCAAATGAGGTTTGCCCTTGAATCCGTAGATTCTGACCACAATTCCCTGCGTCAGTCTGAAAACGTCCCTGAGCTTCTGATTCAGCAAAGCGCTCGTCATTTCTCTCGGGGGACGGGGGATTTCGCTTTCGCTGAAGACTGACATGACCAATCCCAGAAAGTTGAAGTTGAACTTGTAGTAGGACCCTTTCCGGTATAGGTCATCCGTCCAGTTATAGACGGGCTGTGGCTCTCCCTTCTCGTTGACCTTCTTCAGGTTCGGGATAGGCATCCGGGAGTGCAAATGGTACAAACAAAGCCAGGCTAGAACAGAACTGAAACGAAAATCGGTGGATTGCTTCTTCTGGATCTTGACTAGGCTGGAGTGGATGGCGTATGCCAGCCAGTCTGCCCAGTCGAAAAAGATGGGACGCTTTCCACTTCTCTGCGCCGCCGGTTCGTAGGATTCTCCACACAGGAGACATTCTGCTAGCGCTAGCTGGTACGGCTGTACCAGCTCATCGGAGTCGCAGCCGAGAATCCATGCCAAGATGGTATATAGATATTTGCTCTGAAACCCTGCCAAGGGCATGGGGCCGGTTGGCCACTGTCCAGCTGCAAGCGGGGCGTTCAGCTCTGAATTGAGGAAATCCCTCATCCTTTTCGTTTGCGTGAAACGTCCCGCTTGCTCGCCCAAATTTATCTTTCTGAGAATTGTGCTGGAGTCATACTCCAACCCCGGGGCGAAAGCTGGCTGGACAGTCTCCCTGCGCAGCGTGAACAAGGGTTTGCCGCTGGAGCTGCAAATTTGCCGGGTAGCTGGTCTGTAGTGTCTGACAATGATGTCTACCAGTTCCGGGCATTGATGGACAGGAGGGCACAAGAATCTGAAAAGGTTGGATTTGTACGCCGCTCCGAAATGATGAGAGGGCGAAACTTTGTCAGCCCAGCTCTCCACATTTGTCCGCAGCTTAGTCAGGCTCATAGAAATAGAAAACGAGCCGTCCACGTATCCCGCCAAGTAATTTAACGGAGGTGGTGGGGCTTGCCCACGCTGTACTTTTTTAGACCGGGACTTTGACTTTGGCTCTGGCGGTGTTTTACTTCTGAAAACACCCGGCTGTGGTAAATCCTTGTGCTCGCTCCCTTCGCTGGATTGCGCTGACACTGGCATCTTTCCTCTGTCCATCTCTCCGAATCAGCAATAATTACAAGTTCAGGGCGTCTGCAGCAGATTTCGCTGTCACAGGAATAATTTGCACCGTTCGAGGAATAATCTGTGCAGTCTGGCATGTTTGAATGCATCTGACCCCCTTTTCTAGATAATGACAGCGCCATTAATGCCGCGCAGGAGGGGGTAGGTCGGCTGAGTTATGTTTCTTGGGTGGCTGCGCAGGAGAATGTTTGGAAAAAGTGTACTCCGGCAGACGTGCCATGTTCCTTTTATTGCACTTTTCCTTGAAGACTGTGCAATCATTAATTTTGTCTTGGACGCTGCGCCATGGCTGACGTCACTGCCGCAATCCGGGCACACTGCTCAAGAAAGGACCTTTGGTGCGGAAACCCACTTTAGAACGGTTACAATGCGCCTTGGGCCCAGCTTGGGACCTTTTGAATATTTTATTCATTTTTTAAACCTTTGCCCAAACTGGCCCAGAAAACGAGGCGCAGTCGGACTTCGCCCGAAGTTGGGCGCGATCCGACTTCGCCCGAATTTCGGGCGAAGTTCGAACTTCGCGCGAAGTGCGCGTTGAACTGTTCCTTTTTTCTTTTCTTCTTTCTCGCCGCGCCCAAGGATTGAGCGCAGTCTGGGTCCTTTGCAACCTTCGGAGGAGGCGAACACTTAGCATTTTTACTGCTCCTTTAGACCGAACCGTACGAGCTGCGCAGCGCGACATTGAAGCAGGTTCGGACTTCGCCCGAAGTTTGGGCGAAGTACGAACTTCGCGCGAAGTTTGCACTTCGCGCGGAGGTTGTGCGCAGTGCGTACTTCGCACGCAAGCCGGCCGAAGTCGGACTTCGCGTGCGAAGTCGGACTTCGCCCAAAGTTGGGCGCAGTCCGCTCTCTTTTGTGCTTTGCAGTTTTCCCTTCAAGCTTCGCACTTTGGCTGGCCCGAAGCCCGACTTCGCTGCGAAGTCGGGCTTCGGCCAACACTTAGCCATTTTTTTAGCCTTTTTTCTTTGCTTTGCTTCCTCCTTCCTTTGCACAGCCCGAACTTCGCCCCTCCTGAGGGGCGATGACAGACTTCGCTGCGAAGTCTGTCCTTCTCTCCCATGCCGTAGTTAAGCTCAAAAAATGAAAAATTAAAATTAAAAGCTGAAAGCTGGAAACTGTACATGCCGGGAAATGGAAATGCATAAGGGAAATTTTTACAAAGAAGGGCCACTCGGGCACCTTCAGCAGCGGTAAATTTTCAAGTGGAACCCGTTGACAGGGATAGGCAGGAGCTGACCCTCCATATCCCGAAGTACGTAGGCATTAAACTGGTTCACCCGGGCAATCTGATAAGGGCCCTCCCAGAGGGCATCAAACTTCCCGTGATTACCCGGTTTTGCTTTATATGAGTCCCACTTCAGCACCAGGTCCCCGATTTCGAAAACTCGGGCAGTGGTGCCTTTGGCAAACCAGCCTTGAGTGGCTGCAATGTGATCAGTGAAGGCCTGGTATGCACTTTCTCTGTCTTCTTCCAACTGCAGGAGTTGGCACAGTCTGTCGTCCACCGGGTCTCCGCTGCTCCTGTCTTCGTCCAACATCCATAGGGCAGGGATCTCGATGTGTGATGGCATGACAGCCTCTTTGCCATAGACGAGCGCATAGGGGGACGTTCTGATGGATTTCTTGAACGCAACTCTGTCCGCCCACAGCGCCCGGTTCAGGAGTAAGTGCCAAGTCCGCTTGTTTCTTTCAATGGTCCTCCGGATGATTTTCAGGAGGTTCTTGTTAGTAGACTCGGCAAGGCCATTCCCCTGCGGGTAGTAATTAGAAGACATCTTGTGATAGATGCCAAGTCTGCCAGTGTACTCCGTGAGTACAGCGCCTACGAATCCCGGACCGTTGTCTGTCACAATTGACTCTGGAACCCCGAAGCGGGTAATCAGGCTCTCAATGAACCTGATGACCGTCTCTTGGTCTGCGTTCTTGGTCGGGATTGCCTCTGCCCACCGTGTAAAATAGTCAATAGCTGTAAGAATAAACTTGTGTCCGGCAGAGGAGTTAGGAGAAATCACCCCAATGAAGTCTAGACCCCATTGCTGGAACGGAGTCTCGGCCTGAATCGGTTGAAGGGGCAGGGGTGCTTTTCTGTTTCGGCCAGCAAACCTTTGGCATTGATCACACTTAGAGCAGACCGCATGAGCGTCTGCAAACAGAGTGGGCCAATAGTACCCAGCTCTTATTATTTTTAAGGCCGTTGGCCTTGAAGAATGGTGACCCCCAGGCATCCCGGAATGAAAATCTCCGAGGACCCTAGGCTGGTCTGATTTTCTGACGCACCGCAACAGGATGCCGTCGATGTTTTTGAAGTAAAGCCCCTCGGGGCGAAGAGTGTACTTAAGTGCACCTAGCCGAAATCTCCTTCGTTGTGAGGCGTTCAGGTGATCGGGACATCTTCCGGTGCAGAAGAATCTCACCAGTTCATCTGTCCAATCACTCCCCTCCGATAAGGAGTTGGCTAGGTAGATGCGTGTCGCTGTGTCCTCCCACTTACAGGCGGAGATGCCGGCTGCAGCGCTTCGGGCCAATTCCTGACACAAGGCTCGGCCTCTGATAAGCTTGGTGGGCCGCACTTCAATGTCAAACTCCTGGATCTTGGCAATCCATCCCGCTCTCTTGTGGCCCGGTTCTCCTTGTAAGATGAAGCTTCGAACATCCGGGTGAATCACAAAGACAGTGGTCTTGCTCTGGGAGACAAAATGCCTGAACTTCCGAAGGGACTTCATAACAGCATGAACCTGCCGCTCTATAAAATTGTACTTTTCTTCATGCGGCAGAATCACTTGGCTCAGGAACGCTATGGGGCGCTCCTCACCATCGTTTCCCTTCTGAGTTAGGACTGCAGCGTAACTTTCGGGTTCTCCCACTGCATACAGGATGAAGTCCTTGGAGTAGTCCGGGTTTGTCAACACCGGAGCTTGCGCAATTCGAGCCTTGATTTCCTCGAAGGCTTGCTCTCTCTCATCAGTCCATTCGTAAACCGTATCCTTTTTTAGCAGTTCGGCCATAGGCTTGATCACCTGTGCGAAGTCCGGAATGAACTTCCGCACGAAGTTAATCTGACCGAAGAAGGACTGCAGCCCTTTTTTATCAATGGGGGCTGGCAAGCGAACGAGGGCTTCTGCTCTGTCAGGGTCAATGGCGAGGCCTTCCTCGGAGATGACATGTCCCAGCAACTTTCCTTCCTTTACCGCGAAGACAGACTTCTTCGGGTTTATAGAAATGCCGAATTCTCGACACCTCTCAAATATTTGCCGTAGGTGCGAGACATGATCTCCTCGTTGGTGAGAGAAAACAGTCATGTCATCAAGGTAGATGACAATAATCTTATTGAGCAGCTCTCGGAAGGCCAGGTCCATGGCCCTTTGGAATGTGGCACCAGCATTGGATAAGCCAAACGGCATGCGCTGATAGGCGAACGTCCCCCACTTGGTGGTAAACGCCGTCTTATGCTGGTCCTCGTCTTTGACCCAAATCTGGTTGTAGCCGGAAAATCCATCTAAAAGTGAAAATCTCTGGGCTCCAGCAACGATATGTAGAATCTGGTCGATTTGGGGAAGCGGATAGTGGTCCCCGAGGGAAGCCTGATTTAGGTTTCTGAAGTCGACACAGAGACGAATGTCGCCATTCTTTTTCCTCACGGGCACCAAATTCGCGACCCAGGATGAATGTTTGATGGGGTAGATGATCTTGGCCTCCAGCATCTTCAAGAGCTCGGTCTTCATCATGGCCTCAATCTTCGGATTCACGGCCCTCTGCTTCGTCGGAATGGCTTGGCGCCATCCTCTAGCTCAATGGTATGCTGGATGACAGTTCTGTCATACCCCCTCAAATCCTCGTAGCACCAGGCCACGATGTCGGGGAACTCCTGGCACAGTGATCTGATCTGCCCAAGTTCCTCCGACGTGCAGTCTGTTCCGACCTTGATAGTTTTACCAAGTTCAAGTTCCAGGTCAGCATACTGCCTCGGGTCTACTTTGATTCTGTGAGATATTGCTCTGTCATTCTGATCAAAGAGACTCTCTAATGTAATCAGTCCTTTTGGGACATGATTATTCCGTAACTGTATTAACCCCTCATATTGCTCGTCATCAGGGTCTCTACCTTCGATTACACACACTTCGTTAACCAGGAATGTGACGATCTCCTCGTCACAACTGAACACCTGCCAGTGGGTGTCCTTATCAGGCACAGAAGGCCTGTAGATAGTACGAACCGGCTTCGGTTTTTGGACAACGTCTTCAGCCGGAACGTACCTGGCTCCAACAGACGCCAGAATATCTGCGTGTTTGTTTTTCTCACGCGATATTGCTTTGACATTCAATGAGTCGAATGACTCCATCAGGTCCCACACTCGGTTGCGGTACGCTCTAAGATAGTGCTGTTTGGATGCGCACTTCTTCGTAACTTGGTGACACACCAGCTCTGAATCTCCGAAAATCTGCAGGTGTTTGATTCCGAGCCTCTCCGCCTTTCGCAAACCCAGGCATAGGGCTTCGTATTCCGCTGAGTTGTTAGTGCAGCTCCAGGCCAATCTGTAGGTATAGTCTTTCTGGATTCCGGTTGGAGAAACCAGAAGTACCCCTGCACCGGCGCCATTTTTGCATCGCGCGCCATCAAAGAAAAGCTTCCACAGCTCATCGGGTGCAGGTCCTACTTCCTTCGCAGCTGACATGTCAAGCCTCTCGGGCTGTACAATGGAGTAACAGCCTTGCTCTGTCCCGATTACGGCATTGAAGTCCCGCAACGAGAACTCATCTTCAAGCTGTAGCACTTCGAAGGCTTGCTCAGTCAGCTCCACTGTCACCAGCTCCTCCTCTGACAACTGGACCATGCAGTCCATCTCTCCTCCGGGTATCTTGTCTACTAGGAAGGTGGAAGGCTTCTCATTAAAAATTTTCAGTCTCCTTCCTTTGAAGGGCACTTCCATGTGTGAGTAGTCTAGAGACAGGTACCCGCCCAACTTCGCAGTGAACTCCCGAGAGAGACACATGCCGAAGTAAGGTTCCAGGTCAACAACCACGACCTCTTGGATGACTACGATGTCGAGAGCCTTGTGCAGCCGGATAGGGATGTCCTTTATGACACCAACTGTCTTAACAGGGGTGCCGTCTAATTGCAGCACGCCTTGGCTGCTCCGTGTGTATTCCATCCCGATCTCATCGCAGACGGCCTTCGGCATCACAGTCGAGGAAGCACCAGAATCCACCATGCAGTTGTGAACTATGTGCCCTTGCATCCGTAAAGACAGATAAAAGGGTGGCGGTCTGTTCTTCCCAGTGGCTGAGACTGTCAAAGGTTGAACCAGGACAGCGGGCTGTATCTGCTTGCCGCTCTTCATATTCTTCAGTGATTCTTGCAGCAGATCCACCTGACCTGGGAGCAGAAGAGCATCGTACATGCTGATTCTAGCAGGCGTTCTTTTCAACTCGTCTACAATGCTGTAGCCCGAGGTACTAGCTCCTTCTGCTTGTTTTGCCGGCTCATACTTCGTCCGGTACTGCTGGGTGGCCTCAACTCGCTGTCTCTTGGTCAGAGACGGGTACTTCAGCTTCTCCTGGGCTTGTTCTTTGGTTTCAGCTGGAGGCTGAGGTACGGGAGCTTTAGCCGGAGTTGGGGCCTTTGCTGGAGGTTTGGCTGGAACAGCGGCAGCCTTTGCCGGAGAAGGCTTGGCTGGAGCTTTATCTTTGGATGCCTTCTCCTGGGCTGTGTAGGGCCACAGCCGCTTGTACGGTGGCAGCCCTCCGGGCTGCGGTTTTTCTCTTCTCGCGTAGACTTGCAAAGGCTTGGCCGCATCCGCAGCCTTCTTTTCTTCCTTGGCGGGCGGCACTAGATTCTCTTCTGGGAGGGCAAAGTTGGCTTCGCCATCCAAGATCATGTACAGTTCATCGTCCTCTATAGCGCTGCCGGCCAAGGTCTGGATGTAGTGCTGGTGCAGAGTGCAGTCTTCCTCCGAATGCGGGTCATTGCACGTAGTGCACCAGTTGACCTGGTCGGGAGGACCAGGCGGGTCTTCTATAGCAGCATTTCTCGGAGGCGGACGCCTCTGCGGCTGGTGTTCTGGGGCTTTGTCTTTCGTCAGCGCGGGTGGCGCATATGGCCTCCTAGGAGCGAGGTCCATCTGGGCTTGCTTCTTCTTCAGAGCGGTCATGTCATTGGACATGGCATGGTATCCTGAGGCCAAAGCCCGCACCTCCTGGAGAATCGTGTTCTGAATGCTGCTGTCAGGTGGCGGCAATTGTGCCGGTGGAGGCAATGCGGCTAATGGAGGAGGGTTAGAATAAGGTGCGTACTGCGGGGGAGCAGGAAGTGCTGGAAAATGCGGAGCAGGAGGCGGCGGGTGAGGGTAATGCAATTGAGGCGGGCCGTAAGGAGTTACGACCGGCGCTGGATTCCACTGCTGTTGGGGTTGCTGCCCTGATGTGGACGGCGAACCGCCAGAAGCAGAAGGATACTGGGATCTGGGGAAGTCGGGATGAATGGGTTCCTGCACCCTGGACGGGAGTCTGCCGATGGAAATAATGTCAGCTTCAGCTTGCTGGGCAGCCTCGTACAGCGCAGGAAACTCGTCAATTCTGGCGATCTTCAGCAGCAGGCATATGTCTGAGTTGAAGGATCTCAGATAGTAGTGAGCAGCCATGCCGGTTGAAGGCCGAAGTTCGCGAGGTACCCGTTTCCAGGATCTCGCAAACCTGATGTTAAAATCAGACACCTCCTCTTGAGGATGTCTCTGGATAGCTTGGAACTGATGCAATAGAGAAGTAGGGTCAGCAGACTCGTTGCATCCTTTCACGAGCCTTTCGGCAAGCCAGGGCCACCCCGTGATGGATCCCTCCGGCAGCCGATCTCCACCGAGAGAGAAGCTTTCCCCTCAGGGAAAGGGCCAGCAGACGGGTCTTCACACTCTCATCGGTAATAGTATGCAATGCGGCCAGGGCAAGGATGTCCTGGATGTGCTCGTACGCCGTCTTACCGTAGCCGTCGTATGTGGGAATAGACTTTAAAGCAGCAGGGGGCACAGCTTGCTGTCCGACCAGGGCCAAGGGCCCCGTAGAGTCCACCGCCGGGAAGAGATCATCGTCATTTGGCTGTTGGGCAGCCATTTCTTCTTCTTCTTCTCCGCCGTCGGTTGTGTACTCAGTGTCGGTACTTTCCGAGGATGCAGGATCTTCTTCTTCCTCGGCCTCTTCTATTTCGTACTCAGCTCCGCCGATTTCAGCTTCGGCTTCTTCTTGGATCTCAGCCTCGGCTTCGTCGACACGAGCTCGCGGGTCAGCCAGCCTGGGAATTTCGCCTCGAGCGTTGATGTCCAGTTCGTAGAACTCAGGCGGGCTTCTCGGATCCCTTGCTTGCCACCTTCTTGTGTGCATGAAGGTGCTGGGACCGGTCTTTCGGACTCAGAGGATTTGTTCGTGCAGAGTCGCCGAGTGTTCAGATTTGGAACAGCAATGAAGCGAACACCGGTGCTTCAATTCTGTCGGGGGTGAGAAACTTCCTTGTCTCACCAGGTGCTCAGAAACCACTGTCAGCGCCAGGTGGAGACTGATCAGAAAATCTCTCTTCAAATGTGGGACCCGGGTCCCACCGGGCGTGCCAGAGAAACTGTTGGTTACGAATCTGCCATGAGGAAAGGATTTTGGGTTAATGCGCCCAGATTCGCCCACCAGCATGAAAGGCCGGAAGGAAGAGATGCCTTCCGAGCCAATCTCCGGAGAAGGCCGGCTCCTTTTGGGGGGTTTATGTTCAAGCTAAGAGTGCAGGAAAGAGATAAATGTACAGAAAGAATATACAAATATACTTGGAGTTGGTGGGGGGGAACTAACAGTACGGCAACCAGCAATCACCAATACTTACTGCATTACAAATATAAAGCATGACTGAGAACTGCAAAATCTATGTATACTTCCGATACCTAAGCAGTGTACGCACGGCTACAATGGTCCCCTAGCAAACATTCTCCCTACAAGGAGAACTAACAGCACGGCAACACATCAATCACCTCCTACGGACACTAACATGGGTAGAAAGCAACCTAGAGATATCAGAGCCAGGTATATGTGTCATGCAGAGATTTTAACCGCACAGCTACAATGGTCCCCTAGCAAACATTCTCCCTACAAGGAGAACTAACAGCACGACAACGCATCAATCACCAGATACGGACAGCAACGTAACACACAACTGATGGAACTGCTACCACATCTATTATATGAAATTTAAAAGTACACAAACAATGCTAAAGGCCCCTGATCACCAAATGCTGAAATGAATCAACGAGCCATGACACAGGGAAGCGTAAAGCATAAACATAAAGAAATAAAAGCAGCAGAACAGAACCAGGCATACAAATTATATTTATAAGCAGAAGCACGGTTACATTGGTTCCCTAACAGACATTCCCCTTCCACCCTTTACAATGAATTCATGGTGGGTTTTTATAGCCCGAGTCCCTCCCGTTACATTAATGGGCACAAGGTCCCAGTCAAACACAAGCTGACAAAAGCGGCGAAAGAGCTGCAAATGCTGACCTTTGTCGGACCGGACTGTACCCGCAACATGGTCTTCCCGGAAGCTGGACAGCTACGTGGCAGTGTGTTGGGCAGAACTTCATCTCGGCGAGTATGCGGGTAGTCGGAGCAGGTAGAACCTCCAATCGGCTTTAAATGAGGTCACTGGCACAGGTAATGCAGCCCATGCTCGTCCTTTTGCTCGGCACGTCTCGGCTCGAATCCCGAAGTTGGACACTTGTCAGATGATGGATGATGCTGTTTGACACGTGTCAGCCTTGAAAGGCAGTCTGTCCAACCTCGCTTGGGATCGGAGCGTCTCGGGTTGCGCGGGCAGAAAACAGTGCAGTCGGGAAGGCCTTCATGCCTTAGATGTATTTCTGAGTTTGTTTCCCTACTGCGCACCTGTCAAGGGCGCATTCCGACTTCGCTGCGAAGTCGGACTGCGCACAGGTGAAAACTGGTGTCTGCCGCCGTACGGACTTTGCTCCGGCACTTGTCATTCTTCTGTCAGCCTGCCAGTTGCAAGGTGCGCCCAGAAAGAGGGGCGAAGTCAGACTTCGCACCAAAACTGGGCGAAGTGCGAACTTCGCACCAAAACTGGGCGAAGTGCGAACTTCGCACCAACACTTAGCCATTTTTCAGGTAACTTGCTGGAAAGTTAAAAAATCAACTGGGGAGCTCCGAGAAAGGGGGGAAGAGAGAGAATGTGGGAAAGAAAAGGAAAGGGAGAGAAGGGGGAAGGAAAATAGAGGAAGAGGGAAAAAGAAGAGCAGCACTGTTACAAAATTGAAAACATTGCACCCCGTGCAAAATGTGACAACAAAACCCAGCTAGCCGCCTCTTAGCAGGAGGCCACAACACAGAAACAGATAGCCGAGCAGCTGTCATAGGAGAAAAGGGGAGCGCTGGAGCAGGTTTCTCAACTCCAGGATTCATTGAAACAGGCGCAGTCGTAGCTTGAAGAGAAAACATCACATGCGGCGGCCTTTTCAAAGGACAAAGTTAACGAGATGCGGGCTGGTTTGCTGCAAGGATGCAAGCCCAATCTTGTCAAATCTGTATTGGTCCTAGATTTCGTGTCCAAGATCGAAGAAGTATCTACCCAGGAAAAGCCTGTGGTAGAGGAGGCCGAACACCAGGCGAGGCAATGGCTAGACCTGGCTATGAAACTTGAGCAGTATGAGCGCAAAGGCCTCCGATTTCCCCCGATGTCCCAACTTGCCTCAGAGTGGGCAGATGCAAGGGTAACCTTGCATATTTATTTTGATAAGACAGAGAAGATAAGGTCTGCCAGGAAAATGCTGGATGCACTAGAACATGAAATGAGCATTTGCCTGGTCCCCTTTCACACTCTGTCCGAACACGGCTGCCCGAGCTTCGTCAAGGATGGCGAGTTTCTGACCCTCGAGCAGGTAAAGCATAATTGGCTGTCTTTCGAGGCAGACATGGCAGAAATTGATAGCTGGGCAGAGCCAGTCCAGGAAGCTCAGGTCACAACTCCTCCCTAAAGGAGTTGGGAAAAAGATACAGCACCTTCGACCACACGCGATTCTGTTGCATTCCACGCAGCACTAAGAGAGGTCGGCGACCTAGGGCCCTTCCAAGCGGTAGTCCGGGACCAAGCCAAGGCTGCATATGAACGCATCCGCGAGCGGGAGGCCGACAACGAAGAATGTTAGGGATCAGGAGGAGAAACAGAAGAGGCAACTGCCGGAAGTGATCCTGAAGAAAAACGGTTGCCCGAGGAGAAGCCGTCAGAGCAGCGGAAAGCAGGGAAAGAAATTTCCTTTGCACCCAATGGATGAAGGCCTGGTTCTTTGCGTCCGCGAGTCGCCAGGAATGTTGCCACATTTTGCACGGGGTGCCATGTTTTCAAAATCTGTAAGTGTGCTGCTCTTCCTTCCCTCCTCTTTCTTCCCTTTCTCCATTTTCCCTTTTTTCCCTTTCCTACAGTTTCATTCCTCCCTTTTTGCCTTGTACTTCCCCCAGTCAAGTTCCCAAAACTGAGCAAGTGTTCCCTGAAAAATTCTAAGTATTAGGGCGCAACCCGACTTCGCAGCGAAGTCGGGGTGCGCCCTCAAGTTGGAGCGCACTAGGGAATGCGAAATGCGAAGGCAGATACGAGCTGATCAGAATTGGCTAAGTGTCAAAGCGCAACCCGACTTTGCAGCGAAGTCGGGGTGCGCTCTTCTTCTTGTGCGCACTTGGGAAAGCAGTGTGCAGAAAATCAGCTAAGTGCTGGTGCGCAACCCGACTTTGCAGCGGAGTCGAGGTGCGTTCCCTTTTCCGTGCGCAGTCCGAACAGCGGTAAAATAAGCTAAGTACCGGTGCGCAACCCGACTTCGCAGCGAAGTCGGGGTGCGCCCTTGACCGGTGCGCAGTTGGGCAAGATTCATCAAGCAAGCCCAGAAATTGGCTAAGGCACGGAGGCCTCCCCAACTGCGCTGTTTCCCTCCTGCACTACCCGACAACTCTCTGATTCCGGGCGAAGTTGGACAAACTGCCTTTCAAGGCAGACATGTGTCAGTCATCAGAATCCGACAAGTGTCCAGCCTTGGGATTCGAGCCGAGACGTGATTGGATAAAGGACAAGCATGGACCGCACTGCCTATGCCAACTGTGCCTATTTAAGCTGATGTGAAGTTCCATCTACCGCAGCTATCCGCATTCCTGCTGACTAGAAGTTTGACCCAACGCGCTGCCACGTAGCTGTACAACTTTCAGGGAGACCTTGCTGCAGGTACAGTCCTTGCTGACAGGAGTCAGCATCAGCAGCTCCGTTGTCGCTTTTGTCAGCTATTGTCTGGTCTTGGACTTTGTGCCCGTAATTGTAATCGGGGGGAACTTGGGCTATAAATAGCCATACAATTTCATTGTAAAAGGGTGGAAGGGGATTATACTGCTAGGGAACCATTGTAGCTATATGTTTGCTTCTGAATGCAAGACACTTATTTGGTTTTGCTTACTGTCATCATCTTGTATGCTGCCTCTCCTTGTCATTTTTGCCTCATATTTCTTATTTCATTGCTTACTGTTGTACTGAACTCTGGACTCCGGTTTTTGATGATTAAGTATTCCTGGAATGCATAGATAGAGGATACATAGGATGCATGATAGCTGTAGTTTCATTATGTGTTCTGCCTAGGACTGTTGTTAGTAGTGGTGATTGATCGTTGCCGTGGTGATTATTCCCCCCACCCAACTCCAATCACATTTGGATTCTCTTTCCGCAATTTATCTCTTTCCTGCACTCTTAGCTTAAACACTAAAAACCCACAGGAAGCCGGCCTTCTCCGGAGATTGGCACGGAAGGCATCCCTTCCTTCCGACCTTTCAATCTGGTGGGCGAATCTGGGGCGCATTATACCAAAACCTTTCCTCATGGCAGATTCGTAACCAACAGGTGGTGTGTGAGATCTCTTTGGGCTAATTGCTTCTGCCGGATCTGTCACCTTCTCCCAGATGATACCTTCCCTCTTCCACCGTTTGGAGTATGATCTATCAACACTTGCACAAATTTTTCAAGTTAGTCAATTTATGTATAAAATCCATGATTTTTGACATTTAAAAACTATCTAATTTCTAATTATTAATCATGATAATTCAAAAATTAATAATTCTATAAAATATGGAAATTGTGGAATGTGACAAAAACCTAGTAGAGAAATTCATTAATTCTTAATTTATTCTAAAGCATAGTGTTTAGAGTCTAGACTTTTCCAGAGTCTATGCATACTAGCAAGTACATGAGTCGGGTGACCTAGATAGAGTCATTTTGATCCTAGCCAAGTCTCTTTTAGTAAACTTTACTATGTTTTATATGTTTTCTTATTTTTCAAGTCATTGCTAAGGGTCTTCGCCCCCTCCCAAGTCTAGGGCAGATAAATAGACTTGTCGAGTTCGAGAAAGTCTGAGTATTGATACTATGGTCTAAAGTTTGCTTGTTAATAACACCTTTGCAAGGATTATATCACACTCACCCTCATCATGTTTGACAACATCCGACCCATATCTTTAAAATCTTTCTTGGACAGCATAGAGTTCACTCTCATCGGTTGCAAGCTTTCACAAGATTCTGGTTCGGGTTCAAGTTTAGAAAGGATGAAATTTGGAACAAATTTGACATAAGGAAATTTTCGGAGTAGAGTTTGGCATAAAGTTTGAGATATTTAAAAATGTAAATATATTTTGTAATTCATAGACTTAAATAAAAACTAATTTAATCAAAATTTCATTGTTGAATTTAAATGAATTTGAAGGAATCTAATAGAATTTAAATGAATTTAATCAAATTTGTTTGGGGCGTAGTTAAAATTGATGAATCCTATGACACAAGTTGTAGGTAGAGACCGACAGAGAGGATAGGGTGTGTCGCCTTTGTTCTCTCCAAGTGGTGGAAATTTCCTTTTCAGGTGCCCAATCTATTACAAGATCCAAGGGAGATGTTATTGCTTGTATAGAGGATCAAGCATGTCTACTACCACATTTTTCTAGTACTTAGATCAAAGATCCTCGGTTTTGTACCTTAGGGAAGTAGTCACCCATAGGCGTTAGATAATCCAAGAAAGATTGATGACCACTTGATTAATTACTCCCTTTCTCACCTTGTTTCTCATGTGTGTGTTCGACGCGGGGGGGGGCGGGGGGGCACGGGGTGGTGATGGGGAGAGGTGGGGAGGGGAGGCAATAAGCGATTGTCATAGGTTACAACATATGAGAACGGTAAGGAAAGTTTATGTGACCATGTCTCCTATGAGATGGGTTTTGAAGCCCCACTCCTCTTGTATAGGGCCAGATGGGATTGTCAATTTTCTATGTAGGGTATCGTCATCTCCTCATTTACAATTGAGGAGGTCCAAGCAAAAACACATTACTAGTTTCTCGTCCTCTTCCATAACTTCATTGGTCATGGATGGTAGGTGAGTTTTGGGGATTGAGTTATGCACCCCTAAGGATTATCTAGCCAGGTTTGCTCAGTCCTGACCATTTTCCTAGGAGCATCATCAAATCCTCAATGGTTCTTTAGGATGGTTGATTTCAATGGTGGCTCTGTTACTATTATGCTTTCCATTACAGATTAGAGGTGACCTCCTTAGGATTCTTTTTTTTTTAAATTGCTAATTCTCCACTATATAGCTATTTACACTTTTGGTGCCTCAAGACATTTTCTCTTTTCTGCATGTTTAAGATCTGCTCATTTTGGGTTAAAACAAATTGCTGCAATTGTGTCTTTTGTGTTAGACAATTGGTTAAGTTTACTTTGATTTTGTCTTGTTATTTACAGGTTATATTTTCTTTACTTCTAGAGCCATATTTTTATCTTTGACTTCTATAGTATATTGTAACATTATTTCTTCCAGTCCCATGACATATTTTGGTCATTCATGGACATTATTAGAATTTCCTTCTTCTCTTTTCTAATGCCTTGGAATGCCAATTCTTTGAAGTACATTCCTAGAATATCCCTTTGAAGATGTACCTCTTTGATGTGGCCATTAAATCTGCAACTCTTTATGGGTTAGAGATTTAGGGCCTTAGCTTGGGATTGGTTGATTGGAGTCGTATTTAGAAAGTTCAAACTGTCATATGCTTTAGCGTATGATTTGTTGCAAACAAACAATTCCTTATTGCATTATCCAAGTCAATAAGTTGTCCAAGCCCTTTGTTTGAGAGCCTTCGCAAGCCTCATTTTCTATATTTATAAACTTAGATCCTTGGGTGATTTGGCCTTAGTTCATTAGAGATATCCATACGGAGAATTTTGTTCTTAGAGATCTTTGGGTGATATAGTCTCAAGTCATTAGAGATATCTATATTGAGCACTATCGTCTTCAAAGAGGGTTGCTTCTTTGGATTTCACCAGGCATTGATGTCGTTGGTGTTTGAAGATGAGTTTGCTTGTAATGTGCTGCCCTGTTCTGAGTTTGGTTTTTGACTGTTTTTTTGGTTTTTGAAGTATTCTGATTTTTTTTGTAATTTTTCTGAGTTTTAACAGCTTCAAAACCACTAACTTCGAAATTGAACAGCTTTTAAACTACTTGATGAAAAATTCTAAAAACTTGGAAATAGCAAGATGACACCTTCATCTAAATTCCTACAAAAGGAATTGACAAAATACGATCATACCCGGAAGATATGAATTTTTGAAAATGATAGGAATAACACTGGTTATCAACAACTCCAGAAAACTTATATTTCATTTCAAACTTCGAATACAGTGCATCAAATTGTTCATAGATTAGTACAAATAGCTTCTAAATGTTGGGCGACCAGGTACTGACCATAAAATCACCGTAAATTGCAGATTTCAGATTGGCACGATTTCCAATGTATTCACCAGCATGTACGGCTAGACATGGAATTGTATGGCCTGCTAATAGAAATTAAATCTGCCTTGGAAACAATGCAAAAACCCTTCAAAACTGGTCGCTAGGCATGAGAAATGGATTTGCAAATATTATTGTAAGAAACCCTAGCATAAACACCTCGCCACAATGCTGAAATGGTGGCCAAATGTACGGCCAAGCTGTAGCTGGAAGGAGCTTAAAATGCAGCAATTAAATCTGAAACCCTTCACCAAACTCCTCACAAAATACTTTGAAAATCTGCTCAATGTAATCCAAATGCACTCCCTGAGTGAGAATGCCCGAAAATCACCCTGAGGGTATCTCTCAACCCCGAAGATGATGATCCTGCTGGAGGTTTCCGTCTCCGAACAAGCCAAGAATTCCCTGCAACAGCTGCAAGAAAAATACTCTCCAAGAGATATCCAGAAATAATCACCAAAAAACCTCCAAAATGAGGAGCTCAACCTCAATTTATAATTTCTCCAAGGGACCCCATCCTTCCAGAAGCTTCTTTTTGCACTTATAATATTCTTTTATTCTTTATTATGTCCCCTTTCATGATTCTTAGACATACTTTAAGTTATATAACTTAAAGTTCATACTTAGGACCCATTTACAAAGTCACTCTATAATATTAACTTTATTTTAAGTGACTATAATACCATCTTATATCTCCCCATTAATAAAATAATATAAAGTAAACTATATTAAATATTTAATTTAATATAATTAACTTTACACATTAAAATCTCTGCCTTCTGGAATCCGGAACTCCAAACAAAATATGGAAAGGGATACCCATTTCGCCGAAGTGTCCAATCGTACTTTCCATTTCCACTGATAACCCCTGAATCTGACTTACTAAAAATAGTAAGTCTCTGCACCTGTGTCCCGGAAAGGGCCAAAACCAAGCAACTGAAGAGATATCTGGGTACCCAATTCGGCGAAGAATATCATTACCCTGTCCTCCGGACCAGAAACCCTAATCACCGACTTACTATAAATAGTAAGTCCCTGCAAAGATGCCCAAAACGGTCCAAGAAACTGGCAATCTGAAGTACTACCCGTTCTGACATCATCTGAGCTCTCCCAATGGGCTCCCACACAACTGATCCTGCCTACGGGAACCCGGGAATAGGCTAGAACATCACAACTAGTTGACTGCTTAGAAAGGGGACATTACAGTCCGCCCTTCCCAAAGATTGCTTGTCCCCAAGCAATACTCAAGTATGCCCCAGTCAATTGTCTACTCCTGGTTGTTGTCATATAAAATACCAGGATCCCAAACAACCCTCAGGAGAAATCCACTACGCTGACGTTGTGCCACTCTGATCACAACAGAAAATCCACTATGCTCAAACTGTACATCCTGCTCCTGCAACCCAAAGATAAGCTCAAAATCTGAACTGATATGCCTGCAAAAACTGAGCTCAAAGTCATGAAGAGACTCATGCGTGATCAACCCAGCATGGGCTACTCCTGCACTAACATTGTCCAAAATGATCAGCTGCACCAGGAAAAATAGTCTGCACAATAAGGTATCATCCTGCTCAGCAGATCTCACCTCAACATGATCGCCCTCCAGGCTGAAACTGAAATACCTGTCTGAGCTGGAATAAAATATCATGTGACAAGTAGCATCAGTGTAATCTCCATCATAGGCAACTGCAAAAACCACTCCGGAGTTGCCTCCATAATCACTATCCAGAAGTCTCATCTCAACGTTCATACTCCTGTAGTGCCTCAAGTGATCCCATGCATAACAGACAACTAAAAAAGCATCCGCAATCTGCTGCCCACACGCAAGTAAAAAGTGAAAAACTCTTTGTTCATCCTCTGATGTCATCAAACTCATCCTCAGAATGTACGGATAGCAACTGAACCTGTGCTCCTGAAAAAACACTCTGCTCATCATGGAAGCATGATTCTCAACCAATCTCTCCACGATGGTCCAACAAAAGTGCTGCTTACTCTCCATTAAGTGGCAAATATAGAAGGAGTCAACAACAAACAAATGAGTAATATCAGAAGAAATATCAATCATCAACATGAAGTGGCTGCAACCACACTCACAAGATGTCCAAAAATGAAGATATATCCCGCTGTCCAAAGCTAAAATAAGCATCTCAAAGTCTGATTTTAGAAAAATCAGCGTACCACATGAGTAACCACTGCTGCAAATAAGAAATCTGTCCACATGAATGCTAAATCTGGTCATAATGCTAGCTGAGATGACCTCCCAACGAGTCACCAACTCAACAAAATCCCAATACATTTTCAGAATCTCTCTCCAATCCACTTGCATGAATTCAAATGGATGCAAAACATGGCTGATCACAAGAGGGACAACAACACTACATTCACTCCCATGACCAATCAATGCCCAAGATATGTCTCTCAAAACATTAGGTAGCACATACCTCTGATCCTGAATGAAGTAACTCACCTCCAAAGTGGTAACATCAAGATAAAGCTGCGCCATACCGATCATCATAAGAAGGTCAACTGAAGGTGTAGTGATACATGCAGGAAGCACACAGGGTCGCTCCACCTCATTACCAACTAATTCATCTATGAACTCCTCTCCTTGTGGTGTGACCACCAGATCTATCATCATGTCACAACGATCAATGCCATCATGATCCGTCATAGGAAGCAAGCCAACCTCATGCATCTCGAAGAGTGGGTTATCAAATGATGTCTCACTATCCATTTCAAACAATGGATTGCCGACCCACTGGAAATTGTCATTATCCTTATGCTCATCCCAATTAACCTGCTGATCCAAATTTACATAATCTGATTTCATTGGACAATGGACTAACTCAAAGTCCTCCTGAATGCTATCGAGCTCATCAACCAACTGCCCAATCTCCATGGCTCTATCCTTATTCTCTTGTTCTCTAGTTTTTATAACAGCAGCAAGTTCCCTTTCAGTTTCATGCAATGTCATGTGAGCATCTGATAATGAGACTCTAGTTGACTCAAGCTCAAGAGTGAGCCTATCAACTTCTTCCTCTTTACCCTTTAATGCACCAAGGGTCTCTTCAGCAAGCTTGATAGAATGATCCCTGTCTGTAAGTATATTTATGAAATCTGATTTCATGGTTTCCAAGGCTACTTTCAATGTTTGTAAATCAGCAATAGAGATTATCCCTTCAACACCCTTTTGCCTCCTCTCAATATGAGCCTTCCAATAAAGCTCTTCAACAAATTTATGAGTGTGATCAACACGGGATAGGGCTGCAACAATTGTGTCTTCACTAGTCCTTGAATTAAAATCAGATTTTTGCATTAAAATTTCAGAATTATATACCTGGCAATGGTCTTCAAAAAAATCATTTGCCTTGGCTTCCTCTTTGCTTATCATTCGCTCTACTGATAGTTCATCACTTGGGGCAAGAGGAATTTCATTCCCAAGTGGTTCTTCGTCAAACTTAGGTGCCAACACACCCGGATCCCATGGTACAATAAGCTGATCACCATGTTGAGAAATCAAATGAACATTGTACTCTTCATGAGGAATTACCTTACTGAATGAGTTGCTCTCCAGATCAAGGAAGGTGTGACTGTCCCGAACTCCCTTATTCACATGCTCTCTTTGCTGCCCACTCTGAAACACATCAGTCCTATGGTCATCTGAAAATGCATCAAGGTTCTTATCAACATAGGTAATTGTGTCATCAAGCATTAAATCTGAAAATGCATCATAATCAGCAATAACCCCATTATTCAGTGAATTTTTATGGCTGTCCTGATGAGGTAAAACATCACTGAAATCTGATTGGAAATCAGCAACATAATCAACTTTGTCATGCTCTGTAATATCATGAGGAAACTCATAAATAGGGGCTGCCTTAAGATCTGAAACAATCCCACCATGCTCTTTCCCTTCATCACTGTTAGTGCCTTCATCAATTTTGTCATTGTATGCATCATCTCCCTTAGACTCATCAAGGCAACTGTCAAACTTAGAGTCTTCAGTAACTTGCTCCACAGTCACATCCAATGTTGCTGATTTAATGTTCTCATTAGATGCAATCTCATCATATATCGGTGCATGCATGTCCATGGAATCAATCTGTGATTCTACTACACATACCTCATGTAATGGACCATTGTCTTCAACACAATCTTCTGATTTGATTTCTTCTTCAGCAGTAGTCTTTGAATCTTCAGCTCCATCAACATTGTGTTTTGATTTTTTGTTCATCTTCTCAAGAAGACTCATTTTTTCATCTCCGTTTGGTTGTTGCCTCATACGCATATCAATGTAATCTTCATAAGTCATAAGGGCGTGATAACCCTCATCAAGAGCTTCCCACTCCTGCTGGAACTGATCAAGTAATTCAATGACTGTAGGCTCAACCTTTACCTGAGGAGGAATTGTAAGTGGAGAATTTGTCATCATAGCAGCCAATTGGTTAATGGACTGTTGCAACTTTCTCTGACCCTCCAAAAACTCACGCTGAAACCTATTCCCATCACTGAGTGGTTCCATTTTCACACCGGACTAACCAACTCTTAGCTGAAGAAGTTATGAGAACACACACCAGATATGAACCCAAACAGGCTGGCAGAATAAGCTGGGCTCTGATACCACTGTAATGTGCTGCCCTGTTCTGAGTTTGGTTTTTTGACTGTTTTTTGGTTTTTGAAGTATTCTGATTTTTTTTGTAATTTTTCTGAGTTTTAACAGCTTCAAAACCACTAACTTCGAAATTGAACAACTTTTAAACTACTTGATGAAAAATTCTAAAAACTTGGAAATAGCAAGATGACACCTTCATCTAAATTCCTACAAAAGGAATTGACAAAATACGATCATACCCGGAAGATATGAATTTTTGAAAATGATAGGAATAACACTGGTTATCAGCAACTCCAGAAAACTTATATTTCATTTCAAACTTCGAATACAGTGCATCAAATTGTTCATAGATTAGTACAAATAGCTTCTAAATGTTGGGCGACCAGGTACTGACCATAAAATCACCGTAAATTGCAGATTTTAGATTGGCACGATTTCCAATGTATTCACCAACATGTACGGCTAGACATGGAATTGTATGGCCTGCTAATAGAAATTAAATCTGCCTTGGAAACAATGCAAAAACCCTTCAAAACTGGTCGCTAGGCATGAGAAATGGATTTGCAAATATTATTGTAAGAAACCCTAGCATAAACACCTCGCCACAATGCTGAAATGGTGGCCAAATGTACGGCCAAGCTGTAGCTGGAAGGAGCTTAAAATGCAGCAATTAAATCTGAAACCCTTCACCAAACTCCTCACAAAATACTTTGAAAATCTGCTCAATGTAATCCAAATGCACTCCCTGAGTGAGAATGCCCGAAAATCACCCTGAGGGTATCTCTCAACCCCGAAGATGATGATCCTGTTGGAGGTTTCCGTCTCCGAACAAGCCAAGAATTCCCTACAACAGCTGCAAGAAAAATACTCTCCAAGAGATATCCAGAAATAATCACCAAAAAACCCTCCAAAATGAGGAGCTCAACCTCAATTTATAATTTCTCCAAGGGACCCCATCCTTCCAGAAGCTTCTTTTTGCACTTATAATATTCTTTTATTCTTTATTATGTCCCCTTTCATGATTCTTAGACATACTTTAAGTTATATAACTTAAAGTTCATACTTAGGACCCATTTACAAAGTCACTCTATAATATTAACTTTATTTTAAGTGACTATAATACCATCTTATATCTCCCCATTAATAAAATAATATAAAGTAAACTATATTAAATATTTAATTTAATATAATTAACTTTACACATTAAAATCTCTGCCTTCTGGAATCCGGAACTCCAAACAAAATATGGAAAGGGATACCCATTTCGCCGAAGTGTCCAATCGTACTTTCCATTTCCACTGATAACCCCTGAATCTGACTTACTAAAAATAGTAAGTCTCTGCACCTGTGTCCCGGAAAGGGCCAAAACCAAGCAACTGAAGAGATATCTGGGTACCCAATTTGGCGAAGAATATCATTACCCTGTCCGCCGGACCAGAAACCCTAATCACCGACTTACTATAAATAGTAAGTCCCTGCAAAGATGCCCAAAACGGTCCAAGAAACTGGCAATCTGAAGTACTACCCGTTCTGACATCATCTGAGCTCTCCCAATGGGCTCCCACACAACTGATCCTGCCTACGGGAACCCGGGAATAGGCTAGAACATCACAACTAGTTGACTGCTTAGAAAAGGGACATTACATTGCTTCTTCAATCTATTGCCTTCACTATTGTTCAAATTCCTCTATTCAAATAATCCTTCGACAACCCCTTTTGTGTTCCCTTGAAGGAGATGACTAATAGAGCTTTCAAATAGGATATACTGATATACATTCAGATCACTTGGATTTCTCCCCTACAACCTCTCAGCCCAAAGATTGTTTTTTATTTGAGCATTTCTTGCAAGAGTGTGGATGGCAATTGCATTTGGCCTTGATTATCAGTATTGGTCACAGGACATGGGGATTCCCCTTGGCCAACTGAGGGTGTACTCCAACTGAAAATGAGCTGAGATAGTCCACCATATTTTGCATGGAGATAGGATCTGCTATGTTTGTTCTCTATAGGAAGTGAAGAATGAGGAGAATCTTTTTTTTGTTATTTTGATTTAATTTCCTTCTGAAGTGCCTTGTATACTAGGAGATTCAAGATAGGCATTCTTGTGTCTTTAGAGACTAAAGAGGTTATCTATTTACTTTTGCTGTTCTACTCAAAGATGCCTATTGCTTGTTCTTTGTAAGGTGGTCACTGTCATTCATATGACTTTATAGGTGTCCTAGGTCACCAAAATGATTACCTATTTTAAGCCCATCTCAACCTTTAGAGACTCACAATTCTCTCACAAACGGGGACAGGTCAATAACACGGCTTCTATATTTATGTATTGCTACCAATACACCCCAATTTTCTCACTCTCCTTATAGATGTTACAGATTGGGTTCATTTCAGCATCAAGCTTCTTCTAGCCTTCTCCTCATCTAGGTGATGAGGATGGCAGTGCATTACTAGTTTCCTCCCTATCCTAGAAATCCATCACTGTGGATGTTAGGAGGGTCCAAGGGGAAATATATTGATTCCTCTTAGGATTGTCCAGCATAGCCCCCTTAGCCTTGGTTTTTTCCTTTTTTGGACATTATCAAATCTTGCATTGGCCTTCCAATTTTGGTGGATGCTATGGGGTTGGTTCCTCTGCCTCAAAGCTTGTATATGCATATGCCAGCTTTTGTTTTCAGACTTTGTCTTTACCTTTCATGAGCTCCTTGTTTTTTCTTTGTTCAGGGACTTCTCCATCGTATGGTTATTTTTACTTGCAGCAGGGTTGTATGGCTTGGGTTTGGGGCTTGTGTCAACCCACACTCATTTTTCATTTTACAAGGGATGATAGCTCAATGGTAGAGCACATAGAGTGCTTGATAGGAGGTCGTGTTCAAGTCCCGACTGGTCTTTGCCTTCAATATTGTATAAAAGCCAGACAAACCTTTGGAGTGTAGCTTGAGGGGGCAAGGGAGGGGAGGGTGTTGGAGCTTGTGTCAATCAACACTTATTGCTCATCCTATAAAGGATCATCAGCTTAGTGGTAGAGCACATGGAAAACTTGCTAGAATGTCAAGGGTAGTCCTAATTGGTCCATGCTTTTCAACTTGGGGTTTATCCCCTTGAATTTTGTTTGCATATTTTAGTGTTTAATGTTGCTAGTAGGTTTGTATTATAATTGAATGCACTTCCCACTTCCATTGATATATTTTTGTCACTTGTGGATTTTAATGCATTTTCTTTCTCTCTCTATTGTATTGTATTTGATTACTATAAAAAACTCTGCATAAATTGTAGCAAGCGTGGTTATCTAAATTATTGGAAATGCCCTTGAAAGGAGAGTGAGAGTAATAATGGCCTGTCATTTTTTGATGCAGGCATCATTCTTCATCGCATATGTTCTGACATCTGGATGGACAAGTGCATCATTTGAAGTAACTCGGTTATTTCCTCTTATTGTACACTTTTTCAAAAGGCATTTTTGCGGTGGCATAGAGGATGAAGATCTGGCTCCATCATTTCCTTACCATCGTGACGTCCCAAAAGTGCTCCTCTTTGGGCTTCTTGGCTTCACATATTCTGTGTTGGCACCACTGATCCTACCATTTTTGCTTGTCTACTTTTCAGTTGGGTACATTATTTTCCGTAATCAGGTAGCTTCCAAAGTCTTCCTTTCCTTGATCCTGCCAGCAGACACAACGCATGTTTGCCATGAATCTTAAAATGTTCCTGCAAATGCTCTTTCACAATTCCTTAAAGCTTCATTAACTGATTTCATTTTGCAGCTATAAAGAATCATAAACTACTTCAATTCAACTAGTTACTTAAGAAGAATATATCAGTGAATTTACACATTCTCTTCTCCATTCTCAAACTCTATGATAAATTTAAAATTTAGTTTGTTATCTGAGATATTCCTTTTCCCATATGAACTTCCCATTTTTGGCTTTTTGAACTCTGCTATTTTGAATTTAAATTGTTTGCAAAATTAGAATGGTATAAGGGGAGTAGTGTATGCTTACTCAATTTGTTGGATTCTGCAGATGTTGAATGTGTACTCACCCAAGTATGTATCTTCTGGGCAGTACTGGCCTACTGTGCACAATTGTACAATATTTTCTTTGGTTTTTATGCAAATACTTGCAATAGGAATATTTGGACTCAAGAAACTTCCTTATGCTGCTGGTTGGGTGATACCAATATGTATCATTACTCTCCTATTCAACAACTACTGTACAAAAAGGTTTTTGCCTATGTTTAACAACTATCCTGCAGAGGTACTTGTCTCTAACAACATATCTTCTCTTATGTATGCTTTTCTTTCAGGCGATGGGGATGTGCATGAATGCATGCTCATATGGGTTATGCAAGTAATGGATTTTCTGAATATAGACGCCATCAGTCAATAGCAATACATTTTCTGTATCTGTTTTTCTCTTCTGAAATGAAGTTTTAATTGAAGGAATTGTGTGAGAATTTCTTATTCCTAGCCATAGAAACATAAAAGTGAGCATTTATAAGAACAAATTTGTAAATATAATTTTAGACACAATTATTCAGTGTGTCTATGTGCTGGAAATAATATAGCTTATGTTCATGCTAATGTTTGTCCAATGTGAAAAGGTTTGCTTTAAAAAAGGAAGGTCAAAGAATGACAGTTTGTTCCAAATTTATGTGAGATTTTAATACCAGATATGTTTACTCTTACAGGTTTTGATAAAAAGGGACAGGGAAGATGAAGGAAATCCACAGATGGATAGCTTTTTCAACACTCTGGTTAATGCATATGATGACCCTGCTTTGCAACCAGTTCAGTTTTCAACTGATGAGGATGGCAATAAAACTCATCTTCTTTCTCGATCAGAAGTTTGAGGACCAGTTTGGAGCTACGTAATGAGTCTTCTGTATAATTCATATGTATATTTTAGTTTAGAGATTCGCTGTCTATGAAATATATGAATAAAATTTGTTGATACCGAAATGGTTTGGTTGTTTGTAAAAACCAAGTGGCAGTTGACTTTTGAAGTGTTTAACCTCTAGACAAGCATTCTTTAGCATTCTTTTTTCCCGTATTATTTGCCAGAGAGTGCTAGGGAGTTGGGTTGCAAATGAGCCAGTGTTCAACATCTTGCAATCTGAGTCACTGATGTACAGTATTTGCATTTACTAACAAATTTGTTATTTGTATTACAGTGATATTACATATCAGAGTCTTGAATACCTGATCTTTTGAAGGGCATTATTTGGAAAAATAGTTGAGTGGATTCTATCTTAATACCAAACCAAGTGCATGCTTGCATGCTAATTTGTTGGCATGTATGTGAGTTGTCAGACACTGATATTTGAGTGAATTTATTATTTGTTTTTGTAAATACTTTTGAGCATCCAACATTGCATCGATATTGGATTTTTTCAATATCTTCATTGGCAAATTCCGTTGGAAACTGTGATACTAAACGAGACAAAGATGAGAACAGGACAAAATTGGAATTGCAAGTGAAAATTTAGGAAGGAAGGAAACAAAATTATTGTCACCGAGATTTGGAAAGAATATGAAGCACCTAGAGTCTCTCGAGACAACCAAGAGACATTTTGTTGTATGTATATTAGTATGGTGCATTGTGTTGAAGTTGTATGTACAAATTTGAAGATTGATTAAGAGTTCTTTAGGAGAGTTTTTGTGCAAATTATTTTTCTGTTCATATTCTCCTTTCTATGCTGCGCTAGTCTTTGTTTTAGAGTACCCACCACATCTCATAGCTTCAGTGATTGTAGATACAAACATAATTCAAGGCCTTCAAAAAATAAAAATTCAAGGCCAATTGTTCGTATTTGGCATCATGAGTACCCAAAGCACAAGGGTGGCCCTTTTTTGTTGCATCTGTGGAAACTAATGAGCTTGTCGAGGCCCAAATTTCTGATACTTACTAGATTCTGCAATATGGCTTAAACAAGGACTTAGGAAAATTTTAGTTTAAGATTTTTAATAATTACTTGCACACACATACAAACAACCAAGCTCTAGGATAGAACAAAATAAAGCAAAGATACAAATGTAAGGTGAAGTATGTTGTCCAAAACCATATAGAAACAGCTTAATTGGAACATTTACAATTAAATCAAGCTACCTAAACTTACATCTGAAGGAACTGTTTTTTTTTTTTATTTCCCCTTTTTAAAGTGGACAATGGTTAGACGTTGTTTAAAGCTCTATATTACAATAAGAATCTTATTGTTACTAATATTTCCTCTACATAACAATTTCGTTAACACATACTTTACATTATCGTCAAGTTTTAATTCTTAGAGGATAAACAACTTTGATAATAAGAACAGATTCAGAGTTTAATTGATTGACAATATACTTTTTCCATTATTGTCAAAAAGAAACAAATAACAAAGAGCAGCTCTACATTCCTTGTTATAATATCTTATTCTTAATACAACTAAAAATATTCTATGTTGGAGAGCTGATCCAAGAAATTGAAATGTTGGCTTTGACATGAATATTGTTGATATAGATAACAACTTATTGGTCAAATATCATAAGTTGCTTCAAAATGACTTATTTGAGTTCTAAAATTCTAAAATCCTATTGAAAGAGGTTACTAATAATTCCTAGTCATATTCCGTTACCATGATTTGTAGATCATTTTTAGCAAGCATTTTGTCAGCTTTTTAGGGATAGAATTGACTCGTCTTAATGAAGTGTTTAATGTAAGGAGTTAGTGGATAAGTTGAATGATGTAAGATAAATAAGCCTTCAGTTCACTCATATAAAATAATGCAATGAGATGGATTTTTATTATTTTAAGAGATTGTAACTATGTAAATATACTCATTGTTTTCATGTTTAAAAACTTAATATCCAGCAACATAAATCATGCTTGTATTTAAAAAACAACAAATAACCATTCACTATGCAATATTTGAGAAAATACTTCTAATGATAACACTATTAATACTTTTCTAAGGAATTCTACAAGATCCAAGATGAGTAGACTAATCTTTGTTCCCTTTCAACTCACGATGGTATAATAATGATATCTATTGTCTATATATAATATTCCATTTAAGTATTACATGGGAGATTAAAACCTTTCATTAGTTAATTAATTTTTAACAATTTCACTCATATAGTATTCTTACATAACAAACTTGAACTACTTTATAATCATAATATTTTATACAGTATCATCTCAACTCCTTAATAATCATGATATTTTATATAATGTGATATCCTTTGGTGTTTATCATGTTAATCCTTTTAACATGTTTTTTTTTTGAAACTATAACCACTCTAATATAGCTCAGGTCCTAGAATAAGGTATTTGGCCCTTGAACATTAGAGTTATGATTAGTGTTGAATTAGTCTAGAAATAGAAAGAGCTATGTTATAATTGGAATCATCTCTCGTATTCAAATCTTAGTTGTCTGTGTTGCGCATATGAGAATTTTGCCCTCTTAAGTGGCTTGAATTTGTATTGATTTAGAGTATGGAATCTATTACTTGTATTATTGATTTTTTGGTATTGAATTTGATTTATTGTTATAGTGGATGTTTACTTTTGTGCATTATCGAATTTTTACTGTTATTACTATATTTTTTGAAGTTGTTTCTTTACAAGTGGTATCGAAGCATTGACCTTAGCTCCTTGAAGCAGTGCAAAAGAGTGATAGAGTATATAAACTATTCCATAACTTCTAACAATCAATTTTGCTTTTTGTTGCTAGGTAATTCTCATCAAACACACTTTTTCAGCTCAATCTTTTGACGTATTTTTATTTTCTAATATTGAGAGTCATTTTATTCTTCCAAAATCTAAAAAAGAATGTCAAGACCCTTGTGGCAAACCCATCTCATTGCAATTGTCTTTTTGAGTCGATCAAAGTAAGGCATATTTCTTGAAACACTTTTTCAAAAGTGCTCCAAAGGGTTTTTATGGGTTGTGTTTGCCCCTACTGTATGAACAAACCTGTTGCTTCTACTAGTTGGTTGAGAATTAGCAGTCATTTGGAATGCACTGGTCATCCAAAGGATTTGTGCATAAGCAAAAAGAAGCACCATCCCAAAAATATCGATAAGCATCAAAACACCCTACCAAATATCTATAGCTTTGAACAACATGTCTTTTCTTTTTAAAACACCATGGCTTCGTCTCTTCCCACCACCCCTTCTACCTCTCCTCCCTCTACTCCAATCAGTGTTGTTTTGCCCAATACAATTGACGCTAGTCTATGACCCTATATTGAGAAGTAACAAAAATTGGTTGACTCCATATTTGGCTTTCAAGACCAAATAAAGAAGACCTTAGAGCCCATCCAAAACCATCTCAGTCTTGCCCCTATTGAGTGTTCTCTTGACCAAAATTTTCAACAAGTCGTAGGGCAACAACCACAAGGCATGCAACATGCACCAAATTTGAAGGGACACTAGTATTAGGACATCGGCCAACAATCATCGTTTAGTCCTAGACCTCCAGTTTCCATGGCAGTACATGACTCTCTATGCTACCAGTGACACCCTTACAATTATGGGTATTTTTAACTCAAGCTTTGCTATTGATCTTGACCCTATCTAGGAGATGTTACTAATTTTCTTTCTTAACCTCATGATGTTCTCACTCCTTACATCGACATCTTGGCCTTTGAGGGTGTGGGTCCACATGGTTAGCTAAACCAAGATGGATAGCATCAATCGTCTACGCCATGTACTTGAAGAAGGTCGTGTTACATTGGTTGCTATGATGTTGGAAATTTATACTCATCAATGGTTGTAATGGGAGCTTCACCAACATGGGACCTCTCTTATGTGGCATGAATTCAAAGTGTCATTCCTTCTTAAGTTCGAGAAAGGATCTTTTATTTCATATTTGGTATGTTTGATGCAAACCAAGAAAAAGGGATCGGTTGAGGATTATTATGTAGAATTCACAAGTTTACTCAACTATACCTATCAATTAGATCCACTAGTGGTGGTTTCAACCTTTGGCCATGGCCTTAACAACGAAATTTGATGGGAACTCGACACGCATGATCCATATGCTCAAGGATGTTGAATGTGTAGCTCTGGCAACAAAAAAGAAGCTCTAGTTGTCTCATCCCCAACCTCGGCATGATTTCAACCCTCCATGACCTTACTTCAATAACCACATTAGAGAGTGCTCCTAGGGATTCTTTTATTTCCAATGTCATTTACACCATCCCTGAGATCAAGCCTATGAAGAACATGATAACTTCCAAGTGGAAGGTAAGGAAGCAATAATGTCAAAAGATGAAGATCAAGATTCATCATTGTAGGAGTTACTAGCTGAAGTAGTTGATTTTGTGTATGAACTTGGTACCACGACTCTTTTTGCATTTGCCCTTATGAGGCTCGAGGCTCACTATACCATCAAGGTCCAAGGGTTCATCAAGCATAGCACTTCAATGTATCGATTGAAGTGGCATGCATAACTTTATTAACAATAAAACAAAGGTCTTTGGGACTATATATCAAAACTTGACTAAGGGCAAAATTCAAGTATTGATTGTAAATGAGGGCATAACTCAGTGTTTGGGTCGAACAACTAAGGTTAACATCCAAATGGGTGATTATACTTGGATTGGCCATCTCTTTGCCATGAATCTAGGAAGTGCAAATGTCATCTTGGGAGCACAATGGCTATCCCAGTGATGTAACTATTAATTTGAAATGGCTATATGTCAAATGGATAGAGAATGACAAGGTAATTTGTCTCCAAGTTATCTAACCTCCTCCCTCCAAGGTGATTAGTTTCAACAACATGGAAATTATATTTAAGAAAGGCAGTTGTGGATTTTTTGCCCAAATCAATTGCATGGAACTTTAGTCCTTGGAGTTGCTTCTAACTTTTCTTTTAGACTTATAAACTATTGTGGGTTTTTATATGGATGTCTTTGGTGAACCCATCGGTCTTCGCCAAAGCGCACATATGATCATGCCATCCTTCTTTTTCCAAGAAGTCAACCTTTGAATGTTCGTCCTTGCCACTATCCCTAACTAAGGTTGTGAAGTTGATCCTATTGGAGCAAGGAATTGTCGGTCCAAGCATAAGTCCTTATTCCTCTCTAGTGGTTATGGTATGGCATAAGGAAATATCTTGGCACGTGTCCTAATTTCTAACCTCTCGACAAGAACACTATCAAAGATAAGTATCTTATCCCTATTATAGGTGTTTTGTTGTATGAATTGCATGGTGCTAAATACTTTATAAAAATTGACTTGCGCTCTAGGTTCCATCAAATTTGGATTAGAGAAGAGGATATCCCATGACTACTTTTCACATGTATGAGGGCTGTTATGAGTTCTTAGTCATGCCCTTTGGTCTTACTAATGCTTCTTTCACTTTTCAAAGCCTCATGAATTTTATCTTTCGTCCTTTTCTTTGCAAGTTTGTACTAGTATTATTCGATGATATCTTAGTCTACAGTAAGTCTTGGAAGGACTATTTAGGTTATTTGGACCAAGTTCTCCACCCTTTATAGAAGGGAAAACTCTTTGTCAAAAATTCCAAATGTTCCTTTGGGGTCCATGAGGAAAAATACTTGGGACATATAGTACCTCAAGGATTCAAGATGGATCCTAACAAGATCAAAGTCATGTAATATTGGCCCTTACCTAAATTCCTTAAGCAACTCCATGGATTTTTAGGTCTCATCAGGTACTACAAGAAATATATCTACAACTATTGCAATATTATCCCTCTTGTCACTACTTTCACTAAGAAGGATGTCTTTGATTGGTTTGGAGCAGCTTTCCAAGTCTTCCATGCCCTAAAGAAGGTTGTGTGCCACCCTTATTTTGGTCACTCCTTATTTTAGCAAACCCTTTGTCATTGAGTTTGATGCTTTAGGTATAGCTATTAAATCTATTTTGGTGTAGGATGTACATCCTTTGGCCTTTGAAAGCAAAGACCACTCTAGTAAGAATTTGGGTCAATCCACTTATACGAAAAAAATGTTAGATATTCTATATGTTGTAGAGAAATGGTGACGTTATATATTGGGATGAAACTTCATCATCAAAACTAACCATAGCAATCTTAAGCATTTCCTAAAAAAATGTCTATCATGCCTAGAACATAATAAATGGATGACAAAGCTCTTGGGATATAATTTTGTCATAAGTACAAGAAGGGTAAAGAGGATGTGGTGGTCAATGCTTTGTCCTGCAAACATGAGAACATTGTTGCTATTAGTGCCATCTCTATTCCTCTTCCACAATGGTTTTCCCAGCTTTGGAAGATCTTAGTTTTAGACCCAAATATTGCTAGCATCATTTATGAAGTGGATTTTGGCTCTTTACCATATTTTTTTTAAATGTTGATGGGATTCTCCATAAGAGGGATTGCATTTATCTTCCCCCATTCGGGTTGTAAATACTAGTGTCCTTCAAGAATTACATGCATCTCCTTTAGCAGGACATTCTTGATTCTTAAAAACATATTAGCAATGAAACAATCCTTTTCTTTGAAATATTAAAAAATGGAATGTTAAATCTTTTGGTCTGTAGCAACCCTTGCCTATTCCTAATCGCCAATTAGAGCACATTTCCATGGATTTCAATGAGGGAATTCCTAAATCTAAGGGTAAAACAATGATCTTTGTGGTAATGGATTGCCTTTAGAAGTATACTCATTTGTGTAACTTACATCTCTTCACAACTAGCAAGGTTGCCAAGGTGTTCCTAAAAAATAGAGAGTCTTTTGGGGGTTAAAAATAGATTCGTAGCTCACTGTAATCAATTCATATCATCCAATTTCGTCTCATCATGGTTGTGGGTGATCCTTGAAAATCTAGGAAGGGGGGAAAGGGGTGAGCTCTTTATTATAAATGGAAGTGGAAAAATACTAGGAGAAAAGGAGGAATTCTTTCAAGATTCCTTAAATTTTTAAAGAGGTGGGTGAAAGGAAGGAATTATTTTAAGCTTCTAGTGAAAGATTGGGAGATGAAGGAATCAAATTGCATGGCATACACAAGTTTTTTGTCAGCGATTTTGACCCTATCTTCACTAGTAATTTTTGAAGGAATTGTTCCATTTTAATGGTACTCAGTTGAATATGACCTCTTCTTATCACCCTCATTTGGATGGCTAGATGGAGATTGTAAATGAATGTTTGGGTACTTACCTTTGCTATTTTGCCCAAGACAAGCAATAACATTGGATTCATTGGCTCTCTTTAGGTAAATGATGGTCTAATGCTTCTTACCATTCTTCCCTCAATATGTTCCTATTTTAGGTAATGTATGGTCAAAAACCTCCATTAGTGGTAGACTATGTTTCAAGATCCTCCAAGGGGGCTCATGTAGATGATTTATTACAACAATGTCAGCTTGTGCTATAGCTCCCTAAATATAATTTGACCTAGGCCCAAAACTACATGAAGCAACAACAATATTTGCATCCTTCTAAGTGGTAATTTTTCATGTGGGATATGGTCTTTTTGTGCCTCCAGCCCTATAAGCAATTGTCATTAAAGATAGTCTAGTCAAAAGTTGTCCTTGATTTTATGGCCCCTACAAAGTGGTTCGTTGCATTGGTGAAGTGGCATATCAATTGGAGCTTCCACTATATTTGTATCCACCCTATATTTCATGTTTCTTGTATTAAATAGTTTATTGGCTAAAGGTGCAATCCTAGATAGAGCTTCCATTACTCAATGAAGAAGGCCAGATCATTTTCTAGTAGGAAGCAATGTTGTAGTCTATAGTTTGTGTTCTACGATCTCACCAAATTTGGGAGTTCCTCATTAAGTGGAAGGATCTTCCAAAAGAAGATCCAATATGGAATCTTGAGAGCATTACCAATCATTTTCATCCTTGAGGATAAATATTTCTAGGTAGGAGCCATGTAATGGCTCCAATATAGCCACATAATGGCTCCAATATAGCCACGTAGGCTATCTTCATTATTATTAGCAAGGGTCCTAGGATAAGGTAGCTATCCCTTAAGCATGAGGGTTATAATTATTGTTGATTTAGTCTATAAATAGGAAGAGTTATGTTGTAGTTGGAATAATATTTCATGTTTGAATTGTAGTTGTCTTTGTTGCATATATGAGACTTCGTCATTTCCAAGTGGTGATGAGACTTTGACCTCTCTAAGTGGCTTGGATTTGTATTGATTTTGATCTGGAATCTGTTGCTCACATTATTGATTTTTTGCATTGAATTTGGTTTACTATTCCAGTGGATGTTTACTTTTGTGCACTATCAAATTATTTATGCTATTGTTGTAATTTTAGAAGTTATTTCCTTATAGAAACATGAGAGAAAACTATTTACTATAATCTTCTAAGTAATGTAGATAGCACCAATCTTGGTTATTCATGTGTAAGAAGCCTTCACTAGTGATGGTTATATATTGTGCCTCACTTTGATTGCTCCACTCTAGTATGCATAGATGTTACTCCTTTCGTTCTATGTATCTTTATATCTATTATTTATCTAGCTTTGTAAAGGTCTATAATAGTTGTTATTCTAATTCTAAATATTTTCATAGTACATGCTCCTCTAAATCCAATTATGATAGTATTTGTAGCTTTTTTTATGCTTCATATCTCATCTATGTGATGTTTACCTCTTTGGGTGAATAAGTTACTATCCCTAAATACCTTATGTTCTATGATTTAGTTGTCTATTTAAAATTTCATAGTATGGAAATAGTTAGGTAGTTGAGAGGGTATAGTAGTTATTGTTTTCTAAACTCTATTTATATGGGTTACTTTCATACCTTGGTGTCTAGTCTAGAGTATGATGACATAAAGAAGTTGTTCCCATCATGTGTGTTGTACTCTCAACCAAGTCATATTTAGAGATTTATTATAGATGATTGGAATGTGAAGAATATATATTATGTACTATGTACTTGTGTGTATTTGTAAGATTTGTATTTTAGATCTTTCTATTATATTGTCTTCTTGATATATTGTCAAACTATCTTGTAGTGTGTGGTGTCCTATAGTTGTTTTCATGACTAGAATACTCTCATAGGTACATTATAATATCATTTTCTCTATGAAATTGGTGATATGGATGTATGAGTCATTGGTATCTTGCTTTAGGTGGTAAACAATGATGATAATGGGAATATTGAAGCATGGTCAATGAGAATAGTCGATGTGTTCCAATTCATTCATCCTTAGTAGGAATAAAGCATAGAAATGTATCCTTCTATTAAGCCCCTTAGGACAAGGGGAGTCAATTTTTATCTTATCCAAGTTCATCGTTAAAGTGAAGATAGGTCGCCCACTAAATGGATGAAAAGATGGGAATCTAATACTACAAGTTTATAATTTCTTTATTGATGTCAACAAAGACATAAGTGAATGCATAAAACTAGACTTGACTAGCAAGGTTTTTATACTTAGAGAAGGGTCACAACAATTGAGATTAAAAATTGTCAAAACTCTTAAGAGTGACATACAAAGTGCATCTAGCAATGCATGATATGGAAATGCAACGCAAGATGGAGAAACTATAGGGTGGTATACCCAACAATTCATAGGATGAAAGTACAAAAAGCGAGCAACATTTATGTGTTTCAATTTGAAAGACGTGGAAAGGCTCTTGTAAATTAGGACAATATCAAAGAAAATTTCAATTAATCAAGTGTCAAATGAATTAGCTAGAACAATGTCTAGTGTTGTGGACATGTAGCAGTATCTCAAGTTTTATTATGTTGGAACAAAAGCCATGATCAAATGTTCTAGAACTTGCATGATGATTTGGAAGACAAATTAGATGAAGTCGTTCCTTGTGGCACTATGCAACATTATAGAGGATTTTTAGATATAATTACCAAAATATGTGTAGTAGAGCTATGAAGACTTGCAAAAATCCTTTGAGAAGGACTTTAAATTCTAAACAACAATCAAATTGTCACACAAATTGAAGCAAAGCAAGATAGAGCTTATTTGGTCCTACAACTAGAGGTTGAAAAGGTTGATCCACAAAATAAAATAAAGTTGTCAAATGGATATAAGCAAAGGTGCTTCTTGGAGGGGATTTTCCTTAGGTGTAGTATGTAGATGATGAAATTTATCTCTAATGTCATATTAAGAGGATTTTGAGCATGCCATGAAGTTAGCATATCAACCCAAGACTTCATTAAGTTATTAAGGACAAGAACTTAGTGGCTCTAACAACAAGAGTGACTTCAAGAAGAAGAATGAGAACAAAAGAAATTTTGAGAACAAGAGTGATGAAGGAATACAGATATACATGCTTTAATGACATGATCTACATGTTTCATGAGTTCAATAAAAAAATACGCATGGTGCAATGATTGCAAAGCAAGATTCAATAGCATACTTATGATGTAGGGACAAATTTGACAAAGGAATTTTTTTTTTAATTTGAAAAATAACGAACAAGTGTTTGTACCACAAGCAAGAATTCTTTTCATAATTCAAAGGGAGGTTTTTTAGTAGCAATTAATAGAGCAACAAAAAATAGTTAAATTGAGTATGATATGAATAGTAGACCAATTGTCCAATGCCATAGATATCAATATGGGGGCACTTGGAACAAGAATGTTGGAATACCATGAGTTAAAATAAACAAATGATAGAGGGATTTAAAATCATGAATATAATCAATTATTAAGAGTAGTTTGGTGCATAATGTAAACTAATTAAAGTAGAGGAGATGAAACAAGCCATGGGGGACAAGCAACTAGTGCAAAAATCAATTGTGCATATGTTGATAGAAACACACCCAAAGGTAATTATTCTCACACATGGATATGGTAAGGTATGAGACCTTGGAAACCCATGAATTTATATTGTCAAATTTTTATGTTTAAAGTGAGGACCAAAAAAATGAGAAGATCAAAACAAATAACTAGTCTCTCTTGACTACAAATGAAGGCAAACAAAAAAATTGTTTAATTGAGGATACAAAATACCTAGTCGAGGATGAATATCACATGGATGATGGAGGATACCATCCAAGTTGATAAGCATGGTGTTTGAATGATTGATAATGTTGTCTAACATAGAAAGCACATAGCCTAAAAAATGATCAAGAGGACAAACACAATATATGAAGTGTCCCAAAGAACATATGTAATTTGAGAGGCGACCTAAAAAAGGAACAAAATCCAAGAATCATCCAATTCATCTTGAGATGCATGGATTTCCATACATCTCATCTCCAAGCTAATGATGTATCTCCAAGATAACAAAGGATCACTAGATTTAATTTAAGAAGTGGACAGGTTAAAAAGAAAGGGAGCAATTATTTAGACAATACTAAATAGTGTGGAGGGACCCACAATGCTCTTAATAATGATGAACATTGTGCAAGGTAACTATTGTCAAGATAATTGCTGTCACGGCCATTGGAGGAAAGTTGTCGCGATATCGCGACATGTTGTGCCGTCACGGCTACTGGAGGAAAGTTGTCGCGATATCGCGACATGTTGTGCCGTCGCGGCTACTGGAGGAAATTTGTTGTGATATCGTGACATGTTGCACCGTCGCGGCCATGGGAGGAAAGTTGTCATGATATCGCGATGTGTTGCGCCGTCGCGGCCACTGGAGGAAAGTTGTCACGATTTCACGACATGTTGCTCTGTCGCAGTTGAGGAAGGATTATTGTCGCGATATCGCGACATGTTGCTCTGTTGCAGTTGAGGAAGGATAGTTGTCGTGATTTCGTGACTTGTTTCCTCGTTGCGGCCAAGGATGGATAGTTGTCGCGAAATCGCGACATGTCGTTCCGTCATGGTCAAGGATGGTTAGTTGCCGCGATATCGCGACATGTCGCGATTTCACGACTTGTTGAATTTTTGCGATCAAAGGTGATTTGTGTCGCGTTTTCGCGCCTTGTAATCTTGTGTTTTTTTTGTTCTCGGATGGGAAGGGTCTTCTCCCTTATGTAACTGATCTTTGTTTTAATACAAGTTTTTTCAATTTTTTCAAAAAAAAACTATTGTCAAGATAATTCTTATTGCCTTTGAAGAAGAAATAGGGTCCACTATTCATCATTTTACCTCTTGGAAGTATTATTTGGATCAACAAAAAGGTTGTAAACACAATTTGTTTTCATTGCAAATATAATGAATGTCTTGTTGTGAAAGTTACCTAAAAAGGTAAAGTAGTTTTAAATTTTACAACACCATACATCATATGAGATGACCCTCATGGAGGATGTTGTTTATCCAATATATGATTATCCAACCATACTTTGATTATCAAAGCATAGTGTACAACCTTACCCCCCTAGGATTCGAACCTTGGACAAAAAGGGATAGCAACAAACATCATGGAATTATTCCTTACTACCATATAGGATTATTTCCTTATCGAACATCAAATATGAGCACTTGCCAAAAATCAATCCTTTGGATAATGTCATTGGTCATTTGTCAAAACCAATGAACTAGAGAACACCAACAGGTAACTAAAAATATTGTCAAACACTTAATAAACGTTGTCTAATACTCTAAACATCATTGATAAGGCTATAAAAACCATCAAGTAGTATGTGAATATCATCCAGCATAGAACATTCATTATAAAGAAGAGAAGAAAGCTCATAAATGCAAATTTTGTTTTGCCTTTGATATTCCATGAAAAATTCCAAGAACTAGTAAAGTTGAAAATCATATAACTTTGAGTGAATATTGACAAGAGAGTCCATAAGATTTTATAAGAATGTTAAAAGAATCTAACAAGAGCACAATATCATTGGATAAGTACATCGTCCAAAGGAGTCCATACTTGCACTTTGTCATGGAAGTGGGCATTGGAATTTTTTTGAATATTATTCAAGTGATGGAAATAAACAATGATGTCCAAGGCAATAAGGGTTCTATTAATGTAAAAAAATACTTGAGTAGGTTGAGAAAATGTAGATATTATTCAATAAATGATGTTGAGGACAACCACCAAAATACCAAACAAAACAAAAATCAAATTGACTAGAGAAAAATGATAAATAATTTGGGAGGCAATGGGTTTTTAAGGCACCACCATGTGCTCAAAGAGGATGTTGCCCCTCAACACCACCTTGTACTACTACATAGGACACATAACAATATTTCCCTTAACTTCACAATGATACTTGTATCCACTTTATCTCCATAAACAACATGGGTGCTAGCCCTTACACTTGTAGTGACATAAACCATATAAAGACAAGAACCGATGTGTTGGATATGAGAGTCAAATTGGTTGAACTACTATGTGAAGTATTGGAAATACTAGATTAAGTTATTAATTACCAAATGGTGGAGGAGATTGCTTGACTAATTATAAAATATTCTGGATTTGAAGAAGCCATACAAAACATCAAAAAGTGAAAGTTGTATGACAAGTCACAAATAAGATCTAGATAAGTCTTTGTCCCCCTCACTGATTAAGTTGGTAAAATAACTAGGATAACAATCATTCTAAAGGATGGGGAAAATATAGACAACAAATTTAATTTGTTTAAGTTGTATAGTTTTTGTGTAATATGTTGTGTTGTCTTGTTGAGAATAAATAATGTAAGAAAATATCATATTATATATGATTAGTGCATTTAGTGTTTTGTATATTTAAGTATATTGGTAGTTAAGCAAGCATGGTAGCTACCATTCCCCATCCTCCATATAATATAGGCTACTTCTATGTTGTATTGTTTGGTATAGGGTATGATAACATTGAAAATACCTTCCCATTCCACGTATGTTGTATGCTTGACAAAGCTATATTTGAAAATGTAATGCAAATAATAATAATGTAAAGAATACATGCTTTCTTTGCAACATAATCACATGTGTTTGTGAGTTTTTCCTTTATATCGTCATCTTTACATAGTATGGAATTGCATTATATATTTGTTTGCATGACAAGAATACTTCTCTATACTACATTATCCTATAGTGATATGTATGCTGATATGATATTAATTTTTTCTCTTATCTTAATTATTTTATATTATGTTCCTTTAATTTACTTTCTTTTATATGCTTCTCAAACTTCTTTACATTTTATATTCTTCTTTCTACTTTTCTTTTTCTTTGGAGTCTTATTGTAATTCTTCTCCTAGTTCTTTTGTTTCTCTGCAACCCCAACTTCTTACTTCTCATTTGATGTTTGCTTTTTATGCTAAGAAATACCTTGTGGTTTTCTCTTTTTCTTATGTCAAAGCTTCATGAACTTGTTTTGCATTAATCTCTCTCTCTCTCTCTCTCTATATATATATATATATATATATCAAAAATTATAATTTATAATTATTAATAAAAAATTATCATTGATCTTCTTTTAAACATAGGAAAACTAAAATATTTTTAAAAAATAACATGTATCAAATATAAAAACATATAAATTATTTACTTACTAAAAAATATGAAAAATAACTTTTAAAAATAATATAATCTTTCAAAAAATTCAAAAAATATTCAGAATTGGTTTAATTTTTTTGTATTGTTTACTAAAACATGATTATTCCAAATAGGTTTACTTTCTTTGTTTAATAATACTCAACTTTCTATAAACTAGTGGTTATAGATTTTGGTTTACATTTACCACTACTTTTGATTTCCTCTACAAAATATCATGATATTTTATCTTTTTAAAATAAATATTTTTGTTCATTCTTTTTAATTTGCTATTAAAATTTAAAATTAAATTTTATAACATAACATTAATACATATATTAAATCTACTATCTTGCAAAGGATTAGGGAAATTAAAAAAAAAAAAACGTCTCATATTTTAGGTGTCATATATTTGCAAAGGTTTGTCTGATTTAGCTGATTCTTAGACCACTTTATATGGAATTTGAAGAGGTTTAAAATAAGTGGTCATATGAAGGAATCCGAGCAATATTGAGGGATATATGACCCTATGAAGTCAGACGTATGGAATAAGGGTAGTGATGATTTTTCAAATCGTAAAAAATAAAATTGCAAATGTTTGTCAACTAGGGTTTGGATGAGGAGACGAGCAATAGAGGGCTAGGGCTTTAGTGAGGTAAGACATTTTGTTTGGGCATAGAATTTTTTAGCTAAATTTCATTTTCCCTTATTTATCTTAGAAACTTTGCTTGCAAATTATAATAATTTTTTAATCAAATATTATATTCGCTACAAGATATTTTGGTAAATTTCAATATATTTTGAGTTTTAATTTTCTTCCCGTGGGCCAATTTATAGCTAAATTCTTATAATCATCTCTAGGAGTAGAGGTTAGTAATAAAACCATAGAGGATCGATCCTTGTTGTTCACATATAGGGTGGTTTTTGGTAATTTTAATAGGTATTTTCCAAGGGCTTCAACCTTGAGAAAATGAATTGATAGGAGTTGGAAGTCTCCATGAGTAATTCTATCCTTTATTCCCAAAGGTTTTTCCTAGCCATTTTTTGTTCTAGAAAATAAAGAGATAGAATCCTAAAAGGGGGTCATTGGTTTATGGGAAGAGCATAACTCTTCCTTACTCACTGGTATGAAGGCTTTTCACCTAAAAATGTAAATCTATCCCTAGTTATATTTTGGGTTAGGATAGATAGGTTGTCCATTGAGTTTTTGGAAATGGATACCTTCAAGGCAATAGGCAACACTCTGGAAGAATTCCTTGAGATTTCAAAAACTACAAAAGATGGATTCTTGGCTATTTATGCTCGAATATTGGTCATGATTGATATTAGTAAACCTTTACCAAAATCAATCATTCTTAAGTATGGGGATAAGATGTGGATCCAAAACATATATTATGAAAACATATATTTTAAATATAGAATATATCATGAGGTAGACCATATTGAGAGATCGTGTCATAAAAAGAGTCAGCAAAATCATATTTAGAAAACTGCAAGAGAAACTTACAAATGGATATAGTTGAGGATGGTTTTCAACTTCCAAAAAATAGAAATTGACAAATGAAAGTAAATAAAAAATGGAGACCTATAAGGAAGGTTTTTGGAAGAAATATCAACTCTTTTGAGGCTTTAGCTTATGAAGAAAAATTAGATCAAAGCTTAGAGGACACAATACAACAGTTTCAACATATTAACAAGGATCATCTATTTAGTATGATCTTGATTTAGGGACAAAAATTCTCGATGAACCTAAGAAATATATCAAATTAAATTTTGAAGACTCTCTTGAAGTACCATGCACCATTCAGGAGAAACAAATTGGTAAAGAAAATGCAGTATCAGATGTTAATACATCTACCATTAATAAGGAAATACTAGAAAATGAGTGGGACAAATCAAAATCTTTCATAGTAGAGCTATGAGAGGAAAAATATGAGAAAATATAAAGTTGTGAAATAATATCGAGGAATAGAATAATAAGACCTACTCCTGATACAAGCAAGGCAAAAAGAGGAAAACCCTCAAATTAGCAAGCAAGATCCAAGGAAGCAAGAGCAAACATAGATAAAGGAACACAAACTAAGTTGGTTGAACTTCTCTTTACCAAAAAATAAAATGATATTGGTAATTCGTAGGTGGGGCCAATAGCCCCTAATGAGACATGATTACCATCTCATGGAATATAAGGGGTGATAATACCCCCTTAAAGCAAATGTGTATTAGAGACCTTTGTTTAAGTAATAGAATTGATATCCTTTGTATCCGGGAAACTAAAATGACAAAAGAAGAAGTTTCTAAAACTATGAAAGTAGTATGGATGAGATGTGAATGGGATGCTATAGATTTTGAAGGAGAAACAAGGGGAATTCTAACTTGTTGGAATCCTATTAGAACCTCCTATGTAACCATTCATAAAACTAGGCATTGGATAGCCTCTTTAGTCATATGATTCTTTGTAGATATTTATTTCATCCTTATCAATGTCTATGGACCTACAATTCAGTTAGGTATATTAGAAGTTTGAAGTGGGATTGAAGCCTTTTTTTTGTGGAAAACATCCCAAAAGGGATGCCACTTTCGGGTAAGACCCAAGGAGGCAGGGGTATCCATTCTGCAAAAATCGCCTAGGGTACGATCCTGGCATACCACATTTGACATACTCAAGGAGCTAACAAACACACAATAAGATATAAAATAAATAAATAAATAAAAATAAGAATAATAAATAAATAAATAAAATAAAAAAACATGATCCTTGAGTGTGTCAAAAAGATAAAGCACAACCAAGCACACATTAAAAAAAAACATGAACCATATAGAAGAAACACAAGAACATCATACCAAAACACAAACATGACAAAAAAAAACATGAAAAACACAAACAAACAAAACCTACAAAATAAAAAAAATAATAATAAAAAAACAACCTACAACAGACAGTAAACAAAAACAAAAAACATAGAAAACACTTACACAAAAAAAACACGAAATAACACAAACATACATAAACACAAGAACAAGAACAACAAAAACACAAGAACAAAAAAAAAAACACAAAATAACAAAACAAAACAAAAAAACGTACACACCTAAAAAAAAAATTGAACATAAAAGAGAAGCAAAAATAAAGCAAGAAGAAACTATGTGCCTTCAGAATTGGAGTCATCCAAAGAAATGATAGAAAGAAGAGCTCCATTTATTTGTGAAGCTCACCATCGAGGAGGGTGGCCATAACAAATAAGATCACCTTTTTCCAAAGCCCAATTAGCTAAAGCATTAGCACTCTTATTTTGATTTCTGACCACATGATTGTAATCAAATTTCAAAAATCCCCTTTGGATTTATTGAATCTTCTCAATAATTCTTTTTATTCTCCAATCAACCTTATGATTCTTAGAAGGATTCTTCAAAAGATTAATCATGAGTTGAGAGTCAGACTCGACTAACACCGTTTCCCATTCAACCTTAGTAGCCTCCTGAAGGCATCTGAGGATACCATACCCCTCAGCAAGGTTATTGGAAAGAATACCCAAATTATTAGCAAAAATAAAAACCAGGGATCCATCTGAAAGTCTACCAATTCCTTCTGCACTAGCTTTTCCAGTGTTCCCTCTAAAGGCTCCATTAGTATTGACTTTACCAAAATCCTTAGGAGGAGGTTGCCAATTTCTTGTCCTATCCATATTACAAATACTTACATTCCCTTTAATATGGTTTCCCTTAGCAGATTTAATCTTCAATATTTGCATCACTTGATCCCATTTTTGGTGGAAGTTTTGGGGGTGATTAAGGAGTTGATGGACTGATTCAACTAAGTTGGCTATGATCTTTTGCCAAATATAGTGAATATCCTTCCTATCTTGATTAAAAATTTGACTGTTCCTTTCATTCCATATATTCCAAAGAAGAATGGTAGAACCCATCCAAACTAACTGCCTAATAAAATGATCAACACCCTTTTGTTTAGGTCAATCCCTCCAAATTTGTTCAAAAGTTGAAAAATTGGACCACTGTAAGCCAAGTAAAGTGGCCATTCTCCTCCATAGCTTAGAGGCTAAAGTACACTCAATAAAAATATGGTTGAGAGTTTCTACATTCTCTCCACACATTTCACATCTAAAAGGACCATGAAAACCACACTTCATAAGTTGTTCACCAGTAAGCACCCTACGATGCAATAAAATCCAAATAAAGAACCTCGCCTTAGGCCAGATATTTTGAACCCACAACTGAGAAGAGATTTCAGAATATTGGTTGCGATTATTTTGGCATAAGGTCAAATAACCTTGAGCAACTGAATACTCACCCTTAATAGTGATGTTCCATCCAAAACAATCTTTTTCATGGGACCAAGAGAGATACCTCATATGAAGGATGCCTTGGATATCTTGTCTTTGCCTTTCTGGGATTTGAATAGGCCAGTCCTCAATAGGGATCCAATATCTACCAGCCTTTGAATTACCAGTATGGTACCAATAGTAATAATCCACCTTTATCTAGTTAGCTCGATGAAGATCCTCCATCCAAGGCCTCCAATCGAGAAATTGAGTTATCAAAGGCTTGTGACCATACCAAGAATCTGTCCAAAAATTTACCTGTTGACCATTATGAATGATCCAAAATAAAATTTTCTTTATCAAATCCTCACCAGTATTAAGAACTACTAAAATGGGAGAACCTTTGGTAGGAATATGATAGCGAAAAAGGTCTTCAGGACTTTTGTTCTCAGCATATTTAGCACAAAGATTATTGGCCCAAAGCGCATTGGGGTTATGCAACATTCTCCAATATAATTTAGTAGCTACAACTTTGTTGTTATTAATAGAAGACTGGAATCCTAACCCCCCTTGATTCTTAGGAAGAAGTGTCCCATTTCACCAAGGCCCATTTTCTTTTTTCCTTAGTACCATTCTAGAGGAATCGATGATTTATTTGATATAGATCTCGAAGAACGGCCTTTGGGATATTCAACACGGAAGAAACATAAATAGGAATATCTTGAAGGACTTATTTTACCAAGGTGATTCTACCCCCTCGAAGAAAGCCATCTATTGGTCTATTTTCCAATTTTCTTCTTGACTTTTTCCAAAAACCAATTCCAATCTTTTTTTCTGCCTTTGAATATTGATGGGAATACCTAAATAAGTGATCGGAAGGAAGGACTTCTTATATCTTAATTTATCCAAGACCATGGATTCTTGTCTAGCAGAGCAGTGAAAGAAAATAACTTTAGATTTTTCTTCATTGATCAACTGCCCAGTAGCCTTAGAAAAACAGCTAATGATTTGCTTAAAGTTAGAAGATTCCTTAACTGTAGCTTTACCTAAAAGAGTAGAGTCATCAACAAATTGAAGATGAGAGATACGTCTAGCTCCATGAGCAATGGTAACTCCCTCAAGGATTTTATTATCCCTTGTGGGATTGAAGTCTTTATGAGAAGTTAAGACCAAAAAATCTTATTCATGATCATAAGATATTTTAATGCCATAACTAGGCTAGATGAAAATTTTGGGAGAATTAGGAAACTAACCCAAAGTATGAGAGATTTATTAGATTTTATTCAAAAGAATTATCTATGGAAGGTTGAGTTTGAAGAAGACACATATACTTGGACCAACAATAGGAGAGGCCAGAACATACTAGTAAAAAAAAATTAGATAGATGCATACTTTATGATCATTGGCTAGATGAAGGAACTTGTGCTAAAATTAATACTTTAACAAGGATTGGTTTAGATCACTAGCCAATAAGAGTTAAAATGGTGGTAAGTGAATTAAAAAATATTGCATTTTAAATATGAGCATATGTGGGAGGACCATTCTCAAATTTTTGATATGATAGCTCAAACGTGGAATTATTGAGGAAATGGTGGGTTGTATACACTTCCAAAACAAATTAAATTAATGACATCTAGATTAAAAGAATGGAACAAGAATACTTTTGGAAATATTTTTGAGAAGAAAGAACTAAAAGATAAACTTTAAATATTCTAAAAAGGTGATCATAATAATCCAAGCTTGAAGGAAAGGAAGTTACTTAGTGAATATCATAATATTTTGAGGGAGGAATAGAAATTTTGAATATTAAAATCAAGACAAACTTGGGTAAAAGAAAGAGATAAAAACACAAAGTTTTTTCATACGATGGCAATAGTACAGAGATCAACATCCGGAATTAGTAGAATTAAATCAGTAGAAGGGGTTTGGATGAAGACCAAAGTAAAATCAGAAAGGAGGCAAGGTTTTTTTGTTAGAATATTCTAGGATCAGAAGAGTTTGAACTTCTTAGTGATAAACTTCTACAAGAAGTTCCTTCAGTTATAACAAATGAAGATAATAGAAAACTTATGGAGCCCATTACTCTAGAAGAAGTTCATCTAGCTCTTTTATCTTTTAATAAGGATAAATTCCTAGGTCCAGATGAGATCTGTTTATTGGTGGTAGTGGAATGGTCTTAGGGTAACACAAGACATACCTTATTAAATAAATGCAACATATCTTACCCTAATTACAAAAAATAAAGATGCATAATTGTTTAATTCATTTTGATCCATAATTCTATGTAATATGGCATATAAGATTATTTCCAAAGTGATGGTGAATTAGTTACGACCATTTTTAGAAAAAATCATTTTAGAAGAGCTAGAGAATTTGTGAAAAGGAGACAGATTCTGGATGGAATTATAGTAGCTTATGAAGTTATGCATCCAGTAGCTTTAAGAAAAGAGAAAGCAATGATCTTAAAACTTGATATGAAGAAGGCCTATGATAGGGTTAAATGGGATTTTCTTTTTGCAGTATTAGAAAAGTTTAGATTTGGAAGGAAATAGGTTAGATGGATTAAATTTTGTGTCTCTATAGTTTCATATTCAGTTCTGGCCAATGGGTTAGTAACATAATCATTTAAAGACAAGAGAGGGCTTAGAAAGGGAGATCCCTTATTACCATATTTCATTATTATGGCAAAGGTTTTGGGTAGGAACTTGAAGAAGGCTTACAAATATGGGCTTATAATTGTACTTAAGGCTAGTAATAACATTAACAACATCACCCATAAATAGTTTATAGATGATATAGCCCTTTTTGGGAGGGCAAGGATAAACGAGGTCAAATATTTGAATAACTTATTAAAGGAATATGAAAGAGCATTAGGGAAAAAAGTTAATAGGAAAAAATCTAAAATTTACTTCCTAAACACCCCAACTAAAATCAAAGTAGGGATATGCAGGTTACTTCACATGGAGGAGGTAAATTTTCCAGCAAATTATCTAAGGATGCCCTTATTTGAGGGGATAATGATGATAGAATTATGGAATCCAGTTATAAGTCAAGTTCAAAATAAACTACCAGTATGGAAAGGTGGATGGTTATCATTAGCAAGAAGAATGCAGCTAATTAAATCAGTATTAAAAGCCATTCCAACATTATGTCCTTGTATACTAGGCCAAAATCGATAGAAAAAAGTTTAATCTTTATTATGTAGTCATTTTTGTGATCAGGATTACATGATAAAAGGAAATTCCTTTGGTGAAATGGAGCAAGGTGTGTGATGATAAAACTAGGGAAGGTCTATTTTAAGAGTTCTTACATATGCATACTTAGATTTAAGGGGAAAATTAATTTAGAGATTATACAAAGAGATTCAAAGATAATGGGCAATAATTATTATAAGTATGTTGATCTCAATGACCCAAGCTTAATAATTACTGCATTCTCTCTACCAAATGGTTCTGCACTATAGAACAGTTTTAAAAAAATAATTGATCTAGTGATTAAAGGTTTAAGATGGGTGGTGGGAACTGGAGAAAAATTTCTAATTGGATGGATACTTGGTGTGATAAAAAACCACTCAATCTAGATCCAATTTTGAAATCGTAGATGAGATTCCTTCAAGACAAATATGGTTATAGGGTTTCAAACATTTTGTACAAGGATTAGGAAGGAAGATACAAATGGAAATAAGATATATTAATAACTATACAAGGCATTGATTCTAGGAGGCAGTTAAGTAGAAAGATAACAATAGTGATTATTCCGAGGGGAACCAAGGATAAGTTTATTTGGGAGTTGAATAGATTAGGAGAATACACAACAAGAAATGGATATAATATAAAGCTTCATCAAAATATGAATGTCACAATAATATGGAGAGATATATGGGATAGCCTTAGCATTCCTAAAATCAAAAAGTTTTTTTGGATAGTAGTTCATAGAAGAATTTTATCCTGGGATAACCTTCTGAAAAGGGGTTTTCATGACCCCTCAAAATGTGTTCTTTGTAAAAGGGAGAGTTTACCATCTCTTGGGATACTGCTCAATAGTCTAGAAACTATGGCAATGTATTCTTAATATGTTTAGTAAATTCATGTTGATGGATGGCAGAATTGAGGAATGGTTAAAGTAATGGCAGAGCACTTTCAAAAGTGACGCTTTACAAACAATTTGGGATATATAAAAAGATACAATACTTTGGATTGTTTGGCTAGAAAGGAATAGAAGAATATTTAAAGGAAAAGAAAGCAGTTTAGAGGTAATGGAAAATAATATTTAGCCATAAATGAGTCTAAACCAACCTTATCAACTTGCCCAATCCCTAATCCGGAAGTAGAGAGCCTTGATATATGGATTCAAGTCATCAAATGGAATTATGATGTTGGGGATAGGAGAAACAAAATTAAGGCAAAGAATATTAAGTGGAAACCACTAGATGTGTAGTTGGTCAAGTTGAATTTTGATGGAGCATCTAAAGGAAATCGAGGACAATAGGAGGAGGAGTATAATTAGAAATAATAGAGGATATATTTTGTCTAATTATGTTTTTAATAATGGATTTAAGATTTTCCTAGGAGGAGGAGTAATAATTAGAAATAACATAGGAGATATTTTATCTCATTACGCTTTCAATAATGGATTTAAGACCAATAATGAAGTTGAAGCTTTGGCAACTTTGGAAGGGTTAAAAATATGCAAAGAAATGAAATGGAACAAAGTATGGATGGAAGGTGATTCACTCATAGTAATAAATATAATTTTGAGAAAAGCAAAGGCTCCATGGAACATATAAGAGATAATTGTGTAAATTCAAGACCTTGCTATAGAGTTTGAAAAAATCATGTTTACACATACATTAAGGGAAGAAAACAAATGTGCATATAGGCTATCCAATAAAGGGGTTTCAATTAAGGATTGAGAAGTTAAATTATTTTTCCTTGGTTAGAGGAAGTAGTAAGTTTAACTGAAGTTGAAAAGAAAATATTGATTGCCTTAATCAAATAATGATTAAGATTTACTTTAATATTTTTCATTGGTAATACTTTTTTTATTTTATAACATTAATGTGCTTTCATATATACTATTTATTACAATTTTTGTGGTTGCACTTGTGCTTCAAGAAGGAAACTAACAATCCAGATTTGGTAAAGCGGGCTATGATAGTGAGATGTTTTGGAAATATTACTCTACGAAGATGCAATGCATAGATAATAGAGATGAATTTTTGGTATTGTGAAGGCTACTTTAGGAAAATATCAAAAAGTATGTTGAATTCTAGAATATTTGTATTCACACAGAAAATTGAAAAAGTTCTAGAAAAATAGTCCATGTAAAAGTTGTATTCACATTAATAATAATCCATGTAAAAAGGAAGTGTAACACTTGTAGCTTTACATTCAAAAGTACAAAAATTTCTTTCAATGAGCCTATGGAATAAAAATAGTAACATATATGTCCGCCTAGGACAACGTAGTGGTTAGGGCTTTGGCCTCTCTTTTGGGAGGTCCAAGGTTCAAGCCACAACATACCCATAAGAGGATGGATTGGATGGTAGCAGTTGAGTGTTTTTCAATTGGCTGCCCCAGTTCGATGTCCTAAAATACTGAGGGTCTCATTGACTTCGTCTTACCCAATGGGCTAGGTTTTATAGAGGTAGCATCCAATGGTGATATTGATTTTCCTATGTATAAAAAATAGTAACATAGATGTCCAAAAAGGGATAGGTCGGTGGGTAGAGGTCAAGTGCTTGCCTTTGGGCTACCCTAGTTCTATTGCTTGGAGGGTCGGGTAACTGTTGACTTCATATTTATCCAACCAGCTAGGGATTATAAAGGTTTCCTACGAAAAAAATAGTAACATTGATTATGCAATTTTTGCAAGGACAACACATTGGTTAGGGCTTTGGCCTCTTTGGGGAGGTCCAAGGTTAAAATCATGGTGTACCTAGAAGGGGATAGGTTGGATAGTAGCTTTCGATTTTTTGTTGGTTGGCTACCCAGTTCAATGCCTTGGAGGGTCACAAATCCGTTAACTACGTCTTACCCAACAGGTTAAGGTTATAGTGACAATATTTAAGCTCAATTAGGTATCAAAAAAAAGGTGTTATTGATTCCCCTATGCATAAAAAAAATATAGATTATGCAATAATAACCTCACTTTGAATGTGTACACAATAAAATATGTAATACTTGCATATTAGATAAGAAATGATAGAAAATATGTTAAATATTCTAAGTAGAGTTTGAGGTAAATCTAAGCATACAAGTACTCCCATGCAATAATTGTGTATAAATTATATATATAAAAGCAAGCAAAACATGGTTATCTCAAATGTTTTTACTAAAAGCACCGTTAGAGAATAAGTTTTGTTATTGAAATATTTAAAATTTAAAATAAAATTATGAAAAATGTTTAATTGTTTACTTCACATAATTATGGTCATTTTCATAAGTGGTGAATTTATATGTATGTCGAGTGAATTTTGTCCATGTTACAACATCGTAATGATATATTTTTAGGTTTTTATCTTGAAGACCCAGGTTCAAACTACTACATAGGGGACCAAAACCCTTTCAAAAAAAGAAAAATCGCATGCTTTACCCTAATTTGTTTTACCCTATTTTTTTAATGAGGGATACCATAGCGGTATGTTTTTGGGTTTTCATCCAGGGACCCAAATTCACACCTTGGTAGGGGGACCAGGATACTTTGTAAAAACCCACATTTTTAATTCAATTTTTTATCAAAAAGGATAGGCCAATTAGTAGCAGGGTCTAGTGCTTGTCAATGGGTTGCCCCAGACTGCCTCAATTCGATTCTTTGAAAGGTTAAGGTCCCATTGACTTCATCTTTACCCAACAAGATTACTTGGAGGGTCGGGTCCCATTGACTTCGTCTTTACCTAAGAAATATTATCAAGAAAAATAAAAATATGATATACACCTAGATTTAAATGATATTATTTTGCATATTGCATTATCTATTATAAGATAGTAGACACATGCCACAAATAGTCTATTTAAATATTGTATTAGTGAAACTAACAAATATTTATTAGATACTAGATGAAGGGTTTTTCTCTCATCTAGGTTAGGTGTAATATTATATATAAGCCATGTCCACCTATGATAGCTCAACGTACTGATTAGGACTTTGGATTCTAAGGGTTAAGGTTCAAACCATGACATACCCAGAAGGGAATAGGTTGAATGGTAGAGATAAGTGTTTGTTATTTGGTGTCTCAATTGGATGCCTCCAAATATTGGGTCCTATTAAATTTGTCTTACCCAACAGGCTAGGATTTATAGAGGTAACATCTATTCCTAAAATTTAGGACTTTGGATTCTAAGGTTCAAGGTTCAAACCACGATATACCTAGAAGGGAATAGGTTGAATGGTAGAGATAAAGTGTTTGTTAGTTGGTGTATCAATTGGATGCCCTATTGGCATTCCTACCACATTGATTTCCTTGTAAAATTTTGTAGTAATCTCTTCTCCCCTGAAACTCGGCTTTCTTTTTCAGAATGTATTCTTGGTTTCCATGTTTTGTTGTCAAGGAAGTGTGCAGTTTTTCCTATTTGCTCATCATGCAGGGTCTTTGTATTTTCAAGGGCGATAAGGTAGTTTCGTGCCATGCTAGAGCGCAACTCAGTTTCAAAAAAGCAAGGCAACGAAGACCCATTTTGGGCCTTGCATAGGCAAATATAATTTTCACAAAAAAGTAGAGTAAAACCCAATTTCAGACTACAAGGTAAAAAATGCAAGTGTAGCCAAGTATTTTCACCTCAAAAGGATAGCAAAATCCCATATCAGGGCTTGATGGGTGAAATCCCATTTGAACTTTCAAAGGCTGGCACCACTCAATTTTGGTCAAAGCATCAAGTGGGGCCCATTCCTTTTCGCTCTAGAAATCTAGCGAAAGCCCATTTCGGGGCTTTTTTGGGAGAAACATAGTCTTTGGAAGAGAAAATGCTAAGTGGGGCCTATCCTTTTCACCCTTAGGAGAACATGCAATTCCATTTCGGGCCAAGGAGCGAAAGAAATTTTTTACTATTCTCAAAGTCAGTATAAATTTGCTTTAAATCATGTGGGGCCCAAGGTGTTTTTATCTTAACTTGCAGTGCAAGCCCATTTCAGGTTAGAAATTGGCAACATAAGTGGAGCTCAGAGTGTTTCGCTCCACAATGCCAACACAATCCCTTTTTAGGGATTGATCAGGCGAAAGCGCCTTCGACTTTTCCAAGGTGCAGCAGTAGTTTCAAAGGGAAAGAAATGTAAGTGGGGCCTGAAGTGTTTTGCTCCATTTTTCTAATGCAATTCCATTTCAGGCCTATTAAGGGAAAAAAGGCCTTTGAATTTTCCACGCCAGTGCCTCTCCCAAGGATAGAAAAGTAGTTTCACTTTAGTTTTTGAATGCAAGCCCATTTTGGGCCAAAAAATAGTAGAACTCAATGGGGCCCAAGTGCTTTCACTCCCACTTAGGAGTGCAAGTCCTTTTCGAAGCTTGCAAAGGTGAAACCAAGTGGGACTTGCATCAACAAAACTCCTATTTTCAATCAAACTTCCCTACCTCAGCCAGAAACCCCCAAAAATACTTCTCAACAACAAAAGAAAATGTACGCTCACCATTTTAATTCCAGTCAGTAAGAGAAGCTTTCGGATTTGATTTTCTTGGATATCAGAATTCGATCTTCCATTGAGGCAGTTCTAGCAAGTGAGGAGGTGATGCTATGGGCAAATCAATTCATCACAGTGAAGACATGCAACCACTTCTCCATGAGTCATCAAATTTAGGCCATGCCTCATTACTTCCTAATCACTACCAGAATCTAATATTTGCAGCCACCACAATATTTTGTGGGTGTTCATTTATGTTTCAAAGGCGAAATCCTCTATAAAAACTAGCAATTTTATTGTAAAATGATGGACATTTTGCTAGAGACTTACGGTACATGAATTCTGCTATGAATACAAAGAAATGTTGGCACTAATTTTGGACTTATTTTTATGTGTATGTCTTATATCTGCTATTTCTATCAAATTCTCTGCTTTGTCTGTGGGCTATAATTCTATGTTTGGATTTAGCTTCTGATAGAGGATGAACATTGGAATAAATCTGGAGATTGCACATATAAGATATCTAGTTTTAATTTTTGTTTCTTTCTTTGTGTAAAGTACTATTAGTTCAGAGTATAGTTAAGTTATCATGCTATTTTTTCATCACCTCTGTTCATCTGGATTGAGGTCATATTTTCTATTTCTTTCAGTCATAAGGAAACCAAACCTCTCTAGAGAATGGCACAGGAGGCATTCCTTACTTTTGTCCTTTCAATGTTGGTCAGGTCTAGGGCACATGGATGAAACATTCCATACCTAAGGTGAATTCTTGACAAATATTTTTTGGCACGCCCGGTGGGACACAAACATTTCATATCAAGCAATATTAAGAGTTGATGTTCATATTTTTTGTTGTCAAGTAAGAACATTTTGCAACTCAGATGAACTCATAAGCCTTCAAATATTGAAGCTAGTTAAAAGCCCTCCTTTTCATGATCATAATATTGAAGGCTAAAATCCAGAAGATACAGTTGAGTTCTTTGACCTCGACATTGACACTTTGGGAGAACATCCTAGAGTAGTCCCCTCGACTATCCCGTTAGCCGGGACATCCTCGCAAGTAGCGGTTGTAGTTTCACAAACTCCAAGTCCTGCTAGCACTACAACTAGCTTGCCCCTGCAACCAAACATTCTAGTCTAGATGGCACAATTTCCACCTAGGCAATTTCCAGCTTAGAATAATTTGAGGCTGCTCAATCTACAGGCTCAGAGTCAGGTCCCAATTGTAGCATTGAAGGCTCTGCCCACGTATGATGGTACTGAAAAGATAGCCTATGAGCATGTCCAATATGTCACTATACTAGAAACCATCCACTACATCATGAAAGAAGATATCATGGTGAGACTGTTAGTGCTCTCACTTAGAGGTAAGTTCCTCTACTGGTACCGATTGTTGCCACCCAGCACTATCACTACATGGGACCAATTGAAGGAACAATTGATGAGGAGTTTCAATGAACATGCAGAACCTTTCTCCTTATTGCACCAGTTCACCACCATTCAAAGGCACCCTTGGGAGGATGTAGTAGATTTTAATGTCAGGTTCGCCCAAACCTGGCAGAGAGTCACTGTCGATCTTCAGCCTACTTCGGAGCAAGCGATGTTTTATTACTTAAGGTCTTTTCATTTCGACATTAGCATCAGCATCTGGCATGCTAATATTAGTACATCCTCTACCTTGTATGAATAAGCACAGAAGGCTGAGGTTAACTTAGTAGTTATCAAAAACTTACCTCCAAAAATGACTATATTGATTTATTCAGACTTTTCTCATAATTTGTATCCTAGTGCATCCTCTCAGTCACTATTTACATCTCTAATGTACCCGACTTAGTCGTGGAATCCCAATCCTTATCAGAATTAGACGACACCTGATCCATAGTTTTAAGTGACTATTATTCCTCAGCTTCTAGCTCCTATCCCATATCCAACATTGCTTGCACCACTGGCACCATTGCCATTACCCGTGTCTCAAGTAGCTGCAAATCTAGACCAAGCCAAAGAAATACAATATCTAAAATCATCAATGAAGATGATGGCTAATGATATCACTATCTTAAGAAGGAGGCAATATTATTAGAGTTTCCAGCCAAGGAGATTCACTCCTTCTCCTATGATTACTAGAGAACAAGTTGTTCCCACTAGCAAGACTTTCAAAAGAAATGTGGTAGTATTAGAAAATGAAAAAGTTGGTCCATCTGGTCAAGATTATTGGTGCTCCACCTGCAATGACCCGCACGACAAAGAGACTTGCATGACCCATCTAAACTACATTCAGACCCTTGCGAACAACGTTCCTAGTGGGTAAGTGAACATGATAAAGGATGTAGATCGCAACTTCATGATCCCCCCTACTAGAAATTCTTCATTCTTATGAGGATGGGTAACGAGCCCATAGAATTTGATCTGATTCGAATGGAACCATTGAAGGTGCCTACTAGTTCCAAGTTTTCAAGCGAGAAGGTGTTGTCACAAGAAAAAGAGCATGTTCAGGTGCCAAAACTGGGGATTATATCTTATTGAAGGATTTATTGCCCTCGAGAGCAAAAGGGAGAATTCCTTAGCCATAGGCTTCACCCTCTCAAAAAAAATAGAGATGAGGGACCAGGAAAGAGAAAGGCTCGGGTATCCCTCACTGACCAAGCACCAAAGTATAGAAGCGACATAGCAGTATCAGACCAGATACGAGACTATGAAGGAGGGAGGTGAGTCTGGTATAGGAGCATATAGCATTGTTGAAGAACTAAATAAGTTTGCTAAATGCAAGGGAAAGCCAAATCAGACTGTCTTGACCTAGATGTTGACTACCTCAGCCACCGAAAAGAATAGGTCATCACCATTCTATCTATCCCTCAAGATGTAGGGGTGGGTTATGCATAACTATATGATTTATTCTGACACTACTACTATTATGATGCCTAGGGTTGTTTGCAAAATTATGGGTATGGATTACACAAGAAGTAGTCATGGAGTGATTCAACTAGATGAAACTTTAGTCAAGACAGTGGGGGTGATAAAGGATATCCTGATAATATTACACAAGATGCCACAAATTACCATGATATAGAAGGTTTTGGTGGTAAATTTAGAGCCCTATTTTAGTATGTTCCTATCAAGGGAATTCACTTCCAAACTTGGAGGATATTTGTCTCTATACTATTCGCATATGGAAATCCCCTTCAAAGGGATGAGGATTAAATTTTTAATGAAAATCCCTCTACCTTTCACATTGAAAGGATTCAGGATGCAAATAAACAATTGTACTCAGTCAATATGATTGAGGAAGTGAAGAAAGAAGGAGAAATGGAGCTGATGGAAGAAGCTCTGGATGAGCTCCGCATAGAAGATGAATTTTCTATGCACAAATTTACGTCATCGGTAAACCGGAGAGCTATGCAGTTGTTCTTACTCATAAAAATGACGATGGGGATGAACGACCGATAGCATTCCTGAGCCAAGTCATCCATCCCTACAAGGAGAAGTACAACTTCATCAAGAGACAAGTGCATGCAATGATGTGGTCATTTAATTTTTTTTGTCATTTTGTATTCTAAAGCAAGACAATAGTGTACGTGGTGCACCCTGACGTCAGAAACTTCATCATTCAAGGTGAGCTTGGCAATAAAAGGGTAGGATGGATCTCCAATATCTAAGAGTTCAATATAGAGGTCTGGCCCACTAAATGGTCCATGGTCGAGCCAAGAAATTGCTAGGAGCGCCACATCCAAAGTAATAGCATACTAGTGGTATAATCTAGCATATGACAATGATCTTACAAATCGATCTATAGATGGCAGAGTCTAGATAGAAGACCTGGTGTAATTCTTCAACACTGGAAGGTGTCCTTCTCACCTCAATGATTTTTAGAGGAGAAGGTAGAGGCTTCAATCTTGTAGGTATGTTTTGCTATCAAGCAGTTTGTTTCATAAGAACATAGACGGAGTCCTCCTAAGATGTATTAGGGGGATAGAAAAGCAGAGGATACTTGAGGAGTTTCATTCAGGAATATCGGGAGGACATTTCACAGGAAGGCCTATGGCCTTAAAAATCATAAAACAGGTTATTACTAGCCTACTATTTTTGTCAACGCCTTCGAGGTTAGCAAGAAGTGTGATAAGTACCAAAGGTATGTCAGCTAAATCGAGAATTCTTCTTTGACTTTGCACCCAATCTAGTTTGAAGCTCCATTTTAGTAGTGGATCTTAGATTTAATTGGGGTGATAATTCCTAATTCTTTAGCAGGACATAAGTACATCCTGAGGACTACCAATTACTTTACCTGGTGGACAGAAGTAGTACTGATCAAACAAGCTAACCAGGATGTAGTCATCTCCTTTCTAGAAGGACTGATAATCCTTTTTGGGATATCGAATGCAATAGTAACCGATAATGGCATCCATTTCACCAGTGCCAAGATATGCACATTTACAAGTAAGTCTGGCATTTACTTAGACTTCATCTAATTATTACCCACAGGGTAATGGTTTGGAGAAATCCACAAAAAAAAAACTTACTCAAGATCCTAAAGAGGACCTTGGAAGGGAACAAGCAAGACTGACATATGTTCCTAAAATTAGCCTTATATATTGACCGCATTTACATTAATAAATCAATCAAGACATCCTCATATTCTATGGTATACGAAAAGGAAGCAGTTCTCCCCACACACATCGAGTTGTCTGCATTGCAGTCTCTCTGATCATTGGATGGTGAGGATGAAGATTTTGATCCCATAAGTGTCACGATAGCCCAATTACTATAGTTGGAAGAAGAAAAAGAAAAGTCCTACAAAGCTTTCATGAAGCACATCAAAACCACAAAAAAATGGTTCGACAAGAAGACCTCTAATCAGACCTTTCAGATTGGTGACCTAGTGTTGAAATGGAATGAGAAAAAACTCAAACCGGGAAATCGCAAAAAAATTGATGCATTTTGGGAGGGGTCAATCAGGTGAACTCTTTCATTCTCCAAGATTTAGATGGGTTTACTCTTCCAATATCAGTTAATGACCTTCATCTGAAGGCATACTACCAGTAAGAGGTAGTTGAAGAGATTTCTCAGTTGTGTACATATTTTTATTCCTTTATTTGCTTGTATATATCTTTTCTCTTGGAGTATAAGTCTCTTTGCCCCCTTTCACACTATCAGTAGTGCAGTTTTTGCCAGACTCCATGCTAGAGTGAGGATCTCGCTGGTAGAGAAGCGGTGTATAGGAGCTTAAATAAGGGTTCTTTTTAGTTTAGTTTATGTGTTTTTTAGTGTTCCGGGGAAAATAGAAAAGCAATTTCAGGCGCTCAGGCTAGTTAAGCATTTTCGCTCTTCTTTTGAGAAAGGAGTCCATTTTGCAGTTTTTAATATGTTACTAGCAAGGCAGTTCAACAGGTAAAGGGACGCTTCAACATTTTGATGTCTCAAGCTTGGCAAAAGGAGGTTTCACTCTTGTATAAGGGTGAAACTACATTTTAGTGCCTTAAAGGGCGAAAGTAGCAACCAAAGTGAGGTCAACCCAAAATTCAAGATCAAAAGCATTGTTTCATCGATCCTAATATTTTAAGCGTCACCTTGTAAAAAATTGCAACAAATGAGAAATACCCTGTCATCTGGTGAGAGGAATTTTTGCTCTTGTATAAGGGTGAAACTACGTTTTAGTGCCTTAAGGAGTGAAAGCCATAAGCAAATATTGACCAAATCAAAAATTTGAAGTCAAAAGTGTTTTTGCCCCTACGAGAGAGCGCAATGCCTTTTTGAAGTTGACATGGGTGAAAATGCCTTTATTTTTATTCTGGAAATCAATGCCATACATGCTTTAAGAAAGAGCGCTACGTGGGGCCTAGGTCTTTTCACCTCAAAAAGATAGCAAAAAATCATTTCGAGCCTTATCTAGGTGAAATGCACTTTCAAAGGAGAGAAGTTGGGTGGGACCCAAGTGACTTTGCCCCAACTCAGGAGCGCAACTCGAATTTAGAGGTTGTTTGGACAAAAATTCCTAAAAATCAATGCAATTCCACTTCCAGCAAGAATGAAGGTGGGCCCAGTATTTTTTGCCCTGACTTCCCAGTGCAATGCCTTTTCAAGGGGTTGACAAAGCGAAAGCACCTTTGACTTTTTTGCAAATGTGAAATTCAGTTTGAGAGAGGAGAGACTAAGTGGGCCCTAGTTCCTTTTCGTCCTAGTGTTAGCACAACCCAATTTTGGGACTTAGTTGAGCGAAAGGCCCTTTCACTCCCCTCTACGTAAGAAACTCCAAAATTGTGGCCCTTCAATTTGTCTTCAGTACAAGTGCCATGTGGTGAGGGTCAAAGGAAATGATTTTCAATCCAAAAAGTGTATGATCAGCAAAGTCTTAAATCATGATGCTTCTCCCTGTTTCGGTCTCTAAGTGAGTGAAAGGGCTTTTTGCTTGATTTTTCAAGTGAAAGCCATTTTTGGCTCTTAAAAAATAATGAAACCATTGCTCGAGCGCAAGGGTCTTGCTTTCTTCAATGTTGTGGGTATGCAATCTAAGACAAAACCCGACAAGTGCCCACCCCGAGGAGGACCGTTGGGGTATGAAATGCATATTTGAAATCTAAATAATATGGTGCATCATGTCTTTCAAGAAATATTTTGGCCCATGTAGGAGATCTCCCACCTTGCCCATATTCCCTCCAGGTATTTACTCTGCCCCAAAGCAATTAATACGGTGGGTCAATTGGAATGCTATAAGAAGGCCATTGCTACACCTCAAATGAACTTAACAAAATTTTTGAAGGTCTTGCCTTAACGCAGTTTGCTTTGCCAAATCAGATTGAGAGTCATTAATAACACGTAGTACGTTGGGCAGCAGTAAGGCGTTGTCTCTTTCAAAACGAGCATCAAAGCAAATACATAGTCAAATGGGTAAGAAGAGCTCAGAGCCCAAAAAGGAGAAGATCTCAAAGAAGGAAAAGTGCACGAAGAGAGAAAAGAAGGAAAAGAAGCAAGAGCCATTGCCCCCGCCCAAAGACAAGTTGGGCAGAATCCAGGATTGTGTGCTCACCAAAACGAGTGTGGAGAAGTTGCACCACACTATCGATATTATGTTGACCAAGGTGTCTATCGAAAGCAGGCATACAACCACTTATCACTCCCACCTCTATTGGTACCTGTGCACACATGTGCATCATTGCCTAGAGTTGATATACAAAATTGCTAAATTCTACAACCCATGGATCATGACGGTCTAAAATGCTAAAGGGGACAAGTTGTTTGCCATCTTTTCCCAAGACGTGTAGGAGGCTTTCACCTGTGGGGAAAAGTCCCATGCTTACTACATAATCAGAAATATTAATAGTACCAAGCAGAGTGAAAGGTACGCATCGACGACATAGATGTGACAATTCATGGAGATGCAGCTGCTGGAGAAGTCGGTGCTTGGGGTATTGCCAGAGCTCCCCAAGTTCTTGAAATTTTTTTAAAATCTTGATATATACTCCATGCTAGCATGGGTTATGGGGCTCTCCATAGATTCAATAGTGTATAAGTGGCAAGTTTACCTTGTAGAGTGCAATTCCCATGGTGAGTTCTACTCCCCTGCCGCCATGACACCAAAAACCAAGCCTATATTTTTTGACTAGCCAGAATGGGTGGTGCAGTAGATGCATATCCAGTTGACTGACATATAGAGTGAAAAGAGCATGTCATTTTGATTTTGCTCTTTCCTTGCGTGGTACTTCTTCTACCACATGCATAGTTGCTTTGTCTTCATTGCTAAGAACTAGATGAATAAAGAAGGCAAAGCGCTTCCGGTGTATCAATGGACTCAAAGTCTGTCAAGGTGCGAGTCTTACTACAATTTTAACATGATGTTCCTCGGTCCAGATCTTGAGCTCATCTATGGCATTTACAAACGAGTTCCAAGGTGTATGAGAGACGAGGTACTACAAGGGACGCTAGGTGACGTATTTCAGCTAACATAAAGCCTTGTCGTTCGAATTTACGGGTTTACCAAAAAAACCTTCCTATTGTCGTACTACACCATGAAGTACTTATTCACCCTCGAAGTCGCCCAACAGAGCGACTTCGCTGATGACACATATGGGTATGGAAGAAGAAATCCACACACATGCACTTTTCCTTTCCACTTTGGCAATACTAAGGTGTCAGTCAATGGACAGAATGATTTTCTCATAGTAACATCATGCAATTTTGACCTAGTAGAGCTCCCCTAGCGCTGGAAGTATGACCCACTAGACGTGTTCAAGAAAAATATAGGGGAAAAAATCTTCCATAGCTACCTATGCCCAGACATTGAAGCACAATGCAATAATCCCTTCGAGCACAATTTGGAGTGGCACATGGAGATAATGATGTCATCTCCACCATGGCACAATTTCTACATGATTAAGATCGAGTACAATCTGACACAAAACCCAATGCATGCACTCGATGAAGAGTTGTTCAAGGTGGTGAAGGACAAAGCGTTCGACTGGTTGAACAAAAAAATTGCCAACTATGGATCATGAGGGTCCAAAATAAAAATGAGTTATCTAACTTGTTTCTTGTGCTGGACGAGAACTTATCCACGATATATGATGTGAATTGTGATACCTACCAACTTATTTTATTCACTGATATCGTGCCTCAAAGTAATCAAAGCTCTAGTAGGATGGAAGACGCGAAGGAAGGACAAAGGTAATCGATTGAGTAGTATCCACTTATCGTAGAAGAAAACGAGCATCTACTCGTTGATGAACAAATTATTCCAATAAAGAGGAGCACTAGAGCATCACTTTCGCTTCTCTAGGCTACCAAGAAGCCTTGGACTAGTGCAGTCAGACACTTTGGTATGAACCCTTCTGTAGCATCGATAGCTATGGAAGGAAGCGCTCTTGAAGTTCCTATTTTGACATAGTAAGTGTAGGAAGTGTAGCAAGCACGACAAGAGGTAGAGTTCATTGATCTAGAAACAGAAGCATCGAATAGAGAAGATTAAATAATAATACCAATCATGTAGTAGTTCACCGCTTCAGCTCTTGCAGCATCCGAGCCCTCAGGTGCATTTTCTCTCTCTTCCTCCCTCTCTTCTATTCCTCTGGCGACTATCCCTTCCAATGTTGAAATCCTTCTTACCGCTCAGCTTGCATTCAATGTTCTTGTGTCAGTCATGCCTTTCCCTGCACCCCAAACATTGCTTTCCTCATATTTACCTCATGTCTCTTAGATATTTAGTTCTTTCATGTCCGTATCCAACTCATTTGTGTTACCCACAATATTCGTCCCTCCCCCTCCTCAGGTTTCTCTCTATCCAGTCACTGTGCCCATCAATGTTGCTAATCCAAGTTTATTTTTGCCCTTCGTCACCTCTTTAGTTGCAGTAGTGGCACCACTCGATATTCCACTTTTAAATCCTAATGTCACGATCACTTCCATTCAAACCCCAACGTCTCCCAAAGTCACTATAGTCCCTACCCCCTTTGTCCCTGATCTTTCTGCCAAGGGAAATCCCCAACAAGATCTATTCCCCTTCACACCACTTGTTGGAGTACATGAACCGCTAGAGATAGAGCTAGAGGATCTGCAAGAGACCCCCATGATGGAGAGCATACGTCGAGCATGTTAGAGCTCCTTAAGCTAGATCAAGGGTTTGAAAAGGAAAAGTGCACAAGCCCTAGCCAAGGGGGAGAAAAGGGTTGCGTTTGATCTAGAGAGGATGGAAATCCACACGATGGAGAAAGTGCCCAAATTTTAGAAGGCCCTGGAGGAGATGACTCCATCGGATTACTCCTATCATCACAATGTTTGAGGATATGAGAACAATCGACATAGAGGAGATGATGGAAGATATCCAGGTCAAAATGGGCTCTATCTACTTTCACGGGGAGCACTACAAAACTTGCTTCTTTGACACTGAGGCCAAAAACGTGGATTTGGAGGAGACCTTGGCACACACAGGGGCACAACTTGAGGAGACCCAGTTCAAATCTTACCTGTTACAACAGCGTGTGGCCAACTTGGAGCAAGAGGTGAGTAACTTAAAAAAAGAAACTAAAAATCACCTCAAGAACCATGTAGAGGTGGAGAGCAGAGTGCAGGTCTTGAATACCCAGATCCAAGAGCTACAAGCTAAGTTGGTAGAAAGGGTGGTGCAGGTGAAGGTCTTCACAAGACCTTATTAAAGAGGTTCACTGCCATTTCTTGGTAAACTTATGATCAAGGGTATGCAAAGCAATAGCAGTCCTCACATTCATTTGGGAGGCGAAGCAAACAGTCGCTCACGACATACCTATTGTGGAGGATGTCGAAAAGGACATTGATCAGTGGCTGGAACTGGTAATGAAGGTGTAAACCTTAGAAAAAATGGACCTCCAACTTGCTCCAATGAGCCCACTTGCTCGATCATGGGTAACTACGAAGATGACACTGCAAGCTTACTTCACAAATTTGAAAAGAACCAGAGAAGCAATAAAGTTGCTAGAAGCATTTGAGAAGGAAAGGCGCATCTCTCTGATGTATTTTGAAGCTCTCGCATAGCTTGGTTTCCCTAGATTCATTGATGAGGAAGAGGCTATTATGACGAAGGAAGAACTAAGCCCAGTTTGGGACACCTTCGAGAGTGACACTTAGAAAATCGATAGTTAGGAAGAGCCTATTTTAGAAGCCCAAGTGATACAGTTGATGGCCAAGTTCACACGGATTGAATCCTGTTTGGTGGACCTTAGCTAGAGGGCTAACTTCGCTAATGTATATCAGCTTGAGATTTTTAGATACCTGGTCAAGGAGCTCCAAGACCGTGCTCCGCTCCAAGAAGATGCTTGGACCCTGGTCGAAGCAACCTATGAAGCAATCTATGAACGTCTCCCCAAATCAAAGCCTCACCAACAACATGAAGATCAAGCACAAAGAGAAGGAGACCAAAAACAAGAAGGAGACCAATAGGAAGAAGGCGACCATGAGCACAAAGAAGAAGAAGAAGGAGAAAGGGAGAAGCTAGAGGAAGATTCTACAGCCAGCAGTGAGCACTCAAAAAAAGACAATGATGATGACTATGAGTCTAACAACTTCACATTGAGGTGAGCTCAATCCCCCTACGAGCCACCAGTGATGTTGGCATTCCTACCATATTGATTTCCTTGTAAAATTTTGCAATAATATCTTCTCCCTTGAAATTTGGCTTTCTTTTTCAGAATGTATTCTTTGTTTCCATGTTTTGATGTCAAGGTTTGTTGGCTGCACCCAAGGAAGTGTGTAGTTTTTCATGTTCGCTCATCATGTAGGGCCTTTGTCTTTTCGAGGGCGATAAGGTAGTTTCACGCCATGCTAGAGTGCAACTTAGTTTTCGAACAACAAGGCAATGAAGGTCCATTTTGAGCCTTGCATAGGCGAAGATAATTTTCATGGAAAAGTGGAGTATAACCCAATTTCAGGCTAAAAGGTAAAAAATGCCAAGTGTTTTCGCCTCAAAAGGACAACGAAATCCCATTTTGAGGCTTGTATGGGTGAAAGCCCCTTTGACTTTTCAAAGGTTGGCGCCACTCAATTTTGGTCAGAGCGTCAGGTAGGGCCCATTCCTTTTCACCCTAGAAAGCTAGGGAAATCCCGTTTTGGGGCTTGTCTAGGAGAAACAAAGTCTTTGGAAGAGAAAATGCTAAGTGAGGCCCATCCTTTTCACCCTTAGGAGAATGCACAATTCCATTTTGGGCCAAGAAGGAGTGAAAGTGCTTTTTGACTATTCTCAAAGTCAACATAAATCTACTTTAAATCATGTGGGGCCCAAGGTGTTTTCGCCTTAACTTGCAATGCAAGCCCATTTTGGGCCAAAAACTGGGCGAAACGTAAGGCCTAGAGTGTTTCGTTCCACAATGCCAACGTAATCCATTTTTGGAGTCTGACCAGGCGAAAGCACCTTTGAATTTTCTAAGGCACAATAGCAGTTTCAAAAGGAAAGAAACGTAAATGAGGCCGAAAGTGTTTCGCTCCAGTTTTCCAGTGCAATTCCATTTCCGGTCTGTTAAGGGAGAACAAGCCTTTGAATTTTCCACACCAGTGCCTCTTCCAAGGGCAACAAAGTGGTTTTGCTTCAGTTTTTTAGCACAAGCCCATTTTGAGCCAAAAAATAACGAAACTCGATGGGGTCCAAGTGCTTTCGCTCCCACTTGGGAGTGCCAACCCTTTTCGAAGCTTGCATGAGCGAAATCAAGTGGGGCCTGCATCAACAAAACTCCTGTTTTCAGTCAAACTTCCCTGCCTCAACCAGAATCTCCCAAAAACGCTTCTCAACGATAAAAGAAAACATGCGCTCACCAGTTTAATTGCAGTTGATTAGAAAAGCTTCCAGATGTGAGATTTAAGTTCAAACCACTAGACAAAGGATTCAAGCTCCTTCAAAGACTCGGGCTTTAGCCTAAAATTTTTAACTTACCCTAAAAAAATTAATTCGAAAGAGATAGACCAGTTGGTAGTGCCTGAGTGCTTGACGATGGACTACCCCAATTTGATTCCCTAGACTATCGGGTCTTGGATTTACCCTTAAAAAATGAATCCAAGAGGGATAGGTTGGTTGGTAGGGCCTGAGTGATTAATAGTGAGCTGCCCTATTTGATTCCCTAGATTAATTCATGTGATTTATAACGATTCCCCTACGCAATAATATGAAGGAAGATTTAAGTAATTAAAATTTTTGTTTCTTTTTTTAATATATATATATATATATATATATATATATATATATAATGAACACAAACCCACCCCCTCACACACTCACCCACGCCATGGTTTGAACTTTGAACATCCCGAAGAAGAGCCAAAGCTCAAACCATTGCGTTGTCCCCCTAGGACTATTTTATTTTATTTTTAGTTTGTGAAGGGGTGGTTGTGTGTTACACAGAGGTTTCTCACACTAACCAAATAAAAAACACTAACTAAATAAAAAAAAATGGTCGTAAAGGTTTCTCACATTAACTAAATAAATAAATATATACGAGAAGAAAACTAAAATATATTTATAAGATTATAATATAATAAATTTAATAATATCATAATAAATTCTTTTAATAATAATATTCGTAGGGATTCTCACACTAACCAAATTAAAAACACTCGTATAGGTTTCTCACATTAACCAAATAAATAAATAAATAAATAAATAAATAAATAAATATATATATATATATATATATATATATATATATATATATATATATATATATTATCATTTGCATATATAAAACCGATGATTATGAGAAACAAACTAAAATATATTTATAAGATTATAATATAATAAATTTAATAATATCATAATAAATTCTTTTAATAATATTTTTTTCAACTTGATTTTATGAAGGGTTTCCATCTCCTCATATTTAGTGGGGTTTAAACCTTGAATCTCTTAAAAAACTCTTTACTTCAATAAGCTTACAACTTATTTTAATATTTAAATAAAAAAATATTTTTACCTATAATTTATTGGTTAAAAGATTGATGACTAGAAGAAGGAAGAGAGATGCATGTATTAGTTTTTTTTTTTTTAACTTTTATGTAATCCTAATTTCATTATGGTTTTCTGTTTGGAGATACTCATTTTTAAGAGATGATTCAAATTTAAATTTAAATAAATTTATATAATAATAATAATATCAAGTCATTTATAATGGGTTGGTCTTCTCTTTTTAAATGATGCAAATCTAGTGGCATATTTTATGATTGGAATTTCCTTTCACGTCAATACTTGTATGCCTAAAACCTAATTTCAATCCATTGCACAAGACAATAGAACCCTTAAAAAAACTGTTAATTTTCGTTTAAAAAATCCAAATTCAAACCACTACACAAAAGAACCAAAACTTAAAAAAAAACTACTTTACCTTGAAATTTTAACCCAAAAAGATAGACAGAGTGCTTGCTGGTCCAATTACTGGATGGTTGGAGGTCGGGCTGATTTGTCTTTACCCATTTCTTTACTTACTTTATTAGATAAACTACCAAATTAGGGTTTATAAAAATTCCAAAATGAACAAAAATAAATAAAAAATTTACCCTCATTTTCAGCATTCCTCTGAAGATTTCACTCCAAATTCGTTTTTGTTACCTAAAAAAAAATCAATCTTTGAATCCCAAAAACAATCCTGATCCATTTGCCTGTAAAACCAGAATTGTCTACTGGTGGTCTCAGTTCAAAGTTTGAACAGTTAAATTTTCTCATCTCAACCATTGCCTATTCATCGAACTGGAGGTAGAATTCCTAACAAGTTTTCTTCTTTGTGACTTGCCTTTCGACATAGTTTTTTATATGTAAAGACCTTTTCTATTTTGAAGAACCTGGGAAAAAAAAGCGCAGGATTTTTGCTGCATAAGTGCTTGGTTCTATAAGAAAAGTTTACATGTCTGCAATGCAAAAGCTTTGTTTTTCCTTGACGTTTAGGATTACCTTTTTGTTGTGAATAAATCACAAAGGCTGCAAATTTCCCTTTCTCCTGCGTCACTCAAAAATATTCATCATCTCTGGAACTGGAAGCTATCACCTTCAGCATATCGCAACGTTTGAAAAAGGCTCAGTATAGCCTCTCTACAAAAGCAGAGAAGTCGTAGATATCCAAGGCATACATTATTAATGGAAGTTAATGGAAGTATGATTGCGAAGACTTGAGAAAGTCTATCAAACCATTTTATTATTTGTGTGTCAATATTCAAGATTCCACATGCCTTTGCCCTGCTTAGTCTCACACTTGATAAAATTTTGTCTTAGTTACTTATGTCCTGAAGAAATCCTCAAGTTTGTCTCCTTCCAAGGAAAATATTTCAAGGGCCCTAATTAGCATTTATATTGACAATACATCTTTTTTATGATGCAGAATGACCAAAGACCAAGCATTAGCATCCTCCACAAAAAAAAAATGAAGTTCAATTACATTCCTATGGCAAAGTAACTATTACTTTTGAATTGGTTAAGGTTGATGCAAAATTATCCTTAGGGTCTGACTAGAGTGGTTGCCTTGCACTTTAGATATTGGGCAATTAAAAACTTTAAAATTATAAAAGCCTTTGTATTCAAACCATCTTTTCCTTGTTTTAAATTGATGTTTGAATACATTCAGAGTTTTAATTCGAGCACATAAGGGAACATATTGGCCAACCTCACCAATGTAGTAATAATCATGGTTTTCAATTTGCTAGTTGACTCTCTCTCATACCAAGAGAGAATTCATGGAGCAATGGAGACAAGACCGGTCTAGAAATTTGAAGCATATGGAAAAATGGATAAAGCCAGAGGTTTGAGACACTTGCCTTAAGGCTAGGGTTAATATGCATAGAAGCAACTTCATCAAAGATATTGGGAACAACATAATTTTGTTGAGCCAATTGGGAGGAGAAATAGTTTCCTTCAAAATAAGACAAGGATGTTCTCTTTTTTAGAACTAATCATTGTGAAGTACAAATGCTCTTATGTAATCAAAGAACAAATATGTGAGTAATTGTCCAAGGTTGAGAAAGGTAAGGAGTTTTTAATGGCTTCTTATTTGTTCTATATTTTCTTAGAACAAGTTGCCATGCCAAAATAGAGGCAAAAGGAAACTTGAACAATCAACTCTTGTTCGCAAATGTTTTTTTGGACATGTTATGCCAAAGGTGGTTAAAGAGCTATGCTTACATCAACAATGATTTCATAAAGTCAGTGATGGAAAGGCTAAAAAAGACAATAAAACAAGGATATTTGAATAGGGAATGAAAGCCATCCATCCCATGATAGATTGGTTTATCTGTGAGTAATTTCATACATACATCAAGGCAACCAATTGAGATTCATTGCCCTACATATTACATCATAAGATGATGAATGATTTTTGTTGTGATGAAATAGTTAAGGCAAGTAAACCCTCTAAATGATAAATGTGAGAAATTGCACTTGAAATTTGTCAAACTTACATTCACCATTAAAAACTACTCCTACAAACCTCACCCCTAGGCTAATTAGTTGACAATAGAGATTGGAAAGTATGAGCTAGAATATGCCTCGAAGAGAAAGAGTTATGACAAATGAGGGCATTGAAGGTTTTGTACCCATATTGCTCCAATTTGATTTTTGATCATCAAGCCATCCCTAAAGAGGACTACAAGACCAATTTTGATAACATGGCAAAATTCAAAATGAGGGATGTTAGTTTTGGAGGATATTTAGATTGTGTCCAATAGGATGAAGAAAAATTACTTGATGGAAAAAACTAGTTAGGGAATTGATTGCAATAGAACAACAATGATTAAGCTACATGTAGATCTTCAAGGAAGGAAATGGGTCCTCAAAAGAAATGGAGATTGAGGTGTCCTCTAAAGAAGTACAACAAGAATGGAAGGATGGAGAACAAGCAATGGTGAATCTCCTAGGAGATCAACCTATGGTTGAAGTGTCATCAAATTTTATTTCTCGTACCTTCCCATCCATTGAGTATGGGGATGGATTCAAAATATCTAGTGCTTCTTCTAAAAAAGAACCTATAAATATAGCAAAAAATTTGGCCCCAAATGCAACAATCAAAGTTCTCCTTTGCATAAAGAAAGATATATTCTAGATAAAAATAAGGTCAACCAACAAGCACTAGGGGGATCAAGACCTCCAAGTAGAGATGATAATATAAATGGAGATGGAAATGAGGATGACATTAAAAAATAAAAGAACATGCCTATCCAAATTCCTTATCAAAAAATAAAAGTAAAAAGAATAAAAAGGACAATGAAAAATATGGTGATACTAACTCTTCTCCTTCCCAACATGTAGATCAAGTAGCACAAGGTACAAATAAAACAAGAGATAAAAGGCAATAGATTGATGGAGCCCAAGGAGAACTTCCCACACAAGATTATTTGATAAGAGGAAGGAAATTATTTGTGTATCCTTATATTTAGATGATTTCTTTGCCAATGTCTTAGAAACAAATCAACATAAGACATAAATCAAGAAGACCATTGGTAAACCTACTTTAATTGCTCTAGGCCCAACAAATAAGAAGAGAAGGGGAAGGACCAAGACACATTTGCAAGTTGACCCTTTCATAAAGGGCTAGTTATTAAGACTATTCAAACCAAATATGGAGTGCTTGTGAGATGTTATGGTATTCTAAAATAAATATTAATGCTATAGAAAGAAGAAAATGAACAAAAAATAAAATTGCATAAAAATCATCCAAAAAATACTTTATCAATCTTTAAATATGTGCATTCTATTTCAATACAATATGTTATATATATTTTTATATATATGATAGGATGTATCTTGGTGCTTCACATTCTCTCCAAATTTGGATGGGAATTTTTTTCTTTTTTTAATTATCACTTGTAATTCCAATTTTGACATGTTCTGTTTTTTGTCTTATTCTTATCCTATTCTTTTTTGGTCTCATTTAGTATCACAATTTTCTACATTCTTCCCTAGAGACTGAATAGGAAATTTTTCATTTTATCTTTGAGTGAAATAAACTAATTTTTTTCCACTATAATTGTAAAAATATTTGCATGTTGAACTTTTGAATTACAGTGTTCTGGTTTAACTTCCCTTTCTTGAAAAAAGTCTCTACTAAAATAATGCTTTAAATTAATGTGCTTTTATTTTGTATGAAAAACAAGAATTTTAGTCATTTGAGTTGCACTCATGTTGTCAAAAAATGGTAGTTTGTATTTCTTGCTTTTCACCAAGGTCTTCTAGGATCCACATAAACCATGCTTCTTGTGTGCTTGTTGATGTAGTTGCTATATACTTTACCTTTGTTGTTAAGAGTGCAATTGTTGAATGTTTCTTCAAATAGAACTCCATGTTACTAATCCATTTTTCAATGAAAAACAATTTCCTAATGTAGGCTTACTATCATCAATTAATCCTCCCCAATTTGAATCACTATATCGAGCCAACTCAATATTATTAGTTAAAGCATAGTGGATTCCATAATTTATAGTTCTTTTCACATGCCTCAAAATTTTATTAGCTACTCATGATTTTCTTATGGTTGAATCATGAATCTTTAAAGCAAAGAGATTGCATATGCAATATTTTGACTTGTTATAGTCAAGCACATAAGGTTGTCAATCAAACTTTTATTCTTCATCTAATCCACTTCTAATTCCATCATCCTTGCACATTCTTTCATGTTGTTGAAGTGAAGTAACAAAATATATACAAATTTTCATGCAAAACTTCAACATATCATATGCATATTTAGATTGACAAATGAATATCTCATCATGTGTTTAATGTACCTCAATGCCAAGAAAATATGCATCAAATGTTGGCTTTTAAGCCTATCTCAAAATATTATAGGTCCCAATATAATTAAACCATAATATTATAGGTCGAAATATCAATAATCAAGAGTAGAATTATATATATGAGCAATCAAATATATATCCATGCTAATATAATAATGAAATAACATTCACTTATAATATCAAATATGAATGTAAATGACCAAAATAATTCATGTATATGCATGAAGAATACTTATAATAAAATTGCTTAAAATCTATATACAAGCTTTATTATCAATGCTTGCTATGTGGTGATCACTACAAACCGTTTTCCCTTACATTGTATGGAGATTTTTCTCCATAATATATGCATAGAAGATAACTCTCCACATACTTGACTATTGTTCTCTATACAACAGCTCCAATGACCTTTGGCTTATCATCTTGTTACTTGTATACTAGACTCTTCACTTTCTTATTACATGCATACTTGACTCTATGACACTTGCACACTTCTACATGTCTCTTATTATCCTACATGCACTCATAATACAAGACACTTATACACATCCTCACATTACATACTTGCACACTTAAATACATAATACTTATACACATTCTCTCAATACACACTTGCATTCTTACTTACATGACACTTGTGCATATCCTACACATTACACTCTTATATGACACTTGTGCATATCCTGTACATTGACACTTACATAAAATGGAAATATATATCACTCATATAAACTATGGACTCAAACCCTAATCTATTACATATTTACATTTGTACCATGAATGTACCATGGGGGTACATTAACATATATCAAATAATGTAATATTCTTCAACACCCCCTTGTATTACATTATTTGGTTATTCAAAACTTTATTCTTCAATCTTCATGTGACCTTCCATTGAGCATGAATCTTTGCTTCTTTGGAATCTTCTTCATTGTCTTGATTCTTGGGTTCATCCATTGCTCATGTTTTAATCTTTAAGGTAATCTTGGACTATGCTTAATCCAATTTCTTATTTCCTGTCTTTCTAAAAAATCAAGCAACTTATCATTAATTTGATCCTAAGGTAATAAATGTTCAATGATTTCTTGAGAGAATCCCATTGTATCTAAGATAAATATTTCATTCTTGATTGACCCTATACCTTCAGTCTTGTTTTGATTCTTGATAATGCATTTGTTATGTTCATTTGCATATTTGAATTCCATTATTATTCCTTCTAATTGAGCAACTGAGATAAGATTAGTTGATAGTCCAAGAACATATAAAACATTTTCTAGCACAAAATCTGAAAATGGCATGCTAGGTATTACTCTACCAGTTCCTTGAACTTGATACATCTTATCTGCAATTTTTAGTGAGATATTATCCTTGACTTCTAAGGATTCAAATCAATGTAAGTTTCCAATCATACGATGACTAGCACCTGAACCTATATACCAAATATATTTTTCTCTTTGCATTTTTGATATTATTTCATCTTTGATAAGAATTTTGAAAAACTCTTTTATGATTTTGCTCTTTGAACTCAAAAAATTATTTTTTATAGAACTTTTGATTTTAAAATCTTCCTTTCATGAAATATGGTTCTTTAAGATTTCTGCTATAATGTAAAACTCATATTTTCTTTGTCATTTATTCATTTTCAAAATTTTTAATTCTTTTGAAGTTGAAATCCTTATATCTCCAAAATTAATGAATTGCAATTTCAAAGAACTTTTTAATAAATAATAAATTTTAAAATTTCTAAACCTTTGATGTAGTAATCATTTTGTATCCCTAAATTAAATTTGCAAAATCTTAAACTTTCTTTAAATTTCAAATTTTCTCAAAATTAAAAAAACTTCAAAAAAATTCAAAAAAATTAAATCTTTAAAAACCTTCTACTAACTCATCAAACTTCAAACTTGAAACTTTTAAAAAATTAAATCCAAAAACTTAAACCCTATTTGAATTAGAAAACCTTACCACTCCATACTTTAATAAATATTAAAAACTCAAAAATTAAAAAATTTGAAATATTAATTTCAAACTATAGTAGAAAACCTTATAACTCCCACCTAATAATCAAATCATTAAAATATAAAAACCTTTTAACTCCAACTTAATAATCAAAGTACCTAAGATAATAATATTTTAACTTAGGTCTTTAATCTATCATTAAGTTAAGGTAATATCTCTTACCTTATTCTCCTCCTTGCTTGCTTAACGTCTCTAAAGGTTGTTACAAACTTATTATTCCTCCTAATTCCTTAAATAGATTTTATCACGTCTACATGGCATTCAAATATACATGATATTAGGTGTTAGAAATAACTATCGCATTGGCTATTTCATGAGCATAGGAATCAGGTGTTGTATTGCACGTTGCAATGACTATTTCTATAACACTTCTTAAGACCTTTCTTCTTTGCTTTCTAGACTCTAGTATATCCATTTTTACTGGATAGAATATGTGATTTCCTAACTTATTTGTTGAATTTTCATTTATCTCTTAAGACTCTTCTTTGTGTAGAATATCTTATTCATGGCAAGGTTATTTCTCTCTTCTCTCTACTAAAGATGATCACCAAGGTTGTGTATATAACGTCCCAAATTATCCTTATCTCGATGGTGATTGTTTTTTGTGTGTGTTGATCCACCTAGATGTCTAGAGTTTTGTTCAAGGTTTTAATGACCTTTGTTTGAGCTATTCATTCCCTCTTATCAAGGTGTCTCACATTTTCTATCATATCAAACACGTGATATACCCATCCCTACAACTTACATACAACTTTCTATGCAAGTGTACTAGGTAGGAGGCAAGATTAAGCTATCATTCTTTTTATTTTGATGAGCTAGCTTATTCCCTTCACTCCATCAAAAGGAACACACCAATATCTACACCGTACATCAATCCTTTTATGTAGGTGTACTAAGCATGGTGGGATAAGGCTATCAATCTCATATTTTTGACGAGATAGTCCTTTCCCAAAAAGTCTTTCTCAACATCTAAAATTCTAAGGTCACAATCCATCATGTTTTTTTACACACTATTGTTCATCATGCACGATATTTTATTTTGGATGAAATGAATATCAACCATTAATTTTCCTCTACATATTTTAATGTAGATACTTGATTAAGCATGAGTGTCCTTTAAGTGAATCCCCATCTCATGTACACATTATGTGTCCCCTAAAAAAATTACAAATAAGTTTTACTTTTAAAGTAATGAAAACATGAGAATTTATCCAAGTTTCTTTTCATAACAAAGTACATTCCATTCCATTTACATTATCAAGTATGTCATGCTAGACTCTTAATTATTCCATGAATTTCATATCAAAATATTAATGCATAACAAATAAAAGCATGAACCAAAATATATATTAACCAACCTTCAAGAACATAGAGATATAGCCAATTAATCAAGGTGCATCCATAGATAAAGGTCTCCACACAATTCGCCAACAACTCATATATCTTGGGAACCCTCATGGGGAATAAACCTAGTCTTAAATAATTTTCTTTATTGATTCATTAAGTAGTTAGTCCTTTACATTGCATTAAAGACATCCATAATGCCTTTATCTCCTACTAAGGATAATACAAGCTCCCTAGGAGTTCACAATATGAATTAGTCATTCAATTCATAAGTACAATTTGACTCCATGTCTTGGAACAAAGACATCTCATGATACCTTTTATGTCCTCATACAATTTTCATACTTCCTATTGTATTTCCATGTGCATTTACCCTTCAAAACGTAAATACAAATCAAGTGAGATACATTTCATTATATCTTATCTAATGCAATCAAACATATTGTATCTCTCCCAACAAAATAATATCAAAATAAATCCATATTTCTTTTATCAAAATAGTGGTTTCGTACCTCCCGATTAAAGGACTATCACATCCATTCTTTCCTATAACGACATCATTCTTTCTATTTGATAAGAAGTCTGAAACTATCACACTTTACAATTTTAAAAATCTTACTAAAATATGATCCAATATTCTGGAATTATAAGTCAAATCTTACCAGGTGATCATCCACACACAATATGGTTAAATCCCTCTAACACATATTCCAATATTTTTAATTAAACTAGGTAGCTGGGCATCTCATCCCTCAAACATAGGATGGCTCTAGAGATTATATTACAACACTACTCACCATATCTTTTATCACCCAAAAAAATAGTTAGACCAACAAAGGTATTTTAATAATGAGATCACTTATCTTTGAGCATGCATTACATGGTTGGATATTTTATCATTTGTTGGCCAATTGACTAGACAAGCATTCCAATAATTTCAGGCAATTTGATGAAGTCTAAAGCACTTTTATTTGAAGGGGTTTCATTGCGTCTTCCCACTCTAACTGGAAAACTTTCTAATGATGTGCCCAGTACAAAATTTATACCCTATGAACTATGATTAAATAAATCAATCTGCTTCTCCACTCATCTCCATATAATGATATTATTCGATGGTACAAGTGTTATTAAATTTTACCTAAGGCTAGCGCTATCATATGGTTTGTTACACCTCCCATTTGCACACCTTGGTATTATTTCACAGGTCAAGTTCAACGTTGACGTCTACTGAGTTAGATACCTTTCAAATTATAAAGTACTAGTCCAATTTGTGTTGAGTATATAGTAGAAGCCTATTCTAAAACTTGTAAGTTTTCTTTAAGAGATAAGACAAACTCGATTCTTCAAGTTCGTAACTGAACATTTAAAATGTTGGATGGTCATATTGCCATTGTTTGGATAGAATAAGCACATAACCTCCATACACTTCTTTCACAAAGTAATTCAATCCATAATGATATCAACTACAGACATAACTTACAACTACTACGCATTTTTCAAGGAAATTTTGACATAATTACAAGCCAACAAGCGCCCGGGTTCTGACAACTCTAAGACCTTACCATGTCTTCCAAACACCCTTGAAAGGTTACACAAGTTGTTGGTTTCTTTTTACTTTAGTCACCTTATAGAGGAGTTTAAAACCTTACCAATAATATTAGAATCAAGGTATAAGCAACATAATTTAGTGAGTGTTCTACAACAAGATATCTCACCTATTGCCAAAATTTGCATACACAATCCAAAGTCCTAACTGACGCTTCAACAAAAAAACCAAACAAAAGTAATTAGATATAAAATCTAAGACAAACATAATTAATTCTCAGGTACAACATATGCATTCAAGTGGATATTTTAGAAGCAAGCTTAGATGTACTTTACACAAAGATAAATTGATTTTTTTTAGAGCCTACTTGAGATTACTATGAAAATTCAGCCAATTTTTTTTATGTTTTCCACACAACTTCTGCTTCCTCTTTCTTTTTGTTCTTTGTGCCTTTCTCCTTTTTTTTTTTCTTCTTTTTTTTTTGTTCTCTGAAGAGCAATCATTTCCTCCTTACCTTCCTCACATCCCTTGGGAAGTTTTTGAGGATGTGTGTTAGCCTCCTCTCCACTACCGAAGCACGTTATAGCCTTCTCTATCTAGCCAACCAAAGCAATCATTATACAAACGTATAAAATATTTGTAATTATTCCAAGGCCACCTTTCAAAGCTCACAACCAAAAATATTATGGTCACTCTCTTTTCCTTTTGATTGTTAATATGATGACAAGCATCAACTTAAGATAAAGTAATAATCCAATCAAACAAACATTAAATCCCTTGTCAATGAATATTTTTTTAAGTAGAGCTTACCTCTTCCATGATGGCAAAAATAAAAGCTCTTACTAGAGGCTTTAATGAAGTACCTTATTTTTTTCCAACTCAAGTAAGCATAAACATAGTCTCTCATTTTTATGTCAACACAACCGTGCTAAAACAAAATATGAATTCATTTACATCTTTTCTAAAGAAATAAAGAAACAATAAATTCAAACATCTATTTTTATTTGTACTAAATCTCTTATATCTAACATTATCTCACTTAGAAAAATATTATAAAGCAACATACAAGTTCCATCCTAAACTAGATATGCTTCCCCATGCAAGTTTCATAACAAGCAACTACATGAAAGGGGTATTCATCCATGTTGCCCTGCTATTTTATGGATGAATCATCCTATAATTTCCCTTCATTACAACATGTCATTCCTCGTGGTTAGTTATTTTTTCCACCTACAAATAAAAACATGTTCCTGTAAAAGTGCAAATCCATTAGCAACATCATATTCTTTCATAAAATATATTTTTGTAGAACTAAATATGAAATAATCAATCATTTCATCAACAAAACACATTATTTTCTTACACAAAATACATGTCCTACATAAACTAATCATGAATTAGTTAGTCTTTCCATAAATAAGATAACATAGCCAATCATAAAAATATCCAATGAAAAGTTTTCCAAGGGAGGATCATGACAGTGGATGTATTGTTGGGTGGAATTCACCTATGACTGTTGTTAATAGAGATTCCTAAGTGCAACTCGAGATCTTTCTCATGTGTTCACTTCTTTCTGCCTTCTATTTCCTATGATCTCTTTGTATGGGTGCTACTCTCAACTGCTTGAATTTTTCTATGAAATAATACTTCTCAAGCGCTTCTTACTACTACTTGAGCGCTTCTCTTTACTACTTGATATCCTCTACATGAATGTTGTTTAAGTGATTCTCACTATTTTTTTATTTCCTTCTATATGAGCATTATTTGACTGTTTCTCCTAAGTTCTACGTGAGTACTACTTAAGCACTTCTCTAGAGTCCTATGTGAGTGCTTCTCTTGAGTTCTTATATGTGAGAACTACTTGAGTGCTTATCCTAAGTTCTTGAGATCCTTTGCTAAAGTACTTCTTAAGCACTGATCTCTATAGTCTGAGTTCCTTTTCTTAAGCTCTTTGAGTGCTATTATCTATAGTTTAAGTTCCTTTTATTAAGAAATTTGAGCGTCATTCTCTATAGTTTGAGTTCCTTTATTGTATACCAATCAACCTCGATCATTTCTACCTTATGCTTGGATGCTCCTGATTCAATCGCTCTCCTTCTCTATGCTCGGTCTCTACCAAGATCAGGTGTTTCTTCTTTGATTTTGACTAGAATCAGGTGCTCCTTCTCTATGCTTGGCTTAGGTGCTTCTTCTCTAAGTTTAAGATTTATCAGGCTTGGGTGATTCTACTCTATGCTTGAGCTTTATTAGGCTTGAGAAATTCTGCTATACACTTGGACTGCTATCAGAATCGAATGATTCTTCTATGCTTGGGCACTACCAAGGCCCTTTCTTATTTTCCCTTACTTCAATATTTATTGCAACTTGAATGTTATTCCTACTTTGTGCTCTTAGCTGCAAAATAATCTTCAATATTAGTAGAAAGTTATAATTTTATTCTTTCTACTACACTTTGATTTTATCCAAGTTATCTTAAAATATTTTATCTTTGGAAGCTTATATTACTTCTTAATCCTATGGAAGCTATAATGCTTCTCAATATCTAGAAACTTTGATGCTTCTCTACTATCTAAGTCTTAATTCTCTTCAATTATCTAGGAGCTTTGATGCTTCTCAATCCATTGATGTATTAGGTAGCACCTAAGAACAATATTATTCTCCTCTTTTCTAAAGAATCCAAAATAAATATCAAGGTGACTATGAATGTACCCTCATGTCCAATTATCTCCTAAGTTGGATCTCTCAATCAATTCAAGATGAGTCCTAGTATTCATTGGTTTTCCTTGAACCAAGTGGAAAGACCCTAACATCCAAATCAGGGTGACTATTATCTATCCCCTCAATATCTACTCAATCAAACCTTTAAAATAGAGTCCAAGTCTTCACTACTTTCAAAGTGGATAGACTCCAATATTATGGTGGCTCTAAAATATAACTCTATCAAAAATGGATAAAGTTAAGTGGTATCTCTAATATCACCGTTGGATTTTAAGCCTAACTATATCAAAATATTACAAGTCCTAATATAATTAAACCATAATATTATAGGTCGAAATATCAATAATCAAGAGTAAAATTATATATATGAGCAATCAAATATATATCTAGGACAATATAATAATGAAATAACATTCACTTGTAATATCAAATATGAATGTAAATGGTAAAAATAATTCATGTACATGCATGAAGAATACTTACAATAAAATTGCTCAAAATTTGTATACAAGCTTTATTATCAATGTTTGTTATGTGGTGATCACTACAAACTGTTTTCCCTTACATTGTATAGAGCTTTATCTCCATAATATAGACATAGAATATGACTCTTCACATACTTGACTATTGCTCTTCATATGATAGCTCCCATGACCTTTGGCTTATCATATTACCATTTATATACTAGACTCTTCACTTTCTTATTACATGCATACTTGACTCTATGACACTTGCACACTTCTACATGTCTTTTATTCTCCTACATGCACTCCTAATACAAGACACTTGTGCACATCCTCATATTACATACTTGCACACTTAAATACATGATATTTATACCCATTGTCTCAATACATACTTGCACTCTTACTTATATGATACTTGTGCATATCGTACACATTACACTCTTGGATGACACTTGTGCATATCTTGTACATTGACACTTACATAAAAAGGAAATATAAATCACTCATCTAAACTATAGACTCAAACCTTAATCTATTACATATTTACATTTGTACCATGAAGGTACCATGGGGGTACATTAGCATGTGTCAAAAAATATAATATTCTTCAACATCAAATCCAAATCGCTCATTTCAAATTCTTGCATCATGGCTTACTTGAATTCTCTCTTCATTCTTGATGAACTTCCTATAAAAACTAGATCACCAACATACAAGCAAATAATTAAAATATCATTGCCTTCTATTTTTAGTACAATGTAGGCTAATTTGTACTTCTAACATATCCACACTTCAAGTATGTGTCAATTCTTGAATACCATGTGTTTGGTGTTTGTTTCAATCCATCTAATGCCTTTTTTAACTTCTAGACATGTCCTTCTTTACTATTCACTTCAAATCCTTAGGGATGTTCCACATGCCCTTCTTTGATCTTCCTAACAAAGAATGCACTCTTTATAAAAATTTGATGTACAATTCATATTTTTTGGGATGGCAAGGATAAAACAATTTTTATTGTATCTTGCCTTGCAACAAATGCATATGTCTCATCATAATCTATGTCAATTTATTGTGCATATTTATTTTCATTATCTTTGCTTTGTGACTTTCAGTTGATCCATCACTATTGTCCTTGGTCTTGAACACCCTTTTAATCCAATCACATATTCATTCTTTGGAAGTTCATACAACTCATAAGTATCATTTTTTTCAATTGTATTCAACTCTTCTTTTATGGCTTTGGTTGATACCTTGATTTGGGATGCCTCTTCAAATTTTGAGGGCTCCACTTTGTTCTTAGATAACAGTTCATAATTCATTATATTATCTTGCTCATTTTACCTTTGTTCTTGGGCTGTGTTTGGCTTCTTGTGAATCTCCTCTCATTTTTTTGATATAACATTTGGTAACTTGGATGTGATTCTAATGTTTTGTTCTCTTTTATGCTTTAATTTGGAGAAATGATTGTGCCTCCACTTGATGTTTATGACACACCAAAATATCTAATTATAATTGTCTTCTCAGTATTTTCTTCTTATTGTCCATGTACTCCCCTTCATAAAAAATCGCATCTCTAGACATAATGGATTTCGAGTCATAACATTTATATCCATTACTTTCTTTAGAATAACCAACAAAAATGCATTATTTACTTTTTGGGTCTAAACTTCTTTTTATCTTTAACATGAAAATAATCCAAACAACCACTTTCCAATGACTTACCAAAGGATTTTGTCCATACCATACCTCATGAGGAGTCATATTATTTAGTACAATTATGGGACTTCTAATTAAAATGTACACTACTATTGGAACCGATTCTTGCATCCGTAGGAAATCAATTGTCATGCTACAAGAACCCGTTTGAAACCAATGAGCTATTACAGGCTCTGGTCGACCTGCCTCATGTTCTATTAAACCCGAATATTGCTATAAAATATGGCAGAACGGGTAAGGAAACCCCAACGACAATTCTACAATTAAACTTCTAATTTGCACGCTCCATATTTATATTAAACTATAGTATTCTTATTAAAATGACCAAGCATGAAAACAACCAACTGTTATGCCTTATGTAGACCAGTGCCTAGATTCATTGGGCTGTTATAGCAATTTAACAACTACTTTAATCATGAACAGAAAGAAGGGGAGAAGGAAATTAGCGTTCTTGCTTTCATTCGAATATCGTAACAAAATCAAGAGTTAACTAACGAAAGAAACGTGTATAATGCATTCAAATAATGTAACCCATTATACAGATACACACAATACTGAGACAAAGAAATGATAGGAATAAGATTCAGAATTGTATTGATTCATGGAAAAATTACATGCAGAGTGGGCAAAATGCCTTTTAACTCTATTTTTCTCAAAAGAATACAACAATACAATAGAGAAGACTCTGTTCAAATGATGTAACAGGTCCCTCCTATTCTTCTTATTCCAATATGGTAATAGAAGAATCTCTGAATCCTAAGCTCAATAGACTGGAAATATTCTCAGCTTCTCGGGCACTTTCCTATCATACGATCCTGCACAGCAAGGGGAGGAAGAAAGAGTGAATAAGAGAAAATAGACACAAAGAAATACAACAACACAACTAACAGGGCACTCAAGTATACCTCTTAGCAAAAATGCTATTCTCTAATTGCTTGATGCAGAATCTGAACCTGTCTGCTTCTACTTATAGCCTTGGGTTCTTGATTCTATTATTTTTGGTTGAATTTTGACTGTACACTTGTCAGCATCTGATTGAGGAGAGGGGAGAACTATCTGTTATCAGCTAACCAACTTTTCCTTGCCTTTGTCCATAGTTGTTCCCATGGAGGTTGATCCTATAACTGACTCATTAGCTAGTTTCTTAATTTTCTCTATGTCATCAGCTGTGGCCCCCACCAATTTAGCAATACGAAGCCATACTTCCATGTGGATGATTCTTTGTCGAGAGACCCTATCCAACATTCATGAAGCCTTGATTCTATTTTCTTTCAAGGTCGAGGCTTTGTCTTGAAAGAAACGGACCTGACTGTGTACGTGTCCGACTTCAGAAAAGAACTGGGCCGCCAACTTGTCATCGTCTTGCTCATCAAAGTTGACTTCTTTCAGATGTTTTATAATGGTCTGGCTGAAAACACCTTGGCCCATTAATGTGGTTGGATCAATTCCTGACTGTCTCACTATGGTTGTCATCTGTTGTTCAACATTTTCTAGTTCTTTAATCATCAACTTATATTTGGATCTCTCATTGACGTAGTTGGTGATTTTTTCATGTTCATCCAAGCAGCTTCGACTTTGGCCATCTGTAGTTATTACTTCCTCGGTCCTAATCTTATCGTATCCAATTTTACACAAATCATATATAGGAAGTATAATGGCCATCTTCTTATCAAGGTCTGCTATCAAAGGCCTTATTTTCTTGTTAGCTGATATCAACTCCCTAGCCTCTTTACAACAACCATTTATTATCTCTGCATTGTCATTGATCAAAGTGATAGCCTTTTCTCTGTATTTTTCAATCAAGGTCTCCTTGGACCCTGTGGTGCTAGAGGCTATCGCCTGTATCGGAGCTGAAGTAGCGACAACTTTCAGCTTCTCATTTTCTTCCTGTAGTTCTACGGCCTTGGCTTTCCAAGTGGATATTTTTGATATTGCGGCTTCCATAGTCTGAGAGTGAATGTTCACTCCTTGTTTTAACATGGTGATGGTATCTCCTATCGCTTCTGCTATTTTGGTCTTTGGATCAATCTACAGAGAAGTGATCCCTTGGGTCGACAAAGAGATGGTCGTTTGGCCACCTTCCTATGTTTGGACTTCAGGGAGCTTCTCCACCCTTCTCCCTTCATCGATGGCATCCAACTCGACTTCTTGAGCTGGAGTGAATTCTGGTACTTCATCTATTTTGACCAAATGAAGGCTTACTATGCCTTCGGCTCCTATTTCAATCCATGGCTTCTTGGCAGGTGGTATCTCATCATCATCCATATCTTTCGCCTGATAATTTTAGAAGATTTTTGCCAATCCACCACTCTCTTCGATGGCCTTCTAGGCCCTTTTCGATATCTTGGCCTCTTTGTTATTGTATTTGATGGCCACTAGAATGGCTCGAGAGGTGCCTGCGACAACCACCTGTAAGTGTCTTGGTGCAAGTAAGGTGAGGGTAAGGTTACCCGGTTCTTGTGGGCCTGAGGTCGAAGCCTCAACAACAACCTGTTCTCCTCCTCTGGTGGGACTGCTAGCCTCGATACTAGGGACTTCTGGTGTAGGTGCTTCTACTACCTGAGCCACTATCTCCAACTGCTCGGGAGTGGTAGTAGTGATCTCTGCTAATGGGTCATTGAACTCTTCTGGAGGAATGACTGGTCGAGCTGGTGTAATCTTGTCCATAGTGGTTTGCCTGACCAGCTTGAGTTCTGAGGAATACCATCCCACCATCTCCAACTGAGTATAGGGCCTTTGCATGCTCTTGTTTTCCCAGATAGCTTTCATCTCTTTTTCATCCTTGCTGGCCCATAGCAAAGCTTTCTCATAATCATCCTCGTGGTGTTTCATGGGCTTCTTTTCTATCGTGATGTCTCTATACTTATCTTTAGGATCATAAGGCCTCCACACTATTTTAGCGAAATAATATTTGTCCATTATGGAGATGGCTTCAATGAGGCTGGGATAGCCTCTGTATACAATGTGGCCAATCTTCTTTGGTGCGGATACCCATAGAATTTTGGTCTATTTTCTCAAATATCATAGCCTGGCCTCCTCGATCGACTGTCGCACTATCTCCAGTACTCCTACTAACTTTGGGCAATAGGTGGGTAAGGCCTTTGGGGGCAGCTTTGCCTCGTACGTTTGAATGAACGTAAAGTTCTCCATGAAAAATACGTCCCCAACTTCTTTCTCTCTGAGGTAACCCACAACACCTAGGCTTATTCTGGGAGGATGCTGCTCGGTCAGGACATGATACATGGCTAAAAGAAAATGACCGTAGAACTCTGAGAATGAAGAAACATTCTGGTGAATGACCGAAATCCGGTCCTGTATCATACAGTCGAGGTTTCCCCTGAGTTGTGCTATTGCCTCTCTTCTGAATTGACCCATTATCAGGTGGATCAAAAAGGAATAGTGAGAGAACCGAGGCATTATATCTTTATCCTATTTTAAAGCCTCTTGGAGTTGCTTCAACTCCTTATCCATGGTGTTGCTCATTACTTCCTCCCATTGATAGTGAGGAAAGCATCATTTATTGCATTGAGCAATAACATACGTAATTGGCAAGCTCAACCAGTTAAGGTCCTCTACGCCTAAGGTGATCTGAATCATGTCTGAGTAATATTTTGCCCACCATTGCAGCAAGGACTTTGGGATAGGGAAATCAGTTGATACTAGCCCTTTGAACAAACCGACGTAGAAAGAAGACCCCAACATGTGCTGAGCCTGTAGTGTTACCACCTTTTCATCATATAGTAAATCTCCCTTGGTTAACTCAAACACCATTCGAATCCGGTCAGGTGTGAGGTGGTAGAGAGCCTTTCCCCTCTCATTCACAATGGAATGACTCCATGGATCGTAAGAGATTGTGAGCCACGATAATAAGTCTGGAGAGAAATGAACCCGAGGACACAACAACTTCACCAAATTGGTGTTCCAACAATTGTTGGCAACACCCTTTTTATCCTTTGCCTCGTAAGCCCTCAAAAATACTATCTTTAATACATGATGGGGTCAGCTTCGATCTTCCATGCTGGCCTAAAACTAGAATTCAGCTAGCTCCTCTTCATTCTAGACCTGGTCCTCGGGCTTCCTGGCCATCACCTTTTTAAATGACACTCTCTCTTCAAAAGCCTCAATTTTTCCTTTCTTAGCACTTGAACTCGAAGATGCCATTGCTCTCACTTACGTAAATTCTATCCTTCTAAGCTCTTAGAAAAACCCTCGGCTCTCGCACACTGCTCAATCATTGAACACTTCTGTAAATACATTGGTGATGGTTTTCTTTTGGAAATAGGAGGGGTTTTATAACCTTTCTTTGAGTCGAGGTCATTTAATGAGGGGAGCTGGTTGGTTTTTTATGACCATCTTGGGCTCGCCACCTTTTTGGTCTTTCGCACATTCTATTTGAATGATGTGCCATTGGTTTCTTTCGAGTGAACATGCCTGCATGGATCCGAGGATGATCCTTATGTGTCTCGGCTCATCATGATTGGATGAGAGCTCTGCCATCGGGATTTGCTCTTCGACGTAGATGCCTTGTCATTTTTACTCATTTTGAGACCACCTCGGTTAGTGGTCTGACTAAGCATTCTGCTACATCCTTTTAGGCATGGAGGCCAGCTGGCACCCGAATTTTGGCATGTGTAGCCATTTATTGCTCTCGACCAATTATTTTGGCTTCTCTCTGATTCATGCTAGCCGATGGCAGCAAATCCTCGATCGATCGGCCTCATAAAGTTGCCTGCACAAGAAACCACTAATCAACAAGGTTAAATTAATTTGGTGGGATGGTTAGGCATACCTCATGCTTGGTTCACATGCCAAGCTAATTTTTTGCATGATGGCTCCGCTTATCGAGGCATCGATTATCAAAATTCTCTGACCAATCGACTGCTTTCTTTCTCGAGCTGATCATCTGGGAAGCTCGATCGAGTGATGTGTCGAAGGAGCCGATCGACTTCTATTCATCGCTTATTTATCGATCGGTTTTGGCTCGTAGATAACTCATGGGAGCCGATCGACTTTCTCTTGTAATGCGTCAATCGATGATATTTTTGGTGAGTGTTCAAAATTTTGGCCCATCCTTGTTACTTGGGAGCCGATCGGTTCCTTTCTTGTTTTTGCCAGTCGAGAAGGCTTCCTCCTTCGTCGACTTATCTTTTAAATCGAGAGTCGATCGATCGGCTAGTTAATCGAACAAGTTGATCGTTGGTATTTCTTTTTTAGGAGTCGATCGATCGATGGACCCTTCAAGTTAACTGAATAGTTGATGGTCTTTTCATCATCGACGGATCGGTTGACTAGTTGTAATCGACAGCCGATCGATTGGCCAGCGCTGGTCGGGAGCCGATCGATCGGTTAGTGTAGTCTAAGAGCTGATTGATCGGCTAGTGTTCAAAGGTGGTCAAAAAAATCTGTCGGCTGGATTTTAGCATTTGTGAGCTGATCGGCTAACTTTCTTTGGCCTTGAGCTAATTTTTAGTCTTATTCTTCGGTTCGATCTTATTAACGTGCAATCATCCGATTTCTTTGGATCGAGCGTGACCCTTAGATTAATTCTGAGGTGTTCGACTGTTAACTTGGTGGGGTGCATGCCCTTAGGTTTTAATTAATTATCATTTTCTTTAACCTTAGGCTTTCAGACTTTGAGACCATGGTGAATGCTTTAACCGACTTATGATTAAGGGATTTTATTAATCGGTTTTAGGCTTCAAGGAAAATATTATGAAGGTTAAACTTTGACTTGGGGAGTAAATCAAAATTTTCTGCCCTTACCACTTGAGGCACTTTTGAAAAATGAAGCCCACATTATTAAAGCTAAGGTTTAGACTTTATCAACCAACCAATGAAAAATTGAATTACTCACAACAACTTTTTTTTAGGCAAAGACCAACAACACTAACAATTTGATTGAAACCAAAAATTTAAATTTGGGGGTTTCAAAGTTGAGTCAATTTTGGCTCCAACATAGGCTCTGACTGGGACAAAGTGTTGAAAACATGAAGCACTTGAGAACCACAGAATCTCCTGGTTTATAAGCAATTTTTGGACAAAAATTTATATTACCAAACATGATGATCAAAGCTTTAAAAACAAAGAAAAATGACAATTTAATTTGAAAATTGTACATGCAACAGGATATCAAAGTAACAGAGTATATCAGAACTGAAAATCCTTTTATTCACTTTGGAGACAAGAGTTAGATTCTTAGACACATATGAGTTTTTAAATAATTTGTAATGCTTGTTTTAGCCGAGTCATAGGATATGTTTACACAAGAATTTTTACAGAGCTATTTAGCTTTATCATGTTCAAGCCCATGTGTGTGTTTGTGCATTCTTTTTTATTTCTAAATATTTCAGAACTTTGCCATATCTGAGCAAAATAGATAAGCTTAATATGTGATTTCACTCTTTAAAAATTTTCACCATTCTGTAGGGCTCCACTGCCAGTCAAGCGTCTATAGCCCTGGTGGAGTTGCTTCTAATCCCATATTGTTTTACTCTACTGCCAGTCAAGCGTCTATAGCCCCGGTAGAGATTTTGCAAGATATCTCAGGCAGTGACTCAATTTTACTTTATTGAGATTTTTCTTCTTTGTGAGAGAAGTATTTGATATAAGAAAATTGTGCAACAAGTATGCCTGAGTTGAGGATTAGTTTCTGGCTAAAAAGGATGAGTGTAATGATTTTTAGCTTAACTACCCTCTCAAAGATAACTAGGTTCTTAGGACTCTTGAAATTACTTTAAGTATCATTAATATTGTGAGGCTTTAACATGATATTTTAATCCACTCTGTTTTTATTCTGTTTTATCTCATATCAAATGACTACTGCATAAACACTCATATTTGAAAAATTGTAAACCTCATCAGAGTCTAAAATAAATCTCTTTCTTCTTATTGCTTTTGGAGGAATTCACAGTAATGCATACTCATCAAACTAAGAACATCCTGGATACAGTGAACTCAAAATTTTAAACAAACAGAAATGAAAAACTTGAAATAAAACACTCTATTTTTGGGGTTTTTTGCTTTTCTAATTTTTTTTGTTGACCTTTAACAAGGATTGTACATTTTTAGGTGTTGGCCATTAATAGGAATAGCCATTATTTCACCCTGCAAGGTCTGCAACTTGTATGTATTCTGACTGATAACATGGGCTATTTGATATGGGCCAATCCATTTAGGTTCAAATTTACCTTTTTCACCATGCTTATCATTTTTAGGATCCCAATAGATGACTATATCTCCTTGGGAAAAAGGAGTACCCTTAGCTTTCTTATTAAACAATTTAATGGTTTTCTGTGTTTGTTCCATCATTCTATTAAGGGTCTCTCTTCTTTGTTCTTCTAATAGGACAATTTGATCAAGCCTCCTCTGAATGGGATTAGGATCTTCATGGTCTTGTAATAGGAGGGAAAGTGCCAATTTTTCTATTCTTGGTGGTAATAGGGCTTTCTCTCCATATACCATCTCATAGGGGGTTCTTCCTGTATTTATTTTAATAGACAACCTATCAGCCCATAAAGCAAATTTAAGTTCATTGTCCCATCCTCTTTTATTCTTTCCTAATGACCTCTTCATTCTTGTTATTAAGTTCTTATTTGATGACTCAGCAAGACCATTTCCTTGAGGGTAATAATTGGCAGAATGAGATAATTCAATTCCATATTCAGCACAAAAACCTACCATTTCATATGAAACAAAATACTGTGCATTATCAGTAACCAGTTTTTGAGGAACTCCAAACCTGGTCAAGATGTTTTCTTCTAGGAATCTGATGATTGTGGCACTTGTAGATGTTCTCAAAGGTGCAACTTCTACCCACTTTGTGAAGTAATCTGTTGCAGTTATGATCCACTTGTGTTGGCCAGATGAATTGGGCTTAATCTCTCCAATCAATTCAATGCCCCATTGGGTGAATGGTGCTTCAATGATTACTGGCTTAAGGGGCATAGCTGCCAGATGCTTCTTTCCTGCAAAAACTTGATAGTTATGGCAATTCCTAACATGTTTATATACATATTTAAAAATGGAAGGCCAATAATATCTTGCCCTCATAATTTTATTAGTTGTAGCTCTCGGAGCAAAATGTCCTCCACAGAATCCATCATGAAATTCATTGATTATTTTTGGGACTTCACTTTCATATAAACAGACTAATAAAATTCCATCAGGGTGTTTCCAATATAGCACACCATCCTGTATATAGTATTTTTGAGCTTGCAGCTTGATTGACCTCATTCTGTTTGTTGACATGTCTCTGGGAAATGACAGAGATTGTAAATATGACAATATTTCCTCATACCATTTGCATTCAGTATTATTGATTCTTCTGATATCATATTCCTCATTGATTGTGAGCACATTTTCAAATCCTTCTTCCTCTTTCTTGGCCAATAATTTTGCTAAACCCTGTCCTTTGATAGTTTTAACAATTTTGAACTCAGCATCATATTGAAGAAGTTTTACCATCCATCTAGCTGGTCTTCCTAATGGCTCTGATTGGGAAAAAATATCTTTTATTGCTATGAAAGGAATACAACAGTAAACCTTATTTGAACCAAATATACCTTTAAAGTGTTCTAAAGATTGTATGACTGCATAAGCATGTTTTTCTAATAAGGTGTATTTGATTTGTGCTCCATTTAGACCTGAACTCATAAAGGCTATTGGCCTTTCATTATTTTCATCATATTTCTATGAAAGAACTACAACAATAGACTGTTCAGATGCATAAGAATAGATATTAAAGTCTTTTGTATAATTAGGGCAACTTAAGGCTGGTGTGGTTGATATGGCTTCTTTGATTTTGTTAAATGCTTCCATATTTTCCACTGTCCATTTTATTTCTCCTATTTTCTTGACCATGTCATTTATGGGTTTAGTCATCTCTGCAAAATTTGGGACAAATATTCTGATAAAATTTATTTTTCCAAAGAATGACCTGACTCCTTTTATGTTCTTGGGAGGGGGAATTTTGGAAATAGCTTCTATCCTTTCTGGATCAATACTTATCCCTTTTTCTGAAACTATGTGTCCTAGCAACTTCCCTTGTGTAGTTCCAAATATACATTTCTTAGGGTTCAAAGAAATTCCAAATTCCTTGCACCGGGAAAAAACTATAGTCAGATGCTCTAAATGATCTTCTAGATTTTTAGAAAAAACTGTGATATCATCTAGATACACAACTACAATTTTAAACATTAATCCTTTAAAGGCAAATTCCATAGCTCTTTGAAAGGTAGCCCCTACATTCATCAGTCCAAAAGGTATTCTTAAATATTCAAATGTGCCCCAAGGTGTAGTGAATGTTGCTTTGTGTCTATCCTCTGGATTTATCTGAATCTGATTGTACCCTAAAAATCCATCTAACAGAGACAATCTCGTTGAACCTACCACTGCTTGCAGTAGTTGTTCCATGTTAGGCAATGGGTAATTATCTTTTAATGAACTCTTGTTTAGGTTTCTGAAGTCTACACAGAGTCTAATGTCCCCATTATTTTTCCTGACTGGAACTAAATTGGATATCCATGAAGAAAATCTTACCTTTCTTATTATCTTGGAATCCAACAATTTTTGTACTTCTTTTTGCATTAATGGGTGCAAGGTTGGATTGTACTTTCTTTGTTTTTTCCTGAATGGTTTGGAGTCCTTTTTTAGAGGTATTATGTGAGTTATTACATATGTTTTGAAATTTTTAAGGTCTTCATAGGTCCAAGAAAAATTTTCTTTATTCTTTTTTAGGAAATTGATATAACCAGTTTTTTCTTTAGTAGGTAATGTTGTATCTACCTTCACTATTCTAGGTTCCCTCATTGAACCAATGTTTATATCTTCAGATATTACTTCTCTACGTATAGGCTTATAAGCTTTGTCAAAATCATCAAATAGGCTTTCAAGAGACACTAATCCTTTGGGTATTCTATTAGTTTTTAATTGGATTACTTCTATTGGTTCTCCTATTTGATATTTTAGCTTTTCTTCATCTTTTTCATCATAGATTATATCTGCATATTGATTTTGCAGAGTCATAAAATCTTTAATATCTATGTCATCTTGAAAAACTTGTAGATATACTATATTATCTGGCACAGAAGGTTTAAAAACTGAGATAGTTGGGAATCTGTCCATGTATTCTGTAGTTATTTTTGGGTGGTCTAGACCTGAGGCATTTTCTACTAAAAGATCTACAATATGATTCTTTTCTCTTGGAATGTATGAAATATTGAAAGCCAAGAATTTATCAATTTCTTCCAATACTGCATTTCTATATTGCTTAAGCCTTGGGTGTTTAGTCTGGTATTTACCTTTAATTTGTTGTATGATCAGTTCTGCATCACCTATTATAGACAAGTAACTGATACCTAATTCTTTTGCTTTTCTTAACCCTAATAGTAAAGCTTCATACTCAACAACATTGTTTGTACAAGGGAATTCTAGTCTGTAAGGAATACCAAGGTAATTTCCTTTTATGTCAATCAGATTAACACCTGCTCCAGCTCCAGACTGAGATTTAGCTCCATCAAAAGACATGGTCCACATTTCTTGAGTTAAAATTCTATCTGACTCAGCATCTATAATTTTCATGAGTTCTGGATCCATGTTCTTTGCCTCTGGTACTTCAACCAGGAATGGGTTATGCCATATAGAGTAAACTCCCATCCCTTTTTCTTCCATAGAGTTCACTAAATTAATCATAGTTTCATCAGTTTGAATTAACTCTACAGAGTGTTTATTGAATGGTTCCCTTCTCAAAATTATGTTCTCCTTATCTGATATTGGGATTGTAGCATATGACCAGTCCAATTGGATTGAACCTCCTAATTGTTCTGCCCAGTGCCTACTGAGTAAAAGAGAGAAGAACGGGTCAACATCAACTACTGCTACATCCATGACTATGCCCTTTTTGGGGTGTTGATCTAAGTAAACCAATAATCCAGTTATCACCCCTACACAAGGGATTTGTCTACTATCCATGACAGAAATAGGAGCAGAATCTCTAGTACATATTAATCCCATTTGGTCAACTATTAATTTGGGCATGATGTTATGTGAAGCTCCACTATCTAACATACAGTTATGAATGACATATCTTTCCCCTTCATGTGAGTTATACCTTAATGATACATAGAAGGGTCTGACAGAAGATGGTGATCTTGTATCATGTTGATTTTGTCTAGCTGTATGGCAAATTGGATCTTCTTTTTGTTCCTTTAGTCCAAATGCTTTGTAGACCTGTTCTCTGTATTGTTGAACTTTCATAAGTTCTCCAAATGTGATATTGACCTTTTGTTTACTGAGTTCTGACCCAACATCAAATTCTATCTTTTTAATATCCAATACCTTGTTAGTTTCTTCTTTAGGAATTTCTTCCTCTGCTTCAATCACTTCAGGGATAATATTTTTGAAGTTTCTATCAGTTTTCTCATTACTGATATTCTTATTAATGTAGGTTTGTTTTCTTGGTTCACTTGTAGAGGCTTTCTCTATTTTATCAGGGACAACTCTATTCCTCAGGTTAAGGACATGGACAACTTCTAATTCTTCAACTTCTTGAGTAGTGGGGATTATTTTTCCTTGCTTCATCCTATCATATCTTGACTCATGTGTCTTTTGCAAGATCTTAGTCCCCTCTATTACTAAAATTTGAGGATGATGATTTGAAGCATATTTGTCCATATCCTCTTCAAACAACCTTTCTCTAGATTCATCTTCCACAGACCAACAAGCATTGATTCTTATATTTTCCTCTGATTCAACATGTAAATCTACATTGCGCTGATCACTTAGGTGAATACCACATGCATCAGGGTTATGAGGTGCATCACAGGTAGAGAAAAAATAGGGAAAACCTTCTGATATGTTAACAGTTGGCATGGGATTAGGAACATTATTCTGATCTCTATCAGGATCTCTGTTTTTCCAGGTGTTGTTCCCATTACCTCTATTTCTATTTCCTTCATCAAAACCATTGTTGTTTCCCCAATTATTGTTGAAATTTTTCTTAAAATGAGGATGGTTGTCAACATGTGGTCACTCTATTTGTGAAGTTTCACCATTGTTTCCATTTCTTTCAATTCTTGCTAACCTGTTATTCACATTATTTAGCATCTCTGTCATTTGACTAGCCAATTTTTCCACTGGATCAATTTCAACTCTTCTTTGTATATCAAATGCTACTTTTTTAGGCTTTCTTTCTGGCATGTTAACTTCTAAAGAGTAAGGCTTCATCTTACCACTGTCAAGCATATTTATTTCTATATCCATTGCCCTTTCCATGCAATCATCAATAGTAGTGGATTGTTCTTGTCTTAGCTCATAGTTAAACTCTCCTTGAAAAGCATTTTTATAAAAACAAATAGACTGAATGTCACTTGGCCTAAGGTTGGCAGGGATTTTGTTTCTGGTTTTTGAAAATCTTCTATTAAAATCACTGACATCCTCATTTTATTTTTTTTTCATGGTGGCTAATTCGGTTAACAGAGATTGTTCATTTTTCCTTTCACCATATTTCTTCAGGAAGACAGTTTCCATTTTGGTGAAGTTTGGAATATCATTATTAGGAAGAGAATTAAACCATTCCCTAGCATCCTTTTCTAAGGTCTATAAAAATAGCCTTAATACTACATCTTCATGCTCAACTTCTAAACTATCCATAGCATACAAGAAACTCTTGATATGATCTTCCCCAGTTATTGCACTATTTCCAAAGAATTTAGGGAGATATTTGTGAGCTTTAGTAGGTAAGGTATTAAGATTTTCTGGTAAAGCAAAAGGCCTATACCTGTTAGTCCTCCATAAATGAACATTAGGTTGGGCCATAGTTACCGTATGATTTAAATTCATAGTGGCACCACCTACAGGGATATTATTCTGGGTAGCCTGAGTATAATCTAATTGGTTATCTACCATAGTATTACTATTAATCTGATGGGGTGAATAATTGCATATATCTTCTACTACAGGATTTAAACATTCATCTACAGAAACAACAACAGTAATAATATCTTGATTTTTCTTAACGTACTACTTCTTGCTAGAATTAGATTTACTGTAATATGATGAATTCTTGAAAAAGGGAGATTTTTGGGTATGTATAAATACCTCTGGATCTTCAAGTTCTAGAAATAGCTCCTTACCGCTTCTCTTGGTGTTCTCCAGAACGTTCTGTTCTCTCCTTTTTTAATTTTTTCTTCTGGGTTTGTCCAGTAGAGTCGCCAACACCATTGTGCAGAAATAATAGAGTATACTCTTATCAAGAATGCTTGATATTATCACTCATCCTCATAGGAGTGGGTTCTTGGAGAAATTCAAGAAAATCAAGAAACAAGAATTCAAGAAAATCAAGAAACGAGAATTACGTAAAGAAAGTAAAAAAACATGGGAAAAATAAAGAACGTAAAAATAGTGAACATTAAACCCAACGTTATTTTAATTTAAACTAGCCACCCATTGTTTAAAATAATGTCATTGAAGAAAACTCTCTAAGAAGATAATTGAATCTTTCTTAATAAGTCCTCCCCGACAACGATGCCAAAAAACTGTTGGAACCGATTCTTGCATTCGTAGGAAATCAATTGTCATGCTACAAGAACCCGTTTGAAACCAACGAGCTATTACAGGCTCTGGTCGACTTGCCTCATGTTCTGTTAAACCCGAATATTGCTATAAAAGATGGCAGAATGGGTAAGGAAACCCCAATGAAAATTCTACAATTAAACTTCTAATTTGCACGCTCCAGATTTATATTAAACTATAGTATTCTTATTAAAATGACCAAGCATGAAAACAACCAATTGTTATGCCTTATGTAGACCGGTGCCTAGATTCATTGGGCTGTTATAGCAATTTAACAACTACTTTAATCATGAACAGAAAGAAGGGGAGAAGGAAATTAGCGTTCTTGCTTTCATTCGAATATCGTAACAAAATCAAGAGTTAACTAATGAAAGAAACGTGTATAATGCATTCAAATAATGTAACCCATTATACAGATACACACAATACTGAGACAAAGAAATGATAGGAATAAGATTCAGAATTGTATTGATTCATGGAAAAATTACATGCAGAGTGGGCAGAATGCCTTTTAACTCTATTTTTCTCAAAATAATACAACAATACAATAGAGAAGACTCTGTTCAAATGATGTAATAGGTCCCTCCTATTCTTCTTATTCCAATATGGTAATAGAAGAATCTCTGAATCCTAAGCTCAATAGACTGGAAATATTCTCAGCTTCTCGAACACTTTCCTATCATACGATCCTGCACAACAAGGGGAGGAAGAAAGAGTGAATAAGAGAAAATAGACACAAAGAAATACAACAACACAACTAATAGGGCACTCAAGTATACCTCTTAGCAAAAATGCTATTCTCTAATTGCTTGATGCAGAATCTGAACCTGTCTGCTTCTACTTATAGCCTTGGGTTCTTGATTCTATTATTTTTGGTTGAATTTTGACTATACACTTGTCAGCATCTGATTGAGGAGAGGGGAGAACTATCTATTATTAGCTAACCAACTTTTCCTTGCCTTTGTCCATAGTTGTTCCCATGGAGGTTGATCCTGTAACTGACTCATTAGCCAGTTTCTTAATTTTCTCTATGTCATCAGCTGTGGCCCCCACCAATTCAGCAATACGAAGCCATACTTCCATGTGGATGATTCTTTGCCGAGAGACCCTATCCAACATTCGTGAAGCCTTGATTCTATTTTCTTTCAAGGTCGAGGCTTTGTCTTGAAAGAAATAGACCTGACTGTGTACGTGTCCGACTTCAAAAAAGAACTGGGCCGCCAACTTGTCATCGTCTTGCTCATCAAAGTTGACTTCTTTCAGATGTTTTATAATGGTCTGGCTGAAAACACCTTGGCCCATTAATGTGGTTGGATCAATTCTTGACTATCTCACTATGGTTGTCAGTTGTTGTTCGACATTTTCTAGTTCTTTAATCATCAACTTATATTTGGATCTCTCATTGACGTAGTTGGTGATTTTTTCATGTTCATCCAAGCAGCTTCGACTTTGGCCATCTGTAGTTATTACTTCCTCGGTCCTAATATTATCATATCCAATTTTACACAAATCATATATGGGAAGTATAATGGCCATCTTCTTATCAAGGTCTGCTATCAAAGGCCTTATTTTCTTGTTAGTTGATATCAACTCCCTAGCCTCTTTGCAGCAACCATTTATTATCTCTGCATTGTCATTGATCAAAGTGATAGCCTTTTCTCTATATTTTTCAATCAAGGTCTCCTTGGACCCTATGGTGCTAGAGGCTATTGCCTGTACTGGAGCTGAAGTAGCGATAACTTTCAGCTTCTCATTTTCTACCTATAGTTCTGCGGCCTTGGCTTTCCAAGTGGATATTTTTGATATTGCGACTTCCATAGTCTGAGAGTGAATGTTCACTCCTTGTTTTAACATGGTGATGGTATCTCCTATCGCTTCTATTATTTTGGTCTTTGGATCAATCTACAGAGAAGTGATCCCTTGGGTCGACAAAGAGATGGTCATTTGGCCACCTTCCTGTGTTTGGACTTCAGGGAGCTTCTCCACCCTTCTCCCTTCATCGATGGCATCCAACTCGGCTTCTTGAGCTGGAGTGAATTCTGGTACTTCATCTCTTTTGACCAAATGAAGGCTTACTATGCCTTCGACTCCTATTTCAATCCATGGCTTCTTGGCAGGTGGTATCTCATCATCATCCATATCTTTCGCTTGATAATTTTGAAATATTTTTGCCAATCCACCACTCTCTTCGATGGCCTTCCAGGCCCTTTTTGATATCTTGGCCTCTTTGTTATTGTATTTGATGGCCATTGGAATGGCCCGAGAGGTGCCTATGGCAACCACCTGTAAGTGTCTTGGTGCAAGTAAGGTGAGGGCAAGGTTACCCAGTTCTTGTGGGCCTGAGGTCGAAGCCTCGACAACAACCTATTCTCCTCCTCTGGTGGGACTGCTAGCCTCGATACTAGGGACTTCTGGTGTAGGTGCTTCTACTACCTGAGCCACTATCTCTAGCTACTCGGGAGCGGTAGTAGTGATCTCTACTAATGGGTCATTGAACTCTTCTAGAGGAATGACTGGTCGAGCTGGTGTAATCTTGTCCATAGTGGTTTGCCTGACCAACTTGAGTTCTGAGGAATACCGTCCCACCATCTCCAACTGAGTATAGGGCCTTTGCATGCTCTTGTTTTCCCAGATAGCTTTCATCTCTTTTTCATCCTTGTTGGCCCATAGCAGAGCTTTCTCATAATCATCCTCATGGTGTTTCATGGGCTTCTTTTCTATCGTGATGTCTCTGTACTTATCTTTAGGATCATAAGGCCTCCACACTATTTTAGTGAAATAATATTTGTCCATTATGGAGATGGCTTCAACGAGGCTGGGATAGCCTCTGTATACAATGTGGCCAATCTTCGTTGGTGCGGATACCCATGGAATTTTGGTCTATTTTCTCAAATATCGTAGCTTGGCCTCCTCGATCGACTATCGTACTATCTCCAGTACTCCTACTGACTTTGGGCAATAGGTGGGTAAGGCCTTTGGGGGCAGCTTTGCCCCGTACGTTCGAATGAACGTAAAGTTCTCCATGAAAAATACGTCCCTAGCTTCTTTCTCTCTGAGGTAACCCACAACACCTAGGCTTATTCTGGGAGGATGTTGCTCGGTCAGGACATGATACATGGCTAGAAGAAAATGATCATAGAACTCTGAGAATGAAGAAACATTCTGGTGAATGATCGAAAGTCGGTCTTGTATCATACAGTCGGGGTTTCCCTCGAGTTGTGCTATTGCCTCTCTTCTGAATTGACCCATTATCAGGTGGATCAAAAAGGAATAGTGAGAGAACCGAGGCATTATATCTTTATCCTATTTTAAAGCCTCTTGGAGTTGCTTCAACTCCTTATCCATGGTGTTGCTCATTACTTCCTCCCATTGATAGCGAGGAAAGCATCATTTATTGCATTGAGCAATAACATACGTAACTGGCAAGCTCAACCAGTTAAGGTCCTCTATGCCTAAGGTGATCTGAATCATGTCTGAGTAATATTTTGCCCACCATTGCAACAAGGACTTTGGGATAGGGAAATCAGTTGATACTAGCCCTTTGAACAAACCGACATAGAAAGAAGACCCCAACATGTGCTGAGCCTACAGTGTTACCACCTTTTTATCATACAGTAAATCTCCCTTGGTTAACTCAAACACCATTCGAATCCGGTCAGGTGTGAGGCGGTAGAGAGCCTTTCCCCTCTCATTCACAATGGAATGACTCCATGGATCGTAAGAGATTGTGAGCCATGATAATAAGTTAGGAGAGAAATGAACCCGAGGACACAACAACTTCGCCAAATTGGTGTTCCAACGGTTGTTGGCAACACCCTTTTTATCTTTTGCCTCATAAGCCCTCAAAAATACTATCTTTAATACATGATGGGGTCGGCTTCGATCTTCCATGCTGGCCTAAAACTAGAATTCAGCTAGCTCCTCTTCATTCCAGACCTGGTCCCCAGGCTTCCTGGCCATCACCTTTTTAAATGACACTCTCTCTTCAAAAGCCTCAATTTTTCCTTTCTTAGCACTTGAACTCGAAGATGCCATTGCTCTCACTTACGTAAATTCTATCCTTCTAAGCTCTCAAAAAAACCCTCGGCTCTCGCACACTGCTCAATCACTGAACACTTCTGTAAATACACTGGTGACGGTTTTATTTTGGAAATAGAGGGGGTTTTATAACCTTTCTTTGAGTCGAGGTCATTTAATGAGGGGAGCTGGTTGGTTTTTTTTACGACCATCCTGGGCTCACCACCTTTTTGGTCTTTCACACGTTCTATTTGAATGATGTGCCATTGGTTTCTTTCGAGCGAACATGCCTGCATGGATCCAAGGATGATCCTTACGTGTCTCGGCTCACCGTGATTGGATGAGAGCTCTACCATCGAGATTTGCTCTTCGACGTAGATGCCTTATCATTTTTACTCATTTTGAGACCACCTCGGTTAGTGGTCTGACTAAGCGTTCTGCTATGTCCTTTTAGGCATGGAGGCCAACTGGCACCTAAATTTTGGCATGTGTAGCCATTTATTGCTCTCGACCAATTATTTTGGCTTCTCTCTGATTCGTGCTAGCCGATGGCAGCAAATCCTCGACCGATCGACCTCATAAAGTTGCATGTATAAGAAACCACTAATCAACAAGGTTAAATTAATTTGGTGGGATGGTTAGGCATACCTCATGCTTGGTTCACATGCCAAGCTAATTTTTTGCATGATGGCTCCGCTTATCGAGGCATCAATTATCAAAATTCTCTGATCAATCGACTGCTTTCTTTCTTAAGCTGATCGATCATCGGTCTGGGAAGCTCGATCGAGTGATGTGTCGAAGGAGCCGATCGACTTCTATTCATCGCTTATTTACCGATCGGTTTCAGCTCATAGATAACTCACGGGAGTCGATCGACTTTCTCTTGTAATGCGTCAACCGACGATATTTTCGGTGAGTGTTCAAACTTTCGGCCCATCCTTGTTACTTGGGAGCCGATCGGTTCCTTTCTTGTTTTCACCAACCGAGAAGGCTTCCTCCTTCGTCGGCTTATCTTTTAAAGTCGAGAGTCGATCGGTCGGCTAGTTAATCGAACAAGTCGATCGGTCGGTATTTCTTTTTTGGGAGCCGATCGATCGGTGGACCCTTCAAGTTAACCGAATAGTTGATGGTCTTTTCATCATCGATGGATCGGTTGACTAGTTGTAATCGATAGTCGATCGGTTGGCTAGTGCTGGTCGGAGCTCGATCGGTCGGTTAGTGTAGTCTAAGAGCCGATCGGTCGACTAGTGTTCAAAGGTGGCCAAAAAGATCTGTCGACTGGATTTTAGCATTTGTGAGCCGATCGGCTAACTTTCTTTGGCCCTGAGCTGATTTTTAGTCTTATTCTTTGGTTCGATCTTATTAACGCGTAATCGTCCGATTTCTTTGGATCGAGCGTGACCCTTAGATTAATTCTGAGGTGTTCGACTGTTAACTTGGCGGGGTGCATGCCCTTAGGTTTTAATTAATTATCATTTTCTTTAACCTTAGGCTTTCGGACTTTGAGACCATGGTGAATGCTTTAACCGACTTATGATTAAGGGATTTTATTAATCGGTTTTAGGCTTCAAGGAAAATATTATGAAGGTTAAACTTTGACTTGGGGAGTAAATCAAAATTTTCTGCCCTTACCACTTGAGGCACTTTTGAAAAATGAAGCCCACATTATTAAAGCTAAGGTTTAGACTTTATCAACCAACCAATGAAAAATTGAATTACTCACAACAACTTTTTTTTAGGCAAAGACCAACAACACTAACAATTTGATTGAAACCAAAAATTTAAATTTGGGGGTTTCAAAGTTGAGTCAATTTTGGCTCCAACAACTACTATCGTAACTACACCCCATAGATGATTATCCAAATCATTTTGTAGCACCTGTTAGCAATCCATTGTTATTCTCATAGGTTTATCACTCTTCCAAGATCAAACAATATCTCAAGAACATACATGAATCAATCCATAACAATGAACATAAAACTCATTGAATATTATTGATAAACATCTACTTTAAGCAATGCATAAATGCAATGCTTATTCGATTGCATATTACAAAGCTTTGTCTTCAATATATACATACATGAGACTCTTCATATTCTCAAGACTCTTGACCTTTACACTTACATAAACTTTTTTATCTCCTCATATTCACGGGAGATATAACTTCATATTTCTCACATATTTACATAAATACAAAGACTTTTATGATTGCACATAACTCATCACTTATAAACATGACACTTCACCTACATAACTCCACACTTATTTACATAATACATAACTCACACTTAATAACATGAAACCTACTATAGACTCAAATATAAAATACACCCTAGACTAAAATATTAAATACACCCTAGACTAAAATATTGTAAGGTACCAAATAATGTAATACCTCCAAGACCTCCTTGTATTATATTATTTGGTATGAAGACCCCTTGCCTTCATGTGCTTTTGATTTTTTTTGGTCTTGGTATTTCTATAATGAATTTAGTACTTCTTTAGGTTTTGAATCTATCCCTCTAAGCTATTACCTATTCCTATCATAATTCTCAACAAGTCATCACAATAATATAACTCATGGCTTATATCATTATTATCTCTACTACTATCAAACTTGCTATCAGATGTAGAATATAAAAATTCATCATCCTTGCTATTTGTATGTCCTGTTTTATCATATCCCTATTTACACCCATATAATTTTATTTATTTTTCAAGTTTATCACAATCCTTGTTACTATTTGAAGACTTCGAATCATTGCTAACATTTTATTTTCTAATGATCAAGTATTTTTATCATATGCTCTATCCATTATGTGAAAATGGTCATAACATTTATTTGTTGCCATATCATTTGTGTCACAACTAATATATTTCATTGTAGGTTTGTTCTTCAAGCTTTTAATCAATTCTTCTTGCCATAGTTTTCTAGTAATTTCCTTTGTTGTTGAAATCCTTTTATCTCCAAATTTAATATTTTCCTTCTTTTCTTCAAATAATTCTTCTTCAATTTTCTTCAATCTTTATTTCAATTCTTTTCTTTAATCATTAAAATCTTTCTTTAGTTTTTCTTTTAATTCAACTTTCAATTTTCAATTTCTTTCTTCCTTCAATATTTCAAATTAATTCAATTTATATTTCTTTAATTTCAATTCAATCTTCAACTTCAATTTGTATCTTCTTCAATATATTTTTCTTCAAATAATTATTTTCTTCTTAAATTTCAATTTTCTCAAATTTTCTTTGATTAATTTCTTTCTCAATAATATTCTTCTTCAACAATAATATTTTCAAATTTTAATATCTTCTTTCAATTAATTTCTTCTTATCGTTCCCACAATTATAATTATTTTCATAATAATTGTTATATCCTTATATCTTCCACCAAATAATATCATTCTTTTCCTTTTAATTCACTTCTCTTTTCAATAAAATTAAATTTCTTCTTAGCCCTTTCTCCTCCAAATATGTAAATAAACTTTACTTCTTCAACATTGGTAAATAATTTAGGTTCAATACCTTTACCTAAATTTCTTTGAACCTGTTGTACACATTCTGTTACTCCTACCATGTGGAGCTCTATGATTCAATGCTTTGTTAATATAGATAATTTTACCTCCATTGTCAAGTTTTTCTTTCACCTTTGTGCTCTCGATGTTTCTCTATGTCTTGTCTAGTATTTACAATCAAGACTACCCAAATTCTATCAACTCCTACTACTTCCTTAAAACGCCTTCTAGAAAACATTCTATCTCCAAAATTTCAACTTCTTGTAAATCTAGTGCACTCTCACTTGCTCAACATCTAACACTCTGCATTTTTTCCTCTCACTTCTAGAATATTTTCTCCAACGTGCTTACTTTCCTTTGTAATGTTTTTTACTTTGAATGTATTTTTTGCTTCCTTATGTCTATCATATGGAGATCTACACATTCTTCTCACAATTTTCTCTCGATCTACATGTTTTCCTCATGAGCTGCACATCCTCATCAGGGTCTTCAAATCTATTTTTTGCCTTCACATCCATCTCACATTCTGTAGGTCTATCTCTCGACTTTGGACGATTGCTACAATCACTTTCTTCTCTCACAGTGTTTGCAATCTGGCTCTTTCTCTTCCACAAAGAGCTTTACTCATTTTTAATCGAACCTCTCCTTAAACAAAGCTTCTCTTGAATTTTGCTTACTCCTCTTTATGAAATATTTTCTTCTCTAAATATCTAACAATGTGGCTCTAATACCACTATTAGCAATCCACTGATATTCTCACAAGTTTATCACTCTTTCAAGATCAAACAATATCTCAAGAACATACATAAATAAATCCATACCAATAAACATAAAACTCTCTTAATATTATTAATAAGCATATGCTTTAAGCAATGCATAAATGCAATGTTTTTTTTATTACATATTATAAATCTTTATCTTCAATATATACATATATGAGACTCTTCATATTCTCAAGACTTTTGACTTTACACTTATATAAACTTTTTATCTCCTCATACTCATCAAAGATCCAACTCTTCATATTTCTCACATATTTACATAAAGATAAATACTTTCATTATTGCACATAACTCACAACTAATCACTTATAAATATGACACTTCACCTACATAACTCTACACTTATTTACATGACATATGCTATAGACTCAAATATTAAACACACCCTAAACTAAAATATTGCAAGGTATCAAATAATGCAATACCTCCAACAATACCATGACTCTTTCCATCTCCATGATTGTCCTATTATTTATTTATTCCACTCTATTTTTTTGAGGTGTAAAGGTTGTTATCAGTTGTCTTCTTATCCCATGCTCATTACAAAATTTATAGATTTTTTTTTAATAATGCTCACCACCATGATCGGTCCTTAATGTTTTAATTCTATATCTACTTTTATTCTCTACTATGGATTTGAATCTCTTGAATACTTTAAGCATCACACTTATTATTTAAGAAATATACCCAAGTTTTTCTAGTATAATCATCAATGAAAGTGATAAAGTAGAAGGATTTCAACACTTGGCATGTGCATTGGACCAAAAAAAATTATTTAATTAGTTGCAATGGGTATGATTATCTCCATGTTCTTCCTTTTAGAAAAATATCTCAATGTTGTTTTCCCATTTTCCAACCTTCACACACTTTAATTTTTTCTTCTACATGAGGCACTCCATATACTAGTCCTTTAGCATTCAATAAATATAAGACTACAAAATTTAGGTGACCATATCTTTGGTGCCATAACTAGCTTGTGTCCTCAATGGTTGTATAATAGATATTACTCTCTTCTCCCCCAAGCTTCAAAGGAGAAATTTTATTCATTTTCTTAGGTACAATAGCCACTATTTGGTTCCCATTTTATTTTTCATATATGATACACTCCTTATTCTCAAAAATCAGTTTGTAGTTTTTCTCTACAAGTTGCTCCACACTCAACAAATTATCTTCAAGCCTGTTATGAAGTAAGTATTTTGGATACTTTTATTTCCATATTTTATGTTAGTAGTTTGTAAGGTTTCTTTTCCTTGAACCTACAAGGATTTATTCTCTCCAAAATTTACCTTTCTCTTTTATGAGTTATCATAATTTGCAAATAAATCCTTATTGTTATTATATAATTGGAATAACTAGAACCTAAGTACCAAGACTCTTTGGTTGAAATTTCTGCCACACTACACAATAAGAACATATTTTTTGACGTTTCTCCTTATTCATATGAAAAATTTCACCTAAATTCTCCATTGTTTGCCTTTCTTCTACATTCTCTTTCATAGTGGTTATACCTTTTGTAATAGTGAAACATTTCTATTATCCACAAATATGCCTCTAACTCCTCAACTATATCCTCCCCTTATACAATGGCCTCTTCCTCTTGTATAATTATAATTTTTTTGTTTTCCTCTTTAGGAATTAAAGCTTGAGCTAGCCTATTATTGTATGAAACTCTTACCTTTGAATAAAAAGCTTGCTTAAAGTTTTGTTCTTCACTATTTAATTTATTTCTTCGTGGGACATAAGTGATCCCACCAATTCATCAAAATATAACTTCTTTAAATCCCTACTTTCTTCAATAATAACTGAACAATTATTCCTCTTTGGTATTAATATTCTCAACACCTTTTTAACACCATCTCTTTATGTTGGTTCTTCACCATGGATACCTATTTTATGCACAATATCATGCACCCTTACAAAATTATCTCCCACATTCTCGTTGACCTTCATTCTTAGATTTTTCATATTCTCTCTTCAATGTATGTAATTTCACTTGAGCAAACCCTTGGTAGTTTGTCTTCAAGGTGTCCAAAGCTCATTTGATAGTCTTGATACTTACTATTCTTAGAAAAATGCTTCTATAAATAGTCACTTATATGTTATACAAAGCTTAGGCAACTTTTCTTTATGCTTTCTTCATTTGTTTTATGGCTGATAAAATACTCCAATATGTAGGTCCCTCATGGCCATTTTTACAACACTCCATGCTTTCTTAGTAATCAATAAAGTCCCCATATTTATACACCAATAATCATAAATTTTCTTCTTTAAATTTCGAGATGGGTAGTAAAGCATTACCATGTGTCATGGTAGCTATAAGAATAAAATATGAAATTTTCCTCCAAAAACATGAATTCAAAATTCTTTATTTAAAGAAAATCAAATCCTCAATCTCTCCACATCTCCAATATCGAATATCTAAGTTGTGATACCAATATATGAGATGTGGTGGTATGCTAAAATAGATATTAACACAATATAAAAAGGAAAAATGAACATAAATTAAAATTGCACAAAAACCTTCCAAAAACACTTAATCAATCTTCAAATATGTATATTCTACTTCAAAAAAATACCCGATACTTACATATATACAATATGATATCTCTTGGTTATCTCAAGAGTCTCTTGATGCTTCACATTATATCCAAATCTAGGTGAGAATATTTATTTTTCTTTTTTTTAATTTTCACTTACAATTCCAATTTTATCATGTTTTGATTTTTGTTCTATTGTTGTCATGTTTTGATTTTTGTCTCATTCAGTATTATAAATTCTAATATTTACACCAGGTAAGAATTCTATTAAGGAATATTAGGAATTTACTAGTACATCTCTTCCTCTCATAAATGCATAAGAGACAATGAGCATGATAGACACTAATGCTATCATCAATGAGGAGACCATCAAAGAGTTGAAGGAATACGTTACTGGGAACAAGCAATACAATAATTACTTCAAGAAGCTAGCAAATAAAAATTTCAAAATATTAGATGTTTGCAAATTATTGAATCATCACAAGAAGTTGCTAAGAATATTAATACCTAATTGACAAGACAAGGCACTTTTGGTGAAGCCCCTTGAGAGAAACCTCAAGAGGAAAAAATGGACATAGATAATATTGTTGTTGATAATATCATAGGGATAAGCATAATATTCAATGATTTGTTGAGGAAGCAAAATAATGATGTCATACAATGGATAATATAATTCTAGAAATATTATTACTAGCTACATCAATTTAGAACTAAATTACAAACTATTGGATACCAATTTAGTGAGAAAGGAACTCAAGGAATTTACCAAGGAAAGGAAAGCTACTTCTATGACTAGCAAGGAATAATGAACAATTGCAAAAGTGGACTTAAAAGAGGCACTTGGAAATCTAATGGAATGAAGGGTCTTGATTGAAATTAGGAGTCAACATTCAAGAATATTTTTCTTTTTTGTATAGAAATTAAGAAGTACATAAACAAGGTCAAATAAAACAAGGTATTTTATCTGACAACCATGGGAATGGATATGGAGAAACCAAAGAAGAATTAGTCAAGCAACCTAAGAGGAATAAGTTTAAGGAAGCGGTAAAGTATTGGAACAACACTATCCTCAATTTCAAATATTACATAAAGGGTAAGATTAAAACATATATTAATATCTTCAACCATCGATGTGATATAAAGGAAAAGCTAGAAGAAGCTAAAAGAACACTTGGTCCAATAAAGAAAGAGTACCAACTTGTCTACATAGACTTCTAGAAAATATTAATCCCATACATTAAAGAAGTCAACAAGAAACTAGGTTATTGGAATATATATGTTGGGAATAAAAGAGCTAAACTTGAAAAATAAGAGATGATTTGAAATGTTAAATTTCAAAAGCAAACAATTAATTTGACTAATTTCCATGAGGAATATTAAAATAATTTGTTTTACTTTTAATTTATTTTATATAATAAAAGCATTTAATACCTAGGTGTTGTAGGTGAGCTGGAGAGGAGAGGGCAATCCTCCAAGGGAGGTCCCAGATTCAAATATCCACCCTATCAAAAAGTTGAATTGGGTATCCAAAATCTAATTGATAATGTTGGTGTAGGTAGGGCTGGGCGCAACTCCCGGGTGACTTTGACGGTTTAGAACCCCCTGGTCGTGGTCTATCAGACCAAGGCGACCTGCAAGGGGTTTTTCGCTTAAAAAAATAAAAAATAAACGCATTTAATAGTTCTCATAAAGGTAGAGTGATGACTCATTTTTGTAGGAGCTTAATTATTTTTCAATGAGTTTACACAATGTTTTTATGAGGGGTTTCGGTCCCCTCATACTAAGTGGGGTTTGAACCTTTCCTCTTAAAGAAAGGCCAAAGCCCTTACTACTACAATAAGCTTACAACTTGTAGAAGCTTAATTATTACCCATCATGCAAGTTTTGATATTTTATCTTCTTTTTTTTTAAATTTATGGAGTGTCTAGTTCAATAGTGTTCATTATTTTATTATTTTAAGCTTCATATGCAGGTTCTCAATTCATCCATTATTTTTGCAAAAAATATTTCTAATTTTTTTTTGAATGAAGTATGTTGATTTAGATTGAATATTCTATCCAACAAGAAAGAAAATGTAATTTTGTAGTAGGAGATAAAAATAAAGTTGTAGTGCATCTTCTATGATAAACTTAAGTTCTTAAGAATCCATTTACAAGGGGGCGGCATCATCAGGAATGAGTGAGTTAAGGTTTAGCAGGTGCAGTGCGACGGGAGTGAGGGTTTGAATTTTCTGGGCAGGAATCTTAGCCAAGGCGGTAGAGGTAGAGCAGGTACGAAAGGGGCGGGTGGGAACCTCGAGCATGGATCAAGCGAGGATCCAGAGCAAGGCGGTCAGGGTACGGTAGATTTGGATGCGGGCATCACACGGGAGCCCGACCCTCCTTAGAAAGACCCTGATAAAAAGATACAAAGGACAATATGGGGCCCAAGAAGTGGCTGTCTTTTTGCTAAGACTCTTAGAGGAAAAATAAAGGAGGTTCTCTCTCTTCCGCCCTAGTTCCAGTAAATAATAAAATTTTGGCCCTGGAAAGTTCCATAAGCCCTTTTATTGCAATGGAAGAATTCTCCCTAGTAGGCAAGTTTTTGGGAGGTAGTCCGAACATGGAGACTATTAGGGCTTGGGCGACAGGTAAATGGTGATCGATAGACACGCTTGGAGTTGGTAGCTCTAACTCGAGGGTTCTTCATTATCCATTTTAACAATATGGAGGATGCTAACCATATTTTAACAGGAGGTCCTTTGTTTTTGGGCAAAAGGAGCCTTTTTCTCAGACGATGGGGTGAAGATTTCGACCCTAAAAAGCAAAATATTAACATTTCCCATATTTGGGTTCATCTCCCGAGTCTACCTGCCCAATTCTTAAATGAATATTGGCTGTAGGGCATATCCAGAACTATAGGGGACCTGATCTCCATTGACCATACGACCTTGGCCAGGACAAGGATGACTTATGCACAAATCTACGTAAATGCTAATTTGGATAATGAATTGCCAAGGTTTGTGGAGCTAGAGTATGGAGAATATTATCAAAAATAGTTGGTAGAATATGAAAACAGATCAAAATTCTATGCATAATGCAAAAATCAAGGACATCTATGCAATCAGTGCCCTAACCTGGCAATGAATAGAGAAAAGTAGAAGCAGGTAATACTAGACAAAGTAAATTTTAGGAGTTTTCCTGGCAGAGGTAATTTCAATCAGGCAAACTATGTCTACCAAAAAAAGAAAAGAGAGGGTGTAGGGTCCCAACAAGACAAAGGAAAAAAATAGGTTTTTGGCAACCAAAATACTCAGGTAAGTTCCAATCCTCTAGTTTCAAATAATTTTTTAATTCTATCCAATATAGAAGTAGGAGGATTATCGAAAGACATGGAAGCCTATAATATTCAGGCTAACCTTTATGACTCTCTAGAATGCCCATCCAAGTCAGGATCCTCAAACCCTAATGCTGAAATTACTATAAGCCCCGTGGGCATCACAAAGCCAAACCCTAATGCCCGATCTCTACAATCCCCATCCAAGTTGGGATCCTTAAACCCCAATGCTAAAAATACTTCAAGCCCAGTGGGCATCCCAAAGCCAAACCCTAATGCTGAAGAAGTTAGGAATAAAGTTGAGGCATTGGAAAATAAAAAATCTCATCTCCCTAACATCATCACTAGGAGCCAGGTGAATCCTACTGAGGGGCCGTCCCACACACCAGGGGAATACAAGAAAAAAGGGTAATATTTAGATGTAGGGGTGGAGATATGTGAAACTCTTCAGACTGAGAAATATGGCAGTCCAGTTCTGCAACAAATTGCCTCCCCCCAATTTAGTCCTAAACAAACCAGGAGCATTGTGAAGTATCCTTAGATTTTGGCAGTGAAAAAATAAGAGGGAGAATATCAAACACTGAGGGTCAAAAAATTAAAACTGATAATGACATTGCCAATGGAAAATAAAGAACCTTGTTTCAACAGGTTATTCCGGGTTCTGAAGACAAAAAATTAGGAAAACCCCCTCAAGGGAGGGGGAGAGGAAGAAATACCAAACAATCTAAATGAAGTTCCTCTCATGAATGTGAGAGGCCTCAATGGCCTGCCCAAACATAGGGAAGTCAACGCAATAAGAAATCAAATGAATCCAACTATTATCATGTTGCAATAAACAAAAACTGATGAGATTCAGTAAAAAAAGTAGCAAAAAAAATCTGGAATCAAGGGGATATGGTTTGTAAATCAGCTAGAGGAGCTTCTGGAGGCCTTATGACTTTGTGGGATCCCCGGATAGTAGAAGGCACCATTATTCAAAAATATGACAGGGTTCTTAGTATTTTATTTAAGGAAATAAACAACAAAAGGTCGTGGATCCTTTCAAATATTTATGCCCCAAATTCAATTCAAGGGAGAGCTCTACTGTGGGAGTACTTAGGAAATTTGAGTGAAATCTTCCATAATGTCCCCTGGATTCTAGCTGGGGATTTTAACACTCCTCTTTACCCTTTAGACAAAATGGGTGGAAATGGACCACCTATTAGGAGCATGGATGAGTTCAATGACTTTGTGAACTCCAACATGTTGATGGATGTAAAAATTAGAGGAGCGAATTATACCTGGAGCAATTGGTGGATAGGGTGTCATCTCATTCAAGAAAGGCTTGATAGATTTTTTCTATCAAAGGAGGCTACAACTCTATTCGATGATTCTGCCTTGCAAGCCCTTCCTAAAATTACCTCAGATCATAATCCTATTTTTTTGGAGATCCCTAACTCTTTGTACTTCAAGAAACCTTTCATATTTCAATCTATGTGGATCAAACATTCCAGTTTTAGAGATAACTTAATTCAGTGGTGGCAACAACCTATTAGGGGTAGTGCAGCTTTTAAACTTGCTGGCAAATTAAAGTTTGTTAAGGAAAAGCTTCAAACTTGGAACAAAGAGGTCTTTGGGAACCTCTTTGAAAATAAAAAATAGGTTGTTGAAAGTTTGAAGATAATTTATCAGAGGATTCAACATGGTGATGCTAATGAAACTACTAGGCAAGAGGAACAAACAAAACTAGCATAGTTTCATAACATTTTGGCCTGTGAGGAAATCTATTGGAGGCAAAAATCAAGGGCTCTTTGGTTGAAATATGGATATTCAAATTCCAAGTTTTTTCACATCACCATGCTTAGAAACAGAAGCAATAACAACATAATTTTTTTTTAAAAGCAGATGGTTCTATTACTCAAGACTTAACATAAATCATAAAGGAGGCAGTAACTTATTTCAATTCTATCCTTGGTCAGGAATCATAGTGCAATGAGGAGGTCAAAGATATTCTCTTGCAATCCATTCCTAGCATAATAAATGAGGATATAAACCTTAAGCTTATATATCCCTTTTCTGATGAGGAAATTAAGGAAGCCTTGTTTAGCATGGAGCCAAAAAAGCCCCAAGACCCGATGGCTTTCCCCCTCATTTCTATCAAGATTTTTGGGACATCGTAAGTGATATGTAATTTTTGCTATCAAATAATTCCAAGAAAGCAATCATATCCCAAAAGGTCTCAAATCTACTTTTATTTCTCTAATTCCTAAAAAGCAAACCCCTGAATCTATGGCTGACTTTAGGCCATTCAGTCTTTGCAATGTTTCTTACAAGATCCTAACTAAAGCCATTACAAATAGAATGAGATGTGTTCTACCCCTCATCATAGATCCGTTCTAGGGAAGCCCTATCCAGGGCAAGTCAATCTTAGATGGATTTATCGCAGTTCATGAAGCTCTGCACTCTGCTCATAAGACTAACATGTCTATTTTTGCCCTCAAGCTTGATATGAAGAAATCATTTGACAGGCTAAATTAGGACTTTTTGATTGTTGTCCTCCTTAAGTTTGGTTTTCACCACCAATGGGTTAATTTGATCAAAGAATGCATTTCTAAAGCATGGTTCTCGATTCTGGTTAATGGAACAACTGTTGGTTACTTTCAAAGTCATAGAGGAATTCGGCAGGGGGACCCTATTAGCCCCATGTTATTCGTCATTGTGGTAGAAGCTTTAGGCAGAACCATAAAAAATGCTTACTTTTAGTTCAAGGCTAATATCAGGAATCAAGGCAACATCTCTCACTATGGTTGTTTCTCACCAAAAATTCATCGATGATACCCTTCTAATGACTAAGGATTTAGTGGTTGAGGCCAAAAGAATTAAATACATCCTACAACTCTACAAGGATGCTGCTGGTCAGAAAGTTAATTTCAATAAAAGCAAGTTATATTTCTTGAACACCCCCATTCAGAGGTAAGGAAGGATTGTAGAAATTTTAGGGTGTGATATAGCAAACCTCCCCACTTCGTATCTTGGTCTCCCTCTTTTCATTGGTTCTCCAAGAGAGTCAATGTGGGACAAGGTTATTGAAAGAATTTAAAAAAAACTTATTGGATGGAAAGGTCATCTTCTATCTTAAGCAGGAAAGCTGACCCTCACTAAGGCCTCTCTTCAAAGCATTCCAGTCTATTTCCTCTCCGTTTTCAAAGCCCTTGTGAAGGTTTTCCAAAAAATTGAGAAACTCCAAAAAGAATTTTTATGGATTGGATCAAAGGAGAAAAAAAGGATACACCTTGTAGGATGGACCAAAGTGTGCAAACCCGGGGAAAATGGGGGCTTAGGTCTGAGGATAATTGCTCATATGAATTTAGCTTTACTAGCTAAGCAGGCATGGCGCCTCATTTCTGGTGAAGAAAATTCATGGACAACTATCATCAAACGAAAGTATCTTCAAAATATGGAATTTCTAAGTGACTTAGTTCCAATTAGAGGTTTTGCTTTTTGGAAATCAATTCTCAATTGTAAGGAAATCATAAAAAAGGTTTAAGATGGATTTTAGGCAATGGTGAGAGGATAAATTGCTGGAATGATAGGTGGACTAAGGATGAACCACTGACACAATATCCTAAATTAGCCCGAATTAGAGATATCACGAAAGAACTCATTGGCAGAAAAGTCTTCTATTATATGGTTGAGGATAGAGGCAGAATGAAGTGGAAACAAATATGGATTCAAGGATTTCAAGCAGAATCAAATGATCTTTATAACATTCTCGAGCAAAAATTTATCCCCATGAGACCCAAGGAATATCAAGTGACCTGGGCTCCTACGAAAAATGGGCAAGTCACTATTAAATCAACTTACAAGCTTCTACTTGATGACGAGGATTTTGTCCTCCAAAAGGACTTAGTTTGGATAAAAAATTAATTCCAAAAATTATAGTCTTTTCATGGCTGGTTATCCAAGGAAGAATTCTAACCATTGATAATATGATGCGTAAAGGTATTTGTATCACTAATCGTTGTTATCTATGTAGGGCTAATTGGGAGACCATTTATCACATTTTCCTTGAGTGCCCTTTTTCCTTGACTGTCCTAAGTGGGGTTTTTTAGGCCTTCAATATTTCTTGGGTTAAACCAGCCATCGTACTTGATTTGTTTGTCCAGTGGCCTTACCCATTTTCAAGCCAAAGACTTAGATACATGTGGAAAATTTGTCTCAATCATTATCTTTGGAAGGTGTGGTTAGAAAGGAACCATAAAGTATTTAATGAGTCTATCCATGATCATCAAAATATCATTGCCAGGATCCTATCCTTTGCCAATGAGAATGTGAACCTTATCCCTTTTGATAGTTGTAAACCTCATCTGTAGGAGACCACGATTGTTCAATATTTAAGCTTAACCTTGTTAGATGAGTCTATGCCTAGGATAGTCAACCCCAGAGCCAATGTTAAGTGGTCCCCACCTCCTATGTGTTAGTTTAAGCTTAATTTTTATGGAGCGACTAAGGACAATTCTGGCAGAGCAAGCGCTAGCAGCATTGTGCGAGATCATAATGGGAATATGATGCTTGCATTTTTTGAATATTTGGGAATAAGGACGAACAACGAAGCTAAAGCTAGAGCTATGTGGAGAGGTCTTCAAATGAATCAATACTTAGAAGGCAATTTGATTTTAGAATGAGACTCTATGAATGTTATAAATCTCCTCAATAATTGGAAAACACCTCCTTGGAGGATTAAAACAATTGTTGAAGAGGCTATGATCCTTTTCCAAGGAAGACATGACATAAAAGCCCAACATGTCTTTCGAGAAGCTAACAAAGTTACTGATAAGCTGGCCAATTTGGGTGTCGATGGTGATGGACTTTTCAAATGGGAACACGGTGTCTCGAGTGAAGTAGAGGAGCTTATTCAACAAGAATGCCAATAATGATAGTCAAATTTACTAATAGGGAAGGCATTATAAGTTCGAAGTCTATGAGTATTCCCATCTCTTTTTTGAAATGGCACAATAAAAATTATCCGAGCTGTCAATATTGGTGGATGTTGCTTGGAAATACCACAAAGACTAATGGGGACAGTCACATATTAGATAACATGGCTCCTAGTCATCTTAGTAATTTGAGGTTGGTTGATAATCACAGGGCAGGAAAGAAATGACAATATAAGACTTCGAACCAGATAGCCACCGCCATAAATCTAGCCAGCAGGTTCACTTCTCCAAGGATGATTGGCCAATATGGGATGTGGTCCCAAAGCATGTCATATATGAAAGAAAGCAATTACCAAAGAATTATTAAGAGTAACTGTCAATACAGAGCTTGTGGGAGTTTTTTTCAGTACTCTGCTATGTGTGTCTGCAGCTTTTTGTTTCTCCACTGTTTCAAGGAAGGGATCTGTGTCTATTTATTTTTTTGTAATTATGATGTAGGTGTGTTTTCTCGGGGTATACCCAAAATGTTGTATGGGAAGTTTTTTTTTGATAACATGCTATGTGCCTTATCGGATGTAATGGCTTTGGCGGCATGTAGATTTTACATATATAGGATCCTTAGTAAGGACATGTTCATCAACAACCTTGGGCTGATTTTTGTAAAATATTTTGGGTCAACCTGTAAAACCCGGTATTAATGCTATAGTATCTTATCTACTTAAAAAAAAATATTTTTCTTCAAAAATAGCAATGGTAGAATTAATGTGTGCATGCATAATTTTCATCCTTCTCTATAAATTAAGAGAACGATGAAAAGTGGTTGGTCATTTTTGTTTTGCGAGGGAGAGATATATCATTATAAATATTGAAGTAGAATGGAAGTTTATTGAATCTTATTTCCACTATAAATATAAATAAATAATTTATGATTCTTTTTATAAATTTATACGTGTATGTGCTATAGGTATCTTTTGTGGATGATGTTGGTTATACCACTAAATGTTGCCTTTATTTCTATTTTAAATTTATTAAAATCAACTAATAAAAAAATACCTACGAAAGTTTTATTAGTTGAACATGACTAAATTATTAAAGTTTCTTTCTATTTCCCTTGCATGTTGGTTTATAGTTAGTTTATGGAGAAAATTATGTGAACGTCTATGTGAATAAATTATAAATTGATGAATAGTACTTTTTTTTCTAGAAACTTCAAATTTACCAACTAGTACCTTTAAATTGATATCTCACATTCTTCAAATTTTTAAATATTCCTTGTGTTATGGAAAAAAATCAACCAAATTAAAACCTTTAATTACCATAAATAATTGTTCTTTTTCCCTTATGCCAATGATAGATGTTACATAACTTGTTCTTAAACCCCCATAATAACTTTTGACCAAGTTTTATCTTTGATTTTGGAATGAGCTTGTTTGAGTTCAAATATTTAAGAAAAGCAACCAAACATACTCTAAGGGAGCTATCCCTTTTTCAAACAAGTAAATTATGAATTTTTTTAACTATGTTCACAAATCCATTTTATAAGCTAACATTTTTGTTCCTGGCATGTGGCACAACTATGATATTATAATTGATTTGAGAAACTATATGTGGGATAACCAGGATAGGCTTCCCCACTATTTTTATGATCTTGTTGTTGTCATATATCTTTGGGAAGAGATAGTGCTAGAGATATATTGAGAAATTATTCTTCAAAGATATAGATATAATACAAACTAAGCATTGTGTGATTCCTTTATTATAATTTCTTTTGTTAAAAGATACTAGTTACACAATGAGTCTTGCACAATCTAGAGTTGTGTAAGGCAAGGTCAATCCCACTTTCATCCATGTTGTGTTATAGAATTTCAATCCTCATCATAGTAATTTCAGCTACATTTTTGTCATATCACATCCCCTAAGCCCAAGAAAGTCCTTGTCTCCTCACAAGTTTATTGCATAACTCACACTCTATTTTCAAGTAATCAATCTATAACTCCTCTTATTGAACACTTGTCATGCAATACCCTCACACTAAAACTTACCTTCTATAAAGAGTCACTTCTCTTTCTTACATGTTATTGACCCCTTTAGATTTTGAAGATAGCTTTTTTAAATTTTAATTCTTTCATTTCTTCTAGTATTACTTCTTTCAATGACAACCTCATTTTTATGTGTAGGGAAATTATATGGGTTCTTGCAGATAAAACTTACTCATATTATATTGTATGGCTAAAAGAAGTGTCTACCCAAGTTCCCATGATTAATGTAGAACACCATCTAAGGACCTTTGTCATGACATGTGGCACATTGATGGTAGAACATAAAGATATTGCTATGAGTGTGTTTATAGAAACATTGATAGATGTCATAGTCATATGGTTTTATGAACTTCCTTGTGGAACTATTACAATATGGTTTGATTTGGAAGAGAATTTCTTGGATAGGTATCCCTATATATTTTATGATAAATACCTTATCTATTACTTCTCTCAAATAAATAAAAATAAGACCAAGAGTCCATGAGAGAATATGTGGAGTCCTCTAAGACTTGGAAATATATTCTAAAAAGAGTTAGGCCCAATTAAGATATAGCCTAGGGAATTTATTGGATTATTTAAATTAAGAGTTATTCTTTATTCTAAAGTAGTCAAAGGTCATGACTATGGATGTTGCTTAATCACAAGCTATCACAATTGAAGACCATTTGCACTAATCTAGAAAATGATAAAAAAGGACAAAGGCAAGAAATAGGAAGTACAAGAGAAGGGAGAAAGAGAGAAATTACAATATTTAAGCTCTTGTAGAATCTAAGTATTAAAGTGATAACCTTTAAAAGGCAATAAGTTGCTTGACTAAATGTTTCAAAATAGAAAAGAGCACTTCGACCTTTAAGTCCTAGAATTTAAAATCAACAAATATAGGTCCCTCTCCTTCCTCCTCTAGTCCCTATTAAATACAACATTAAAGTTTACCTATTTTTTGACATGCACTATACCATTTATCATGATGAGTTTAACTATGACATGTTCAAGATGACTCTAGAAATTAGACCTATAACAACTAGGATGAAAAATTATATTAATGAGATTATTGTTTCTAATACACAAAATAAATATGCTTCTAATATGGGTTAAATTAGTCTAATTAATTCTCAAGAGGATCAAGATGAATTTAATCTAAGGTTAAACTAGAAAATTTAGCAAACTAAACTAAAGGAATAGGCATGTCTCCACAAAAAGATGATAAAGAAGGAAAAAAAAGTTAGGAAGTGCATAAAGGAATGTAGAAAGTTAGAGAAGAATATTTTGTTGAATATACATCCTTTAAATGCAACATTATCCATGATCTTACAAGAACACATGCTCACATTCCTTTGCTTGAAGTATTTCATAAAATACCCAAACCAAAAAACAACATTATAGATAACTTCAAGGAGAAGTGTTAGAAGAAGTGGTTAGTGCATAATATTTTGATAGTATTGTATGTATAATACCACTAGTCATATACAGGATAAAACCTTCTCTATTTTATATTTCTTTGAAATTCAATAATAGGATGTTAAACAATTGTGTATTCCATAGTAGATAAATTGATAATGTTATGTTTCTAAAGGTAGGAAAGATATCAAAAATTCCTAGAAAACCAACCAACATTATTTTTAGTTAAATTCACAATTAGACAAAGTAGCAAGAACTATTGAGGATTAAGTTATATAGTTGGAAAAATTCCCTATTAAGAAAATTCTTATAAACCTCATGGTGGTAGAAGTACCCATAACTATGGCCTCCTAAGCCATAAAATTCCTAAATATATAGGTAGAAATGTGAGTTTAGGTTAGTCATATGCTATGATCCTAGTACAAGATAGAATGGAAAGTTTGGATCTAGAGCTAAAGTGGAGGGATTATGTGGTGGATACATCTAATGGTAATAATGAGATCCTTTATGAATGTGTTAGTGGTTGTACTTATATCTTAACTATGCGTGTCAAAATAGAGGAACAAAATTAGGTAGTGAATTTTGAGAATTAGATTTGGGAGTTATCCTTTAATGGTAGCATGATTAGGATTGACTATGTGGTGTTAATTTTCACTTAATGCCATGACTAAATTTTGTATTATATTTATTTGTATTGTCCTATAGGCATTTATAGGTAGGTTTACTATAATATTTTAATAATAAACCTTAATCTAAGGTTATATGTAGTATGTGTGTTTATACCTCTTGAGATCAACCTTTTTATCATCAGTCATAATGCTCCATTTTTTGTAGTGATATCACTTAACTAAGAAAAAAATCCCTTGCGGGGCCACCTTGGTTTGAAATACCATGACCAGGGGGTTGTACACCATCAAAGTCACCTAGGATTTTCTCCCGATCCTACTCGCACCAACATTATCAATTGGATTTTGGGTACCCAATTCAACTTTTTGTAGGGTGGAGATTCGAACCTAGGACCTCCCTTGGAGGATTGCCCTCTCCTCTCCAACTCACCTACAACACCTGGGTTGTAGTGATATCACTTTGGTGTCTATGGACACCCTTAAATTATATTATATTTATCTATGAGTTGTTTTTTATTTTTTGGAAATGTGTTGATTCCATTCATTTGTGGAAAGTATTGTTAATTATATCATGGTATAAAAGAAGATTCAAATCTCGATTACCCAACCCCAAGTTTTTTACAAAGTTTATTATAAGGTATTTTAGAAGCAATGTGTTTTTTAGAAGTAAATTATGAAAGTTCCATGTGTTGTTGATCATTTTTTAGGGTTTTTATGCCAAAATACTTGGACTTAGATTATGAGGATCTCATTGTGTCACAAAAAATCTATTGTCCAAGAGAAGTATTCACTGATAGGTTCTTTTTGTTTCCCTCTCTTGAAATTAAATTTGATTTATTTTGAGTGATTAGATGGATGCCTAAGCTACTAGATCAAATTTTTAATATTTTTAGAACTCTCATTTGTATTTTATAAATTTTTGAAAATTTCATTTCCTTCTCTATTTTAGATTTTTGGCATCGATAAAACATAGATGATAGTGCAGTATGCATGATTTTCAAAGTATAGAAGAGGTTTAACATCTTTAAACTACTCCTATATGTCATAGAAACCATGGGTAGATGTTTTTACATGGAAAAGACCTCCAATCCACTTGACAAGGTTGTAAAAAAGGTCCAAAAACTTTCATGTTGATTTAGTGGGAGAGGATGACTTAATTGGTTACATTCCAAAAACAAGGTTGTGTAGGGAAAACCATGAAAGATATGAACAATTTATTAGCATTTTGAGATTGTTTGTAAACTTTCAAGGAGTCCTAGTTTAGCATATTTTGCCATTTTGCCACTATGTACTCTCTTTTTTTGCATAAAAAATTATTATAGTTTACCTCTATTTTTTAAATTTGAATTTTGAATGAGGATATTTTGGATAATATTCTACACTTTGGCAACAAATTGGCATATGGAATGCTTGATTTGGTGGGATTTAGTTTGGACATGGGATATTATATGTAGACAATGGTTCTCTTTCCTTAGTAAGGGCTTTGGCCCAATGACACCCATTTAGTTTAGAGGAATATTTTAACTTCTAGGTCATGGGTTTGACCTATGGAGAGGATATTTTTGATGTTTGTATGGAATTCCCACACTTGGCAAGTAGAGAGAGGTTTTTGTTCTAGTTAAGGTTGTATGAGGTTGTTCAAACCCACATGCTCTCCCTATAGACTAGAATGTCTTACTCAAAATATTTTCTCTCTTGGACTATATTACAACCTATGGTATAGTGATTGGAGATTGTTGTGTCAGCCTGTTACCATTGAAAGGGCATAAGTTCAAATATTTTTTCTTATTTTTTGATAAAGGCATGTGGCCAATGGATGCCATATTAGAAGGTGGCATGTTGAGTGAGCCTAGAGACTTTGGTGTGTGGGGGAAGGCACCCCTTGGATCCTCCACATAAATGGACCATTCTTCACGTAAAATGTTGAGCACATATTATCTCAACAACCCCATGGAGGTATGGCTAGTAAATATTTTGGTAAGACTTGGTACCGAGTACATTCTTTGTTTGAATCTCCTTACAACATTGATTTTTCTATTGGCTTGGTGGTCAATGTGGACTTCTTGGTAAACATGGCATCATGCAAGAGGCATTCAATCATTTTTCTCTATAAAAGGAATTTTGATGAATGGATTTGAGACATTGCACTTGCTTATTTGATCATTGTCTAGTTATTTGACCATTTAGTATTAGACTTTGCGAACAAGTGGAAATTCCTATTTTAAGTTAACAAATGGTAGAATCTGATTGACAGACTTCCTATCTAGTGGCCAAAATAATGAGTGTCCCTAACGCACTCCCTTGACCAGTTCAATGGCACTTGGAGGCATTTTGTTAGTTGAAATACTACCCAATTGGCTACCCAAACAAAACCTTGTTGGCACTCCTATGGCTGGTCAAATAGTGGCACATGGAACTTCATGATTTGTTGGAAGTAATTTTTAATTTTTACATAGTTTGAAAGGTTTTGATGCCTTTTTTGTTATTTTTGGGCTAAAATTCTAAGGGCCATTATTTTTTATACAAAAGCATGTTGAAATTTTTTTCCAAATCACATTGTTTTTTGAGTTCTTCACATTGGCAATATTACTTCTAGTTAGAACTACATACAAAATACTATTTTTATAGGAATACAATGGATTAACATGTGCCCCTACTTAATGTACATAACTATTCCATATTCAAAATCAATATAGAATCTCTTTTATAAAGTATGAGGCTCCTAAAATATGTGAATGAGGAATCAAAAGACACCAATACTAAGGAGAAGCAATTGTACAAGAATAAAAAGGAGTAAGCACATGGTGTGATTGCCTTGCATGTTTACAAGATATATGGCAACCACATTAGTAGCATTCTAGATCCAAGCAATATGGTGGACAATTCTTAGTAGATGTGTGATTGTATTAATTCTACTTATATTAATGGATTAGATATAGAGTATGTTATATTAGCCATGGATAGTTTTGGTATTGTTGATGAGAATATCAATTAATTGAAGAAACTATAAGAAGACATCTGCATTGCCAAAGGAAATATCAATAAGAAGATAATGCTTGACTTTCTCAATATGGTGTTTAATAATGTTTCAAAAATCTATGAGGTAGTAGTCATTGTCTTAGATATGTTTTAGGTATATTTATTTAATAATATCACCCCATATCTTAATACTATGTTCAAATACCTCCTTCACCATTAGGGTCAACAACAATGGTTCAAGGTTTGTTCGCTCAATATTCAAGCATGTGTAAAGAAAGTGATAAACCAAAAATTGAGAAGAAGCAAAAGTATTGAGACAAAAACTATTAAAAAAGCTTAGTCTACATTGGATTTTTTGGACTTCATAATAACTTATCAATAAGGAGATTTTGAAGAATATTAATGATTTTATAGGTAATTTCATCTAAGAGGAACCAAATAATAAGCAGAAAAGGTATGTTATATACATTTGAATATGTGTTGCTATGGCTATTTAAAAATATTTAATGTAGTCTAGTAGGATTAAATTTGAATCAAGAGAATATGACCAACAAAAGGATTATGTCAACATTGTTTTTTGATGTTGCAAATATTATGAAATTGGACACATGGCAAGATATTGTAAAATGAAAATTATGGAGAAAGTGTCAAAACAAATTTAACACAAGATAAAGTTCAATATGAAGGAAGGAGACTATACCATAGTGTGAATGTAGATTGGGCGTGATAAACTTTCTATTATGTGATAATGGTGTATATACAATCAAGAATCAATAAAGGAGAGTTCTCTAGTTGTAACCACCTACTATATAGAACACTTTATAATATTTTATAATAACCCCATTATTATATTAATGCTCAATCAAAGTACAAAAGAGAAAACCTTGAAAATATTCAAACTTGACACATGCAAGAGACTATGGAAATTTTTACATGTTGATCTACAGTAGGACAACATTGAACTTGCATGTTATGCTCCTAAATATATTTATAAATTAAGTGCTAGTAAACTTTAATGTGCTTCATGCACTTATAAAAAATTGGATTGTAGACAAGTTTAAGAACTAATTGATTATAGCAATTTAGGATAATTGGTTGCTTCTATAAAATGTTCATCACTGACAAGATGTGGTGTAATAATATTACCTCATATATAGCTCTAACTAAAGCTCAATATTTAGCCTTGTTCAAATATTGAGCAACAACATGTTGCTTCTTACTTCCAAAGATATCAAACCAAATCCCAATAAGAATACATACCCAAATATGGATCTCCTACCACTAATGAATCCTATATAGTCTATATTGGTAAAAAATTTCAAGAAGAAATGATCATTGTTCTTGTACTCCATACCATAATTAGTCATACCATAGATATATTTGAGTTCTCATTTTGCTACTTTATAGTGACACACTCTTGGTTCTTGCATGAATTATGAAATATAATTGATAGCATAGTTGATATCTAGTCTAGTATACATAAGATAAATGAGATTCCTAATAAACTAATATTAGAGTTATATTTATCTATGAAGATGGATAATTTTAGGATAGTTGCAACCTTATCTCCATTGATATAGGTATGAACTTGCAATATGTAATTTAAAACTTCTCTATTAATGTCTTAGCATACATCTATGGTATAAAAACATGAGTCCTTTTTTGCCACACTTTAAATCCAATAAAATAGCACATAAGCTCAATATCAATCATGTCAAATGACTTTTTAAAATCTCTCTTGATCCTTTCAATCAATTTTTTGGAGCTTTAAATAATGACCAAGTTATTGACATACACAATTATGATCACAATATTTCCTTCTTGTTGTTTAAAGTATAGGTTTATATCATAAGGATTGTGATAATCCATGTCACATAATAAGCTCATTAGTCTTAATATAACATGCTCTAGAAACCTACTTTAGGCCATAAGGAGACTTTATGAACCTACATACCTTCCTCTCTTGTCCAGGTATGAAAAATCCCTCTGGTTGCATCATATATACTTCTTTAATGAGGTCACCATTAAGGAAATCACTATTTACATTCATATGATTTAAATTCCATACAAATTAAGTTGTCATTATGAATACAATATAAATAATCTTGATCTTTGTTGTTGGAGTAAATGTCTTGTCATAATCAATGTCTTCCTTTTGTGTATAACCCTTTGAAATAAGCCTTACCTTATACTTGTTAATACTACCACCAGATTTGTATTTGATCTTGAATACCCACTTACAACCAATGGATTTATTTCTTTATAGAAGATTAACAAGTTGCTTTATATTGTACTTCATCAACACTTGATATTCTAAATTCATAGAATTATTCCATGATAACAACTTTCTAAATCATTTATATTTCAAGGTTTTGCATAATTGTTCTCATAAGGCCTTGGTTGACCTTATTGCAAATTCTCTTATCAGTTCTTGTCCTTGTATTCGATGTGTCTATGACACCATCTAATTTCACATCATAAATTATACTAAGATAACACTTGAGCCAATGAGAAGTACTTAAAGAAGATGGTTTATGGTCTTGGTTCTTCAACTTCATTAGGATCATATCTATAATTATCATCAAACTCTTCATCCTCTCTCTTAGAGGCTTCATAATTAGATAAAATAGCAAGTGCTTTATCTTAAATATATGGTTTAGAAGAAGGGCTACATTCATTCTTCTTATCAACATGATATCATGACTGATATATAACTTATTGGAATTAAGGTTCATGAGTTGGTATGTATTTGAATTATCATTATATCCAATGAAGATGCATATCTTACATTTTTAATCCAACTTCATTTGATTTTAATTTAGAATATGCATGAATGTTGTGCATTCAAACTCTCAAATATATGATAGTATGGGCTTAATACCTATCCATGCTTCCTCTAGCATGACACCCTTTAATGCAAATATGGTTGTGTGATTCAACAAATAAGTTATCATGCAAATAATTTATTCCCAAAATTTTGGCTACAATTTATCATTACTTAATATCCTTCACACTATCTCCTAAATAATATGATTATACCTCTCTACAATATCATTTTGTTGAGGCGTATAGGTGGTTGTCAACTATTATTGAAAGCAAAAAAATAATTAGTGGTGTACTCCCCCATGATATAAAAAAGGACTTGCATATGATGAATAGTAAACTTGTCCACATGAGCTTTGAACTCTTGGGAAAAATAAAAAAATTATCCTTTATCTTCAAACAATACACCCACAATTGTCTTGTATTACCAACAATACATAACTAAAAATATCTACAACCACTAAAAATTGGATCCTTGGTCCAACATAAAGCAATGTAAACTAGGTCAAATGGACTCATGACTCAATGACTACTATAGCTAAATGTAGCTTGATGTTGCTTTCCTACCAATCAACTCATACAAATATCACTAGATGTTTTTAGTAAGGGAAAATATTTCACCATAACATTATTATAGAGTGCTTTTAAGTAACCAAAATTGAGATTTCCAAATTACTCATGCCAAATTCTGGCAATGTCATCCTCCTTAATTGTTAAAGCTTGGTTTTCTCACAATGCAATTGTAAGCTAAAGCATCTTGCTTATACTTATAATATGGGCAACAATTGTCAAACCTCTAGATTTGTCTTGAATGATAAAACATTTTTTGTCACCTATTCTATCAAATTCAACCTTAAAGTTGTGATTAGATAGTTGATTCATAGATAATAATTTCTTCATAAGGTGAGGCACATAAAGATCCTCAATCATACAATAGGTATATGAACCAAGATGTAAAGATATATTATTAATACCAATAATGTTGCATGGCAAATTATTGCCAAGACTAACCTTTCCATGATAAGAAGAATGGTCAAGACAAAGTATTCCTTCTAACCTATAAAATATTTGGTAGACCCTAAATAGACATGCCAAATTGGGCTAGATTTTGTGATTACATCAAGAGCATGGGATGAATAGACAAATTCTTCTTCATCTCCTTCAAAATTGATATACTATAGCACATTGCCATGTTTGAATTGAGGTGCATTCTTATTTTACCATGGATAGCCTTTTTGGTTCCTCTAGGAAGAACCTTGTAAGAAAGCGTTACACTCTTTAACTACATGCACTTATTTTCCATAAATATAGGATGTGATATTAGAATGTGAAAATCCCCTTGTCCTCATTATTGTTGATTATGTCATTTTTATTGTTGTTGTTTCTTATTATGGGGACTACCAATGTTCTTTTCTTGCATAGGTTTCTTACTATTTTGATACATGACTAGAGCATGTTCATATTTTATCTTCATTTTCTAAATTAACTTTCTTTTATTGAAGCAAACTCATGAGAGTGTAAAAATTTAGAATATGGTTAGTTATATTCAAGTTTATCACAAAAACATTAATTGAAGGTGGAAAGGTTCAAAGTACAATTGGAACAAGAACATCATCACTCAAATTTTTGCTTAGTGCTTAAAGTGAAACACATATAATTGTTTATAGAAACCCTCTAATTTCTCACTGCTATTTATCTTCAAACAATGTAATTAACTCTACAGTTATAGAATTTAATTTTGATATTTAGATTTAAACATTGTGATGAATTTGTCTCGTTCATATTTAATTGTCACAACATCATGAATGTACGATTGAATCTTGCCAAATACATCAAATATTATGATTAGATGGACTTTCTTGTTTACTTTATCAAATGCTTTATTCGTCAAGGTCAATGGTATGTCTTTTAATGGTACCTAAGACTATCTTCCACATATCCTTGAACTTAAGATGAATTTTCAACTTTGTTTTACATGCAAAATAGTTGTGTCCTTTTAACAACTAGGTATCAAGCAATAACAACTTTATGTGTTAATAACCATATTAAACCTTTAAATAAAAAAGATGTTTAGTTTATTGGATCGAGCTTGTTAAAATATTTTTGATGAGTATATATCTCTATCCTCATGAAAAATATATGTACTTCTAATCACAAAAATTTCCATCAAGAAAAATTAAATATGTTTTTCAAGTCATTCACAATCTGCCAAAATACTTAAATTCAAGTTGCATTTTCAATATATCAATAAAATTTTATTTTTTTATTCATTCCATGGTGTATGTGGGATAAAAAAAACACTTTATATTAAATTAAATACTCCACATGTCTTCCAAAATAAAGGAATATACAACACTCTTCACATGATTGACTTAAATCAAATCACAATTCAATTATGCAATTCCAATGCATGTGTTTACCTCTCAAAAGAATGACACTATATAATCAGATAATATAATCTCTACCATTAAAAGGTAATCTAATGGCTCACATTGAATTCATCATAGAATTTGAAAAGTATTCATCCTAGATCTCCATTGTTAATTTTTGTAATCTAGTTGTGTAGAACAAAGAGGATAGGATTTATCAAACTAGGTTTAAAGAGCTTAGCATTATCTCATGTCTCAAACATGCAATATTTGGTAGTGCCCTTTAATTGGAAATGATTCAATGTTGCACATGAAAACATATCAACCAACTTATGAACACCTTCTTAACACCTATATGGAACCTAAACAACCCTTATTCTCCTTTCTAGTACCTTTCAAATAGGATGATAATGTGCCATGATTTCTCAATTAATGTATTGTGCCTCTCTCTCAAGAAACATCAATGTTTTACCCCTTGACGATGTTGCACCATTTAGCCAACACTCTTTGACTAAAATATATGCTTTACATACAATATGTAAATTGTTGGCTCATCATTTAAATTACAAACACATTGGCACAAGATGCCAATAATAAATACCTATACAAGATGATACTTTTACTTATTACTACATGACCTATAGTAATATACAATAGGTTATTCCATTTAGACCTCCATACTAAATAGCCCATGTTACTTCCATGCTTTAGCTCAAAACATCTTAACATCTTGCTATCTACTTAGCAAAATGCCTCAACCTCACATTGTTATTTTGAGTGTCCTTAAATATTAGAAATTCAATGTTGCTAATGTTGTCTTTTATTCCACATTGAATAGTAGATGGTCTAAATTCAATGATCTATACATTTAAAATTTTACTTGATGATAATTTCATGTTAGCACATCTATAGTAGATGACTTTTAATACTTTAGATGACCCTCACTCATGAAACAACTTATTAATGTATTTGAACAATAATTACATATCCATTCACATTTAGACAATGTATTAATGTATTTGAGTAAATATCTAACCTATACTTCCTCTTTAGTTGATAAAAAACCACTTTTGCATAGTGTAGACACCTAAAACATGTCATGTTCAGGGAGACTACTCACATAGGCACACTCATAGGTCATGTGACTAAACCTTGGGACCTTCCAAGTGTCAAAAGTGGTTTTTGCCACTCATTTGGGGCATTTTCAGCCCATCCAAGCCTGGCCGCTATGGACCAGAGCGGCTGGATTCTGGCCACTGTAGCTCAGAGCGGCCAAACCTTAGCCACTGCAGATGACAGCGGCTAAACTTTAAATGCATTTTGCCACCCATCCAGCCTAATCACGGGTGGAAGTGGTAGTCTGCATGCAATAAGGACGAGCGGGGACAACTTTGCATTCCTCCTCACAGCCAGTCTACATGAAAGACTCAAGTCCAGATTTAGACATCAATTAACTACCCCTCAAGGGTAGACAAAAGCTCAAATTCTCATGCTAACATCCAGTGCGCATGAGGGATTTAGTCCTAGGGTTTGAACATTGACCTAGGGCTTCAAACACTTTATAAGGAGTAAACCTAAAAGCACTAGGGGACCTTATTTTATCAATCATAGGGAGAGAGAACATCACACATCAAAATTTTGAATAGGTTGGATCATTGAGGAGAGCTTCTAGAGACTTGGAGAGCTTCCCTTGGAGATCGATTCTTGTAGTGAAGCCCTATCGGATTGGAGGGAAAATCTGAACATATACGGTAATCATTTTAACATTAGTAGCAGACTTGAGCCCATAGCCTTTGGATCAATAGAGAGAGATTTCACCTTAGTGGCCATTGTCCTGGATAGTGGCCCACAACCTAGTCTAGGGTTTAGGTGATAGTTTCTTTTATTCTGCTTTCTCTTTCATTTCATTAGCATAAGCTTTATTTTAGTTATTTGCATTCATAGTACTAGTTTCATTGCATTTGTTTTCATTATGCTAACAACCTCATCCGGGAGGCAATCTCGGACATCTAAGCGTGTGTTGTTGTTTCATTGATTTTAGGGCTACAAGTTCATCGGATAGATCTACAACATATGAGAGCAAGAGGATCCCTCTAGGAATCAGACCTGGAGAAGGAGGCATCTGTAAGCCCTCATACAGTTTCGTGTGCATCATCGAGAAGCCTGTAAAGGTGCATCACCCCTTGCTAGGGGATATTTTATACATCTGCTACCCTCTTTGTGTAAAATCATGTATCAAATGAAGGGTATCCCTTAGAGGGATTTATATGTAATCGGATCTTGGAAATATCAATACAAAGCATTCATTCTTTTATTTCTTCACACTTCGGTTATGCCTTTATTTTATGCTTTTTCATTTAATATATGTTAAACATTAATAATAATCACAAATAGAGTGAGTGGATGGTGCAACCACTTCCCCGGGGTCGCTACAGATGGTGATCATGGTGGGACCCCCACCTAGTTTTTATTTTCTACCACTTTACTGATCCATGTTTTTGTGTGTAGGTCTAGCCGCTCTGATCTATAATGGCCAAGAATCAGTCACTCTGGTCTATAATGGCCAGGAGTCAGCCACTCTGGTCTACAATGGCTAGGAATCAATCGCTCTGTTCAACAATGGCTAGAGCTTGAGTGTAGTAGAAATCAAATTATTGGTCCTCTGAGCTGGATTTGAGGTTGGTATAGCTTCTCTGATAATTTATGTTCTTTTATCTACTTCTATTTTCCTAAAAATAGTGAACATTAAACCACATTTTAAATTTGGAAAATTAAGGAATGGAAGGAAAGAATTTGCATCTTGTGCATCTTAGAGTTTTTTTAGATTTTCACTAGGCATTGCTAGGAACAATGACTTATGCTTGTAAATTCCACCCTAGAATCCAGTATGCTAGGAATTGTGTGTTGGTTTGCTTGCTTTGAGGCCCTACTAGAGGCCATATTTGCACAAAGTAGAATACATTCATGAATCTCATACTAGTTATGCATATTTTCTAAAAAGTGAAACATCATTCATATCAGGCATATAGGAAAGAGTCATTACTGTTGTATGATGCATTTTACTTTATGCAAACTTAAAATGAACCCCACACACATACGCATGTTTTAAACATTGGAGAGTTGGATTTCATCACCAACCTTCAATTCAGTCCGATGACATTGGCATTCATCTCCTTCCATCGGCTTGCCCCCTAGATCTTCTTAGAAATAGAATTGGGAACTTCTTTATAGTGGTACTAAGTTACTCATGTTCAAACTATCTCCCACTATTGGAACAATTGGTTCAGAGTGGAAGAGCTAGGCGAACCCCCCACTAGGACTTCAACGGTGTACCCTAGTCTCTTTTTGAGAAAATCATGTTTGGCATGGGTGTTCTTGATTCCCACTATGGATGAGTCTCCTTATTCTAAATCCAAAACAAGAGCAAGAAACAAGAGCAACAACATATCAAAGACACATCAAATAGTTTAGGGCACACATAAATTATTAATCAAGATAAACACTTGCTTGATATTGTTTGGCCACATCTAAATTGCAATCCAAAGAACTAATTCACAAGCACAATGGTCAAAACTAGAAGTAAACATCCTCGGTCCAATATCGAGGGAGAATCTGAAGCAACACATACCCATAGGTGAAGTCATAGTAACATTGAACCACATGCTCATAAGATCGTGAGACGTAGTTCCGCGAGTCTACGGGGTGATAATTCAACCCTTGGGGGCTCTCCTCGAGAAACCCCAAATAGAGAGTCAAATCATGGAACTAAATCACAAAAACACAAAGAGGCTTCATGACCATCATCATCAAGGAGACACGAGGAAGCCTCAAGGCCTTCCTCTAAACACACAGAAACTTCTCAGAGACATGAGGAGGCTTCAAGAGCTTCCTCCCCACATGGACATAAGGAGGGTTCTAGACCCCATTCTTCACATAGGGATGATGAGGTTTCCCCATATCCATCCTCATGGAGGGTAGATAGGGCCACAAAGCCCTCATCACCAAAAAGACACACAAGAGTCACAACATCTCAAAATTCACATGAGACATTGAGAATAGGTCTACCCACTGAAGGGCAAGAAACTAGAGCTACATCCAATCATAGGCATCAAATAGAAGATACCCTTCACACAAGAGGAAGGATTCCAATATATTATGACCTCATTGGAGAAAATGGCACCCCAAGGGATCAGCCATGGAAAATAAGATAGTTAGATGAGTTGGATCGGTTGCATCCGAGACCACCTCCCAGAACCGTAGTCACAAAAAATTTTGCATCTAGAAGTTCATGAACTATTACTTCTAAATGCACCTCTCAACCTAGGGATGCTTCAGAATGACTCCACAAGTCTCATGTAGAGTCTGACCATAGAGACACTTATCAACATATATAATAGATTATAGTAGCTAGCAAAAGCAAAGAAATAATAGAGACCTCTTTGAGGAATCTATGAATCAAAACCACAAGAATAGAATCAGATAAACCTGAGTCCTCTTCAATAGTGCAATCTGATCGCATGCGATGGTTAGAAAATGTATTGTGTAAAGAGTGAGAGCTAGTGGAAGCTCTCGAACATGACAAATAAAGAGAAAGGCTTTTGCACCAACATGAGCAACGTCTTAGAGAACAAGTTGAGCAACTAGCTCGCATCAATTTACAAGCCAATGACAATGGTCATCAAAGAGATAAACATGCTGACTCACCAAGAGAGGGGTACAATAGACAACAAGAAAGCCCACAACAAAACCACCACTCAAATTATGAACAACATCAAACTGGTGGAGAAAGGGTAGATATGATAAATTAGGATCAAGCACATCCTGAATCCCCTCGTAGGAGGGAAGAAAATAGAATAAGTCAAAGGCACATAGAGTTACCTCCATTACCACCATGAGGGGGCCTACAAGAAGAGGAACTCCTCACCTCAAAGGCATTCCAGGCACTCACTAAAAATATGAAGTCCTTTGAGAAACAAGAAACGATAGGCAACCAACCGACATTGAGCAAAATACACAACCAACCATTATGCCCATCAGTCCCTAGCCCTGCATATCCTAAGCATTTTGAGATGCCTAGGTTAGAAAATTTTAAGGGTGAAGAGGATGCACAAGAGCATATTACCAATTTTATCAATGCATGTTTTCATCTTGAAGACAATGATGCTCTTATGCTAAGGACTTTCATTATGACATTTTTGGGCGCTGCCACTCAATGGTTCAACCAACTGCCCAAGCACAACATATCCAGTTTTGAACAACTAGCAAATGCATTCCTAAAGCATTTCTCCTTTGGTTCTAAAATAAAGGTGAACCTTTCGGACCTGGCCAACCTAAAACATTATGACGATGAGCCAGTAATGGAATATGGGGATAGGTGGAGAAAATTCATGGCAAAGTTATCATTCTCCATCCCCATAGAAGAAATTGTCCGCATGTTCACTAAGAGTTGTTCTAAACATATTTCCCTCTTGCTACAACTTCAACAATATCCTTCATTTGAGGAAGCCTTGGCATAGGCCAAACTCATTGAAGACATAAAAGTAGATGAGGGAACCATCAAGCTCCAAAATAAGGAGTGGAACAAAAACAACAAAAATGACAAATACAAGTAGAAGCAGGTAAGCCCTGCTCTAGTTAATCAAGTAGTATTGGCTGCACCTAAGGATGGGGCTATGCAGCAACCCCAAAATTATCAAGCATAACCCCCACCAGCCAATTATGATCAAAAGAACAATCAGGGGTGAAATAGAGAATGTAAGCCACCTCACTATTTTACACCTCTATCAAAGTCAATGCAATCAATTTTCAACCAATTGAGCGAGGTTAGGAAGATCAGATTTCTAGATGTACCTCTTATAGATCCCAACCATCCTAAGCCAAAAGGATATAGGGAAGATCTATTTTACCCTTATCATAGGATACCGGGGCATAATATTGAAGTTTGTGTTGGTTTCAAACATCAGGTACAAAACATGATTGAGGTAGGAGAACTTAAAGTTGACAACCCATTGGCTCCTAATAATAGAGATATGGGCATATACAAAAACCCGCTGCCCAACCATGAGGTCCCTAGAGGGCAAGGTGCCCAAGTCAATCAGGTCCGAATTGATACACCTACCCATGGGTGCATTGGGATGGTTGAAATTGTCAATATAGCTACCAGGACTAGATGATATGGTCAACCACAACCTCCTATAACTCCTATTAATGTCCCAGCTACACCTAGGTAGAGGCAGGGGTAGAACAACCTTCCAGGTCCACCAACTCGACCTGTGGTAACTGTTCAGAGTAGACTAGAGCAAAATTTACAAATGACTCTGACTAAGCTATCTATCTATGAGCTCATACAATAGTCCCCAAAGCATAGGGAGACTTTGATGGAGATTTTGAGATCAATTGAGCTCCAACCACAAGATCCAAATGCATTCACTTGTTTTTTAGGACAAGTACAAGAATGTCAAGAACCTGTAATCCGATTTTATGATCATGAGATTAAGATAGTGTCTACTGCCTTACCAGACCCTCCACTGCACATTGTTGCATCAGTCAATGATTTACCTTTTAAGAGGGTCTTGGTCGATATGGGTTCTTCAATCAACATCATCACAACAACAACAATAGAACACCTTAAGATCCCCAAGTCAAATATCATTCCGAGAGCCTACACATTAAGAGCTTTCAATGATGCTTTATGCAATACTATGGGAATGATAGTCTTACCCATCAAGGTAGGGCATAAGACCATCCCTGTGATGTGTCATGTCTTGGAAGGGGCCATGCAATACAACATCCTCCTAGGGCACCCTTGGATAAGAGATATGAAGTGTGTTCCTTCGATTTTACACCAATGTGTCAAGTATGTGCATGATGACAAAGTCTATGTGGTGTTGGCTGATGAAGAGCCATTCAAATATGTCCATCAAGTGGATTTTCTAGGAGAATTTGTAATTCCCTCTACCCACTTGTATGTAGGACCTTCATCTCCAACTACACAACTAGATAACAAAGACAAAGGGGTACATAAAACCCATCAACATCAACACCTCATCTTGCACCCAAAATGACTAATGCTTCTAAGAGACCATCAACGTCTAAACCAAAAGATAATCAGAAGCTAAAGGTACCCTTAGTTGAGGAAAGAAAGCCCAAGGAAGTGCTAACCATAGACATTGAGAAAAGTCCAAGTCCCATGGAAGAAGAAGATCTCCAAGATCAAGCTGAGGAGATACTAGAGCCCGCTTCGCCAGTGTCATCTGTAGGATCATCCACATCACATGCGATAATACACTTGGAAAGTATAGGGATAGGAGAGTATCTTGTGTAGAACATAACATTTACGCCCATCATAGAGTCTACACAAGACATGGGATGGCCAAAATATCTAAGACCACCAGTGGGAATAGTGGTTCCACTTGGAATCCCTCCCAACTAGACCAATTTTATCTATGCTGGCCTAGATTGCACCCATAAGTCTACAGATATAGAAGAGGACAATGATGAACTATTCACTGTTAATGTTCATTACCTCTCTAATCTCGAGTTTGCTCTAAGTTATTTTGAACGTTGCCATTGGCATGGTTATGGTCTTGGTATATATGAGCAGGGGCGTAGGCGGCCATTCGAGCCATAATACCAGCTTCCCTCTGATAGGTTTGGGTTAGGCTATCACATCAGAGGTCGATATGACTCTCTAGCAGTAGCCTTGGATAGATTAAGCTTGGGGTTAGGAGAAGACATCAATTTTATTCCTTATCACCCACCAAGTACAAGATATCCAAGCAATAGACAAGTGGTTGTGGTAAACATACCACCACCTGAGACTTATCATCCAAGCTCCACAATTGATGCCATCCCAATAGGTTGCAACTTGTGGGATGAGGAACGAGAAGGAAATGGATACGAGGCAAATGATGATGAAGAACAAATAAGCTTAGCCTATCATGGGCCTCGCTATTTACAAAGTCTTACCTGGTTCAGCCACAATGAGAGTGGGTACATATCGGATGAAAGTGGCTATGAGTCAGAGGACTCAATAGAGAGAGCCTACCTAGGGGCAAGGCAATGGCCCCATGACTTGGGGTAACATACTAATGCAAATGGCATCTTCATAAGTGATGAATAATATGAGGATGAGATAGATATGGCCTACTTAGGGCCAAGAGATGTACCCCTTACCTTGGGGCCACATACCAATGCTAATGGTTTTTGGATAAGTGATGATGACTTTGATGATGAGACTGAGATGGCTTATCTTGGACCTCACCACTTATGGCAAGTCAACATATTGGTAGAAAGAGAAGTGGTACTTCATGCCATAGACCCTGGCTTGTGGTTTTTGGGGAGACCTATCGACTTAAATGTCATTCATCGTATGGTCAATCCCCCTCCACCTACGTTCAGGGAGCTCTTAGAACCCAATGATCCTATTATCCGGCCTACTCATGGGCTAGATCTAGATATTCCTTTTCCTCTAGAGCCTCATCATGAGTATGGAGGAGAAACCTCTGAGATAATATTTCACCCATGTGGTCCTAGAGATTTCATTCCATCCATCAATATGATCTCCATTGATTTGACCACTCCACTTCATAACCTAATGCATCCTACTAAACCATTATGTCTTGATACAGAGGCTATTGATTGGGACCATGTTGATTCACCCATAGAGCTTGAAGACCTTTTCCCTAGTGAAGAGGTGTGGCAACCATTTCATTTTGCATCAGGATGTGCATATGACGTATTCCATGTCGGCTTGGATTCTGAGTCAGTAGGACCTATAAATCCCATCGATGACATTCATTTGATACCCATGCCTCACCAACTGGAGGATGGGTCACATATGGCTATAGAAGCGACTTTCGAGATGGACATCAGTGATGATCCTACTCAACCAAAGAAAGTCAAGTTCAGAGAAAGTCTATCTCCAGAGGAACAAGCCATCATAATTCCTCTCCTTAAAGAGAGGCCAAATATTTTTCTTGGACTTACAAAGACATGCCAGGGATTGATCCAAAGTTAGTTGTTCACAACCTTTCATTGGATCCCATGAAGAAGCCAGTCAAGCAAAATTTGAGGAAAATGCATCCAACCATCGCTTTGATGGTGAAGAACGAGTTACAAAAACTATTGGATGTGATTTTCATAGTTCCCATCGATTATCCTGAGTGGGTTTCAAACATGGTGCCCATGGGAAAACCAGATGGAAGAGTCCACATTTGCACAGATTTTAGAGACTTGAATAGGGCAACTCCGAAGGATTCATTCCCATTGCCAAACATAGATGCTCTTGTTGATGCCACTATAGGTCATGAGATGCTCTCCCTAATGGATGGGTTTTCTGGATACAATCAAATCTGAATCAAACCCGAAGACCAACATAAGACTACTTTCATTACTCCATGGGGAACATTCTATTACAAGGTGATGCCATTTGGCCTAAAGAATGTTGGTGCCACGTATCAGCGGGCCATGACATACATATTTCATGACTACATGCACACAATCTTAGAAGACTACATGGATGACTTGCTGGCCAAATATTTAGTATGGCAAGAGCATGCTGAGATCCTTACGAAAGTCTTCGATCACCTCATTGAGCACAACGTCATATTGAACCCTAAGAAGTGTGTGTTTGGCATGACTTCTGGTAAGCTCTTAGGTTTCATCATTTCTAAGAGAGGCATTGAAGTCGATCCTGCAAAGGTAGAAGCTATAATGGAAATGGCCACCCCTACCAACATTAGGGAGTTAAGAAGCCTACAAGGCAAGGTAGCATCCATCAAATGGTTCATTGCACAATTATCAGACAAGTGTCGACCCATGAACCGGTTGCTATGCAAAGATGTCCCATTTCATTGGGATGAAGAGTGCCAACAAGCCTTTGTAGAGATCAAAACTTACCTGGAAACACCACCAGTATTGGCTCCACCAAGGCTAGATGTGCCATTTTTACTATACATATCGGCTACTGATTTTGCTTTGGGCACCATGTTGGCCCAAAAGAATGCACAAGATAAAGAGCAAGTCGTATATTACATCAGTCGCACCTTGGTGAGTTATGAGCTAGGATATGCGTATGTAGAAAAGTTGTGTTTAGCAGTGGTCTTTGCAACCATAAAGTTGTGACACTACATGTTGAGCCATACGACTTACGTTATATCAAAACAAAATCCTTTGCAGTATATGATGAACAAGACCTATCATAATACATGTACTGCAAAGTGGATCATGCTATTGACAGAATTTGATCTAGAGTTCATAAGCCAAAAGTCCATCAAGGGCCAAGTCATAGCAGATCAATTAGTAGAGGCACCTCTTCAAGATAGCAAGCCTCTCACCATAGAATTTCTTGATGATGCGGTCTTCACATTATCAGATCTGCCAAACTTGAAGAGCCTAAAAAGGAAAGAGACATGGCATTGTTCTTCGATGGTTCAAAGTGCGAGCAAGGGGGTGGAGCAGGGATAGTCTTTATCACACCATAGGGTGCTCCATTGCCCTTATCATTCAAGTTAGACTTCCCATGCACAAACAATAACATAGAGTATGAGGCCTTGATCTTGGGACTCCAAACAACCATTGCAATGGGCATTAAAATATTGAATATCTTTGGTGACTCTTTGCTCATAGTTAATCAAGTCAAAGGATTGTTCCAATGTAGGTGCCCACTCCTGAAATCTTACAAGGAGCTTGTTGACACTTACCTAGCCCGACTAGAATGGTATGACATTGAGGCAATCCCTCGTACATCAAATAGATTTGTAGACACCATGGCATATTTGGGATCCTTAATCCCTCAGAATCTATCTATTGATTTCATAACCATTCATGTCAAAGTGCTCGCATATTCAGCAATACAACGTGAGGTTATTGACAACCTAGAGTCAGTCAACATGATCTAGACTAAACCAAATTAGGATTGGTCCTTCAGAGCTAGAGCTTTCTTGCAAATGACACCTTGGGAATATTTGATCTCTCAAGGTCCTACGGAGTGTGGTACAACCATCCACCATAGGGTGATTTCTCAATCTATGTTCACAACTTCTGGATCATAGGAGGAGCATGTCATTTTATCCATAGAAGTTGTGACTTATCAGGATTGGCTTTCCCAATTACGAGACTTCCTAAAGCTTGGAATAGTACCACAAGGCCTATCACATGCTGAAATATGAGCATTTAAATAGAAGGTGATGAGATATATCTTGCTAGGAGAGATCCTTTATAGATGAGGCTATGATGGAATGCTCCTTCATTGTCTTGAGCCCCAAGAAGCATCCTAGGAAATTTTGCAAGCTCATGATGGTACGTGTGGTGGTCACTTCAGTGGCATGGCCATCGTTAAGCGCATCTTGAGAATGGGTTACTATTGGCCCACTATGGAGAAATACTATTGTGAGTATGTCAAGAAATGTGTTAAGTGCCAACATCATGCAAACCTCACTCACTTGCCATCACAAGCCTTGCAACCCATCCAGGTAGCATGGCCCTTCTCATAGTGGGGACTAGACTTAGTGGGGAATATTTCACCCCCATCCTTAGGCCGACACACGTTCATCATAATAACCACTGAGTACTTCACCAAATGGGTCGAAGTGATCCCCTTAACATCAACAACTAGACCAAGGATTGTGGAGTTTATACTCCACAATATCATAAGTCATTTTGGGGTCCCTTCGAAGATAATATCGGATAATGGGCCATATTTCAAGAACAAAAATGTGCATGCTTTAATGAACAAATATCACATTCAACATAGTTTTTCAACACCCTATTATCCACAAGCAAATGGGCAAGCAGAAGCCTCAAACAAAATAATAGTCTCCATCTTGAGGAAAATAGTGAAAGATAATCATAAGGACTGGCATTTACAATTGCCTTTGGCATTATGGGCATATAGGACTAGTGTGCGGATGCCCACTGGGGCAACACCATTTTCACTTGTATATGGCACTGAGGCCATCATGCCCCTAGAGTTGGAGATTCCAACTCTACGCATAGCATTGAAGGACTTCATAGATGATGACACCACATGACAAGGCCACCTTGATCAGTTAACGCTTCTTGATGAACGTCGAGTCAATGCCTTGGAGCATCTTCACGTTTATCAAGATCACCTTGCATGAGCTTACAATAGTAAAGTCCACTTGAGAGAATTCAAATTTGGGGATCTTGTGCTCAAAGAAAACTAGCAGAACTCAAATCTATCATCGCACCTACGAGACAAATTTATGGTAAATTGGATAGGCCCCTACATGATTTTAGAAAGGGTTGGGCCTAGGGCATATCACCTCACATCATTGGATGGTGTTGAAGAGCCTGAGCCTCTCAATATCATTCATTTGAAGATATTTTACACATAAAATACAAAAACATTCAAATATGTCATAAAATACAAAAACATTCAAATATGTCATAAAATAAAAAACATTCAAATATGCTATAAAATAAAATAAAATTCAAATATAAAATAAAATAAAAAAAATAAATAAAAACATTTTAAAAAAAAGCTCCAAGGGTATCTTCAAACGCTTGGTCAAAATTCAAAAATGCTCCAAGGGTATCTTCACACCGCTTGGTCAAAATTCAATTAAAATGCTCCAAGGGTATATTCACACCGCTTGGTCAAAATTCAATTAAAAATGCTCCAAGGGTATCTTCACACCGCTTGGTCAAAATTCAATTAAAATGCTCCAAGGGTATATTCACACCGCTTGGTCAAAATTCAATAAAAATGCTCCAAGGGTATATTCACACCGCTTGGTCAAAATTCAATAAAATCTCCAAGGGTATCTTCACACCTTTGGTCAAAATTCAATAAAAATACAAAAACAATGCAAAAATCAAAAATACAAAAATAGTTGCATCTCACATCTGCATCCATATAGTTGCATTACATCAAACATGCATATCCATTGCATTTGCATATGTTATGATCACACTCTTACAAATGATGCCACAGTTTGTATCACAATCACAAATACACAAGTCCACCTTCATCCATTCATCCATGTGTGTAACTATGTTTTTCAACACAACCATGTCATGTTGCTATAAGGAATAGGCTAAGATTTTCTGGTCATTCAACCATATCTAGTGGTCTTATCAATTTTTGTGAGAAGCCATCTTGATTAGTAGAGAGTAAGGTCTAGTCATGAATGCCTCAGATATTCAGGATCCTATCACTAATTGAAAAACACTAAAATCCTAGTTGGTACAAGGGAAATATGAAAGTTGCATAAAGTGGTCTAGGTTACCTTAAGTGAAAAGGATCTTCCTTGCTTATCCCCCTGTGCGACCGGTTCAAAGGTGCTGAGAATTGGCAAAAGGACAAGTTCTACCCTACCTAGAAATGAGTGATTATCATCACTACATAAATCCCTTGCTTTCATTAAAACAAGCAAAAATCCTGAAACAAAGCACAAATTCAAAATTCCAGTTTCCAAAGTCATAATTCAAAATCCCAAAATCAAGCAACAATCAAAGTCAAAGCAAACAAGTGAATTTCATCCTTACATAAATCCCTTGCTCAAGAGAAAAACAAGAAAAATCAGTCAAAAATAAATAGTGATTTTCATCACTAAGTATGAGCAAGTATCCCAAATGAAATGAAGAAAATAAGGGAATGGAACTTGAATCCTTGGAATTCTCAGCATTGCACAAAATCGGAAGGTGATCCCTATTACAGGTTTGGTATACAACCATGCCTGGCAATGGTGGTATCCTTATGCATGATGATATGTCTATCACAATAGCATTTTGCATTTGTGTAGACCAATGTTTGCATGTGGATGAGCTAGCTTTAGGTAACCCAAAGCCACCTAGTGGTATAATCCAACTAAGTCCAACACAGGATAAGATGAACAATTGAGGATCCACGATCTTAGCAATGGGCTGAAAGAATCCCGCCTGACATCGAAGGAAATGCTTGAGTTCTATCTAAATATATTCATTTGCACACATAGGGATAATGAATCCATAGGTCCATGATGAAAGCCTTGCTTCTTCAAAAGTCTAGTGTGGTCAGTACGCAACTATTGATAGAATAACTAGAGTGTTTGAGTCCTAGGAAAAGCCTCAAAATTCCTACATAGCAACAAGTCATATCATTCATCACATCATCAGTTTTCTTTCCAAAGTTGCAAATTAAGGGGTATAAACAAAGTAGGCTAGATACCGGATAGATGTTAGAAATAATATCTACATGACCACTGACTATTTTGAACCTTTTAAATAACATAAGCTTTATCAAGAAATTACATACATACACACCAATCCATTTCACATATGAATGCCCAAATAAATTAGTTCTTGTGATAAGAATGATTATTTACATTCATGATTGTTATACTTTCTATGGTATCACCCATTTAGATTGTTGAAATCATATCATATGCATTCCTTATGTTTTAAGTGATTAAAGCATACAGGTTCATTCACATTAGATTAAGCATCATGTAAATAGTGCATGACACATTGCATTTACCATATCATAACATAAGTTAGATGCATACAATTAAATCAAAATTAAACATGTATCTAACAAAAACATTGCATCCATAAATACATAATGTCATAAATCATCCATCCATATATAATATCACATCATTACATTCACCCATACATAGAATCATAAATCCATCATCAAATCAACTCATGATACATCACATCATGTCACAATAATCAAATCATATAAGCATCTACATAAACACATACATAAGCATCCATCTCAAATCCATATCATCATAAATATCATCTATCATCTAACACATATATCAACTCATCATAATGCCATCATCACATCACATAAATAAAACAAAAACATAAGCAATAAATGACACACATAATGAAGCATAATGCAAAGTCTCATATAAATATGTGTGTCTCAAAAGATGTCTCAGAATGTGTATCTCAAAGTGCATGGATATACAAAATTACTTGAAGGCTACAGTCATAATAGGTCAGCTGACCTCAAAAATAAAAGCCTACAACATCATCAATCAAATATTGGGCTTGTGCCCCCTGTAGCACCACCCCCTATGGATGGATCTCGGGTGGAACGGTGTGAGCCTACTGGCCTCTCTATGTGAGTTTGGGTCCTCTGGCTAGGCTGGATGGAAGACTACCCTGAGGTAGAGCGTCCACTAGCCTGTGAACCACCTACATCTATCCTCTCCCTAGGAGTGGCTCCTAGCCTCTTGATCTACATCTCGAGAGAAGCAATATGGCCTACATGACCAACAATCATCACCTCATACTCATCTAGCAAGCCCTGCATCTACCTGATCTCTACCCTTGGATCTATCCCTGTAGAGCCTTGAGGTGTGGAAGGATCAACAACCACCTGCATCCTAGGAGCACCACCCCCAATAGCAGCCTGTAGAGCCTGTATCTGAGTAGTGAGCTGCTCTATAGTAGCATCCTATTGTACTATAGTAGCATCTCACTGGGCAATGATAGCATCACACTATTGTACCTAGATCTTGGCCGACTGGAGCTCGACCTCTACATCATGCAACTGTACCCTTAGAGGAGAATCTCTCTCCTAGAAATCTAGCTCCTCATCCTCCTCCTCAGGAGCCTCCTACTCCTCCACTACCACCTGCTCTATCGGCTGGCCCCATACCTCAGTCCTAGCTTGGACTCTATGCCCTACTAGATCTGCCCCATCTCCACCATCATCCTCATGGCCTAGACTGCCATCACCATGCCACATCCGATCACCCCACCACTACGCAAATGCATCTATGACTCCCCTAGCAACTCATGGGTCAACTATTGGGGCATCCTCCTCATCAACCAACTCTATGATATGTGGGGAGGGAGGTCTCTCTCTGCTCCGATGCACCTATACAAGAATGGGATAAGTGGCACATCCTACTATAAATCATACTGATGAAGAACTTAAGAGTAGAAGAAATACTCCCTGATGCCGACCTTACGGCCAATGAGCCATCGCTCATGCCATGTCCTAGCTGTAAAGTTGGTTGGATCATCCCAAGCTGGGCACTCATAATATGGATGCCACATGATGGCTCTGACCTACAGCCTAGTAAAAGTAGTAGTATAGTGGGAGAGCTCCCCCACATGAGGGTGGCTCTTGCACTCCTCATGCTCTCGAGCCCACCTGGCAGCATAGCACTACATCCTAGCATCAATAACTATGATCTTAGCAGGGAGTCCTTTGGGATGATCCACGCTGATATGCTCCCATCCCTAGACCTGGAGGAGCAAGCTACAACCAATGCTGATGCGGCCCCACCGATGGATGTGATACAACTCATCATAACACTATGCTAGTAGAGACCTACCCCATGCATAGATGATCGCCTCCTCACTATCCATCAAATCTTGAACCATCACGAGGAGGTTCCATGGGAACCTCAAACCTGAGCAGTCTAGAATGAGAATGTTGTTGATGACCATCAACAATACTGCATGCCTCTCCATGAAGATGTGCTCCCTGTACCAACGTATAATAGAAACACCATCAGACTTGGTGTCCTCGAAGGTAGCCGTCGCATGCTCTCGAACACCCTAGAAAAAATTGCATCATGATCATTGGTGGTCGAAGAGATGATGGCCACTCCATCAAAGGGGATCCAAAAAATCCTGTATACATCCTCCGGTGTGATAGTCATCTCACCGGTAGGAAGATGGAAAGTATTCATCCTGGGGTCCCATCGATGAACTAGGGTAGTAAGGTAGGCCTGGTCTGACATGATCTGGGGTAGTTGAATGACATACTGGAGGTCGTGAGCCTTAAACTAGGCCCAGTCCGTAGCATCAAGGAGTGGGATAAGGTCATTAAGAAGTTTTGGGTCCTGAGCCCGAGTAGTGAGAATCTAAGAGCAAAAATCAAAAGTATAACTACAATGCATCTAAGGCATGAATCACAAATAAAGCATGAAAAATGGTGCACATAATGATAAACTATCCTAAGTCTGAGTAAAAGAGGAATAAATGCACCTAATCATGTAGCACAGTGCAAGAAAGCAGCTCAAAATTTCAAAAAAATCAGCATAATCACCTTGCAAAATCCAAAAATTTACAAAATTTAACTAAGGCTTTTGGTCGTTGTCACCTACAATGACCAAAACTGGTCACTGAAGGTAGTAATGGCCAAACCCCAATGGTCAAATTTTTGACCATTGGGATTCAAATCTGGCTGCTCTGAGTGACAACGGCCAAACTGTAGGCCGAGCTGGCCGCTCTGAGTAGCAATGATCGATGGGTGACACTATAGACATGTGCACCCTAGGCCAAAAATGACAAAAAAATTGAAAAATTAACAAATGGGGGCAAGCCCACCAAAGCAAAATCTAACCTAAACCTATCTATGGATTTGGTTCATTGCCAACAGGTTTAGTGAGGTTCATTTACTGATTAATTAGTGAGGTTCAATTTTACCCAAAAAAAAGAAAGTAGGGTCAAGGTTTGAGAGAATACCCAAGAAGCTCTGGCTCCTCCACTTGTAGATGTCTCTCCCTGTGCAGCCATGGTCTCCAATGCAACAACACTTCAAGATGCAAATGTCACTTTCTCGTCAGAGCTCTAGAAAGCAAAATGATAGCTGGAGAAAATGAAAATTCAAAACCCTAGATTCCTTTTGTACTCCTCAAGTCACGCTTCGGCCATTGCTAATGTCAGTGGCCCAAACTTCTTGGCCGCTCAGGGTGAGAGCGGCCACAGGCAAGGACTTAGTGGCCGCTGGACCTAACAACGATCGGATGCACAAGCAAAATTAGGCAGATTCCTTCTAGGAGGAATAGTAAAAAAATCAAATAAGCATATTTTGATGGTCCCTGATCATCAAAATGATCAAAATAACAAAAAAATCACATAAAAACAAATCTCGAGTACGCTTCGTATTCAGTTACTTACTCTATCAACTCGATGGTTGCAACGATTTGCACTCCATGCAACTTGGTGAGATGAGTAAGTTACCATAGAGCTACTCAGGGCAAATTATTCATTTTGGAATTACGATGCATCACCTCAACCCCGAAGAAGATCAAGATGGTCGGACTGCTCCACGGGTATGATGGAATCATCCTAATTCTCTTATGACACCAAAAACATTGAGCCAAGTGATGCAATACAAGCATAAATAGAATCACTCATCCTAACTCCCTAAGAAGGCTATTTGTGGTCGGACCACTCCTCGGGATAGGGATGAGTGATCATCATAAACAATTGAAATCACACTTGGATGGGGGTTTGCCCATTAAAAGAACAAACAACTAGAAAGGAACCAAAGCTAGTCAAAGTGGTCAAGCGACTTGTCGCTTCATTCATTGCCTTTCCCTCACCAATTCATTTGTGTGAGGGGGTAGTTCAAATCTTCAAATAATCATAATCAAATTCAACCAAAGATCACTCGATCATATCAAAATTGTGTTCATCCTACGAATCATTGCATACAACTCTTACAAAACTTTCCCCCATTTTTTGGGTTCATAAGCAAATATGACATCTTCAATTTGTAGCTCTCCTCCGGTCGGATCACATTGTAGTGACATAAGCTACCCGATTGTGTTTGAGGAATGAGTGCAAGTGGACATGTGCAAGCCCTATGCTAAATTAAGCCTTCAATCAGGTTGAAGCAATGATTCAAGGATGCGTGTCATCTTGCATGATTGGGCCATCCAACATTGATCAGATCAATGATCATCATACACCCCTACAAACATAGCAGTCTACATTTTTGCTCCACGTTATGTCTTTTACTCAATGCATCACAAAAAGGGGCATCTGTAGACACCTAAAACATGTCATGTTCAGGGAGACTACTCACATAGGCACACTCATAGGTCATGTGACTAAACCTTGGGACCTTCCAAGTGTCAAAAGTGGTTTTTGCCACTCATTTGGGGCATTTTTAGCCCATCCAAGCCTGGTCGCTATGGACCAGAGTGGCTGGATTCTAGATGCTATAGCTCAGAGCGGCCAAACCTTAGCCACTGTAGATGACAATGGCTAAAATTTAAATGCATTTTTCCACCCATCTAGCCTAATCATGGGTGGAAGTGGTAGTCTGCATGCAATAAGGATGAGCGGGGATAACTTTGCATTCCTCCTCATAGCCAGTCTACATGAAAGACTCAAGTCTAGATTTAGACATCAGTTAACTACCCCTCAAGGGTAGACAAAAGCTAAAATTCTCATGCTAACATCAAGTGTGCATGAGGGATTCAATCCTAGGGTTTTAACATTGACCTAGGGCTTCAAACACTTTATAAGGAGTAAACCTAAAAGCACTAGGGGACCTTATTTTATCAATTAGAGAGAGAGAGAACATCACATATCAAAATTTTGAATAGGTTGGATCATTGAGGAGAGCTTCTAAGAGACTTGGAGAGCTTCCCTTGGAGATCGATTCTTGTAGCGAAGCCCTATCGGATTGGAGGGCAAAATCTGAACACATAAGGTAATCATTTTAACATTAGTAGCAGACTTGAGCCCATAGCCTTTGGATCAATAGAGAGAGATTTCACCTTAGCGGTCACTGTCCTGGATAGTGGCCCACAACCTAGTCTAGGGTTTAGGTGATAGTTTCTTTTATTCTGCTTTCTCTTTCATTTCATTAGCATAAGCTTTATTTCAGTTATTTGCATTCATAGTACTAGTTTCATTGCATTTGTTTCCACTATGCTAACATCCTCCTCCGAGGAGGCAATCTCGGACATCTAAGCGTGTGTTGTTGTTTCATTGATTTTAGGGCTACAGGTTCATCGGACAAATCCACAACATACAGGAGCAAGAGGATCCCTCTAGGAATCAGACCTGGAGAAGGAGGCATCTGTAAGCCCTCATACAGTTTCGTGTGCATCATCGGGAAGCCTGTAAAGGCGCATCACCCCTTGCTAGGGGATATTTTATACATCTGCTACCCTCTTTGTGTAAAATCATGTATCAAATGAAGGGTATCCCTTAGAGGGATTTATATGTAACCGGATCTTGGAAATATCAATACAAAGCATTCATTCTTTTATTTCTTTGCACTTCGGTTATGCCTTTCTTTTATGCTTTTTCATTTAATATATGTTAAACATTAATAATAATCGCAAATAGAGTGAGTGGACGGTGCAACCGCTTCCCCGGGGTCGCTACAGATAGTATCATGCATTGGGTTCCACTCAAATGCATTATCTCAAGGTTTAAACCTATAGAAAAAACAACAAATAATGAATTTTAATGACCTCTTCTATAACCCAGTCAACAAGATTACCTTATTCTCGTACAACATGATTACTAACTTTATATTTATGATTGGCTAGGATAAATCACAAACTTTGAATAATTTTTCTCTTCAACTTAGTATCACTCTGATACTAAATATGAATGCATACTTGATACAATAAAATTTGAATTGATGTGATAACTATTTATATACAATCAAGAACCAAGAGAGAATAGGTCTCCAGTAGTAACCAACTTACAACTGCCTAGAACCATTTATAGTATTTGTAACACATAGTAGAAACTGGATTAGATTAAGTATTTTTCTCTCCTAAGAAAGTGGTAAAGAAATCCTCTTCGTATCATCAAATGGAAAACACCATTATAGTTTAATAAATAACATAAGGGATGAAGAAGTATAATGTGTAAGTTCAAATTTAGGAGTTAAAGACGTAAAGGAATATAGGGAGACAAATTTTTAAAGTAATGAGATTGACCCAAGTAATCCTCTTCATTTCCTTCAAATAGTATAAAATCCTTTATTTGCAATTCAAATGAAAGTAGTATAAAGCATATCCCTTGCACTTTAAAATTCCAATAGCAACATATAAAGAAATGAATATGGAAGATATCCATGGAAACTTAGGGTTTTCAATACAACATACAAAAGTAATTATTATGAAGGATGATTCTTGCACTTTAGGTTTTTAAGGCAACATTTAGGGTTTTTAGAGAAGCATAAGAAAGCAATTACTATAGAGGATCATCCTTATACTTTAGTTTTCCAAGGAAAAATAAAGAAGAAAGTGTTTGCAAGGACACTTATTGCATCTCATATTCTCTAGGAAAGAAAAACCTATAGAAGATGCGTCTCATGATGATAGTATGGAAAATAGGAAATTGATCTAGGCAGTCAACATTTTCTTTTCAACTTCAGCTAAATTTACTACTTCCTCTAACCATGGAAAAGATAATCTAACTTCATGATCCTTGAATAAAATGCCTCTACTAGCTAGCCTATCTACATATTTGTTTCCTTCCCTTAACATATGTTTAAACATGATTTATTCAAACTTTGTAGAAAGGTCTTGTATTTCCACAATTATCTCTTGTATGTTCCATGGAGCCTTTAGTTTCCTTAAAATTGCGTTTATTACTATTATCAAATCACCTACCATCCATACTCTATTTCATTTCATTTGTTGGTATATTTTTTACTTTCCAAAGTCACTCAAGCTTCAACTTCATTATTTGTCTTAAAACCACTATTAAAAGTGTAATGCGATAAAATATCTTCCTTTAGATGCTCCATCAAAATTCAATTTGGCCAACTCCACTTTTGGTGGTATCCACTTTATATTTTTTTCTTCTTTTTGTTTCTTCTATACCCAACATCATAATTTATTTTGATGACTTGATTCCATCTATCAAGGCTCTCTACTTCAATATTAGGGATTTAGTGAGTTGATAGGGTTGGATTAGACTCTGCTATGGCTAAAAAAATATTCATTTTCATTACCTCTAAACAAATTTCCTTTCATTTAAATACTCTTATATTTCTTTCTAGCCAAACATTCCAAAGTATTGTATCTTTTGATATATCCCAATTTGTCTATAAAGTATCACTTTTAAAAATGCTCTGCCATTGCTCTAAACATTCCTCAAATTTACCATTTATTACCATGTATTTACCAAACATATTAAGAATCCATTGCCATAGTTTCCAGACTATTGAGTAGTCTCCCAAGAGATGGTCTAAACTCTCGTCATCCATTTTTCAAAGAACACATTTTGAGGGGCCACGAAAACCCTTTTCATAAGGTTACCCAATATAAAAATTTTATATGACCTACTAGCAAAATAGACATTTTGACTTTAGGAATGCTCAGGCTATCCCAAACATCTCTCCATATTCTTGTGATATTTGTATTTTTATGTTGTCTTATATTATATCCACTTCATGTTGTGTATTCTCGTGAGTTGTTCAACTATCAAATCAATTTATCTTTGGCTCCACTTCCTTTTCATTACCTCTAAAATCCTTTTATTTCCTTTAAATATTATTCTATTCCTTTCCAACCATATAGTCCAAAGTATTGTATCTTTTGATATATCCCATATTATCTGTAAAGCCACTTTTAAAAGTGTTATAATATTGCTTTAACTATTCTTCAATTTTTCCATTCATCACCATGCATCTACCAAACATATTAAGAATCTATTGCCATAGTTTCCAAACTATTGAGTAGTGCTTCAATAGATGGTCTCTATTATCCTCCTTTTTACATAGAACACATTATGAGGGGCCATGAAAATCCTTTTTTATAAGGTTATCCTAGGATAAAATTCTTTTAATACCTACTATCCAAACAAATATTTTAACTTTAGGAATGCTTGGGCTATCCCAAATCTCTCCATATTGTTGTGGAATTCCTATTTTTTTGTGCTTTACATTATATTCACTTATTTTTGTGTATTATCCTAAGCTATTCAACTCCCAAATTAGCTTATTCTTGGATCCCCTTAGAATAATCATTGTTGTTATCTTTCTGCTCAACTGCCTCTTGGCATCAATGTCTTGTTACTTGTAATATTCTTTCCATTTGCATATTCCTTCTTGATCCTTGTACATAATTTTTGAAATCCTATCACCATATTTATCTTAAAGTAATCTCATCCATGGTTTCAAATTGGATCTAGATTGAGTGGTTTTTTATCACACCAAGTATCCATCCAAATAGATTTTTTTCTCCAATTCCCACCACCTATCTTAGACCTTTAATCACTAGATCAATTGATTTTTTAAAAACATTCCATAGTACAAAACTATTTGGTAGTAAGAATGGAGTAAATATTAAGCTTGGGTCATTGGGGTCAACATACTTAGAAGAATTGTTTCCCATTATCTTTGACTCTCTTTGTACAATATCCAAATTATTTTTCCCCTAAGACCTAAGTTTGCATCCATAAGAACTCTTAAATCGAGACCTCCCCTAGTTTTATCATCACACACCTTGCTTCATTTCACCAAAGGAAAATTCCTTTCATCATGTAATATTGACTATAAAAATGACCACATAATATAGATTAAACATTTTTCTATCAATTCTGGCAAAGTATACAAGGATATCTAATATGTTGGAATTGCCTATAAGACTGATTTAATTAGCTTCACTCTTCTTGTTAATGATAACTATCTACCATTCCATGTTGATAGTTTATTTTAAAATTTTCTTATAACTAGATTCCATAATTCTATCTTCATTCTCCTCTAAAATAAGGGCATCCCTAGATAAGTTCCTAGAAAATTTGCCTCCTCCACTTGAAGTAATCTGCATATCTTTGCTTTTATTCTAGTTGGAGTATTTAGGAAGTAAATTTTGAATTTTGTCAAATTAAATTTCTTCCATGAAAATATTTCATGTTCCTTAAGTTATTCAAAGCTCTATCCTCATTTATCCTTGCCCTCCCAAAAAGGGTTGTATCATCTATAAATTATTGATGGGTGATGTTGTCAATATTATTACTAGCCTTAATTCTACTTATTAGCCATCTTTTTTAGCCTTCTTCAAGTTCCTACCAAATACCTCTACCATAATAATGAACATATATGGTGATAGAGGATCTCCCTACATAAGACCTCTCTTGGCTTTAAATTATTTTGTTACCAAAACTGAATATGATATTGTAGAGACAATATTTAATCCGTTTGATCCATTTCTTTCCAAATTCAAACTTTTCTAATACTACAAAAATAAAATCTCATTTAACTCTAGCATAGGATTTAATCACATAAAGTTTTAATATCATTGCTCTCTCTTTTCTTGAATTTTTTGAATACATAACCTCATGGGATACTATGATCCTGTCCAAAAATTGTCTCCCTTTCACAAATCATCCTTGCTCTTTTGAATATTGTTTTCTAATAGTGGTCTTAATTGATTTGCCATCACTTTGGATATTATATTATATGCCATATTACAAAGGCTTATGGGTCTAAATGAATAAAACAATTATGCATCCTTTGTTTTTAGAATTAGAGTAAGATATATTACATTTATTTTATAAGGTATGCACTATTTTACCCTAGATTGTTTTACCGCCACCAATAAAAATCCTCCACTATATCCCAATTATGTTGATAAAATATTGTGGATATCTCATCCTAACCTAGGGATTTATCCTTATAAAAAGATAAAGGATATAAATGAACTTCTTATAGAGTAATAGGCTCCATTAGTTTCCTATATTATAACTAAAGGTACTTATTGTAGTAGTTATTTATTAATAACTTCAAAATCCTCTAATCCTAAAATATTTTGGTTTAAGAACCTTGCCTATTTTCTGATTTCACTCTAGTCTTCAATATAATCCTTTTTTTCTGATTTAATTATACTAATTCTATATATTTATCTTTGTACTATTGTCATCCTATGAAAAACTATGTTTCTATATCCTTTTAAACAAGTTTATCTTAATTTTAATCCCCAAAATTTCTCTTCCTTACTCAAAATACTATGATATTCACTAAGAAACTCCCTTTCCTTTGAGTTTGGATTACTATGCTCACCTTTCTAAAATTTTAAATTTTTCTCTTTTAGTTCTTTCTTCTCAAAAATATTTCCAAAAGTATTTTTGTTCCATTATTTTAATTTGGATCTCATTGATTTAATTTGTTTTGGAACTATATACGACTTGTTAGTTCCTAAATAATTCCATGTTAGCACTATTATATCAAGAAATTGAGGATGTTCTTCCCACATCTATTAATATTTAAAATATGATATTTTCTAATTCACTTACCACCATTTTAACTCTTATTGGCCATTGATTTGAACCAATCCTTGTCAAGGTATTAATTTTACCACAAGTCCCTTCATCTAGCCAATGATCTGAGAGCATGCATCTATCTAATTTTTCTACTATTGGGCTTTGGCCTCTCCTATTGTTGCTCCATGTATAGTTATCCTCTTAAAACTCAACCTCACACAAATTATTTTTTTGAAAAAATTTGGGAAATCTCTCATACTTTAGGTTATTTTCCCATTGAAGAATATTATATTATTTCATACATGCTAAGTTACCCCCATGGTACCTTCAGGGTAAAAATGTAAATATGTAATAGATTAATATTTGTGTCTATAATTTAGATGAGTTATTTATATTTCCCTTTATGTAAGTTTCTATGTGCAGGATATGTACATGTAATGTAAGAGTGTAATGTGCAAGATATGCACAAGTGTCATGTAAGTAAGAGTGCAAGGGTGTGCACAAGTGTCATGTATGTAAGTGTGAAAATATATAATGTGATAATGTGCACAAGTGTCTTGTATTAGGAGTGCATGTAGGAGAGTCAGAGTCACGTAGAAGTGTGCAAGTGTCATAGAGTCAAGTATGCATGTAAGAAGAAAGTGAAGAGGTCTAGTATACAAGTGGCAAGATGACAAGCCTGTAACAACCCAAATCTAACCATCCTAGGAGAGAGTAATTTTTTTAAATAGTTAAAGTTCACAAAAGATACCAGATAAGATCATAGAGGCTTCGCCACATTTCAAGTTCTAAATACTGCAAACATACATCAAGTTGATAGGAGTGATCAATATCCAGTAGTTTGTTAGGGTTAACCTTGTACATTACCCATAAAACTTAAAGGCTTTGTGTGGTCCCCCATTTCCTAAAACTCTCCACAAATGTAGGATGACTCAACCATAGTGTAGGGATTAACCCTATATTTATCATTCAAGAAAAATGATGCCAATTCCTTTACTAGGTTAAGTCTATCTAAGCTGGTACTTAGGCATAAAAACCTCCTAGTTTACTCACTACACCATGAATAATCTATGATGCTCAATCATTCCATATTTACTATGATTTGATTGAGGTGACTATCACTCCACATGACATTCATCATATGGATACCCAACAATCCTTTGGGGTTCCATCACTAATCTAATTATACAATGGGATCCAAACCTCCATAGTTGGGAAAGAGGATTCAAGAATTCACCAAATAAATATTTCCCAAGAAATTCCTTATCCTTGGGTCCACTTCAAAAGTCAATCTTTGGAGTGCTCATTGCAAATCCTTCAGATGTTGTTATACCACAATATCTTTAGGTCTGGGTCCATCCTTGGGTTCTACTAAATTTGGATAGCTAAGGAGAGTTTCCTAAAAAAGTAAAAAATCTAAACCCATGTGATTCTTGAAACCTAATATAACTTTTACACTCTTTCTCTCTGTCTCTCTTCATTATTGTATTTATCATACTAACAAGTTTTATGCATAAAATTAAGTCTAACTTCTAATTAATCAAAGGATACACATATTCCATGAGTATGCATGTCATAATGAGAGTAGTACTTAGACAATAAATCATAAACATTAATAGATGTCATTTTCTAATCATCTAAGATTCATCATAGTAAGGACTATTCAAGAATATAAAATGCATATATTGTTTCCTTCTCATAACTAGATAACTTCTTCCTTTATTTTGATTTAAAAATTGCAATAAACCTTTCATTTCATTCAAGAGAAACATCACCTCATTAACTAATTCTAAAAGTAGTATAGGTAAGATCAAAATTTGAATATATTAGATACACATGCTACACATCATATATCTCGATAAACCCTTACAAGAAAAACCCAGCTTCGAAACATCCTTTTATTGCATATGTTTATCCATCTTCAGTTACAAATACGTAGAGGAATCCCATTATTCCTTTTTCCCAACACATCAATACCGATTTAAATGCATAAGAGTCTCATAATTCCTATGTCCCCAAATAATATGATTTTTTATTCACATTATAAACCAATGAGGGAACCCCATAATATCCACAAGTGAATTCCACATTCATTCTTCTAGATATGGATACTTATGATCCCCCATAATTATCTTCACAAGTATAATAATGGAACCCCCATAAGTTCCAATGTAATTATTGGACTCCACACCCAATCTTCAAATCATATCTTTCATAAATCAAAAGAACTTTCATAAACCATTTAATGATACATAAACATGCATTACTATTTAGTTATTTAACTACATTTTATAAAATGAATATATATTATTCCATAATCATTCTATTTTCTTTAACATAATTTAATTTATAGCTATATCACTTCCTTTAAAGAAATATTTACATATAGGGTATTTGGAACATCAATACAAAGCCCCTTTTGGTAATACATTCCTATTACTTATGGTAAAATTCCAAAATAATTATAAGATGAACATAATCAAATCAATAATTCATTCCTTCCTTTAAAATCAAATATTATTCAGTAAACTTGATTTCAAAGGTTTATTAAAAGTCTCCTTTTAATTTCTTAAAACAATAATGGTTCATTCTCACCCCAGTATTTATGAAGAAACTCATAAAATCATAATATAAATTAACTTTATACAATTTCCTACATTCCCATATATGTAAAAAGTCTCATTGTTTTATAAAAGTCCTTTACTTATTTTACAAACACAACACTCAACTCTATGAGACGTGCAACCAGAGCATATGTTAATTCTGAATGTAAAGTAGATCAAATTCAATCATTCAAACCATTCAAATGTTATAAGAATAAACTATAAGGTTTCTTCTGTCGCCCTTCACCCAAAGAATACATTAAACTAATACCAATATTATTATTTATTAACCAATAGCTACTATGGGCTTATAAGACATCGATGATTTATTTATCATTAACCCTTCACACATCTTATTTTGTGATAATCATAATTCAATTTGTGTACTCACACTACCGCCACATCATGATTTGAACCTGGGATAGTAAATATAACATTATTTTACTAGATTAATTTCTATTAAAGTATAGGTAATTTAGGATATTCTAATAGGTAAAATTCTTACATAGAATAAACTTAGGATTTACATTGCCTTCTTGAAACCTTATGTAGACATGCATGCACACTCCATGAAGCCACTCAGGAAAAGCATAGGAAGAAGGATTATGTGTGACACAATGGTAATAGCTCTTGGTTTGGTATATCAAAATTTACAATTTTGTGGATGGAAATCCTATATTAGGCTTGGTAAACTGACTGGAGACATATTGGTTGAATAAAGCAACCCATTTCAAGGTCTAAGGTGGCAAACACAAAGCTTGTTAAATTTGATCAAACCTATCCTATCATAACCTCTCAGAGATGTATACAACAAAAAAGGGAAGCTATGGGTGAAATTTTACATCCTTCACCCTATCTTTTATTTTATCAAGATGATTTTCTTCAAAGGGTTCACCAAGTTTTGTAGCATTAGTGGTCGAGCAGAAGATAGAGACGGTAGCAGCAATAATGGGCGGTAACAAGTAGCAGGTGAGTAAAATTTTATTAAATAAGGTAGAGTGGATAATAGAATGGGTGAATTTTTAGGCCTGGACTTCGGGTGGTGATATTCTAAAGATCCACCCACTCATTGGGTGGATGTTCAATCGGCCAGCAAGGGCAAAAATATCAAAAATTTCTACCCACAAGGAAGATAAAAACTTCACCTATTATTGGGTGGGACTTTGGACCGTAGATTGGGTGAACCTTTAGGGAAATACTTGCCCTCCTTCATAATATCACTTTGGGCAAAAATTTGTTATGCAACAAAACAAGTGAAGCAACTACCCAATATTTGGACTCCCACCATCATCTAAAATTTTAAATAGAGAGGTTTTAATATCTTTAGCTACCTAGTACCAACTATCCATGCACAAAGGGTTTGGATTGAACTGTGCAACTCCCAAGGTAATTAAAATCAGTCATTTAACACCTAACTAGAGGAACATCGACCTGTCAAAGGGATAGAGTAGATGAGAATTAATGATCTAGGTAGAAATGATAGAGGAATCAATGGCTTAGATTGACCTAGGAGCACCTACCCCTTTTGAATAGCCACCATGATCTCAAGGAGTGAGTACCAGTTGAGCACCCATCTACTCCAACACTATCTTTACATCTAATGCCATTAATACTTGCAATTTAAAATTATTGTAAAATCATCTATAAATAGTGGAATGTTGGTCATTCCTAAGGGCAGCTCTTTGGCCATTATAATTATCATGTAATACTTATCATTGGTATGTGAATACAAGAATATGACTATTTGGCTTCCAATATCTTCTTACATTTTGTGTTGAATGTGAATGCTTATTTTTGCTTTGGCTACTCAAGTTATTCTCATTTAATTCTACTAAACTAGATTTTGTGGGGTTTACTTGGTAGTTCTAGAATTTGTATTCACAGTTGAGGTTGGGGTTTGTTTTTGCAAAAATCTAGATCATATGAGAGTGCTCTAATTTTAAATACTAGATTTCATGCACCCATCCATCGGTCCTAGAATTTACTTTCAACCCACTGCACCAATTACTAAGTGAAAATATAGTTAGGTGGTTTGATGTGTTGTATGCTTGTATTTGCAGTCAACGATGTTGAGGGTGCATGCATCTTGATGCAGTCATAACTTATGCTTGTGAATTCTGGCTACAACCTCCCTTTTATTTCCTTTTCCCTTTTCCTATTTGTGACATAGGTATCTAGGATCCCAATAAGGAATCGACCTTCTATGGAGATCGATCACTCTGCCTTGGCGGTGGTCGTTTGATGTTGGTGTTGGTTTGTGCCCCCTTGGTGTTGGATTTCTGACCAATAGAAACTTATTAAACTTAGTTCCTCTATTTTTTGAAATTCAACTTAGGTATTTTATTTTTCAAATACGTATTTCAATCTATTGTTTTAAATCCACATATCATTGATTTCTTTCTCATAGATTTGAAGCAACTACTTCAAGCATAATACAATAGATACAAAATACCTTATATATTTTGAAGATACTTGTTTGGAGAAGACCAAAGTGCACATAGAAGGCAAGGTTCCTAGTTGCTTTCACTCTTTGAAATCTTTCAAACCCTCTTTGTTCTTCACGTACTTTCGATGAAGCAAAAACTCGTTCTCTCCCAAAAGATCCTTCTTCTCATTATTATAAGGGTTTTTAAAAGAAATCGAAAGAGATTTTGTTCTTGAAATGAACTCATCAACTATCCACAAACCATTTTATTTTGTTTGGTTCAATTCTAAACAATGCAAAGTTATTTAATATTTTCTATTTTTTTCATTTTTCTAATGTTCAAAAATATTAGTGTCATTCTTTATTATTAATAGATCCTTTTATTAATAATACATTAGAAATTCCTTCTAAAGTCCAAACACAAAAATTAATAAGTAAGACTTATTAATACAATTTCATAAGCGAATTAATATTACGAGAAGGATTATATAAATATTAATGGTTCTTTCCTACAAAAAATAATGTATAAGCAAACATCAATTATTCTATGTTACTTTCTATCCATCTAAAGTAACTCAAACCGCAAGAAGAAAACCAAGTGCCCAATGCCATGGAGATACATACAACAATTACATAAATGCAGGAATGATATCACAAAATGCAAAGGCATGAACTAAGTCTAAATGCATACATCATGTGTCATATGGTTTTGACCATCTTATCCATCATTTATTTTTTCTTTTGCAAGACACCTCGTTCTTGGTGGCCAGTCCTTTGCCCACCCATGAGGATACCTATTCCTGCAACCATGCAAATCCAATAGTAGCATCACATGCTTAAATTAAGCAAATATTTATAACACTAATAATCATATAGTCATTTAATCTATCATTGAAACAACATATCAATTCATAAGTCCATCATATGAATAAGTTCACCAAGGGAGGTTCATGACAAAACCAAAGGTCATGGGAGTTGTCATATGGAGAGCAATAGCAAGTATATGAAGAGTCATCTTCTATGTGTATATTATGGAGACAAAGATCCATAAAATGTAAGGCAAAATGGTTTGTAGCGATCACCACATAGCAAGCATTAATAATAAAGCTTGTATACATATTTTGAGCAATTGTCATATTGTAAATATTCTTCATGCATGTACATAAATAATTTTGACCATTTATATTTATATTTTGATATTATAATTGAATTTTATTTCATTATTATATTGGTCTGGATATATATATTTGATTGCTCATATATAATTCTACTCTTGATTATTGATATTTCAACCTATAATAGTGTTTTCTTATTTACATTAGGATCGGTGATATTTTGAGATAGTTAGGCTTAAAAGCCAACATTTACTAATTCCCCTAATTTCTTCATTCAACTTGGTTATGGCATTAAAATATCCTATTATCATGAATCAGGTTTCTTGGTCTTTACTTCTTATAAAGGCTTAAATTCCACTCCATTATTCTAATTTGTCTAACTAAGTTGCAGGTCCATAGACATTGATAAGGATGAAATGAATATCTATAAAGTAGCATGTGATTAATGAGGCTATCCAATGCTTAGTTTTATGAATTATTGCACAGGAGGTTCTAACAAGATTCCAAAATGCTAGAATTCCCCTTGTTACTCCTTTAAAATCCTTAGCATCTTATTCACATCTTTCCCCTATTAATTTCATAGTTTTGAAAACTTTTTCCTTTGTCATTTTAGTTTCTTGGATACAAATAATATCAGGCTTATTACTTAAAAAAATATCGTTGATACACCTCTAATTTGATGGGATATTAACACCCCTTATATTGCATGATATGGTAATTATATCTCATTAGGGGTGACTAGCCCTGCCTATGAATTACCAATATCATTTTTTTTTTGTAAAGAGAATTTCAAGCAACTTAGATTGTGTTCCATTCTCTATGTTTGCTCTTCCTTCCCTACCTCTCACTTGATAATTTAGGGTTTTTACTCTTTTTTATTTTCCTATATTAGGAGTAGGTATTATTATTCTAATCCTCAATATTCTTTCACAAATTTCCTTTTTGCTATATTTATCCTCTTCTAGCCCTACTATGAAAGCTTTTAACTTGTCCTACGTATTTTTTGGTATATCCTTATTGATGGTAGAGGTATTTTTTACTCTAAAATATGCTTTTGGATTAGTTTGCACCCTAGTATTTTGATCAATATTATAATATCATGAATAAGTGATGTTTCATGTATCAACCTTAGAAGTACACTGATTCATCTAACTAGCTAGCTAAGATATTGGGGTTGTAAAAAGTGCAGAAAGAAACAAAATATGGTTAGCTAGAATTATAGTGGTTCAGATTTAGCAATATCAAAAGACATAATGCATGAAGGTTTGTGACATTTAGTTAGAACTAGATCACCTAACAGACCAAATTGTCACTTTTACTTGCAGAACAATTCATCAATATAAATGGTAAGTAGTTTGTTACCTAGTAAATAATAATCAAAGAAGAAATATAGAAAGTAGAATGACTAAGCCTACTATCCATTCAACCAGATTTAATAGAAATGATTAAAAATGTAGACACCTAAAAATGGCATACTTGGCCTCATGCAGTGATAATTAAAACCAATTGATAAAACATTCACAAAAAAATCTTAATTACCCAAAACCCTAAGTAAAACCTAACACTAGGTCATCATAAACCTTAGGTTAATTTGAACCTTAGGTAAACCTACCCCTAATCACATACACCCTAATTGTAACCCTCTATGTGCTTCCCCAAGCACCTACCCACCCTCTTCCCATAACATTGACACTCCTCCTTAATGATATTTAAGGATTTTAATTAAATAAAAGTTTTTTTTCCTTCCCTAGGCCCTTTCCTCTTCTCTAGGTATTAAATGGGTATAGTACATCCATGACCACTTAATACACATAGGTAGTAATGCCTTATCCTCACCCCTTACCCATTGAAGAAGTCTTCTCTCTCCTTTCCCTTTTTGTGCCAACTCACCTACCCCCTCTCCTATCCAATAAGTCTATAAATAAACCTCATTGCCTATAGTTTCATAGAGGAAAATATTAAATCATTATGCAATCAAAATACTACTAGAGCTATTCTCAAGCACCTCATGTACCTAACACTCCCACCTAACTTTCTTTGTGAATTTTAGTGGTTATAGATACAAGACAATTATAGCAATATTTAGGTCAAATTGTACCAAGGGCATCTATGGCCAACTAGGGCAAGAAATAGGAAAATATACGGATATGTACATTTTCTCATAAAATGTATGGATAGGTACATTTTCCATAAATAGACCACAAAAATAGCTAGCCAGGTAACCCCTCTTTGTTGCTTCAATTTCATTTCATTTCCATATTTCCTTCATTCATTTTTATAAGGTTTGGTGTCACTTATGTCTATTTTTATGAGGAGTCTGATCAAGATAGACCTCTAAATGTTTTAACACTCTTTGTAGGGTTATGCAGGTTTTGAGGACTGATGTAGCTAGCAATGGCACACATTTGATAAGGCCACTCCCCTTGAGGATCTTGTACAAGACTTCTATGATGCCACAAATACATTCAGTGCTAGGGTCCCTCCTCTTGGAGGTTATATTTTGTAGCCCTTGGGACAAATTGTAAAAGAATATCATTTCACATTGTAACACCTTTTACCATTATAAATGAAATGTGGTATATTTTTTGTCAGTTCATTTTGGCGATCACGGTGGGAAAAGATAGGTATTTTTGATAATAATATTCAGCTTGAATCACATCGAGGGTATCTATTACTTAAGGACTATCCAACCAGGGCAAGAAATAGGAAAATGTATGGATAGGTACATTTTCCACAAATAGATTGCTAAATTAGTCAACCAGGTAATCCCTATTTTTTGCTTTAGTTTCATTTCATTTTCATATTTCCTTCATGCATTTTTATCAGTTTTAATATCACTTTTATTTATTTTTATGAGAGACCTGAAGAGATAGGACTCTAAACATTCTAATACTTTTTGTGGGGTTACATAGATTTTGAGGATCGACATATCTAGTAGTGGCACGCATCCGATAAGCCCAATCCCCCCTGAGGATATTGCAGAAGACTCTTCTAATGTATCAAAGACATTCAGTGCTAGGGTCCCTCCTCTTGGAGGCCCTCTTTTGTAGCCCTTAGGGAAAATTGTAAAAATATATCATTTCACATTATAACACCTTTTACCATCATCAATAAAATGCGGTATGTTTTCTGTTAGTTCATTTTGGCAATCATGGTTTATATATTTTTTGTTGGTTTGCTATCTAACTAAAAACTTTTGTGTTCCTACTATGTTGTAGGCACTACAAAAGCAATGTAGGATTCTCTAAAAGCCTCAAAAACACATCTCAGGTCCACCCTACAAAACTTTAAGATTTATTCCTTTTGTGGTTTTTACACAGTAGTTTCAAATTTTTCTTGTTGAAAATAAGCACTTTCAAAATTTAGTAACTGAAAACAAGTGCATTTTGATTGTTAAGAAATTTGGTGTTTTTTCCTCCCACACTTGCAAGTATGGTCCCAAATTCTATTTTTTTGACCTCTTGACCTGATACAGCCGTAGAAGAGCCAAAACAAGCACTTTTATAGGAAAACATGTAGATAGGTACATTTTTCTAGAAAATATATAGATTCATACAATTTCAAATCTAACACGAGAAAAGAAGCCTATAAAACCCCTAGATGGTAAATCATATGTAGTAAATTATAGGTAGACATTTGGAGATCATGTTTTCTATCACTTTCTCCATTTTTGGCTTCTTTTAAAAAATTGCAGTCACTAAAAATTTTACTTTAAAAAATGCACCATATCATTTAGTCATTTTCAAAATAGTTTAGATTTTATTTTCAAAATGCACCATATCATTTGGTCATTTTCAAAATAGTTTAGATTTTATTTTTAAAAATGTGCCATATCATTTGGTCATTTTCAAAATAGTATAGATTTACTTTTAAAAAGGTAACTTATTTTGAATAACACATTTATATGGAAATGTTATCTTCTGTAATAACATAGTTTCATTTTTTGCATTTTGATTGTTAAATTAAAAGAACATCACACATGCACGTAAGCTAACAATATTGGTTTTTGTTGCATTTCATCACCAACTACCAATAGAGATCAACGACATTGGCTTCCATTAACAAGCATTGACTTGCCTCCCTAGACACCATAGTAGCCTCCTCAAGTGGTTTTTTAGACTTTATCACTATAAAATACTCTACTCTTGAGATTACCTCAGGGTAGGATAGGATATATGCCCCTACTCATAGGGCTATATATAATCATTGAGTGCACAGCTATCATTTGTATACAATCCTAATCGAGGGTGAAGTGAAAGCTTGGTTGGGCTAATAGTAGGATTTAGACAATGCAACCTTCTTCTTGGAGGTTTATTTTGTATCCCCCCTTCTAGTCACCTCGAGCCTTCCCCCATCATAGGAAGCCCTTTGCCTATTTTTGTATCACCACTCCTTGCATACCTTTGGGTATAGTGGGAAGGGTGTGCATTAATGTACCCTTGTAGATCTCAATCACATACCTTATCTTTATAGCAGTTTATTTATCTCAAAACACACAAACTACAAAACCAAACAATCAAGAAAAAATATTCAACATCAACCATATATGTTTGTTTTTTGCTTTTTTCTTATTGGATTAATTCAGAATATTTTACTACAAAACTGCTAAAACATCTTTAAAATGATCCTAGAGACCCTGCAAAACAATCCCAAAGACCTCCAAAATTAGTTTTGTGACATTCAATTTGAAAAAATATAGTCTATAATGAAAATATATGGATAGGTATATTTTTCTATAAAATGTATGGATAGGTACATTTTGCCCTAAAACACTTCACTCAAAAAGATCCAAGCATGAGGCTATTCAAATAGTTGAAATATTAGACTTTCCTACTTCATAGAACACACATATTTGTCATTTTCTCCATCATGGTTTCCATGTGAAACCAAGTGCTCGAGTAAGAGTGCATTGCCATGGATATCACCAGAGTAAACCCATGTTTGAGTACCAGGAGGAAATATTATGTCCCCCACCACAATATCTGCAACTAGGTTTACCTCTAACTTTGCTACCTCCTCTTCACATAGCTAATTGATACGTGTCTTTACTTTAACAAATCTAGATAGAATTCCTTTTTGTCTCCCAAATCAAGGTGCATGCCTCAAACACCTTCACAATACCCTAGTCATATGGCATCTCCCTCTCTACAATATAAGCATCCACTTACTAAAACCCTCTCTCCCAACCACCCTCTTCTTTGGTGTACGTATATTACGATTATAATGAATACCCCCCCAAGTTCTCTAACTTACTTTCTTCTAATCCACCTTTGACTAGGGTAGAAGAAGCTTCTTATTTTGTAAATACAACTTATATTCCTCCATACACTAGCTTTCCTCCATTACCACCCCTTAAATCAAACCTAGTATTCACATACCAACCTCCACCCTCTTATTAACAACAACATCAGTATCTTCCTCCTTCTTAGCCACCTACACAAGATAACATCATCCACCCTCGCCCTCAACCATAAACCCAACTCAATACATTCACCTCTTTTATCACTGATCAAACTCTAATATATCAACAACCACCCCCTCTACTCTAATAGAATCTAACTAGATTTTTCACTTTTTCACCTTCATAGATCTTAATGCTGCCCACCATTCCACCTCTCATACCACCTATATATTCCTCATTTGAGTGGTCTTTAGGGCATAATCATACACACAACCAATTGCACAATCAAGGGTATCCAAAACAACAAGGGTACACTCAAGTACCTCAACAATAATTGCATAATTAGGTGCTTCCATATTCTAAACAATAATTACATAATCATGTGCTTCTTGCTCAATAAAAAATGCATAATTAGGTGCTTCCATATTCTAAACAATAATTACATAATCATGTGCTTCTTGCTTAATAAAAAATGCATAATTAGGTGCTTCCTTATCAACAACAATTGCATAATCAGGTGCTTCCATATTCTCAATAATAATTACACAATTAGGTGCTTCCTAATAAAAAATAATTGCATAATCAGGTGATTCTTACTCAACAACAAATGCATAATTAGGTGCTTCCTTCTCAAGAACAATTGCACAGTCAGGTGCTTCCATATTCTCAACAACAACTGCATAATCAGGTACTTCTTGCTCAACAATAATTGCACAATCAGGTGCTTCCATATTCTCAAAAATAATTGCATAATCAGGTGCTTCCTTATCAACAACAATTGCACAATAAGGTGTTTCTTTCTTCTCATAAACAATATAACAATCAAGTGCTTCATGCTCAAAAATAATTGCACATTCAAGTGCTTCCATATTCTCAAAAAAAATTGCATAGTTTTGTGCTTCTTACTCAATAACAAATGCATAATCAAGTGCTTCCTTCTCAACAACAAATGCATAATTAGGTGCTTGCGTCTCAATAATAATCACACAATCAAGTGCTTTCTTCTCAACAACAATAGTTGCATAATCAAATGCTCCCTTCTCAACAACATCAATTGCACAATCAAGTAATTCCTTCTCAACAACAATAATTGCATAATCAAGTGCTCCCTTCTCAACAACAACAGATGCACAATCAAGTGCTACCTTCTCAATAGAAATAGTTGCACAATAAATTCCTCCCTTATCAACAACAATAGTTGCACAACTTCCTTCTCAACAATAATAGTTGCACAATCAAGTGCTCCCTCAAAAACAATAGTTGCACAATAAAGTGCTCCCTTATTAACAATAATAGTTGCACAATCAAGTGCTTCCTTATCAACAATAATAGTTACATAATCAAGTGCTTCCCTCTCAAAAACAAATGCACAATCAAGTGCCTTCTCAAAAATTTCACACTCAAGTATCATCCCCTCAAACAAACACTAATCAAGTGCACATCCAAGGACTACCACAACAACATACGTACACCCAAGTACCTCCACAACAAGTGGTTATCCAAGGACTACCTCAAAAAGGGTACATCCAAGTACCCCTTCAACAAGTACCTATCCAAGCACCACTTAATCAAACACATAATCATCAAGTGCTAGACCAGGATTGGTACACTCAGGCACCCCAACAACACATGCACACTCAAGTGCCCACACATGTTCCCAATCACAAATGGTACAACCAAGTACCACAACAACAAGGACACACTTAGGTACCATATCATGAGGTACATGACCAAACATATTATCAAGAATACATCCCTATAGTCAACCAAACATAGTACCAAAACTTGTATGCGGGATTAAATCACACCCAAGCTCCTTATAATCTAAATTCTCCACCCTAACAACCTTCACCCAATTTTTACCAAACAGATGTTGGAACCCCTTATATCCATAACCAACATCCTAATCCACCTCCAAAATACAATACCCCCACCCCATACTACCTTTAGCACTTACTAATAGATGCCCTTATTGGTGCAAATTTGACAATATCGAATATACCTCATGAAATGTAGATCATGCAAGAATAGATCAAGTAGATACAAATATTCTCAATTGGCTATGGGTATAATAAAACCACTTATAGCCAATTGTTCTTAGAATCTATCCACCATTTTTTCCACATGGCACCATACCCCTCCAAATTTAAATGCCCTAAGTTCAACAAATTTAAAAGGAGGACCCTCATAGACATCTAGGCAACTATCAATTCATCTACTATCGAATCAATAGTAGTGACGCCCTAATGCTCAAGATCTTCCCTCAATCTCTTGGGGTACCAACACTAAGTTGGTATAGTAACTTGCCTAGGCATAGTCTATACACATTTGAACAACTAGCCAATGCCTTCTTGGAGCACTTTTCAATCAACATAAGGAATAAAATATCATTACCAGACCTATATAGTCTATAATAATTTGATGATGAGCCTATCCATGATTATGTTTCAATATGACAGACAATTATTAATGATCTAACCTTTCCCATCTCCCAACTCAAGTTGGTTAAGGTATTTTCAAGGAGCTACATTAAAGCCATATCAGGAAATTTGTAAATGCAACAACATAACTCCTTCGAGTAGGCAACAACTGTTAGGATCTCATCCTAACCCTTAATGTAATAACTTCCTTGATGTAATAATTCCTAGTGAACGTGGGTAGTACCCATGATTAATATTTTGTAATGTTCTAAGTTTTAGCTTAGGTAGTGCCTATGACAAATGGCACCCTTTTTTATGTAACACATGGTAGATAGGTGGCATTGTGCATGTAATTCGTGTGGCATTGTGCATGTAATTCGAGTGGCATTGTGCATGTAATTCAAAGTGGCACTATGCATGTAATTCGGGTGGCATTATGCATGTAATCCGGTGGCATTTTGCATGTAAGCCAACCTTGGAAGGAAACTCCTTAAATACCCGAAATGGCACCAATGTAACCATATTTTGCAAAATTAATGAAGTATTGAAGGAGGTTGCCCCCTCGAAGAGGCCCGTGATTCAGTTCTATTGTGAGATTGTTCTTTATGCAAATTTCTGTTATATTAATGTGATGTTTATGTGAGTTATTTCCAAGCAATTGTGTGAGAGTGTGTTATTTGAGTTTATTTTATAGCAGGATCTTAACAAGTGGTATCAGAGCGCTTTCCAGGGCCAAGTTCTGCTGCAACTGCAATGATTCTTGCCATCCAATCCGCCTGTTAGGTATAAATTCCGTGTGTTTTTCTCCATTCTGTTTTTCCTTATTAAAAAAATCAAAAAAAAATACAGTGTTTTTTTTTCTAGACCAAAAACAAAAAAATATATTATTAGTTGAGTAGGTAGAAACCCTGTACCGAGGGTTTTAAAATATCACGAAGGATCTATCATTATTGGCTAAGCTAGATAGCCCATAAAGCGTCTAGTGAAGTGAGGGGCGATCAGGCTCCAATACCCAAGCCTCAGACAGAACTCGCACACGGACTTGAGCTCCCACGTATCTTCGGGTATATCGGGAGACCATCTAGGATTAAACAAACTTTTAGCCATTAGGAAGCTCTTCGGCCTTGTATTACTCAGTCCACGGGACACAGCATCCCCGGACGATTACCCTCCCGTATTGTCGGAGAGGCGGGTAGTGTGCTCAAGGGTATGTGTGGAATCCTCCTTGAGTAGTGGCCTGAAATATTGGTCCGAGCACTATTGTTCATCACTGTCGGTATATTAGAGGGCCTATGGGTGGTACATACTCCTATACTTAGCATTCCCTGGTTCTGTTAAAACTGCAACCTGTAAAAAATACAAAAATAAAAATCAAAATAAGAATCCAAACACCCCCATTCGTAAACCTGCATTTCAAAAGTGAGCATATGAGAAAGGAGTCCTCTACCAAAAAATTAACAAAAGGGACATGCATTCGGGATAATCCATGAGGGTGACACTTAAGTTGAAAGTCTGGAGAGTAATATTAAAATTTACAAAGTGAGCCACAATCGAGTCGATCAAGTCGGAGAGGTCAGACACATCGGAGGCGAATTCACGATCTTGAGTCGTAACGAATCGTCATATCGGTCACCGCAAAATATAGAGAATATTGAGTGTGAAACACGGCCGCTTTTAGATAGTGCTCCAGTACCCAAATTTTGCTCAATAGCTCAGAATCAGAATCTGTAAACACCGTTAGACTCAGCAAAACAAGAGAAAAAAAAAAAAAAGTCTGGGGTGCCAAAAAGTAGTGTTAAGAGATATAGCTCATTGTGACCACCTCCTCCTGCTGATCATTTTGATATATAGCACCCAAGCACTTTTTTGGGCATTTACTAAAAATAGTAAGTCAAAAAAATTTAATTCCATTTTTAGTAATCGGTCACAAAAGGTCAAAAAATGGCCCGTGGTACTCGTGGACACCGTAAAGAACTAGAACACTTGGATTCCCTAAAAAAAGCCATTGAGAACTTGAACTCGGCTTTTCACTCCATAAGGGAAGAAGTCCAAGGTCTTCGCCTAGAGCATGAGGCCACTAGCAATGGCTTAGAAGAAGCATTGACTGAAGTGGACAGCAAACTGAGAAGAGAACCACCCAAATCAGAATACCAAGCTGAGAGTTCTACAAGGAATCGTGACCATGATACACCATTCAGAATGCCCAAGTTGGACTTTCCCAAATTCAGTGGGAAGGATGTTGATGGGTGGCTATGTCGGGTTGACCAATTCTTTCGACTTCATAATGTACCAGTATTTCATCGAGTCCAGATGGCTTCCTTTAACTTGGAATCTGAGGCTCTACACCGGTTTCAATGGTTGCGTCTTACCTACCCAAATCTCTCTTGGGAGGATTTTGAATCCCAAATACTCACTCGATTTGGTCCTAGTGAGTTTGAGGACTTCACAGGAGCCTTATCCAAACTACAAAAAACAAGGTCAGTTCGAGAGTACCAAGCTCAATTTGAAAAATTGGCCAATCGAACAAGAGGATTGAGTGAAGGGTTCTTTCAGAGTTGTTATATCAGTGGGTTGAAGATGGAACTCCAAGCGGAAGTCAAAATGTTGAAACCACGAACTATGATGGAAGCTATCAGTTTGGCCCGTCTGGCCGAATCTAAACTCTCTGCCCAAAGACGCCCATCAAAGTTTTCTCAAGATAGACCTTCATTTCCCCCGAGAGCCCAACACCCAGATGATAATAAACCTGCTGCACCCAAGTGCCTCACCACCGAAGAGATGGATGCACATCATGCCCAAGGATTATGCTACAATTGTGATGAAAAGTTTTTCAAGGGGCATAAGTGTGCACACAAAAAATTGTTCTTGATAGATGTTGGAGAACCTGATACCGTTGACGAGAGTGATGAGGATGAGGACCCTCCAAAAACACCTCCTCCACAAGAAGAAGGGAAACAGGAACCTGAGACATCAATTACAATCCATGCCCTTGCAGGTATTACTACTCCTCAAACCATGAAGGTTACAGGATGTTTCAAGGGCCAACGTCTTTCCATCCTTTTGGATTCGGGAAGCACGCACAACTTCATTGACCCTAGAGTTGCTCAACGGGCAAATTGCTATATCCACAATTGTAATTCCTTTGAGGTCATGGTAGCCAATGGGGGAACCTTATCTTGTAAAGGAAAGTGTCACAATGTTAAAATCAATATAGGGGACTATGAACTCAAGCAAGACATGTTTGCCCTCCATTTGGGTGGATGTGATATTGTTTTGGGATGCCAATGGTTGAGTACGTTGGGCACTATCAGTTGGAACTTTGCTAAACTTTGGATGCAGTTCTTCCAGAACGGACAAACACACATCATCAAGGGCTCCCCGACAGGAACACCTCAAATTATCAGTTCAAACGGCATGGAGAAATTGCTAAAGAAATCATCACGTGGGGTCATTGCACAACTATTCTCCATCCAGCCATCCACATCTCCAATGGGTGAAATCCCACAAGACATGCAACAGATTCTCCACAAACATGAGGGCATCTTTTCAGAACCCATCACATGACCACTGCATCGCTCTCACGACCATGCCATTCCATTACTATCGGATAGTACACCTCCCAATATCAGACCACCTTATGAGCGACTCAAGCGCACCTTATTTTGGAAAGGTAGGAAACAGGACATTCGCTCTTTTGTGGCAAAATGCGACACAGGTCAAAGGATGAAAAGAGAAACAGTGCACTCTTCGGGCACTCTTCCACCCTTGTCGATACCGGATCAGGTGTGGACTGACATCTCTATGGATTTCATAGAAGGGCTACCTAAATACGGAGACAAGTCTCGTTATTTTTGTGGTAGTGGACTGCCTTTCAAAGTATGCTCACTTTTGTGCCCTAACCCATCCTTACACAGCATTCACTATTGCCCAAATTTTCCTTGACTCCATATTTCACCTTCATGGCATGCCAACCTCCATTGTATCTGATCGTGATCCCAGCCTTACTAGCAATTTTTGGCAATAGTTGTTGAAGTTGCAGGGGACTCAGCTCACAATGAGTTTAGCCTACCATCCGCAAACGGATGGTCAAACAGAGGTTGTTAATAATTGTGTGGAAACCTACCTTCACTGCTTGCCTTCGATCATCCTACTCATTGGGCAAAATGGCTTTCTTTGGCCGAATGGTGGTACAACACTTCCTATCATACCGCCACCAGAGGCAGAGTACGGGAACCCTCCACTCACGCCTCCCTCCTACATTTCGGGCAGCTCCAAGGTACAGGTTCCATCAACACTTCCCGAATTGGATGAAGAAGGCTCCATCTTACTTGCACCAAAGCAGCTGTTGTATCGTCGAACTCGCAACCGTACCATCACAGAGGTCCTGGTTCAGTGGCGTGGACTTCAACCTGAGGATGCTACATGGGAGTCCCTCCATCAACTCCAGCAACAGTTTCCTCATTTTTAGCTTTGAGGACAAAGCTTCTTCAAGGAGAAGGACATGTTAGGATCTCATCCTAACCCTTAATGTAATAACTTCCTTGATGTAATAATTCCTAGTGAACGTGGGTAGTACCCATGATTAATATTTTGTAATGTTCTAAGTTTTAGCTTAGGTAGTGCCTATGACAAATGGCACCCTTTTTTATGTAACACATGGTAGATAGGTGGCATTGTGCATGTAATTCGTGTGGCATTGTGCATGTGATTCGAGTGGCATTGTGCATGTAATTCGGGTGGCATTGTGCATGTAATTCAAAGTGGCACTATGCATGTAATTCGGGTGGCATTATGCATGTAATCCAGGTGGCATTTTGCATGTAAGCCAACCTTGGAAGGAAACTCCTTAAATACCCGAAAGGGCACCAATGTAACCATCTTTTGCAAAATTAATAAAGTATTGAAGGAGGTTGCCCCATCGAAGAGGCCCGCGATTTAGTTCTATTGTGAGATTGTTCTTTATGCAAATTTATGTTATATTAATGTGATATTTATGTGAGTTATTTCCAAGCAATTGTGTGAGAGTGTGTTATTTGAGTTTATTTTATAGTAGGATCTTAACAACAACACATGCCAAATTAATAGAGGAATTCAAAATTCAAAAGGGGAAGATCAAACCCTATAAGAATCCAAAGTATGCTCCCAATATATTCAACAAAGTTAATCTTAACCAAAGCCCTTCCAACCCTCCTCAGGCCAATAATATAGTGTTCAACATGGTAGCCACTCCACTCCATCAAAATTCCCAATTGCAACACCAGGGCCATCAACACCTTAGGTAGGAAATTTCCCCACCTCCACCTCTTCAACTAAACATACCTACCCTCATCCTTCCAATTATCCACCCTACACTTTTAGACTCCTCTAGCTGAGCCTTTGATCAATATCTTCTAAAATATTTGTTATGTAGGTCACATCACTTTGCCCAAAATCAAACCATAGGATCCAAACCAACCAAAACTAAAAGGCTTCAATGAATACATCTTCTATGACTATCAACATTGCAATGGGTATGATATTAATAGTTTTTAGCAATTTTGACACATTTTACAAGACCTAATAAATCATGAAACCATTTAGGTTGACAATCCCTTGGATCCTAATCAAAACTTGGATATATTTTAGAATCCCCTACCTTAGTATGATATACCACACACACAAGTTGAAGCCTTGAACTCACAAATGATACATCAATAGGTCAATAAATTTAATCATGCTCTTGAATATCATGGTTTTGTAAGAATGATTAACATAGTGATGAGGAATTAGATGTTCCTAGCTTGCCCTACTCAACAACCAGCACCCATTCAAACACCTTCATCATCCAATGCCCCATCAACTTAAGGACCCCTCCACCTCCATGACCAGTCATAAACATTAGGAGTAATATCACACATTAATTATAACCCCCACCCATAATTTTATCCATCTATGACCTCTTTAAATAGTCTCAACCTCATTGCAAGGCTCTCAACGACATCTTGAGGTCCATATATCTACGAATAGATGATAATAATACCTTTTCTAACTTTGTAGGTAATATACGTACGTGCATGCAACCCTACATAGTCTTCTATTACCATGAAATGATAACATTTGTAGGAGTAGGGTCTGATCCCCCTATACACATAATGGCATGTCTATATAACGTTACTTATAAATGCATCTTGATTGACACCGATTCCTCCATAAACATCATCACCACACCAACCCTCAAGCATCTCAACATTCCTCCTAATCATCGTGCCACCCCTACCATGGACTTGCAAGCCTTTAATGGTACTTTATGTTCCACCTTGGGTATGATAGTCCTATCTATCAAAGTAGGAGTCAAAACAATACCCACTCTCTATCATATAATTGAAAGAAAAATGTAGTATAATCTCCTTTTAGGGAGACCTTGGATCCATGATATGCAATGTGTTCCTTCAATCCTTCATTATTGCTTAAAATATCTACATGATGGACAAGTACATCACATCCAATTTTATTATGACCCATTCAAATACTATAATCTGGTCACACCATCGCAAGCTCCCACCCTTCCCTCAACTTACCTGGCCACCTCTCCCATCACCCCTCCAATAACCACTAAATCAGGAACTATATTTGTCACTCCAACAACACTACCAATTACACATCCCTCCCCTCCCTCATGGCCTAACACCTAATATACAATAAACTTTCTTGCACCTTCTTACATAGCTCGTACACCTCCCCATCCATCATACTCTAATACCTCCACTTCCCGTCCCCCTCCTAGGCCAATTAATATACCTCCTAGTTATCTCTTCTCCATACACCTATATTTTGATTGAATCCCAAGCATCCACATCCTCACCTTCACTATTGGATAACATTGGGTCCTTGTTGTCATAAAATCATCCTAATACACCACATGTATCGATCCTCATGACAAGTATAGTACCAAGGGAATATGTTATGCATAATGCTTGTATCTCAACACCCACCATTCAGACAACACATGATTTTGGTTTATCATGAAACATATTGCTAACCATAGATGTTGTTATCCCAATGGGGATTCCCACAAACTAAAAAAACTTCATATATGGAGGTATCGACACCTCCTTAGAAGCATCCAAGCCTCTAAAACCTAAGCCTACATTTTGTGTAAACCTATACTATTTATCCAACCTATCATTTATCTTATGCTACTTCCAACATCATAACTAGCATGGGTTTGGTGTAGGTCATCATGAGAAAGGTTAGTGTAACCTCATTTCTCCTCATTACCAACAACCAAAGGATAAATCTAGCTTGGGATACCATCACAAACTTGAAAAACCATTAGAATATGAGTTCCAACACCTTGACATCATGTCTACTGATGATGAACAGGATGACCCCACTAACATAGAATGTGATTCCCCTAGCGAAAGACAATATCCTCAATCCTCTATCAACATCCCTTCACACTTCTTCCAAGTCTCCATGATTCACCTAGAATCCCTTGAGACATTTGAGGATGAGCTCAAACAACAAGTTGATAATATCTCAATCAATTAATATAGCTTTAAGGATATTTCATCCCCATCTTCTCCATCATGAAATAGTTCAAAGATGGTATCGAATTTCTTTACCTATTTCCCATTTCATTCCCTATTCTTTACTTACTCTTACCATATGAGTATCCACTATATTTTTTTCTTTGGTGTACATATCCTCCCTCAATTGTGTGTCAAATATTACCATACCTGTAAGATCCAATGCCACCTGTTGTAGTTGTTAGCACCATTCCATACATAGCAAACATACATCACACAGTCAACATGATCTTCATTGATCTATCTGTGTTCCTTCATTATGTAGCTCACTTTGAAACATTCCTCACCATCAACCCTAACTACATTAATTTTTATCACCTTCCTCCAAATCCTTACCAACATGATTTCCTCCCTTTTGTATAGGTCATACACCAATTCAATGCTTATGTCCTCCCACCATCTCCTCCTCCCATAAACCAAGTTAAGGTCACCCATGAGAAGGAAATCCACCTATAGAATGTAGTTGATGATCAGCATCTCATCCCCACTTTCATCAAACTCAAATATGGTTCCCACATGCTTGTGGAATACACCATCGATAGAGATATTAACGATGCCCCCAACAACCCTCGAATTCTCAAGCTAGGGGGTAAGCTTATCACCCAATGAATGTACTAATATGCATGGCTTTGACCCCTTATTGGTAGTTCACAACCTCTAGATAGTAATACAAATCTAGTCAAATAGAAACTTCAAGAAAATGCATCCTACCATTGCCCTGATGGTCAAAGATAAGTTATAGAAACTCTTGGATGTAGGTTTCATTCAACCCATCGACTATTTTGAATGGGTCTCTAATATGGTACCTATCAAAAATACCAAAAGGTAGATTCGTATCTGCACTAAATTTTGTGATCTAAATAAATCATGTCCCAAGGATAATTTCCCCTTGCCCAACATTGACACAATCGTTGATTCCACTACAGGTCATGAAATGCTATCTCTCATGGATGTATTCTTAGGATACAACAAAACACAAATTAATTCTGATAATAAATATAAAACATCCTTCACCACCCCATGAAGGATATTTATTACAAGGTCATGCCTTTTGGCCTCAAGAATGTAGGTGCCACATACCAATGTGCCATGATCTATATCTTCCATGATTACATGCACAAGATTATAGAAGGCTATGTGGATGACTTACTAGCCAAATTCAAGAAGCACCAAGAACACATAGAAATCCTACATCAAGTCTTTAACCATATCCTTCAATATAACATTATATTAATGTAATGATCCCAGTAGATGCATTAGCTCATTTATGGATCACGACCATTCATTTAATTTATATATTTATAAGTAGAAATCATTCAGGGAATAATCATCATAAATCACTCAATTCCAATTGTGTCTTGTGCAAGAGACTCTACCCTCTCTAGGTGGCTATAGGACTCTGCCCTCCTTAAGTGGGTAATTTAATTAATTTACAGTATTACAAAAGAGTATTCTCTCAAGTGGTATTAGAGTTGTAATCTGATAGACGGTTGACAATTATTTTTTCAGAGCTACAATATGATAGAAGGTTGATAATTATTTTTTTGAGAATATTGATATTTGTTATAGCCGATGAACATCGAAAGACCTATTCCCGATTGATTACCATTCGAGTAGCCAAATAAAAGGTTCACATAGACTTGGTCCCATATATTTCCATCTGAATAGCCAAAGAAAAGCGAGATATACTATTGTAATAGTGTCACAGAACGTGCACAGAAGGTGATTATAAATGTACAATTATAAAATCTATAGTTGTGGTCATTTATATATTACTCCTATCCACATGATTTTTTAAGTAATTCAATCGTGACGGAAGCTCGCTATACAAATTTTAATATTTAACCAGTATCATTAAATTGTGATCAAACTAGAAGTTATCGTGGAATCGTGCAACAATTAGAATTTCATTTCAAGCATTATAGGAGTACATTATTTATTTTATTTGTAAACCAAATCTCTCACCATGCAGAATATTTGTATCTTCCTGCCGAATGGTCTCCATGAATTTCTACAGCAAGCATAAAATCCTAAATCACCTGCCAGTCAGTCGTTGAGCGTCCTTAATATAAATTTTTGTTATCAAATTATAAAATCAAATTATTAACATTCAATCGAGGAAAAGTATTTTAATCATTTGGTAAAACCCTAAATTACTCACCAATCATTCATTGAGCATTCGCAATACAAAGTTGGTTATCAAATTATAAAATAAAATTTAGTGAAGGAAATGGATTTTTAATCGTTTTCGTATAAATATATATGTCCCACATTCATCAAATGGATGAAACTTATGGAAATAAAATTTGTAACTCTCCTAATACCAATTGACCAGCTTGTTGGTCATCCCCACTTCGTGTGTCCCCCTTCATCAATTACTACCTAGTTAGCTAGCTCGTTGTACATGTACCTTGTCCTCATTGTCATTACATGTGTACCTTGTCCTTATTGTCATCACTCCTTACCACCTATTCAGCTCGTTACGCGTGTACCTTGTCCTCATTGTTGCCACTCCTTACCAATAATTTTCCCACTCCTTACCATCTAGACATAGTCTATTAGACCTCTTGATCATTATAAATTTAGCCAACCAAAAATTAACTGCTGATCATTATATCTCCCACTAGCCCAAAAAAAAGGATCATTGTATCTCTCGCCAACTTGAAAAGTGATCATTGTACCTCCCACCAACTGGAAAGTAACCATTGATCGTTGTATCTCCTACTAGCCTAAAAAGTGATAATTGTATCTTCTGCCAGTTGGAAAGTGATCATTGACCATTGTATCATTGACCTGCCCAAAAAGTGATTGTTGTAACTCCTACCAGCCTAAAAAGTGACTGTTGTATCTCTCACCAACCAAAAAGTTACTATTGACTATTGTATCACCCACCAACCCAAAAAGTGACCGTTGTATCTCCTATCAGCCATAAAGTGATCGTTGTATACTAGAAATTGGTTTAAAATTTACCATTGAACATGGTATTACAATAATATTTTACAGAGACTAACAACACAAGTCAAGTTATTTTGTTGGTCCTACTTTTTAGCTATAAATCAAGTGCATGAGTGATCAAACCACTCCAAACAAGTGGAATAGAGGAGCAAACAAAATATTACAATGCACAAATAGACCAAACGAAGGATCCTTAAATACACCAAAAAGATAGCCACGAAATAAAGGTACGCAACATAATTCTCCTTTTAGAATTAATAGTTTTAATCCTCACCACTGGTCCATGGCTTCTCCAAATCAAGACAATTCCAACATCCCTCCTACTCCAGACCACAATGGTACTTCGTCTAACCAAGAAGACTTTGTCATTAACCAAGAAGACCTTGTTGCTAAAATTCCCCTCATGGTAGACGTCGGTGTGCATTAGTGTTTAGGGCAACAACAATAAGACCTAGCTACTATGTATTCAGTAGTACGTGAGATACGAGATTCAATGGCTATACTTCTCCAAAAAAATAATAAATCCATTTCCAACCCTCCACCTCTAAATGCCAACCCTCCACCTCTAAATGCCAACCCTCCACCTTTACATACCAACCTCCACCTTTAAATACCAACCCTCCACCTTTAAATACTCGTCAAACATCAGTACCTCCAAAAATATTTTTCGATTTTGATCCTTCAATAGGTGATGCCTCCCGATTCTTAGAATGGCCTCATGATGTTCAAGTTCCTCATACTGACATGCCCACTTTTGAGGGATATGATCCTAGAGGTTGGCTAGCCAAAATGGATGGTATTTTTCATCTTTACCATATTCTAGAAACTGGTCGTGTCGCATTTGCATCTTGTAAACTAGGTACCCAGGCCTATCAATGGTTGTTATGGTAGCTTCATCAACATAATCGCTCCCTTATGTGGCCTGAATTTAAGGAGCTCTTCCTTAGAATATTTGATAAAGGTTCTTCTTCATCATATGTGGTTCGCCTTATGGAACTCAAGCAAACCGGTTCAGTAGAAGACTATGTCATTGAATTCACAAGTCTTCTTACCTATACACATGAATTGAATCCAATAGTAGTGGTATCCACCTTTCGTCATGGTCTCAAGGATAAAATAAGAAAGGAAGTCGACATGCATGATCCATGTACTCTTGATGATGCCACCCGTATAGCTCAAGCAACCAAAAATAAATTTCAAGATGTGGTACCTTATAAACGTGATTCTAATTTTTGTCATCCTTTTTGCAATAATGAACAATCCTCAAGATTTTTTTACTTTAAATGTCATTCCTATCATCCAAGGGATCAAGCCTATGCAGTACATCAAACCTTTCAAGTGGAATATGACACCAATGAAGAAGAAGATGTAGTTCAACCAGAGTCACTCACTGATTCAGAACAACAACCACCAGATACTAGTGAAGTAACACCTGAAGAAGATACTATTGCTCTCTCAGTACATGCACTTATGGGTTTAAAAACTCATCATACAATTAAGGTACAAGGATTCATTAGGCACAAACATGTTAATGTGTTGATAGACTCGAGTAGTACACATAACTTTATCGATTTCAAAACTGCCAAATCCTTGAACTTGTATATGAATACTTCTAATCAAGATAAGTTTCAAATATTGATTGCAAATGGAGGTAACGCTCAATGTGTGGGCCGAACATCTCCAGTTTTGATACAAATGGGAAGCTATACTTGGCGTGGAACTCTCTTCGTCATGAACTTAGGGAGCTCAGATATAATTTTGGGCACAGAATGGCTATCTCAACTCGGTGATGTTACTCTTAATCTTCAAATATTATACATCATATGGAAAGAGAATGGGAAGACTATTTGTCTTCAAGGAATTCAATCTCCACCATCCAAGGTGGTGAGTTCTCATTGCATGGAGAAGTTATTAAAGAAGGGTGCTTATGGTTTTATAGCTCAAATAAATTCCATGGAAGCTCAATCCTTGGATACTCCTGCAATTATCTCAAAGGATCTTCAACCTATTGTGGATAATTATGAAGAAGTCTTCAGCGAACCAAAGGGTCTACCTCCTAAATGATCACATGACCATGCCATACATCTTGTTCTTGGAAGTCTTCCTCCTAATGTTCATCCTTATCGCTATCCTCAACCTCAAAATATAGAAATAGAGAAGCTAGTACAAGAAATGTTAGAACATGGCATCATTCATCCTAGCATCAGTCCTTACTCATCACCCATAGTAATGGTACGTCGTAAGGATACCTCTTGGTGCATGTGTCCAGATTTTTGACCTCTCAACAAAATTACCATCAAGGATAAGTTCCCTATCCCTATCATTGATGACTTATTAGATGAATTACACGGTGCTAGTTATTTCACTAAATTGGATCTTCGTTCAGGTTTTCACCAAATTTGGGTTAGGGAAGAGGACATACCTAAAACCACTTTTCAAACTCATGAAGGTCATTATGAATTCCTAGTCATGCCTTTCGGTCTTACTAATGCTCCATCAACATTTCAAAGCCTTATGAACCATGTTTTTAGGCCATATCTTCGTAAGTTCATTCTAGTTTTCTTTGATGATATCCTAATTTACAACAAATCTTGGAAAGATCACCTAACCCATGTTGACAAGGTTCTTCATTTACTACATAAGGAAAAACTTTTTGTTAAAAGATCCAAATGTGCCTTTGGGGTCCAAGAAGTCGAATACTTAGGTCATATCGTATCCCATGAAGGAGTCAAAGTAGACCCTCAAAAAATCAAAGCTATTCAAGATTGGCCTCTACCTAAATCCCTCAAAAAACTTAGGGGATTCCTAGGTCTTATAGGCTATTACCGAAAATTTGTATGCAACTATGGCAAAATCGTAGCTCCTCTCACAACACTTACCAAAAAGGATGCTTTTAAATGGAATGAAGTAGCTTCTCAGGCATTCCAATCTCTCAAAGAAGCCATGTGCTCTACCCCAGTATTGGCTACTCCTAATTTTAGCAAACCTTTCATCATCGAGTGTGATGCTTCGGGTATAGGGATTGGCACTATTTTAATGCAAGAAGGTCATCCCTTGGCTTTTGAGAGCAAACAACTCTCAGGTAAGAATTTGGGATGATCCACTTACGAGAAGGAAATATTGGCTATTTTACACGCCATTGAGAAATGGAGGCATTACTTAATAAGCAGTCATTTCATTATTAAGACTGACCATAGTAGTCTTAAGCATTTTCTAGAACAATGCCTATCTTATCCTGAACAGAATAAATGGATGACCAAACTTTTGGGGTATGATTTCATGATTGAGTACAAGAAAGGTAAAGAAAATGTGGTAGTTGATGCATTGTCTCACAAATATGAAGATGAGATATCCATCAATGCCATCTTGGGTCCTTGTCCCCAATGGTTGTCCCAACTTCAAGAAGAATGGTTGGTTGATAGTGAAACTACTCAAATTATTCAAGACAAGAATTCAGGATCATCAAGGCATCCTTACTTCTCATATTTAGATGGTGTGCTTCGCAAGAAAGATCACATCTACCTTCCTCATGGTTCCACTATTAAATCTATGGTCCTCCAAGAATTGCATGCATCTCCTTCAGCAGGACACTCAGGATTTTTGAAAACATACCAGTGAGTGAAACAATATTTTTCTTGGAAAGGCTTAAAATCTGATGTTAGGACATTTGTGGCCGAATGTGAGGTATGCCAATGCAATAAAGGTGAAATAGTGAAATCTCCAGGACTGTTGCAACCCTTACCAATTCTAGACCACCAATGGGAACACATATCAATGGATTTCATTGAGGGTCTCCCCAAGTCAGAGGGTAAAACAATGATTTTTGTGGTGGTGGATCATTTTTCCAAGTACGCTCACTTTTGTGCCTTACAACATCCCTACTCAACAAGTAAAGTGGCCAAGGTATTTCTCGACTCTATTTTCAAATTACATGGTATACCCAAAACTATTGTAAGCGATCGTGATCCCATCTTCACTAGAAACTTTTGGAAAGAATTATTTCATCTCAGTGGTACCAAGTTGAACATGTCTTCCACCTATCACCCACAATCTGATGGGCAAACAAAAATAGTTAACAAATGTTTGGGTACTTATCTTCGTTGCTTTGCCCAAGATAAGCAGTATCACTGGATTCAATGGCTTTCCTTAGCGGAATGGTGGTATAACACTTCTTACCATTTTTCCCTCAAGATGTCTCCATTCGAAGCTTTGTATGGTCAGAAGCCACCAACAATCACTGACTATGTTCCAGGATCTTCTAAAGTAGCTCAGGTAGATGACTTGTTTCAACATCGTCAGACAATGCTCAACCTTCTTAAAGATAATTTGATCCAGGCACAAAATCGTATGAAGCAACAACATGACTTACAACATTCAGAATGACAATTCAATGTTGGGGATATGGTCTTTTTGCACTTACAACCTTATAAGCAGTTATCCTTGAAGATCAAGTCCAGTCAGAAGTTGGCTCCTCGATTTTATGGGCCCTATAAGATAGTTCATCGCATTGGTGAAGTCGCATATCAATTGGAGCTTCCACCCTCTTCTCGTATACATCCAGTTTTTCATGTATCTTGTCTCAAACAAGTGATTGGTCAAAAAGTGCAATCACAGACAACACTTCCAGTACTAGATGAAGAAGGGTGAATAACTCTTCAACCTGAAGCAATATTGCAAACCAGAGTACGTCATCTTCGATCTCACCAGATTCAAGAATTTTTGATTAAATGGCAGGACCTTCCAGAAGAAGATGCTACATGGGAATCAGAAAGCATTTTCCAGTCATTTCCAGCTTTGAGGACAAAGCTTTTCGAGGAGGGGAGCCATGTAATGATCCCAATAGATGCATCAACTCATTGATGGGTCATGACCATTCATTATTTAATTTATATATTTATAAGTAGAATCATTCATTGAATAATCATCAATCAATCACCCAATTCCAATCGTATCTTTCGTAAGAGACTTCGCCCTCCTTAAGTGTCTAATTTAATTAATTTATAGTATTACAGAAGAGTATTCTGATGCAGGAGCATCTCGGGCAGCACAACAATCTTGCATCACCAAAAAAAGTTCAAAGTTTGAAAAAGTTCAAAATTTGCAAAAATGACTAAGTATAAAATTGGTCGCGATATCGCGACGTATTTCGAGCACCGTGGCAAAAGCAACTAATGGTCACGATATCGCGACGCAAATGTCGTCGCGATATCGCGACGTATTTCGAGCACCATGGCAAATGCAACTAAAGGTCGCGATATCGCGACACCTTGGCCGCCAAAGCCAAGACACAAAGAAGTGTCGCGATATCGCGACACCTTGGCCGCCAAAGCCAAGACACAAAGAAGTGTCGCGATATCGCGACACCTTGGCCGCCAAAGCCAAAACACAAAGAAGTGTCGCGATATCACGACACCTTGGCCGCCAAAGCCAAAACACAAAGAAGTGTCGCGATATCGCGACACTTTGGCAGCCAAAGCCAAAACACAAAGAAGGGTCGCGATATCGCGACACCTTAGCAGACAAAGCCAAAGTGGCAGTTCCAGGTGGCAGTTCCAAGTGGCAGTTCCAAGTGGCAGTTTCGAGTGGCAGTGCCTGAGATCGTTAAGGCCGTTCCAAGCGGCAGTTTCAAGGGCCGTTAAGGCCGTTCCATATGACCGTTCCAGAAGCCGTTAAGGCGGTTACGAACGGCGGTGCAGCATGAAGCATAGAGCATAAAAGGGATTTATTTGAAGGATTCGGGAGGCTGGGGGGAAGAAAGGAAGGTTGCGGCTGTATTTTGCATTTAAAGCACTGTGTATTTATTTTCATGGTCTTTGATTGTAAAAGCTTCCATGCTTCGAATTAATAAAACTACGTCTTTCAAATAAAATTGCATCATTTTATTTGTGGTTAATTTGGCTCCCCATCAAGTGGTATCAGAGCTGTAATATTCTGAGTGTGTTGAGCAGAGCGCCGAACGTGAGGCAGCTCACACCAGGATCTGGGGTTACGGGTTTCTGAGAAACTGTGAGACAGAATGCCGTCGCGAAGAAATCGTGGTGCTGGAAGGAACGTGGTTCCTGAAGGAGATTTTTGTGCATTGCAGAGACAAGTGTTGGCATTGCAGGAAGAATTGCGTAGGGGAATAGAGCCAAGAGGAGAAGATCGCAGCGATGATGACGGAGTTGAAGACCCGTCTGAAGAGGAAGAAGAAGAAATGAGTGCCGCAGAGTCGCGAATGATAAAAGCCATTTCGCAGATTGGGAAAAGGCCAAAGATTGACGTTTCTACGTATTCTGGAAATTTAAATCCAGAAGAATTAATTGACTGGATTAATGACATGGAAGAATATTTCGATTATGAGGACGTTGAAGATCCAAATCGAATAAAATTTGCCAGAACAAAATTAAAAGGCCATGCTGGCATATGGTGGAAAGGAGTGCAGTTGGAAAGAAATCGGAGAGGCAAAGAAAAGATCTCCAGGTGGGATCGAATGGTGGAAAAATTGAAGCGGCAGTTTATTCCAGCAGATTACGAATTAGATCTGCTGAGAAAAATGCAGAGTTTGCGACAGTCCAGCAAAACTGTTAAAGAGTATACTGAGGAATTTTTTAAAATTTCAATTAGAACCGGTCATACGGAAGCAAATAAGGAAAGAGTAGCCCGTTACATTAATGGGTTGAGAACCAACGTGCAAGAGGAATTGAGTCTGGTTCGAATGAACAACATTGAAGATGCTTATCAGTTTGCTTTGAAAGTAGAAGAGAAACTGAATCGTAGATTTGACAGCAAGCAAAGAGGAAGAGGTCGTGGTGGAAGAACTGGTGGAAGAACCAGTGGAATTAAATATGATGATCAAAAATAGAATGGTGAAACCAGCAATCGCCAGGAACAGAAGGAGGAGAATGCTTACCGACCCCGTAATCAGAACAATGATTATCAAAGGGGCAGAGGTAGAGGTGGACGCGGATATGGCAGAGGCAGATTCCGTGGAACCTGTTTTAATTGTGGAGAAGAAGGGCATCGATCATATGAGTGTCCCAAACACCAAGAAGCACCAAACAGAAGGCCTGAAGGAAATGCCAGAGCTGCAGTTGCTGAGGATGGTGTTGAATCCGAGCACTCTGAAGAAGCAGAGCACGGAGAAGTGATGATCACAAGAAGAACTTTGTTGAATGAAGAGAAGGAACCAGATCAACGAAAAAGCCTGTTTCGCACGAGGTGCAAATGTTCAGGTAAAATCTGTAATATTATTATTGATAATGGTAGTACAGATAATTTGGTTTCTAAGGAAATGGTAGCTAAATTAAAGCTAGAAAGAAAATAGCACCCGCATCCATACCGGATTGCATGGTTGCAGAAGGATCATAGAGCATTGGTCAGTGAACAATGCTTGGTCAAGTTCAAAATTGGAAGATACCAGGATGAGGTCCTGTGTGATATTTTGTCGATGGATGCTTGCCATTTGTTGCTTGGAAGACCATGGCAATTTGATAGACGTGCAGCGCATGATGGACATGCAAATACCTATTCCCTGACAAAATATGGAGTACGCCACAAATTGAAGCCATTAAAGGAGGTTGAGGAAAAGGTATGCAATAATGCTAGAATTTGTTTAGTAGATGGCAAAAAAAATTTGGATGGTATAAAGAGGGATTCAATGTGTTATGCATTAATTCCTAATGTAAAAAGAGAAGATACTACTAACATTCCAGTAGAAGTTGAACATCTGTTAGCAGAATTTCCTGATATTATATCAGACAATGTGCCTGAGGGTTTGCCGCCAATGAGGAAGATTAGTCATCAGATTGACTTAATGCCAGGATCTAGCTTACCCAACAAGGCAGCTCATAGAATGTCTCCTGTTGAGAATGAAGAATTGAACCGACAAGTTCAGGAATTGTTGAGGAAGGGTTTGATTCGGGCAAGTTTGAGCCCTTGTGCAGTGCCAGCAGTACTTGCACCAAAGAAGAATGGCGAATGGCGAATGTGCACTGATTCCCGAGCCATTAATAAAATTACTATTAAATATCGCTTTCCATTACCCAGAATGGACGATATAATGGATTGCTTGAGTGGAGCTAAATACTTCACTAAGATTGATTTGAAGAGCGGATATCATCAGATACGTGTTAGAGAGGGTGATGAATGGAAGACAACCTTTAAAACCAGAGAGGGTTTGTATGAGTGGTTAGTTATGCCATTTGGATTGACTAATGCACCCAGTACATTTATGAGGTTGATGAATGAAGTATTGCGTGACTTCCTGGAAAAGTTCGTGATAGTGTATCTAGATGATATTCTGATTTTTAGTAAAACATTGGATGAACATTTGTTGCATGTTCGGACAGTTTTTGAAAAACTGCGTGAGGAGCAGTTATTGATAAATATACAGAAGTGCGCTTTTGTACAGAAAGAGTTGATATACCTGGGATTTGTCATCTCAGAGGAGGGTCTGAAAATGGATCCTGAGAAAGTGAAGGCTATCCTTGAATGGCCTGCTCCAAGGAATGTGACAGAGGTAAGATCATTTCACGGTCTTGCAAGTTTCTATAGAAAGTTTATTAGAGACTTTAGCAGTATTTGTGCACCCCTAACATAAACTATGAGAGGGGATAAGAGAGAATTTAAGTGGACTGCCAAAGCAGATACCAGCATGAATATATTGAAGAAGAAAGTGACAGAACAACCCATTCTGGCACTTCCAGATTTTAATAAAGTGTTTCAGGTTGACTGTGATGCCAGTGGCAGTGCCATTGGAGCTGTGTTGAGTCAAGAAGGTAAACCTGTTGCATATTTTAGTGAAAAATTGAATGATGCTAGAAAGAAATACTCTGTTTATGATCAAGAATTCTATGCTATAATTCAAGCTCTTAAGAAATGGAGACATTATTTGCTAACCAAAGAGTTTGTTTTATATACTGACCATCAAGCTTTACAGTATATCAATAGTCAAGGTAAACTTAACCAATGGCATTTGAAGTGGGTTGAATTCCTGCAGAGTTATACCTTTGTACTAAAGCATAGAAGTGGCAAATCTAATAGAGTTGCAGATGCCTTGAGTAGAAGGCATAATTTGTTGATGGAAATGAGAGTGCAGGTTGTTGGGTTTGATGAACTCAAGAGTTTATACCCAGCAGATCCAGATTTTGCAGAGGCATGGACCGCATGTGTGTCTCCTACTACCGTGGATCGCACTAAGTGGTTAGATTTCATGATCCAAGATGGGATGTTGTTTCGACAGAATCAGTTGTGCATTCCCCGAAGTTCCATGAGGGAAAATTTGATCAAAGAGAAGCATAGTGGAGGACTAGCAGGGCATTTTGGCCGTGATAAGACCATTGCTCTTGTTAGTGAAAATTACCATTGGCCACAGTTGCATCCGGATGTGACCAGATTTGTGCAGGGTTGCAGAGTGTGCCAGATGGCAAAAGGAGTCAGCCAGAATACAGGAATGTACCAGCCATTGCCTGTACCAGGAAGACCTTGGGAGGATATCAGCATGGATTTTGTTCTTGGTCTGCCAAGAACACAACATGGAAATGATGCCATTTTTGTTGTTGTTGACAGGTTTTCAAAAATGGCCCATTTTATTCCATGTCAGAAGACAAGTGATGCGGTTCACATTGCCGGCTTGTTCTTCAAGGAGGTAGTCCGACTTCATGGTCTACCCCAAAGCATTGTTTCGGATAGAGATACCAAATTTGTGGGTTATTTCTGGAGAACTCTATGGAAGAAGCTGAAAATAGACTTGAAATTCAGTTCTGCGTACCATCCGCAGACTGATGGACAGACCGAGGTAGTCAACAGAAGTTTGGGTAATCTTCTACGATGTTTGGTAGGAGATAAACCAAAGGGATGGGATCTGATTTTACCCCAAGCAGAGTTTGCTTACAACAATTTTGTCAATCGCAGTACTGGTAAATCACCATTCCAGATTGTGCATGGGTACAACCCTAGAAATGCTTCTGAGTTGAGACCGATGGATAAAGCAGACAAGTGCAGTGCTAAAGCTGAAGACTTTGCAACACACATGAAGACTTTACATGAAGAGGTACAGCAGCATATCCGTCAAATGAATTCTACTTACAAAGCCAGAGAAGATCAGAAGTGACGTTTCAAAGAATTCCAAGTAGGGGATGAAGTCATGGTTCACTTGCGTAAGGAACGTTTTCCTAGAAAAACTTACAATAAGTTGAAGATGAAGAAGTTTGGACCATGCCGGATCATAGGCAAACGAGATTCAAGCAATGCCTATGAAGTTGATCTCCCAAGTGAGCTGAATATTTCACCTATCTTCAATATTTTAGACTTGGTTGAATATCATGCAGGAAGTTGTAGTGAACCACCCAGTCCGGATCTATGGAACATTCCTGCATCCACTCCAGAAAAAGAAGAAATTGAAGACATACTCGACACTCGTGCAGGTAGAAGTACCCGAAACAAGCAATATTCGGAGTATTTGGTCAAGTGGAAGAACAGACCTGTCGAAGATGCCACATGGTTGTCCAAATCAGAGGTTGATCATTTGGGTTTTCCTCTGACCATCCAGAAGTGAGGATCACTTCTAAACATCTACCCCGGGTGTCTGATGCAGGAGCATCTCGGGCAGCACAACAATCTTGCATCACCAAAAAAAGTTCAAAGTTTGAAAAAGTTCAAAATTTGCAAAATTGACTAAGTATAAAATTGGTCGCGATATCGCGACGCAAATATCGTCGCGATATCGCGACGTATTTCGAGCACCGTGGCAAAAGCAACTAATGGTCGCGATATCGCGACACAAATGTCATCGCGATATCGCGACGTATTTCGAGCACCATGGCAAATGCAACTAATGGTCGCGATATCGCGACACCAAAGTTGTCGCGATATCGCGACACCTTGGCCGCCAAAGCCAAGACACAAAGAAGTGTCGCGATATCGCGACACCTTGGCCGCCAAAGCCAAGACACAAAGAAGTGTCGCGATATCGTGACACCTTGGCCGCCAAAGCCAAAACACAAAGAAGTGTCGCGATATCGCGACACCTTGGCCGCCAAAGCCAAAACACAAAGAAGTGTCGCGATATCGCGACACCTTGGCCACCAAAGCCAAAACACAAAGAAGTGTCGCGATATCACGACACTTTGGCAGCCAAAGCCAAAACACAAAGAAGGGTCACGATATCGCGACACCTTAGCAGACAAAGCCAAAGTGGCAGTTCCAGGTGGCAGTTCCAAGTGGCAGTTCTAGGTGGCAGTTCCGAGTGGCAGTGCCTGAGATCGTTAAGGCCATTCCAAGCGGCAGTTTCAAGGGCCGTTAAGGCCGTTCCATATGACCGTTCCAGAAGCCGTTAAGGCGGTTACGAACGGCGGTGCAGCACGAAGCATAGAGCATAAAAGGGATTTATTTGAAGGATTCGGAGGCTGGGGGAAGAAAGGAAGGCTACGGCTGTATTTTGCATTTAAAGCACTGTGTATTTATTTTCATGGTCTTTTATTGTAAAAGCTTCCATGCTTCGAATTAATAAAACTACGTCTTTCAAATAAAATTGCGTCATTTTATTTGTGGTTAATTTGGCTCCCCATCATATTCTCTCAATTAAACCCAAATAAATGTGTCTTTGGTGTACTTTTCAAAAAACTTCTAGGTTTCATTCTCTCAATGAGGCATTGAAGTGGACCCCCAAAAGGTAAATTCCATCATCAACATGTCTCTCCCTATAAATTTCAAATAGTTACACAACTTACAAGGTAAGATCCAAGCAATCCATCACTTTATTGCCCAATTATTGGATAAATGTAAGTTGTTCAACTATCTATTGCAAAATGGGGTCACATTTGATTGGAATCAATAATGCTAGGATGCTTTCATGGCTATTAAAACCTACCTCACTTCTCCACCATTTTAATTTCCACCATGATTGATATTACCTTTCCACCTGTGTATCTCAGCCACAAATTTTACTTTAGGTACCATGCTAGCCCAAAAATATGAGATCGACCAAGAGCAGGTTATCTATTACAGAAATAGAACCCTAGTTAGCTATAAAACACACTATAAGTACATGGAGAAGCTATGCTTGGTGGTAGTGTTCTCCACTAAGAAACTGTATCATTACATGCTAAACCATACTATGTATGTCATTGCTTGAAAAAACTTGTTATGACTTATGATGGGTAGAACTTACCAAAATAGTCACACTACCAAATGGATTATGCTCTTGACTAGATTTGACCTCGAATTCATCAATCAAAAATATATTAAATGCCAAGTCATCATCGACAATATCATTGAAGCTCCTCTCAATGATAATAAATTATTGATTATTGAGCTTCCTAATGACTTAGTGTTCAACACTACCAAAGTCAAACAATATGTTAAACCTAAAATTAATGTTGACATGACCCTCTTCTTTGATGGGTCTAAATGCAAACAAGGTGGAGGTGTGGGAATATTCTTATTCACACCACAAGGGGCTTCACTCCTCTTTTCATTCAAACTATACTTGCCTTACACTAAAAACAATGTCAAATATGAAGCACTTATCCTTGGATGAAAAATTACCCTCACGATGCACATCGAGTGACTACACATCATTGGTGATTCCCTCTTAATTGTCAACCAAGTAAAATAAATCTACCAATGTCATTACCCCATTCTCAAACAATACAAAGCAATGGTAATAAATTTGTTATCCCAATTCAAATGGTATGACATAGAGGCTTCACCAAGATCTATAAATTGATTCATGGATACCATGGCATCTCTTGGCTCCCTCATTTTGTAAAACTTGCATGATAAGATAACCCATGCTTACATACAAACTCTTCATAGGTCTTCTATTTTTTTATGAAAATTAATTTTGTGGACGTCAATTTTATCTAGGTAGAGCCTCATGAACTTTGGTTCACATAAACAAAGAATACATCAAGCTAGGTATCCTTCCCATATATTTACCTCATGCTAACAAATGCACTTTCAAACAAAAATCTACTAGATATGCCTTTAGTAGGACATACTCTATAAGCATATCTATGATGACATCCTCCTTCATTTTTTAGAACTACAAGAAGCTAATCATATCATTTTTGCTGCCCACAATAGTACCTATAGTGGCCACTTTAGTGGAATGACCATCACTAAGTGTATTTTGTGCATGGGTTACTATTGGCTCACAATGGAGCATGATTGTTGTACATACATCAAGAAATGCACTAAATTTAAATACCACGTAAACCTCACCCATATACCATCTCAAACCTTACGGCTATTTTCATAGTGGGGCCTCGACCTAACAGGTAAAATCACACCTGGCTCATCAAGAAAACACATATTTATCATAATTGCAATGGAATACTTCACCAAGTGGGTCAAATTTATTCCTCTTATCCAAATTATAGGTCTCAAAATCATTGAATTCATCACCCAACACATCATCTATTGTTTTGGTATTCCTTCCAAGATAATCATCGACAATGGCACATGCTTCAAGAATAAGGAAGTTTAAGCAATGTGCAGCAAATACAACATCCAGATCAACTTTTCAAATCCCTACTATCCACAAGGCAATGGCCAATTTGAATCCACAAACAAAACCATCATCACTATATTGCATAAAATGGTCGTCGAATATCATAGAGACTAGCATACACAGGTCCCCTTAGCATTGTGGGTATACAAACAAGAATAAAAACACCTATTGGAGAAACACCATTCTCACTAGTTTATGGTGTTAAAGCTATTATAACCTTAGAGTTGGAAATCACATCTCTCTCAATCTCACTGTAAGAATTCATGGATGATGACATTGCACATCAAGCACGCCTCGACCAACTTACACTTCTTGATGAACATCGGATAAATACCATTGAGCATCTTTGAGTTTATCAGGACTGTGTTTGACATGCATACAACAACAAGGTCCATGTGCATAAATTCCAAATTGGAGATCTCATCCTTAATAAAAACCAAAAAAATCCAAATAAACCACGCTATTTGTGAGAAAAAATTGCTCTTAATTGGCTCAGACCTTACATCATTACACAAAAATCTAGATCTAGCACATACAAGCTTGCTAATCTCAAGGAATTTGAGGAACTTAAGCCCCTAAACATTATTCACCTTCATACATTATATGCCTAAAATACCCATCACATGAGGCTCACAATATCTTGTACATTCTACACCAACAACAACAAAAATATAAAAACATCAACAACAATAAAATACGAAAACAACAATAATCAACCACACCATCAAAATCATCCATCAGTGACATAGCTTGCATGTCATTTTTCTCTATTTTTATTTATATTTTGCTTCTTTCTCTTTCAAATCTCTCCCACTTAGATCTATGCCATTGTTGTTTGGTCACACTTCAAGTTGCTACATACCTTTGATAAGTTTCCATCCTCCCCTTTCTTCACATCTCTTATCTCCCCCTATCCCTAGTGTATGGTCATGCTTTGAGTAGCTACATACCTTGGATAGGTTCTCCATATTCCTCTTTCTTTCTTCACATCTTCTTTCTCTTCCCTCTATCCCTGTTATATGGTCATGCTTAGAGTGGCTACATATCTTATATAGTTTCTTCTTTTTCTTCTTTCTAATATTCTCATCAATAATTCATATTGATACCACCAAATATTTGTAATTACATCATTCATCACATACATGCATATACCACCAAAATACAACATCTATCATACTATGTTAATTACCTTTTGGGATATGTGAGTATGCATTAAATAATCATGCTTGGGTCATTTAATCAATGATAAGGTTCATCGTGCATGCTCTTGTAAATAGGCATTATATTGTCATGCATTTCATCAATATCTACATTATCACATCATTGTATTCATTCACTTGCACATAGGTATCTTTCACTACATGCAACACCATACACTAGTTATCACAATTATCATGATATCATGTTCAATCTCATGCATAGGCAAATTAGTATTGGAATTATTTTCTATTAGTCAACCATTTTAGTTGCCCCTTCAACCCTTATCAAATATTATTGGATTCTAATATAATTGTGTACTTCCCTTAGCTGACTAGAGTTCTTTCATGGACCAAACACATGTGAAACACTAAATAAATTTTGAGTCTAGGAAAGACAACTCCTTACATACACTAGCCACCTAGTGAAAGGTTTTCTCTACTCATCCTATAATTTGCATGATTCAAAATCCTATATGAAAAATGACAAGCTACAAAAAAAAAAAAAGAGAAAAAAAAATGTACTACCAAAAAGCTTGAATCCTTGAGCTTCTCAGGTTCATAGATCACAAGACTAATCTCCATTGAGGCTATAGATACCTAACTATAAGTGGAGCATACCTTATAAGTGGTGACACATCTATCACATTAGCAACCTTCTTTTTAACAGACCACTACACACTTGTCGATGGGCTACCTTAATAGGCTAAGTTTATAATTGGTTAGTCCAACCTCACTAAAAATGGATAAAGGAGCATAATTGCACATACACTAGTTCATGATAGGCTTACCCAGGTGTTGTAGGTGAGTTGGAGAGGAGAGGGCAATCCTCCAATGGAGGTCCCAGGTTCAAATCTCCACCCTACCAAAAAGCTAAATTGGATATCCAAAATCCAATTGATAATGTTAGTACGGGTAGGGTCGGGTGTGACTCTCGAGTGATTTTGATGGTGTAGAACCCCCTGTTCGTGGTCTCTTAGACCAAGAAGGCCCTACAAGGGGTTTTTTGCTTAAAAAAAAAATTTCATGATAGGTTCAAACTTAGTTAGTATGGTCTAGGTTTTAGAAGAATATCACTTGACTAACAGATGGTTTGATGATTAAAATCATATATTTGACTCTCTAGAAATTCCTTCTACCATCTAAAAAACCTTAGCAAAAGGAACAAACACACATCATGCTTAGTTGTACAACTAGCACAACCATTAGGATCAACATGCATTGTATGTAGGTCAATCATTCACACATTATCATAAGCACATGCATACACAACATAATTAGATTTGCATTCACCATACATATTGCATATTTATTTTCCCATGGTTTGTTCATATATAAAACATGACTATCACTATGTCATTAATTACTTCTACCATACATGATTGTATAAATCAAATACACACATCCAAAAGGTTTGATTATACACATCCATTAGAAGTTTCAAAATGCATTTACACAATCATACAATTTCATTCATAGCATCAACAATATCAAATGAATGGAAAATATCACATCACATCCATATCAAATCAAATACATCCAATCATTACCATAATAAAAGATACACAACCTAATCAAACCATGTATATATATATCAATCAACATAAATGTATACACCATCAAAATCGTTGACTGACTACATTCACATACATACTCATCTACACATTGATCAAATACATCTATATAATCCACATCTACATAACCTACATATATCATATACAAAAATTATGACACATCTACCACACCAAAAACAATGTCAACCTTGTTGACCACTAGGAGTTTACCCATTCCCCTCTTGTCCCCCAAGAACCTCATCATCACCCCTTCATGAGCCCTCATCTCTCTACATCAATGTTGATCCATATTCTTATGATGATTCTAGCCTTTTAAATAAGGGTATTGCCCCTAGAGTGATTGAAGCCATACTATTATGGCTATGCCATGACCTAGAACTTGAGTACTTGGGAAGTGCTATGTCATGGGTAATCAAAACCACCTCACAAGTTATCACCTTATCCTTCTTCTACAAATAAGATCTCTCATAGCCATCCTTGGTACACCATAACTATGTGATCTTATCCTAAAGATATGACTTAGCTTCCTATGTGCCAATTCACTCTACCCTCTCCTACATTTGACCCCTCTCTATTGTAGATGCATCACACTCTCATTGCACCTTTGTTATCTATACCCTTAGTCACTCCATATCAACTTCATCTCTCCTCTACTAGCCATCATTACATCTCTATTTTCTATATTTGCATCATGCTCTCACTACACCTCTATTATCTATGTCCTCAAATGCTCCATCACCACCTCCATCTCTCCTCTACTAGTCATCATTGCATCTCTCTCTATTGTAGGTGTATCACACTCCTGATACACCTCCTCCACCAGCACCATCAATCACTCTATCTCCCCCTCCATCATCCCTCTCCTATCCATATCTAAATCATGCTTTCATCATAGCTCTTATGTCTACACCTTACACTACTCTATATCCACCCTTAAACCATCCCTCTTCACCTCTACCTACTCTTCCCTATCATGCAAAACATTAACCTCATATATATGATCATCCATATCCTCCATAAACATCTCAGTCTCATACTCTCAATCCCTATCATCTCATGCTTCCTCTCTCTCATCCACTCATGAGGGACCTACTTTTCTATTGCATTGAGGCCACACATGTTGCCTCAGTTTTGATCCCTCCTTAGAGGCACCCTAATCATCATCACCCAATCTTGTAGTTGCCCTTGATTTGATGATATCTATTGTTTTTTCCCTATCACCAACCATTATCACTACCTTAGTTGTATAATTTCCTAATCCACCTATTGAAATTATTGGACTCTGACCCATGGCCATTCTTAGAATTACAAGTGCTACCTTTGGTCCTACACCACCAGCCCCATCGATCACCCCCTCACTTTAGGCTCCCACATCTAAGTTTCCCATCATGCATCATACTATACAATGCTTCCTATGTTGTCAACATCAGGTAATGCTAGCATCTCATCCAAGGACATATCCAATGGGTCCTCTTATGGCCACACCCAATGATCTCCATGGATCATCCAAATCACCACTAATATATCAGGTAGGCCACCCCTCCCTGCACATGATTGAATGACAAGAGCTCACCCTAAAAAGTATATTGACCAATCATCCATTTATCCTACCTAACTTGATATATCTCCACACCATCCTCTCACCACATGGGTACTCCTTTATATGGATACCAGATAACATACTCACACTTGAAGCTCCAAAAATACCCTTGATAATAACGAGCATTACCCGCATGATCTCTCCTTAATCACTCCTCCATGTTAGCTCATCATCACATAGCATACGATACATATACCTCCATAAATGCATGTACCTCAAATGATAGCCTCTTTAGCCTCATAACAACTATATGCTCCCATGCCCATAGTTGTATCAATAAACTACTACACAAGGATGTCCTTTTGGTCATCCATACACCATTCAACTCTTGGTACAAATATACCATCAAAGCAGGTGCCTAGGAAAAGTGCACCCTCTACTCTATCATATCACAAAGAAGCCCAATCAAGATCTAAGGTAATAGCATCCCAAAAGAATCTAGTAGAACATAGTTGCATACCAAAACCATCAGCAATGTATGCTACTATGATGATTACCTACTTTTATAATACTTCCCATACTTAACACCCCCACTATGAACCTACACGATCTACCACACATGACAAAAGACCCTCTGCAATATAGTATCCCTTGCCTCCTAGCCTATGCAACCATCACCATCACTCCCTCCACATGAAATATATAAATCTAATAAACATCCTCTAGAGTAATCATCATCTCCCCCATCGGTAAATGGAAAATATTCCTATCTATATCCCATCACTCACATAAAGCATATAGATAGGCATGGTCACACCATACAATCTCCATGCATGCTACCCCATACAAACCTATCCTCTTTAGTCACTACCAATCCACTTCCTCTAAAAATTGTTAGCTTTTGATGTAATGGCCATAGGGAGATAACAATCATGAGATGCATAATAATATGAAAGAAAGTAAATCTACGAGAAGACTGAGATATGCAATAAATAAAAATGATATAAATGAATACAATGTAGCTATGGAGAAAATGAGCACTCCATTAATAAATCTATTGAACTACATTGCATCCATCACCACTATATGGTGAACCACATAGAATTGTACTAATCTCTAAGCCACTATATGTCCTTGACTCTCTCTATATCTATATATCTATATGAGGCCTTTCTTATATAGGAAAAATAGAAACCTTGGCCAATACTCTACCTAGATGTGCAAGGGATAACTTGCACATATACAACTTGTACATTGACACTTGTGCATTTATTACATTGCATGAAGTAACTAGATAACTTCCTCCTAAAGTAATCTAATATCCTGAGTATGTACCTTGGAAGATACATGTACATGACCCAAATGATGTAATAAACTCTATTTCTAACACCCCATGTATTACATTATTTGGGTATTGAAGACTTTAGTCCTCAATATGGATATTCTTATTCTTCATTTTGATCTTTGTACTCTTCCTCTACATTCTTTGTAACCTGTTCAAGAAAATAGTTAGTGTCTCTATAATATGTCAATTTTCTAATAGAGCTTTCACCTCATATTTTTTTGCGGGTTCTTTCGGTTATTCAATTTCTTCTATCCTCTGCATTAGGTGACCTTTCTGATTTCTCTTTTGATATTCTAGTTGAGGATAATTGGTTGTCATTGAAATTACTGTTGACGAGGGTTCCTTTGGTATTATCGATGCTAAAATTGATTCTCATTATTCATCTAATTTCGTTGGTTCCAAATTTTGGGATTGTATTTGCAATAACTGGTACTCTGACCTTTCTTTATGCATAGCTAAAAGTACCATATTTTCCATCCTCTTGCTGATGAAGAAATATTTCCCTGTGGATTATCTTTTGATGCCAATGCAATGTTAGTCATTTCATATTTCACAGTGTTTTCTACTTCATATTCTTGAAGTATATTGACTAGGTCATAAAATGAAGTATATTTACTTAAGACCTATAAAGATGTTACCAAATGCTTATAGCTTGTTGGAAGTGCTCTCATGGTTACTTGAGTAAGAAGTTCATCCTTAACTATTTCTCCTAAGGTCAAAAATTTCCCTTTAATATATAATACCTTCCTTAGGAATAGTTCTATGCTTTCTCCACTATTCATTTTTAGTGAGTGAAGTTGAGTTTGGAGATGAAGAATAGTCACCTTATTATTTCCTTTAAATATTTTCTCTAGGCTTGTCCGTGCATCTGAAGATGTTTTTTCTGCACTGATATAAGGTTGAATCTCATTAGTGATAGCAAATGTTATTATCATTAGAGCTTTTGAATCATTTTCTTCAAACTTTAGGATTTTATTTTCACCTATGGTAGGTCTCTGTGTTTTCCCTTTGACAAAATCCCAAAATTTTTCATATACTAATATTGCTTTTATTTTATTTTTCCAAGAGAAATAATTAGGACCCTTGAGTAGTTGAGATTCTGCTAGGAAGAATTTGTTTGATTCCATTTAAATCTTCCTAATATAAAACCTTAGATTTGTAGATTTCCTTATATCTCCCTAATATTTTTGGAATATGATATAGTGCTTTTGTAAAATAAAGTTCAATTTATGGTTGATTTTGCACAGTTTTATAAAGATCAAAAATTAACTTTTCTAACACGTTATTACTCCAATTTTGAACTAAGCACTTTCCAATTTTGAAGAGGTTAAAATATTGGATTACTTTTGTCCCTTTTGAGAAATTTTGAAACAAATAAATTATAAATTTCCAACCTTAACAAACAATATTTAATAACCTCTTTTGTAACCCTTAGGATTCAAGTGTTTCTAATTTCCAATAACCTAGTTTGATGTTATAACCCTTATCACTCCCAAATTTGGAAAATTAGAAAATTAATAATATTTGTAAAGTATTAAATAATTTAATCCACGTAGAATTTCTTATTTCTCCTAGGTTATATTGCAAATATTATTTCAATTTGATAAGTTATCCCTTATAGATTTTTATTTCAAAATCTAAGTTTCAACCTTAGCTTATAACCATTATATCTCCAAAAATGAAAGAAATAATAAAATGGGATTAAACCTTACCTTTGGATGTAAAATTTCCTCACTGTTCAGTGCTCTTTTTGACTGGATATAACAACTATATTAGGTTACCTTTGGAGCTAGAAACAATGGAGATTCCTTATCTTCAATGTTGAACGTAGGTGCTTTAGGATTCAAGGTCTCCTTTGACCTGCACTTTCTTCTCCCTTGTATGGTGCTCCTCCATCTTGAAATGCATTTTCTCCTTCTAAATTTAGGTGCTTGCTTATGATAGTGCTTTAAATGCACTTCTTACAACTTTGAATGGTGTATGGATGGAAAATAGTCTTCTACTTCTAGGCGAGTTGTGTATTACCTTTCGTCTTGCTTGTTTAACCTCCTTTACATCTTAAATAGGATGACTTACTTGCACTTTGTGACAAGTGTTACCTGAAATATTTTTATAGATGCCTTCAACATAAACCTTGCAATGATGAGTGCTTCCAAGCATGTGTAACTCCTTCCAAGCATGTGTAACATATTTCAAGCATGTGTAACATCTTCTTGGTGAGCGCTTAAGAATTCATGTATGTTGGAGAGTATAGAGCATCTATGCCAAGTGGCACTTGAGGTTTATGCATGCGAGCCTCCCTTGTAACGTTTATTGGAGCCTTTATCTTGCCTTATATGTAAACTTGCCTTGTTTCTTGAAATGCAAGTAATCTCCTAGTGTCCTTAGTTGCTTATACATATTGACTCTTAGATCTTAGGTGCTCCTCCACAGTGGTCCTATGGTAGCTCTTTGTAGTCTTCAATGGTGGATGCTCTCCTTGGATATACCACATCCTTTTCCTTTATTGCTAGTTCATTTTCACAACTGAATGCTTCTCTTTTGCTTGATTTTGATAATGCTCCTTTTACGTAGGTAATTTCTTTCTTGTAGGCTTCCCTTCTACGTAATATTTGGCTAATTTTTGCTCCTTGTTATGCTTCCAATACTACAAGTGATACGTACTCTTCTAAGCCTTGATTTGAAGATTGAAAAATGGTGTTTGTAAACACCTTGACTCCTTGGACGTATGGGCACTTCGATGGCTCCTTTTTTTTGCTGGATAAAACGTCCTTGCTGCCCCTGAAGATAATACTTTTTTCTTTTCAAAATAACAAAAGTGGTGCTTTTGTAATATATAGTTTTTGCACCAAACTAAAGATTTTTTTATACGTAATATTTTTATTTTTCTTGTATGATAGATGATCCAATTTAATGCTGATTTTGAATAGGAATTCTTGTTTTATGCACTTAAATGAACCCCTTATAATTTCCTTTAATCTTGAGATTTCCAAGGTCTCAATTTGAGGTTTCCTACAAGGACTTCAATGGTGGTTTGATATTTTGTGCTAATTTTATGCTTTCCATAATAAATTAATTGATATAACTAGTTAACTAATCAAATAGTATAGTGCTTAATAATACATATTTTCAATGGTAACAATAATCTCACCTTATTTCTCCACTAATATCTAAAAAATGCATTTATTAATTTCACTACAACCTTTTAAGCATAATTTGGAATGAACCCATGCATATTTCACTACAAACACAGTTGTAGGATCAAGTCTTCTTTTTCTTTTTCAAAGTAGAAGATAGGTAGTTGATAGATAACTCTGAAATCTAATCAACCCCTAATGTGCAAATGAACCTTTTTTTTTTTACACTTTTGAATACTATAATTCTACTTTCCTTTCTTACAAATTTAATCTAAATAAGGTGCTCCAATGAATCTTATAAGTAATCCAATTAATGAGAAATTTAGCACCAATAGTTGCATACCTTTTTAAAAGCTTTTGTAGCTCTTTTTTTGCTTTTGTAGAGGATGTGGATCTTGGTGTCTAAGATCACCAAGTCGTTGTTTCAAGTAGGATATTGCAGCTTTTTGTAGACTATCTTAAAAAATTTCTTCTTCACCAAAAGATGATCTCGAACTTTCTTTCATGAGCCTAATATTTTATAGCTTGTCCTCCTCTTGTGTTCTCCTCCTTCTGTTGTATATTTAGAGAAGTCTTTGTCTCTGAAGCGATACCTTCTTGTTGTGAGAGGTAATCCTCAAATATCCTAGATTTGATGAGCTTCTTCTATCTTCAAGTATTCTTTTTGAATTATGACTTCAAGTAGGATCTTCTTCTCAAGATTCTAAATATCTTGAGGTCTTTCACTATATTCTTCTTCTAGGATTTGGAACTCCTTGCCAAATTATCCTTCTCTTGGTCTTGTTGTTGGATGGCAATAATTGTTCCAAGTCTTTCACTATCAGGAGCTTCTCCTTGGTAGTGGATTTCTCCAATGAGTTCTCCTTTGATGATTTCTTTAGTAAGGCTCTCCTAGCATTTTACTGGATGCTCTATGAGACCTTTCCAAGGTCTTTGATCTTGCAACTTATGTTGGTCTTCTCTTTAGACCTCTTCAACATTTTTCTATTGGAAGTGTTGGTGGTGTGATTTACTTTTGGATCTTTGATTCTACTACTTCTGGATTCAAGTAGGACTCTCCTAGTCCTTCTTCTTCCAAGTTTGGAATTCAGTCCTTCAATGAGATCTTCTCCTGATCTCTTTTCCTTCAGGTGTTGAATTGATTATGAAGAAGATACTCTTCCTAAATTTCTTGTAGGAAGTTTCCCAACCCATCCCTGCAACAAAAATATTAGTACTAAAATATTAATCTGCTTTTAAATTAATATTCCTTTCAAATTCTTCTTCAGGATCAAGGTTTTTGTGGCCTTTCTTTTAGTATTAAGGCTTCTATGGCCTTTTCAAAATCAAGGCTTTTCTTGCCTTTTCAATATCAAGGCTTCTATGGAATTTTCAATATTAATGCTTGTGTGGCCTTTTTAGTTATCAAGGCTTCTATGGCCTTGTCAGTTATCAAGGCTTTTGTAGCCTTTTCAGTATCAATACGTATGTGGCTTCTGCTTTAAGGCTTATGTGGTCTTTTCTTCAAGTCTACTATGGCATTTTTGTATCAAGGCTTCTATGGCCTGTTCTTCAACTATGAAGTTATTCAATCTAGCAATGGAGATCTTCAGTATCCTAACTTTACCATGGCTCTTCTCTAGAAGTCTTATTTCATAATGTTCTTCTCTTCAACAAGGAACTAATATTTGCACTATGAGGTTATTCCAACCTTTGGGAAATGAAGTTGGAGTCTCCTAGATTTTTATTGTAGGAGGAGTACCAATCCTCTAAGAATTAATTATATGCAACAAAAGAAACTTTAGGCAACAGTTAGAAAGTTCCAGATATCTTGGGTCTTCACTAGATGATCTATCAATCCAGTGGATTGAATGTTGAGTCCTGGTCTTCACAAATTTTTTTGGTAACTTTGTGGAAAGAATCTAGTCAAGTGCAATCTCAGTATTTTTGGAACTAATATTTCTTTCAGTCCTCACATGTGACTCTCCCTAATCCTACCACTTAGATTCTTCTAAGATATTTTGAAAGTGACTGGTCCAAAAGTGAATTAGGTTGATAAAACACTCAGGCTAAATGATAATGGTAGTTTCCCTATTGATCTACTCAAACTAGATCTATCGTAGTTCTAATACCACTGTTAGCTTTTGATGTAATAGCCACAGGGAGATAACAATCATGAGATGCATAATAATATGAAAGAAAGTAAATCTATTAGAATAATGAGATATATAATATGTGAATGCAAAAATAAAACACCAGATATAGATTAAATAAGATCAACACACAATATGTTGCACAAAAGAGAGATATTTTATTGATATAAAAAGGGGGAGCCTTAAATCTCCAATGTTACAACATAATCTGATATTGATACGGATATTACAAATATTACAAATCTAGGGTTCTCTGAAACCCTAGGTCAATAAATGGTGGTATCTTCATATTCATCTTTGATCCCAATAGAGTGAGTGGGCTTTCTGGTATCCTATGTAGGAACACTCGAGCTTCAGCAATTGTCAATGAATGTGATCCTCAAACCTACACATATAACAAATAAACAAGTATTATTAACATTTGTAAGGGCTCCACTACATGAGACCCACAAAAATAACATTACTAAACCCTACTTGCATAAATGAACTATGAGCAGATATGAAAATACTAAAATGAGTGCAATAAACTATTTACCTTGTTTATATTGACTTGTTGCTTCTATATTCGATGTTGTTGTAGAATATGGTGATACAGATGCACCCTGATGGGACTCAAGGGTTATAGAGCTATATATCATAGATGATAAATGCTCTAGGGTGCTTAGTGATGACCAAAAACACCCAAGGATGCTCAGGAAACTCCAGTGGATGCTTGTGAAACTCTATAGGATGCTTGATGATGGTTTGAAGCACCCAGAGGTGCCTATGAAATGTCAAACGATGTTTGAGATGTGAAACAAAAGTTGTAGAAGTAGATATGGTTCGTGGGTGGATGCATAGGATGTGAAGGTGAGCAATGCAGGATGTAAGTGAAAAGAATGCTTGAAAACCTAGGCCAAAGACTTTTTAGGATTCTAGGTTTTAAAAAGCTTCACCAACTCAGGGGTTGAGTTGTAAAAATGACTCCTCTTTATGATATTTCCTAGGGCATGTTAGGGTTTCAATGATGCAATTTGTGTGGTCAAGATTAAAATATGATGGAGGGTCTAGGTAGGTGACATGGATTAAGGTGGATAGATTGCTAGGATTAAAACATGATGGATGGCTGAGATTAATTCACACATAAATATATTTATTTATTAAATATATATAAAATAATATAAAAATATTATTTTTAAAATATATATTAAACAAATATATATAAATATATATAAATAATGGGTAATTATGGCAAAAAGCTATGGATGGACAAAAATTGACCAGATTTTGGTGTCTACAGTTGCCCCTTTTTGTACCATGTTGCATGAAATACAATGTGGTGCAAAAATACAAGATACCTGGTTTGGCTCAATGAAGACACAACTTACTCTTGTTGAAATGTAAATATGAACTTGGAGATAAAAGAATTTTGATTGTGTAGCTTACCCCCTCAATTGGTGAATGAGTGACAGATGCATCTCATGAGCCAATTGATATATTTGTGTAGATGATTATGTGAAATGCATGATGCAATTGTGGATGATATGAATGATGTAAATGTGATGTTGTTTTTTCCCCAATGATGGAAGGGGTTTGTTGGAAAAATTTTATGTTTGTGCCCTAATAGAGAAAAAGGATTTTTGCCAAGTGTAGTTGCCATGATCATGTAATATGTTTCCCATTGTGAGAAAATCAAATTCAAATGTGGTTGTCCCAAGTTTCGGGCGATTCCATGTTGTTGAAGGAATTGCCATTATGGCATCAATGAAATGCAAAGTGATGAAAATGCAACAAAAGAAAAAGAGTCAACCTTGAAGGGCATACTAGTGACTGTCAGATAATTCCTACAATTGGAACCAATCACCCTAGCTAGTGCCTATCTCTATGATGAATTTAAATGTAAAAAGGAATGATGAGTTATGATTGTTGTTCGTGTTTCAAGCCCCACAAACTAGGCCATCAATGAAAGTTGTTGAGAAAATTGGTCTTGGCATAGTCTCACTTTACAGATGAGGTACAAAAATTAATTTTTTTTTTGAACAATGATATATTGATTTATGAAAATGGTCAAGTGTCCTTATGGTGATATATTCATCTTACCAAATTGCATGTATGCAAATCACTACAATCACCAAGGAGATAGAATAGACCACTATATACAAGGTTCACTTGAAATTGTATATGACTTGGAAAATGTGATAATACAATGATTTATGATGATAATGTGCTGATGAGAAATGCATTGATGATTGGATTGCATAATTTTGTAAACTTTTGCATTAATTTGGAGCATTTTGAAGCAATTTTGGGTAATTTTATATTTTTTTGGATGCAAATAAAGTTTTACCATCTGAATTAATTCATATTATCACAAAAATGAATGCAATGATGGAATTGATGATGAAAATGGTCATTTTGTGAAAATTTGGACCATTTTGAAATATTTTGTAACTTGTAATGTGATTTTGTAACTTTTGGTCGCAAGCAAAAATTATGAATCCAAATCGATTTTAGTTTTCATAAAATATGAAATTATGATGAAATTGATGCACATATGCAATTTGAAATGATTTTGTGGAGGTAAGATATCTTTTTTGTTCAATTTTATCTTTTTGTCAATGTTGACACCAAACGTCAGTAGGTGCCTATTGCTCGCACAAACACCCACTAGAGTTTGGTGCCTTCCAAATACAGGGAAGTATTTCAATGCACTTGGAAGTATCCATGGGTGTTTCAGTGTGCCTGAGACAACTATAAATAGCCTGCAGAGGGGAAAACAAGCTCATTTTTGCATTTGTGAATTTTTAAAGCTGCATCTAAGGGAGGAGTGGAGTGGAGTGGAGTGAGTAGTTGGTGTGTTGTGGAAGCTATGGAGGTGAAGGATGTAGAAATGGTGATAGGAGCAGACGTATATTTTGCCAAGGCAAATGCCTTTGAAGCTCTCTTTTTTTGTGCAATATATATATATATATATATATATATATATATATATATATATATATATATATATATATATATTGGATTATGTAATGTATTTGACATTAATATGTCGTGTTGCAGCTGAATATTTTGGAGACTCGACATCGATTTTCACCTCTCATCCCGAGGGTGAGGAAGGCATTGAATTATGACGAGTGGTATTGGTTGGAGGTTGTGGGGCTAGTTGGGGTAGCCCGAATAGATGTGGTAAGAGCTAATGAGGGGTATCTCTCTGCCTTGGTGTAGAGATGGTATCTAGATAGGGGGGATATTTTGTGTCCCTACTGGATACATGACCATGATACTTGAGGATGTTTACCACATCCTCAAGTTTCCAGTGGAGGGCTTACATGTCAATGTTAGACATGATAAGAAACATGAGTTGAGCCTCTTATTCAGATATGGGTGGGAGGATGTTGAGGTGAAGGATGGAGGGATCACCTACTTGTCCATGTATGTGGACAAGAAGTTGGATGTCCTACCCACATTGATGATTTTCATGTTGTCCAACATAATAGCCCTGAATAGTACTGACCATTGGTTCCCATGGAACCTTATGGGGTTGGTGTACGATATGATTGCTACACCTTGGGTGTATGCATGGGCTCCTACCTTATTTGAACAATTGTACCATGAGTTATATGAGGTGAGGAGGTGGAGGCACCAGGGACTAGGGTGCAATTTGCTACTATAATGTTGGGGCTAGAAACACTTCAGTGTGGCTAAGCCTATAGGTTTACCAGCTATAGTTTGGGATAGGGGGTAGCCCTATTTTATGAGGTGGCTAGTGGTAGAGGAGGTGTAGTTGAGTCATCATGTTCAGATGAGTCAGTGGTATAGGTATTTGTGGGTTAGGTTGACAATATCTCAGGTGGTATGGAATCTATGGTGAGGTGCCATGTGGATAGGTGATGGGGAGCATCTATAGTAAGTGTGGTGCAACAAAAGTATTGTCATTAGAGATATAGAGATGGCTTGACTATTATTGAGCAAGGTGCAGCAAAAGTATTGTCATTGTTGTCAACACAGACAGATAGATCAGTTGATGCAGTTGATGCAGTGGACAAGAGTTCAGAGGTCAGTCAAAACATGTACAGTGAATTTCCAAGAAGACAAAAGTGGCCCAGATTCAGAAAATCAAAGAAAAAGACAAGTAAGAAAACTGTCGCGATATCGCGACATGTTTTCTGTCACGATTTCGTGACATGGACGAGGAGAGAGAAGGCGCAAGCAAAATTGTCATGATTTCGTGACATGGACGAGGAGAGAGAAGGCACAAGCAAAATTGTCATGATTTCACGACATGGACGAGGAGAGAGAAGGCGCAAGCAAAATTGTCACGATTTCGCGACATGGACGAGGAGAGAGAAGGCACAAGCAAAATTGTCACGATTTCACGACATGGCCGAGGAGAGAGAAGGCGCAAGGAAAACTGTCATGATTTCATGACATGTTGGCAGAGAAGGAGGCAAGTAGAAAAACTGTCATGATTTCGTGACATGTTTGAAGAAGAGGCACAGGCAAAGAAAACTGTCATGATTTCGTGACATGCTCGAGGAGAAGGAGCTCGCAAAGAAAAGTGTCATGATTTCATGACAGGTTCCAAGAGGAAGCGTTAAGGAGAGAAAGTGTCACGATTTCATGACAGGATCGAAGAGAAAGCGCCAAGGAGAGAAAGTGTCATGATTTCATGACAGGATCGAAGAGAAAGTGCCAAGGAGAGAAAGTGTCACGATTTCATGACAGGATCGAAGAGAAAGTGCCAAGGAGAGAAAGTGTCATGATTTCATGACAGGATCGAAGAGAAAGTGCCAAGGAGAGAAAGTGTCACGATTTCGTGACAGGGTCGAAGAGAAGTGCAAGGAAGAAAAAGATGTCACGATTTCGTGACATGTGTTTTCACTGGCCAAAGATAGAAAAGGCACAAGGTAGCGAAAGTGTCACGATTTCATGACATGTTCCATTTTCACGGGGGAAGGAAGAAAAGGCACAAGGTAGAGAAAGATGTCACGATTTCATGACATGTTCCATTTTCATGGGCGGAAGGAAGAAAAGGCACAAGGCAGAGAAAGATGTCACGATTTCATGACATGTTTCGTTTTCATGGGCGAAAGGCAGAAAAGGCACAAGGCAGAGAAAGATGTCACGATTTCATGACATGTTCCATTTTCGTGGGCGAAAGGAAGAAAAGGCACAAGGTAGAGAAAGATGTCACGATTTCGTGACATGTTCCGTTTTCACTGGTTGAAGCCAAGAAGAGTAGCGAGAAGGTGAAAGTGTCACGATTTCGTGACATGTCTAGTTTTCATGGGTGCAAGCGAAGAAGTGGACAAGGAGGCGAAAACTATCATGATTTCATGACATGTATTTTCATGGGTAAAAGGCGAGAAGGGCAGAAAGATACAGAAATGTCATGATTTCGTGACAGGTCGCAACAACACAATAACAGACAGTTAACTGGAACAGAACAATAGTTAAAGGGGCAGTTGTAGAAGAAAAGCATGCAACCAAAATAACAAGAGTTAACTAGAGTAAATGCGGCAGTTACAGATAGAAATCATGCAGCTTTTTAAGAACTGGAGTTAACTGGAGTAAATCGAATAGTCGCATTAATAGAATCATAAAATGCATGCATGCATAGAAATGAATACGAACAGTCTTGTTCAAGAAGACGTATAGTCATGGTAGAGATATACGTTGCATGTAACGTAATGCACACTCTATAAATACAAAAGGAGTTACACAAAGAAGGAGTTACAGTTGACAAGTGGCAGAAGAGAATATTAATAAAATAGTTACGGGTTGCATGCGTAAATATGGAAGCTAAAAATAGAGACTTATATGTTATAAAAGTAGGTCTGCATGAAGAATAAAGTTGCTATTGTAAGTGAGAATTTGCTGCGTAAAGAGGGTTAGAAGAGGGCCGAGAGAGAGATAAGCAGAGCCGTGAGAGCGTGCAGAGTTTAATCAAGTTTAATTAATTGCAGACCAATCGGGGTCATGTAAACAAGTGAAGGCTTTTTTTTTTTGTCTAATTTATTTGGGATTGGGGTCCGGGTTGGTGCTTGGCATTAGGGGTGGCTAAAAAAAAAAGGGGTTGGTGCTCCTTCAGGGGTGGTAAAGTGTTTGTAAAATTGGTGTTTTGCAAAGGCTTGGATTTGGATTGAAGTCCAAGCAGTCATTTTTGAGGAGTAGCCAAATTGGTGAACCTTGTTACATTGTGTGTTGTGGTGTGCTCTCTTGTGATTATTGCTTTATCTATTTTCTAGTTCTCTTTGCTTCAGTTTTAAGAATTGCAGATCAGATTTTTAGCTACACTGATTCACCCCCCCTCTCAGTGTCATTGTGAGAATATCAATTGGTATCAGAGCAAGGTTCTTGAACAAGCTTAATCAGCTAAGGTGATCTTGGAAGGAACACAATGGCAGGTAGTGAAGGATTCTCATCAAACAAAGCTCCTTTGTTCAATAGAACTAATTACTCATTCTGGAGACTCGGGATGCAGACATATCTGAGTGCGTTAGGATACGACATTTGGGAGTCGGTAGAAAGTGGATACACAAGCACCCGCTACTCCTCCAACGAGATACTGCTGAGAAGAAAAAGGCTGAGAATAACTCCAAAGCAAAGAATGCCATAATGTGTGGGCTAGTAGACAGTGAACTGATAAGGGTCATGAGTTGTAAATCGGCAAAAGACATGTGGGACAAATTGAAGAGCATCCATGAAGGAGACAACAAGATCAAGGAAGCCAAGCTGCAAACGCATCGAGCTCAGTTCGAGGCATTACAAATGAATGACGATGAGAACATAGAGGCCTATATGCTTTGAGAGTCAATGGAGTCATTAATGCAATCGAGAGGACTCGGCGAAGAGATCGAAGATGCGGTTGTCATGAAAAAGGTACTTAGAACTCTTCACAAAAGATTTAATTCTAAAGTTTCTGCAATAGAAGAGGCTAAAGATCTAAACAATTTTAGCATGGACGAGATGCATGGTTCCTTGACTGCATACGAAATGAGAATAGGACAAACTAAGCCCATAGACAGAGAAGTTGCTTTTAAAGCACACAAGAATACAAAAGTTGAACAAGAATCTGAGGATGAAGAGACATCGGATGAAATGGAAGCCAACTTTGTTCGAAAACTTACAAAGGGAAAAGGAAAATATAGAGGAAAGTTGTCGTTTAAGTGTTTCAATTATGGAGGGGTCGGTCACTTTGCAGCTAAGTGTCCAATGAATGAGAAAACCAAAAGTGATGAAGGGTCACACCAAGAAAGAAGTGATTGGAAGAAGAAACCAAATTTTAGGAAAAGCAATTTCAAAAAGAAAAGTTTCATATCCAAGAATGTCAGCTCTTCTGAAGATAGCTCAGGTGAAGATTCTGAAGAAGAAACAAGTGAAGCTCTGTTCATGGCATTTGAAGAAGCAAAAATAGAAGAAAAATAGGAAGGTGATACAAAAAGTAAGGATGAGGTTGAAGTTTATCTGGAAGGAGAGTTGGTTGCTGCACTTAAAGAGTTGAAGACAGAAAGGAAAAAGAATAATAAGGTCTCAAGAAAGCTTGAGGATGCGAATGACATAATAAACAGTTTGAAAGTACAGACAAAAGAATTTAAGAAAATGTCTGAAGAACTTGAAGTACAATTAACCATGAGAATAGATGAGTGCAGCAAACTAGAAGAAGAGATTGTTGTTTTAAGAATGCGGCTAGAAGAAAAGAATCAAAAATTGAGTTGCTATCACAAACTTGAAGGAAGTTCTGCAAAGCTTGAAAAGATTATAAATAGTCGAGAGGACTACGAGGCATCAAGTTTGGCTTGGGGTTTGTCGAAGGAGAATCATCAAGTGGATCAAAGGCCATAACTGTAGAACTAGTAAAGAAAGAGGATAAGATCAAGGTTGACCAAAGAAAAATGAATCTTGCAAAAGAAAGCAACAATGCCAGGCACGAGAAGACTATTGACAATGAGGGATTCACAAAAGTCACACATCAAAGGAGAAGAAAATTTGTGACTCCTACTACAAATTGGCAAAGACCAACTCCCAGGTTCAATCATTCCTTTTTTGGTTATTGTTTTAAATGCAATACTTACGGTCATAAGATTTTAGACTGCATTTATAATATAGGACAAAGAAATTTTTCCAGTAGAAATGTATTTTCACCCTTGATGGATTATGCAGTAGAATGCTATAACTGTCATAACTTTGGACACATTGCAAGAAACCGTAGAAGCACATATGCAGCAAATAAATATCAGGGAAGAAGAACTCAACCAAACAGTTTAAGGCAAAACAGAAAATTCCTAGATAAACATGCACAGGCCACTAACAAAGAAAAGTCTAAACAAGTGACCAAAACTACAGTCAAATCAGAATGGAAAGAAAAAGAGCAACTCAAGGAAGAAAAGGAATCCTTGATTGTACGAGACAACATTCAAAGCACAGAACAAATCTGCACCATGGATATTGGATAGTGGATGCTCCGAGTCACATGACGGGAGATAAACAAAAATTTGAAAAATTACAGAAATATGAAGGGGGCTCTGTAAAGTTTGGAAATAATGATGGAGCCAAAATAGTTGGCAAAGGATCAGTCAAGATAAGTGATGGAAAGATCAATTCCAAAGAAGTTCTGTTTGTAGTTGGTTTGAAGCACAACTTACTGAGCGTAAGTCAAATCTGTGACGAGAGGTCATGAAGTCATCTTTAAAAAGTAGGGTTGTGAAGTCGAGAAAAGCACACAGTGGGAAGCTGATAGCTATTGGATCGAGGACTTCTGGAAATATATACACTCTCTTAGAAACTTTAGAAGGATCATGCTTGATTGGACAAGAAGATGAAAATTGGCTGTGGCACAAGAGGCTCGGTCATATTAGCTTTGACAATCTGGTAAAAATAAGTTCAAAAAGAGCGAGTAAGAGATATACCTACCATTGGCAAACCGAGTAAATAGCATCTGTGCTTCATGCCAAAAAGGGAAGCAAACCGAGATCCACATTTAAAGCAAAGGAATACTTCACCAGACAAACCGTTAGAGCTGATACATACTGATTTATGTGGACCCATGAGAACACAAAGCATAAATGGTGACAAATACTTTATGTTGTTCATAGATGACTACTCCAGAATGACATGGGTACTATTTTTAAAGCTTAAATCGGATGCCTTTGAGATGTTCAAGATTTTTAAAAAATAGGTTGAGAATCAGATTGGAAAAAGAATTAAATGCCTAAGATCGGACAAGAGGAGGAGAGTTTATCTCGGAGGAGTTTGCAGAATACTGTCAAAAATATGGGATGAGAAGACAGTTTTTAGCAGCAAGGACACCTCGAGCAGAATGGTGTTGTTGAAAGGAAGAACAGGACTGTGCAAGAAATGGCACGGACAATGTTGGCTGAGAACAAAATAGCTGACAGATTTTGGAAAGAGGCAGTACATACTGTAGTTTACATTCAAAATAGGTGCATGTTAAGGACGCATGAAAGCAAAACACCTTATGAGCTGTGGTTCGGCAGGAAAGCAACAACAAGATACTTCAAAGTGTTCGGCAGCAAGTGTTATATCAAACGAACTGAAGATAATCTCGGTAAGTTCGAAGATAGAGCTGACGAAGGTATTTTTCTTGGTTACTCGACAAAAAGCAAAGCCTACACATGTTACAACAAGAGGCTAAAGAAAATTGTGGAGAGTGCAGATGTTAAAGTTGATGAAGGTAGAGATCGAGAAATTACTCATCAAGAAAACTACCCTATTTATGAAGAAGTCATTGAAGGAGATGAAGAAATGGAAACAGAAGAAAATCAGAAAATTGACCCAACTGATTTAAGAATTGACTCAGAAGAAGAAGAGAACAAGAAATTCAAAACAAGTAGCTGGCAAGAAAAATCATCCCAGAGAACAGATTATTGGGGACCCAACAGTTGGTATTCAGACAAGAAGAGCAGTAGTACGGAACTACTCTCTTTTATCCAGCATTGAACCCAAAAATATTGTTGAAGCAAGCACAGATGAAAGTTGGATGAAGGCAATTAATGAAGAACTAGATCAGATTGAGAAAAACAAAACCTGGGAATTAGTACCACGGCCAGCAAATAAAAACATAATCGGTACTAAATGGATTTTTTGAAATAAATTAAATGAAGACGGACGAGGTTGTCGAAAATAAGGCAAGATTGGTCCAGTAAAGGCTATGCTCGAGGTTGAAGGCATTGATTTTGAGGAAACCTTTGCACCAGTAGCCAGACTAGAGGCAATCAAAATGTTTCTAGCTTTAGCAGTCCATAAAATTTTCAAAGTATATCAAATGGACGTAAAATCAGCATTTTTGAATGGAAAAGCTGGAAGAAGAGGTTTACATTGAACAGCCAGATGGCTTCCAACTCGGTGACAATCCCGATTTTGTTTGCGAGGTTAAAGAAAGCATTGTATGGTCTGAAACAGGCACCCAGAGCATGGTATGCAAGGTTGGATAACTATCTTATTAAACAGGGGTTCAAGAAAGGTATGGTGGACAACAATTTATATATCAAAATAGAGAATGGCCATCTTATTGTACTTGTTGTTTATGTAGATGATATAATATTTGGCAGCAACATGGATGAATATTGTAGAGACATAGCAAATAAAATGAAGACAGAATTTGAGATGTCAATGATTGGTGAACTTTCTTATTTCCTCGGATTGCAAGTCAATCAAAGTGAAAAGGGCATTTTTATCTCTCAAGTAAAATATGTGAAAGAAATGCTGAAAAAGTTCACAATGGAGGATAGTAAACCTGTCAGCACTCCCATGACAACGAGGTTGCAAGTTGAGCAAGGATGACAAATCTCCAGATGTAGATCAAACCATGTACAGGTCTATGATTGGAAGCCTGTTGTATTTGACAGCCACTAGACCAGATATATTATAGGCAGTATGCATGGTAGCAAGATTTCAGGCTAGTCCCAAAGAGACTCATGTGACAGCTGTAAAGAGGATTTTTAGGTACCTCAAGGGTACTATGGAGTATGGGTTGTGGTACCCAAAAGGTAAGGACTTCACTCTTATTGCATATTCTGATGCAGATTGGGTAGGATGTATTGATGACAGAAAGAGTACCGGTGGAGGAGCATTTTATCTTGGAGACAGGCTGGTAGCATGGCACAACAAGAAACAAGAATCAGTCTCTCTATCCACAACAGAGGCAGAATACATTGCAGCAACAACATGCTGTACACAGATATTATGGATGAGACAAACACTGAAAGATCTTGGTATTCACTTCAAAGAGCCAATTTCAGTTAAATGTGATAACACCAGTGCTATAAACATATCAAAGAATCCGGTTATGCATTCTCGAACCAAACATATTGCAATCCGGTATCACTTCTTGAAGGATAAAGTTGCGAAGGTGAGGTCAAATTGGATTTTGTTCCGACTACAGAGCAAGTAGCGAGATATATTCACAAAACCATTGCCAAAGGAAGTTTTTGAGTACCTTCGGAGTAAGTTGGGAGTAGTCACATTTCCCAAGAACTGACTATCAATTGGGATCACATTCTCAGGGGGAGTATTTATGCCTATGTTTATAGTTTTGCTCATATTCATGATTTTTGCTAACTATAACAATGTGTATCTGAGAATGTTGTGCATAGACTCAGGGGAGTCTGCAGCAGCCCTTTGGTATTATTGTCAAAGGGGGAGAAGAATTACAGGAGAGTGCATGAGTGTTGCCAACAATTCCAAAGGGGGAGATTGTTGAGCAAGGTGCAACAAAAGTATTGTCATTGTTGTCAACACAGACAGATTGATGCGGTGGATAGGAGTTCAGAGGTCAGTCGAAACATGTACAGTGAATTTCCAAGAAGATAGAAGTGGCCCAAATTCAAAAAATCAAAGAAAAAGACAAGTAAGAAAACTGTCGCGATATCGCGACATGTTTTCTGTCGCGATTTCGTGACATGGATGAGGAGAGAGAAGGCGCAAGCAAAATTGTCATGATTTCGTGACATGGACGAGGAGAGAGAAGGCGCAAGCAAAATTGTCATGATTTCATGACATGGACGAGGAGAGAGAAGGCGCAAGCAAAATTGTCATGATTTCATGACATGGATGAGGAGAGAGAAGGCGCAAGCAAAATTGTCATGATTTCATGACATGGTCGAGGAGAGAGAAGGCACAAGGAAAACTGTCATGATTTCATGACATGTTGGCAGAGAAGGAGGCAAGTAGAAAAACTGTCATGATTTCATGACATGTTTGAAGAAGAGGCGCAGGCAAAGAAAACTGTCATGATTTCGTGACATGCTCGAGGAGAAGGAGCTCGCAAAGAAAAGTGTCACGATTTCATGACAGGTTCCAAGAGGAAGCGTTAAGGAGAGAAAGTGTCACGATTTTGTGACAGGATCGAAGAGAAAGCGCCAAGGAGAGAAAGTGTCACGATTTCATGACAGGATCGAAGAGAAAGTGCCAAGGAGAGAAAGTGTCACGATTTCGTGACAGGATCGAAGAGAAAGTGCCAAGGAGAGAAAGTGTCATGATTTTGCGATAGGATCGAAGAGAAAGTGCCAAGGAGAGAAAGTGTCACGATTTTGTGATAGGGTCGAAGAGAAGTGCAAGGAAGCAAAAAGTGTCACGATTTCATGACATGTGTTTTTCACTGGCCAAAGACAGAAAAGGCACAAGGCAGCGAAAGATGTCACGATTTCGTGACATGTTCCATTTTCATGGGCGAAAGGAAGAAAAGGCACAAGGCAAAGAAAGATGTCACGATTTCGTGACATGTTCCATTTTCATGGGCGAAAGGAAGAAAAGGCACAAGGTAGAGAAAGATGTCACGATTTCGTGACATGTTCCGTTTTCGGGCGAAAGGCAGAAAAGGCACAAGGCAGAGAAAGATGTCATGATTTCGTGACATGTTTCGTTTTCGAGCGAAGAAAAAGAGCAGAAGGTAGAGAAAGATGTCACGATTTTGTGACATGTTTCATTTGGTTGAAGCCAAGAAGAGTAGCGAGAAGGTGAAAGTGTCATGATTTCATGACATGTCTGGTTTTCGTGGGTGCAAGCGAAGAAGTGGACAAGGAGGCAAAAACTATCATGATTTTGTGACATGTATTTTCATGGGTAAAAGGCGAGAAGGGTAGAAAGATACAAAAATGTCACGATTTCACGACAGGTCACAACAACACAATAACAGACAGTTAACTAGAACAGAACAACAGTTAAAGGGGCAGTTGTAGAAGAAAAGCATGCAGCTAAAATAACAAGAGTTAATTGGAGTAAATGCGACAGTTACAGATAGAAATCATGCAACTTTTTAAGAACTAGAGTTAACTGGAGTAAATCGAACAGTCGCATTAATAGAATCGTAAAATGCATGCATGCACAGAAATGAATACGAACAGTCTTGTTCAAGAAGACGTATAGTCATGGTAGAGATATACGTTGCATGTAACGTAATGCACACTCTATAAATACAAAAGGAGTTACACAAAGAAGGAGTTACAGTTGACAAGTGGCAGAAGAGAATATTAATAAAATAGTTACGGGTTGCATGCGTAAATATGGAAGCTAAAAATAGAGACTTATATGTTATAAAAGTAGGTCTGCATGAAGAATAAAGCTGCTACTGTAAGTGAGAATTTGTTGCGTAAAGAGGGTTAGAAGAGGGCCGAGAGAGAGATAAGCAGAGCCGTGAGAGCGTGCAGAGTTTAATCAAGTTTAATTAATTGCAGACCAGTCAGGGTCGTGTAAACAGCGAAGGCATTTTTATGTCACTGAATTAAATCAGAATTGCAGTCCAAGTTGGTGCTTGGCATTAGGGGTTGGTGCTCCTATCTCGTTGCGACGAGAAAAACAAGGGGTTGGTGCTCCTTCCAGGTGGGTCTTTGGTAAAGTGTTTGTAAAATTGGTGTTTTGCAAAGGCTGGATTTGGATTGAAGTCCAAGCAGTCATTTTTGAGGAGTAGCCAAATTGGTGAACCTCGTTACATTGTGTGTTGTGGTGTGCTCTCTTGTGATTATTGCTTTATCTATTTTCTAGTTCTCTTTGCTTCAGTTTTAAGAATTGCAGATCAGATTTTTAGCTACACTGATTCACCCCCCCTTTCAGTGTCATTGTGAGAATATCAACTATAGTATTGGAATATGGCTCAAGGTGCAGAGATAGCTTAGTTGTGGATGGATTTAGAGGCACGACTAATGGTAGGTGGATGTGAGGACAGGATTGTGAGGCTCTAGGTAGAGTTGTTAGAGAGGAGTCATTAGAAAATATATGATGTACACCACCTTCAGGCTTGGGATGGATACATCTAATTGTTGGATGATTAGCTTATGGAGCATGATATTGGAATTCCATATCCACCCTCCTCATCCATATCTAGGTCTGTTAGGCCTAGTGAGTCTAGGCATAGCTCTAGGTCTAGGTCTCCTTTAGGGTCATAGGGGTCCTCTTATAGGCATTAGCTAGTGCTTAGATACAATTTTTGTATATAAGCCTTGGTGCTCTATTGTATGTAGTCTTTTGAGCACTCATTGTACATGCAATATATATATATATATATATATATATATATATATATATATATATATATATATATATATATACATGGCTTTTACTTTTGTATTATGATTTTGTGTGAATGCATGTGTATATGGATGATTAATATAAGTGGTAATGTGTATGAATGTAAAATTTTATGGATGATTAATGCAAGTGATAATGTGGATGTATGCAAATGCTCTAATGATCATTCATAGTTTAGAATTTTATTGGCCATGTTTATCATTTTTTTTTAATCAGGGGCACCAAACTAGTGGCATGTGAAATGGATGACTCGTGTAATGACATGGATGTTGACATGGAAGAAGATATGGATGTTGATATGAAAGAAGATATGGATGTTGATATGGAAGAATATATGGATGTTGATATGGAAAATTGATTGTTTTGTAGAGACTCAAACATACTAGTGGTATCAAACAAACTCACTAAATACTGTCTAATTTATTTAAGACCAAATGTGTGTGCAATGAATTCATTTACTGAATCAAGATTTTGGTAATGACTCAAGGTAATCAAGAACCAATATGTGTGCAAGTGAGTTCATTAACCCATCTTGAGTAAAATGGGTGTGACTTGTTATGGGTGAGATCGAGAAGCTAGCTTGTCCTTATGTGTGGCCAGAGGTCTCTTTGAAAGAGATGTGTCACCACACATGAGCATACTCCAATACTAGTCAAGCATCTATAGCTCTGGTGGATACTAGCTCCATAGTCCAATATTTTGATCTTTAGGCTTTGGGGATGACTACCTAACTGTTTGACAAGAAATGTAGTACTATCCTTATAGCTTGAGGATCTATGGTGTGTGATGAAATATTTAGAGCTTTGGGAAATTAGATTCTCAACCTAAGTGTGATGAGAATTGTACCCTATCCTTACTACTCTATCTTTTGTTTTTGGTAATTGTGATAGTGGTGAAAACCACTATTTTTGTGGACTATGTTGCATAATGGGACAAGCAAGGAATACCCTTTTCACTTCGAGGTTCAACCCAAGTATGGTTTTATCCCTCTTTGACACAATAAGTTTTTAAGATATGTAGTTGTGCTTGGTTCAAGAATTTTTTGGAGTCAATTCCCATAACTCCATATTTTCTTAATTAAAATGTGTCTTTGGTCCTAGAAACAATTTCGACATGGATTTGTGGTTTGCTTAAAAACACTAGGAGTAGTCGAGTGACTGAAAACACCTAGATATTATAGACATGTAGCTTTGCTAATGATAATTTAGCTTTATGGAATGATGCAATAAAATGGATAATATTGTGAAGGTACCCCTGATTAAGGCAACATGACTGTATTGGACCAATTAATATATGAACTGAATAAATGATTCCTAATGTGAAATGTGGTTGTAAATGCAATGTATGACATGGAGTTTGTAAAATGGAATGAAATGTGTGTAATGCAAATGTGTGAACTAAAATGTGTGCAAAATTTAATGCTATGAAATGTGTGCAAATGCAATTTTGTTTTTGTGTATTAGCTATGTATATACATATATAAAATCACATTATGCATAGAATGCTCTCAAGTGTATAACATTAAGTGGTTTAGGTTCTTCAACTTCCTCTAGACTGGCAAGCCTATAAGTACCTTTACCCACTCTTTGAGTAACAATGTATGGACCTAACCAACTAGCTAAAAAATTATCTTGAAGATGTGGTAATGCATTGGTGTTTTGTTTATTCTCTTTAAGAACAAGATCTCCTACTTGGCATTCATGTAAATAAACTTTGGAGTTGTAAGTACACTTAAGGTGGTCTTTATATACTTGTAAGTGCTCTAAAGCATTGATTTACCTTTCATAAATAAGTGTGAGTTGGTCAAGACATGCTTGTATAGCAGTGTCATCATCTATGAATTCCTACAAATAAATTTGCAAGGAGGGGATTTCAAGCTCAAGAGGCATGACTATTTTAGCTCCATAAACCAATGAAAATGGTGTTGCCCCAGTAGAAGTGCAGATGCTTGTTCGATAAGCCCATAATTCCAAGGACATTTGTGTATGCCAATTTCGATGATTTTCTTTAATGTGTTTCTTGAGAATAGCAATTAAGATCTTGTTGGTATCTTTAGCTTATCCATTTTCTTGTGGGTAATAAGGAGTTGAGAAACTATGTTCGATGTTATATTTTTTTGTAAATTTCTTAAACATCCTTATTCTTGAAAGACTTGCCATTGTCTGAGATGATTTTTGAGGGAATACAAAAACAATAAATGATATGGTGAAGGATAAACTCCATAATTCTAGGTCCTATCGTACTGGTTAGAGGAATTAACTCAACCCACTTTGTGAAGTATTCAATGGTTGTGATGATGAATGTATGTTTTCCTAAGGAAGGAGGTAATATTTTACCAATTAAATCAAGACCCCATTGTGAAAAGGGCCAAAGGTTTTGAATAGGTTGTAATGCTTGTGATGGCACATGAGTTAAATCGGCATGTTCTTGACATTGTTTACAATGTTTGACATATGTGAAACAATCTTGTTCCATGGTGGTCCAATAGTAACCCAATGAATAAAATATGCTTTGCAATGTCCATTCCACTAAAATGAACACCACCAATACCATCATGAGCTTCAGTTATGGCTCTTTGTGCCTCAATAGACTCGAGACAACGAAGGAGGATTCCATCATAACCACATATATACAACACATCCCCCAAGAGATTAAAATGAATTGCCTTTTACTTGAAAGTGTGTTTAGAATTTTGTGACATATCTTATGGGAGTGTTCCAAACTTGAGAAAGGTTAATATTTGGTTTCACCAAGGCTCATATGCTTTTGAATGGATAAATCAAACATCCTTTCCATCCTTAGATTCAACACAAATAATTACAAATTTAGAGATCATTGTGATTATGAGGGGTTGTACCTCTCCTCATGTATCCTTTGGAATTAATGATCCAAGAGAGACCATTGCATATGCAAATCTATTAGTCAAACGTGGTAAACTATCAATTTCATACCAATTAAATTTAGAGAGCAATTTCATTGCTACTTCATGGTAAAGCTTAATGGTAGGATCTTTGCATTGGTATTCTTTGGTTACCTATTTGACAACAAGTTGGGAATCACCAAATATCCTGATACACTTTATGCCCATAGTTATAGTTACTTGAAGGCCTAAGATTAAGGCTTCATATTATGCAATGTTTTTTGTGCATTGGAAGTCTAGTTTGAATGATATGGGATAGGAACCCCCTGGGGTGTATGAAACATGACTCTAGCACCTTGACATTTTTCATGCATAGAACCATTAAAGAAGAGTGTGATATCAATGTCTTCCTTCAGAATGATATCTTCTTCTTGTTCAGTGATAGTGAATACCAAATTATCTAGGAGCTCAATAATCAAGGGATGATCACTAGGTAGTGGAGCTTCCGCAAGCTGATCGACTATAACTTGACCTTTAATGGTTTTTTGGCTAATAAAATAAAGATTAAATTTAGTAATAAGCATTATCCATTTACCGGTGTGAGTGTTATTGTAAGTGCGAGATATCATATAACACAAAGAATTTTCTCGAGCTATAACATATGTGGTTTAACTAAGCATGTAATGTCTAAGTTTATTAGTGGCAAAAACCATTACTAAGTACAATTTTTCTACATAAGCGTATCTGGTTTCATAGCTTACTAATGTTCAACTAATATAATATATAGCTTGCTCTCGATTATTTTCAAAATTTTGTGCAAGCATTGTCCCTAATGCAAAATCCATTGCTAAAAAATAAATATGAAAGGGGACCCCTGAATGACGAGGAGCTAATATTGTTGGAGAATCTAGGTATTTATTAATGTCATCAAAGGCTTTTTGACATTCATCTATCCATGAAAATGACACCCCCTTTTGTAGCAGGTGATTGAATGGCCTGCATTTGTCAAAAATTTGTGCAATGAAACGATGGATTGATTGAATATTTCCTTGTAAACTACACAATTCTTTTAGGTTTATTGTGGGAGGCATCTCCATGATGGCCTTGACTTTGTTTGGGTCCACCTCAATGCTTCTTTTGGAGATAATGAACCCTATTATTTTACCAAAGGTAACACCAAAGATACATTTCTTGGGGTTCAACCTTACATTATTCTCTAGAAGTTGATCAAAGAATTTTTCTAATACACCAATGTGCTCTTGTTGAGTTTTATATTTTGCCAAGATATCATCCACATAATCTTTGATGATATTATGTACGTAATAATGGAAAATGTATTTCATGGCACCTTGATAAGTGCCACCTATGTTTTTGAGGCCAAAGGGCATCACCTTGTAACAAAAATTCCCCCAAGGTGTAGTGAATGTTGTTTTGTGTTGGTCATCAGGATTTATTCGAATCTGGTTGTATCCTAAAAATATGTCCATTAGAGAAAGCATTTCATGGCCAGCACAAGTATTGAAAAGAGTATCAATTTTTGTAAGAGGAAAATCATCCTTAGGACATGCTTTTTTGAGATCTTGAAAATCAATGCAAACGCATATCGCCCTGTTAAGATTACAAATGGGTACCATGTTTGAGAGACATTCAGGATAATAAATGGGAATAATGAAACCCACATCTATTTTTTTGTGGAGCTCTTAATTGACCAATAGGGAAATGGTAAGATGCATCCTTATAAGTTTTTTTTTATTGGCTTAGCATCAGAGTGTAAGGTGAGATTATGGACAACCAAGTTAGGGTCAAGGCTAGACATGTCTTTGTAAGACCATGCAAAAATACCCTTCTTCTTCTTGAGGAGAGTAATTAATTGCTCTTGTTCATCTATGGATAAACTTTTGCCAAGTTTGATAATTTAGGGATTGTCTACATATTAACTAAGGTTCACATCAATAGTACCTTCAATAGACATGTGATAACCTTTCTCAAGTTGATGGGATTTTGGGATTAGATGAATATCATCTATGATGTCATCAAAGTCTTCTAACTCAACCTTGTTTATATTTTCTTGGAAAACCTCAAGATTTGAAGATGAAGGTGAAGGCAAATATGGAGATGATGAAGGAATTTAGTTGGTTGAAGCCCTTAATAATTCCTTGAAAAGAATCAACTCTAAAAAGTATGGTGGTGAGGAAATTCGGTCCATATCAATAAGTCTCATGTCAATTGGAATTGGCTTTGCCAAATCGTATCGATTATGGAGTGGGTTGAATAAGTCAATAGAATTCATATTGACTTAAAGGGACAATGGATTATTGGCAAGGCTAAATGGTATATGGATCCTTTCAGCTAGAACCGATTCTAGAACTCTGGTAATTCTAAACAACAACAAGCAACACCAATAAATGCATGTACATGCAAAATGTTTTTATTTTTTTGTGTTTTTTTTTATTTTGAATAATTTACATATGTTACAAGTAAAATGGTCGATGATGTGGATCAATGATATGGAGGTGGTGGTTCACCAATTGGTTCAGCTTGTTCTTGTGGAAGAAGCAAGTGAAATATGGGTTGATGGATGGGGAACATTCTAAGGTAATACTCATCTTGTTCGATGTGCAGAATGATGGGGTTTGATTCCTCTTTAGATTCATTAGAAGCTATCGATATAAGGTTGAATTAGATTTCACCTATAAAGTCATCTATATGATGGATATTTTCTTATGAATTCAAGTTTAAGCTTTGAAAAGCTTGTTCAAGAGAAGAAGTGGATGAAAGTGGATGATATCCTAAACCTAAATAGTCATGCATTTCTCAATATGACACATCGATAATCTCATGCATTCCCTATTATTTCGTCCTAGGCCATGTCCTTGCAAATTAACAATGTGAAAATACCAAGATGGAAAATCTGTCATATTTTGTACATTGGCAGGTTTTGGTGTTTTGGGTTCATCTGGGATAACTATATTGGATAATGAATCAAGCCCCCTATATACAAAATTAATGCTATTAGCCATTGAATACATGTTATATACCACTCCTATAGATAAGGGTGGGTCATGTGGATGACCAAAATCCTTAGTAGTTTGAATTTTGAGTGGTGTAATTATGATATCTTGGATCACATATTCACCAATACTAGGATTAGTGAGGTGGACCTCGACTTGGGGTGATGTAGATAGATTGGATGTAGATGGAACTCACTCGTGGTTGGATGATGGTATCTCACAATACATCATTTCAACTTGTGAGAAATTGGTTGATGTATATGGAGATGAATTTGGTTAAGTGGATAATAATGATGTAAGATATGATGATGTGGCTAATGTAGATTGAGTTTGAACACATGTACATGTAGTTAATGGTGATGAATATGGGGGTATGGATATGGATGCTTGATGTAAAGTGGTGATGGGAAGCTCCTCAAGAATAGGGGCTTTAGATGAAGATATTGATGAGGTGGTTGATGAAGTGGTTGATGATGTGAGGAATAGATGAGTGGAAGGTAACATGGACTCATAGGGGTTTGAGATAAAATTACAATACTTAAATGGCTCAACATCTATTGGTATGTAATGTACTTGTCCCTCATGTATGTATTTCAAACTTTTATGTGATATTGAAGGGACACATCTCATTTCCCTCATCCAAGTTCATCTAAGGAGTACATTATATGCCATGGACCCTTCTAAGATATGGAACATGGTATGTAATGTTTTAACCCCTACTTCAATGGGTAAAACAACAATGCCAACTATGGAGCAGAGAGCATCGTTAAATGCTTTCAATATGAAAGAGCATTTGGTGATGTGATCTGGTGAAAGACTAATATGTTTAAGGGTGTATGTGGTGATGATGTTAATGGAGAAGCTAGTGTCAATTAGAACTCTTTTAAAATGTAACCTATCAATTTGAGCCATAATATGTAATGGGGGGTCCATCGATTTTGATGATATTGGTTTGATCTCAAAATCATAGAAAGTGATGGAGGGTTCCATACATGTTTGGATACTCCCTACAAAATTTCTAAAGGCATTATGATATTGAGATTGAATTTCAATGGATTTTAGAATATCTATTAATGCCTCACGATGTGGAGGAGATTGTTGAATTAGCTCATATATAGATAATTTTGTTGAAGATATTATTATGTTTGTAGTTAACCAGTTGCTCAATGAGATGATTGGATTAGATGGATAATTGGAAGGATGAATGGGTTGATTTTGATGGTTGGGAATATGAATTAGTGATGAAGGATTAGCAAAAAATTAGATGAGAGATGATGATGTAGTGGGTTGAGACACACTTTCCTGTGGAGGTATGGGCGGATGACTATATTGTTGTGTATTTTATTGATTAGTGTGTTGTTGTTGACCTCAGGTTACTACATGAATAACACCCATAAAACCTTGGTATTGTTGAATATGATTAGCCTAATTAGGAGGAGTATTTGTATTTGACCCTCCTATTTTTGGTTGTGCTTCCTCATTATGAGGAAGTGGTGTTTGATAAATCCCAAGATATTAATTTTGTTGAGCTAGAGGATTGTCAAGCTTGATAGCACCTAACTCAATAATATCTTGCACTTTATATTTAAATTGATGGTAGCTATTGATATCATACCCATTCTATCTATGATAAGGATAAAATAAATGCTACATGTAGTATTTACCACATCTAGCGAGATCAACAAGTTTGACTTCAGGCAAGGGAAGTTGATTTGTATCATTTAACTTGCAAAAAATGGAGGGATAACATTCATCTAACAGATTATATTAATGGGGTTGCCAAATAGATTGTCGACATGGTAAATTTTCCATAGTTGGCATTGTGCTTTGACTTGATTGATTTGTTGAGGGAACCGCATGATATTCAATTTGTCATTGTTGCTATTGCATAGATTATTGTTGAGCCATTGTTGGTTGGCTCATGATCACTTGATTTACTTGATTGGGTGAATTGGTCATATTAGCTTGATTGGATTTGGTTTGGCCAGAATAATTTCCTTTATATTGTCCTTTGGTTTTCCATTATTTCATCTTAGGCTTAAGCACACCCTCTTGAATTTTTATCTCTTCAATTGTGCTAGCATAAGCAAGAGCTTCATCAAATGATCTATATTGTTGTAATTGCAATAACCAAGAGATGGGTTTTAAGAAACTCTTAGTGAATAATCGGATCATCTCCTCCATTGGTAGGGCAAATGGCAATTTTGTGATAATGGCCCTCCAACGGTTACCAAATTTATAGATAGACTCATCATCATATTTTTTTAGACCATATATATCATATAATAAGACTTTATTTCTTACATTGATGGAGAATCTTTCAAGAAATTGATCAACCAATTACTCAAAAGTATAAATACTATGGTTGGACAAATGGTTGTACCATTCTTTAGCATCTCCCCTAATGTTTGAGGAAAGGTTCTAAGCTTTAAAGCATCATTGCTTTGAATTCTAAAGCATGAATGAATAAATGATCTCACATGCTCTTTAGGGTCCTCAGTCCCTTTAAATTTATCAAAATTCAGCACTATGAAGTCTTTCGAACATGGCGATGATGGTTTCAAAGGATAAATTGGTTGATTGATCAATTAACGTAATGTAGGCTTTTGGTTTATCATGCCAAGAGTATGTTGCAAACTATCAATCTGTTGATGCATAGCCTATATTCTAGGGTCCTCCCCAGGAATGGAAACCCTAAATTACTTGATGATTTTGTGATGGCGAGGTGGAAAGATATTGAGGTGTAATGAGGTGATGATGACTTGGTGGAATGGATTTATGTTGATGATAGTGGGGTTAATGAAGAAATGGACATGAATGAAGATATAAAGATGATGTATGAGGGCTTTGGATGGGTTGGCTGATGAGAATAGGATGGGTATTGGTTGGTTGTGGTGTGGGAATGGAAACCATAGAATATTGTGGTACCCAAGATGGAATTTGACTAACAAATATGGGCTGAGTGGAAACAGGTTGAGGCTTAGGTTTTATCACTTAAACTTGTTGTTCAGTGTTCTCACATAAGTAATTTTTTAATTTGTTCCCATTCTTCATGTATTTTCAAATCAGAGGTTGATGGAATGAATGGATGAGGATGGGATTGATGAGGTATGTGGGGAGGAAGTTACAATGGGAATTACAACTTGATGAAAGACACTAGATGGCAGGGATAAATGCACTTGTGAAGTAGCATTAACGTGTGCTTCATATAAGGGGTTACCATAGACTAAAGTATATGAGGATGGGATGGATGTACTATGAGCACATGATGCTTGTGATATGGATAAATATTGGGAAGGTGAAGAAGATACCTCAAAAGAGGGTTATTGTACACCTGGGTAAGGCTTGAAGGTTGGGAGGAAATAATTTCATGTTGGAAAGAAGGATCATGTCTAGGTGAGTTATGGAATAACTCTAAGACATAGTGAATTTCAAAAGAGCTTCTACTTGTGCCATATATATATGGGTGATGTGATGGTCAATGGTTGGTGAAAATGATTCTATTTTTGGAACAGTCATATGAAATGATTGTGTATGTAACACAGTGTGTGAGGGACCCATAGATAAATTTGAATGACTTACCTGTATCACACTAGGGGGATTAATCATGGAAGTGGTGGTGGAAGGCAATGTTGAACACTCGATTGCTAAAGTGGTTGGATTGGACATTTTATTCATTAGTTTAGCTTTATTTATTGTTAATACCATAAAATAATGAACCAAATATAAAAATGTGCTAGTAAAATGCAGAAATGAAAAAAACACAAAATCAAATAGGTAATCCAATCCTATATTTGTACAAGTGTGTCTTACCTCTTCTTTTTTTATCTTTTTTTAATGTTTTTTCTTTTTTTTCTTGGTTTTTTGTGTTATGATGCACTGATCTGAATTAAAATGGGTAAAAACTATGGCTTGGATGGGTAATGAGATTCTTATTTCTGATGAAATCCAGCAAGTTTGCTCAGGGGTGTCCTAAGGTGTCTAAGGGCATAGATTGGTGGATGGAGATGAAACCCACCATCATCAAATATCAAGCAATGGTTGGTGATGAAATCCAAAATATTACTGTTTAAAGTGATACATGTTGTGTGTGATTCCTTTTAATATTTCTAGTTTTTTATGGTGTACACACAATGTTAGGAATAACTAATTTCACAAGTCTAAATTAGAAGCCAACACCAAAAATATTAATTTCCCCAAAATAAGTAGAGTACACTGCTTAAGACCACTCTCTAAATAGAGGAGGGTTCATCTAATATTCCACCTTGAATCACCAAATACGAGAGTAATTTCAATATACTAATGTTGTTCCTACTAAGACCAGAAAAAGGAGAACTTCGTAATCCTAAAATGTAGACTATTTCATGCGATTAATGATTCATATGAAAATAGAATACAGGGTTTTAAGTGCAGCACAATAGAAAACAATAAAACTTTAATTGGAAATGTAAAATTTATGATTCAATATGGATGCAAAAACTATTCTAATGCCTAAAATTACAGATTTAAAATGCTTGTTTTTAATAGATTATTAATGATGTTCTTTTTAACTGTAAATCTATAAAAAACATAAAAATATGTAAAATAGAGAGGTTAGGGTTTTAAGGTAGACTTACATATAAGCCTACGTATTTTTCTTCCTCTCCATGAAACACCTTTGGGTGCCTTTTAAATGCCATTGGGAGTTTCCTAAATGTCCCACGAGCACCACAGGGCATCTACGCACCTTCTATCCATATTTTGCAATTTTTCAAAAACCCTAATTCTACAAAATTTACGTAATCCATTTTTTTGAAACCCTACAACACAAAAATAGGAAATAACAAGTCAGTAACAAGATAATTTAAAATATAGAACCCTTTGTGGGTTCCACCGTGATTGCCATTTATGAATGCAAAAATGAAACACCATATATATATATATATATATATATATATATATAATAAGATCAACACACAATATTCTACACAAAAGAGAGATATTTTATTGATATAAAAATGGGGAGCCTTAAATCTCTAATGTTACAACATAATCTGATATTGATATAGATATTACAAATGTTACAAATCTAGGGCTCTCCAAAACCCTAGTTCAATAAATGGTGGTGTCTTCATATTCATCTTTGATCCCAACAAAGTGAGTGGGTTTTCTGGTATCCTATGCAGGACCACTCAAGATTCAACAACTATCAATGAATGTGATCCTCAAACCTGCACATACAACAAAAAAACAAGGATTAATAACATCTGTGAGGGCTCCACTATGTGAGACCCTTAGAAAATAAAATTACTAAACCCTAGTTGCATAAATGAAATATGAGTAGATATGAAAATACTGAAATGAATGCAATGAAATATTTACCTTGTTTATATTGACTTATCACTTATGTATTCGATGTTTTTGTAGAATATGGTGATGCAGATGTGCCTTGACGATACTCAAGGGTCGTAGGGCTATAGATTAGGGACAATAAATGCTCATAGGCACTCGATGATGACCAGAAACACCCAAGGGTGCTCGGGAAACTCTAGTGGGCTCACAAAACTTTGGAGGGAACTCTAAAATGGTTTGAAGTGCCTAAAGGTGCCTACAAAAATCTAGAGGGTGTTCAAGGTGTGAAGCAAAAGCTACAGAAGTAGACCTAATTTACGGGATGGGCAACGATGGATATGGAGGATGCAAAGGGGAGTGATGGAGGATGTAAGTGGCAAGAATGATTGAAAACCTAGGTTGAAGACTTGTTAAGATTCTAGGTTTTAAAAAGCTTCACCAATTCAAGGATTGAGTCATAAAAATGACTCCTCTTTATAATATTTCCTAGGGCATGTTAGGGTTTCAATGACACAATTTGTGTGGTCAAGATTAAAATATGACGGAGGGTGGAGATTAAATATGGGTAGGTGGCATGGATTAAGGTGGATGGATGGCTAGGATTAAAACATGATGGATTGTTGGGATTAATTCACACACACACACACACACACACACACACATATATATATATATATATATATATATATATATATTAAATATATATATAAACTATAATATAAAAATATTATTGTTTAAATTTATATCAAACAAATATATATAAATATATAAAAATAATGGGTAATTGTGGTAGGAAGCTATGGATGGACAACAAGTGGCTTGATTTTGGTGTCTACACAATAAATATAAATGATATACATGAATACAATGTAGCTATGGAGGAAATGAGCACTCCATTAATAAAGCTATTGAACTACATCACACCCATCACAACTAGATGGTGATCCACACAAAATTGTACTAACCTCTAAGCTACTATATCCTCGACTCTCTCTATATCTTTATATATGTATGAGGTCTTTCTTATAAAGGTAAAATAGAAATCTTGGTCAACACTCTACCTAGTTGTGCAAGGGAAAATTTGCACATATACAACTTGCACATTGACACTTGTGTATTTATTACATTGCATGATGTAACTAGATAACTTTCCCTTAAAGTAATCTAATTTCATAAGTATGTACCTTGGAATATACATTTACATTATTCAAATGATGTAGTAGACTCTATTTGTAGAAAAAACACCCTTAGATCATCCAATAATGGTAGAAATCGATGTCATGGTTGCAACTCCTTGACCTACAAACATAATAAACAATCACATTAGCTCACATTCACCAAATCTTCTCTTAGATCTATAAAAAAAATGTACGGATCCATATGATCCATACAAAATGTACAAATACATAATTTTTTAAGAAAAATGTATTTTTGGATACCCATTTGCCCCAAACATATTCATGTACAAAACTTTTTAGGAAAAAACATAAAAAATGATAAAAATAAAACAAAAATGCAAGCACATAAACACATCAAAAAATATGACAACACATGCGCACACACATACACACCCCCACAAATTTTATTCCTTTCCCACTTCACACAACCTACATTATTCTATTACTGATTTACCATTTTTTATTTCACTAAAAATCGATCCCTAGGGTTCATTTTATCTTGAAAAACATAAAACAGGGTAAAAAGTTAAGTTACCTCCATTACACACCCTCCAAATCCAACTCCTACACCACTTTGGGCCATCTTTTCCACTTTAAGTTACCACTCCATCAATGCTCTACGTCACACACTCACTCTCCCTCACTCCTCTCCTTATGAGTTTTTGAAATGCACGACACAAATGAGGAGCACACCCCTCTGATCGTTCTTTTATGGGCACATGTAGGGAAACATATGGACATGTAAGTTTTCTTAGAAAACATATGAAAATGTACAGATCCATACGTTTTTCATTTTTCACACAAGAATCTTTCACATCCTAAATCTCACCTTGCCTAACCTCTGTGCGATCTCACAATGATATTTATGTCTAGTGATTCATCATTGTTTGCAAATTCTTCACCCATCAACTCATCACTTGAGGGGGTAGATATCACACACTAAAAATTTACCTTGTGCATTATCAACATTCAAACACTCAATTTTGGAAGCACATTCATTCAAGAACCTTTGCTCAAGACTATCACAAGCTCTCATTTTCTAGGGCAAACAAAAAGCAAAACTCAATCAATTAAAGATTTGGTAAAACTTGATACAAAATATATCTAGGTTAATCACACAATTTCTTTGTCAAGGTGGTTTCACGTCCACTTACGATCGATCAAAGCATCATGAGGACATATACCTTTGGCTCACCTACTTACTAAATCAGTCAAGGTTAACAAATTTATCAAAAGCAAAGCTCAAATATGTGTGCCCTTCCACAATTGGGGTATCATACATCGATCATGACTCAAAATAATCTTGCATCTTCCCCTCAACAATCATCATGACATGACAAAAGCCACAATCAATCACAACCAGTTATGTATCAATCCACATCCCCACAAATTAACTATCAATCTAGCATCATAAATATTTATACCACATCATGTTCTCACAAAACATAGTATAAAAGGGGTAAATGTATACACCTTAAAAAATCTTACTCGGCCTTGTGTAGCTACAATTAAAATCAATTGATAAAGCATTCACAAAAACGTCTTAATTATCCTAAACCCCAGGCAAAACCTAACACTAGGTCATTTTAAACCCTAGGTTACCCTAAACCTTAGGTAAACCTATCCCTAACCACCTACGCCCTACTCACACCCCTCTATGCACTTCCCTAAGCACCTAACCCCCCATCTTGTAACAGCCACACCCCTCCTTAAATGCATTTAAGACTTTTAATTAAATAAAAGCTATTTTCCCTTCCCTAGGTATTAAATAGATATAGTACACCCATGTTTACTTAATATGCATAGGTGGGAAGGCCTTATCCTAACACCTTACCTTTTAAAAGAGTCTTCTCTCTCCTTCCCCTTTCCCACCACCTCACATACCTCCTCTCCTACCCAAGAAGTCTATAAATAAACCCCATTGCCTACAGTTTTTGAGAGGATAATATTACATTGTTATGCTACTAAAATACTACCAAAGCCATTATCGAGAACCTAGCACTCATCCCAACCAACTTTATTTGTGAATTTTTATGGTTACAGATATAAGACAAGGAATTTTTGACAACAATATTCAACTTGAATCACATCAAGGGCATCTACGACCAAAGGACTAGCTAGACAGGGCAAGAAATAGGAAAACATACAAATAGGTACATTTTCTCATAAAATGTATGGATAGGTATGTTTTCCACAAACAAACCACCAAATTAGTTAGTTAGGTAACCCCTCTTTACTGCTTAAGTTTCATTTCATTTCTATATTTCCTTCATATATTTTTATTTGTTTTGGTATCACTTTTGTATGTGTTTATGAGATGCATTATTGAGATAGACCTCCAAGCATTCTAATGTTTTTTGTAGTGTTACTTAGGTTTTGAGGATTGACATAGCTAGTAGTAGCATGCATTCGATAAGCCAACTCCCTTGAAAATATTATAGAATACTCCTATGGTGCAATGAAGACATTCAGTGCTATGGTCCCTCCTCTTAGAGATCCTGTTTTGTAGCCCTTAAGGTAAATTGTAAAAGGATATGATTTCACATTATAACACTTTTACCTTTATCAATAAAATGCAACACATTTTCTATCAGTTCAAACAACTAATCCATATACATACATATTTCAACAATAATTTGGACAAGAGGCTAGATAACAATCCAATATTTATTCTTCAAAGGCACCCAATGCTCTCATACATTGATGCAATTGTGAACACTAAAGATCCCACCCCTAGAATATATTACATTCTAGTATATATAGTTTTACAATGTATTTTTTTACTTGGAGATCATCAGCTTGTGAGTGGATTGTTGTCATGTTAGAGTGCTTTTCATCCTGCACGTGTCCTTAACAACCTATTCTATTATAACTAACTAGGCATGATTGCATTTATGTGGGTTAATCAGGTTTCATCTGAAGAGTTGGAGGCTACGATGCTTGCATTTGGTCACTAGGATTCTATGACAAATTAGTTTTTTTACCTTTAACCACTCCATGATTGCTTAGTGGTACCAGCATAAATGTTTGTGAGTGGCTTGGTCATAGGGATCCTTTGTTAGTAGATATTTACCACTTGAGGTGCTATGGAGAGCATAAGCTTACATCCTCTAGAACTTCAAACTATGTTAGTCATCTCAATTCTTCTTGCTAGCCTTCTATTAGGCATCAGGTCTTCATTCTCCTCTGCTATCATTAGAAACTTCAAAATTTTGATGGCTTTTATACTTAGCCAAATTTTGAGATCTTGTTATGTGTCAAGTTTTTAATCCCCTTTAGTTGACATCAATGACCTCCAAAGTCTAGTAGCTTCTATACTTAGCCAAATTATGAGCTCTTTGATAGTTGTTGGGCATCAGGTTTTTATCCCCCTTTTCTGACATTAACAACTTCAAAAAATTTACAATTTCTATACTTAATAAAATTTGAAGCTTGTGATAGCTATCAGGCATCAGGTTTTTAATCCCCTTCTACTGACATCAGTTGCTTCAAAGTTTGGTGGCTTCCATACTTAGCCAAATTTGAGCTCATTGATAGTTTTCAAGCATCAATTTTTTATCCTCCTTTGCTAATATCAATAGCTCCAAAATTTTGATAGCTTCTATACATAAGTAAATTCAAGATCTTGGATAGTTTTTGGGTGTCAGGTTTTTATCCCCCTCTACTAACATTAGTGGCCCCAAAATTTTGACTTCCATACTTAGCCAAATTTTGAGCTCTTGATAGGCATCAAGTTTTTATCCCCCTTTGTTGACATCAATGGCTTCAAAAGTTCAGCAACTTCTATACTTAAGCAAATTAGAAGCTCTTGATAGCTATCAAGCATCAGGAATTGCTACTTTTATTATCTTACAAGGAGATGAATGTGGGTGATCATGAAAACTGCCCATAATATTAACATCTAACATTGTATTTTCTCTACCACTTTTCTTCTTCAAAATTATGCATGGTACTTTAAGAGAGTCTTCAAAATATAATGAGGTACATTCCTTAGGTTCAACAAGAATGTTCATTCCTAAACCAAGAGCATATTGAATAGAATATTCTTTGTTAATATTCTAACCCTATTGTACCATGTCCTCTAAGATCTAATCTACTTTTTCCTCATAGGATAAAGCATCAAAATAATTTGTATTTATTCCAATATTTTTTTTTGGTAATAATTTTATACAAAATGGATTTTTTAAGAGGATCCCAAAACCTTATGAACAAATAGGCCACAACATTTACTAGCAGAAGGAGCCCTGTGGGCTGTTACATTAAACTAGAACATAATCTTACCAAAAAATATACAGGCTGCCCATTTGGCTACAAAAAAAAAAACCTCGTAAAGAGGATCGAACATGCTGAAAAAACACAAAAAAACAAAAATACCAGACCAGACGCAGTCATTAAGTAGCAGGTGCGGATCCTCTGTCAGACTTTAGGATCCTCCTGATCCTCCAAGGCCTCCCATACTTTGGAGCACTTAAGGATCCTCACCATGGCATTGGCAGAGGATAAGATATTAGTAGCCATATCCAAGAGAAACTGGGTTGAAATGCCCTTTGCCTCACTTTTTGTATCTAAGCTAATTTGCTGAGGAGGAGTCTCCTTCTTCGTATTGACTTTCTTGAGGTGATGGGACAATGGTATGGGGTGGGGGCCTCATTCTGTCCCCTCTTGTATTGTTTGATACGAGAGGGGCCCTTGAAGGGGGTCGCTTTGGTCATCTTTGATGGGTTGCTTCGTGTCGGGCTAGATGGCCCATCCTCCTCTACAGTCATTGGGCTGGCCAAATTTTGATATGCCAAGGGTAGGACATCTTGGGCCAGATGTCGATTAGTAGCAACATGTCAAAAAATTACCCCCATAAGACCCTGGTGGATGGGGCCACAAGATGATCTACTTTTTTCCATGGGGAGTCTGAGGGAGTAGAACAAGTAATCCGAGATGCAGACTTGCTTTGCATCCCTTAGGTGGTTTACAAAGCTGATGTGAAAAATTCTTAATGGTTTTTAAGGGTTGTCACACATTATATATTGCATTATTAGGATAATGTCCATGTTCTAGGGTTCAAATATAGTCGAACGAAGGAGGGCCGATTTATCCCAGCCAAGATTGCATCCCTTGTCGGTAAACTGCTCCAATTCTTCCTCCTAGTTGTGATGATCATGCCTAATATTCCTCCCCATTGTCGGTAAACTAGTAATATCCATGAGCAATTTGAAAGTCACCTTAAATTGGAGCTCCCAAAAATAGACTTCTCCCCGATTCCATGTTTCAATAAAACCGCGGGTGATGTCCTCCTCGGGACATTTGAATTTTTGGAGGAAAGGCACTAGGTCCTTGGCTTTCATAAATGTCAAGGTCTCACTACACAGGGATAATTCAGTTGGCTTGATGCAAGGGGATGCCATCATGGTTGAAGCATCATAGGGAGGGACACTCAAGAAAACACCGAGGCAACTAGTCCAGACACTCAGAGTTGAGAGAACATAAAATTTCCCACACCCAAGCTACCTTAAAAACCATCTTCAGGGAGAGGATTAATGTGCATGTATACAATGAAATCATTGCCTAGAAAGGTAATAAATCTACCAAGGTGGCGATAAATGCTACTAAGGTGGGTTGAGTCCCATTGGACGCTCCACGTGTCCCTCCATCCACCATGACCCTTGATTGTATTTAACTTGGTGTTGTCTGGAGAGGTGGGCCAGACCGCCCTCACATAGTTATTTGCCTCAAATCCAATGAGGTTTGGGATTTGAGTGAGCCTCACGAGATCACTTCTGCATGATGAAAAAACTATCACATCCATGGCCTCCCTAATATTTCCATGCCAAGGAAATTTTAAAAGGATTTTGTTGGACCGCCTCTCGAGGAGCCTTGGAGATCATTTATAACTATCGTTATTGATGAATAAATCCAAGATAGGGATGCCACTCATTCCCTTATATATAGGTGGCTTGCTCACATTTACACCTGACCACCTATATCAGACCACTTCTCTAAGCTTGGGTGGGCTCATTAATAACATCCTTGCTGGCAGCCTCCTCCATGTCCGTCGGGAACCTCTTTCGCCAAACCACCAGACACGTGGATAGAATGCCTTTGTTAGCCATGCGGTCAACCAACCCATTGCCCTCTCTGTATGTGTTTCTTACTTGGACCTAGATCCTCCAATGAAGGATACTCCTTGCCTTAGCTATGATGTTGAAAACTTTCCACATCGGCACTGTGGACTTCACCATGTAATTTATGATATTCATTGAGTCACCTTCCACCATCAGAGGGTGAAAATTCTTTGTAATAATTTGGAGGCCTCTCAAAAGCCCCCTTTCTTCCATGACATGATTGGTCTGAATCCCCAGGTTTTCATAAAAACCAAGATGAGTTGTCCTTTATGGTCCCGAACTGATCTGCCAGTAGCAGCTAGTCTTGGGTTGCCACGAGACGCGCCATTGAAGTTTAGCTTGATCCATCCTTTGGGGGGTCTCTCCCATTTCACCTCTCTCCTAGACGACCCTATATCCTTTCACCTTTGGACATCCCCTGATAAGTTTAAAATATTAAACATGACCTTCTCAAGGGGCGATTAGGCCATGGGCTAGGAATGATATTGAATTTCTCAATGGCAAAGGCAATGGCTCTATGCGCAACAGAGGTAGAATCCCTAGAAGGTCTACCAAAAACCTACCCATTGCATTCCAACAATATCTGCTATATTAAATTGTGTAAGCAACCATCCCAAAGAAAATGAAGCTTTGGATTACGAAAGGGATTGGTCCATTTATATAAAATGTCTTTGATGGTCCTAGAAGGAACCCATTGACATCAAAATATCAAGAGGATGGTCCCAAGGATAGACTCAATGAAATTGTAGTTTAAAAAGGTGTGGTCAGAGGACTCATAGTCGGTTTTGCACAAAATGCACCTGTTGGGGATAACAAACCCTATTTTGTGGAGGTTGTCTATGGTGAGGGACCTGTTTTGGTAGATGATCCAAGAGAAGAGGTTTACCTTGGGTATCAAGGATTTCATCCACACCACCTTATGGAGGAAATTAGGAATTGATCCCTTGCACTGACTTTCATAAGGAGTTTTGACAGAGAAGACCCCTCCCTCAGTCCACCTCCAAGTTAATCGATCAGGCCCTTTGTTGGTAGGAATAATGACCTCCTTGAGCATGGAATAAAGAGAGGATATCTCAACCTCGAGTCCTGCTATGTGAGGAATATTCCAATGAGGATACTCCTCCCTACAAATGATGAATTTTGCCACCTTGTGCCCAAAGTTGGCATTCATTATGTGCCTGATTCAATTTAGGTTCACCCAATCATAAAGAGGGTTCTCAAGGACCCATCTATCCTTCCAGAAATCTATGCTACACCCATTCTCGATGATCCATCTGAAACCATCCCAGATTATTTCCCTTTCTTGGGTCATGTCTCTTCAAAATATCGATCCTCTAGTGGGGATACCGTCCTCAAGGATCGAGTGGTTAGAAAGGTACTTCCTTTTAACAATTCTCATCCACTCAACCAATTCATTGGTGAGGATCCTCCAAGCATGTTTGGCTGTAAGCGCTAGATTTATCTTTGCCATCCTCCTAAACCCAAGGTCTCCTTGCTTCTTGCTTCTACATACCATATCCCAGACCACTAGGGGAATCCTGTATTTGTCTTCGTTACCTTACCAGAGGAACTTCCACTGAATTTGCTCTATTTTGCTGAGACAGGTTGCCGACAACCTGAAAACTAACATAAAAAGGTTTGGATCCCCTGAAGGCAAGCCATGGTGAGGGTCACCTTCCCAACTTGGGATAGGATCTTACCTTTCTAGGAATCCATATTCTTATGGATTTTTTCCAACAAAGTGTTCCACATACCTTCCTTAGGATGACCGCAAAACAGGGGAAGACCTAGGTAAGTAGTAGGAAAAGACTCAATGGAGCAACCCAAGATCCTGGTGATCTGCCCTTGACATTTTATAGGGGTGTTGAGAAAAAATATATTTCTTTTGATGTAACTCACCTTTTGATCGGTCGCTCACTCATAGAGAGATAAAATTCACTTGATCGATCGGGCTTGAGCAACCGAAGCAAAGGTGGACAGGAGGGTGTCATCTACAAACTATTGATGCATGATGGCTTGAACTCCAGTGGTAGGGAGGATCTTAGTCACTTTATTTCACCTCTGAGCCACCTTAAGGGCTCTTCCCAAAGCCTCAGCCAAGATTATGAAAAGGATGGGGGATAGGGGATCCCCTTGGCAGAGGCCCCTTATACTTTGAAAGAACCCAACATGGGACTCATTCACAAGTACAGATAACCAAGGGGAAGACGTACAGGCCTGAATGAGGTTGACCAAAAGGGGATGAAAGCCAAACTTGATGAGGATCTCACAAAGGAACCCTCTATCCACCCTATAAAATGCTTTATTCATGTCGAGCTTGAGAAAGAGGGTAGCCTTCTTAGTCAAGGCAGCAGAGTGCAAGGTCTCATGAATCGAGATAACTCTTTCCAAGATGTTCCTCCATTTTATCGAGATGCATTGAGGATGATCAATGATGAGAGGTAGGACCGTCTTGAGTCTATTGGCCAAATATTTGGTTAGGATTTTATAAACAACATTATAAATACTGATGGGCCTGTAATTAGATATGGATTTGCAAACCAAGGATTTTGGGATGAGGGCTAGGAAAGTGGAATTAAAGGAATGAGGAACCTATTTTGTTGACTGGATTTCCCTGACGGCATTACAGACATCATCCCCAATCACGTCCCACATGATCTATAAAAAGTGTAGAAGAAATTCATCCAGTCCTGAGGCCTTATTAGGCTGCATAGAAAAGAGGGCCTCCTTAATCTCATCGCAGGAGAGGGGTGCCACCAATCTGAGATTCATATCCTAAGAAACAATGCAAGGAATTTTTGACAGGAGGGTAGATTGAGCCTGACTATCACCCTCCAGAGGGCTTCCCAAAAGTTCTTGGAAGAAAGCCATCGCTTCAGCCCTTATATCAACAATTTCCTTAGTAGATGATCCATCCCTGCAGACAACTTCCCTAATTTTGTTGGATCCTCTAAACCACATGGTGGAGGCATGAAAAAACCCTATGTTGGCATCACCCTCCTTAATCTACAAATCCCTATACTTCTGCCTCCAAAATTTTTCTTCTCTAGCGAGGACATTGTGATACTCCACTAGGAGGTTCATCTCCTCCTCCCTGGTGGAGGTACTATGATCCCCTCCTTCGATTCTTTTCTCAATTACCTGAAGATCTTCTGTGAATTTCTTTTTACAGTTGAATATATTTCCAAACACTTCCCTATTCCAAACTTTTAGTTTTTCCTTGATGGTTTTGAGCTTCTAAGCAAGTTTGAAAGTGGTAGAGCCCCAGCAACCCTGTTGACACCAGGAAGTAACTTGATCTTTGAAATCCTTGTGGTGGATCCACATGGACTCAAATTTGAAGGGGTTTTTGAATATGGGAGGCCCGCCATTTTCAATAAATATTGGGTTATGATCTGACCCAATTTAGGGCATGGCCAATAGGGAAGCATACCTAAATAAGGGTATAGCTTCTTGGGATATGAGGAATCTATCCAACCTGACTTGAATGAGCCCACTTCCAATCCTCCTGTTGCTCCAAGCAAAGGAGGATCCTCTGAGCTTGATATCTAGGAGGTCATTAGAATCAACAAAAATTTTGAGGTCTTCCATGCTCCTATTAATGGAATCAAGACCCCATTTCTTTTTAGACGGGTGCAAGGGAGTATTGAAATACCCTCCTATGATCCACGGTAGAGTGTTGAAAGTTTTTCTCATCTGAGTTACATTTTCCCACATATCCACCCATTCCATAGGGGAATTTGGTGCATAGATGTTGGATAGGATCCAAGATTTATTGCTATTTTTGGAGTGAAACAAAATGTTGAGGATCCTACTTTAAGAAGACAGTAGAAGTCCTTCCACCAAAGTGGGATCCCATATGCACATAATCCCTTTGTATGTCCCTTGAGTTGGACTGTATAGAGACTCTCCCTTACTCAAAATGGCTTTAGCCACATTCCTCAATGAGTTTTCATCACTTTTGGTTTCTTTCAAAATGATAATGGTTGGAGTAATCCTTCTTCTAAGATCAGCAACCAGACACTGCTTGGCTGCTCCATTGAGGCCCCTCACATTCCATGAGAGGACCTTCATTTCAAGGGTTTAGAGTTTTTCTTGCCTCCCTTCACCAACTGTAAGGGGGGTTTTGTTCATTGCTTGTCATCCTTCTATGTGTCAAAGTCATTAGAAAAAAGCGTCATCTGGGTCCCATTTGCAATATCCTCTACCATTTCCTTGTTTCGCTACTCATTATCGAAGGGTCGTCCTCTTTTCTTTTCACTACCATAGTCAATGGCTTGTTTCTTACTTCTAGTGTTCCTTGGGCTAATTTTCCTAGACTTGGATGAGCCTCCTTTTTTAGAGGTCGGGGATAAGGGAACCTCACCCCTACCAAACTGGTTTGGGGATCACCTGTTGGCTGCCAGGTATTCATCCAAAAGAGGATTTGAGACAGTTAGGTTAGGGAGGGTTTGTACCTAGGTAACCTGGTCCGTCGATTTGGGTCTAGTTTGATGCAAAGGCATGGAAGGATCGTCTTGGTTCTCTGAGGTGGGAAGATGATCCTCCTTCTACTCATTTACTACTTCACCTTAAGAAGAATTCACGGCTTGGTCATGTGTCTGAGTAAGCTGGTGAGCAAGATTACGCATGATGTATTTTGGATGGGCATGCTTATTGTTGGACTGAGGGCCCTTGGTTTCTCTAGGTTCATCTATTTTCTCCTTCCTCCCATTGCTTCTGAGCCTTCAAGGTAGGGCATTGAACTTGGAGGTGCCCCTGAGTACGGTAATGAGTGCAAAAAGCTAACTTATTTTTATACTCTATGGGTTACCGCTTGATTAGGGTTTCCCCTTTATATAAATTTATGAAGGTGGGTATCTCAGCCTCCAAGTTTGCAAAAACACAAAAATGAGCATGCACCATCCTGGACCTAACCTTAGTGTAGGAATCAAAGGCCACCAACTCTCCCATGAATCGAGAAATCCCTTTAATTACATTCTCGTGCCAACATTGAAAAAGAAGGTTTGGGGGCCTTACCCATAGTTGAGAAAAATTTATATTTTGATTCTTAGGGTTGAAATCCTCACCCTATTTCATGAGAAAGAGGCTCTTGTGCCCTAGGAACCAAGGCCCTCTGGCCAAAATGTTACAACAATCCTCCTGGTTGTTAAGCCGAATGGCAAAGAAACCTCGGGATAGGACAACAATCTCCATGTTGTCGCTAGTTTTCCACTTAGAGAAGGCCCATTTCCATATGGTATCCATATCAGGGCGTCCCCCTAAGAATTTTCTGATCAAAGTGAACTTCTCCAGCTCCAGGTAGCTGTCCATAAGATCTTTGGCAATGACCAGGTTCTCCCCTGAAGGGTGTAGTTCATGGGTAGGATGATATGGAAGGGATCCTAACCCCAAGGCCTGGGCATAGAATCATTTTTTGGGCTCACCTCTGGGGCCCTCCTTTTCAGGAGGGTCTTTCTTGCTTCTATCCACCCCATCAGACTGGGCCCCTGCTACATCAGAGACTGGCCCATCATCGCTGCCAAAGTTGGTCCCCCCAGGACCCTTGCTCGAACGCCCTGCATCCTTCCTCTCGCCTGTTCCCGCTCTGCTTCCATACTCCATTCTCTTGTCTACTTTCCCATCACTCATCCTCTCGCCCTAACTTTATTCTATCGTATTTCTTCCAATATCCTTCCTTACTGCTCTACACTATTTATTTAATTTCATTTGTCTAGACCTATTTTTTGGAAGTTGAAAACCATCCTCATCCATATTCATTTATAAGTTTCTCTTGTGGTTTTCTACATATGTTTCTATTAGACTCTTATTAGGGAATGATATCTCAATATGCCCCACCTCATAACATCTTCTACATCTAAGAGGTATGTTTTCATAATCTTTGGTTTGGATCCATAACTTATTCCTATACTTAAGAATAATTGATTCTAGTAAAGGTTTACTTATATCAATCATGACCAATATCTAAGCATAAATAGCTAATAATTCATCTTTTACAGTTTTTTAAATCTCAATAAATTCTACCTTGAAGATATGCATTTCTTATAATTTAATGGACAATCCATACATCCTACCTAGACTGGTACTAGGGATAAATTTATGTTTTTAGGTGTAAAGCCATCATACCAACTGATAAGAAAGAGTCATGCTCTTCCCATAAGCCAATGACCTACTTTTAGAATTTTATATCTTTCATACTTGGAACAAAAAACAACTAGGAAGAATCCTTTGGAAAGAAAGCATAGACTCATGCTGGATACTTCCAACTCTTATCAATCCATTTTTTTAAGGTCGAAGCCCCTCGCTAAGATCTATTAAATTTACCAATAATTACCCTATCTTTGAGTAATAAGAATTGTTTCTCAAATAGATCCTCACTAACCTCTACTATTAGGGATGATTTTAAGGACTTAGTTGTATATTTATCCATAGGAAGAAAAATATAACTCAAAATCTACTAAAATTTACCAATATATCCTATAGCGATTATATTATTTGAAAATAAACCTATAATAATTTGTATGCAAAACTTCTAAGATAATGAAGGGGAAAAAGAAATTTAGCTAAAAATTTCTGCATCCAAATAGAATATCCTACCTCTCTAATGCTCTAGCCCTCTGTTTCTCCTCCTATCATCCAAACCTTGGCTGATAGATATCTGCAATTTCATTTTTCTCGACTTGAAAAATCATCACTACCCTTATTTCGGATGTCTAACTTCATAGAGTCATATCTCCCTTGATACCACTCAAATTTCGTCATATGATCACTCATTTTTAAGCTCTTCAAATTTCACACAAATTAATCTAAGAATCATTTTAATTAGACAACCCTATGCAAAAAAAATGATTCGTAAAAGATGAGATATTTTTTAGAAAAAAATTTCCCTAACGCTTCCCTAATTTTGAACGAGAGTCTTCACAAGGTCACATCTCCCATAAAACTTATTGGACTCTTTTGAATGACCACTCATTTCAAATATTTTCAAACTCCACACAAAATGGCACAAGAAACGTTTGAATTGGATAACTCTATTCAAATATATGGCTCCTAAAAGATTATTCATTTTCAAAACAAAATTGCCCTAACTCTACCAATTCATCCATATTTATATTATTTAATATTATATAATACATGTTGCTATGAGTAAGACCCTTAAAAAAGAGTTACTAAGGAATTAATATGGTGTTTTAGTTCCAATTTTATTATATATAGGAAATGAAATTTAGCAAAGAATGTAAATTGTCTAGCAACTTCTTTTATAGGTGCTTTTGGAGGTATTGTGACCATAGGACAAACATATATGGGATGGATAAAATCTAGAAGTAAAAAGTAGTTGGATTATCATTCTAGTGTGTAGGAAAGAGGAAAAAATCAAATTTAGGATTATAAATATATACTCCAACTATAGTTACTCCTCATAAAAGATATCAAAATAACCTCAACATATTTTTTCCAAATACAATGATGATTCATAATTGTGGTCTATATATTCTTAAGGGGAACTTCATACAATTATGTCTCCTTTAAAAAATAAAGGTGGTACTCCTCAATGGTGTTAATCAATACAGGGTTTTGATTCATTTGTCAATTCCAATGGCCTTTGAGATGTATTCCTTTAAGATTTCAACATACATGGGATAATATATGCATATGACAAACACATCTACCAAAATAATTAGATAGGTTTTTTTATCCAACACACTATTGCAAATAAAGTATATGTTTTCTTTAGATATTTTATTAAGAACAAGATGAAATCACAAACCCATTTTTTTGAGATGTTATTTACTCAAAAATGGTCATCCAAATCCATTTTGCTTTTAGAATATGTGGCTTTAAGACTCTGATTTCTTCCATATGGTTGTGTTATGGTGGGATGAAGCAAATTTTGAAGGATCATATATGTACAAGTTTTTTCAAACAATAAAATATCTAAAGGGATAAATAAATATATGGAATTCCAAATAATTTGGTTAAAGAAAAGGAGAAAATTGAATCCAAGCTCACAAACTTATAAGAGATTGTAGAAATCAATGAAATGTACAAAAATACATATGTGAAAGAAAAGAAATTAATTTTTATTATCATAATATATTGAAAAATATATCATATTTGTTTCTAATATCTCGAGAGAGATGACTTAAGGAAGGAGAGAGAAATACCATTTTTTTCACGCTACAACCATTTTTGTTTTTTTGTTAAATACAAAACATTTCATCTCTGGATGAAATAAATAATGAGTAAAATGAACAAAGTGTGACTAAAGAGTGAGCACCACTTCTTCTTATTGTATATTTTAGGATAAAGTCAAAAACTAAAGGATTCATGTGATGAAAATCTAATTAACATAGTAGGAAATTCATTTTTGAAAGTCCTTACTAGAAGTAAGGATGCTCTAGTTGGAAGTAAGGACAACTAGTTGGAAGTATGTATGCTCTAGTTAGTGATAAGAGGAAGAGTGAATCTATGACAAACCATATCTAGGTAGCAGATACTACACCAATAGTAATTATCAAGGATGGGATGATAAAGCATGATATAATGGTTCTTAAAACCAAAGGGTTAATATGTAAGTTCTATGATCAAATGGTATTATCTCGATTGGTTAGATTTCTCAACATTCAAGGAGGCTAGGTTGAAATCTCACCAAGCAATACATGGATAATATCCAAGTTGTTGTTATACCTCTAACTACCAATGATGTAATATGAGTGGGGTCTATTTTAATTCTATATAAGTGAAAAAATATATATGTAAGTTCTATGGATATCAACCAGGTTTTTCTAAGGTTCCAAATTGAATCAATTTGAAGTGGGGATAGAATTCAAATTACTCCATGAATTTTTTTATAAAAGGATTTTTCCTTAATTTTTTCTATAGTTTAGAAATAAGGGATAATAATGGATTGTGGCCCTTGGTTCAGGGGCAAAGATGCATTGTATTTAAGACCATGGAGTGAGAATTTTTCTGTGGATAGAGAGGATATTAAAAGGCTTATGATGTGGATTAGAATTTTTGGACTTCCTTATCAACTCATTAATAAGGAGGTTTTGAAGAATATGGGTAATATTCTAGGGGAGTTCATCTAAGAGGTACCAACTACTAAAGAGAGAAGGAATGTTCTATACACTCGAATATATTTTTCCATGGATACTTCAAAGCCTTTACTATAGTTTATTAGAATTAAATCCAAATCAAGAGAATGGAATGAACAAGTGGATTATGAAAATATTACCTTATGATGTTGCAAATATCATGATACCAAATACATAGCAAGAGATTGAAAAATTAAAATAATGGAAAAAGAGATTAAATGTTTTTGTTATGAGGTAACCTTCAATATGAAACAAGGAGATCATATCATAGGAGAAGCGAGGTTAAATCAAGTATTTTCCTGAAGTGAGGTTAAAACAAGGAAAATAAAAATGATACAAGGTATGAGAAAGTACAATGCACAAGTTCAAATGTAGGAGTTAAATATGTGAAGCAATATGGGAAGGCAATTTTAAAGTGAATGGGATGAAGGAGGTCAAAATTAATCTAGGTAAACCATCTTCATTTTCCTCAACTAGCATAAAATATTCTCCCTATAATAAAAATGAAAGTAGTGCAAAGTTTATCCCTTGCACTTTAGGGGTTTTGGGGCAATATAAAGAAGAAAGTGCTTATGAGGCTATTCCTTATGTTTCATATTCTTTAGGATAACATAAATCTTTAGAAGATAAGTCTCATTATGAACAATATGAAAAAATAAAGAGATTGGTGGAGATGAAATTCTTGGTGGGAATGAAAAATGAGAGGAAGGTCATCATAGCATGAAAAAAGAGAAAAAGAAATTTAAATAAATATCAATTTGGTAATCCAAATAAAAGTATCACAAAGTTTGAACAAGAGGTGGGGCTAAGACATGGACGATGATGAGGAAGAAGAGTATGAAAATGAAGAGGAGCTTAAGGAAGACGTTGAAGACGAGGCCTGAGGATCCTTGGGTCCTGGGGGTTTCACTTTTGTGTCATGTTTTGTACAGAGGAAGTATTCCTCCTATGGCTAATGTATTTTTCCTTTTTTTGTAATGATGATCAAAGCGGGTTACCCATCTTGGTTGGTCCTATCAGGTTTTTGGTCTATGTTTGCTTCGTCCGCTCGATAAGGGTTGTTAAGAAGATCAGTAATAGTAGAAGACAAAATATCCTTAGGATAAATAGGATCCATAGCATCAGCACAAGGCTAACTTTTGTAATAGATTTTGGGTTAACTTGTAAAACCTGATAATCAATGAAGAAATTTACTTACCAAAAACAAATAGTGGTGCTAATACCACTAATAAAAATAAAAAGTGATGATAAAAATGATATCATAAAATATTAGGGGTATAAATAAGACCACTAAAAAAAGAGTTATTAAATAATTAATAGGTTGTTATGTTCCTAAGTTTATTTTAATACAAGAAACAAAATTATATAGTGAGGAACGTAAAGATATTTTTAAAAATATTTGGAATATGGGTGATTTTTTACCAATTTATTTTATAGAAGATTTAGGTGGTATTGCAATAATATATGACAAACACAAATGGGATGGAAAATTGTTAGAAGCAAACAGTATTTAGGTTTTTGGACTATTTTGTATGAAAGAGGGAGATATCAAAGTTGGGGTTATAAATATATATGCTTCAACTATTGCTACTCCTAGTCAAATATGTTGGAAGGACCTTAGCATATTTTTTTCAAACACAATAATGATTCATAATTGTAATCTATGGATTCTTAGGGATGACTCCAAAACAATTATGTCTCCATTTGAAAGAAATGGTGGTACTCCAAGACACTCTAATCAATGCAATATTTTGCTTCATTTGTCAATTCAAATGACCTTTAGGATGTTAGTCCTTCAAGTTTTCAATATACATGGGATAATAAATGCATTGGGCAAACTCAAATAGAAAATATAAAATAGCTTTTTGTTATCCAATACATGGTTGTAAATAGAGTATATGATCTCTTTAAATATTTTATTAAAAGTAGGATTAGATCACAAACACATTCTTCTAACTTGTGATTTACCCAATAATGGTCATCCAAATCCATTTTGCTTCTACACTATGTTTCTCCAAGACCCTTATTTCTTCTAGATGATGATGTTATGATGGGATGAAGCAAATTCTGAAGGATTATATATGTATATGTTAGTTGAAAAATAAAACATTTAAAGGGTAAAATGAAGATTCAAAATGCCAAATATTTTGGTAACATTTTTAAAGAAAAGAAGGAAATTGAATCCAAACTCAAAAATTTACAAGAGAGTAGAAATCAATGGAATGGACCAAGATTCTTATATGAAAGAAAAATAATAAATTCTAATTATCATAATACGTAGAAAAAGGAGCCATATTGGTTCCAAAAATCTAGCAAGAAATAGATCAAGGAAGGATATAAAAATACAAGATAATTTCATGCTACAACAAAATCAAATTTTATGTTTTCTTGCATCAAAAATATTTTAACTTCAAATGAAAGAAATATTGAAGAGGAAGAAGATATAAGGAAGGAAGCAATTGGGATTTATAAAGAAAGATAAAAGAGGAGAAAATATATCTTAAAGGGGATCTAGCAATATAGTCTATAGAAGGTTTTGGTGTGAGCGGGTGACACTCATACAAGAGCGAAAGTGATTGAATTCAAGCAAGAATCTTGATCTAGACTGGGAAGGGAAAGAGCTACAACAATGCCAATTTTTATTTCATTGTCTTTTATTGATGTTTGGACCTGGTTTTTTGACAAGGGTTCATTCCACTCAACACATTAATCTTTGTATGCCAAGATCTTGTAGGCATTGTGACTATTTACAATTGTTTGCAGTTATTTGTCTTAAGATCTTATACCTCTTATTTTATTTGTTTCCTCTATTTTTGTTTTTGCTTTCATGGTCTATCCATGAATTCAATAAAGGAAAGTGAGCCAAGAAATAATATCTCTAAGATTTTGGTAAGGGTTTTCTCTTTTGGCTCATATTAGGGTTTAGTCGCCTCTGAAGCCCTATCATGGCAATGGTAGCAAAGGATATCCCTCTCTATACCAATACCTCCTTCTGAGATATTACCATGATTACTGCCTCCATACTTAATAACATTGACCATGGCTCATTTTCCTTGTTCTCACTACCTCCTCTATTCGACCAGTCAAAACTAGAAAATATGACCAACGCTTTGAAGGCAAGGAGGCCACAATAGTCCCAACCAAGTACAAAGGCTCCTTTATTCCAAATTTGAATGATGTGCCAATGGTGAATATTCCTCCAGTCTATATTCAAATCCCAATACTCACCCTAACTAAGATATCTCTTGCTTGCAAATTTATGGGTATTTGGCCTTAGCCCAACAACCATTCAAATATGGATCACCTCTTCTTGGGGATCTAAAATATTATGCTATTAATTGATGATGATAGTGAGAGGGTATTTCATATTTATTTTCTCCTCCACATAGGAAAGAGATGCAATGTTTTAAGGAGTTCCTTGATTCCTTGGACCAATCCCCCTCTACATTATGCCCTAGTTAGTTAGTTTTGACCCACAAATGGAAGAACTAGAAGAAGTATTAATTTTGGTAAGACTACCATTTATACCCCTACATGTATGGAATAAACCAACTCTTGAGATTATAGGTAACTCTATTCGCATGTTTGTAGATTGGGCTCCTCTAAAGGTAAATAATACAACTTGTTATAGGTTGTGTGTTCAAGTTAATTTAAAAATGGCTTCCTTAAAATATATGTATCAAAATAATGGATTGGATCCATACCTATCCATTGTATTATGAGCACATTCCCTTTAAATATATTACCTATCATCAATATGGTCATTTCTCAAGGAACTGTCCCACTAAGGTACAACAAGATACAAAGGAGGAAGATCAAGAATTCCAAACAGTAAGAAGAAAATAGCAGAGAAGATCTAGAAGTAGGAGGCCTCAACCATAGCCAGAAATACAAAACAATAATAAGTTCTCTATTTTTTCACAAAATGAGGAAGAGGAACATCCAAGGACATCTAAAAAAGGGGGAAGATCCATCAGATCCTAAAATAAAAGATGAAATGGAGGAAACTCATGTTACCAAAGAAAAAATTTAGGAAGAGGATATTAAATAAATAGAAGAGACTTAGTTTGCAACAACAATGATTCCAAGAGGCACCCTAGCCACCAAATCTTCTACTAGATGGAGAAAATATAATCAAGAGGTAAGAATAAAATAAGCAAATATAGAGATTCAAAAGAAAGCATAAAAAACCTTATACTTCATCAAGGCTAAGAATCCACTTAAGAAATGGAGGTTCTATCATGGAATGGAAGGGCATTGGATAGTCCCCTTAAAAAACTAGCTAAGTTAATTAATAGCCTAACAAAAATCCAATGGTTATTTGCATTCAAGAAACTAAATTGATAGAGCAATTAGCAAGAATAGAATAGAAAAATATATGGAGATCCTCAAACCTAGAAGTAATAGATTCGTTAGGTGCCTCGAGGGGGCTTCTCCTTGCATGGGATCCATAGGCCTTTATATGTATTAATAAAACAAGACACTCAAATTAGGTAGCAACTTATTTCTCCTCTCCATAGTGAATTGGACCATAGTCAATTTTTATGGACCAAATAACTTAGCCATACAACAAGAGGCTTGTAAAAATATTTACCATTCGATTTTTTAGGAAAGATCCCCAAATTTAATTATATTAAGGAACTTGGATGTGATGTTGGCCCAATGGGAGAAAAAAGGAGGCATTGCCATCAAAATACCCTTCTAAGGACCTAGTTATGCAAACTATAACTAAGCAGAAACTTAAAGATATAATCCCCCAAAATGGAAAATTTGCATGGACAAATATAAGAGTTGAGGTAAACTTCATTACAAAAAGATTAGATAGGTTCTTTATACAACAAGATATACTATTTATGTATCAACTTGTATCAAGTGGGATATTTTAAAGTTTGGTCTCAAATCATAAGCCTATCTATTTAGGTACAGGTGCTAGTGCTATTGGAAAAAGGAAGATTCCTTTCAAATACATTTTAGAATGGATGGAGCATGATATTTTTGCACCTTTAATAGAAAGTATCTAGAAGAAACATATCTGTGTAAATAGTTCCCAAGAGGTATGAAAAATGAAAATTTCCAATCTCAAGAAAGCCATAGGAACTAGATTTTAAATAAGACTAAAGTTCAAAATAGGTCAAGCATATTGATACAACAGATGGAGGAAGCAAAGCAAGAGATAAGTGATCAACCTCCAACCCATCAACAAGAAGAGAGAAGAATCCAATTGAATTGAGAAATAGATCAAGCTTTCAAAAAAGAAGAGGCACATTGGAGACTTCGATCAAGAATGATTTATCTCAAGAAAGGAGACACAAAAACAAATTACTTTCATCTAAAAGTATTGCAACACTACCAAAACAATGCAATTAGAGAAACCCACAAAATTGAAGAAATTTATTCTTATTAAGAAGTCATAAAGGAACTAGCAAGAGATCATTACTCAACCCTATTGATGGCTAAAAATGTATGCCTACATTTATACCCACACACAACATCAACATGGGAATTTCCCTCTTGTGCGGGATTGCATAAGAGAAAAAAAGCTTCAGAGAGAGCCAGCTCTTGCAAACAAATTTAAAAACTAAACTAAACTACTCTTGCAAGGAAAAAGGGAGAGTAAAATTTAAAAAAACTACAACAACAAAATAAACACAAAAATAAAAGAAGAAAAAGAAAAGAGAAGTGATTGCGCTAAAATGAAATGGTTGATTGATTCATCAAAAACTACATGAGGAACACAATGGGAATGTAACACAGATGCCACAATAAACTGTAGGAGGTAAGTTTGGTCCAAATTCATGAAAGTATTCCCAAACTAAATATACATAGATTTAACTGTATCTAAATTTAATATACCCATGCAGTGCAACACACGAAAATAAAATAGATTCCACAACAGTTGCAGGAGGTAAAATTGGTTTGAATCCATAAAATTCTCCCAAACTAAATATACACAGAAGCAACAATTTCTATATTGAATACATTGTGTTACAATTTTCACCAAATATGATGGTGAACCAGCCCACCAAGGCCAAAATCCTAAGCCAAAAAGGTCGAGGACCCAAAACCTAGAGTTTACAATGTGTACGTGATGCTATTAAATAGAGAATGCAACTTACAATTTTAAATTTAAAAATGTGGCATATGGCAAAAATAAACTGTCTGTAAGTTTTGGTAGTCTTTGATCACACATCTCTACAAACATAATATTTCTTCCTTACTGCCAGTAGTCTTAAAGTCCTTTAAAAACCATGTACAACCAACACTACACCTTTCATTACATGCCCCTTTAAGATAGTTGGCATCACATCAACTTTCTGACACTGTTATGCTTCCATATATTTATCTACTGCCCAAGTCTTTAATTTTCCATGTGGATTTATTAATATGGCAAGACTGCAAATATGATCGTACCTACTTGCCGACTTACACATCTTCAATATCATCTATCCAGATTTTCAAGATATTACATGTCAGAAACTAGGTAGATCACAAAAAGAGAAGAATAAACAATAATTTTAATAAAAACCATGGGATACAAATATATATTTTAAAACGGTCTTCAACATTGAAAACTGGGAAGGTCTTCTGTCAAAAAAGACTCCATGTGCTTTGACTGGAAGACAAGCACCGTTGATTAGGAGATAGGCATGGCTCACAGGATATTGGCACCACCAAATGGGATATAGGTACCACCAACATGTAGCAAACTCCCCACTAGCTGCCAGCATGAACTTATCCACCACATACCATAAAAATTTTCCAATTGGTGCAACCATTAATAAATTATAGAAAGAGACTCAAAATTTATTAACAATTTGACAACTCATAGGGGACACATGCATGCAATGTGAAAAGAACCCAAAATACCATGTGGCCTTAGCATCCATTGGGCACAGAGTCATAAATATCTTCAAATTTTCAAAAAAACTAGAAATTTACACCCAAAATATGTGCTATATACCCACCAAACTAAAACACACAACAACAAAGACCTTCCAAAAAAAGAAAGAATAGAAAAATAAGGCAGATTTGGATTGGTTCTTTCAACAGAGTTGCTATGTGATTTTAAAAATATGCTTCAAAAAGCAAATATTGACTGATTTAAAACATAACAAGATCTATGCAAATATTTCAATAAAACTGTATATCTATCCCACTATGCGAACAAAAATTGTTGATGGATGAAAATGTACACCTACATCTGCATCTGCACACGACATCAACATGGGAATTTTCCTCTCGTGTGGTACTGCATAAGAGGAAAAAACCTTTGAAGATAATTGACTCTCACAAATAAAATTAAAACCTAAACTAAACAACTCTTGCAGGGAAAGGGAGAGGAAAATAAAAACTACAACAACAAAATAAATATTAAAATAAAATAAGAAAAAGAAAGAAATAATTGCACCAAAATGAAATGGCTGATTGATTCATAGAAAATCACATGAGGAACATGATGGGGAACGTAACACAATGCCACAACAAACTGCAAGAGGTAAGGTTGGTCCAAATCCATGAAATTCTTCCCAAACTAAATATACATAGACGCAGCCATCTCTATATTAAATTCGACCACACAGTGCAACACACATGAAAATAACATAGATGCCACAAAAAATATAGGAGGTAAGGTTGGTTTAAATCCATGAAATTATCCTAAACTAAATATACACAGAAGCAACAATTTCTATATTGAATCCATTGTGTTACAATGCTCACCAAAGATGGTGGTGAACCAGCCCACCAGGGCCAAAAGCCTAAGCCAAAATGATCGAGGACCCAAAGCCTAGAGAGTTTACAATGTGCATATGGTGCTATTAAATAGAGCATACAACTTACAATTTTAAATTTAATATTGTTGCATATGGTAACAATTAAACTATTTTCAAGTTTTGACATTCTTTGACCATGCATCCTACAAATGAAATGTTCCTTCCTTATTTCTAGTAATCTTAAAGTCTTCGAACAACCACATACAACCAACACTACATATTTCATTACATACCCCTTTAAGATAGTTGTCATCACACCAAATTGTTGACACTGTCATGTTGCTAGAGCTCTTTCTGCTGCCCAAGTCTTTAATTTTCCATACAAATTTATTAACATAGCAAGATTGCAAATATTATCCTACCTACTTGCTTACTTATGCATCTTCTCTGCCATTTGTCTAGATTTGTAAGATTTTACATATAAAAATTTGGATATCTCACAAAAATAAAAGAATAAACAATAATTTTAATAAAATTCGTAGGATACAAATATATTTTTAAAATAGTCTTTGGCATCAAAAACTATGAAGGTCTCTGATAAAAAAGTCTCTATGTCCTCTGATTGGGAGATAGGCACTGTTGATTGGGATATAGGCACCTCTCATGGGAGATAGGCACCACCAAATGGGAGATAGGTGCCACCAACATGTAGAAAAATCCTCACCAGCTAGCAGCATGAACTTATCCCTCATGTACCACCAAATTTTTGCAATTGGTGTAGTCATTAATAAATTAGAGCAAGAGGCTAAAATTTTATTAACAAGCCCTTCTCACAAAGACAATAGTAAATCAACAGGCTCATACCACTCTCCTGAAAAACATTCCTCCTTTGTTAAAAATAGAGATAGAGAATATCTCTCTTCAATAATAACCAAAGAAGAGTCAAAAGAAGTTATGCATTCACTACCCAAGGACAAATGTTCGGGACTAGATGGCTTCACCAACAATTTTTATCAACAATTTTATGAAATCATAGGATATGAGTTGTTGAAAATGATAGAAGAGACAAGGATAAGAAGTAACCTATCTAAGGCAATAAAATCCACTTTCTTAGCTTTAATTCCAAAAGAAATAATGTTATTATTTTTGACAAATCTAGACCTATATCTTTGTGCAATTGCTTGTATAAGATAATAACTAAAATAATAACAAATAGAATTGAAAGGAAGATTAATGATTTGATAGAGCCAGAAAAAGGGGGTTTCATTCCAGGGAAACAAATATATGCCAATATTACGATGATTCATGAAGCCCTACACTCAAGTGCCAAGTCCAAAAAGAAAAAAAAAAATAGCCATTAAACTTGATATGGCTAATGCCTTTGATAGAGTAGACATTGGATTTTTAACACAAGTATTAGCCAAATTTGGATTTCTAGCTCAAATTATAGACTAGATAAGAGCTTGCATAGAGGTACCTTGGATATCCCCTCTAATCAATGGATAACATGCTAACTTCTTTAAAGCCACTAGAAGATTAAGGAAAGGGTGGCCTCTCTCCCCTTACCTTTAAATCCTTCTAGTTGAAACTTTAGGGAGGATCCTAACCAAATTGAGAAGGAAAGAGAACTTGGTAATTAGAGTAGCTATAAGATATAGAACAATAACTCATACTCAATTTGTATATGACACTATTTTATTTGGGGAAGCCACAAAACGAAACGTTGGGTTAATCAAAGAAGTTTTAAATTGTTTCTCTTTAGCCACAAGGATAGAGATAAACACCCAAAAGACTAAATTTTATACTCTAAATAATTCAACAACATAAGATAGAGGTTTCTCTCATATTTTTGAATTTCACAAAGGTAGTGATACCTTTAACTACCTAGGTGCTTCTATGGGTTTCCATTAAAAAGAGAGGAAACTTGGAATGTAATTCTAGAAAATATGTATCGTCGGACTAAACACTTGTCCCTTTCCTGGTGCTTTTAGTGGCGTAAAAGGTTTAAAATGATTGTGGCATGGTGGTTATAGGTGCGGACTGCACAAAGATCTGTGTGGGGACTTTCGGGGCAGACAACGTAGAATACTGTGGTGGCCATAAAAAGTTGGACAACCTGCCTGGATTCGTGGCGGCTACCGATTCCACCATGTAAATACAAAAAAAAAATCTAGAAAATATGTCAAGGAGAATACAATAGTATAGAAATGGTTGGTTGAGTTTGGTTGAAATATTTTTTTAATAAAATTAGTATTAGCAATTCTTACCATACATCAATTATTGGTGTATCATTCACCCTTATATATGTTGCAAAAGTTAGAAGCGATGTTGAAAATTTTCCTATGGCAAGGGGGAAGGCAATCAGATAGGAAAAAGTTCAATTTTATCAATTGGGAGATTGTTACCAATCCAAATGAGCAGTGAGGTCTAGGAATCAAAAAATAGCAATCATTAGCAAGGCGCTAAGTGCTAAGCTACTTTAGAATCTGGTCACTCCACCAAAATCTCTATGGAAGCAAATCTTAAAATGCAAATATTTGAACTCTAATGGGATCCAACTTATAAAAAGTGTGAAAATTATAGTAGGCTCCTCAAAAATTTAGAAACATATTGTGGAAGCTAAATATATTATATTAGTCTTGGATTCCAGGGGATGGTAAACAAATTAATATATGGTATGATCCAATTTTAGGAGGATCTCCAATCATTAATAATTTTTTCCTAAAAATAAAAGCAACCCTACAACAGATGGATGTTAACTCTCTTGTAATATTAATTTAATGGGTGAGAGATCCAACCCTTCCACATCTTAACCAAGACTCATGGAGACAACTGCACATCCAAATTGAAGAGACTAGACTTTCTGCCCAAATTCTAGATCAACGTATATGGGGCTCTATTAGTGGATCAGGTGTTTACACAATCATACAAGGGGTGTTATTACAACAATAGGATCAAAAGAACTCAACCATAGCTAAGGTATGGAATTACAAGGTTCCCCCCAAACTTCAAGCCTTTCTTTGTATGGTGCTCCAAAAAAAGATTCTTACTAGATATATCACATCTATTCTTTCAGTGTATAGAAGCAGTTAAAATATGAATTCAAATAACCCAGTAGCTAGGATCAACACTATCAAGAATATTCAACTCAAAAAATTACCTAACCAATTGGGGTTAAATGTATATAATGGGAACTGAGGACAAGCACCTTATCAGGAAGATATGGTATTCAATGCCAATATTCATCATTTTTCACATATGGAAGGATATAAATAGGATAATTTTGATGACAAAATAAGTGTTAACCAGTAGAATGTTAAGGGATATGGACTTGAACACAAAATCTATATATCATAAACAACAAGACATTAGGATATTAAAAAATATATATACAATTGTTACACCAAATGGATATCCAAAATCTCCTAAATTGTGGGCCATAGGTTAGAACAATCAAACCTCCAGAGATAAGGTTCCCTACACTTTTCTTTGATGGAGCTTCTAAATCAAACCCAAGTCATGCAGAAGCTTATGGTGTGATACTAGTGGCACCACACTATGAAATATTTCAACTCAAAATCAATTTGAAAAAACAACCAATAATATCATAGAATTGATATATTATGAAATAAGACAAAATTTAGCTCAGGAAAAAGGCATTAAACAACTCCATTTATTTGGTGATTCGAGACTTGTGATCTTTACCCTATCTAAGGAGAAGGTTTTCTCATCAATCCAACTACAAATAGTTTAGAAAAGACTACAAGAATTGAAGCAAAAGTTTGAATATGTACAATACTCCCACATTGGAAAGAGGTATAATATGGTGGCTGATTGACTTGCAAATGAGACCATAAACATATCCTATTTGCATCATAAAGTAATAAGAAAAAATAAAAATAAATAAAATTAATGGAACAGATGATAGGAAGTATATGGTAATTTTGGAGCCTTTGGAGATTCTAGAGCCTTTGAAGATTTCAACACCCTTGGAGATTTTGATGCCTCTGGACAACCCTGGAACATTGCATGATTTTAGAGCTTTCGGTGTTTCAATTTTTCTCGATCATTATGGTACACTTTGTATCTTTGGCATGTTTGGTATACTGTTGCAGTTTTTAGAGTTTCTAAATTTGCTTTGTTGCATGTTCCTCCCTTTGGACAACAATGTTTTTACCTCCAAACTACTTGTTGAATAATTGTTCTTTGCAAATGTGAATATCAATATATAACTTATTTTCTTCTTAAAAAAAAAGGAAGGAACCAATTAATCATTTCAAAAATAATTTGTCAAATACTAGGCAAGATAAGAAGGCACGAGATAAGATTTTATAAAAAATTCCATCAATTATCATATAAGTATAAAATGAAAGATTAATGAAGAAGATATCTATGGAGGAGTTATATGAAGAAATTTTCTCTTTTCATCTTAACAAGGTACCTGGAATTTATAGGTTTCATAAAATTTTCTTTCAAAAATATTGTAACTTATTAAAGAGTGATATGTTGGTTGTGGTTGAAGATGCTCAAAAAAAGAAGGCTACAATAAGTGATATCAATGCCACTTTTATTACATTGGTTCCCAAGAAAGGCAAAATAAAATATTTTGAATTTTTTTTTATCTAATAAGTCTTTATAATATGGTTTATAAGATCATTTCTGAAACTAAGGCAAACAACTTGAAAGACATTCTAGATTATATTATCTCAAAGGAACATGGTGGATTTGTTTATAGTAAACAAGTTCTTGATGGTGTAATCATTGCATAGGAGGCTATACATTAGCTTTATTCCATATGAAAAAAACCAAGTGTGCTTATGAAATTAGATATGAACAAAGCATATGATAGGTTTTCCTAGAGTTTTCTACAAAATATTCTTTAAAATAAAAATTTTGATTATAGTTTGTGTGAATGGATTAAATGTTGTTATAGCATTGCAACATATTCTATTTTGATCAATGATTCTTATGTTTGTTACATTAATTCATCTTATGGACTTTTCCAAGATGATTCACTATCTCCTTGTCTATTCATTATTCTTATTGAGGAATTAGGGAGAGCTTTCTCAAAGGTAAAATGGAAGAAAAAAATTAAAGTGTTCAAGCTACAAAAATAGTCCCATCAAATCTCTTCTCCAATTTGTTGATGTTATTTTTCTTTTAGCCCATACCTTAGTCAATGAGTCCATGGAGTTTAAATCAATATTTTCATTCTTTAAGAAGGCTACAAGCCAATTTCGAGGTGTATACCAATTGGTTCGACCAAACCCCATAAGAGGGACAGAGGTCCAAGGTTCAAATCTCGGTCCTTGTCAAACTGAACACTTGTCCCTTTTCCTGGTGCTTTCAATGATGTAAAAGGTTTAAAATGATTGTGGCATGGTGTTTATAGGAGAGGATTGCACAAAGATCTGTGTGGTGTCTTTCAATGTGGACAACACAGAATACTGTGGTGGCCATAAAAGCTATATAGCCTGCCCAGTTTCGTGGCAGCTACCTGATTCCACTATGTAAATTCAAAAAAAAAAGGCTATAGGGCAATTGGATAATACTACAAATCTAAGATTTTTTCATCAACCACTACCCTAGATTTACAAAAAATTATTATGAATATTTTAGGGGTTAAAATTTAAAAAAAAAATCATTAATCTACTTGGCTATTCCTTTATATTTTAAAGGAAATAAAATGAACCTTTGGGTCTCTTGTTTGGATAAAATGAACCTTTGGGTCTCTTGTTTGGATAAAATGAAAGCTTGTTTATTAAGATGGAAATTTAAGTTCTTAATAATGGATGGAAGGTTACAACTCATAAATACTACATTGCAATTCATCCTTATTTATATTATGTCACTTGCAAGATGGTCAATAGGTATAGCATCAAAAATTAATAAAATTTAAAGACTTTCTTTGGAAAGGATGCAAGGAATATTTAAGATTTCCTCTTTATAAATGGGATAGGGTTTGCAAAGAAAATAATATTAAAGGGGTAAGCTTGCAGAATTGCAAACTTATGAGTTTGGCCTTAGAGGTAAAACTTTGGTGGAGATTATTCAGAGAACAGAGAAAAAATTAGCAAAAAATGTTACTTCAAAAATATATAGGTTCTCTTAACGCAATAAAATTATTTAGGAAAATAACCCTACCCAAAGTATCATTAATGTGGAACTTCATATTAAGTTGCAAGCTTATTGTAGTGATAAGGTATTTGGCCTCTCTTTAAGAGGTCCAAGGTTCAAACCCCACTCAATATGAGGGGACTAGGACCCTTCATAAAAACCTTGTGTAAAATCATTGAAAAAAAACATGGAACTTCATATTATATAGTTTGCAATTGATCAAGAAATATATTAGATGAAAAATCAATGAGAAAATTTATGCAAATTTTTAGGTATGATGCTTGATTGAAGCCTTATCCTCTTCTAATTCAAAATGACAATCATTAGCTGGGGTATTCCTAGCATGTAAAGGTAGAAAAGTCAAATATTATATTACTTTCAGTAACAACTTTAGATCATGGATTTATATTAGTAACCTATTTTACAAAGAGGAACTCAAACAAATTGTAAATGAACTTCAAAATACACTTCAAGATTTTTTTTGTTGATTTTAAACAAAAGGATGAGTTGGTTTGAAATATATCAAAAAATGGTGGATACTCAGTCAAGTTGGGATACAAGTATTTAGAGCAATCAAAATTTCCTCCTCCAAAATTTTTCTTGGAAGAACTTTTGGTCACTATAGGTTTTTCCAAAGGTGTCAATATTCCTTTGATTAGTACTTCAAAGTAATATTCTTATAAGAGATAATCTACAAAAAAGAGAATATCATGGACCTTTTAGATATGCCTTATGTGAAAAGGATTTAGAAACATCAAACCACTAGGTATAGGTATTTGGGGATATGATATAATATTATATATGTGTATTATGGATAGTTGGCATGGACCACACATAACCTAGGGTTGATTGTATTATTATATTATATTATAATATTGAGTGGGATAAGGGTTTAGTAGTCAACTCCCCAAAGTAGCATTAGAAGATGGGTATATAAAGAAGGGATATTGTCATTATAATGATGACCATTCATGTTGAGTATTATCTTGTAATTATATTTACCTATTGGGTAGCCTCTCATCTTGGATATCTTGTAGACTTATTCCTTCCTTAAGGAGTATTATTAGTGTTGTCTTATCGTAAGAGTATTATCTCTCTATCTCATTGTGTGGATTGTTATTGTGGATGGATAATTTGTTATTCTAGTTTATTGTGAATGATTTATGTTAATTAGAATAAAGGTTTATAACAAGTGGTATTAGAGCAACAATTTTGGTAAAGTGGGGAATATTTTTTTGGATTGCAGAATTTGGGTAAATGTTTTTCCAATAAAATATCTCCTTTTGAAGTTATATATTTGCACAAAGTTGTTTAATTCAGATGATTATTGTGCCATTTTGCTCAATATTTGAAAATATTCAAAATGAGTGGTCATATGAAGGAATTTGAATTTTATTGAGGGAGATACGGCCTGTGAAATCAAAACTATGGAACAAGGGTAGTGATAATTTTTTAAATTATGTTTTTTTCAAAAAATAAAATTTGATATATCTATCAGTTGGGTTAAGGAAAACATTTGTTATTTTTTGGGTCTAATTATTTATGTGGAACTTTAGCTTCAAATTTATGGGGATATATATATTTTTGTAAAACCGTAGTTTGTGTTATTTTTACTTGTTGGAGTGTGAGCTCATGGAATTAATCCTTTTTTTTTAAATAGAATATTGACATGAGAGAGTGGTTGAAATTATTAAAATATAAATTTTATAGAACCAAATTGATGTTATATGCCTTTTATGTTATTTGTGTGGAAAAGCTTTACAATAGACAAAAAAATTGCTATGTTAAATGCCATGTGCACTTGGAAAGAAATGGAACAAGCATTTTTTAGTGGATGGGAACCTACTATGCATTTGAAAACACAAATAAAGTTAGATATTTGTATGAGATATTTTGAGGGAAAGGATAAAAAGATAGGTAGTATGATGGGTGTCATCAAAGACTATGAAAAGGAACTATAAATGATTCAAAATGAGAAATGAAATAAAAAGAGAATGGAAATATTTCAAGAAATAGAATGAAGACTAGGAAAATGAAATTAAATTACTTGAGGAGAAAGAAGAATATTTTAAGGAAGATAGTAATAAGAATGAAGAAGCCACATCTTTGGATTTACAAAAGCAAGAGAAAGATCAAAATCGTCTAAATTCATCTAAAAATTCTATTTTACAAGTTTGTGGAAGTATTCAAAAGGAAAAGGATTATTTCCTTTAACCCCAATGGTAGATATAATTTCATTAGCAATGCTTTGGCTAAGAGGTTGCATGTTCAAGCAACAAAAATTAAGGACATACAACTTGAAGGTGAGAATGTTTAGATTTTTGAATATTTGAAGATTACCATAGGTAAATATATTTTACATTTAGATTTTCATGGTATTTATATGGATGATGTGGATATTGTTCTTGGTTGTCCTTGGTTGGATTATTTAGGTACTATTAACATTAATAAATAAAATAGATTCATGATATAGAAAAAATAAGAGAACATTGTATGATATTTCTCAGCTTAATAAGCAAAAATCCAAGGAAAAGCAAGAAGCAGTTATGGTGGGGGGACAATTTAAAGAACCAATAAAGGAAATAAAATTTGAGTCTACAATAGATGTAATAGTAGTGTCCAAGGAAGAAGCAATATTAAATTCTAAGGAAGAATTGTTATACGATCATACAGATACACCAAACAAAAGGAACATGATCGAAGAGCATGAGGAAGAATTTAAATAAAAGGAATAAAATTTTGAAGAATCAAAGGAAGTAGAACATCAAGTTAAGGTTACAACATATCGCCATCCACACCACCATGAGTGAAAAAATCTTGGAGGTATGGATTAGTGCATCAATATTATTATGGATCTACATGTAGCCAAAAAGGTATCAAGTGTAGTAGTGTTCAGTAGAAAAAGTAAACTAATTCTAGATTTCAAAGTGGTGCAACAACATCCTGGAACTACATGACCAGTCGTTCTAAATATCAAAGTAGAGCAACATAATTTTAGAGCCAACCAAGTAGTTTTGGATATTCAAGAAGCATAATATAACTTGTCATCATCAAATACCAACACCAATCAATATTTCATATGGATGGATGGATTATCAAGATTGGTAGTAGTTGTCAACATTGCTTAGAAAATCATATTACTTACTTTTTTCTCATGTTTCAAGGATGGAACATTTGTGAGGGTGGAATGTTATAATACCTAGGGATGGGTATATGGGGATATGATATTATATTGTATATGAGTATTATGGATAGTTGGCATGGGCCACACATGACCCAAGATTTATTATAATAATAATTGGGTGAATAAGGGTTTAGTAGTCAACTCTCCAAAGTAGAATTAGAATATGGGCATATAAATAAGGGATATTATCATTATAATTATGATCATTAATTTTAAGAATTATTTTGTAATGATTTTTTCTTGCAAAGTGGCCTCTCATCTTGAGAGACTTTGTGGATTTATGCCTTCCTCAAGGAGTATTATTGGTGTTATCCTAACTTAAGAGTATTATTTATCTCTATCTTATTATGTGGATTGCTACAGTGGATAATGGATGATTTGTTAATTTAGTATATGGTGAATGATTTATGTTAATGAGAATAAAGTTTCATAATACTCTCCCAAAGGCCTCAACATTCCTTTTGCTAGCAATTCAAAGTAATATTCTTACAAGAGAGAATCTACAAAGAAGAGGATATCATAGACCTTTTAGATGTGCCTTTTGTGAGAAGTATCTAGAAATGTCATATAATCTACTTCTTCATTATCCATTTTCTCACGCCATTTGGGATTACTTCTTTAAATATAAAAATATTTTGGTTAGCTCCATCAATATTGAAAGAGTTGATGAAAAATTGGATTAATTGTTTCAAACATAAAGCATTATGTATTCTATGGAGGATTCGTCATGAAATTATTTGTTAGGATTTATGGCTTGAAAGAAATAATAAAAAATTTAAAAAAATAAATCTCAAAATCATACCCAAGTTTAGAATTGTATTTTAATATGGGAAAAAAATTGTGGAGGACCTCCAACTTATTAGACCCACCCCATCTCGCCTCTCTCACTTCAAGGATAGTGGTAGTTGTGAGCCTAATTATATGGTTTAATGGATTCAAGTTAGACAAGATTTTCCTTTGACAACCTAACCTTAATTCAATCCTATCCTAACTACAAACGCATCAAGAAATGTAGCAAGTAAGTCCTATAAAATATATGTTTTTTTTCAATGATAAGTAAAAAGATAATTTCCTTCTAAAGAAAGGGTTCAATAAGACAATACAAACAAAGCCCTAATGTGACTATATGCAATATCATTTTATGAGATGCAAGATTATCCCTAATGTTATCCATACTAACTTGTTTCTTCTCTTCCTTTTTCCCTTTAATAAATAAAATGAAAAATCTAAACAATAGTTGTAGACATAGAACAAACAAAAGATAGATTCTCTAATTTAAGAAAATAAAAACAACAATTGGAACCTCTAACCTAATTTTTTCCTTAATGGTAGAGGTGTTGGAAATATGCAGAAGCTTTGATTTTGCTATTATCATCTAGTGGTGCTTTTGTTGTTAACTTTTTCTTGATAGAAGTATTGTTGTCTCGCAAAAGCATTATTGTCACTACTAAAATCTATAAGCACTTTTTCTTAGGCTTCCTAATTTTAAAAAAAACTACAAAATACACAATAAACAATTATAGTTAATAGTAAACGGGTCTACCTAGACTGATGAAAAGTGTATGACTCCCTTGACCAACATAAGATCCCTACTTAGAAGATGAAAAATTAAATATGTAAAGGTATAAAACAATTATTGTGAAATCAGTGGATTAGACACCACTAATGAAGCAATAGCAACATCGATACTTTTTCCAATTGGTGGTGCTTCCACTTTCTATAGAAAACTATGACTATAGAGTCATAATTTTTTTGTAAGAGAGATATAGTGCAATAACCATTAAACCTACAATTCAACAATGATTTTGCTTGTAGATACAATAAAATATATTTTGGACAAGAGACCACCACATTAGGGTTGATAGGGTGAGACCATCATTGGTAGGAGAAAGGCATATTCTTGTAGGAACTTCAAAAACTTTTCTATTTTTAAATTTTAGTCTCAAAATGTGCATTCAAATAAAAGGGCATCAATAGGCCTATACCATGTGGCTCTTATGCCTAAGGTGAATTTTTTATAGGGCATTGCTGACTACCCTAGAAGAATGATGGTATTTGGAGATGAATACCTTCTAGTTTTCCTATAAAGAGTTGACCATTATTCTAGAAGATGTGTGGCAGATCTTGCAGGTATCAATCATATTGGCACCTATTTACATGTGTCAAGACCAATGGTAGAGCCTAGTGAGAGTGATTGAAGATATAATTTCCAATCATGAGGTCTAACACTGACATTGGTATCACCATTCAGGGTCATCTATTGATAGATGACATTACTATATGCACTAGTATCTAGGGTTTTAATCGAAGATACCAATCAGAGAGTAGTGTGCTGGAGTAGGAGCAAGGTGGTTGTTGATATATTAGAGAAAACTATTTTTTCCTAGGGTCATATTATCTTGGCTAGGCTATACTGATGAGGCCTTGAATTACCTCATTTTGTATAGCAAATTAGCATTTCTAAACCTTTTAATGTATTTATTAACTATGGACTATATTGTGGTTTGCATTTATATTATGACTAAACATAATGAATAAGAAAAATGTATTGTTGAGTTTTTTAGATATGTTTCTCTATGATTTTAGAGCTAGATTTATGAATATTTGGTAGTGGATTAATAATACTTTGCCAATAGATATGAGGTTGATATTTTGAAGAAGGAAGACATTTTGGAGCAATTAAGCACTTTCGATGCTTTTAAAAATACCAAAGGTTGTTACAACAATAAAAGTATTAGAATGCTAGGGCACTAAAATGATAAAGTGCCTAAAGATGGTAGTGATGGATGGGAATCAAAATCTACTTCAACAAAGCACCAAAAGTTATCATATGGGCATTGGAAGTGAAAAGAATAACTTTAGCGGCATTGAAAGTAAACAAGACAACTACAAGCCAAAGAATGGCTTTGGGGCACAATAGCCAACTGAATAAATTGGTTAATGATGAAGTACATGGTAATAAAGTGGATGCATTTTCTATGAAAAGATGGTAGATTCTTGAACCTCTTGCCATGCTAACTACAACTAAAATCTTGAAACTAGTGTAATCGACAAACTAGAAAATGGTTAACTCGTCAATGGCAAAGGATTCTCTAACATTCAAATGAATTATATCATCTATTAAAATTCTAGCTGTAGACACCAAATCCTAGTTTTTTGTTATTTATATATATTTATATATAAATATTGTTATATTTATATATATTTATATATAAATATTTTATATTGTTATATTTATTTATTTATATATAATCCAAGGTTCCACGAGCCTGGGGGACGACGGGAGATGACAGGCCAATTTTAGGGGACGGCTCGGGGATGGCTGGTATAATACTATAAACATTGAATTTTTTTAGAAATTTAGAATAACATTCAAAATTCTTAGATTCTACACCCAACAAAAATGATATTTCATATTTCATATTAGTAATCAATTATGTAAGTGCAACCATTCATATTCATATTAGTTACTAACATATAAGTGGTATTCGGATATTCATATTAGTTCTAAGTGCAGCCATTTAATTGTTTCAAGTTCAACAACTATAACTTGAAGGTTCAGCCAAGGATATCAAGTGCAAACAATGTTCAAACAATCATCATTTTAAGTAATAATAGTCATCATTTTTTCAACCACCAATGTTCAAACAAAGACTATCATTTTTAAATTTTTCAGTCACTAACTGTTCAAATATGACAATAATTAAAAATCTGAAATACTCAGTATCAATGCTCATTTACAACAAAACAACTCAAAAGAGTATACAATGTACATCACAAATGATAAAACTAAATTAGTAAATACTAAAATAGTAAAAATAGGAATGATACTGTATGGAACTTCTGTTGGGCTATCACTATCAAAATTTGTATCACTATTTTATGAGCTGCACTCATCATCTAAGTGAAGGTCCTCTAATAAAACTCCAACCAACCTCTCTGACTCTCATCCTCATCAATTTTTCCTGCATCCTCTGGATCAACATCCCATCAGGTAGTTGGATATTGCTTGTACTCTAGCTTAACTCTCTCACAAAGATAAAGAGAACTATGTACTACAACTAGCTTTTCCATTCTACGAGAGGTAAGCATATTCCTCCTCACAGTGTGGATAAAGTTGTATGTAGACCAATTCCTCTCAACAACACAGGAACTAGCAACTTGTGAAAGAACCCCAATTGCAAAATATTTCAAGTTAGGTGTGCTATCCCCATATAGTTGCCACCATCCAATGGTATTTATTTGGGCAATGGTATCCCTATCCTCCCTACACTCTGGGTGGCTAAAGTGAGGGCCCTCAAGATTAGAAAATTTGAGCCACTCATCTCTAAGAGTTGAGCCCTCCTCCCTTGCATATATATTTCTATGGGCATTCAAAAACCCTTCTCTCACCTTTGGATCCTCATGGGGAGGCACTCTCCCAGGCCTAGGCTCATACCACTTTAGGTTTACTGCATATGTTGTCATATGAAGGGGGGTGTTCATCCTATTCCACCTCCTTTGTATAATAGGTCTGATGTAGGCCTCATAAAATAATAGGTATGGATCTCTAGCATAAATTATTTTTTTAATCTCCCCCAACATGTTGTCAAAATTCTCATAGATCTCTCCTAGACTAGGAGCATCTATGTCAGCATATATGATGACAACAACAATTGGGGCAACAAAAAACACAATATATCTACAAGAAATCAAAAACAAAATTTATAAACTTAGACTATATATCACATTTTTATATGAGCAATCCAATTTAAAACAAAAAATAAAAACTAAAAAATCATAAATGACATTTTTATTTCTTACTTGGCTTGAGTCCACCAACTATCATCCAATGTTTTGTCTCTAATTGTTTCCCCTCCTCTGTCCTTGATTCTATCCACCTCTTCCACTATGTGCATACTACCATGGATTGTAGAGCATCTTGCACCTCAATCATCCTCTCCATTAAAATGAAGTAGGTGGCGTATCTAGTGTCTCCTATTTTGATGAACTCTATCTTGTGCAACCATAGCCTTCACCCAATTTATTCCAATGTCCTTCAATGCATGAACACAACACGGGGTCTAAAAAATATGTCTATATTTTTGTTCTATCATTTTCCCTATACGCTGGCAAACAGGGGCTGCATCTGTAACTACCCGTAGTATACAACAAAAATGGTCTCATTTAACAACCATTTAGAATCTAGATTTATAATTTTAAAATTTAAATATTTTGATTTTCATAAGAAAATCTAAAAAAAAATTCAAAGCTAAAAGTAAAATGGAAATTGTCAAATTGATTACCTGTACAACATTGGAGGCTCCAACCTTCTCAATAGCCTCCTTCAACTGAAGGAACTATAACTCAACATCATTTTTTCCCCGTGCAATCAATGGCTTTAAGAAAATAGGGATCTTCTTTACATGTGATAATTATATTTATGAGTGGACATTGATGAATGTCAGTCCACCCATCCATGATGATAGAAAATCCATGAGTCAACCATGTGTTCCTCATCTGCTCCATAACCACACTGTATTTGGAATAGTATTTGTCTAAAAGAGAGGTACGCATCCTAGTTTCTCCAACCGGTAGATATGAAGTCCCTGCCTTGGCTATTTGTCTTACTATGTCCTTAAAATAGGGGGAGCGTGCAATATGGAAAGGCAGCCCATGTGCAAAAAATAATTTTGCTATAGCATCATCTGTTTATTCTCTTCCTTGCATATTAAACATCTCATTTACGGTTTCCTTTTTATTTGAGGGTAGCAATGGCATACTAGATGTTTGGGTTGATTCGTGTGGATGTTCTGAGGAGGCCCCAATGTCCTATCTAAATGATTGGCCAACTGTAGGTAAAGATAAGCCACAATTTTTAAATCTAGACTCTTGCACAATCTTATGGACTTCATTAACTTGTACCCGGGTCATTTTTTGGCAAGCCCTAACCCTGTTCCTGCCTTATCAATGATATGAGACTCAACCCTATTATAGCTACACTTAAATGTAGTTTTGCAAAAATTACACACCCATGTTCTTGAGCCCCAAAAAAAAAATTCCTTGGTCACAGTTAGTTACAAATTGCAACAAAGGTTTTTTGATGCTAAATGGACCTTGGCATATTCTTTTAATAACGAATATGGGCATTCAAAACTGGGTTGAGAAGCATTGCTATCCCCTTTGGAATTTTGTGGTTGGATGGTAGAGGATGAATCCCTAATAGCAGCAGTATTCATGTTTATATTTTGATTTTCAGTTTGGTTTCCCTCCTCCAAATTAACCTCAAATGAACTTGATGCACTACTGGCCATGTTTTATATTGAAAATAAAATTTAAAATTTAAAAATAGCTTGGAAGAGGTAAAATAATTGAAAACCTAGTGTTGTTATTTCCTTCTAGTGTTGTTATTTCTGCTATTTTTGGTTGCTAGTGTTGTTGCTATCTCTACCCTTACTGTCTATTATTGCTACCTCCTTTTGATGTTGCTTGTTGTTGTTGTGTCTTGCTACTGCCCTTGCTGCCTACTGTTGTTGCCTCCTTTTGCTCTCCCAGCTCTCTTTTTCTTCTTCACTTGAAATATGAGTAAGTTTGTTCTAATTTTTTCTTTTTGTTTTCACTTTATATAAGTTTCTTTTAGGTTTAGGGTTTGGAGGATGAGACTTAAAATGGGTCTCACCCCTACCTTTTTTTATTATTATTTTTTTATAATTTCCCCTTTGGGGAGGATTCCCAGCCATGGGGGATGGTTGGGTCCCATTGGGGATGCTTAGACCATCCCTAGGGATGGTTGGGCATCCCCAATGGGGCCCAGCCATCCCCGGGGATGGTTGGGTCCCATTGGGGATGCTTGGACCATACCTAGGGATGGTTGGGCATCCCCAGTGGGGCCCAACCATCCCTAGGGATGGTTGGCCATCCCTAGGGATACCCCAAAAAAGAGGACGTCCCAGGGACGGGATGCCATAGGATAGCTAAAGCCCATCCATGAATTGATTGGAGCAAGAGGAGATCAAAGATACCCATTTCCATTGTTTTGACCAAAGGGGATTTTTTCCCCTTTGCATCCACTTGTAAATCTGAAAGAAATAAGCAATCATTTATTGTAATCAAGCCCCCACCATTTTGGGGTAAATCATTGTGTAAAAGAAAAGGATATCAAGGCTCTAAAAGATCAATACAAAATCCTTCATTTTACTTTACATTGCTTGTCTCTTTATTCGCATTGTTTGGTGTTATCTCTTTTTATCTTACAAAATGGCGATCATGGTGGGACCCCCAAAGGGTTCTATTTTTTATCTGCCTTGTTGTTTATGATTTACTGATATCTGTTTGTTTTCTATTGCAATTTTTTGAAACTTTGACATGGGAAAAGTCATAAATCATATTTGAGAGTTTCAGATTTTGTTCGAGATATCCATGTACCTGTGAAAATGCAGAATCAAATTTTATTTTTATTTGTATTTGTTTTTAAAACCCTAGCTTAGATTTTAATTTAATATATATATATATATTATTTTTAGTATTTGTTTTTAAAAACCTAGCTCAAATTTTATTTAAAAAAAAAAAGAGAAAGAAAAATTTTAAATCTATATCTTTTTTCATCATAGACATTAGATTAAGTGCTTTTGTAGGCATTTTTAAATATTTTGTAGACATTAAAAAAAAATCAATCAAATCTAAGTTGCATTTTAGGGCATACCTTTGAAAAAATAAAAATAAATAAAGCATAATAGTTGCATCTAGGCTTAGTTTACATACTAAAGTGCATTTTAGGCTATATTAGGGCTTTGAGCTTGCCCTGCTTTTTTTTTGACACACAGTCAGAAATGCAGATCTACATTTGGCCAATGCCAAATGTAGCCTTGCATTTGGTCCAACGCAGACCTATGTTTGATTAGTCTCAAATGCACCCCTATGTTTCATCCTGTGTTTCAAAAGCACCTTAGGACCTATGTGAACCCTATTTGCTACATTTAATTTAAGATTTTTTTATTTACTGTTCTGCATATGTTTGAGTGTCTTTTACTGCATTTATAGGCATTGAAATCAGAAATTGCATAGTAGATTTGCATCTTAGGATAATTTTGGACTTTGTTTTTTGTAAAACCCTAGAAAATGAAACAAAAACATCATACACTTTGCATAAATTGTCATTCCATATTGTTGTATAACATGTGTGAGGAAAACATCCTCAATGAGTTGGATTTCATCACCAACCATCAAAGAGCCCTTAGTTCAGCCATAGTTAGTTACGATAGTTTCTTGGACTTCATCCCCAAGAAACTAGTTGCTCTTGAGGATAGCTCAGGGTAGCCAAGACTAGATGCCCTTCATTCCAAGGGCTTAATAATTATAAAATTGTAGTTATCATTTATGCCCAAGCTCAAATGAGAGGGTGAAGTGAAATCCCATGTGGGTGTTTGGACTATTAAATGGCTGTGAAATGTCCAACCAAGCTAGATCTTAAAAACTAAAAAAAAATTGAAAAGATTTCCCAAACTTTAAAATTTTTACCATCTGGTTTCTGATCCATCAAAATGATGGAGAGCATACTCCCTCGGTAAAAAATTTAAAAAAATATATGGAAAAGAAAAAAAATGAGGGGGAGGGAGGATTTCCATGAGGGAAATCCCCCCTCAAGGGTTTCACAGGCAGGAGAGGGAACCTGCTCTGATACCAAATGTTGGGACTTAAAACTGATGGGAATAATATTACAAATGAAACAGGGTTACAATATATATATGTTGGGACTTAAAACTAATGGTGTTTCTTATTGATAAACATGAGTTACATATATAGGCAGAAGGCCTATATGATAAACTGACAAGTGTCAGTATAAACTGACAAGTGTCAAAACAGAGGCATAGTGCACATTACATTAATTCTAACATTCCCCCTTAATGTGCACTATCCTAACTAAAGAAAAAAAACAAGTCAACATTAGGTAACATTCCCCCTTAATGTTGACTTCTCTAAAAAAAATCTACATCCTCCTTTATTGCTGATTTGGTCTAGGCTCATGCTCTTTGCACTTGGCTCTCCAACTGTGAATAATGCTAGATTCATTATGTATACATCTCGGTTTGTTGCCTCAAGGTCAGCCACTTCCACGGGTCTGTTGCCACTGGGTCAGCCGTCTAAGTGCCTCAGGGTCATCATGGGTGCCTCAAGGTCAGCCACTTCTAGGTTTGTTGCCTCTGTAGGTCATCCTCAGAGGATGTTGCCTCTCGTAGGTCACTGACTAGATCCACCATGAATATCAAATCCCTCATGGTGAACTCAATCTAGAAGGTGTCGGTCTCTACCGAAAATGCACCTTAATAGAAAGGAAAAACGAGCCATATAAGATTGTCGGTCTCTGTCGAAAATGCACTCAATACAATAAAATGAGCCATAGATCCAAATATGGAGGAGAAGAAGAAAGAACAATAGAAGGGAATATTCTGAAGTGTCTTCGTCTGTAGTCTTTAGAAGTAGATCCGAAAAAATCTCGGATAGAGTCTAGGGTGTCTATGTCTGTAGTCCCTAGAATAAGTGTCCTTATGGTAGTCACCTCATCTTACCGAAATGCATGGGTAACCAGCCGCTGCATCCGCCAAGTAGAAAGATGAGAATACTAGATACTAGGTTCACTTACAAGTGCCTTGGGAGTGTCGGGTTCAACCGAGAGTGCACTCTAAGGTAGAAAAACTTTGAGGCTAAAAAACTCAATTGAAACAGCCTCATAATTACAAATGGACACCACCAATGTGTCCGTCTCAAAAAAATCTTTCCAACGACTATAAACATGGCTATAGTCGGATACAAATTGATGTTTTAAAATAGCAAAAAAACAATGACCTTCAAAAATGTGTGCAGCCCCGGGACTTCCCAAGTGGTCACCCCTCCGAGTTGTAATCTAGGACAAAATGCTTAATATGGGAGTTTTTAAAAGAGTTGCTACAAATATGCTCACTGGCCTTATGAAGTCTTGAAAACTCTCAAAGTAACACATATATAGTGATTTTTGAAAAGTAAATTTAAAATGTAAATCCCTCCTCATTTTATTGAAAAAAAATGTTGTCATTTACCGCAGAGAAACCTGGCAGTAGTCGTAGGCAGTGGCCAGCAGGTCCCTTAGCGCCACCAAGTCCCCTGCCAGCTCATTGTTGTCAGCCCCGTCACATTCCACGCGGCGGTGGTTCGCCTCCCAGGAAGGTCCCCAGGACGCGACACGTCGATAGCCACTGGTCCATGTAGCGGGCGTAGCAGCGTACCCAGGACAACGCCTGCCACACCACCAAACTTGAGCAGTCCATTAAATTTGCCATGTTGAGCTACGGTGGAGCGCAAAAAGGACCCCGTCATGTGTCTGCCAAATCTGTAGTTCACAGCAGTTCAGTCTGTAGTTTGGTAGTAAATCTCGCCGCTATAATCGCTCAACTGGAAAATGTGGTAAAAAATTTGATGATAATGCTGCAATCCATTCTCTTAAATTATCCATTCTCTTAATGTGGTAAAACTCTGTAAAGCTATGTGGTGTTGAGCCTGGGCTAAGACATTCTCTTGGTCTGGTTTTGGTTGACCACTGCTTGCCGTCGCACGCCGCACAGTCAAAGTCTTATCACCCATTTTGAGCCCATTAAGGGCAGCACATGCAATGTTTGTCATAGCCGGATCCTGATAAACACAAAAGCCATAACCTTTTTAATTTCCTGTATCTGTATCTTTAACAAGATCAAATCCACGAAGTAGTCGAAAAGATTCCAGCAGTTCTCGTATCTGTGGTTCTGTGAAATAATATGGCAGGCCACCAACAAAAATGCGATCAGGACCTTCAGCTCCACCAAGGAAGGATTGTAGTCACTTGTCGCCTCACCCTCATAGAAACACCCTCAAACATGATGCCATCCAGGGCCATTGCATTGCTTGCTTCTTCAACAGTACGCATCTCCACAAAAGCAAATTTCTTTTCATGGTTGATATAAACATTTACAACTGCATCACCTGGTCCTGCAGTGTTTCCTCCTATGGCAGCCATGACCCGACTAAAATACATAGAAAGAAAATCTGCCCTCACCCCAGATCAGGAAGAATGGGAAAGAGGTGGCGTCACCCCGCAGCGTCTCCAAACGACTGCAACTGCAAAATTATTTATAGCCCATGGCTGGATCTACAGTGCACATCATGATCTTGGCATCCCACATCTGTAGTTAATTTTTTTTAAATCAGTAGCCTTGATTTTTCCTCCTTCGCTGACTTGAACCTCAATTTTTTTTTGTTCTGTTATCAATGACAATCAGAGAACCCTTGAGACGCCTGCACGGACGCCGTCGAACTCTCAACAACGAGAGAAAATTCATCGAAAGGCCCCGATAAATGCTGAGAAAGCACTGCCAATCTGCCATTGCCTCATGATCTACCGCCAAAGAAATGACACTTGCCAAGGCGCTTGAAAAAAAATAAACTTGTCCACTTCCTTTTCACAGACAGGATGATTCTACTGCATTATGAGATGCAGATTGCACCAGACCTCCGCAGACGTCCTTATGAAAAAAATTGAAAATTTCTCAATGTCGACTGTTCAAGAACCATAAACTGGTTTTCGCATTATCTCGGGATCCAGATTCATTCCCGGATACATTACAGCAAATAGCCTCTGGGATGAAAAAAATCATGAACAAAAAAATTCGCCGCAGCAATCTTTCTGGACACAGCAATTGTGCACGGAGAGAGGGGGCAAAAAAATAGCCTGAATCTCATCCAGCTTCCAAGACCCAGCTGCACACTACTGTATACAGGTCCCCTCCAGTGAAAAGACAAAAAAAGAATTCTCAGATCCACAAAAAAAAATGGTGAATGGCTTCTCCAATCGTGGGTGGCATGAAAGCAACAAGAAAAAAAATTTCCTCCGTTCGCCAGAAAAAAAAACGAGGGCGTTGCTGTAAAAAAAAAACGCTGCTTCTCCACCTTTTCAAGATCCGTAGCCTTGTCAAGACCATGATAACTTTGACATCTTTCAAATGCTATGAACGAACGCTTGATAATTCCCACACCACGTGGCTACCTCCATGGATCTGCAAACCCTTAAAAAACTAAAAAAAATATAAACTTTAAAATTTTTACCATCTGGTTTCTGATCCATCAAATGATGGAGAGCATACTCCCTTGGTAAAAACTTTAAAAAATAGGGAAAAATAAGGGGGAGGGAGGATTTCCATGAGGGAAATCCCCCCTCAAGGATTTTCACAGGGCAGGTAAAGCCTGCTCTGATACCAAATGTTGGGACTTAAAACTAATGGGATTTCTTATTGATAAACATGAGTTACATATATAAGCAGAAGGCCTATATGATAAACTGACAAGTGTCAGTATAAATTGACAAGTGTCAAAATAGAGGCATAGTGCACATTACATTAATTCTAATAGTATAACATGTGTGAGGAAAACATCCTCAATGAGTTGGATTTCATCACCAACCATCAAAGAACCCTTAGTTCAACCATAGTTAGTTACGATAGTTTCTTGGACTTCATCACTAAGAAACTGGTTGCTCTTGAGGATAGCTCAGGGTAGCCAAGACTAGATGCCCTTCATTCCAAGGGCTTAATAATTATAAAATTGTAGTTATCATTTATGCCCAAGCTCAAACGAGAGAGTGAAGTGAAAGCCCATGTGGGTTGGTAGCAAGGCACTAGACAGTGCAACCCTTCCTGAGGTATTTTGTTCCACTAGGTTACATCCATCGCCAAGCCTCATTTAGGAAGCTATATCATCCATTCGTAATTCATCCTTCATCAGAGGGGTGGGTTCAAACACACCTTTTTAGATTCATTCCACCACCCACCTTGCATAGTTTTCTAGGCCTAGGATTTACATAAAACACACAAAAACCAAAAAAAAATAAAAGAATCAAATCAAATATAAAATTGCAAAAACAAGACGACGGGAGCAAGAGCAGGAGCAGGGCTGGGGAAAGGTTCGAGTGCATGGTGCAGGTCCCCGGTCGGGATCGGGCTCGGGGTCGGGGACAGGCATGTCAGGGCCCGGTCCCGGGCCTATAGGACCCCCGACGGGCCCAGAGGATGGGTCTGCGCTTGATCCGTTTGGTGGCCAGGGTGGGGTCGGCATCTTGGGCCCTGGCCCATAGGCCAGCCTCGATGCGAGCGTAGGGCTGGGGAAAAATCCCCCTGTTCCTGGGTTGGGCTTTGTCCCGGGTGGGCCCAAACCCTCCTATCAGCAGATCTTGGCGGGCACCAGGGCCCCTTCCCGGGCCCCGGGGCTAGGTCTTTCCCTCGAGGGCACTCACATTTCTATCCAGGAGGAGGTCTACTCCTCCTTGGTAGCTGGTTCTTCTGCCTCCCTGGTAGGGAAATTCCTGGGAGGGCGTCCCGACATGGAAACCATCCGCAGGTGGGCGGCTACCAAATGGAAGGTTTTCGGGCACATCCAGCTGGTTGCCCTGACCAAGGGCTTCTTCATCATCAAATTAAACAACAGTGAGGATGCCGAAAAGATCCTATCGGGTGGGCCCTAGTTTTTGGGGCGCAAGAGCCTCTTCCTCAGGCGGTATGGAGCTGACTTCCACCCCAGCACCCAAAGCATCAACTTCGCCCCGGTCTGGGTTCGGCTCCCAGACCTTCCCTTCCATCTGTGGCACGAAGACGTCCTCAAACTCATTGCTCAGTCGGTCGGGGACCTGGTGGCCTTTGACCCTGCTACCAAGGTAGGATCCCGGATGGTGCATGCCCGGTTTTGCGTCAACGCCAATCTCGAATCCGTTCTCCCCTCCTCGATGACCATCTCTTCTGGGTCCTACTTCTGGAGCCAGCCCCTGATCTACGAAAACAAACCCGCCTTCTGCCCCACCTGTAGCACTCAGGGCCACCTCTCCCACCAATGCTCGGTTTCCAGAAAGGTGGAAGGCCCTCCCCCCAAACCCCCTTCTCAATCAGGTCGGGCCCCGTCTCGCGGGCCCCCTCACGACGGCCCCAGATCCCAGGCCTGGACCACCAAGGGGCCCCCCGGCCCCAAAGGATTCTCATATGGACCTCGGTCTGGAGGGCGATCTCCCCCAGGTTTCCCCTTCTGCTGCTCCCTCCCCTGGGTCATCTTTCGTGGCCCCGATCCCAGGTTCTCCCGCCCAGCCCGCTTTGAACCCCTCCCCGCAGGGCCCTGCTTGTGCCCAGGCAAGCGAGCCGACCAGGCTCTCTTCCCCGTCGGCTCCCTCGGTCGGGGCCCCCTTTCCCCCCCCATCCTCGCTCCTCCCTTGACCCCCTCCCGGCCCTCCCGATGATCCCTGCTGGGCTTCCTCCCTTGGAGTGCGGATCTGAGAAGTCCGATGAAGAGATCGAAGCTAGTTCTTCGTCCGGGCCCGACGAAGTCAGTCCTAAGATGACCCGGAGTAGGTCTTTTGCCACAGACTTTGGCAGCAAACTCAAAAGAGGGCGCCCCACCCTGGGCGATCAGCGGACTAGGATCACTGAAGATGACATAGCCAATGGCTCCCAGGCAACTCTCTCTGACGTGGGGGCAAGCTTCTCCAAGACGGACGCCATCCGACCCAAACCCCCCGCTCATTCCGGGAAGGGGGGCAAGCGACCCCTCAAGGGTGTCAAATGAAGCTCATCACCTGGAATATCAGGGGCCTCAATGGGGCCCCCAAGAAAAGGATCCTCGACCAACTCCGCAGGGATCACCGTCCATCCTTCCTCCTCCTTCAGGAGACCAAAATAGATGAGGTTGCTGCCCGACGTGTAGCCCAAGCTACCTGGCACAATTGCGAGTCCCTGTCTACCCCTACGGCTGGCTCAGCTGAGGGTCTTCTGTGCATGTGGGACCCCCGGTGCTTTGAGGGAAGACTCATATCTTCGTCCCCCAAATCATCAACATGTTGGTCCATTGCGTAAAGTCAAGGCGCTCATGGATTCTGTCCAACGTCTACGCTCCTAACAGTCCCGTCGAGAAAGTGGCCTTATGGAAGGAAATTAGCTCGATGAGAGAAGCCTTCGCCCCCTACCCTGGATCCTGGTCGGGGACTTCAACAGCCCCCTGTTCCTCTCTGATAAAAGTGGGGGCTCAACGGCTCAGGGCAAGAGCATGGAGGACTTTGGAGCCTTTACTGCCCTCAACGAGCTCATGGACGTCAGCCTGAAAGGAGCCAGGTTCACTTGGACCAACAAAAGAGTGGGAGAAAATCATATCCAGGTCAGACTAGATAGAGTTTTCTTGTCCAAGGAAGCCCTGCCTATGTTTGCTGATGCCACCCTGCTGGCCCTCCCCAAAATCGGGTCTGATCATAGCCCCCTCCTCCTTGAAACCGACCACAGGCCCTCCCCCAAGAGGCCTTTTCGGTTCGAGTCCATGTGGCTGCATCACCCTGACTTTCGGGCCTAGGTTGGGCGCTGGTGGGCTCCCCCAGTCCCTGGACGCCCCGCTGAGCAAATCTTCCATAAGCTGAGATGCCTTAAGGACCAACTCAAGGTATGGAACAAGGAGGTGTTCGGCAATATCTTCGAAAACAAAGCAATTCTCAAAGAAAAACTCGAAGCCCTCGAGGCCAGATTTCAAGCCGGCTCCCAAGACCCGGGGCTCAGGGATGAGGAACGCCTTGCTCTCAGCGAGTATCATAACATCCTGGGCCTCGGGAGGAAATATTTTGGAGACAGAAGTCGAGAGCCCTGTGGCTCCAAGATGGCGATGCAAACACTAAGTTCTTCCACGCGTCGACTCTCAGGAACAGGGGCTCCAACAGAATTGTTGAGTTGGTGGGCAACGATGGCAGAATCATCAAGGAAGAAGAGGACATCCGGGCTGAAACCACTCGCTTCTTCCAGGAGCTCCTGGGTGACAGCCCCCCCATGTCCCCAGATGCGGCTGATTCCCTTCTGGAGCATATCCCATCTTCTGTCTCGACCATGGCAAATCAGATGTTGTTGCAGCCTCTGTCTGACTCCGAAATCCATGCTGCCACCTTTTCCATGAAGGCTGAGGCGGCCCCGGGCCCGGACGGATTCCCCCCGATTCTTCCAATCATTCTGGGACATCGTCGGGCCGAAAGTGTGTGCTGCCATCCGGGACCTGCAGACTGCCCGATCCATCCCCAGAGGTATCAACTCCACCTTCATAGCTCTGATCCCCAAGACCCAGCAGCCTCGATCCCTCTCGAATTTCTGCCCCATTAGCTTGTGCAACGTCCTGTACAAAATCTTGACTAAATCCATGGCTTCCCGTCTCAAGGATATCCTCCCCTTGATTATTGCCCCCTGTCAGGGCAGCTCGGTCAAAGGCAGATTGATCACTGACGGGGTCATTATCATGCATGAGGCCATTCACTCGGCTGTCCTATCCAAAAAGGCCTCCTTTCTGCTCAAGCTGGATATGAACAAGGCCTTTGACAGAGTTAACTGGGATTTCCTATCCAAGGTTCTCCTCAAGTTCGGGTTCCACCCTTCCTGGGTCAGGCTCATTAGCAACTGCGTGTCCTCCCCGTGGTTCTCTATCCTCGTCAACGGGTCCCCTGCCGGATTCTTCCCTAGCTCCAGAGGCCTCCGCCAAGGTGACCCCCTATCCCCGATCCTCTTCATCATCCTGGCTGAGGCCCTGGGGCGTACCATCTCGGGCGCTGTGACCCACGGTCTCATTTCAGGCATCAGGCCTGCGTCGGGCCTACCCCTTGTGTCCCACCAGCAGTTCGTGGATGATACCATCCTTGCCACCTCTGCCTCAATTCCCCAAGCCAAAACTCTCAAGCATATTTTGACCCTGTACGAGGAGGCGGCCGGCCAGAAAATCAACCTCCGAAAAAGCATGATTTTCTTCATCCACACCCCCTTGGCTAGACAGATCAGAATCGGGCAGATTTTGGGCTGCACCCCTGGTTCCCTCCCCTCCTCGTATCTCGGGCTTCCCCTGTTCACAGGTGCGTCCTCCAGGGCCCTGTGGGGAGGGGTGATTGTGCGGATTCAGAGAAAGCTGGCCCCCTGGAAAGGTCACCTCCTTTCGCAGGCTGGCAGAGCCACCCTCTTGGCGGCAGTCTTGCAAAGCATCCCGATATATTTCATGTCGGTCTTCAGAATCCCGGCCTCCATTGCAGCGCACATCGAACAAATTCAGAAATGCTTTCTCTGGTCGGGAAGTGAAGACAAGAAGAGGATTCCCCTGGTCTCCTGGCCCCTGGTCTGCCGCCCCAAAGCTGAGGGAGGGATCGGGCTCAGGCGGGTGGTTCCCATGAACAAGGCTCTCATGGCCAAGCATGCCTGGAAGGTGCACACCAACACCCCTGATGAGTGGGTCAGCATTGTGCGCAGAAAATACTGCCATAGCCACCCCTTCCTCAGCGATTCTCAGCCTCGAGATGGATCAGCCTTTTGGAAGTCCCTGATCTCCACCAAAGACATAATCCAGAAAGGGAGCAGATGGATCCTCGGGGACGGAGCCAAGATCGATTTTTGGGACGACAGATGGATTCATGATGAGGCCCTGTCTTCCGACAGAGAGCTCCTCGTTCTCAAACCAGGACTGGTAGACAGAGGTCCCAGGGTAGCGGCCTATCTCTCTCAGAACCAGGGGCGTGCTACCTGGAAGCCCATCCTGGACCCCAGGCACCCGCTTCAAGCTGCCAGACTCCAGGGCCTCCTCAATGTGACTGTCATCCCGTCCTCCGGAGGAAACGACAGATGCGTTTGGCATGGGACTCCCAGTGGAGTCTTTTCTATCAAATCTGCCTACAATTTTCAGAGAGTCCCTGACGAGGCTCCCTTCCCAACCCGGCAGGTGTGGGCCAAGAAGCTGATCCCCAAAATCAGTCACTTCATTTGGGCGGCCGTCCAAAATAATATTCTGACGATCGAGAATCTGATCAAGAGGGGCTTCCAGATCTCGAATAGATGCTACCTTTGCTGTGATGCCTGGGAATCCACCAATCACCTCTTTATCAACTGTCCCTTTTCGTCTGAAGTCTTGGGCCTCATCCTCTCCCAATTCTCTATCCAGTGGGCGGGCCCCAAATCCATATCTGACCTCCTGTTGCAGTGGCCCAACCCCTTTGCCCATCCCTTCACCCGCTTCCTCTGGAGTTCTTGCCTTCCCCATATGCTTTGGCAACTCTGGCTGGAGCGCAACAGCAGAGCCTTTTCCTCCCCGGCCCATTCCCCCCAGTGGATTGCGACCAAGGCTGTGACCTTTGCCCTTGAGAATTCCTGATCCATCCCCTTGACCGAGGCACCCCGACGGTTGGGCGAAGCCACTCTCCTATCCTCTCTCGGCATTCAGCTCCCCCCGGACCCCCCCGCCCCCTCCTGTCGATCTTTGACCAGGTGGACTGCCCCCTCGGATGGGTCAAGCTCAACTTCGACGGCGCGTCTAAAGGCAATCCCGGGCCCTCTAGGGTGGGTGGGGTCATCCGCGACTGCCACGGGGCCCTGATCATGGCGTTTGCTGCTCCGCTCGGCTTCCAGACTAACAACTTTGCCGAAGCAGCAGCTCTACTAAGCGGGTTGACCGCCCTCAGGGAGTCTCCCTCAAGAGTCATCATTGAGGGCGACTCCCAAGTCATTATCAAAGCTGCCCATAGTCCGGGCAATTGCTTCTGGCGCATCCACAACTTCATCCGGGAAGCCCTCTCCGTCCTCCAGGGATTCCCCGATCATAGCTTCCGGCACGTGTACAGGGAAGGCAACAGGGCGACCGATTTCATGGCAAACCAAGCCATCTCTGCTGACGCCTTCACTACCTAGACTACGAACTTTCCCGAAGCTCTGGTCCACATTACCATGCAAGATCAGCCCAGCAATGTGGAGGACCCTGGTGTCTAACTTGCCCCGTGTCGGGGCCCCGACATTCCACCGACGCGGTTTCCAGAGGACAGAGGACTTCCTCCCCTGTGGCGCCACGTCGCCTATTCCAGGCCCGTCTCCTGCCCGTCAGTTGGTCTCCCAGATCCCCCTCGCGGTGGCAGGTGTGCTCGGCCATGCCAGAAGTTCGGTTGTTCCCGACGTGGACCTGCATTGCTCCGTTGGCGCCTCTGGCAGTTCCAAGACTGTCTCCACGTCGGCCCTCCCCAATTTTTTTGCCTCGATCGCTTCGTTGACGGATCCCCATGCCGCGTCAGTCCACCCGTGGCATTATCCCATGTTGTACCCTCAAGTCGCTCCCCCATTCAGTTTGTGCCACCTGGCGCGTTGGTAGTGGCCCCTCCCCCTTGCCCCACGTGGCAACCTACAGTCGCGCCCCCTCAGCCCCTCCCCCCTCGTGTCGCACCCGACCCCGAGCGCTCATTCCCGACGCCGACGGCTCCCCCTTCTTCGGCCCCCTACGTGGTTTTAAATCCGCCGCGCGCTGAGTCTTCCCGCTGTGTCTGTTTCCCCCGTTCCCTGCCCCCACGCTTCTGGTCAGATTTCCCCTGCCTCCCTTGCCCCATGGCTGCCAAAAATGTTTTCATCGAGCCTTCCACGCTCACTCTGAGCGAGTCGGCCAAGCTGTTTTCCAATGCCAAACATTTCACTCCTTTCTTCAGTAAATTCGTTGGAGCTGATGACGAGATCACCCAATGCTTCCTGGACTCGTGGAACGACGATGAGGTTACGGTCAAGGGGCTTCATTTCAAAGTTAACAAAGAATTTTTAACAGAGGTTACAGGCCTCCACCATGAGGAAAAGGGGCGAGTAGTCAGGCGGGACAAGCATAATTGGGAGGAGGAGCTGTCCCGCTTCCTAGAGCAGCAATGGGACAAGGCAAACCTATTTCGCTCCAACCTCCCGACCCCCTTTGATGAGGCCATCATCCCGGTAATGCAATACATTACCTACGACGACCCGGACCAGAGGCTTTTCAGCTTCCACCTGAGCTACTTCAACCACCTCCGAGGGGCCACGGTGGTCAGCACTCCCCATTTTCTGTTGTATTCCCTGGGTCTTTCCATTGACCGTGCCCGCAAAAGCCATTCTCGGCCCTCCCACCAAGGCCTCATGGTTGTGCTATACAGGCACGCCCTGGCCAACCAGCCGCAGCTCCATCGCATTCCTCCCCTGTCTGTTGTCCCCCCCGATACGGCTAATTCCCCAGCTGCCTCCCCTGCTGCTTCCATTTCTAAGGAGTCCCCCTCGCCCGAAGGCTCCCCTGCCCCGAAGCATCGTAGACCCACTCGAAAGTGCAGGACTCCGGCCCAGGGCACAGGTGGGGCCCCGACTCCTAGGGGCGCCCGCAAAGGCCCCTTCCCTGGCAGCAACAGGGCTACTGGCAGTGCCAAGAGGACCAAACAGGAAGCCCCGGAGCCCGTCGATGTTAGTTCCGAGACAGCGAGAATGCAGAATCTGGCTATCAGAGCCCTCCTTGACACGGCTATCGGCTCTCTGAATGCGGCTGCCCAAGCAGCCTCCTCCGCTGCCAATGCCCTGGCTGAGCTCCGACGCAGGCTGGGAGACGGCCCCGATAGGGAGTAGTGTTGGCCGGCGTGGGGCCCCGTCCTGGCCAGGACCGACCGCTGGGTCCACCGGTTCACTGGCGTCCAGCTTCTGCGCATTTGGCGGTGGCATTTTCTGGTTTTTGGTGGCTTCTAGCCAAGGTTTTGTTGTTGTTTGTCCTAGTTGTTTTTGTAGGCACCAGGGCCCCGGGCCCCGGATCACTGCCTTTGGGCGCAGCCCCGATTTTTGTTCATTTTTTTAGCCTAGGCTTATGATGTAACTAAGGTTTTGGGATCCTGTTCTAAAAAACCTGCTGTAAATATTTTGTTACTTACCAAAAAAAAATTGCAAAAACAAAATAAACATAGAAAAAATTGTTTGATTGTGTGTTTGTTTGTTTTTCATTCGCATCATACTTCCACATACATACCTACACATTCGCTACCCCATCTCACCCCTAACTTATGGTAATGACCCAGAGTCAAGACGGAGTTTTGACCACACCCAAATCCAACCACTTGCATCCATGGAGTATGCCACTCAAGCTTCCCATGCCTTAGCCACTTCTATAGTTGAGCCAACCAATGTATTGTAGACCATGTACCTAGACTTATCTATTGGGTCTTCCAATACCACACCCACTACAGACGTAGACATGATGCAGATGGTGATACACACTTCTATCCCTAATATCCCTCACACTGAACCATCCACACCTATTGATAACCGCATCACCTACATAGATTCTAATGCACTCAGATCCTATTTAATCTTGGTCTTCCTGACTTTGCCATCCATTACCATTCCAACCTGACTTGTTCCTATCTTTCAGCAAGAACCCACACATTCACACCCTAACAGTACTAGCCATTTATTTATTAATCGACTTTTTGAACCCACATCCTTGAACCAAAATCCACCATCATCATCCAACCCATACATCTCAATTCCATCCACCCACACCACCATTTTTTCTAACCCGCTCTTTAAGAAACTTATCATGTGCAAACCTTAGCCCCCCACTCAACCATATAACCTACATCATTGATTGCTACATAGTTTGCTTTACAACATCTACATCAATTGCTTATAGATAACGCTAATCAAGGTAGCCATCCCACTTCACAACAACAATCATAGGTTATATATTTTAATCATCCACCTACATCTAATCAAAATACCTTCTTCACCCAAGATCAATCTTGGGTATCAAGACCACCCACAATAAATATACCCATGCATCCACTTCACAACACTTATGTTGCTTCATAAGCCAAACATACCATCATCCCCCATATTCACATCAGTCATCTCCACATCATCAACAACAACAATTTCATAATCAATACCAACATAACATCCATCAACATCAAATCCTAGTCACTATTAATCCACTAGCCAATCAAAACTTCATTCCATAAAACTAATTCATCATGCAACAAACTCACCCAACCTATACACAACAAGCAAATCAAGGATTTCAACAACCCTTGCAAGACCCTAAGTTTCAATTTTTGCAAGACTAGATTGACAGCTTGGCTATACAGACACTTGGGATGTTATATTAGAAACCCACTCTATGACAGTTGATGAATCAACCAATTCATCATTCGATACCATCACCATCTTACCCTAAAAATTTTGCACTACTAAAGTTTGATAAATTTAAAGGGGATGAGGACCCCTGAGAGCATGTAGGTGCATTCATCCATGCATGCTTCTAGATACAAGACAATGACACCTTAATGCTCTGAATCTTTCCACAGATATTTGGAAAAGATGCTATAGAATGGTACAACCATTTTCCACACCATAGTGTTTATATATTTGAGCAATTGGTGGACCAATTCCTATAGCAACCTCTAAATGTTAGAAAGAAAACCACATTGACCATTCTATTCAACTTATTTCAACTCGACAATGAGTCGGTGTATGACTATGGAAACCATTGGAGGGTAGTTATTACCAATTTATCGTTCTCCCTCCCTATGGTGGAACTCACAAGATATTTATAAGGAATTTTTCTAAACCCATACTCTTGTTACTACAATTACAATAATATAGAAGATTCAAAGAATCTCTTGCCCAAGCCTGAGTTCTTGAGAAAATCAAGATACAAGAAGGTGAGATAAATATTTAAAATAAATAATGGAAAAATAAGAATCAAAGTGGAAACAATCAGGGTCAATCAAAAGTTGGTCAAGTGAATCAAGTGGTATTGATCCAACCTCAACAACAAACACAAAAATCTCAAGTCCAATTCCAACAGCCCCCACAACAACAACAATCGTAGCAACAACAAACATATCAAGTGATACCACCCCCACCTCAAATGTAAAATCAGGGCAACACAGTAGATAATCAGTAAATATGATAATACAATCGACTAGCTTGCAACTACACCCCATTACCCAAGCCACTTTCTAACATCTTCCAATGGTTGTATAAGGTGTAAATGATTACATTACCAGAAATTGAACTAGAATATCCCAACAAACCATAGGGTAGGAATGATGAGTACCAATATCGCATCTTTCATTGTCAAAAAGGTCATGATATTAGTAATTGCTATTCGTTCAAAGATATATTCCAAGATATGATAGACAAGGGGACTATTAAGATTGATAACCCTTTGACACAACAAAACTAGAACCTTAGTATATATATGACACACTACCTAATGATGAGGTAACACAATAAACAAGGGTGTCAACTTCTACAATTATCCCTAACCAGTCAACCATATTTACAATGCACAAGAATACCAAGGTTTTGTGGGTGCTATCCACATAGCAACCTGAATTCAAAGGAATACCAACCGAATACAACAATCAAATGAACCAACATCGATAGTACTTCCTTCTATGGCACCATCACCCACCGTGCCTATACAACCGAATCACACCAATCCACCACCACAAATTCATCTCCAAAACCATCCACCAAGACCAACCATCACATTGAGGAGTCAATTAATGCATAGCCTAAAGTTGACCTCGACCAAACTATCAATATATGAGCTTATACAATAGTCTCCCCCACATCAAGAGGTATTTATGGAGATCCTAAAATCCATCAAATTTCAAACCCAAGACCCCAATTCCTTTGCTAACTTTGTGGGGAACATTCAAACATGCATGGAACCTTCAATCTCATTTTATGATTTTGAAATAAAAATAATGCCATTGGAGTTACCTGATCCTTCGTTGCATATCATAGCTCATATTGACCAAAAACCTTTTAAACGAGTGTTAATCGACATTGGTTTCTCTATCAACATCATAACCAGCATAATACTTCAACATTTTAACCTTCCACCTTCACATATTATCATTTCCACCTTTATCTTGCGAGCCTTCAATGATGCCCTATGTTCTATAGTTGGAACAATTATCCTACCTGTGAGAGTAGGGGTTAAGACTATCCACACCATATTTCATATTCTAGAGGGAGAAATGGCTTATAACATACTTCTTGGATACCCTTGGATTAGGGGAATGAAGAGTGTTACTTCAATGTTGCACCAATGCTTTAAATATGTGCATGAGGGATAGATCCATTGCATACTAGTTGATACAGAGCCATTCAAGTACTGCAATTTCATCTCCAATCCATACAAACCATCATTCCCATCCATACATTTATTCCTCACCCCATCACTACCCAATTAGCCCAATGCTAGAACACATCATAAAAATCACATATCCCAAAGGCTCTTCCCATAGTTGATCATCCATCCACATCCCAAACCATCAACCCAAATCATACCTCCACATCAACCTCATATCATTTTCCAATCACACCAAATCATCCCATAAATCAACCCATACCTCCATCAAGTCACATCTCATCACATCAACCAAACAATCAACTTGTCACCCCTATAAATTTCACATAGAGGAGGAAAGCCTCCACATCACCAAGTCAACCAACACTCATCATCATCCCACCTTGTCCTAAGCCCCTAACCATTAGCCAATCTGCTCAACCAAATCCACTTTCGCTTCAACTGGACAACGTTGCACAAATTTATTTATCTATCCATGAGATATCATTATAGCATATTCCTTTTCTCCTATAAGAGCCTCAAGTCACTCTTGAAATCTCCACCTTGGCACCCACATCATCTATATCAACACCCACACAAGTTGTAGTCCATCTCTCTAATCCTAGCATTGGTGAGTACATAGTTGAGAGTTTCAAATTCAACCCACCTACTATTGAGACTATTAGGAACTATAGTCACCACGTGAACCACCCCTAGCTATAGATACGATTTATAACATGGATTCAGCTTTGAAGAGAATTAACTTTATTTATGGAGGAATTGATTTTTTGTTCGATCCACTCCCTCTTGATGAACCCAGATAATAATTTTGTGCCAAAATAGAACATATGTCCAACCCAAATTTCCCAATGAGATACTTCCAATGGGTTAACTAGTAGGAATATGGTTTAGAACGATACAAATAGGGTATTCATGATATCCTTGAACCTCACCATCAAGAGGTACATGATCGCTTTGGCTTAGGATATAGTCCACAATCTTCCACTTCCTCTTTCAAACAAGAATTTCAATGACTCACTATAGATCCTAAAGAATATGGTGAGGAAGATGAAGATAGCGGTGATAGTAAGGATAAATACATAGACCTTGAGTTCATGCCTCATCTGTATGAGGTATTTTCAAAAATATGATTGCATATCGTCATGATTAACGATATTTTTGATGACGACTCTGACGAGCCACGTGTTGAACCACCACTCCCACCTTCGCGAACCTAATGCAAATAATATATGTACATATATATGGATAAAATAATGTTTTCATTACCACTCAATCATACACATTGTATTTCATGCATTCATTCATGCATTCCACCTACATTGCATACATGCATTTGTATCAATTGCATCCATTCAGGTCGCTCACTATATTAGTTGTTATTCGATCGGTTTAGATAATTCTTAGTCCAACAAGTCTTGTCACCTTAATCAGGGGCACCTTCGATCTAGCATCAATCCAATTTTACACTTCTAGGTGTTTTCAGTAACTCAACCATTCCTAGTGTTTCAAGAAACCTCCATTGAAGTTCAAGCTTTTATCTTGGACCAAAACACACTTTTCACTAAGAAAAATTTGAGTTTTGGAATTTGACTCTACCATTTTTAACCAAACACATATCACACTTATTAATAAAATCTTAGAGAGGGATGACACCATGATTGGGTTGAACCTGAAAGTGAAAAGTTCTTCTTGCTTGTCCCATTATGCACATAGTCCTAAAAAAAATAATGAAAATAGTGGTCACCACTTTAATGTACATCTTTACTCAATTTACAAAAATGACAGAAAGAGTAATAAGGATAAGGGCAAAATTCTCATCAGGACTCAGTTTGAGTGGTTGAGAATCTGATTCCCCAAAGCTCTAATTCTTGCCACAACAATAATCTCATCATAGAGTGAGTAGTAAGGATAGGGTAAAATTCTTATCAGGACTCAATTTGAGTGGTTGAGAATCCGATTCCCCAAAACTCTCTCTTTATAAACACAAAATAATAATAATAGACCTTCAAGTAGTAAGGATAGGATTTAATTCTCATCAAGACTCAATTCGAGTGGTTGAGAATCTGATTTCCCAAAACTTGAATATCCTAATATTGGACTATGCTCATGCATGGAAACACATCTCTCTTCAAGAGATCTTTGAACGCACAAGGACAAGCTAGTTTTCTGGTTCTTTCCATGTTTGGTTTAATATCACCTTACTCAAGATGGGTTAATGAATTCATTCATGGACACAATGGTTCTTAATTAGCTTGAGTCATTACCATACTCATGATTGGTAAATGAACATCCATTACACACATAATCGGTCCTTGAGAAATTTGACTTCACTTTGCTAGATTAATATATGAGTTTGTTTAAAATCACTAGGATGTTTGAGTCTCTACAAAAAAATTAGATTCTTTATCCTTAAGGTAAACAAAGCCCTAATCAATCTTACATTCCATATCATCATCGCATTATTACATAAGTTTCATAATCCACTTTATATCTCACCATTAGATGTTGATGTCTCTGATTAAGCAACAAAGATAAAGTTGGTCAAGCAAGAGTCTAAAATCTCTACGAATGATCATTAGAGCATGATACCATCAGTTCATTTACATACATTATTCATAATGCATTCATACCACTATATACATATGCATTCATACATACATCCACAATAAAAGGAATATAAAAAGGTGCAAAATGATACACAAAATAAAAGCCATGTATATCTATATATATGAATCATAAGAACAAAGTATCAAAATATCACACCTTGCACCTACCAATAAATCAAATCAACCAATCCAACAAAAGGCTCAATCAATCACTCAATTAAGTGCTTTTGACTCAACATCAAAATATTGGCTTGGTTTTATTAAAGCAAAAATTTAATCAACACATCAATTGTCAAGTTTAAAAGGTTGTGTCCTTTTGTCAAAGGTTGCACCCTTTACCTCACATTCAATCAATCAGCACATCATCTGTTGAGCTCAAAAGGTTGCTTTTTTTTATCAAAGGTTGTGCCCTTTACCTTGTTGTCTCAAAAACCAAATTCCAATTCAAAAGGCTCCAAAGGTACCTAACCTTTTGATCAAATCAATTCAAAAATCTCGAAAGGTACCCAAGACCCTTTGGTCACTTTCAGTTCAAAAGGCTCTAGAGGCACCAAACCCCTCTGATCAACACCTAGAATAGCTTTTTCTTTCCTGTAATAGCTTAAAAAAAAAATTTCAGTCATAGATCAACTATCTTGGATCCTCGAGTGAACCTTGTATCTAGTAATTTACTCTAGCCACCTAGTGGTTGCAGCGATTGGTTATCCATGCAATCCGATAGGATGGGTAAATCACCATAAGGACACTTGTATAAAAAAAAGTGCCCCAAACCATCCCAAAACTCTCCAAAAAGTTTTAAAAACCATAAAATCAACTCATCCATACATCCAACACGTCATCCCATTTCATCTTGTCCCAAATCAGATCAATTTGGTAACTCAATTTTGGAATGCGACTGCATTCAAGAAAATTTGCTCAAGGTAATCATCAAACCCTCTCTATGGGGTTTCAAAAAGCAAAAATCTCTCTCAAGTTACAAATTGGTATACACCATGCCACAAAATGGTCTGACATGCGATGAACGATCCTAGTATCACACGCATACCCATGTTGGTTGGTCCATATACCACCCCTAAATCGCAAATCAATTAACCTTAAGTGAACATTCACTAAAGCAAATTATTTCAAACTTGGGGCAACCAACTTGATCCTGATTTTCAACATTTGCATCCATCACATCCACCCCTTTTCATCATCCACATTTGATCAATTGACTCATGGGTTTCATTCTTCACCCATTCATCAATTGAGGGGTAAGCTAAAATCAAAATTTTCAAAATCATTCTTCTTGCGCATTGAGGAAAGAGTCCATTTCTTCATCCAATAAAACCAGGTGTCTCTTGTTTTTGCATTGCATTGTGTTTTACACAATGCAATACAAAAAGGGATATTTGTAGACACCAAATCCTAGCCATTTATTATTTATATATATTTATATATAAATATATAAATATGTTATATATTGTTATATTTTTATGTATATATATAAACAAATCCTAGCTGCTAATCATACTTTAATCCTAGCTTGCCACTTGGCAACGCTACCTAGCTACTTCCAAACCCTAACCCTAAGCTTCTAGAAAGTTATAAAACATCGTTCATTTTTGTGAATGGAGGTAAGAGGGAGAGATAAGAGGAGCATGAAAATATACCATCATGCGGCCCCATGTTTCCCTAGTGGTATTTTTAGCCCTAGAAGACATAGATCGAGTCAAGTGACAATAAGGGAGTTTTGATTTCATTGTTTATATTTCCTATATTTATATTTTACAATTCACAAACATTAGGGTTTCAATTATTGATAGATTTCTTTTATTCATATCAACAGGTGCTATTGACCCCATGTATTTGCAAATTCATGTGTAGGTTACAGTTTATTGGAAGTTGTTGGAGCAACATATTATTTGCAAGGATAGCTCAAGACCATCCACAAATTGATTAGAGCAAAAGGATATCAAAGACACCCATTTCCTTTGTTTTGACCAAAGGGGATTTCCCCCCTTTGCATCCACTTGTCAATCTAAAAGAAACATAAATCACTTATTATAATCAAGCCCCCACCATTTTGGGGTAAATTACAGTGTAAAAGAAAAGGATATCAAGGCTTCCAAATATCAATACGAAATCCTTCATTTTACTTTACATTACTTGTCTCTTTATTTGCATTGTTTGGTGTTCTCTTTTTAGCTTACACCAACCATTGTTTTTAGTTCCTAAAGTCACGGAGATGCTTCCAAAAAATTAGGATTACAGTTAATACGTGCCACCCACACCCCCACACACACAAATACATACATACATATATATATATATATATATATATATATATATATATATATATATATATATATATATATATATATATATATATATTATATATATATATATATTTGTCTTTGTGTTTTGACAATCTTCATATATATAAAAAAGGATTGTATGTATATGAGTAGGACATTATTCTAGATTTTAATTTAACTTTTCCTAAGCACATGGTATTTCTTTTAGTTTTATTTTGAAGTAATTTATTTTACCTCTTATCAGGCAAAGGAGCAATGGCCCACTCCCCAACTTGGAGGAAGGTTTAGTTTAGATGTATTGTATACGTATGATTAATTTATTATTCAGTGCATTATATTTTAATAATTAAATGTGTAGTGTTATCTTATTTATTTTTTTTGTTTAACCTTTATGTTATTTTTCTTGGGATAGTTTAAAGGCATTTACTAAACTAAATTTATGCAAAAGTTAATCTTCATTTCCACAAGAGTGTTTTAATTTCTACAAGTTTAATTTTTACGAGTGTGTTTTCATTTTCACTAGTGTGTTTTAATTTCTACTAGTTTGTTTCAATTTCCAGTTATACATGTGTGTGTTTCTAGGAAGCCTTAGAAGACCTAATACCAAGATGCACTTCTCTTTAGCATGTACATTCATTGGATGCCACCCTAGACTAAAAATTTTAAATGTGCAAGAATAAACGATGCTTGTCATATACCCCTCATTACATTAGATAGTCTACAAGGGAGGTAGGGGCTTGTCCTACTACACATGGCTCTAGGTATGGGCTTGGGATCATATCGTAGTTTTGCAACCATCAAGGTTACAAGGATCGTTGGTAGATATAAAGACACTAACAACACATCCCTATTCTAAGGCATTAGGAGGTAGGATATAGAAGGTTGTATAAACATGTTTTAGGATTAGCCTAATAACTCATTAATGACATTAGTTAGGAGGAGACCACCTAGTGCCAATTTAGAAAATATCCAGAGTGGGCAGAGGATGCCTAGCATCTAGATTGATTCATACATTTTAGATAGTTGGTCAACCATGGGGAGAGTGTGAGCTCTTTCTTTTTGATAGAGTGGTTCACTAGTTTATCTTCTAGTAGAGTATTTTTGTAGGGCTTATGTGATACACATGGTCTACACAAGAGCAAGGGTTTGGTCCACAACTAGATCTAAACTCACTCCCATAGGTTGATATAGATATTTGGTAATCCTAAATATGGGGAGTGATAGATTTGTCAGACTGTAAGACTTCCCTGATACAACCAGTATTGTGGACTCTAGTGGATCCACCTCTTTAACTCAGGAAAATATTATCCTAAGACTCTAGACAGACCAAGTAGGGTAAGGAAACCCTAGAGGTGAGCCTACAGTATTTCTTATATGCTCATGCTCATCTAGATTTACAAAAATTAAATAAAACTGCAACATAAAATTTGACCAAGTCTGAAAGTAACTCCCAATTAGTGCTTCAAGCTATAGATCGGTACCTTATCCATTGGAAAATTGTAGCCAAACTTAAAATATGATGAATATAGAAGGGAGAGAAGATAAAACTGGGCTAATCACAACCATTCAAATAATGTAATAGAAATGATTTAACATGCCAGCAAAATAAGATGCCATTTACACATTCAAATGATGTAATAGGTAAATGGGAGAACACACAAAATTGTACATAGAACTATTGAAAGGAGGTAATAGGATTGCATTAAATAACAAATAATTACAATGGGAGTTTGGTCAGAATAACAAAATCTCACTAAACTAGTAAAAGCAAATTCTCCATTCAAATGATGCAATAGAAAACTGCAACTCTATTCAAATTATGTAACAAAGAGTCTCCTAGCTTCCATCCTTAGCCACTAGAAATGATCTTAGTAAACTGGGCACCTCCTCAACAAAACTTGCACAATAATAGGCAATAAAAAGGGGTGACTAGATAAGACACACAAAGTAAAATATAACTAACAAGGATGGGTACACTAGTATACCTCTTGCAAAATTACTGTGCAAAAACTTGATGGTGCTGAATTTTCAATTCCTATTAATGGCCAACATTTGAAACTGTATCATTCAGCACTGAGGGCTTGAGAATCCACAAAAAAAGTGTGTTTCAGTATTGTCCTTTCTAGGTGATTAAGGTTTCATTTTTTAGGTGATTAAGGTTTCATTTTTTAGGTGATTAGGCAAGTTTTTTTTTTAATCACATGAGAATTCCAGAATCTCTAGTAGACCACAAAAACTCAAAAACTTGCCTAATCACCTAAAAGGGACTCCTTAATCACTTAAAAACTAAAACCTTAATCACATAGAAAGGACAATACTAAAACACACTTTTATTTTGTGGCTTCTCAAGCCCTCGGTGTTAAATGATACAATTTCAAATGTTGGCCATTGATAGGAATTGAAAATTTTGCACCATCAAGAGTTTGCAATTTGTAAGTATGTTGGCCTACATTTTGGAGGATTTGATAAGGTCCAAGCCATTTAGGCTCTCATTTCCCTTTTTCACCATGTTTGTCATTTTTGGGGTCCTAGTACAACACTATATCTCCTCCCTGAAAAGGTTTACCTTTGGCTTTCTTATTGAACAATTGCACTATTTTGTGAGCTTGCTCAGTCATCTTCATTAATGCATCCTTTCTGTCTTCTTGCAACTTTGTAATTTTATCAAGTCTTCTCTGCAAAACATTTGGATATTCATGATTCTAAAGAAGTTAAGATAAAGTATGACTTTCCACTTGAGGAGGTAGTAGAGCACTCTCACCATATACTAGTTCATAGGGAGACTTTCTTGTGCTTCTTTTGATAGATATCCTATCAACCCATAAAGCATACTTCAGCTCATTGTTCCAACTTCTTTTGTTTCTATTTAATACTCTTCTGATTTTTGTGATAAAATTCTTATTTGAGATTCTGGTAAACCATTCCCTTGAGGATAGTAATTTGCAGAATGAGAAAGCTCTATGTTGTACCTAGCACAAAATTCAATCATCTCAAAAGAAATAAAGTAGTTACCATTATCTGTGACTATCTTCTTTGGAACCCCAAATCTTGTCAATATGTGCTCTTCTAAAAATTTAATGACCACTTATGTAGTGTATTTCTTGAGAGTTATTGCTTCTACCCACTTAGTAAAATAGTTTGTTGCTATAATGATCCACCTATGATCTCCAGAAGAATTGGGATTAATCTCACCTATGAGATCTATTCCCCATTGAGTAAAAAGAGATTCCACAATCACTGGATTCAAGGGCATGGCTGGAAAATTCTTCTTTCCTACAAAAAATTGATAATTATGACAACTTCTAACAAACTGGTAAACATCTTTAAACATGGAGGGCCAATAATAACCAGCTCTCATGATCTTGTGAGTAGTAGCCTTTGGAGCAAAGTGACCCCCACAAAATCCAAAATGATATTATTTTAGCACTTGAGGGACCTCTTTCTCAAACAAATAAAGAAGCAACACACCATCTGGATGCCTCCAATATAGTCTACCTTATTGAATGTAATACCTTTGGGCCAACTGCTTGATAGATATCCTTTTATTTTTGGACATGTATTCTAGAAATGACAAGTTTTGAAGGTAAAACATAATGCCATCATACCACTGGAAATCAAAATTATCAACTGCTCTAGCTTCTTTCTGCTCATCCACTACAATAGTGTTATTCATAGCCTCCCCTTTAGCCAAATACTTTGCCAATCCCTGTCCTCTAACAATCTACACTACTTTGAATTCTACATCATACTGTAATAACTTAGCCATCCATCTTGCAAGACTACCTAAAGGTTCAGGTTGAGTGAAAACATATTTAACAGCAATGTAGGGAATACAAGCTATTACCTTGTTGGATCCAAAGATACATTTGAAATGATCTAATGCTCTGATTAATGCATAAGCTTGTTTTTCTAGCATAGAGTATTTCAATTTAGCACCCTTCAATCATGTACTCATAAAGGCAATAGGTCTTTCATTTTTTTCTTCATCCTTTTAAGCTAGAACTACAACAATAGTGTGTTCTAAGGTAAATGAGTAGATCTTGAAATCTCTAGAGTAATCAGGGAAATTCAATATCGGAGCTTGAGTGATTGCATCTTTAATCTTTTGAAAAGTTGTAGTATTTTCCTCTGTCCATATTATTTTTCCATTTTTCTTGATCATGTCATTTATTAGTTTGGCAATCTGAGAAAAATTAGGGACAAACCTCCTAATAAAGTTAATATTTCCAAAGAATGATCTAACTCCCTTAATATTCTTAGGAAGGAGAATTTTAGCAATGGCTTCTACTCTTTGTGGATCAATGCTAATCCCATATTTTGAAACAATATGCCCAAGTAGTTTACCTTATGTGGCCCCAAACATACATTTTCTAGGATTCAAATATATGCCAAACTCCTTGCACCTATAAAACACTTGAGTTAGATGTGCAAAATGATCTTCAGGATTCTTTAAAAAAATTGTAATATCATCAAGATATATTACCACTATCTTGAACATCAATCCTTTGAAAGCAACATCCATTTCTCTTTGAAATGTTGTCATTGCATTCATCAATCCAAAGGGCATCTTGAGATATTCAAATGTTCCCATGGTGTAGTGAAAGTTGTTTTGTGTCTGTTTTTTGGATTCACTGCAATCTGATTGTAACCTAAAAAGCCATCCAACAAAGATATTCTTGATGACCCAACCATTTCTTGAAGCAACTGCTCCATATTTGGAGGTGGATAATTGTCTTTAAGAGAGCTCTTATTCAAATTTATGAAATCTACACAAATCCTGATCTCACCATTTTTTTTTCTAATTGGAACCAGGTTTGTCAACCAAGTAGAAAATCTCACCTTCCTGATTATCTTGGTATCCAGTAACTTCTATACTTCTTTCTACATAATTGGATGCAAAGTGGGATTGAACTTCCTTTTTTACCTAAAAAGCTTATTATTTTTCATTACCTTTGTATTAAAGGTCTTTAGATCTTCATAGCTCCAAGCAAAAGCATCCATATTCTTTTTCAAGAACTTGATAAACTGCTACTTCTCTATTCCTGATAGGACCTTATTGGTCCTAACAATCTTGGGCTCTTCCTCTATTCTAATATTAATTCATCAATCTTAGATTATTGTACTAGAGGTTTATATGCATCAAATTCATCAAACAAGCTCTCTAAAGATACCAACCCCCTAGGTATCCTATTGGTCTTCATTTGTATGACCTCTACAAGTTCTCCAATAACATCCTTCATTTTTTCTTCATCACTTTCATCATAAATAACATCAAAAAATTTATTTTGCATAGTCATGAAATCATTAATGTGTACATCATCATGAAAAACTTGTAAGTATACCACATTATCAGGAATAGATGGCTTATAAATAGATATGGTTGAGAACCTTTCCATAAACCAAGTTTCTATCTCAAGATTTTCTACTCCATAAGCATTAGTGGCCAACAGATTAGCATTATGATTATGTACTTTAGGAATAAATTATAGATCAAAAGCCAAGAATCTATCTATTTCATCCAACACTACCTGCTTATATTGCTTTAGTCTAGGGTGCAACATTCCCACTAACTTTGAGGTAATTAATACCCAACTCTTTGGCCTTCCTTAGCCCTAGCAATAAAGCTTCATATTCTGCAATATTATTGGTACAATAAAATTCTAACCTGTATGGTATGCCAAGATAATTGCCATTGATGTTTGTCGATAGCACTCCAGCTCTTGATCTTGCTTTAGAATTTGCCCCATCAAAGGTCATAGTCTATAACTCATAAGTCAAAATTTTATCAGTTTTTGCATCTGCTCAAAATTCAGTTTTGGATCCATATTATCAACATCAGATACTTTCAATAAGAAAGGAGAATGCCAGATAGAGTAAACCCCCATGTCTTTTTCCTCAATAGAATTCATAACATTAACCATATTATCATTAGGATATCTAAATTCAATTGAATACCTATTGAAGGGTTCTCTTTTTAATATCACTTTCTCCTTACCCTGCATTGGGATGGTGGTATATGACCAATCTAACTGAATAGTACCACATAATTGCTCTGCCCAATGCCTAGAGAGTAAGATAGAAAATAAAGGGTCCACATATACGATTGTAATATCCATCACCACTTCTATCTTAGGATATTTTTCAATATGGACAAGAAGTCCAACTATAATACCTACACAAGGTACTCTCCTGTTATCCATGACAGAAATAGGAGGGTGATATTTTTGACAAATCAAGCCTAACTGATCAGCTACTTATTTTGATATTACATTCATGGAAGCACCACTATCAAGCATGTAGTTATGAATAACATATTGATACCCATAGCCTGATGTATACCTTAGTGAGATGTAAAATGGCTTTACTGAATATGGAGCTCTAACTACATTATTCACAAGGCCTATGGAGTTTTGAGGCTTTCCCCCTGATTGATCAATTAATTTGAAGGCTTTACATACCTGATACCGGTACTTTGGAATAGTCATTAATTTCCCAAAAGTGATGTTGACCTTCTTCTTGGCAACCTCTATACCCAAATCAAATTGATACTTTTTATCATCAATTCCTTTTTTAATTTTTTGGTTAGCCAAGTCACTTTGCTGCTTCTGGATAATTTCTTCTACATCAGGCTCTTCAGGAATCATTTGCAGCTTCATTTGATTTACCTTTTTCTATGAAATCACTCTAGTAGATTTCTCCTTTGGTGCAGGTCCTTCATCAACTTTATCTTCCATTGTTCTATTCCTGAGATTGATAGCATGTATCTTTTCTAAATATTCAACCTCTTTTGTTGTAGGTACAAGCTTCCCTTGCTTCATTCTATCAAATATGATACTAGGACATTCACTTGAGGTTTATGACTCCCCAAAGACTAAGGATCTTTGCTCAATATCACTAGCACATATATCCATGTCTCTTTCAAATTTTTATTCTCTGGTTTCATCCTCCCGAGTGCAGCATACATTAATTCTAATATCTTCATTTTCATATTCAACATTCAAATCAACATTAGAATGCATAATTAGATAAATATCACAATCAATAGGGTTATGTGGTGCATCACAATAAGAGCAATAAAAGAGATAATTTGATGCTATATTATTTTATGGCATGGAACAAAATTTAGATCTCTCTCTACTTATTTCTTTTTCCAATTTCCATTTCGACTCTTGTTTCCTTCCTCATTTCCATTATTATTCTAGTTTCTATTAAAATTTCTCCTGAAAGGAGTCTTATTATCTTCATGCTATATATTATTTTCTTGTGAAGTTTTTGTAGTGTTATCCTTCCCTTTTTCAATTCTATCCAACTTGTTATTCAAAGTATAAAACATCTTACTCAATTGATTAGCTATTTTGTTCATTGAATCTTGATCTTTTTTCTTAGGGATAGATAAATCAACCTTCTTGGGCTTTCTTTCAGGTTGATTGGACTCTAGAGTGTATTCTTTAATTTTACCACTATCAATCATATACCTCTCTATTTCAATAGCTATTTCCATACATATATCAATGGTGGTTTTTGCTTGTTGACTTAGCTCATAACTGAGATCTCTAGGGAAAGCATTTTTTTAGAAACAAATGGACTGATCATCATTTGGCCTTAATGCTACAGGAATCTTATTTTTGGTCTTGAAGAACCTTCTATTGAAATCTTCCACTGATTCATTTTATTTCTTCTTCATGGTGGCCAACTCTGTCAGCAAAGACTGTTCATTCTTCCTCTCTCCATATTTTCTAAGAAAAGTGTTCTCTAGCTCTTGAAAATTATTAATAGTACCAGCTCCAAGGTTGTTAAACCATTCTTGCACATCCTTCTCTAAAGTTTGAAAGAACAATCTAAGGACATCTTCCTCATCCACCTCAAGACTATCCATGGCATATAAAAAACCTCTAATATGATCTTTACCAGTCACGACATTGTTTCCTTAGAACTTAGGCAAGTATTTATGAGCTTTACCATGGAGAGGATTCAGATTTGTAGGTAAGAAAAAATCTCTCTATCTATTGGTCCTCCACTAATTGACATTAGCATTGGCATTTTGTTTGACATTTTGATTTACATTAAAAATTTTATGTACATCGGGATCTACCATACTCACTACAGGTTGATTCACTATAGGTACTTGGTTTACAACAAGAGAAGACTGATTCAAACCAATATTTGGGCTGGAAACAAAAATTGAAATTGAATATTTTCTATGAGACTTGAAAAATACCTCAGGATTTGGCACTCTAGCAAGCACTTCTTTACCACTTATTATTATAGATGCCAGATCCAGCTCCTTTTATTTTTTATTTATGAGTTCATTCGAAGTCGCTAGCACAAATGTGCAAAGAAAGAGCAAGATCTTCAATAATACTTGGGCTAAGATTGCTCAACCTGATATTCACTCAACTCTCACAAATTCCACTCTAGGAGAGACTGAGAAAAATAAAACACACAAAAATACTAAGCCACCAAAACTATTGGTGTGAAGTTGGCAAGTAAAAGATTCAAAATATCGCTAGGAAGTAAACTTCAAAAAAATAACTTGCATATAGCACAAAAGTTCATTCCCCGAAAATGACACCAAAAATTGTTGGGAGAAATTCTTGCACCCTTAATAGATTTGTCACACTGCAAGACTTCCCTGATCCAATCAGTATTGTGGACTCTAGTGGATCCACCTCTTTAACTTAGGAAAATATTATCCTAAGACTCTAGACAGACTAAGTAGGGTAAGGAAACCCCAAAGGTGAGCCTACAATATTTCTTATATGCTCATGCTCATCCAGATTTATAAAAATAAAATAAAATTGCAACATAAAATTTGACCAACTCTGAAAGTAACTCTCATCTAGTGCTTCAAGTTGTAGACCGGTGCCTTATCTATTGGGCAATTGTAGCCAGACTTAAAATATGATGAAGATAGAAGGAGGAGAAGATAAAATTGATCCAATCACATCCATTCAAATAATATAACAAAAATGATTCAACATGCCAGTGAAAGAATATGCCATTTACACATTCAAATGATGTAACAGGTAAATGGGAGAACACATAAAATTGCACATAGAACTATTAAAATGAGGGAATATAATTGCATTAAATAATAGATCATTATAATGGGAGTTTGATCAGAATAATTGGATCTCACTAAACCTAGAAAAACAAATTCTCCATTCAAATGATGCAATAGAGAACTGCAACTCTTTGTTCAAATGATGTAACAAAGAGCCTCCTATCTTCTAGCCTCAACCACTAGAAATGATCTCAATAAACTAGGCACCTCCTCAACAAAACCTACACAATAATGGGAAAGAAAAATGGGTGACTAGACAAGACACACAAAGGAAAATACAACCGACAAGGATGGGCACACTGGTATACCTCTTGCAAAATTACTGTGCAAAAACTTGATGATTTTTTTCTATTGCAGCAACTCTCTCATATAGCCTGCAAATTGGTTCTCATTCAAAGCTCGATGATGGTCCATAATTACGAAAACTGCAATTGTTTTGATGATGGCCCATAACTGCAATTGTCTTCATGATGACCCATATTATTAATTGTGCTTGTAGTGGTTCTTATTTGTAGTGTGATAGTGGTCTTAGTTGGTCAAAAATACCTGTTACATAAATCTTGATAATAATAATCTTTTATAACTGCAACAACTAGAGTTGAATGATGGCCTCTCACTATCTCTTAATTGGATCTCGAAAATAGCCCATAATAGCCTATCTTCTAGAGGGCATAACTTTTGATCCGACCATTGGATCAACTTGAAATTTTTTGTGGAGCTAGATATTGTGGCAAGGATTGTTTACAAGCCTTGAATATTTTTTAGTGTATTATCGGGCCCTAATTCCATCATCTAGTGCCCCAAAAATGGGATTTAGTGTTTTTTTAGAAAAACTGGAAGAAAGCAAAATGGAATTTAATGACTTTTTAGACATGGATAGGTGTTGAGATTTTCTAGGAGGTCTAATATGATAAATGTAATAATTTGTGTTAATTTAGGGAGCTATCCGAGATTTTTTGAAACTTACTAAAAATAGGGTGGCCAAAAATAACAAATTGCCCAAAAATAGTATTTTTTTTTTAAATGGGGGTAAACTCAAGTTGGATTTTGAGGATCCAACAGGGACCAATGACCCTAGGATCAAAATTGGTTATTAGAGGTGGAACTAGATTGTTTTCTCCTTATAAATCATAGTAGTTGGCCTAAGGACAAGTGAACCGATGTGATCAATGAGATAGGAGAGGAGAGCACTACAATAACCCACCCACCCCCCTGTTCAAGAGGAGCACAAGATCAACTACCCGGTTTGCTGATTACAAAGATTAAGTACAACAGATGGATAAGCTGAAGTTGATGCCACAAACAACAACCCAAAATGAAGGAAATGTCAGCAACAATAGTCTCCAAATAGCAAAGATGGCATCCAACACTTAGGTCTGATCTGCAAACCCAAAACCCTCTCTCAAACCCTAGCGCAGCTCCGTGAGGGCGATTTGATATTAAATTTTGTTGTTTATTTTTTGCACCTCCAAACTCTCCAAAGAGGTCGCCCCACCTTGCCAAAGCTTGAGTTAAAAAACCCAAAACCAAATACCAATCGATACAAGAGTTGTGACCCTCAATATGGTATGACCATACCAAAAAATGATGAACAATAAACCCCAAAAATCATCACACCAACAATCTGATGAAATCTGAGACCCTATGCTGAAGCAATGAAAATCACTCTGAAAATCACCAATGAAGTACAAATCTCAGCCTCTGAATGAAACTGACTGATGATTGCTCAGGGAATGGTCTTTCACATCCGAAAGCAATGTTCCTTGCAAGGGTTTTCATCCTCACAAAGCCATGAAAACTCTGCCTCAAAGCTGCAAGTTCTCGCCAGAGAGAAAAATATGAAATTACTTGGATCATCAAAAAATGAGCTCCACTTCTCCTTATATCTCCAAATCCCACGCCCTAATTAGGGTTGAGGTGACTTTTTAATATTTTAATATTACTTTTCCAAGTCGACCCCCTTTAAGAAAATCCCTAAGTCACTTTTCATTTAAATAAAATATTTCACTTGACTTAGGAAAATAAGCTACTTTATTATTTAATATAATGCCATAAGTTAAATATTTAATTTAACTTAGGAAATCATTAAATATTAAATAATCCTCCTCCAAAAAGAGATAACTGGCCAACTGAGCAGAAATAGACCTCGAAACATAGCTCACTACAAACCCATAACAAGATGATGACCAAAACCCATACTTACTAAAAATAGTAAGTAGCTAAAAATAGCAAGTGACAGCTCGAACCACCAAAAAGCACAAGAATCAACTCTCTCTGAACAAGGAACACCACTCACCATCACCACTGACTGACCAAAAGCCAACTTACTAAAAATAGTAAGTTACTAAAAATAGAAAGTGATGGTCAACAACTCCAAATCGCCCCTAGAAAAAGGTAGAAGAAAGTTGGCGAAGCATAGAACTCAAAGAACCAAACCCCAATAGGGTTCCCAATCACCTCCACTAGCCTACGGGAACCTAGTAGTAGGCTAATCCACAAGAATATTGTTAACTACTTAGAGAGGGGACATTACAGTCCTCCCTCCCCAAAATTGCTTGTCCTCAAGCAATTGTAACTCTGGATGCTGTAGAATCTGTTCACTCTCCCAAGTAGCATCCTCAACCGGCAAGTTCCTCCATTTGACCAGAAACTCCCTGATCACTCTCCTCTTGAGGGTACACTCTCTGGTGTCAATGATGGCCTCTGGAACTAAAACAAGTTTCCCTTCTTCATCGAGTGGTGGCAGCTCGGAAGAAGGAACCACATTTCCACCCAATGCCTTCTTAAGGCGTGAGACATGGAAAACATTATGTACCCTACTATCAACCGGTAACTCCAACTCGTATGCCACTTCTCCAACCTTCTTGGAGATCCTGAATGGTCCATAGAAATGTGGCTTAAGCTTCTCCTTTCCACTCTTCTTGAGAGTGGACTGCCTGTATGGTTGCAATCTCAAATAAACCAAGTCATCGACATCAAAACTGCGCTCTACACGATGTTGATCAACATATATCTTTTGCTGATTTTGTGCCTACTGTAAATTATCCTTCAAATATTTCATGATATCTTGGCTGTCCTGCAACAAATCTCTAGCCCTCGACACTCTACTATCCCCAAGAAGCAAATCCATGAAGCTAGGGGCTTCATACCCATACAGAGCCATGAATGGTGACATCCCAATAGACATGTGGTAAGTGGTATTATAACAAAACTCACCAAGGTGCAACCATTTAATCCAAGCCTTCTGCTACCCCAAAATGTAATTCCTGAGATACCCTTCCACCCATTTATTGACTATCTCTATTTGCCCATCCATCTGTGGGTGGTAACTAGTGTTGGGGGTGAGCTCGGTTCCACTCAATCTAAAAAGCTCCTACCAAAACAAGCTCATGAACCTATTGTCCCTATCACTAACAATTGTCTTAGGCATCCCATGCAATCTGAACACCTCTCTAAATAATAGATCTGCCACCTATGTTGTTGTATATATCACTGAAATAGCAAAAAAGTGAGCAAATTTGGTGAGTCGATCAACCACAACATAAATGCAATCTTTGCCTTGTACCTTAGGCAAACCAGTGATGAAATCCATGGAGATTCCTTCCCATTTCTGATTAGGAATCGGTAGGGGCTGCAATAAACCAGCTGGGTAAGAGTGCTCATATTTATTCTGCTGACAAATGGTACACTCCCGAACATACTGGAGAACCTCGTTCTTAAGTCCTTTCCAAGAAAACCTTTCTCTAACCCTCTTGTATGTCTTAAAGAACCCTGTATGACCAGCCATGGGGTCATCATGAAAATATTTCAGAACTCTCAACTTGAACCTTGAGTTCAGAATCAAAAGTATCCTATCTTTATACATAATCAGCCCATTCATCATCGTATATCTATCATCATGCAAAGATCCCTCAATCACACTAGTAGCCCATGTGTCCTTAGCATATTCAACCATAATTTCTTCTTTCTAGTTTGTTGCTATCTTAGTCAAAGAACATAAATATGGTCTCCTAGATAAAGCATCAACAACTATGTTCTTTTTTCCTTTGACATAAACAATGTCAAAATCATATGCCTAAAGTTTACTGACCCATTTCTGTTGTCTCTCATTAAGATCCTTCTGATTCAGGAAATATTTGAGACTGTTGTGATCAGTTTTGATAGTGAATTTGCCTCCCACAAGATAGGGCCTGAACTTGGCCAATGCATGCATAATGGCCAACATCTCCTTGTCATAAATAGAATAACTCCGTTCAGCCCCTCTTAACTTCCTACTCTCGAAAGCAATGGGATGTTTGTTCTGCATCAATACTGCTCCTATCCCCTCACCCGAAGCATCACACTCCAACTCAAAAGGTTTGGAGAAATCAGGTATGGCGAGTACAGGACATGAACACATTACCTGTTTGAAGTGCTCAAAACACTTCTGCATTGATTCTGACCATTCAAATACCCCCTTCTTGGTCAAATCTGTAAGCGGGGCTACCGACTGTGAGAATCCCTTAACAAATCTCCTGTAAAATCCACACAAACCAAAAAACCCCTTAAGCTGAGTGAGGTTTGTTGGTGTAGGCCAATCCATAATTACCTTGATCTTTTCAGGATCAACACGAACACCCTCTGAGCTGATAATGTGTCCAAGGTAAAGCAACTCAGTTAGCCCAAAATCACATTTGGACTCCTTAGCGTAGAAAGACTCCTGCTCAAGAATACTCAACACCTCCTCAAGGTGTCTCAAATGCTCCTCCCAAGATCTATTGTAGACAAGAATATCATCAAAGAATATCAGGACTGATTTCCTGAGTTGCCTACTGAATGTCCTATTCATACAGGACTAGAAAGTGGTTGGAGCATTGGTCAAGCCAAAAGGCATAACCAGGAACTCAAAGTGCCCAAAGTGACACCTAAAGGTTGTCTTCTCCACATCCTACTCCCGAACCCTGATCTGGTGATAACCTGATCTCAAGTCAATCTTAGAGAAGAAGCATGCTCCGTGTAGCTCATCAATGAGCTCATCTATACGTGGAATTGGGTATCGATTCTTAATTATTTTCTTGTTCAGAGCTCTATAATCTATGCACATCCTCATTGTCCCATATTTCTTTTTCACCAGGACTACTAAGGAAGCAAAAGGGCTCTTGCTCGATCGAATGTGACCCATATCCAGTAGCTCCTTAATTGCCTTCTCTATCTCATCCTTATGATGTTTTGGATGTCTATAAGGGGTAGTGATGACTGGCTTAGCTCCATATTCGAGCTCAATGATATGCTCAATACCTCTCTCAGGAGGTCTCCCTGGGGGTATATCACCAAATACCTTTGAATGCTTAGTCAAAAGTTTTTGTATCTCAGGATGGTAGTCATTCTTCTGGTGTTCTGCAATATTGGGCATTATGAGGCACTCTACTGCCCACTCCACCTGATCATGATGAAATAATATTTCCATCCTCTTGAGGGAAACTACCCTCGCTCCTCCATCAGACATGCCCCACAAAACTATCCGCCTCCCTGTTGAATCAAACTTCATCTCCATAGTCTGCAGGTTCATATAGAACTCCCCAAGGGTATGCATCCAATGCATACCAAGCACCACATCAGTATCTCCAATACTCACCACATAAAAATCATCTCTCAACTCGTACTCCCCAAGCTGGATGCGTAAGTCAGGGATATTTCGTGTGCATGTGAGGGTAAATCCATCGACAACCATTACTTTAAAACCCTCGAACTCCTCAGTTTTAATTCCCCTCTTAGCAACTAGCCCTTCATCTATGAAGTTGTGCATGGCACCAATATCAATGAGAGTAATAACTCGTTGTCCATTAATGACACCACGTACCTTGAAGGATCCAACCTTCTAAAAACTAGAAAGTTGGGCTATTGTACCTTCAAGTTTGGGCTCCCATTCAACCTCTTCTTCTGAACTTTCTTCATCACTACTTTTCGAATCAACTTGCTGGTCTAAATTTTTTGATCCTGTTTCATCAGCTGAAAAGTATTCAATCTGCTTAACCTTAGCCTTAATTGAGCACTTGTGAGATGGGTCCCATGGTTCCCTATAGTGGAAACATAACTTCTTCCTCCTAAGCTCATTTAGTTGGTCATTATCCAATCTATTTGGAACATTCCTCTATTGCATGGAACCCTTCTAGAAATGTCTCTTATCCTTATCTTTCCTATCCAGGAATGGCTTAGATTGTGATTTGTGTTTTGGGACAACAAATTCCATGTTTCAAGCTTTCTTCATAGCATCCTGCAAGGTTGGAGGATCAAAAGCTTTCACCCAACCCCTAAGTGGTTCCATTAGCCCTTCATTAAAAAGTACCACAAGCCTCCTCTCTGTGATGCTCGAAACCATCACCGATAGTCTCTAAAATTCTGAAATGTAGGTCTCAATAGATCCATATTGTCTCAACTACACCAACTCTCTAAAATGTAGCTCTAGATCCTTTTTGTCGAATCTCTCTATGATTTTATTGGTAAACTCATCATACATCATGATTAAACCATGTCCCAAAGTGACTAGTCCATGGTACCACCACTCATGAGCAATTCCATCCAAATGCAAAGTGGTAAACTTAATTACCTCATCCTCGGGCATCGATCTAAGGGCCAAGTAATTATCCAATTTTTGCACCCAAGCCCTAGTTGTGCTCCTATCACTACCATCAAAATGAGGTAGGGTAACCTTACCCAGAGCCTGCTGAAAGTCTCTCTATATAGGAGGTCTCCTCTGCTCAACTCTATTACCATCGCCCATGTGGTCAACCCTCTTCTGATTCATAAATTCATTCATAGATAAGTTGGCACGTAGGTCTGCTGGTAGTGCCGAATATTCAGCCCATAGTTTAGTCAAGTTATTTTCCATAGGTGCATGAACTTCCTGTTGTGTTCGTGTCTCCTCCCTGTGTGTAAAGGTAGGTTGCAAGGGTCTAAGGACCGATCCTATAGCTATTGTATTATTTTACCCATTATGATTCTGTGGATGAGATGAACTAGACTCACCATTCTGTCCAGGTACAGTTGTAGGGGTGAACTGATTAATCTTCCCCAATATCTGGGACATCATCTCAAACATGCATTCAAACTTTCTCTGCATGGCCTCATCGGGATCTTCTGGATCAACATGTCCCTTATCTCTATCTGCCATTTCTCCAAATAAATCCCCACCATCACTGGAATCTTCGGAATGTATTCTAAGTTTAAACTTTCCCCTAGAGTTTTGAGGTTCAAAGTTTTCTCTGTTCCCTGTTGGTATACCTCTTTTCTCTTTCACTCATATGCAAGTTTCAAAGGTTTTTCCACAGGATGGCAGGAAAAACTAGCTCTGATACCACTGTAATAACCCACCCCCTTTATTACCAAGAGGAGCACAAGATCAACTACCCAGTTTGTTGATTACAAATATTAAGTACAACATATGGATAAGCTAAAGTTGACACCACAAAAACAACCCAAAATGAAGGAAATATCAGCAACAATAGTCTCCAAACAACAAATATGATATCCAACACTTAGGTCTGATCTGCAAACCAAAAACCCTCTCTCAAACCCTAGCGTAGCTCCGTGAGGATGATTTGATATTAAATTTTGTTGTTTATTTTTTGCACCTCCAAACTCTCCAAAGAGGTCACCCCACCTTGCCAAAGCTTGAGTTAAAAAACCCAAAACCAAATACCAATCGATACAAGAGCTATGACCCTCAATATGGTATGACCATACCAAAAAATGATGAACAATAAACCCCAAAAATCATCACACCAACAATTTGATGAAATCTGAGACCCTATGCTGAAGCAATGAAAATCACTCTAAAAATCCCCAATGAAGTACAAATCTCAGCCTCTGAATGAAACTGACTGATGATTGCTCAGGGAATGGTCTTTCACATCCGAAAGCAATGTTCCTTGCAAGGGTTTTCATCCTCACAAAGCCATGAAAACTCTGCCTCAAAGCTGCAAGTTCTCGCCAGAGAGAAAATATGAAATAACTCGGATCATCAGAAAATGAGCTCCACTTCTCCTTATATCTCCAAATCCCACGCCCTAATTAGGGTTGAGGTGACTTTTTAATATTTTAATATTACTTTTCCAAGTCGACCCCCTTTAAGAAAATCCCTAAGTCACTTTTCATTTAAATAAAATATTTCACTTGACTTAGGAAAATAAGCTACTTTATTATTTAATATAACGCCATAAGTTAAATATTTAATTTAACTTAGGAAATCATTAAATATTAAATAATCCTCCTCCAAAAAGAGATAACTAGCCAACTGAGCGAAAATAGACCTCGAAACATAGCTCACTGCAAACCCATAACAAGATGATGACCAGAACCCATACTTACTAAAAATAGTAAGTAGCTAAAAATAGCAAGTGACAGCTCGAACCACCGAAAAGCACAAGAATCAACTCTCTCTGAACAAGGAACACCACTCACCATCACCACTGACTGACCAGAAGCCAACTTACTAAAAATAGTAAGTTACTAAAAATAGAAAGTGATGGTCAACAACTCCAAATCACCCCCAAAAAAAGGTAGAAGAAAGTTGGCGAAGCACAAAACTCAAAGAACCAAACCCCAATAGGGTTCCCAATCACCTCCACTAGCCTACGGGAACCCAGTAGTAGGCTAATCCACAAGAATGTTGCTAACTACTTAGAGAGGGGATATTACAAGCACAATGATAAGTACCACCACTATTAAGACAATACCAAGAGTGCCATCAAATGAGGTAGAGGGAAATAGTAGTAGCAGGAGTGATGACCATGTCAATTATCGTGATAAGGGAGGCAAGCCTTAGCTGGTCGGTTTAGTCTAACATGGCAGGCCTTAGAGGGATGCACTAAAATAGTAGGTGGCCACCCTTCAGGCTGCATTGGTAGAAACCCACGTAGAGATGGATTTGGCTTGAGTAGAAGCATCAATATGGTGGAGAGATACTAGTTGGTTCACCAAACCTTGATAATGCAACAAATAAACTTAAGTCTAACTATGAATAAATATGTAGCTATTACAAAGGTTATAGTGACTAGTGGACTTAACAACATTCGGTTGGTTTAGACCCTCTTGAGCTATATTACTACCACATAGTAGTGGTATTCAATGGAGTTGGTTTAATTTTAGGTAGATTTGATGACAAAGATCGAGTGATTGACCTACTATAGGACTACCTATCACATAATAGTACTAGGAGATCATTGTTGACTAGGTTACAATAATGGACAACATGGACACACTCTCAATTTGTGACGTGACTCAATAGTCACAACAGTTAGTAGAGGATGTTGCTACTGCATGGAGGAGGAGTAAGAACACCAGACACGAGGTTCTAAAGCTAGCTGCTTTATGAGGGCCAATTTTGTAGTTGATGTGTATTTTTGGTATATACATGTAGATATGATTGGTGTATCATATATTTTGATATGTATACACTTATTGATATACACACACAACATACACACAACCTTTTATGGATTCATTATGGTGTGTCAAAGGTGCAATGGAAGCTTTGTTATGTTATGTTTAATTTTGATGTAGATTATGGATGATTAATTATTTAATGTGGATTGTGTTATGATGATTTAGATTGTTTTTGTTAATTGACTAGTGATGCATGGTGATGGTATGTTAATGATTTGTAGAATAATAATTAGAGAGTTGTTAATTGTTTAAAATGTGGGATATGATATAGATAAATGTATGATTGATATTTGTAAATGATGTGCCCAAGGGGACTTTGGATAATATCATGAGACATTGCTATAATACAAGCTATATAAAATTATTTATAGATATATACATATAAATATTTTTCCAAGGGAACTTTATATAATATCATGAGGAATTACTATAATACAAGCTATGTACATATAAATATTTTCCTAGGGACACTTTTAGATAATGTTATGAGGCATTGTTATAATACAAGCTATGTAGAAATAAAGATTTGCCAAGGAGAACTTTAGCTATGATACAAGATAAAATATTTGCCAAGGCGATTTAAATAATTTTATGAGTTATTACAAGCTATGTACAAAGATAAATTTCCCTTGGGAACTTTATCTTATGATACAAGATAAATATTTATGCAATGTACCTTTAGATAATGTTATGAGGCATTGCAAGATAAATATATATTATATTTGGTTCTTCTAAAAAAATTCCAAAAAAGTGTTTTATTATTTATTTAAAAGCTATAAAATAGATTTGACTCAAAAAAATTGTTTACATAGGTTTGATAGATGTGCCAAATGGAAAGAGCCTTGCTCCTAGACAAATTTCATAGAGGAATTCTACTCATAAATTTACATTTAAATAAATATCTCAAGAAATTTTGCTTTGCTTGTAGATAAATTTTATATAGGACTTTTGATTAGTTGACTTACCTTTAAACAAATATCATACAAGACTTTTGATTGTTTGACTCTCCTTTAAACAAATGTTGAAATAACTTCTACTTTTCCTATAGATAAATGTTGTACAAGACTTTTGATTGATAGACTTACCTTTAAACAAATATCTAAAGGACTCTACTTTACCTATAGACAACTGTTTTATAGGACTTCTAATTGGTAGGCTTGCTTTTAAAAAAATATCTAAAGGGCTTTTACTTTTTATTGATGTGATAATGGATTTTGCCCCCAATTGGAGGAAGAATCCATTATAGACATATTATCCCCCTATATTGTGATACATAGGAGACAAGCAACGATGAGATTGATCTTGTCATCAACATCTATAAACCTCCCAATATTCATCATGCAATAAGGGGTTGATGAGAGAATATGAAAATATAAAGTGTTTTGATTTCATTGGAAGAGATTTTAAGATAGATAATATTTTTAAAGATGGGACTGAGAAAGATCTACTTGCATTGGTCATTGAATAAAAGGAAAATAATTTATCCTAAGTAATATCATTATTTGTATGTCATCGTGGATCCTCGAATCTCTATGCTACAAGTAGTCCAAGTAGATACATGCACATGGATATAGACAAATGCAAGCAAGTGACAACATGTAGTTGGGATCAAACAAGCAATCAATGCAAATTTAGATGTAATATCATTTAAGAAACATTATTTTCATTGGTTCTTTAAGTTCTTTTCCATCAAGTGTCATGAGATGATAAACACTTGAACCATACTTGGTGGTTATGATATATAGACCTAGCCAATTAGGCTCAAATTTGCCTTTGAGTTTGGTTTTGGTATTAGTTTTTTTCTAATTCTCTTTGATAACAAGATCACCAAATTCAAAGGATTGATATTATACTTTTTTTTATATGCATTTTTATGCCTTTTATAGTACACTCTTAGGTGCTTTAAAGTGTGGATCCAATTTTTGTTAAGCAACTCTAGTCGATTGAGATAGGTGAGATGATAATTATCTCTAACAGTGATATCTTATTATAAAATGTGCAAGTAAGGAACCTAGATCTCAAAGGGAAAGCTTTTTTTGGTTTCATAGACCAAAGCATAGGATTTCATGCTAGTGGGAATTCTAACATTAGTGTGATATACCCATAAGGAAATATTAAATTGGAGATGTCAATCTCTACCAATTTTCCCAACAAGCTTCTTGAGGATTTCGACAAGGGTCTTGTTAGAAGCATTAGGTTGTTCATTTACCTAATGATAGTAAGGGGTGAACCATTTGTGTTGAATCTTGTACTTAGAGGAATTTTTTTGTACATCCTTATTCTTAAAGAGTGTTCCATTGTCTATGATGATAATATACAGGATATCATAACAACTAAAGATCTAGTTGAGGATAAATTTGCAGACTTAGACTTTAATGGTTGATGTTAAAGGTATAACTTTGATGCATTTAGTGAAGTGTTCAATATTCATGATGATAAATTTATGTCTATCAAGTGACACAAGTTTTATCTTCTTGACGATGTACAATCCCTAGATGGAGAAAGGTTATGGTGAGGTCAAATATTAGAGGGCTTGGAGAATAGCATGGATAATGTTATCATGCTTTTGATACTTATCACATCTCTTTCCATAGTTTCAAGAGTCATTTTCCATGGAGGTTCAATAATAGCCCATATGTAGGATTTTCTTAGTGATGGAAATATTTTGAACTACCCACTGCAAGATTCATCATGGGTCCCTTTAATAACTTTGGTTGAATCTAGGAACCTAAGCAAAATACCATCAAGAGTACTACAATATAAGATATTTCCAATTGTGGTAAGCTAATAGGCTTATTGCATGAGGTTTTGCACTCAATATAGTTCAAACCATCAAGCAAAGTGTCATCCTTAAGGTAAGCATATATGTCCTTATACTAAGGATCATAAGTTGCTTCTACACTAGAGAAAGTTGGCTAGATTCTAGGGTTGAAGGTTCCTTAATTTTTCAAATGGCAATCATAACTTGTTTTTCATCTAGATATAAAGGTATAAGGGTTGCAACCAAGGCCATAACATCAACACGATGATTGCTAGACCTAATAATAGCATCTATGGTGATCTTGTCAAATGTATCCATTAGTTTTTTTATAATGTCTTTGTATGGCTTAATCTTATCATATTTAATTTGATAGACACTATTGACTTAGTTGACTACTATTTGGGATTCTTCAAATATAGAAAGCATTATAATGTAGAGGGTTTATGCTGCAATTAGCCTATGGATAAGAACTTTTTATTTAGCGGTATTGTTGGTATATGAAAATTTAAGTTTAAATAATAAAGAAATTAGTTATTTTTGAGTAGTGACTAGGTTGATCATGTTCCCACTCCTTTGATACATCTAGTGCCATCAAAGTACAAGGTCCAAGAATCAGTCTAATCTATTTCTAGGTTGAAGGCTAACTCATTGAGAAATTCTACCACTAGGGGATGGATAGCGTCTAGAGGTATGACTACTAATTGGTCAACAATAACCTAATCTTTCACATACTTTTGATTGATGAACTCAAGTTTAAATTCGCTAAGCACAATGACCCACTTAGTATTTCTTACCAAGAGGTGAGTTCTAGATAGGAGGTAGCATAAGGATTGAACCTTACAATGACAAATATCTTATGGCTAGGCATATAATATCTAAGCTTTTGAGAGGTAAACACTATAGCTAGGCAAACCTTCTCTAAGGGCATATAACAAACTTCATAAATAACCAAAGTCTTATTGATGTAGAAGATAACCCTTTCTCTATGTTGGTCATCGTATTGTGCAAACATATCACCTAAGGTATAATTTATAGTTTCTATGTATATCAACAAGGGCCAACAGAAATTAGGTGAAACAAGGACTAGAGGGGATAAAAGGTAAGATTTAAGAGCATCGAATGCAACTTGATATTCATCATCGTGTTCAAAGACCACATCTTTTCTCAAAATTTGGGCAAAGAGTTGATACTTGTTAGCTAGCTAGGATATGAATCTTTGGATGGCTTGGATTTGCCTTAGAGACTCCTAATTTGGGTTAGAGTTTGAGGGGATGACATCAAAAATAGCTAATATTTATTAGGATCAACTATATTTCCATGTTGGGACATAAGAATTCCAATAGTTTTCCTAATGTAACCCTAAAGATGCACTTATAAGGCTTTAGGCATGCATTGTACTCCCTTAGTTATTCAAAGATGCATCTCAATTATTGAACAAGATCTTCCTAGTTGAAAGACCAACATCTTCTATAATGACATACATCATGTAATAAAAGATGTATGTCATGGCTCTTTGGTAGGTAGCCCCTATGTTATTCAACCCAAAGGGTATGAATTTATAGCATAATATTCCACATGGGGTGGTGAAAGTTGTTTTGTATTGGCTCTTAGGGGTGATCTTAATCTAGTTATAGCCTAAGAATTTTTCCATCAAAGATAATTTTCTACATCTTTTAGTGAAATTGACAATCATGTTGATGTTGGATAGAGGGAAGTCATCCTTGGGACATGGTTTGTTGATGTCTCAATATTCAGTGCACACTCTAATGCTACGTATTTTCTTAGTAACAATTACAATGTAAGAGATCTAGTTAGAATAGTCAATGGCTTTGATGTAGACAATATCGAGGATTTTTTAGATATCCTCTTTGAACAAAAGTGTGACTTTTGGATGCATTTTCTACAATTTTTGCTTTACAAGTTTTAAATCAAGAGTGAGTACTAGATGTTGGATGACTAGAGAAGGATAAGTATAGGGCATATCAATATAGGACTAAGCAAAGATGTCTCTAAACTCCATCAAGATCTTAGTGTATTTCAAACACTCAGTCATGGTCAAGACCTTACCTAGCTTAAGGATCTTGAGATCATTTGGAGTCCTAATATTGATTTCTATGATTTCCTCAATTAATATGCAAGATTTATCTTCCAATTAAGGGGAAGTTGGTAGCTCTTCTAGGGTCCCTAGATTTGTAAGGTTTAAGACTAACTAATTGTTGTTGGTTTATTATGAGATAGAAACATTAGTGATTTGTAAAAAGATCCACCAAAATACAAGTTGCTTTATGCTAGATATTTCGAGGGATCATCTTGAGAAATATCATTCATACGTCCTCCTACTCACAATTCTCTTTGTTAATAATGAGCTTATGATAATCCTAGGTTAGAAAATTTATATAATGGATTGGGTAAATTTGGAGAAGCTTGGATCTATAAGGAGTTGTGACCCATTGTCACCATACTCATCCCAATTTAGTCCACTAAAAAAATAGATTCATTGTAAGATGCCCTATCAAGATGATTAGCCTCCCCTTTGTTATCAGAATAAGAAGGTAGAGGCTTGCTATGGCTAGGGACATAGCATATTCCATAACATCCCAACTAAGCTTTAGTCTATAGGTGCTATTTAATATCCTATCATTACAAGTTTAGATCTTTGTTAATATCCCACATTGAAAAGCATCTGCTTAGGGATGGGAAATGAGTTCGACAAGAATCATGAAGTACACTATCGTTCAATTGGGTAAGGGTTATTGTTTTGGATTTTCTCCTTGTTGGTAGTACCAATGCAAATGAAGGAGCAACTTCCTATTTACATTACTTTACTCTTATTGCTAGAGGAAAAGCATAAGGTTCAAGGAGATAGAGGGAGATTGGCTAGGTCTAATAAAAATTGATTATTATTTGGTATGTTATCATAAGTGATGATTGGATTAGCACTTTGATCCTTAAGTTTATTATTATATGGATTATTTAAAATGAGAGACCTTAATGCATCAATGATAGGAGATCTAGAGGAAGGAGATGGTTCAAGACATTAATTGAGAGCAAGGTAAAGATAAGTTTTAGGATTTTTAACCTTTATCACCTAATAATAAGTGAAAGGTTCGGGTTCAACCAAAATATGATAATTTTTTCTCTTGTATTCATATTTAAGGCAATGATAGAGAGTTGAAGGGATGACCTACATCTCATGGATCCACAACCTTCCAAGAAGAATATTGTAAGTTAAATCATATGGCATGATATAGAAGAGATTTTTGAGAGTCTGGGGTTTGACCCATAGGGTAAGACTATAGTGTCACTAGCCTCATGTTTCCCATTACCAAAATACCTAATAACAAAATCAAATTTCTCCAAGTATTGCTTGGTTAACCTAAAATAGCTGATGATCTTAGGTTGCAAACATTGAGACTAGAATAGTTGTTGACTAAACTTTATTTGATGAACTTATCAACTTGTCTTATGATGTGTAATGGCAAATATCTAGTCATAGAGGATTGAGAAATATTATCCTCATGGAATTATATGGTGGCATGATTAACCGTAATGGACTCTACTACAAAAGTAACGTTATTCAGGTTAAGGTCTTGAAAAACAATCTATGTGCTCAAAATTTTGAATAAAATATCTCCATGGATCAAAAAAGACATGAGAAGTTCGATGAGGGAGATTTTATCCAAGGTATTCTCAAGTTACTATAGCAAATCAAAAGCACCATTATCTTTGGTCTTTGATTGAAGGCTTAGTTGAGTTCCTTTGGGTGGAGAAGTTCTTTTGTATGAAGGACTAGAGAAGGCTTGAAGGTTGATCTAAAAATTGATTTTTGTGTTGTTGTCTAGTTAAAACATAAATGTGAGATATATTATTAGAATACTAGAGTGCCCCAACCTTCCCTTGACTCAGAGGTGGTATATTCTTGTAATGAATGTTATTTGTTTTATTTTAGTTATGATTGTGATTAGGTAATAAATTTTATAATATTCCTAAATCTTAATTGTAAGAAGGTTGATATTCAAAGCCAATGAGAACAACTTAGTCATTTTTAGTTAGGCCTTGGATTGTATTCTTAAGACCCACTGATCAATTGATCATATGATTGTTGATTGGGTGGAAGGAACATTGCTTATTGGCACAAAATCATGAATCATTTTTTCTTTTAGGTTCAACATGTTTAATAGAAGGAAGCTCTATCATTATGGTTTTAAGGGTCTTCTCTAGGATGGATAAAAGAGTTTCAACCAATTGGGAGTATTTCCTTTTGGATTCTCCTTTAAGATAAGCTTTTGAATTTTTGTGATAATACTAATATTATTGGCATAGAGTGAGTCTATGAATCCATTGCCTACAACATATTTGTTCTTGTATTTCCCCTTTGGGTTAGAGGAGGATTTATCTTCGTCTTTATGGGACTTAGTCTTTAATTACCCTCTTTTGACAAGGTCGGTCTCTACTCTCTTGGCCATGTCAATTGTAACTTCAAAGGAAAACATATTAGCCATCTCTAGGTAGAAGGCAAATCGTTCATTAAGGTTTCCTACGAAGATGTCTAATAGGTCTCTAAATAGAGGGATGCATTGTAGTATCCCTGCTAGGGCTCACCATTTTGATAAGAAGTTGATGAAATTTTCATCTTTGGACTATTTGAGTTGGTATAGATCATTAATGATGACCTTTTATTCAATGTAGAGGGAGAATTGCTTAACAAACATATCGACAAGGTCCATAAAGCTTTTCAAGAAATACCTTGGTATCTAGTAGTACAATTCCAAGGTGGGACCACTAAGACTGTTTGGAAATATTTTAAGAAGCAATTTTCCATTATAAAAAATATTACTATAAGCATTTATAAACAACCTAAGGTGGTTAATGAGGTCCTCTTTTCCTTTGTACATTTAAAACTTAGGTATTTCACAGTTAGGAGGAAATGGGTGACTAGCTATAAAAGGATCTAAGGTTTGATTGCACAAGTCATCATATGAGTACTTGTGGCTAGATGAAGACCCTTAGAGACCCTTGGATAATAACCATTTGTTGTTCCAATTTCTCTAAGTGGTTAAGGCTTAAAGTTCAAGAGAAATAGGATTTGATGGCACAAAAATATGTGCTAAGAGATTGATTGATGCAAGAAGGAATACCTAGGCATACTGTAACAACCCAAGTCCTACCCACTTGGTTGTCCTAACATGATGGTTACAGTGTGGAAAAATTTTCATCCAATTCCATAATTTATATTAGTACAAGCATGCTTAAATCTACGTGAGATCCATTCCACTGTAGCCAAAATAATCACGAGATCGAGACTGGCAAAATCTCGGTGTGGTAGCCTCAAATAAACTTCACTCTCCTAACCCTAGATTCCAATTTCAGGTAGGGGTTTCTCCTCTAGGTCTCATTTCACCTAGAGGATGGATGCTTATTCCCCACATCTTAACATGACTACAAGTCAAGTAGGATTTAGCGTATGCATGCCAGAGCTAGACGAACATCCATCTCCTCTAGTGCTTGTCTAGGGTTTACCATTACCCTGGTAATTACCCGATGTCTTATCTTGATTAAATAACATGATGTCCCATTCCATCATGTTACCAGTATTTTGTTAATGATTCAAGCTCAAAGATCACCACTTCATACTACAGGGACAACCTAGGAGAGATGCCCATATCATCTTCTGTTACCTTCCATTCTGACCCTTCCTGTTAGAAGTACAGTTATCTCTAAATAAAGATGTTTGTCTACCCACAAAACACCTTAACGGTTGAAAACCAAGATTGTCTTATTGTAAAAGAAGAATGCCCTTTCTGTAATCCTTGTAACATGAGGTTGTCCCTTCCACAACACTGAATTTTTCCTTTGTCATGGTTTTCTAGTATGGATAAGTTAGATTGTCACCTAAATTTTAAGTTGTTGTTTTAGTTGAGAGTAGTAAAAGCTGATAATAATTTATTTATAAACTTTCATTAATTATTTACTAATAATATTCGGTCTACAAATAATTCAACATAAAAACTAAGTTAGATTTTATTGTACTTTAAGGAAAAGTTATAACTATTCATACAAAATCTTCAATAAATTAAACCATTATCATATGAAGTTTTTTTTTTTTTTTTTATTTGTGGAAAACATCCCAAAAGGGATGCCACTTTCGGGTAAGACCCAAGGAGGCAGGGGTATCCATTCCGCCAAAAACGCCCAGGACTCGGACCTGGCCTACCACCTTTGACATACTCAAGGAGCAAACAAACACACAAAACAAAATTAAAAAAAGAAAATAACAACAAAAATAATAAAATAAAATAAAAAACAAACTCCTTGAGTGTGTCAAAACCAAAAGCACAACCAAACACGCACAATAAGATAAAAGAAACCACAACACAAACCACATAGAAAAACACAAGAACCACATAACAAAACACAAACAAGACAAAAACAACAGAACACTACAAAGACATAACCCAAAAAAACATGAAAAATAAACACAACCAAAACCTAAAAAATAAAATAAATAAAATAAAAATAAAAACAACCAACAACAAGACAATAAACAAAAACAAAAAACATAGAAAACACTCACACATAAAAAATGAAATAACACAAACAAAGAGAAACCCAAGAACAAGAACGAAAAAAACACAAGAACAATAACAATAAACATAAAAAAAAAAAAAAAACAACAAAAAAAACACAAGAACAACAAAAAACAACACAAAGAACACAAAAACAAAACAAAACAAAAGAACCCACCCACCTTAAAAAACTAAACAAAGAAGACAAAGAAGACAAAAAAAAAAATGAACAAAACAATGACCTATCTAGATCAGAAGACTATTAATGCAAGAATCAATAGAGGAAACAAAATAAAGAATAGAATGAGCTAGGGAACTAAAAAAACTGAATGAACCAAAGAGAAACAAAAAAAAAACAAGAAGAAACTAGGTACCTTCAGAACTGGAGCCATCCAAAGAAATGATAGAAAGAAGAGCTTCCCTAATTTGAGAAGCCCACCATATAGGAGGGTGGCCATAACAAGTAAGATCACCTTTGTCCAAAGACCAATTAGCTAAAGCATCAGCACTCTTGTTTTGATCTCTGACCACATGATTGTAATCAACTTTCAAAAATCCCATCTGGATTAACTGAATCTTCTCAATAATTCTTTTTATTCTCCAATCCACCTTATGATTCTTAGAAGGAGTCTTCAAGAGATTAATCATAAGTTGAGAGTCGGACTCAACTAACACCTTTTCCCATCCAACCTTAGTAGCCTCCTGAAGGCCTCTAAGGATACCATACCCCTCAACAAGGTTATTGGAAAGAATACCCAAATTCTCGGCAAAAGTAAAAACCAGGGAGCCATCTGAAAGTCTACCAATTCCTCCCACACTGGCTTTTCCAGGGTTCCCTCTAGAGGCTCCATCGGTATTGACTTTTCCAAAATCCTTAGGAGGAGGTTGCCAATTTCTAGTCCTATCCATCTTACTAATACTCACATTCCCTTTAAGTTGGTTGCCCTTAGAAGGTTTAATCTTCAATATTTGCATCACTTGATCCCATCTTTGGTGGGAGTTTTGGGGGTGATTAAGGAGATGATGGACTGATTCAACTAAGTTGGCTATGGTATTTTGCCAAATATAGTGAATATCCTTCCTATCTTGATTAAAAATTTGGTTGTTCCTTTCATTCCAAATATTCCAAAGAAGAATGGTAGAACCCATCCAAACTAAGTGCCTAATAAAATGATCAACACCCTCTTGATTAGGCCAATCCCTCCAAAGTTGTTCAAAAGTGAAAAAATTGGACCACTGTAAGCCAAGTAAAGTTGCCATTCTCCTCCATAGCTCGGAGGCTAAAGTACACTCAATAAAAATATGGTTGATATTTTCTACATTCTCTTCACACATTTCACATCTAAAAGGGCCATGAAAACCACGCTTCATAAGTTGCTCACCAGTAAGCACCCTACGATGCAATAAAAGCCAATTAAAGAACCTCACCTTAGGCCAGAGCTTTTGAGCCCACAATTGAGAAAATATGTTAGAAGAATGGTTGGGATTATTATGGCATAAGGTCAAATAACCTTGAGCAACTGAATACTCACCCTTAGTAGTGTCGTTCCATCCAAAACAATATTTTTCATGGGACCAAGAGAGGGATCTCATATGAAGGATGCCTTGGATATCTTTTCTTTGCCTTTCTAGGATTTGAATAGGCCAGTCCTCAATAGGGATCCAATATCTACCAACCTTTGAATTACCAGTATGGTACCGATAGTAATTAGCCACCTTTATCCAATTAGCTCGGTGAAGCTCCTCCATCCAAGGCCTCCAATCGGGAAACTAAGTTATCAAAGGCTTGTGACCATCCCAAGAATCTGTCCAAAAATTTGCATGTTGACCATTATGAATGATCCAAAATAATTTTTTCTTTATCAAATCCTCACCAGTCTTAAGAGCTGCTAAAATGGGAGAACCTTTGGTAGGAAGTTGATAGCAAACAAGGTCTTCAGGACTTTTGTTCTCGGCATATTTAGCACAGAGATTATTGGCCCAAAGAGCATTGGGGTTATGCAACATCCTCCAATATAATTTAGCAGCTAAAGCTTTGTTTTTATTAATAGAAGACCGGAATCCTAACCCCCCTTCACTCTTAGGAAGACATAAAGTATCCCATTTCACCAAGGCCCATTTTCTTTTCTCCTTAGTACCACTCCAAAGGAAATGATGACTGATTTGATCCAATTCTCGAAGAACAGCCTTTGGGATATTCAAAAATGGAAGAAACATAAATAGGAATAGCTTGAAGGACTGATTTTACCAAGGTGATTCTACCCCTAGAAGAAAGCCACTTGTTGGTCCACTTTCCAATTTTCTTCTTGACTTTGTCCAACAACCAATTCCAATATTTATTTTTTTGCCTTTGAATATTTATGGGAATACCTAAATAAGTGATTGGAAGAGAGGTCTTCTTATATCTTAATTTATCCAAGACCATGGCTTCCTGTCTAACAAAGTAGTGAAAGCAAATAACTTTAGATTTGTCTTCATTGATCAACTGCCCAGTAGCCTTAGAAAAATAGCTAATGATTTGCTTAAAATTAGAAGCTTCCTTAACTGTAGCTTTACCTAAAAGGGTAGAGTCATCCACAAATTGAAGATGAGAGATAGGTCTAGCTCCATGAGCAATGGTAACTCCCTCAAGGGTTTTGTTTTCCCTCTTTTTGGTTATAGTCCTACCCAAGCATTCAGCAAGAATGATGAATAAATAAGGGGATAGCGGGTCACCTTGCCTGATACCTCTGGAAGTTGGGAAAGACTGAGAAGGCCTGCCATTGATAAGAACTAAGTAGGAAACTAAAGAGATACATCCCATAATCCAATCCATCCAATCCTTAGAGAAACCAAATTGACTCAAAACTTTGATAAGGAAGTGCCAATCCACTCTATCATAAGCTTTGGATAAGTCTAACCGGATGAACATAGAAGGAGAATTTTGCATATCGATGGAATGGATGGCTTCCTGAGCAAGAACTATCTCATCTACTATTTGACGTCCTTCCACATATCTAAAAGGGTAGAGTCATCCACAAATTGAAGATGAGAGATAGGTCTAGCTCCATGAGCAATGGTAACTCCCTCAAGGGTTTTGTTTTCCCTCTTTTTGGTTATAGTCCTACCCAAGCAATCAGCAAGAATGATGAATAAATAAGGGGATAGCGGGTCACCTTGCCTGATACCTTTGGAAGCTGGGAAAGACGAGAAGGCCTACCATTGATAAGAACTAAGTAGGAAACTAAAGAGATACATCCCATAATACAATCCATCCAATCCTTAGAGAAACCAAATTGACTCAAAAATTTGATAAGGAAGTGCCAATCCACTCTGTCATAAGCTTTGGATAAGTCTAACCGGATGAACATAGAAGGAGAATTTTGCATATCCATGGAATGGATGGCTTCCTGAGCAAGAACTATCTCATATACTATTTGACGTCCTTCCACATATCTAAAAGGGTAGAGTCATCCACAAATTGAAGATGAGAGATAGGTCTAGCTCCATGAGCAATGGTAACTCCCTCAAGGGTTTTGTTTTCCCTCTTTTTGGTTATAGTCCTACCCAAGCAATCAGCAAGAATGATGAATAAATAAGGGGATAGCGGGTCACCTTGCCTGATACCTCTGGAAGGCTGGGAAAGAGCGAGAAGGCCTACCATTGATAAGAACTAAGTAGGAAGCGAAGAGATACATCCCATAATCCAATCCATCCAATCCTTAAAGAAACCAAATTGACTCAAAACTTTGATAAGGAAGTGCCAATCCACTCTATCATAAGCTTTGGATAAGTCTAACCGGATGAACATAGAAGGAGAATTTTGCATATCCATGGAATGGATGGCTTCCTGAGCAAGAACTATCTCATCTACTATTTGACGTCCTTCCACATATCCCCCTTGCTTTGGGGAAATAATATTATGTAAAAGAGGCTTCAACCTTTCTGCCATGATTTTAGTAATAATTTTGAGAAGAACATTACATAAAGCAATAGGTCTAAAAGTTGAGATATGATCAACCTCTTGAGCTTTTGGAACAAGAGTAATATAAGTTTTATTGATAACCTTAAAAATTTCTTTGGATTTCCTGGCTTCTTCCACCACCTCTAATAAATCAACATGAAGGATATCCCATAACTCTTGGTAGAACTCAATAGGAAAACCATCAGGACCTAGGGTTTTCCCTTTTTGCATTTTAAAAACTACTTGTTGAAGCTCATTGATAGTAATAGGAGTAGTCAAAATAGAGTTCTCCTCAGAAGTGATAAGAGAAGGGATTGCTTGAAGAACATTTTGTTGAGAAGGCTGATTCAAGAGGAGTAGCGACAAAAATATTGGAAAAGTAATCAACAACAATAGAGTTCATGCCATCCCAAGTATAAACAACATCTCCAGAATCTGATTTTAAGGAAGAAATAAAGTTGTGAGATCTTCGAGCTAGAAGAGATTTGTGGAAGAAATTTGTGTTGCGATCTCCTTCTTTGAGCCATTGAATTATAGATTTTTGCTTCCATAAGATTTCTTCTCTTTTTTCCCATTCCTCTAACTGAGTTGTCAGTTTAATTTCATCTGCACTTCTCTTCTCTGTGAGGCCATCTAAACGGATTTTCTTATTCAAATTTTCAAGATGAGCAATAACTTCATGTTTTTTTTATGAACATCCCCAAACTCTTTCCAGTTCCAAGTCTTGATTTTGGATTTAATGTATTGCAGTATTTTGGCAAAACAAAACATCTTAGTCCCATGCCTAGGTTTACCTTCCTTCCACCATTGTTGCACATGAGGTCTGAAGGAAATGTCTCTAAGCCACATTAATTGAAAACGAAAAGGAGAGAAACTCACATTGGTTTTCCACATTTCCACCATAACTTTCCAATGATCCGAACCAGCATTATTAAGAGTCTTCACTTTAGGAATGTGACCATGGATTAAGAAATTTTCAGAGAGCAAAAACCTATCCAATCTCTCCATTATACAAGCTAAGCCTTCCCTTCTGTTAGACCAAGTCATAAGGCCATTATCCGGTTGGATATCCACAAGATGGAGGTTTGCAATATATTCGCTCATGAGGTCGGTGCTTTTGTCCAAATTTCTATTTCCCCCCTTTTCTCATCCAGAGAGAGGATGGTATTGAAATCTCCTCCGATCAAGATCCAAGCTTTAGGAAAATGAGAGATAATATGAGTAATATCCTTCCATTGTCTTCTTTTTTCCTCCAAATAAGTCGAGGCATAAATAGTAATGCAGAGCATAATATGGTTGGAATGTCTACTTTGAATAGTTATAGCCAACAAACCCCAACTGCCAACCATATGGTGAATAACTACCTCTTTTGGGTCCCAAAGACAAGCAATGCCACCCGAAGTCCCTTGGGAACTGAGGGAAAGCACTTTTCCAGTTGGCCAAATTTTATTGGCAATTAAGTCCATATCTTCCATTGACATTTTTGTTTCTTGAAGGAAAACAAGATGTGGATGATTTATCTGAATCATTCTTCTAATTTCATTTTGTTTTGAAAGACTCCCTTTGAGTCCTCTAATATTCCAAGTGATGATCTTCATTAATACCGGGGCTAAAAATGTTGGGAAGGGCATTAATCTTACCTTCCTCTACAAGCTTTTCACCTTCTTTTACCATATGATATTGATTGGTCTTGTGACCTACTTTTTGATTAGAATCCATCTTCAATTTTTTTTTCCTTGTTTCTTGACTTATTCCAATTGAATATGAGATGGCTTCTAACCTTGAAGAATGCTCATACACAGCCAAAATTTTACTAGATGGTTCAATGGAGTCTATATTGGGACTGCATTATTTGAAGTTTTGACATTTGAAATATTGTTTTTCTTGTGTAAATTTTCTCCTTTTTTTTTTGTTGAAAACCTTTGATTTGTTGGTTTGTCTCTGAGTTCTTTCCTTCATATTTAAATTGTGTTTCTAAGATTTTAGTTTCCATTATTTCCTCTTCCTCACTTGGGACATCATTTGTGGAAAGGATTTCAAACATATTAGCAAATGACTTTGATTGATCCTTCATTACTTGGTTTTTTACGAGTGTTCTTCTTCTTAGGTATTTGGAAACCTCCTTGAGTTTATATCTTCTTTATTTTGATCGGGAATTTTATTTGGGCAAGCATTGGCCAAATGACCATATTCATGGCAAATTCTACAACGAAAAGGAATGTTCTCATAGTCCACTACTTGCTCCCAAGTGTCTTCCCCAAATTGTAATGTGATCTTTTTAGGTAGGGGTTTGTCAAAATCCATTAAAACACAAATTCAAGCATAAATAATATGTTCAAAATTTTGAGTACAATCAGCAGTCATCATAAAAGTTCCTAAAGAGTTTCCAATTGAAGAAAAAATAGTAGGATTCCAAAATTCAATAGGGAGGCCAAAGAGTCTAACCCACACGGGAGCTATAGAAGGCATCTCTTCTTCGGCTTTAAATTTAGTATGCCAGGGCTTCATGAAAAGCCATGCCCTTCCAAAAAACCAAGGACCCCCTTGAAAAGTTTTCTCTCTATCTTCATTATTAGCAAATAAAACAAGAAAATAACCATTTGGATAAATAGAGATTTGTAACTCACCTTTAGTTTTCTAGATTTTTGCAGCCTAGACTTTGAAAGCAAATAGACTCGGACAAAAACCCACGAACCGACAAATTAGTCCTCTTTTTTCCAAATCTTCAATGCCAGTCTGAATGTTACCCATATCAAGCTTAACAATAGGAGTTCCATCAGTTGCTTTAAGACATCCTAACTCCGTTTTCCTGGGATCAATCTTAGGCATTCTTAGAGGTTTATGAGAAGCCCTAGTATTGATATTAGCCTTGGGTTGAGGTCTGTCCACCACGAAGGGCATCCCTAAAATTCATTTTTGGGATCGAGTCTTCAAAATTCTTACCCTTGACAGGGGTTTTCACTATAGAATTATTTTGTGGGCTCACCTTAGCACCAGATTCACTTGAGATATGAGCCATTTTTTGATCAAGCTGCTTGAAACTTATTTCGTGGTCTCTTTAATCCTTGCCCTAGACGCCGTGGAAAGGTATGGTTTTCACTTTTCTTTTGTGCAGCAAATTGGAAGCCGTTGTCACTCAAGTTCACAGTATGATCTATTGAAAGACAAATTTCTAACCCATCTTGTATCCCTTGCAACATTTCTTCCTAAAATGTTGAGCATAAACCACAAAAATATTGGCCGCTAGGGCCCGAAGGCCCTAAAAACCAACCTCTGGAGCTGCTTGCACTCAACCCAGATGAAACCCTCGCATAGCCGCTTGCCAAATATATCGTTCACACATAGGGATGCGCTAGGATCTGTGTTCCTCCAAATGATATGAAAATTGGTGGAGACGTTCTAGGGTTTTTCAGGCATCTACCCTCAAAATTTCAGCTCAATCCGAGTTCGGATGAGTGAGATATGGCCAAAACGAGTTGGGTAATTTGAGCAGTCCTGCGAAAAACGTCTCTACCATTCAGCTCTTGTGGACTGATTTTTCAAGACCATTTTTCGACTTGTTCGAATACATCTCCCTTTGGTTCTCATAGGGTAGTGTACATTTATTTTCCTGATCTCAATGTCTTATCCTATGAAGTTTCAGTTAGGTAGAATAACCATGTTTTTCACCTAATTAGTTGAAACCTTGGATTAAAAGCATATTATCAAATATTCTAAGATTTCCATTGTATTTTAACTTTTAAATCTCTTTTATACTTATTCCTCTATCCATAAGAGCATTTAAAACTTCACTAAATTAATTGCTTCCAGCTCATTATCATCAAGTATAAAATAATATGTAAGTCTAAAACCTTTAAGGTTCTTGGTAATCAACAACCAAACAGCATGATGCCATTTTATACCACTACATGTCATTATCTAATCCTCGAATATTTTAATAGAAATCTAAAAGATAATAAGACAAGTTAATATAATAAATATATTTATAAGAAAGTTATTAAGTTTTACCGCTTCCAAATTAACTTCAACGTCTAAACATCAATGAAAAGAGATATTCCTATCAATTAAAAGATATTTACATATATGGTTCTTATTTTAACTATGACAATCGTCTTTTTTGTCACTTCCATCGTGCACGTATTACTAGAGTTTGTATACATTTTTCTAAAAATAGCAAAAAAGAAATAATTCATATTTTGTCTTTTCTCCACATACTCTATCTTAACCTTTTTTAGCTTGTTGGATTTCCTAAAAATATAGTTTATGACATGATTCAAGTTTTCTATTTCTATTCAACATGAATCACATTGGCCCTTATTAACATTTGATTTGGCTATGGAAAATCTTCGCTTAAAGATATACCAAAAGTTATTTATTATTTCTATTCCACATGAATCAAGGCAAAAACCTATCTTTTAAAACCACAAACTCTTACACAAAACGTAATCTTTTTCTTTCAAAGGACTTAAAAAGAGCTATCCTTGTCCAAGAGATGTTAATACGTCCAAGCTAACAAACTGTGAAAATTTTATAAAAACATTATTTTACAACGTATGGATAGCCTTGAGATAAAAGTTTTTATTAAACAGAAAGAGCATTTCATTATGTTTTTACTCTCAGAAGTTACAATATATCTACTTGTAAGACATCGGTAAAATATAATTTCAAATGAAATCTTAAATCATATTCTAAGCAACCCAGGTAAATTTAACTCATCTATTCATTGTAGAGGAGAAAAATAAAAACCTGGAGACGTTACTCAACCATTAGTTATTCTATTAATACCTCGTTATCTTCGTCGATCAGGTAGTAAATGATAAATAAAACACACTATAGGTGCCTAAAAAAAATAATCTAAATCCGGTCATAAGTTAAGTTTTCATGAATTTCAACCATACCTCAAAAGCTTCTTCCAATGGTTCAGGTAAACATCGAGTCTTCATTTTATTTATTTATTTATTGGGTAAATCCTAATGCAAATGTTTTTTCAAATTAAATCCAAGCAACTGACAATTCATATTTTAATCATTAAATAATCTGACATAATACGCATATTTAAATTTACATCAGATCCCTAAGTACACTGGTATTGGGTTTTATGGAGCTAACGGTGGAGAAACAAAAACATACTAGGTGAGTCTGACAAAGTTTGGTTATTGATATGAATTGAATATTGATGACCAAAGTAATTACTTACAACGTTCCAGTCTACAAACATCAAGAACTTAATACTGCTTTATTTGCATCTAAGCATGAATTTTCCTATTTTAAACATGCACAAAATTCAATATACAACACATTAAATCAAATAATATTTTTAAAACCGTCAATGACTAACCCTGCTTTGCATCCTACTCGACCTTACTTACACCAAAGATCAATACAGAATTTGGACAAAGTTTTATTGGATGGATTTCTAAGTGACAATTATTTATTTATTTTTAAAAAGTGTTTATTTATTGTCATAGGGTACTTTTATTTTTCATTATTGAATATAATTGTTGGTTCCAATAGAATTATATTCATTCTAATAAAAATTAGTCTAAAAATATTTGCTGAATTAATCTTATAAAAGAAAATTTCATTCGCAAACCCCCCTCCCATATCCAGAAATTTTCCATTACAACAAGAAAGGCTTAGAAGAAATATGGGCATAAATTATTTGTTTTAATTAAAATGCCACTATGACGAATATTTTAACTCTTGCCGTAGCTAGAAAACTGATGAATTTAATAATTATAGCAAACTATTTGTTAAAATATAATTTTTTTAAAAGCACCATAACAAGCGTCTAATAAATAAAAGAGAACAACGTATTTTAGCATATTTTAGTGATGGTATACACGCAAACGTTCCTCATAGCTTCCAATTGTTTCATTATTCAAGTGGTTTTCTGATGAATACATACATGCACAGTAAAAGAAACGGCCTGTTCCACACCAGTCTTACTGTAAACCACCTAAACAAGCACGAAAGCTGTTTGTATACACTGGACGTCACCACGGGTCCATACAAGACATGAGAATTCCCCATATTTGTAGGCTAATATACATCCATACTCACAAAGGCCACGACCAGGAAGCATAAGGAAGCGCAGGGTGATCACAAGATCAACTCGTCCTCGACTCTAACAAAAAACAATCACAAGATCAACTCGTCTTCGACTTTAACAAAAAAAACACATTTACAACAACATCCAACTCTTATATCACTCAGTTTTCTTTAGCTTTGAATGTTGGGAGTAATCCTTGATCCACAAATCTTGTATATCATATGTCATTTTATTTACTGTTTTTCCTACTTTATTTTCTCTGAAGCTACATTAGGTCTATATTAAGCACTCCTATTATTTTGTATATATCTTACTTTACAATCTTGGTGACGATGAACATTAATACAAATTCAAAGGAAAGTCATACTCATAGAAAGCTTCTTGTTTTAACTAATACCAGCCTGCTACTCTGTTCACCATCAGACCACATGAGTAAGGATACCTCTTTCGCACTTGAGATTGCCAAGAGAAAAGATAGGGAATGGATGCACAATGGGTAAGCATGGTCTTCATTTATGCAACTACTTGAATACAGCATACCAATCAAGCACGCAAGCAAACTTAATTATATGTATTTATATGTATATTCGTATATAATTAAATCATACACAGACTTGCAAACCATTCGCATGTGACCACATTTGACTACTTATTAAGTAAGCATTTGATGTTCAGGTATTCCCAATGGATAATATTAAGCAACTAGCTAAGCAAAGATGTTCATATATTAAACAAACAAAAATCAGATCTTCAACATATCCAATCCACTATGTACCACTGAGAGACTCACACAACATAAATAAACTGACTTTTAACACGAATAAAATGGAGTAAGCTAACCTATGATATTTGGCAATAATCTCTGAGTAATGTCTTTCCAACAAAATGGTGATGCATTAACCAAAAGCTGAATCTTTCCTAGCAGAATGCAGACCAAACAAATCGAAATCGGATGTTTTTCATCTTCCAAGTCCATTCTTTTAAAAGGGAAATAGAGGCTCAGGTTAAGCGACACCTAAGAGTTTCTCATGCATTATTAAAACTTTCTGGGTGGCGGTTTGGAAATGGAGCAAGAGGGCCTTGACATGAAATAAAGTAAATATTTATAGACTTTATCTTTCTTTTTATATATATATATAGAAGCAATGGTTACAATCATGATTTTTAGTAACTACCAGCACAACTGGTAGGTTTCAAACTATCTGACTTTATTATTTTAATATATTATTATTTATATTTTTCTTTTATATACATGTACTATATATATATATATATATATATATATATATATATATATATATTTTTTTTTAAATTTGAATTTACTTGGTTTGTATTTATATATAATTATGTTTGCTTTAACAATCATATACAAAACTAATTAAACCAAAACGTGCAAAATGCAACTACATATTCATTAGCAGACAAACAAGCAACCGATGCAGCAAACCAAATGCTCCTATATGAAACTTCCTTCGGTGAGCTTCCATGTACTCATAGACCATGGTGCATTGAGCACTACACATCATATCCCACCTTACCTCATGCGGACCATCCCTATCTTTCCGCCAGAAGGTGGGAAACAGGTACATTTGATTTGCTCGGCAGCTTATATTTATCTGCTCATGCACTCACCAAAATTTCATCAGCAGTATCTTATTCTAAAACTAATAACAAGCAAACAAATAGCAAAATAGTGAGGATGTTATACATACAATGTTAAATTTGTAAAGTTTGACCCTAGGGCACCTAAGATGGAAGCGTTGTAAGATGAAGGATGAGAGATTATGGAGTTAGAGTTTTTTCCAAATATCCTACCTACACTTATAGAATTAGAATGAGGGCCATAGGATAAATTGAGATGGGGATTGAAGGTGAGGATACTTGGTGGTACACTTTGATTAGGAGTGTAACTTGTGGTTACTTGTTGAGATATGGGGTAACTAATGTTGCCCTACAATAATTCCTCAAAGGTAGGCAAGGATGAATGATCCAATAGAGGTGGGAAGGTTTGTCTCTCTACATCCATTGATGTGGTGATAATAGAAAAGTTGAACAAATGAAGTAAGATGTTGATGTATCACAATTCATGTTTATAGACCAAAAGGATGTGTCCAACTAATTTAATGGTAAAGGATTTGAGTTAGGCTATTGGGGATGATCCAATAGTGAATCATATCTTGTAGAGGCGACTAGGGTTTCATGACCTTCCCTAAGGAAGACCTCTATGGTTTCCCTATGCTTTTGTAGAACATAGGCCATGTGGGTTGCATATTGGAAGAGCAGTCTTCCATATTCCTCTTGGGTAGGGCTTAGAGAACCTTGAGGTGTGGAAACCTTATCTTCTTGATCAAATGTAAGGTTCTTAAAGGTAGGTTACAATGTTATGGGTTAGGTAGAGTTTCTTGACCATGGGTTTAGGAGAAGAGAGAGGATTATTTTAGCTTTTATTGTTTATAGAGTTGATTAAAGAAGAAAGAGAACATATTTTAGCACCTTTATATCCTCTTCCTTAAGTATATCCAATCTAACCTATATACCTCAAGGACCTTCCTATATACCAAAGGTCCTGATATACCTGACCCCTCTTGATATACCCATCGACGCATGAGAGAAATCATATATGTGGGATGCCAAATATATGTAGAAGTGACCTCTTGGATACATGGCCAAGATGGTATGTGAAGGGTAATAATATGCCTCCTTATAACTCTAACTAGGCCACTGCAGTATAGTCCTTGCTAGGCATAAGTATGCATAAGACACTATGTGGGAGGCTAACGACATGGGCTCGCTAGATACCTAATATAACCTAGTATCTCATATGAAAATTACTCAAAGGACTTTAAAGATATACAATAGGACTACACTTGGTTATGTTCTTGTTATCTAGATTTAGTGTGTCTTAACTAAATAAACAAATTTAATGATCTTGATTAAAGTTTAAAAAAATTTAGTTTTAATTAAGGGTTAACTTGGTCAAGAAAAATCTTAGGACTTGTTGTGGTGCTCACATCAAGTTCGCCAAAATATGAGATAGGAAAAGAATCATGAAGGACCTCCAATTTATTAGACCCTTATGTCTCGCCTCTCTCACTTAGAGGATAAGGAGAGTTTTGAACCTAAGTCTAAGGTTTAATGGATTCAATTTGGAGAACACCTATGTTTCTCTTAAGATTTTTATTTTAAATCCTAACCATTATTTGGTCATATCCTAACTAAAAATGCATCAAGTAATGCAACAAACAAGTCCTATAAACTATATGCTTTTCATTTTCAATAACAAATAAAAAGATGATTTTCTTTTAAGATAAGGGTTCAAGAAGACAATGCAAACAAACAATCTCTAATGTGACTATATGTGATTTTATTTGATGATATGCAATATTATAGTTGGTCCCCTAATGCTATTAATACTAGCTTGTTTCTTATTTTTCTTTTGCCCTTTAATTGTTGGATACTATTACATTATTTGGTACATGCAAATGTACCCCTATGATACCTTTATGGTACAAATGTAAATATGTAATATATTAGGGTTTGAGTCTATAGTTTAGGAGTGTGATGCATATTTATGTAAGTGTTTATGTGCAGTATATGCACAAGTATCATGTAAGTGTGTAATGTGCAGGATATGCACAAGTGTCATGTAAGTAAGAGTGCAAGTGTATAATAAGAAAAAATGCACAAGTGTCATGTATTAGGAGTGCATGTAGGAGAGTAAGTGTCATGTAGAAGTGTGCAAGTGTCATAGAGTTAAGTGTGCATGTAAGTAGAGAGTGAAGAGTCTTGTATACAAGTGGCAAGATGAGAAGCCAAAGGACATGAGAGTCTTGTCTTATGTAAAGAATAGGAAAGGTTGTAACTCATGGATGTGTGAGGAGTACAATAGTCAAGTATTGAAGAGTCACCTTTCTATGTCTATATTATAGAGATAAAGTTGCATACAATGTATCGAAAAAATGATATGTAAATGACTACCATAACAAGCATTTGTAATATTGAAGTTTGTATACATATTTTGAGCAATATTAGTGTAAGTATATTTTATGCTTGTACATGAATGATTTTGTCCATTTACATTCATATTTGATATTATAGTGAATGTTATTATAATTTATATTGGTCAATATATACTTTGATTGCTCTTATATTTAATTCTACTCTTGATTATATGTTTTTTTTGGTAGTTTAAATTAAAGTAGGTTTTTATAAAGGGATCCAAAACCTTATTACAAAAAGTCATAAGACTTCTATCAAGACCACAGGAAGGTCGATATGAAAGACCCAAGGATGGATCTAAGGACAGGATCCAAGACAGGATACAAGATACAGGATGCAGGACAGGATATCCAAAGCGAGAAATTAGGAAAGTCGCGTCCAACTGTAAACATGAAAAACTCACCAAGCAAGAAAATGAGAAGGTGGTAAATTTGAGTTTTGAAACTCTCACTCATACAAGAAAAATGAATAAACTCCCACCTAGGTTTAGAAACAAAAAGCGATAAATTTAAATACATGGCGCTCCCACCAAACCACACAAATTGAAACAATCCCTGAAGCAGGCAAAGGAGAGACCCTTCCAAAGAAGGGGAAGAACAAGAACTTACATTCCCACGCAGGGAAGAAACCAAAAATTGGTAAGGAAACACCAAAAAACCAGAATCATTATAAAATACCACCCTTAACAGTAGGGTAGAGCAAAAAATCTGCCAAAAAAGGATGATCCCACCCAAGGTAGGAGGGGAAACCATCAGGGATGCCAGAAGAAACAATAGAACTAAAACTAAACCACATCCTGCACAGGCTTAGAAAGTGGAATAGTAAACTGAGGATCTCCTCAGACCATGAAATTCCCTTGCAGCGAGGAAAACTATTTAGCAACCAGAGGAAGCAGCAGATGCAAAACCATAACCATGGGAGAGAGACGGGAGGGTTCTGAGGAACCCTAACAAAAGTATCCTCGAGGTACCAAACTGCAGGTATTAAGAATAGGTCCTCATCCAAACAAAAAAAATATAGTCAAAATCCAAAGATAGCCACCAAACCCACCAACAAAGAGCTTCGGGGATCCAAAAAAGGAAAACACAGTGGGATTTCAACAGCATGAAAACTAGAGGCCCCTCACCAAGCCATAAAAAAACTAAAAATCCACCATGAATCCCATAAACATAAATTCATAGAGTAGCACCACATGAATAAGCGCATGGTCATCACCAAACCATTAAGAAACTATGAAGAGCTACTCTTGAAGCCACACTCCCAAGCTACAGTGAACCGCATCAGAATAACCCCTAAACTCCAGCTCCAAGTAGAATCCTACAAAAACTTGGAACAGAGCTGAGAGCTCCAAGGAAAGGATCCCTGAAACAACCTAGAAATCCCATGGAAGGTCACAGGGAGGATCCTAGGGACGTCCTAGATCCAAGGCACACAAAGGGACCCTTCAAACAGGTAAGGAAAGGTGCAGACAAGAGGAACAGTGATCTCCCAGTCCAAGGAGATCATCTGCAAAGCCATCCAACCTAGAAGGAAATGTCAAGGAAGTGCCAGGGACCTGGGACAGGACCAGGATGGGGGAAGCAAGGAAATGGAACAAGATTTCCTAGGGAAGTCTCCTGCAGTTCCCCCATCTAATTTTGATCCTCTTGATTATATATTAATATTTAAGATATTATTACTTTATTATACTAGGACTTGAGATAGTTTGGCTTAAAATCCAACATTAATGGATAAAATAGAAAATGATGAACAACAAATGTAGACATAGAATAAAAAAAAGATAAGTTCTTTGATTTAAGATAATAAAAACAACAATTGGAACCTCAAACTTGATTTCTTCCTCAATGGAAAAAGTGTTGGTAGTATGCAAAAGCACTGATAGTGCTACTATCATCTAGTGGTTCTTTTGTTGTTGACTCTTGCTTGACAAAAGTGTTGTTGATCGACAAAAGTGTTGTTGGCACTACTGTAGTCTGGTGGTGCTTTTTCTTGGGACTCCTATATTTTAAAAACCTAAAAAAATAGAAAATAACTATAGTTAATAGTAAAGGGACTGCCTAAAGGCCCTAAACCAATGGAGAGTGTATGGCTCCATTAACCAACATCAAACCCTACTCAAAAGATGAAAATAATAGATACAAAAGTAGAAAATGATAACTATGAACTCGGTGGAAAAAGCACAATTGAGGAAGCAATAGTCCCACTAATGCATTTTCCAATAGGTGGCACTTTCATTTTCTATAGTAAAGTATGACTATGGAGTCACGGTTTTGGTTGTAGAAAAGACAAAGTGCAATAGCACCATTGGATCTATAATTTAGCAATGTTTTTGACTATAGATATAAGAAAATGTGTTTTGGACAATATACTTGTGATTTCTAAATGATTAAGTGAGGATCCTTGTGTAGGTGGTATAGGGGTCTTGATGTAGATAATATGCCAAGCTAATTGATAACAAAATATGTAAGCTAATAGTGAAGTGGAAATAAAGTGATAATAGATACATTATTTAAGAGATAAGCAAAGTTAACATGCAATGATCAAATGACTACAAAGCAATAAAATAAATATATGATAGAGCTAAGAGGGGAGAGAGCATAATCAAGCAAAATTATAGCCTCGAGATGCCTTGGTTGATATCCTCTTGTTGTGATGAAGTAGATGAGCTTATTTTTTGCTTGAGATTATTTAGAATTTAACTACTATAAGAGACCCATGTTCAATTGATAGAGCTTTGCTATCTTCAAAAGTTCATGGATTGGGATCCTCCAAGTGTTGGATTTATAGGAAACCATGGCTCCTTGGAGGGTGGTTTGATGAAGTTAACGAGATTGTTTGATGGTAAGTTTTAAAAAAAGGTTAATGTGCAATTAACAAATGCAATATAAAAAAGAAATTTTTGGAGCTTTATATTGTTATTGAGGTTGTGGATTAGATTGGTGTGATTAGATCCATTTTTTATGGGCAACTTAATAGCTACTAGTTGTCTACTTTTTTACTCTTTGGTGTCTAATAGTTAGTTACATTGGAAGAAATAGCACTGACGACACTAATGATCTTAAAAAAAGTGTTAGAATAACTGTTGTCAGGTTGTTTAAGTAGGAAATGATGAAAACTTTGAAGTTTTACAAAAGCACTGCTAGGGAGTAGATGCATTTTCGATACTATCACTTAGGTCTTGAGACTTTTGCTTTTGGAGCAATAAATGCTCCTAAATTAGCTTTGAGATGATTGAATTGATTTGGATGCTTGATTAGCTAGTTAATTAAGATGTTGATAAGTTTTAGGGACTTGAAAATGTGCTAAAAAAATGTGTGTCTACACATATATTTGTCTCTATGACAATGTTTACAGATATGGTGCTCATAATGGGAAGTCGAAAGTGCAGAAAGAGAGATGATAACAACTTGGTTACAATATTTGAACATACATGGAAGAGTCATCTTTAATAATTGCATTAAAACAAAGGTTTTGTATCAATCTAGGGTATATAAATGTCTAAAAATTTGGTTTATCAAAATTAATTTTGATACTGCTTCTAAATGAAATCTAGGAAACGCTAATGGAGGTGGTGTTTTTCAAAATAATGAAGGCATAATTCTCATTAGAATCATATGGAACCTCAACTAACAACTATGTAGAGGGTAGTGAACTTCTTACAACTAAAAAAGGATGGAAATATATTTCAATTAAATGGGATTCACAAATTATTATTAATGCTATAAACAAATATGGATATGGATATTATATAAAAATAATATTATTTATGATATTCATGATATATTATTGGAGGTAATCTCTTAGTGAGCATATTTATAGAGAAGGAAATTAGGTAGTAGATAGTTTAGCCAATTGGGGCGTTGATCTTCATCTTTGTGAAATTTAAATTTGAGAAGGCAACTGGTCAAGTGAGATTTTCTGTTAATAAAAATAATGTCAAGAAGCTAATTTTTGAAATATAGCATTTTGAAAAGATGAAGAATATATTTGATAGAAAAAATAATGAAAAACATATGTGATAAAAGGCATGTTGGATATGGTTTAGTTGACCTAACAAAAAATGTAATATTGTGGTATTTTGATGGGAGTGACCTCTAATAGAAGCCACATATAGCTTATTAAAAAAATTATGGCAAACAGATTAAAAAGCATTCTAAATTATATTATCTCATAGGAATAAGTTTTACCTCTAAGACCAAACTCGGATCTCTTTATAAATGGGGATGAAGCATCAATTTATAAACCATCACAAATAGATAGGTTTGACGCTTTTAAAGATCAAGACTCTTGGCCCATACATACCTTATGCCCATGAAATTACTAGGGATTTTGTGCATATCTACACACTTGTGTGCCAGGTCAACACCACCAAGGAGTAGAATATTAAGGTATAGAAGGTTAAAAAGAGAGAGGATGTTTCAGTTGGGAAAGAGAATTGGATGATCTATAACATCTATATCTAGGGAAACAAAAAAAATAAAAGCTCAAGAAGCTTAGTTTTCTCTAGCTTAGGATCATACTACTTGTACTCAGATTCGAACTTATGACCCTTCTCTATTATTCAATGAGTGGCCCACCCTAACCTATCTTATCTCATGGGTAAGCCCCTAGGAGTATGAAAGGATTTAAGGTTGAGTGCCTTAAAATGGCATAGCTTTTAAAACTAAACCAATTTGAGCAGGATCTCTCAAGCATGTGCTTAATGTCTTGGGAAAACATGAGTATAACAAGGCTTAAGAGGGGATAGCTATCTCTCTGCTAAAGTAGGTTATTCAAATGTCAATATATTACAATTCCCTTCACTCATTAAACTAGACAATTTCAAGATGATGGAACAAAAAGCTTTTAATTAATCAAAAATCCATTTTAAGTGAATTAAATCCATTCTAATAAAATCTTATATAAAGGGACTCGTAGCCTTTATATAGAAAGGAAAGCTAGAACACTCTAAAACACTTAAATATTTTGATATTATAAAGATCAAAAGCTAATACCCAACAAATGTTAGATGCAGGAAAGCTTTTTACGGCTTTAGGAGGAACAATAGACTATGGAAGACTTTAGATTATGAAGAAAGTGCATTAAAATCCAATATCCACCTATTTTAAGCTTATCTAAGGTGAAGTTGCCTCTTGCCTTTTCAATAGAGGAGACAACTAAAATTTTCATTATCATCCAAATCTAAATATGAATTCTATATACATCTTTAATGAGGATATCAGATAAGATGGGTTGAACCACGACTGAAACAAAAATACTTTACAAATCTTGTCCCACTTCTAAGCAATACCTAATTGACTGGTTATAACACCTTTTAAAATAGAGAGGGTGGATTATCTATTTTAAAAGGTGTCAAGCTTTAGAAAGAATGTGTATAACAAAAAATAATAAAGGTGGATGTATGAATGTGAGCTTATTTAAAGTCGTAGAATGCCAAATTTGAAGGAGATGGACCTTTAGAATCCACTTTAAGGCAGCCTTTAACTCAGGATGCTTTTATAAGGGCCAAATCTTACAAGATTAAATATTAAAATTTATGTTTAAAGTAACGCATCTTCATGAAGCAATATGAATAAATCCATAAAAATCCCACAAGATCATTTATCCAAAAGATAACCAATTTAAACATCAATAAAAAATGAAGAACAACCTTTTCTTTACTTAAAATCCAAGTCTTAATGCTTTAAAAGGTTGAGAGAACAACTGTATTCAAATCCATGGAAAAATAACCAATTCTATTGACATAAATTTCAAATGAACATTAGAGGAGGCTATAAGTCAGTTGAAGCATATATTTTAGAATACTAAATCCTAGGATACTAGATCATGCAATACTGAAGCTTAATTTTAAGCTATTTAAAAAGTGTCTTTTAACTATAAAAGTTTTTGGTCTCCATGCATATTGAGACAAGAAGAAAATGGAGTATTGGGCTCTCTCTACCACTTTGAGAGTGGAAATACTTTATAAAGGAGTAAACAAGAGAAAATACAATTATAAGGAGCATACCAAGTGAGAATCAACAAGGGACCAAATCCATATCCTAGAATATCTTATTCCATTCATAAGTCTCCAAGGGGAAGAGAATTCATTAATGTGCATGAGTTGGAGGTCCTAAACAATCATCATTATGCAATATTTTGTTAGAGTCCCAATGATGGGAGTTAGCAATTGCTTGCTACTCCTATGATGGTTTGACATTTGATATCCCTTTAAATAATAACAATAGGGCCCGAATAATAAACTTGGGTTCTCCCTATTAAGATATAAAGTGTTGATACCTAGGTGTTGTAGGTGAGTTGGAGAGGAGAGGGCAATCCTCCAAGGGAGGTCCCAGGTTCGAATCTCCACCCACCAAAAAGCTAAATTGGGTACCCAAAATCCAATTGATAATGTTGGTGCGGGCAGGGCTGGGTGCGACTCCCACGTGACTTTGAAGGTGCAGAACCCCCTGTTCGTGGTCTCTCAGACCAAGGTAGCCCCACAAGGGGTTTTTCGCTTTAAAAAAAAAAAGATATAAAGTGTTGATACTTATTAGAAAAGAGGGACCTCCTTTAATAAATTAACTTCTAAGGAAAAAATCCACCAACTCATCTTCATTTTAGAATAGGGAGCTACAACATTGATTTAAGTAGCTTGAGAGCCTCATTCTCTAGGTATGCTTCTATATTTAAAAAGGGTGCATGGTATTGGGGCAAATCGACAATGATTTCCCTATCGGATGCTCTGCCAATCCAAGGTTTTGGGAAGCCCTTGGCTTTTTAAATTAATAGAGAGGCTTTATTACGCTAAGAAAGAGATGATAGCTTTTAGAAAGTCTCCCCATAAAATTTATTAAGTTCTATAGGGGTGTACCTCTTTAATAACCCCTTTGATTAAGATGACAATGGTCAACCTATTTGTAAGAGAATAATTTATCAAAATTAGAGGAGGCTCACTTAACACCTTGCAAATGATATAGATGTAATCATGGTAGGCCTTTTTGAAATTGATGGTCTTAAAAATTTAAAGCCCTCTCCTCCAATTGATTCATAGACTTATATATCTAGTTTAACTACGAACTGGTGGTACCCTTAAGATAGTGCTCTCTCATGGCACAATGCATCCATGTGCCCCCTTTTTAAAATGATAAATGACTAGCCCTTTTGTTTTAATAAGCAACTAGAGCATTATGTGATCTTAAGAGGTTGTCTTGAGCTCTGTCACTTTGCCCTTTCTATATATAATCAACAAAGGCTTTTTATCTTATCTTAAGAGGTCGCTTGAGCCATTCGATGAATTATATGCAATGGAAAACATCTCCCACTAATACCACCCAGGCAAGGGAACTAGGAGTCAGCTTGTGAAAAGTGCTCCTTCCTTCTTCTTCATGGCATCAAATTTATAAGTTGTACATTATACACTTATATATAAAAATAGGGCCCAAAGGCAGTCTCTTTAACATGTTGGTAAGGATTGACCCCTTCTTTGAGCCTCTTTTTTTAGACCCTAAAATGGAGAGCTGATGAGCGGCCATGGCTACAATCCTCTTTGCAACTCCTTGATATGGATACTTAATATCTTTCCCCTCCCTCTAATAAAAAATTATCTTAAGCTCTCAGTGATCAGTCATTACTCTTTATCAAATTAATAACTCTCTATTTTAAGAGGATTTGATCAAATCCTTTAAATTAAAAGGCTTGGGCACTAAAAGAACAATTATAAATAGTAAAAAAATCTCCTTTGATATAAAGGTAAAGGTTCATACTCCTTCAAAAGTGAGGAGGTTTACATTGATGTATATGAGGTTCAATGCATAGAAAATTATTGGTTTAGAATAGGAATAACTTGCACCTAGTTAGAGGTTATGGTATCATCACGAATGCCAACTTAAGACCAAGAAGATGATTCAATAAAATATTGGAACCCTACTTAAGCATTTCAAGGTCATGAGGATAACGAACCTATTCTTTATGATTGTATTATTCTAGATTGCAGACTTATGACCTTGGCCTTAGGGGCAAAACTTGGCTAAATATCATTCAAAGATCAAGGAAAGAGTTGGGAAAAAATCTTACTTTAAAAATATATATTTCTCTTGGTGAAATAAAACTATTTAGAAAACAACCATACCTAGGGGATCACCAACATGGAATTTTATATCAAATAGTTTGCAATTTATCAAAAAATATATTAGATGATCAACAAAGGAGGGGGATTTTATAAAAAAAATTGATGCTTGGTTGAAGTCTTATAGTCTTATTTCTAATTCAAAATGGTAATTTTTGGCTTGAGCATGTCTAACTTCTATAGGTCCAAAGGTCATATATTATATTAATATGAGCAACAACTACAAACCATGGATTTCAATTAATATCTTGGTTGAAGAAGAGGAATGAAAAAATAATAAATGAGCTTCAAAATATGCTTCAAGAGTTCTATTTTCCTATTTTTATGTGGACGGATGAATTAGTTTTTAATCCATCAAAGGAGGGTTGATGCTTGGTCAATTTGGGATTTGAGGATTTAGAGCAATCAAAATTTCAAAATCTCAGTGATTTCCCTTGGATGAACGTTTGGTCACTGAACACCCTTTGTAAGGCCTCAACATTCCTTTGGTTACTAGTTCAAAGAAATATTCTCATACAAAGGATATAAATAAGAGGATAACATGGGTCTTTTAGGCATGGATTGCATGAGAAGGATATAGAAACATCAAATCAATTACTTCTTTAGTGTCCCTTTGCTTACACCATTTGGGGATGCCTTTTTTTATAATATTAGAATATGTTGGGTAGCTCCATCAATATTAAAAGAGTATACAAATGTTAGATCATTTTTTTTAAATCTAAAGAATCATGAATTCTATTGAGGATTGGTCTTATCATTATTTGTTAGAATTTATGGCTTGAAATGAATAATAAAAATTTTGAAAATAGATCTCAAAATCATGCCTATGTTTAGAACCATATTATTGTCTCTCTTGCAAAATGTTTATAGACATGATTCTCATAATGAGAAGTTTGAAGTGTGGAAAAGAGGTGCTAGCCTCTTGGTGATAGGATTTGAATATAAATGGAAGGATCAGCTGTGATAATAGAATTATTACAATGGATTTTCTTTGATATATGGTAAAATAGAAATACCCAAAATTTTGGTTTATCAAAATTAAATTTATACTTCCAAAAGAAATCAAGGAAACACTAGTGGAGATAGTATTTTTGCAAATAATGGAGGCACAATTCTCCTCACTTATTCAAAATCATATGGAAATTCAACTTGCAATTAAGTAGAGGTTAGGGCACTTCTTATAGGGAACAAAATTATATTTTACAAAGGATGAGTTTTTTTTTTTATGCATAAAAAGGGGTTGTACTTGGGTCCCCCACCCTTAACAAATTACAACTCTCTTATTTAGAGATTGAGATTTTACAAATGGATACACCTTTCATCTCAATTGAAATGCTATATCTAGAAACCTACATGATTTGTTCATAAAATATCTGAATTCTTAATTTTCATTTTTTGGATCTTTTCAATTTTTGTATGAATACAATTATTCCATAATTTAGCATCCTTCTTGATACTATAGTAGCCTTCACAATACCAAAACTTCACCTCTACTATCTATGCCTTACATCTTAGTAGAGTAATATTTCCAAAACATTGCACTATTATAGTCTGCTTTACCAAATCTAGATTGCTAGTTTCCTTCTTGAAACACAAGTGCAACCACAAAAATTACAATAAATAGTTTAATATATTTTGATGCAAAATAAAGCAGATATTACCAATGGAAAACATTAAAGTAAATCTTAATCACTAATTGATTTAGGCAATCAATATTTTCTTGTTGAATTTAACTAAACTTACTACTTCCTCTAACCATGGAAAGGAGAATTAAACTTCATGATCCTAAATTAAAACCCCTCTATTGGCTAGCCTATCTACACATTTGTTTCCTTCCCTTAATGTATGTGTAAACCTGATTTCTTCAAACTCTTTAGCAAGATCTTGAATTTCCACAATTATCTCTTATATGTTCCATGGAGCCTTTGCTTTTCTAAAAATTACATTTATTACTATGAGAGAATCACCTTCTATCCATACTCTATTCCATTTCATTTTTTTGCATATTTTTAACCCTTCTAAAGTCTACCAAGCTTCAACTTCATTATTTGTCTTAAATCTACTATTGAAAGCATAATGAGACAAAATCTCACCTATGTTATTTCTAATAGTTCCTCCTCCTAAAGGTCATGGATTTCCTTTATATGTTACATAAAAATTCAATTTAACCCACTCCACATTTGGTGATTTCCACTTTATATTCTTTGCCTTCATTTTTCTTCTCTTGTACCCAACATCATAATTCCATTTAATGACTTGACTCCATCTATCAAGGCTCTCTGGTTCTAGATTTGGGACTGGGTGATTTGGGATTTAGACTCCTCTATGGCTAAATATATCTTCCTTTTCATTATCTCTAAACTGCTCTTCTTTCCTTTAAATATTCTTATATTCCTTTCTAGTCGTACAATCCAAAGTATTGTATCTTTTAATATATCCCATATTATCTGTAAAGCCTCACTCTTATAAGTGCTCTATCATTGCTTTAACCAATATTCAATTATAATATTCATCACCATGCATCTACTAAATATATTAATAATCCATTACCATATTTTCCAAACTATTGAGCAATGTCCCAAGAGATGGTTTACACTTTCCTCCTTTTTACAAAAAATGTGTTAAGAGTGGCTATGAAAACCCCTTTTCATAATGTTATCCTAGGATAAAAATATTCTATGAACTATTAGCCAAACAAAAATTTTAACTTTAGGAATGCTTGGGCTATCCCAAATATCTCTCCATATTCTAGTGATACTATTATTTTTTGGTGTTGTATATTATATCCACTTCTTATTGTGTATTCTCTTGAGTTATTCAACTCTCAAATCAATTTATCCTTGGCTATCCTTGCAATAATAATAGTTGTTATATTTCTACTAAATTGCCTCCAAATATCAATGTCTTGTATACTTGTAAAAATATCTTCTTTCCATTTGTATCTTCCTTCCTAATTCTTGTACAAAATGTTTGAAACCCTATCACCATATTTTTCTTGAAGCAATATCATCCAAGGTTTCAAAATTAGGTCTAAATTGAGTGGTTTATTATCACACCAAGTATCCATCCAAATGAAAAAATTTCTCCAATTCCCACCACCCATATTAAACCTTTAATCATAAGATCAATAGATTTTTTAAACCATTCCAAAGAGTGGAACCATTTGGTAGAGAGAATGTAGTGAATATTAAACTTGGGTCATTGTGATCAACATACTTAGAATAATTCTTACCCATTGTCTTTGATACTCTTTGTACAATCTCCATATTACTTTTCTCCTAAGAGCTAATTTTTCATCTGTTAGAACTCTTAAACCAAGACCTCACTGGTTTTTTTTTTTGATAGGTTGAAAGGGTGTTGAAAGGTCCCTGAACCTTGTACAAGAGGTTACATGATTTCCAGATCGACCAAGGTGGTCCACGAAATAAAGATCAAAGTACGAGCAAAACACCACATGAGGAAAGGTGTCGTGAAATCGTGACCAGTTTGATGTCACGAAATCGCGACATGTTGCACCGTTGCATCCAAGAGAGGAAGAGAAGTCACAAAATCGCGACAAGAAGCGGCATCGGAGCCGAAGGAGAGAAAGTGTCACGAAATCGTGACATGTTGCAAGGTTGCTGCCAGAAGAAAAGAAGTGTCGCGATATCGTGACATGTTGGAAGGTTGGTGCCAGAAGAGAAGAAGAGTCGTGAAATCGCAACAAGCAGCGTTATCATGACCAAAGAAGAAAAAGTGTCACGAAATCACGACAGATTGAAAAAACGCGGCCAAAGAGAAAAAGTTTCACGAAATCGTGACATGTTGCAAAATCGTGGCCGAAGAGAAAAAGTGTCGCGATATCGCGACATGATGCAAAACCGCGGCCGGACAGAAAAGGTGTCGCGAAATCGCGACAAGAAGAGACATCGCGGCCGAAGAGAAAAGGTGTCGTGAAATCGTGACATGATGGAAGACCGCTGTCAAAGAGAAAAGGTGTCACGAAATCACGACATGATGGAAGACCGCAGCCAGAGAGAAAAAGTGTCACGATATCGCAACAAGATGGAAGACCGCTGCCGAAGAGAAAAGGTGTCGTGCAATCGCAACATGATGGAAGACCGCTGTCGAAGAGAAAAGGTGTCGCGATATCGTGACATGATGGAATACCGCAGCCAAAGAGAAAAAGTGTCATGAAATCATGACAAGATGGAAGACCACTGCCGAAGAGAAAAGGTGTCGCAAAATCGCGACATGATGGAAGACCGCTGCCGAAGAGAAAAAGTGTCGCGATATCGCGACATGATGGAAGACCGCAGTCAAAGAGAAAAAGTGTCATGATATCGTGACAAGATAGAAGACCGCTATCGAAGCAAAAAAGTGTCACGATATCGTGACATAATGGAAGACCGCAGCCGAAGAGAAAAAGTGTCGCGATATCACAACAAGATAGAAGACCGCTGCCGAAGAGAAAAAGTGTCGCGACATCGTGACATGATGGAAGACCGCAGTCGAGGAGAAAAAGTGTCACGATATCGCGACATGATGGAAGACCATAGCCGAAGAGAAAAAGTGTCGCGATATCGCGACATGTTGCAAGACCGCGTCGGAAGAGAAAAAGTGTCGCGATATCGCGACATGTTGCAAGAAAGCGCTCGAAGAGAAAAAGTGTCGCGATATCGTGACATGTTGCAAAAACACGGCCGAAGAGGAAAGGTGTCACGATATCACATGTTGCAAAATCACGGCCGAAGAGAAAAAGTGTCGCGATATCGTGACATGTTGCAAAAACACGGCCGAAGAGAAAAAGTGTCGCGATATCGTGACATGGTGCAAGACCGTGTCCGAAGGAGAAAGAAGTGTCGCGATATCGCGACAAGTTGCAACCTCATGGCCAGAGGGGAAAGGGATGTCACGATATCATGACATGTTGCCAAAACACGATCGAAGGAGGAGAAGAAGGAAGAAAGGACGCAAAAACTCGACCAGTTCCATGAGCAAACTAAACCGGTCCCCTGCCAACCACTCACATTGTGCATCATTGACACTTATAGAATCGTTCCTTAGGCCAATGGGGTAGGAGTCTCTCCAAACATGAATGTCAGGTTCGCCAACACCCTTGTTAGCAAGCCAGTTTGCAGCTTTGTTTCCTTCCCGATACTGATGCTTAATGACTAATTCTGGGTACTTGCCAATTAGAGCCTTGCAGTCTTGGAAAATCGAAACAAGGGCCCAGGGAGGCACAGAAGTCCCATTGATCCAGTTGATACAGTGCAGCGAGTCTCCTTCTATGATAAGTTTATTGATGGTCAAACCTTCCAAGAGGATCAAGCTTTGGAGCAGAGCCCGAGCCTCTGCCATATTGTTAGATTGAATTCCCAGGTTCTGGGTAAAGGCAAAAATTATTTCTCCTCTGTGATTTCTGAGAATTCCTCCTCCGTCGGCCACTCCTGGGTTGCCTTTGGCCGCACCATCGAAATTGAGCTTGTGCCACCCAATAGGTGGTAAGACCCACTTAATGATAGACCTGTCAACAGAAGTACGGGGCGTGGCAGAGAAATTAGAAAGATTGAAAAGTTTTGTTAGGTCCGATTCAAGGCCAGGAGGGGGGGTTTGGAAGACGAAACAAGAGAGGCATTCTCCACAGCAAGGGCCAAGATTTTGGCAACAATAATCTTCTTATCGGTGGCTTGGTTTTTGAAAATTCCGGCATTTCTCTCGAGCCATATCTGCCACAGGAAAATGTGGAGGCAAGCTCGCCACATGAATTTAAGTTGATTGCTCTTGAAAGGTCGGGGCCATTGTTGAAAAAGGAGGGGAATGGAATGAGGGAGGGCTGCGGAGATGTCGAAGGTGTTAAGAACCTAGTTGAGAACTGCTAGAGAGAAGGGACATTCCAAAAAAACATGCGAAGTTGACTCACAGGCGTTTTTGCACAGGATGCACCAGTTGGGAATGAGTAACCCTCTGATTATCAAGTTGTCAGTGGTGAGGATTCTATTTTGTATGGCCAACTAGCAAAATAATTTGACCTTGGGAATGATCTTGGGAACCCAGACCTGATTAGATAAGTCCCGACCATCATTGGGAGTTTCTTGGCTGTAGTAAGCTAATTTAACAGTGAAATTCCCTAAATCTTCAAGGTTCCAAACCATGGAATCATCTTTGTGGGAGCTGGGGATGATGCAAGTCCTCAGTAAGTTTTGTAACCTCCTGAGCGCCTCAGTGATATGCCTAGGCCCATTGAGATTCAGGTGTTTCCATTCAGGTCTTGTGATACCTGGGTTAATGAAAACCTTGCTCCATTTCACCATCACATACCTTGCTCCATTTCACCAAATAAAATTTACTTTTATCATGTAAACCTGACCATAAAAGGATTGCATAATATAGATTACTTTTTTCAACTGATTTTGGCATATAATACAATGACATATAATATGTTGGAATGGCCTGTAAGACTGACTTAATTAAATGCACTCTTCCTGTTAATGATAACCATCTACATTTCCAAGCTAGAAGTTTATTCTAAAATTTACTAATAACTAGATTTCATAATTATATACTCGTTCTCCCCTCAAATAAAGGCATCCCTAGATAAGTTGCTAGAAAATTTGCCTCCTCCATTTAAAGCAACCTGTAAATTCTTGCTTTGATATTAGCAAGAGTGTTAAGGAAGTAAATTTTGGATTTTATCCTCTTAAATTTTTGTCCTGAAGCTATTTCATATTCCTTTAAAAAGTTACTCAAAGCTCTGGCTTCATTTATCCTTACCCTTCCAAAAATGGTTGTATCATCTACAAATTGTTGATAGGTGATGTTGTCGATGTTATTACTAACCTTAAGTCCACTTATAAGCTCATATTTGTAAGCCTTTTTTAAGTTCCTACTCAAAACCTTTGCCATAATAATGAACAAATAAGGAGATAGAGTATATCCTTGTCTATGTCCTCTCTTGGCTTTAACAAAATATGTTACTAACCCATTGACCAACACTGAATAAAAAACTGTAGAGACACAAGATTTAATCCATCTAACCCATTTTTTGGTGAATCCAAACTTTTCTAAAACTACAAAAAAAAATCCCATTTAACCCTATCATAGGCTTTACTCATATCAAGTTTTAATATCATTGCTTTCTCTTTTCTTGAAGTTGTTGAATGTATAACTTCATGAGCTACTATGATCTTGTCTAGAATTTGTCTCCCTTTCACAAATCCTCCTTGCTTTTCTAAAATATTTTTTTCTAAAAAATGCCTTAATCGATTTGCCATCACTTTGGAGATAATCTTATATGCCATATTATGAAGGCTTATGGGTTTAAAAGAATCAAACAATTTAACATCCTTCTTTTTTGGAATTAGGTTAAGATATGTTGCATTTATTTTATAAGGTATGTATTGTTTTATCTTAGAATATCCCATTGCTACCAATAAATAATCCTTCATTGTATCCCAATTATGTTAGTAAAAAGTTGTTGAGAGTCCATATGGACCTGGGGATTTATCCTTATTAAAATAGAAAAGAGCTAAATAAACTTCTTCTAGAGCAATAGGCTCCATCAATTTCCTATTGTCTTCATTTGTTATAACTAAAGGAACATCTTCAAGAATTTTATCGTTAATAACTTCAGTATCCTCTAATCCAAGAAAATTTTGATAAAAAGACTTTGCCTCTTTGTCTATTTTTTGAAAGTTGAAAACCATATTAATACATAACCATTTGTAAGTTTCTCTTATGGTTTTATACATATGATTCTATTGGGCTATTCTTAGGGCATGATCTCTTAATATACCCCACCTCATGACATATTCTACATATAAAATATATGTTTTCATAATCTATGGTTTGGGTCCACATCTTATCCCCATACTTAAGAATGATTGATTCTAGTAAAGCTTTACTTATATCAATCATGACCAATATCCAAACATAAATAGCCAAGAATCCATATTTCATCATATTTGAAATCTCAAGGAATTCTTCTAGAGTGTTGTCTATTGCCTTGAAGGTATCTATTTCCCAAAATTCAATGGGTAACCCAAACATCCTAATCCATACTGGTACTAGGGATAGATTTACATTTTTAGGTGAAAATCCTTCATATCAGTGGGTAAGGAAGAGTCATGCTCTTCCCATAAACTAAGGACTCTCTTTCAGGATTTTTTCTCTTTCTTCCCTATAACAAAAAATGGCTAGGAAGAAACATTTAGGGAGAAATGATAGAATCACTCTTGGAGACTTCCAACTTCTATAAATCCATTTTCTCAAGGCTAAAGCCCTTGGTCAATACCCATTAAATTTACCAAAAATTATCCTATCCTAGAGCAACAAGGATCTCTCTGAGGTGTGCTCACTAACCTATACCACTAGATATAATCCTAAGGATTTAACTATAAGTAAATCCATAGAAAGGAAAATAAAACTCAAAATCTATTAAAATTTATCTGAATTTCCTATAACAAAAATATTTGATAAAAACTTTATAACTATTGTTGGAAATAATGTCTATTCCATCATTTGGGTTATGTAAATGTATCCTCCAAGATACATACCTAGATTACTTCTTGTGCAAGTTATCTAGTGACTTCATGCAATGTAATAAATGGACAAGTGTCAATGTGCAAGTTGTACATGTGCAAGGTGTCCTATGCACAACTAGATAGAGTGTTGGGCAAGCATCCTATTTTGCATATATAAGGATGGCCTCTTAGATAGATAGATAGATAGGACAGTCGGGGGACATCATTAGATAGCGTAGGTTAGTGGATTGTGTTGTTATGTGTTCCACACCATTTACTGGTGATGGATATGATGTAGATCTATAGCTTTGTTAATGGAGTGCTCACTTCCTCCATAGCTACATTGTAATATTTTATATGTTTTATATTTCAGCATACTTCAGTCATCTAGCAGATTTACTTTCTTGCATGTTATTCTGCATCTTGTGATTGTTATCTCTCATGGCTCATTCATCAAAAGCTAATAGTGGTATCAGAGCCACGGTAGATCTAATCTATGCAGGTCAATAGGGAAACCACCATTGTTGGTTAGCCTAAGAGTTTTGTCAAACTGACGCACCATTGGACCAACCACTGGCAAAATATCTCAGGAGTATCTAGGTGGTAGATTTTGGGAGAGTCACAAAGATAGGACTGAAAGGAATCTCAGTTTCAAAAAATACTGAGATCATTTTCATCTAGAGTCTTTTCCATAGAGTTGTTATGAAAACTCGTGAAGACTAGGACTCAACATTTCAATCCACTAGATTGATAAATCATCTAGTGAAGATCATCCAGGTCATCTGGAATTTTCTAACTGGTGCCTAAAGTTTCTTTTGTTGCAGGAAATTAATCCTTAGAGGATTGGGACTCCTCCTATGATAGAAATCTAGGAGACTCCAACTTCGTTGCCCAACGATCGGTGTGCCCTCATAGTGCAGAGGTTAGTTCATCATGCAAGAGAAGAATATTATGGAAGAAGACTTCTAGTGAAGGATCATGGTGAAGATAGGAGACTGAAGATCTCCATTGCTAGATTGCAGAATTCCATACTTGAAGAATATGCCATAAGAGCCTTGATACAGAAAGGCCATAGAAGCCTTGAAGAAGAAGCCACAAGAGTCTTGATACTAAAAGGCCATAGAAGCCTTGCAAAAGAAGCCATAGAAGTCTTATATTGAAAAGGCCATAGAAGCCTTGATATTGAAAAGGCCATAGAAGCCTTGATACTGAAAAAGGCCATAGGAGCCTTGGTACTAAAAAGGCCATAGAAGCCTTGACATTAAAATAGGCCACATAAGCCTTGATCTTGAAGAAGAATTTGAGAAGAATATCTGATTCAGAAGTAGACTAAATATTTTAGTACTAATATCCTTGTTGTAGGAATAAAAGATTTAGTGAGTTGGGAGACTTCCTACAAGAAATTTAGGAAGAGCATCTTCTTCAGAATCAGCTTAATCCTGAAGCAAAAGAGAAGATATCAGGAGAAGATCTCATTGAAGAACTTCCAGTCTTGGAAGAAGAAGAAGGACTAGGAGAGTCCTACTCGAAGCCAAAAGTAGCAGAATCAGAATATCTAGGAGAAGATCTCACCACCAACACTTCCAGAAGTAGAAGGTTGAAGAAAAGGTCTCAAGGAGGACCATCAGAAGCTGCCAGATCAAAGACCTTGTGAAGGTCTCATCGAGCATCCAGGAAAGGCTAGGAGAGCCTTGTTGAAGATCAAGAGAGTTCTTTGAGAACTCATTGGAGAAATCCACTATCTAGGTGAAGTCCCTGATAGTGAAGGACTTGGGACAATTATCACCATCTGACAACAAGCCCAAGAGGAGAATTTGAAAAGGAAGGAGTGCCAAATCTAAGAAGAAGAATTTGGCAAGGAGTGCCAAACCCTAGAAGAAGATCCTACTTGAAGTCAAAATTCGACAAGAAGACTTGAAGATAGAAGAAGCTCACCAAATCTTGGAGATTTGAAGATTACCTCTCATAGCAAGAAGGCACCACCCTAGAGACATAGACTTCTCCAAATCTATAGCAGAAGGAGGAGAACACAAGAGGAGAACAAGCCACCAAATCCTAGGCTCGTAAAAGAAAGTTTGAGACCATCATTTGGTGAAGAAGGAGTTGTGCAGGACATCCTACTTGAAGCAGCAACTTGGTGTTTTTAGACACCAAGGTCTACATCCTCTACAAAGGTGGGAGAAGAGCTATAGAAAAAGGTATGCAACTTATGGTGCAAAAATATTCATTAAATTGAACTATTTATCAGATTTATTAGAGCACCTGAATATTGGATTAAAGTTGCAAAAAGGAAATTAGATTACAGTCTTCTAAAGTGCAAAGGAAAATAGATTCTTTTTAAGGATTCAATTGCACATTTATTAGGAGTTTATTAGATTCCATATTAGTTTCTATCAACTACCTATTATCTATTTTTGAAAAAATAAGACTAAGTCCTACAACATTGATTGTAGTGAAATTGCAGAATAACTCCTAAAGATTCATTTTAGGTTATTCTTGATTAGTTGCAGTAGATTATTAGTGCATGACTTTGAGAGTTGATTGGAGTGATAAGGTGTAATATTAGTGCATTAAAAGTAAAGAACTTGTACTATTATACCACTCTCAAAAAGAAAATTAGTTTTGTGTTTCCTGAAAGGCACAAAGTCTGATTTGTATCAAGTGTCTAAAGACACTATTGAAGCACAAAAATCTGCAACTTGAAGTGGCCAATAGAAGCCACCAAAAGGGTTAGAATCCTCCAGTATATTGGAGAAGAACTTAACTAACCAAAAATAGAGATAGAAGCTTATGAAAGTGAGACTTGGTGAGTCTCAAAATCAAAAGCATTACAAGTTGAATGCAAGGAAAAAGAATGCAAAAAATTTGCATCAATTAAAAGAACTTCTATCTACTATTATTGAAACTTGGACTTGTTATCAAAAGTTTCCAAGTAAAAAGGGAAAGGTGTGTCTATTTTTAAAGACAACCTCAAACCCTTGTATTGCAAGAAATCTGCCACAAAACCAAAATTTAGAAATAGAGTGCAAAAGAAGGTATATTAAAAAGCCTTATTGTACAAAATATAATACATTATCTTGCACTACTCTAATCTAGTTTTTGATAGCATAAGAGCAGATTTGGAAGTGCCATATTAGGGCACATTTTCCTATAAGGAAAAGAATAGCCAACAAAGGCCGGACGTCAGCACTCTTCCTCCCAAGCTAGAAGGAGCCATTCAAGGGCTCATCTTGGACGTACGTACCTACAGAATCAAAGCTCATTTCAGATCATCCATGAGCCACATTTACGTAGACAAGCGAGTGCATATCAATCTCAAAAAGGATGTCAAAATATCAACAGGGAAATCAATACGTTTGGAGGCATAAAAGAAAGAGGGAAAGGTGTTACATTCGTGGTCTCAATCTTGGAGAAGACCACTCACCAAAGGAAGCATCGAACTACCATCCAAGCTCCATAGCGCATCGCCCATCCACCTACAGAGAAGAAAGCTTGCTTGCTGCCCAAGCAACATTGCAAAGCAAAAGGGTTATGGAGTTATAATCTCCATCTTCGAAGGTGTTACAAGAATGGTCTCCATGCATAAATGACACTTGGCATTCTAGTCATCATTCCTCTCAACGTTCTAGAGACTTCTACGAAGGAGTTACAAGCAAATATGTGCCACTTGGTATTCTCCACCAGCTTCACACAAGGGCCTATACGTTATCTAATTTCTCCAAGAAGCGTTGAACAAAGATTTTGGAGCGTTACGTAAAGAAGGGAGCGCTCACTTGTAATGGACGTGACACTTGTCACAATGCCTATGATCAATATTGCTTAAAAGGCATCTTTTAGTCCAAGATCAACATGCATGAGTGAAGCACAGTCAAAGATGTTCGAAGGAGGAATGTAGCACAGTCAAGGCGTGAGAGAAGCAGCAAAAATGTTCGAAGTGCAATATGGAAGATAAAGGGGAAGGAGCATTAAAAGCTCCCCATTTTTGAAGGTCAACATTCAGTGCCATACGTACAACATTCACGTCTAGCCATTCCATCGAATCTCCATTAAATCGAGCGCTCAAGGTACATCTTAGACGTTGTTATATTCAGCCATGGAAAGTATCGAATATCAAGGAGATATTGCATATAAGGTAAGGTCTAAATCCCATTTATTATTGCTTTCATAAGTTGGAGTTATAAGGATTATAAACTAAGGTTAAAACTTAGGTTTTGAAAGCTAAAGGGGTGACTTATCTTATTATTTTAATATTTGCAATCTTACTTAGGAGGAATAAGGAATTTAACTTGGATTAAACTATATTGCAAATATTATTATCATTTCTCTAATTTTCCAAACTTGGGAGTCATAAGGGTTACTCCATCAAATTTATTTTATTTGGAAATTAGAAATAATCCAAGGGATATAAAAGAGGTTATTAAGGGATTTTATTAAGGTTGGATAAATTTATTTTTACTTGTCTCAAATCTCTAAAAAGGGGACAAAATAATTCCAACATCAAAACCTCTTCAAAACTGAAATAGTGCTTAGTTCAATTAGGAGTAATAAGGTGTTGAAAAGTTGATTTTTGATTCTTGCAAAACTTGTACAAAATCAACCAAATTTGAACTATATTTTTACAAAAAGCACTACATCATACTCTTATCACTAGGGAGCCATAAGATAAGACTATTAAGGTCCTATCAAATTTCAATTCCAAAGAAGCATTATGGATGAGATTTTGAGGAAAGCTTTCAATAATGAAGAACTATTCCATGAAGTGGAATTCTACTCCCAAAACCTAATAGATACTTTAGAAGGATACAAGTATCTATCTTCTAATGATAAGATGAAATTCTCCTTATTTCTTAAGGAAGCCAAAGAAGGTAACTTTACGGCCTTGATTAACTATCTTCATGAAATTCTCTTCATAGCATGGTGGAACTCACAAAGATTGGTTATTTTTTCTCCAAAAGAATGTCTGATGATTTATCTATCATTAATTGTGTTCGTACTTACTCAACACAAGAAACAAGTTGATGTTAAAGAACAATACTTTTGTGATGATAGACTAACTTGTTTTAAAGTTGAGGTTTCACCTACATCAAAGCAGAATCATAGGAAGAGAAGAAGGAAAAATAAGAAGAGACATACAAAAGGGAATCAAGACATGAAGATTAAATCAATAGAGGAAAAACTAGCACACCAAAAAGGTAAGCACAGAAGAACGAGAGGACAATTGCATCATGCCCTACTTATTCATCAACAATCAGAATCAAATGAAGATACTTGCAAGGAGGACTACAAAGGTGGCTGGATAGAAGATGAATCTGAACATATCAAAGATTATCCAATGAGAATAGAAGGCCTAGTTGCATCCTACTCTGCATCATATGAAGACACAAATTACCTGTTGAACCTGAATACAAAGAATGCAAAAGAAGAAGACTACGAAGACCAAGCAGAAGAAGATGAAGAAAATCCATATTGAAGACTAAAGCCTTCAATACCCAAATAATGTAATATAGGGGGTGTTGGAAATAATGTCTATTCCATCATTTGGGTTATGTAAATGTATCCTCCAAGATACATACCTAGATTACTTCCTGTGCAAGTTATCTAGTGACTTCATGCAATGTAATAAATGGACAAGTGTCCATGTGCAAGTTGTACATGTGCAAGGTGTCCTATGCACAACTAGATAGAGTGTTGGGCAAGCATCCTATTTTGCATATATAAGGATGGCCTCTTAGATAGATAGATAGGACAGTCGGAGGACATCGTTAGATAGCGTAGGTTAGTGGATTGTGTTTTTTCTTATGTTCCACACCATTTACTGGTGATGGATATGATGTAGATCTGTAGCTTTGTTAATGGAGTGCTCACTTCCTCCATAGCTACATTGTAATATTTTATATGTTTTATATTTCAGCATACTTCAGTCATCTAGCAGATTTACTTTCTTGCATGTTATTCTGCATCTTGTGATTGTTATCTCTCATGGCTCATTCATCAAAAGCTAACAATAATTTGCATGCACAATTTCTAAGAAAACGAAAGGGAAAAAAGACTTAGCTAAAAAATTCTACGTTTAGATAGAATATCTTACCTCACTAGAGTCCTAGCTCTTCATTGCTCTTCCCATCATCCGAACCCTAGCTGACAAATATTTGCAATTTTGTTTTTCATGACTTATACCTTAGATAATTTGCAATTTTGTTTTTCAAAAAATTGTATGTAAAAAATAAAAAACTCAAATAAAAATCAAACACATAACCTTATACCTCTAGATATAATTCTGGTCCATATTATCTTATTAAAAAAAAAAAAATTAAATGAATGAAATGAAATATAAAATTTTCTTTAAAAAAATTATATACAAGAAGTAAAAGAGTCAAATAGAGATTTCCATCCATTTTACCATGTAGAACCAATCAAAAAATATTTATATATATAATTGGATAATAAGGGGTTGTACTCGGGTCTCCCCACCCTTGAAAAATTACAAATATCTTCTTTAGATATTGAGATTTTATAAATAGATACGCTTATCATCTCAGTTGAGATGCTATAGCTATAAACCTACATCATTTTACATAAAATATATGAATTCTTGATCTTTTAAGTTTTTGTATGAATACAAATATTCCAGAATTTAGCATCCTTCTTGATATTTTTCTGGAGCAGCCTTCACAATACCAAAACTTCACCTCTACTGTCTATGCATTGCATCTTAGTAGAGTAATATTTTCAAAACATCGCACTATCATAGTCCACTTTACCAAATATGGATTGCTAGTTTCCTTTCTAAAACAATGCAACCACAAAAATTATAATAAATAGTTTATATGAAAACGCATTAATTTTATAAAATATAGGGATATTACCAATGGAAAATATTAAAGTATATCTTAATCATTATTTGATTCAAGCAGTCAACATTTTCTTGTCAGCTTCAACTAAACTTACATCATAACTAGCTATCTCTATAATGCTAAGTTTTATCCTTAGACACCTTCCCAGTTTATCAAACAATATCCTTTAAAACACTAACTTCTGAGTTTTTTGAAAGAATTGCTTTACCTATGCTTGCCTTAACTAAAGTGTATTAACCCCCTCGGATAGAGATTTGGACCAACTGTAGTGCATTTCCCTCATTGAATTCTTGTACTAAGCACATACCTGGATCAATCTGAAGTGCCTCATTTGAGAGTTCATCTGCTTTCCTATTCAGTTCTCTATAAATATGCCAAAAATTAAAAGCTTCACTTCGATCCATAGCTTATTTTATTTGAGAGAATATGGGTTAAATAGTCATGTTTTCCATCCTAAAAACACCAAGCATCCAATTTATTACCACCTGTGACTCTTCATAAATTTGAATTTTTTGTATTCCTTTTGATTCTGCCAACTGAACCAACAATTTGAAGGCCATAATTTTAGCATAATTATTAGAACCTTCTCCCAATCCAGCCTTGAATTTAAAATAATGAAAAATATATAGTAATCCTTATTCTCCACAAACTCCAGGGACCCCCTGTCTAGGCCCATCAAAAAATCCCTAGGCCCCTGATTTATCAATATTTGGAGGGATGATTTGTTTGTTTACCTTTGTTGTTACCAAAATCTTACAGTTATTGAAACTTCCAATGATTTTGGAGGAGACCTGCCAAGTAGGCTTCTCCTGATCCTAAAAAATTATTGCATTCCTAGATAACCATACTTCCCAAGACACAAATAATGAAAGAGCTATAAAATCTTTGAAAGACCTATTTTCAAACCAAGATTTTAAGCACTCTTCTAAGGAATCTTCTTTCCATCCTATAGGAAGCTTTAACTATGCTATAACCTCCCTCCAAACCTATCTAGTAAAGGAGAAATTAACCATTAAATGATAAATTATTTTATTGTTTGACTTACATAAATAACACCTTCCTAGACCATTCTAATTCTTCTTTTGTAATACCTCCCATGTTATAACCTTATTTTTCATGTCAAGCCATTGGAACAATCTTGTATTCAACGAGGATTTCTACTTCGAGAGTGTCTTCCACCACCATGTAGGATTGACATTGCTATCTTCCAATAGACTCGTATACACCAACTTTGGAGTGTACTCCCATGTAGCTCCATTATTTATCCAGACCAATTGACTAGTTTTTTGTCATAACTTGATATGTCTAGCTTTAAGTCTCCCCATTGGTGTACCTCCTGGATCTGAAGCCCTAACATTGTTGCTTCCTTCCATCCCTGACTCCAGTTTGTAGAATATTTTGGATCAGCTGCTTGGGCAAGATTTCCAATCCCTTGAGCTCTTAGGATCTAAATTACATTATATGGTAGTCTATGAACATCACCACAACCAATCCAAGGGTCTAATCCTAGTATTAACCTTGAACCATACCCTATTTTCCGAGAAATTCAATCACCTATAATATAAAAGGTCTAATTTATTGCCTTCCAATATATTGAAACATAATGGTTTTGCTTCATTGGGGCCCTTATCCACTCCTCAACTATGAGTGGCTCTAAATACTTTTCATGTATGATCTTATTCCATAAGCCTTCCTTTTATATTATCTTTCAAACACACTTTGTTGCTAGAGCCTTGCTAAACAGGAATATGTTCTTAAGTCCCCATCCTCCATTTTCCTTGGGCTTGGCTAAGGATTTCCATTTAACCAAGGAAATACCTTCCCTTTCCCTTTTCCCTATCCATAAGAACCTATAGCTTAACTATCTAATTTTTTCCAAAACTCCTTTTGGTACATGAGCCAAAGATTGCCAATATACCGATATTGCCTCCAACACAAACTTGATCAAATTCAATCTCCCTCAAAAGAGAGTTATTTGTTGCACCATATATTAATTATTCCTTCCACATTCTTTATCAACCAATTCTAGTCTTGTTTAGTGTAGTCATTGGGTTTCAAAAATAACCCTAGATATTTAAACCCCTCTTGAAGATCAAATCTATTTAAGAAAAAAAATTGACCTATTATTATGTTTGATTTTGATCCATACAATTAAAAGAGATGCTTGCCTTTTATGCATTAATATGCATACATGTTTCTACACAAAAAATATCTAAATATTGTTTTAACTTCTTTGCAGCTCTTATTGTTCCATCCGTGAAAAGGAGAACATCTTCTACAAAAATTAGATGGGTGACTTCCACTATTCTATCTATTCTAATTTCCTTTACTATTCCTTCCCTCTTGGATTTTATAATACACCTACTTAATCCCTTAGCTACCAAAAGAAATAATAGTGGTGACAAGGGGTAACCTTGTCTAATCCCCCGAGAAGCTTTGAAGAATTGAGAGGCTAATCCATTAACCAAAACTTCAAAAGAAATAGAACAAAGACATCCCATAATCCACTTGACCATTTTCATATAGAACCTAATATGAGAAAGTATCATTCTTAAATATAGCCAATTTACTCTATCAAAATCCTTGTAGAGATCCAACTTCATCACCATTGCTGGTATTTTCTTTGATTTTATGGAATGAAAAATTTCCTGAGTAGCACCAATTGCTTTGGAAATTTGTCTACCATGGCAAAAAACTGAATTATTCAATAGATATAGAAGCAGAGAAGAACCTTTTAATTCTTGATGCAATTATTTTTGCTATGATTTTATACACACAATTACACAAAAAAATGGGTTTGAAATCATCAAAGGAAGAAGGATTGTCCTTTTTTGGAATAATAGAAATGAAGATAGAGTTGAAGACTACATTTACCCTTCCTTTTAACCTAGACTCCTCTACAATCTTGAGTAGGTCAGACTCCAAAAGGTCATAGAGCCTGATAAAAAATTGCAGAGTCCACCCGTCAGTTCCTAGACTCTTATCTTTCTAGAAGGAGGTTAAAACAACTTTGAGCTCCTCTTTTGAGACTTCCTTAATCAACTCACCATTAGCTTCCTCATCTATAATTATAGGAAAGAGATAAGCTATTTTAACTATTTCAGCTATATTTACTTGACTAGAATCCTTGTATAGTTGACCAAAATGCCTTACATCCATGTCAGCTATCGTTTTAAAGGAGAAGACTTTACTTCCATCTTGTCCTTGTAGCTCCCAAATTATATTGTTTTATTTTTTGTGATTTGCAAAGCTATGAAAAAATTTAGTATTCTCATCCCCCCTTGCAATCCATAGTGCTCTACTTTTGAGTCTCTCATCAACTATTGTTAGAGGTAATCTATTGGAAATGCAAGCATTTCTATAGAGAAGAAAACTAGGTAGCATATAATTTTTCTAATTGCGGTGTTGATCTTCATCTTGATGAAATTCAAATTTTAGAATGGAACTGGTTGTGTAAGTTTTTCTTACTTAATGAAAATGATGTCAAAGAGTTAAATATGAAAAGGAAATGAAGAATATATTTTATAAAAGGTAAGCTAGGTATGGTATAATTAACTAACAATAAACTTAATATTTTTGTTTTTACGAGGAGTGGATCCCAATAGAAGCCACATATATCTTGGTTTAAAAAGGAGTTTTATATTCTTTACTTTATTTGAATTGTAAGTAGAGTATTTAAAGTAATTATTTTTTATATTTTTAATATGTTGTTAATTTAAAATTTATCAAATTATATGAAGATCATCTGGTAAGATTTAAAACCTAATATTGTCTTTTTTATCTATGTAATAAACTATGTGTGCCTTCTATTGGGGTCAATCCCATTACAAAAACAATATATTACATTGCTCTCATTACATTTCTAACAATCTAATTAAATTATACTTAACTTTACCTTTCTATAATAGATATTCTTCATTTACCTTTCTATCGAAGATATTCTCTATCTTCCTAAAACAACTGCTAAGTTTTCATAATCAACTTCTTTTATATCAAATGCCTTCAAAAATTTAAATTCTATCAAGATGAAATTCAACACCGCAAATGGCTAAAATATTTGTTACCCAACTTCTATATCTATAAATATCTTATCTATAACAACCTCACAATTTCTTAATACCTTTTTTTAGGGTTCTTATTCATTCCCCTAATATTTCAAAATCTTATTTTCTTTGTTAATTTTTGTTTTTATTTGTGGGTTTAGCCATACTTCTTGTTAGCCCTTATGATATTTGCTTTTGTTTTCTCGTATCAATATCCCTTTGAGTTTCTTTTTTTCTTTGTTTTTGCTTCTTGGGTCTTCCTCTCTTTTTTCATTCCCAAAAATACTTTCATCTTCATCAATCTCATCTATCTTCTCACACTACTCATTGTAAGACTTATCATATTTAGGTTTGGTTTGTTCTGAATGATATAAAGTGCAAGGAATAACCTCAAAAGCACAATATTCTTTATGTTACCCTAGAAACCCTAAAGTGCAAGGATGCTCTTCTGTAGCAATTACCTTCTTATTCTACCCTAAAAATCCTAAATTATTATGGGTTTCCTCCATCCTTTTTTATTTATTATGCTACTTTTGAAACCTTGAAGTCCAAGGGATAACATGTTCAGCCCCCTCACTTTTATTATCTAGAGAGGATTTTATACTACTTGAGAAAAATGAAGATTTATCTAGAATAAACTTGATCTCTGTTGTTATCTTTAATTTAGGATTTCTCTCCACATCTTCTTTTGCACCTTTAATTCCTTCTAAACTTGCCAAATGATATTGTAGATAGGCTTTCTTTGCCTCTTCTTTCAAAGTGGAATATCCTTGATCTGATCTAGCTTTTATTATTGTATGATTTCATTGCTTCATCTTGAAGTTTATCTCATCACTATAATTTTTTCGTCTCTTTCTTCATAGTTTTCACTTTGTAAACTCTTGCCATGTGTCCAATATCATAACAATTGTGGCAACAAAAATTGATATTTTCATAATCCACTTGTTGATCCCATTCTCTTGATTTAGATTTAATCTTAATGGATTGTGGTAAAGGTTTTGAAATATCCATAGCAACACATATTTGAGTATATATAGCATGCTTTTGCTCCTTAGTAGTTAGTCCTTCCTTGATGAATTTCCCTAGGTTATTTCCAATATTCTTCAAAACATCCTTATTTATAAGTTGATGTGGAAGTCCAAAAAGACTAAACCATATTGAAGCTTCTTAATAGTTTTTGTTTCCATAGAAAAATTCCATTCCATGGTCTCAAATAAAGTGCATCTCTTACTCTAAACCATGGACCACCAACAATTATTTTATCCCTAATTTTTGAACTTAAAAAGATAATAAGTAAAAACCCTTTAGGAAGAAAATTCATAGAGTAATTTGAATTTAATCCCCACTTATACTTGATCCAATTTTAAATCTCCAAAAACCCTAGATATGATCTATGTAACTTATATATTAATCCTCTACTTTTAAGAACTATTATATCATAATCAATCATCTCATCCTTGATACTTACTTCTGGTGTAACATCTACTACTTAGATCAAAATTGCCATGTATTCGCTCTTCTTCTTATCTCCAACTTGGGTCTTTATACTTCCAACTAAGGCATCCTAACTTCCCATTAGGAATTTAAAATATGACTTTCCTTCTATACTAGCTAACGAGGCTCGCTCTTGGATTGCACTTCCTCTTGGCTCACACTCCCTCTCGGCTAGCACTCACTCCCAAATTGCACTCACTTTCAGTTTGCACTCCCTCTTGGATCACAATATCCCCAATATTTTTTTTTCTTGGTGTTCCTTCACTTCAACATTTTTTTGAAAATAATGTTCCATGCATTCATGGTTAGGGTTTGAAGCATTGATGCACCCAGATGAACTTGTTACTCTTTCACCATGACTGAATCTCGGTTTGCACTCCCTCTTATCTTGCACTCCCTCCTGGATCGAACTCCCTCTTGGATCACAATTCCTATGGCTCACACTTCTTGCGACTCACACTTCGTCTGGATCGCACTTAATTTTTCTTACAAATATAAACCTAATATCTACCTTAAAATTTAAGATATTTAGAATTATTTTCAATATACATTTTTTTTATGTGTTACCTATACTCACATCTAATTATAATATAATCACTTGAAATTAGATATAAGGATTTTTCAAAAAAAATCATATAAAAAATCAAAAACTCAAATAAAAATCAAACACATAACCTTATACCTCTAGATATAATTCTGATCCATATTATCTTATTAAAAATAAATAAAAAATTAAATGAATGAAATAAAACATAAAATTTTCTTTAAAAAATTATATACAAGAAGTAAAAGAGTCAAAAAGATATTTCCATCTATTTTACCATGTAGAACCAATCAATATATATATATATAGATAGATAGATAATAAGGGGTTGTACTTGGGTCCCCCCACCCTTGACAAATTACAACTCTCTTCTTTAGAGCTTGAGATTTTACAAATAGATACACTTATCATCTCTGTTGAGATGTTATAACTAGAAACCTACATCATTTTACATAAAATATCTGAATTCTTGATCTTTTAATTTTTTGTATGAATACAAATATTCCAAAATTTAGCATCCTTCTTGATATTTTTTTATAGCAGCCTTCACAATACCAAAACTTCACCTCTACTATCTATGCATTGCATCTTAGTAGATTAATATTTTCAAAACATCGCACTATCATAGTCCACTTTACCAAATTTGGATTGCTAGTTTCCTTTCTAAAACAAGTGCAACCACAAAAATTATAATAAATAGTTTATATGAAAACACATTAATGTTATAAAATAAATTAGATATTACCAATGGAAAATATTAAAGTAAATCTTAATCATTATTTGATTCAAGCAATCAATATTTTCTTGTCACCTTCAACTAAACTTACTACTTCCTCTAACCATGGAAAGGAGAAATTAACTTCACGATTCACAATCAAAACTTCTTTATTGGCTAGCATATTTGCACATTTGTTTCCTCCCCTTAATGTATATGTAAACCTGATTTCATCAAACTCTTTAGCAAAATCTTGAATTTCCACAATTATCTCTTGTATGTTTCATGGAGCCTTTGCTTTCCTCAAAATTGCATTTATTACTATGAGAGAATCACCTTACATCCATACTTTGTTCCATTTAATTTGTCTACATATTTTAACCCTTCTAAAACCACCCAAACTTCAGCTTCATTATTTGTCTTAAATACACTATTGAAAGTGTAATGAGATAAAATCTCTCCTTTATTATTTTTAATTATTCCTCCTCTTTCTATTGGTCTTGGATTTCCTTTAGATGCTCCATCAAATTTCAATTTAACCAACTCCACATTTTGTGGTTTTCACTTTATATTCTTTGTCTTCTTTTTGTTTCTCTTGTACCCAACATCATAATTCCATTTGATGACTTGACTTCATCTATCAAGGCTCTTTGTTTAAATATTCCTTTTAATTACCTCTAAAATTATTTCCTTTCCTTTAAATATTTTTCTATTCCTTTCCAGCCATACGATCCAAAGTATTGTATCTTTTGATATATCCCATATTTTTTGTAAAGCCTCACTTTTGAAAATGCTTTTTCATTGCTTTAACCAATCTTCAATTCTGCTATTCATCACCATGCAATTACCAAACATATTAAGAATCCATTACCATAGTTTTTAGACTATTGAGCAATGTCTCAAGAGATGGTTTATACTTCCATCCTTTTTACAAAAAAAACATTGAGAGGGGCCATGAAATCCCCTTTTCATAAGGTTATCCCAGGATAAAATTATTCTATGACCTACTAGCCAAACAAACTTTTTGAGTTTAGGAATGCTTGGGCTATCTTAAATATATCTCCATATTCTAGTGATATTACTATTTTGTTGGTGCTTTACATTATATCCACTTCTTGTTGTGTATTCTCCTATTGTTCAACTCCCAAATCAATTTATCCTTGGCTCCCCTCAAAATATTCATAGTTGTTATCTTTCTACCCAATTGCCTTCTAGAATCAATGTCTTGTATACTTGTAAAAAAATATTCTTTCCATTTGTATCTTCCTACCTGATCATTGTACAAAATATTTTAAACCCTATCACCATATTTGTCTTGAAGAAATCTCATCCAAGGTTTCAAAATTGGATCTAGATTGAGTGGTTTTTTACCACACCAAGTATCCATCCAAATAGAATTTTTTTCTCCAGTTCCCACCATCCATCTTAAACCTTTAATCATAAGATAAATAATTTTTTTTAAACCATTCCAAAGAGTAAAACCATTTGGTAGATAGAATGCAGTAAATATTAAACTTAGGTCATTGGGCTAAACATACTTAGAAGAATTCTTGCTCGTTGTCTTAGACTCTCTTTGTAAAATCTCTAGATTACTTTTTGTTAAAAAATATTACATAATTTGGTACATATCAATGCATCACCATGGGTACATGGTTAGATTAGATCAAGTGTCTTATAGTTATGTGTGCATGTGTACAAGTGTCCATCATGCATAGTGCACATTTATTTTTAGAGAAGGTAAGTGAAGAGTCACATATTATATTATATTTATGACAAAGCATTGTAGTTGAATAGAAAAAAGTTGTTGCTCATAGCATGCATTAGTAGATCTCAATTTCTTGTCTTATTTTCATGAACTTTCATTAATGTAACTTTTATGAGTAGCTATAGAAGTATCTTATGAGTTTTACTTGCATAGGATATTGTCACTATTATATATTTAATACTACATGCTCATTTTATACCTTGTGGTTGTATTTCATTAAGTGTTTTAGCATCAAAAGCTAACAATGGTATCAGATCCACAAGGGAGACTTGAATAAAGCTCGAGGTAGAATATTGCAAGAAAGAGAAGCTCCTAAAAAGAAGAATTTGGGATAATTATCACCACTGGACAACAAGCCCAAAAGGAAGAAGGATTTGGCATGAAGTTTACCAAATTTTGGAAAGATTTTTTTAAGATCTTAAGACATTCATATTCTTGAGGAAGAGGCCAAATTTGAAGTCAAAATTTGACAAGAAGATAAGAAGGAGAAATCAATTTTTTTGAGGTAGAAAATTGAAGAGTCATAGAGCTACAAGATTGACAAGCAAAAGGAATTGGAGCTACAATTTTTACAAATTTGAGGCAGCACATAGGTGAACCAAATCACTGAGAAATCTAGCTACAAAAGGAGACCAAAAGGTATGCAATATTGGTACTATAAAAGTTCAATATTTGAACATTCACATTAGCTTATTATTAAGTCTTTAAAAGCACCACATTTGATTTTTTAAAGTAGCAAAAGGAAAGGTCTCAAGTTTAAATCTTCAAATCTAGAGAAGATAGCATTCACAAGGAATTAAAACTTGCAACAAAGAAAGGAGAAGTTAGATATAATATAAGGAAAGGAAAAAGATAAACTCCTTACTATGTCTTGGAAAATAAATAAGTCAATAGTTTACAACAAATGATAGAAGTATTATATTATCTGAAAGGCACAGGTTTTAGCATAAATTAGAAGCTTGGAGTCACCAAATAAGAAACCACCAAGCATAGAGACAAGGAGGAGTTGTTATGGAAGAGTACTTGTAATGACTCCAAAAACTAGCTACAAGAAAAACATAATAAAGAAAATAATTTTTTAAACTACGAAGAGGGATTCATAAACCCCTATCCAACACTTGGTTACTACGGTTTAGTTTACTAAGTTTCCCAACTTACCCAAAGAGTTACATCTCACTCAATATCCTACACAAGTTCATTTGTGTAGGCATTCTTTGTGTTACCACAAATAAGCTTATCTATCTCATCATTCTTGATGAGCTAAACTTATCACCTTCAGTATAGTCAAAGGTATACACCCATTACCATACCATACACAAGTCTATCTGTGTAGGTATGCTACACATATTATGAGTTAAGCTATCCATATCATCTTTATGACAAGCTATATTAACTCAGATGTAATCTTTCAGTTTACTAGCATTCTCCCCAAGGGGTTCTCAATCCCTTAGGTCTTTCTACATTCACCCTAAGAGGTCTTAATATCTTAGGTCCATTCTAGGTTCACCCTAAGATTTCATTTTCTTAGGTTACTTTCATGTTTAGCAAGAAGACAATATTAACTCTATCTACTTAATCAAACAAAGGACAAAATTCATAAAGCATACATGAGGTACTTAGAAAGGAAACAACATTTAAAATAAGGTAAGCATTGAATGGAAAGAGAAGCTAAATAACAAAGCATAAACAATTCATAACAGTGAATTAAAGATACATTTTCCATTCATCCAATAAATTATTACATATATCCAAGTATGGTAAAACTATCGTACTCTTGAAAAAATAAAGTAATACATCTATTTTCATTTAGGGATTCTTCTTCCTACAAGTCTAGTCTTAATCGAACATAAATAAACTATTTCAAATATAATTCAAACCAGTGCAATGGTTCCATCTGCCTCCATTATCCTCTCTGTCTTTCCATAGTTCGTTTGAGGGTAGTAGGGGATCAAGGCAACTCATGGTTCTATGATAGACATGCATCTAAATGCATCTACTAGTAACATGAAACTAGTGCATTTACTGATTACTTTTCCAAATTGCAACTATACAAATTTAATTAAAGTATTCATCCATTTATTGTTTAGTTGAATCATAAAAAACTTCTCATTTTTATTTTCACCTCTTATTTACTTAAGAGAGATATTTCAACATACACACTTAGATCACAAGTCTTACTTTAATCAAAACATTTCAAAACCTTTATTCAACATAATCAAAGTCTCATACCTTTAATTATTTAAATAAGCTAGGTTTCTTTTATTTCCATAAATCAAAGTCCCATCACTTTAATTCATAAAATAAAACTATGTTTTCTTTATTTTCATAAATCAAAGTCCCATGCCTGTAATCATTGAAATATACTATTTTATCTTTATTCAACATAATCAAAGTCTCATACCTTTAATTATTTAAATAAATTATTTTTCCTTTATTCAACATAATCAAAGTCCCATACCTTTAATTATTTAAATAAACTATTTTCCCTTTATTCAACATAATCAAAGTCCCATACCTTTAATTATTTAAATAAACTATTTTTCCTTTATTTACATTACTCAAATAACATTATATTCAATTAACTAAATAAACCAAAGTTCACAAATGTCCTTATATAACTTTCTATTTTTTTTTATTTGTAGAATATAAAGGTGAACATTAAGCTTTTACTTAAATGACAAATAATCTGCCCTCAACGAACATAGGGGTGCCCGCAAGCTACAACAACCTACGCACTCATCCAAGTAATATATTTCGATTTAAAAATAAGTAAGATATTTCAATTTAAAAACCATTGTTTTCTTACTTCAAAATTCACCATAAAGAGGCTCTTTTCCTCTTGACAGAAACAAGAAGCTTCCACTACAAGAGTTCACAACCACTTTACCTATGGCAAAATCTCTTTAACTACTTAAGTGGAGATTATTCTCATAGTTTAAAATTTAATCCACATAACCTTCCTTTTCATTAAAAGGAGATATTCTTACCCGAAGAAGCTCTCATCTTGTTTAGATTAAATTCTTATTATATAAAATATGAATTTATTATTATTTTAAATAATGAAAACCTATCATTATTTAGAACTAAATACCTATATAAAATTTTAGTATTGTTTTAATAGGGTCTTATTATCCATTTAAGTAAAACTCCATTATTTTTTAATATAGATTTTACCATATATTTAAATAAAGCTCAGTTATTTTTTAATATAGATTTTTCTATCTAATTAAATAAAGCTCGCGGAAGAAATGGGGGAGAGGGGGAGGGACCTACTCCCTCTCCCTTCTTCCCCTCCCTTGGTTCTTGCTCAGTCCCTGATTCATCCCAGGTCATCCCACTCTAGGAATGGTTTGTAGCAGATGATCTCCTTGGGGGGAGATCCTTGCCCACTTTTTGCTCCTTTCCCAGTAGTTTTGGGATTTCCTTGCTTGAGTCCTAGGCTTGGTGCTTCCCAGGTATCTTCTAGGGTTTCTTGCATGTTCCTAGGATCCTTTCCCTGATCTCCCTCAGGATTTCCCTTGGGGTTTTTTTGCAGGTTTCTACTTGGATTCAGTTCCTAGGGCTTTCTCGGTTTGTGGTGGTTGCAAGTTGGATTTTTTATTGATTCTTGGTACATCCTATGAGGTTCTCACTTCATTGGGGTTGGTTTGGGGGGCTAGTTTCCTCTTTGCTCATGACTCCTCTCTGGGATGCCTTTGGTTGCTGGTGGTCCCATCCCTTTGGGTGGGGCCATGTTCAATTTCCTATTTGAAGGCTTCTTCTTGTTGGATCTGTTGCTTGGTGGACGCTTAGAGAATTTGCATGGCCTTGGGGGGCCTCTTCCTATGCTTGAGTTATTCCTAGCCCCAGTCCCAGTTCCCTAAAGTTGTTCGTGTGCAAGGATGGGGGTTCCTGGTCCTTTATGTTGGGGTGCTTAGGGTTTTCTGCTGCATGTCTCGATCTTGGGGAGGGGACCTGTGATCAATGCATGCAGACCCCTGGCTCCCTCAGTTTAGGCTTCCAAGGATCCCATCTTTGTGCATATTACCACTTTCCACCTGGGCTTCATAGGTTTTTGTTTCGATTTCCTGTTTGGGGGCTTCTACTTTCTGGTCCTGCTTCTCGGTGGACTCTCAGAGCTTGTTCTTGGCCTTGGGGGGGCCTCTTCCTATTCTTGAGTTGTTCCCAGTCCTAGTTCCAATTCCCTAGAACTGTTCATGAGCAAATATGGTGGGTTCATGGTCCTTTCTGTTGGAATTTTTGGGGTTTCTTCTGCATTTTTTGATCTTGGGGTGGAATCCAGTGTGCTTGCAATTGTTGTCACTCCTTCCTCCTTCAGTTTTGGCTTCTAGGGATCCTTTCTTTGCACCTGTTGTTGTTGTCCCTGCCTCCTTCTGGCTTCCTCGTACTCTTGTTGGTGGGATTCCAATGCTGTAGTTTTTCAAATTTATTCTTTTGCTAGTTTTCTTGTTGGGTGGGATTTTCCAAACTTGTTGTTTTTCTCACTAGGCAAGATTTTTCAAATCTGGTTTAGTGTTGGTTTTCCTGCTGGGCAAGACTCTACCTATTAGTTTTCCTGATGTGCGGGGTTTTTCAAATTTGTTTTTTCTGTTGGTTTTCTTGTTGAGCAGGATTTTCAAACCTGCTAGTTTTCTCATTGGGCGGGATTTTCAACTACTGGTTTTCTCACTGGGTGAGATTTTTCAAATTTGGTTTTTTGTTGGTTTTCCCATTGGGTGGGACTCTCCAAACCTATTGGTTTTCCCGTTGGGCGAGGTTTTTCTAATTCATTTTTTTTGCTAGTTTTCCTGTTGGGTGAGATTTCCAAACCTGCTAGTTTTCCCGCTGGCCAGGATTTTTAATTTGGGTATTTTTGGTTGCTTTCGCTGGGCGGGATTTTCAAATTCATCATCCTGCTGGTTTCCCTATTGGGGGGGGGTTTCAAATCCATCTTCCTACTAGTTTTTTGTTGGATGAAATTTTCAAATTGGTGGTTTCCCGTTGGGTGGGATGTTCAAACTCTATGTTTCATCCTGCATGTTTTCCCGTTAGGCAAGATTTTTCAAAATTGGTGGTTTCCCGCTGGGTGAGATTTTTTAAATTTATCTATTCCTCGTTGGGCGGGTTTTTCCAAACTGTTTATTTCCCGCTAGATGAGATTTTTCAAATTGATTATTCTTGACATTTGGTTTGGTCGGTTGACCTATTATAAAAAGGTTTTGGGGTCATTTTAAAACCCGCTTTTAATATAATTTTAACCTACAAAAAAAAATAAAGCTCCATTATTATTTAATATATATTTTACTATCTATTTAAATAAAGCTCCATTATTATTTAATATAGATTTTTTTCATCAACATACAAGTTCTTTTATCATAACTAGCAAAATGCTACACTAACAACAATTTAGGGGATTCAAAGGCAACCAAATTTATGCACACATTCCAAAACCAAGATGCTGCAAAGTGATGAAGTAAAAGACAACCAAACATATGCAACAAGAAAAGAGGGAGTCTTTCCATCAACCCAGTCACCTATCTCAGCCGAAGAATTTATGATAGCTACTAGGCTATCAACTGAGGCTCTAGGTGGCTGGCTATTGATGATTATCCCTAACCGATAATGCATGCCTATATGAAGGTAGTCATCCATGTTACCCCCGAGTTGCCTTAATCATCACTTCCCCAACCTCAAGTACCCCATTTCTGGTGGATGATTCTACCTCTTCCACCCACGAGTGTACCTGATCCTGCATATTAACAATATGTCAGCAGTACCATGTTCTTCCAAAAATCAAACTAAACATCGCATAACTATTCATTTGCACAAAACTAAGCATCAAAACATCATTAATCAATACATAGTTTTTCATGCCAAAAGTCCTGCTAGGGAGGGTCATGACATCCTACCCCTAGGACTAAACACCATCCTAGGGTGTTTCCTATTTTACAAAAATAAAAATTATTACATTATATTTTCAAACAAGAAGGGAAAATATTTTTGCATGTCCTCCACTTTTTCCCAAGTGGCATTTCTTTCAGAAAAATGGTCCCATTGGACCTTACATTGTTCAAGAGTCTAGTTCCACATAGACTTAGAATAAAACTCAAGAATCTTCATCGATATCACTTCAATAGCCTCTGGGTTTGCCATCTGCAATTTAGAAACATCCCACACATGTTCAAGGTCAACAACATATTTCCTAAGTAGGGATATGTGGAAGGTGTCATGGATCTTTGACAAGTTAGGTGGTAAAGCAAGTCGGTATGCAATCAGGCTAATCTTCTCAGTGATCTCAAAGGGTCCCACATATCGAGGATCCAACTTTGTGGATTTGATAGCACTCTTCTTTGGCTTAACCCTTAAGAACACTTTATCTCCTATAGAGTACTCTCTTGGAGTCCTTTTTAGATCAACATAACTTTTCTGTCGATCAACAACTTCTTTAAGCCTTTTCTTGATTACCTTCAACTGATCCTCCATTTCTCTGACCATATCTAGCCCAATCACAACTCGATCTTCTAGGTTATCCCAAGATAATGGTGTTCTACACTTTCATCCATACAAGGCATCAAAAGGAGCCATTCCTAGAGAGGAGTGATGTCCATTATTGTAGGTAAACTCTACAAGGTGTAGGTAGTCTTCCCAATGAGACTTTTGATCCATGTAGTACATGCAAAGCATGTCCTCTAGTACTTGGTTTACCCTTTCTGTTTGACCATCTATCTTAGGATGGTATGTCGAGCTCATATTCAATTTTATGCCTATTGCACGATGTAGGGCTTTCTAAAATTTAGAAGTAAATCTGGAATCCCTATCTAAAATGATTATTTTAGGAAACCCATGCAATCAAAATACCTCTTTGGAAAATCTGTTAGCCACTACCTGAGCATCATCCTTGATGTTCCCTGGTATGAAATGTGCAACCTTAGTCAATCTATCGACTATTACAAGGATTGCATCATGTTGATACCTGGTCTTGGGTAAACCTACTATAAAATCCATAGATATAACCTACCATTTCTGCGTAGGTATATCATGTGGATACAATTGTCCTATAGGATGCCTATGTTCAGCCTTAACCTTCTGACATTCAAGGCATCAAGCGATAAAATCGGTGATATCCTTCTTCATTCCTATCTAGAAGAAGGTTCTTTTCATGTTTTCCCTCATTTTGGCCCCTCCAGGGTGAGCAGAATAAGGGGATCTATGGGCTTCTTGCATTATTAATTTCCTTAAATCACCCATTTTTGGTATGATGATTCTACCTTTGTAGCACAAAAGGTCATCATTCATGCTAAATTCCTTATTACCCTTAGGGTCTCTACTCAACTTAGATCAAATTTCCTTGCAATACTCATCTTGAGATTGCTCTTCCCTCACTTGATCCATTAGATCCATGTGACTTCTGGTTATGGTTGCTATATGCTTCCTTCTACTTAAGGCATCAACAACCTTATTCTCTTTCCCCTTTATATACTCAATCTCAAAGTCATATTCAATGAGAAACTCGACCCATATTCTCTGTCTCGCATTGAGTATAGGTTGGGTGAATATATACCTCAAACTTTGATGGTCAGTTTTCAACTCAAAGGGCCTTCCTACCAAGTAGTGGTGCTAAACTTTTAGAGTGTGCACCACTACAGCTAGCTCTAAATCATGCGTAGCATAATTAATTTCATGCTTCTTAAGCTTCCTTGAAGTGTATGCTACTACTAACTCATCTTGAGAGAGTACTCCTCCTAACCCTTCTAGTGATGCATCCATGCATACTAAAAATTTCCCTTGAGGGTCTAGAATTTTCAATATTGGTGTTGTAGTGAGTTTATATTTTAGCAATGCAAAGGTAGCTTCACACTTTTCTGACCACTTAAATTCCTTTCCCTTTTTTTGGAGGTTAGTTATTTTTACTACAATCTTAGAGTAATCCTTTATATAACGTCTATAGTAGCCCATCATCCCCATGAAGCTTCGCACTTCTATCACATTGGTAGGGGGTGGCCAATTTAGAATGGCTTCAATTTTCTCTGGATCTACAACAATTCCTTCTACTGATATAATATGCCCAAGATATCGTACCTTCGAGACATAGAAATCACTTTTTTCTAGATTTCCATAGAGTTGGTTCTCCCTTAGCAACTCTAACATGATCTTGAGATGTTTATCATGCTCCTCCTTGTCTTAAGAGTATATTAAGATATCATCTAAAAATATGAGGATAAATTGATCTAGATACCTCCTAAACACATTGTTCATTAGATTCATGAATGCAATTGGGGTGTTAGTTAGTCCAAAGGGTAGGACTGTAAACTCATAATGCCCATACCTAGTTTTGAATGTCATTTTGTGAGTGTCCTCCTCATATATTCTTAATTGATGATACCCTAATCTTAGATCAATATTTGTGAATATTATGGCATCTCTTAATTGGTCAAACAAATATTTGATTCTAGGTAAAGGGTATCAGTTCTTTATTGTAGCCTTATTAAGCATCCTGTAATCAATACATAATCTTAATGAACCATCTTTCTTTTTCATAAATAAAATTAGTGCACCCCATGGTGACACACTTGGTTTTATCAATCCCTTTTCTAATAGCCCTTGTAGTTGCACCTTTAATTCTTGCATCTCAATAGGATTCATCCTATATGGATATCTATGGATAGGTTTCGCTCCTGGCATAAGTTCAATAGTAAAATCAAATTCTCACATAAGAGGAAGTCCAGGTAAATCCTCAGGAAATACATCCTTAAAGTCCTACAAAATTGGGTGTTTCTCCAACACTTCTCTCTTCTGATCTTCTCCAACTTCATTGAGTTTTATGACATAGACTATCCCTCCCTTCTTGAGGGCTTTCTTCAATTGCATAGCTGATAACATCTAGGGTTTGAATACCCCTTGCTCACTATGAATTCTTAGTCTTTCCTTACTTTTTCTGAATACTCGATCCATCTATCTTGGAAATTGATCAAGGCTTTATGGGCCTGTAACCAATCCATCCCTAGGATCACATCAAAAGCATGAAGTGGAGCTACATACAAACAACCTTCAGTGGTACCACTAGTTAGAGTAATCTCTACCATTGGAAAACATTGGTTTACTGAGTAGGTTTACCCAGAACCATACTCGACCTTCCATCCTTGGGCTAAATATCCTAGCCTTTTTAGCATATCCCTTGCTAAACTAGAAGAAATAAAACTATCTGTGGCCCCACTATCAATTAAAATATTTACTTCTTTATTAAAAATATTACCTTTTATAAGCATTGGGATGGCTTGCCCCTCTAGCTTCTAATTCTTGGTTGCAGCATAAATCTGGTGCATGGGTTCCTTTCCCTTGGCACTAGATGTACTCAGCCCTAGTTGATGCGGATACTGACTAGCATAGTGAGGGCCTCTACAATTATAACACCCATCCTTGGGTCCCTATCACTTTTCAGGTTTTTGTTCCCCTACCTTACTTGTTGGGGCTAAAGTTTATGATTTCTGAGGCTGAGGTTTTGCATTGTTGGGATTGTTGTTGGTTTTATTTTGGAAGTTCTTCTTGAACCTTCTCTGTTTCCCATTATTTCTCTTCTCAAATTTTTGAGGGTTCTTGACCTTTTGATCTTGTTCCTCTTCCCATTTCAAGAATCCTTGACTATTCCTCTTCCTAAGTGCTTGTTGATCTTGCTTAGATAGGATGGAATAGTTGAATTGTAAGTGAGACTCTACCTTCTTTTCTAGGTCATACACCTTCTGTAGTGACTTGGGTTCATTCATGTTTACATCATGTCTCACTCTTGATTCTAACCTAAGAATGAACTTATGAACCCTCATCTTCTCATCATAAGTGGGTACATACTTTAGTAATCATACCAAATTTTTGTAATATATCTCCATAGTTTTGGTTCCTTGTCGAAGGTTGGCAAACTCCTCAAACTTTAATGCATAAAAGTGTTCTATGAGGAACCTCTTTTTGAATATTTTAACAAAATATTTCCATTTAATATCGATAGGTTCAATCTTATTCTTCTCATAGTGAGTTTCCCACCAATCTAAAGCAGCCCCTTCTAGGTAGATTATGGCCCAAACTATTCGGGTTCCTAGGGAATAGCCCTTCACTATAAAATAAACTTCTAATTCCCTTAACTAGGCTTCGGCTGCATCCCCATCCCCTTCTCCATCAAACTTATTGATGTAAATATTTTTCAGATCCTTAGCTAGTTCTTTTTCCAAAAGAGCTCTGGCTTCCAATTGTTCTATAGTTAGTCCATTGGCTTGGCTAACCTCTGAACCTCTAGCTTTTATATTTTTTATTAATAGTTTCACAATTTTTTTATCTTTATCTTGGATAGCAACCATAGTAGTGAGGTTTTCTACCTCTATGTTGTAATTTTTGGGATCCTCCTCTTTTTTTTATTTTTTATTTTGAGTCTATTGATGGATGTAGGCCTCTCTTTTCTAGCCTTAGGTGCCATTTATCCTGATGATAACCAATAAGAGAAGGTTAGGTTACAGTTCCACCTTTGAACTGAACTACTAACACAAGCCATAATGTAAAGTTCTCTTGCTAAAAACATCAATAATCTAATTAGGGTAGTGTTCTAATGTTATGATGTAACTTCAATGCCAAAGTCCATACTTACTTATAAGTAAGGTATCATAACATTCCAATCACCCTTGGGGTTAATCCCCATTAGATTCTAGCAAGTAGGGGATTCTAGGTCTTCTTGACTTTAGCTTAAAACTTAAGCAAGCCTTCATAGAAAGACATCCAAATCCCTAAAACACATTAAGAAGCTCTATACCCTCGTACCTAGAGCTCTGATACCAAATGTAATGACCCCAAAAACTAGCTATAAGAAAACACAAGAAAGAAAATATTTTTTTAACTATAAAGAGGGATTCATAAACCCCTAACCAATATTTGGTTTATCTATTGTTTTAGTTTACTAAGTTTCCCAACTTTCCTATTGAGTTACATCTCACTCAATACCCTACACAAGTCCATTTATGTAGGTATACTATGTGTTACCATAAATAAGCTTATCTATCTCATCATTCTTGATGAGCTAAACTTATCACCTTCAGTATAGTCGAAGGTATACGCCCATCACCATACCATACACAAGTCTATCTATGTAGGTATGCTACATGTATTACGAGTTAAGCTATCCATCTCATCTTCATGATGAGCTATCTTAACTCAGATGTAATCAATTAGTTTACTTAGTTAACATTCTCCCTAAGGGGTCTCAATCCCTTAGGTCTTTCTATGTTCACCCTAAGAGGTCTCAATCTCTTAGGTCCATTCTCTAGGTTCACCCTAAGATTTCATTTTCTTAGGTTACTTTTATGTTTAGCAAGAAGACAAGAATAACTCTATCTACTTAATCAATCAAGAAAAAATTCATAAAGCATACAAGAGGTACTTAGAAAGGAAACAACATTTAAATGAAGGTAACCATTAAATAGAAAGAGAAGCTAAATAACAAAGCATAGATAAATCATAATAGTAAATTAAAGATACATTTCCCATTCATTCAATAAATTATTACATATATCCAAGTATGGTAAAACCTCCATACTTTTAAAGAATAAAGTAATACATCATATTCATCTAGGGATATCTCCCTACAATTCTAGTCTATTTGAGCATAAGTAAATATTGCAAATATAAATCAAACTAGTGCATAGGTTCCAACTACCATCTTGGTCCTCCTTGTCTTTCCATCATTCGTTTGAGGATAGTAGGGGATCAGGGCAACTCATGGTTCTATGATAGACATGCCTCTAAATGCATCTACTAGTAACATGAAACTAGTGCATTTACTATTTACTTTACCAAATTGCAACTATACAAATTTAATTAAAGTATTCATCCATCTACTATCTAGTTGATATCATAAAAATCTCCTCATTTTTATTTTCACCTCTCATTTTCTCAAGAGAGTCATTTCAACATATACAACTAGATCACAAGTCTTACTTTAATCAAAACATTTCAAAACCTTTATTCAACATAATCAAAGTCCATTGTTGAAAATGAAATTGCAAAGTGCGAAGGATTAGGGTTTTTTTCCTAAAAAATATCTCATCTTTTAGGAGCCATATCTTCGCGAAGAGTTATCCGATTCAATTGATTCTTGGACCAACTTGTGCAGAATTTGAATAGCTTTAAAATGAGTGGTCATATGCAAAAATCTAAGCAATATTGAGGGAGATACGACCCTATGAAGTCAACCATTCGGAACAAGGGTAGTGACAATTTTTCAAGTCATGAAAAATGAAATTGCAAAGTGCGAAGGATTAGGGTTTTTCTTGAAAAATATCTCATCTTTTAGGAGCCATATCTTCATGAAGAGTTATCCGATTTAGCTGATTCTTGGACCAACTTGTGTAGAATTTGAATAGCTTTAAAATGAGTGGTCATATGCAAAAATCTAAGCAATATTGAGGGAGATACGACCCTATGAAGTCAACCATTTGAAACAAGGGTAGTGATAATTTTTCAAGTCATGAAAAATGAAATTGCAAATATTTTCCAACTAGGGTTCGAATGATGGGAAGAGCAATGAAGGGCTAGGACTTCAGTGAGGCAAGACATTCTATCTGGACAAAGAATTTTTTAGCTAAGTTTTTTTTCCTTTCTTTATCTTAGAAATTGTGCATGAAAATTTATAAAGTTTTTATCAAATATTATATTTGCTATAGGACTTTCAGATAAATTTCAATAGATTTTGAGTTTTAGTTTCCTTTCCATGGATCAATTTATAGTTAAATCCTTAGAATCATCTCTAGTGGTAGAGGTTAGTGAGCGCACCTCAGAGAGATCCTCATTGCTCCAAGATAGGGTAGTTTTTGGTAAATTTAATGGGTATTGGCTAGGGGCTTCAACCTTGAGAAAATGGATTGATAGGAGTTGGAAGTCTCCAGGAGTGATTCTATCATTTCTTCCCAAAGGTTTCTTCCTAGCCATTTTTTGTTCTAGGGAAGAAAGATAAAGAATCCTAAAAGGGGGTCCTTGGTTTATGGGAAGAGCATGACTCTTCCTTACCCATTGGTATGAAGGCTTTTCACCTGAAAATGTAAATCTATCCCTAGTACTAGTCTAGGTTAGGATGTTTGGGTTACCCATTGAATTTTGGAAAATAGATACCTTCAAGGCAATAGGCAACACTCTAGGAGAATTCCTTGAGATTTTAGATACAACAAAAGATGGATTTTTGGCTATTTATGCTCGAATATTGGTCATGATTGATATAAGTAAAGCTTTACCAGAATCAATCATTCTTAAGTATGGGGATAAGATGTGGACCCAAACTATAGATTATGAAAATATATCTTTTAGATGTAGAAGATGTCATGAGGTGGGGCATATTGAGAGATCATGCCCTAAGAAGAGCCCAACAGAATCATTTGTAGAAAATCGTAAGAGAAATTTACAAATGGTTATGGATGAAGATGGTTTTCAACTTCCAAAAAATAGATCTAGAAAAATAGAAGAAAATAAATAATGGAGACCAATAAGGAAGGATATTGGAAGAAATACCAACTCTTTTGAGGCTTTAGCCTATGAAGAAAAAGTAGATCAAAACTTAGAGGACACAATACAACAATTTCAACATATTAGCAAGGAATCGTCTATTCAGTATGATCCTAATTTAAGGAAGAACATTCTCGATGAACCTAAGGAATGTGTCTCATCAGATTTTGAAGACTCTCTTGAAGTACCATGCACCATTTAGGAGAAAATAATTGGTAAATAAAATGCAGTTTTAGAAGTTAATACCTCTGCCATTAATAAGGAAATACTATAAAATGAGTAGGATAAGTCAAAAGCTTCTATAATAGAGCTAGGAGAGGATAAATATGTTGAAAAATAAAATTGTGAAAGAATATTGAGGAATAGAATAATAAGACCTACTCCTGATATAGGCAAGGCAAAAAGAGGAAAACCCTCAAATTATCAAGCAAGATCCAGGGAAGCAAGAGCTAACATAGAGAAAGGAACACAAACTAAGTTGGTTGAACTTCTCTTTACCAAACAACAAAATGATATTGGTAATATGCAAGAGGGGCCAAAAGCCCCTAATGAGACATGATTATCATCTCATGGAATATAAGGGGTGCTAATGCCCCCTCAAAGCATAGGTGTATTAGGGACCTATGTTTAAGTAATAAACCTGATATTCTCTGTATCCAGGAAACTAAAATGACAAAAGAAGAAGTTTCAAAAACTATGAAAGTAGTTTGGGCAAGATGTGAATGGGATGCTATGGATTCTAAAGGAGCAGTAGGGGAATTCTAACTTGTTGGAATCCTTCTAGAACCTCTTGTGTAACCATTCATAAAACTAGGCATTGGATAGCCTCTTTAGTCACTTGCTACTTTGCAGATATTCATTTCATCCTTATCAATGTCTATGGACCTACAACTCAATCAGGTAGATTAGAAGTTTGGAGTGGGATTGAAGCCTTTATGAGAAGTAAAGACCAAGAAACCCGATTCATGATCATTGGAGATTTTAATGCCATAACCAAGTTGAATGAAAAATTTGGGGGAATTAGGAAATTGACCCAAAGTATGAAATATTTCTCAGCTTTTATTCAAAACAATAATCTATGGGAAGTTGAGTTTGAAGAAGACAACTATACTTGGACCAACAACAGGAGAGGCCAGAACCTAATAGCAAAAAAATTAGATAGATGCATTCTCTCATATCATTGGCTAGATGAAGGAACTTGTGCTAAAATTAATACCTTAACAAGGATTGGTTCAGATCATTGGCCAATAAGAGTTAAAATGGTGGTAAGTGAATTAAAAAATATCATATTTTAAATATGAGCAGATGTGGGAAGACCATCCTCAATTTGTTGATATGATAGCTCAAACATGGAATTATTTAGGTAATGGTGGGTTGTATGCTCTTCCAAACCAAATTAAAGCTATGACATCTAGATTAAAATAATGGAACAAGAACACCTTTGGAAATATTTTTGAGAAGAAAGAAGAACTAAAAGATAAACTTTCAAAATTCTAAAAAGGTGATGATAATAATCCAAGCTTAGAGGAAAGGGAGTTGCTTAGTGAATATCATAATATTTTGAGTAAGGAAGAGAAATTTTGGAGATTAAAATCAAGATAGACTTGGTTAAAAAGGAGATAAAAATACAAAGTTTTTTCATAGGATGGCTATAGTACAAAGATCATCTTCTAGAATTAGTAGAATTAAATCAATAGAAGGGGTTTGGATTGAAGATCAAAGTGAAATTAGAAAAGAGGTAAAGTCATTTTATCATAATATTCTAGGTTTAGAGGAGACCAAAGTTCTTAATGATAAACTTCTTCAAGATGTTCCTTCAGTTATAATGAATGAAGACAATAGGAAATTGATGGAGCCTATTACTCTAGAAGAAGTTCATTTAGCTCTTTTCTCTTTTAATAAGGATAAATCCCTAGGTCTATATGGGCTCTCTATAACTTTTTACCAACATAATTGGGATATAGTGAAGGATTCTTTATTGGTGGTAGTGGAACAGTCTAGGGTAAAATAATACATTCCTTATAAAATAAATGCAACTTATCTTACCCTAATTCCAAAAAATAAGGATGTTGAATTGTTTGATTCTTTTAGACCCATAAGCCTATGTAATATGGCATATAATATTATTTCCAAAGTGATGGCGAATAGATTAAGGCCATTGTTAGACAAAATCATTTCAGAAGAGCAAGGAGGATTTGTGAAAGGGAGACAAATTTTGGATGGGATCATAGTAGCTCATGAAGTTATACATTCAACAGCTTCAAGAAAAGAGAAAGCTATGATCTTAAAACTTGATATGAGTAAAGCCTATGATAGGGTTAAATGGGATTTTCTTTTTGTAGTTTTAGATAAGTTTGGTTTTGGGAAGAAATGGGTTAGATGGATTAAAGCTTGTGTCTCTACAGTTTCTTATTCAGTGTTGGTCAATGGGTTAGTGATAGAATATTTTAAAGCCAAGAGAGGCCTTAGACAAGGAGATCCTCTATCTCCTTATTTGTTCATTATTATGGTAGAATTTTTGAGTAGGAACTTAAATAAGGCTTACAAATATGGGCTTATAAGTGGACTTAAGGTTAGTAATAACATCGATAACATCACCCATCAATAGTTTGTAGATGATACAACCCTTTTTGGAAGGGCAAGGATAAATGAGGCTAGAGCTTTGAATAAATTTTTAAAAGAGTATGAAAGAGCTTCAGGGCAAAAATTTAATAGGACTAAATCCAAAATTTACTTCCTTAACACTCTGCTAATATCAAAGCAAGAATTTGTAGGTTGCTTCAAATGGAGGAGGTAAATTTACCAACAACTTATCTAGGGATGCCTTTATTTGAGGGGAGAATGAGGATAGATTTATGGAATCCAGTTATTAGTAAAGTTCAAAATAAACTTCCAGCTTGGAAAGGTAGATGGTTATCATTAGCAGGAAGAGTGCAGTTAATTAAGTCAGTCTTACAAGCCATTCCAACATATTATATGTCATTGTATTCTATGCCAAAATCAGTTGAAAAAAGTTTAATCTATATTATGCGATCCTTTTTATGGTCAGGTTTACATGATAAAAGGAAATTTCCTTTGGTGAAATGGAGCAAGTTGTGTGATGATAAAACTAGGGGAGGTCTTGGTTTAAGAGTTCTTACAGATGCAAACTTAGCTCTTAGGGGAAAAGTTATCTAGAGATTGTACAAAGAGAGTCAAAGACAATGGGCAAGAATTCTTCTAAGTATGTTGATCCCAATGACCCAAGTTTAATATTTATTACATTCTCTCTTCCAAATGGTTCTGCTCTTTGGAATGGTTTAAAAAATCTATTGATCTTATGATTAAAGGTTTAAGATGGGTGGTGGGAACTAGAGAAAAAATTTCTATTTGGATGGATACTTGGTGTGATAAAAAACCACTCAATTTAGATCCAATTTTGAAACCTTGGATGAGATTGCTTCAAGACAAATATGGTGATAGGGTTTCAAACATTTTGTACAAGGATCGAGAAGGAAGATACAAATGGAAAGAAGATTTTTTTACAAGTATACAAGACATTGATGCTAGGAGGCAATTGAGTAGAAAGATAACAACTATGATTATTCCGAGGGGTGCCAAGGATAAATTGATTTGGGAGTTGAATAGCTCAGGAGAATACACAACAAGAAGTGGATATAATGTTCAACACCAACATAATAATAATGTCACTAGAATATGGAGAGATATTTGGGATAGCCCAAGCATTCCTAAAGTCAAAATGTTTGTTTGGCTAGTAGGTCATAGAAGAATTTTATCCTGGGATAACCTTATGAAAAGGGGTTTTCATGGCCCCTCTCAATGTGTTTTCTGTAATAAGGAGGAGGAGAGTATAGACCATCTCTTGGGACATTGCTCAATAGTTTGGAATCTATGGCAATGGATTCTTAATATGTTTGGTAAATGCATGGTGATGAATAGTAGAATTGAAGATTGGTTAAAGCAATGGTAGAGCACTTATAAAAGTGAGGCTTTATAGATAATATGGGATATATCAAAAGATACAATACTTTGGACTATATGGCTAGAAAGGAATAGAAGAATATTTAAAGGAAAGGAAAGTAGTTTAGAGGTAATGAAAAAGAATATATGTTTAGCCATAGAGGAGTCTAAACCAACCCTATCAACTCACCCAATCCCTAATTTGGAAGTAGAGAGTCTTGATAGATGGATTCAAGTCATTAAATGGAATTATGATGTTGGGTACAAGAGAAGCAAAAAGAAGGTAAAGAATATAAAGTGGAAACCACCATATGTGGAGTGGGTTAAATTGAATTTTGATGGAGCATCTAAAGGAAATCTAGGACTAGGAAGAGGAGGAATAATTAGAAATAATAGAGGAGAGATTTTGTCTCATTATGCTTTCAATAGTGGATTTAAGACAAATAATGAAGTTGAAGCTTGGGCAACTTTAGAAGGGTTAAAAATATGTAAACAAATGAAATGGAATAGAGTATGGATGGAAGGTGATTCTCTCATAGTAATAAATGCAATTTTGAGGAAAGCAAAGGCTCCATGGAACATACAAGAGATAATTATGGAAATTCAAGATCTTGCTAAAGAGTTTGAAGAAATCAGGTTTACACATATATTAAGGGAAGGAAACAAATGTGCAGATAAGCTAGCCAATAGAGGGGTTTTGATTGAGGATCGTGAAGTTAAATTCTCCTTTCCATGGTTAGAGGAAGTAGAAAGTTTAGTTGAAGCTGACAAAAAAATGTTGATTGCCTAAATCAATTAATGATTAAGATTTACTTTAATGTTTTCCATTGGTAATATCTGCTTTATTTTGTAACAATAATGTGTTTTCATTTAGACTATTTATTATAATTTTTGTGGTTGCACTTGTGTTTCAGGAAGGAAACTAGCAATCCAGATTTGGTAAAGCGGACTATGATAGTGCGATGTTTTGGAAATATTACTCTACTAAGATGCAAGGCATAGATAGTAGAGGTGAAGTTTTGGCATTGTGAAGGCTGCTATAGGAAAATGTCAAGAAAGATGCTAAATTCTGGAGTAATTGTATTCATACAAAAATTTGAAAAGATCCAGAAAAATGAAAATCAAGAATTCAGACATTTTATGTAAAATGATGTAGGTTTCTAGCTATAGCATCTCAATTGAGATGAGAAGTGTATCTATTTGTAAACTCTCAAGCTCTAAAGAAGAGAGATGTAATTTGTCAAGGGTGGGGGACCCGAGTACAACCCCTTATTATCAAGCAAAAAAATACCTTTAATTATTTAAATAATCTAGGTTTCCTTTATTTTCATAAATCAAAGTCCCATTACATTAATTCATAAAATAAAACTATTTTTTCTTTATTTCCATAAATCAAAGTCCCATGCCTTTAATCATTTAAATAAATTATTTTTCCTTTATTCAACATAATCAAAGTCCCATACATTTAATTATTTAAATAAATTAATTTTCCTTTTTTTTTTAAAGCGAAAAACCACTTGTTGGGCCGTCTTGATCTGAGATACCATGACCAGGGGGTTCTACACCATCAAAGTCACCCGGGAGTCATGTCCGGCCCTACCCATACCAACATTATCAATTGGATTTTGGGTACCCAATTCAACTTTTTGGTAGGGTGGAGATTCGAACTTAGGACCTCCCTCGAAGGATTGCCCTCTCCTCTCCAACTCACCTACAACACCTGGTATTATTTTTCTTTTATTCAACATAATCAAAGTCCCATATCTTTAATTATTTAAATAAACTATTTTTCTTTTATTTACATTAATCAAATAACATAATATTCAATAAACTAAATAAACCAAAGTTCCTTTATTTACATTAATCAAATAACATAATATTCAATTAATTAAATAAACCAAAGTTCATTTATTTACATTAATCAAATAACATAATATTTAATTAATTAAATAAACCAAAGTTCACAAATGTCCTTATATAGCTTTCTATTTTATTCATTTTTTTAGAATATAAAGGCGAATATTAAGCTTTTACTTAAACGACAAAGAATCTGCCCTTAACGAACACATGGACACCTACAAGCTACAATAACATATGCACTCAAGGGTGAAGCCTCCACGTAAATCAATGTGTCACCACAAAGAAAGCTCAATAGAAGAGTCTAAGAGGGAAACACCATGGTCTGCAGGACTAGAAACCATACACTCCCGCCTCTAACAATGTGCTCTCTCTCGGATTACCTATAATAGCTTTCAAAGGATGAACAAACAAGTGACTCTTAAACCATAATGGTGTTATCATAGTAAGGGACATAGGGGGAAGGTCAATTCCAAGGTTAACTACATCCTTCGAACGTCCCAAAAAAGAGCGGTGTTAAAGTCACAACCACAAGACAAGAAAGAGGCTTTCAACCAAAAGTGGACTTAATATCGATGCAGTCATAGACCTATAATTATAGGAAAAAAGAGAAACTCACAACAAACTACAGGATACCTCCCAAGGGTCGTGGTGCTCCACGATGCATCGTGGGCCAACTAGACAAAACCAATGCAACACCCAACTATCACAATACTAGCCACGGTGCCACCAAAGACGTAACACCCTATGACATAACCAAAACATAGAGGAGAGGCAATAGTGGGGTTTTGGTAGAATTTTAGAGCCAATGACCCACTATCCACATAGAGAAATCCTAACCCAGAAAAAGGGTGCAAGCAACGATAGGACTAAGGGGAATACAAAGAAAAAATATGATGCATAAGCTTAAGAATCTTCAACAAAAATGCTAATAAAATAAAGCATTCAAATTTTTTAACCAACCAAAAGGGTAAGCACTCTCACACCAACCTGTGTATCCCTTCGATCTTGCTCTTCTGGAATGTTGTCTTTCGCAAGGTGACTTATCCTCTAGTTTTCATGTCTCCTTCTTCCTCTTGCTTCCCATCCAAACAAAACCAACCCCATCCTTTCTTTTCTTTTTTTAAAGGACGGAGTCTCTATCGCCACGTCCCTTGACGTGCTCCACATCCACCATAACTTCTTACCAACCTCTCTTCAATTCTTCCTCATCCAAGCAAGATATTTCAATTTAAAAACCATTGTTTTCTTACTTCGAAATTTGCCATAAAGAGGCTCTCCTCCTCCTAACGACAACAAGAAGCTTCCACTGCAAGAGTTCACAACCACTTTACCTCTACCAAAATATCTTTAATTACTTAAGTGGAGATTATTCTCATAGTTTGAAATTTAATCCATGAAACCTTCCTTTTCATTAAAAGGAGAGATTCTTACCAAAATAAGCTCTCATCTTGTTTAGATTAAATTCTTATTATATAAATTATGAATTTATTATTATTTTAAATAATGAAAATATATCATTTATTTTAAATAATGAAAACCTATCATTATTTAGAACTAAAGACCTATATAAAATTATGTTATTATTTGAATAGGGTCTTATTATCCATTTAAGTAAAACTCCTTAATAATTTAATATATATTTTACCATCTATTTAAATAAAGCTCGGTTATTATTTAATATAGATTTTACTATCTATTTAAATAAAGCTCAATTATTATTTAATATAGATTTTACTATCTATTTAAATAAAGCTCCATTATTATTTAATATAGATTTTACTATCTAATTAAATAAATCTCAATTATTATTTAATATAGATTTTACAAGTTTGTTTGGCTAGAATTGTGGAGTGCACACATCAAAGCTAGGGTTTGCAAAGTGAAGCACTAAGAAAATTAAAAAAAAACACAAGTGACAATAATTTATTTTTTTGGAGAAATATTTTATTTGCTAGAGGAGGAACGAATTTGGGGGAAGACAAAAAACCTTAGCATCGATCAATTTTTCTAGGAGAGATCGTGAGTATCAATTCAGGTATGGTACTTATTTGGCTTTAGCTTTGAAAATCTTTCATTGGCTAGGGCTTTAAAAATAGGGACCTCTTCTTTGGGAAGTGATTTATGGTAGTCTATTGGTTGCAATGACGACTGCAGCCTCACTTTTCAAACAAGCAAGCAATGAGGCCTTCTCCATGTTTTCACAATAGTTTCCCTTTGATGAGGAGAAGCTGGATCATATGCGTCAAGTGCTTAAAGTGAGAAAAGCACCCCATCCAAAACCACCTGCTCGCTCTAACAATGGTACCTTTGTGCCCAAGTTAGATGAGACTCTTGTGATTGAGGTACCTCCAGCTTACATCCAATAGTCTTTGGTCACGCTTTCCACCCAAGCCCTTGCATGTAAATCTGTGGGAATATGGCCTAGTCCAATCATAATCTAGAAAATGGATTAATAATGAAATATGTGCAATCGACAACATTTGAATTGATATTGATTTGAATATATACAAACATAAAGTAGGTATGGTAGTTTCTAACTACCCAACCTAACTTTTTTTGGTAATTGGTGGTTCTATTAAGTGGGTTTTGGTTGGGTCTCAATCCCAGATTTACATAAGATCTTGACAGAAAAGAGAGCATACTACTGGAAAATCTCATACCGAGGATGGTGGACATCATTACGACTATCATTCCTACGCAAGGGATGATGAAAAAAATATCCCACGTAGGGGAGGGTGGTACTATCCCAATATCAAAAACACCCACACAAGGGCGGGCCATTACGAAGACTAAACATCGATAAACAAAAAATCCATAAGCCATTTAGGGTTATCTTCAAAACTAGAAACTAGACAAAGATAAACCTAGACCATCACAAAAACCTAAACTCATACCATCACATAAACCAAAAACCAGATAAACCAAAGACACAGAAGTAGGCTTATAGGGGCTCAACCTCTGGAGAGTCCTCCTTGGTGTTGGGGGTGTTATGTTGGAGGTAATGTTTCATGGTTGTATCGACACTCTCAAAAATGACAATAAAGCTCTTGATGAACATCTTGGAAATATTGTTGGAAATCTCAGAGCTAGGGATCGAATTCCCACTAATGTCCTTGAACACATGGACAGGGGAATTATGGTTTGACTCTACCTTCACCTTCTTCACTCTGGATGACCTCCAAACCTGGGTAGAGTTATCTCCAACCTTGGCTTTGCACTTAGCAGATGTTAGTTTGTTGCCACTCGCATCAAAGGGCTTGGAGGGAGTAGCAGCAGACGAGGTACCTTTCTTGGAGATGTGAGTGTAAGCTTCAGGGGTTTCCTCACTGACCAGAGGCTCACTAGATAGGGAATGGATAGGACTACTAGCGGGAGAGAGGGGGGTTGGATTGAATGGGGTTGACTGGAATGGGTGGCGGGGTGGAGGTGGAGACATGGTGGAAAATAACAGCCAATATCCCCTGGTGAATGGGAGTCGAGTGTTTCTTGTGAGCGTTGACCACAAAGAGCCTAATGGACCGATGGAGGAAAGCATGGATGTTCATGGGCCGAAATCCCTAAAAATGGTTCACCAGGGCAAGGTAGAAGCTAGAGAGTGGCTTGGACTGATCATCACAAGATAAATACTAAAGTAGGGGGATGGTGACGATAGGCCACAAGGTGGAAAGGGATTCTCGGTCCAAGGAAACTCCAACCCACTTGAATTATTGGTAATTTGAGAATCCCTCGAGCTCTTGGTCCCAGTTGTGTTTGTCATGCCGAACCAGGTAGCTCGAGAGATAAAGTCCAGACACCTCAGCAAGAAGCTTAGGGGTTACTTTGTAATGGATGTGTCTAATAATAACATGGCCATTCGACCAAGTCCTGATAAAGTCCGTAGTGATATCGGCCTCAGCACCCTTGAATTTTGACTAGAAAAGGGATAAAGCCACATCCTTGCAGATAGGATGCTGACAAAGTATCGATTTGCATATTTTTGGGTTAGAGGAAGGCCATGGTGGTGAAGGATAGGGGCATATGGAAGGTGGCAAGGGAATAAGGGAATGGGATTGGGTGGCAAAGATGAAGGTGGGTGTTGGCTCAACTTGTGCTTAAATAGGCATGAGGTGAGACACTGGTCATGTCGTTGGATGTGGGATGATGACTGTTGGTCATCAAATCCGCCTAGGTAAGGATTTTGAGTAAATGGATGCGCCCTAGACCTGGACCAACATTGAAAGGCCGAAGGGAAGAGATGCCCCTCGTGCCAATCTTCGGAGAAAGGTCGGCTCCTATGCTAAACTACTTGGGTGTTTGAAGACAAGAGTGCAGGAAAGAGATAAAAGGAGTTAGGGTTAGAGAAATAAATAAAAAGGGTTAAGGGAAGAGAGATCGGTGATTTGAGGTGGGAGAGAACAGGAAGCACGATCGCTAACAGACAACTTGAATAGCAGCAAGGAACACCAAGGGAAAACGAAGGAAATGCAATATCGACCTTCCTATGTATCCTTCGAGCGAGTTTCAGGGTACCTTCCCCGATCGCACACCAGACGCAGAGTTCAGCATCCAACATACGAACGAAGAAAGACAAAAGAAGCAAACACAGAAGGCAGCATAAAAGAAAGCCAATACGACACTTTTCTACTCCTATGTATCCTTCAGAGCGAGTTTCAGGACACAGTCCCCGATCACACATCGGACGCAGGATTCAGCATCCAACATACAAACGAGGAGAGATAAAAGAATCAAGCACAGAAGGCAGCATAAAAGAGAAGAATTGAGCTCAAAGCCTCTTAGTATTAATCGCAGGACATCAAGTTACAACAACTTTCTAGCAGATAGTTCCCCCCCCTTTTCCATTACAATGCCTGGGTTTTTATAGAGGACCCGGGCCTCTGAATCATAATTACATAGCGAAGAAGAGTACGCCCTCGAGCCCTGAGAATCGGCTCCCCGAGGCTCTCGTGATCGAGCTTTCAAATCCGTTACCAAAAATGGCAACTGCAACCGGGTCAACCATGGAAAGGTGCATTGATGAGCCATCTAGACGTCCTTGGTCTCTGGGTGCGGTGCTCGAGTGGCCGCCATGCTCGTCGGGCTCTCCATCATGGCTTGATACTTCGTTTTTGATTGCCAAAAATGAGCAACGGGCTTGCTGGGCACGAAAAATTGCATTTATGAGGCACTTGATCACCTCGAGAAAATACCCGGCTTGGAACGCGTGCCCGTGAAGCGCTTCGCTAAGTCTTCATTCACCACTTCGCTTCGCAATGGTTCTGGGCCGAAGCAAAACTCCTCCTTGGATTATACTTCGCAAAACTGAGCTTCGCAAAATTGCTTCGGGGTTGAGGAGTGCCGAAGCATATTTACTTCGCAAAATGGGTCTCTTCTTCTTTACCGCTTCGCTGATTAAATTACTTCACTGATGTCTTCGAGAAATGCTTCGCTGCGATCCTTTTTCAAAACTATGGTTCGGGAAGATTTCGGCCGAAGCAGATGTTTCATTCTCTATGACCTCCGTCACTTCGGGTGAAAGCTTAGCCGAAGCAAATGCTTCGCAATGACTTTCGCCGAAGTAAAAATGGTTCGCTGATTTTTTGGCCGAAGTGACTGATGGAAATACTTCGGATGCGAAGTAGTTTTCTTGCCTTCTCCTTTGTATTTCTTCTTCGGCACATTGCTTCACGAAATCTTGCACGAAGTAGTCGCTTGAAGCGCTTCGGGCCCGAAGTTCTTCTATTGCTATCCTTGTATTTTACTTGTGATACTTCGCAAAAAACTCCACCCGAAGTAGTGTTGAAAATGCTTCGGGTGCAAAGCTCTCTTTTCTTTTGAACGCTGCTTCGCTCATCTTTCGCCCGAATTGGCCGCTGGAAGCGCTTCGGGCGCGAAGTAGTTTCATTCTCTTTGCTTGTGTTTTACTTCGGCGAAAACTACTTCGCAAAACTTTTACCCGAAGTAATGCGGGAAATGCTTCGGGTGCGAAGCTGTTTTTATTCTCCTTCGGTGAAGCTCTTTTCTCTAGCTTGTTTGCCAGTGAAGTTCTTTCTTTTCTACTTTATGTACAAATGGGTGGCATTGGAAGCCAAAATTGCTGCAACTTTTCAAAATAAAAATAACAAAGCAAAAAACTTTACACAACACTATACAAAACTTGTTTCTTTTTCTACCCCTTGAGAAATGTGACAAAATTGTCAACATTCTTGGCGGCTCGCGGGGCAACGAGCTCGTCTCGGTGGGAGGACCCTTTAACTTTGATCCATTGGGCCAGAGTCCTCTCCCGATCCTTCTCCTTCTTCTTCCTCTGGGAGTGCTTCCACAGCTGGTTCTCGTTCTCCTTCTTCTTCGGCTCCCTCTTCATCTTCGGCTCCCTCCTCTGGAGCTACCTCTTCTGGAGCGGCTTCCTGCGTCGGCGAAGGGGCAAGACGCTCACGAATTTTCCTCATGGTTCGGCGAACCTGGGACCAGGCACTCTTCGAGAAAGGTTCTAGATCTTGTAGTGCCTTGATCAACACTCGAAACCGATCGATTTTCCCGATGTCTGCATGTTGGGCTCTAGTATACAGGTCATTTAGGCAGGCCGCGATCTTGCAGTATCTCAGGAGGTAATCTGTGATCTGCCTTTCTGTGATGGGCTCCGCCCATCCGTCTATCTCCGAGACGTCGCCTTCAAACTGAAGCCATGTTGGCTTAATCTCTTCTTTGGACAGGAGATGCCCGTCATCATCTGTGAAACTTGGGAAGCCCATGGAAGAGAGATCCTGAAAATAGCTCATTGATGTGCGTTGTTCGTTCTCAAATATATCCAGGAGGTCTTTTGCCTTTTGCATTTTTTGCACCTTGGAGAAGAAAGCGCGTACTATGGCTCGGGCTGTAGACCAGTCCCTAGCTGTTCGGCTCATCGCAGGGACCTGCAAGTCTTGATACTTGGCGCTTTGTACATCGAAAGCTAGTTTGAGTCGGCTTCTAGCTTTCTGGGTGATCTCTTCGATGATTGGCCCTCCTTCGGCAGTGGCATCCCGGGCTTCCATAATGTAGGCCAAAATTGAAAGAGCGCTGGAGGCCCGAGATCTGAAGTTTTTGAGCAAATGCGAGCGAATCTCCTTGATTCTGCTCCTGTCACACAGCCCTAGGCCCTCCTTTTCGTACAGCTGGTTCTGCATCTGCAAAAATTTTCCTTCGAGCTCTTTTGCCCTCAGTTCATTCTCGGCCTGTCTCTGTGCTCGATTTTTAGCTGTACATTCCAGTTGGTTTATTTGCGATTTTAGGGCATGTGCTTCTTTTTTCATCAGCTTGCACTGCTCTTCAGCGTCTGCTAGCTTGGACCGGACTCTTGCCAACTCTTCCTCTAGCTTAATATTGGCGCTCTCTGCTTCGAATCTGCGCTGATTTGCAATGTTTGCGTGCGCTCGAAAGGTCTCGACCCCCACATGCATAGACAAAGACTCATTGTCTATGTTCAGGTGCTCCAGGTCCTTGGTTTTCTCCTGATAATCATAATCTGCTGGGGTCATCTCATCCAGAGGCTTCTGGACCCTGGGGACCTTCTTCACTTTGTGCAATTTTCCTGCCTCCAGATCAAAGACTGCACATTTCTCAACTTGGGCCAGAGAGCGCCCTCTTTTCTTCCTAGCCTCCTTCAACATCTTCTCTGTGTTTTGTCGGGCCTGAAGTAGCTTTTCAGCTAGAGGACGTTCCTTTATTATAGACAGCTCGGATTCAAATGAGGCTGGATCTCCAGCCGAAGGGGTAAACAAATATAAAGGGTTGACGGGGAATGCCTCACCAGAAGGTTCGACGACAGGTGTAGCGGGGGCCTCGGCTAGCGGGACAACACCGTGTATGATGGGAACCTAGGTCTCGGGGTTCGGTGTTGAGATATTGACTTCGCCCTGGCTGAGGATGGTAGGGTCGATGGCATGGGTGGGCGAAGGTGTTTTAACAGGTTTGTCTTGGCCGGATGACTCGGGTGGAATGGGGTTAGGCAGAGAAACAGACAATGCTTGGAGAGATGATTGGCCTTGTAGGGGGGAAAGGGTTGATGATGACCCTCAACCGGGACCATGGTGGACGTGTCAGAGATCGAGGCGAAAGGGAGAGAGTGCGTACCTGCGTGCCCTCCTGGCAAAGCGGCCATGGTAACTTCTTGCGTGATCGGCTCTTGGCCTTTTTGGGCCTCGGCACCTTCGACCTCCAAGACTTCTACTTCAGGATCCCCTTCCTGTTGGAGGAGTTCCTCCACATTGATAACGTCTATGTCTGGGACCGTCTCGGCATTTGGTGGCACAACATCTTCATTATTTGCTTCGGTCGAGACTGGCGCAGGTTGTTCGACAGGTACTCGGATGCCCTATACGGGATCGCTTTGGATGGGTCGAGGGCGCTTGTATTTGCTCTGGCCTTTTCCTCTTCTTCCTTTCCAATGGCTGCTCTGATTCTTCAGCGCTTGTATCCTCAGATGGTACTTGCGTTAGTACCCTTGGCGCAGCTTCAGCTTTCTCCTGTACTCCCGAGGCATCGTCAGTCTTCCCTGGACTTTCGCCCGATCCTGGGGTAGCTGGAGGGACGAAATCGGCGAAGGATATGGGCTTCCAAGATCCAACCTTAGTTTCGTAGACGATCGCGAAGTCCCTATCCGTTGTCAAGAGTCCGTAGGAATTCATCTTTCGGCGATGGACTCTCATTATCCACCATTCCCTCAGTTGGTCCTCATCCCAGTTCTTCAATTCTTCCTTCAGATCGTCCTTGGCCTTCCTCCAGAATGTGGAGTCTGGGGTTGGAAATGGGTATTGATCAGGATCGAACTCTATTTCCATGGGATAAAAGTCATGCCAGGGAGGTAATGTTCTCATTTTTTCTAAATGCCACTCTAGATCTCTCCCGTTGGGATTGTTTCTCTGCTTCATTATTTCGGGATGGGGGCAGACATGAAAATTTTTACATTTCAAGTGATCTTTCATCACCCCTATGGGATCATAAAGCCACCTTTGAGGAATCTGAAGCAAGCCAAAATTAGCCAGCTTTTCCTCCAGAATGATGTTCTGCCTCAATGCGAAAACCTCAATCACCCCCATCCTAAAGGGAAAGTCACAAGTGGGGGCCCACTTTCGGCCATGGCCGTAGATTTCATTGGTTGCGTCGCTCTGTCGAGCGACCTCCAGTGCGAATTGGTACTCGGATGGGAAAACAGGCAGCAGGAAGGGCTTCCCCACGAAGCCGAACAGGCGTATCACGAGCCCCTGTGTTAGTTGGAAAACATCTCCCTTTCTTCGCCTGCACCACCCTGTCTCTCAAACTGAGGGGCACCCGAGGGCTGGACCCTGTTAACAATTGCATGGCGGGTCCCAAAAATTGTTGATTGAAAGAATAATAGGACTCCGACCTCAATAGGAGGCGAGTCCACTGATATACAGGCAAAGGATTTCCATCCTTGCCACTTGGTGTAATTGCAACATGGGGAAGATTCTTATGTGTATGGTAAAAGAAAAGCCATACAAGAAAAGAGCATGGACTGAAGTGCTGCTCTGCTCCAGAGTTCTTCATAGCGGTAAGCCGCGTGTGCAGGTTTCGGGCTACCCATTCTGCCCAGTCGAAGAAGACTGGGTTGGTGTTCGGCCTCGAAGCATCGGGGGCATAAAACTCCCCTTCGGAAATACATTCGGCCAGGGACACCTGCCAAGGGTGCACCGAAGCGTCGGTTGACAGGCCCGCCACCCATGCGATGATGGAAAAAATATCTGTGTTCTTGAAGGCCTCCAAGGGTAGGGGCATTTGAGGCAGCTTGCCTGAAGGGAGCCCGCTTTTGAGATTTTCTCGGAGGAATTTCAGCACGTAGTTGTTCGAGGTAAACTTCTCCATTTGTTCGCTCAGAATGACGTTGCGAACCGTGTACCCCTTCGGAGGCCCTTGCTGCGGCGCAAAAGCTGCTTGCACGTCCTCCTTCAAGATAGAGAACAACTTGTGACCAGCGGCATTCAGCACTTGCCTGGAAGCTGGTTGATAGTTCTGTGCGATAGCGTAAATCAGCTCAGGGCAATGGTGCACAGGAGGAGTCAGATACCAATAGATTTGGGAGTAATACGCGGCGGCCCTCTTGTTGTCGGCCGAGAGCCTGCTCCTCATAAAGTCGATAGTGTACCTGAGCTCGGCCACGCTTCTTGAGAGTTCTGTATCTTTAATTTTCTCCCACCTGTCAACTGGTGGCTCTACAAGTTGTTCCTCTTCAGATTCTTCTCTTTCTTCCACAACTTGCTTCTCTGGGCGGGTGTTCGGGTTGACCTTCTTAGGTCTCTGCTTTTTCTCCTCTGAACCTTTCATTTTTTTAGGCACTGTCATCTCTGGCTCCTTTCCTTTCTGCGTAGAACTTTTCTTTCCCATGTTGTATGATTATGGCAGCAACACCAGCAACGCAGACTATTTCGACATCAGGGAACTTCTCGATGAGTGGTAGCAGAATTCACGGACAAGCAATGTGCTTTCAATCTTGCACTTTCAAATAACCTTTTCTTTGCTAAAGCCTACCCTTTATAGCCTTAAGGGGCAACTACCCCTATTTATGGTTCTTGCCATAATTAAACCTATGCTAGTGGCCTAGGAAATTGCTGCACCATCCGATTGGCTATCCAGCGGCATCGTATGCGGAGTTACGCGCCCTAATGATTACACCTTGCATTGGAAGCACATCTTGTACTCGGGTGCGAGCTTTAACTGAATTGCCTCGGGACATGCCCCGCCACCTTCGCCTTAAATTCGTATGCTTCGAGCTCTTTTCAAGGTGGTAGTCAACACATTTCTCGAGACATGCTTTAAATGCTCCCGTTCTGCACATTATTGGTTCGACGAAGTTTGGGGTCGGACTTGGAAATGCTTCGTGGCGAACCTCTTCTTCGGGCTGATCTTCTACGTTTCGGGCCCGAGGTACTTATCCTTTGCCGTGCTTTGCAAGGACCACCTACCGAAGCTTGTGCTTTTGAAAATTACTTCGCAAAATTTCTACCCGAAGTGGTTGCTGGAAATGCTTCGGGTGCGAAGCTCTTTCGTGCCTTTGTTTGAACTTTGGTTCGGCCCTTTACTTCCTCGCAACTGCTACTTTGGGTAAAAATCCCCGAAGGAGATTCTGAATTTTTTTTTTTTTAAGCATTTTTATGTTTTTACCCCTTGTGTAATGTGACAAGACTTGTCAACATTCTTGACGGCTCGCGGGGCAACGAGCTCGTTTGGGTGGGAGAACCTTTAGCCTTGATCTATTGGGCCAGAGGCACCTCCAGACCCTTCTCCTCTCACTCCCTCTGGGATCGTTTCTGCATCCGGTTCTCCCTCTTCTTCTGCTTCTTGAGACACATTCAATGGATTCTGGCTGAGTTCTTGTGTCTCGCCCCTTGGGATACAAAAAGGGCGCAAAAAGGTGCCTTCCTCATTCTCAGGCCTTACCGCTTGAGACTGCTCTCCTTGGACTACCTCCCGATGGAGATTGCAAGCAGCCACATTGTTCATTGTTGGGTCAAAGCTTGCATATTCCCATTGTTGTTCTTGGGCAAAATTTGTTTCTTGAGCTCCGAATGACTGCATCTCAAACCTATGCTCAGTACGAGGAGTCTGCCATGATGAATACTGCGCAGGATGGCCAGGAGCAGTGAACAGTGATGGGTTTTCTCCCCACTGCCACTTTCTAGATAGGAACAAGAGTTGTTCTGCTCGTATTGCTTCCTCAAATATCTGAGGAAATCTTCGTTCACCTGATTGTAGTAAGAGAAGGCGTATGTCCGGGTGAAAGGCACGAACATAGAAGAGGTGAGCTTGGGCATGCGTCGGTTGGATCTCCACTGGAATATTCTTCCAACTTCTGCAAAATCGGACATTGAAGTCCGTGATGCTCTCCAGAGGTGCTCTTATGATAGCGAACAGATCCATCAAAAGCTGGGAGGGATCTTGAGAGCCGTCGAATGTCTTGATCAATGCTTCTGCTAAATCGCTCCACGAGCAGATGCTTTCATATTCGAGTAATCTGAACCACTGCATCGCTTCTCCTTCCAGAGACATGACCAGAAGTCTCACCATGACATCTTCGTGGATTATGTTGTGGAGGTTCGCCAATGCAGCAACGTCTTCAAGGTGCCTTTGGGCCATTCCTTTAGTGCCATCATATTTCGCCAATGTATGCAAGGCTCCTCTAGGAATTTTATGATAACCCTGAAGGTTCAGAGGGGAACGGGCATTCCAACTAGGATAACGTGCTTCTTCCATTATGGCAATGGCCTTGATTTTTTGGGACATTTTCTTTCAGCTTAAAAGGCGTCTACGATGAAGGAATCTAGGTTTTCAGCTCAGTTAGAATAGCCAGGTGATTTTGACAGATGGGGGCAAGCCAGAGATTCACCAACTCGGGCTTCCTTAAAACATGGGGACTTTTGCCATGAAGGCACAAGTTTAGGTACTGGTCTTTACGACTTAGAGATTTTTGGGTAAACAGAGTCGCCAGATGCTAAAAGTCTTTCAGTAATGAGGGCATCGGTCCTCACTACCACTAATCAGGTGAGACTGACCGGGTCACACCGGGAACTTAGTTAGAACTATTGGCCCCGGTGAAGATGGGTTTGCTATTTAAAGTATGGGACCTTGACTGGTTATGGATCTTTCTAAGACAGATACAGTCTGTCCCACCGGGCGTGCCAAAAACTGTTGGTCATCAAATCCGCCTAGGTAAGGATTTTGAGTAAATGGATGCGCCCTAGACCTGGACCAACATTGAAAGGCCGAAGGGAAGAGATGCCCCTCGTGCCAATCTCCGGAGAAAGGCCGGCTCCTATGCTAAACTACTTGGGTGTTTGAAGACAAGAGTGCAGGAAAGAGATAAAAGGAGTTAGGGTTAGAGAAATAAATAAAAAAGGGTAAGGGAAGAGAGATCGGTGATTTGAGGTGGGAGAGAACAGGAAGCACGATCGCTAACAGACAACTTGAATAGCAGCAAGGAACACCAAGGGAAAACGAAGGAAATGCAATATCGACCTTCCTATGTATCCTTCGGGCGAGTTTCAAGGTACCTTCCCCGATCGCACACCAGACGCAGAGTTCAGCATCCAACATACGAACGAAGAAAGACAAAAGAAGCAAACACAGAAGGCAGCATAAAAGAAAGCCAATACGACACTTTTCTACTCCTATGTATCCTTCAGAGCGAGTTTCAGGACACAGTCCCCGATCACACATCGGACGCAGGATTCAACATCCAACATACAAACGAGGAGAGATAAAAGAATCAAGCACAGAAGGCAGCATAAAAGAGAAGAATTGAGCTCAAAGCCTCTTAGTATTAATCGCAGGACATCAAGTTACAGCAGATTTCTAGCAGATAGTTCCCCCCACTTTTCCATTACAATGCCTGGGTTTTTATAGAGGACCCGGGCCTCTGAATCATAATTACATAGCGAAGAAGAGTACGCCCTCGAGCCCTGAGAATCGGCTCCCCGAGGCTCTCGTGACCGAGCTTTCAAATCCGTTACCAAAAATGGCAACTGCAACCGGGTCAACCATGGAAAGGTGCATTGATGAGCCGTCTAGACGTCCTTGGTCTCCGGGTGCGGTGCTCGAGTGGCCGCCATGCTCGTCGGGCTCTCCATCATGGCTTGATACTTCGTTTTTGATTGCCAAAAATGAGCAACGGGCTTGCTGGGCACGAAAAATTGCATTTATGAGGCACTTGATCGCCTCGGGAAAATACCCGGCTTGGAACGCGTGCCCGTGAAGTGCTTCGCTAAGTCTTCATTCACCACTTCGCTTCGCAATGGTTCTGGGCCAAAGCAAAACTCCTCCTTGGATTATACTTCACAAAACTGAGCTTCGCAAAACTGCTTCGGGGTTGAGGAGTGCCGAAGCATATTTACTTCGCAAAATGGGTCTCTTCTTCTTTACCGCTTCGTCGATTAAATTACTTCGCTGATGTCTTCGAGAAATGCTTCGCTGCGATCCTTTTTCAAAACTGTGGTTCGGGAAGATTTCGGCCGAAGCAGATGTTTCATTCTCTATGACCTCCGTCACTTCGGGTGGAAGTACTTCGTACGAAAGCTTAGCCGAAGCAAATGCTTCGCAATGACTTTCGCCGAAGTAAAAATGGTTCGCTGATTTTCTGGCCGAAGTGACTGATGGAAATACTTCGGATGCGAAGTATTTTTCTTGCCTTCTCCTTTGTATTTCTTCTTCGGCACATTGCTTCGTAGAAATCTTGCCCGAAGTAGCTGCTTGAAGCGCTTCGGGCCCGAAGTTCTTCTATTGCCATCCTTGTATTTTACTTCGGTGATATTACTTCGCAAAAAACTCCACCCGAAGTAGTGTTGAAAATGCTTCGGGTGCGAAGCTCTCTTTTCTTTTGAACGCCGCTTCGCTCATCTTTCGCCCGAAGTAGCTGCTGGAAGCGCTTCGGGCGCGAAGTAGTTTCATTCTCTTTGCTTGTGTTTTACTTCGGCGAAAACTACTTCGCAAAACTTTTACCCGAAGTAATGCGGGAAATGCTTCGGGTGCGAAGTCGTTTTTATTCTCCTTCGGCGAAGCTCTTTTCTCTAGCTTGTTTGCCAGCGAAGTTCTTTCTTTTCTACTTTATGTACAAATGGGTGGCATTGGAAGCCAAAATTGCTGCAACTTTTCAAAATAAAAATAACAAAGCAAAAAACTTTACACAACACTATACAAAACTTGTTTCTTTTTCTACCCCTTGAGAAATGTGACAAAATTGTCAACAATGATAGGTGGAAATGTAGTGGAAAGGGGAGGGTCTGCAAAACAAAGACCACACAGGTGGAGATGACACACCACAGGGACTCAGCTATAGCTAAGCTAAGCGGGATATTTGGTAACAAAACATAAAGGTGTTGACAATCGGGAATGAGCATATTTCTTTGGAAATCGATGAAGTTTGAAATGAGCATCCAAGATCGAACATCGACACCATGGAAGTTAGGAAGATGGCCAATCATGTGGAGAAAATGGGGCGCACACCACTGAGAGGACACCTAGGGGATTGCATACCATAAGACCTACAAAAACTTGATTGAAAAAATCATAGATTAGCATGGAAAATATTAAAGGCAGCTGGTCTACCTTGGCCAATCAACGATCGTTATGTGGATGACACTTGGCGATAGAGAGTTGCGCCACATGGATAGAGATAGTTGGGTGGTCCCCATGTTGGTAAGACCGTCAGCAAGCCTGTTGGCTTCATGGTACATGTGGGCAGCTACAACCTGTCTTTGCTAACCAATGAGAAATCTAGTTTCTTGTATCAGGGATTAGATGTTCCAGGATGGGATATTATCATTGTTGATGTTCCAGATGATGTTGAGGGAATCCCCTTCGAATTGGAGGTTGATCCTTTGGTCATTGAGGAGGTGCAGGCTATGCCAAAGTGCCCATGCTTCAACCACGTTGTTAGTCTAGTGATCCAAGTTCTCAAAGAAAGCTATGATAGCTTCGCCTCTATGGTTCTTGACAATCTTGCCCGCTCCTGCTAGATCTGAATTCCCTTTGGAAGTGCCATAAAAGTTGAGTTTCAACCAACCTTCCCAGAGGGTCTCCAACAAACCTTCTTTCTGGGGTGGGGCATGGGAGGGGGTAGGTTGGGAGGGATGGAAATATTCAGAGATTGGAGGATGTCCACTTCGAGGTTGCTGATGTGAATGAAGCATAGGAGAAGTTGGGAATTTTCAATGGCATAGGCAATAGCTTTGGAGGTAGTGGACATTGGATCATTGGACAACGTGGAAAAAATTTGACGATTTCTCTCTAGCCAGATTTTCCAAAGGAAATGATGGAGGCAAACTTTCCAAAGAAAGGAGACCCTAGGATTTTTGAACGGGATAGGCCATTGAAATAAGAAGTCCACAAGGGATTCGAAGGCCCATTGGATTTGAAAAATGGTCATCAAGTGGCTTAGGCCTTTTTTAGTAAAATCACAGTCCATGAAAAGGTAGTTGACTGATTCCCAACTAGAAAGGCAAAGGTGACATCTATTCGAGACAGGGATACCTCTTTTCATGAGATTATCAGTAGTGAGGGCTTTATTTTGGATGGCAATCCATGAGAAGAAGCCAATCTTAGGAATGAGATGCTTGACCCACACCATGCTGAAGGAAATAGGGGAAACTTGGGGGTTCATAAGAAAAGAGTAGGATGACCTAACAAAGAATTTCCCACTATCGCTCCCTTTCTAGATAGGGTAGTCCAGGGTCACTGTGGTTGGGATGATAGTGGTTTTGAGGAGGGATAAGTGATTCCCAGCTCTGAGAACTTGGCCATTTCCACTGGTAGGGGGAATAGTTTTCCATTTGCCTTGGTTATCAACGTAGTCCACCACTGTGACGCTCCACCTTCTTTCTAGGATAATTTTGAGAATGGAGAGCTCAAGGATTCCTATAAGGGGTTTATCATTTAACCAAATATCATCCCAAAAGATGATCTTAGACCCGTTGCCTAGCTACCATCGGATACCTTCGACAATGAGTAATTTAACCTAAATCACAGCCCTCCAGAAAGTAGATCCAATAGAGGGGACATTGTCCTCTACCAGGAAAGTTGTCGGAGGTATTTGGATTGGATGTTAGAAACCCACTCTGCCTTGTAGTTTGTAAATGTTTTCCAAGCTTGCTTAGAAAGGAGGGTGAGGTTCATATCGTCAGATCTTCTAAGACCAAGCCCTCCTTGGTATTTGGGTTGGCAAACTTTTTCCTAGCTTACTAAGTGGAACTTCTTCTTTTCCTCTGGATCGGACCATAGAAAATTCTTTTGAATCTGTTCAATCTTGGAGTGAACCACAGCTGGAGCTTTGAACACCGACATGAAATAGACAAGGATGCTTTGGAGGATTGACATGGTGAGAGTTGCTTTGGCTTCATGAGATAGGAGAGAACCCTTCCACCCTATAATTTTGCATCTAATCCTTTCAATGACATTGTCCCGCATGGATGATTTCGGGCTTTTGGTAAATAGGGAAGGCCCAAGTAAGAAGTGGGGAGATATGCAATACAATATTGAAGGATACGGGTAATCTTACATTGTTGGTTGCCTATAATATTGAGGAAATAATATTTACTCTTGAGGTAGTTGATTTCTTACCCTGCTATAGAAGCATATATGTCAAGGGTGTGCTTGATAGACTTAGCTTGGAGGATAGAGGCCAAGGTCACAATGATAGTATCATCTACAAACTGCTGATGGGACAAGGAAGGAGAGCTAGAAGAGGCTTTAATCCCAAAGAATTTCCCTGAAGCATAGGTATATTTAAAGGTTCTCCCGAGGGATTCGGTAAGAATGATGAAGAGGAAGGGGGATAGGGGATCTCCCTATCTAATGCCTCTAGAGCTAGGGAAAAACTTGCAGTAGAACCATTCACTAACACCGAGAACCATAGGGAAGTAATGCAACCTTTGATGAGGTCGATCCATTCTTTGTGAAACCCAAACCTGGAAAGGACTTTTAGGAGGAAATATTTGTTTACCCTATCAAAAGCTTTGGATATGTCCAGCTTCAAGAACATGGTCGCATTCTTGTTGCACAAAGTTGAGTGGAGCATTTCATGGAGAGATATGATGTTGTCGGTGATGGATCTGCCTTCCACTGAACTTCCCTGATGGGGATCTATGATCATCGAAAGTATCCTCTTGAGCCTTAAAGCCAAAGATTTGGGTAGAATCTTGTAGACGATTTTGCATAAGCTGATCAATCAAAATTCTATCATAGATCTGTATTGGGAGGTTTTGGGGACCAGGGTAATGAAAGTGGAGTTCATTCCTCTGGGAATAGTTTTGGTTTGTTGGATTTCTATCATGGCATTGCATATATCTTCCTCTAGGATATCCCATAAAGTTTGAATGAAGTGGGGGGGAAATCCATTTGGCCCAGGGGCCTTGTCATCTTGAATGGAGAATAGAGCAAATTTAATTTCTTTATTACTAAGGGATTAGATAAGGGAGGAGTTCATCACGGGGGTGACCAGGAGGGAATGTTTTGTAGGAGAGCCTCTTGGGCTTTAGGATGTTCAGGGGGATTGGTTCCCATCATGTCACTGAAGTAGGAAGCTACTTCATCTCTGATTTTGTAAATATCCTGCAAGATTGTGCCATCGAAAAGAGTGAGCTTCTTGATCTTGTTTGTACTGCAATTTTGTAGAGTAGAAGCATGGAATAACTTTGTATTTGCATCCTCATATTTCAGCCATAGGGCATGGGATTTTTGCCTCCAGTAGATCTCTTATTTGGCTAAGACATTGTGGTAATCTGACAAGATATTTCTCTCTTCTTATCATAGTTGAAGGGTCCATTGGTCATGTTGAATTTGTTGTTTTAAGGTTTTGAGGTTGCCCAAAATCTGTTCTTTGTTCTCAAAGATATTCCCAAATACTTCCTTGTTCCAAATTTTGATAGTCTCCTTTATAGCCTTCATTTTCTTAGATACCCGAGAAATAGCAATCCCTGAGTAAGGGATCCCCCACCACTCAGTGATCTGCTTCCTCAAATCAGTGTGCTTTGGATCCACATATTCTCAAATTTGAAGGGAGTTTTGAAATATGGAGCTCTATTGGATTCTAGAAGGAGGGGATAGTGGTCGAAGCCTATTTTGGGAAGGGAGATGAGAGAGGTGTCTCCAAATATGGGAAGAGCCTGATGAGATAGGAAAATTATGTCAATCTTTACTTGAATGTGCTCAAGGCCTGCTCTTTTGTTGCTCCAGGTGAACCGACAACCTTTGATCTAAATATCCATGAGTTCATTCTTTGTGACAAAGTTTTGGAAATCTTGGATGCTTTTTGAGGGAGTGGGAATTTTTCCCTTCTTGTTCGAGGGAAAGAGGGGGGAATTGAAATCCCCTGCTAACATCCAAGAGAGGTTGGAAAAATCATCCTTCATGTGAGACAAATATCTCCAGAGTGTGCATCTTTCCAGAGTATTATTTGGGACGTAAATGTTGGATAAGACCTAGGTGAATTGGTTTTCCTTGTAGTAGAACACTAGGTTCTGTTGGTCCGGCTTTCATGCACACCCCGAGAAAGGATGAAGGCAAGGAAAGCTCCGGAGACACCCACGGGACGGATCCCACTCATCTTTAGGATCTAGCTGGTTATCCAAGGTGCGAGTTACAGAGTTGGGTCGAATGGCAATTCACTCTTTTCCACTTCTGGAATAGATTTCAATATGGACCGCTCTGTTACCTTACAGGGGGTTCCTGAACTTGTTCAGTAGTTGCAAAAGTTGTTGACAATCAGATTTAACTTGAATTCTTGATCTAGCTCTCATGGGTCAGCAGATTTAAATAAAAGGCAAATAAAGAAAATAAAAATGGATCATTCACGGTAAGCAAAGAGAGGGTAGGGTAGGGCAGAAAAGAGAAGCTTATCAAACATCAAACTGTAAAACCCTAAACCACCAATTTTATCTATGCTACTACCTTCACAACAGAACAAATCAAAGAAGAAAGTGTCCAATCACCTAAGATCACTTTCAACTAAGAGCACAAGGCAGAGTGAAACGGATCTAGCAAAAAATTATAAATCCAAGGGCAACTGGTTAAAATCGGTATCTTTCACCTAGCAACCTAGCTCGCACAATGAAGACAGAGCAATTAGAACAAACTTACACCTCAAATCTGTAATTTCCCTAGCAGTACAATAGAACAACCGAAGCCTAACAAAGATATTTAATCTTGACAATGGCAGATTTACAAGATATATCTAACAAACTTTAAATGGAACGGATAACAAAAGAAAATACACTTATCACACTCGCAAAAGATTAGGCTCCCGGCCATGCTATCACATAAAAGCTAAAGCACATCAACTCCAAGTCCGTAAACAAAGGATTTCACAAAATTTGCAAGAAATTGCTTATAAGCCTTTTATTTCTAAGTCTCCGCCTTCCTCGCGATTACATTTAGAATCTGTATTTATAGACTCAGGACAGACCCTGATCTTTTCAAAATATCTTGCTCAAACCCTAAATCTTATCGCACTTAAACCCTAGGACCCGGGTTTTACAATAAAAATCCATTTAAAAATCAAAGTCCGGATAGAACTTAACCCTTCGGCAAATCTGTGCAGTCAACTGCCATAAATGGAGAAGATAAAATCAAATGCAACTTGCATTCATCCGCAGCTGCAAATAAATGCCTCCATTAATTCTACTGGTGAGCCGGATGAGTCACCACTTCTCTCAGATCTGATCTCCGTAAAGCCATCCCTGTGTTGAAATTGTCTTCATGCTATCAAGTCTGCAATAAATTTGTCATTGAATGCTTTTACGGCTTCTTCTCCTCTAGCATGGCGGTCCTTGACTAAATCCGCACTTTAACTTTGCCTTTATGGTCTTTCCCGGTTGTCCCGTAAGTGCCAGGTGGAATCCTGCATGAAAGACAAAAAGATGCATTAGATTAGCATTTTAATTAAATCAGAAGCTTAAAACATTAAAAACAGATTAAAAACCGCAAAATAAGCTTGCATGTCGGCTTCTGTTTGTCCCATTCACGCTTTGACACGTGTCGCTACCCCAGGAAGCCTTCTGTTTCCCGTCGAAATGCACTTTCGGGCCCTCTGAAGACTTTCTCTCTCCTACCGCGATTCTGCGACATGTCGCGATTTCGCGACAGCCAGCGCATCGGCAACTTCTTCCCTCGTCGGCCGCGAAAACGTGACATGTCGCGATTTCGCGACATGTCGCGAAATCGCGACCCTTCCTGGCCTCCGTACGCTATCCCGATTTTCAGCCGCGATTCTAGAACACGTCGCGATATCGCGACAGTTCTCTTACCTGCATGCATTGGACCGCGTTGACCGCGATTTTGGAACATGTTTGCGACTTAGCCGATTTTTCATCCTGCAGCCCACTTTCTCTCTCCTACCGCGAAAATGCGACATGTCGCGATTTCGCGACATGTCGCAAAATCGCGCCCTCCGTACAGCTTGCTTCTCTCTCCAAAAATCTGTCGCGATTTCGCGACATGTCACGAAATCGCGACCTTTCTGGCACTTAGCCGCATTTTGACTTACCTGTCGCGATATCGCGACATTTTCGAAATGGAAGTGTCGCGATATCGCGACACTACCAAAAATGGAAAGTTTGATTTTTCAATGAATTATGCAACTGTTTTCTGGATTTTCTCGGACCGGTGCAAGATTTTGCTTGTGCATGAATGATTCTAGCATGTAAAAAGTGAATTCTTGGATAACACAACTAGAATGCAAGAAAAAGCACAACTTTAAAAAGGAGGCAAGCAAATTTGGATTTAAAACCTGAAAAGATCAAGAGGGTCCCTGCTGCAAAAAATGAAAGTTCAGAATTTTCTAAGGATGGAATCTCATTTTTCAGTGGGGGTGTGTTGCTTATCAACAAATGGCGATATCTATGGGTAAAATAGTAGCACTATTTTAGAACCCAAGACTCTGGTTTCAAAACAAAAAGACCATGCATCATGCCTTGCCACGTACATTCTTCACAATAAATTGACCGCTAACCGCAAGTCGTTAAAATTTCCCAAGGACATACTAGGTCGGATTACTTCAAGGAAGATTTCTCGATGTGCAATTTCAAAGGGTATAGAACTTTCTTCAAGGATGACTCGAATTGAATGATAAACTTGGATTAATCAACTTTTCTAGATTGTAAAAGGGGAAACCGAGTAGAGCTCGTTTACTAGTTTAGCCTTTTACAGCTTAGACAGAGTTACCCTTTAGATTTACACGACCCAATTTACAACTGTAGGGCATAATCTAATATTGGTTGCCTCTTTTAATATATAACTCTTTTTTTCTTTTCTTTTTTCTTTTTTTCTTTTTTTCTTCTTCTTTCCCTCTGAAATATATCACTATCTGAAAGACCTTAGAGAAATTACAATTTTCTTTTAACATTTGATCAATCTGGAACTGTTTCAGTCTAGGCATTGATAGCCTCTGTGGACACCCAAATAATTGCATGAACCATAGTCCCCTCTTATAACCAACTTTTCTTGGATTCCCTGGAGTTCCTCCAACTAAACAGCATAGCAGTTTTTCTATCATTAAAACAACTGTGGCAAGTAAGACACAAGATCCAATCATCTCTCTACCTTTGTCCTGAATAACAAAATAGCTCTACTGTTCAGAGCAAGCAGACTATCTCAATTAGAATGGTGAACAACATGGGCATTGGATGGAAACTGGATTGATCAGCTTAGAATAAACAATTTTTAGCAGGCTGACTTTTCATTGATTGCTCAAGCAAAGGCAAAGGATAGAAAATTTTAGAAGCCAAAGGACTTTGTACATAGCTTCCAAGGACAGTACATAGCTTTAAAGCAAAATAAAATAAAATTGCATGATCGAAATAAAATAAACTAAAAAAAAGAAAGACTGTACAAAGGAATAAAACAAACGCAAGGCTATTTACAAAGGATGAAAGACAAGACAGAAGAAAAAGAACTAAAACAAAAGACAAAAAAAGAAAAGGAAAAGTAGGAAGAAAATAAAAACTGACAGTAATAAAAGAAATAAACTAAAAGAATCGAAGCAAATAAAACTGCAAATCGAAATAAATTAAATCGAATCGTATAGATAAAGAAAGAAAAAGAAATGCAATAAAGAAAAGACTGTATAGATTAAAATAAAAGCAAGCTAAAATAAAAAGACAAAGAAAGGAAATAAAAAGTACTGACAAAAGAAATAAATTGCACAAGCTAAAACTGAAAAACAACTAAAGAAAATCAAAATCGTAACGTACGTACATTTAAAAATAAACGCACCGACAAAGAAATAAACTAAAACAAATAAATTAAAACTCGCAGAGCATTAAAATTAAACCGAAACGATTAAACCGCACGTACATTGAAATAAAAACCGCACCGACAAAGAAATAAAACTGAAAAACTTCAAAGCTTATTTACAATGCATACATATGTTACAACTTCCCTTCATACTCAAAAAATGCAGCAGCTTGGGAAAGCAGAGAAATGGTGCTTTAAAAAATTTTGACCATGCAAGTAATTTAAAAAAAATTACCTTTCGAGTCCCGTTGACGAAATGCACTCCGGATCGTGCTTCAAAAATTTGCTATCCTGGGAAAGACTTGGGTTTATCGTCTTCCCCGTCCCATTTGAAAAACAAATCCGCAACTCCTTCAAATTAAACAAATCATATAATAACAAATCATATGATAACATGTTTATGCTTCTAATTGAAGGGTTTGCAGTAGTTCTTTCAAAAGGACTCGAATGTAAAAAACCCCCAGGATCAAATACTTTAAAATCTTGACAGACCTGCACCACCACATCTTCAAAATTATGTGACAACCGAAAGAAATCATGTTTTATCTGTATGCCCCGGTTCTTAACAACTTGAACATTTTGTGGTTGCTGTACTGCTTCAATATCCAGGACTTCAATTTTTATCCCTCTAGAAGGATGCTTACAATTTTCCTTTTCACCTGAGCCTTGCTTAGATTTAACCTCATCAATGTGCAATGTCCAAACATCATTGTTGTTATTGATTAGGGCTATAATTGTTCTCACCTTTTCAGTTGCCAAATCATAAACTCCAATATCTGCATCAACACAGTTTATAGCCTCCTCTTTGACATTATGTTCAGAAGTTGCAGGCTTATGTTGAGACAGCTCATCAATTCCAAGTTGGTTGACCACATTCATATTTACTACCTTTTCCTCCTTTTCTTGAAATTCAACAGGTGGTCCAGAGTAAGCCTCAATCAAGTTAATGTTTTGTCCAACAATCTGAGGCAGTTCATAGAGGGTGATGTCAGCTTTAAGTTCCCTCATATCCTCAATGATGCTATCCTCCTCAGTTACTTCTGCATAGTGAGATTGAATCTCACTTTCATCATCCTCTGATGAGGAAGGATCATTGTTAAGTTCTTGACTCTCACATTTCAAGTCATAACTGTCCATTTTGAACTCGTTGAAAATCTTGCATTTCATCCACAGGAGTCTCTACAAGACTTTCCGTCTCTTCAAGAAAAGTGAAAGAATCCAAACCCCGGTTGTACTATTTTTGGGTGAACTAGAAATATCAATATTTCTTTGATCTCTAGGAAAATTTAACTCACCAGAAAAACTTCGGATTTGGGTGGTGCCGTATCACAACCGTTCGGCTCAAGCACCCGCACTTTGAATTTGTCGAACTTTTCTCTCGTATTTTGCACATGCCGAGTGGATGTCACAGCTTAACGGAGTCTCCTTGGGTAGAGCATGACATGTTGGCACTAACTCATGATGTGGAATGGGGCCTGGAATAGGCATGTTCTGTGTAACATAGGATATCAAAGGATCGCTCGAAATTTGAGGCCCTAACTCGTCTTTCAAGAATTAAGGCTTCTTTATAAGCCCCTCGCCAGGGTTGTGATATTGATGTCTCTCTTGAGGAAAATAGAGGTCACCGAATCCAATGCATTCTTGTAGATTTCTAAGGCCAGATTTGCATTTGGGATGTAATGGCCGATCATTCTACCGTAAGCTCTTTGGAACCTCATATTGAAAGACCCGACGCTTCTCCCGACTCTCTCTTGATGCTCGGAAAATTGCTGATATAAAATGTCGGGATCTATCACTTCACCGAACCGTGATATAAAAGCTTTCTCTAGATCATCCCACCTAGTAATGGAATTGCTGGTGAGGTTTAAAAACCAGTCATAAGCTCCCTCCTGGAGAGTGAACGGGAACAATCTGCAGGCAACATCTTCATGTCATATATTTAACAATCTTAAAGCATTTTTAAAAGCTAGCAGATGTTCTTCTGCAGTTCTTGTCCCATCATGTTTGTACCTAGGGAGATACCTTTCTGGACTTCTGGGCAGGTCATGGGCTATACCCGAAATGTTCAAAGCAGTGGAGCCCAACCAATTTGCCATTATTACTTGGCTGAAAGTGATGTTCTGATTTGTAATTGGATAACTGCAAGTGATGATAGAACTGTTCTTAACAAACCACTGAACTTAAGGCCTTCTCTCGGCAATTTCAAAAATCGCACCGACAACTTTCAAAAACTGCACTGACAATTTATGAAATCGAGCCACTTTTAAATGTTAAAATGCCGACTGGATAAAATAAGACATACAATTTAGAATGGATTTGGAAATTTAAAACAGACTGACAATTTACAAAACACGTACTGACAATTTATAAAACTGTACTGACAATTTATAAAACTGTCCGGAGTTCACTGTGGGTCCTTCAAATGTTGCTGTTATGCCCTTACAATACTTGAACTGAGTTCATGCCCTCCTTCTAGCGCCAATTAGATGTTGGTCCGGCTTTCATGCACACCCCGAGAAAAGGATGAAGGCAAGGAAAGCTCCGGAGACACCCACGGGACGGATCCCACTCATCTTTAGGATCTAGCTGGTTATCCAAGGTGCGAGTTACAGAGTTGGGTCGAATGGCAATTCACTCTTTTCCACTTCTGGAATAGATTTCAATATGGACTGCTCTGTTACCTTACAGGGGGTTCCTGAACTTGTTCAGTAGTTGCAAAAGTTGTTGACAATCATATTTAACTTGAATTCTTGATCTAGCTCTCATGGGTCAGCAGATTTAAATAAAAGGCAAATAAAGAAAATAAAAATGGATCATTCACCGAAAGCAAAGAGAGGGTAGGGTAGGGCAGAAAAGAGAAGCTTATCAAACATTAAACTGTAAAACTCTAAACCCATCAATCTTATCTATGCTATCACCTTCACAACGAACAAATCCAAGAAGAAAGTGTCCAATCACCTAAGATCACTTTCAACTAAGAGCACAAGGCAGAGTGAAACAGATCTAGCAAAAAATTATAAATCCAAGGGCAACTGGTTAAAACTGGTATCTTTCACCGGCAACTCTAGCTCGCACAAAGGAAGACAGAGCAATTAGAACAAACTTACACCTCAAATCTGTAATTTCCCCTAGCAGCATAATAGAACAACCGAAGCCTAACAAAGATATTTAATCTTGACAACTGGCAGATTTACAAGATATATCTAACAAACTTTAAATGGAACGGATAACAAAAGAAAATACACTTATCACACTCTGCAAAAGATTAGGCTCCCGGGCCATGCTATCACGTAAAAGCTAAAGCACATCAACTCCAAGTCCGTAAACAAAGGATTTCACAAAATTTGCAAGAAATTGCTTATAAGCCTTTTATTTCTAAGTCTCCGCCTCCCCGTGATTACATTTAGAATCTGTATTTATAGACTCAGGATAGACCCTGATCTTTTCAAAATATCTTGCTCAAACCCTAAATCTTATCGCACTTAAACCCTAGGACCCGGGTTTTACAATAAAAATCCATTTAAAAATCAAAGTCCGGATAGAACTTAACCCTTCGGCAAATCGTGGCAGCTAACCGCCATAAATGGAGAAGATAAAATCAAATGCAACTTGCATTCATCCGCAACTGCAAATAAATGCCTCCATTAATTCTGCTGGTGAGCCGGATGAGTCACCACTTCTCTCAGATCTGATCTCCGTAAAGCCATCCCTGTGTTGAAATTGTCTTCATGCTATCAAGTCTGCAATAAATTTGTCATTGAATGCTTTTACCGGCTTCTTCTCTTCTAGCATGGCGGTCCTTGACTAAATCCGCACTTTATCTTTGCCTTTATGGTCTTTCCCGTTGTCCCGCAAGTGCCAGGTGGAATCCTGCATGAAAGACAAAAAGATGCATTAGATTAGCATTTTAATTAAATCAGAAGCTTAAAACATTAAAAACAGATTAAAAACCGCAAAATAAGCTTGCATGTCGGCTTCTGTTTGTCCCATTCACGCTTTGACACGTGTCGCTACCCCAGGAAGCCTTCTGTTTCAGCTGAAATGCACTTTCGGGCCCTCTGAAGACTTTCTCTCTCCTACCGCGACATGTCGCGATTTCGCGACATGTCGCGAAATCGCGACCCTGCCAGCGCATCGGCAACTTCTTCCCTCGTCGGCCGCGAAAACGCGACATGTCGCGATTTCGCGACATGTCGCGAAATCGCGACCCTTCCTGGCCTCCGTACGCCCATCCCGATTTTCAGCCGCGATTCTAGAACACGTCGCGATATCGCGACAGCTCCTACCTGCATGCGTTGACCGCGTTGGACCGCGATTTTGGAACATGTTTGCGACTTAGCCGATTTTTCATCCTGCAGCCCACTTTCTCTCTCCTACCGCGAAAATGCGACATGTCGCGATTTCGCGACATGTCGCAAAATCGCGCCCTCCGTACAGCTTGCTTCTCTCTCAAAAATCGTCGCGATTTCGCGACATGTCGCGAAATCGCGACCTTTTTGGCACTTAGCCGCATTTTGACTTACCCGTCGCGATATCGCGACATTTTCGAAATGGAAGTGTCGCGATATCGCGACACTACCAAAAATGGAAAGTTTGATTTTTCAGTGAATTATGCAACTGTTTTCTGGATTTTCTCGGTACCGGTGCAAGATTTTGCTTGTGCATGAATGATTCTAGCATGTAAAAAGTGAATTCTTGGATAACACAACTAGAATGCAAGAAAAAGCACAACTTTAAAAAGGAGGCAAGCAAGTTTGGATTTAAAACCTGAAAAGATCAAGAGGGTCCCTGCTGCAAAAAATGAAAGTTCAGAATTTTCTAAGGATGGAATCTCATTTTTCAGTGGGGGTGTGTTGCTTATCAATAGGTTCAACATTTTGTAAGAGGATGAGATAACCCTGCCTTCAACTTTTTTTGGATCCCATAGGCACAGGAGGCCTCCAGATGAATCTTTGGCAGGGGAGGAATCCCATTGGTAATTCTTCCATACTGACTAGGAAATGTTACTGGATCTGGATGCATCAATTTTTGTTTCTTGCAACATAAGGATGGTAGGTTTGAAGTCATTCTTGATGGTTAGAGCTAACCTCTATTTGCTCATACTATTGAGACCTCTAATATTCTAGGAGAGAATCTTCATCTGGAAACTTTGGTTGGTTTTTTCCCTCCCTTACCCGGTAGGGGGGAGGTTTGGGATTTTTGTTTTCATCCTTTGTCTAGTTTAACAAATCCAAAAACAAGGTTGATTGCACCCCATTGGCTACTTGATTTTTGATGTCTTTTTTTATTTGTTTAGATAAGGTAGGTCTGCCTCTTTTCTTCTCACTTCTTGTGTCAACTGGACCTTTTTACTTCTGGTGATGATGGGGATGAGGTCCATTATGAGGTGGGAGGGGCTATCAGCTTCCTTCAAGGATTCGATAGAGGATCTAGGAGGGGATAGGGGCACCTCTATGATGGGGGGGATCAACCTCATGGAGGGAGGGGTTAACAACCAGGGATTCAAAGGTGGATCTAATGGGTGACATCGATGCGAGAGGGAGGGGGAGGGATGGACCAGATCTGGAAGGGGAGGGAAGGGGGTGGGGATTGGTGGGAGGAGGGGGAGGGGGGAAGATTTAGGGAAAAGGACTTCATCAACGAAAGTAGATAAAGGTTCGAACCTATTGGTAAGAGCAAACATGAATCATACCTGGCTCAACTGTGCAGAAGGATGGTTGATGATAGGTGCCTAGACGACCATCTACTTACCTTTGAACTCATTTTCTCATTTGAAGCCGTCAGAGATTGTGGATCTTTCGTTATTGAATCCCGCTTGGGTGCTCTATTTCTAGGGGGAAAGCTTGGAGCTTTTTGCTTCCAACTACTATTTGAGAGATGGACATTGAGACTTGAGATGTCCTTGGGATTGGTATTCAATGCAAAATATCAGCCTCGTACTCGATATCTTGGCACCACCTAAAGTTTCCATAGATGAGATTGATGCGAGTGGAAAGTTCGGAGGCCAAGTTGGCATTGACACAGATTTTGGCTTGAGCCATGTGGGTTCTAGCCTTTGTTGTAGGGTCAATGGCAACAAGTTCTCCAATGTATCCTCCCAATCCCGCGAAGGATGTCCTCGTGACAGAACTGGATGGGAATATCTGGGAGGTAGACCCATATGGGTTCGAAGTTGATGTCTTGAGTATAAGGGTTAATATCTTCCCCCTATTTCCTAAGAAATAAGCTTTTCTTATGATAAAATCACAACCCCCTAGTGAGGATGCAGGCATAGTCATTCTGGTTATTTAGCTGGATAAAAAAAAACCCTCTGGAAAGGCCCACCAACTGGAAGCTCCCTATTGTTCGTCATTTGAACCCCACCCATTTTCTTATGGACTCCATGTCAAGCCTCCCTCTGACAAATTTCCCCACAAGGAAGAGAGTTTCCATGGATATTTTTGGTGTCGTGACTGATTCTAGGATTACCAAGTTTTTGCTCAACATGGTTAGCAGGGGATAGGTCGTAGTCCTAGAGGAGCTGGGATTTGGAGTGCCTGTTACCTTCTCGAGGTACGAAATAGGGACTCCATGCTGCATAAGGGGGTTGCTACCAAGGAGGGGGGGAACAAACCCCTTGTAGTTTTCCCAAGGTCGATCATAGTTCAAACTTCCTTGCTCTCCAGGATTATGGTCAGGGCCCTTGGGATCATCCGCCTTGGAAAATTCATCTATAGGAGGAATCTCTCCCTGCTCCAGCTCAAAAACCCTATAAGGGTTTGGGAAATCTTACCTAAAAGCACCAGGGTTGTCAGGGTCGCTCCTGCTCCTGTTCCTGTTGCCATCCACTATCCAACCTAACTTGGAGAGCACTTAAAGAGCTATTTTAATGAATATAACGATAATTTAATATGCTACCACCTATAGTTGCTAACATCCTCCCTTATTATATTATTGGAAAATACATAGAGCATTGTGAAATAATTCAAATTTGACACGAGCAAGTGCCTTGGTGAAAATATCTACAACTTGCTGATCAATGGGAATGTAATGGAGTTGTATGTGGTGCTTTGGAACTTCATCGTGAATGAAATGACATCGAGTGTTGATGTGTTTGGTACAATCATGAAATATTGGATTCTTGAAGAGATTCAAAACACCTTGATTTTTGCAAAACAAATGTAGTGGAAGATTCTTTGGAGGACCCATGTTTGTGAGAATACGACTTAACCATATTATCTTGCAGACTGCTCCAATGGTTGTGTGATATTCTGCCTCTGTAGATGATATGGCAACCACCTGTTGCTTCTTATTGTGCCAAGAGACAAGACCAGATCCAAGATAGAAAATGTATCTAGAAGTTGATTTACGATCATCAATAGATCCGGTAGAATCTAAGTTCATGTATCCTTGTAAATAGAACTCGTTATTCCTCTTGTACTCCAAGCCAAAATTTGTAGTACCACGAACATAATGAAGAACTCTCTTTGTTGCTTTCCAATGACTCACTTTTGGTTCCTGCATGAACCTTGAAAGATAACCCACAACAAAGCTAAGATCTGACCTGGTATTTGTCAGATATATGAGACTCCCAATTAGTTGGTGATAGAGAGTACCATCTACCTATGGTGATTTATCATATCACGATAGCTTGAGTCCAGACTCCATTGGAGTTGCCTTAGACTTACAGTCTATCATGCGATATTTATCAATCAATGTCTTGGCATACTTCTTTTGTGTTACTTTGATATGATGCTTTTTTTGAGTCACTTCCAAACCAAGACAATAGTGAAGAAGTCCTAGATCTATCATTTTAAAATATTGTTTCAAATCATATTTTACTACATCAATCATACTCTCTGAGCTCCCTATTATGATCAGATCATCTACATATAGCACCAAAATCACTATGTCAAAACCATTGTTCTTGATATAGATATTTGCATCTGAAGGACTTCTTTGGAAACCATGTTGCACTAGGTGACTATCTATTTTGATGTACCAAGCTCGAGGAGCTTGTTTCAGCCCATACAAGGATTTGATCAACTTACAAACTTTTTGTTCTTGTCCTTCAACAACAAATCCTTCTAGTTGGGTCATGTACACTTCTTCTTGTAGGTCACCATTCAAGAAAGCACTTTTTACATCCATCTGATGTAACTTCCACCCAAACTGAGCTGCCATGGCACAAAGTACTCGAATGGTAGTCATTTTAGAAGTAGGGGAAAAAGTCTCTTCATAGTCTATGCCTTCTTTTTGAGCATAGCCCTTTGCAACAAGATGGGCTTTATGCTTATCAATAGTACCATCTGCCTTATACTTCACTTTGAACACCCATTTGCAGCCAATGGGCTTCTTTCCTGAAGGTAGATTTACTAGCTTCCATGTATGATTTTTCATGAGAGATGTATGTTCTGCTTCCATAGTAGCCTTCCACTGAGGCTCACTAAGTGCATCCTAAACTATTGTGGGTTCATTTTCATCCAATGCTGTCATATAAACCCTCTCATCCTCCATATATGTTTTCCTATATTCCTCTGCATCTACATATAGATCATCAAATTATTGGTAAAGCTCATCAACCTTTGAAGTTGATGCCTCTGCTCTCTTCTGATGTGTCATACTATGAGTACAAGGTCGATCTAGAGTTAGATCTGGAAGTGATGTCAACTTGGAATCTCTCAATGTACTGGTATACCATTTTGGAATCTTGTTTGAGGAGGTGGAGTCTCTTTCTTAGGCTCATATTCCTCAAGGTATACAATTGTAGAAGTGTTATTTGATGTGAAAGCTTCATCAAATACCACATCTCTACTTATATGTGTCTTCTTGGTCATAGGATCTATCAATCGATATCCCTTTGAATGCTCATCATAACCAAGAAAGATACATTTCAGGGTTTTCTCATCTAACTTCTTCCTTTTTTGTTTTGGTATGTGCATGAATGCCTTACATCCAAAAACCCTTAGATGAGAAATGGAGGGTTTCTTACCACTCCATGCTTCTTGTGGAGTTTTACCCTGTAGATCTCTTGTGGGTGATCTATTCAGGAGGTATGATGTTGTGTTTACTACTACCCAATACTCATGCTCAAGGTGTGCCCCTGCAAGCATACATCAAACCATTTCCACAATGGAATGATTCCTCCTTTCAACAACTCCATTTTGTTGTGGAGTATAGGTTGTAGTCAATTGTCTCTTAATCCCATGTTCATTCAGAAATGATGAAAATTCCTTGGAGGTATATTCCCCCTCGATCTGAGCGGAGGGTTTTGATGGAACATCCTGACTCCTTCTCAACAAGCTTCTTGAATTGCTGAAAGTACAGAAATACCTCTGACTTCAATTGAAGAAAGAAAACCCACATCTTTCATGAGTGATCATCCACAAACAATTGAAAATACCTCTTTCCACCATAGCTGGTTGGCATAGGACCGCATAGATCGGTGTGTACCAACTCCAAAGGTTTCTTAGCTCTAGAAGAGCTAACTTCAAATGGTACCCGGTGTTGCTTCCCTGCTAAGCAATCCGAGCAAACTGGAAATGTGGATGAAAGGTTGGGAAGTCCTCTCACCATCTCATATTTGCTCAACTCGAGAAAATATCCTAAACTTAGATGCCCATATCTCTTGTGCCACAGAGAAGTAGCCTCCTTTGTAGTTTCTTCCATGGAAACATGAGGCATTGAAACGACATCTAAAATAAACAAGCCATGCTTGTATGATCTGGTTGCTACATGTTTTCCTTTTCTGGTTATAAAACATCTATTTTTTCCTTTTGCAACATGGAACACAACATCCATATCTCGATCCAACATTTGAGGGACTAAAAACAAATTATTAGCCAATCCAGGAACATAGAGTACCTTCTCAATCTGACATTTGCCATCTGGAAGAGTGATAAAGACATCACCTTCACCCTTCACTTGGTAGACTTGATTATCAACAATTGTTATTGGCTTACCTTCTTTCTCCTCAAATATCTCAAACCATGATTTATCGCCAGTCATGTGCTTACTAGAACCTAAATCAATATACCATACAACATCTATCTACGAAGATGAAGTATGAGTCATGAGCACCTTGTGTGCTCGCTCAGATTCTAAGTCCAAGTCTGATTCTACAAAATATGAGTCTGAATTTGATTCAGCATAAGCAACATGCCCCTTGGGTTGCTTATTATTTTTTTGTGGTTTGTATTTCCCTTTTCCCTTCTTCTTATGATCTTGATCATTCTTTTGCTTGTTCTTAAACCAACACCTGTTGGTGTCATGGTTATTCATATCACAAATCTTGCAATATTGTTTATCTTTTTGCTGATGTTGTTTCCCTTTTCCCTTGGATGAAGATCCTCCTTTTTGAAACTGACCTTGTTTCTTACCCCCTTGTTTGGTGTAGAGGGTATTATCTAGCACTTCATCCTTCTAAAACTGATTTACCTCCTCAGTTTGAAGTAAATTTACCAATTCCACAAAGGAAACTTGTCTACCAGATACATTAAGAGAGGTTATCAACATCTTATAGGACTCTGGAAATGCTCACAAGATGACTGAGGTCAAGAGAGCATCATCCACTGGTTGTCCCATAGCATTCAATTTGGCTTTCAATTCCACCACTCTATAGAGGAATAGGTCTACTATCTCACCAGATTTCATACTGAGTGTATGTAGTTGAGTTTGAAGGTGTAGAATAGTGGATTGATTCTTACCTTCATAAATGGTAATCAAAGCATCCCAGGCTTCTTTCCCAGTTTTGGCATCACATATATGAGGTTGGACCTCATCTGTAGTAGCAAGCAAAATGAACATGAGGCATATTTTGTCCTTCTTATCAAAAGCTTCTTGATCTGCTCCTATTGTGGTAGGGTATTTTGTAGTGCCAGTCACTACATCCCACAAATCTTCCACTTGAAGAATAACACACATCTTTGTCTTCCATGGTGCGAAGTTAGAACCTTTCAACAACTATGAATCTGAGAGATATTTGTGAACAATGGCCATTGTGAAGGTTCCTTATAACACCAAATGGTCCCCATTTCTTTATACCTACCAGGCCTTTATATCAAAACTCCTCTATATATACCCGCCCTTACATGAGGGAGACTATAAGTATATATAAGAGTAGAATGATACGTGGAACTTAGGCGATATTGAAAGGGAATCATTTTGTTTATGACACCTACCATAGAAGGTCTTTCCTCATGCGTGGGGCGTAACTTCCCCTAAACACTTCGAAAATCACTTCATCAAGATTTATGTCTAACAACAATAACGATTAGGGTATAAATGGAGTGAATATCAGAATTGGTTTGCCTTATTTCTCCCCGATGATTGATAGAGAACAAGCTCAGACATCATTGTTGTAGCTATATTAGGCATTAGATACAGTAGTCCAAGCATGACAACATTACCTATAAGTGTGGACTAGAGGTATCATAGATACCGAACGTTGTTGTGCAATAAATTACACAAATAGGTGTATAAATTTGGGGTCTTTTATTTTGCTTTATTTTATGATTGATAATGCAAGAAAACAGGAAATTTAAATGCAAAATACAACCACAAATACCCACAAATTTAACTATTTTAGGTGTCGGTTTCCACAAAAAATGCACCTATTACAATGCTAGTTTTGCAACGAAAAAATATTCACATTCCATAGTTTTATTCCCCCTTTTTGTTGCAAAAAAAAACAAGGAGAAAAAAAATAGTGGTTTCCCTTAAAAAAACTTATCCCTCCAAAAGTTCTTGAAAAAAAAAGAATAAATGAGGTAATGACAAAAATTACCTTTGAAATGGTCCCCCTGTATGCTTTGGCCAAAAAATAACTTCTTTTCTCTTTGTGGTAAAAAAAAATGAGCCTTCAGAAGCAGAAAATTTGACCATCATGGGCAAAAAATGAGTTGTCAAAAATTGTTGTGAGCAAAAAAAATTGTCAAAATGTTTCTTGACAAAAAATTTGTTGCTAAAAAAATTGTCAAAATGATGCTTTAACGAAAAAAACAATTTTGTTTGTTATGAATCCCCCCTTGTGGGATTCGAACCTATAACCGATTCGTTGGGCAAATGGACGCATGAACCGAGCACGCTATAGGTCCCTTCGAGAAGAAAGGAGCACCACAGAATATTTAATACCTATCGCCGCCAACATTTTTTTTTAATGCATGAAAATCCATCCACGAGATTCGAACATCTAACCTAGGAGAAACAAATCAAAGGACGAACCATGTGAGCTACTAGGTCCATCGTGTATAAGAGAGCACCAACGGGTATTTTAAGGCTATGACACCGATTTTTTGTAAAAAAAAATTGAAATTATCCCACACGCATCACACTGATGCATTTCAAGTGGTTTAAAACCTGAAGGAGGTAAGTACTAAGGTGACTACCTTCGGGCAGTCACCTCCTACCCTTTTACCTCCCACTAACGAACCAGAGTTTGCCATGTAAGCCCAAACCAATGCTAGTGAATTAATATCCACCATGTTAGCTGCTTGTTGGCACACCTCCACATCAACCCTTCCACCTCGGTATGTGTGTCCACCTCCATGTCAGCAATAATATATTAGTCGTGTTTATCTACATTTTCCTCCACGTCAACCATGATCTGTTAGTTGTATTGGTTTGCATGCTTGTTGGTCTATGTCAAGGTTGTAGGGTCAATTGGGTCTGTGTCTTTGTCCACATCAAACTAGTATGTTAGGGATTGAGATTCAATAATCTTTTGCCTTGGTGTGCCCTGCGTCCACCTTGTTGTGCCGGGCCCCCTTCCAAGTCTGATACCATAATGAAATATGTGCAATCGATAGTATTTGAATTGATATTGATTTGAATATATACAAACATAAAGTAGGTATGGTAGTTTCTAACTACCCAACCTAACTTGGAGAGTGCTTAAAGTGCTATTTTAATGAATATAACAATAATGTAATATGCCACCACCTATAGTTGCTAACAATTAACACACAGTGGGGGAGTAAAGTCTCCTCTTATGAATTCATGATGACAGGTAGGGGATACTTTGTCGTTACATTTACCTCTGTGGAGGACAAGAGCACTATCTTTCATGGAGGTCCTTGGTTTCTGGGATCCAACCCACTCTACATGACCCCGTGGAGCACGACATTTGATCCTCAAGAGGAGGAGCCTGAAGAAGTTTTTGTTTGGGTGAGGTTGTCATTTTTGCCACTGCACCTATGGAACAAACCTTCGATGGAATTAATAGGAAATGCTATTGGAACATTCATTGATTAGGCTCCTCCAAAGGCCAATAATGCTATATGCGCACACATTTGTGTGTAAGTCAATCTAAAAAAGGGTTTGCCTGAGCATATTGGAATAAAGGTGTTTGATTGGATACATAACCAACCCCTGGACTATGAGCATATACCATTCAAGTGTATAACATGCCATGAGCATGGGTATTTCTCTCAAAACTACCCAATTAAACAAGCACAAGAAACAAAAAAGGAAGAACTAGGATTCCAGGAAGTCAAAAGGAGACCACGTAGATCAAGAAGCAAGAATCGACAACCTCAACCACAGGATCAAAAAATCTTCCAACACAAAAATAAATTTGCAAGTCTTAATGAAGGAGAAAAGGAAATCACCTCTCTAGATGTGATGGCTCCTAAAGATAAAGAGAAGATACCTACAACTGAAGTTGACAAGTCACTAGAGATCTTAGGAGATACACTAGAGAACACAACAGTTGGAGAAGAAACTGATGGGAACTCAGAGGAAGAGGTAGAAGAAACACAAGTGGAGGAAATAGTGATTCTCGAGGGCTTTTCGACCACACGATCTACAGCTAAGGGAAGAAAATCGAACCAACAACTCAGAAATGAGCAAGCACAGAAAGACTTGCAATCCAAAATGTAAGTCAGAATTGAGGAGAGCTTCGTAAAAAATAAGAAGCAATCCAAAAAATGAAGATTATATCATGGAACTGTAGGGGACTGGGAAGTCCTCTAAAAAAACTATCTCAAAGTTCTAATATAGGAGCAAAAGCCAACAATAGTTTGTATTCAGGAAACAAAAATAGTAGAGGCAACACTGACTACAGAATGGTAGAAGATATGGGCACAATCAGAACTGATAATTGTTGATTCTATGGGAGCTTCAAGGGGACTAGCTTTGGCTTGGGACCCACAATAATTAGTTTGTAGCTTACAACATAAGCATAATAATTGGATAGGTACAAAATTTGTCTTACCAGATGGAACTAGTGTAGCAGTAATAAATTTTTATGGTCCAAATCATCCTATCCAGAAAAGAGAAGCATGGCAAAACTTAGCACAATGGCTAGACAATGAGAAGTTTGACAACATAATACTAGGAGGAGATCTCAACATGATTCTCTACCACTGGGAGAAGGTTGGGGGAAGTTTAGCAAGGGATCCAAATAGAGATATACTCAATCAAATTATGGCAGATGAAAGCTTACAAGACATTCGATCGACCAAAGGAAAGTACACTTGGAGCAATAGAAGAGTAGGGGTAAACTATATTGCAAAAATATTGGATAGATTTTTTATTAGTGAAAATCTCCTAACACACTTTCCCCTCACTTCCAATCACATCATTCAGAACTCTATCTCAGATCATAAGCCAATTCTCTTGGATAGCGGCCAAAGCCTACAACCCCAAAAAATTCCTTTTAAATACAACTCTGAATGGGCAGTAGAAGAAGATTTCAATGAACTTGTGGAAAGCACTTGGAACCAACAGGTCCAATCCACCAACCCCCAAGAAAAGTGGAAAATCAAAATTCAAAAATTGAAGCACGTGATAAAAAATGGTTGGCAAAAAAAGTGAGAGTCAAACCAGACAAGAAGTAGTTGATGCAACAACTAGAGCAACTAGAAACAAAAATTGGGGATCATCCTCCTCAACCATGGCAAGAAGATGCAAGAAATGACCTGATTCAGAAGCTCAATAAATTAAGCACTGAAGAAGAAACACATTGGAGGCTTAGATCCCGAATGGTTTGGCTAAGCAAGGGGGATAGAAACACCAAATATTTTCATCTGAAAACCATGCAACGCTACCAAAGGAACACAATCAAGGAGATAGAGCATGAAGGAACCACTTATACAGATAAGGAGAAAATTAAGGAACTTGCCAATCAACATTACTCAGCTCTGCTCTCCAGAGAAAATGGTAACCCTCATTCCCAGGGAATACTACTACAACATATACCAACAATATTAAGTTTGGAAGACAAACAGGATCTCAGTCAGCCAATCACTATGGAGGAACTTAAGGAGATTATAGCAACTCTACCAAAGGATAAAGCTCTCGAACCTGATGGATTCACAAACAACTTTTACCAACAATACTTACACATCATCGGAGAAGATTTGCTACGCATGATTGAGGATGTTAGGGTGAAAGGTAAGCTTCTTGGAGCCATCAACTCCACCTTTCTAGCATTGATTCCTAAAGAAAAAAATACCACTACTTTCTCTAGATTCAGACCAATTTCTCTATGTAACTCTTCCTATAAAATTATTACCAAGTTGTTGGCCAATAGAATAAAGAAGAAACTTGACAAACTAATATCAGAAGAGCAAGGAGGGTTCATGCCTGGAAAAAAATATATGATAATATCATAACAATGCATGAAGCCCTCCATAGTAGTAGAAAATAAAAAAAGAAACAAATTGTTATAAAACTTGATATGGCAAACGCCTTTGATCGAGTTAATATACAATTTGTAGAACAGGTCCTACAAAAGTTTGGATTCCCACATCAGGTCATCAAGTGGATCGGAGCATGCATAAAAAACCCATGGATAGCCCCCTTAATAAATGGAGAACCAACAAATTTCTTTTAGGCTACAAGGGGAATTAGACAAGGGTGTCCACTATCACCATACCTTTACATCATTTTAGCTGAGACTCTTGGAAGATTAATCAACCATCTTCGAAGAGAAAGAAAAATAATAGGGATAGAGGCTGCAATAGGATGCAAAGCTGTAACACATGCCCAATTTGTAGATGATATCATTCTTCTAGGTGAAGCCACCAAGCAAAATGTTAGACAATTCAAGCAATGTTTGGATTGGTTCACACAAGCTATCGAGGCTCATATAAACACTCAAAAGAGTCAGTTCTATACACAAAATGTTGCAACAATAAGAGTCAAACTCTTTTGCACTATCCTAGGATTTCGATCTGGCACAGAAAAATACTTCAGATATCTAGGAGTGCCCATGAGCTTCCACCTCAAAGCCTCAGACTGTTGGACCCCAATATTGGACAAGATGGTTAGGAGGATACAAAGTTACAGTAATAGTTGGCTCAGTCTTGCAGGAAGGGTAGTATTGATCAAATCAGTGTTAGCTTCTCTTCCAGTCTACCAACTATTAGTATATCATGCTCCCAAGTTTATTTTGCAAAAGGTAGATGGAATCATACGCAACTTCCTATGGCAAGGAGGTAGGCAATCAGAAAGAAAAAAGTTCCACTTGGTCAATTGGGAGATGGTCACCAAAAGTAAAATTCAAGGAGGACTAGGAATAAAAAAATGGAGATAGTTTCGAAAGCATTGGGAGCAAAACTTCTCTGGAACATGCTTAAACACAATCGAGCATGGCAACGCATACTAGTCAGCAAGTATGTAAATAATCAAATAGGTATTCAAATGCTCAAACATATAGACAAACTTCCTAGAGCCTCGTTGGTTTGGAAACATATAGTGGTTGCAAAGAGCATAATAGAGGATAAAATTTCTTGGCTATCGGGAGATGGTAAGTCAATTAATCTATGGGAGGACCCGATCCTAGGAAATCCACCATTAAGAGAGAGAACTCCAATCGAATTGCAGAATCACTTGGAAAGCCAAAGAATACTCAAATTAGGTGACTTGTTTTATTGGACCTCAAAAACTTTGAACTGGATCTCCCCTCCCATTCCATCTCAACTTCAAGGAGATTGGGATTATTTTAAGTCCCACGTGGTGAGCATTAGACCTCTTCATCCCACAATGCCAGACAAACTTATTTGGGGTAGCATCAATAGTAATGGGGAATACTCAGTGCATCTAGGAGTCCAACATCAACAAATTGGGCCTACCAACAAAAAACTATCGATATTATGGAAAACTAGAGCACCACCTAAACTACAAGTATTCAGCTGGCTAGTTTCTCAAAATAAAATCTTAACAGGTGATAATCTGCAAAAGAGGAGTATAGCAAGGCCTCATGTTTGTTACAGGTGCAGGTAGAACAGTGAAATAATTTTCCATATTTTGTTTGAATGCCCAAAGGCAATTTCAATTTGGTTAGGAATAACCAAAATTCTTGGCATTTCCTACTCTGGAAGGTTAACCATAGACACATGTTTTACCAAGTGGAACAAAGAATATAAAGGTAAACTGGTAGGTAAGCCCCTCCTAAAATATCTGTGGAGCTCTATACCATATTTTGTCATCTGGCACATCTGGTTGGATAAAAACCAGAGGATTTTTGAAGGAAAAGGTAAGGACAATAAAACTCTAATACGAAGGATAAAAGAAGAATTAGTCCTAAATGTCAAATCTAGTTTCTATCAACAACAGTATGAAGAAGATTTGTCACCCACAGAAAGAAGAATGATCTACCAACTTAATCTCCAAGCTTTCCTGACATAGGGAGGATGCAGAGCAAACAATTCTTTGCCTGACATATGTTTTTTGACACTCTTCTTTGATGGTGCCTCCAAGTCCAACCCCGATCAAGCAACGATAGGGGGATTGATTCTTACAGGACCCCGTGAGATCCTACTCAAATACATGATCAACTTGGGAACAACATCTAACAACGTGGCAGAGGCTATTGGATGTGAAATCGGCTTAAAATTGGTGGCAAAGCAAGGAATCACTCAGGTCACAGTTTACGAGGATTCTAAACTGATAATAACAACTCTTGCCAAAAATAAAGATTTTAGATCTTTACAATTGAAGATTATTCAAGACAAGATTAGACAACTAGGCAGGATCATTGGCAAAATATCCTATCAACACATAAGGCGAGAATTCAACAAAGAGGCTGACACACTAGCGAATCAAGCAATAAATATAGCCCCTGGTTATTGCCACCAAATCATCAAGAAGCAGAAGGGCAGGGGTGGTATGCGAGGATGACAAAGACTCCAATAATGAGGTTCTTTTTTGTCTTCATGTTCTGTTTTTTAGAATGCTCTGTTCACTTTGATCTCTGATTAAAGAGTTTTGTACTTTTTTGTTAAGTAAATAAATATTTTCTTTAAAAATATATATATATTACTATCTAATTAAATAAATCTCAATTATTATTTAATATATATTTTTCATCAACAAACAAGTTCTTTTATCATTACTACAAAATGCTACACTAACAACACTTTAGGAAATTCGAAGGCAATCAAATTCATGCACATATTCCAAAACCAAGATGTTGTTAAGTGATGAAGTAAAATATAAACAAACAGATGCAACAAGTAAAGAGGGAGTCTTTCCATCAATCTAGTCACCTGTCTCAGCCAAATAATTTAGGATAGCTACTAGGCTATCAACTGAGGCTCTAGCTGGCTAGCTAATTGACGATTATCCCTAACTGATAATGCATACCTATATGAAGGCATCCATCCATGTTACCCTTGAGTTGCCTTAGTCATCACTTTCCCAACCTCAAGTACCCCATTTTTGGTGGATGATTCTACCTCTTCCACCCATGAGTGTACATGATCTTGCATATTATCAATATGTTAGCAGTACCTTGTTCTTCCAAAAATCAAACTAGACATCATACAACTATTCATTTGCACAAAACTAAGCATTAAAACATCATTAATCAATACATAGTTTTTCATACGATAAAGTCTTCTAGGGAGGCTTAGGACAGTAGCTAACAAGGAGAATTTGTAGTGGAAGAAAAACCACCATTACCAACTCTTGGCAAAGAGAAGAAGCGACACCATATTGGATAAGAAAGCCACCATTTCAAGAAAGATAGTGTAACTATTTAAGAAGGACTGAAAGTACAAGGGGGCAAGTGATAGAAAGGCATGAGCTAGTGTCTCTCTAGAGCTATGTACAATAGTCAATAATACATTACAGCAAAGGAGCACAAAGCTCTATTGAAGTTAAGCACCCAGAAGTAGTGCCATTTACGTAGCAAAGTTTCAAGCGAACCAACTACCAAACAAAGAGGAAGAGAATCACCATCGAAGGAGCTTTGGTGAAGTTAAGCAAACCACCATTAGGGTTGCATAAAATCAATACAAGATCATTGAAAGGAGGACAATGAAGAGCTAATCATCATTTGCATCATTTGATATAATGCTTGCTACATAACACAAAAGTAAGGTAAGACACTTGAGTAATGACCAACATAATGTATACCTATTGAAACAGAAGGAAGAGCGCTAGAATTGGTTGAATATTTCTCATTAATGAGCATTACATTGAAAGGAAAGGCGTTGAAGAATCAAGTGATCATATGGTATGTTAGGTGAAGAATTAAGGTTGTTGTTTTCCATTTGGTATGTTAGACACAGAGCGTCAACTACCATGAGGAGAGCTAAATCGTAGTATGAGCACCAAGGAAGTGAAACCACCACTGTAGAGGGGACAATCAAGTCAAGCACAATGAAAATTTGAATGTTACCAAGGAGGTAGGAAGTTTTAACATTCATCGACAAATGCTATAGGTGTAAAAGACACTTGTCACCCAGGATACAAAGCACCAACCACCAAGGAGTATTCAGGTGTCCTAGAAGAAGCATTAACTTGAATGCCAAGTGTCTTGATGGTAGAGGAGCACCAATTATCATGTAAGTAATGCCTTCTTACATGCATGGGTCAGAGTGCCACTTGACAGAGGCGAGAGTAAAGCACGTAAGAATAGTGCATATGCGCTACAACAAAGGGAAGAGAAAGATGCAATTTGAAGAGTCAAAGCCTTGGAGATTGAACGTCAAAGTGCATTGAATGCATCACAGTGAATGAAGAGCATCTTGAGAGCACAAGTTGCAGAATAAAGTAAGCAAGACAAAGCTTTGGAGCGCCATATTAAAGGAGGTAAGAAATATTTAGTCTAATCTAAAAACCTTTGCAAAATATTAAGGAGATACAAGGCATAATATTGAAGTCAAGGTTAATTAATTCATTATACTCAAGGTTTTTTTAATAAAAGGAGAAATAAGGTATAGATTTACAACCTTAGAAGAATTATTGAATGCCTTAGAAGTTTTTTGAAGAAAGAAGTGTTTTTTGGAAAAGTTTTGAAATTACTTTATTCAAATTGCATTTAAATATTTGCAAATATTGTTATTTTGGAGAAATAAGGATTTCCACTTCAAATTAAGGTTACAAAAACTACAAATATAATTTACAAAATCCTAAATTTCTTATTTGGGAGCCATAAGGACTTAAACATCAAATTAGTTTTTCACTTATATATTTGAAACTAGGGAGTCATAAGGTAGTCAACTTCATACATACTAGAAAATTGGAAAAAAAAGAACTATGGATTATTGGTACATAGATTCAAGAGCAAGCAAACATATGACTGGAAACAAACAATTGTTTAATTCCCTACAAGAAAAAAAGAGAAACTAGTTGCTATAGCAGATAGTAAGACATATGAAGTAAAAGGGATAGGAAACGTTCTTATTAATCTGATAAATGGAAAAGGAATGATTAACAATGTACTATATGTTCCTGGATTAACTACCAACCTTCTTTCAGTTTCTCAACTCATGGATCAAGATATGACAATAGAATTCAAAGTTATTAATAAAAGAAAACAATGTCATATCATCAAACAAGGAAAAATGATAGCTTCAGGCTCCTATAAAGGTAGTCTATTTGTTTTGGATACTACTACACACTCAGCCCTTTCAGTTACAACATTGGGAACAAAAGATCTATGGCATAAATGGTTGGGACATACCAGTGCATCATCCATAAATGAAATGGTCAAACATAAAATGGTTGAAGGGATACCAAATCTATCTTGGGAATCTACTGTTTGTCCAGAATGTTTGGTAGGAAAGCAACATAGAATTCCTTTTGAACTTCATCAACATAAGTACCAACAACCATTAGAATTAATATATACATATTTATGTGGTCCAATGAATGTTACTAGTATTGGAGGACATAAGTATTTTCAGCTATTTGTTGATGATCATACTAGAAAAATGTGGGTATACTTTATGAAGTACAAATCAGAAGCATTTAGTTGTTTTAAACAATTCAAACTCCAAGTAGAAAAGGAATCAGGAAAAACTATCAAAATTCTTCGTTTAGATAGAGGAGGTGAATTTGTATCAAAATAATTCAATCTATTTCTAGAAGAAAATGGAATTAAAAGACAACTCACTACAACATATTCACCACAACAAAATGGAATTGTAGAAAGAAGAAATAGGTCTATAATGGAAATGGTGAGGTGTATGATAAAAGAAGCTCATCTTGATTCTCAGTATTGGGCAGAAGTAGTCAAAACAATAGTATATTTACAAAATAGATTACCTACAAGAATACTCAAGAATGTTACACTAGAAGAAGCATGGTCAGGAAAAAACAAATATTGGAAAATTAAGAATTTTTGGATGCAAAGCTTATATGCATATTCCAAAACAAAAAAGGACAAAATTAGATGAAAAACTATGGTTGGAATATTTGTTGGCTATGATGATGAATCTACAGGGTATAGAATAATAGATCCAAGTACAAAGAAGGTATATATAAGTAGAGATGTAGTCTTTGATGAGAAGATCAAGGTTGAAACTGAAAAATATGATAATGATGTAGAAGTACTTTTAAATTTCTCAGAGGAAGATTTAGAAAATGAAGAAATAGAGTCAAAATCTCAAGATGAATAAAGTGAATACATAGAAACTTCCATAATTCCTCAAAGGAAGGAACCAATATGGCTTAGAAACACACTCAGAGAATCAAATTTGGAACAAATGCCAGATCTTACTACTACAAGACCTCAAACTCATAGTCAAAGTAGAATAAATAGAGGATTACTAAGCACCACAGTAGAGCCAACATCAACACTTCAAGCCCTAAATCACTCACATTGGAAGGCAACTATGGAATCTGAATATTCATCACTACAAAAGAACAAAATATGGAATCTAGTAGAATTACCTCCAGGAAAGAAAGTTATGGGTTGCAAATGGATTTACAAGATTAAATATAAAGCAGATGGGACACTTGACAAGTACAAAGCTCGGTTAGTAGCCAAAGGATATACTCAGATAGAGGGAATTGACTATGAAGAGACATTTGCACCAACAACCAAAATGACTACTATCAGAATAATATGTGCTTTAGCAACTCATCAAGGTTGGAAACTTCATCAAATGGATGTAAAAAGTGCTTTTCTTAATGGTGACTTAGAAGAAGAAGTCTACATGTCACAACCAGAAGGATTTGTTGTTAAAGGTCAAGAACATAAGGTTTGCAAATTAAACAAATCCTTATATGGTCTAAAACAAGCCCCTAGAGCATGGAACATAAAAATTAATAATCATTTGTTACAACATAGTTTCAAATGAAGTACATCCGATCCTAGTCTATATACAAAGAAAGTTGGAAATGATATACTAATTCTTATAGTGTATGTTGATGATATAGTGATTACTAGAAGCTCTGAAAAACAAATAAGTGAAATAAAAAAGGATCTTGAGAAAGCTTTTGAAATGATAGATTTAGGATTGATGAATTATTGTCTTGGTCTAGAAATTCATCAAAAAGAAGATAATATTACCATTACACAGTCAAAATATGCAAAAGCTCTACTTGAAAAATATAGAATGAATGATTGTAAACCTAAAGATACACCCATGGAACAAGGAATTCAATTATCCAAAAATGATGAAACACCTTTAGTTTCAGCTACAAGGTACCAACAATTAATTGGAAGTCTTTTGTACTTGACAAATACTCGACCTGATCTAGTCTTTGTTGTAAACTATCTTTCAAGATTCATGCAAGAGCCAAGAGAGAGTCATTGGAAAGCTACAAAAAGAATACTACAATATGTTAAGAAGACTACAGATTATGGACTAACTTATATGAAGAATGTTAAAGATTTTTGTCTACAGGGTTATTCAGATTCTGATTATGTTGGTTCTATTGATGATAGAAAATCTACTTCAGGATACATTTTCTATCTTGGGTCAGGACCAATATCTTGGTATAGTAAGAAACAACATACAGTAGCACAATCATCTACTGAAGCAGAATACCGTGCGATAAGAGATACAACCTGCAAAGCCTTGTGGTTACAATATATTTTATCTGACATGGGAATTAAACGAACTCCAACTCTAATACATTGTGATAATCAAGGAGTACTCAATTTGATCAAAAATCCAATTGTACATGAATGAACTAAGCATATTGAAGCACAATGTCATTTCATTAGAGATCATTTTTAGAATCGTCATATCAGTTTGAAGTATATCCCTATAGAAGAACAACTAGCAGATATATTTACAAAAGCTCTAAGCAGGAACAAATTTCAAACATTCAGAGATCATCTATGCAGATCAAGAGAAGTTCATCCCAAATAATGTAATACAAGGGGTGTTAGAGAATATTACATCATTTGGTACATATCAATGTATCACCATGGGTACATGGTTAGATTAGATCAAGTGTCTTATAGTTAGGTGTGCATGTGTACAAGTGTCCATCATGCATAGTGCACATTTGTCCTTAGAGTAGGTAAGTGAAGAGTCACATACTATTATATATTTGTGACAAAGCATTGTAATTGATATGAAAAATGCATTGCTCATAGCATGCATTAGTAGATCTCAATTTCTTGTCTTATTTTCGTGAGCTTTCATTAATGGCACTTTTATGAGTAGCTACAAAAGTTTCTTATGAGTTTTACCTGCATAGAATATTGCCATTATCATATATTTAATATTGCATGCTCATTTTATGCCTTGTGGTTGCATTTCATTAAATATTTTAGCATCAAAAGCTAACAATTTTTTCTAAGAGCTAAGTTTGCATTTGTAAGAACTCTTAAATCAAGACCTCCCCTAGTTTTATCATCACACACCTTGCTCCATTTCACCAAAGGAAATTTCCTTTTATCATGTAAACCTGACCATAAAAAGGATCACATAATATAGATTAAACTTTTTTCAACTGATTTTGGCATAGTATACAATAACATATAATATGTTGGAATGACCTGCAAGACTGACCTAATTAACTACACTCTTCCTCGTAACAATAACCATCTACATTTCCAAGTTGGAAGTTTATTATAAAATTTAATAATAACTGGATTCTATAATTCTAGATTCTATAATTCTATCATCATTCTCCTCTCAAATAAAGGCATCCTTAGATAAGTTGCTGGTAAATTTGCCTCCTCCATTTGAAGTAACCTATAGATTCTTGCTTTGATATTAGCTAGAGTGTTAAGGAAATAAATTTTGGATTTTGTTTTATTAACTTTTTGCCCTGATACTCTTTTGCACTCCTTTAAAAAGTTATTCAAAGGTCTGGTCTCATTTATCCTTACCCTTCCAAAAAGGGTTGTATTATCTACAATCTGTTGATGGGTAATGTTGTCAATATTATTACTAACCTTAAATCCACTTATAAGCCCATCTTTGTAAGCCTTTTTCAAGTTTCTACTCAAAACCTTTACCATAATAAATAAATAAAGAGATAGAAGTCTAAAACCTCTCTTTAATTTTTTTTTAAAAACACAAGCTTTAATCCATCTAATCCATTTCTTTCTTAAATTCAAAACTTTTCCAAAACGTCTAAACATTTCTTTTCAAATCCAAACGTTTCAAAAACATGGAGTCTAAATATAGAACCAATCAAATATATTAGTGAGAGTTTCAAATAAAAATCAAATATATTAGTGAGAGTTAGAAATAAAAATTTGCATATACAAAGTGAGTCAAATAAAGATTTCCATACATGGTGCCTACATAATTGATTTATATTATTTGGTGCCAATGTCAATTTTATTTCAAATCATTCAGTGAAGTAGAGAGGTGGGGAGGACTGTTTGGTGTGACACAACTCTGGAATCTTGAAAAATTTATTTCAAAATGGACCTCGAATGCTTCGCCATTTATTCCAGGACTTGCTCCATATTTTTCGACAATGAAGAAAAGGAAAAACATTAAATCTCCCATTCAGTGAAGTAGAGAGGTGGGGAGGACTGTTTGGTGTGACACAACTCTGGAATCTTGAAAAGTTTATTTCAAAATGGACCTCGAATGCTTCGCCATTTATTCCAGGACTTGCTCCATATTTTTCGACAATGAAGAAAAGGAAAAACATTAAATCTACCCCCATTACAACTCAAAATCCTATCTCCATTGATCTGAGTACAATTGAACTGAATCTTCATCCAGGACTAATTAAAATCTTATCTCCATTGATCTGAGTAGAATTGAATTGAATTGAAACATGATAGTTTCTGCTCTGCTCACTTCAGTGGGTATCAATGTTGGTCTCTGTGTTCTTCTCCTGTCATTGTACTCTGTGCTGAGGAAACAGCCCTCCAATGTGAGTGTGTATGCTCCTCGCACGGTGGCGAAGGAGCGAGCAGGGGAGAAAGAAGGTACCTCCAACTCCTTCAGCTTGGAGAGATTTGTGCCGTCTCCAGGGTGGATTGTCCAGGCATGGAGGTCTTCGGATGACGAGCTCTTGGCTGTTGCAGGGTTGGATGCCTACGTTTTCCTAAGGATCTTCGCCTTCAGGTAAGGAAGTTCTCTTTTTACCTTATGGGTAGTAAAATTTCTTTGATTCGAGGGCTTATAGATTTTTTCGTTTTAATGGCACTTATTTTCTTGGGTTGATTTTAAGGGCACTCAAAAATAGTGTTTTTATGGTTTTAAGGGCACCCAGAGAAGTTAATTTTTTTTTTTTTGTTGATTCTAAGGGCATCAAGAGAAGTTTTTGTTGGTTTTGAGGGCACCCAGAGAAGTGTTTTGTAGTTGTAAGTCCCCTAGCGAAGTTTTTAAATTTATTTTTCTTTTAAAGGGCATTGGAAATTTGTATGATTGATTGGACAGACATTGGCATGATCATTTTTTACCGTTTCAAAATATTCCCAAAACCTAGTTGAAAAAAATATAGCAGTTCTTAATTCCTAAGGAATTTTCGTCTCCCTGTGTGGGCCTGAATTTGATCGGTTGATTGAACATGGTGACGTGCTATTTGAGGGGCTTCTTTTGGATGACTTTTGCTGTTTCCAATCAGGAGTCTCTTTCGTCGATGCTAGGATGTTGACTTATATTTTTGCTGAAATCTTGTTTTGATTATTGGCGGGGTAACCTAGCTTAGCTGCCAGTACCGCGGGGTATCTTGTCCGCCAAATTCACCAGGACTTGCACCTGGTCATGTCTGTTGGGACATGCCGCACCCAGGTTTAGATGTGGTAATTTACCCAAATTTTCATTCAACATTTTGGTAATCATGCATATATCTCAAATCTGGATTTTCCATTAAAAGTCCACATTTTTAACTACTTAAACTTGTACCATTTGATTCCAAACTTGACAAATATCAATGATAAGCTATATGCTTTTTATACTCCTTATTTTATAAAATAGTAATTTGTAAGCTATTCTATACTTTGCTGGTTTAGCATATAATTTTTTTTTGTTTTTACTCTGATATCATGTTTGATCTCAGATAGGGAATAAGGATTAGGCATGAATAATTGTAAGGTGCTTTAGTATATAGAAATGAATAATTTTTTTTTGTTTTTTTTCCGTCCTTGATGAAATAGATTTCTATGTCATAACTCGTGTAGGCAGACAGTATGGTGCATGAACGTCATGTCTACATGAGCACATGAATGCATGTGTCACGCCACTTGAATATATATAATTGTGTCGTAAAGTTGTCATATGTGTATATGTGACGACATATATGTTCTCGTATTACATGTTGTGTTATGTTATAGGGTATTTTAATGTTTATAACTAGTTCGGTGGTAGTCGGATGGTTGCCAACTGCCTATTGGTCCAATGATACCTATATGTATATGATGTACCTTAGTCAAGGTATGTGGAGATGGTATGTTGGTAGAAATGGAGATGCTCATTGAGGTATGATGTTGGTCAAGGCAAGTCTTTGTGTGTTGTATACTTGACCAAACTATGGTGTATTGCAGATAATTGTGTTGTTAAGTATACATGTTGTGTATATGATGTATTTACATGTATTTGTAAATCCCTTCCACCGTGCTTTTTAATTATATAATAGAATTATATTATAATGTGTTGCATTCTATTTCTTTGTATGAGAGTTCTACATCATTGATTATAAGAGACAAGCAATGTGTTGCATTCAGTTGCTATCATTTTTCTTTATTGTCTCATAAACCTGAAATTGAACTTGTAAACATAGTTGAGAAAAACGGAATCGGCAAAAAATCAACAAGGCAAACGAATTGGGAAAAAACAGGAATTGGGAAAAATCGGGAAAAAAAAAGGAAGAAAATTTAAATTTTCTTTGCAAAAAAGTTTTTTTCATGCATATCACAATGAATTAACACTATGCAAATTAAATATTAATACTGTAAGTGATACAAGCTTAAACTACACATGAAAATGGCAAGTGATACAAGCTTAAAGCCTTAAACTACACATGAAAGTGACAAAACACATCTTAAAAAAAGAAATTTTAATGCATCCAAAATTCAAATATTTTTGTATTGCTTATAATATAAAAAAGATACAAATTACAAAATGTGTCATGAGTCATGACAAATACAATGTCTCAAGATCTTTGAATGCCTTCGCCCTTTGCCCTAGCATAAGCTCTAGTCTATCTTTGTCGTTGTGCTCGTGCCTTTTCTTGTGCCCTGGTTGCTAAAGTCCATCACCACCTATGTCGGGGGTCAAGGGGCAGCGCCCTTTGCGCATACCCATTAATGCCTTCGCTATTTGAATTGAATTCTTGTCCTTGTTTGCATTTTGGTACAGAAAGGATGTTGTAACTACTAATATGGGACTTCAACAACTCATAGGCTGAAATCTGAATAAAACACCCACAAATTAACTTAAATAATGATTGTGATTGGTTTAAACTTTTTACTATCTCTTAAGACCCATGTGGTCTAATGAACATACAAAACAAATAATCACTTGTGCTTTTAAAATTACTCCTATATACAAGCATATTGAGCAATAAGTTTGGAGCGATAGTTCAACATCATTTTACGGAGAATTTCATCAGTTTTGATTGATAGATCAACATATTTTTAGGGAGAATTTCATCAGTTTGGATTGGCTGTTGGTGGCTGTCAGATTCCTTCAAACTCCAAAAAATTTGCTTTTAGGATGCGTTTGAAGGTTTTGTTTGGTGTGGTAGGCAAACTTCTCTCAAGTTTGGAAGGAGCAAAATGAATCAATAAAAAAAATAAAAACTTTTTATGCTGTTTTCTCTACCCGTGCGGTGGCGGCCAAATTTTCGGTGAAAAATCGTGATACTTTGAAAAAATCGCATTTTACGAGTTTTTGCCAAATTTTCCAAAAAATCAGTGACTTTTTGAAAAATCGTGATTTCAATGTAGATTCAATGAGCCAAGTTGTGAATTGGGAAAAATCGGCTTGAATTTGGCTATTTTCTCAACTATGCTTGTAAACATTTCAATCATGAGTTGTGAACTTTATTTTTTTTGCATGAGAACAAGGGGTTGTACGCGGGCCCTCAACCCTTGACAAATCACAACTCTCTCCTTTAGGGCTTGAGAGTTTACAAACATATTCAAATATCATCTCAATTGAGTTGCTATAGCTAGATACCTACATCATTTTCCATAAAAAGTCTAAAGTCTTGATTTTGATTTTCTAAATCTTCTTCAATTTTCTATGTGAATACAAGAATTCCAAAATTCAGCATCCTTCTTGACATTTTCCTGCAGCAGTCTTCACAATACCAAAACTCCATCTCTACTGTCCATGAATTGCATCTTAGTATAGTAATATTTCCAAAACTTTGCGCTATCATAGTCTGCTTTACCAGATCTGGATTGCTAGTTTCCTTCTTGAAACATAAGTGCAACCACAAGAATTGTAATAAATAGTTTATATGAAAACACATTACTGTTATGACATAAAGCAAAAATTACCAATGAAATACTTTAAAGTAAATCTTAATCATTATTTGATTCAGGCAGTCAACATTTTCTTGTCAGCTTTAGCTAAACTTACTACTTCCTCTAACCATGGAAAAGAGAATTTAACTTCATGATCCTCAATTAAAACCCTTCTATTGGGTAGCCTATTTGCACATTTGTTTCCTTCCCTTAACGTATCCGTAAATCTGGTTTCTTCAAACTTTGTAGCAAGGTCTTGTATTTCCACAATAATCTCTTGTATGTTCCATGAAGCCTTTGCTTTCTTCAAAATTGTATTAGTGAATTACCTTCCATCCATACTTTGTTCCATTTTATTTGTCTTCATATTTTTAACCCTTCCAGAGCCGCCCAAGCTTCAGCTTCATTATTTGTCTTAAATCCACTATTGAAAGTGTAATGAGACAAAAGCTCTTCCCTCTAATTATGCCTCCTCCTCTTGCTGGTCCTGGATTTCCTTTATATGCTCCATCAAATTTCAATTTAACCAACTCCACTTTTGGTGCTTTCCACTTTATATTCTTTGCCTTATTTTTTTTTCCCCTGTACCCAACATCATAATTCCATTTGATGACTTGACTCCATCTATCAAGGCTCTTTGCTTCCAGATTAGGGATTGGGTGAGTTGATAGGGTTGGTTTAGACTCCTCTATGGCTAAACAAATCTTCCTTTTCATTACCTCTATACTTCTTTCCTTTCTTTTAAATATTTTTCTATTCCTTTCCAGCCATACAGTCCAAAGTATTGTATCTTTTGATATATCCCATATTGTTTGTAAAGCCTCACTTTTAAAAATGCTCTGCCATTGCTTTAACCATTCTTCAATTCTGCTATTCATCACCATGCATTTACCAAACATATTAAGAATTCATTGCCATAGTTTCCAAACTATTGAGCAATGTCCCAAGAGATGGTCTATACTCTCCTACTTTTTACATAGAACACATTGTGAGGGGCCATGAAAACCCCTTTTCATAAGGTTATCCTAGGATAAAATTCTTCTATGACCTACTAGCCAAACAAACATTTTGACTTTAGGAATGCTCGAGCTATCCCAAATATCTCTCTTTATTCTTGCGGTATTCCTAATTTGTTGGTGCTTTACAGTATATTTGTTTCTTGTTGTGTAATCTCCTGAGCTATTCAACTCCCCAATCAGTTTATCCTTGGCTCCCCTTGGAATAATCATTGTTGTTATTATTCTGCTCAATTGCCTCCTAGCATCAATGTCTTGTTTACTTGTAAAAAAATCTTCTTTCCAATTGTATCTTCCTGCTTGATCCTTGTACATAATGTTTGAAACCCTATCACAATATCTGTCTTGAAGACTATATGAGCATGTAAAGGCTAGAATCAGAACACAGGAAGGGTTATCTGAATGTTTTGGTAGTGACATAGGTGTCAAACAAGGTTGCCCTCTATCTCCGACCTTATTTGGGCTGTACAGTGACAAGTTAGAAGAATGGATAAACAAATTTGGGGGAGAGGGTGTGCATTTAGCCAAATATGTGGTAAAACTCCTCATGTATGGAGATGATGTAATTCTTGTGGCCAAAACAGCCAAAGATCTAGAAGATCACCTTCAAGCTCTAGAACTCTTTTGTAAAGAAGTTGGGATGCAGGTGAACACGAGCAAAACAAAAATTATGATTTTTTCAGCAAAAAAGAAGAAGCAACAACTCAAATTTCAGTTTGCAGGAGAACCGCTTGATGTAGTAGTAGAATACAAATACCCGGGCATAGACTTTCATGACAAACTTAATTGGAATACATGTAGGATGAAAAGAACTCAAAGTGGGTGGAGAGCACTATATGCACTTCAAAACAGGTGTAGGAATGCCAAGTTGTGGGACTGGAAGACCACAAAGGTCTTATTTGGCCTACTTGTTACACCGGTTCTGTTGTATGGTTGCGAGGTGTGGGCTAGTGGCACAACAAATGCAAAATGGAGGCAAATAGAAAGGATTCAAAAATATCTAATCACAAACTTTCTCAAAATTAAGGCCGCAACCCCTTATGAAATTATTCTAGCTGAAACTGGAATGTTCCCTTTAGAAGCAATTGCTATGACCAAGCTGTTATGTTACTTGAAAAAAACAGAAAACATGACAAATGATAGATGGCCTAGGGCAGCGAGGGACGAAGAGTTGCATAGGCGAAAGAATACGTGGATGAAACAAAATCAGAAATGGATGAAACGTTGGGAAATCAACATAAATGAATGCCCAAATGTCAACAAAGACATAAAAAATTATGTGAATGAAAAGTTCAGAAGTGGAATGTGGAAAAATGCAAGCAGGAAAAGACAATATTATATTGCAAATTTTAACCCAACGTATGACCACAAGGAAAAAGTGTATATAGGCGCTGAAATCAAGTGGAAGGAAAAAATACTCATTGCTCAGATAAGGACTAGCTCTCATAGGCTTAGATGTGAAACAGGGAGATGGACAACGCCCAAAGAACAATGGGAAGAAAGGATATGTACTCTATGCAGCACAAGGGCAGTAGAGACAGAGGAACACTTCATCTATAAATGCCCGAGTTTTTCAGATATCCGTGACAAATACAAAGAAACACTTGGGAACGAGTTTATGACAGATTTATTTGAAGACAGTAAAATAAAAAAAGTTGGAGAATTGCTAACACAAATCAGCAGGAGAAGGAACAACCTTCTCAAAGATATTAAAGATCATATGATATGATTTGAGTAATTGTACTTCCATATTTGAGGTCCCATAGACCATATTTGGGTCTCGCGGACGTAATTAAAATCTTTCATTTATTCATTCATCCATGGTTTCAAAATTGGATCTAGATTGAGTGGTTTTTTATCACACCAAGTATCTATCCAAATTGAATTTTTTTCTCCAGTTCCCACCACCCATCTTAGACCTTTAATCACTAGATCAATGGATTTTTTTAAATCGTTCCATTGTGCAGAACCATCTGGTAGTGAGAATGCAGTAAAGGCTCAACGTACTTAGAAGAATTCTTGCCCATTGTCTTTGACTCTCTTTGTACAATCTCCAAATTACTTTTCCCCCAAGAGCTAAGTTTGCATTCATAAGAACTCTTAAACCGAGACCTCCCCTAGTTTTATCATCATACACCTTGCTTCATTTCACCAAAGAAAATTTTCTTTTATCATGTAATCTTGACCACAAAAATGACCGCATAATATAGATTAAACTTTTTTCTATCGATTTTGGCATAGTATACAAGGATATATAATATGTTGAAATGGCTTGTAAGACTGATTTAATTAGCTGCACTCTTCTTGCTAATGATAACTATCTACCTTTCCATGCTGGTAGTTTATTCTAAACTTTACTTATAACTGGATTCTACAATTCTATCCTCATTCTCCCCTCAAATAAGGGCATCTCTAGATAAGTTGCTGGCAATTTTGCCTCCTCCATTTGATTTCCACCCAACGATTTTTTCATTAGTCTTTCAATAACATTGTTCCACATGTTTTTAGGACTACCCTAGAAGAGAGAAAGAACCAGATAGGTAGAAGGCATATTGGAAATATTGTACCCTAGGATTCTAGTGATTTTGAGTTACCTTTTGATAGGGGTATTGATGAAGAAAATTTTGCTCTTCAAGAAATTTACTTTATTCCCTACTTCTTTATAGTAGCTCAGAATGAGCTTAAAAACTTTGGCTTTAGGAATAGATGAAAGAGTAGTCAAGATGGTGTCATCGATGAACTGCTGATGGGTGATGGGTCTGAGGCTAGAAGAGGTCTTGATGCTAGAGATAGTATCGAAGGAGCAGGTAGCTTTGAAAATTTTTCCAAGGGACTCCGCCAGAATAATAAAGAGGAAAGGAGACATAGGATCTCCTTGCCTTAAGCCCCTATAGCTTTTAAAATAACCTACAATTGAACCACTAATAAGAATATAGAACCACACTAAAGAGAGGTATTCTTTTATGAGAACAATCCAGTCATCATGAAATCCAACAAAAAAAAAAAAATTCTATTTTATCTTTAAATCTTGACCACACAAATGACCGCATAATATAGATTAAACTTTTTCTATCGATTTTGGCATAGTATACAAGGATATATAATATGTTGAAATGGCTTGTAAGACTGATTTAATTAGCTGCACTCTTCTTGCTAATGATAACTATCTACCTTTCCATGCTGGTAGTTTATTCTGAACTTTACTTATAACTGAATTCCACAATTCTATCCTCATTCTCCCCTCAAATAAGGGCATCCCTAGATAAGTTGCTGGCAATTTTGCCTCCTCCATTTGAAGTAACATGCATATCCCTGCTTTGATTCTAGTTGGAGTGTTTAGGAAGTAAATTTTGAATTTTGTCCTATTAACTTTTTACCTTGATGCTCTTTCATATTCCTTTAATAAGTTATTCAAAGCTTTGGCCTCGTTTATCCTTGCCCTCCCAAAAAGGGTTGTATCATCTACAAACTGTTGATGGGTGATGTTGTCGATGTTATTACTAGCCTTAAGTCCACTTATTAGGCCATCTTTGTTAGCCTTCTTCAGTAGCTATGCCATAATAATGAACAAATAGGGTGATGGAGGATCTCTCTATCTAAGACCTCTCTTGGCTTTAATTGATTCTGTTACTAATCCATTGACCAACACTGAATATGATATTGTAGAGACACAAGCTTTAATCCTTCTGACTGATTTCTAACCAAATCCAAACTTTTCTAATATTGCAAAAAGAAAATCTGATTTAACCCTATCATAGGCTTTATTCATATCAAGTTTTAAGAACATTGCTCTCTCTTTTCTTGAAGCTATTGAATGCATAACTTCATGAGCTATTATGATCCCTTCCAGAATCTGTCTCTTCTAAAATAGTTTTGTCTAACAGTGGTTGATTTGTCATCACTTTGGAGATTACTTTATATGCCATATTGCATAGGCTTATGGGCCTAAATGAATCAAACAATTTTGCATCTTTTTTTGGGAATCAAGGTAAAATATGTTGCATTTGTTTTATAAGGTATGTACTGTTTTACCTTAGATTGTTCCACTGCCACCAATAACTAATCCTTCAGTATTTCCCAATTATGTTGATAGAATGCTGCTGAGAGTCCATTCAGACTTGGGGATTTATCCTTATCAAAAGAGAAAAGAGCTGAATGAACTTCTTCTAGAGTAATAGGCTTCATCAGTTTGCTATTGTTTCCATCTTTTATAATTGAAGGTACTTCTTGTTGTAGTTTATCTTTAAGAACTTCGAACTCCTTTGATCCTCGAATATTCTAGTAAAAAAACCTTGCCTCTTTCTGATTTCACTCTGGTCTTCAATCCAAACCCCTTATACTGATTTAATTCTACTAATTCTGGATGCTAATATTTGTACTATTGCCATCCTATGAAAAAACTGTGTTTTTATCTCCTTTTAACCAAGTCTGTCTCGATTTTAATCTCCAAAATTTCTCTTCCTTGCTCAAAATATTATCTAAGCAACTCCCTCTCCTTCAAGCTTGGATTATTATGCTCACCTTTTTGGAATTTGGAAAGTTTCTCTTTTAGTTCTTTCTTCTAAAAAGTGTTCCCAAAAGCATTCTTGTTTCGTTCTTTTGATCTAGATTTCATTTATCCAATTTGTTTTGAAAGAGTATACATCCCAGTAAAGGTACTTCTTGTAGTAGTTTATCATTAAGAACTTCAAACTCCTCCGATCCTAGAATATTCTGGTTAAAAAAACCTTGCCTTCTTTCTGATTTCACTTTGGTATTCAATCCAAACCCTTTCCACTAATTTAATTCTACTAATTTTGGATGCTAATCTTTATACTATTGCCATCCTATGAAAGAACTATGTTTTTATCTCCTTCTTTGAACCAAGTCTGTCTCGATTTTAATCTCCAAAATTTTTCTTCCTTGCTCAAAATATTATGATATTCACTAAGCAACTCCCTTTCCTTTGAGCTTGGATTATTATGCTCACCTTTTTGGAATTTTGAAAGTTTTTCTTTTAGTTCTTTCTTCTAAAATATGTTTCCAAAAGCATTCTTGTTTCATTCTTTTAATCTAGATTTCATTGATTTAATTTGTTTTGAAAGAGCATACATCCTACCATTTCTTGAAGAATTCCATGTTTGAGCTATTATATCAACAAATTGAGGATGGTCTTTCCACATCTGCTCATATTTAAAATATGATATTTTTTTGAATTCACTTACCACCATTTTAACTCTTATTGGCTAGTGATCTAAACCAATCCTTGTCAAGGTATTAATTTTAGCACAAGTCCCTTCATCTAGCCATGATTTGAGAGTATGCATCTGTCTAATTTTTCTGCTATTAGTTTATAGCCTCTCCTGTGGTTGGTCCAGGTATAGTTGTCCTCTTTAAACTCAACCTCCCATAGATTACTGTTTTGAAGAAAAGCTGAGAAATCTCTCATACTTTGGGTTATTTTCCTAATTCCTCAAATTTTTTCATCCATCTTGGTTATGGCATTAAAATCTCCTATGATCATGAATCGGGTTTCTTGGTCTTTACTTCTCATAAAGGCTTCCATCCCACTCCATACTTCTTTTCTGCCTGACTGAGTTATAGGTCAATAGACATTGATAAGGATGAAATGAATATTTGTAAGGTAGCATGTGACTAATGAGGCTATCCAATAATGCCTACTTTTATGAATGGTTGCACAAGAGGTTCTAACAGAATTCCAACATGTTAGAATTCCCCCTGCTGCTCGTTCAAAATCCAAAACATCCTATTCACATCTTGCCCATACTGCATTCATAGTTTTGGAAACTTCTTCCTTTGTCATTTTAGTTTCTTGGATACAAAGAATATCAGCCTTATTACCTAAATAGATGTCCTTGATACACCTCTACTTTGAGGGGGCATTAGCATCCCTTATATTCGATAAGATTATAATCATGTCTCATTAGGGGCTATTGGCCTTGCTTGCGAATCACCAATATCATTTTGTTGTTTGGTAAGGAGAAGTTCAACCAACTTAGATTGTGTTCCTTTCTCTATGTTTGCTCTTGCTTCCCTGGTTCTCACTTGATAATTTGAGAGTTTTCCTCTTTTTGCCTTGCTTGTATCAGGAGTAGGTCTTATTATTCTATTCTTCAATATTCTTTCACAACTGCCCTATTTATTAGATTTATCCTCTCCTGGCTCTGCTACAGAAGCTTTTGACTTGTCCTGTTCAGTTTCTGGTATTTCCTTATTAATGGTAGAGGTATTAACATCTAACACTGCTTTTTCTCGACCTCTTTCCTTCTCTTGAATGGTGCATGATACTTTAAGAGAGTATTTAAAATCTGATGAGGCACATTCCTTATGTTCAATAGGAATGTTCATCTGTAAATTGGGTTCAAATTGAGTAGACGGTTCCTTGCTAATATTGTGATCCTGTTGTACTATGCCCTCTAAGCTCTAATCTGCTTTTTCTTCAAAGGCTAAGGCCTCAAAAAAATTGGTAGTTCTTTCAATATCCTTCCTTACTGGTCTCCACTATTTATTTACTTTCATTTGTTTGGACCTTGTTTTTGGAAGTTGAAAACCATCCTCATCCATATCCAAATGTAATTTTTCTCTTGCGGTTTTTAACATATTTTCGTAGGGCATGATTTCTCAATATGCCCCCCCTCATGACAACTTCTACATCTACAATATATGTTTTCATAATCTATGGTTTGGGTCCGCAACTTACCTCCATACTTAAGAATGATTGATTCTGGTAAAGGTATACTTATATCAATCATGACCAATATCTGAGCATAAATAGCCAAGAATTCATCTTTTGTAGTTTTTGAAATCTCAAGGAATTCTCCCAGAGTGTTTCTTATTGCCTTGAAGGTATCCATTTCCTTGAATTAAATGGGCAACCCATACATCCTAACCCAGTCTGGGACTAGGGATAGATTTACGTTTTCAGGTGCAAAGCCTTCATACCAATGGGTAAGGAAGAGTCCTGCTCTTCCCATAAACCAAGGACCCCCTTTTCGGATTGTATCTCTTTCCTCCTTGGAACAAAAGATGGCTAGGGAGAAACCTTTGGGAAGAAAGGATAGACTCATTTCTAGAGACTTCCAACTCCTATCAATCTATTTTCTCAAGGCAAAAGCCCTTGGCCAAAACCCATTAAATTTACCAATAATTGCCCTATCTTTGAGCATCAAGAATCGCTTCTTTGTGAGGTCCTCACTAATCTCTACTACTACTAGGGATGATTCTAAGGATTTAGTCATAAATCAGTCCATGGGAAGGAAACAATAGCTCATTGTATTGTTCGGGCTGAGTTCGGTGTCCATTCTCTTCGCCTGGAGAGCATCTTCAGATTTTTTTTTCAGTTTCATCGCTTTAGATCCATGAGTGACTGTTATATACCTAATTACATATATTAATATTATTTATTATTACAGGAGATGTATTAGTGGGTGACACTTCACTTATGCCTGTTGGTACATATATATACCCCCATTACTCACTCACTCATCATATTATGCATTTTCTTATGTGATTCCTCACATATTTATACCTATACCTTTGAGGTATATAATGAGTAGTATCAGAGCACTTTTTGGACTTGTGGTCCAAAAATGTTTGTAACCAGATATTTGAGCTAGTGTCTACTCTCCCTTGGCTGGTGGACTAATAATAATTATTCAAAAAAAAAAGAAATAAACAAAAACAAAACAAAGCTCTACTTTTGATTATGCGGGCACTGTTTCAAAATACTGCTAACCCATTCCAGCTCGCTCAAGACTGGTGCAGCCAACTACAAGCAAATCCAGTAGAGGATTACATTAAAAAAAAAAGAACAAAAAAAAGTAATATTACTCTGAGGTGCGGCTGCCACTGCCTGCACTTTTGGCTGGGTAACGACACTAAAGTGAACTATGCTGCTGCAGCGACCGTGTTTCTGTTACCCAACAATATTTGTAGCGTTATTCCTTACTATCACCTTAATCTTCAGCTTCATTCCAGCAACTCTTCCTACCCCTTCAACTCTACATTTACATATTTTAAATTAGGTGCATTCACTTTTAAATTACACCCATTTGCCAAGGAAACAATTTGGCTTTCAATCTATACAAATTTAGAATTCCCGAGGCCTTCTAGACAAGATCAGTTAGTGTAAGGACTTCCTTGACCACCTCGAACTAGACCTCAACTCCTTACCTTCAAACATGAAGTCTGCAGGCGGATTTTTCTTTTGGGCCACACATCCCTCCCAATTGTGCACTGGTAACGGGACCAAACATTATTATTTTTATTTAAACACATAGGATGCCAGACTGTTGATCTTCGTCTCTGTTTGTCAGGTCATTGGTGTGTGGAGAAGACATTGGATTTGCAGAAAAACAAGAAGAAAGGAGGCTCCTTTTTGTTCCCATTCCTCGTCATCCTCAGATCTATCACCCGCGCATTTCTGCCGTCATAGTAATTGCAATAAATTTTCTTTCAAAAAAACATGCACTACTGCCATATCTTAAAGCTTTTTCAGCCATGCCTCCTTCCTCCTTCTTGAACATCAACAATCAGGGTTAACAGTGTGTCTGTCCCAGGAAATTCTGGCCACGTCCTCTTGCCAAACTTTGTTCTCGTATCTATTAGCAAGATCAAATTAAACAACACTTTTTTTCTTTTTGAAGAAATCAATCTCACGAGCTCCAAACTTGTGGAAAATTTGCAGGAATTAGAGATCTGGGTGTTCGATCAATCAGGAGTACATAACATTAACCATTGATAGACACCAACGCTAATTCCAGTCCATTGTCAATTCATTACATTAATTCCAGACAATATATTATGCAAGCTCATCTCAAGCAAGGTGATTATACCATATCTTTGTAGATGGGTTATTTCTGTAACAAAGGAGTGGCATTGGGAATGCTTTTGCTTTCTTTCAGCTTTTGGGTACCCTTTAAAGAAGTAAGTCTCCCCTTGCCAACAGAAGTTGCAACGGCGTTTCATCGGGGTACCTTGGTTGGAGGTGCAAAAGACTACTCGTAGAAAGCGTACAGATCACAAACAAAATCTTGATTGGAAGCAGTTCCATCATATTCTCTTTGGCTGATTAATATAAGTCAACAAAAGGGAGGACATCCACATCTTGCTCTGCCCATTCCATTATAACCGACTTTGAGAATGGTATGCTAGTTTGAATCAGCCAATGGAACTGAGTAGAAAATTATTTCTTCCTCATCAAGCAAAAGTATACCTCATGGGAGAAGCGAAGACTGCATATATTCATTGCCTTCCTTGCCTCAGAATTTGTTCAGCTGCACTCTTGATTCAGGTCAACAAAAGAGAGTCACCGCATTTTAAAATTTTTAATTGAAAGACAAAGATAAGTTGTCAAAATTAATATTAGAGACAACTTGAGCCTTGTCTTGAAAGGTCACTAAGTGGAAGGTCTATATATGTATCATCCACATAAAAAAGCCTTTGTGTGTTTAGCCTATAGGCAATTTTGAAAAGCAAAAAAAAAAAAGAAGAAGATGAAGACGACTTTGCCCTTTAAGGCCACATAGAAGTGGTAGTGTCTCACCAGATACACCCTTAAAAAAAGGAGTTACGGGTTTTATTATTTGAAAAAAGAAAAAGAAAAAGAAGTAAAAAAAATTGCATTTAAAAGTTAAAGAAGTGCTCAAATCTAGTCCTCCTTGGGCGATAAGCCTAGTTTTCTTTCAACAATTCTAAAAATTATGGAACGTATGGATCGATAAATTCCAAATTTTATGGGCAACACAGGTCCAAAATTTTGGTTCATGATTTAAAAAAATTCTATTACATTCTCCTAATTCAGTTTGGGTACATTTAGATGACACAATGGTGACATGGTGGTCTCATATTGACCCTGAACTCAGATTAAATCTAAATTGGAATAAACTTGAAGGATTTTTTCTAGGAAAATGGACCATGAAAAATGAGCAAAATAAAACTATTCAAAAGGAGTTTCCAAATTGTGAAAAACTTTATCTGCAAAGGATGAAAAAATTACTTGTCATGACCACAATAATGGTCTTCTTAGCCAAGTTAAGTGTCTCGAGTTACAAAAGAAGAGTTTACAATGGCAAGAAGCACCTCTGTTGCTAATGAAATATTTACTGATGATTCTTATATTTCTTTCAATATAGAAACTCAAGATAAACTATTAGTCTCTGAAGTTCAACCTACTATTCATGTTATGGAAAATTCACTTCATACCAAGGATTTGTTGTTACAAAATGATATTGTTTATTCTACAAACAGTGATTATAGTATTTAAGATCAAAATCAGAAGTATCATAAACATAATCTTGAACGTTGTTGACTTCAACAATCAGTTTATCGACATCCACATCATCTTGAATGGCAACAAGGTTTTGATTTGTATAAAAAACCAACTTTTGTTTCAAAGTATCAAAACTGTAGAGGGGATCTATATCAGAATGGTCCACAAAAATCCTATTCGCATACACTACCTCTCATGATTGAATTGGGGTGGACTTTTTTCAATTGGTTATGATTGAAACGGGCCCCCTCCCGTATTATATCATCACCACATAGTGTTATTACAACAAAACATGGATATTATCCATGTATAACTTGGCAAGATTTGAATCTTGGTCTCCTCTTTAAATATTGAGGAATCTAACCGGTTGAGCTAATGCCACTTGATAAAATATAAGTTTACATGGGTTTTTATGATAAAATCCTATTCGCATACACTACCTCTCATGATTGATTTGGGGTGGACTTTTTTCAATTGGTTATATGGGATTGAAATGGGCCCCACCCGTATTACATCATCACCATATAGTGGTATTACAACAAAGCTTGGATATTATCCATGTATCACTTGACAAGATTTGAACCTTGGTCTCCTCTTTAAATATTGAGGAATCTAACCGGTTGAGCTAATGCCACTTGATAAAATATAAGTTTACATGGGTTTTTATGATAAAATCCTATTCGCATGCACTACCTTTCATGATTGATTTGGGGTCGACTTTTTTCAATTGGTTATATAAGATTGAAACGGGCCCCACCCGTATTACATCATCACCACATAGTGGTATTACAACAAAGCTTGGATATTATCCATGTAGAACTTGGCAAGATTTGAACCTTGGTCTCCTCTTCAAATATTGAGGAATCTATTTGGTTGAGCTAATGCCACTTGATAAAATTTAAGTTTACACGGGTTTTTATGAGGGGTCCCAGTCCCCTCGTACCGAGTGGGGTTTGAACTTGGGTTTCCTGAATGAAAACCCAAGGACTTTTACCACTGCAGTAAGCTTGCAACTAATTGATTTGGGGTGGATTACTCTTGATTCAATGTGACAATATTCTCAGTATTTATGATGATCCCATAATCATGCATCTTCATATGGCTTAGAACTAAATCGTTCTTCAGTGAAGACAATTTTGGTTGACTTGAGGAAAGGATCGAACCTTAAAGCAAATGTACATTCTTGAATTGAAGCCTTTTAATGTTGTTACAAGGATGAAGCTTTTAAATTAGGGAGGGCACGTTATATACCTAATTATATATATTATTTAGTTTTATAGATGTGTTGGTGGGGTATGACTCTTCGCTCATGCATGTTAGTGTTGTCACATTTTGCAAAGGGGTACAAATTCTGAAAAATATGAAAATTGCTGCTATCTACTTCCCTCCTTCCTCCCTTTCCAGTTTCTTTCATGCAGTTTCCAGTTTCTTTCAGTTTCAGTTTTTCTGTTTTCAGCTTTGTATTTCAAGATTTCCAGTAGCTTGGGCAGGCTTGGTGAAAATTGCAAAATTATTCTAAGTATCAAAACTGCAGCGACGCCCGTCGTCGCTCATTTCTTTGAGCGCTGCCCATCGTCGCTCACTTTCTGAGCGAAACTCGGCGGAGGAACAAAAAAGTGCAAAATCTTCTAAGTGTCCAGTTGGGAGCGACTCCCGTCGTCGCTCCACTTTTTTGAGCGACCATGGGCAGAGGAAAAAAAGAAGATGAAAATTATCCCAAGTGTGGAGCCTCCCGCCGTCGCTCAAAGTCGCTAGTCTCCCACTGTTGCCCAGTTTCTCCAGCGACGCCCGGCGTCGCTGCCCTTTTTCAGCGACAGCAAGCAAAGAAGACCCAAAATTTGGCTAAGTCCTCAAGCGAGCGACGCCCGTCGTCGCTCATTTTTCGAGCTCCGCCCGTCGTCGCTACCTTTTTCCAGCGACCACCGTCGCCCCCCTTCCAGCCAGCAAACGAAAGAAAGAAAACCAAGTCGCTGAAAATTCTAAGTCTGGGTGTCTCCTGAGTTCGCTCCATCCTGGAGCGACTCCCGGAGGCGCTCTCTTCAGCAGGCGACTTTGGTCAGACCCCCCTTTCATCAGTAAACTTCAGACTTGGGCCTAGCACACGCAGATTTCGGGATTTGTTCCTGACAGGATGAGACAGAAGGTGTGCTGCCAGAGTACAAAGTAGATGGACATTGAAGGACAAACTGTACCACATCTACCGCATTCATCAGACTTGACTTTCCAGCCCACCATATCTGACCGGACCCGTACGGATTTCAGATGAGCCATATTGCAAGTACACCTACGGTCAGCTGGTGTCTAATCCTGACAGCTTTGGCAGCTTTTAGCAGCTTTTGCAGCTTTTGCCGGTTCTTGGATCCCGTGCATAATTGTAATTTTGGGGGGAAAATTCTGCTATAAATAGCAGTTGATTATCATTGTAAAAGGGTGGAGGGGGAACATATTGCTAGGGAAGCTACTGTAAGCAAACACTTTGCATCAATATAAGGCATACTTGGCTCCATTTACTGTCTCTTTCTTTTATGCTGCCTTCCTTAAACATTTATGAAAGTTTCATTTATTTATCTGATTGCTGTCATTCTGCATTTTGGATCTCAGCATTGGCAATTAAGTGAACCTGGAATGAATATAGAAGGATACATAGGAAGGAATCATAGTGCTGGTTTCTGTTACATGTCCCACTATTGAATGCTGCTAGTTTGAGTATAAGTTAGTTACTGTGCTGCTTGTTCTTTCCCACCATTAAATCACATATTTACATTTCTTTTTGCATTTTTTTATCTCTTTCCTGTTCCCTTATCTGAAAAAATCAAGTAGTGTAGTAAAGGAGCCGGCCTTCTCCGGAGATTGGCACGGAAGGCATCCCTTCCTTTCGGCCTTTCAATCTGCTGGGCGAATCTAGGGCGCAAAAGATTAAAACCCTTTCCTAATGGCGGATTCGTAACCAACAGTTAGTACATGTATATAGCCCATTTGATCGTCGCCCAATGCTCACTCACTCATCATATTATACATTTTCTTATGTGATTCCTCACATATTTATATATATACCTTTGAGGTATATAACAGTGATTGTACCTTAGGCGCTCTACTCCTCAGGAGCACTTTTGGTCATCATCATGGATGTTACATAGAAGTTATTTCTCTTCTTTAGTTAGTTGGCATCTCCATAGATTGATGACGTCCATTCAAATACTCCTTACATGCTCTTTATAGCCTTCTTCTTGATAAGAGGGTGGTTAATCAAGTAGTCAAAGATGATGTTTATCAACAATATATTTAGATCACTTGGGTGGCTCCATCTTAGCCTCTTAGTCCTAAGTTGACCTTTTGCACTAAACATCTCATGAGTATTGAGAATGACATTATTACTTGTCCTAATTATGTCTAGCGACATTGGACACACGAACTTAGGATTCCTCTTGGTCAGCTCAAAGTGTGCTCACATCAGTTGTGAGTCTCCATAAACCACCATATTCCTTGAGAAGATAGGGTGTGTCATCTTTGAGCTATTTGGGAGGTGGATCCTAAAGAACATGTTATCTTTAGGTGTCTTGTTTATTACGAGATTTGAGGTAGGTGTAGGCAGATGAATTGACACGTATGCACGAAAGCATGTTTGAGTGTATAAATGTATATGTGCGAATGTGTGTTCACATAGTGTTTATAATAAGTTGTCATGTAGTGTTCTATGTGTATGTGACAAAGTGTTTGTGATAATGCATGCGTGCAAAGTGTTTGTAAAATGTTCATGTGGCAAAGTGTTTGTCATAATGTAATGCAATGGGGTATGTTTAATGTTTTATGTAAACGGGTAGTTCGGAGGTAGTTGGCTAGTTGCCAATAGCCTACTGATCCAGTTATGTGGGAGATGCAAGGGAGAGGGTGCTTGTTGTTGTTGGCCAAAGTGTATTTTGGCTAGAGTTGCTTGATGGTAGATTGTTTGTTTAGTATGATGTATTGCAGATAGTTGCTACACGGGATACATGCTATGTGTATAGCATATTCATATGTATCTATAAGTTATTCCCATTGTGTATTTTGTTTATATAAGTGGTAATGGGATTTTATTGCAATGTACTATTGCTTGTAGAGAGACTTACGTGGATTGCTTGTCACTTCTTTTTGCTATCCTAACCAAAGATGCTTGGCTATGTACCTTAGGGATGCTATTATTGTAGTGGCTATAGTTCCAATGTAGTGCCACCTCAAGCATATGCAAGCGGTTTTGACTGAATAGTTGTTTTTGTTATTTTGCACATAATAGTAGTTAGCGGGCAAAGTGTTTGTCATTATGTTGCCATGTTGTGTTAAATGGCGAATGTGTCGCCATACTATGTCAAATGGTGGAATGTTGTCAATATGCATGTGTAAGTTAAAAAATAATGATTTGTCATGTAAGGGTCTTAGGGGGTAGTTGGCAGACAGGTGCTAGGAAGTTGCGCAAGTTACACAACCACCTCCTCTGCTTGATGCATTATGTATAGGCCCCTTACAATTTGACAAAGGTACCATAGACAGGTTGTAGACATGTTGTAGGATGATGTTGAGATATTGCTGCAGTAGAGTTGATATATGTTGTTCATACATACTGTGAAGCTGATGCATGTACAACCATTGCTGATTCACTGTGTATTCATGATAAGTTTTGCTGTTCATATCTGAATATATCAATGACAATGTGCAGTTTTGCATAATTTTTTTCTTTGATCTATTTCTTGCGTATTATGTTGAATGGTGAATAATGTTAATGTTTGTTGTCATTTAGTCTTTCATGTTCCTTCAATACTGGAAAACTCACTGTGTTACATTTGGCAGTGTTTGCCAGTTGTCTCGTTCTTCACATGCTTGTAGTACAGCCATGAAGCAGCCAGGAGTGGAGAACTACGCAAAGCCAGCCAACGGAGAGCAATTGCCAACCAAACTGCGCTAGCTAGGGAATAACCTAGGGCACGTTTCAGTTTGCCAAAAGAGAAAAGCAAGGGTTTTTCACTATGGGGAATTTTGCAACAGCAAGGGAAAAAGGCAAATCAGCCGCAAATAAGCTAATTTCACTGGCAATTTGGAGCTAGGGCATTCCAAGAAGTAGCAGAAATGAGGCTTTTGCTGAAAACCCTCCTTCGATAAGTATAAAAATTAAAAGTTCGGTGAAGTGATTTCAGCCAAGAAGTGCAGCCGCAAAGAGAAGTTGGCAGAATATTAACCCTAGATGCCAAAACTAGCTAGGGTTTTGCTGGAAAAAAGGAAAAATCAGTGAAATCAGAGAAACAACGTACTGACAACAAAAAAAAGAGCAAACTAACGGTGAAAATTAGAATTTCAGCGAAGGAAACAAGATATTTGGTGGCAGAAATTCGAGATTTGGCAAAGGAAAATTTGAGCATAGCAATTTGGCAAGATGAAAGGGCTGTTGCACTTGGCCACTCGAACAAGCCCAATTGTTTGGGCAGGCGTAGGGCTGTTGGGCTCAAGTTTTTGGTCGTCATACCCAAGCAGAAGGTCATTGGGTCCCAAAACTAGGCCAATGCTATGGCTGATAGGCCTTTGGAGAAGGTCATTTGGCCCAAGGCCATCAAGGTTGAGAGATAGGCCGTCAGCCCCAAGAGGCAGGCTGTCTGAGCCTACAAGGTAGTGAGTAGACAGGTCATCCGAGCCTATAGGGAGGTGAAGACACTCAGGACAAACTGTGACACAAGAAATGAGGTCATTGCCACGTGGAGTTGTGGACATATTAGAGAAGAGTTGGATACCGGTCGTGACAGTTAACCCCAACTATGGAGAAGAGGAGATAAGCGGAGCAAAAGAAAAATTCTTCATAGAACTGCATGACAGTGATAGAGGAATGCAATGAAGGTCACACATAGTGAAGGATGAAAAGGATAGAGAGTTGCGTGACATCGAGAAGAGAGATTACAGTTGTGGTCTAGAACTCGAACACTTGACTCAGAGCCAAGGATGCTGAAAAGGAAGGAGAAAGCAATGTCTCCACCGCAAAAAACGAAAGGGAAAGACAAAATGCAAATCCCCTTGGACAAGATCCCGTGGACGACACCCACTGGGGAATTTTTGCGAAATTAGTGGCATGCAAATCCTGAGGACCTGTTGAAGCCAACTTTTAGAGACGCAGGTGTGCATTATATCATGCAGGTTCTTAATTTTGATAAAGACTTATTCAAACCATACTTGTAGAGTTTGGAGAAATATGACTCGGACAGGACGAGAAGTAAAATAGAAGTCGAGAGCAAAGAAGTTCGCGTGATGTATGAAGCAATTGACTTCAGGAGGGTGTTCAGGCTACTTGGTTAGAACTTAGAACAACAAACCTGTCCAAAAGGAAGGAATAGTACCCTTTAGATTGTAAGAATTTTTGGACAAATATGCCAACTTGAAACCTAGATAAGTTGGCTAGTTGATTAAGCATGGCAACCATGGACTGGAGATCCATCATCTAAAGATGGATTAGCTAAAGTGTGCAATGAATGTGGTGATGTCCAAACTATTAGGGGAACAACAAGCCTCAGATATGCCCACCTGGATCATGCCATACATGTAAGGGATTATGGATGGCATCAGATTTGAGTGATCTACACATTTGGCTAACCTCATCCACTACTTTATGTTGCGGTTCACGAAAATATTTCAATGGCGTACCGTGTCATTACACTATACTTGGATGCGACAACGTTTGAGAAGGTCCAGATACTAGGCTTGGACCCTCATTGTCATGTCACAAAAGGAGTGCCTTTGATTTTTTAGAAGGAGCATGGTTGCCCCAACAGTGAAGGTACAAACCCCAAGGCAAGGAGGAACAAAAAAGGCAATAAGGCACCAACGGTGCAATCAATGGAGTCCTCGTTAGAAGAAGAGGAAGATGATAATGACACAGGTGCACTGGCGATAGAGTCCAAGACGGAAGGAAGCAAGGAGGGGAAGACTGTACTGGTTTTGGAGCAGTTATACCAAGAAGAAAGGAGGCAAAAAAACCACAACAACACCTATAGTCTTAGCCTTAGCCGCAAAGATAGACGATGATAGTACCTCTTTGGGGACCGTCTCAACAAGTGAGTACTAGTGGAGGAAGTGAGTACAGACCAACGAGACATGCTATGCAAGGAAGAGGCATCACACAATAATCGAGACAAAGAGGCCCAATCAGAATTGTTGCTGGACAAATTCATTTGCAAGTCTAAATATATATTGCGGTACCAATAGCGGTGGCTATGCAAGCCATGGCATAGAGCATTGCCACATGAAGACTTGAAGCGACACTTGCACACTTTGGAAGCAAAGTTCGCAAGAGGTTATTGCAGGAGGTGACCGAAGAGAGGCAACTTGAGTCTGTAGGAGGAGAACAACCAAAGCAACCAACTACATGGGAGATTGGGACAACATTACATGGAGTGGAGAAACCAGCTACGCAAGAGATGGGGACAACAACATAGCTATAAACAATCATAAAGGACAAGGTTGATTTGAAGATTCAAGAGATAGATGTCACCGCCTGGATTTGATTAGGGGACACCAAGAATGTTTGGAGGTGGCATGGTAGCAGTGTTGGGGAACATTGCAGTAGATACACCTCCATTGCAGTTGGAGGGTTTTGCTACTACTCGATTGTGGCAGTACTAGGATGAAGTGGCATAGTGTGCTTTGCCACCTTTGGATGAAGCACCCATGGAGATAACCGCAACCTCTACCTAGACCACTATGTAGAAGGATAAGGGGAAGGGTGTTGTATCAACACCCTTTCCCATAGCCTTCTACACAGTGGTCTGGGAAGGGTGTTGTATCAACACCTATATTTTGGAGATAGGGCAATCTAGTAAAGCAATGATAGATGAGGAGATGATTGAAGCATAAAACCAACAGCAACCACAAGGAAAGTTGAAGGGGAAAGAGGAAAAAGGAAAAAGCGGTGTGAAGGATAAGGAGACAACAAAGTAGGATGATGAGTCAGGGGGAGAAAGCGATTCTAGTGAACATATGATCATTGAAATGCCAAATTTGAGACATCCCTTTGATATATTTCGCTATGATAAATGAAATTATCAAGAACTTTGGGAAGTTAGCTAGCATGATGGAAAGAGCACGTAGTGAGTTTTGTAGCAATGTCGTTGGTGATTGAAGATTGTGGACACTAAGGGTAGAAGCAAAGATAGCCAAATTGACTAGTTGGGCACAAAATGAAGAAAGAATGAAGAAGTTTACAAAATTGAAGCAAATTTATCCATGGGAGCTTGGTGAAGGTAGAAATATGCAGAGCATGATTGGAGTGAAGGAGTTTCTTGAAGCAAATTTACCCACATAGAATTTATGCTACTGAGGATAAGTTTGACACTTATCTAACCTTGCGGGAGTGAAGAAGATCAAATTGGCATCAAAGTTGGAGCCACTTATGCTAGAATGAAATACTTGGCTTATTTGATTTAGTGGTTGACCTTTGGATTAGAAATGTTCCATGAAATGGCGAACAATGTGTATATGAAAGTGGAACAACACGCAATCCAAAAGAGAGACATGAAGAACTTCGACAGGTGAAAAGGAAGGTCGATGAAGGCTAGCTAGGATGCAACGGGAGGTAGAAGGGCTGCACAAAAGAAATCAAGAACAAGAGTAGTGAATCAAGCAGTTGAGGCAAGAAAATTTGGTGAAAAGTGCAGCCAAAAGTCAAAAGATTGCAACTAGAGACGAGTTGATTTCAGCCAAGGACCAACAACTCACTAAACAAGAAAGGGAGAATGCAGAGTTGCGAGGAAGGCTTGTGGAGTTGGAGAAGAAATCGTAGCACTATAGTTTTCAGTGGGCGTGATATCAAGCCTATGCTCAAAGGCTAAATAATGAGACGAAAGCTTTGAAGTCACAGGTTTGAGGGCTTGGAGAAGAACCTGTATGAGTAAAGCCCACTATGCAGTAGCAACAATAGAGCTAAACCCCAGGAACAACAATGGTTGTTGACAAGGATGCCGACCGATCTAGAGGGGAGGGCAGATGTAGCAACTAGTCCCAACGTGGTGCGATCTCAAGCGCCACCTTGAGCGTAGATGAATGTGTACAAAAATGAGTACAAAAGCAATTTTGATTATATAATTGTTTTTGACATTTTGCACATAACAATAGTTAGCACACAAAGTGTTTTATGTCTCCATGTTGTGTTAAATGACGAATGTATCTCCATATTGTGTTAAATGGTAGAATGTGTGTAGAAATAAAATCTAACATACTTAAACACAATTCCATTTCTACTTTAATAACCTACATATCTACCTTCTGCAGCAATTAGCAATGATAATACATATAGGAGACATACATTAGCAATAGTAGATGATAAAAAAACATAAGTAGATCTTGTATTAACAGTCTGTATGGAAAAATACGTACGACATTCACCTCACATACATAGTACCCAACGTACCCAGTCAACCTCTCCTTCCATGCCAACCACAACCACACCAAACACCAGCCAACCACCCAACAACATCCACATTCTTTGGCCAGCCATACACTTCGGCCCTTACATTCCAACCATTACCATCATCCGAATGAACGAAGTGTCTTATTTATACAACTAAAAAACCCCTAACTACTTCACACCTTGTCATTTTCCTAAATTATATTTAACATGCATTTGACCCACATTTACATTTCATTTTGTGAGCCACTTTATGACTTTGTCGTACATACTAATACTTCACTTAAACATTACACATTATGACTTTATAACATTATTAATTTTATGTACTCACATTTCGTCAAACACTTTGCTTACGAATTACAAAATAACACAAATTGACAAAACATATTTACTAATTACGCAGACACATCAATTTGCCTGCCTACAATGTGCGCATAAGTTAGAAGATCATTATTTGTCATGTAAGGGTCTTAGTGGGTAGTTGGTGGATAGGTACAAGGAAATTATGCAAGTTACATAATTACCTCGCTTGCTTGATGCATTAAATATAGGCCCGTTACAATTCAACAAAGGTACTATAGGCAGGATATAGACATGTTGTTGGATGTTGTTGATATATTGTTGTAGTAGAGTTGATATATGTTGTTAATACATGTTGTGAGGCTAATGCATGTACAAACATTGCTGATACATTGTGTATTCATGACAAGTTTTGTTGTTCATATCTGAATATATCAAAGTCAATATGCAGTTTCGCATAACTTTTGTCTCTGATCTCTTTTCTTGCATATTATGTTGAATGGTGAATACTGTTAATGTTCTAACTTTCTTTCATTTACTCTTTCTTGTTCGTTCAATAGTGGAAAACTCTCAGTGTGCTACAATTATTCTCTAATGTTAGTTATTACAGGGGAGATCAACTATTACTCGACTAATCACCTTATTCTTTCACTCTATCTCTGTAGTTGAGTAATATGCATTCATTTGAAGCACAACTCTTTAAAATTTTAATGATAAATCTGTTGCTGGTCTGCATAAAATTGTATTGAGGATTTTATAGATAAATGCAACTTACCAGTTTCCTATCCTCTTCTATTGGTTCCATGACCATGGATGCTAGAAGAGTCTTGAGGGGTCAAACTCCATGTCCTCCAAAGATTTTTTAACAAGGCCCTCTTAGTCCTAGTCATTCTCTTAGGAGAATCATTAGATCCTGTGTTAGCCCTTTTCGGATAATTAGTGATGATGACGACTGTGCTTCTACTTTACATCCCACTATTGATTAGTGTTGGCACTTGGATCCACTTGAGCTCCTCTCTCTCTTTTACCTTGACTATTGACTCTCTCTTCATCATTACTTCTAACATGTTTGGGTTTATCCATTTTGCATAACCCTTTGTTGAAATGAATGTGGTGTTTAATCTTTGCTTGAGGCCACGACTGATTTTTTTTGTATTGTATTTACATGTATAAACCCTATAGGCCCTTGTCCACCTTATAAAGGTGATTTTATTGTAATATTGTAATAAAAAACCTTAAGGTCAGTTCTTTAACCTTGACCTAAGGTCACTTGTAATTTGGGTATTCATACCCTTTGAGACCATTCATTTGGTCATCATGATTCTAATTCTTTCCTTTAGTGCTATTATTTTGGTGTCTATGGGCACCCTTCATATTGTGTGCTTATCTGTGACATATCGTTTAGTTCTAGGTAATGTGTTGATTCCTTTCGTTTTTGGAAAGCATAACTAAATTTGACATGGTATTAGAGTGGGTGTGAAACTTGATTACTTGACCCACATAAATTCTGGCATACATCCTTCTATGAATATTTTAGAAAAAGAGAAAGCAAGCATCTATTTGTGGAAGACCTTGTCTCTACTTTTCCTATGGTTTTAACAAAAACCCTAAGTTGGAGCTTGGATTGTGAAGATCTTGTTGTGCCACAATAAAACTGGTTGGCTCAAGAGAAATTATCACCAATAGGTTCATTTCTTTTCTCTCTTGACATCTATTCCATTTGGCTAACTAATCCTTTGTGATGGATTATTTGAGTGTTGCCTTGTTTCTGCAAAATAAACGGATGGGATTTTCTGATCTTAATTCTTCTATTTCGGAAGTTTTAGCACCAGTACAGTAGAAATGAGAGGATAGTCTACATAGTCTCCGAAGTAGTGAAGCGACTGCAATTTTTTATCACCCCCATATGCCATGAAAGTCATGGATGGACTTCAATACATGGCAAAGACCTCCAGACCACTTGACAAAGTTATAAAAATTGCCCAACAACTTTTATGTTGCATTGGTGAGAGAGGATGGCTTATTGGGTTTTGTTAAAAAAAAAGGTTGTATAGGGCAATCCATTGCAAATAGGAATGAACCGTTGACATTTTTGGGTCCTTCGCGTAATTGTAGGGGGGCTATAGTTTAACACTTCGCATGATTTCCTCACTAGGTACCTCTTTTTGTGCTAGAAAAATGAGAATGTTTGCTTCCATTTTTTAAAAAGTTCAAATTTGAAATGGAGAATAATTTAAGGAATATTCCTCTCATTGGTGAAAAATTACCCATGTAGGAGGATTTGCGTGTTTTAAGGGCGCATAGTTCTAGCAAAAAGGAAGGTCATTGGAAGAAAGGGGGACCTTAGCCACCGTTGAGGGCCTTGACCCAATGACACGTCTTTTAGAATAGAGCACAAGGTCTTTGGTTCAAGGTTTGCTTTCCTCGAGGGTGGTGTGTCGCGGAGCTATGTTGATTTGGAGGGGCTGCGTGCAACTCTACAAATGTACATGCCCCCACCATGGTCAATAGGCTCTATTGTGACACAAATCTTTTCCTGCATAGCCTTGATAAGGGTGTAATGACCGTGGTGGATGAGGCTGCATTGCTAGACATAAAAGGCATGTGTTTGAATCCCATGCAAGATTTTTGTTTAGAGACTACACATGAGGATGAATGTCATATGGTATTAAAGTTATCACAACAGTTGGCACAAAATTTGATGTGGCATCCATGTGTTTGGGTCTTGCTTGACGGGAAACAAAGGTGCTGGGGAGGCTTGACAAAATTCTCGATCCATTGAAAGTTGGAAACATTTTTTTTGAAAGGCGTTTGAACCCAAGTGACAATGTTGCTTTGACAACTACAATGTGGGGCACAAAACATTGTTTGGTTATTGATCATGGGTTGGAGTCTGGAGCATCCCTTTTTGTGGGAAGAAGTAAGAAGGCACAGGTGTTGGCAAGCCATGCTCACCATCTCCATCTCATAGCTTAAATTACTTGGTCCCTTGGCAGTTGTGTCTGACATGTGGGCTGTGGCTAGAGGAGATTGCATGGAGGCTTGGTGATCCAAGGGTTGTGGGTTCAAACCCTTCCCTAACCACTTTGCTTGGATTTAATGTGTCATGACTTGTCTGGGTGCCAATGTGCCACTATTGGCGAATGTGGCGCCATTGTGGAGGTGGCCAAAAGAATTTTTTGTTTATAAAAAGAGGATGAGCCAATCATTTGAAGACACAGTGCAAGACAAGACTTCCTACCTATCGAGCCATTTGACTGATCAACAACAAATTTAGAACTCAGGTGACACTTCTTTGCCAACTTGAACAACACGTGGCAACAATTGGTTTGCTGACTTCTAGTCCAATGTCTCAGATAGTTAACGCTCAAGTGGCATCCTCTTGTCCTACTCAATGACACTTGGTGGCATTTGGTTTGCTGTTACACTACCCAATCACCACATAGTTGGCACCTTGTCGACCATCCACCTTGCGACACATGGAAACACAAAATTTGGTAGAGGTAAATTTGAATTTTTGAAATTTTCCAAAGGTTTTAGTGGGTCTTTGTGTAATTTTTGGGTCAAACTTCTAAGGGCAATAACTTTTGCATATGGAAGCATTTTGAGCACCCTTTTTTGAAATTGCACTGTTTTTCTAGCTCGTTGTTGTGGAGATAATATTTCTAGTCAGACTTGCACACATAACACAATATCTTCGCAGAAACATAATGGATCAACATGTACCTTTTTGAATGGGCCAAACTATACCACTTGGGGAATCAAGATAGAAGCTTTGTTACGCTCCAAGTGTCGTTTGAAATATGTCAATGAGTAGTTAACTAATGAATATACAACAAAAAAAAAGGCATTGTATAAGGACAAGAGGGAGGAAGCCCATGGTGTGATAGTCCTACATGTGGAAAAAATATATGACGATCACCTTTCTTGTGAAGATGATCCTATTAAGCTATTAGACACCTTCAAGTAGTTGTGTAATCATGTTGACTTGTCTCACATCTATAGAATGGAAGTGGAGAGCTTCATACCTTGAGTATGGATAGTTTTGGTACGGTTGAGGAATATATCAATCTCTTTAAGAAACTACAAGATGAAATCCGTGTTGCAAAAGGCGGTGATTAGAAGAACAAAAAGGAAGAGGTTGGCAATATTCATATGGTATGTAAGAATGTTTTTGATGATTATGACGTAGTATCTATTTTCTTTGAGATACTGCAAATATATTTTCTAAGGAGATACCCCACCCCATTCTAGTGCCTTATTGACCAGCAGGCTTGGAAGATGAGGCAAAGGAGAGCTCCTCTTTCCATTCAGGCTCATGCAAAGGAAGTGCATAAACAAGATTCTAAGAATTCTGAAAAACAAAGGGGGACAAAAAAAAAAAATCCAAAAAACCCTTCAGCAAGGTTATTTGTAGTTATTACAAGAAGGAAGGACACAAGGCAAAACTTTGTCTACAACAGATAAAAAAATTAGAAGTAGCATTCAAGAAGTGGGTGGTGATGCTTCCCTTTTTTTATTTACATAGTGAGGATGATGGCGAGGCCTCACATGCGTATGTTACTTGGAATTCCCCCAATTCAGAGGAATGGATTGCAGATTGAGGAGCTACTCGACGTATGACAAAGAATTGTCACCTTTTGACCAACTATATCAGAAAGCACTACAGTGAGTGTGTTATTATTGGTTATGGCTCTTCTTTGACAGTAATAGGTTATAGTGAATTAACTCTTGATTCTTTCTCATTCAAAACTACTCTTCATGTACCGGATTTGGAATCCAACCTTCTCTCTATTTATTTATCACTCACAAAAAGGGGGAGTTTTGGCTTGACAAATGGGTGATCAAGGACATTGATGATGGGTTCATGGTCATTGCCTCTGGATATTGTTATGAGTTTGATCAAATGTACAAGCTTGGTATGCCTTATCTGCTTCTTTCTTCAAGGAGAATGAATTCTCTGATGTGATGGTTAGGGTTGATGACATTAGTAGACTCTAGTATGGGTACATCCACTCTAGTTTCTTTAGACAAATGACTCGACCTTATGACTCCAATGATGTGATGGTTAGGATTGATGACTTTAGCAGACTCTAGTATGGGTATATCCACTCTAGTCCCGTGAGATAGATGACTCAACCATAGTTGCTTGACCATACATGGTTGTTTGCATCTTTACACATGGGCATTAACACTGTTGATGTTGGGAGTTTGTCTTCTTGCTTATGGGCAAGAGCTTTAATGGTAGCCGTGAGTTTTCCCTTCTCATCAAGGGTACTCACATTGATGATGGTAAGCAAAAGTATGGTTCTAATAGTTAGCACAAGGTATACCTTGTTCTCTTAGATTCAAGGGGTTGAGTGGTGGATGGACCTTGTTTGAGGATTCTTCTCTCGCTGTCTCTTGTGGATGGAACATACTCTAGACTAAGGTGCAACATGCTCTTCCTTAAGGGGCATTTTAGGAGAATATCTACATGTGACAATATTCCAGTTTTGAACTTGATGGAAAGAATGCAATTTTTGTCTTGTATGTTGATGATCTTCTCATGGTGAGGGCCTCGACATCCTTGATCCAAGAGATTGGGTTATGGTTTCATGGTCATGGATTGTTTGAACTGGTTCAGGTATTTTCAGCACAAAAACCAGAGCAACCAGCGACTATCATGACCAGAGTCATGGTCTGGGAGGTTCTTGTTTGCATTGGAGCATCTTGGATTTGGATTGCAGGAGCATCCGATAGCAGCTATCTTCATTGAGTGCTAGAGCATCTTGGAGCAGAAGAGTGCCCCTTAAAAGGGGATGATTGATAAGGGTATCTCTCCGTGTCCCTCATTCAGCTTAAGGGGCGATGTTGAACTAAATGTCGCGATTAATATCCACTTGAGGCCGCAACTGATCCCTTTTGTTTTGTATTTACTTGTATAAGCCGTGTGGGTCCTTGTCCACCTTATAAATGTGATTTTAATGTAATATTGTAATAAAAGAACCTTAATGTCAGTTCGTTAACCTTGATCTACGGTCGGTTGTAGTTTGGGTATTTATACCACTTGAGACCATTGATTTGGTCATCAACATGACTTTAATTCTTTCCTTTAGTGCTATTATTTTGGTGTCTACGGGTACCCTTCATATTGTGTACTTAACTGTGATATATCATTTTTTCTGGGTAACGTATTGATTCTGTTCGTTTATTAAAAGTATTCTGAATCTGACACTGTTGAGGCTGTAATTCTACGCCATACAATTGTTCCACTTCAGTGTAGTTCTTTACTCTTGTTTAGCTTATTTTAATTGTACTTTTTGGTTACCACAGTGCATTATAACAGCTCTTTTCAATGAGTCCCATTGGCCAACTTTGGCCATCCGTGGACATTAATAGAATTCTCTCATCTTATCTCACTATAGTTTAAAATAGAGTTTAGGCATCCCCTTTACATATTTCATATTTGTGTTTTTTTGTGAAAAAAGCATCAAATTTTCAAATGTCTTCCTGTTTTTCCTGTCTTTTCTGATTAATCATTCTGGAATCCATTCCATGTAATTGTCGTGCATGGTTGTGGTAACATTGTTTTGAATGGACAAGCTAAAATATAGAAGAACGGAGAAATGGTCTGAAACCCAGTGGAGAAATCCTCTTTTTAGCCTAGTATAAAAGCTACAGCCTTTAGATTGAATTGATTGGAGGTCTATAACATTGCGGATTCTATATATATATATATATATAATGTGTGTTTGTAGAGTAAAGCAACCCCATCGTGGAAGGATTTGCCCCATATTAGAGGCATGTGCCATTATATCATAACTAAAATTTGTAGAATTGTATTTAAACTGGAATAACCATAGTTTGATCCGTTTCAGACAAATTATGTATTGAAAAGAGCAGAGACTTACATTTCAGGGTTTTCCATATGCTATTTATTCCAAATAAGGTCAATTGTTGTATTAGTTAGAAATCTATTACATTTTTGTATTGTTGTCATTGGAAACTGTTGCCACATTTTGCACGGGGTGCAATGTTTTCAATTTTGTAACAGTGCTGCTCTTCCTTTTCCCTCTTCTTCTCTCCCTTTCTCTTTCTTTCCTACATTCTCTTTCTTCCCCCCCTTTTCTTGGAGCCCCTCAGTTGAATTTCAGATTTGACAGCAGTTACCTGAAAAATGGCTAAGTGTTGGTGCGAAGTGCGCACTTCGCCCAGTTTTGGTGCGAAGTGCGCACTTCGCCCAGTTTTGGTGCGAAGTTCGTACTTCACCCAGTTTTGGTGCGAAGTCCGACTTCGCCCCTCTTTCTGGGCGCACCTTGTAACTGGCAGGCTGACAAAAGAGTGATAAGTGCTGGGGCAAAGTCCGTACGACGACAGATACCAGTTTTCACCTGTGCGCAGTCCGACTTCGTTGCGAAGTCGGAGTGCGCCCTTGACAGGTGCGCAGTAGGGAAACAAACTCATAAATACACCCAAGGCATGAAGGCCTTCCCGACTGCGCTGTTCTCTGCCTGCGCAACCCGAGACGCTCTGATCCCAGGCGAAGTTGGATAAACTGCCTTTTAAGGCAGACACGTGTCAAACAGCATCGCCCATCATCTAACAAGTGTCCAGCTTCGGGATTTGAGCCAAGACGTGCCGAGCAAAAGGACGAGCATGGGCTGCATTACCTATGCCAGTGGCCTCATTTAAAGCCGATTGGAGGTTCTACCTGCTCCAGCTACCCGCATTCTTGCTGAGAAGAAGCTTTGCCCAACACACTGCCACGTAGCTGTCCAGCTTCCAGGAAGACCATGCTACGGGTACAGTCCGGTCCGACAAAGGTCAGCATTTGCAGCTCCTTCGCCGCTTTTGTCAGCTAATGTTTGGCTGGGACTTTGTGCCCATTAATGTAACGGGAGGGACTCGGGCTATAAAAACCCACCATGATTTCATTGTAAAAGGGGGGAAGGGGAATGTCTGTTAGGGAACCATTGTAACCGTGCTTCTGCTTATAAATATAATTTGTATGCCTGGTTCTGTTCTGCTGCTTTTATTTCTTTATGCTTTATGCTTAACGCTTCCCTGTGTCACGGCTCGTTGATTCGTTTCAGCATTTGGTGATCAGGCGCCTTTAGCATTGTTTGTGCCATGGCTTGTTAATTTATTTTAGCATTTGGTGGTCAAGCACTTTTGAACTTCATAGACTAGATGTGGTAGCAGTTCCATCAGTTGTGTGTTACGTTGTTGTCCGTAGTGGTGATTGATGCGTTGCCGTGCTGTTAGTTCTCCTTGTAGGGAGAATGTTTGCTAGGGGACCATTGTAGCTGTGCGGTTAAATTCTCTCGCATGACACATATACCGGTTCCGACATCTCTTAGTTGCTTTCCGTTTTGAGTTTCCGTACGTAGTGGTGATTGATGCATTGCCGTGCTGTTAGTTCTCCTTGTAGGGAGAATGTTTGCTAGGGGACCATTGTAGCTGTGCGTATATTGCTTAATATAGAAAGTACACTTAGATTTTGCAGTTCTCAGTCATGCTTTATATTTATGATGCAGTAAGTATTGGTGATTGCTGGTTGCCGTACTGTTAGTTCCCCCCCACCAAACTCCAAGTATATTTGTAAATTCTTTCTGTTCATTTATCTCTTTCCTGCACTCTTAGCTTAAACAAAAACCCCCCAAAAGGAGCCGGCCTTCTCCGGAGATTGGCTCGGAAGGCATCTCTTCCTTCCGGCCTTTCATGCTGGTGGGCGAATCTGGGCGCATTAACCCAAAATCCTTTCCTCATGGCAGATTCGTAACCAACAGTTTCTCTGTGTTGGTTACGAGAACAATAATAGACATAGTAACAAAGTAGCAGCAGGAGCGGTCCTTAGACCCATGCAACCTACCTTTACACCCCGAGAGGAGGCAAGAACACAACAAGAAGAACATACCCCGGTAACTAACAATATGAACGAATTGTGGGCTGAGTATTCAACACTTCCTGCAGACCTACGTGCTAATTTATCCTTGAATGAATTTATGAACCAGAAGAGAGTTGATTACATGGGTGGTAGTGGTAGAGTTGAGCAGAGGAGACCTCCTGTACAGAGATATTTTCAGCAGGCCTTGGGTGAGGTTACCTTACCTCATTTTGATGTTAGTAACAAGAGCACAACTAGAGCTTGGGTGCAGAAGCTTGATAATTATTTGGATCTTAGGCCAATGTTCGAGGATGAAGTGATCAAATTCGCTACTTTACATCTGGATGGAGTTGCTCACGAGTGGTGGTACTGTTGTCACATTTTGAATGGGGTAAAATTTTGTGAAATGCTGCAATTTCCTGTTTTCAGATCCACTTCTCTTGCCAATCTCTCCAGGTAGTTCAGATAGTCGCAACCTGGATAGTCTCGGGGTCATCCAGTCTCCAGGCAATGTCCCAGTTTCTGGCAGTAATTTCATGAAATTTTTCTAAGGCATGGGCAGCTCATGGGTCGCTCCATCTTGAGCGATTCCCGGGAGTCGCCCCTCTCCATCCGCGACCCCCCAGCTTTGACAGCACTCGGGCTCTTTGTAGCCCAGAAAAATTTGAAATTTGACTAAGTCTTGTTCTTCCCGGAGTTCGCTCTCCAGTGGAGCGACTCTCGAGATTCGCTCCGGCTGCCTGCGACTAGCGGGAAAAATTGAAACTTGAAGATGCCCACAGTTCGCTCCCAGGGACAACGACTCCCGGGAGTCGCTCCGACTTCTTGCAACTGGCGAGCAAAATGAAAATCTTCTAAGGCATGAAGCCCGGAGGTCACTCCACTTTAAGCGATTCCCGGGAATCGCGCCCATTTGCTGGCGACTACCATCAATCCCCTGCCATACAGTGAATCGTCAGCCAATTGGGAGGTTTGAAAGCAGCAGGTAGCCCTTCCCAGGATTCGCTCCATTCTGGAGCAACTCCCGGGATTTGCAATATTTTTGGGCAATTCTCGGGAGTTCTCTTCCGTCGAGCGACTGGCCAGCCCCTCCGTTCATTTAAAGACGCCCAAAGTTTGATCCTTCGCCCTGCGACCCCTAGTGTCACACGTGTCCCACAAAAAACGCCAGATGATAGCTGAAGTCGGTAAAGCTGCAGGTGGACTTAGAGAAAGCAGGGTAGGTGGGCGTAGAAGGTGTATTAATGACGCACGAGTTTTTGACCCTAGAAGACCCCAAAGGGCAAGTTGTACCAAGTGCATTAATGAAACACACTCTCCCGACTGCAGGTTCAGTTCGAAGCCACTCCAAACACGGGTGAGCCGCATTACAGGTACACTAACAATTGACAGGGGGCAAATCTCAGCTGCCCCGACAGTTTTGGGATCTGTGCTATAATGTAATTGGGAGGGAAAAATCTGCTATATAAGGTAGTCCGATATTCATTGTAAAGGGGGGGAACATATTGCTAGAGAGCTATTGTACTCAACAGTCTGATATTCATTGTAAAGGGGGGGAACATATTGCTAGAGAGCTATTGTACTCAAACTCGTTGCATCAGTGTTAAGACATCCTTGGCTCTAATTCTTGTGTCTTTCTTTTATGTTGCCTTCTGCAAGTATTTCGGCTTATATTCATTTATTTTTTTGATTGCTGTAATTCTGCATTCTGGATTAAGGCATTGGACATTGAGTGAATCTGGAGTTCTTGTTGAAGGATACATAGGGAAGAATTACAGTGTTAGTTTCTGTTTCATGCTTTGCTTTGATTGCTGTTGGTTTGGGTATTAGCTAGTGATTGTGTTGCTCGTTCTTTCCCCACTGCTATTGATCACCATTTGCATTTCTTTTTGCACTGTTTTTAATCTCTTTCTTGCACGTTTGTCTTGAAATCCCCAAGTAGTTTAGAAAAGGAGTCGGCCTTCTCCGGAGATTGGCACGGAGGGCATCCCTTCCCTTCGGCCTTTCAATCTGTGGTCCGGGTCTAGGGCGCATACTTAGACTAAATCTTTTCCTGGTGGCGGATTCGTGATCAACAGATACCATGGTCTTATTACCTTGGGACATGGGTTAATCACTACATATGATGAGTTTACCAACAAACTCATTGAGATATTTGACAGGAAGGATCCAGAGCTGCACTTTAGAGAGCTGGTCCAATTGAAGCAAATTGGATGTGGATTCATACATTGCAGAATTTCATACTCTTAGTTATAGTTCCTAGCATCACTGATAGGAGACTTGTCGTCCTCTTTAATGAGGGACTGATGGAGCCACTTCGAGGTTGGGTCAAAACATTTGATCCCCCTTCATTACAGGATGCTATGAAGAAGGCACGTAACATGGAGTTTGCTGTCCCAAAACATAAAACACTAACGTGTCACCACTACTCAGCGGTCACAATGATCACTGGATAGTGATCACTATATAAGGGATGTGAATTCCTTTACAAAGTGCCCTCTAGATTCCATATAAGTAATGTGGGATTATTGGTTCCCACAATGTAGCAAGAAAAGAGGTGGTTTACTAATCATGCATCTCGACAATCAATCAAGAGTGGTCATATGCAAGCGAAAGGGGGTATATATATACTTTAACATTTATTAAATTGTATTTTTCTCAAGTGTTAAAAATGTGGGCTTCTAAGTTGTAAGCTTATTCTAGCGGTAAGCGATTTGGCTTCTTTTTGAGAGGTCCAAGGTTCAAACCCCACTCAATATGAGGGGACCATGACCCCTTATAAAAATATGTGTAAACTCATTGAAGATCAAGTGGCATTAGCTCAACTGGTTAGATTCCTCAACATTTAAGGAGGAGACCAAGGTTCAAATCTTACCAAGTGATACATGGATAATATCCAAGCTTTGTTGTAATACCACTATGTGGTGATGATGTAATATGAGTGGGGCCTATTTCAATCCCATATAACCAATTGAAAAAAAATGTGGGCTTCTAACAAGGAGACCCAAATTCATATATTGCTAGGTGAATCGTAACATCTATTTCCGGACAGAAAAGATGAGGATAAGAAACATTTTCAGGAGAGTCCTAGACCTCAGAAGAATTTGCCAAACAAGTTGGATAATGACCAACTTAATGAGCTTAGGAGGAAGAAGTTGTGTTTCCACTGCAGGGAACCATGGGACCTATCCCATAAGTGCTCAGTTAAGGCTCAAGCAAAGCAGATGGAGTACTTTATAGCTGATGAAACAGAATCAGAAAATTCAGATCAGCAAGCTAACTCTAAGGGCAGTGATGAGGAAAGTTCAAAAGAGGAAGCAGAACAGGAGCCAAAGCTTGAAGGATCATTAGCCCGACTTTCTAGCTTTCAGAATATTGGATCCTTCAAGGTTCGAGGAGTCATTAATGGGCAGTGAATCATTACTCTCATTGATACAGGTGCCACACACAATTTCATAGATGAGGGGTTGGTGGCAAAGAAGGGAATCATGACAGAAAAGTTTCAGGGGTTCAGAGTAATGGTTGTCGATGGATTTACCATCACATGCACACGAAAGATCCCTAACTTACGCATTCAGCTTGGGGATTATGAGTTGAGAGATGATTTTTATGTGGTGAGTATTGGAGATATTGATGTAGTGCTTGGTATGCAGTGGATGCGTACCCTTGGAGAATTCTACATGAACCTACACACTATGGAGATGAGATTTGATTCAGCTGGGGAGCGGATAGTTCTGCGAGGTATGTCAGATGGAAAGGCAAGAGGTTTTTCTATCAAACTTATGGATCAGTAGGATCTTCAGGTGAAGCATAAGGATTATGATAGTTTTCAGCTGATAGATAACCCATTGTTTGAGTTGGATGATGAGGCTCATTTGGATGACTCTAGCGAGATATTTGATCTAGAGGTGGATTTGATGATAGACCTTGTGTGTACACCACAAGGAGAGGAGAGTTGTTTTGATATTGATATGGGTAGGCCTCCATGTGTGGGAGCCACCCTTGAGATGAGTTACTTTACCCAGGATCGTATACATTGGCTGCTTGATGATGGTAGAGGCATACCACGTGAGATTCCAGTTGGGAGAGGTGACAATGGGGCTGTTGTTATCTCTTTTTGCAGCCTTCTTACGTGTCCATTTGTACTCATACAAGCAGACTGGAGGGAGATTTTGAGTAAATTTTGGTGCATATCTGAGTTGGTGACTTTTGAGAGGTGCATTTTACCTGAGGATGTGATCAGAACACCCCTTTTGATCAGAGATATTGATTGTGGCAGTGATGGTTCTACTGCTGGGATGACTGCTAGTCCTAGCTTTGACTTGGATAGCTGCGCATCTCTGTGTTTTCAGTCCATCCAACCTTTTGTTAGGATGGTTTTCGGACATCAGATTGGGAGGCTGACTGGGTTAGCTTACCTGTTTCAGATTTGGTTGGGTGTTCATGCACCAAATTATGATTATGCTTTCGGCATGTATGATAGAGATAGCAGATTAATTGGCAATAACAGTCTTGATGTCATTGTTTGGAGTTCAGTGAGTGACGGTGGTGGCCTGGACACTCTTGAGTTTCTTCTTGGGGTACCAGGGATTAGAGTCTTCAGTGAGCAGTTTCCTGATGAGATTCCTGAGCCTTTGCAGATTTGGAGTACCCATATTACAGAGTTTTTTTAGGAGATTACCTTGACAGGTACTCAACAGCACAATACTTGGTCGTGGGAATTGGTTGGTAGAGGTAATCTGACTTTCGGAGAGAACTTTTTAGTTTTTTCCACACACACATCTCTAGTGCATACAAGAGTATTCCGAGATGTTAGTTGCTGCCCTTACATTCTGGTACTGAATATAGTGATGTCAGGCTATGAGCAAATAGATTTTGATCCCTTGTTGGCTTATGGGCAGCGGGTTGTGGGGAATCCGTTAGGTGTTGTGCAGTTAATTCTATTTCCCACATGGTTGAGTGGTGATTACTGTAGTCGATTCGTGATGCTGGTATTTATTCTTTCAGAGGATGCTTTGTTGACTGCAGTTGATTGTTGTGCTTGGGGTCACCCAATTTTCACCAGGAGGTTGAGTGCTGATGGGTGGTTATTAGTTCTTGATTATGGAGGTATTTCCAGAGTTGATATGGCTATTGTTTCTAATGACTACCTCTTGACAGAGTTTTTTCTATTTCAGATTGGGGACCTCACGATGAGTGAGGGAAACTACAATTTCCTGTTGAGCAGGTTGTCTTCCTTCTTACCCACGGTGGTGATAGACAGTGGGATTTATGATGATGATTTCTCTGAGATGACCTTGCTAGAGATACTTCATTTCAGCTTTGATAGGTACTTCAGTTCTAGACTTGAGAGAGATTTCATCATGGTTTTGCAGTTGAGACGTGTGCCATTTTGACATGTTGGTAGCTCTGTTGTAATCAGAGTAGTGCAGCGTCAGTATGGTGGGTCTTCGTAGAGATTGATATGGGACCCTGGGATCACATGTGATTGCAGCTAGGATCAGACAGATGGTTTGAGATTGATGTGGTATTGCTTGGGGACAAGCAATTTTGGGGAGGGCGGACTGTAATGTCCCCTCTCTAATCAGTTAGCAGTTGTTGCTTGGGTTAGCCTACTCTCGGGTTCCCGTAGGCTAATGGTTGTGTGTGGGAGCCTTTTGGGGATGAGTTCGATGCTTGGACGTGTTGCTTGTTGCCGGTTGCCAGTTTTTGGAGTGGTTTGGGGTGTTTTGGGCCTCACTTACTATTTTTAGTAAGTCAGTTCATGGTGGGTCCTGCAAAATGGAGAGATGGGTTTGATGCGTTTTCCAATTGGGTATCCGTTTCCACCCTCGATTGGTGGTTTCGAGCGGCATGGACCAAAATATTAAATATTTTGTCGTTGAAATAACTTAAAGTTAAATTAAAGATTTAACTTTATATTTCCTAATGTATTTTGTGAATGGGGCCAAAAAGGGGACATAAGGATTAAATTTAAAAAGTGTCTAATGTTATAACTTAAAATTGGGGCCCCATTTGGGAGACATAAGGGGATGAAATGAAATTAAATTAAAATTAAGTTTATTTGCCCAAGAGGGGCGTAGCCTTCTGGAGGAGATATAAAAAGTGAAATTTCTTCATTTCATGCTCATTCTTGTTTGCTCATTTCATGAAACTGGAGACTTTGGCCTGTGCAAGGGTTTCAAGCTTTGTGAGGATGAAATCCCTCTCAGAGAACATCATCTTCGAGTGTGAGAGATCACTCCTGGGTGATTCGGAGGCAGCTTCATACAGGGGTTGCAATTGTGCTTCAGCGGAGAGTCGTTTGGAGATTATTGCAGATCTTTTGGCAATATTTTTGGAGATTATTCAAGGAGAAATCAGTGGAGATTATTTGCAGATCATTTTGTTTTCATTTGCAGCAGATTTCTGCAGTATTGGCCGTACCACACTAGGGTTTCCAGCCCTACCTTTTTGCTCACAACTCTCAACGAAGACATCAAATCATTCTGGGTATTTTGGCATTGGAGATGGCATGCCTGGGCGACCCTTTGTGGTGATTTCGAGCATTTTTGGAGGTGTGCACATTTTTCTATGCTGGCCATACCATTCCAAGGGGGTCGTACAGTTTGGGGTTGCATTTTCAGCAGTGGCGCTAGGGTTTGAATTTTCTGGGTTTGGCTTCGGAGGGGATTTCAGCATCTGGGTTGGCATTATTATCTGCATCTTTGGTCTATATGACCATTCCATGTACCTCTGAATCCCTCTTGTTAATAATATATGATATTTCATTTCAGTTCAATCTTAGTTTATGTTCGTTTCATTTCATTTTCTGCATTCTCATTTCTTGCAAGCAAAAACACAAAAAGCAAAACATCCCGAAAACACAAAAAAATTCATAAAGCAGAAAAGCAAAATAGCAAACAGGGGTGGGTTATTACATCGTCGTTATCATTAACCATCCCAAAGGGCCAACACAAGATCTAATGATGCTTCCAAGAGAATGGCCAGGACTTGAGGGCCTTGGTTGGATAATATTGGGATTTCATAGAGTATGCCTTGTCAAGAGTCTCCTAGCATCCATGGAAAGTCATTACCGCTTTCAACTTGCTTGAAATCTACCAAATTTGCCCATGACAATGCTCTTTCTTCCTTTATCTACCTGCCCAAGTCTTCAAGGCAAGCTAAAGAATTTTTCTGAAATGACAAATCCTCGAGTTCTTTATACTGAGTATTTAAGGGTTTTGGTACGTGAGTAACCTTTCTTTTTTGCCTTTAATGTTGAAACTGATTCTTGGTAGTATGATAATAAAGGGCAAGTGATGCCTATCTTGGATAGGTTTGGTGCTGGCCATATGAAAATCTTCACCTTAAGGATTTTGGTTGAAATCTTTATATTCCTATCTTCCTCTCGAGATTCGATAATGTTGGATCTTGTCAACAATGTAGTCCACAAATATCTGTACATGTATCCATATTCTTATTGTCTACATTGTTTGTGTATATAGGTGCAGGGAAGCAAGTATGTTATGGTGTATCTCATTGAGTTGTTCCTTTAAATGTTATAAATTAATTTTCTTTGATTGCTTTAACTATACTTTGGCTTAGGGCATTCTTCCTCTTGACTTGCCATGTCTTTTGTATATCAGAAGTGTCTAGGTGATTTTAAAATTCACAGTGCAATATTTCTCTTTTGTGCAATTTTACTCTAAATATGCACAACTTATTACCTCTAGGTAAGTAGAGTTGTTAATTTAGAGGCCTTTGATGGACAATTGTAAATAAAAGGGAGAAATCATAAATACGAGTTTAGATATTTCTTGGATAGCCTGTTTTGGAATATCAAAGGGTTAGCATGAAGTAGTATCCTTTTCTAGACTTTTTGATAGGCATTGGTTTATATACCTATAGGAAATTGTTATATGGGATTAAAACAGACCGCACCTGTATTACATCCTCACCATGTTAACATAGTATTACAATGTACCACATAGCAGTATTATATCGTCTAACAAGATTTGAACTTGGGTCTTCCCATTAGGAGCCCACTTTTTTAACCACTTGAGCTAAGGCCATTTGATTATATTAAGGTTCACCCATGGGTTAGAACCTTGGATTATGGTATGATATGCTTCACTCCCAACCAGTTGCCCTAAAACCCCATGGGCTAATGTTAAGGTTCACCCATGGGATTGGAACCTTGGTTTATTGTGTGAAACTACTTGCTCCGTGCCACTTATTCAAAACCTCTTGGGCTGAATGTTAAGTTTCATTCATGGAATTGGAACCTTAGTCTATGGTGTGAAACTCTTCGCTTCCCTTGATCCAAACCCCATAGGCAAATGTTAAGGTTCACCTATGGGATTGGAACCTTGGTTTAGAGTGTGAAACTTGTTGCTCCCCACCACTTTGTCCCAAACCCCTTGGAATTTTAAAAATTTAAAGTTCACCCATGGGATTTGAACCTTGGTCTATGGTGTGAAACTCCTTGCCCCCATCACTTGCCCTTCGTTACTCACATACCTCACACAAGATACGCTTCATGACCACACATAAGGGGTAATCTCCATTCAGCTCATATACAAGCACACATAGTTCACCCATGGGATTGAAACTTTGGTTTATGATGTGAAAGCAATCACAACTCATAAATTGCCCTAATTCCCATGGGCAAATGTTAAGGTTCACCCACGGGATTGGTACCTTGGCTTGTGGTGTGAAGCTCCTTGCTTCCCACTTGCTCCAAGCTCATTGGGCATTGGAGTTTGACATTTACTTATGTACTGTTATTTTAATAATTACTGATGTGTAGGGTAGTAGTGTACAAAAGGAATAGAGCAATAAAATAACAGGAATGTGACAACCCATAGAGGGAAGTCAAGAACTTTCACCAAGTTCTCACTCTTCTATTTTAAAAGGAAGAATATTCTAAATGCTCTTAAAATATAATTTCATATGCTTGAAATTACAGATGTCCTTACACTCCATATGATTCTCGTAGAACATAAGAAGCATGCAATTCTTTCTTTTTCATTCTGTAGTTTCTTTCCTTCTTTCTAGTGATTGCATTTATAATTTATGAATTGTGGCTACGTTTGTGTTGGATTCTTTCTTCATGTTACTCTTTTAATTTAACTATCAAGTTGATTGGACCCCGTGTCTGGTCTTAGAAAGATTGAAGGATAGCTGTTTTTGCCAGCTTATTTGAATATGTATTGTTTATTATTCCAAAGGTATAAATAATATATTAAGTTATTAAGTAAAATTTTTTACAAGTTTTTTATGTCATACTATATATCTTCATCCTTGATCATTCTAGCATATGCTATGACTATTCACTGTTGTTAATTTCAATTTTTATGTTTCTGTCTTGTACAGTGTACGAATATTCTCTTTTGCTTCCGTTATAGGCATTTTTGTCCTGCTTCCAATAAATTATATTGGAAAAGAGCTTGATTTTGCTGACATTCCAAACCAATCATTGGATTTGTTCACTATAGCAAATGTACAAAATGGCTCCAAAAGGTATGTCATGGAAGATTTTATACATAAAGGGTTCTATGCTATAGTTTTTGCTTTTGAATTGGTATTTTAGGTAAGTTGCATCTTGCTTATGGGATTCAAAATTTTTATGTCCACATTGAATTGTTAGACTTATGTTTACAAAACATGACTATTCTTAACAATGCTTTTTATCATGTTAATAAAATTCAAAGGAAATGATATTTTAGTTCAAATTCAACATTGTTTTTTCCTGGCATTTTCATTTTGCTTATATAGTCTATACAAGATCAGAAGATTATACTCAAATGCTTGTTTAAATAGAATCAAGCTTATAGATTAATGCTTCATGTTTTTTAATGGGTTTCAAGGATGGAATTCTTTGAGCTTGTTTGGTTGCTTGCTGTGCCCTTGTCTTACATTGTATAGTTTGAATGGGCCTTTTAATTTGTATATTTATAAAAATTCAAATGAGTGCCAATGGCTAGAAAGAGATATTTACAATCTTTTTTTGTAGACTTGATAAATGTGTCGCTCACAATAAAGTGAAGTGCACCACATTTTCACAAATATATAGGTGCTTCTAGTCATCAGGATATTTTAATCCTTTATGACTTTTCTTATAAATTTAGGTATCATAGTGTGTCTATAACTAGAATGTATTGGTCATTCTTCCATCAAGGTATGGGAAAAGAGGTACATATTCTATAAATATACTTTATGATTTACTGCAATAAACTGGGAGTGTGATTTGAGCAAAGTAAGGGCCACTCAAACTACTCATGGATTGAGGTGCTAGATGACGCTGACACAAAGGCTTTGGCTCTTGTTGTGGCTTTTTAGTCAATGGGCTAATGCCATGAACACCTATGGTACCATGCCTATTCATGGTGCCAACTCCACTTGTGGGCCAACATCAACTTCGACGTTGTCTTCTATGGCGTCTTGCAAGTAGTGGCGCCAAAACTAGCATGTAGGAATGCGACAAATGTCAGTGCCTTGTATCAGTTATAGATGTTGGGATTGTGGTCACCAGGTCTCCCCAACATCGAGTGTTAGAGACAAAGCTTCATCTGTTAGTTGCCTATGTCACCTGTCTCTACCCTAGATGTCTCAAAATAAATGGACATATTAGAAGATCAAAGTGGTGTTTTGTTGGGTTAGGACAATGGTCTAATGTTCATCTAGTCTAGCCTCGACCTCCATTATCCTAGACATCCTGGGATTTTTCATGGGTGCATTGGAAGAAAAAACCTTACTTTATTTGGCCTATTGGTCACATAGGCCTTAACTCCAACCTACGCCAATTTCTTGCGTAGAAGGCCTCTTAGCACATCGATGTTAGTGCCTTGGGATTGAAAATTAAGAGTGATGGGATTCGTCACCTCCCAAGGAAGGGTAAATGATCTAAGTACGGGAGAGGGGGGAATGATTTGTTGTCATCCTTTGGCGTTGGAGCCAACACCAGTGACATCCTTCAACGTTGGTGACAACATCAATGCCATCCTTTAGCGTTGGCGCCAACACCAACGACAAGTGGGGATGCCATCATCATGCGTTGGCACCAACACCAGCAGCAAGCGTGGATGCCATCATCATACGTTGGCGCTAGCACTTGCATCAATGCTAGCCTTCAACATGGGCACTAGCACTAGTGCCATCTTTCAACATTGGTGCGAACATTAGATTTCATTGGGTCCACTTCTAATAGCCATAACTTTCTTATTGGTGATTTGATACGCATGTATGGCAAATTCTTGGAAATTGCAAAACGTGCTCTAAGTCTGTTGCTCTAGATGTTTTTGGGCTGGAAATTGCAGAATGTGCTCTAAGTCTGTCAAATTTGCAATTTAAGTTTTTGACTTGTTTTTGGTGCCAACCTGCCACCAATCAATAATTGCAAAAATGGGGCTAAACTTTTTGTAATTGTACCGTTGTTGCCACCCTGATCTGGGAGGTTGGTGGATAATGCTAGAATCTTGTAACAATTGGCTATAGTTGGAGGATGAACTGTTTTGTAATCTTGTAACCGTAACCTATAGTTGGAAGATGAACCAATCGGTGTCCCTTTCTATTCCATTACATCCTATTGCATAAAGGATTGTTCTAGGCATGAGACAAGGTGGAAATGAAAAAAGCAGAAATAGGAAAAGCAGGGAACGAACAATCAACACCGGTTCACATCTCATTGGTGAGACTAGTGTTTGCGCTCCATGTTAGAGACATGATCGACATTGATACGTATCTACATGGGGATTTGACCTATGACATCACAGTACTTCTCAGGAATACATCCATTGTCTTTCACATATCTACACAAAGATTCGACTTGTGTTCTCTTGTTTCCCTTCTGAGGAATTTGGCTTATTCCCTAGAGCGTCACTTTCTACCTCCTCCATAGAGATTCATTGTAACATTCTCTTGTAATATAAGAGTTATTACTTTCATGGATATCTACTTATTTTCATTTTTGAATGTATGCATTCTATCATGTTTGTATTGTGCTTAAATGCTTTCTACCATAGTGCATTTGCAGTGTAGTGCCAACGCTAACACCTTGGGAAGTAGCACCATAAGTCTGATCGATTTGTAGCCTCATCCTAACACCCAACCAGAGTAGTCTCTTGTTCAACACCTACCAGTCAACCCTGGTGCTGACAACTTAAGTGCACAATAGTCAACCGTCACTTGGCACCACAACCTTTGTGACAAAATCAAGTCTTTGTTCATAGTGCATCTGTGCCCTTCCTTTCTTCATGGGGCAGTCTTGTCAATAGTGCCCAAATCTGTAGTGTCACTCTATGTTATAACTCATTTGATGCCCAATGTTGGTTCTATGAGTTGTCTTCGACACAAGCATGTCTTGGGCCCCATAGAGTAGATCAATTGGTATTAGAGCAGTCTACACCAAAGTTTTCATCTTCATTTGTCATGGGAGAGACACGAAAATTGGAAAAACAAAACCAACGACTACAACAAGAGCTTGAGTTTTTGAGGAGCTAAAACCAAAAGTAACAATATGAAGTCGGAGCAAAGGAAGATAGCCTTTGTTTTGTTGTTAGGTATATGGTAGAGTTAGAGGTGAAGTTCACACATAAGGGAGATCCAGTTGTTGAAGGTATCCATAAGACCGAGGAGCAATACAACTAGACTATAGAGAGGCTTCAGCAAAATTTGAAGGACAAAGAAGCCATCTATGACGCCATCCGATAGAAGTTGTAGGTATAACAATTGCAAAGTCGAGCAACCATCTAAAATATGAGATTGACAAGTTGCATGCAGAGCAACCACTTGTTTAGGAATCTCATGTATAGACAAATGCTTATTTTGTGGGTGTCACTGCTTCTCAACAATTAATTTTTTCATCAAATTCATTTTGTTGCTTTGAGGAACATAAGAAGGGCATTTGTTTAAAGCTCCTGAAGAAAATGGGTTATATTGGCCAAAGATTGGGAAAGCATGGGCAAGGCTTGAGATGCCCTCTCAAAGTTGAATAGTGGCCCAGGAATGTAGGGATTGGGTATGTATGCAGTCACTATAGATGATATGATCATGAATCCATTAGATGCTTCAATTTCCACCTCTCTGAGATTTGCGGTAGGCGCAACCACAACTGCTTAACCTATAGGTTCATCAATGTCCTTAGAGGTTGGTCAAGTTGGTATAGATGCAATGTGAGTGGGACCCTTCTCTCAGTTGGAAGAAGTTCACTTTAGCCATTTGAAACACCCACACTCGCTAGGAGTCCAAGGTTTCATACTTGTGTCCCACTCCTACATAGGGGCCGTCATCAAAGTCCTTGGGAGTGCACAAGTCTTTAATCTATGATTAGCGATCCTCTTCACACCCCTAGGGTGCCATGGAGCACTGTTGCTCCACCTCTATATATCCATTTTGTTTTTTGCTTTGTTACTTTGTATTTTGCAAAGTGCCTTTGTGGACGCCAACCGTTTGTTTTTATTGCCACCTTTACCAAGTACGAGCCATTCAGGATCTGTCACCACTAGATGTCGTTCGCACACACTTGGAGTGCTAGATAGAAGGATTGTTTACACGTTGAAATTAGGAGGGCCAATTGCTTCTCAAGGAGGGACAAATGATCTAAGCAAAGCAGGGGTTGCTCAAAGTCCTCATAAATCGAGGTATGAGAAGGATGTCAACTCATAGGCATTGGCACCCATCATGGCTTTTCAATCAATGGGCTAACGCCATGACAACTTATGGTACCATGTCTGTTCATGGCTTCAACTCCACTCGGATTGTCAACATCAACATCAACTTCAGTGTTTTGTCTTCTATGGCGTCATGCAAGCATTGGCGCCAACACTTGCATGCAGGAGTTACATCAGATGTCAATACATTGTACTGTCAACAAATGTTGGGATTGTGCTTACCAGCATCAAGCATCAAAGACAAAACTTCAACTTTTACTTGTCTCTGTTGCCTATCTACCCTAGATGTCTTGAAGCTCTTCTTTAAGGAAATATTGGAAGAACAAAGTGGTGCTCTAGTGGGTCTATAGTATATACAATGATCTAATGCTCATCTAGATATGGCCTCGATCTCAATTATTCCAAACATCCAGATGTGTGTGCATTGAAGGAAGCATCTATCGCCATACTTAGGCATTGGCGCTAGCATCGACTACTAGCATTAGTGCCATCCTTAAATGTTAGTGCCATCGTTAGGTACCCAAGATAGGTACTCAATAATTTAATAATGTTTTGTATATTGGTATGAGCCATAAATGAATAATTGGCTGATGTGGACCCGCTATGATGTAAATGTTACTTAGGTAACAATTATTCATTAGAAGGCCACATGTCAAGTTAGAAATAGGTAGGAGAATAGTGTCATAGAATCATCATGTAACCATCAGGGAATATTGTCATAGAATCATTTACGTAACCGTTAGGGAATATTGCATAGAAATATGCTTGTGGTCATTATTTGAAGGCAAGGGAGGCAAAGGAAGTCATATATATATAAAGTATTCTTTGTAGAAGTCTTGGCTCGTGGAGCTGGAGATCTTGTGGAGTGGCTTCCTACCAATAAGGAGCATTGTACGGTGTTGCCCTATCTTTTTTTTTAAATAAAGGGGTAAAAATTTATTTGATAAAAATTCTGGATTACAGAGTACAACTGAGCTTCCAACCAGGACTCAAATAAACAACCAAACAGGCAAAAACCACTAGACTAGATTGACACCTAAGGAAGACAACAAGAACACACCACATTAAGTCCGAATATCTTTGTGGATCAACTCCCAGAGGCGTTGAGAGTCGCCAGACGGGAGACTCCCAGTTATCGATAATCCAAGGATCCAACAACTCAGAAGCCCTTTTGGCCACGTAATTAACAACCCCATTCCATTCCCTTGGAATGTGCACAAAGGATATTAATTCTAACTCTTCACTCAATCTAAGAATTTGAACGGCTACAGAGGCCAACTGCCAATTAACTTCCTCCACCCTTTTACTGTTTAAAAGATTAACCACAATTTGAGAGTCGAACTCGCAAATAATCCTGCGCCAGCCAAGAGAAAACCCCCTCTGCAAGGACTCGAGAATTGCAAGAGCTTCCATAAAATTGTTGGAGTGAACACCTTTATAAATGGAAAAGAAAAACTGACACCACCTGCAGAATTTCTCCCAACACTGCCAATTCTAGCATATCCAGGATTACCCCTGAACGACCCATCAGTATTAATTTTTAAAACTCCTCTAGGGGGTGGCCTCCACCTACCATCTCTCCTAACCTTCTTGCTGAGCTAAGGAACCCTGCTAGGGCTAGAAGAGTTCGCACCATCCCCAAAGAGACCAAGGGCTTGCCGTACCTTCTCCTCCCTAGAATCCAAAAGAGGGTTCATATCACATTTGCTATGGATGGTTTCCTGAACCATACACAAGATCCTTTGCTAGATCTGTTGAACAGCCAGCTGATTGCCTTGAAAGATGCGGGGCCTTAGCCGGAGGTCTACCCAGACTACTCCAAAACGCCACCAGGGAGAGCACATGAAAACAAGGATGGTTCCAGCCGCTCCACTGACGGTGCCAAATGTCTTTGGCAAGGGAGCATTGGAAAAATAAATGAGAAGAGGCGACCTCATTCTTACCGGAAAGGACACAAAAAGAGGGGCCTTGAAATCCCCTCTTCCTCACGTTATCCCAAGTGAGGCATTTATTACGAGCTACCAGCCATAGAAAGAAGTTATATTTCGGCCAAGCAAATTTGTTCCACACCTTTTTTCACCATGTGACAGGAAGACTCCCGTACTTTTGGTTATCAAGAACCTGATAACCATAGGCTATAGAGTAGGTTCCCTTGGGATCAGGGTTCCAAGCCTGAATGTCTTTATCCCTCAACGAAGAATAGGGTCTCCTCGCAAGAATAAGAGCAAGCACCTCTCTGTCCTTGGCCAGTCCCCCCCTGGGGCCATTCTTGTAGTAGTTCCATAAGTCTCATCCATTGGCAGCGTCATCTTAACGCCCAACTTGCATAGTCCCTCGTTAAGCACCTATCAGTCAACCTTGGCATTAACACCTTAAGTGCACAACAATCAACCATCGCCTGGCACCACAACCTTTATGACATAGTCAAGTTCTTGCTCACAGTGCAATTGTGTCCTGCCTTTCTTCATAGTGTAGTCTTGTCATCAACGCCCAAACCCATAGTGCCACTTTTTGTTATAACTCACTAGATTCCACATGCTGGTTATGTGAGTTGTCCTCGATGCCAACACCTTTTGGGCCATGTGGTGTGGAACAGAGTGGCATCATACAATGTCTTTTGCTATGATTCAAACTTGTCTATGCTACTTTCAGAAAATTTCTCATGTCATTCATATGAGAGGTTGTGTTGAAATTATAAAACACTAGTGTCCTTGTTTAAATTTTACAAGTTCTGTTTTATTATGGCATTACCTTGTTGCTTGAATGGTCTGTATAGGTTGAGAGGATTATTTGTAGGCATAAGTGGAATCTTATTTGTAGGCAAATGCTTCCTTTTTTATGGATGAAACCTTTTTGCATTGGATTCTTTATCTTTGTTCGGTTATTTTGTGGGACTTGCTTTATTCAAATGGTGGGTAGCATTCTTTCACGGGCCTGCATTTTCAGAAGTAAATTGACTTATACCACAATTTTCGTACTCCTGGGGGAACTTTGGTTTTCATTTGTATCTCATTCATTGCCTCGGGGTCGCCCACTTCTTTGCTTACTTCTTTCAGATTGTGTGATGCCAGACCATGCCTTTCCATGTTATAACATATGCACCTTGACAGTTAGTGTCTTGAGTCTCCTAGAAGTTGGATGTGTATTTGTAGCCAATGTTTGCCATGTTAAATCAACTCTAGCTGCTCTTGTTCAACCATTGGCAGGGGGTTGACAATTGGACTTCCTCCGTCTCTTCCTTTACCATTGCCAACCTTTTTGATTCCACTAGTTGCAATGTCCTTTACTTTGTTTGACTGCTTTTGCCAACCTCAAAATTGTTAATTCCTTGAACAAGTCCTTAGATTAACTCAACACCTGTAGCTCGACTAAAATCCTTGTCTATATCTTGTATTCAAGGAAATTCACATGCTCAATTATTCTGTCTGCACCATTGGTTGCCTTCATATCCAAGCATAGCCATCCTAGTTGAAAAATTTCAGTTACCCATTTGCCAATGGTAAAGACCATTGTTGGAGTGTCCCTTGTCTTTTGTGCATTCCAATTCCAGGACACCGTGTTCATTCGGTTCCAAGTTGGTTTGACCTCCCTTCTCTTCAGAAGATAAAAAGTTTTGACTTGTCCATGGACACAATGTCCTCTTCGACCAACTAGTCTCACAAGTTTATGGTAAAATTACGATGCCTCTTCTTGAATGTCGATCAGTCCATAGTCCAGTTATGATCAACTTTTGACTGCCTCAGTTTGCCTTGTTTGAGCAAAGCATTATAGGTGACATTTTGTAGGGTGATGACTATAAAATCCAAAATTAAGGTTTAATTTGCAATGGTCACTTTCTATCCTGTAGGGATGCCTTCCATTTTTGTAACAAAAGTTAAAACAACTTCAAGAAAACAATGATTTTTGCAACATTGACCAAAATTCTTTCTACAAAACAAATTCATATAATTTAGAACAACAATTGAGTAAAATATCATAGATCTAAATTCAAATCTAAGAAATACTTCAAACCACTCAAAGAAGGCAAAGTCTCTTTGCCACTAGAGACGGTAAAGTCTCTTATGTACACTAGAGGCAATATAAGTTAGAAGAATGAATTGATAATTTGAGTATAACACAACTCTTGTTAGGAACGTTCAGATCAGAAATAACCAAACTTATAAAAATCATTGAAAGGAAATATAGCAAACTTATATTATCGTAAGCCTCTTCGAGGGGGCAACCTCCTTGAAATTAGAGCTTCATTACAATATGAAATATGAGATGATACATTCCTTTTCCCCCCTATTTTTGTAAAGACTCATATTTAGAAATAAGCAACTATTCATTAAAATAACTCCTACTTACACAAGTAACTATTACATTGTTAAAATAACTCATACTTACATAAGCAATTGTTACATCATTTTCCTACTTACATCATTACCAGTTCCTGCAGTAGTGGTTACATTAGAACGAGACCATACACAACAGGCACCCAAGGTACAACATTACATAATGATAGTTATGTTAGGATAGGGTCCTAACATGCCCTCCCCCTTCAAGAATCTTTGTCCTCAAAGCTTGAGATGAGGAAATTATTGTTGAAGTTGATGGAGCGGCTCCTAGGTGGCATCTTTTGGTTGCAATCCCCGCCATTGCACCAAAACATCCATGATAGTGCGGTTGCAAAGTGTGCATGTCTGTTAGTGCAGAATACATTCAGGTTCTAGGATTACTGAGCCTTCTTCATCCAATTGTAGTGTTGATTGAATCTGTGTATGGTTGCCAACGACCCGCTTCAAGGAAGAGACATGAAAAACTCTATGTATGGAGGAGGATGTTGGCAATTCATGCTTGTAGGCTACAGTGCCAATCCCTTGTAACACCTTATAGGGTCCATAAAATTTAGCAGCGAGCTTTTGATGACCACGGAGTCTCAATGATGGTTGCTTGTATGGTTGTAAGCGTAGCAACATTATGTCCCCAACATTAAAACTGCACTTTGAGCGGTGTTGATCAGCTTGCAGATGCATATGATTATGAGCCAGAACCAGATTATCCTTGAGACCTTGGAGAAGTTGTGCACGTTCCTTGAGAGTGGAATCTACAACTTGAACCTTGGAGCTTCTTGGAATGTATGATAGGAGGGATGGTGGAGGGTGTCCATAGACCGCTTCATATGGTGTCATTTTGGTGGCACAATGGTATGAAGTATTATACCACCATTTGGCCAATGGAAGCCATTTGGCCAATGGAAGCCATTTGACCCACTGAGTTGGTTGTTCAGATGGAAAGCAACAAACATATGTCTCTAAGCACTCATTAACAATTTTTGTCTGCCCATCTGTTTGAGGGTGGTATGTAGAGCTCATCTTGAGTTGTGTACCTTGTAGTTTGAACAGTTCCTATCGAAAATGATTGGTGAAAGTGGGATCATGGTCCAAAATGATGGATTGTGGCATGCCATGAAGGCAAAAAATAGTATCAAGGAATATTTGGGCAACTGTGGAAGCCTTGTAGGGGTGGGCTAGAGGACAAAAATGAGCATACTTAGAGAGATGATCCACCACCACAAGAATGATTGTTTTGCCTCTTGACTTGGGAAGCCCTTTGATAAAATCCATGGAAATATCTACCCAAACCTTCTCCGGAATGGGAAGAGGTTGTAGTGTGCCCTGTGTTGTAGTTTCCCCTTTCATATGTTGACAAGTATCACATTCAACCACAAAAGTATTCTTTTTCATCCATGCCCATGAAAATGTGTGCGTAGTCTGCTCATATATCTTTAGAAATCCGGAATGTCTTGCAGTTGGGGAAGCATGCAGTTCTTGCAAGATAGATTCACAAATTGGCGAATTTGTTGGAATAACAAGGTGGCCTCGATATCTTAGATGTTTCCCATCCCATGTATATCCTGGCTGAGAGTTAGGATCATGTTGGAGTTGTGGAATTAAAACTTGCAAGGTAGAGTTTGGGTCAGTTCGTCTTGTATTTGATAGATCCATTGAGGAATTGGAGTTGCGATCGCACACAACATGCCTTGGTCCTTATGTTGGCGTGATAGTGCATCAACAACAACATTGTCCTTGCCCCTATAAATTATTTCAGTCACACCCCAACAGTTTTGTGATCCATCTTTGTTGTTTTGGTGTGGAGACAAGCTGCTCTAGAAAGTGTTGTAAACTGTGGTGGTTTGTCTTGATTGAAAATTGTCGCCCAATCAAATAAGGCCTCCAGTGGTTGATGACATGTAAGATTTCCATCATTTCCTTCTCAAATGCCTTGTTAGTGAAAGCCAATGGTCGTCTATCGTGTAGAAGCACGACGCCAATTCCATTGTCTGAAGCATCACTTTCCACCACAAAAGGCTTAGAGAAATCGGGGATTGCGAGCATGAGAGTTGATAACATGGCTTGTTTAAGGTGCAGGAAGGCGTGTTTAGGTGGTTTTGACCATATGAATGAGTTTTTGCACAACATTGCTATCAAGGGAGATGCAATCTTACCATAATTGTGGAAAAATTTCCTGTAGTATCCGGTGAGGCCTAGGAAACCTCAAAGACCCTTAAGAGTGTGTGGCTTGGGCCATTCTTGAATGGCCTCAATTTTCTTTGGATCCACCTTGACTCCATCCCCTGAAACTATGTGGCCAAGGTACTCCACTTCTTGCATTCCAAAAGAACATTTGGACCGTTTTGCACATAATTGATTATTGGCTAGGAGTTGCAAGGTCTAATCCAAATATTGCAAATGTTTTTCCCATGTGCGACTGTAAATGAGGATATCATCAAAGAAGACCAAAGTAAATTTGCGCAAGGGTCGAAAGATTGCATTCATGAGACTTTGAAAAGTTGAAGGCTCATTAGTAAGACCGAAGGGCATGAAAAGGAATTTGTAGTGGCCTTCATGACTTCTAAATATTGTCTTGAAAATACCTTTTGCCTGCAATCTTATTTGATGATATCTTGAACGTAGATCCAACTTGGAGAAAAAACGAGCACCATGGAGCTCATCCAACCATTGATCAATGATTGGAATGGGGAATTAGTCTTTGACGGTAATTTATTGAGTTTTGCGGAAATCCACACATAATCGCCAAGACCCATCCTCCTTACGTACCAACAATACAGGAGATGAATATGGGCTGATGTTTGGCCGTATAACCCCTGTTACTAACAATTCCCACACCATTTTTGTAATCTCCTTCTTTTGTACATATGGGTGTCTGTAGGGGCGGATGTTGGGTGGTACGCTTCCTAGGATGAGTTGGATAACATGATTGTGGGTGCGCCATAGCAGTAACCTGTGGGATTTTGCAAATAAAGATGCACACTTATCCCCAATTTCTTGCAATTTAACCAACTAAATTGTTTCATTGGTGGTTGGGGCTTGTATTGCAAACAATTATGCCACCACTCCTTGAGACGATTTCTTCAAAAGTTTTTCCATGCGATGGGAACTGAGAAGGTGGATTTATGGAGTCCAAAATGGACGTGGCGTTTGAACTTGAGAAGGTTTGAAGGTATGCTGTTGTGCTGCCAATTTGTCTTCATCCAACCTGGCCAACCCTATTGTTGCCATCATGCTAATTGGCTTGAACATTTGACTTCCACACAAATGTCTTCCTTTAGCCCATTGATAAAACAACTTTGGAAAAATTCTGCACTTAATCCCCTTGTGCTGTTTGCCAACTTTTCAAACTGAGTTTGATATTCTCGGACAATGGTTGTCTGTTTTAATTTAGTGAGTGCGCTAGTGAAGTCCTCATACTCACTAGGTCCAAATTGGATGAGTAATTCTCTTTCAAATTCAGCCCAAGTAAGATGTGGGTGCATATTCTCCAACTATTCGTACCATTGAATTGCTTCATGCTCAAGGTTGAAGGATGCCATTGCAAGTCGTTGATGTTGGGGAACGACATGAAGAGCAAAGTACTGTATAGCCCTATACAACCAATTGCTAGGGGCCTTGCCATTGAATTTGGGAAAATCTAGCTTTGGCATTCTTGGATTGGATTGTTTGGCAAGGTATTTTGTGCTCGGCTTTCGGAATTGCCTTCTTGATTTCTTACCAATCTGCCCACTATGTTTGCGTATACAGTATTGAGGCCTTCTACTTTACTTGCAATGCCATCTAATTTATCAAATTTGTCTAGTTTGTATAGTAACAATTGGAATGCTTGTTGCTGCTCTTCCTAGCGTCTCACTTGTTCATCGAATCTCTCCATTTCTTGGGCAGCTCGAGTACTTCCGTCCATGTTTAGGCACTTCGAGGTCTCTGAAAAAGTGTATGGGTGTTGTATATGAAAACGATAAACTTGAAGAGAGGATTGAAGTGGACTATACCATAAAATGATGAATTTGGGATCCCCAAAAAATGTATGGGCATGATATACCAAAATGATCAGCTTGAAAAGAGGATTAGAATGGGCTATACCACAAATGACAAATTTTGGTTATTTTGTACCCTTTTTTTAGTGGAACTGCTACCAACCAATTGTTTTGATTGTCAGACTAGGTATTTGCTGCACTAGAGTGGCTACTGACAATGACTGCACTCACAACTGACTGCTTCTGCAACTGACAACTGATTGCATTGACATATTCCTTGACATTGACAACTGATTCCTCTGATATATTCCCTGGATTGTTTGTTGTACTGTACTGTCACTATGCTATACTGTCAACTGTATATTCTCTGTTCTGTCACACTTAGTGTTCAGTACCTGTCAATCTGTGTTGAGAATAGACTCTCTGTAGTATGCTCAATTCTGGTTTTGGTTTAATAGGGACATTCTAGGCCAGTGTGTTTATGGTTTTGTGGGCTCTTTGATATACAAACTTCGTTCGTGATTAGTGACCAACCCAATTTCTTAGAGCTCTAACTACGAAGGGTTCCATTGTACCTGTAGCCGTGCTATCCGTTTTCGAGTGTACTGTGAGAGTAGCTTCTCGGGGCTAACAGTTTATCAGCACAAAACTCAAACGACCGATATTTTCCTATGGCTAAAGACTTCTCCTATTCCTAGGGGGGTCTCCCTATATACCTGAGGGTACGTGGGAGCTCATAGCCGTATATGGTTGTTGTTTGAGGCATGGCTATTGGAGTCTAATCACCCTTCACTTCACTAGATGCTTTATGAGCAATCTAGCTTAGCCAAAAATGACAATTCCTTTGTGATATTTTAAACCCTCAACACAACGTTTCTAACCCAATCCACTTATAAAAAAAAAAAATAATGTTTTTTGCACGGTATTTTTAATGGAAAAAGAGCATAATGGAAATTTTATAGAATAGAAAATAGTTGGAAGGTTAAGAACTGTTGCTGCTGCTGCGGAACATGGCCTTGGAAAGAGCTTTGATGCCACTTGTTAGTAACCATCAGATCAGAAATAAGCATAATCCACAATAACAATGCAGAAATTAAAGGAAATGTGGAAATGAAATAACACAAGTGCTTATAAAAATCACTGAAAGGAAATAACTTTCCAACAAACTTATATTATCACAGGCTTCTTCAAGGGGGCAACTTGCTTGGAAGCAAAGCTTTGTTACAATATGAAATATGAAATTCCTTTTCCTCCTTGTGTATATAAAGACTCGTATTTACAAATAAGTAACTGTTACATCATAAAATTAACTCCAACTTACACAAGTAATTGTTACATTATTCTCCTACTTACATCATTACTAATTGTTGCAGTAGCGGTTATATCTTAACGGGTCCATACACAATAGGTGCCCAAGGTACAACATTACATAATGATAGTTATGTTAAAATAGAGTCCTAACATCTCTTCCTATTTATAGTCTACCTGTTGGCAAATATGCCTGATTATCTTACAGGTATATTTCTCCAGGATGAAATAATCACACATAATAATGATCACAATATTGCACACCGAAAATACTTCTCCATTACATTCATAAAATAGAATTTCTTACATAACGAGACTCATTACATTCGATTACAAAAGATTGATTACATAGCAAGGAGCTTTGGCTCCAATAATAATACTCATGACTTTTGCTCTCCTCTAAATCCCGGGAGATGCAACCTTTCACATGCCTCACATTATGACAAAGACTCTCATGATTACATAACCTCCTACTTCACATCTTGGCACATCTCATATGACTCTTCACTTCCATACTTGATACCTAACACTTATGACTCTTCACTTGCACACTCACACTTGCACACCTCACACACTTAATTACAAGACACATAAATACTCTTTGCACTTTGACACATACTTTAGACAAATATTAAACACACTCCCTAAACTAATATTTACAATAGGACTCAATGGAACTTTAATGATACTCATTGTACCAAATGATATAATATCTCTAACAGCCCCCCGTATTACATCATTTGGTGTGAAGACTTTTAGTCTTCAATCTTCATCTGCAGTCTTCGTCTTGTCTTCATTTACTGATTCTTGTCTTTGTCTATGTCTTTATCCTCCTGGTGCTAACTCTGGTATTCCTTTATATTCGGATATTGAATATGTTCTTTTGGCTTGATGTCTGTCATTCTTATACACAAGTCATTATAATAATATATTCTATGAATATTTGAATCCAATGACTACTTATTGAAGTTAATATATGTTGAATGCATCAACATATTATCTTGTTTATTCATATTGTTTGTAAATTGTTTTTCTGCACCCAAATGTGTTTCTTGAAGAAGATTATTCGTTATCATATCTCATAAATCATTTGTTTCAAATTTTAATTTCAAATTCTTCCCTCTTCTTTAATCACTAAATTTCCAAATCTCAAATTCCTTCTTATAACTCCCAAATTTTAATTTTAAATTCTTCCCTTTTCTCTAATCACTAAATTTCCAAATCTCAAATTTCTTCTTCAAATTTTGATTTCATCAAAAAACCAATTTAATTCTTTAATCTTCTTATGTCTCCCACAATTTCACAATTTTACTTTAAATTTTTAATTTAACCCACACTCCAATCAATTCAAACTTCAATTCAAATTTCAAATGTTTAATTTCCTTATATCTCCCATTCATTAATTCATTCCATAATAATTCCTTTTAACTCCCAAAGTTTGATTTAATTATCAATATCTTATATCTCCAAATTTATCCTTTAATCCTTATAACTCCCAAATTTAATAAAAGCAATAAAGTGCCCGAAAAATAGCTTAGAATTCAAATTTGCCCTTAATAATCTTAGAAATTTGAGACTTTACCTTAATTGTCGCTACGTCTCACTTCAAATAGAATTTAGGGTATTCTGACTAAACTTTATGTGCTTTGCTCACTTCCAGTAAATGTTATGCGCTCTACTTGCTTCTAGTAAGCGTTATGACTATCCGACTGGTTTGCTTCTAGAGATTCTTCGAATTCTTTTTGCACTCACGACTCGAAAATGTCTTTTGGCTTCCTCTCTGTTTATGCTCATAGCTACCTCTCGCTTCAGCTCATGGCTTCTCTGCTTCAACGTTCTTCACATCGCTTCTCCGCTTTAGCGTTCTTCACACGACTTCTTAGCTTCAATGTTTGTCACACGACTTCATTTCAGCGCTTTGCATCGTTCTTCACACGATTGCTCTTTCTCATAGGCTTAAAATTCTCACCAGACCACATTCTCACTTCATCTAATATTCTCTTGCTCTCAGGCTTCCAATCACGTCTTCCAACATTCAATATTAGGCAATCTTCACCTCATTCGTCCTCAAATTTCAACAGTCACAGACAATCCTCCAACTCAGTCTTCTCCTTTAACATAAACGTTCTCCACTCTTCAAATGCTGGCACTTTGCTTCTCCGCAGGCACTCTTCTTTGTAGACCTTCTAAAACAACTTTTGCCACATTCACCTCTCTCTCTAGTAAATCATCTAGCAACTCGTTCTCCAAAGTATTTTTCTCCTCCACTCTTCTCTTCAACAATCTCACGTTCCATTCCTCTCTAAACTTCTTTCAATTCTTCTAGCAACTCTTTCTTTGTCCTCAATCTTCAACAACTCTTTCACGTTCCAATCATATTTCAATTCTTCCAGCAACTCTTTCCAATCTTCTTCTCCTCACTAATCTTCTTCTTCAGGCTTCTTCTTCTCCTCACCAATCTTCTTCCAATGCTTCCTCTCGCAAAGTCCAATCAATGTTGCTCTAATATCACTGTCGGAAAATATGTCTGATTATCTCACAGGTAAATTTCTCCAAGATCAAATAATCACACACAATAATGCTCACAATATTGCACATCAAAAATACTTCTCTATTACATTCATAAATCAGAATTTCTTACATAACAAGACTCATAACATTTGATTACAAAATATTGATTATATAACATGGAACTGTGTCTCCAATATATAATAATACTCGTGACTTTTGCTCTCCTCCAACTCCCGGGAGATGCAACCTTTCACATGCCTCACATTATGACAAAGACTCTCATGATTACATAACCTCCTACTTCACATCTTGACACATCTCATATGACTCTTCACTTCCATACTTGACACCTAACACTTATGACTCTTCACTTGCACACTTGACACCTTGCATACTCACACTTGACACTTTTCACACTTAATTACAAGACACATAAATACTCTTCAGACTTTGACATATGCTTTAGACAAATATTAAACACACTCCCTAAACTAATATTTACAATAGTACTCAATGGTACTTTAATGATACTCAATGTACCAAATAATGTAATCTTTCCAACAATACCAAAGTAACCACCTCTAACCCTAATGCTCAAGGGCCAACTAATCCTAGCCTAAGCGTCTGAGCCAATCAAATAAAGATAGTTGACATGGTTACAACAAGGGATTACGTGACCTCCCTCCATAAAAGCTCTGTCCTCAAAACTAGAAACGTTTGGAGAATGGTATTTGGTTCTCACATTTCGCCTTTTTTTGAAGATTCTGCCACTTGATGAGTGGCTTCTACACTTGACAAGCTTGTAGATTATGTACCCATGATTGCAACATTGCTTCTAGCTTTAGTTCAACTTGACCTTCTTCATCCGACTTTGGAAGCTCCATCTATGACTTCACTTTCTGACTAAGTACTTGCTTAAGACAAGAAACATGAAAAATAATGTGGATTTTGGATTTGGTAGGGAGCTCAAATTGATATGCTACATCCTTGATCTTACAAACCAGCTTGTAAGGACCATAGAATTCAGGTGCATGCCTTTGGATGCACTTAGTCATGAGAGAAGTTGCTGATATGATTGGAGCCTTAAAAAGACCATATCACCAACTTGAGAGTGTCGTTCTAAGCAGTGTAAATCCTATTGTTGTTTCATATGATTTTGAGCCTATCAAAGATTGTCTTGGAGGAGTTGGAGAACAAATTGCTGGTGGTGGAGGAAAGTATCCACTTGAGCAACTTGATAGGACCTTGGAATATAGTTAGTCAAGTATATGGGCTTGTGGCAATATAAATCCTCAAATGAAGAAATATGAGTAGAAAAATGATGTGTCCTACCACCACTCTACTAATGGAACCTATTTAACCCATTGATATTGCTTATCTTGGGCAAAGCATCTCAAATATGTGCGTAGGCACTTGTTTACTATTTTTGTTTGTCCATTAGTTTAAGGATGGTAGGAAGAGCACATGTTAAGTTGGGTACTGCGAAGAGTGAACGACTCTTTCTAAATGTTGCTTGTGAAAGTAAGGTCACTATCACACACATAGGCTTCGACATACCAGACAACTTGAAAACAGAGTCAAGGAATACGTTTCCCACCTTGCTAGTGATAAAGGGGTGTTGTAAAACATAGAAGTGGGCATATTTCGAGAGGTGATCCACAATTGCAAAGATCATTGTTTTTCCCTCTGATTTAGGAAGGCCTTCAATGAAGTCCATAGCAATGTGCTCCCATTGATGATTAGGAAAGGGGAGGGGCTGCAACAATCCTAGAGACTTATTTGTTTCATCTTTATTCCATTGGCACACTTCACATTCTACAACAAACTATTAGATATCGGCCTTTATACCTTTCCAAGAAAAAGATTGCTTGACCTTCTAATAAGTTTTGAGAAACCCAAAATGTCTTGCTAAAGGAGAGGCATGCAATTCTTGAAGTATGTTGTTCTTACCTGGGAGGACTGAATTAGATAAATGCGATCCTTCTTCTATATAATCCCATCAAACCAAGAGAAAACTAGATTGTGTGAGGTGCCTGCCGCAAGATCATGAAACAGGTGAGAAGTCTCAGGATTAGAATGCCATTCCTCACCAAGCTGATTGATACAAAGAGGAAGAGGGATGGATATAACATGAACAACTGTTGAATCGTCATAGGTGCAAGAAAGAGCATTTGCTACAACATTTTCCTTTCCTTTTTATACTCAATCTCAAAATCATTACCCAATAGTTTGGTCAACCATTTGTTCTGCTTCGGGCAATATCTAGATTGTACCAAAAAATACTTGAAACTGCAACGATCAATTTTAATAACGAAACATTAACACAACAAAGTAAGGTTTCCATTTTTCCATGGCATACAAGATGGCGAACATTTCTTTCTCATAAGAATGTCTACCTAGGTTCTTGTCGGAGAGTTGTTTGCTTTTATAAGCCGGGGGTGACCTTGCATGAAGACAACACCTATAGTGGTTCTAGAATCATCACATTCAATGATGAAGGGCTTGCCAAAGTTAGGAGTATCCAAAACTGGTGTGGAACACAACCTCCTTTAAGGCAAAAAAGGATCTTGTAGCCTTTTTGGTCCAAAGAAAAACATCCTTTTTGGTGAGGACCATCAAAGGAAGTGCAATTTTTCCATTATTTTTGATAGATTTCCTATAATACCTAGCGAGACTTAAAAAACCCTTAATACTTTTGAGAGATTTAGGTATTGGCCAATCTTGCTTTGCCTTGATCTTGTTAGGATCCACCTTGACACCCTCATGAGACACAATGTGACCAAGATATTCAACTTTAGAAATCCAAAAGAAAACTTAGACCTCTTGACATATAATTGTTCTTGCTTCAGAAGTTGGAGCACCTGTTCCATATGGTGCAAATGGGCTTCACAAGATTTAATGGAGATAGACATGCCATCAAGAATGACCAAAACAAATTTATGCAAGAGAGGTCGAAAGATAATTTCATTAAAATTTGAAAGGTCTATGGGGCATTTGTAAGACCAAAAGGCATTTGTAAGCTACCATTTATTATTGTAATCATGTGATCCAATCTGGATTATATTTGACCAATATATTGGAGAACATTTGGATCCATGTCTGGAGGGGGATTATTCCCCGTAGGATGGGTGGAGGAGGAACTTACGGTGGCAAGGGCTAACCGAGTGTGAGGATTGAAATTATTGATGCCTTTTGGGACATTGTGATGCATCTTCAAGCTCATACTATTATCATTAGTAAAATTTGTTTGTCTTAGGTGCCCATTTATCTATTCTCAGCCTTTAAAAGCTGAATAACTGAACATGCACAACTGGCCAAATGGCAATGCCTAAAAGTCGGCTCAAAACTGCCCAAAAAAGGGGTTACCATAGATCTATCTTGCTTTGATCAGCTCAACAAAGTGATCCAAATAAGATGGGTCTCTTGCAAGGGTCTATATCTCATTTTTTGTTTGGGTTAGTTTCACAAATGGATTTGCTTAAATTACAAAATTCTGAAAGATATTTGTGCTAGAAGAATGATAGTAGATATTACCCAATCAGTTGATGCAATCTTGGCCAAACAGGTTTAAATTTTGGTGCGTTAATTGTTCTACTATCACTTTTTGCCACTACAAAAAGCCAAAATTGTGGCTTTGGTACCATTTTTAACAAAACAATTTCTAGAAAACAACGTGCACAACATTTACTAGAATATTCACAATGAAAACATATTCACATGAATCAGAACAAGAAATCCAGTAAAATATAAGAGATCCAAATCCAAATCTTAGAACTGGTCCAAGCCACTCGAAGAGGGCGAAGTCTGTTGGCCACTTAGAGAGGGTGAAGTCTCTTATGCACACTAGAGGCAATAGAAGTTAGAAGAATGAATTGATGATCTGACTCCAACACCTATTCCTATTTATAGTCTACCAAAGTAACCAACCCTAACCCTAATGCTCAAAGGCTGAGTAATCCTAACCTAAGGACCTTGGCCAATCAAATAAAGATAGCCGATGTGGCTACATTGGGGCCATTACAATTTTGATGCCATATTGATCTACTCCAAGTTGTTGAAAATTGGGTGGCCACAATGTCGGTTCTTTAAACTCCCTCCAAGTCTTCTCTGGGAGCATATTCACACTTAAGTCACTATCCACAATAACATGTCAATATGGGGTCCAGTATCTCATGGTGCAGTAGTGCTTGTTACTTCCCTTAGTTGATCATCAAAACCTTAGAGTTGATGAATTGGTATGTGTTGCAGTCTTTGGTGGTACCTTCCGTTATTCTTTCTCCTCTTTCCCTGGACCTTCCGACATTTCTCCGGCAGTTGCATATAAGTCTAGGACTACTTCCAATAGGGTTGCCACCTTTGTTGATACACTTGCAACAACTAGCTTGCCAAGCTTTGTGATGTTGATGGTTCATCCATCATCGTTCTTCTTCATTGGTCACTGACTCTATCTTGCTCTTCTATTTCACCTTAAATTTCTTCTTAGGCCTCTTGTCACCTCCTCTCTCTTGCGGGGTCAAGATATTTGTTCTACTTCTTCAGTTGTGCCCAAGTGACTACAAGGACATGCTTTGTTACTATATTTGGTTCTTTGATGTCAATTAGATTAACATTCTTGAGGTAGTAGACCGACTGCTTTCAACTGAGTGTTTGCCAACTTAAGGTTGGCAGTTCCAATCCCGAGACCCTTTGGGGTCCCCCTCACTTGGAGTAAAAGTTTACCGAGGTGGGGCGGGGGTTATAGTGGTAGCTATCCGGATTCGAACTATGCCCGTGGGGATAATATGACGAAGACCGTTGTTGATTCCCATGTGTTGCAACAAAAAAAAAAAAAGATTGACATTCCAGTTGGTTCCCAAGTCTCCACCAGTTGCACATCATTTGGCCACTCAGTTTGGTAGCATTGGCGCTATTTTGTTCAAAATGACCCCACTCTTGGCATTTGTGGCATTGGATGATAGGCCTTCCCACCATATCATATGAAGGTAACACTCAATATTCCTAGCACCCTATTGCTTATTATCTCATCTTCCTTGATGGTTGTTTCTGTGACTACCACTATTCTCATCTTTACAACTCTTCGAAGTGGTAGGTTTCTCTTTTGCTTCTTTCTAGAGTGCCATTTTTTATGCTTCTTGCTTTTAACATTGAAGAGACACTCTACCATTGAGTGACCATGTACGTCGCAGATATTACAATAACTTCATTTTGGGAAGTTGGTGCTTGTACGTCCTTTAGTTTGACATTTTGCGCACCATATGTCATGATGCTTCTTCTTTGCTTTGTCCTCTTTGACTTTGCACATCATGTGTATCATATCTTTTCTAAGTGCTTTGATTGATAATCCCGCCCTTTTATCAACATTGTCATTATTAGAGTTAGTCGGTCGGTTTTGACTATGTCCACCCGTCATCTTCATCTCCCACTCCAAGTTGAGATCTTTGTCAATCACCTCATGATATGTCAACGGAACTATCTTCATCTTACTCAAAAGCTTCGGAAGAAGACCATTTAAAAACCATCATTTCTTTAATTCGTCTGTTGTTTGAACTTCCTTTTTACCAATCAAATTCCTTCAAGAGATGGTTGTGGGACTTGACATCCTCATCCTTCTTTTGTTTGGTGTTGTAGAGTTCCACAATGATTTTAGTATCATCATGTAAGAGGCAAAATTCTTTCTCAAAAGCTGCTTTCAACTCATTTCATGTGGTGAATAAGTTTGCTAGCTACAAATTTCGATCCATAGTCTCACCTCTCAAAGTTGTTGGAAACAATTCTATCCATGTTGTCTCCTCTGTGACACCATTTGCCTTCATGATTTTGATGCAAGTCCCTACATAATGTACGAGATCCTCCTTACCACTGCCATGAAATTTTGGGCACTTTTGCTTGCTCGTAGCAACAATTATGATCAGTTGTCTAGTTGTGGGTTGACTTGCTATCGATTGACTTTTTCCATCTGATGGTGTTTATGGTTCTTTAGTGCTGACCTCTTCATATTCAAATGTTCTTTGGTACTTAATTGTTTCCTAGTTGGAATGCATGTGTTGATGCTTTGTGATTGTCTTCATGAGTATACTCTTGTAGATTTTGGTTGACTCCCAAAAGTCTCACTTGTAGACACACTCCTCTGTGGTATTCTTTATGATGGACTATTAGCCCATATGCCTCTAGAATCTCCCTCCTGCATGGGTCTCTTGTTAATCAATTACTTTGACATCTTCATGAATATTGTTGTCTTCACAATCTTGTCAGCACTTCCTTCGTTGATGCGAGCTTTGTGTACATGAGGTTCGTCTTCGTCAACAACTTTGTTGTTAACGCTTTTGTCGACAACACTATCTTCGATGTCACAACCATCTTTGTCTTCAATGCTCTCTCCATCTCCACAAATCTCGTTACTTGCACTCACTCTGTCCACATGATGTTTGATGTCTACACGATCTTGTACTACATGACCTTTTGCAGCACAATCTCTTGCTATGAGACCTTCATTGGCAACTTTGTCTTACTCACTAGTTAGAAACAACGTCTACAACCAATTCTTACTTCCCTCCCAATTGGGCCACATGCATTGATTTCTCCGGTGCTAAGACTCTTGAGTGGGCCACACATGTTGAATTCTTCGATGCTAAGACACCTTTTGTCACCTAAAGAGTCTCATCTTTGCTCGCATTCAAGCATCTTTGTCCAACACCAGGGATGGGCTGTGTAGAAGAATTGTCTTCTACACTTCTTTCCACATGCGAAAGGAGCTCTTGATGTTGCGCCTCTATGCACGCTTCATCATGTTCACCATTTTCATGTCCAATGTTTGCATGTCATGCGTCTTCACTAGATGCAGTATATTGGGTTTTGCGCATTGGTTCTTCTTGTTGCTATGTTTGTCTTTCGCGTCCATGTGCATGTGTTGATGCTTTGTTCATTCACCCTATTGCGTTTGCTCTGATCACACATTCTCCCTCTTGATCTAGGGTCATTATGATAACAACATCAAATGTATTATAGATCATTTATTCCCAAACAATCAGAGCGACCATATCAAAAGAACATGCAACAAGGAATGAACAACAAATGTATGAACAACAGTTGTGTAAAAACCCAATTCAACCAACCCTAGAGAGAGTATAATTTTTTTTGATCACAAGTAAGGTTCACAAAGATGTTCCCATATTCTTTTCAATATTAACAAGGCATAACCACATTTTGAGATCTTGTCGCTGCAGACGACTCTCAAGTGGACAGGAGTGGCCAACATCCCATATTCCTGGGGTTCACCTTTCTAACCTCCATGGTAGAAAGGACGCTTTTAATGGTCCCCCACATTTCTTACATTCTCCCCAAATGTAAGACAATTTGACCATAGCGTAGGGATTATCCCTTTTTAGTCCATCAAAAAGGGGACGCCATTTCCCTAACCCTACATAAGTTCGTCTATGTAGGATTGTTTTGGCGTAATGCCTTGAAGCTTAGTTATCACACCTCTGTGGTGAGTTAAATAGTGCCTTAGTGCTTAATTACCACACCTTTGCGGTGGGCTAAGTAAGGCTATTATCACTCCACGTGATAATATGCTTGGCCACCCGATCCTTCCCGTTCAAGGTGTCATCACTATATTAAGTTGCGAATGGATTCCTAACTTCCACGGTAGGAATTATAGTCCAAGCCTCACCGCTTAGGACTTTCCCAAAGCCTCACCGCTTTTGGGGGACACTTCGAGTCTCACCACTCAGAGTGTGTCATTCACAAGACATTTGAGTGTTGCATCACTGCGACTCCCCTCAAGATTTGGGAACAACTTGACATTAGGATTCTTTTCCTTAAGGTTTAAGTTTTAGATCCTTAATTCCAAACTCTAGAGTTTAAGGACTGATTACTCTCCATAACACAGAGACAAGTGCCACATAAATTATCATTTAAAACCACATTGATAAGAATGGAAACATAAACACTTATCTACAAATAACACTAACTTTAACTTTTCTTTCTTTTTAATAATGAAGGCATATGTATCAAGTATTTAAAGCATAAATTAGTAAATACATTTTCCATTGCACATAAATGAAAAGTCTTTCAATAATGCCCCTTTTTAAAGGAATATCTCTACATATAACAATCACCATTCTTGGATAAGTCTCAGAAATTCTCACATACATTTAGCTTTCTTTACCAAGAGAAGCCCATAATGAAACCTATCCACAATATACTACATATCTTAAAATCTTTACAATATCATTGTATTCAATCTGTCCATTTTTTTAATTTGTTAACTTTCTTGGTCCATGTATTGTGTGCACGAAATAAGGGATCAGGACAGCTCGAGTATGAGAATGCAACTTTAACATGCATCATGCCAGAGTTCAACCATGCATGTTACCATACAATTCCAGACAACAATCTTATGAGAGAATCCCATACTTCTCTTTAGAATAGAATTTGCTTCCATTCTACTTAATTCAATATATATAGCTTGTTTTAATTTAAAATTACAAACTTGCTTTCCAATAACAATAGCTAGTCTAATAATCTTTCATCATTTGTCTAAAAACAAGAACTTTCTTTTTTAAAGAACTAGCATTTAATCATTTCAAAATAAACTAATGATTTAAAAAGTCCTTTAAAACAATGTAAATACGAGCAAAACCTTTCTTTTAGCAACCATTTAATCTTTCTAACAATAACTCATTGTTTTCCTCGAACCATATTAATCTGTTTTAGCTCTTAAAGCTTCATAAAAAAGTTTACCAAACACACTATAAGAAAAACTTTAAGCATTCTTTTAGATGGCCAGATATAAGGATTCATTTCTATCTTCAACATTTTCCATTTTAAATCCCTAGTTACTTGGCTCCAGAATATCAAGGAAGGTACAAGCTTTTTACCTTAATACAACTATTCCAAAATGAACTAAACTTTGCTTTTCAAAACAGCCACGAAATCAGCATACAGATTTCAATAAAGACAATTAATTCATCACTCTATTTTCTGAACAGTCTGGATAAAGCAACGTCTAATATGGAATAGCTTCATATAACAAACAAGGGAAGTAGTGTGTCAACTCTCGGTATTGACACACAGCAGCCACAATTAACTTTAAACAAAGCAAAGCTAAACAATATTTAATAATCCCTGAGTCTGGCAATGCCTATATTTTCATTTAATAATCTCTTTGCTCCTTATGAGTTAATGCAATGAAAGGTTGGACCAGAGGCGAAACGGCCACTAAAGTGTCTGACTGGTTCAGAAAAAAAAACTTATACACACTGCCACTCCGAACTCTATTCATTTCGAACTGTATTCATTTCTATGGCCATTAGGCTGCGGATGGCATTAAGATTTATATTTCCTCTCTTCTGTTTTCCACCTTAAATAACAAGGTAACCGTAGTCTCCTCTTTTGAAGGGAAACTTTAATTATAAATACACCTCGGCTACTGATACAAAAGTGCTATTTACAATGACCCAAGAAGCGATAAAAGAGACTACTTTATATTATAATTTTGCCGTAGAGATAAATCATGTTGGCGCTAAGTTAAGGTACACAAAAACAGGTTATAGTTACGTCAGAAAGACTGTTCTACTCTTCAAAATCCAACTGGAGAGTTGAGAGGCCGCTATTATGGATTTCAAAGGTTAAACACTAATCAATGTCTTTTCCTTTCAAAGAACAAGTCTTCTCCTATCTGCCAGAATCTAACACAGTCTAAAACATCATTGGGAGGAAAACAGTTCGCTTTGATAGATCTAAGCAACATTTTTCTAAGCTTTCACTTGCCTGCCATAGATGTCACAGAAAGCTTGATGCTTCCCGGCACTGAAAAAGGGATTCCTTATACGTTTTGAATCTCTAACTATAAACATTATTAAATCCCGGATTAATGCCAAGCACACATATCAGAAGGAGAAACCAGTGAAGCGAGCATAAATACATAAAAAAGAGAATACCTTTTCAAAAAGCTAATCCAATAAACTCTTTCCTTTCTCAATTCTTTCTTTGGTAGCAATTTTTCCAGTCCGCCCTCTGTTTCCTTTTCTTTTCCTCCTTCCTCCCAAACCATCCGAGAAGATGATCGGGACCATAACCAAAATCTCAATTTTTTTTTTCTCGTTGGGGACGAAGTTTTCATAAAATTGGCCCGAGATTTTCTTTATTTTTCAAGCTAATAAAAGTATTTCTTTTATTTCTTTTCCATTTCCTCATAGCTAAAACATTAATAATTCCACATTATTAGTTTCTCTAATGTTAATGCAAAATATAACATTAGCACAAAAATATGGTAATTAATTGCACTCTTAATTAAGCCAGCTTAATATCTAATGTTAATATTAATTATTAACATTGATATTAAATATTTGGGCATTAATAAAACCTCTATATTTATTAATACCCCTTTTTAATGAATCCTTTACCAGACTCATTTCATGTATTAAACACAAGCATGTCAACAACAAATGCTTATCAACCAAATAATTGCATTACACCACCTCTTGTTCCTAAGTAGCATGTTTTTATGATGATTGCCATGTCATCACTTGACTATTAAGAACTGCTCCTTTGCTCAAGCAATTTCCTAGCCGGTGGTGTAATTATAACCAAACACAGTTATGAAATGCAACTACATGAGGGTATTTAGTTACCCTGGAGCTGTCGATGAATATATCATTTACCATCATTTCCCTTTTTAGGTCTTGATTTCGGTGGTTGAAATGCAATTACCACTTATCTTGATACTATAAATAAGATTAAGCATTGAAAAGCCCATACATGAATACATAATCAATATAAGTCTTGCCAAGGAGGGACATGACAAGAACCATTTCATTATGTACATTTGATATACATTAATCACAACAGTATAGTTCTTTGGGTCACAACACAGCAAAACGATCTTGTCTTCACCAATAATAGCAAGGTCACAATGACTTAATGATGATACAATGATACCAATGATACCATTCCATTGTTCTTTGATGAAATATATATAAAAAAAAGAACAGAAGTTGAATGTTTACAACTCCTAACCGTCACCCCTTTGTGTCGAAGTACGTACTGAATTTGAAATTATGCAGATGTGACGACCCATGATGTGTACAAAATGAGAAGCATTTGAGAAACCCTTGATCAAGGCATGTATAAACATAATGAATTTCATTAACTCACTTGGGTGGTGCTTGAGATGGTGTCATGTCCGTCTGCTGATGTGTTTTGTCGCCTATATTCGGGTCCAAAAACAGGTTTTCTGAGTCCAAGATGAGTCTGAATTTCAACACTATGATCAAAATCATCATCATCTATTGGGAGTGAAGTCTTCACTTTCTCCTCAATGACCAGTGAACAATATTAGATAAAATTATCCTTGAATGAATCCTCAGTATTGACAATATATTGTGCATATCATCTACATTGACATCTCAATAAACTCTTAGACTCTGCAAATAAGATGGTTTCATCTGCTTTGGTATTCGTAGGTTGCTGTGTATGTAAAATGTAGATCTCTTTTTATGTTTTTTTTTCCCTTTTGTCATCTTATGTATTTTCAGGTTTTACTTCATTTTCATTTTAAAGGTTGTACTAAAATGGAATGAAAATGGCTCCTCAACTGCCCCTTAATGTGGTTCTGAAAACCTTGGAGAAACTTCCCAGCAGTTTTAAGGGAAGCACGTTTCTAGTTAACAATCCTTTGCATATTCAAATATGGTGAGCCACTATAAAACAACTGACATTGAATGTCATTGCATTATTGTCTAATGTGTCGCACAGGTCCATGCTCTTATTATTTTTATCAACATCTTTTGAACAAGAAAATTGATGAATTGAACCAGGGAAAAAACGGTATGGAAATCAATTGATTAGTATAGTCGACTCCTACATAACAACCCAGGAGCTATGTTTAGTCAGGATACTATCTTATCTGTGGTTTCTTATGTATAAAACTCTGTAGAACATTACAAGAATTAAAACTTAAGGCAACACTTTTGTCCTTCTTAATTCTATTTAATTTGTTGGTATGCTGTGGCCATGTACATTATTTTCTATCTCCCACAAATCCTCTGACTCAATAAAGATTCAATTTTGTTCAACATAAAATGGTTATAGTTCCTATTTTCAGTTTAGTTTAATATTTGGAGCCTTTGGGTGCAGGCTATGGGTGCACTTTTGTGCTGTTTATCTTATTTCAGGAGCTGCTTGCTGTCTTCTTTATTTAGTAAGTTTTCTTTGACATTCTGGCTAATTGTTTTCTAATTGTGTATGCAGTGTGTTCAAGCCACTGCCCTCCAACATAGTTGTTAAAATTAATTAAATGTTTATTTTTAAATCAACAAATGGACTTATTTTATGCATTTAGGAAATGGTTTCTTTGCTCGGAAAACTAAATTCTGACGTACAAGTTAAATTCTGGTGTAGTGAAATGCTATTGAAAAGGTCATACTGTGGGAGTCTCAAAATATTGGGGGAAAAGTAATTTTGTATAAAAAAAGTGGAGGAACATGAGAGGGTACACCCACCTGGAATGTTCATTGATGCATGACTACATTCCTTTTTAGATCTGAGGAACTTTTTTGTCCATTTCCATAAAAGTCTGGTGCCAAACATTATGGTACTAAATAACATCTTGTAAGATTTGCATGATGGGTTAGATGTAGAATTGAAATTGAACTAGTAGTTCTAATCATATAATTATTTGCAGGAATACAGAAGTATTGCAGCAAAACGGTTTGCTCATTTCCTTTCATCTCCTCCCGAACCACAACACTTTACAATTATTGTTCGTGGCATACCCAAGTCTCATCAGTAAAGTATGAGTGAGACAATGCAAGAATTTTTCACTCAGTTCCATCCTTCATCTAATCTTTCAGATCAAATAGTTTATCACACGGGCAAAGTTAAGGCACTCATGGTGAGGATGTTTTCCAGCTTGTGATTTTATGACAAATATGTAAATGGTAGTACTTGGTCATTTTGGAATATTGTTGTTCTCTTTTAAAACATGATTGGTTAGAAACATGTTAGTACTGCAAAACATTTATAATCTTTGAAAGTCAATGTAAGCATGAAGCAAAGATGTATAGGAGGTTTTTGCATATGAATTCAAAGCCTCGCCTTAAAATATACACGTGAAATAAAATGTTGATAGAAATATTTCACCCCTTTATTTAGCTGATAGGTAGAATACCATAAGAGATACATGGAATTTTTTCATTCTTTTCTGAGTTACTATGATCAGCATATAAAATTGGTTTATTGATTTGTCTAAATTTCAATATCAGCATGAAGCAAATATGTTGTCTAGAAGGGTTTTGCGTCTGCAATCAATGCCTCGCCATCAAAGGAAGCTTCAGAAGGAAGGCTTTCTAGGTCTTTTTGGTGCAAAAGTGGATCCTGTTGATCTTTATTCAAGGCAATTGGTGAATGTTGAAGAAAATGTCAGATTAGGGCAGTCAGAGTTTTACCGGAAAGAAAAGATACGTGGTTTTCTTCTTTGATCTATTAAAGTAATGTGGCTATTTTTATTAACACTTACTATAGATGCAGTTTATGTTCTTGTACCTAAAAAAATTTATAAAGTGTTCAAGGGAAAGTGTTTAATTATAGATAAAAATGTCTAACAGCCAAAAAAATACATTTAATTGTACATGGACGGAATAGTGACACACTCAACAAATACTGGACCATGTTGTATAGATGTGGTTGTTTGTAATGTAAACTTAGATACTAGCTTCACTGGCCTTGTATAAATCTAGAAGTTTAACATTAGACCATGCTTACATGCATGCACGCAGATATATAACGATCGACAAAACAGTTAAAAATGAGAATTTATTAATAAGAAATTTAGTACAGAATTGAGACAATGACAGTGCTATATCTGGTTATTTTTTGAGTCTCTAAATCTAGTGCCAAAGACTGTAGAAATGAAATGAAGTATAATTAATGTCCACGGTGGGCCAAAAATGACCTAAGGGACTATAAAAAGGACAACAAATAACTACCAGTGAAGCGTCCAACAAAGAAAGAAACAAAGATAAATACAATGACGCGACCCGATAAGTGGGCCAAAGGGAATGGGAAGAGAGAAGAGAGGAGAGAAGTGGGCTGCAATCCATAAGAAACAAACTGTGTGGAGTGTTCGCCAAGAAGAACGGAGAGAGAGAGAGAGAGAGAGAGGGGGGGGGGGAGCTGCCCTAAAGGGCGCTCTCCAACGACCCCGAACACTAGTCTCTCCTAACAATTGAGGCTGAAGAATCTCTGCTGAAGAAATCAATGATCTGTCTTTGCCCATAACTAATCTGGAGTCCGAACGAACCGTGTGTGCGTTGTCTAGTGACCCTGCCTCTGTCTGAACGGTTCAATATGTGACGTTTTCGTCCGATAGCCTCCCTCAGTCCATCTCAGCTAGTGAAGTAGGTTGTTATTGGTTGAGAGTGTGGGGGGTGAGAGCCACTTGGAAAAGAGCTCCTCTATCGACGAAACTGAGTTGCCTCCCTAGAGTAGAGTGCGAGACATCGTCGGTTCGGGTATTTGAAGGTGGATGTTAGCGTATCTTTAGTATCTTCTACTTTGTTATTACATTATAGATGGTATTTGTTATTCGTTACAACAATTCCTAATTATGCCTCGGGTGGTTCCGTAACCTCCGGGCTATTCTAGGGTTTCACTGTATTATTTAATCTATTGTTTATCAATGAAATACTGTTCGCATTTCTACATGGTATCAGAGCTCTGGAGGAGGATCGTTTTTTCAGGGTAGCACTTTTTCGTTCTATGAGGAGGCTGAGGAGGTTGGGAACAGAATGACCCGGGGCACGATTCTCGAGGTCAACTTCTGAGAGCACCTCGACACATTTCTCGAGGTGACTCCAGATTGGTTCTCGGCACATTTCCCGAGGTGCATTGGACGCGGACTGGTGGCCAGATAGATCCGACCTTGGAGGACCTAGGCGGATGCGCGACCCAGACGGACTGGATCTGACTGCTGACTGGGCAGACCAGATTGACGTGGCACAAACACCTTGGAGATGATGTGGCGTAGCCACCATGGTTGCGAACTGACACCCGGGCACGACTGATGGACCTGACAGCGGACACGACAGACAAACCTGACAGTGGACGCGACTGGCGGACCTGACAGCAGGACCTGACACGATTCCTGAAATCGGACGCCACTGTTGACGTGGCGGGACACTTGGATTGACACGTGGCAACATCACGCGGACTGGTGGACTGATAGACTGGCATCGACATAGACGCGACAGCTGACGTGGCGATGTCAGGTTGGTTGACGGGAAGGGCAAAAGGCTGAGTTTTATCGTCGATTGCCCGAAGGCAATCGACTATATACGTGGGGTTTCTTCTTTTTAAAGAAGCTCAAATGCTTCCTCCCACTACATGTGGGATAAAGGAAGCCAACTTTTTTAAAAAAACAATCCCCCGCGCAGTGCAATATAAAGAAGCTTCTTCCCTTTACTTCCCATCGGGCAAGGGCGCCCGACCGGCTAGCGCAGCTATTGTATGCCCTGACTCCCGTGGGATCGCGGTTTCGAATCCCGACGGGACCTCATCAAGACTTTTTGCTGCATAAGGTACACATTTTTTTTTGATTTCCTAAAGTTTTTTTTTAAGTTTTATTTTATGTTTTTTAACCTTTTCAAAAGGTAATTTTATTTAAATATTAAAGTTTTCTAATATATTTTTTTTTTTAATTTAAAAAAAAAAAAAATATATGAGAACTTTTATTTAAATTTAATTTTTTTTTTGAATCATTAGAAAATTATAATTTAAACTTTTTAAAACAAAACTTGGGTTTCAAATGTACCTTGGGTAATGCTCCATTTTTACTGCAAAAGTGAAGGGGGACAAATTTTTTCAAAAGAGCACAAATTAAGGGGGGATAGTGAGTAATTTTTCAGCATTGAAAAAGCAATTTGGCATATTGTAAAAGGTGCATTTTCGGTGGAAACCGACACCTTAGGTTCATTTTTTGTGGGCACTTTTTTGATGTATGTTGCACTTTTCCTTTACATTTGCACTACTTCATTAAAGTAAAGAACAAAGCACTCTTAAGTCCCCAAAAATAATTGAACCCATCCGTGCAATTTATTGCACTGCAACATTCGGTATTTGTGATACCTCTGGCCCGCACTTACAGGTAATGCTGTCGTGATTGGGCTACTGTATCCGCCGCCTAATATAGCTGCCAAAACGACGTCTGAGCTTGTTCTCTATCAATCGTTGGGGAGGAATAAGTACGCCATTTTGTATTTTTTTACTCCATCCACTACCCTAATCGTTCTTGTGTTTAGGCGTAAATCCTGACGAAAGTTTTGACATCCGAAGTGTTTAGGGGAAGTTACGCCCCACGCATGAGGATTGACAACTTTCTATGGTAGGTGCCATCAACGAGACGATTCCCTTTCAGTACCGCCTAAGTACCACGTATCGTATGATCTCTAAAAATTACCTATAGTCTCCCTCACGTAAGGGCGGGTGATTTTTTTGATCTTTCAAAATACCTATAGTCTCCCTCACGTAAGGGCGGGTATTTTGTACGGTATAAAGGCCTGGCAAAAGGTATATCGAAAGGGGGACCATTTGGTGTTATAAGGAACCCTCACTATGGTTGCAAAGTTAATGACTGATGCTCATCAGTTATTGAAAGGTCCTAATTACACACCATGGAAAAACAAGATGAAGGCTATCCTTGTCATGGAAGACTTATGGGATGTTGTTTTTGGAGCAACAACAAGACCTTCACCAGCATTGGATCAACTACAGCTCCAACTGCAGATCATATAGCATTTGACAAGAAAGACAGTAGAGCAAGAGTGCTCATCTTGCTTGTTGTTTCAGATGAAGTTCAACCTCACATAGCTGACAAAGAACATGGTAAAGAGGCATGGGATGCCCTTCAAACCATTTATGAGGGAAAGAATGATTCCACCATTCTTTACCTTCAATCTCAACTTCATAGTTTGAGTATGAAGCAGGGTGAGACAGTTGAACTCTTTCTATGCAGAGTGTCTGAGTTGAAAGCAAAATTGAATTCTTTGGGAGAACCTGTAGATGACAAGCTCCTTACTTCAGTTGTATTGAGAGCTTTACCTGATTCTTATAGGGTGTTGATCACCTCACTTCAGGTGTCACAGAGAAAAGTTACCTTTGTTGAGTTGGTCAATCTGCTTCAAGAAGAGGAGGCACGCCAACTTCAAAGAGATGATTCTTCTAATACAACCCTATACTCCAACAAGAAGGGTTCTAAGAAGAAGGGTAATTTTCAGAAAGGAGGAAATTCTCACAAAGATTCAAAAGGGAAACAACCTCAACAAACGAAGAGATATTGCAAAATTTGTGACAAAGACAATCATGACACAAACAGATGTTGGCACAAGAATAAGCAACCTAAACAGAAAGGCCAGAACAAACCACAAAACAAGAACAAGCAACCCAAGGTGAATGTTGTTGTTGAAGAATCTGACTCGGATTCTGAGTGGGCACACAAGGTGCTCATGACTACCACAACCTCCAAGCAGAAGGATCCTGTATGGTATGTCGATTATGGCGCTAGTAAGCACATGACTGGACGATAAATCGTGGTTTGAATCATTTGAGGCCAAAGAGGGCAAACCTGTCACTATTGCTGATGACAAAACCTACAAGGTTCAGGGAGAAGGTACAGTTTCAATCACTCTTCCTGATGGCAAGTGTCAGATTGACAAAGTCCTCTATGTTCCAGGATTGGCGAACAATTTGTTGTCAGTCACACAAATTCTGGATAAGGATATGGTTGTAAACTTTCGTGTTGAGGATGGCAAGAAGTGTTGTTCTATTACTAGGAGGGGTAAGAACATTGCAACAACTTCATATAAGCATGGCTTATTTGCCTTAGATGCTATCTCTACTCCCCATGTTGCCATGACAGTCTCTACCAAGGAGGCAACTTCCCTGTGGCACAAGAGATATGGGCATCTTAGTTCCGGCTACTTACTTGAGCTAAGTAAGTATGAGATGGTAAAGGGTCTTCCTTCCCTTTCTTCCACATTGCTAGTGTGCTCTGATTGCTTGGAAGGAAAGCAACATAGAGTACCTTTTGAGAAGAGCTCTACAAGAGCAAAGAAACCTCTAGAGTTGATTCATACCGATCTGTGCGGTCCTTTCACACCAATCAGTTGTGGGGGGAAGAGGTATTTTCAGTTGTTTGTGGATGACTACTCACGAAAGATGTGGGTGTTCTTTCTTCAGCTGAAATCTGAAGCCTTTAGTTTCTTCCAACAATTCAAGAAATCTGTTGAGAAGGAGTCAAGGACTTCTATAAAGACCCTCCGCTCAGATCGAGGGGGGAGTTTACCTCTAAAGAGTTTTTTGCATTCTTGACTGCACATGGGATCACAAGACAGTTGACTACTGCTTACACTCCTTAACAAAATGGAGTTGCTGAGAGGAGGAACCGTTCTATCATGGAAATGGTTCGTTGTATGCTCACAGGAGCTACTCTTGGGCAACAATATTGGGCAGAAGCTGTCACCACTGCAGTATATCTGTTGAATAGGGCACCCACAAAGGCCCTAAAAGGAATGACTCCACAGGAAGCATGGAGTGGTCGAAAACCCTCCATCTCTCATCTTCGCATTTTTGGATGTAAAGCTTTCATGCACATACCGAAAGAGAAAAGGAAGAAGCTTGATGAGAAGACATTGAAGTGTATTCTTCTTGGCTATGATGAGCACTCTAAGGGTTATCGTTTGATTGATCCTTTGACCAAGAAGATTCATGTCAATAGAGATGTTGTTTTTGATGAGGCTTTCACATCACAAAGCACATCTAATGTATACCTAGATCTTGTGGAATCCAAAGTTGAGAAGTCCCCTTCGTCACCAAATACTGGAGGTCCTTCTACTTCTTCATCTTCTTCATCACCACAGAAGAAGAATCCAAAATGGTATACAAGTACAATCAGAGACTCCAAGTTATCCACTCCACCAGATTTGACTTTGGATAGACCTCGTACTCGCAGCATGGCTCGACAGGAGAGAGCAGCAACAGAGACTACTGAGGTTGATGATCTTTGTCAATCTTTTGAGGAACTTTCTGTAGATCCAGAGAGAGAAACAGAGGATATGGATATAGATGATGACAGGGTGTTTATGTCTTCAATGAATGAACATGAACCTGCTTCAGTACAAGATGCCCTTAGTGAGCCACAATGGAAGGCTGCTATGGATGTTGAGTATAAGTCTCTGAAAAAGAACAAAACTTGGGAGCTTGTCGATCTGCCACAAGGAAAGAAGCCCATTGGCTGCAAATGGGTGTACAAAGTCAAGTACAAGGCAGATGGGACAATTGATAAGCATAAGGCCCGACTTGTTGCAAAGGGCTATGCGCAAAAGGAAGGCATTGACTATGAGGAAACTTTTGCACCTACTGCTCGGATGACCACTATTCGAGTTCTTTGTGCTATGGCAGCACAGTATGGGTGGAAAGTTCACCAGATGGATGTCAAAAGTGCTTTTCTGAATGGTGATCTCCAAGAGGAAGTCTATATGACACAACCTGAAGGATTTGAAGTGGAGGGCCAAGAGCAGAAAGTGTGCAAATTGGTCAAATCCTTGTATGGTTTGAAACAAGCTCCTCGAGCTTGGTATATAAAAATGGATAATCACCTCCTGTAGCATGGATTTAAGAGATGTCCGTCAGATGCAAACCTCTATTTCAAGAAATAAGGTTCTGAGATAGTGTTGCTTGTACTCTATGTTGATGATCTTCTCATTACAGGGAGTTCATAAACTATGATCTCTGCTATCAAAAGAGACTTGTGTAAATATTTTGAGATGACAGATCTTGGACTTCTCCATTATTGTCTTGGTCTAGAAGTGAGCCGGAAGGAGCACTACATCAAGGTGTCTTAGAAAAAATATGTCAAGACATTGTTAGAAAAATATCGCATGACTGATTGCAAGCCGATGGCAACGCCGATGGAATCAGGGCTTCGGTTATCGCGATATGATGATTCACCTCGGTAGATGGTACTCTCTATCGACAACTGATTGGGAGTCTCATATATCTGACAAATACTAGGCCAAATATCGTGTTTGTTGTCAACTATCTTTCGAGGTTCATGCAGGAGCCTAAGACCACTCATTGGAAAGCAACAAAACGTGTTCTTCACTATGTCCGTGGTACTATGGAATATGGCCTAGAATACAAGAGGAATGATAAATTCTTCTTGCAAGGATACACGGACTCTGACTATGTCGGGTCATATGATGATCGAAAGTCAACTTCAGGATATATATTTCATCTTGGATCCGGTCTTGTCTCTTGGCACAGCAAGAAGCAACAGATGGTTGCTATCTCATCTACAGAGGCAAAGTATCGCGCCGCACGTGAAGCTGTGTGCGAAGTGATATGGTTGCGTCGCATTTTGACAAGTATGGGCCATCCATCAAAATCTCCAATACACTTGTTCTGCGACAACCAAGGTGTTTTGAACCTTGTTAAGAATCCAGTGCATCATGAGAAAACCAAGCACATTGACACACAATGTCACTTCATTTGAGACGAAGTTCCAAGGCATCGAATTCAGCTTCAGTACATCTCCACCAATGCTCAAGTTGCAGATATTGTTTCGCAACTCTTTATGTATTTAAAGGGGGATGTTAGGTAGTAGTTATATTATTACCCAAATAATGTAATAAAGGGGGGATGTTAGCGTATCTTTAGTATCTTCTACTTTGTTATTACATTATAGATAATATTTGTTATTTGTTACAACAATTCCTAATTATGCCTCGGGTGGTTCCGTAACCTCCGGGCTATTCTAGGGTTTCACTGTATTATTTAATCTATTGTTTATCAATGAAATACAGTTCGCATTTCTACAGTGGATAGAGATTGTGAGTTATCCCTGAAAAGGCAATGAAATCTGCCTTGGATCTCATAGTAGATGGGACATCGAAAAATAAAGTGATGCAAGGTTTCTACTTCTCCTAAGGAGCAAAATAGGCAAACCCTCTCCTCCCTCGGAATATGGTGATCTAACTCAACCTGAAGTTGGTGGGAGCACACTTTGAGCTGTCCAATCGGGATCCATATGTTATGCATCGTGTGTTGTTGAAGGTACTGTGGGGGGACTATCCAACCGTCTTGTATCTGAAGGAAGTGCTCGTGGTAGAAAGACAACTTGGGGGAACGAGGGGCAGTGGGAGAGATCCATGTGCAACTGGTATACTAGAGGCTAACATTCTTCCGGATCTCGTGTAGTGTCTTCTTATTATTCCGAGAAGGGGGGAGAGCACCCAAGGAATAAGGGGGAAGTCTGTGAATCTGTATTTGAATGCTGGCCATAAGTGAAGAGATCTGAAAATACCAGCTCCTCCGACCCCCTCGAGAGCTCGAAGAGAGGTCCATTGAGGAGCGAAGGGCAAGGTACGGGTACCGTCTACAACCTGAGGAAGTATCTCCCAAAGTACAAACCCTATGAAGACAGGTGATAATAAAAAATATGATCTCGAGCCAAAGAGGAGAGGCCTCAAAATCTGCCAGGATAATAGAAAGTGGGATTGTGCCCTTGCAACGAATGAATCTTTGAATAAAAAGTGTCTGTACTCGTTCAACACGAGACCATTCAGTTGGGCCAAGACTGGTACCCCATATCACTGACCCATAGGTTACAGTAGGTTTGACCAAGGCATCAAAGTTTCTCATCTTTATTGACATGCCTACTATGTTCAGTGTAATTGGAGATGCCAATCTTGTTTTGAATCTTTGATGGCTTTTGCAAAAATAGATTTAAGAGTCTTATTTGTTGGGCCTACTTCACTGTTGGCTTACAGATAGTATCGAGTGCCTAGCTTGTTTTGAATGTGAAATTTGGTACAAAGATCCTTTACCTTTTGTTTTTGAAAGGAGCATTATTAGAAATGATGGTTTGGAGAATGTTGAACCAAACTACGTCCTGATTTGAGAAGAATTTGGTGATTGTATGTCTCATGATAGGTAGGCGTAGCCGCTACCCACTTTGTGAAAGTGGTTATGGTAATGAAGAAATGACCAATTGAGGAAGTAGGGTTAATCTTCCCAAGAAGGTCAAACCCTGTGTGGAAATGGTCATAGAGTCATAATGGGCTGCGACTGATGTGGCGAACAAATCCAAGATATTGGAATGAAATTGACACCTACAAAGAAAGAGAGAGAAATTCTATTAATGTCCATGAATGACTAAAATAGTTCAACGAGGCTTAAAAGAGAGAATCCATTACAATACATTGCAAAAGCTAGAGAGAAGAATATGGCTTAAAGGGTTTTAAAAAAAAAAAAAAAAAACTCTTGATTGTAACTATACAAGATGACACTATCGAAAGTTTGGGCAGGAGATGTTGGAAAGCTGGTTTGGACCATATGAGCATGTATGGTAATCTAATCTTGTGGAGAAGTTAGACCAAAGGAAGAAGTGAAGCTTTAGAGCAGGCTGTAGAAGATTATACCAAGCTGAGAAGCAAATCTAATGATCCTATTTTGAATATGAGCAAGCCTCTCCAAAGCATAGGCATTAAAGTTGATATGAAGGAAGAAGAACTCATGATGAAAAACAAATGAATCCATGCTCAAGGAAATGGAAAACCATTGGAAGGATTTCTTCCTGAAATTTGATGGTTACAGTGAAGAAACTCTCATCCAAATTACAGTGCTTGTTCCAGCCAGATGCCAGATGCAAAAGTTAATCAATCTAATGATTGAGGATGGCAATATAGTAGAAGAAAAGGACCTGACTCATGCTCGACTGCTTAGCGTGGACAAATGTGACCACAAATACATCAATGAGCAGCTGGAAATTTGGGCAAATAATCAGAAAAAAGTCACCAAAGGAAAAGAAAAACATGTTGTCGCTTCTTAGTGAGCTTGTGACCTATCCTTCTTCCGTTTGCAGGAAAAAATTGTTGAAATTTCATGTTTGTCTTGTGGACTTTGGGTTTCCCAGAGTAAATTTTTGTATTTAAACACTGAACCCAATGGAGAAAGGATTCCAAAATTTTGAAGCATAATATACTGAAGGCATACTTCATGTACAGTTATCAAAGTGTTGAATGCAATCATCCTCAAATTGTCTGAGACATTTGTGCAATGTTGGTATTTGTTTTCTCTTAAATTTGCTGTTGCTGTTTAGAGAACTCCATTTCTGTGCTGAATCTGTGATTTGATCCCTTGTTTCTCTATTGCTTTAATCTGAATGGCATCCCATGGGTCATTAAGATGTAAATGATAAATCTTTTGTAGATCATTTACTTGTTTCTGCATTGCAGGAATTTTATTTTCAGTTTTCCATAAAACCCCAAAAAATAAAAAACATTTTAATGAGGAGGACTCACTCTTCTTTGAACATCTAGAGAACATCAATGTTTTGATTTATTTTCTTATTGTTTGAGTGAACCAAATTTCAAACCAACACGTTGGAAGAGATCCACTTGACTCGCTATACAAGCAATAATATCTCTCTCGGATCTTATAATAGATTGGGCACCTAAACATAAAATGCTCTTCATTTTCCACCTCTTGGGAAGAGCAAAGGTGTCAGCCTATCGTCTTTGGGAATTGAGTGGCATCTTTTCTAAGAGTGGAGCAAAAATAACCCATCCAAATAATTTTGCAGGTAGTGGCATGACCATCAAATGTCCACCATAGATGCCATTGTGAGCTTGGTCTAGGATGTTGAGGGATTTGGTCTCATCTACACAACATATAAGCATGTCATCAAAGAATCAGGGTTGCAAAGAAACACCTAAGATGACATATTGAAGGCCAAGATGTGAATCCTTCTCTTTTGCCAAGGGGTAACTGTTGTCACATTTTGCTAAGGGTTAGAAATTTTGAAAAATTTGAAAAATTACTGCTGCAACTTTTCGGACCAGATTCTTCCTTCCTCCTTCCTTTCCAGCTTCGTCCAGGCAGATTTCATGTTTTCAGTCTTCTGTTTTATTTTCCAAGTGTTCAGCAAGTTCGGCAGGGTTTGGGAAAAGCCTAAAATATTCTAAGTCTGGGGCACTCCCTTGGTCGCTCCATTTTGGAGCGATTCCGGGAGTCGCTCCCTCTTTCCAGCGATTCCCAGCTCTGCCTCTCCCTCCGGCGACCGACGACAACAGCAAGCAGCAAGACGAGCGGGGAGAAAATGATAAAATTTGTCTAAGTGTAAAGGTTTCCCGTGGTCGCTCCATTTTGGAGCGACCCTCGTCGTCGCCAACTTCACCCAGCGATCCTCGGCGTCAAGCGACCGTCGGCAATGAGCAAAACATGAAAAAAAACTAAGGCATGGAAAGTCGACGTCGGTCGCTCAAGTTTGGAGCGAACTCCGTCGTCGCACCTCTTTTCCAGCGATCGCCGTCGTCGCTGCAATTTCCAGCGAACCGCGGCAAGGGGAAAAAATCAAAATATTTTCTAAGTGTGGAACGTCGACGCTGGTCGCTCCAGTTTCCAAGCGACGCCCGCGGTCGCTCCAGTTTTCAGCGATCGTGGTCAACAAGGGAGAGCAAGCATCGAAAATTGGCTAAGTGTGAAATGTCGACGTCGGTCGCTCCGTTCTGCCAGCGACGCTGTCGTCGCTCCCTTTTTCGGCGACCATGGGCAGCGGGGAAAAGCAACTCAAAATTTGTCTAAGTGTTGAGGCGACGTCGGTCGCTCCATTTTGGAGCGACTCCCGTCGTCGCTCAACTCTGCCGACGACCGCCGTCGTCACCCAAATTTCCAGCGAACTTTTCCATCAAGTGCAGCTTTCAAGTGTTGACGCCGGTCGCTCCGTTTTGGAGCGATTCCCGGCGTCGCTGCAGTTTTTCAGCGACCGCGGGCGAAGAGGCTCCAAAGTCTTCTAAGGCACAAAGTGCAGTGTTGACGCCGGTCGCTCATTTTTCGAGCGACTCCCGTCGTCGCTGCCATCTCCCAGCGATCGCCGTCGCCTCCCCCCATTCAACGACTGCGAGCAGAAAAAGACCAAGTTGCAGATTTCTCTAAGGCAAAGTGCATCCCGGGTTCGCTCCATTCTGGAGCGACTCCCGGGGTCGCTGTTTTATCAAGCGACTTTGGTCAAACCCCCCTCCATCTCAACGAACCGCAGACTCAGGCAGACCACGCACGGATTTCGGGATTTGAGCCTGTCAGGATGGGACAGAAGGTCTACCTCAAAAGTACAGGGTAGGTGAACATTGATGGTGTCTTCAGAGGCAAACTGTACTGCACCTACCACATTAATCAGACTTGACTTCTCACCCACCAGATCTGTCCGGAGCTGTACCAAAGTCAGGTGAATCTTGTTGCAGGTACGCTCACGGCCAGCAGAGGTCAAATCTCGGCAGCTTTTGCAGTCTTTGGGTTCTGTGCATCATTGTAATTGGGGGGAAATTTCTGCTATAAATAGCAGTGGACTTTCATTGTAAAAGGGGGGGAACATATTGCTAAGAAAGCTCTGCTGTAACAAACACTTGCTTCCAATACTAAGCATCTTTGGCTCTGATATCTGTCTCTTTCTTTTATGCTACCTTCTGCAAGTATTTCTGCTCCGTGTTCATTTATTTTTCTGATTGCTGTAATTCTGAATTCTGGATTAGAGCATTGGCAATTAATTGAATCTGGAATACTTAATGAAGGATACATAGGAAGGAATAACAGTGTTAGTTTCTGTTACATGCTTTGTTTTGATTGTTGTTGGTTTGGGTATTAGCTAGTAATCGTGTTGCTTGTTCTTTCCCACCATAACCGCATGCTATTTACATCTCTTTCAGCATTTTACAATCTCTTTCCAGTTCCCTTATCTAAAAAACATCAGTAGTGTAGTATAGGAGCCGGCCTTCTCCGGAGATTGGCACGGGAGGCATCTCTTCCTCCCGGCCTTTCAATCTGCTGGGCGAATCTAGGGCGCAAAAGATTAAAACCCTTTCCTAATGGCAGATTCGTAACCAACAGTTTCTCTGGCACGCCCGGTGGGACCGAAAGTGTTCCACTGCATAAGCGGTATTGAAGTATCGGTGTTCGCTTCAGTGTTGTCGAATCTGAACACCTGGCGACTCTGTTGAACCTGAATACACTCCGAGTCTCGAAGACTGGTCCAAGATTATAAGTCCTTCATGCATACAAGATGGAGAGTGAGAAACACGGAGGAAGATCCTGAGTTTTACGAGCTTGATATCACTGCTTTCGGAGAACGCCCCAGGCTAGTTACGCCCAACTTCTTTCAAGACGAAGCATTTTCGCAAGAAGTCGTAGTTGAGGAGCAAGATCCAACTTCGGATAGCACTGCAACCAGCTACCCTCCGAATCCTCCGAACTCTCCGGACCATCAGGCCGTTCCGGTGCAACCCGACTTGCAGTTAGCTGTTCTTGGTGCACCTGTTCAGCCCAATCCGAACATGGCGAACCCTCCACAGAATCCGAATGTACCACCGAATCCTCCACCAAATCCGTCGCCAAATCAGAATCAACAAAATCCGTCGGTTGCTCCTGATCTATTTCCGGATTGGAATTCTACCGGACCACTCAATCTAGCTGGCCAAGCTGCCGTTCCAGCTGCCGCTTTGAAGGCTATACCCACATATGATGGCACTGGGAAGACGGCCTACGAGCACATCCAAGACATTGTTGCCCTGGCCGCGCTCCACAACATTACCGATGAGAGTGTTATGGTCCGATTGTTGGCTCTGTCCCTGCGCGGAAAGCTCCTCTATTGGTATAGATCCTTGCCTGTTGGCACTATCACTGGATGGCGTCAGTTGGCGGGTCAACTGGTGAAGGGATTCAATGAGTCCGCGGATCCATCATCTTTGTTGCATCAGTTTCAAACCATTCAACGACATCAGCAAGAGGAGATATCGGATTTTAATGTCAGATTTGCGAGATCCTGGCATAGGGTACCCGTTGAGCTGCGACCGACCGCCGGACAAGCTGCCTATTACTACCTCAGAGCATTCAACTCGGACATTAGTATGATCATCAAGTTTTCCCATATCAACACTTTCCCCGAGTTGTACGAGTTAGCTCAAAAGGCAGAGCTTGATTTGATTGCCATTGGTAGACTCCCACCTAGGATGTCGATGCCAATTTGCCCTGATTTCCCGCAATCTCAGTATCCTAGTGCATCTGCACAACCACTGGCTACGCCTTCCACACACCAGAATTCACCATGGAATCCCGCGCCAGTGGTCACCCAATTCTCTGCTCCCCAAGTGCATTTTCCGGTGCCACAAGCACCACAACCTCCATCACTTCCGCAATTTCCTGCACTTCCATCTCCTCCACAATACCCGACATTGCCATCAGCCCCACCACTTGCGGCACTACCTCCGCCAGCCCAATCAGCACCACAAGCTGTTGATGTGCAGTCCAAGATTCTGCAGCACGTAGAGTCGCTTACTTCTGTCTGCCGAACGCTGTCCAATGACATGGCTGTTATGAAGAAGAAGCAGGCTCAGCAAGAGTTCATCCCAAGGAGACCATACCCTCCTCCGGCGCTGACAAGAGACCAAGTACCTCAGGCCAACAGGCCTCCAGCAAGGAATGCTGCTATCAATGAAGAGCCGAGCACTTTAGATTACCTGCATTGGTGCTCTACGTGCAATGATCCTCACGGGGAAGATAGTTGCATGCTCCATCAACATTATGTCCAAACTCTAGCAAATAGTGCTCCGGGTGATCAAATCAACATGATTAGGGAAGAAGATCGCAATTTTGCGGTCTCCGAGGAGGAGCCGGTGTCCATTCTGACCAAGGGTGGTAAGAAGCCGATCGAAGTGGACGCGGCCCAGATGCAGCCTTTGAAAGTGTATACCAGACGAGAAAAGGAGCAGCCTGCCGCGAAAGCTCCTGACAAGGTTCCTTTGCCTCCGCCGGCAAAAGAGAAGCCACCACCAGCAAAAGCTCCAACGACTCAACCTCCGGCTGAAACCAAGGAGCAGGCGCGAGAAAAGCTCAAGTACCCGTCGTTGACAAAGCGGCAAAGGGTCGAGGCGACGCAACAGTACCGCACCAGGTACGAGCCAACGAAAGAAACTGAGGGGCCCTCTACTTCGGCCTACAACATTGTTGATGAGCTCAAGAGGACCCCGACAAAGATAAGCATGTATGATGCCCTCCAGCTCCCTGGGCAGGTGGATCTGTTGCAAGAATCTCTGAAGTCCGTTAAAGGAGGAAAGCCATCACAGCCCGTGTTAGCTCAGCCCTTGACCACTTCAATCACTGGAAAGAACAGACCACCGCCGTTTTACTTGTCTCTGCGGATGGAAGGATGCGTGGTGCACAACTGCATGATTGATTCCGGCGCATCAACTACCGTCATGCCGAGGGCAGTCTGCGAGGAGATTGGCATGGAGTACACGCGAAGCAGCCAAGGTGTTTTGCAATTGGATGGCACTCCTGTGAAAACAGTAGGCGTCATCAAGGATATTCCTATCCAGCTACACAAGGCGCCTGAGATCGTGGTGATTCAAGAAGTTGTGGTCGTTGACCTGGAGCCCTATTTTGGCATGTGCCTCTCGAGGGAATTCACCGCCAAGCTGGGTGGATATCTGTCGCTTGACTACTCCCATATGGAGGTCCCCTTCAAAGGGAGAAAGGTGAAAATCTACAATGAAAAACCCTCCACCTTTCTTGTTGGGAGGATGCCGGAAGAGGAGCAGCAGGATGAGTCGGTCCATCTGATGACTGAAGAGCTAGGAGAAGTGGACCTGGTGGAAGAGGCCATAGAGCAGCTGCAAGCGGAGGATGAATTCTCCCTGCTTGACTTCAACGCAATGATTGAATCAGACATGGGCTGCTACACTATTGCGCAGCCTCAAAAGCCGAAGGAAACAACAAAGGAAGACATAGGCCCTGCCCCAAATGAGCTATGGAAGCTGTATTTTGACGGCGCCAGATGCAAGAACGGCGTCGGGGCAGGGGTACTCCTAGTCTCACCTTCGGGAGAGCAGAAAGACTATTGCTACAGGCTGGCCTGGAGTTGCACCAACAATGCGGCCGAGTATGAAGCCCTGTGCTTAGGGTTGAAGAAGGCGGAGAGATTGGGTATCAAGCAGCTGCAAATCTTTGGAGATTCAGAGCTGGTATGCAAGCAGATCACCAATAAGTGCCTCTCAAAGAAACATTATCTCAAGGCGTACCGCAATCGGGTCTGGGACCTGATGGAATCATTTGACTCCCTGAACGTTAAAGCTATCTCCCGTGAGAAAAATAAACATGCTGATATCTTGGCGTCTGTTGGAGCCAGGTACGTCCCGACTGATGACACTATGCAGAAGCCGAAGCCGGTTCGTACTATTTACAGGCCTTCTGTGCCTGATAGGGACACCCACTGGCAGGTGTTCGACTGTGACGAGCAAATCGTCAATTTTTTGATTCATGAAGCTAGTAGTATTGAAGGTAGAGACCCTGATGACGAGCAGTATGAGGGGTTGATACAGTTAAAAAATAATCATGTCCCAAAAGGACTGATTACTTTGGAGAGTCTCTTTGATCAGAACGATAGAGCCATATCTCATCGAATCAAGGTGGACGCCAAGCAATACATGGACCTGGAGCTCGAGCCCGGAAAAGTGATCAAAGTTGGTACCGACTGTACCCCTGAAGAATTGGAGCAGATTCGGGCCTTGTGCAGAGAATATCCCGACATAGTTGCTTGGTGTTACCAGGACCTGAAAGGGTATGACAGAGAGATTATCCAACACACCATAGAACTGGAAGACGGGGTTAAGCCCTGTAGGCAGAAACAGAGGCCGGTCAACCCGAAAATCGAGGTTCTGATGAGAGCCGAACTCCTGAAGATGCTTGGAAGCGAAAATCATCTATCCCATCAAGCATTCTTCTTGGGTTGCAAATCTGGTTCCCATCAGGGAAGAAGAACGGGGACATTCGCCTCTGTGTGGATTTCCGCAATCTAAACCAGGCCTCGCTGAAGGACCACTACCCGCTCCCCCAAATTGATCAAATTCTCCATGTGGTCGCGGGAGCTCAGCGATTCTCCCTTCTGGATGGCTTTTCTGGTTATAATCAGATCTGGGTGAAGGACGAGGATCAGCACAAGACGACATTCACCACCAAATGGGGGACGTTTGCCTATCAGCGCATGCCCTTCGGTCTGTCCAATGCAGGGGCTACTTTCCAGAGAGCCATGGACCTAGCATTCCGTGAGCTATTAAACAAAATAATCGTCATCTATTTGGATGACATGACTGTGTTTTCACACAGAAGAGAAGAACACTCCTCTCACCTAAGGCAAGTGTTTGAAAGGTGCCGTGAATTCGGCATATCTATTAACCCTAAGAAGTCAGTTTTTGCAGTGAAGGAGGGGAAGCTCCTAGGCCACGTCATTTCAGAAAAGGGCCTTGCAGTTGACCCCGACAGAGCAGAGGCTCTTCTCCGGTTGCCAATTCCAGTGAACAAGAAAGGGCTGCAGTCCTTCTTTGGACAAATCAACTTCGTAAGGAAGTTCGTGCCTGATTTTGCCCAAGTAATCAAGCCAATGGCCGAACTCCTGAAGAAGGATGCCGAGTTTGTCTGGACTGAAGAGAGGAAGAAAGCCTTTGAGGAGATTAAGGCAAGGATTGCCCAGGCGCCTGTGCTGATAAACCCGGATTACTCTAAGGATTTCATCCTTTATGCAGTGGGAGAGCCCGAAAGTTATGCTGCAGTTCTGACTCAGAAAGGAGATGACGGCGAAGAGCGGCCAATAGCCTTCTTGAGCCAGGTGATCCAGCCTCATGAAGAGAGGTATAATTTCATCGAACGCCAAGTGCATGCAGTCATGAGGTCGTTGAAGAAGTTCAAGCACTTTGTTTCCCAGAGTAGGACGACCGTGTTCGTTGTCCACCCAGATGTTAGAAATTTTATCATACAGGGGGAGATGGGCAACAGAAGGGCAGGCTGGATTGCCAAGATCCAGGAGTTTGATATAGAGGTGCGACCCACCAAGTTGATCAGAGGTCGGGCACTATGTCAAGAATTAGCAAGAAGTGCTGCTGCAGAAGTCGCTGCCTGTCAGTGGGAGGACCCAGTCCTAGAGGGCAATTTTGCCAATTCCTCAGCAGAAGACAACGACTGGGCTGATGAAATCATTTGGTATTTCAGCACTGGGAGGCTCCCAGATCACCTCAATGCAAGTCAGAGAAGGAGATTCAGGCTCCAAGCTCTAAAATATGTACTGCGCCCCGAGGGGCTGTATTTCAAGAATGTGGACGACATCCTCTTGCGATGCGTCAAAGAATCAGATAAGCGGAAGGTCCTAGGCGAATTCCATTCTGGAATGTCGGGAGGACATCTTTCGGGAAGGCCTACGACCTTAAAAATCATCAGAGCGGGCTATTATTGGCCCACCCTCTTCGCAGATGCATATGCAGTCTGCCAAAAATGTGAAAAATGTCAAAGGTTCGCTGACAAAAATAGGAATGCACCTATGCCCCTCCAGCCAATTCAGGCTGAGGCTCCCTTCCAGCAATGGGGCCTAGATTTCATCGGGACAATCTCGCCAAATTCTTCGGCAGGGCATAAGTTCATTTTGACAGCCACGGATTACTTCACCAGATGGGCTGAGGCGATACCTACCAAGCACGCTGACCAGGAGACGGTCATCAACTTCCTTGAAAGCCTAATCACTCGCTTCGGGATCCCAGAAGCGATAGTGACAGACAACGGACCAGGATTCAATGGGGCTAAGCTCGTAGAGTTTACTTGCAAGTACGGGATTTACCATAAGGCTTCTTCCAACTACTACCCACAGGGAAATGGCCTAGCCGAGTCTACAAATAAGAATCTAATGAAGATCATAAAGAAGACTCTGGAGAGGAACAAAAGATCCTGGCATTTGTACCTGGATCAGGCGCTATGGGCAGATCGTATCTCAGTTAAGAAATCTATCAAGACATCACCATACGCGCTTGTTTATGGAAAAGAAGTCGTCCTGCCCACCCATGTTGAGATGCCCGCACTCTGGCTGTTAGAAGATGAGAAGGGTAACTTGGATCCTGTTGATGCCCGGCTGGCTTAGTTGCTGCAGCACGAAGAGAAAAGCTTTTTGAAGCACACCGAAACCACACGAAACTGGTTCTCGAAAGGGACTACGGCCCGAGTCTTCAAGATTGGGGACCTAGTGCTGAAATGGGATTCGTTGAAGGCAAAACCAGGGAACCATGATAAATTTGACGCCTTCTGGGAAGGCCCCTTTCAGGTTGCCCGGGTGAACCAGTTCAACTCCTTTGTGCTGAGAGATATGGAGGGTCAGATCCTCCCAATACCAGTTAATGGCTTTCATCTGAAAGCCTACCACCAATAAGAAGTTCCAGAGGTTTCTCCTGTGTACATACTTTCTTTTCTGCAGTTTAATTTTGTTTTTTTTCTGAATGTAAATATTGCTTTCAGTAGAGGTAGTTTCCTGCTTTTAACCCAGGCGTTCTGCCCTCGGGTCGGAAATTTTGTTCCAAGAAAAAAGAGCCAAGTGTCTTGTGTAGAAGAAGGTTCCTGTTAGCAGAGGAGAAAAGCAGGGTTTGCTAAGTTCCTTAGGCGGAAGAAAGCAAGAGGGTCGAAAAAACTGAAAAATTCACTAAGTGCCCATGCAAGAGAAGTTGTTGAGGTTCGCCCAAAATGAGCCAGCGACTACCGTCATCATGCAGATTTTCAGCGAACTCTGGCCACATTCAAGCAGCTGAACCGATCGAAGGAGAGGCATAAAAAATGTCTAACTGCCTAAGCGCCCGTGGTCGCTCGATTTTTGAGCGACTCGTCGCCAAGAAAATTCAGCGAACTGTAGCGCCCCAGAAAGAAGAAAAAATGGCTAAGGCAGAAAGTCCGTGCCCGAAATCGCTCATTTTTTGAGCGACGACGAAGTTCGCTTTGAAAAATTGCGATCCCGGGAGGCGCCGAAGTTGAGCCAAAAATGATAGAAGACAGCGGTCGCTCGAAATTTTCAAAAAGCTCAAGATCGCTCATTCTATTCAGCGATTCCGGGAATCGCATGGGCATGGCGCGAGGCGCGTTAAAGAGAAAAAGGGCCGAAAAATTCTAAGTGTCAAGGAGCCGCCCGAAGTCGCTCATTTTTCGAGCGACTCCGGGAATCGCTCATGTTTTTGAGCGAGCGCCGTCAAGGTCCAAGGAACGCAAAGAGAAAAAAATGCTAAGTGTTGGCGACGGAAGTCGCTCCATTCTGGAGCGACTCCCGCGGTCGCCCGGTTTGGCCAGCGATGACCGTCGTCGCTCATCTTTTGAGCGAACCTCGGCGAGATGAAGACTTCAGGGAGAAAAACAAGTTTAAAAATTTTCTAAGTCCCAGTCGACGCCGGTCGCTCGCCAAGACCCCAGACGCTCAAAATCGCTCATTTTTTCAGCGATTCTAGGAATCGCTCCCAGTCTTGAGCGACCCTCGTCTCCGACGCGATTTTCAAGCACAATGAACCTTGGGGCGCGTGCCGAAGTGGCGGCGGGTGACGTCTTCAAGGCGCACGTTCTAAAAAAGGGGTGCTTGCACAGTTTTCAAAGCAGATTGCATTAAAGGCAAGGACAAGCCCTGGGCCAATAAACAAGAGGTTGCGCTCCCCAAAGCAGATCTTATGCACGGCCACCGAAAAATAACGGCGCGTCCACCCACTTCGCGCACCCTGCCTTTAACTCCAGCGCTCGCCATTAATGACAGAGCCTCTACTTATCGCCATAAAAGGTCAGGCGCCCAATGCACTTTATCAGTTAAACCCAGACGAACTCCAAGCTGCACCAGAGGGAAAATTCAGAATTTTACCAGCAAGCAACAGTAAATTTGAATTGTTCTGTCACCATGGGAAAAAGGGAGAGTGGAGAAAAGAGTAAAGCACCTGAGCAGGCAGCTTCGAGCACACCAGAGAGCGGAAAGAAAAAGGAAAAGAAGGGCAAGGGGAAGGCGAAGGCATCAGGGCCAGCAAGACAAGTTCCTCCTCCGCCGCCTGTAGACAATTTAATCAGATACAGGGACGGCCCATACTCTCACAGCATCGAACAGCTTCGGCGCACCGTAGAGGAGTGGCGGAAAAAGGTTCCTGCTTCGCATCCTTTCGCCGCAGCCTACCATTCGCACCTGTATTGGTATTTATGCCCGCCGGTGCACCATTGTCCAGAGCTGGTTGCGGCCATTGCCAGAAATTACAAGCCCAGCACCAGACAAGTCCGGGACCATGAGGGGACGGTTCTGTTCTCGCTCTATAAGGAGACTGTCCAAATGGCCTTCGCGCCTCGTCATTCGCCGGATAGAAATTATATAGTCAGAAGAGTCAACCTGGACGAGCAAACAGACAGGTTCACTGATAATCCGAAAATGAGGCGCTTTCTCGAGTCTCAGCTGTACGAGCCACCGCCGCCCAGACATTGGCCGACGCAGCCAATGCCCCAGGAAAATTTTAAGAGCAAGTCCCTCTATTCCATGCTGGCCTGGGTCTTAGGCTGCGGTACTGATGCAATAATTCATCCATATCAGGTCGCTATCGCGGAATGCATCCTTCATGGGGAATTCTATGACCCCAGCGCCATGAAGCCGGAAACTAAGCCAGTTTTCTTTGACTGGGCAGATTGCGTAGCGCACGGTCTGCATTCAAGCCTTCAGGACCTGAAAGAGGGAAAGACCCAGTCCTTCAGATATTGCTCGTTCCTGGCCTGGCTCTACCTGTTTCATATGCACAACAAGATGAAGACAATTCCGGTCCAGCAGAAAGACAAGGATGGCGCGCAGCTCCCGGTATATGAATGGACTCGGGTCTTGTCAAGGAGGGAATCCTATTATAAATTTAATTTGACGTTCTTGGGCCCTGCCCTAGCCATCCTCGACGGCACCTGCTCGCGCGCCCCCCGTGAAATGAGAGACAAAATTGTGCGGGGGAATATAGGCGACACCTTCAAATTGACACAAGGGTTTGTCATCAGAATTTTCGGGTTCACTGGCAAACCCTTCCTCCTGCCATTTTTCTGTACAGATTACCTGTTCGGCTTGGAGGCAGCGCGGCAGATGGACTTTGCAGACCAACAATATGGTCAAGGAAGAAAATGGGGCCATATGTTCAAGTTCCCAATCATCTGGGGTGATATCGAAGTCAACACAAATGGGCAGAACGAGTACCTAGCAGCTACACTCCTAAGTTTCGGCCTGGTGGAGCTTCCTCAGCGATGGAGATATGACCCCCTCGATGTGGCAAAAGATTTCACGGAGATGAAAAATTTTCATGCCTGCCCACGCCAGGAAGAGATCATGGGGGAGCGAAATAATCCGTCAGGAGGTGACCTGGAGTGGCACATAGAAGAGATGCAGTCATTCCCGCCTTGGCACGATTTCTACTTTGTTGAGGCGGAGTACGACCCTGTCAATAACGATGCTCACAAAACAAACACCCAGGCTTACAGGCGAATGCTGCCGAAAGTGAAAGGTTTGGGTTGGGACGACGAAAAGATAGCACAATGGTGGATCACGAGGGCCCACACCAAGAAAGAAAGGTCTGAGAAATTGTTGGCCAATGACCATCAGTTTTCCAAGATCTATGATGATCACGTCGCCACGTGGCGGCCCATCGTGTTCCGTGATATCGTGCCCCGAGGCATCCGTCGCCTACAAAAGGGAAAGGCCCCACCCAGGCAACCACTTGTGCAAGAAGGAGGGTCCAACAGTGAAGTGAAAAGGAGTCAGGCGGCAGAACCCATGGTGCAGCCGCCCCCTGAGAAGCCACAAGGGTCTGAGCAGTTGGCCAAAGCAGCGGAGGAAATTCTGGAGCCTTTGAGGACAAAGGTGAAGTTGAAGTTTAAAACGTCTAAGGCTCTTCCGGGAGCAGTCACCGACGTAGCGCCTAAAAAAGAAAAAAGGAAAAGGTCCGAGAAGTCAAAGGAGAAAAAGACCACGCCCAAGAAGGAGCGGGTGCAGCAGACCGTGGTGACTCCGTAGAAGAAGGTTGCCACCAAAGAAATTATAACTGTCGAAGAGGACACCCCAGAAGAAGAAGCTGAACCGTGGATAACGCAAGTTTTCAACACGCCAGCTCAAGCCGAGCTCGCAGGTACGCTTTCTCTCTTCTCTCAACAATCTTCTAAACCCTTGCCTGCGGCACCCCCTTCCACCTCCGCTGAACCCGTCATCGTTGCAGTATCTCACTCTCCCCTCATAGAACCCCAACCCTCCGCCTCCATCCAACAAGCCCAGCAGGCATTCGGCCAGTTTTCCTCAGATTTTAACGCCTTTCAAACCCTAAGTCATACGCAGCCGGGCGCCGCCGCTGAAGACCCACCTCATTCTCCCCATCCTTCATCTTCAGCAGGCGCATTCATTGAAAACCCATCTTTGCATCTTGAGGAACCTCCCGCCTCTACCCAAGCCCAGTCGTCCCCAAAGGCGACTGAACCCTCAGGCGCCGTTTCCTCTCATCTGTTCGCAGACGAACAGATGCCCCAACAAGACTTGCCTTTGGCCTATCCTATGTTCGGGGAAATGGAGCTCGGCGAACCACGGATGGAAATGATGGAGCATCGACCCATAGCGGCCCAAGCGGAGCAAAGTTCCTTCAGATGGCTCCAAGACATGAAGAAGAGAAAAGGCGAGGAGCTTGCTGGAGTAGAGAAGTATGCTAAGTTTGACCTGGACAACATGGTGCTCCACAAAGAAAAAAGGGTTCCCAAGGTGAAGAAGCGCCGAAAGGACATGACCTCAGATGACTACGAGTACCACCGTAAGGCCAAGGACCTGAACAATATCAGCGTGGAAAATGAAATAGGGGGCATACATCTGAGGGCTGATACATTATATGTGAACCATCACCAGATGAAGAAGCGCTTCTATGAAGTGGAGAATGAAAAAATCAGGTTGGAGGAAGATATGGCGAAGATGCAAGCGCAGCTGGAAGATGCCCAGGATGAGTCTCAGAAGCTGAAGGAGCGGCTGGCAGCCTTGGAAAAAGAGGCAGCTGATCAAAAGGAGGCTGCAGAGCAGCAGGCCAGAGAGAAAGAGGAAGCGCAGGCCCAAATCGTTGAACTTCAGGGCCAGCTCCAGGGAGTACAGCAGCAGCTTGAGGAAAGAGCTACACAGGTCGCGGCCTTTTCGAAGGATCGAGTCAAGGAAATCCGCGCTGGCCTGCTGAAGGGTTTCAAAACCCACGTCTCCAGATCTCTCTCGGTCCTCGCATTCGTCTCCAAAGTGCAGGAAGTATCTGCCCAGGGTAAGCCTGTGGTAGAGGAGGCCGAACGCCAAGCTCAGCGATGGCTCGACTTGGCTGTCAAAACAGAAGAATACGAGCGCAAGGGCCTCCGATTTGTCCCCATGTCTCAGATTGCCCTAGATTGGGCCATTGCAAGGGCAACCTTGCATTTATATTTCGAAAAATCAGAGAAAATCCGGAAGGCCAGGAGGATGTTGGATGCATTGCAGAAGGAGAAAAACATCTGCCTGGTTCCTTTCCAAACCCTTGCATCGCTTGGGTTCCCAAGTTTCTGGAACGAAGATGGAAACTGCCGACCCAGAGAGGAATTGAAGCCAATCTGGGAAGCCTTCCAGTCAGACACAACGGAGATAGATGACTGGGAAGACCCAATTCTTGAGGCGCAGGTCACACAGTTGGTGGCTCGATTCTGCCAGATTAGCGCCTGCCTCACCGAGTTGAGTGAGAGGGTCAGCGCAATTGATATGCTCCAGGTCGAAGCCTTCAAGTGCATGTTGAAAGATGTCAGCGACCTCGAGCCCTTCCAAGAAGCAGCCTGGACTCAGGTTCAGGCTACTTATGATCGCATCCATGATCGCGTGGCCCCCCCAGATCAAGAAGAAGAGGAAGGCGAGGGGCAGTCGGAAGGAGAAACGGAAGAAGAAGATTCAGAGGAAGAGTCCGGAGAGGACAGTGCCGAAGAAGAAGAGCAGCAAGAAATAGAGCAGCCAAAAGAAGGGCAGCAACAGGAAGAAGCAGGGACCGGGGGTGACTCCGAGCCCAAAGGATGAAGGCATGGGTCCTTGCATCGAGGCGAGCTCGATACCCCGCGAGCCGCCAGGAATGTTGCCACATTTTGCTAAGGGGTAGAAATTTTGAAAAATTTGAAAAATTGCTGCTGCAACTTTTCGGACCAGATTCTTCCTTCCTCCTTCCTTTCCAGCTTTGTCTAGGTAGTCTTTGCATTTTCATGTTTCCAGTCTTCGGTTTTATTTTCCAAGTGTTCAGCAAGTTCGGCAGGGTTTGGGAAAAGCCTCAAATATTCTAAGTCATGGGGCACTCCCTTGGTCGCTCCATTTTGGAGCGATTCTGGGAGTCGCTCCCTCTTTCCAGCGATTCCCAACTCTGCCTCTCCCTCCGGCGACCGACGACAACAAGAAGCAAGGCGAGCGGGGAGAAAATGATAAAATTTGTCTAAGTGTGAAATTTCCCGTGGTCGCTCCATTTTGGAGCGACCCCCGTCGTCGCCATCCTTTTCCAGAAACCCTCGGCGTCAAGCGACCGTCGGCGATGAGCAAAACATGAAAAAATGCTAAGGCATGGAAAGTTGACGTCGGTCGCTCAACTTTGGAGCGAACTCCGTCGTCACCCCTCTTTTCCAGCGATCGCCGTCGTCGCTGCATTTTCCAGCGAACCGCGACAAGGGAGAAAAATCAAAATATTTTCTAAGTGTGGAGCGTCGACGCCGGTCGCTCCGTTTTGAGCGACGCCGCAGTCGCTCCAGTTTTCAGCGACCATGGTCGACAGGGGAGAGGAAGTCAAAATGCGCTAAGTGTGAAATGTCGACGTCGGTCGCTCGTTTCTGCTAGCGACGATCGTCGTCGCTCCCTTTTGGCGACCTGGCGGGGGGAAAAGCAACTCAAAATTTGTCTAAGTGTTGAGGCGACGCCGGTCGCTCCATTTTGGAGCGACTCCCGTCGTCGCTCAACTCCGCCAGCGACCGCCGTCGTCGCCCATATTTCCAGCGATCTCCATCAACCGCAGTTTTCAATTGTTGACGCCGGTCGCTCCGTTTTGGAGCGATTCCCGGCGTCGCTGCAGTTTTTCAGCGACCGCGGGCGAGGAGGCTCCAAATTCTTCTAAGGCACGAAAGTGGATGTTGACGTCGGTCGCTCATTTTTCGAGCGACTCCCGTCGTCGCTGCCATTTCCCAGCGACCGCCGTCGCCTCCCCCCCATTCAACGACTATGAGCAGAAAAAGACCAAGTTGCAGATTTTTCTAAGGCAAGGTGCGTCCCGGGTTCGCTCCATTCTGGAGCGACTCCCGGGGTCGCTGTTTTTATCAAGCGACTTTGGTCAACCCCCTCCATCTCAGCGAACCTCAGACTGAGGCCAGACCACGCACGGATTTCGGGATTTGAGCCTGTCAGGATGGGACAAAAGGTCTACCTCAAAAGTACAGGGTAGGTGAACATTGATGGTGTCCTCAGAGGCAAATTGTACTGCACCTACCACATTAATCAGACTTGACTTCTCACCCACCAGATCTGTCCGGAGCTGCACCAAAGTCAGGTGAATCTTGTTGCAGGTACGCTCACGGCCAGCAGAGGTCAAATCTCGGCAGCTTTTGCAGTCTTTGGGTTCTGTGCATCATTGTAATTGGGGGGAAATTTCTGCTATAAATAGCAGTCGACTTTCATTGTAAAAGGGGGGAACATATTGCTAGAAAGCTCTGCTGTAACAAACACTTGCTTCCAATACTAAGCATCTTTGGCTCTGATATCTGTCTCTTTCTTTTATGCTGCCTTCTGCAAGTATTTCTGCTCCGTGTTCATTTATTTTTCTGATTGCTGTAATTCTGAATTCTGGATTAGAGCATTGGCAATTAATTGAATCTGGAATACTGAATGAAGGATACATAGGAAGGAATAACAGTGTTAGTTTCTGTTACATGCTTTGTTTTGATTGTTGTTGGTTTGGGTATTAGCTAGTAATCGTGCTGCTTGTTCTTTCCCACCATAACCACATGCTATTTACATCTCTTTCTGCATTTTACAATCTCTTTCCAGTTCCCTTATCTAAAAACATCAGTAGTGTAGTATAGGAGCCGGCCTTCTCCGGAGATTGGCACGGGAGGCATCTCTTCCTCCCGGCCTTTCAATCTGCTAGGCGAATCTAGGGCGCAAAAGATTAAAACCCTTTCCTAATGGCAGATTCGTAACCAACAGTAACACCATCAGGGTAAGTCTGACTAAGAAGATATTTAGCAATGTTGGACTACTATGGAGAATGAGCGATGAGTGAGGTCATCTACTACCTTTTGTTCTTGAACATGAAGTACTATCGAACAACTAGCTTTAACTCATCCCTTGGCCAACTTGTGCTTGACTTATATAAAAGGATGTATATATAAATGTCTATATGGATTGAAACAACCCTGCCCATATTACAACATGACCACATAATCGCAGTATTTCAATGAACCACCTGGTGATATTACAGCAAACCGTTTATTATCATGGTATCCATAGGAATTGAATCCTGGTTAGCTCTTTCTAGGCCAAAAATTCACCTGTATTGCATTATGACCACGTAATTCTGGTATTTCGATGAACCACATTGGGGTATCACAACAAACTGTGTTATGATGTTACCCATGGGAATTGGACCCTAGTGCGCTCTTTGTGAGCCAAACATTCTCATCAGCCGGAATTCAACCCCATGGGCTAAATATTAATGTCCACCCATTGGATTGGAACCTTAGCTTATTGTGTGAAACTCCTTACTCTGCAGTGCTTGACCCAAATCCAATGGGTTTCCATTTGTCTATATTAATCATATGAATACTGCAATTTTCCATTTAATGTCTTTCTGCATTTGTGGCATACTCTGTAGAATCAGAAGAAGCAATATATTTCGTTCATATTCTCCATTGGATGAACTGGCATAATTGATGGCTTTTAAGCCTTAATACTACCACAAAATATCACAGGTTATATCTCACAAGATCTAAATATAATATAGCCACAATATAATAAGGTCAAGATAATGAAATGAGTAGAATAATATGAGCAAATTAATATGTATACAAGGCTTATAATAACTCAAATAACATTCAATAATATGCAGAAATATAAATGTAAATAGCCTTGATCATTCATGTACTATGCATGAAATATAACTTACAATATTAATTGCTCAAAATGTATACAAGCTTTATTGCTTCACTTTCTCTTACAAAAGACTGTAATACTTGTTCTCCTTATTGCTATATCTTGTTATGGAATATTGCCTCCATAATATAGCTATAGTAGTGTGACTCTTTGGATACTTGACCATAGCTCTCCATATGCCAAGTCTCATGACTTTTGGCTTGACTACTTGCCACTTGCATACTTGATGAACACTTGACACTATAACATATGCACATCTATACATGACTCTTACACTTCTATAAATTGCACAGTCTAATGTAAGACACTTGTGCACATCTTTACATTACATATTTGTTCTCATACAGATAAGACACTTGTGCACATAGACTCAACTTACACTTGCACTCTAAGACACTTGTGCATTTTCTGCACAGTACAACTTTACATGACACTCGCGCATTTCCTGCACATTCACACTCACATAAAAGAGAAATATAACTCACACTCTAAACAAGGACTCAACCCTAAGCTATTATTTACAATGTACCATGAAGGTACCATGGGGGTACATTAGCATGTACCAAATAATGTAATATACTTCAACAGTAATAATAATTGATAGTTGAGTTGATATCACTAGGAAAGGATTTTTGGCATTCATCTGCCAGTTTACATAAGTACTATGGGGTCAGGAAGTGATAAGGAGTAGATAAAGGATTCCAAAGACTTTATGTAGAACAAAACAACATATGTAGTTTTGATTTTATGGATGAACTGGTTTGATAATATTGGACTGAACAAAACCTTTTCTATAAGATCGAGTTTTAGTATTACTGTGACGACAAATAGTTTCTATTCATTTTATCTGCTAGTTACCTAATTACTAGGGGGTCAGGAAATGATCAGCTGTTCAGAGAAAATCCCAGGACTTGAGTGGTTCTTAATGATTAAATGACCAATCATACTTGGGCAGTAACAGTACAGGGTAAGAGTTGCATAATATATATGGGTGGAAGAAGATGGTGTGAAATGACACACTATTCCAGTTCATATTGTAATTTGTAGTAAATTAAGATTAAGAGTTACCAGCAGGTTTATAGTTTATAGCATTTTCATATTGTCTGCAGTCTGTGCAGGAAGTTGCAGTCTGTGCAGGAAGTTGCAGGTAATGTCAACATTCTATGGCATTTAAGAACCTGGACCAACACCATAGAAGGAAATTGTAGTCTAGTTTAGCCATGCAAAAAGAATACAACCACTAACCAATTTGTGCTTGAATGTAATGTACTTAAATATCTTTAAAATTTAATGATTCTTCATTAACTCTGAAAATGGTGAAGTGCCTTTGATTGATATTTTTAGCACATCTTAAGAACTGCCATTACCCTGGTATATTTGTTATGTCAGAAATGTAAGTTGTACAATATTTATCCGTTATAAGTCTCATTTTATTTGTCTGTTAAACATAATAATCATGTATTTTGTTCTCTTCATTTCTACCTTGGGCATGTTTTAGTTTTGTATAATCCAACCTCTAAGCGTTTTTACTGGTTGGTTAGCAAATTTTGCATCTCACATAGTTAAGTTATTTTGTGCAGGAGGTTAATGCTGCATTTGTCTCCTTCAAATATCGTTATGGAGCTGCCGTTGCATTAAAAATTCCACAGTCAACCAATCCACTTTTGTGGGTGACAGAACCAGCTCCTGAGCCCTGTGATGTCTATTGGCTATTTCTTTCTGCACCTTATCTCCAGAGATGGATCAGTAAATTTGTGGTAATGGTTGCAGCTTTTTTCCTTACAATCCTATTTCTTGTACCAGTGACATTTGTACAGGGTCTTACACAACTGGATGAATTAGAGAAGTTTTTTCCATTCCTGAAAAAGGTTCTTTCTGTGTAAGTAACGAAAACCTAAAGCATTGGTGCTTGTCAAGAGTAGTTTGTTAATAAGAATTGTCCATTGTTTAGTTTTTGCCTTTTCAATAATATAGATGCACTGTTGTCACATTATCAGCATAACTGCATTCTACTTAAGCTGTACTTGTACATATATGCATACTCTCTCATGAATGCTCTTCTCTGACTGCTCTATCCATCACTGAAACCATATCTCCTTACCTTCACATGGCTGTTTCTCTCAGAAAATAAGGTCAGATGTGACTGATCTTATCTGTTCCACGGCCGCTGGGAGTCTATGGTCGCCTCATGCCATTCAACCTTCCTTCAGGGAAGCTGTAGCAGACTGTACAAGCCATATGTCCAGAGGTGACCTACTATTATTTCTTAAAAAACAGCAAGAAAGTAGTAGTTCAGTTGAACTTAATGGACATTACAAAAGGGTGGAAAAATCCTCCAATGATTTCCTGTCTTTTACAAGACTTAGGGCAACAAATGTGGTATTTGAAAGAAAAAGCCTTGAATTGCAGGTTGCTGGAATTTGTATCCAGGACCAGTGGACTCCCAAACAGTGGAAACCTGTACGAGTCACCAACGTCCTAGTGATGCCAAGAGCTACTTTGTGGTTATCTTCTCTACAAAGACTGAAAGAGGTTGAATCTTCCAAGGCTGTCTATGATGTCTGGCCAAGGCTCTTTATGAAATATTAGACTGTGGCTTTCGACCTAACAGAATAGCTTCCAAGCATGATGCAGAGGGGACAAGGTCCACTCATTGCTGAGCAAATTCTGGTAAAAAGCAGTAAATCTGTTCTATGATAATCGAAAATAACCATAGAAAGAACTCTCAGCAATAAATACAAACAGCAGTATGTCATTAATCTCTGGTACAACAGTAAATGGCAATCAACTTAACTAGCAAACATAGATCATCTCCTAGACTCTTGAGACATCAGTAGCAGTCCTTAACAACATCAGTATCATCATATCCAGAATCCACTGGAATGAAGATAATACATGGGGTCAAATGAGATATCAGTTGGTGGTTAACAACTGCCACACCTGCCCAACTACCTACCCACTTCATACCTGTCTAAGTGAAATTATAACATTTCCCAACAGTGTTCGGTATGCTATTTTATTACAACAAACGTCATCACAACATCTATATATACAACAAAAATCTGTGTACAATGACTCATTGCTGACTCAGTGCTGTGCTGTTGCCCAAGATGGCATGTGATTGCTCTGTCGATGATCACTCTGACCACCTACAGAGAATAAATTATGCCCTTGGACTGCAGTCTCTAACAACTAATATTAAACTATACAAAGAATCTATTCATATAGATTTGGAACAGCCTATTTGAGATTGATTATTGTCGAGCTGGCAGCCACTACGTGGGAGTAACTGTTGGATTACAAAAGCATACTGTCTGTCATTTAGGGAAAATTTGCCCCACTTAGATTTAATCTCAGCATGAACAAGAACATAGTATGAAAGCGGCAGCAGTTCTATCCAAGAGACGACAAGGAAGCACCAAGGAGAAAGGAGTGAAGCCAAGGCAGTCCAATTAAGATGAAATCTGCAAAAGCCTATACATAAGAAGTGAAAGGCAAAACATGAGATACTTCTAGAAATTTCCAATTCTTTTCTTGCTTTAAACTGAATAGAAAATAGCTTAGAACAGCCTAACCAAGTAGAAGAGATGGCTGTACATAACAGAACCATTACAATCAACAAATATGCAAAGCAATATATCAATTTTGTTTCATAGATTTTTGCAGTGTTCCATTTTGTCCATAGCTTTTACCTGGATTAAACTGCATCTAAGTTTAGGATTTGTTAAGGTTTCTGGTCACACCTCATCACCCATCATCAGGACTGATTTGAAGAGAGTTGCATAAAAGAAGTGTAAATATATGCAAAGTCTAAGGAAAAAGATTATTGGCCTACGTGATTAAGGAAAAATACATACATCTATATTTATTACTTTTTTAATCTTGTATAGCATTTGCTTTTAAAATGTATGATCCCCATCTACAGTTTTGTGTATCAGTGTTTTCCAAGCTTTACTTAATACCCCATTACTTTGCATCCTGTCACTGAATCACCATGTTGCATTCAAATTCACATTGTAATTCTAAATGACTATCAATGAACAATGTTCATCCCTATTTGGTTGTCTTGATGTTTATCTATTTCAATATCTTCCTTCAATGATCTTTTGGAATAATAATCAACTTTGGGCAACATCTCTATTTCTTCTACTCACATATGGTATATTATTTTAATTGATTCCTCAACCAATGCTGAGATTCCCGTATGATTGTATTTCAAATTGGCACAATGCTCACTGATCCTAGCTTTGAATGATTTGCTAGACTCACCAACATAAGGTCTTTCACAGGATGAAGGGACTCAATAATCACTGCTGTGTTTTTTAAGAATCAATGGGGCAAAGTCAAAGGCAGAATTCTTGAACCATTTATGGAGTGAAAAAGATGGCAAGAGGCTTGAGCTCAAGTGGAGGAAGAAATAACAAAAGATAATCAAGGCGACCAAAGGTTAGCAGCCATGTAGTTATGTCAAATGAGTCATCAACATCTCATAGCTTGGCTATGCAACTCCTATAGTTATGCATAGCAATAAAAGTGGCAACCTTACTAAGAGCAATACCTCGGCCTACATAGAACCAATGGAGAATTGATGTGTGGCTTGAGGAAGTATACTACAAAGCATCACCACCAAGGACAATATCAAATGATCAATTTATCAACCTGAGGATGATGATGATTGATATCGATAAGTGGCCAACATTACTCGACATAGATATACTAGGTAATAGGTTGACACATGTTATATCATATGGTGGTTCAATTGTGAATGTGCTCCCAAAACAAACGTTGAAAGAATTGGTTGTGTCATCCTTTTGGTCACCAAATTTCTACTTATTGGGAGAAGATCCATACGACATCAAGACCAATGTACTTAAAAGATAGAATCCCGTCATTGTAGAACATATCTTTATATTGGACATCGTGGTTATCACCTTATAGAAGGCTTCCTAAGATGCCCTGTTGGGTCATGAGTGGTTGCGAATGGTAAAAGTTGATCATAATTGGCAAAAAGACTGCATAAAATAAAAAAAAGGACATCATAAGTATCCAATCAACTTGGGGAACTAGTTAGTAAGTGAGGACCTCGCTTCTTCAAATGAGTTGGACATTTTCACTCACACCGACGAGGAGAATCAGGGAAGGATTGATATGGAATTGAACAAAAATGGTGTCCTGTAATTGCAAGAGTACGAAAGACGAAGGGTATTCTAACAATGATCTCCTACATTGGCAAATGGAGGACTATGAAGTGTTCTAGCTAACATGCTTATGCTTGGATGTAGAAGAAACATGGGCACACATAAAAAAGGGAAGACTATTGTAGTTGACATTTTTGAAGTGGGTGAGTCAAGCAATGATATAGATGTCAAGAAGGAGATGAGACGTGCAAATGCAACAAGAGAAGTTGTCTTTCCCCCTAACTTTGAGAAATGTAGTGTTAGTGATGCATAGATAGATGAGAAGTTGGCTAGTCAATTCAATGCAACAAAAGTGACCAAGGAACCTAACACTAAAAAGTATGAAGGACCACCTATGGTGCAAGTGAAGCTTGGAGAAACAAATGAGAAAAAGTTGATTAGCTGTGGAGATGATTGGAATCTAATCTTGAATTAGATTTTTTATTGAGTCTTTGCATGGAGCTGTAAGGACTTGATCAAGCACTTTTGTACCTGATAAACTTAGTTGACCATTCACAAACAAGTTACTAGGTGGCTTGCCACGTTGCATGAGTTTGTGTTCTAGCTGGTGGTATGACCAAGAAAGAAACATTGGATTGCTGAACATTTGTCTTGGATCAATTTAGTAGAGCCTATGGAAGGAGTGTCAGACAAGTTTCCAGATACTCAATTGTTTCATATCATAGCGTTGTTTTGTTATAAACATATAGTTACACACCTATCAATGGGAGATCCACCAAGGGAGTTGTCAGCAACAGAACGTTGTAAGATTGTGTTGAAGCCAAGACCATTGCAGTTAATTAAGGGATTCTTGTACAAGCTGGGGCCTGACATGATATTGTGCAATTGTATGATGGAGGAAGAGGTGTTTAATGCTTTGCAAGTAGTGCATGAAGGATAGGCAAGAGGGCACATGGGTCCAAATGCGACAACGAGGAAGGTCCTACTAGCCAGATTGTGTTGGTCAACCTTGTTCCATGATGTAAGGGAGTTTGTAACTTTTGCAATATGTGTAAGAGGATGAGGAAACTGTTGGGATGAGACTTCATGCCCTTGTGTCTATTGCAACCGTAGGAATGTTTTGAGAGATGGGGGTTAGACTTTTTTGGACCCCTTAAGACCAACAAAAGATTGAAGTGCAGGTGCATTGTACTTGGTATAGATTCTACTTGGTATTTGATGAAATGGGTGAGGGCATGTGAATTGCCTGACAACTTCCCAAGAGGATGGTTAGGTTCATGTATGAACAAATCATGACAAGGTTTGGTGTTCCTTTGTAGTTCAGTAGTTACGATGAATGACATTTTGTGAATGAGATAATCCAAAGGTTGACGTTTGAGTTTTGGATCTTTCACTCATTGTTGACTCCATATTACCACAAAATGAATGGACAAGCAGAAGTGATGAACAAAGTGTTGGCCTCCATTCTCTACAAAACTTGTGGCTAGGAGGAAAAGCTGGAAACAATCCTATGGACTTGCATGACAATGTATAAGTTGATGAAGGACCATACATTGTTTCAGCTAATGTACGAGCAAGAGGCTACCATATTAGTGTAATTCTTGATTCCAAGTTTGCGAGTAGCGGTGTAGAACTGACCTAGTGATCAAGAGAGCTTTAAGGAGAGGTTTTCACTAAGCTAGATGACATGTAGGTGATGGCATAGTGGGCTGTTAAAATAGCCCAACAATGATGAAAGTATTGGCATGATAAGCACCTTCGATGGATGAAGATAAAGTAGGGGGACCTCATGCTGTGTTTCATTGGTAAGTGGGAGATTTAGGGAAATTGTAGACTTTGTGGTTTGGGCCCTTCCAAGTGGATGAGGTCATGGAAAATGGGTTTGTCCATCTAAAGTGATTGAACAGAGCCCTATGTTTAGACCCTGTGAACAACTTGAAGTTGAAACCCTATGAGGCACACATGCGAGTGACCTTATCGACTACAAGCCAAACATTTCAAGTTCGGACAGATTGCTTGATACGTCTCAAAGCTCAAGATCCTTTAAGGGTATTAGCATTCAAGAGGTTAGGGTGCAGTCAATAAAGGACATATTCCAATCCATCGACAATTAGGAGGTAGATGAAGAGTGGTTGTCATGGTTGTTCAACCAAGGACCTTTGACAAAAGCAATAGGTCAATAATAGACTAGACAAAGTTTGAACCGAAATACCCTAGCTAGATGAGGTTGCATGCGCATGTCAAGTATTTGGACATCAATGACAAAAAACATCGACTTTGATGCATGTGTTGTGACGCAACAATAGATATAATGGAGAGAGTCAAAGAAATCCATGGTTAAGCTAGTTGCGCTACCAAAAGTGTGGGACTTTTGGTAGGCGACAAAAGGATTTTGTGTAGGAGGAAATGACAAAGACGAATTCAATATGCTATTATTGATTGGCTAAGTGCAACATAATACACGTGGAAAGATGGAGTGACTACAACATGAACAGTTAGACACACCTATGGATGGACTATGAGAGCAAACATAGGCGACGTGTTGGAACTTTGTGACAAAATACAAAGATGGTTGGATGAATAGTCAGGGTCAATGAATGAGAGTAACCATACATGAACCAAAAAAGCAAAACATTCGACAACAAAGCTAGATAAGGTGTTAAAAATATTTAACAAAGTGAGGTGATAATTATAATTTTGCAGAAGACTTAGAAATTGTCACTTTAGTCCGAGTTGAGGTGGAATTTCAAGCATAGATGAGGCAAAACACATGACAAAGTTCTGACGGGGTCATTTGACACATAGAATGGTCCACAACAACATCAAGAGGGTGAAAAATGGTCATAAGAATTTGTTTAATGATAATGATCTTAACTGTTCTTTAAATTCATTACGTTGTGTATAAGACTTTTACTAGAGAGGAGTTGTTCGTCAACCTAATACTAATATCCCAAATCGCAAATAAAATGAACAAGAAGAAGTTTTGAACTTTAACCTAATTGGATGATGTCATAAGAGTGTCCTCTTAGCGATAGCCATTTGGCCTACGTAGGGTCTTGTTTGAGGGATGATTGTTTAGCCCATGGAAGGCGACGTCTGCCCATTGAGAGGTTTCTTCTATCACTTGAGAGTTGTCGCTTAGCATCATGCTGTCTAGACCAAGTAAGTTGCCATATTCCATGTGAGGATTGTTGTTTGAGACCACATCATTGTATGAGAAGGTTATTTACACTAAAGCAAAGCCAATGTTGTCTAACAGTTGGGAGTCATCCATATCTATAAGATGGGTGTCGTGTAGCCCCAAGACTTTGTTAATATCAACAAAGTTTCTACCATTTGGGGCAAAGTTGTCAATTGAAGAACATATGTCCTCTGAGGGAATGGACTCATCGTATTAAGGAGAACACCCATTGTCCTAATTGTCTACATCATCTAGGCTTAGAATGATAGTGTCTGAGATTGAATTGAAGCCATCTAGGGCTCTGCTTAGATGTCATCTAGGAAGTATTGATTGTTGTCTAGTGTGAAATGTATGTCATTTAATGCTCAAAGATTGTTGTAGTTCTCGTCTGATCTTGGGACACCATCCAATAGGAAGAGGATGTTGTTTGTTGGGAGGACATTTGAGGCTTTCTTTAGCACCAGCGAAGAGGAAACATTTGTTGTTTAGGGAAAAGAATAGAGAATGGAAAGAATATTTTTAAGGGATGGACACCATTGGAACCACTCAAGTTGTCATCTAACCCAAGAAAGTTGTTGTCTAGTGTTGAGCAAAGGTCTTTTCAAGACAAAGAGTGGTCATCCAAAGCAAGGAAATGGTCATCCAAATCTTGCATGTCATCCATTGAGTTAACATGGTCATTTGTTGAAAGGAGACCATCGTCCAATAGAACCACACTACTATTTTGAAGCATGCCGTTGTTGTTGAGGATAGAGTTGTTTACAAGGGAAGAATATATACAATTTGGCAACACCATCACTTAGTCAAACAAGATAGAGAGTGTTGATGGAGAACAAGGCCTAGGGTGCACCTTTGCAAACTAGGATGGTGTCATCCACAGTGGGAGGGAAGTTATTTGCATTAGGTACGATGTTCGATAGGAGTGAGTGGTTGTTTGGAATGGAAGGAACGTTGACCAACACATGAAGAAGGTTGTCTGGCATAGGTTGCGGGCCATGTAGCAAGGTGTGCAAGACATTTGAGCCATGCGGGCCATCTAACAAAAATGGTTTGTCAAACAAAACAACAAGACTGTCTAGGCCCATTGAGACTTCATTAGAGGCAAGAAACAAGTCAGCTGGGTCATAGATTGACTCAAGAAGAGGCAACATGTTGACAAAGGGGCAATTGATGAAAGTGCCATTGAGCAAAGTTGTCATGTGTCTATCATCTAACCAATTGTGTACACTACAAACTGAAGCGGATGAAAGACTCGTGGAAGTAGGAGGCATGTGAGTTGTCACCATGTTAGATTTGCCGCCCAAAAACATTAGCGGTCTTACAAGTGCATAATTTTTGTATATTTCTCTTGATGTCTCTTGAAGGAAATTGATGGCAAGATGCTGAGAGAGAGGGTGTATGAATGGTAAGCTGCCCTAGTATGTCATAGAAGGAACTAGCATAGGATACCAAGTTTTGGAGGCCAATGCATGTGGGCAAGGGATTTTGAGGAAGGAGGGTATGCCAAAAGGATTTTGGACAATGTTTTTTTTTTTATAATTCTTTTTAATTTTTTAATTTTTTGAATTTACGTGGTGGAATTGGTAGCCGCCATGAATCCGGGCAGGCTGTTCAACTTTATGGCTGTGGATGAAAGCACCAAGAAAGGGACAAGCGTTCAGTCCGACGAGGCCCAAGATTTGAACCTTGGACCTCTGCCCCCTTGGTCGAACCAATTGGTCTACACCTCGGACCTGGATTTTGGACAATGTTAAAGAGCATCCAAAAGCTCATAGCAGCTAGTAGCAAGAAACTCTTGTTTCTTACATTGTACAAACGATCAAAGTGAATCATGGGATGGTAGGTAGGTCTAGGCAAGGAAGATGGGGGGATAAGATGGAGCAAAAAAAGAGAGAGAATCCATGGAGAAAGTCAACATTGCATGGTTGGCCAAGGGAAGCTGACTGGAAACCTGAAAATTATGAATATAGTAAACTACACTCTCATCCCCTCCATGTGGAAAACAAGTAAATTTAGAAGAGTCTAGAAATTGAGGAACCAAATTAAGTACCACAAGGCTATGTGACTTACACAACTGAAGTAAGTGTTTCTCATAGTGCTTCTTGTTTGCAAAGGTTCTACTAAAAGCAAGATACATGAGGTCAAGTTCAAAGAGACAAAACTCATCTTCCTTGAGATCATGAAGAAGTGTCTAGTGGGTCCTAGTGGGCATGAAAATCACCTAAAAGAATGATGTCATCCGAATATGAATATGTCAAAATCTTTGGCTATAGATCCGAGTATGGATCACGGTCAAAATGGATTATAAAGGATGAGGGTATTGTATGGAAAGTAGCAAAAAGCTATGGAGATATCTCAAAGAAGGGGTGATCCCTCTGAATCTGGAGAATATTCATTGCATTTTTGTCAAACCTTGTTAAACTTTCATCAAGGATTTTAGTAATTTGACATTATGGATCTACCAACTAAATTAATAATATGCTTTTAATACAAGAAGTATTTGGGCTATCCACTAGCTAACAAGGTATACTTTATCAAGAAACAACAACAAAAACATCTGAATTATGAGATCCTGGTTCCTAATTTAAATACCTCATATCATTAGTGGGATACCCCTATGCATGTTTAAAAATTCTGTAAGTCTCAAAACCATGCCTTTTTAATGACCAAACTCCCTCAAAGGCAAGAAGGACATCATGTCATTGTGTAAACTTTCAAACTACTTTGTTTGAACTTTGAAGGTGCTAATAATGACATGCTTCTGCCCATAGTGCATGCGATGAGAATTTTTGGCTTTAGATACAGTTTGCTTGATTTGGGCATTGGAGATGTTCCTGTTACGCTTGCCAGACTTTGCTTAGCCCTGATGGAGCTCATTAGCAATCAATTTGGTCTCTAATGTATGCTATTGAGTTGTCTTCCTAATATAATCCGTACATTCAACAAATGCATGTAATTCGTTTTCGTTTGATAGCATTATTAATACATGTATGCCAGGCAATCTGGTTAGGAAAGTATAAAAGAAGGGAGAGATTAATGAACTCATTTGGTTGTGATTTTGAATATGTAATACTTGATTGCCCAAACACTTTTTCTTTTCAATTTCATATTTCAAACACACAATGACCATAAACCATACAAAAGAATGTGTAAGCTGCATGATCTTCATATTAGGTGTACATACGTGCCTGCACCTCTGTACAGGATACTTCTGTTATGGAAGTAACTTTATCAGCGCTCCTGTAGAGAAGAGTGTAAATGATTACTCTTATTCATTGAGTTTTTTAATTGTTATTTATTGTTTTTCTTTTTTCAAGTTATATCCAAAAGCACTTTGATTTTATATTCTGCTTTTGAGGATTTCTCTCTTTTGTACACTGCTGTAAATCTGAACCACTTTTATATTTAATACTTCTGATGCACATATTTCTTCGGTTCTAAACCTCTCTCTTGTACAAATGACCATTTACATGTGGCTGATCAGAAATAGTTGATGTTCATGTTACTCTCCACCTGTTAAGATTTGTTTAATGTATTATGGTTGTCTTTGTGAGATAGCTAAAAGAAACAAATTTGAGAACATCAATAATTCTATATTATATAAGAGAGAAAGTCAGGACTAAATATTTTGCACTATTCTATATTGTTGTGTTGAACACTCACATTCCTTAATGTTTTGGATGCTACTGGAGTTGTTTCTTGAGTAAATACTAAAAATATTTGAACAGTGGTATTTGTCAATGATTGGCTAGAGATATGGGTAGAAACAAGTGTTTGCATGGTGGGCAGGAAATGAGGAAACCAAGACATAAAAATGGAGATAGAAACAAAACGAGTGCCTCACATTTATGGTGCACCAAAGGTCCATAAGCAGGTGTATTATGAAGACCCATAGTCAACACAAAGAACTCACCTACCTATGCCTTGGCGAAATTTCTAGCCAAATTTGAAACCTGTGGTTGGTCATACATCATCATTTGTAAAGGATCCAGCCTATCTAAGCTTTTGAAGTGAAATATATGAGCAAACAGGAGTGACCATGGGTTTGCCACTATCCTCCACTGTTGCAAGTTTGTTTGTGTAAGACTTTGAGAAGAGGGCATTGGAATTCTATAGAGTCTTAAACCAAGCTGGTGGAACAGAATAGTAGACATCAAATTTGGCCTTACGGTCAGGTTGCGCTAAATATATTTTTAGATCTCCTTAACAGTATTTCAGAGAACATTCAATTTACCAAGGAATTGGAAGATAAAGGGGTCATAAAAAATGCACATGGAACCTTGGCTCATGGTGTCTATAGGAAGAAAACACACATGGACTTTTTCTTCAAGCAGATTCCCATCATCATCCATCTCAAAAAGAAGCAATGCTTAATACCATAGCCAGTAGGGTCCAAAGAGTGTCTAACAAGGAACACATTGAGGAGGAGAAAGCACACCTATTGTAAGTGTTAAATAAGAATAGATACCTGGCATGTCAAAATAGGAAACTCTCCATAGAGCAGAAAGATTCAAGAAGGGAGACATGAATGAACGAGAATTAAGAATCAAATTGCCATATATCCAAGAAAACACAGAAAGGCTAGCTCACATATTGCAAAAAAGCAACATCAGGGTTTCCTTTGCTCCAATGAAAACTCTTCAAGGCCTTCTAGATCAACCCAAAGACATGTTTGACCCTAAACTCTGTAAAGAAGTGTACCTTATACCATGTTCATGTGGAAAACCCTACATAGGCGAAACAGGGAGATTGATCAAAATGAGATTAGAGAACATGGTGCAGATTTACAAAACAATGGAACAACAAAACGTGCCTTTGCTGAACAGTCGTACAATACAAGTCAACAAATATGCTTCAAGAATGCCATGATTTGAGTCAAAGACGATCACTTCTTAAAGCGAAAATTTTAGGAAGCTATTGAGATTGAAAATCCTCATGAAAATCTATATTTAGATGAAGGCCTGGAACGTATTCTACACCACATTAGATCGAGGAAATACAAGGAACCTCCAAGCTCTTAGCCTGTGGATTAAGTGTTTGATATCTTCTTCTTCTTGGTTTTCCTTAGGTTAAAATACAACATTTTTCTTAGCCACTTGCAAAGCTGACAACACAACCATAAAGAATATCACAAGAATTCTATGTAAAGTGGAGCCAGCAAGATCTTCCTTCCTTGAGTAAACATGAGCAGGCCTTTGAGGATGGATCCAGTATCCGGATTTGAAATGTTGGGAATAATAGATCTTCACACGGTGAATCCAAATATCATCTCCAACAATCAGTAACATCATGGGTACCTCAAATACCTGGTATTTGTTTTAAGTATGTCGTATAGTTTTTCCCTCATTTTTTGAGTCATTGCCTTACAAAATGGCAATTGGCATGTACCTCCTAGGTTGTAACATAGCACTGTTTGATAGTTAAGCTCCAAATTTGTTTCTGGGTCTTTCTTTTGAATATTGCATGATCCTATTTTAATTGTGAGGTCATTTGAAAGTGCAAATGTTCATCCTATTGTGAATGTTGAACCAGTTTTCAAATATTTAGAGAGTTACAGTGTTTCATATATCATTGTAAGGGTGTTCATTCTTTATTATATAGCTCTTTCTCCAACACAAAATGATTATATTGTTTCACAGAGTGGATAGGATCCTGATGTCGCATCTATGAGAAATGTTATAGTCTATTGTCCTTTCAGCTTCATCTCTTACAAGCCGTCTTTTCTATCGAATACCCTTTTGAAAAGATATATCACTTTATGGGAATTCCTAGCTCACATATCTGTAACTGATTTAAGTGTTCCAATCCAGTTTTATAAGTTCTACACTACCAATAAGAGATGATTATAACTAATATTCCAATTTGCTATTTATGGGTACTCTGAGTTTCCCATCTTAGAAAATAGCTTGGTAGGTTGGCTGGACAAAGAACAGCATATAACTGCTACATAATTTGATGCATGGTGTTGACATGAGGAAAGTTTTTCCCTCTCTTATTTGAATATCACCAAAATCATCATAAATGTTTTGCTATCTAAAGGAAAATCCAAATAAGAGAAGCTACACTTCTAATAGGCCTAAAATAATTTGAAACTTTTAGGATCAATCCAAAATATAGTGGGATGCTTCTACCTTACAGGGCCACCATTTGGATGTATGGCTTGTGGCTGTCGCTAGGCATTCTCTATCTTCGATTTGTTTTCAATTTTGAGTTTCATTTTTTCTGTTTTAATTGTATGAAAAATTCAGCATCATAGTTGTTTGTCCTAAAGTGTTTCAGATTTTGAATAACAAAGAGTTGGAAAGAAAGAGAATGTGGTTTTGTATTCATATAACAATGAAAAGATGGTTTGGACAAAAAGAAAATATGTAAGAGGGCAATGAACTCCTATGCAGTATTCATGAGATGATTAATTAATTGACTATTAGTACCTAAAATGTGTTTTACTTTCCAATGCCCCAACTCTGACTTTTTTGAAGTATATATACAAAATACAGCTTAAATGTCACCACTGCATTGAACTTTTAGTACTTTGCATTAACATGTTCAACTTTCTAATGACCTAACTTTAGATTTGATATTTATAAAAGTATACATCAAATATGACCCTTGTATACTTTAGTACCCTTCCTTAACTCTTCATATCTGGAACAAATTCATTGGTGAAATGTAAACAATTTGCTTCTGTAGTTGAGTAGCAACGCTGATCATTTCTTCAAAATCAATTGTCAAATGCCAGTTATTTGCAACATTTGGATGGTTTTTGTGAGTTTTGTGTGTATTATAACATGCTGCAAATTCATTTTATGGTGTGTATTATGACAGATCTGTTAATATTTCCATAATAGTAAGGAAAGAAAGAATTCAACGCTGATGCAATAATTAGAACAATATATATCAAATGGCATGAGCTCATCTGGTTAAATTCCCCAACATTCAAGGAGGAGACCCAGGTTTGAATCTTGCCAAGTAATAGATGCATAATAGCCAAGTTGGTGTAATAACACAATGTGGTAATGATAAATTATGGACGGGACTGTTTCAATCCCATATAACCAATGAACAAAATAATAATGATTACAACCGTATTTACAAGAGTATTCAGTAGATCATATCCTGTCCCATATCGTATGGAGTGTCTCCAAATATTAAAAAAGCAATAGATTTATTGTTTTTAGTTCAATCACTAGTCGTCAAAAAGGAAAATCATGTGGAAAGTAGGGATTTGTTATATTTAAGAACAATTTTTAACAAAAATGCATTTCCCCCCTGTGAAATAGTTAATTAGATTGTGTTTTCTTCTTCTTATTATCAAACTTTCTATAATACTTGGAAACTATTTCAAAACGTTGTTAGAGATGCTGGCGGTACAATAATTCTTGTAACAAATGAAATCCAAACTTATCTTGGGACTTAAACCATATATGTCAGGATCAATTCTAAATCATTTCACAATTTGTTTGTCCTGTAGTAAGTAGATTGTTTATGATAAAAATTCAGTTTATTCTGCCTGTGGTAAGTCGAAGAACATCTAGGCTGCAAAGGATAAAAATAGACCTTGTAGAGAATATAAAATCCTCTTTCTTGTTTCAAGAGTCTCAAAATATGAAAAAAGTACTATATTCATCTCAAAAGTTCAAATATGTGAACTCTAGTAAGTTCTTAGATCTCATTTTCTCAACTGGAAGATCTTACAAAGCAAGAAGAACCATAGGAAACTAAAAGATCCCAAGTGAAACTGGTATCACACTAAAGCTCTAAACTCACTCTAGTTTTTTTTTTAATAAATTACTTCAATTTTATTGCCTCTATATTTGTTTTGAAGTCCTTTGGCAAATTCATCATTGAGTTCTTTGTTTCTTGATTCCAGTTGTTGTAAAACATCCATGTTTGGAACATTTTTTATGTAACTATGGTAATTGGTACTGTAGCATATAAATCCATTCAATCTTAAAAGTTTCATTAGATTTGTCACATCATTGAAGGAAGGAAGATGAGGAATAGTTGTTTTGATTAAAATGTCTACTGTGCATAGGCTTAGTTTACTTCATAATAGTTCATTTCTTCTAATAGGACATTTAATAAAGAAAATTCTTTTATAGATTGTGGTGACAGTTGGCCCTCTTATTTCATATTTCTCTATACAGAGACGTTGTCAGTGAAATCATTACAGGTTACCTTCCAAGTTTGATTCTACTAATATTTATGTACATCATTCCTCCTATAATGATGCTGTTCTCAGCAATGCAAGGATATGTGTCCATTAGTGGGATGCAGAAGAGTGCCACAACCAAGGTATTGTACTTCACAATATGGAATGTCTTCTTTGCAACTGTACTATCAGGATCAGCTATCAGTCAAATCAATACTTTCCTTTCAAATCCTAAAGATATACCTCGACAACTTGCAGTTGTAGTTCCTGGCCAGGTAAGATGCTCAGTAGCAATTTGTTATTTCTTCTTAGTTAATCTGTCGTCGTCTTGGCAATTGAATTAGAGGTTATCTAGAGAAGGAAGTAATCCTCTTTTGTTTTGGTAACAAAAATCTCTCTTGATTTTAAATTTGACATGATGGAATTTAAAAGCAAAAAAAAAAAAGACAAATGTATGAATATTTTTCAAGATTTACTTTTAGATTTAACTATGCTTTTGAATGTTACCCCAATAATGGGGAAGGAAGTAGTACCAACGTGGCAACTCCTGGGAGGAGGGAGTAATTGCGGACATGGAGAATGAAGGCCTCGGTGTTTCATGATTAGGAATTGTTTGAATCTCTATGTATGTGGGAAGGTGGGGACAGGACAGACAATTAACAGTGGAGATTGGCAGGATGAGATGGTGGAGCTGCAGGAATTTGTAATTGCCATTGGAAATGAAGACCTCTCAAATGCGGTTTCGAGAGGATATGCTGGATACAAGGAAAATACATCGATGGTTTGTCTTATTGCAGTTGGAGTCCTCCTCTGATATGTCAGTGCTTAGGTGTAGCAATGCTCTTTTATGCAAATTTTGTTTATTCTCTAATTGGGCATTTAGCCTCCATAGGATTATAGGTATGTATATCTGGAGGCACTTCCAGGCTGCGGCCCATGTATGGAAGGCCTTACGACTATGTAATCTGGTTTCTGTTTAATAAATTTTAGTCTTTTTTCGCCAAAAAAAAAAAAAAAATCTATGCTTTTGAATGTTTTCAAGAAACAAGCTTTTTCTCTATGAGGACATTGTTTACAAATATTTTCTAGTCATTTATAGAGAGACCCAGATTCTCTTCATTCAAGGGTTAGTCTATCTTGATAGCATTTTATTTGGAATTTCTGTTAATTGCTAGAACCTTATGTGTCAAGTCAAGGGCCTAATAAGAACAGAACAAGAGCAAAAAGAGTATGCGTTATAAATTTTTGATTTTTGAATAACTAGGCTATACTAAGTTGCAAATTCAGAAATTACAATTTTATTAAAGAAGTTCCAAATTACAATCAATCAATACACCACACAAAGAATTATTCCATTTCTTAAGAAAATCCGACCTGTTTTGGTGAATCTGATGAAATTTTCAGATTGCTGAACTGCTGCTCCATTCTCTTGTTTCTACTTCTGTTGACTGCAGCAAACTGATTTGTCCAAACTGCTGCGGAAAGTTCTCTGGAAACTACTGCTGCAACTATTTAAGTCTAATAGGACTTTAAAGTGCTTGCAAAAGGCCCCACTTGGACCTGTATGATCGCTTTTTCAGTAGCTTATGCTTTAATATGAGTTGACGAGGCCTAATAAGAACAGAACAGGAGCGTGAATTCAATCATCTCATATCTGTATTAATCAGGAGAGCACATCTATATATCGGAATGAAGAGCCTATTAACTAATCCACAACTAGAATTGCCAACTACTAACTCCCAGTCAGAAGTATCAATCAAACTAAAAGAACTCCTAGTCACTCCTAGTAGACTTATTCATCAAGGAACCTTGTCCTAACTAAGTAGTTCAGGTGACAAAAGCAATAAATAATAATACCCACCAATAATATTACCACCTAGACTAATCACTTAATGAAACAATAGAAACCCCAAGGGGTATTACATCTCCCACATAGAGATTAGTATCATCTCCTTAAATAGAAGAAATGTGAGTTTTTTGTGTGTAAGACTACATAAGTTCCTCAATGCCCCCCATCATAACTAAAAGATTTTTGGCTTATCTTCCTCTTGAGGAAGACTTCCCCTTTGGATGCTGAGCTAGAAGCCTAGACCTTCTATACTAGTCTCTTTATGATATATGTGATCAGCTTGCCATCCGTATCTCCTCTTCATGTCTTTCATTCTATCTGAGTAACATCAAGAGGGCCATTTGGAAGTTATACATTACCAAAGTAGCAGACTGATGGGATTTAGATATCGTTTATCAGACATTGTGTGGATTCACTTGTTTCATTTGCTAGACAAAAGAGAGAGAGAAATTTTAGTAGTGCTTACGAGTGACCAAAGGTGGTCAATGTGACTCAACTGTTATACATGGTTATAATAGCTTGAGGGGAGCCAGAAATAGTGTTTCAAAGACTACAAAAATACAAAGTACAGGAAAAGTACAAAATACAAACTCCAACTCAGAACAAACAGGACATGTATTTGTGTAGATCAAGGTTCCACGAGGATGCATCCCCTAGCATTGATACCCCAGGTTACATGTCCCCAGGGGATGGGGTGATGGGGACATCCCCCAAGTGTCCTTCTCCAAAGAGGATGCTTGGGGGACATCCCCATCTCGTCCCCCCTTACCTGTCAATTCAGGGAATGGCAAGGGGATGCCTGCATGGACCCGTGATGGGAAAAAAAGGTGGAGGGAAAAAAAAAAAACAAAAATAAAAGTAAACTTGTGTTTTGGCTGTTGTGTTCAGATGGAAACTCCCTCTGCATTTAATTTCTGTGTTTGGTTGTTGCTTTTAGACTGAGACTATCTTATGCACTTAGTGTTGCCCCTCTTGGAGGACTTTTCTGTGGTGCAATGCACCTCCTTTGCCCAACCCTTTCCACATTCTGACATATTTCTTTTCTTTAGTTTTCTCCTCTCTCACAGCCTACAACCAAACAAAGTAAAGCAGTGCCCTTCTTCATAAGACTATCACAACCATGGTTAGTGTTAATATTTTGGCTGATAACACATTTATGTACCACATATTGTCGGGGCTCTCCAATTTGAATTCTCTTTGCACTCAGCCAAACACGATCTGAAACGTCTAGTGTTACTTATCTGTGCCACTTGATCAAGGTGCTTATTAAATTTAATAAACTTGAAAAATACAAACATCCTTCCTTACACTTTCTTGCGTTTTTGTCCACGTGTACTCATGAAGAGGTAGAAATTTAGGGCAAATGCAATATCCATATATGCATCTTTGTAAAGTAATGGGGCTAAAGCATTTTACTTTTCAGTCAACTAAAGATTGCATGTTGGTTATGTAAATGGAATACCAAATCATATATATAGTCCTATGTGAATTATCCCTAGAAATGCTTGAAATTTTAATTTAATGAAAAAAAGAAACAGCCACCAATTGAAACATGTTAATAGTCAAATATGTAATCAGATCTATTTTTATGGTAACTGTCACTGTATAATATACTGATGGGTTTTAGTTGGTTGTAGGCCAAGTTATAATTCATAGTAGAAGGCTCTAATCATTGGGCCTAATCATATTAAATATATGCTGTTGAATAAATAATTGAACAAAGATTAAAGGGGAATTAATACTTAATTTGACCAGCTTCCAAGTGGAGGTTAAAATTTAAAATGATTTATAGTTTTTTTTAGTTCTTCTATATTTCTAAATACAGGTTAACATTTTAAAATGATTTATCATTTGCATTTTTTTTTTTTTTTTTAACTTTTAAATATTTTTATACCTGTTGACCCCTTTGTCATCCCCTTTTCATTAGAATTTGAAGGTATTGTTTGTCCTTTCCTTTTGGCATCTCCATGTTTTCTTGTCCTCACCTAAAGGGGATTTGGTGAATCATAGGTGTAGATAGAATTATGTGGAACATATACATGTAATATACTACACATGTAATACAAGCATGGAACAATGGCAACTCAAAATGTTGTAGAAGATTCATTATTGGGAAATGTTGGACCATGAATGGAGAAGGCATAGGGGAACCTAGAAATGCATGCTTGTTTGGACCTCTTGGGCCATGGACAAGGGTGATGTTGATTGTCCTATCCTATGTGTGGTGAAGATCCCCTAGTAGTTGTTGTATGGGGAAGTACTATACCTCATCCAAGGAGGATGCAACCATATTGTTTGAGGGACACTTAATGTCACCTATTACTATAAGTGGTTGAACGGAGATATTAATCAATTTGATAGTCTCTGAAGGTTATGAGAGCCTCTTCACAGCTTGTCGTAAACAGGTGATAGTTTTTCAAAGGTATAGAGCCAAACACCTCTGGTCAGGATATCAAAAGAAAGTAGAAAGTGACCTCCCTAAATCTGTGTATAAGTACTAGTACATCCCTTTGATATCGTGTACATGGGGGCACTTCAAGATAAGGTACGCCTCTATCTCTACCGCTTGTTTGGAGCAGAAGCAGGAAATCACATCTTCCATAGGAATGTGATAGTCAACAGAAATCTCGAGCTAATGGTTCGTACTCTTTTCTGACCAAGGATGGTCTTGAGACCTTGAAACCAGTGACACCTAGCATAATTGGGGCGAGTGACTATACCATCCACAATTTTCATAAAGTACTCAACATAGAAGGCCATCTTGGGGAAAGGAGTTGAAGAGGAGAGATCCACATAGTCTAAGTGAATATTTGGTAGTTTGAATTTTGAAAGACATGAATTGCCCCTTACTTTATGAGGAGATTGAGGGGATGCGCCTAGTGAATATCGAAAGAGTGGAGATGAACCATGGAAATCCCAATGCAATGGAGATGTAAGCTAGTATCCTCTTCTATGAGTGAGGAGATACATAGAGGCAACTCTCTCTAGAGCAAAGGGCTAGGAACGAGTATCTATGTTGACCTAAAACATCATTCTTCATGCATCATAAATGCACTAGACCTTTTTAATAAGGTTACTTGCTAGAAGTTGCCCCTTTTGGTTACGACACATCATCCACCCTATTCATAGTTGTGGAATACTTCAAACAAACTATAATAATTGGTCATACATTTGCCAAACTTTAAGCCATGGTGTTGGATATGATGCTTTCCAAGGGGATGTGCAACTTAAAAAATGTTTCCTAAACTTTTGACCACATTTTTCCCTTCAAGCTATTGCTGAGGAGGCTTTTCAAGTCTTTTAAAGTCTTTCATGTTATGTAGGCTCTAAGAAGGCCTTTAACTCTAATTTAATATTTTTGTTTTTCCACAAGTTCTATGTATTGGTATCTATGATTCTTTCATTATTGTCATCACAAATCCCTATGAGACAGTTGTTGGGCACTTCTAGACTTATTGTGGTTTCTCTGTCAATAGGATTATTAGAGTCAAATAGGGATGCCCTTATAGGTAGACAAATTGACACATTTGCACGAATTCAGGATTGAGCATAGGAATGTATCTGTGAAGTGTGTACAAAGTGTTTGTAATAAGTTGTCATGTAGTGTTGGGTGTACACGTGACAAAGTGTTTGCAATAATTTGTCATTTAGTGTTGTGTGTGTATGTGACAAAGTGTTTGTAATAATGCACGTGTGCAAAGGGTTTGTAATAATGCGCTTGTAGGCAATTGTTTGTAATAATATAATGTAATGGGGTATTTTTAATGTTTTAAGTAAGCGTGTAGTTCAGAGGTAATTGGGTGGTTGCTAGCAATGTACTGATCTTGTTATATCTATAAGTATGCATCTATGTGAGAGATGCAGGGAGAATGTGCATTTTATCATTGGCCAATGAGTTACTTGTTGGTAGATTATTCATCGAAGTATGGTGTATTGCAGATAGTTGTTGTGCAGGATACGTGTTGCATGCGTAGTGTGTCCATTTGCATTTGTAAGAAATCCCATTGTGTACTTTGTTTATGTAAGTGATAATGGAATTGTATTTTAGTATGTTGTATTCCATTTCTATATCCCTCTCTTATATACTCTCTTTGATATGTAGGTGAGCTTGAATATTTTGATTCAACAACATACACATGTTGATTATATGTTCTTAGCAATACTAGCTTTTGTTCATTGTGTGTTCCCCTTTTTTTCTCTTATATTTGTTTATAGAGATACTTGATGCCCTTGGTCACCTTTGTAAGCTTTGGTGAACCTTAGTAAAACTAAGGTCATGATCTTCATTACCTAGAGAGATGCCTTTCCATATTTTAGTTTTATAAAGGAGAGCCTCTAGAGATCATGATAGCTAATACTGTGACAATATCCTTATTCTAGTTTCAAATAAATGGCAATAGTTTTTATTTTTATTTTTTCCTTGGAAAAATTCATAATTTATATTCCAAGAGAAAAGAAGATTACATAGCGTAGTTGCCCAAGGCATACAAAAAAAACAAGAACAGTGAAAACTGCCCTAGCATAAAAGAAAGGTATACGACTCAAGAACCACCAACAAACGCCACACCAACGAAGTAAAAACAAGAGAACAACAAAGTCAATATCTCAAACACTATCACGAGGCAAATAATAGAAGGGCAACCACCGTAAAAGATTTAAGGATAAAAAATGGAAATCTTAACCTCATGGACAGTCACACCATCTTTGATTTCAATCTGCTCCCATCGCCCTGTGCCAACAACAGTCCTTTTGACAGAGCAGTGACAAGAGTATTATGTTCTCTATAAACATGTTTGTAGGTGATGAGATTGAAAATACTCGCTAAAAGATTCACTTGTTCAATGATAGGCCACAAGGGTAAATTCTCCATTTTGTATAGATTCTTCATCCATTAGATGACAAGTGAATCCCCCAACACTTGGAGCTGGTAAACATTGCGATCAAGTGCAGTTTTCAAGAGCAACTTCAATGCGATTAATTCAACACAATTATTAGTTCTTGCATCCAAGCACGCCTTAAACTTTGTGAAGTGAGAATCATGGAAATAGAGAATTCCCCCTGCCCCACACAAAAGTGGGATACCTTGACAAGCCCCATCGAAATATCCCCAAGGAACAGTTTTATTAACATCGGCATCCATGATCAATCTTGGGCATTTAGGAAAACTCGGTTTCATAAGTCCTTCGAGCAAAGTACGAATCGGAGTAGCAACTTGAAAAGCAAGAGTAAGGGAATTTTAGAAAATATCAGAATTTGTATCTAACCACACTCCCCATGCCACCACAAAGGGAAGAGCTCTGAAGGTCTTTAGATTGCTCTTGTCAAACCACTTCTTCATACACTCTTCCAATGTGTCCCCTTGCCAAATATTTGTACTCCTAGTTAGCACCTCTACCTCCATCCACACAAACTTAGTATAAGCACAACCAACCAATAAATGGTTGATAGTTTCCAACTCCCTCTTCATTAAAATATCCCAAGTTAAAACTCTATTATGAAGATCCAACCACAAAAACGTTTGTTTTTAAAGGCGTCTTGACCTTCTAGATAGGTTTCTACTACTAGACATTTTCCCCATGCCTATCATGAACAAACATGGCTTTATAACCCATCTTAGTAGTATAAACACCCTTCATAGGATTTTTTGTCCATACTAATTCATCCTCCTCATCCAATCTGATCCTAACATGATTGGTGATGAGTACCCTCACATAAGCATGCCATAACTCGCCATTCCTTCCTTCAAGACCAAGTTGATGAGCACTCTTCCAACCTTGCTTCCACAAGGAAGTAGAATCATGGTCTGCCACCTGAGAGAGTTAAAAAACCAACATATTGCAGAGGTCGTAAAAGATCCTCAGGAAGTCTGTACTCATTATCGCTTCCAACCTAGGGGTTAGCACCAATTCTCACCTCAACACCATTACCAACTTTCCAAGCAGACAATTGCCTAAGTGGAAAAGCTTGGACAACCACTTTCCAAAAGATGAACACCTTGCGTATAGACTTGTTAGGTTTCCTTATCCACTCCATTGAAAGTGGTTCAATATATTTGGTCATAATGACCTTTCTCCAAAGACTGTCTTGAGTAATAAGTCGCCATCAACTCCTAGCAGCCAAGGCTTTACCAAAATGGTGTACTTTCTTTAACCCCCAACCATCCTGTTCCTTAGGTTTTGCAATAAGTTTCCATTTGGCTAACACTATGTCAGCTTTGTCTCTTTTTCCAGTCCATAGGAATTTAAAACATCTTTTTCTGATTTTTTCCTGCACCACAGCAGTTATGAAAGGCAACCCATGCCCATAGACAGGAATAGCCTCCAAAACAGATTTAAGAAGTGTCAATCTGCCCCCAATAGATAGCCACTTGTTGCCCCACAAAGATATTCTTTTGCCAATCTTGTCCACCAACCAATCCCAGTCTTTAATGCCATAGTCATTTGGCTTCAACAAGAAACCCAAATATTTAATCCTTGCCTATAGCTCAATCTTGGAAAAGGAAAGTACCCTATGAAAGGCTTTCATCTTCAACCGCAAGACCAAAATAGGGCATGGTGGACTTCCCCAAATTAACTTCCATATCGGTGGCAATACAGTAGATCCTTAGGATATCATTAAACTTGTTGATATCCCTGAAAGATCCATCAAAAAACAACAAAACATCATCCACAAATAAAAGATGAGTTAAAGAGAGTGATAAACCCATTTTGATCCCTTTAATAAGCCTCGTTCTTATAGGTTCCTTGATAGCCCTACTCAAGCCTTTTGCAACCAAAAGAAACAAAATAGGAGATAAAGGACAATCTTGTATGGGACCACACGTAAAGGAAAAGAAGCTAGAAGCAAAACCGTTTATTAGTACAGCAAAAGGCTCGAAAATCACACATCCCATAATCCAATTAACAACTTGAAGATTAAACCCGATGTGGAGAAGCATGATCCTCAAATACAGCCAACAAACTCTATTATCTGCTTTAGAAGGATCCAATTTTACAACAACGACAGGAAGCCTCCTCATATTTATAGTGTGCATGCCTTCTTGTGCCACTTCGACAACCTCATGGATCTTCATCTGCCTACCATTAAGAAAACCAAATTGCTCACTAGAAATGGTATTCGAGAAAACTTGTTTTATTCCTTGAAGCAATGATTTTGGCAATAATTTTGTAAAGGCAATTGCACAAAGATATAGGTCTAAAATCATCAAAAGAATCAAGAGTGTCCTTTGGAATCATAACAATGAAGGTCGAGTTGATGTCCACAGGGATCTTCCCAGTAGCTTTAGTTTCTTCCACCACCCTAAGCAAATCTTCCCCAATCAGCTCAAAGAAACCCAAAAAGAATTCAACACCCCAACCATCTGACCCAGGACTTTTATTCTTTTGAAAAGTAGAAAGAGCTTCATCTTTGGAAAAGTAGAAAGAATTCATCTTTGGAAATTCCTTCTAAGAGCATCTCATTGGTAGCATCATCAACAAAGCTAGGGAAGTAAGAGGTAAGTTTTAGAATCTCAACAAGTTAGCCCTCTTAGGTTCTTTGAACAAATTCTTTAAGTGCTTAATACCAAGAGCAAAGACCTAGCTTTTGACCCGTCTCCATTGAGCACATCCCAAATGGTATTATTATTTATCCTATGATTGGCAAAATTGTGAAAGAATTTTGTATTTTCATCTCTTAAATCCAACCAGATAGCTCTACCATTGAGCCTCCGGAGCTTGCAATAATTACATTTTTTCTCTTCAAGTGCTCTGATGACTTCTTTTGACTCCTCTGAGAAAACACCCTCATTCACTACCTCATAAAAGTCAGCAATCTGCCTCTCTAAAAGAGTAAGTTCCTGCAACTGCTGTCTAGACTTGTTGAAAGCCCACTTAGAAGTAGTAGCTTTAATTTTTTCTCAAACTGCTAGCAAATTGAAAACATGCGGAGCTTCCCAAATTAGCATCAAAAGTGCTCCATTCTTTTTTAACCAGTGCTTGGAACTCCTTATCCTTCAACCAAGTTGGATTAAACTTGAAATGGTTGGAAGGTTTCCTATCCAAATTGCCAAATTGAAGAAAGATAGGAAAATGATTTGAGTTGCCTCCAGGAGCCACCCACGATCTGATTCTCTTACCATCCGTCAAAAGGCAACTAGAGACAAAAAAATTGTCCAATCTTTTAGCAACCTAATCCTCACCAAGTAGGGACAATGTGATAGGCTCCACATCAACGAGATCAGCCTCTTCAAATTTATGTGTAAAATAACCAGCTTGTGAGTTGCATCTTGCTACAGTCCCCCACACCTCAGTTCTATTCAAAGTAAAGTTTAAGTCTCTCCCTACTAATATATTACCTTGCTGCAAAAAGTCATTTTCCAAGAGTGTATCCCAAAATTGTATGTTGTTCTCATAAGACCCATAGATGTTGGCCACCACAAAGGATTTTCCCAGCTCTAGCAAGAAAAGCTCAACTCCTATCCCAGAGGTAAAAATAACCGAATTGATAAAGCCTGAAAGCCCTCTTCTTCCAATCCAAAACCAGACCTCCAGATCTTCCTCAGAGTCCAAAGAGAGAATATCCCACTCTTTTAAAAAAGTTTGAAGAATACCTTCAACCATAGTTGAGAAAATTGGAATCAACATTTTTAAAAATTGGGGAAAGAATCGACAAAGAATCGTAAAAAAACCCGAAGAAAACGAAAATTTTCATTGAAAAAAAGTTTTTTTTTTTTTCATGCATATTACAATGAATTAACATTATGCAAATCAAATATTGCAATAAAAGCAATAATTCATGTTAAGACATCATACAAGGCTCAAGCTTTAAGTACACATGAAAGTGACAAAACACATCTTGTATTGCTTATAATATGAAAAGGTACAAAGTTACAAGTAACAAGAAAGAAAAAAAGGTTTCATTTTTTATATGCCTGCACATGGAAACATGTAACAACAAAGTTACAATCACTTGAAAAAAAGGAAGAAAAAAAAACCTAAACCTTAAACCAAAAGGCGAGGGTTTAGGGTTTAAAATTGAAATATTGACAGCTGAAAAATGGGCTTGCACACATAGTTACCAGGCAGCAATATTTACTTAAAAAGAGGAGGCAAAAAAACCCTAAACCCAAAACCCTAGGATTTAAGGTTTAAACTTAACGTTCAAAGTTCAAAGTTTCAAATTCAAACATTAACAGCTGAAAAATGGGTTTGCATACATAGTTACTGTTGGTTACAAATCCGCCACTGGGAAAGGGTTTGGTCTATCTATGCACCTTAGATCTGCCCAACAGATTGAAAGGCCGGAAGGAAGGAATGCCTTCCGTGCCAATCTCCAGAGAAGGCTGGCTCCTTTACTACACTACACTGGGTTTTCAGATTAAGGAACAGGAAAGGAATCGGGAAATTGCTGAAAGAAATAAATAACTGAAAGAAATGGGAAATGCAGATGATTCCAAGGGGAAGAACAGGCAACACAATTACTAACTACTACTTGAACCAGCAACAATCAATATTATGAACATAACAAAAAGTTACTAAAACTCAACACACACCCTGATATGTATCCTTCAACAATTCCAAATTTCGTTCTTAATCACACACTTAAATCCAGATTGCAGAATTTACTGTATGCAAATGAAGAAACAGAATTAACAGAAATAAGCATAGAAGGCATCATACACAAAAAGGGAGTCTAGAATCAGAACCATGAGTCTTAATATTGAAGCAGAATCCAAGTACAACAGCTCTTTAGCAAGATGTTCCCCCCTTTATTACATTACATTGAGTTGCATTTTATAGAGGAATATCCCCTTGATTACATTAATGTCCAACCCCCAAAACTGCCGGGCCAGTTGAGATTCGACCCCTGTTAGGCGTGCTTGCAGCGGCTTCGAACAGTCTTTGCAGCTCACACGTGTTTACAGCAGCGCCGGACGGGCGAGGTAGCTGGGATAACATGTATCATTAATATGGTTGGTGCAGGTTGTCCCTTAGGGCCTTTTCTGGGACCTGACATGGCCATCCTGATGGGATGGGCAGGAGACTCGAACTCGTGCGCCATGGGTGCGCCTTAAATGCCCACCTACCCTCTCTCCCTGCTAGAATGCCCTTGCTTGTTACAGCCTTAGCGTTAAAAAACGCTTGCTAGATTTTGCCCGAAATAGGGCCTGAAGTGGAAGTTCGTTGATTTGACGTGCCGACCAAGGTTTGCTTTGAGTAGGGCCCGAGGCTGAGGTTCGCTAGGATGGGGGGCCGAAGTTGAGCTTGCCTTTGTCAAAAAACCTTCCCAACCGAAACACGTTGCTGACAGAGTTCGCCCAAAAGCGTGCCCGAAACTGGGGTTCGCTCAAGTTTATAGCAAAGTTGAGGTGCATCCTGCCTTAACAAGTTTTGTCTCGTTTAGTGCTGCACTTCGCCGGAAATCGCCTCGAAGATGGGGTTCGCCAGATAATTGGCCCGAAATTGGGCGTGTCGAAGCTATGGTTCGCCGCGTCTGGGGAAAAACCTGGGGTTCGCCGGCGATTTGGGCGAACCTGGGATTAAATCTGCCTTAATCGTTTTTTAGAGCCAGTTGGACCCGAAACTGGGGTTCGTTGGGGAAGAGGAGCGAGGCCGGATTCTGTTGTTGTTCGGAGCGAAGTTGGGGAGTTTCATGCCTTAGTCATTTTTTGCTAACCTTGAAGCCTGTTGCTAATCGTTGAAAACGACGCCGAAGCCAAGGTTCGCTGTGTCTGCTGCCCGAAAGTGGGGTTCGCTGCGGATTTGGGCTAACCTGAGATTAACTTGCCTTAGCAAGTTTTTACGCCCCTCTGGACTTCTCTCCCAAAAGGACCCGAAGCTGGACTTCTCCGCCAATTCGGGCGAACCCGAGGTTCGCTACTCTTGGGGACGAATTGGAGACTTGTATGCCATAGCCGATTTTTAGGCTTTTCATCGTGGTTTACTCACTCAAGCTGTCATTCGCTTTGTAATCGAGCGAAGCTGGGGTTCGACCCTCCATTTGAGTGAAGCCGATCTTTGAGGAGAGAGAGAGGAGAGAGGATTCAAGCATGAAAACAGTGCAACAGTTTTTCAAAATTTTACCCCTTAGACAAAATGTGGCAAAATTGACAACATTCCTGGCAGCTCACGGGGTATTGAGCTCGCCTCATTGCAAGGACCCCAAGCCTTTCTCCTTTGGGCTCGGAGTCACCTTTTGCTTCCTCTTCTGATTCACTGCTGTTGTCTAAGGATTCTTATCGGCCTTCTAGGGTTAACAAAATTTTATCCAGTAGGAAGCTTATCGGCCTTGTATCATCCATAGTCCACGGGACACAACATCCTGGACGATTACCCTCCCGTACTCGTAGAGAGGCAGATAGTGTGCTCAAGGGTATGTGTGGAATCCTCCTTGGGTAGTGGCCTGAAATATTGGTCCAAGCACTATTGTTCGTCACTGCGGTATAACAGAGGGCCTACGGGTGTTACATACTCCTTTACTTAGCATACCTTGGTTCTGTTAAAACTTCAACCTGCAACAAAATCACAAACCAAAACTCCCTATTTGTAAACCTGCATTCCAAATTCCCAAAAGTGAGCATATGAGAAAGGAATCCTCTACCGAAAAAAATAGCATACATTGCATGAATTCGGGATAGAATATGAGGGTGATAGTTAAGTTGACAGTCTGGAGAATAACAGTCAAATTTACAGTGGCAGTAACAGTCAGGTCAGAAATTGCAGTTTTCAGTGTTAGAACAAAACTGTCATAATAGTAACCTACACAATACAGAGAATCTTCAAACCAGTGAGGCAAGCAGTGTCAGAGAGATTGTCCGGGCTGAGCAAAACATTGAGCGAGTGACCAGAGACCAATTATAGATAGTGCTCCCGTACCCAACTTTTGTACTATAGCTCAAAATAAAAAACTGTAAACATCGTTAGACTCGGCAAAACAGGAGATAAAAGAGTCTGGGGTGCCCAAAAGTAGTGTTGTGGGATATAGTTCATTGTGACCACCTCTTCGATCTGATCGTTTTGATATATAGCACCCAAGCACTTTTTTGGACACTAAAAATAGTAAGTCCTGAAACCCAATTCTAATTTTAGTAACTGGTCACAAAAGGTTCCAAAATGGCCTAGGGTACATGTGGACATCAAAAAGAGCTAGAACAGATGGACTCCTTAACAAAAGCCATTGAGAATTTGAACTTGGCAGTTTTCTCCATAAGGGAAGAGGTCCAAGGTCTTTGTCTAGATCATGAGGCCACTAGCGCTCGCTTAGAAGAAATACTGATAGATGTGGGTAGCAAGTTACATAAGGGACCACTCAAAACTGAACACCAGGCTGAAAACTCTACAAGGAATGACCATGACCCATCCTTTAAAATGCCAAAATTGGACTTCCCTCGATTTAATGGGAAGGATGTTGATGGGTGGTTATGTAGGGTTGATCAATTCTTTAGACTTCATAATGTTCCCATATATCATCGAGTTCGGATGGCTTCCTTCAATTTGGAATTTGAGGCTCTACACTGGTTCCAATGGTTACGTAATTCCAACCCAAATCTCTCTTGGGAGGACTTTGAGTCCCAACTATTGACCCGATTTGGGCCTAGTGAGTATGAGGACTTCACAAGGGCCTTGACCAAACTGCAACAAACATCCTCAGTCCGTGACTACCAAACTCAATTTGAAAAATTGGCCAATAAGACAAGAGGATTGACGGAAGGGTTCTTCACGAGTTGTTTTATCGGTGAGTTAAAAGGGGATCTCCAAGCTGAAGTAAAGATGTTGAAACCACATTCCATGATGGAAGCTATCAGTTTGGCCCGTCTGGCCGAATCTAAACTCTCAAACCAAAGGCGCCCCCCGTGGTTTCCTCAAAACCGACCTTCATTTCCTTTTCGAACCCAAAATTCAATGGATAGTAAACCTACTACACCCAAGCGACTGACTACAGAGGAGATGGATGCTCGTCGTGCCCAAGGATTACGTTATAATTGTGATGAAAAGTTTTTTAAAGGACATAAATGTGCAAACAACAGACTGTTCTTGATAGATGTCGAGGAACTTGCTAACACTGACCAGAGTGATGAGGATGAGGGCCCCCCTGAAACACCTGCTCCACAGGAAGAAGATACATAGGGGTCTGAGGCAGAGATTTCAGTCCATGCTCTTGCAGTTATTACCACTCCACAAACCATGAAAGTTGTGGGATTTTTCAAGGGCCAACGTCTTACCATTCTTATTGATTCAGGCAGCACACATAACTTCATTGATCCTCGAGTTGCTAAGCGGGCAAATTGTTATATCCACACTTGTAATTCATTCGAGGTCATGGTAGCCAATGGGGGAACATTACCTTGTAAAGGAAAATGCCGCAATGTCAAGATAAGGATAGGGGACTATGAACTCAAGCAGGACATGTTTGCCCTCCAGTTGGGAGGATGTGATATGGTTTTGGGATCTCAATGGTTGAGTACGTTGGGCACTATCGGTTGGAACTTTGCGGAACTCGGATGCAATTCTCCCAAAATGGACAAACACACTTACTCAAGGGCTCCCCTACAGGAACACCTCACCTCATTAGTTCCAATCGTATGGAGAAAGTGTTAAAGAAATCAAAACGTGGGTTCATTGCACAACTCTTCTCCATCCAACCAACCACTTCACTAATGGCTGAAATTCGATCAGACCTACAACTAGTTCTACACAAACATGATGTTGTCTTTGCAGAACCAACTACACTACCACCATGTCACTCTCATGACCATGCTATCCCATTGCTCCCGGGTAGTGCACCACCAAATATCGGGCCATACAGGTACCCTCATACCATGAAATTAGAACTGGAAAAATTGGTATAGGAATTACTCAAAGCTGGCGTCCTCCGGCCTAGTACTAGCCCCTACTCCTCGCCTGTCCTACTTGTTCCCAAGATAGATGGCTCATGGCGGCTATGTATTGACTACCGGGAACTCAACAAGACTATGGTCAAGGATAAATTTCCTATTCCAGTGGTTGATGAATTACTCGAGGAACTACACGGGACCATGTATTTCACCAAGCTTGATCTCCGCTCTGGGTACCATCAGATCCGGCTCAAGGATGAGGACATCCCCAAAACTGCCTTTCGCACCCATGAAGGTCATTATGAATTCTTGGTAATGCCATTTGGTCTCACAAATGCTCCTTCTACATTCCAAAGTCTTATGAACAACATCTTCCGGCCCTTGTTGTGGAAGTTCATCCTTGTGTTCTTCGATGACATCTTGATTTACAGCCGCACATGGGAAGAGCACCTCAATCATGTGGATCAAACTTTATAGCTGTTGGTCACCCATCACCTTTTTGCCAAAAGGTCCAAGTGTTCCTTTGGTCTGATTGAAGTAGAGTATGTGGGACACATTGTCTCACAGGATGGCGTCAAGATTGACCCTAAGAAGATTCAAGCAGTTCAAGAGTGGCCGAAACCTCGCACCCTCAAGGGACTTCGAGGATTTTTAGGGCTTACAGGCTATTATCGCAAATTTGTCTGCAATTATGGGAAGATAGCTGCCCCCCTCACCTCCATGTTGAAAAAAGATTCCTTCACTTGGACAGGGCCTGCTGACCAAGCCTTCATTGAACTCAAGCATGCTATGACCACCACTCCCGTCTTAGCCATGCCGATTTCTCTAAACCATTTGTCATTGAAAGTGATGCTTCTGGTCGTGGTATTGGGGCAGTATTGATGCAAGAAGGACGACCTATGGCTTTTACTAGCAAGGCACTCTCTAATCGTAATCTAGGGAAATACACATATGCTAAGCAAATGTTAGCCATATTGCATGTAGTCACACATTGGCGACCTTACCTCATTGGGCGTCACTTCTCCATCAAAACCGACCATCAAAGTCTCAAATATTTTCTGGAACAAAGAGTTGTCACGCCTGACCAACAAAAGTGGGTGTTTAAACTCATGGGCTATGATTATATCACCTACAAAAAGGGAAAGGAGAATATTGTGGCTGATGCTCTTTCTCGCCAAATGTAGACCGTAAGTATGTTGTGTGCCATCTCAGAACCACTTCCCCAATGGATTGATTCCTTGCGTCAAGAAGCACGTCAGGATATAGATTTGCAAGCTTTGATAGCCTCACTAATGGATGATCCAGATTCTGCACCAGGGTATAATTGGAATGGCCATGATCTGCACTACCATCAACGCCTGGTTCTACCTCATAAGTCCCCACTTCGAGAGCTTTTCATGAAGGAATTGCATGCCACTCCCTCTGCAGGCTATTCAGGGTTCCTTAAAACATATGAGCGACTCAAGCGCACCTTCTTTTGGAAAGGTATGAAACGTGACATCCGCTCTTTTGTTGCTGCCTGTGACACATGTCAAAGGATGAAAGGTGGAACAGTGCACTCTCTGGGCACTCTTTAGCCATTTGCCTATCCCGGATCAGGTTTGGACTGACATTTCCATGGACTTTATAGAAGGGCTCCCTAAATCTAGAGGCAAGTCAGTTATTTTCGTGGTAGTGGACCGCCTTTCAAAGTATGCTCACTTTTGTGCCCTTGCCCATCCTTATACCGCATCCATTGTTGCACAAATTTTTCTTGACTCCATCTTTCGCCTTCATGGCATGCCCACCTCCATTGTATCTGATCGTGATCCCACCTTCACTAGTCATTTCTGGCAAGAGTTGTTTAAGTTGCAGGGGACTTAGCTCAAAATGAGTTCAAACAAAAGTTGTTAATAAATGCTTGGAAACCTACCTTCGCTGCTTTGTCTCAGATCATCCCACTCAATGGGCCAAATGGCTATCCTTGGCCGAATGGTGGTACAACACTTCCTAGCATACCGCAACCAAACTTACACCATTTGAAGCAGTCTACGGGCGCCTTCCACCTATGCCTTCCTCTTACATTCCTAGCAACTCCAAGGTCCAGGCCGTCGACAACACTCTGAGTCAACACACCGAGGTCCTTCGCCAACTTAAGCAGAATTTGAACATGGCCCAGAATCGGATGCGCCAACAAGCTGATCAACATCGTTCTGAGCGTAGTTTTGGTGTAGGTGATATGGTCTTCCTTCGCTTGCAGCTGTACAAACAATCCTTCGTACAACTTCGCAGGTGTCAGAAGCTTGCTGCAAAATTTTATGGTCCTTACCAGGCTCTACAAAGGATTGGCCCTACAACTTACAAATTGGCGCTCCCACCTACTTCCAAGCTTCATCCTGTTTTTCATGTTTCCGCTCTCAAGAAAGTTGTGGGCACACAGGTACAGGTTCAATCCACACTTCCTGAATTGGATGAAGAAGGCTCCATATTACTTGAACCTAAGCAGTTGTTGGATTGTCGGACTCGCACTCTTCGCAACCATAAAATTACAGAGATCTTGGTTCAGTGGCGTGGGCTTCAACCTGAAGATGCTACATGGGAATCTCTCCACCAACTCCAGCAACAGCTTTCCTCATTTCAGCTTTAAGGACAAAGCTTCTTCAAGGGGAAGGACATGTTAGGATCCCATCCTAACCCTTAATGTAATAACTTCCATGATGTAATAATTCCTAAATAACGTGGGTAGTACCCATGATTAATATTTTGTAATGTTCTAAGTTTTAACTTATATAGTGCCTATGACAAATGGCACCCTTTTTATGTAACACATGGTAGATAGGTATGTAAGGTGGCCTTGTGCATGTAATTCGAGTGGCATTGTGCATGTAATTCGAGTGGCACTATGCATGTAATTCGGGTGGCATTATGCATGTAATCCAGGTGGCATTTTGCATGTAAGCCAAACATGGAAGGGAACTCTTTAAATACCCGAGAAGGCACCAATGTATTCATCTTTTTGCAAATTAATGAAGTGTTGAAGGAGGTTGCCCCCTCTAAGAGGCCTGCGATTCTATCTTATTTAGGATCCTAACATGTTTTCAAGTCTTTGATTACATGCTGGTAAGTGTAGTCCGCAGGCGTCATATCCTCCAAGGGTTTCTGGACCTTCGGGATCTTCTTCACCTTATGCAGCTCCATCCTCTAAGGATTGAATGTGGCGCGCTTTTCAACTCCAGTGGGCTCTCACGCCTTCCTCTTTTTGATGTCCTTGATCCATCTGAATGAGCTCTGCCGTGCCTGGACTAGGCTCTCCGCTACGGGGCGTTCCTCTATTATTTCTAGCTCCTGCTCCAAGAGTTCCATTCCACCGAACATGGGCGTGAGCAAAAGCAGATCCTGCTGAGGCAGGGATTCCGCAGACAGGTTAGGGATGGTGGAGATTGGGACCTCGGTAACTATTGGGGGTGTTGTGGTTTGGATGGTAGCGGGAGGGATATTAGGGTTCAGAGGCGGGTTCTTGACTAGGGCTCCTGCTGAAGATGAGAGGTTGGGTGGAGGTGATGAGCCTTGACTAGTAGCGCTTGGTTCGAGTGATGCAGGTATTTGGAACGCATTAGGACCCGAGACGTAGGAGCCAAATGCTTGGTGAACAATCCTGGGAGAAGTGGGAGGTTGGATTTCTTCATTTAAAGGATGGGATACCAAGAGGGGGAGGGTAGACGTAGGCTCAATAGCTAAGGTGTCAACAACAGACAGTACTGTAGGCGGCGGTTCAGAAGAGGGAAGAGAGAAGAGAGCGCGCACCTGCATGCTCTGTGATGAGCGCTCTCGAGGTGAATAACTGCGTTATGGGGCTCTGGCTTGCCCACTCTTCGTCTTCGGGAGGAGTGTCTTCTTCAATGTTGATAATTTCTTTCAGAAGAACTCTTGGTGCAACCTATTTTTGCGACACAACCTCCTTCTGTGGCGCAATGGCCGGGGCAGATGTGCTTGGGCCTGGATTGGCAGACCTCTCCGAGGGGGACTTGGGAAGATTTTATCACGATCCGAGGCCTTTTCGTCTTAGGAGGTGTTGCTTGTGCTGTGTTAGCTGGTCTCTTTAATGGTTTATCCTACTTCTTGGCTGACTGCTGCGCTTTCTGCTCAACTGCTTGGACCTCTTTCACCATACGGCCGGATTCCACACTTTGCTCGAGTGGCTGCTTGTGCTGCTCTGGTGGGCTTTGTACCTTTCCTGGGCTTTGGGCGCCTCGAGGCACGAGGTCTTCGAATAGGACTGGCCACCACGTGTCACGATTGTCATTGTAGAGCGAGGAGAACTGGTTGTCACCCACGAGGGTTTTCTCAGACGTTTCTTTCTTGGTGTGGGCCCTCATGATCCACCAGTCCGAAATCTTTTCTGGGGTCCAACCCAAATCTTTTAATTTGCCTTCCATCTTTCTGAAGACCTTGGAGTTAGTATCATGGGCTGAGTTCTGTGCCGGGTCGTACTTCGCCTTTGTGATAAAAATCATGCCATGGTGGGAAGGATCGCATTCTTTCTATGTGCCATTCGAGGTCGCGCCCCGACGGATTGTTGCGCTCCTCCATGATTTTTGGGCGGGGGCAGACATGGAAGCTTTTCATCCCAAGGAAATTTCTGAATACGCCCAGGGGGTCGTTTTTCCACCGTTGGGGGAGTTCAATTAGGCCAAAGTCTTGGAGCATTGCTTCGAGGAACTCATTCTACCCAATGGCGTTGACTTTGATGTCGCCCCGTTTGAACAGGAAATCATAGATATGCCCCCACTTCCTTCCCTGGCCGTAGGCCTGATCTGTGTAATCAGTCTGCTGCGCAATCTCCAGGGCGAACAGATACTCCGTAGTGTAGTAGGGCAGCAGAAAGGGTTTACCAGTAAACCCAAAGACTTGGATGACGAAGCCCTGTGTGAGCTGAAAAGTGTCACCCAGGTTGCGCCGCACCATATCATCTCTCATTTCACGGGGTACGCACGGGTATGAGCCATAGATAAGTCCCAAGGCAGGGCCGAGGAACGTTTGATTGAAAACGTAGGACTCCTTTGACAACACCTGAGTCCACTGATACACAGGCAGTGCTTTACCCTTCTTGTCGGTGCGGCTGGTGGGGATAAACTTGAATTCACTGTGCATATGATAGAAGAAGAGCTAGGCCAGGAACGAGCAAGGTCTGAAAGATTGGGATTTTCCTTGTCTCAGGTCCAACAGTCGGGAATGCAAGCTGTGCGCTACCTAGTCCGCCCAGTCAAAGAATATTGGCTTCATGTTCGGCCCCATGGCGCTGGGAGCGTAGAATTCCCATGCGATATGCATTCTGCAAGGGCGACCTGGTAGGGGTATACCATCACATCTGTGGAGAGCCCGAACACCCAGGCTAGCATTGTATAGATATCAGGGCTTTTGAAATGTCTCAGAGACATAGGCATTGTTGGCCACCGGTTGGCTGGTAGTGGGTCCCTCAGATGAGACTCCATGAAACGCTGCATTTGCGGGGTGGCCTAATATCTGGCAGCCTGCTCATAAGTGTTGATAGCTCTGATGGTGTAATCCGTGTTCGGCGGCTGCCCGGGAGCAAAGGCGACTTGGACAATGTCAGAAAAGACTGAGAACAAAAGCTAACTTTCTCTATCCCGAACTTGTCTGGTTAGCAGATTATAAAATTTGGTGATAGCAGACATCGGCTCTAGGCAATTGTGCACAGGGGGGCACAAGAACCAATACAGATTGGAATAATACGCTCTAGTCCTTGGGCTCGCAGGAGAAACCTTCTGCCACCTATCATCGATGGTTTGCCGCAGTTGCTCAATGCTTTGAGAGAAGACACCATCCCTGAATTTTTCTAAATTGTCGATGGGTGGGGGAATTATTACCTTTTCTGATCTTGATTTCCTTTTCGGCCTTTCTACGCCCTCCGACTTTTGCTTTTGCTCTTTCTGTTTATCCTTCTTCTCTTTCTTTTTCTTCTCTCCCTCTGGCTTTTCCGAAGCTCCGCCCTTGGGCGCCTTACCCCTCTCCTCAGCATTCTTTCTGCCCATGATGGATCGCAAAGACACACAGGTGCGCTGGTGATTACTGGTGAATTACTCTGTTTATGGCTTCTAGTGCAATGCAGGGTAAATTCTAAGGGGTCAAATGGCCGAGCGAACTGCAGCGTCGCTCCTTTTATGGCCCTGGGTGCGAACCACTCCATTAATGGCGCACGCTTGGAGTAAATGCCTGAAAATGGGAGTTGGTAGAAGCAACCGTTCTCCATTGGTGGCCGTGCATTCCTGTTGAGATCGGGTGCTTCCATGGTGCGTGATCTTCCTTGAAAATGTGAATCCTTCGTTTTCCGATCTTGAGGCGTCGTCTATCCCTAACGACCTGCTTTGGAATGCGTGCGGCCAACCTTATTAACGTGTGCCTCGAGAGTGTAAATCAGTGCCGCTGCGTTTTTTTGCTCACGCCAAGGCTAGCCGCGTCAAGTTGTTATATGGGGAGGAGGTTCGCTCAAAATTAGAGCGAACCCTAGCTTCGGAGATGAAGACGCCCGAACTTGGGCCTTCACACTTGCATTTTCGGAATTTGAACTTTCTCTTGGGCTGGACCTCTTCTCGCTTGCGGCTCAACAAACTCTGCCGAACTACGTCATGCTTTACATGTGTTTATCCCCGACTTCGGGCAAACCTCGGGTTCGCCCCAAATGCTACCCGAAACTCGGCCTCGCCCTAAGAACGGGCGAACCCCAACTCTCGCCCCTTAGAGGAGCGAAGTGCCTTCGTATGGTGGGGCCTTAGTAGATTTAGCTTTCTGCGGCCCAAGCTGAGTCTCGCTCGGACAGTCGCCTGAGCCTCGGCTTCGCTCTAAAACCGGGCAAACCACAACTTTAGGTGGTGCCTTAGGGAATTTTGACTTTTGTTCATTCCTTGCCGTCACGCTTCACCCGAACCTCGTCCTCGCTTTGAGCCTCACCCGAACCTTGTTCTCGCCTTGAAAACGAGCGAACCTCAGCTGTTACTTGAGAATTGGCCGGACTTGTCCCTCCTTGAAAATCGTTGGAGATCTCCTTTTCGCCCTTTCGACGAGCGAAACTTGTCTTCAGGACGAAACTTCGGCAAACCTTGGCTTTGGCCTCTGCTTCGGCAATTCCTTGCTTCGCTTATCACTCAAAGTTAGAATCTTTTAATCCGGGCGAAGGAGACCTTTTGCCATTTGCGTTTGAGGGGGCTGAGCTTCGCTCCGAAAACGAACAGGCTAGACCTTGCCAAGGAGAATGGGCGAAGCTGAGCTCTGATTGAGGACTTCTTTCTATCAAAAATTTGGATCTGCTCTGCCTAAACTCCGGTGGCACAAAAATGTTCCGCTATGGAGCGCAAACACTCGCTTTAAAGCAGGAAAACATATTTACATTCGGAAAACATAAATCAAAACAGCGAAAATAAAACTATGTACATAGGAAACTTTCCTGATGCTTCTCACTGGTGATAGACCTTCAGGTGAAGGCCGTTAACAGGTATGGGCAAAGTACGACCCTCCATGTCTTGTGAGATGAAAGAGTTCACCTGGTTAACTCGGGAAATCTGAAAGGGGCCTTCCCAGAAGGCATCAAATTTGTCATGATTCCCCGGTTTCGCTTTTCACGCATTCCATTTCAACACTAGGTCCCCAACCTGGAAGACAGGGGCCATGGTTCTTTTTCCAAACCAGTTCTTACTGCTCTCTGTATGCTTCATGAAAGCTTCATAAGCTTTCTTCCTGTCTTCTTCTAGTTGCAGCAACTGGGCCAGTCGGGCGTCCATGGGGTCGAGGTCTTCCCTCTCATCATCCAACATCCAGAGTGCTGAATTTCAACATGCGTAGGTAGGACTGCCTCTTTCCCATACACCAATGAATACGGGGATGTCTTGGACTTTTTTATGGAGGTACAGTCTGCCCATAGTACCTGGTCGAGGAGCAAATGCCAAGTCCGCTTGTTACTCTCAAGGGTCCATTTCAGGATCTTCAGCAAGTTCTTGTTAGTGGACTCTGCTAGGCCGTTCCCCTGCGGGTAGTAGTTGGAAGAGGCTTTCAAGTAGATCCCATACTTGCTAGCGAACTCGCTGAGTCTGGCACCTATGAACCCTGAGCCATTATCAGTCACGATCGCGTCTGGAACCCCAAATCGGGTAATCAATTTCTCCAAGAAGGCAATGACTACCTCCTGATCAACATGCTTTGTTGGGACTGCCTCGACCTAGCGGGTGAAGTAATTTGTGGCAGTTAGTATGTATTTGTGCCCTGCCGAAGAATTTGGTGATATCACCCTGATAAAGTCCAAGCCCCATTGCTAGAACGACGCTTCGACTTGGATCGGGTGCAGGGGAAGTGGAGCATTTTTGTTCCGGCCAGCATACTTTTGGCACTTGTGACACTTTCGGCTAACTGAGAATGCATCGGCAAAAATTGTGGGCCAATAATAGCCCGCTTTGATGGTTTTTAAGGTTGTTGGCCTTCCAGCCAAATGGTCCCCCGATATTCCGGAATGGAATTCATCGAGGATTTTTCCCTTTTCGGTCCCCCTAACACATCTTAGGAGAACGTCATCTATGTTCCTGACAAATAGCCCCTCTGGGCGCAATACATACCTGCGGGCCTGGAGCCTGAATCTCCTTCTCTGAGAGGCATTACGGTCTGGGCATCTCCTAGTGGTGAAGTATCTTACTAGATCATCTGTCCAATCATCGTTGTTTGCAGGTTGGTTGGCGAAGTTGCCTTATGACACTGGGTCCTCCCATTGGCAGGCCGCTACTTCCGATGCGGCACTCTTCGCCAGTTCTTGGCATAGCGCTCGACTACGGATCAACTTGGTGGGTCGGACTTCCATGTCAAACTCCTGGATCTTAGTGACCCAACAAGATGTTCCCCCCTTTATTACATTACATTGAACTGCCTTTTATAGAGGAAAATCTCCTTAATTACATTAATGTCCAACCCCCAAAACTGCCAGGGGAATTGATATTCGACCCCTGTCGGGCGTGCTTGCAGCGGCTCCGAATGATCTCTGCAGCTCACGCTTGTTTACAGCAGCGTTGGACGGGTGAGGTAGCTGGGACAACATGTATCATTAATATGGTTGATGCAGCTTGTCCCTTGGGGCTTTTCCGGGACTTGACATGGCCGTCTTGATGGGATGGATAGGAGACTCGAACTCCTGCGTCATGGGTGCGCCTTAAATGCCCACCTACCCTCTCTCCTTGCTAGAATGCCCTTGCTTGTTACAACCATAGCGTTAAAAAACGCTTGCTAGAATTTGCCCGGAATAGGGTCTGAAGTGGAAGTTCGTTGATTTGACATGCCGACCAAGGTTCGCTCTGAGTAGGGCCTGAGGCTGAGGTTCGTTGGGATGGGGGGCCGAAGTTGAGTTTGCCTTTTCCAAAAAACCTTCCCACTCGAAACGCGTCGCTGACAGAGTTTTCCTGAAAGTGTGCTCGAAAATGCGGTTCGCTCGAGTTTACAGCGAAGTCGAGGTGCATCCTGCCTTAGCAAGTTTTGTCCCGTTTAGCGTTGCACTTCGCTGGAAATCGCCCCGAAGATGGGGTTCGCCAAAGAATTGGCCCGAAATTGGGTGTGCCGAAGCTATGGTTTGCTGCGTTTGGGGGCCGAACCTGGGGTTCGCTGGCAATTTGGGCGAACCTGGGATTAACTCTGCCTTAGTCTATTTTTAGAGCCAGCTGCACCCGAAACTGGGGTTTGCTGGGGAAAAGGAGCGAGAGGTCGGATTCTGCTGTTGTTCAAAGCGAAGTTGCGGAGTTTCATGCCTTAGTCATTTTTTTCTAACCTTGAAGCTTGCTGCTAATCGCTGAAAACGACGCCGAAGCCAAGGTTTGCTGCGTCTGCTGCTCGAAATTGGGGTTCGTTGAGGATTTGGGAGAACCTGAGATTAACCTTGCCTTAGCGAGTTTTTACGCCCCTATGGACTTTGCTCCCAAAAGGGCCCGAAGCTGGGCTTTGCCTGCAATTCGGGCGAACTCGAGGTTTGCTACTCCTGGGGGCGAACTGGAGACCTCTATGCCTTAGCCGATTTTTGGGCTTTTCATCGTGGTTTCCTCACTCAAGCTGTCATTCGCTCCGAAATCGAGCGAAGTTGGGGTTCGGCCCTCCATTTGAGCGAAGCCGATCTTGGAGGAGAGAAAGAGAGGAGAGAGGATTCAAGCATGAAAACAGTGCAGTAGTTTTTCAAAATTTTACCTCTTAGACAAAATGTGGCAAAATTGACAACAGTTACCAGACAGGAATATTTACTTAAAAAGTGGAGGAAAAGAAAAGCATAACCCTAAACCCAAAACCCTAGGGGGCCTAGCCTAAGGTTTAGGGTTTAAACTTCGAAGTTCAAAGTTTCAAACATTAACAGCTGAAAAATGGGCTTACATACATTGTTATCAGGCAACAATATTTACTTAAAAAGAGGGGAAAAAAAACCCAAAACCCTAGACTAGGGTTTCGGGTTTAGGGTTTAAACTTTAAACTTCGAAGTTCAAACATTAACAGCTGAAAAATGGCATTGCAAATTTTTTGAAAAAATTGGCAAAAAATCGATGATGCAGATTTTTTCAAAAAATCGGCAAAAATCTTCAAACAATCTTTCGTCGGGAGTTGGCCGATTGCATCGGCATTTTAAAAAATCGGCAAAAATCGGGATTTTGCTGATTTTCTCAACTATGCCTTCAAATTTCATACCCACACCCATAGTCTCTTGAAGCAACAAAATATATGGTTGTTGTAACTGCATTAACCTATGTAGGACAATATTTTTAGAGTCACTGCCAAAACCTCAGATATTATGAGAAAGGATTAACATTAATTAACCAGTTTTGGGGTATGGTATGCTCTAAGTACCCCAACTATAGATTTTTGTTTTCCACTCTTAACCTCCCTTAAAGGTTTGTCCTTGGCAAGTTGGATATTAGATTTTCTCCCTAAAACGGAAGTGGGACCAACAACTAGGCCAAACCCTCCTACAACTTCAGACCCAAGAACAACAACTGATTTTTGAGATCTAAGAAAATATCTATGAGGCCCCTTGCAAGACTCTTCGCCCGCAAAAGAGGATGAAAGTAGAGATGTAGACCTTGACAATGAAGATATTTTAGGAATGATAGAAGGGTGACTAGTAAGGAGCTTATGGAAGTCTTCCGACCTGGTCCCTTCGAGAGATACTTTTGTTTTCCTACCTCCAAAGTTGTGGACTGAAAAGGGGTAATTGACTCCTCCCTAGGAGTCGTCCTCAAATCAAAAGAGTGATTCAAAGAACTAAGATAATTGTTATATGGTAGGGGAACCACCTTCGACAGAAGGGAAGGGCCCACCTCCCTTAAGTGTGCAGGTACATACAGGCCCTCAATCTGTCCAATGTTTGAATCCTTACCAATTCCACTGTCCCGAACATTTGGTAAATGAAGATCTTCTACAACAATGTTATGACCTTTCTCCAATCCACCATTGCCATCCAAGGAGGTTCATGACCCAACTTCTTGTCTTATTATACCTGCTTCCACATTATTGACCAATCCATCCAGCCACCTTAGAACTGTGATTCTCATCAAACTTTCTTCTCCATTCCCTTGCTGTGAACATAATACCACTTTCCAATTTCAATCTCTATAGTCTCCGGAAGACCCTCACACAGATCCAAATCCACCATAATCCTAACAATAGAACGAGAGGAACCACTCAAGCAAGCTTGGTCCAAATCCACACATGTCCCTAAACAATTACCAATTTCCTTCAAAATCCTAGAAGACCACAACTCCAAGGGCAATCCTGGCAACTTGACCCAAATGGGTTGAATTGATTTAGACTCCCTTCTTGGATCGAAACAAGGGGACCACTGTTTCAAAGACAAAGCATAAGAACCCCAGTACCATCTTCTGTGCAGTATTCTACCTGCATCCTCCACCGATCTGAAGGAAAAGGCTAACCAACCTCGGACCAATACATGAAAACTAGGAGTATATCCTAATACCGGGCTCCACACCCTCTCTAACCACTGAGCATGCGATTTTCTGTATTCTACCATAGAACCTTAGTGTTTTACCTTTCATATCCAGAACTCTGTCCAACAGGATGTCTTCCCCTAAAACCAAATTTACTCTCCCCTCTTTGAGCTTAACACACTTTTTTTTCCTTTTCTTTGTGTAGGATATGTTATCAGTAACTGAAGCATTCACCTCCTTACAAATACCTAGCAACTCCCCTCTCTCCATAATCCCTTCCAAGAAGCTTGTACCAGAAAGAAGTCCAGACTCCCCCCAGCAAGCTCCTGAAAACTTCTCTTTGTAGAAACCTCCCAAGACCGCACTTCCATGAAGCCTAAATCACCATAAAAAAAGCACATATCCATGGGGTAAGGTAAAAACTCTGTTGACATGTTGGTAGGTTAGGAATTAAAGTCTGAAGAACAAACACCCTAATCAGGGCCACTCCCTGATTAGATAACAACAAGGATGTGATGGGTTTCAAAGCCCCACTCCTATTGTATAGGGCTAGATGGGATTGCCAATTTTGTATGTAGGGTATTGTCATTTCCTCATTTACAGTTGAGGAGGTCCAAGCAAATACACATTACTAGTTTCTTGTTCTCTTCTATGAGTTCATTGGTCATGGATGGTAGGTGAGTTTTGGGGATGGGGAGGCAATAAGTGTTTGTCATATGTTACAACATATGACAACGACAAGGATGTGATGGGTTTCAAAGCCCCACTCCTATTGTATAGGGCTAGATGGGATTGCCAATTTTGTATGTAGGGTATTGTCATTTCCTCATTTACAGTTGAGGAGGTCCAAGCAAATACACATTACTAGTTTCTTGTCCTCTTCTATGGGTTCATTGGTCATGGATGGTAGGTGAGTTTTGGGGATTGAGTTATGCACCCCCTACGGATTATCTAGCCAGGTTTGCTCAGTCCTGACCAGTCTACTAGGAGCATCATCAAATCCTTAATGTTCTTTTAGGATGGTTGATTTCGATGGTGGCTTTCTTTCTATTATGCATCCCATTACAGATTAGAGGTGACCTCCTTAAACCACTTGAGTTTTTGTTTTTTGTTTTTGTTTTTAATTGCTAATTCTTCACTATATAGCTATTTGCACATTTGGTACCTCCTGACATCTTCTCTTTTCTGCATGTTTCAGATCTTCCCATTTTGGGTTAAAACAAATTGCTGCAATTGTGTCTTTTGTGTTAGACAATTAGTTAAGTTTAGTTTGATTTGGTATTGTTTATTTACAGGTTATATTTTCTCTACTTCTAGAGCCACATTTTTATCTTTGACTTCTATAGTGTATTGTAACAGATTTTCTCATTCAAGTCCCGTGACATATTTTTGTCATTTATGGACACTAATAAGATTTCCCTCTTTCTCTTTTTTTATGCGTTGGAATGCTAGTTCTTTGAAATACATTGCTAGAATATCCCTCTGAAGATGTACCTGTTGGGCTTTTTTCAACATTAAATTTTTTGACAAAATTTTGCCTAAGGAGCTTTAAATCGACAAATCACACGCAGAAGCGTTGTCATTTTCACGGGCCCTAAAAGAGGATGATAAAGTGGACGAATTGATCTTTTGATGTCTCATTATTGCAGATCTTTTTGCAAGCTTTCCGACGATATATTACAATAGGTGATCGGGTCAACGGATCAAAAGTTATGGCCCCGGAAGCAAAGCCAGCAAAAGTCCACTTCGGGCTTGAAAAAAATTCTAAGGCATGAGGGGCACTTCGCCCAGAATGCTGCCGAAGTTGCCACTTCGGGCTCTTGAGTTGCCGAACTTCCACTTCGGCCACAGTTTTAGCGAACCTCCATCCAGTTGGCAGAAAAAGCTTTAAGGCAAGAGGGGCACTTCGCCCAGAATTTGGCCGAACTGCCACTTCGGGCCTCCACTTCAGCGAAGCTTCAAGTCGGCCGAAAAGTTAAATGTCGGCCAGAAAACTCCACTTCGTCCCCGAAGCTCACGTCGGCCAAAAAGTTAAACGTCGACCAAAAGGTTCACTTCGCCCCGAAGCTCCATGTCGGCCCCGAAGTGCAATGTCGGCTGCGAAGCTCCAAGTCGGCCAAGTTGGCCAAAAATCCAGCGAACCGCCTCCAAAAAAGCGCCAGTTCGGACTTGAGCTCAGCGAAGCATCTACTTTGGGCAGATTTCCAGCGAAGTGCAATGTCGGCCAGTGAAGCTTCAAGTCGGCCAAAACGTCCAACGTCGGCCAAAGTTCTCTAAGTCGGCCAAAAATGCCTAAGTCGGCCGCGAAGCTTAAGTCGGCCCCGAAGCTCACGTCGGCCAAAAAGTTAAACGTCGACCAAAAGGTTCACTTCGCCCTCGAAGCTCCATGTCGGCCCTCGAAGCTCAAGTCGGCCGCGAACCTCAAGTCGGCCAAAAATGCAAAGTTAGCCGCAAAGCTCAAGTCAGCCGCGAAGCTCAAGTCGGCCAAAAATGCAAAGTCGGCCGCGAAGCTCAAGTCGGCCGCGAAGCTCACGTCGGCCAGAATTCCAACGTCAGCCAGAATTCCAACATGCCTATGTCGGCCAAAAACTTACGTCGGGCAAGTTGGCCAAAAATCCAGCGAATTGCCGCTTCGGGCCAATTTCTCGGCAAAGCTTCTTCGGAACTTTTTCTGACAACAGTGCTTCTCCCGAGGGTCACACATTCCAAGGCCGGGTATTTGTCCAAGGCATTTGTGTGGCACATAAATGCAGTTTTTTTTCGCCCCGAAAGACCCGGTATCTAGTTATGGTAATAGGATGGGAAGTCTCAATTGCAGAAGATGGGCAGCGCAACTTTTGGAGCCGCCTGAACGTCCTCCGGAGTAACCTAGGATAGGTATGCAGCTCATAAATGCGAATTTCCTCGCTTAACGTGGCCTTGTATCTAGTAATGGTAATTGGATAAGAAGGTTCAATTGTGAAAAGTAGGCTAGCATCATTACCAAATCCGCCCTAGCATTCTTGTAAATCGGGTTCATTAATGGCACAGAGGGCTGGGTCCTCTATAAAAACGCACACATTGTAATGAAAAAAGGGGGGAACATTTGCTTGAAAACTGTTGTATCTTGATGTTTTCCATAGATATTAAGAACCTTGGGCTCCATTTCTCTCTTGTATGCTGTCTTCTGTGATTATTTCTGCTATTCTGTTTCTTTATTTGCATACTGTAATTCTGCATCCTGGATTTAGGTGTGTGATTGGGGACAAGACCCTGGAATTCTCCTGGAGGATGCATAGGGGAGAAAATGCTGTGTTAGTTTCCTTGTATGATGCTTGTGGTTAGTGTTTCTGCTATATTCATGTATTTTCCCAACTGCCGTAACTCTGAAATCTGGATTTAGGCGTAAGAAGATAGGTGGATCTTGGAGCTCTTCCAGAGGATACATAGGGAAGCTAGCGTGGTGTTCATTTATGTTTTATTCTTTGTATTTATTGTTGCTACTTCAAGGTATTAGTTGGTGATCGTGCTGCTGGTTCTTCCCCTTTAAATCAGCCATTTACATTTCTTTCTGTACCTTTTATCTCTTTCCTGCACCCTTACTCTTTTAATCTCTTTTCAACACTCTTATCTTTTTATTTCTTTCCCGCACTCTTATCTTTTTATTTCTTTCCTGCACTCTTATCTTAAAACCCCAGTAGTTTAGTATAGGAGCCGGCCTTCTCCGGAGATTGGCACGGAGGGCATCTCTTCCCTCCGGCCTTTCAATGTTGGTCTAGGTCTAGGGCGCGTAGACATACAAAATCCTTTCCTGTGGCAGATTTGTGACCAACAGTACCTCTTTGATGTGGCTATTAAATCCACGACTCTTTATGGGTTAGAGATCGAGGGACTTAGCTTGGGATTGGTTGATTGGAGTTGTATTTAGAAAGTTCAAACAATCATGCTTTAGAGTATGATTTGTTGCAAACAAGCAATTCTTTATTGCATTATCCAAGTCAAGTTCATTGCCCACGCCCTTTGTTTTGACAGCCTCTGCAAGCCTCATTTTCTATATTTATAAACTTAGATCCTTGGGTGATTTGGCCTTCGGTCATTAGAGATATCCATACTGAGCATTTTGTTCTTTAGAGATCTTTGGGTGATATAGTCTCAAGTCATTAGAGATATCCATATTGAGCACTATCGTCTTCAAAGAGGGTTGCTTCTTTGGATCTCACTAGGCATTGATGTCGTCGGTGTTTGAAGATGAGTTTGCTTCTTCAATCTATTGCCTTCACTGTTGATCAAACTCCTCCATTCGTTAGACACCCCCTCTTGTGTCCTTCCCTTGAACGAGATGACTAATAGAGCTTTCAAGTAGGATATATTGATATACATTCAGATCACTTGGATTTCTTCCCTACAACCTCTCAGCCCAAAGATTGCTTTTTATTTGAGCATTTCTTACAAGAGTGTGGATGGCAATGTCATTTGGCCTTGATTATCACTATTGGTCACATGACATGGGGATTCCCCTTGGCCAACTGAGGGTGTACTCCAACTGATTATGAGTTGAGATAGTCCACCATATTTTGCATGGAGATAGGATCTGCCATCTTTGTTCTCTATAGGACGTGAAGAATGAGGAGAATCTATTTTTTTATTATTTTGGTTTAATTTCCATTTGAAGTGCCTTGTATACTATGAGATTCAAGATAAGCATCCTTGTGTCGTTAGAGACTAAAGAGGTTCTCTATTCACTTTCTTTTTCTGTTCTACTCAAAGGTGCCTATTGCTTGTTCTTTGAAAGGTGGTCACTCTCATGCATTCGACTTTATAGGTGTCCTAGGGACACCAAATTGTTTACCTGCTTTAAGCCCCTCTCAACCTTTAGAGACTTACAATTCTCACAAAAATGGGGACAGGTCAATAACACGACTTCCATATTTATGTTTTGCTACCAATACACACCAACCTTCTCACTCTCCCTCTAGATGTTACAAATTGGGTTCATTTCAGTATCAAGCTTCTTCTAGCCTTCTCCCCATCTAGGTGATGAGGATGGCAGTGCATTATTAGTTTCCTCCCTATCCTAGAAATCCATCAACCATGGATGTTAGGAGGGTCCAAGGGGAAATATATTGATTCCTCTTAGGATTGTCGAGCATAGCCCTCTTAGCCTTGGTGTTTTCCTTTTTTGGACATTATCAAATCTTGCATTGGGCTTCCAATGGTGGTGGATGATATGGGGTTGGTTCCTCTGCCTCGAAGCTTGTATATGCATATGCCATTTTTTGTTTTGAAGCTATGTCTTTACCTTTCATGAGCTCCTTGTTTTTTCTTTGTTCAAGGCCTTCTTCATCATATGGTTATTTTTACTTGTAGTAGGATTGTATGGTTTGGGTTTGGAGCTTGTATTAACCCACACTAACTTTTCATTGGACAAAGGGATGATAGCTCAATGGAAGAGCACCTAGAGTGCTTGATAGGAGGTCTTGTGTTCGTCCCGACTGGTCCTTGCCTTCAATATTGTATAAAAGCTAGACAAACCTTTGGAGTGTAGCTTGAGGGGGGCGAGGCAGGGGAGGGTGTTGGAGCTTGTGACAATCCACACTTATTGCTCATCCTATAAAGGATCATCAGCTTAGTGGTAGATGTTAGGATCCTCAATCCTAACATTATTAGTTAGTATTATTAATCATTTAATTATTATATTATTAACTTATAAAATGAACCATCACAACCCTTCATAACATGAACCATCACGTCTCTTCATACGTGAACCATCATGTCTCTTCACCAACGTAGCTTTAGGGTAGATATATATATTAGGTTGGCCATCCATATCAAATCATCCAACAAGAAGAATATATATTATTTAGACCCATTGGAGGGATTTCCCAAACCAATGCAAAAGGCGATTCATATCTAAAAGCGATTCTTTTAATTTAGATGCTATTTTAATTATTTCTTTATTAAAATTGTGCTAGAACCTTCAGGGTTCTACCGTTTGGTATTAGAGCCATGTGGGACCCAGTCATGTGGGAATTGATCAAAGATATTCATCAAATCACTTCTGTGCGTGAGTATCAAACTCGGTTTGAGGATATCACCAAACACAACACAATATTGGATGAATCAATTCTCATAAATGGCTTCATTAGGGGATTAAAAGAGGAAATTAGAATGGAGGTGACAAGGTTCAATCCCTATACCATGATGCAGACCTATGGATTGGCAAAATTAGCTGAAGATAAAATCAATGCACAACAACGATTAGGGAAACCACTTATCAAAAAATCGTCAACCACTTACATCGCTCCCAAACCTATGCATAATGGAAGGGAACAAAGCACTTACACAACCCCCAAATCTAACCGAACTTTACGAATTAAACATCTTAGCTTTGAGGAGATGAAGGAACGACGAGCAAAAGGACTCGTGATAATTGTGATGAACAATTTGGACCCCACCATAAATGTGCTACACTAACATTGTATTTATTGAAGGAAGTTGATCCCTGTCTCTCCATAGAGCAAGCAGATGAGGTAGTTGTGTCTGAAGCGACCAGTGCACCTACTCACCGCAATGAAGACAATGAGGTCGATGTGCAAGAAGTGATTGATGTACCAAGCAAGGATGAAGTAGACATACCCAAAGTGATCAATGCTAGCCAAACATGCACTCTACAAGACCTACACATACCTTCCTCACCAATAGTGAGTTCTTGCCATATGACCAAACCTATTCGGAACCAACACAGAGTGACCACACACTCCTTCTCTGTTGGCTCTACCAAGGAACCAAAAAAGGATATGAAATCATTACCATCACTTTTGATGCATCATTATGAAGTATTTGAGGAACCCCAAGGGTTGCCCTCCCATCGTCATCATGATTATCCTATGGAAGATTCTACTATTGTTCTTGGCAACCCCTCGCTAATGCTTCATCCTTCTCGATATCCCTGCCTACGAAAGAATGCCATTAAAAGAGTCCAAGAACTTACACAAATCCTTCTTGGAAAACAAAGGACAAAGCTTCTCACTTTGAGCTTTGAGGACAAAGCTCTTTTTAAGGAGGGTGGCATGTTAGGATCCTCAATCCTAACATTATTAGTTAGTATTATTTAGTATTATTAATCATTTAATTATTATATTATTAACTTATAAAGTGAACCATCACAACCCTTCATAACGTGAACCATCACGTCTCTTCACCAACGTAGCTTTAGGGTAGATATATATATTAGGTTGGCCATCCATATCAAATCATCCAACAAGAAGAATATATATTATTTAGACCCATTGGAGGGATTTCCCAAACCAATGCAAAAGGCGATTCATATCTAAAAGCGATTCTTTTAATTTAGATGCTATTTGAATTATTTCTTTATTAAAATTGTGCTAGAACCTTCAGGGTTCTACCAGTAGAGCACACAGAGCACTTTCTAGAATGTCAAGGGTAGTCCTAATTGGTCCATGCTTTTCAACCAGGGGTTTATCCCCTTCAATTTTGTTTGCATATTTTAGTGTTTTATAATGCTAGTAGATTTTTATTATAATTGAATGCACTTCCCACTTCCATTGATATATTTTGGCCACTTCTGGATGTTAATTTATTTTCTCTCTCTCTATTGTATTGTATTTGTTTACTGTAAAAAAATCTGCTCAGTCTCGTAAATTGTAGCAAGCATGGTTATCTAAATTATTGAAAATGCCCTTTAAAGGAGAGTGAGAGAATAATGATGACCTGTGATTTTTTGATGCAGGCAACATTCTTCATCACATATGTTCTGACATCTGGATGGACAGGTGAATCATTAGAAATGACTCGGTTATTTCCTCTTATTGTACACTTTTTCAAAAGACATTTCTGCAATGGCATAGAGGATAAAGATCTGGCTCCAACATTTTCTTACCATCGTGACGTCCCAAAAGTGCTCCTCTTTGGGCTTCTTGGCTTCACATATTCTGTGTTGGCACCACTGATCCTGCCATTTTTGCTTGTATACTTTTCAGTTGGGTACATCATGTTCCGTAATCAGGTAGCTTCCAAACTCTTCCTTGCACATGGGTATGAAGGAATGGGAAACAATGTGGCTTTGTCAAATTTATGATGTGGCTTATGTTTTGTTGAATTGAAGAAAAATATGATACTTGTATGAGCAATGTTTTATCAGTAGTTTTGTTCTTCAATGTCTCAATTCTGCATTTCCTTTTTTGTTTGCTTACATATCATCATAGGCATTCAAAAGATTTTCTGAAGATGAATCTCAAAAATGTTTGCAATAATGTGTTATTGGACAGTCAATATACCTTCTTGCATTTATAATATAAACTGACATAAGTTTCTTTTTTAGTTAATTGGGATCTCTTTTGGGTATGTATCTCTTGTACATTTGCTTTAGCTAGTCTTATAATCCTCCAACCCATAGCTGCGCTATTCTAGATTTAATGAATGTTTTGCATTTGGTTGACATAAACAAGGAAATCTAGGTATAGTGCAGAATATATCATCAGTTCAATTCTACATCTCTGCTGGCTTTTGGGTATATATCATCTCTAATACATTTGCTTTAGCTACTCATCCTCCTACCTGCAGCTGTCATTTTACATATTTGATGCAGGTTATGCATTTAGTCATCATAAGTATGCATCTGATCAACATAAATAGAGGAATCTAGGTATGGTGCAGAATATATCATTGGTTTAAATCTGCTATGCTTATGCATGAAGTGATGAGTCATGTCAATGGCTAAGCTGACAGGCACCAGGAATGTATATAACAAAGTCGCATAAATGACCAGTCTTTTGTTGGATTCGGTGCTCAAAAATAAACCTTTGTTGATTGATTAACATGACTGAGTAATATATATTATAAACTTCATGGTTACATTTTATAATAACAATGTAAATCATATAACTGAGGATATTACTATTTTCAGGGGAAATAGCCTTGAGGTGCCCACCTTGACATTACTTGTAATTTGGTACATTATGGTAGCTAGTGCACAATACATTAAAGTGGCAGTTGCCCATTGTTTTGGGGCTTAACAAGTTGTAAATCCTATGGTCTCTGAGTTTACATGTTTTAGCCCTTCAAAGAGAGTAGCTGCCTCATGAGTTGGGTGATATTTAATGTTTGAATCATATCACTGAGTGTTATTTGAGGCTTAGATCAGGTATTTCTTAGCACATAGTTATCTTTCTGATTGAACAGAAGATGCAGCTTACACACGGCCGCACTCTGCAGCTTAATTGCAAATTTCTTGCCAACAGACAAAACGCATGTTTGCCATGAGTCTTAAAATGTTCCTGCAAATGCTCTTTCACAATTCCTTAAGCTTCATTAACTGATTTCATTTTGCAACTATAAAGAACCATATAAACTACTTCAGTTCAACTTAGTTACTTAAGAAGAATATATCAGGGAACTTACACCCATTCTCTTCTCCATTCTTAAACTCTGCTAAATTTAAAACTAGTTTGTAATCTGAGATATTCCTTTTCCCATATGAACTTCCAGTTTTTGGCCTTTGGAATTTTGCTATTTTGAATTTAAATTGTTTGCAAAATTAGAATGGTATAAGGGGAGTAGTATGCTTACTCAATTTGTTGGATTCTGCAGATGTTGAATGTGTACTCACCCATGTATGAAACTTCTGGGCAGTACTGGCCTATCGTGCACAATTGTACAATATTTTCTTTGGTTTTTATGCAAATACTCGCAATAGGAATATTTGGACTCAAGAAACTTCCTTATGCTTCTGGCTGGGTGATACCACTATGTATCATTACTCTTCTATTCAACAACTACTGTACGAAAAGGTTTATGCCTATGTTTAACAACTATCCTGCAGAGGTACTTGTCTCTCACAACATATCTTCTCTTATGTATGCTTTTCTTTCAGGCGATAGGGATGTGCATGAATGAATGCTCATATGGGTTATGCAAGTAATGGATTTTCTGAATATAGATGCCATCAACCAATACCAATAAATTTTCAAATGAAGTTTTAGTTGAAGGAATTGTGTGAGAATTTCTTAAAACCTAGCCATAGAAACATAAAAGTGACCATTTATAAGAACAAATTTGTAAAGATGATTTTAGACACAATTATTGTGTGTCTATGTGCTGGAAATAAAATAGCTTATGTTCATGCTAATGCTTGTCCAATGTGAAAAGGGTTGCTATTAAGGTCAAAGAACACAATAGTTTGTTCCAAATTTATGTGAGAAATTAAGACCAAATATGTTTACTCTTACAGGTTTTGATAAAAAGGGACAGGGAAGATGAAAGAAATCCACAGATGGATAACTTTTTCAACACTCTGGTTAATGCATATCGTGACCCTGCTTTGCAACCAGTTCAGTATTCAACTGATGAGGATGGCAATAAAACTCTTCTTTCTACATCAGAAGTTTGAGGACCAGTTTGGAGATACATTACAAGTTTTCTGCATAATTCATATGTATATTTCAGTTTAGAACTTTGCTGTCTATGAAATATATGAATAAAATTTGTTGATACTGAAATGGTTTGGTTGTTTGTAAGAACCAAGTGGCAGTTAACTTTTGAAGTGTTAATCCTTTACACAAGCATTTGTTAGCATTCTTTTTCCCTTATTATTTGCCGCAGACTGCTAGGGAGTTGGGTTGCAAATGGGCCAGTGTTCCACATCTGGCAACCAGAGTCACTGATGTACAGTAATTGCATTTACTAACAAATTTGTTATTTGTATTTCAGCTATATTACATATTGGAGTCTTGAATACCTGATCTTTTGAAGGGCATTATTTGGAAGAATAGTTGAGTGGATTCTATCCATGCTTGCATGGTAATTTGTTGTCATGTATGCGAGTTGTCTGTCAGACATTGATATTTGAGTGAATTTATTATTTATTTTTGTTAATGCAGAGCATTCAATATTGCATCGATATTGGATTTCTTCAATATCTTTATTGGCAACTTCAGTTGGAAATTGCGATACTAAATGAGACAGATGAAAACAGGACAAAATTGGAATTGCAATTGAAAATTTACAAAGAAAGAAAAAAAAAATATTCTGACCCAGATTTGGAAAGAATACAAAGCACCAAGAGTCTCTTGAGACAACCAACTCCAAGAGACATTCTGGACCAAGAGTCTCCTGAGACAACCAAGAGACATTCTGTTGTATGTACATATTTGAAGATTGATTAAGAGTTCTTTTGCAGGGTTTTTGTGCAAATTATTTTTCTATTCATTTTCTCCTTTTATGCTGTGCTAATCTTTGTTTTGGAGTACCACCACATCTCACAGCTTCAGTGATTGTAGATGCAAACATAATTCAAGGCCAATTTTCTGTATTTGGCACCATGAGCACCCAAAGCACAAGAGTAGCACTTTTTTATTGCATCTGTTGGAAACTAATGAGCTCGGCAAGGCCCAAATTTCTGACACTAAATAGACTCTGCATTATGGCTTAAACAAGGACTTAAAGAAAATTTTTAGTTTAAGATTTTTAATAATTACCTGCACGTACATACAAACAACGAAGCTCTGGGATAGAACAAAATAAAGCAAAAATATAAATGTAAAGTTAAGTATGTAGTCCAAAGTGATATAGGAACAGGATTTTAGAAATCCATAGTGCAGTAGTTGGAGCTTTGACCTTGCAAAGTTAAACAACATAATTGGAATATTTACAATTATATCAAGCTACCTAAACTTAGAATTGAAATGCTAATTTTTATTTTTATTTTTTTAAACTATTCTATTACATCATCACCACAAAGTGGTATTACATCAAGTTGGCTATTTTAAGCATGTATCCTTGGCAAGAGTCAAACCTCAGTCTCCTCTTTCAAAGTTGAGGAATCTAACTGTTTGAACTGAAATGCTAAACTTTTTTAATTTTTTAAAAAGCTATGTGTGGATTTTATTGGGGGCCACTCCCATTACAAAAACAAAACATTACATTGCTCTAATTACATTTCTAACAAGTTAATTAAAGCATACCCATCTTTGTCTTTCTATCAAAGATATTCTCCATCTTCCTCAAATTGCTAAGTTTCCATAATCAACTTTTTTTTTTTGAAGGAACTAACAAGAACAACCCTTACATGACACATAACTCCAACAGATAGAAGGAAAACAAACATAACAGTCATCCATCAAAGAGGAAATCAGTTCGATTATTTTTCTTCTATAGCATAGGTTCTAACACCTTTAGAGTGGCAAGATCTGAGAATGCATTTTGCACTTAAAGCTTTTGAGGTAATATCTAGTTGTAACACATTTTGTAGGATCTTCATTTTTAGAAAATTGATCGTCATCGATTGTTTCATAATTAGCTTCAAGAATACCATTCGAGGTACTAATCTTTTCCATGGAATTGTTTGGATGGTCTTTAGTAACCATTTGGTTTTTATCGATTCGAATTTTTCTTTTAGGATTGAGTCTTTTGTTGCTCGCATGATTCTTGTTGGACAATTGGTGCATATGGAGGATGAGCTTCTTTCTTTTGAGCTGGGACATTTGAAGGTTTCGAATTATTTGTGTGCAGGGGCCTTCTCCTCCACCAAGGAGGAATCAAAGCATGATTGGATGACCAAACATCTCTTCTTCAGGTGGCCATATTGTTGACAACCATAACATCTTAGAGAGAAGTTTTCATATTCAATATTTTGGATCCATTCCCCTTTGCTTGAGGAGATAGTAATGGATTGAGGCCCAAGAATTTAAGCATCCATCCAAATAACCAATTTTGCTTTATTCATTAATTTTAGTAAACAAATTTTCCTCTATTTGGGCATTTGTAAACTAGAATGCACCAATGGCATTACCAATTTTGGTGAATATCTTCTCTCCCCAAAACTCCACAGGGAGAGCATAAAGATTCACCCATACTGGGAAGCCGCAAACTTTTTCTGTAAAGGGGTTGAATCTAGGAGTCCAAGGTCTTATATAGACACCCCTTTGTGTGAAAAACCAATATATCTATAATCCATTACCTTATCTCTATTTGCTAAATTAGAAAAAAAAAATTTGGGTAGGAGAGTTGGAATTTTGTATTGGTTCACCAATTTTTAATGTAACCTTTGAGCTCCTTTAGGCTTGGTCTTTTGCCCTCAAGTTTGCAAATAATTGTTTGGGCTTTATGATCAATTAGATCTAACCTAAATTCATCCTCTGGAATCTTGATTGAGGGCGGAGGTTCATCCACTCGCAAACCCAAAGATCTTTGAGAGAGATCTCTTCTGATCGAAGAGACTTTCTCACAAACTGAAGAAACAATTTGTGAACAATCATCTTCTTTCAACGCTTAATCGCACCTAGGGTTTGCATCCCTTTCATGAAGACTGTAGCCAAATTTGTTGTTTTGTTCCACCACTTGACTACACCTAGGTTTACACCCCTTTCAAGAAGACAATTGCTGCAACCAATTGAAACGCTAAACTTACATCTAAAGGAATTGTTTTTTTTGTTTTTCCTTTTTAAAGAGGAAAATGGTTAATCATCTTTTAAATCTCTATATTACAATAAGAATCTTCTTGTTTCTAATATTGCCTCTATATCAATTTTGTTAACACGTATTACATTATTATTAAGTTTTAATTTTTTTTTGAGGATAAACAACTTATTATAGTAAGAACAGATTCAGAGTTTAATTGATTGACAATATACATTTTCCGTTATTATGGAGAAGAAACAAATAAAAAAGAGCAAATCTACATTCCTCATGATAATAGCTTCTTCTTAGTACAACTTAAAATGTTTGCTATCAAAATGTTGGAGAGAGGAGTCGACCCAAGAAATTGAAATATTGGTTTTGACATGAATATGGATATAGATAAAATTTGGTCAAATTTTGTAAGTTGCTTCAAAATGACCTATTTGAGTACTTCTAAAACCCTATTGAAAAATGCTACTAATAATTCCTAGTCACATTCCATTACCATGTATTTGTGGATAATATTTAGCAAGGATTTCTTTAGTTTTTTAGGGATAGAATTGATTGTTATCTCCTAAGAAGTGTTTAATGTAAGGTGTTAGGGGATAAGTCGAACGCTTGAAATCATTTTTTACGAGATCATCTTCTTTGATGTAAAATAAACAAGCCTTTAGTTTAATCATAAAATAATGCAATGAAATGAATTTTTATTATTTTAAGAGTACAACTTTGTAAATATACTCATTGTTTTCATGCTAAAATACTTAATATCCAGTAATATAAATTATGCTTGGGAATTCTACAAGATCCAAGATGGGTGCGTTAATCTGTTTTCCCTTTCAAGCCATGATGGTATTATAATGATATTTATTGTCTATATATAATATTCCATTTAAGAATTACAGGGAGATTAAAACATTTCAATGGTTAATTACCGCAACATGTGTGTTATCATTCCGTATTGATAATATTCCTAGTCACATTCCATTACCATGTATTTGTAGATAATATTTAGCAAGCATTTCTTCAGTTTTTTAGGGATAGAATTGATTGTTATCTCCTAAGAAGTGTTTAATGTAAGGAGTTAGTGGATAAGCATGAAATCATTTTTTTACGAGGTCATCTTCTTTGATGTAAAATAAACAAGCCTTTAGTTTACTCATAAAATAATGCAATGAAATGAACTTTTATTATTTTAAGAGTATAACTTTGTAAATATACTCATTTTTTTCATGCTAAAATACTTAATATCTTGTAATATAAATTATGCTTGGGAATTCTACAAGATCCAAAAATACTTAATATCCAATAATATAAATTATGCTTGGGAATTCTACGAGATCCAAGATGGGTGCGTTAATCTTTGTTCCCTTTCAAGCCATGATGGTATTATAATGATATCTATTGTCTGTATATAATATTCCATTTAAGAATTACAAGGAGATTAAAACATTTCATCAGTTAATTAATTTTTAACAATTCACTCATATAGTATTCTAACATAATGAATTTGAATTAGTGTAGTAGGTATCAACTACTTTATAATTATAATATTTTATTCCTAAGGGGATAATACAATGGTTTGGGCTTTGACCTCTCTTTAGGAGGTCCAAGGTTCAAACCGCAACATGTGTGTTATCATTCCCTATTGATAAGCTTAGCTCTCGGCCTTATGAGGGGTTATGGCTAGGATGGAAATGCTCAATCCTAAGCGTTGGTCATATGGGCATAGGGGCTTCTCACCGATAAAAATAATTAATATTTTATATAATATCATTTCAACTCCTTTATAATCATGATATATTATATAATGTTATATCCTTTGGTGTCTATCATGTCAATGCTTTTAACAAGTTTTCTTTGAAACTATAACAACTTTATTATACCAGTGTTGGCTATCTTTATTATTTTTAGCTCGGGTCCTAGGGTAAGGTAGTTGGCCTTTGAACATTGGGTTAGGATTATCGTTGATTTAGTCCAGAAATAGGAAGAGCTATATTATAATTGGAATCATCTCTTGCATTCAAATCTTAGTCATTAGTGTTGCACATATGAGACTTGCCCTCTCAAGTGGCTTGGATTTGTATTGATTTAGAATATAGAATCTATTACTTGTACTATTGATTTTTTGTTTTGTTTTTAATTTGTTTGAGAACAAGGGTTTGTATTTGGGTCCCCCATCCTTGACAAATCACAACTCTCTCCTTTAGAGCTTGAGAGTTTACAAAAATATTCAATTCTCATCTCAATTGAGTTGTTATAGCTAGATACATACATCAATTTTCATAAAATTTTTGAATTCTTAATTTTCATTTTTTGGATCTTCACTTTTCTATGTGAATACAAATATTCTAGAATTCAACATCTTTCTTTACATTTTTCTATAGCAACCTTCAGAATACTGAAACTCCACTTTTACAATTTATGCATTGCATCTTAGTAGAGTAATATTTCCAAAACATTGCACTATCATTGTCCGCTTTACCAGATCTGAATTGCTAATTTCCTTCCTAAAGAATAAGTGCAAGCACAAAAGCTGTAATAAATAGTTTATATGAAAAAACATTAACGTTATAAATAAAACAAATATTACCAATGGAAAACACTAAAGTAAATCTTAATCATTATTTGATTCAAACAATCAACATTTTCTTGTTAGCTTCAGCTAAACTTACTACTTCTAACCAAGGGAAAAAGGATTTAACTTCATGATCCTCAATTAAAACCCCTCTATTGGCTAGTCTATCTGCACATTTCTTTTTTTGTGGAGCATAGGTTTTTATGAGGGGTCTCGATTCCATCATATTGGGGTTTGAACTTGGGTCTCCTTGATGAAAACCTAAGAACTTACCACCACGGTATCCCTCTTGGAATGACATTGAATCTGATTTATTGTTCTAGTGGATTGTTACTTTTGTGCATTATCAAATTGTTACTGTTATTACTGTATTTTTGGAAGTTTTATTTTCAAATGGTATTGAAGCATTGACCTTGGCTCCATGTAGCAGTGTAAAAGAGTGGTAGAGAGTGTGCAAACCATTCCATAACTTCTAACAATCAGTTTTGCTTCTTGATTATGAGTAATTTTCATCAAACACATTTTTTACCTCAATCTTTTGACATTTTTCTTTTCTAATATCGAGTCATTTTATTTTTCCAACCTCATTTAAAAAAAATGCCAGGACCATTATGGTAGACCCATATTATCGTGATTGTCTCTTTGAGTTGATTAAAGTAAGGCATATTTCTCGAAACACTTTTTCAAAAGTTCTCTAAAGGATTTTTTTGGGTTGTATTTGCCCCTAGTGTGTGAACAAACCTGTTGCTTCTACTAGTTGGTTGAGAATTAACGGTCATTTGCAATGCATTGGTCATTCAAAGGATCTGTGCATAAGCAGAAAGAACCACCAACCCATAAATATTGATAAGCATCACAACACCCCACCAAATATCTATAGCTTTGAGCACTGTGTCATTTCTTTTTTAAACACCATGGCTTTACCTCTTCCCACGACTCCTACCTCTCCTCCCTCAACTCCTCCAATCGATATTTACTTTACCCAATACAATTGACCCTAGTCTACGATCCTATCTTGAGAAGTAGCAAAAATTGGTTGACTCCATATCTAGCTCTAAAGACCAAATAAAGAAGATCTTAGAGTCCATCCAAAACCATTTTGGTCTTTGCCCCTTTGAGTGTTCCCTTGACCAAGAGTTTCAACAAGTTGTTGGGCATCAACCACAAGGCATGCAATTGACACCAAATTTGAAGAGACACTAATATTAGGATATCTACATCAACCAACTATCGTCGTTCAGTACCAAACCTCTAGTTTCCCATGGTAGTCACATGGCTCCCTATGCTGCTAGGGGCACTCTTCCAAGTATGGGAGGTGTTACTAGTTTCCCTTCTTAACCTTGTGATGTTCCTATTCCTTACATCAACATCCCAAACTTTGAGGCTGTGGGTCCACATGGTTAGCTAAGCCAAGATAGATAACATCATTTATCTACACCATGTGCTTGAAGGTCGTGTTACATTGGTTGCTACTATGTTGGAAACCCATTCTCATCAATGGTTGTTATGGGAGATTCACCAACATGAGACCTCTCTTATATGACATGAATTCAAAGTGGCATTTCTCTATAATTTCGACAAAGGATCTTCTACTTCATGTGTGATTTGTTTGATGCAAACCAAGCAAAATGGATTGATTGAGGATTTTACGTAGAATTCACAAGTCTACTCAACTAAACCTGGCAATTAGATCCACTAGTGGTGGTTTCAACCTTTTGCCATGGCCTTAACAATAAAATTTGATGGGAAGTCAACATGCATGATCCATACACCCTTGAGGATGTTGAACGTGTAGCTTTGATGACAAAAAAGAAGCTCCAATTGTCTTGCTCCAACCTTGGCATGTTTTCAACCCTCGACAATTTTACTTTAGTAACCGCATTAACAAGTGCCCCTAGGGATTCTTTTATTTCAAATGCCTTTCACACCATCTTGATATCAGGCCTACGAAGAATGTCATAATTTCAAAGTGGAATAAGGAAGCAATAATGTTAAGATATGAAGACCAAGATTCATCACTATAGAAGACACTAGTTGAAGTAGTCACTTTTTTGCATGAGCTTGATACCATGGCTCTCTCGCATTTGCCCTTATCAGGATTTAGGCTCACTATACCATCAAGGTCCAAGGATTCATCAAGTGTTAGCACTTCAATGTATTATTTAAGGTGGCATGCATACATTTATTGACAACAAAACAAGTCTTTGGAACTATATATCAAAACTTGACGAGTACAAATTTCAATTATTGATTGTAAATGAGAGAGCAACTTAGTGTTTGGGTCAAAAAACTAAGGTTAACATCCAAATGACTGATTATATTTGGATTGGCCATCTCATCGCCATGAATTTGGAAATTGCAAATGTCATCTTGGGAGCATAATGATTATTCTAGCTTGGCAATGTAACTATTAAATTGCTATGACTATATGTCAAATAGACAAAGAACGACAAGATCATTTGTCTCCAAGGAATATAACCTCCTCCCTACAATGTGATTAATTCCAACTACATGGAAATTATATCGAAGAAAGGAAATTATGGTTTTTTTTCCTGATCAATTGCATGGAACTTCAGCCCTTGGAGTTGCTTCCAATTTTTTAAGACTTGTAGACTATTGTGGGTTGTTATATGGATGTCTTTGGTGAACCCATCGATATTCCCCAAAGCACACATATGATCATGCCATCCACCTATTTTTGGAAAGCCAATCTTTGAATATTTGTCCTTACCATTATCCCTAACTGATATTGAGAAGTTGGTCTTATTGGAGCAAGGAATTATCTATCCAGACATAAGTCCTTATTTCTTTCTAGTGGTTATGGTGTGGCATGACAAATCTTGGCACATATATCCTGATTTCTAACCTCTCAACAAGAACACCATCAAATATAAGTTTCCTATCCCTATTATAGACATTTTGTTAGATGAATTGCATGGTGCTAAATACTTTAAAAAAATTGACTCACACTTTGGGTTCCATCAAATTTGATTTGAGTTAGAGAAGAGGATATCCCATGACTACTTTTCACATGTATGAGAGGTATTATGAGTTTTTAGTCAAGCCCTTTGGTCTTACTAATGCTTCTTTCACTTTCCAAAGCCTCATGAATTTTATCTTTTGTCCTTTTCTCTACAAGTTTGTACTACTCTTCTTCGATGATATCTTAGTCTACGATATGTTCTAGGAAGATATTTTGGTTTATGTGGATCAATTTTTATTGGCTTTATAGCCAGATTAAATCATAGGTCCCAATATCAATGATCTTAATCAAACTCAATATTAGAGCATTCAGTATGTATAATAAAAATCAATGAACATATCGTTCATAAAATAACAATATCAATCAACAATATACTCATAATATTATTGAAATTTCTCTATTGTTAAGAAACACTTTATTGATTTTCATATATACAATACATGGAGCTTTATCTCCATAATATAGCCTTAGAAGGTGACTCTTCAATACTTGACTATTGCTCTCTTAACATATTCGAAAGATGCATTCTTTCCTATTCCACACATAAGACAAGTATCTCATGTCTTTGGACTTAACATCTTGCCACATACATGTGACTCTTCACTTGCATACTTGATACATACACACATGGCACATTGCATACACTTATACATTACACACTTGCTCACTTTATTACATGACACTTGTACACTCTCACACTCTACACACTTGCACACTTTACTACATGACACTTGGACTCATTCTACACATTGACACATACTTTAAGAGAAATATAAATCACACACCTTAATATTATATTTACAAATGTACAATGGTACCATGGGGGTACATTCACTTCTACCAAATAATGTAATATTTTTCAACACCCCCCTATATTACATTATTTGGTTTTTGAAGACTTTAGTCTTCAGACTTCATCTTCATCTTCTGCATTATGTCCATCCATTGCCTTTGCTTGTTGCCTCCGCTTGATAATCTTGCATTGTTCTTGACCCATTGTCCTATTTCTTGTCTTTTGGAGAAATCAAACATTTCATCATTAATTTGTTCTTGAGACAAAAGGTGATTTAAGATATCTTGTAAAAACCCATTGTGTCTTAGAGCAAATATTCTATCCTTGATGGAACATGTAGCTTTAGTTTTGTTTTAATTCTTTATGACACATTTTTTGTTTCCATTTATGTATTTGAATTCCACTATTCTACCTCTTTCAACCAATTGGGCTATTGAGATAAGATTATTTGATAATCCTAGAACATACAATACATCATCTAGCACAAAATCTAAAAATGACATGCTAGGTATAATTTTTCCAGCTCCTTGCACATAATAAATCTTATCATCTGCTATTTTTTAGTGGAATGTTTGGTCTAACTTCTAATGATTCAAACCAATGCAAAATTCTAGTCATATGATGATTGACACTATATGCCATGTATCTTTTTCATTTTTTATGTTTTGATGAGATTCAAGTGATCTTGTTTCATGTCTGGAAAAATCTTTGATTCTGAATTTTCCTCTCATAAAATTTCATCTTTTGAATTCATATGATTGTCTTGATGCATTCATTTTTTTTTTTTCTTTTGTCCATGATTTCAAATTCTTCAAATTAATTCCTTTGAAGTAGAAATCCTTATTTCTCCCAAATTTAATTCAAGCAATAAATTTATCAAATTCACAAAATCAATAATCAAAATTCTTCAATCTTCATCAAAATTTTCAAATTTCTCCAATCAATCAATCATGTAATCAATAATCAATATCAATTTCAACAATACTTCTTATAACTCCCACAAATTCTTTTCAATTTTCAAATTTCAATTTGTAAAATTAATTTGCATTCATCAAATTAATAATCAATTATCAAATTTAATTAATCAATCCCTATCTCTCCAAATTAATTCTTTACTTAATATTAAACTTCTAAAGTCAAATCAAATATTTTCTACCTTATATCTAAATAATATATGAATGAAATGAGCATTAAGTTTGTATTGAGAAATTAAGCCCAATATATAATACATGCAGGTGGTTTGATAACCACTTAGTAACCAACCGTACCATAACCACCTAACCACATTAATATGCACTTTAACAATAGCACATAATAAAATAATGTATAATCTACTCTAACATCCCCCCAAATTGGGGAATATTACTCTACCCCCTTATTCCATTATTTGGGATAACATATATAACCCCCCTTAATGTGTAGGAGAGTATAATGAAAGATGCTCTTATGTTGGCTCTTGCTCTAAGTGTACCTTTGGATTAGTACCTCTGGGTCTATCTCTGGATCTGCCTATGGATCTGCCTATGGATCATTGCCTCTAGACCTTCTTGTAGGTCTGCCTCTGGATCATTGTCGTTGGGTCTGCCTTTAGATCTGTCGCTAGGTCATTGCCTCTAGGACTGCCACTCGGTCTATCACTAGATATTCCACTGGGTCTACCATATATTTTACCTTTTATGTAGAAGCCAAACAACATTTCTTTCATTTTGGTCCATTGTGTGAGATATGTCCATATACAATCAATATGAACCTTGTTGGTCATTTTTACTTTGTGTCAACAATTTTAAGAGGATTTATTTGTACATCCACATGAATCACAAGGATGTAGTTTCCAAAACCTAACTGCTACATGTTCTGTTCTTCACGATGACTATAACAATGCTTTGTAGGTGTTGAAGAAGATTGAGTTTTTACAAACATGATTTTACTAGTACTTGCTTGTCCATAATAGCCAAGGCCTTCATTCTTTGGCCTGACATTTTGCATTAAAGGAGTGTTAATGCCTTGCCCATGTTTACCTAATCCTTTACCATTGAATCCCATTTTGTTCATCAGTTTGGATCCAATGCCTTTGGTGTGTTTTTCAAAACACCCAAATTCTTCATCTTCATCAATGTTTTTAACAATATGACATTTGCCATTGTTGATGAGCACATTTTTAGGATTTTCAACTTTTAAGTCATAGGTGTCGTAATAAAAATATGCTCTTGTGACGAGATCACTTGTGCTACAACTGGTATCTGCTCTTATAGGCAGGAGGTCACCTGTATCACAACAAGCATTGGCCACAATGGGCTTAAGGTCACTTGTGTCACAACAAGCATTTGCCACCATGGGATGAAGGTCACTTGTGTCACAACAAGCATATTCCATTAGGAGCATGACCTCTGATTCCTCACTGATTTTCCTTTTCATTTTATGTTGGGTAATGTCAAGTGAAACAAATGACATGTATATTGCCCTTACAACGCTAATAGGGATTAGAGAACCATTGATCTGAAGGTCTTCAAAAGCTTCAGAATCTCTAAGAATGGATCTTACACCACAGCATAGTATGAGAAATTATCCATCCTCATAAAAATTCATTCCTTCCAACCCTGTTAGAAAGTAAGGATTTTTAACTGATGTAGCAACATCATCAGTTGATTTTGGGGCATTATTTTTCTTGGATCTACCTTTTTTTTTTAAGATGTCGATCTCTGTCGAAAAATGCACCTTTTACAATGGAATTTTGTAAGAAGTTTGACTAAGGTGTCGGTCTCTGCAAAAAATGCACCCTTACAAGTCTTTCCCCTTTTTTGCAAAATATTCTTTGATGGAGTAAGATAATTATCCCCCCTTAGTGCAAAAAATTGCTACTAGGTAGATGGACAACTATGCTTTAGCAACGACCATTATGAAGGTTCCTTATCTCACCAAAATGGTCCCCCTTTATTTATACTTACAAAGAGTACGTGAAAGGGAATTCACTCAAATTGATGGCACCTGCCTAAAAACCCTTTCAAAAAAGGATGATTAGTTGGAGGAAATTAAGCCAAGCAATAGGAATGAATTAGGGTATTTTATGGAGTGAGTATCAAAATACAATTGGCTTTCCTTATTTCTCCCCAACGATTTATAAAGATCAATAGCTCAGACGTCGTTGTTGCAACTATATTAGGTGGTAGATACAGTAGTCCAAGTATGACAACTTCACCTGTAAGTGTGGACCAGAGGTACCGTATATATCGAACATTATTGTGCAATAAATTACACAAAAAGGTTTAAAATTTGGGGTCTTATATGCATTTGAATTTTAACTTATAATGTAAGTGCAAAAAATAAGATATTAAATGCATCATACAATAAAAATGCCCATAAATTTAAATATAGGTGTCAGATTCCACCAAAAATGCACCTACAATGCTAATTTTAAGGGTCGAATGCAATAAAAAATGTACCTTTTTACAATAATTTTTGCAAGAAAGTTTGATTTGTGTTTGCAAAAATTGATATTCACAATCCCCCCTTGTGTTATAATTTTGCAAAACAGAATACTAATTTGTCCCCGCTTTTGTTTACAAAATAAACAAGGTGTGAAGAAATTTTGAGAACCCTTTCAAACAATGTACAATGCTTGTTTTATCCCTCCTTGTGAGAAAAAATTGCACTATATGTCTTTGTAATTTGCAAAAAAATTGATGCTCCTAGGATTGATTTGCAAAAAAAATGATGCAAGGTATGTAAAAAAATACCTTTTTTGCTTCTCCTTTAGCAAAAAAAATTCTTCCTTGAGCAAAAATCTCTTCCTTTAGTAAAAAATCTCTCTATTGCAAAAAAAATGTCGCTTTCTTGAGAAAAAAATACCTTGAGCAAAAATTTTGCTTTCTTTAGCAAAATTTGCTTGCATCGCAAAAATTTTGCTGTCTTTAGCAAAAATTGCTTGCGTCGCAAAAAAACAATTTTGTTTGACAAACGTTGTTTGGCTCAGGCAAGATTTGATCCCCGGACATACCTTTTGCCAACGCCTTGGCGCTATGATGAGTAGCAGGGGTCCATGTCTACGCCATGTCATCTGATGCCCAGGGGTCCCACTCCAAGATTTATGCTTTGTCCACCTGCACCCAGCTCTACCACGCTCCACCTCAATAATAGTGTATAGCCTCGAGAAACGTGCCCTACCCAGTCGTCGCTTTGATACCATATAGGAATGAAATGAGCATTAAGTTTGTATTGAGAAATAGAGCCCAATATATAATACATGCAAGTGGTTTGATAACCACTTAGTAACCAACTGTACCATAATCACCTAACCACCTTAATATGCATTTTAACAATAACACATAATAAAATAATGTATAATCTACTCTAACATTCCCCCAAATTCGGGAATATTACTCTAACAAATAAGGCACAAATCAAATTTCAATAAAATAAACTCCTTACTGCTCCTATGCACACTCAAAATATTTAATAAATATTTTATCTAAGATTATGAGCTTACCTTATAAATGTCTATGCCATTGTCAGATTACATCAAATGGCCAAACAAGTTTATAAACACTTAAATTTTGCCATAGTGTCAAACATTTCTCTAGCTATGTGAATGTTTCACTTTCCCTTATTGGTCCACATATTTTTTGCTCCTTCTTAGACACTTTAGGTGGCATTACAAATTATTTTAATAATCCTACTCTATGGCACTTTTGTGCTTCAACCTTTTCTGCTCTTGGCTCTGGCTACCCAATGCTTAAATATCCTCCACACTTGGCTCTAGCTCTTCGGTGCTCTTGGCTCTGGCTATTCGATGCTTATTGCTTTCTGAATGGTGAGTTTCATCTTTAATAAGTCACTTCAAGCTTTGAGTCTCTAGCTCGACTTTGACTTCTAAATCATATAATTGACCTCAGCTTCTAGATTCCTCTCCAAGCTTTGAGAATCACTCTAATATTATGTATATTATTTGTGTGGACTCAGTTTTGCTTTCACAACTCTTAGCTATTACCAATCCAACTCCAATGGCCAAAAACCTTCAAGGCTTCATATTTTTACTGGTTCAATATAGCGATGCTTATTTTTTTCAATATGACATCTATTTTCTCTGGTAACTTCACCAACAATCCTTTTTGGCTTCTATTCTTGCCTCTTCTTCAAATTTCTTCAACAACTCACATGTAATCTATACAATAATGTTTGCAATAGTGCCACCAACACTATCTTACTTCTTTTAAAACAAGATATCCTTGTTGCACCTTTTATAATGCATCAATATCTATTTTTTGCCTTAAATAGCAATCTTCACACATCCTTATAATTTTCTCAAATAGATTATTTTTCCAAGCAATATTAAATGACCATAATTCTTCTCTGGTATATTTTCTCAATAAAATTTTGGCTCTATTTCTTCAACAAAAAATTTCAATAGAATTTATCACACAAAGTGAGGATATGTGGCTCTGATAGCACAATCCTCTAGGATTTTTACTTGGCTTAAATGTGTCTCTGATAGACAATTCTCCAAGCTTATCACTTGGCTTGAATGTAGCTTTGATACCACAACATATCATTCATAAAATAACAATATCAATCAATGATATACACAATATTATCGATTATTATAATATACATGTTCTCTATTATTAAGAAACATTTCATTGATTTTCATATATACAATACATGGAGCTTTGTTTCCATAGTATAACCTTAGACGGTGACTCTTCAATACTTGACTATTGCTCTCCTCACATATCTCAGAGATGCATCATTTCCTATTCCATAAATAATACAAATCTCTCATGTCTCTCGACTTTACATATTGCCACATACATGTGATTCTTCACTTGCATACTTGACACATTGCATACACCTACACATTACACACTTGCTCACTTTATTACATGACACTTGCACACTTTATTACATGACACTTGAACTCATCCTATACATTGACACATACTTTAGGAGAAATATAAATCACACACCCTAATCTAATATTTATAAATGTACAATGGTACCATAGGGGTGCATTCACTTCTACCAATTAATGTAATATTCTCCAACAAGTAATCCACCCTTTACAAAAGGAAAAACCCTTTGTCAAAAGCTCTAAGTGTTCCTTAGGGTCCATGAGGTAAAATTATTTGGAAATATAGTACCTCAAGAAGGAGTAAAGGTGGACCCTAACAATATCTCAAAACCATGTAAGATTATCCCTTACCTAAATTCCTCAAACAACTCCATGGATTTTTAGGTCTTGCTAGGTACTAAAATAAATTTGTCTAGAACTATGGAAATATTATCACTCCTCTCACTACTTTTGCTAAGGAGGATGTCTTTTTTTGGTTCAAAGCAACTTTCCAAGCCTTCCATGCCCTAAAGAAGGCTATGTGTGCTACTCCTATTTTGGTCATTCCTTATTTTAGCAAACCTTTTTTCATTTAATGTGATGCATTAGGTATGGGTTTTAGATTTATTTCCAAGCAGGATGGACATCCCTTGGCCTTTGAAAGGAAGCACCACTTTGGTAAGAATTTGGGCCAATCCATTTATAAGAAATAAATTTTAGCTATTCTATACGTTGTAGAGAAATAGTGACATTATTTTTTGGGGTGAAACTTTGTTATCAAGACCATAGCAACCTTAAGCATTTTCTAAAATAGCACCTATCATGCCTAGAATAGAATAAATAGTTGATACAACTCTTGGCATATGATTTTATCATTACGCGCAAGAAGGGTAAGGAGAATGTGGTAGTTGATGCTTTGTATTGTAAACATGAGGACATTGGTGCTATTAATGCCATATCTAGTCCTCTTCCACAATGGCTTTTCCAACTTTGGGAGAATTCACTTTTTGATCCAGATATTGCTAGCATCATTCATGAAGTGGATTTTGACTATATGCTACCTTCTTCTTTTAAAATATTGATTGGGTTATCCATAAGAAGGATTAAATTTATATTCCCTCATTTTGGTTGTTAATACTAGTGTCTTTCAAGAATTGCATGCATCTCCTTTTAATAGACATTCATGATTCTTAAAAACATATCAACGATGAAGCAATTTTTCTTTGAAAGGATTAAAAGCAGAATGTTAAATCTCTTGGTTTGTTGTGATCCTTTCCTATTTCTAATCATCAATGGGAGCACATTTCCATGAATTTCATTGAGTCTATTCCTAAATATGAGGGTAGAACAATGATATTTATGGAAGTGGATTACCTTTCAAAGTATGTTCATTTTTATATCTTACATCTCTTGTCAACCATCAAGGTTGCCAAGGCATTCCTTGATTTTATTTTCAAATTGCATGGCATGCCCAAGTTCATTGTCAGTGATTATGACCCTAACTTCACCAGTAATGTTTAAAAGGAATTGTTCCATATCAATGGTACTCAGTTGAATATAACCTCTTCTTATCACCCTTGGACGGATGGATGGATTTTTGTAAAAAAATGTTTGGGTACTTACCTTTGCTATTTTTCCCAAGACAAGCAATAACATTGGATTTATGAGATCTCTTTAACTAAATGGTGGTCTAATACTTCTTACTATTATTCCCTCAAGATTTCCTATTTGTGGCATTGTATGGTCAAAAACATCCATAACTGGTATACTATGTTTTAGGATCCTCCAAGGTGTATCATGTGGATGATTTATTGCAACAATGTTAGCTTGTGATATAGCTCCTTAAATATAATTTGACCCAAACCTAGAACTACATGAGGCAACAACATGATTTACATAATTCTAAGTGCTAATTTTCCATGGGATATATGGTATTTTTGCACCTCCAACCCTATAAGCAATTGTTTTTGAAGATAGTCTAGTTAGAAGTTGGCTTATCGATCTTACGATCCCTATGAAGTAGTTTTTCACATTGGTGAACTGGCACATCAATTGGAGCTTCCATTATATTTGCATCCACCCTATATTTCATGTTTCTTATCTTAAATAGGTTATTGGATAAAGGTAAAGTTATAGATAAAGCTTCTAGTACTCAACGAAGAAGGCCATATTAGTCTTTAACAAGAAGTAATTTTGTAGTCTAGAGTTTGTGTTCTATGATCTCGCCAAATTTGGAAGTTCCTCATTAAGTGGCAGGATATTTTAGAAGAAGATGCAATATAGGATTTTGAGAGAATTACTAGTTATTGATTTTTTTGGCATTGAATCTAGGTTATTCCAGTGCATGTTTACTTTTTTGTGCATTTTCAAATTTTTACTGCTATTACTGTATTTCTAAAAGTTATTTTTTATAGAAACATGAGGGAAAACTATTTACTAATCTTATAAGCAATGTAGATGTTTAGTACCAATCTTGGTTATTCACATGTAAGAGCTTTCACTAGTGATGGTTATATAGTATTCCTTAATTTGATTGTGCCACTCTAGTATGCTTAGATGTATCTTTACATCTATTGTTTATCTAGTTTTCTAAAGGCCTATAATTGTTTTTCCTCTAGTTCTAAGTATTTCCATAGTAGTTGCTCCTATAAATCCAATTATGATAGTATTTATAGCTATTTTTATGCTTCATGTCTTATCTATGTGATGATTACCTCTTTAGGTGGATAAGTTACTATCTCTAAACACTTGATGTTCTTTTGATTTAGTATATTTAAAGCTTCGTAGTATGCAAATATTTAAGTAGTTGAGTGGGTATAGTAGTTATTGTTTTCTAAACTCTATTTGTATGGATTACTTTCGTTGCTATCTAGTCTAGAGTATGGTGACATAAAGAAGTCATTCCTATCATATGTATGTTGTACTCTCAACCAAGCCATATTTAGAGATATATTATAGATGATTGTAATGTGAAGAATATATGTTATGTGATATGTACTTGTGTGTATCTATAAGTTTTATATTATAGATATTTCTATTAAATTATCTTCTTGATATACTGTCAAACTATCTTGTAGTGTGTGGCATTTCATAGATTTTTCATGACTAGAATACTCTCATAGGTGCATTATAATATAATTTTAAATATGAAGTTGGTGACATGGATATATGAGCCATTAGTATCTTGCTTCAGGTGGTAAATGATGATGATCATGGGAATATTGAAGTATGGTCAATGAGAATAATCAAGGTATTCCAATTCATTCATCCTTAGTAGGAATAAAGCATAGAAATGTATTCTTCTATTAAGCCCCTTAGGACAAGGGGAGTCAAGTTTTACCTTATCCAAGTTCATCGTTAGAGGAAATATAGGTCGTGTAAGTGCCTTGGCCCACTCAATGGATGAAATTATGGGAACCAAATATTAAAGTGATCATTTATTTATTGATGTCAACAAATACCTAAGTGAATGCACAAAACTATACTTGACTAGAAAGGTTGTTATACTTAGAGAAGGGTCACAACAATTGAGATTAAAAATGGTAAAAACTCTTAAGAGTGACATGCAAAGCAATGCATGATATGAGAGTCCAACACAAGAGCAACTATAGGATGATGCATTAAGTAGTGTGTGAAATAAGAGTTGTTGTGGGAGTAACTATAGGATGGTATACTCAAAAATGCATAGGATGAAAGTCCAACATGCAAAAAATGTTTGTGTTTTAGTTTGAAATACAGGAGGAAATGTTACTAGAAATTAGGACAATATCAAAGAAAAAGTCAATCAACCAAGTGTTAAATGAACTAGCTAGAACAATATCTAGTGCTATGGACATGAATGACTATCCCAAGTTTTATTATGTTGGAACAAAACCCACGATCAAAAATTATAGTGCTTGCATCATGCTTTGAAATAAAAATGGAAGAGTTTATTCCTTATGATACTATGCAACATTATAGAGGATTTTTAGATATAATTACCGAAATATGTGTACTAGACCTAGGAAGAGTTACAAAAATCCTTTGAGAAGGAATTTAAATTTTAAACAATAATCAAATTGTTACACAAATTGAAGCAAAACAAGATAAAGTTTATTTAGTCCTACAACTAGAGGTTGAAAGGGTTGGTCCACAAATAAAAAATATTGTCAAATTGATATATGTAAAGATGGTTCTTGGAGGGGATTATTTATAGGTGTAGTAAATAAATAATAAAATTTATCTCCAATATCATATTAAGAAGATTTTGAGCATCCATGAAGTTAACAAGTCAGTCCAAGACTTCATTAAGTTGTTAGGACCAAGAACTTAGTGACTCTAACAACAAGAGTAACTTCAAGAGCAAGAGCAATTTTGAGAACAAGAGTGAAGAAGGAATAGGGTTATACATGCTTTAAGGACATGATCTATATGTTTCATGAGTTCAAGAAAAAAATACGCATGGTGCAATGACTACAAAGCAACATTCACTAGCATAACCTACATAAAGAAGACATTCTATGATACTTATGATGTAGATAAAAAATTGACAAAGGAAATTCTTTTTAATTTGAAAAATAATGAACAAGTGTCTATGCCACAAAGCAATAATTCTTCTCATAAGTCAAAGGGAGATTCTTTTAGTAGTGATTTTAGTAACAATTAATAGGGAAACAAACAATATTTAAATTGAGTATGATATGAATATAGACCAATTGTCGAATGCCATAGATGTTAACATGGGGGTACTTGGAGAAAGAATGTCGGAATTACATGAGTTAAAACAAACAAATTACATATATAGAGATTTAAAATCATGAGGATAATCAAATCCCTAAGAGAAATTTGATGCATAATGTAAACTAATTAAAATAAATGAGATGAGGTAAGCCATTATGGACAGACAATTAGTGCAAACTCCAATTGTGCATATGTTGATAGAGATACAACCAAATGTAATTGTTATAAGTCACACATGGATGTGATAAGGTATGAGACCTTTTAAACCCATGATTTTTTTATAGTGAAATGTTTATGTTTAAAAAGAAGGCAGATAAGAAGAATTGTTTAAATAAGGATAAAAAACACATAGTTGAGGATGAATGTCACATGAATGATGGAGGATGTCATCCAAGTTGAGAAACATGGTGTTTGAATGATTGAGAATGTTGTTTGAGTTAGAAATCACATAGCCTAAAAAATTATCAAGAGGATGAACATATCTATGAAGTGTCCCAAAGAACATATGCAATTCAAGAGGTAACCTAAATAAGGAACACAATACAAGAAACATCCAATGCATCTTGAGATGCATGGATTTCTATATATCTCATATCTAAGTTAATGATGCATTTCCAAGCTAGAAAAGGATCACTAGATTTGTTTTAAGAAGTGAGGGTCAAAAAGGAAGGAAGCAATTATTTAGGTAATGTTAAAAGGTGTGGAGAGACCCATAATACTCTTAAAAATGATGAAATTCATACAAGGTAACTTATGTCAAGCTATTTTTTTTTTGAAGAATAAATAGGGTCCACTATTCATCGTTTGGCCTCTTGGAAGTATGTTTTGAATTAAAAAAGGTTGTAAATATAATTTGTTTCCATTGTAATACCAATGAATATCTTGTGAAATTTTTCTATAAAGTAAAGTGGTTTTAAAGTCTACAACACCATAGATCATATAAGATGACCCTCATGGAGGATTTTTTCATCCAATATATAGTTATCCAACCATACTCTAATTATTGAAGCATGGTGTACAACCCTACCCCCATATGATTTGAACCTTGGATCGAAAGGGATAACAATAAACTTTAAACACCTAAAACACATCATGTTTAGAAGAATACTCATATGGGAACCTTTGTAGACCATATGAATGATCTTGGACCTTTCAAAGACCCATCAATGGTTCTAACCACTCATTTATGACATCTTAGTCACTGATGTCATCAGTTACTGTAATCCCATCCACTGATGACCAGAGAATCTATGAGCTAGTTGTGCTTTTCGACAGAAGCTAAATTCCTAGCCATGCTGAGTGAGAGTGGCTAACCTTGTAACCAACTCAGGCTCCCCAAGCCAAGCAAAATCAATTGTAAATAACCAATTTGTAATGGTTTTTGGGCGATTTCAAGCACAAAGCTTTTGGAGGTTTCTTCCTAACTGCTCCAGGCTAACCAATTCTTGATATTGGCTTCCTTGAGAAGCCAAGATAAGGACTTGGGAAAGTTTATTTAAAGGACTCCCAAAGAGAGATAATGATCTTGAATTTACTATAGAAAAACACTAATGGATTGGAGAGCCATTTTGCATCCCTTGAGAAATAGCGAGGTGTTGTCCAATTTGGAATGATAACTATGCATACATTCATGGAGCTTCTAAATTATTGAGGAGCAAATATGCTTTCCTCCAATAATTCACTATGAGTTCACAACAATCCACCACCAAATCCATGTTTGAGACACAAGCGACCCTTGATCATAAATTTATTAAGAAATTGAGCATCATCGAGCTGAGATTCAAGGAGTAGAACATTTCTCTCATGGCCATTATTTTCAATAGCAGCCTGTAAGCTTAGATGTCAACATCAACAATGGTTAGTAGAGCTAACTGCTATGAGCAATAACATCTGGGGTTTGACATCTTATTTTCCTTGCTTTAGCCATAGATTTCATATTTTTAGCATGTATTTAGCTTTATCTAGCATAGATTAGTTATCTTTATTGCATTTCCATAGTTCATTCTTAGTTTTACAAGTACCTTTACATTCCTTTATGTATTTCATGCATTTCATCTTATATTTAAGTTTTAGTTTTCTTTCTTGCATTTACTTGAAAACTAGCCTCATCTTGAGAGGCATCATGTGCTATTGATATGTCTTCTAGTTTATTTTTTTGCAGGTGAAAGGGATAATCAAGGATCTAAGCATCATCGAGGTTATATTTCTTGACATCAAAGAAGAAGGCAGCTAATAAGCCCTCTTATAAGAAAAATGGTGGAGATCTAAAGAGATTATAGAATACATCACCCCTATTTTGGGACTTAGAACAATTGTAATAATGTATCAAATTTGGTATCCCTGAGAGGGATGAATATATAACCGAGATTTGAAATTTATTAATACAAAGGAGACATTTCTTATTGTAAATTAATTTGGTTATACATGTTTCATTGCTTTAAATTTGTTATCATGTTACAATTAGCTTAGATGTATGCTTTTTAGAGCTTTACAAGTGGCGATCACAGCTGGACCAGCCCATTTTATTAGCTGTTAACTCATATTTTTCTATTTTTCTTGTTGTAGGTACACCTGCTTTGAGCGACAGCGGCTAGCAGTCCCAATCGCCATTGGCTTCAGTGATTAGCATTGCAACCGCTCTGATCATCAGCGGTTAGCAAAAAATATAATCAAAATAGTTTGTAGTATATTTCTTCATTAGATGTGGATCCATCTGTAAGCGGTCCTATCTCATTTTCTGCTTTTTTGCTTTTGCTATGTTTCTAAAATGTATTAGCATTAATTAAATCACATAGAAAAATGTTTTAAAGGTAAATGAATTTTGTTTTTCTATGTTTCTGCTAACTGCTATTGGGAATAATAGCTATCTCTTCTAGCCGCTCTAGAAGACAACAACTAGGATTTTAGTTGCTACTGTCTATAGTGACCGATATTGTGCATCACTATTTACAATAGTAACTACTATTTATCCTGATTTGTAGGTGTACCTACTTGAAGCTTGTGCAAAGGCTATTTCATATTTTAATTTGCATTCTCTGAAATATATTTTCATTCTGCATTTTTTGAATATAAAACACAAATTATATGCATGTAGATGAAAAGAGCATTGTATGTTGATTGATGCATTTATTTTTATGCAAATTAAAATGAACCAATCACACACCACAATCCAAGGATAAAAATCGATGGTGTTGGGCTCTCACATCCAACCCATTGATCAAGACCAAAAGTGGAAGTCATTACCACTCAATTGGATTGTCTGACATTGTATCATCGTTACCTGTCTATAGCCAAGGTCGATTGAATAATTGTTATATCTATGGAAAATTGCATGCACTCCTCTTTGGAGGGGTGTATCATTGACCACAGTGTGCTGGGTGATAATCGATAGTACCTATGCTCCCTGATCGGGTATGGATTTCATATCCATATTTTTGTGGGTATATGGGATGGATATCATTACCAGGTTTGTAACTGTGAGTATATAGGTGAAAGATTTAAATAATCCAATAATTACATCAACTATTGCAAAACATGATAAGAGTTCATATTGTATTCACAACAAATCAAAACACACAAAACAAATTTTAGGAAACACAAAGAAAACTTAAATGAGATAATCACCTTGTATACTTTGTTTATTCTTAAAACTTACATAAGAGATAATTTCATAAAGCTATGGTCAACACATGGGGCCACCACCCTCGATCCACAATTGAGGAGAAACAATACTATAGTTGAGACACCTATGCAAAACACTTTTGAATGACTTTTGGATAGTATTAGAGGTGAAAAATTAACTCATGGGGGTTTTCATTGAGAAACCCCAACTAGAGGACCCAATTCAAGATCTTCTTATGATATAAACAAGGGGGTTTCAAGACCCCAATCTTCACATGATGATCATAGGTCAAATCAACCTAATGAGAGGTAACATAGAGGGGGTGTGTATGATCACATACGCATAAGAGCTCCAAACCACTTTGAGTAGAGAGGAGATTTGATAGATCTCCATAGTATCAGAGTAAATGGTACACCTCTTGATCAACCATGGAAGACTAGTTAGCTTAATCATCTAGAGCAAGCTCTTGTAATATTAGAGCGTAGGTCCACCTCTACTACTCACTCTAATTTCAAGAGTATACGTAGTGAAGACATAGTGAGTCATACTCATGACTAGGGCAAATGTTAAAAATGACAACGTAGTACAAATGTCCCATCTATGCATGCGGGTACAGAACAAAGATCTCAACGTACTACCAATATAGTATTTATAGATAAAGGCAAGAGTGTAGTGGATCATTACATTAGGACTCACACTAATAAAAATCCTCGCATGGAGTTAAAAATCCAAAGAACCTATACATCAGATCATTCAGATCAGGTACATAGGCTTTGTTCAGATCAAACACAACAAATACTCCAAGATCAATTGAAGGATTTGCATGTAGAGCATGAGTGGTTGGAATAAGAAGACACAATGATAAATGTTGCTTCAGCAATATCTGTACGAACATTTCTTGTGAGAGAAATGTATTCTTGACCAAAAGGAGTGATAAAAGAGAGAGAGAACAGGTTAGCTCGAGCTAACCTACCTCCCTCTAGCAAGTATAGAGAGAAGGACAACACTATATGTGCTATATCACACCCAGAGTTGCATATTAGGCAAGGAGAACACCATGCTCACCGTACTTCCCATCACACACCTAGGCAACAATAACATCAACTGCTAAATCAACCTGAGTAGAGTCAGTATGAGGATTCAACATGAGATGATTAGGATCGGTAGTATCCTGAATCATCCTCAGTATATGTGGTTGATGAGTACGATCGACCACATCGATCATAAAGAAATTTACCTATGTGTCAATGATGCACGAGCATCCAACGAAAAGCAAAATACCATAAAGAAGAAAAAGTTTCGTGATATCGTGACATGTTGGCAAAGAAGAAAAAGTGTCATGATATCGTGACATGTCGGAAAAGAAGGAAAAGTGTCACGATATCGTGACATGTCGGCAAAGAAGAAAAAGTGTCGTGATATCGCGACATGTCGCATTTTCATGACCAAAAGACGAGAGAAGGCGCAAGAGAGAAAAAGTGTCGTGATATCGTGACATGCCGCATTTTTGTGACCAAAATACAAGAGAAGGCGCAAGAGAGAAAAGGTGTCACGATATCGCGACATGTCGCATTTTCGCGACCAAAAGAGAAGAGAAAGAGCAAGAGGGAAAAAGTGTCGTGATATTGCGACATGTCGCATTTTCACGACTAAAAGAGAAGAGAAAGAGTAAGAAGGAAAAAGTGTCACGATTTTGCGACATGTTGTTTTTTTACGACTTAAAAAAAAAGGGGCAGGTGGTTACAAGGGCTGTTACAGAGGAAATTATTGAATGGTGGGTATATCGAACATCATCATTGGTTGACAGGCGGATAGAGTCTATATTGGAAACACTGAACAACACATGACACCAAGGTGTAATGAAAGCAAACGAAGACCAAGAGTCGAAAAGAAAAATGTTTCGAAAGCCAAAACAACGAAGAGGCACGGGAAATGAAATGAAGGGCCACAAAAGGGAAACAGAGAGTCACGACAGAAATTTTAAAAGGGGAAGCAAAGGCATGCACTAGGGGTCAGAAAATACGGAGATAGAGTTGCAGATTTGAAGGCAAGAGGGCCATTCTGAACCTTTTTGGGCTTTTTTTTTCTTTCAGAATAAAGGAGTTTATTTCGTAGACTGCTGCCATTCCTGTAAATCTTTCCAAGTTTTTGAATGAGAATTGGGTTTGATTAGAAAGCTTGGCTCTCCATAAGTCAACTACAAAGGTCACTTAGGGAAGAGGAAATCATATCCTCTTAAGCTTATAGAGTTCTTGCTGAGAGAATAAAATCTCTCGAGAAACAAGGAACAACTCACCAAAAGCCTACCCTTAGTAATATTCACAATCAACCTTTGTGCCCCTCGATCCCAAGTCTAGCTTATCCTGATCCCTTTGAGATGCCGAAGCTGGACAAATTTTGAGGTGATGATGATGCTCAAGAGCACATAACCAGCTTTATGAATCTATGTTTTCAAGTACAAAATAATGATGCGTTGTTGTTAAGGACTTTTGTCATCAACTTTTTAGGTGCAATCCTAGAATTGTATAACTAGCTACTGAGGTATAACATCACTAGTTTTGAGCAACTGTCTTCTAATTTGGCATCAAGAAAAATACTAATTTGTTAGAACTAGCTAATTTACAACAATATGATGATGAATCTATCATAGATTATGGGAACATATGGAGGAAACTGATGGTAAAATTATTGTTCTCCATTCCCACTATAGAGCTTACTTGAATGTTTACAAAAATTTGTACCAAGAACATATCATTGTTGCTTCTTCTGCAAAAATATAAAAAATTTGAGGAGGATTTGGTGCAAGCCAAAGTAATCGAGGACATAAAGATACAAGGAGACCTTAATCTCAAATCCAAGAAATATTAGAATAACAAGAACACATAAAACCAACAACATTAGGGCAAACATGTGCTTATAAATCAAGTCATGTTAAATATTCCAAAAGGGGACAAGAGTCAACAACCATAGAATTATCAGGCTCAACCTCCTTCTGCATAGTACAATTAGTGCAAAAATAATCAAGGCAATGATAAGCAACATTGCCCACCTCACCAATTTATGCCATTGTAAAAATCTTTGGCATCTATATTAACCAATTATGTGAGGCTAAGACCCTAAAATTACCAAAATTTTAGCTATTGGACCCTAATCGCTCTAAATAGAACGGTTATAGGGAAGATCACTATTGCCCCTACCATAGACAAAAAGGGCATGACATCGAAGTGTGCTACGGGTTTAAACATGTGGTACAAAATATGATCGATAAGGATGGGCTGTGAATTAAAAATCCCTTAGTAATAGATAACCAAAACATGAGAATCTTCAAATATCCCCTACCTAATCATGAAATTCCAAGGAACCATGTTGGTCAAGTCGATCTAGTTTGAATAGATCCGCCTACTCAAGGATTTGTTGGTATGGTAAATGTGGTAAAAAGAAATAGGATATACAACCCACAAGAGCCACCTACAACTCCCATATGTATCCTAGCTATGCCAGAATAGAGGCCAATACAAAACACATTACCAGATCCACCAACAATATCGATGGTTACAATCAAGAGTGGACTCACTTAGAGTCTACAAACAGCCTTGACAAAGCTATCAATATATGAGCTTATACAACAGTCTCCTAGGCACAGGGAGATCTTGATGGGAATTTTAAGATCCATAGAACTTTAACCCCAAAATATTGAAGCTTTTACTAAATTCATGGGGCATGTGTAGTATTTCCAAGAACCTGTGATCAAATTCTATGATCATGAAATCAAAATAATATCCACTACCATAGCGGACCCATTGCTACATATCATTGTGTGTGTTAATCAAACTCCTTTCAAGTGTGTATTGATTGATACGGGTTCATCAATCAATTTAATAACCACCAAAGCCTTAGGACACCTAAATCTCCTAAAATCGCATATTATCACCTCAACGTTTATGCTGCAAGCTTTCAATGATGCATTGTGCTCTACAGTAGGTATAATAATCCTTCCTATTTAGGTTGGACTAAAAACCATCCCGATGATGTACCATGTTCTAGAAGGTGCTATGTAGTATAACATCCTTCTAGGTCATCCATGGATTAGGGACATGCGTTGCATCCCCTCAATTCTACATCAATGCATCAAGTATGTACATGAGGGCCAAGTGCATGTGGTCCCATCAGATGAAGAATTGTTCAAATATGTAAATAAGATTGATCTATTGGTAGAATTCATCCTCCCATATAGTCACTTGGAAATTAGACCTAGGTCACCTATCAAAATTCTAGAGAGTAAACCAAAAGCAACATGGTGTGATCCCTCTACATGGACCCCACCATCAATACCTAGGACAACAACCACTTCTGAAAAACCTACAAAATTGTCAAAACCAAAATATGATCATAAGCTAAAAGCACCTTTAGTCGAAGAGGAACCTAGGGTGATACCAAATATAGTAACTATAGAGATTCCAAATCCCAAGGAGCGGGATGTTTTGCATAACATAGTAGAGGAGGTTATTCAACCCGCATCACCTGTATCTTCAACAACATCATCCACACCTGAGGTGATAATCCACTTGGTTAACCCTAGGTTAGCTGAGTATCTTGTGCAGAACGTGACCTTCATACCCATTATAGAATGTACACAATATTTGGGTAGATATCAAGCTCCTCGCTTCCCTATTGGGATGGTGGTACCACTGGGGGTGCCACCCAATCAAACTAATTTTATCTACAAGAGCTTAGATTAGGTCACAAAGCTCTCACCCATAGAAGATGATGATGATGATACTTTTGAAACAAACATTCGCTATCTATCCAACCCAAAGTTTAACCTTAGGTATTTTGATTGTTATCATTGGCATGGTTATGGATTAGGTTTATTTGAGCAAGGGAAGACTCCATATCAGCCATAGTTTTAAGTACCAATTGATAGGTTCGGTTTGGGATATCACATTAGAGGTAAAAATAAATTATTACCTATATCTTTAGATCATCTGAACCTAGAATTTGGGAAGGAAGTTGATTGGAATTCCTACCATACAAACCCTTTGCACTCTCAAAGGGTTAACTGGACTGTAACCATGATAACAATAGAGCCTCCTCTAACTTATCATCTAGGTCTCTCCCTAAAAAGATTTGAATCATAATATATTTTTGGAGAGGGTAATTTAGAGTACAATTATGAAGTAGATGAGAGTTAATATGTTAGTGATGATGATGAGTATGAGGATGAGACCGAGCTTGCTTACTTAGGGACTTGGAATTTATGACATCTTAGGCCACATGTATATTTGGAGGAAATCTATCATACAATATTCCTAGGTCCTCAAATCCAAAGGTGATCGATGAACTTAGAAGAAATTTATCACATGGTCTTCCTTGGTACTCCAAATTTAAGATAGTTTTTTCCCCTAGAGGATCAAATTATCTTGTCTATTCCTAGAGTAGACCTGATCATCCCCATACCTCTTAAGCCACTTCTAGTATATAGGGACCAATCGGAAAGTAGTGAGTTTGATTCATGTGGTCCTGGAGATTTATTTCCATCCATCAACATGATATCCATCGATATGACCACTCCACTCCAAAATCCATCAGATCCCTCAAAACCTTTGGACCTCAATCACAAGACCATTGATTTTGATCATGTCAATTCATCCCTAGAGCCTGAAGATTTCTTCCCTAACAAAGAAATGCTACAACCATTCCATTTTGTACCAGGTTGTGCACATGATGTCTATCATGCTAAGGTTGATCCTGATTTTGTGGAACCTTTAAACCCAGGAGATGACATCCATTTGATCCCTATGCCTCATTATATTGAGGAGGTATCACATATGTCAATAGAGGAATCTTTTGAAGTGGATATAAGTAATGACCCCACCATTCCAAAGAAAGTTAATTTTAGAGAAAGCTTATCTCCTGAGGAATGAGCCAACCTCATACCTCTATTGAAAGAGAGACCTAATCTCTTTGCTTGGACCTATAAAGACATACCGGGTCTAGATTCTAAATTGGTTATACACAACATTTCATTAGACCCCACTAAGAAGTCGGTCAAGCAAATACTTAGGAAAATGCATCCAACCATCGCATTGATGGTTAAAGATGAACTACAAAAACTATTGGATGTAGAGTTCATAATTCCCATCAACTATCCAAGATGGGTATAAAATATGGTACTCATAGGAAAAATTGAGGGAAGAATCTACATCTGCATAGATTTTAGGAATCTCAATAAGGTAAAACCTAAGGATTCATTTTGTTGCCTAATATCGATGCTCTTATAAGCGTAATTATAGGTCACAAAATGCTCTCACTCATGGATGGTTTTTCTAGTTACAACCAGATTTGGATTAAACCCAAATATTAGCATAAAACCACCTTTCCCACTCTATGGGGGACATTTTACTTTAAGGTTATGCCATTCAGCCTTAAAAATACTGGTGCCACATATCAACAGGCTACGACATACATCTTTATGACTACATGCACAAGATACTGGAAGATTACATTGATGAATTACTAGCAAATTCATTATTGCATGAAGAGCATGCTGAGGTCCTCAGGAAAGTATTTTATCACCTGATTGAGCATAACATCAGGTTGAATCCCAAGAAATGCATATTTGGTGTAACTTTAGGTAAAATCTTAGGATTCATCATTTTAAAGTGAGGCATTGAAGTAGATCCAACGAAAGTTAAAGCTATACTGAAAATGGGTCCCCCCATAAACATCAATAAATTAAGAAGCCTACAAGGTAAGGTAGCATCTATAAAGTGCTTCATCACATAGTTATCAGATAAATGTTGATCCATGAATCGATTGCTATAGAAGGGGGTCCCATTTAACTGGAATGAAGACTACCAAAAAGCCTTCGCTGAGATCAAGAAATACCTAGCATCATCACCAGTGTTAGATCCACCTAGACCAGATGTGTCATATTTACTATATATATCCACCACAAAGTTTGCACTGGAAACTATGCTAGCCTAGAAGAACATGCAAGCCGAAGAGCATGTGATATACTAAACTAGTCAAACCCTGGTTAGCTACGATTTAGGATATGCATATATAGAAAAACTATGCTTAGCAGTGGTATTTTCAACTAAGAAGTTGCACCACTATATGCTGAGCCATACGACATATGTTTTATATCAAAATAAAATATTTTGTAGTACATGATGAGCAGGACATATCATAACATACGTACTGCAAAGTGGATCATGCTATTGACATAATTTGACCTAGAAATCATCAGTCAAAATTCAATCAAAGGACAAGTCATAGCTGATAAACTGGTAAAGGAACCTCTTCAAGATCATAAGCCTCTTGTCATAGAGTTTTACGATGATGTAGTATTTGCATTATCGAAGTCACTCAAACCCGAAGAACTAGATAATAAAGCTGATATGTATTTTTTCTTCGATGGTTCAACGTACAAGCAATGGGGTGGTGCAGGGATTGTGTTTTTCATGACACAAGGTGATCCAATGCCCTTTTCATTTAAACTTAATTTTCCTTGCACCAATAACAACACTGAGTATGAGGCCCTAATCTTGGGTCTACAAACAATGCTCACCATAAAGATCAGAAAGCTGAATATATTTGGTGACTTCCTTATCATAGTTAATCAAGTTAAGGAAATTTATCAGTGTAGGTGTCCCATCCTAAAAGTGTATAAGGAACTTGTGGACACTTACTTAGCCCAACTGGAGTGATATGACATCAAGTTAATCCCTCGTATGTCAAACATATTTGTAGACACTATGTCATCTTTGGGATCCTTAATCCCTCAGAATATGTCTATTGAATTTACTACCATCTAAGTAAAAATACTATCATAATATATGATACAACGTGAGGCTCAAAAAAATCAAGAATCAGTCCACATGATTCAAATAAAACCAAACCATAAGTGGTTTTATAGAGCTAGATACTTTTTGAAAAAGGCATCCTGGAGGTCCTTGATCTCACAGGGTCCGACGAAGAATGGAACTACTATTATCCATATGGTTTTTCCCAATCTGTATTTGTGCAAGTCAAATTGCAATGGTAACACATCATCTAGTTAGTCAAAGCTATCACTTATCATGATTTATTAACTCAATTACATGATTTTCTTAAGCTTGGAATAATCCTGCAGGGATTATTGCATGTTGCCAAAAGAGCATACAAATAAAAAGCAACCAGGTATGTCTTTTTAGGAGATATTTTATATCATCATAGTTACGATAAAGTTCTCCTTCATTGCATTGAGCCCCAAAAATCAGCTTGGGTGATTTTACAAGCTCACGATGGTACATGTGATGGCAAATTCAATGACATGGCCATCGTCAAGTGCATACTTTAAATGAGTTACTATTGGCCCACTATGGAGAAGGGTTGTTGCGCATATGTCAAGAAGTACATTAAATACCATTATCATGCTAATCTTATGTACTTGTCATCATAGGCCTTACAACCCATACAAGTGGCTTGACCATTTTATTAGTGGGGTTTTGATCTAATTGGTAAGATCTCTCCCCTGTTGTTGGTATGACACATTTATAATAATGGCCACTGAGCATTTTACCAAGTGGGTGGAAGCAATCCCATTAACTACAATGACAGAAGTAAGTATTATGGAGTTCATACTCCATAATATAATATGTTGTTTTGGGATACCATCCAAAATAATCTTAGAAATTGGAACTTCATTTAAAAAAAAACTGTAAGGGCTTTAATGTCCAAGTATAATATTCAATATAGTTTTACAACTCCTTATTATCTATAGTCAAATGGGCAAGCAAAGGCCTCAAACACGATAATGGTAACCATCTTGAAGAAAAATTTACAACAAAATTGTTAGAATTAAAGTGCACTATGCCTCTATTTTGACACTTGTCAGTTTATATTGACACTTGTCAGTTTATCATATGGGCCTTCTGCCTATATATGTAACTGTTTTGACACTTGTTAGTTTATATTGACACTTTTCAATTTATCATATAGGCATTCTGCCTATATATGTAACTCATTTGTATCAATAATATTATCCCATTAGTTTGACTCCCAACATTTGGTATCAGAGCAGGATTTCCCTACACTGTGAAACCCTTGAGGGGGGATTTCCCTCATGGAAATCCTCCCTCCCCCCTACATTTTTTTCCTCTGCATTTTTTTTCTTTTTACCGAGGGAGTATGATCTCCATCATTTGATGGATCAGAAACTAGATGGTAAAATATTAAAAATTGGGAGGTTATTTAAAAAAAAAATTTCTTTAGTGTTTTGAGTTTTTTTTGCAGATCCATTTTAGGTAGCATGAATTGTACTTGATTTGGATCTCTAGGGGCAGATCTATGCTGGTGCGCATGTTATCTTTACTAGATGTGAATGGTGGATCGTGAATGATTCGAGGAAATGGAACCGCATCATCATCTTTCTCATGGAGTCGAAGGAGCAGCTTCGGTCGACGGCCTCACAAAGGGTTTTATAACAGCGGGGGCTGATTTTAGTCATGTTACAGAAAAGCACCTGTAGAAAATACCATGCGAGGCGCTGCTCGTAGTTGCCGTAGGGCGAGGCCAGCTCGTTGAGCATCCACAGAACCTGCTGGACCTTCCCCATTTCCTTCTCGGTGATGGCCTTGGTGCAGTCCAAAAGCAAATTGGAGGCCCAAGGTCCGGGGATTGATCCTAGGCCCTGGACGAAATTTTTGTCATGTCATGGCCAATGACACGATCCTGGAGGCATTCCGTTGTGATCTTCGCCTGGGGCTACATCATTCGTGGCAGCAGATCGATGACCACCAATAAAAGAAGAGAGAGACAAAGGAAGACGTCTCTCGCGCTGACTGTCCAAGCAAAAACGAGACCCCATTAATTACCAGGGGCTTAGAGAGTGGCCATTTGAAAAGTGCAGTACCCTCTTATCTTTTAAGGGCCCCTCTGTAGTTTCCAAGGTCGATTTTAGATAATCAGATCTTTAGTATGTGAATTACTACAAAAATAATTGGGAGGAATTTGGTATCCCTAATTTTTATGTTCTGGATACAGATACTAAAGAAATGGAAGGAATATCAAGCTCTTTGGAAGTTTCATGTGTGGGGAGTTCTAGGATTGGTTCAACAATTGTAGGTCCTGAGAAAATGAATGCAGAGAGTTGCCTTCCAAGTTCAATTAGAGCTGATTTATGTTTTTTTTCAAGCCATTGCACAGTAGAACCGTAGCAGTTTTTTCCATTCATGCACAGGTGATACAAAATACTTGCCTGCTAGATTAGAGACTGGGTCAAATTTACATGGTTCTTGTGCAAAGGAAAATCCAATTGTAATTGAAGATGAGCAGGGACATTGCCAAGGTTTTGCTCAGTCCTCAGTTTTCTGGCACCGAGAGTCCCAGAAACAGGTTTTTTAATTCATCGTCAAGGCGCTCAAATTAGTTCGTTGACTATGTTTATTCAGATCCACGATTTGGTGGGCTATGTGTTGGCCTACCTGATTGTTAATCATTGGGAGACACAATGATTTTGCCATTGGTCCTCTGTTTGGATCGATCAATTCTTATGGAGTTAAATAACACCTCCCATTTACAGTACCATTGCTGGATAGGTAGTTTCTACAATGGATTGAGTGGTCACATAGATGAAGCAATGAATGATGCACCTCTCTTAAGCATTCATCCCGCTCAATTTCATCAAAAGGGAAACATAAATATTTTAGCTGTCCACCTTCAACTATGAGTAAATGGCGGTGAAATTTACGGTGGACGTTTCCATGGCGATGAGCACCTCCGACATGACTTGGAGCTGGAGCATTCTTGCTTAGTCGAGAAAAATTTCCCCCAATTTTTTGGATTTCCTATGCGGTTGTAGGCTGAGAAAATCATGTCGGCGAGGGCGAGGTCAAGGTTTCGGTGCAAGGGCAATGACCTATGGTGCACAAATTTCTTGAGCATGAGAAAGGATTTGCGCTGCGTAAGGAGGAGATGATCTAAGCCATGCAAATCTGGGAGAGTCATGCACAGGTTGAAAACGTCATCGATGAAGCGACTACTTCGAGCCACCAAGGAGAAAAATCGGGCAGAGACTCGAGATGTGAACTCCCGCATTGAGATTCTCAAGGGCATCATGCTCGGCGGGGCCGCCATGGACGCTATGGGGGTTATTTATTTTATAGTCAGGGGAAAATTATTTAAAGTAATGATGGTGAGCATACTTATTTTAAAAGTAAGAGGGGCATTTATTTTAATTGGGAAGTGTCCATGTGTATTTGTCGCCTAGATGGCCTTAGGGGACAATTTTTTTTAATGGGCCACTCATTTGTTTTCACATGGAAGTGGAAGTGGAAGGCCCTCATGGCCTCTTATTGTATTTTTCAGAGAGATGATGGCCCTAGATGGCCCATGTAATTCCCCTACGAGGGAAAATTGATGATGTTTTTAATTCCGCCAGAGATGCGATGCCGCCACATTGCGAGGGTTATTTGCTGCTTAGTGAGGTTACTGTTGTTTTTTTCTCATGGATGAAGGAATTATTGAGATCTGACTATAGCCATATTTATAGTCGTTGGAAATTTTTTTTTAAGACAGACACATTGGTGGTGTCCATTTGTAAATCTGAGGCTTTTTCATTTGACTTTTTAAGCCTCAAAGTTTTCTACCTTGGAGTGCACTCTCGGTTGTACCCGACACTCCCAAGGCACTTGTAAGTGAACCTAGTATCTAGTATTATCCTCTATCTACTTGGCGGATGCAGTGGCTAGTTACCCATGCATTCTGATAAGATGAGGTGACTACCATAAGGACACTTATTCTAGGGACTACAGACATAGACACCCTAGACTCTATCCAAGATTTTTTTGGATCTACTTCTGAAGACTACAGACGAAGACACTTCAGAAGATTCTCTTCTTTTCTTCTTCTCCTCCATATTTGGCTTCTATGGCTCATTTTTGCATTTTTGACAGAGACCGACACTCTTATATGGCTTATTTTTCCTTTGTATTAAGGTGCATTTTCGATAGAATCGACACCTTCTAGATTGAGTTCACCATGATGAGGGACTTGATATTCATGGTGGATCTAGTCAGTGACCTACGAGAGGCAACATCCTCCGAGGATGACCTGTAGAGGCAACAAACCTAGAAGTGGCTGATCCTGAGGCACCCATGATGACCATGAGGCACTTAGACGGCTGACCCAGTGGCAAAAAACCCATGGAAGTGGCTGACCCTGAGGCAACAGATCGAGATGTATACACAGTGAATCTAGCATTATTCACAGTTGGAGAACCAAGCGCAAAAAGCACGAGCCTAGACCAAATCAACAATAAGAGAGGATGATAGGTTGTTTTAGAGAAGTCGACATTAAGGGGGAATGTTAACTAATGTTGACTTGTTTTGTTATGATAGTGCAATTTAAGGGGGAATGTTAGAATTAAAGTGCACTATGCCTTTGTTTTGACACTTGTCAGTTTATATTGACACTTGTCAGTTTATCATATAGGCCTTTTGGCTATATATGTAACTGTTTTGACACTTGTCAGTTTATATTGACACTTGTTAGTTTATCATATAGGCCTTCTGCCTATATATGTAACTCATTTGTATCAATAATATTATCCCATTAGTTTGAATCCCAACAAAAATCATAAATATTGACATCTTTAGCTACCTCTTGAATTATGGGATTGTCAAACTAGTATACGGATGCCCAATGGGGCAACTCCATTATCTCTAGTATATGGTACTAAGGTCATAATGCCCTTGGAATTAAAAATTCCAATATTGTGTGTCGCATTGAAAGAGTTCATTGATGATGACACTACGTAGAAAGCTCACCGAGATCAACTAACGCTTCTTGATGAATGCCAAATTAATCCTCTTGAGCATATTTGTGTTTACCAAGACTGACTAAAATAAGCTTACAATAATAAAGTCTACCTAAGGGATTTTAAATTTGGGGATCTTGTGCTCAAAGAAAACCAACAAAACTTAAACCTGCCATCACATCTGCGAGACAAATTTATGGCTAATTGGTTAGGTCCTTACATAGTCTCAGAGAAAATTGGACCTAGGACTTATCGCCTAACATAGTTAGAAGGTGTTGAAGAGCCTGAACCTCTCAAAATCCTTCACCTAAAGGTGTTTCATATATAAAATACAAAAATTAGATAAAAATCATAAAACATCAAAATTCAAAAACAATTTAAAACATCAAAATTAAAAAACAATTCAAAATATCAAAATTCAAAAACAATTTAAAAAATAAAAAACAAAAACAATATTGACATTTTGCACATGCATTTTGATTACATTGCATTAGGCATTTTCATCCATTGCACTTGCATTAGGATAGGTTGTGTTTACAATTTTACAAACGACACCACGTTTGTATGTTAATAATGCATATTTAACTCATCATCATCCATCATCCACTGTGAGTAATTGTATTTTTCAACACAACCGCTTCAGTTTCTATGAGGAATATACTAGGATTTTTTAGTAATCCAACCATACCTAGTGATATTATCAAATTTTGTAGAAAGCTATCTTCACTTCCAGAAGATGAGGTCTAGTTTTGATAGTACTTTACATATTTCAAAATCCTATCACATTTTAAACATTAACAATCCTAGTTTGAACAAGGAAAGATGAACACTACAAAGTGGTCCTAGTAACCTTAAGCAAAAGGTTTTTACTTTCTCATTTTGTGATGTGCATGGTCTAGAGTGTTGATCATTGACAAAAGGACAAGCTCCCCCCTACCCAAGAAATCCCTTGCTTTCATACAAAATAAGCAAAATCCCAAAGCAAAGCAAAGAAAAATAAACAATGATTTTCATCACTAAACAAATCCCTTGCTCCAAAAGAAAACAAAATGTAAAATAAACAATGATTTTCATCACTAAGCATGAGCAAGTATCCCAATCAATGAAAAGAAAAGAAGGGGGTGAAGAGCTTGAATCCCTAGAATGGTCAATATTTGAAAGCCATTGAGTGATCCCCATTATAGTAATGGGTTGAATGAATGCTGCTTGACAATGGGGTAGTTCTAAGTAGTTTAAAGATGAGCTAGCTTTATATGACTTGTATTACCTAGTAGTCTAATCCAACTACAGCCCAGACTAGGATCATGATGAACATATGGTGATCCTCATTACAACAATGAGCTGAATGAATCCTGCTTGGCAATGAGGTAGTCTTATGCTTCATCTAATATATTCATTTGCACACACAAAGATAATGAATATCTTGGTCTTCATAACAAAATATTTTATATTTTAAGAGTCTTGTGTAGTCATTATACAACTTTTTATTAATCAACTAGGGTGTTTGAGTCTCATGGAAAACCTCAAAAATACCCTATAGCAACAAATTATCTCATCAATGAATCACCAGTTTTCCTTATGAGGTTTTGTTTATTAAGGGATGTTCATGGAATAGGATAAATACCATATGGATATCAGCAATGATATTTAGATAACCACTAACTAGTTTGTGCATATCTCTTAATTTATAGAAGCTTATAGAGAAAGCCCATACATCTCAACATTATATCATCTCACATACATATGTTTAAATGATTAATTATTATGATAAGAGTTACCATTTACATTCATGATTTTTATACATCCTATGGTGTCATCCATTAGTTTGTTAAAAACATATTAGATTCATTCCTTATGTTTTAAGTGATTAAAGCATACAAGTTCATTTACATTAAATCATCTTCATGTAATTAATGCATTACATTACATATCATCTATCATATTATATCACATAGATTAAATGCATAAAAAACTGAAACAAATTAAACACGCATTTAACATTCACCATTGTATCCATATATGCATACATAATATTGCATCTACACATCTAGATCACAACATCTACTCATACATCTACCATCTAACTAGTGCATGTCATCTAAACATCGCATCCATATAGCATAATCAAAACATCATATAAGCATTGCATCCATAATTCCATCACATGAACATAAAACAACACCATAATACACATAATGAGCAATCAAAGGGTATCATATATATATGTGTAGGATGTCAAATAGTATATGAGGTATACAAAAATACCTGCATGCTACAATAGTGTAGGTCCTTAGACCTTAAACTCAAAAATAATTTAGTCATCGTGACATATCAAGCAGTGTCTGCACCTCTTGAGTCACCTCTATCCTCAGATCCCTCTCTACAAGGTTACATGGAACTAGTGCCTATCGATCTCTCTAATTGTGCACCTGATCGATTACTAGGGTGCACTGAGGATTATCCAAACTCACTCTACCCACTTCTATGAGATCCCCCTACTATAGACCTGGATAGCACAACATCACCATGCATCCTAACCTGAGCCTCTAGAAGAGCTATATGGGTTGAATTTGATGCTTGTTGCCTCACATCATACTCTAAGAAATCTTGTAGTCGCCTGATATTTGTAGCCATGTCTAAGCCTATTGACCCATGAGCAACTAGAATAGATGGTGTATACTGGACAGTAGGAGCAACCCCCAAATGTGTCTTTAGAGCATATCTCTTAGCAGTCCTAGCATATAGCTGTGCCTACAATAGATCACTTTGTGCAATGAACTTATCTATAGTGGTTTGTGCTAAAGCTACCTAATCCTGGAGAAGAGTCCTCTCCTCATAAAACACTCGATATCACTCCTACCCTACACCCAAATGGATTTGTGTTATAGCGAGAGATGTATCTCTCTCCATGATCTTATGTCGTGCTATTTGTAGCTCTACTTGTAATCTATGTACCGTAGCCCATAGTTGTGACTCATCATCATCTGGGGCATCCTCCTCACCCTCCTCCTCCTCTTGTGGCTCCTCCACCTGTGCTATAGCCTAGCCCCACTCACCCTCTATCTTACGATGCACTTGTCACCCATGTGGGTCATCAAATGCAACCTCAACAACATCCCCATACCTAGATCAACCCAAATTATTGTCACCCTATCATAGTCTCAAGATCTACTAGGTATCATACACCTCTATAGTCCTAGGATCTACTGCACCTGTGTTGACCATCAGAGCATCTACCTCCTCTGTTAGAGCTATCACTTATGCTAGTGCAAGTTATATCTCTACCTATCTATGGTGGTATAGTACTATCTCCTCAGGTATATCCTACATGATTCTGAACTACTTAGTCACTCAAAAGAAATGGAAGAACTCCCTCACCCTTAATTTGCATCCAATGACCCATCTATCATGCCTCATATGAGCCAGGTACCTGTCTACCTCCTCCTAAGCTAGACAATCCAAATAGGGTCTCCATATGATCTGGTTCACTTGTAGCCTTGTCAATGACCCCATATAATGATCTATATCCCTAGCATAAGATCTACTTCAGTGTGTCTCTACCTCCCGTGGCCATCAAGCACCATATAAATATGCCACTATCACTACTACTGTAATCCCTAGGGATAATCTACCAGACATGTCTATCCTGATGTGCTCCCACACCTAGATTTATAGAAGCAAGATGCATCCTACTCCTACTCACCTCCACCAAGTTATTCGGTATAGCTCATAATAGAAATGGACTATCAACATGCTCCCCATGCCATAATCAACAATGTAGTGCTATCTAGGAAGTCCTGTACCATAGATAAGATATTCCAAGGGAACCTCACACCTGAAGTGTCTAGTAAGAGCATATTATAGATAATGTGCATAAGAACGACCTAGCATCGTGAGAAGACATCCTCCCTGTACCAACGGTAAACTGGAACTCCACCATGCTCAATATCACCTAGTGCCTCAACAACTCTCTCTCCAAACACCCTCTGGAAGACCGTCACCCTAGCTATAATCGATGAAGAAGTGATAGTCCAACCATCAATGAGGATTCGAAAGATATGGTAGATGTCCTCCAACATCACTATCATATTGGTAGTCAGGATATAGAAAGTGTTAGTCCTAGCATCCCATTGATGGGCTAGGGATGTGATATCTATCTGGTTTGACATTATTATCAGTAGTTTAAGCACATAGTTGAGGCTCAATACCCCAAACCAATCCCAATCATAATTGTATAGCTGGGGCAGTAGCTAAATTAGTAGATCAGGCTCCCATGCTCGTGTTGTCAAGGTCTAAGGTGCAAAAAATCCAAAATCATAATCAACTTAAAAAAATAAAAAAGCAAAAATAAAATTTTACAAAATTTTTTGTGAAGGTTTCATAGCCACTCACGTCAATAGCAACCACCATGGCCACCGTTGACATCGATAATGACTAGCACCAACGGTTAATTTTTTAATCATTGGGGTTTAAACTTAGCCACCCACAGCGACAATGAATCCCCTTTGGTAGATTAAGAGCCACCATTACCTACAATGACTATGGGAAAGACCCCTTGCAAGGTTGTTTCCCATACCAAACATGCCCAAAAATTTAAATTAAACACTCCCACAAAGCTAACCTAATGTTAAACCTAACTAAGGGGTGAGGTTTATTACCAACATTTTAATGTGGTTCATTTAACTACACTACTTAATGAGGTTCATTTTATTGCTAAAATCATGAGTGAAGTATTTCAAGTCTACCTTAGGAGCACTAGCTCTGCCACTCATTGATGCCTCTAGATGTTCCGCCATAATAGTCTAGGGTAAATTTGGTAGCATTACATATCAAATGCTTTCTACCTCTACTAAGATCTCACTGTTAACTCAAGCCAACTAGAAGTAGTGAAGAATAAAAACCCTAATTTTGATTTTATATTTTCCATTTTCACCCGATCGTTAACATCAACAACGAGCATAGATTAGAGAAACCTCGATCGTTGATGTCGATAGTGGCTACAAATTACACAAATTCCAGCTGCAACCTTCAATAGTGACTAGCCAAAAGTAATAAATGGCCTAATTTATCACTGTGAGAAGCCTCAAAATGGACATCTAAGCATATTTTCTAGTCCAAAATTCTCAAAAATTCCAAAATTAACAAAAAAATAAAAAAATTCAAATGCACCTCGTATCTAGTTATTTACCCTATACACTTGGAGGTTGTAGCGACTTGTGCTCCATGCAATCCAAAAATATGAGTAAATTACCATAAGGCCATTTGATTGAAATTATTCATCATTGAATTGAAATGTCGTCACTTCAATCCCCAAGAAGGCCATTGTGTCTAGACTGCTCCATGGGAACAAGGCGTTCATTTCATTTCTTATATGACACTTTCAATAAATAATCAAACATAGTGATTCATCACATGCTTAATTTGAATTGCTATCATATTGATTCTCTAAGAAGGCCATTGCGACTAGACTGTTCCATGAGATAGAGATGTACAATTACTATTAATGGTTGAAATCACAGTGGCAATAGGACTTGCCACATAATAAATTTTTACATATTGAACTATCCCAATCAATCATCTTGGTCAAGCGACTCATCGCTTTCATCACTTTTCCTTTTTCTCATCGACTCGTCACTTGAGGGGGTAGTCATAATCAACAAATTCATAATCAAAATCAACAATTGAACACTTAATCATGTGAATTACATTCATATTATGAACCATTTCTAAAAACTATCACAAGCTTACCCTTCTACTGGGGAAAAAGCAAACATAATGAATTAAATATTTGGTAATCTATTTTTTGACCAATTATCATTCGAACAATTCATACCAATTTCTTGAAGATCATATCCAAAGCTTTACTTAAGCCAAGCCTTTCATGCTGTTGAAAGCAATGATTCTAAGATGTGCATCCTTTCTAGGATTGGGGTATCCAATGTTGACTAGATCAATGAACATCAATCAACCTATAATATGCCTTTAGGCTGTGTATTTTTGCTCAATGTCATGTTTTCCCACAACACATCACATAAGGGGTATCTATAGATACCTAAAACATATCATATTTAGGAGACTACTAATATGGAAACCTTTACAGAACATATGAATTATATTGGACCTTTTCAAGACCTAGTAGTGGTTCTAACCACTCATTTAGGGTATCCTAATCCTAAGAAACCTCAGTCATTGATGACATCAGTGGATGCGATCCCAACCACTAATGATCAAAGTGGCTACAAGCTAGCTATGCCTGTCGATAGTGGCTAGATTTCTAGCCATGTTGAGTGAGAGTGGCTAGCCCTATAACAACCTTGGGCTCCTTGATCCAATCAAAATTAGTTGTAAATAACCAATTTACAATGGTTCTTGGGTTGTTTCAAGCGCAAATCTTTTGGAGGTTTCTTCCTAATTGATCTAGGCCAATTGATTCTTGATCTTGGATTCCTTGAGAAGCTAAGATAAGGACTTGGGAAAGTCTATTTAAAGGCCTCCCAAAGAGAGATAATGATCCCAAATTTATTAGAACAAAGCCCTATCAGATTGGAGAGTGATTTTGCATCCCTTGAGGAGTAGTGAGGTGTTTTCCAATTATAGAATGACAACTGTGCATACATCCATGGAGCTTCCAAATACTTGAGGAGCAAATATACTTTCCTCTAACAATTCACTATGAGTTCACAACAATCCACCACCAAATCCATGTTTGAGACATAGACAAACCTTGATTATCAAATTTTCAAGGAAATTGAGTATCGTAAAGTTGAGATTCAAGGAGTAGAACACTTATCTTGTGGCCACTATTTTTAATAGCAGCCCACAGGCTTAACTACAAAAATTGATAGCAGCTAGCAAAGCTAGCTACTATGAGCGATAGCGGCCAGGGGTTGACATGCCATTTTCCTTGCTTAAACCATAGATTTCCTATTTTAGCATATATTTAGCTTTATATAGCATAGATTAGTTATATTTATTGCATTTCCATGGTTTATTATTAGTTTTACAAGCATATTTACATTCCTTTGTGTATTTCATGCATTTCATCTTATATTTAAGTTTTAGTTTTATTTCTTGCATTTACTTGGAAACTAGCCTCATCTTGAGAGGCATCATGTGCTATTGATATATCTTCTAGTTTTTGTGTGTGCAGGTGATAGGGATAATCAAGAATCTAAGCATCATCAAGGTCATATTTCTTGACATCAAAGAAGGAGGCAGCTAATAATCCCTCTTATAAGAAAAGTGGTGGATATCTAAAGAGCTTGTAGAATACATCACCCCCATTTTGGGGCTCAAAATGATTGTAATCATGTATCAAATTTGGTATCCCTAAGAGGAATGAATATGTAATCGAGATTTGAAATTTATTAATACAAATGAGGCATTTCTTATTGTAAATTCATTTGGTTATACATGTTTCATTGCTTTAAATTTGTTATCATGTTGCAATTAGATTAGATGTATGCTTTTTAGAGCTTTACACAAACATCATTGAATTCTTCCTTAATACCACATAGGGTTATGTTCTTGTTGAACATCAAATATGAGCACTTGCTTAAAATTAATCATTTGGATAATGTCATTGGTCATTAGTCAAAAACCAATGAACAACTAGGGAACACTAACAGGTAACCAAAAGATATTGTCAAACACTTTATAAACATTGTTTGAAACACTACACATAATTGAGAAGTCTATAAAATCCATAAATTAGTAGGTGAACATCATCCAAAGTAGAATTTCATTAGGAAGAAGAGTAGAAAGCTCATAAATGCAGATGTTGTTTTACCTTTGATATTCCATGAAATATTTCCAAGAACTAGTAAATTTAAAAATCATATAACTTGGAGTGAAAATTGACAAGAGACTCCATAATATCGTATAATAATGTTAAAGTAATCTAATGAGAGCGCAATATCATTAGATAAGCATATCATCCAAAGGAGTATATACTTACACTTTGTCATGGAAGTAGGCATATGAAAAGTTTTGAATATTTTTCAAGTGATGGAAACAAACAATGATGTCCAAGGCAATAAGGGTTCTATTAATGGAAAATGTTACCTAAGTAGGTTGAGAAAATATAGATGTTATTCAAGAAATACTATCGAGGACAACCACCAAAACACCAAACAAAAGAAAAATTCAAATTGATTGGAGAAAAATGACAAACGACTTGGGAGGCGATGGGTTTTCAAGGCATTACCCTGATCTTAGTGAGAATATTGCCCCTCAACATCACTTTGCACTACTACATAGGACACAAAATAATATTTTTCTTAACTTCACAATGATGATTGTATACACTTTATCCCCATAAACAACATGGGTGTTGGCCCTTAGATTTGTGACACAAGCCATAAAAATACAAGAACCAAAGTGTTGGATATGAGAGTCAAATTGGTTGAACTACTATGCGAAGTATTCGAAATCCTGGATTAAATTATTGGTTAGGAGAAGATTGCTTGACTAATTATAAAATAGTCTAGATTTGAAGAATCCACATAAAACATCAAAAAGTAAAAGTTGTGTGACAAATAGGATCTAGATAAGTCTTTTTCACACTCATTGATTAAGTTGGTCAAATAACTAGGATAATAATCAATCTAAAGGAGGAGGTAGATGTAGGCAACAAAGTTAATTTGTGTATAGTTCTTGTGTAATATGTTGTGGTGTCATATTAAGAATAAACAATATAATAAAATAACATATTATATATGATTTAATACATTTAATATTTTATAATATTTAAGCATATGGGTAGTTAAGCAATCATGGTAGTTGTCATTCTCCATGCTCCATCTAACATAGGCTACTGCTAAATGACCTGTTCATTATGGGTATGTTTTATGCTTGACAAAACTATATTTGGAAATGCATTGAAATTAATAAGAATGTAGAGAATACATGCTTTCTTTGATACATAATCACATGTATTTTTGAGTTTTTTTCCATTGTACTATCATCTTTACATAGTATAAAATTGCATTATGTATTTTGCATGACAAGAATACTTCTCTATACTACATCGTTCTATGGTAATATGTATACTGATATGATACTAATTTTCCTCTTATTTTAATTGTTTTACATTGTGTTCCTTTAATTTATTTTCTTTTATATGCTTCTCAAACTTCTTTACCCATTTTATTATTCTTTCTAATTTTCTTTATCTTTGGAGTCTTGTGATTCTTCTCCTAGTTCTTTTTGTTTCTCTACAACCCCTACTTCTTCCTTCTCCTTTGATATTTTTTTATTATGGTAAGGAATACCTTGTGATTTTACTTTTTCTTATCTCAAAGCTTCTTGAACTTATTTTACATTAATTATATATATATATATATATATATATATATATATATATATATATATATATATATATTACACATCAAAATTTTATAATTTATAAATGTTAATAAAAATTTATCTTTTATCTTATATTAAACACATTTTTTTTAAACTAAAATATTTAAAACAAATCACATGTATCAAATATAAAAACATATAAATTATATATATCTTTTTTTAATAAAAATGGGATTGAAATGGGCCCCACCCATACTACATCATCACCATAGAGTGGTATTACTATAAATTGGATATATAAGTAATGTATCCTTTTGGCAAGATTCAAACTCGGTTTTCTGTCAAAGTCAAAGAATCTAACCCGTTGAGCTAATGCTATTGGATAAAAACATATACATTATTTACTTACTATAAATTATGAAAAACAACTTTTAAAAATAATATGCTTTTTTATTTAAAAAATATATTTAAAATTGGTTTAAAATTATTTGTAATGTTTATAAAACATGATTATTCCTCATAGGTTTGCTTTTTTTATTTTATAATACTTAGATTTCTATAAACTAAGGGTTAAATATTTTTCTATTATATTTACCACTCCTTTTGATTTCTTCTACACAATTTCATAATATTATATTTAGAATTTATTTTCCCTTTTAATTTACTATTAAAATTTTAAATGAAATTTTATAACATAGTATTAATAATAATAATGAAATGGGTGCAAACCCTAGGTGCAGTCAAGTGTTGGAGGAAGAGGGTTGTTTGTAGCCTGCTTGCTATACTTCGGAGGACATGAGGATGGAACAGAGCAATAGGGGTACAAACCCTAGCTGTAGTCAAGCATTGCAAGAAGAGGGTTGTTTGCAGACCACTTGTTGTACTTAAGAGGACATAAGGATGGAATGAAATGAAACATGTGCAAACCCTAGGTGTAGTCAAGCATTGTAGAAAGAGGATTGTTTGCAAACTGCTCATTGTACTTAGGAGGATATTAGTCACTCTTCAGTCTATGAAAAAGCCTCTTTGGTTAGAAAAAATGTATCTTAGGGATCTTTGGATTCATGTATAGAGATTTTTGATGAACCTCTACCCTCCATCAAGATTTTGGAGGATGAATTTGGATTGGATCTAAATGATCATGAAGCCCAAACAAAAAAATTATCTACAAACTTAGGGATAAAATACCATATCTGGAGGAGCTCAAAGGATACATTAAAATTTGGTGGTCCAGTAAATTCCAAGTAACTCTGCTACCCAAAAATTTCTTTTCTATTTCATATTTTGATTTAGTCTATTATGGATACAATTAAATTTTCGAACAAAGGGGTGTCTATATTTGACCTTGGACTCCCAATTTCAACCTATTTATAGAAGCTACATATGTATTCCTAGTCTAGATGAATCTATATGCTCTCCTTATGGAATTTTGGAAAGAGAAGATATTCATCAAAATTAGTAACACCATTGGTGCATTCTAGTATATGGATGCTCAAACAGAGGAAAATTTGTCTAGTAAAATTAATATGAGTAAAGAAAAATTGGTTGTTTAGATGGATGTTTTAGTTCCTTAATATCAATCCATTACTATCTCCTTAAGCAAAGGGGAATGGATCCAAAATATTGAATATGAAAACTTCTCCTTGAGATGTTATGGCTATCAGCAATATGGCCACTTGAAGAAGATATGCTCAATCATTTGATCATGCTCTGATTCCTCATTGGTGGAGGAAAAGGCCCTACATGCGAATGATCCCGAACCTTCAAATATCCCAATTCACAAGGAAGAATCTCATCCTCTAATTGTGCCAATTGTCCAACAAGAATCAAGCAAGCAACATAAGACTCAACCCCAAAAGGAGAATTTAAATTAGATCATTGATAAAATCTAAATGGTTACTAAAGACCATCTAGTTAGTTCCATGGAAAATATTAGCACCTCAGATAGTATTCTTGAAGCTAATTATGAAATAATTGGTGATAGTTTTCTAAAAATGAAGATCATACAAAATGTGTTACAACTAGGTATTATCTTAGAAGCTTGAAGTGCAAAAATGTATTCTCAAATATTGCTACTCCGAAGGAGGAATAATCTATGCTACAGAAGAAAAACAAACAAAATATCCATTAGCTATAAACTCCATAACATCCCCAATGGTTTTGGACTATTGTTTTTGTTATGATTGAGAAGTGGTCTACTAATCTCCCATGTTTTGAAAGTTATTTGATATACAATATTCTAAGGTTCAGTCACAGTAATAAGTGGATGATAGTATTTTATAAGACTATTGCAATGTATTGTACTATCTTACACAATTTTATGTATAGGTTTAGGACCCTAAAACTCCTTTTTACCCCAATTAAAAAAATATAAGATTTTTTATAGTCCCAATAGAGACAACGTAAATGACAAAAGTTATTTGGCACCCAAGTTTAATTAATAGGAAATGTAACCCTACTACTAATAATAATAAATGTAAAAATAAAGTGTAAGAATTGTGACTTTACATTCAAAAGCACAAAATTTATTTTAATGAGGCTATGGAATAAAAATAGTAACATAGATAATGCAACAATCACCTCCCTTTGGAAGGTGTACATGATAAAATATGTAATACTTGCATATTAGATAAATAATAATAGAAAAGATGTTGAAGATTTTAAATAGGGATCGAGGCAAATCTAAGCATAAAGGTACTGTAATAATCTTATGATAAATTATATATGAAAGCAAAAAAATATGGTTATATTAAAATTTATTACGAAAAAGCATCATTAAAGAATAAGTTTTGATATTAAAAATTTTAAAATATTAAACAAAATTATGATAATGTTAAATTATTTACTTCGTATTATTATATTATTTTTCCATAAGTGGTGAATTTATATGTATGTCAAGTTGAAGTGTGTAAGCATATCAACTAATATGATATGCACCTAAATTTATATAATATTATTTTCATATCATATTATAAGATAGTAGACACATGACACAAATATTCTATTAGTATTGGTGAAAATAATACAAATTTATTAGTTACTAGATGAAGGATTTTACCCTCATCTAGGTTTCTTAGGTGTAATATTATATAAGCCATGAACATATTTATATTATCATTACTAGTATGTTTATTTTGGATGAAAATTTGAATTTGAATTTAAAGAAAGTTTTTTTTTTAATCAGTTTTGTGTGGTTTTTATTGTGGGGTATTCTTATTATAAAAATAAAACAATATATTTTCTCATTATATTTTTAACAAGTTAATTAAAGCATACTTATATTTTCTTTTCTATCAAAGATATTCTCCATATTTAAACTCTATTAAGTTTTCATAATCAACATTTTTTTTTAAGAACTAACAAAGAGAACAACCCTTACATGACACATAACTCCAACAGATAGAAGGAAAACAAACATAACAATCATCTATCAAAGAGGAAATCAGTAATAACAACCCCTGCATGACACATAACTCCAACAGATAGAAAGAAAACAAACATAATAGTCATCCACCAAAGAGGAAATCAGTTTGATTATTTTTCTTCTGTAGCGGAGGTCTTCCTCCTATAGAGTGGTAAGATCTGAGAACACATATTTGCACTTCAAGCTCTTGAGATAATATCTTGTTGTAACACATTTTGTAGGATCTTCATTTTCAAAAAAATGATTGTCATTGATTGTTTCATAATTAGCTTCAAGAATACCATCTGAGGTGCTAATATTTTTTATGGAACCATCTAGATGGTCTTTAGTAACCATTTGGATTTTATCAATGATTTGATTCAAATTCTCCTTTTAGAGTTGAATCTTCTATTGCTCGCATGATTCCTGTCGAACAATTGGTGCATCTGGAGGATGAACTTATTTCTTTTGAACTAGGGTATTTGAATATTTCAAACAATTTACATGTAGGGCCTTCTCTACCAAGGAGGAATCAAAGCATGCTTGAATGTCCAAACATTTCTTCTTCAAGTGGCCATATTGCTAACATCCATAACATCTTAGGGATAAGTTTTCATATTCAATATTTTGGATCCATTCCTGTTTGCTCGAGGAGATAGTAATAGATTGAGGCCTAGGAACTGAAACATCCATACAAATAGCCAATCTTGCTTTACTCATTAATTTTACTAGACAAATTTTCCTCTATTTGGGCATCCATATACTAGAATGCACCAATGACATTATCGATTTTGGTGAATATCTTCTCTCCCAAAAACTCCACAAGGAGAGCATAAAGATTCATTGAGACTGGAATCCATTAAATTATTTTGTAATGGGTCAAATCTAGGAATTCAAGGTCTTATATAAACACCCCTTTATCCAGAAAACCAACTATATCTATAATCCATTACCTCATATCTATCTACTAAATTAGAAAATAAAACAAAAAATATATTTTTGGGTAGGAGAATTACTTGGAATTTTGTATTGGTCCACCATTTTTAATGTATTTTTTGAGCTCCTCTAGGCTTGGTATTTTGCCCTTGAGTTTGCAGATAATTGTTTGAGCTTCATTATCAATCAAATCCAATCAAAATTCATCATCCAAAATATTGATATACGATAGACGTTCATCCACACACGAACCCAAATATCCCTAAGAGATATTTCTTCTAACCGAAAAGGCTTTATCATAGACTGAAGAGATGGTTTACGGACAACCCTCTTTCTTCAACGCTTGATCACACTTAGGGTTTGCATCCCTTTCGTGAGCCAAATTTATCACTTTGTTCTATCGCTTGACTACACATTTAGAGTTTCTATATGTTTTCATAGCTTTTCAAAGATCTTGTGAAGTAATTTCATGATAAAGATTAATATTTATATAATATTAGACATAAAGGTGTTTTCTTAAATATTTGGTGTAAATCTATGGTATTAACAATCATTAATATATTTTTTATAATAAAACATGAATTATAGTTAAACTATTAGGTTTCTTAAAAATAATATAAATGTGAAAGCTTAAGCAATTGAATTTTTCTTTCTTTTATTAATAATTTTTCATATAACTAATTAATTATATATATAACATTTAACAATTGAAACTACAAAACAAGTAATTATAAGAAAAAATTGAACTATATTTTCAAAATTATTACATAATAAATTTAAAACTAAAATTATAAATTTTTATTATATATAATATTTAAAAAAACATATCTTCTTAACATTCTTTTTTAAAAATATATATCTAACTACCTATGAATTGTTGGCTAAAGATTGGTGACGAGAAGAAAATGTATGTATTATTTAAAAAAAAAAACTTTAAGAAACTTAATTTCACTATGATATTTATTTTTATTTGGAGATACCATTTTTAAAAGATGGTTCAAATTTAAATCTGAATTTTGTGTAATAATTATTATTTTTTAATATAATTTTTTTTAAAATTCTAGCTTGTTGGGTAAAGATGAAATAATGATCAATCAAATAATAAAACACTTGATTGCTACCAACCAACTTATCCTTAAAGCCCATAACCCTGAGTTTATGAAGATTTCACTTCATATTTGTCTTTGTTACCTCAAGAAGTTCAACCTTTGAATCCGAAGAAAAATCTTGATCCATTTGCCAATGCAACCAAAAATTTCTAATGGTGGTCTCAATTCAAAGTTTGAATAAATCACAATTGCTGTGAACTTTCCTTTCTCCTGCATTACTAAAAAATGCTCATAATCCTTAGAACTTGAAGCTATCACCTTCCACATCTCTCAAAGGTTGAAAAATACTATGTATAACCCCCGCTATAGAAGAAAAGAAGTCATAAATATTTAAGGCTTCAACCTTGTGGGGATAGGGTGTTACAATGTGTAGATGTTGCATGATTTTTTTGTTTGATGATGAAATTTTATGGAAAGTTCATGAAAGTTTCTTTTTTGGAAACTTCATGTTTTTTGGTATGATCTGAAATATTCCAAAAGACTAATAAGCCCTCGAAGAATTCAAAATATTATCTGGGTGGGAAAATTAGAAAAGCCTTCCATTTTGTGATTATAAATAGGATATTTGCATGTAACATTGAACATGAAGTTCTTATAAATAAATGAATGTTTTTCTTTGTAAATATTTGGTCCTCATTTTATCTTTTGTTTATGTTTTTGCTTAGAATTTTTGTTCTCTGTCTATTTTAAGCATATGCTCTATTTTTCTTTTCATGGTATCAAAACACTATAGTAGAAAAGAGGTATTTGTATATACTTTGGTAGTGAATCGTGCTCTCTCTCTCTCTCTTCAACATTGGTTGCTTTATCTTTAATTAGAGTGTTTCTAAAGGCTAATGCATTATTTCATTGTTTAAGTGGGAGAAGAGAACGATTTGAAAATAATGAACAACAAACAGAAGATTAAGAAGTTCAACAAATTGAACTTCACATTGTGGAAAATAAAAATGGAGGATTTGCTAGTGGAAAGGGACTTGTGGGTTGCAGTCACTAGAAAGCCTACTGGGATGGTACAAGAGGATTTTAACAAGATAGATAGAAAATCAATGTCCTTCATTAGATTGAGTTTAACAATCCTTGTAATTCCAAATGTGACATAAGCATAGTCTACAAAACATATGTGGAAAAATTTGGAGAGCATATGTGCTTCCAAGTCAATAGTGAACAAGTTAATGTTACGAAAGAAGAACAATGATTTATTATACCACTTGATTGATTTTAACATGTTAATGAAGCAGCTAAAATACATTGGTGATAAATGGAGTGATGAAGGTCAGTGTCTACCACAATTAATCAACATTCCAGACTCATGGGAGAATATTACTACCATAAGTTTTTCTTTTGAAAAGTTACAAATGGATTCAGTGGTTAGATAGATATTGAATTAGGAGACAAGAAGGATATAATTTGGTGAAGCATCCACTCTAGAGGTCCATTTAGCACATGGACACTCAAAATAAAGAGGAAAAGGTAGATCTAGTGAGAGAATCAAGTCTAGAGGCAAAGGCAGATCATTTAGCATAGGAAAGCAAAATTTTAGCAATGTGGAATACTACTACTATAACAAAAAATGACATATCAAATTTCATTATCTCTTGTTGAAGAAGAAGAATGAAAAGGTAACAAAAGAAGAGACAACTGATAAAGTTATAGATGAAAACTCCTCCATGTTTCTTGCTTCTTCTTGTCTATCAATTGAAGGGTGTATTGAAGACTAGATTATAGATTTAGGAGCTTCTTTCCACATGACACCACACCATGAGTGGTTTGTAAATTATAAAGAGGTAAATGGTGTAAAAATTTATATGGGTGATAACACCTTTTGTTATATAGAAGGAGAAGGTATAATTCCTATGAAGGATTTAGGTGGAAAATTCAATTACTTGCAAAAATTTAGATATGTCCTTGAGCTGAGAAGAAATTTTCTCTCAATTGGACAACTAACTTAAAAGGAGTAATTGTTACCTTCTTAGATGAAGGATGCAAGCTCACTAGAGGTGCACTGATTCTTGCAAAAGGAAATAAGAAAGGTACTTGTTCAAATTAGATGTAAACCCTTGTGAGAATAGTCATTGCAATGTTTCCTCTATAAAAGAAGCTAATGTAGCTAAGAAAAATGATGAAGCAGATGATGGAGATTATCTTCTTTGGTAGATAATACTTGGCCATATAGAAGAAATCAACTTGAAGCAGTTGGTTAGCAAAGACATAGTGCATGACTTCAAGGATATCAACTCTAACACTCTCAACTTTTGTGAATCATGTGTGATGGGTAAACAAAAAAGGGTAAGATTTTCTTATCACCACATAGAGCCAAATCTATTTTGGATCTTGTTCATACAGATATTTCTAGTCCTATGGATACTCCATCTATTGGTGGTGCATTGTATTTTTCCACTTTTATTGATGATCACAAAAAAAAAAGTATGGACTATATTTTTGAAGAAAAAGCGTGACATCTTTGATCATTTTCAAAGCTTTGTTGTTAATGTAGAAAGGTAGATAGACAAACAACTTAAGATATGACATAGTGACAATGGAGGAGAATACTGTTCTACTAAATTTGAAGAGTTTTATAGATAGAAAGGCATCTCTAAATAGAAGAATACACCTTATTATCCTTAGAAAAACAAAATAATAGAGAGAATTAATAGAAAACTACTGGAGAAAATGAAGAGCATGTTGTCAAATACAAATCTTAGTAAATGATTTTGGGTGAAAGCAATCTCAATTGAAGGAGAGAAACTTGATAGGAGAGAAACCATAGGCAATGAAAATTACAAATATTATTCATAGGTAGGAGTATAAATAGTACAAAGTAGGGGTAGGATAGATATTTAGAAAATATAATATCCTCACCCAAATAGTGCTAACAATAATAATATCCTAACCTACTAACGTAATCAAATTGACTACGTAGACTAACCATATGCAATAATATGCCGACCATAAAGAATGTCGGTAAAACATATAACTAACCTAGGATAGTAAATACTAGTGGTAAAAAGTAACAAACTACTTTTTACCATGCGGTAAATAAAATCTACCTAATGTAGGAAAATGGTAAATATCCCAAATAATGGAATATTACTCTAACATCCCCCCTTATTACATTATTTGGGTAATGTATATAATTGTCCCAATACAGTGAAAAAGATGTTGATCTACTGGTTCTTGCTCTATCACAGTGCTCTGGCTGCTCCTAAGAAAAAAGTGGGTCATTCCTCACTTTGTCTTCACATCAACGAATGTCCTTATTGTAATCTTGTCATCCAACCAGATTGCATGGGTAACCAGCCACTACAACCGCTAGGTGTACTAGAGTAGATCACTACATACGAGGTTCATTCGGTTACAATATGATTTTGCAAAAGTTTTGATAAGGTAGCTAAGGTGTCGGTCGCTACTGAAAATGCACCCTTATAAGTTTCCCCCCTTGTTGCAAAACATGTTGTAATGAAATTTTTGAAAGAAGTGTGACTAAGGTGTCGGTCACTGCCAAAAATGCACCCTTATAAGTCTTCTTCCCTTTTTACAAAAAATTGTGTGAAGTAAGAAAAGAAATGTTTATCCCCCCTTAATTGCAAAATATGTGCAACTCAAGAAGCTTTGTGAAGGTTTTTACAAAGATTGCCTCCTAGGCAAATTTTACACCAGAAAATTCCCCCCTTTTGTTACAAGTACTTCAAACAAAAAGAGTTTGCTATTTATGAAGCCTAAAAAGAGGTACAATCACCCCTTTATTGCAAGTACTTCAAACAAAAACTTATGCTATTTATGAAGCCTAAAAAGAGGTTTTGGAATGGTGCTTGCCTAGGGTGACAAATTTGTTTCCCTTTACAATATTGTTTTAGCCATGAGCACTTTGTGTGCTCTTTCTAAACCAGAATCAGAATCGGAATCAGACACTTCACTAGCAACATGGCTTCTGTGATGTGCCTTTGCCATTTTAGTTTTGCTTGTTTTGAAACCAACACCGAATGGTGTCATGGTTGTCCTTTTTACAATTTGTGCAAAACTTTGCCTCCTAGGCAATTTTATCAAAAAATTTCACCAAATAATCCTTCCTTATTGCAAGTACTTCAAGCATGGTTGCTATTATGAAGCCTAAAAGAAAAGGTATAATTTTGATGACTTCTGCTTTTCTGATTGCCTTTACAAGTTTTATCTCCCTCTTGTCAAAATTTGTGTTTGAAGGAAGAAAGGAATTATCCCCCCTTAGTGCAAAAGATTGCTACTTTCAAGGTTCCTTATTTTACAAAAACTTGTTCTTTCTTTTGATATACCCTAAAAGAGTACCAAAAGATAATTCACTCAAAAATATATTTAATGGCACCTGCCTGAAAATCCTCCTGAAGAGGGATAATCAGTTTGAGGAAATTGAGCCAAACAAATAAGAGTGAATTAGGGGTTTTGATTTAGGAGAGAATATCAAGAAAAATTGGCTTTAAACCTGTGCAATGATTTACACAAATTATTGTGAAATTTTGGGGTTTTGAGTGTTCTTGATTTTATGACTTATAATTGCAAAAAATAATGCAATAATCAAACAAGAATGCCCACAAAATTCTTATCACATAGGTGTCGGTCACTACCGAAAATGCACCTAATTTGCCAATTTTGTAATAAAGGTGTCGAGTAAAATCGAAAATGCACCTTATTACCAACTTTTGCAACAAAATTTGGATTTGTGTTGTGCAAAAATTTGATATTTTATGTCTCCTCTTGTTTTTCAAATTTGCAAAGAATGTGGCATAAAACAATTGCCTTTCTTTTTGTTTTGCAAATTTAACAAGTTTTGATTTTGTTTTAAGTGCTCCTCACTTTTGTGTTACAATTTTGCAAAAGAAATACAATTTCTTGTCTTCCCCCCTTTGTTTTGCAAAATTAACAAAATAGCACTCCTTTCAAGTCAAGTCGACACACGACCCACGTTTGAAAGGCTTCTAGAATTAGTCGACACACGACTTGGTTTTTATGGACCCAAGGTCTTCAATCTCTTCTCAATTTTTGCAAAAATAATAGAATGTGCAATTTCATGTATTATATCCCCCTTGGAGAAAACAAATGCACACTTTGCCTTTGAATTTTACAAATTTGTGTCTCCTTGTGTTACAATTTGGCAAAAAAGAATTCAAGTTTGATCCTTCATTGTTTGCAAAATTAACAAGGTTGAGAAGATTTTAGGGCTCTCTAATTTGCAAAAAAAATGGTGCTCTTAAATGTCTTATATCCCCTTTTTGGGAGAAAACAAAAGCTTCTTTGATTTGTAAATTGCAAAAAAAAAAACCTTTTAATTTTTAAGTTTATTGCATTTTTCTAATTATTTTAAGTATAATTCATTAATAATAAAAATTATTTTATTTTAAAAATTACTTTTTATTAAAAATAATAATTTTATATAAAATAATATTAAATTATTAATAAATTAAAACTAAAAAACAATTAAAAAATAAACTTGAAAAACTAAGAAAAAGTCTTTTTTTCGACCTCGACGGGAGTCGACCCATGGCCAAGCGGGCGGTAACGCCTTGGCCGTGGGTGCCTGACCAGTCTAGTTGCATAGCTGGACGAGACCAAAGGGAAAGATGTCCCTTTTGTCTCTTTTCCACCTAATGACGAAAAGAAAAATGAAATGTGGGACTTTTTAGTCCCATATTATTCATGCAAATAACTTCTAGTTGTTTAAAATTGATGCTTCACCCCACCTTAGTGATTGCCTTCGAGAAATAAAACATCGGCCTTTTTACTGCGTGATACACCAATAAGCACTTTCCACGCATACACGCCTGCCACATGCCACATCACCAAGTCAGCAATGAATCAAAGATCACCACATAAATAGCCTTGGGTTTCATGCCATGCCAGCTTAGTTGTGTCCTCCATGCCACGTGTTTGCCAGCTGTCACACCACTTCAACAGTTTCCAGGTCAATTGCGATGTCACTCATTGCTAGGTCAGCTGCCACATCACTCTCACTTCGATCCACATGTCATTAAGTGTTTGCTATGTCAGCACCTCAGGATCCATGCTTGAGGTGATGTCATTAGGAGTTGATTAGAAATTCTCAAGAATTATACCCTCGTTGTCAGCACTAGTTCATGATTCGCATCAGAGGTACGAGAGTTTAGATCTTGAGGATTGGTTCACTAGTTTTTGGGATCCATAGACTATCAGTGTTAGGGTAGTTCGAGGTCACTGTCAACAACTTTCAGAGCTTGTCTGCTCCTACAGGTGCAGAGTAGTGCTAACAGGTTGCCAGTGTAGCTTTTCAGGTCATGTGAGCTATCAGTACCTACATCTGACAAGTTGTTCAATGCAGCCTATTAGGCCATGTGGGCCGTCAGAACCTACAGGATGATAGGTTATCAGTGCAGCCTATCAGGCTGTACGGGTTGTCAGTGCCTACGGATTGACAGGTTGTCAGTATAACCTATCAGGTTCAAGGATAGAGCCTCAAAAAAAGTACGAAGAGGTTGCTAGTTCGAGGATGAAGCCTCAAAAAATGTGTTACATGCCACCCAATGAAACTCGAAATAGAGAAAAATCTTACCTCAATTTCCATGCTAAGGGAGCCGAGGAAATTGCATGTCCTATCCAGGTTTTATCCACCAAATGGTGGAACCTGGTCAGCTTCCTTGACTTCAGGCATTTTCCACCTATGGTGGAAACTAAACCCAATCTCTCACCCTTGCCTTTGCCTAGGTAGAGCTCGCCGAAGCTTTGATACCAATGATAGGAGCGAAACCATAGGCACTGAAAATTACAAATATTATTCATAGGTAGGAGTATAAATAGTACAAAGTAGGGGTAGGATATATATTTAGAAAATATAATATCCTCACCCAAATAGTGCTAACAATAATAATATCCTAACCTACTAATGTAATCAAATTGACTATGTAGACTAACCATATACAATAATATTCCGACCATATGGAATGTCGGTAAAACATATAACCTAGGATAGTAAATACTAGTGGTAAAAAGTAACAAACTAATTTTTACCATGCGGTAAATAAAATCTACCTAATGTAGGAAAATGGTAAATATCCAAATAATGGAATATTACTTTAAAACTACTTTGAATTACAAGACACCATAAGAGGCCTGGAATGGGAGAAAACCATCAGTCTCTCACCTGAGGGTTTTTTGTTGTGAGACCTTTATGCACATTCTTGTTAAAAAGAGGAAAAGGTTGGATGAAAACCTAAAAAATGTATTCTTGTTGTTTATGGATAAGTTTTTGGAACAAAAGGATATAAATTATGGATTTTGAATGAACATAGAGTGTTTTCAGTAATATGTGATTTTTAAAGAAACTAGGGCAGCTAAAAATATTCAACAAGGATTACAACAACAGTTGAAAAAGATGGTTAGTGTGCATGAATGCACTATGATAGGTTAGCCTTCAAGTGAAGTACATTATCAAACCTATTAGTCTTAAGAAAAAGTATATTTTGATATTTCAGATAGTATTTCTAGCCTACAAAGACCTGGTGAAGATCTGCCTATTTATGTGACTGAAGAGGTGCATTAAGAGGATCAAAAAATTATGCAGCCCGATTCTCCACCTTGTAGAGAATAGGTCCAAGAATCAATGGAACATCCTAGAAGAACTAGAAGAGATAAATGTATTTCCAAAAAGCTTCAAGATTATTTCTTTGAATTTACAACTTCTCGTGATGATCCTCTCACATTTGAAGATGCCATGAATAGTCCAAATAAAGATATTTGGAAGAAGGTCATGCAAGAATAAATAGATTCAATGAAGAAGAACCATGCATGGTATTTAGGTTAACAACCTATTGGAGGAAAGATAGTACGAAGCAAATGGATGTTTAGAAAGAAAATTCCTTATGGGTCTATGGAAAGATATAAGGCTAGGTTGGTTGCAAAAGGGTTCTCTCAAATCCTAGGTATAGATTTTCATAAAACTTATGCTTCCATTGTGAAGTTATCTTCAATTAAACTTTTACTTCAATATGTTATTGCTTTTTATTTAGAGTTTGAACAAATGGATGGTAATACAACATTCCTTCATGGATATTTTGAGGAAATATACTTGCAACAACCTCAAGGTTTTGAAGTAGGAGGTGCAAGTGTCTACAGGTTGAAGAAATCCCTTTATGGATTGAAGCAATTTCCTAGAGAATGGTACAAAAAAATTTATAATTATGTGTTTCAAAATGGATTTTATCATAACCCTGTAGATCTGTATGTGTATTAAAAAAAAAAAAGTAAAAGCTTTGCAATTTTGGTTTTGTATGTGGATGACATCCTCCTGATTGAAAATAATAAACAACTGATTTCAAAATATAAGGAGTTGTTGTCAAAGAACTTTTATATGAAGGACTTGGATTAGGCATGTCATTACTTGGGTATTGATATTATTAGAGATCACAAGAGCAGACAATTATGGATTTCCCAAAAGGATTACATTAACCAGAATTTAAAGGAATTTGAAATGTAGGATAGTAAACCTACCAAAACTCCTATGTAGCTTGGAGTTAATTTTTTTGCAAAAATATGTCTAGCTATAACTGAAGAAAAGAAGAGGATGATAAAATTCCATATGTAGAGGTTGTGGTCTCATTAATACATGCAATGGTATGTACCAGGCATGATATTGCTCACGTTGTTAGTATGGTCAGTAGATATATGTCCAATTTTAGAAAAGGAACATTGGACTGTTGTAAAAAGATTTTTAGATATTTACAAGGTACTAAAGATCATGTTTTGTGTTATTAACCAAAAAAAATGAAGATTTTTATTTTCAGGGACATGTATACACAGATTGGGTAGGTGACTTAGACAATCATAAGTCAACAAAGGATATACCTTCACTTTTTATGGGGGTGCAGTGAGCTAGAGGAGTAAAAAGCAAACTGTTGTAGCTTTGTCAAGTCGTAAAGCAGAATATATCGCTGCAACTAATGCTGTAAAAGAAGTATAATTTATGAGGTTGTGTAAAGGTCTGAATTTGCACTAAGAAATATGTTGGAATAAAATGTGATAGCCAAAGTGCAATAACACTTGTATATTCTTCATCATTCAATGAAAGGACAAAACACATTGTAGTGAGATATCATTTTATGCGTGATATGGTGGAGAGTGGAATGATAAACCTAATAAAATGTAGAACCCAATAGAATGCAACAAATGCACTTACTAAGGTTTTCATAGCTTAAAAGCATCATTTTTCAGCACTAAGATTGGGATAAAAAATTGTAGAAAAATCTTGCATCAAGTGGGAGTTTGTGACAATGTGTAGGTGTTGCACGATTTTCTATTTGATGATAGAATACTTTAGAAAGTTCATGAAAGTTCCTTTTTTGAAGACTTCATGTTTTTGGTATGATCTAGAAGATTCTAGAAGACTAATAAGCCCTAGAAGATTCCAAAATATTATTTGGTCCGAAAAATTAGAAAAGCCTCCCATTTTGTGATTATAAATATGATATTTACATGTGAAATTGAATATGGAGTTCTTCTGAATAAATGAATATTTTTTGTAAATATATGGTCCTTCTTTTATCTACTATTTACGTTTTTGCTTACAATTTTTTTCTCTATCTATTTTAAGCATATGCTCTATTTTTCTTTTCATAGGGTATGTAGATCATGTTTAGGTGACCTGAAATATGTTTGAGAATAACTATATATTGGGTAAAAAATATTAATCTCATATAATATATAACCTTGAAGACTTAAAAAATTATATTAATTTGTTAAATGGATGAAGGTTATTTTTTGTAGGTCTCATACTTCTCATTTTATAGTATTGTTTCAAGAAAGGCCAATTATTCCTTCTTTGTAGATACAAAAGTGTTAGCCCATGCTTGCTTCATTATACAAATTTATTCCCAAGTTTTATCATGTTTTATCCTCCCAAGGTTGCAATGTTGAAAGTTTGGTTTTCCTTCCTTTCTGTGAGTGTGGAGATGTTGAATCTAAATCTTTCATTGGTAACCTTACATAGTCATATTGATGTTTTATATCCTACAAAGGCCAAAAAATTTCAAAGTTTCCTCTCTATGAGTGTGGACATCACAAAGTCTATCAAACCATTTTTTTGCTTATGTGTGAATATTCAATATTTTACACGTGTTTTCCTTGCTTAGTATTATACTTGATAAAGTTTTGTGTACTTAATTTTATGTACTTATGTACTGAAGAAATCATCAAGTTTATCTCCTTCTAAGGATAATATTTCAAGGACCATACTTAGCATTTCTATTTACAATATATATTTTATGATGTAGAATGACCAACAACCAAGCATTAACATCCTCCACAAAAATATGAAGTTAAATTACATTCCTTCACACAAAATAACTATTAGTTTTGAATTAGTCAAGATTGTTGATACAAAATTATTCGTAGGAGATTATTAGGGTTTGACTAGAGTAGTTTATTTAGAGTTTAGATATTGGGAAATTCAAAACTCTATAATTATAAAATCCTATGTTTGAACCATATTTTCCTTGTCTAAAATTGATCAACCTCACCATTGTAGTGGTCTTCAAGCACACAAGGGAAAATATTGACCAACCTCATGATTGTAGTGGTCTTCATGGTTTTCTATATGCTAGTTGACTCTACCTCCATCTCCCACACCAAGAGAGAATTCATGGAACAATGGAATCAAGACATGTCTAGAAATTTGAAGCACATGGAAAAATGAATAAATCAAAATGTTTGAGACACTTAACTTAAGGCTAGGATCAATATGCATAGAAGCGATTTCATAAAATATATTGGGGATACCATAATCTTGTTGAGCTAATTGGGAGGAGAACTAGTTTTCTTCAAATTTCCATGCAAAACTTATTCAACATATCATATGCATATTTAAATGGAAAATGAAGATCCCATCATGTGTTTAATGTACCTCCATACCCAAAAATACACATCAAATCCAAATCACTCATTTCAAATTCTTGCATCATGGCTTACTTGAACTCTCTCTTCATTCTTGATGAAATTCATGTGAAAATTAGATCATCAAAATACAAGCAAACAATCAAAATATCACTACCTTATATTTTTAATAAAATAAGGGCTAATTCATACTTCTCACAAATCCACACTTTTTATATTTATCAATTCTTGAATACCATGTCATTGGTGTTTGTTACAGTCCACATAATACCTTTTTTTAACTTCTAGATATGTCTTTATTTACTGTTCATTTCAAATTCTTCGGTATGTTCCACACACACTTATTCAATATTCCTATTCAAGAATGCACTCTTTATATCAAGTTTATGTACAATCCATATTTTTGAGTTGGCAAGGATAAAATCATTTTTATTGTATTTTGCCTTGCAACAGGTGCATATGTCTCATTATAATCTATGCTAATTTATTGTGCATAACTATTTTCCACTAGACTTGCTTTGTTTATTTTAATTGATCCATAACTATTTTCCTTGGTATTGAAAACCCCTTCACTCTAATCACATCCTTATTCTTTGGAAGTTTACACAACTCCTAAGTGTCATTATTTTCAATTGTATTCAATTCTACTTTTATGGCTTTAGTCCATACCTTATTTTGGTATGCTTCTTAAAAATTCTATTAGATAATATTTTATAGTTCACCATATTATATTATTTATTTTGCCTTTGTTCCTAGGGTATGTTTGTCTTCTTGTGAATCTCCTTTCAAAAGTTTGATCTAATATTTTTCAGCTTGGATGTGATTCTAATAGCCTCTTCCCTTTTATGCTTGTCTTTGGAGAAATTCTTGTGCCTCCACTTGATGACACACCAAATATTTAATTATGCTTGTCTTCTTGGTATTATTTTCTTCTTGTCCATGTACTTCCCTTCATCAAAAATTACATCTCTAGACATAATGCATTGTTTGGATTTGGGATCATAACATCTTATATCCATTTCTTTCTTTAGAATAATAAAAAAAAAAGCATGCTTGACTCTTTGAGTCTAAACTTTTTATTTTCTTATCTTCAACACAAAAATGATCCAAACAATCACACACTCTACAATGGTTTACCAAAGGCTTTTATCCATACCATACCTCATGAGGAGTCATTCTTTAGCACAACTATGGGATTTCGAATAAGGATGTACACTACTATTGTAATTGCTTCATCCCATAAATGATTTCCCAAACCTTTTGGTAGTACTATGATTATTTCCATATTCATTATTATCCTATTATTCCTTTCTTCCATTCCATTTTATCAAGGTGTATAGGTTTTTATCAATTGTCTTCTTATCCCATGCTTATTATAAAATTGATTAATTTATTTGGAATAATTCTTACCACCAAGATTAGTCCTTAAAGTTTTAATTCTATATCCAATTTTATTCTCTACTATTATTTGAAGCTCTTGAGTACTTCAAGCATCATACTTATTATTTAAAATATATACCCAAATTTTTCTAGTATGATCATCAATGGAAGTGATAAAATATAAGGATTTTAATACTTGGTGTATGCACTAGACCATAAATATTTGAATGAATCAATTGCAATGGATAGGATGCTCTCCATGCTCTTCCTTTTAGAAAACTCTCTCTATGATGTTTTCCCATTGTCCAACCTTCACACTCTTCACTTTTTGTTTCTACATAAGGCATTCCATGAACCATTCCTTTAGCATTCAATAAACACTAGATTCAAAAATTTAGATGACCATATCTTTGGTGGTATAACAAGCTTGTGTCCTCAATGTTTGTAAGATATAAATTACTCTCTTATCCCCCAAGCTTCAAAGGAAATATATATTTTTTTTTCATAGGTACAATAGCACCTGCTTGGTTTCCATTTGCTTTGTCATATATGATGCACTCCTTATTCTCAAACACTAATTTTATAGTTTTTCTCTACAAGCTACTCGATACTCAACAAATTATGCTTCAAGCCTAGTCTGAAGTAAGTATTTTAGATACTTTTATTTCCATATTTTATGTCAATTTATAAGTGTTGGTCACCAATCCAACACTATGCACAGGGTGAGATGGATGGATCAGTGCCAAATAGTATAGAATTATCATCACATTGGAAGGGTAGGGCGGACGATCTCCAAAGAAGACCGATTCCTCAAGGTGATTCCAGCTACTCTATGCCACAAAAGGAAAGGACAAAGGGAAAGAGGAAAGAAATAAATAAAAGGTCATAGCCAAAAATTACAAGGATGGGTATAGCTGCATAAATACCTATGCAGGCGTGATACCCCATCTTAAATACAAGACCTACACCATATCACCCAATGTTATCCTTGTTCTAGCTCTCTATCAACGATAGGTAGGAGATTAATTTCAGTACCAATGAGTAGGTGCATGAGATCCAAGATGTAAAATCAAAGCACTCATGCTCGGTCAACATTAGAAAAAATAAACCCCCAACCCATATAATGAACACACTCCCCCTTAGTCGCTCAAGCACACCCCACATAATCCATATACCAGAATAACACATGATTACTTAAGCAAATAAATAATTGAATATTCATACATTTAGTGAACAAAAAGAAGAGATAGTTAGAGACCAAACAGTGCAAATTTTATATTTAGAGGGGAAACCTTACATAAAAATTGTAATGGCTAAAGAGCCACCCTTAGGAATGACTAGCATTCCATTATTTATAATTATATTTAGACATGGATTTCAAAATATATACATGAATGATGTTGGGTGGGAGGACGATTGCTGCTGTTGACAAGTGTTGCCCTAGTACACTGCTCCACTGGAAAGCATAAATCTTCTACAAGGTGATAGATGCCTCTTAATCTAGACCCTTCAATCTTCTACTTAGCTTATTATTGCTTAGCTACCATATCCTTCTCCTTGTCTAGAAATCCTCTGGCTAGGTAGAACATGACAGGCACCAAGGTACCTTGGGAGCATCGTATCAAAAATAGGTCACTTCCATGTACAACATTGAGTACTTGGACCATTAAAGTAGTGGATGGATATTTCTTTGGATGGTGAGATCTTGTATGTCTGATGGATTCTTCCTTTCAATCATGGGGGGTCCGACAGGTGTTCCAACATGTTTCACCAGATTGGTGCTCACATTTCCCCATCGAATATGGGTGGGTGTTTTCCTTGTCCTCCAAGATGAGGTTGATTCAATATTCCACCCTTTTTGGCTTCTCAGGATATCTGCCCTGAGAGTTGGGTAGGTTTTCGGGACCATTCTACCTAGACTCTTGGGGAAAAACTCCACTCATGCTATGGCTCACCCTGCTTCATTATGTTATCCCCCCAATACTTTAGTTCACTCGTAACTATTATTTTTGTTGCTCAATACCTTCCACCCATATAGTAATGTCTTTAAAAATTTAGTGGATGCCTTTCATGCAGAGGGAATCACTTCCTGAAGAGAAGAGTGGGTGAAGGATGTAAAATGTCACCCAAACTTTTGGCAACTTACAGGGTTTTTCCATTTTATAAAAAAAGAACCCATAAGGATTAGAAAATATAACAAACACAACCGAGAAATGGAGGGGAAGGAAGGGCACATAAGAAAGGAGGATGCGAAGAAACAAGCATGAAAAGTTGGTAGAAATGAGACATATAACATGGTGAAAAGCTAAGTGGATGGTAAGGAACAGGGGCCCAACCAATGGGAGTAGAGGGGAGCAACAATGAAATGAAAACCAAAAGGACAAGGCCAAGGCAATCGACATAGAGAGAACTACTACATATAAGAGTAGTAGGAAGACAAGAAGTGGAAAAAAATAAGCAAATGATTAAGAAGCTTGTTGTAAGATACATACAGGAGGTAAAGGGAAGAGGAAGAAACAGAGGTTACAAAACCTTTGTTACCAATTTGGAGAGTTACAGGTAACAAAGGGGAAAATAAGGTGAAAGGGAGGAAAGGGCAGGGAAATAGGGAGACACACAGGGAAAAGAAATCTGAAACATGTCAAGGGGAACTGATGGGGTATTGAAACTTCTCCACGAGACATGCTTATGGATTGAATCACCCTAAAATTAATCCATAAAAGACCTAGAACATTCCAAGAGTAGATAGATTGCCAATATTCCTCATATATTCTATCCCAGAACTTTTTCTTCACACAATCCAGTAATGATCCTCTTTTACTGGCTCTTATCAACTAGGAGGCCATTTCGCTCCAACCACAACTCATGGTCTACACTTTTTGGACTCATTTTCATCTTACTATAGGGGCCATTTATAGCATGTGCCTACATCTATGAGTTCCAAGGCTTACCATAGCTCTTGGGGATAAGTGAGAGGTCTTGAAAATTATTGAATGTATCCATTGGGCTATAGGGTCATGACAACAATGGACAAAAGAATAAAAAACTAGGAAGACAACACAGAGATGGAGAAGAATGTTATATTTCCTAAATAATTTCTAAGGAAATCCTTGTTGATGCCCTTCGATGCCTGACCAAATGGTAACTTTTCATTGGACCTTGTTGTGCTAATGGTTAGTGATAAAACTTGTGATTCCCAATGTGTTGGACCTACATAATGTAAGGTTTTATTTATTGACCACAAAATTATTGCATGACAAGTATGCCTGATCCAGGGTTCTATATGTAAATCATCCTCTAAATATATAGTGTCCAGACCTGATCACATTGTATTTGAGGTACTATTTATGATCTATCTGGAACCTTCCCCATTGGCTCAAAATTATGACAAAATCATAATTTTTCTTTTCTTTCCTGAGTGCATAAACACTCAAGCCTTCAAAAGATAGGGTGGTAATGTTTTTTGCCATCATATTTTGCCTTTCAAGCGATGATATTTCAGGGACCAAATTTTTATATTATCCCTTTTCAATATTGGCCAACTGTGCCAATCATCTTGTTGACTCTTCCTCCATTTTTGAGTCCTCCCACTCATGAGAATACACTTCCTTGCCAAAACTCTCAAGGATCTAGGGTTGATTGGTCATGCCATATTTGTGGATGTAGGCTTCTTGACAAACCTGCTCCTGGTCTGCTCCCACTTCATGATATGAAACCAGATCCTAGAGGGAATTGGTGGGTTGTAGCCTCAACATTAGGACCTACTCAATCCAGACAGCCTCCTTGTAGATTTTGGGGAAACAATTTTCTCCTGATTGGTGTAGAAGGAGACTGATATCAGGACCAAGATCTCGGATGTAGAAAATATGCACCTAGGTGGAGGTTGGGAGGATCTATAGTGGAATCCTCTTCCAACTCTTCTCAAAATGGATATTGAAGTCTGCCAAACTTTCAAGAGAGTTCCTCTTGATAAATGTGAATTAGTTTAGATACTGGAAGGGGTCCTCCACTTATTCAAATGTATCCATTATGGGCTCCACCAAATCCACCCATGTAGATATTCTCCTCGATTGTAGAGTCTTGTACCAAAGCCATGCCCTACCTTCAAGGGAGGCTACTAGAAACCTGATCATTGCATCTACATGCATGATATTGTGAAGGATGGCCATAAAAGCTCCACATTTTTAAGGTGTTCCTTCATAGCTTCCTTGACACCATTGTATTTAGGTAGGGCATCAAAGGTAACTTTTGGAATATCGTGTTGGTGAGGGATATTGATGGGACTGTGGTCATTCCATTGGGAGAAATATGACCAAGCCATCAAGACACCAATATTCAAATATATTGATCCTACTATGGAAGTTAGATTAAGAGTCACCAGATGAGCATGCTATCTTCGCTTGTGAGGTCAAGGTTGCTCACTATACCTTGAGTCCTTCAGGATATTTGGATCTTAAATATGAGCAGGAAATTGATCTCATGATCTGAAAGTACCACTTCAATCAGATTCACCAGGTGACTTTGAGAAGATCTGGGTAAATCAGAGTCACCAAAATCCAGTTTCTTGAAACATGGGACTCAGTAAATCCCCAACAAATTTACCAAAAACTTTTGGTCGTAAATCTAGCACTACGCATAGGATAGGGTATATAGATCAGTGCCAAGAAGTACAAAATGATCATCACATTGAAAGGGTAGGGTATATGATCTCTGGAGAAGGCCAATTCCTTAGAGTGATTCCAACTACTCTACACCACAAAAGGAAAAGAAAAATAGAAAGAAAAAAGAAATAAATAAAAGGCCATAGCCAAAAATAATGAGGGATATAATCGCATCAAGACTTATGCAGGTGTGATACCCTATTTGAAACACAAGCCCTACACCAGATCATCCAACGATGTCCTTGTCATAGCTCTCTATCAGTGATGGTTGGGAGGTGAATTCTAGTATCAACAAGTGGATGCATGAGATCCAAGATGTAAAATCAACATAGTCCCACTTGATCGGTGTTAGAAGAAATAAAATCCCAACCCATATAATGAACACGTTCCCCATTAGTCACTCAAGCACACCCCAAAAAATCTAGATACTAGAATAACATCGGATGATTTAAGCAAATAAAGAATTTAATATTTATACATTTAGTGAAGAACAAGAAGACACAGTTAGAGACCAAATAGTGTAGAATTTATATTTATAGAGGGGAAACCTTACATAAGAATTATAATGGCTAAAGATCCACCCTTAGGAATGACTAGAATTCCACTATTTATAATTATATTTACATGGATTTCAAAATTTGGATATTAATGGCATTGGGTGGGAGGATGACTACTGTTGTTGATGAGCACCACCCTAGTAAACTACTCCAATAGAAAGCACTGATCTTATAAAAGGTGGTATATGCCTTTGAATCAATCTAGACCCTTTGATATTCTGCTCAACTCATTATTACTTAGCTACCATATCCTTCTCCTCAACTGACAATCCTCTATCTAGGCAGTGCATGACAGGTACTGGGGTACCTTGGAAGCATCACACTGAAAATAGGTCACTTTCATGTACGACATTGAGTACTTGGGCCATCAAAGCAGTGGGTGGATCTTCCTTTGGATGGTAGGATATTATATGTCTGGTGGATTCTTCCTTCCACTCATGGGGGATTCGACGGATTCTTCCTTCCACTCGTGAGGGGTCCAGTGGGTGTTCCCACATGTTCCACCAGATTGGTACTCACATTTCCCCACCCAAAATGGGTGGGAGTTTTCCTTGTCCTCCAGGGTGGGGTTGATCCAATATTCCACCTTTATTGGCCACTAAAGACATCCACCTCGAGATTTGGGAGGGTTTTCGAGACCGTTCAAACCATACTCTTGGGGAAAAAATCCACCCATTCTATGGCCCACCCTACTTCATTCTGTTATCCACCCAATACTTTAGTTCGCTTGCAACTATTTTGGTTTTTTCCTGATACCTTCCACCCATCCAATAATATATTCAAAAATTTAGTAGACTCCTTTCGAGCAGAGGGAATCACTTCCTAAAGGGAAGAGTGGGTGAAGGATGCAAAATTTCACCCACAATAAGGTTTCTATTCCTTGAACCTCCAATGGTTTATTATCTCCAAATTTTACCTTGCTCTTTTATGAATCATCCAAATCCACAAACAACTTATTATTGTTATATAATTTGAATAACTATAACTTAAGTACCAAGACTCTTTAGTTGAAAATTTTACCATATTATATAAGCAAAACATATATTTTGAGATTTCGCCTTCTTCATATAAAAGGCTTTTCCTTTTTTCTCCTTCATTGCTTGTCTTTATTGTACATTCTCTTTCATAGTGGCCATAAATTTTGTAATAGTAAAATTAAACATTTATCTTATCCAAAAATATGCCTCTACCTCTTCCACTATAGCATCCCCTTCTACCATGGCCTCTTCCTCTTATATAATTATGATTTTGCTGCTCTACCCTTTAGGAATTAAATCTTGAGCTAGCCCATTATTGTATGACATTCTTGCCTTGCAAGAAAAACTTGCTCCAAGTTTTCTTCTTCATTATTTTTAATTCTTTCTTCGCAGGACATAAGTGATCCCACCAATTCATCAAACCCTAACTTCTTCAAATACTTACTTTATTCAATAATAATTGCACAATTATGTCACTTTGGTATTAATGTTCTCAACATATTTTTAGCAACATATCGTTGTGTTGGTTCTTCACCACGGATACCCATTTTGTGCACAATGTCATGCACATTTACACAATAATCTCTTATATCTTGTTGACCTTCATTTTCATATTTTTCATATTCTCTTAAATGTATGCAAATTCACTAATTTCACTCAAGCAAACCCTTGGTAGTTTATCTTTTGTCTTCAAGGTTTCCCAAACTTATTTGGTAGTTTTTCTAGATGATAAAATATTCCAATATGCAGGCCCTTCATGGTCATTTTCCACAATACTCCACACTTGCTTTAGAATAAATAAAGTTATAAAATTTATGCACCAATAATCATAATTTATCCTATAAATTTTGGAATGGTTGGTGAAGCATTACCATGTGCCATAACAACTACAATAATAGCATATGATTTTTTCCTCCAAAAACTTGAATTCTAAATTCTTTAGTTAAAGAAAATAAAATCCTCAACCTCTTCAATTCTCTTATATCCAATCTCTAAGTTGTGATACTAGTATGTGAGATGTGGTGGTATTCTAAAATAGATTAAGACAACAAAAAAATAAAAAAAGAGAGCATAAAACATATTGCACAAAAACCTTTCAAAAAACACTTCATCAATCTTCAAATATGTATCTTCTACTTCAATACAATGCCCCATACTTATATATACGATGTCTCTTGGTTATCTCAAGAGTCCCTTGGTGCTTCACATTATTTACAAATCTAGTGGAGAATATTTATTTTTTCTTTTTTAATTTTCACTTGTAATTCCAATTTTGTCTTGATTTGATTTTTATTATGTTCTTGTCATGTTCTAATTTTTGTTTCATTCGATATCATAAATTCCAATATTTCTACCAGGGAAGAATTCTATCAAGGAATATTGGGAATTAACTAGTACATATCTTCCTCTCATAAATTCATAAGAGACAAAGAGCATGATATACACTAATGCTATCATCTATAAGGAGACCATCAAAGAGATAAAGGAATAGGTTAACATGATCAAGAACTACAATAATTACTTCAAGAATTTGGTAAAGAAAAAATTCAAAATATTATATGTTTGTAAATTGTTAAATCATCACAAGAAGGTGCTAAGAAGATTAATACCCAACTGATAGGGCAAGGCACTTCTAGTGATGCCCCTCAAGAGAAAAATCAAAAGGAAAAAATAGACATAGATAATATTGTGGTTGATAATATCATAGGGACAAGGATACTCTTAAATGAATTGGTGAGAAAGCAAAGAAATTATGCCATAAAATGGAGAATATAATCATAGCAATATTATTACTAGCTACATAAATTTAGAACTAAAGAACAAACTATTTAATACCAATCTAGTGAGAAAGAAAACTCAAGGAATTTTCCAAGGAAAGGAAAGCTACTTCTATGGCTAGCAAGGAATAATGGACAATTGCACAAGCGAAATTAAATGGGGAACTTGAAAATATAATGAAATGAAGGGTCTTGATTAACAATTAAAGGTTATTTTTCCTTTTTGTATAGAAATTGAGAAGCACATATACAAAGCCAAATAAAAAATGGTATTTTAACTGATAACCATGGGAATGAATATGAATGAGCTGGAAGAAGCATTAGTTAAGCAACCTAACAGGAAGAAGTTTGAAGAAATGAAAAATTGTTGGAACTACACTATCGTCAATTTGAAAGATTACATAAAAGACAAGATTAAAACATACATTGATATCTACAACCATCTATGTGATATAGAGGAAGATCTAGAAGAAGCTGAAAGGATGCTTGATCTAGTGAGGACCTAAAAAATTTTGATCCCAAACATTAAAGAAGTCAACAAGTAACTAGGCTATAGCAATATACATATTGGAAATAAAAGAGCTAATGTTGAAAAATAAGAGATGTGTGGAATGTTAAAGTTCAAAAGCAAACAATTAATTTGACTAATCCCATGAGGAATCTTGAAAGAATTTATTTTCTACAATAATAGCATTTAATAGACCTCATAAAAACATAGTAATGGCTTATTTTTTGTAGGGGCCTAATTATTATCCATTATGTTAGTTATAATATTTAATCTTAAAAGTTAATAGTGGTAGAGTTAATGTATGCATGCATAATTGTCACTTTTATTCTCTATCAATTAAGAGAGAACAATAAAACATCGTTGGTCATTTGTGATTTGCAAGGGAGAGATATACGATTATAAATATTAAAGTAGAATGAAATTTTATTGAAGTTTATTTCCACTTTAAATATGAATAAGTAGTCTATGATTATTTTTGTAATTTTATGCTTGTATGCACTAGAGCTATCTTTTGTGGATGATATTGGTTATACCACTAAATGTTGCCTTCATTTCTATTTCAAATTTATTAAAATCAACTAATAAAAATCACCTATGGAAGTTTTATTAGTTGCACATGATGAAATTATTAAAGCCTCTTTCTATTTCCCTTGCATGTTGGTTTATAGTTAGTTTAAGGAGAAAGTCATATGAAAGTCCATGTGAATAAATTATAAATTGACAATGGCACTTTATTTTTGTTGCAACTTAAAATTTACAAACTAGTACCTTTAAATTGAAATCTCATGTTATTCGAATTTTCAAATATTCCATGTTCTATGGAAAAAATCAACCCCAAAAAAATTTGTAAATACCATAAGAAAATTTTTGCTTTCCTCTTATGCCAATGATAGATGTTACATAACTAGGTCTTAAATCCTCATAATCAGTCTTGACCAAGTTTTATCTTTGATTTTAGGATGATCTTGTGTAAGTTCAAATGTGTAAGAAAAGCAACCAAACACACTCTAAGGGAACCACATTTTTTTAAAATATTAAGTGAAGAGAAATTCATTTTTCAATTTCCTAAACTATGTTCATAAAACCATTTTGTAAGCTAACATTTTTGTGTGCCTACCATGTGGCACAACTATGAAAAACCTAGTGTACCTAAACATAATTCAACCAATTCTACCTTGGCAATAAGCACAATATTAAAGAAAATTTTATGTCTAAATGCTTCACACCATGTTTTTTTGGAGCATTCTAAGCATTGTGGAGCTATATCCTACATTTTAGAGGATAATTTATCAAATTTTTGGCATATTTTCCTAAATGAGGTTTTGATTAATATTTTATTAACTACATATTCCTCAAATATTTTTTTTTTTGGTAAGTAGTGTTTGTATTTACAGTGGGTTTTAACAAGGATCCCAAAACCTGATTACATAAGCAATGGGCCTAGGGCATCAATCCCTTGAAACTGAACACCAAAACAGAAATCCCGCCCAGTGATAACGAGAAGCATGAAACAATCCCTCTCAGCAGGAAACAAAAAAATAAGAAAGAAAGTAGTTTTGGAGATCCCGCCCAGTGGGGAGTAGCCAAAAACCACCATCGAGAAGATCCCGCCCAGCAGGAAGCAAAGAAAAACCGTTACAATAAAATCTCGCCTCGCGGGAAGCAGTAAAAACCACCACAAACAGTCCCACCTAGCGGGAAGCAGCAGGGAAATCCCGCCATCCGGGAAACCAGCAGAAAAGAAAGGATCCCGCCTCGTGGGAAAATCGACGGATTTGGCGGATCCCGCCCTGTGGAGAAACCATCCCGCCCACCGGGAAAACATTTCGTTCAGTGAGAGCCATCCTGCAGGAAGTCGATAGCCAGCATAGAGAGAATCCAGCCCATCGGGAAGCGACCAGAGAGTTGCACCAAGATGAACCTGCCCCGAGAAAAAAGAAGAGGATCCCGTCCCGGCAAAACAAAAAGAAACAACAGGTTAAGGGACCAGGGATCTAGGGACTAGGAATCTCGAGCAGGAAGAGGAAACAGTCATAGGGATGGGATCCTTAGGAACCAAAATAGTGGGAAGCTGTCCAAACCCTAAACCATCACCTCCACCGCACCGAGAAACACAGGGGACCAGATCCACGCGAATAACCTGCAAAAAACCCCAGGGGGAAGCCTGAGGGAAAAAGGGAAGGGATCCCCAACCAAACAGGGATCCCTGGGAAGCACCAGTCCAAAAAAAAAACCAAGGAAACCCTAGCCGACCGGGAGGGGCGCAGATAGTGGAGAAGGATCTCCCTCCAGGAGATCATCTGCAAACAACCACTCCCCGGGAGGGATGACCTGGGTTGATCCAGGGACTGGGCAGGAACCAAGAGCCATGGGAGGTGGAGCAGGGGAGGGACCAGAGCCCTCCCCTCTCTACTTTCTTCCCTACTGTCTCCCAAATTCTACATATTCCTCAAATATTAGGTAGCCATATTTTAGGAGGATTTATTCATTGTTTGACTCCAAAAAATTGCTCCTTTCATCACTCCTAAAATCAGGAGCTTTTTTAGCTACTAGTCATAGTAGGGTTTATAATGCATAAGTTTATCCCAATAATTATCCTAAATTATCCTATGCACATGCACATGTTTTATTTTTTTAGCATATCAAATAAACCATCTTGCATGATGCTCATAACTAGTTGATAATTTTAGGATATTCCAAGCCTTTTTTTCCATTAGAATTTTGGGCATTTTCTACCTTTTCTTATCTTCATTATTGTAATAGAGATTTCAAAAATACAAGTGGAAAGCAAAAATACTATCATATTTTTGCCATATTTCCTATATAGTTGGTGTGTTGGAGCTCTTCTGCAATTGTAGTTTTTTATTAAACCATTAGATGTATAAGATTTTTCTACCATTTATGGTTTATTATCTTTGTACTTTGTAGGTCTGATCATATTATGGATTCAACCATTGATTGTTAATTTTTTAGTCCATGTTATTGTTGCAATAAAGCAAAAATTTCAGCCATCTTATTTTGTATTCAATCTCATAATATTTTGTATAAGCTAGTAGAGGTTCCTTTGTCTCTTCTACATAGAATTAAAATATTCATTTGATATTAGAGCCAATCATTCTATTAGGTTAGAGAATTTTTCTTGTTATCATGGCATAAAATGTGGCTAGTATTGTTCCCCTTCAAATTCCCATGTTTAAGGGTGAAAACTTTGAATATTGGAGTATTCTCATGAAGAATTTTTTGATTTTACAAGATTTATGGAGTTTTGTCTCATAGGGATACTCTAAACCAATATGTGAATCATATTTCAATGTTCTTACTTCTGATGAAAGGAAGGAGTTGATGGAGAATATGAAGGATGCAAAAGCTCTTTTTGCAATTAAAATTGAGATAAATGTTTCTATATATGCCAATATTGTTGAATGTTCACAATAAAAAGTTGCATGGGATACACTAGAAAGTTTCTATAAAATATATTCTAAGGTGATAATAACTCTTAAGGAGAGAATTTGAATTCTTACACATGAGTGAAAATGAATCCATTGAGGTTTTTGTCACTAAAATTTAGAATGTTGTGAATTCTATTTATTCACACAGAGAGATTATTGATGATTCAATAATAGTTGAGAAGTTGTTGAGAAGCCTTCTTAATAAATTTTATATAAATGATTGCAATCCAGTGAGGATTATAATCCTTTTGTGGATGCAACACTATATAGATCACTAGTTGGTAGCTTGATGTATCTTATCGCTACTAGATCGGATATCATATTTTTATTTAGCTTGGTAGCAATATATATGCACTCTTCTCATGAGCCGCATTTCAAGGTAACCAAGAGAATACTTAGGTGAGTGGTACTAAGTCATTTGGTTTATGCTATTTTTCTACTAACTCTTGTGATCTAGTGGTCTATATGCAAATTGGGTAGGGTGTCTTGATGATAGAAGAAGCACTTCTAGATATACCTTCTTTGGAGGAAATTTGATTTCTTGGAGTAGCAAAAAATCACAAACATTTATTTTATCTACTACTGAAGCAGAGTATATGGTCGCATTATCTACTGCTGAAGCAGAGTATATGGTTGTATCTTTTGCTTGCACTCAAGCCATTTGGATGGCTAGAATCTTTGAAGAGTTTGTAATGGAGGTTGCTTCCTCCATAAATTATTATTTTGACAACACCTCCACCATATCCATGATGAAGAATCTAGTGTTTCATAATAGGAGTAAGCACATTGATATTCAACATCACTTCATTCATGACTTGGTCCAAGATGGGTTCATTGCTTTTGAGTTTTGTAAATTAGAAGATCAACTTGAAGATATTTTTACCAAGGCATTGGACAAATAATTTTTTTAGAATTTAAGACCTTTATTGGTGTTGGAACCATTGAATTCAAGAGGTAAAATGAAGAAAATTTTATGTCTAAATGCTTCACACCATGTTTGTTTAGAGCATTCCAAGCATTGTGGAGCCATCTCCTACATTTTAGAGGATAATTTCCTCTATTTTTTGGCACATTTTTTTAAATGAGGATTTAATTAATATTTTATTAATTAAATATTCCTAAAATATTGGGTAGCCATATTTTAGGAGGATTTATTCATTGTTTAAATTCAAAAAATTACTCCTTTGATCACTCCTAAAATTTAGGAACTCTTTTAGTTGACTAGTCATAGTGGGAGTTAGAATGCATAAGTTGCTCCCAATAATTATCCTAAATTATCCTATGCACATGCACATACTTTAATTAAGTAATTAAAGCATGCACATTCACATGCTTTATTTTTTAGCATATCCAATAAAGTATCTTGCATGATGCTCATAACTAGTTGACGGTTTTAGGATAATTATTGGGAGAAACTAGTCCATTTGTACATTTGTACCATTCTAGAAAATGAAAAAAAGGACGAAGGCAAGAAATAGGAAATTAAGAGCACAAAGAAACTGAGGAATTGCAATATTTAGGCTCTTATAGGATTTGAGTGATGAAGTGATAACTTTGAAAATGCAATAAGATACTTGACAAAATTTTCCTAACCAAAAAAGAGCACTTGGACCTTTAAGTCCTAGATTTCAAAATAAAAAAAAAACCCCTAGACTTCCTCTTCTAGTCCCTATTAAAAACAAAATTAAGGTTTACCTATTGTGTGACATGCACCAGACCATTGATCACGATTAGGTCAACTATGACATATTCAAGAGGGATCTAGAAATTAAACCTATAACAACTAGGATGAAAGATTACCCTAATGAGATTATTGTTTCTAATATATAAATTAAATATGCTTCTAGTATGGGTTAAATTAATTTAATTCATTCCTAAGAGGATCAAGATAAGTTTAATCTAAGGTTAAATTGAAGAATTTGATAGTCTAGACCAAAGAAATGTTAGACAATTATTACATTATTTGATACATTATTTGGAAAAATAGAAACAAACGCCATATTGATACTCATGAGAGAAGAAAAAACACTAAGAGTCTCTTATGACATCCAAGAGATATATCTTATATATGTATTTATGTGTACAGAAATTTAATTCTATGTTATTTATGTAATTTTTTATTTTTCAATTTCAAGCATAACTGTGATTATTGGTCATTGTTTTTAACCCATTATCTTGTAGTTTTTTTTGGATTTGTGTAAGCCTCTTGAGTCTCTATGAGTCATGCTGTATGAGGTAATTATATAGTAATTTTTTCTAAATTTTCAAAGAGATCCTTTGCCAATAAAAGAAGATACTACTTTAGTCAAACAATTTTACCTATCACTCAATTCTTGACTTTGGGAACATCATGTCAACTGGCCACCATGCCCTCTCAAATTCTTGACTTTGGGCACATCGTGTCAATTTTCTCATTGTACCACTCACCACATTTGATTCTAAACTCTCCTTCCCTTCCACCACTCTCATATCCTCTCGCCAATATGGTGTGTAACATGTAATTTATCACCCTAAGCTTGAGCGTTTTTACCAATAGTGTAGATACCATCTAGTTCAAGTCTCAAACAAATGAGAGGCAAAGGGAGAGCATGCTATTAATGCTAGTGATGTTGTGTTGGTATTTATTTAAGGAAAATGTGGGGGCAAAGGATACCATAACCACCATTGCCATGGAGTAAGCCAGAATCGAATAAAGGAATGAGTGCTACTACTTTTTCATTGTTTGTTTAACCTCCCATGAGACAACTCAATATAATAATAGATGTAATGAACTCCTGATTGTGTACGTGTATTTAGAAGGGTCCATATATAGTGATCCAATTTTTTTTAATCTTTCTCTGGTCTCGTAGCAGGCAAAAGACATCATGTAGCTGAATTTGGTACAAAAATTAAAAAATTGTTTCCCATGGAAAGTGAGCATGGACTATGGTTACACATGTACATGTGTACATATGAAAGGCTAGCACACTCAAGGCATATGTGGTAAATTTGGTTGGAGATTTGGAGGTATCCTATCAACATGGTGTACTAATTAGATATGTTTTAGAGTTTTTTCTTCTGCTAATTCTTGCATTCAAGGTAGGCTAGGCTAGTTAATACAAAGTAAAAAATTGTCAACGATATTTTCTACAAAGTGTTGGAGTTTCCTTGGAATTGGCCCTATATCAAATTGTAGAAGAGAGCATAAATCAAATGTGTAAAAGAAGAAAACGTTGGCCACATTCCATAGCCAAAGAATTTGTGTGAGTTTTTTGAATGCCCTCACATTGACCAACCGAAGAATTAGCATATGAGTTTTTTTTATTCTACTTGTAAATATATATTTTTTTAAATAGAAATTTTATGGGGAATTATTGATGTATGGATAGATGTGGAATTTCTCATAATATAGTGTTTTAGGTGAGAGAAAAGAAAAGAAAATTGTGTCAAAAGAGTTTAGTGTTGTGTTTTTTTTTAAAGGTTGGTTTATGGTTAATAAGCATTGTATTTAAGGTGCTCAATTTGTTTGAAAAAAAATCATATTTTTGTACAAAAATTAAACATGTGCTTTAGCACACTCACAATGTTTAGTATAAACATATTTGTATTGTTTTTACATGGAAAGTTGTGTTAAGCTACTATGTCTATAGCCTAATATAATTGTTATAATAACTTGTAGGCATCAATCCTAAATCATTGGTGAGAAATAATAAAATATATTTTTTTTGATTGATGTAAAGGGGGTTTTGAAAGGTCCCCAAACCTTTTACAGAGTCATTACAAAAAGGGGAAACCCAGGATGGGATCCTACAGAGAGACTAAAGGATAGAAGCCAAAAAAGAACAGGGACTGAAACTACAGTCCTAGACAACAAGCCGAGATAGAAAGAGAGGAAAACCCTACCAGAAACAAGAAAGGCCTACCAAACATGGAGGCCAAAAAAATCAAATATTGACCTCATGAACAATATTCTTACTAGCGTCAGTGCCCTGGGAAGGTGGAATGTAGGTTTCTATGGCTCCTCCCTTTTAGGAATAAATCACTGGATTGGAACATCATGATGAAGACAAAACTCAACAATTTCATTGGGGAAATATCTATCCCAAACTCAAAGGTCTATCTAGTTTAGGCCTATGTTTGCCATGATATCAACTGCTCCATTGCCTTCTCTATAGACATGTTGAACTAAATAATGGTCAAGGTGATTGATAATCATTTTTTACTCTAAAATAGCATCAACAACAGACCAAGCAGGAGGAGAGGAACCCTTGGAAAAGTTTATGGTGTTCAACGAATCCCCTTCAATGATAATATTATGGAATTGTCTGCTAGCAACTAAGGAGAGACCCTGGAACAATGCCTAAGCTTCAGCAAAAATTTTGGACTGAACACTAGTGGCTTCAACAAAGGCAAGAAGAATTTTACCTTAGTTGTTTCTGATAAGGCCTCTTGCACCAGCTTTACCAGGGTTGCCCTTAGAAGCTCCATCGAAGTTGAGTTTGAGCCAACCTTGGGGAGGCGGGATCTAGTGGACAGAAGATCTATTAGCTTTGGTAAATTGAGCCTTGGAAGGGCCAGCAAGGAGATTGAATGAAGAAATGAGATGGGTTTCAATGCCATGGCCATGACTCTCAGAAAAAGGAACAATACTAGCATTCTCCCTCACTAGGGTGAGAATTTTGGAAAGGACAAAGGTAGGGGAACTGGAAAAAATATTGAAGGCCCTGTTGTTTCTCTTGAGCCACACTTCCCATAAAAAGTATGGGAGGAAAAAATACCACAAGGAACAGAGGCAAATATGGTGGAAGGGTTTGAGCCACTAGCAGCAAAGGTCCATGATGGAGTTAAGAGGGGCCTAGAAAATATTGAAATCAGATATGAGGGAGGATAGAATGAAAAAGGCAAAAGGGTAGCTTAGAAAAAGGTGGAGAATCGATTCCCAATCAGACTGGCACATGTAGCATCTATTGGAAACAATAAGCCCTCTGTGAGATAAGTTATCTAGAGTTAACACTCATTTTTTATTATATGATTCTTTCCACTCCATTTTTATCCTATTTGTCACTATTTTTGGACATATATATTAAAATTAAGAAAATCCAAGTATATAAGGAAGTTACACTCATATACAAAGATTTCTCTTTAAGTAGGTTTCATTGATAAAATAAATCACTTTCTATACTACCTTGGTACCATGTATTGTTCTTTTTCACATACCTTAAGGTCTCTCTCATGTATGACTGTGTATATTAAGAAGAATAGCTTCTTCCATGTACCAACTGGTATATAGAAATAATTGGTAAATCAGATTGGTGGTATATAGAAAGAGGGATCATTTAGGAGATATAAGAAACCCTCACCATGATGACACCACAAATATTTCTCACAAAATTATAGTTGCTCGAAGGCCCAAAATTTTCACCTTGGAATACAAATATGAGGATCATCCTAGGGTTGAAAAACTCTAGGACATAGTCACTAGAGAAGAAACTCAACTTGAGAATATTGTATCTCAACAAAAGTATGAAGGAGATGCCAAGGCACTAATTCTCATCACTCCTAGTGTAGCAAATGAAATTCAACCACACATCAATGAAGCATACATCAATAGAAGCATTAGATATACTTTCCACTATATTTGAAGGGAAGAGTGAAGCCACAATTATTCATCTTTCATCCTAACTTTATACATTGAGGGTATATTATAGAGAAAGTATTGAGCAATTCCTTCAAAAAATTATAGAATTGAAGGTAAAATGGAATACCATAGGGGAAAATGTGGAATACAAGCTCTTAATACCCATTGTGCTTAGAGATTTCCCTTATTCATATCTAATATTTGTCACTACTTTGCAACTATCAAACAAAAAGGTGTCTTTTGAAGAGTTGATAAACATGCTTTGACAAGAGAAGACAAAAAAATCAAATGAGGAATCAATTTCCCAATAATGAACTCATCTCAATATATAAACCACAAAAGGGTCAAAAGGGTCCTTCCACTTCTTCCTCACAAAAACAAACTCAAAAATAAAGGAGGTATTTTCATATTTGTGAGAAAGAATAAAATTGACTCGAAATGATCAAAGCCCATAAGCCTCCTCAATTCAAATCATATCCCAAGTAGCAACAAGGGTATTCTACACATGAAGAAATAGAATTTAATTATGAAAATGAATTTGAACTAGGTCATAAGGTATTGATGACCATGACAGTAACAAAATTAAAGGATGATTTTTGATATATTGATTCAGGTGCCAACAAATATGATTGGAGATAAAATGTGGTTTGATTCTCTACAAACAAAAGATGGGAAACTAATCATAATTGCTTATGATAAGACCTATCAGATAAAGAAGTAGGAAATGTTTCTATCAATATGAAATATGGAAAATACACAATTGAAAATATGCTATATGTACCCAGACTAGCAAACAACTTGATATCTATCTCACAAATGCTAGATTGAAGCATGTCAATTGAATCTAGGGTTGTAGATAGAAAGAAGTGTTTTGTCATGAAAAGTTATGAGTTAATTACAACTAGCTTGTATAAGAATGATTGGTTTTCCTTTTATGTCATTGTTGATGATAGTATTAAATATGAGAATCATGATCTCATGCTCAATCTTGTTGATTGTGTTGGCTATGAAAAATGCCACGTTGATGAAGAACATAGTGATGATGAAGAAATTAGGTGTTTTGAAAAGCACACCAAAGGAATTGGCTCAAAATTAATGAAAATAATGGGTTATAATGGCACAAGATTGGGAAGGAATGGACAAGGCATGAAAAATCCCATAAAATCAAATGTAAGGCCAAATAATGAAGGCCTTGGTTATGATGGTCAAATAGGAAGTGGTGAGACCAAGTTTGTGAAAAGAGAAACCTATGTAGAAGAGAAAATGCCTAGAATAATTTGCAATTATTATGTGTGACCTGAACATGTGACAACTAGGTGTTGGAATATGCATCCTTATAATAATTATGGTGGTAATAATCACTCTTAGAAATATTGTTGGTAGAATGAAAGAACGACCACAAAAATTTACGTTGATTATGGATGGATGAATGTAATAGAATGGGATAGAGTGGAAGAAATATTGAATGGATTTTACAAGTGAAGGTTTTATCCTAAAAAGAAAGGATAAGATGAAATTTGGTGGTTGAGAGAGACAATAGTGATGGTTTTCCCATGGAGCAATTCAATATTAGGATTCTTTAGGAGGATATGCATGAATTATGCATCAAAATTGATACATATGATTCAAGATAAGTTTAAAATAGCCTATAATTATAGAGCTTAAACATATGGTGGTTAATCCAAAGGCAATTTCCCAAAGGTAGATGTCCTAAAGACGATGACCTAGAGGCTAACCCAGATATGGTGACCTAGAGGCTATGACTAAGAGATGATGACCTAGAGGTAATAACTTATAGGTAACCCAAGAGACAAAGAGCCAATGCTAGAGATAGAGCTAAACCATAATTACATTTTACCATCCTCAAAATTAATGGGGGTAGTAATTTTTTATAAAACATTTATTTTTGACTGATCAACACCTTCAAATATTTTCTATACCAAATAATGTAATAAAGGGGATGTTAGACAATTATTACATTATTTTATAATTATTATTTGGGAAAATAGAAAAAAAGTAGCATATTGATCCTAATGAGAAGAAGAAACACCTAGAGCATCTTGTGACATCCAAGAGATATACCTTATAAATATGTGTGTGTGTAGATATTTGAGGTTTAATTTATTAGGAAATTTAATTGTGTTATCTATGTAATTTCTACCTACTCAATTCCATCAAGAAAAAGTCTTCACAAAAAAATGATAGCAAAGGACAAAAGAGTTAGGAAGTGCATGAAGGAATGTAGAAAGTGAGGGAAGAAGATTGTACTGAACACACATCCTTTAAATACAAAATTATTCATGATCTTGTAAGGACACATTCTCACATTCCTTTGCTTGAAGTATTTCATAAATGCCTAGACCAAAAAATAGCATTCTAGAGAACTTCAAGGAGAAGGGATTAGAAGAAGTGGCTAGTGTAGAATATTTTGATGGTATTGTATGTATAATACCATCACTCATGTACAAGATAAAACTTATTTATTTGATATTTCTTTGATAGTCAATAATAGGAGTTTAAAAAATTGTATAATGAATAGTGGATAGATTTATAATGTTATGTTTCTAAACGTAGCCAAGATATTAGAAATTCCTTATTAAAAAACCAACCAACAATGTTTTTATTAAATTCACAATAAAAAAAGGTGAGAAAGAACTATTAAGGATTAATTTGTAAAGTTGGAAAAAATCCCTACTAAGAAGATACTTATAAACATCATGGTGGTGGAAGTACCCCATTACTATGGTCTTCTAAGTCATAAATTTCCTAAATATATGGGTAAAAATGTGATTCTGGATTAGTCATATGCCATGATCCTAGTACATGATAGAATGGAAAGGTTGGATCTAGAGCTAAAGTGGAGATATATTATATCATATAATGGATACATATAATGCTAATATTTAGATATTTTATTAAATTAGTAGTGTTGGTACTTATATCTTAACTATGCACGTCAAAATAGAGGAACCAAATTAGGTAATGACTTTTGAGAATTAGATTTAGAAGTTATACTTTGATGGTAGCATGAGTAGAGTTGACAATGGAGCAAAAGTAGTGCTAAAGTACCCTACAAGAGAATTGCTTTCATGTTAGAATATGTAGTGTTAAGTTTCTCTTAAGACTTGTTGGCATTTTTGCCACATTGTTTTGATTGTTGATTATTCATGCATAAAATGTTGAAGTTCTCACTCCTTTACGAGTTTTGATGCCAAAAAGAGCTAAGTCCGAAGACCGTCGCGATATCGCGACATGTCACGTTATCACGGGTCTGTTGAGGAGAGAGAATTCAAAAGCAAAGGTGTCACGAAATCGCGACATGTCACGGTTTTGCAGTGCCAAATGCAGAAAAGGGCTAAGCAGAGAAAGTTGTCGCGATTTCGCGACGTGTTCCAAAATCGTGGTCAAAGTGGTCAACGGAGGTAGCACAGTAAAACTGTCGCGATATCGCGACATGTCGCGTTTTCGTGACTTGCAATGGCCATGGAGCAGAGTAATAGAAAAGGTCGCGAAATCGCGACATAATTAAGGACAATGACAATGAACCTCGTAGCGATTTCGCGATAGAATAGTGAACAAGGAGCAAAATGTGAAAGACGTCGTGAAATCGCAACGTGTTGCGTGGTCGCGGCAAGGTTGAAAGAAAAGCATAAGGCATGAAAGATGTCACGATTTCGCGACATTTTTGAAGATGAGGTCAAGCAAGAAGAAGACGTCGCGATATCGTGACAGAAAGCGACAACAGTTGAGAAAGCAAGGAAACGTCACGATTTCGTGACATATTGTGGAGAAAAGGCGAAAGTTCAAAAATAGTCGCGATTTCGTGACATGTTTCGTTTTCACGAGGCGAAAGGTGGAAATAAGGAAAACATGAAACCTGTCACGATTTCGTGACATGTTGAAGATTAAAGAACCACATGAGGCAAGAGTGTCATGTTTTCGCAGGTTGAGGGTTGGACCGTACAAGGCAAGAGAAAACTGTCGCAAAATCGCGAACATGTTGCAGTTTCACGGGTATACAGAAGAGAAGGGCACAAAAAGTAGAAGAAGTCGCGATTTCGCGACATGGTGAAGTTTTCGCAACATGTTGAGGAAAGAAGTCCAAACAAAGGAGAGTGTCGCGATTTCACGACGTATCAGGAAGACAAAGCCAAAAGAGAGAAAGGTGTAGCGAAATCGTGCCTTGTCGCATTTTCACGGTTTGAAGCAGCCAAAAGACAACATGGGGAAAGAACGTCACGATTTCGCGATAGGTCATAGTTTCACGGAAACAGAGCGAAGAAGGAGCAAAATAGTACGAAACGTCACGATTTCGCGATGCGTCGCGTTTTCGCGAGCTAAGGTGGCGAAGGAGACCAAAGAGCCAAATACGTCACGATTTCGTGACATGGTTGGTTTTCGCGATCCCAAAGTGGCAAAAGTGTACGGAGCAAAAAAATGTCACGATTTCGTGACATGTCACGTTTTCGCGACCCGTCACAGTTTCGCACCAGAAAGCAGTTCAAACGGCCCGATGAAGCATTACGATTTCCAAGGATTAAAAGCACTCCAGAATTAAATGTTTTGCTGCTTTCCAATGTGTACAAGATAAAAGAACGTGCCCAAGCCACTAGAATTGAAGACGCCTCCATTATTCAAAGCTTCTGTTCATGATTTTTCTAACGGTCCAAGCATGCTCCGAGGATGACCATTTAATGAAGACGACCGGTTCCTTGTTTCATTTAATTTTTGGTTTCTCCGAGGCTGGTTTAAGGGGATCATTTCCTTATTTTTGTTGCACATTTTGTAGATCTCGAGGAAGTCCGTTGCATGTTTTAAATGCTACAAAGAGGCAAGACCTCTATAAATATCAATGTATATCTCAGAAAGAGGGATCGAGAGAGAGACTTTTGCTGAAAGCTTTTCAAGTTCTTTGCATGAATGAAAGATATTTGGCCTCTAGTTTTGCAAGCAACTATCTGTGTGGTTTTCCTTCTGTCTTATGCATTCCTCATTTACGCTCGTATTTCTTATCTGTTGCTTAATTTGAATTCTGCATCTGAGTTTAAATATTGCTAGTGAGGAAGTGAGTTCTGGAATGTGATCTTGGAGGTTTTCTGCACAAGGTTGTAAGTTAATTACGTCGCTATCTTTTGTTATATGTTGTTAGTGTGCTTGAGGTTATCTGTTGCTAATCTTTCTCGATCTGATAAATTTGGCCTGTGGCTATATTTCCCGTTTCTTTCTGCATATTTCCTATTTCTTTCCTACAACTCTAGTCTTCAACAAGCATAGAATTTAGTAAGGGAACCAGCCCTCTCTGGAGATTGGTCTGGGAGACATTTCTTTCTCCCAGCCTTTCAATGTTGGTCGGGTCTAGGGCGCATTTCGCATAAAATCCTTTCCTGTGGTAGATTCGTGACCAACAATTTTTGGCACGCCCGATGGGACAGATTGTTTCTGTCTCAGAAAGATCCCATAGTATTGAGGGTTTAATGTTCGCCTTCATGCCGTATAGTTAGAACATTTGGTGACTCTACAGTACCCAAAAATCTCTGAACGTGGATACAGTGAAAGTTGTACTTCATGATCACGAGATCAAAGTCCAAAAAAGTTGAAGATCTTGTTGAGTTTTTTGAACTTGACAGCACAAAAAGAGGTGAACACTCTAGGTTGGTTTCCCCATCGCTTGCATCATCTGCCATATCCACACAAATCCCTGGTATTGTTACTAGTTTTCCATCTTCTCAATCACATACACTAGTCCCAATGGCCCAGTATCCTCCACCCGGGCAGTTTTCAGCATGGAATAGTTCAGGAGCCTTGAATTTGCAGGCTCAAAATCCAGTTCCCCAGGCTGCTTTGAAAGCCTTGCCAACCTATGATGGTACGGGTAAGACTGCATATGAACATATTCATGATGTAGCTTCTTTGGCAGCCATTCACGATATAACAGATGAAGATGTGATGGTCAAGTTATTAGTGTTATCCTTGAGAGGAAAATTGTTGTATTGGTACCGATCTCTGCAACCAGGCACTATTGCGTCATGGGATCAGCTAGGAGAACTGTTAGTTAAGAATTTTCATGAACAGGCTGATCCATTTTCATTGTTGCATCAGTTTAACGCAATCCAGAGGCACCCGCAGGAGGCGATAGCAGATTTCAATGTTCGTTTTACCAGAAGCTGGCAGCGAGTGCCTGAAGGTCTTCGCCCTACCCCTGAGCAAGCTACGTTCTACTACCTTCGAGCATTCAATACAGACATTGGCTTGGCGATCAGGCAGTCCAATGTGATGACCTTCCCGAAACTGTTCGAACAAGCACAAAAGGTAGAGGCAGACTTGATTGCAATCGGTAGGCTTCCTCCAAAGGTAGCAATGCCCATTTTACCTGATATTCCACAACATTTATATCCTAGTTCATTTTTGCAATCTATGTCTTCCATGTACCCTGTTCCATCATGGAGCTCTAGTGCACCTCAGATTGCACCCATCCCAGTTCCTCAGCTCTCTACTTCAGCAAATCCCCAGTTGCCTACACCCAACATTATGCCATTCCCCGCTTCCACTTCATTCCCAGCATTACCGGCACCACCAGCACCTTTGCCCTTACCAGCACCTCCTGCACCTGTAAATCCTGATCCTTATACGACACTCTTGCAAGAGGTAAAATCTGCCAATTCTGCAATAAGAGCAATGGGCAATAAGATCACACTTATTGAAAGGAAGCAAGCTGAGCGAGATTTCCAGCCTAGGAGATTTCAACCTCCGTCGATTACTAGAGAACAAGTTGCTTCAACAAGCAAAGCACCCGAGAAGAACCTGACTGTTTTGGCAAATGAAGATGCAGTCCTTGCAGAAAGAACATATTGGTGTTCAACATGTAATGATCCACATGGAGAAGACACTTGCATGGTTCATTTGAATTATGTGCAGACATTGGCCGCTAGCTCTTCAGGAGGGCAAGTCAACATGATCTCTGAGGCAGGCCATAGCTTATTGGTTCCATCTAAAGAACAAGTTTTAGTTCTCACGAGGACTGGAAAGAAGCCTGTTACAGTAGATCCTGCTGAGCTAGAGCCATTAAAAGTGCCAGCTGATTTGAAGAAACAAGTGAAAACTCCTGTGCCAGTATCAAAGCTAGATGCGCCTATTTTACCAAAAGATCCTGTTCCACACAGAGTACAAGAAAAAGCCACAACTGCACAAGCAAGATCAGAAGCAGAGGAGCAAGCTAGAGAAAAGTTGAAGTACCCATCATTGACAAAAAGGTTGAGAGTAGAAGCCACTCAGCAGTATCGGAGCAGATATGATCTCCCCATTGAAAAGAAGGAATCTTCTGCGGCTGCATACAACATTGTCGAAGAATTGAAGAAGACCCCAGCTAAGGTTAGTCTTTATGATGCATTGCAATTGCTTAGGCAGGTAGATTTATTGCAGGAATCTTTGAAATCTGTGAAGGATAGTGAGAAGGGTCCTACCCAGACAATTTATGCTCAAGCTTTAACCACTTCCATCACTGGTAAGAATAGACCACCCCCGTTTTATCTATCACTACAAATAGAGGGTTGGATCGTGCATAACTGCATGATCGACTCTGGAGCCGCTACAACTGTCATGCCAAAGGCAGTTTATGAAGTTATGGGTATGGAATACACATGAAGTAGCCCTGGAGTCTTGCGGTTAGATGGTATTCCTATGAAAATGGTGGGGGTAATCAAGGATGTCCCAATTATTTTACATATTATGCCTCAGATTACGATCATTCAGGAGATAGTTGTGGTCGATCTAGAACCATATTTCGGTATGTGCTTATCCAGAGAATTTACTGCAAAGTTGGGAGGTTACCTTGCACTTTGGATTATTCCCACTTGGAGATCCCTTTCAAAGGAAAGAGACTCCGGATTCATAATGAAAAACCTTCCTCTTTTCATATTGAAAGGTTGGATGAAGCAGGAAAGACCATGCGGTCTGTCAACATGCTAACCGAAGAGTTAGAGGGTTCTAATTTGATGAATGAGGTTTTAGATGAGCTTCAGTTGGAAGACGGGTTTTCCATGCTTGATTTCAATGCTATGCTAGAGACCGAAATCGGTTGTTATTCTATCACAAAGCCCGAGGATGGCGCAATGCAGGTACTCCTTAACCAAGATGATCAGAGCTCTGTCAAGAATCAATTATGGAAGTTATATTTTGATGGGGCGAGATGCAAAAATGGTGCGAGGAGCAGGTATTGTTCTGATTTCTCCCTCTGGTTTACAAAGAACATATTCATACCGTCTCACTTGGAATTGTACTAACAATGCTGCCGAGTACGAAGCATTATGCCTAGGCTTGAAAAAGGCAAGAAAATTGGGAATCGAACGAGTTGCAGATTTTTGGTGATTCTGAGTTGATTGTAAACCAAGTAACAAACAGGTGTATTTCCAAGCAACATTATCTCAAAGCATACCGCAACCAAGTTTGGGACCTGTTTGAGTCTTTCACAGCTCTGAGTGTTCAAGCCATTTCATGAGAGTTGAATAAGCATGCTGATCTTCTAGCATCTCTTGGAGCAAATTTTTCTCCCATTGAGCAGGTAGTGAAGAAACCAAAGACAGTAAGGATGGTGTACAGGCCTAGTGTCCCAGACAAAGATACTTTCTGGCAAGTCTTCGAGAGTGATGAGCAAATTGTTAACTTTTTGATTCAAGAAGTTGCCACCATCAAAGGAAGAACCTTGGAGCACGAAGAAACCGAAGGTCTGATTCAGTTGCGGAATAATCATATTCCGAAAGGTCTTATCACTCTAGAAAGTTTGTTTGATCAGCATGATCGGTCCAAGAAACATCGGATTGAGATCGACAAGAAAGAGTATATGGAGTTGCAATTAGAACCCAATAAGGTCATTAAGATTGGGACTGATTCTACTCTTGATGAACTGCAAGAGATTAGGCAACTGTGTCAAGAATTTTTTGATATTGTGGCTTGGAGTTATGAGGATCTGAGGGGATATGATAAACAGATTGTTCAGCATACTATTGAGTTGGAAGAAGGAGTCAGACCCTTCAGGCAAAAGCAACGACCAGTGAACCCAAAGATTGAGACTCTCATGAGGGCCGAACTTGTGAAAATGTTGCAGGCCAAGATTATATACCCGGTTAAGCACTCGACTTGGGTTGCTAATCTGGTTCCGGTTCGAAAGAAAAATGGAGACATACGACTGTGTGTAGATTTTTGAAATCTGAACCGTGCATCTCTGAAAGATCACTATCCCTTGCCTCGCATTGATCAGATACTTCATGTTGTTGCTTGGGGCTCAGCGTTTCTCATCTGCTAGACGGTTTCTTTGGATATAACCAGATTTGGGTTAGGGATGAGGACCAGTACAAGACTGCATTCACAACCAAGTGGGGCACTTTTGCTTATCAGTGCATGCCTTTCGGATTGTCCAATGCTGGGGCCACATTCCAGAGAGCCATGGACATTGCATTCGAGGAACTTTTGAACAAGATTATTGTTATTTATCTTGATGATATGACTGTCTTTTCACATAAACGGGAAGATCACGGTTCTCATCTGAGGCAAATCTTTGGAAAATGTAGAGAATTTGGTATTTCCATTAATCCAAAGAAGTCGGTTTTTGCAGTGAAGGAAGGTAAACTCTTGGGGCATGTCATTTCAGAAGATGGTTTGGCAATTGATCCATCTCGAGTCGAAGCATTGAAGAAACTATCGCTCCCTGCCAATAAGAAAGAGTTGCAGTCTTTCTTTGGGCAGATTAATTTTATCAGGAAGTTCATTTCTGATTTTGCCCGAGTTGTCAAGCCCATGACTGAGTTGTTGAAGAAGGATGCAGAATTTAAGTGGACAACTCAGAGGAAGGAGGCATTCCAAGAAATTAAGGACAGAATAGCGCAGGCTCCTGTATTAATTAATCCAGATTATTCAAAAGATTTCATTCTGTATGCAGTTGGGGAAGATGAAAGCTATGCCGCAATACTCACACAGAAAGGAGACGATGGGAATGAAAGGCCCATTGCTTTCCTTAGTCAGGTTATCTTACCTCATGAGGCAAGATATAATTTCATTGAAAAATAGGTATATGCTGTCATGAAGTCTCTTAAAAAATTCAAGCACTTCATATCTCAGAGTAAGACAGTCATCTTTGTTATACATCCCGATGTAAGGAATTTCATCATTCAGGGTGAGATGGGTGATAAACGCGCTGGTTGGGTCACCAAAATTCAAGAATTTGATGTTGAGATTCATCCGACCAAGCTAGTGCGGGGTAAGGCCTTATGCCAGCACTTAGCAAAGACTACAGCATATGGGATAGTTGATTATCAAGCAGATGATCTTGCTGGAGATAGCAATCTGGTGAACCTCTTAGTACAAGGACAAGATTGGGCTGATGACCTCATTAACTATTTCACAAGCTGGTAGATGCCCTTCACAGTTAAATGCCTCACAACGGAGAAGGTTTCGTCTGCAAGCTCTCAGGTATGTGTTGCTGCCCGAAGGATTGTTTTTCAAGAACATTGATGGCGTTCTTTTAAGGTGTGTCAAGGAATCAGAGAAGGCTAGACTCCTGGAGGAGTTTCATTCTGGCATATCAGGAGGACACTATGCAGGTAGACCAATGGCTTTAAAAATTATTCGGGCTGGTTACTATTGGCCAACCTTGTTCACAGATGCTTTCAGGATTGCCCAAGCATGTGACAGATGTCAGAGGTATACAGGAAGGGTTAGAAATGCATCATTGCCCCTGCATCCAATTCAGGTTGAAGCACCTTTTCAGCAGTGGGGATTGGACTTTATTGGGATTATTGATCCAAATTCTTCAGCTGGACACAAGTATATCTTGACGACTACAGATTATTTCACGAGATGGTCTGAGGCTATTCCAACCAGGGTTGCAAATCAAGATGTGGTGATCTCTTTCATTGAAGGGCTGATCACACGTTTTGGCATTCCTGATGCTATTATCACAGATAACGGAACTCCATTCATTGGAGCTGAGCTAGCGAAATTTGCAAACAAGTATGGTGTTTTCCTGAAGACATCCTCTAACTATTACCCTCAGGGAAATGGCTTGGCAGAGTCCACAAACAAGAACTTGCTACGGATTTTAAAGAGATCTTTGGGGGATAACAAGAGATCATGGCACCTTCTGTTGAATCAAGCTTTATGGGCGAGATAGGATTTCAATAAAGAAGTCTATCAAGACTTCACCATATGCCCTGGTATATGGAAAAGAGGCAAGGTTGCCTGTTCATCTAGAATTGCCGATATTGCGACGATTGCAGGGATTTCGGGATGATGAAGCAGATATAGATTCCATGGATATGCGGTTGGCTCGGTTGTTGCGGTTGGAAGAGCAACGTTCTTTGGCCTATGAGGAGTTTGCTAAGCATACACAGGTTATTTCAAAGTGGTTCCATAAAAATTCTACTGATCGTCCACTTAAGGTGGGTGATTTGGTCCTAAAATGGAATGAAAGGAAAGCCAAGCCAGGGATGCACAAGAAGTTTGATGCTCTATGGGAAGGTCCGTTCCGCATTGTCAGTGCTGGTGCAGCAAATTCATTTCATCTGGAAGATTTGGATGGCAGCCCACTTCCTATTTCGGTGAATGGCTTTCATCTGAAAGCCTACACTCCATGAAGTGTGAGTCCAGTATTACCTTGTATAGTTATTTTGCTTTTATAAAAAAAAAAAAAAAAGAAAACAAAAAAAAAAAAAAAAAATATTGTGGATTTCCTCTGTCAACTTCGGCTCTTTTTGCATGCGAGCCCACAGGTACGTTTATTTCTTTCTTTTTTCTTTTTCCTTCCCCAACAGATAGTGGCTTTCGTCAATTTCTTCCTTCCCCCTCTTTTCATTCCCTTCTTCTCCTACTCCTTTTTCTTCTACAAGTAATCAAGCCACTACTGTTGTTTCTTTTTCCCCTTTCTGATATTCCCATTTCTTCTTTTCCTTTTCTTCTAAATTCATTGTCGTTTTAGCATTTATCCGTAGTTTCCACCACTTTCACCATCCCACCTGCTTCCATTCCATTATTCGTTTCTTTTACTTCATCCCCGCAGCTGGTGACACAGTAGCTCCCTCTTTGGTTGTTGTATCTACCGCTGTTGTTCCTTCATTTTCCATCATTTCACCATTCCATTCCCATTCCATAGCCTGCACATTTGCTGGCCATCACTCCGTTCATTCCGTTCATTTCCATTTTTGTAACCCAAGTGCTTTCATGGAGATCTTTTACAAGCACCTGGTAAGCTAAGCCAAATACATATTTACTTGAGTTTTCTGTAAGTCAGCAAGAGTTGTTGCAGCAGTCCGCAAAGATGTTCCCCACCAATCAACAATTACATTCTTGCTTCTCATGTTTTCTTGACTCTGTTGCCCAATGGATTTAGGCCTGGGATTCGTGCATACAGCAGAACTGTATACCCCATGAGCCGCCAAGAATGTTGGCATTTTTGCCACATTGTTTTGATTGTTGATTATTCATGCATAAAATGTTGAAGTTCTCACTCCTCTACAAGTTTTGATGCCAAAACAGCTAAGTCCGAAGACTATCACGATATCGCGACAAAAAGCAGCATGGAGAGCACAGTTTCAAAACCGTCACGATATCGCGACATGTCGCGTTATCACGGGTCTATTGAGGAGAGAGAAGCCAAAAGCAAAGGTGTCACGAAATCGGACTACACGTGCCAAATGCGAAAAGGGCTAGGACAAAGTTGTCGCGATTTCACGACGTGTTCCAAAATCGTGGTCAAAGTGGTCAACGGAGGTAGCACAGTAAAACTATCGCGATATCGCGACATGTCACGTTTTCGCGACTTGCAATGGCCATGGAGCAGAGTAATAGAAAAGGTCATGAAATCGTGACATAATTGGGCAATGACAATGAACCTCGTAGCGATTTCATGACAGAATAGTGAACAAGGCGCAAAATGTGAAAGACGTCGCGAAATCGCAACGTGTTGCGTGGTCGCGGCAAGGTTGAAAGAAAAGCATAAGGCATGAAAGACGTCGCGATTTCGTGACATTTTTGAAGATGAGGTCAAGCAAGAAGAAGACGTCGTGATATCACGACAGAAAGTGATAACAATAGAGAAGGCAAGAAAATATCGTGAAATTGTGACATATTGGGTAGACAGGCCAAAGTTCAGAAATACGTCGTGATTTCGTGACATGTTCTGTTTTCATGAGGTGAAAGGCAAAAATAAGAAAAACATGAAACCTGTCATGATTTTGTGACATGCTGAAGATTAAAGAACCACATGAGGCAAGAATGTCATGTTTTCCCAGGTTGAGAGTTGGACCGTACAAGGCAAGAGAAAACTGTCGTGAAATCGCAACATGTTGCAGTTTCACGGGTATACAGAAGAGAAGGGCACAGAAGGTAGAAGATGTCACGATTTCGCGACATGGTGAAGTTTTCGCAACATGTTGAGGAAAGAAGTCCAAACAAAGGAGAGTGTCGCGATTTCGTGACGTATCAGGAAGACAAAGCCAAAAGAGAGAAAGGTGTAGCGAAATCGCGCCTTGTCACGTTTTCGCGGTTCGAAGCAGCCAAAGGACAACATGGGGAAAGAACGTCGTGATTTCATGACAGGTCATAGTTTCATGGAAACAGAGCAGAGAAGGAGCAGAATAGTACGGAACGTCACGATTTCGTGACGCGTCGTGTTTTCGCGAGCTAAGGTGGCGAAGGAGACCAAAGAGCCAAATACGTCACGATTTCGTGACATGGTTGGTTTTCACGATCCAAAAGTGGCAAAAGTGTACGGAGCAAAAAAATGTCACGATTTCATGACATGTCACGTTTTCGTGACCCGTCACAGTTTCGCGCCAGGAAGCAGTTCAAACGGCCCGATGAAGCATTACGATTTCCAAGGATTAAAAGCACTCCAGAATTAAATGTTTTGTTGCTTTCCAATGTGTACAAGATAAAAGAACGTGCCCAAGCCACTAGAATTGAAGACGCCTCCATTATTCAAAGCTTCTGTTCATGATTTTTCTAACGGTCCAAGCATGCTTCGAGGATGACCATTTAATGAAGACGATCGGTTCCTTGTTTCATTTAATTTTTGGTTTCTCCGAGGTTGGTTTAAGGGGATCATTTCCTTGTTTCCATTGCACATTTTGTAGATCTCGAGGAAGTCCGTTGCATGTTTTAAATGCTACAAAGAGGCAAGACCTCTATAAATATCAATGTATATCTCAGAAAGAGGGATCGAGAGAGAGACTTTTGCTGAAAGCTTTTCAAGTTCTTTGCATGAATGAAAGATATTTGGCCTCTGGTTTTGCAAGCAATTGTCTGTGTGTTTTTCCTTCTGTCTTATGCATTCCTCATTTATGCTCGTATTTCTTATCTGCTGCTTAATTTGAATTCTGCATCTGAGTTTAAATATTGCTAGTGAGGAAGTGAGTTCTGGAATGTGATCTTGGAGGTTTTTGTGCAAGGTTGTAAGTTAATTACGTCGCTATCTTTTGTTATATGTTGTTAGTGTGCTTGAGGTTATCTACTGCTAATATTTCTCGATCTGATAAATTTGGCCTGTGGCTATATTTCCCGTTTCTTTTTGCATATTTCCAATTTCTTTCCTGTAACTCTAGTCTTCATCAAGCATAGAATTTAGTAAGGGAACCAACCCTCTCTGGAGATTGGTCTGGGAGACATTTCTTTCTCCCAGCCTTTCAATGTTGGCCGGGTCTAGGGCGCATTTCGCGTAAAATCCTTTCCTATGGCAGATTCGTGACCAACAAGACCACAACTATATTTTGTATTATATTTATTTGTATTGCCCTATAGCCCTTTGTACACCTTGTAAAGGTGGGTTTATCATAATATTTTAATAATAAATCTTAAAGTTAGTTATTTAACCTTAAAATAAGGTCATGTATAATATGTGTATTTATACCTCTTGAGATCACCAATTTTATCATCAGTAAAATTGCTCTTTTTTATAGTGATATCACTTTGGTGTCTATGGACACCCTTATATTGTATAATGTTTATCTATTTTTTTTTTTTTAAATATGTTAATTCCATTAATTTTTGGAAAGTATTATTAAATATAACATGGTATTAGAGAATATGTAAATCTCTATTACTCAACCCCAAGTTTTTTGTAAAGTTTCTTCTATGGTAGTTCTACAAGCAAGGTGTTCTTTAAAAGCAACTTATGTAAGTTTCATGTGTTGTTGATAGATTTTTAGGGTTTTGTGCCAAAAACCTACATGGACTTAGATTGTAAGGATCTCATTGTGTCATAAAAAATATGTTATCCAAGAAAAGTATTCACTGATATGTTCATTTTTTATCTCTCTTGAGTTTCAATTTGATTTCTTTGGACGATTAGATGGATGCCCTAGCTATTGGATTAATTTTTTTGAGGTTGTTTTAAACCCTAAGTTTTCTTTTATAATGTTTTTGAAAATTTTGGCTTCTTATCTTCTTTATGTTTTTTGGCATAATAGATTATAAGGTAGTATGCATCATTATCAAAGTATAGAAAAGGTTGAACATCTTTCAACTACTAGATGTCATAGTAGTTGTGCGTAGACTTTTGTGTATGGGAAAAACTTCCAAGCCACTTGATAAGGTTGTAAAATGGTCCAACAATATTCATGTTGATTTGTTGGGAGAGTGTGGATTTATTGGTTACATTCCAAACAAAAATTATGTTTGAAAAACCATGAAAGATATAAACATATTATTAGCATTTTGCCACCACACATTCTCTTTTTTGTGTAAAAGACAATGTAATTTATCTCTATTTTTTAATTTAAATTTTAAACGGGGATATTTTAGATCATATTCTATCCTTTAACAACAAATTGACACATGGAATGCTTGGTTTGGTGGCATTTAGTTTGGAAATAGGATATTTTATGTAGAAGAGGGTGCTCAGACCTTAGTAAGGGGTTTGGCCCAATGGCACCCATTTATTTTAGAGGATTATTTTAAATTCTAAGTCATGGGTCTAACCTATGGAGAGGATATTTTGATGGGTTGTATGGATTTCCTCACACTTAGCAAATGGAGAGAGGTGTGTGTTCTAGTCAAAGTTATATGAGGTTATTCAAGTCCACATGCTCTCCCTATAGGCTAGAATTTTATCTTCAAAATGTTTTCTCTCTTGGACTATGTCACAACCTATGTTACAGTGATTCGGTATTGTTATGTAGGTTTATTACCATTGAAAGGGCATAAGTTCAAATATTTTCTCTCACTTTTTGATAAATACATGTGGCTAATGGATGCCATATTAGAAGGTAACATATTGAGTGGGCCTAGAGAATTTTATGTATGGGGGAAGGCACTCCTTGGAACCTCCACATAAATGGATCATTCTTCACATAAAATGTTGAGCACATGTTATATTAATAGCCCATGGGAGCATGGCTAGTAAAGATTTTGTTAAGACTTGGTACCAAGGGCATTCTTGGTTTGAATCTCTTCACAATATGATATTTTCTATTGGAATGATATTAATGGTCGATGTTGAATTTTTGGTAGATATGAAATCATGTAGGAGGTATTTAACATATTTTCCCTACAAAAGGAAATTTTATGAATGGATTTGAGACATTACACTTGCTTATTTGATAATTGTCTCATCATTTGACTAGTTAGTATTAGACTTGATGAACAAGTGGTAATCCTTATTTTAAGAAGGCAATACATGGTAGAATCATATTGATAGATTCCCTGTCTAATGGCCTAAATAATGAGTATCCCTAACAAAATCCCTTGACATTTTCATTGGCACTTAGAGGTATTTTTTTAGTTGAAATAATACCCAATTGGCTACCCTGTCAACACCTTGTTGGCACTCCTTTGGTTGATCAAATAGTGACACATGGAACTTCATGATTCGTTGGAAGTAATTTTTAATTTTTACATAGTTTGAAAGATTTTGGTGGCTTTTTTGTTTTTTTTGGGCTAAACTTCTAAGGACCATTACTTCTGTATACAATTATTTTAAACCTTTTTTCAAATTGCATGATATTTTAAGATTTTCACTTTCACAATATTGCTTCTATTTAGAAGTTCACATAAATACTATATTTTTATAGGGGTACAAGGGATTAACATGGACCCCTACTAAATGGACCTAACTATGTCACCTCCAAAATAAAGATAGATTCTCTATTGTAAAGTAAGAGGTTCCTCAAATATGTGAATGAGGAATCAAAAGACACTAATATTGAGGATAAGAAATAATTTTACAAGAATAAAAAGAGGAAGCTCATTGCCTTGCATGTTGATAAGATATATGGCAACCACATTAGTAGCATTCTAGATCCAAACAATCTGGTGGAAAATTATTAATAGATGTATGATTTTATTGATTCTATTCAGATCAATAGACTAGAGGTAGAGTTTGTTATATTAGCCATGGATAGTTTTGGTATTGTTGATGAGTATAGCAATCAATTCAAGAAACTATAAGAAACATCTGCATTGCTAAAGAAAATATCGATAGGAAGATAATATTTTATTTTCTCAATATGGTGGTTAATAATGTTTTAAGAATATAGAAGGTAGTGGCCATTGTATTATAGATATTTTAGACATATTTATTTAATAATTCTACCCCATCCCTTGATACTATGTTCAAGTACCTCCACCATTAGGGCCAACAATAATGGTTTAAGATTTGTATGCTCAGTATACATGCTCATTCAAAGGAAGTGGTTAAACTAAGTATTGAGAAGAATCAAAATCATTAAGACAAAAAATCCAAGAAGATATTCAAGAAGTTGGTTTATGGATATTACAAGAAAGAAGAGCACAAGGTAGATTTTTGTAGACAATGGATTAGGAATATTGAAGCGGTCATCAAAAAGAGGAGGGTATTGTGTTGTTCTCTTTTATATTCAAGGTGAGGATGACCAAAATAAAGATATCTCACATGCACACATAGTTTTTCATTCAACATATTGGACACCCACTTATTTAAAAGAGGATTTTAAATTCAAGGGAAACCTAACACATCACTAACCATTGCCATATTGTGAATGACTAAAATGGATAACATCATGGATAATATACGATCATTTATGATGACTCCTCATTACAAGTAGTTAAATCTATTGAGTTTATGGTTCCTTACTTGTAGAAGTTCAATATGTATTAAGTGTGGGACCTAATATTATTTTTATTTATCACATCATTCATGCTAATAAAATGTTGAATTTTAGCTTGATATATAGGTAAATAGGGATATCGATAATGGATTTAAGATAGTTTCCTCAATATATTATGATGAGTCATTAGATGTATAATATTGGTGAGTGTCCTTCCTCTTATTTTTCTTCTTCCCCCAAGGAGAGATATTTTGTGGCTATGGTGGTTTGAGAAGATGACACTAGCAAGTGATGATACCATAGGCTTTGATAACACCAATTATCGATCCTTGAACTATATGAACCATAAATTGTGAGTTCTTCCTCTTATTGCTCTTAATTTTCATGATTATTTTCCAAAAAGGATAGCTAGGCATACTATCTGGTTATTGGATCTCATTCATTATGATATTTGTGGACCAATGCACTATCCCTCTTTCTTCAAAAATTATTATCTCATATTAATTAATTATTTCTCTAGGTATGCATGGATTTACACCATTTGCACCATAGATAAAGCACTTGGTAAATTTAAGGAATTAAAATCTATTGTGAAGAATCAATTTGAGAGGAAGATAAATTATTTGTAAATTGATGGAGGAAGGTACAATAATCATACCTTTGGTGATTTTTTGGTTATGCATCGATTTCTTTTTAGAGGTTTTTTCACTATACCCTAGAGCAAATGGGGTGGTTGAGTGGAAGAATAGGATTATAATTGAGATGGATAAGTTTATGTTATGTGCCAAGAAAATGGAACCCAAGTTTAAGGGTGAAGTAGTGACTTGTATAGCATATTTGATTAATAAAATTTTCTTTAGGATGATCAGTTCATTCTCCGTCAAGAGTGTCATAAAAAGGCCCCTATTAGACCCTATGTTCAAGAGTTTATGAGTCTTGAGATTCATCACTTATTCAAAGACCGAGGGTTGTCCTTAGTGGGAGGATGTTACGTTGGTGAAGTATGAATTATTTATAAAGGCTTAAACATAGGAGTTGGTTCCTATTTCTAAAGGGTAATATTGTTGGCTAAAAATAGGTCTATAAGACTAACTACAATTCTAATAGTTAGGTCAATAACAAAAGGTATGCCTTATTTCTAAGGAATTATCTAAAAATAAGGGAGCTACCTATTTATAGACTCTTGATCATGTTGCATAGATGGACTTTGTTATGATGATTTATCAATTATCACTTCTTATGGATGGGAGGTACATTAGATGGACATGAAGAGTGTCTTCATGGTGAGTTCAATTTGATATCTATATGATACAACCAACTAGTATTGAGCTAGATGAACCCACTCCATTGGTATGATAGTTGAAGAAGTTAATGTATGGAATTAAGCAAGCTCCTTATACTTGGTATGAGAAGATTTATTTTTTATTTTTTAGTTGTTGATTCCAATAATGTGATGGGAAGCATTATGTCTACATAAAGCATTATGATGATCATATTTGGGTGATTGTGTTGCATGTTGAAAATCTTCTTAACATATGAATATCAACATCAATGATTTAGGAGATGGAATCATGGCTTCGTGACACTTTTAAGATGATAGATTTAGGCCTTCATAATTTTTTGGGGGGGATTTATATCAATTAGTCACCATTAAATATCACCATTTTAAGCCAACACCTTGGATATTCTATAGCCATGTCAAATGGATAAATGCAAACATACTCAAAATTTCTTTGGATTTGGTTTGAATCTTCGAGTATATTTCACTACTGCTTTAATGAATGTTTCCCTGTATCAATCACTTATTAGGGGATTTCTCTATCTCACCATGCTAGACAAGATAGTGCATTTGTTGTCAATTTTTATTCTAGGTATATGCAAGCACCCCATGAGAGTCACTAGAAAGTGGTCAAGAAAATCCTTTAGTACATCATATATACATATCGGATTGGTATTCACTACTCAAATTACCTTAGTTTTAATAGGATTTTTAATGTAGATTTGCTCAATGATTTGGACCATTGACACTTTACCACCTAATTTATATTTTATTTTGGTTCTTGACTAGCTTGGTATTGTAGACAATAATTCACTATATCCTACTCTTCTATCAAAGTTTAATATTGTGCTACCAATGAGGCCACCAAACACCTTCAATTGAGGCTTATGATTTTAGAGAAATTAGGTATTCATTAACAATTTTTTGTGACCTTTCATTGTGATAGTTAGATATCCATTAATATTTTTTTAATTGGTTATATGGGATTGAAATAGGTCCCACTTGTACTACATAATGACCACATAGTGGTATTACAACAATTTGGTAGTTGTAAATATATCACTTGGCAAGATTTAAACCTAGGTTCTTCTTGAAAGTTAAGGAATATAATATTGAGCTAATATCAATTGATATATCTCTATCAATATTATCCCCGATATAATGTTTCAATAATGGAATAAAAATATTGAGTTTTGGATACATGTTTTCAATGTTTGCATGCTTGTGGGAAGCTTGATATTGTCTACATATGCTCATGGAATGCTTGATCTTGTATACATATCATTAGCAAAGTAGACAACAAATTTTTGAGCCAAAGTCATGCCCAAGGTGTCCTTTCTATGATTGTAGGAGTGTCTCAGAGTAGGAGAGTGTCTCTTAAGGGGGATGATGATAATGGTGTTTTGGGAATCCCACCATGTCTTGAAATTTTTTTCATGAAGATAGCTTATAAGAGATGTGAAATTTCCTTCTTTTGCTTCTTTGAGAAACAAAGTCAATTTTTCTTTTAAAACATTAAACATTTGTTTCTTTTCATCAAAGTCACTTATTAAGTTTTGAGAGTAAAATCTAAGTGCATGCAACATGTCTTCACTATCCTCATTAAATGCATTCTTAACAATTTTTTCCATGATAAAACAATGTTAAGAATATATTTGATGTAGACTACCTTATGCCTCCTTAGGTTTTGAATAATCCAACTTTTCTAAGTTTCTAAAATTTTCAAAAACCTTTGATATTGAATTCCTTATGGCTCCCTAATTTATTAGAAACTAGAAAATAAGAATTTTGCAAATATAATATTCCTAAATTTGAAGTAGGCTTCCTTATCTCTCCAAAATTAAATAATTTCCAAAAATTCCATAGGCTTTGAACTTTAAAAATAAAGAAAACAAAGCTTTAAAATATCAAACAACTTAATTTCCAATACTCCTTATCACTCTAAGAAAAATCTTAAGAAAAGCAATTAAAAAACTTATCAATCTAATAACACACTTATCTCTCCAACTAAATTCATTAAAGCTTAGAAAGAATTAGAAATTAAATCATAGACTCCTTATAATACAATACTTCACAGTGGATGAAATTTAGGAAATCCTGAGGAGCTACAATTTTATATTCCTTAATCATCTGTGTCACAAGTTTTAGATGAATATACCCTTATTTTTGTTCATCCCTAGTGAGGTCAATAAGTAAAGTTAAGAAAGGGATTGCTCATGATCCTATCCACCAAGGGTTGGTCAAATTATTGTTTGATTTCATGGCGAAATCCAGGTGGTTGGATGGTGAAGAAATCCTGAATTATCTCAATAGGATGCCAAATCCTATTATGGATTATCCGAATTCCATGGGCTCAAAATAATTTGACTCTTTTAGCAGATATTTGGTTAACACAACTCCTATTGCAGGGTCTACGACCAGGGTGAAGAACTCACCCCTACAATGGGTAGGAGGTAGTGACAGAAAAACCATATGATCCAAATGCTTGGTTGCAAAAATTGCCAACTCATGAAAGACACCTCTATCCTTTACTCTCCATACCAAGAAGTCCAAGCTGGTCCTAGGATCAATGTCTATGAAAGTGAAGCAGGATCCTAGGATCTAAACTTTGAGGATAGATCCTAAGATGTTCAAAGTATGCATTTAAAATTACAAAGGTCCTTGATTGATTACATGCATACTACCATAGCCTATGTGGAAGAAATCTTGGTCTTGATGGGTTGGGAGTAGTGGGAGCTAAAGTAGGAAGTGTCGAATAATGTTGTTGGTCCTAGAAAAACCAAAAACCAAGTTTAGACTTCCTTCTCTTTAGTGGTTCTCAGTTTAGAGTTGGTTCACTTACGTCCCCTTCCCCAAGAGGGTTCTCTATTTATTTTGGTTTCCTTTGGGCTATGTTCTCCCTTGTGTAGGATGTTGTTGCTTTTTGGGTTTTGATCTCCCTTTGTGGGATGGTATTACTCTTTGATTTTTTGGTTGGTTGTTTTTCTTAGGTTTGTTAAAGTAATTATCCCATTACTTGGACAATTACCATAGGATGTTAGGATAGGTTAGTTCTTTATCTACCTAGGTTCAATATTTGCATTGCTAACAAATATTCGTTAGCACTAACTATTCTAACTAGTTAGCGTCGTTAGCACTAACTATTCTAACTAGTTAGCGTGATTAGTAGTTAGCGATAAATTCTATATGGATAGGACATCTCTAGGCTGACCCGGTCATGACTCCTGTGGCCCTTTATTGGACCACAGATCTAGACCTAGACCTATGGGATAGATAGCCCTAAGTAGTGATCTAGACCATAGATATAGACTTGGACCTATGGGCTAGACAGCCCTAAGTAGTGACCTAGACCTGACGCACTCGGGATGCATGATATGACAACCTAACTGGCTCATATTTAACCAATCGATAGATCCAATCTAGTGATCAACTAGATCAACTGTGACTCAGATACACACAATCAATGGAAGGTGTGACATGGTCAATAGAATGTGACAACTCAAAAATGTTGGACCTGACAAGGGAAGGACCTATGGTGACAGGTAGATCCAATCTAGTGATCAACTAGATCAGCTGTGACTCAGATACACACGATCGATGGAATATGCGACATGGTCAATAGAATGTGACAACTCAAAAATGCTAGACCTGACAAGGGACGGACCTATGGTGACAAGTAGATCCAATCTAGTGATCAACTAGATCAGCTATGACTCAGATACACACGATAGATGGAAGGTGTGACATAGTCAATAGAATGTGACAACTCAAAAATACTAGACCTGACAAGGGACGGACCTATGGTGACATGACGACATAGTTACCAACCTAGTAATGGATGTGATGAGGACAAGGATGTGGACGTGATTGATAAAACTTTGCAAAGAATATGTGGTACCTCACATGAGAGTTTTGCATGGTAGGGTCTTCCCGAAGGGAGATATTGCATTGTATGCATGTTTATAAATAAAAATAATATAATCATCGGTTTCCCCATGCATGTGGGATCATCACTGTATTGTTTTTTTATAAAAACAATGAGTAAGTTGCATCTGATGCTCTGTGAAATGCAATAGACCTTTTCTCGAATGTGCACAGGCCTGTTTTAATGATCGTTAGTGATAAATGCGGTGGATAAAAGGTGATTGAGGTTCTCATTTGGGATATTGAAGCACAATTGTAGGTGAATTATAGATGATTCTTGGAGTACTAATTTCAGATCACACTTTACCCTTTTGTTTGTAGAATTTGTTGTTCCATAATGATATCGTGAAGATTTGCAGTTTAACAATTTTATAGATGGACCTCACACTGCACAACACCATTAGTTGCAATATTTACCATAATTTTTTGATGAGATATGATACTGCAAAGCTCATATTGGACTTAATGCCATTAACTATACAAATCTACAAAGTGATAGATTTTTCTCCACGCATAGCGATGCAGCATATTCAACCTTCCTGCAATCCGATCAATGAATCAGACAACATTTTTGGTGGATGATTTATCGATATCCTCTCATGGTGGCAACCATATGAACACAAAAATATTTTCAAGCATTGAATTTGTAGATTGATTTTTTTTTTAAATTTTGCAGAGCACATTTTTTGGAGCGCACCCAAAGCAATTACAGCACACAGTAAATGCATAAGCATCATATTTTTTCTTCACAAGACAAGGGCTTCCATAAGTGGTGAAGAGAGCAAGGTAGCCAACAAAGGAAAATTTCTTTCCTTTATGTTCCATCGGCTTGACATCATATTTTTTTAAGTTGGGGACAATTGTGCTCAAATTTTCTATCAAGCCCAAGGAGTTGGGGATCGATGAGGCAATCGATAAGAGTTTGATCTCCAATTATGTGAACATGAAGCTTTTCTTGAAGGTTGAACTGGACACCCCCATGAGCACCAAGATCAACAAGTGGAATACTAGAAAAATTAAGCTTAATAGTCAAGTGCAATATGGTTCCAATTCATAAATCTGCATCCGCAATCAAATCCATAGAAATTGCACCCTCCACAAACTGAGAAGACATGGAAATCTATACGCGATCAAGCGAATTTAGTTTGCAAATGTTGCATATTCTCCTTTGGATAGCATTTATTGCTTTGCTCTTGAGTAAATGCACAAGAAATTTTATAAGTTTCACATTTGTAGGGGAAAACAAGCATGGATAACCATTGACGTGCAGGTGAGGATTCCAACATAGGCTTCCAATTGTGCAGTCGCATATCGAAAAACATGGTCAGTGCACTTTATGGGACCATAGTTTCCTATTTTCTATTGATAGTATGGATACAACATGCACAGTTTGTATACATCTGATCAAGTTCAAAGTTGAACAGATCTATTACACCAAGATGATGCCAAATACAAGGGTTACGTCCGAATGGTCAACAAAGTAAAAAATAAAAGGTATCACCTATTCTTTCCTTTTTGTCGAGGGTCGTAGCTTGGATGGAAGCCCATCAAATGCTAAGGTGCTATGATAAGGAAGGTCGTAATTTTGTTGACACAAAATTTTACCACCATTTTTTTACAAAAACAAAGTTTCTTATTTTTTTTACTGCTGCAATTTTTTGCATATTTTTGCTAGCACAAAATTGTTGACAACATTGGCAATTTTTTTGCTACAACAAAGTTGTTGACGTTTTTTTGCAAATTTTTGCTAAAAACAAATGATTGTTTTTACCCACAATTTCAAATTTTTGAACACTTGTAATGGAAATTCGAACAAAAGAAGCCCTCAAAATCAAACATTTTTTTAGGCTTCATAAATAGAAAATATTTTTGTTTGAAGTACTTGTAATAAAGGGGAGGATTTTTTTGATGAAACTTTTGCAATTTTCCTAGGAGGAAGTCTTTTTAAAATCCCTAGAGGCTTCAGAGTTACAATTTTTTGCATTAAGGGGGATAAACCATTTCTTTCCTATCTCCAAGAATATTTTGCAAAAGGGAGAAACACTTGTAAAGGTGTATTTTCGGCAAAGACCGACACCTTAGAAAATATTTTACAAAATTGTATTGTACAAGGTCCATTTTCGATAGTGACTGACACCTTAAGAAAATGGGTAAATCAAAGAAAAATCAAGTCCCAAAACCAACTGATGGTGTTGCTATATCAATTAAAGGTCCTTACTTTCTAGCAGAGATGGTAGGGATAGATTTTATGAGGATGGAACATTTCTCACACTACACAGTGGTGTAAGCTCCATTCTCAATGATTCTAAAACTTCTAAATACCTTCATATCAATGGTGCTCTAATTCCTATTGGTGTTGTAAGGGCAATATACATGTCATTAGTTGCTCTTGACATTGCCCAATGTAAACAGAAAAGGGACATAAGTGAGGAATCAAAGGTCAAGCTGCTGATGGAGAATGCTTGTTGTGACATAAGGGACCTTGGGCCCATGACGACTAATGCTTGTTGTGATACAAGTGACCTCATACCTTCAATGGTAGATATCAGTTTTAGCACAGGTGATCTCATCACAACAGCAAATTTGACTTGCAACAGCAATGACTTAAAAACTAAACCTCCTAAAAATAAGTTCCATAATCTCATCAATTCTAAAAAATGCCATATTGTTAAAAGCATTGATGAAGATGAATAAATTGGATATTTTGAAAAACACACCAAAGGATTTGGATCCAAACTGATAAAAAAATGGGATTCAATGGTGAGAGATTAGGTAAATACGAACAATGCATTAAAACTCCAATAATGTTAAATATCAAGCCAAAGAATGAATTCCTTAGCTATGATGGACAAGAAAGTACCAATAAAACCATGTTTGAAAAACCTAAATCTCCTACAACTCCTAAAAATAATTATTGCAGTCATTGTGGAAGAACAGGACATGTAGCAACTAGGTGTTGGAAATTACATCCTTGTGATTCATGTGGATGTACAAATCACTCCTCTTCAAATTGTTGGTACAAAGTGAAAATGACCAACAAGGTTCATATCAATTAAGGATGGACAGATCTCACACAATGGACCAAGATGAAATGAATATTGTATGGTTTCTATAGAAAAGGTAAAACCTATGGTGGGTACAGAGGTAGATCCAGTGACAGACCGAGTGGCAGTCCCAGAGGCAATAATCCAGAGACAGACCTAAAGATAGACCCAATGACAAAGTTCTAGAGGTAGATCTATAGGTAGATCTAGAGGCAATGATCCAAAGTTAGATTCATAGGTAGATCCAGAGATAGTTCCAGAGGTACTATTCCAAAGGTAATCTTAGATCCAGAGCCAAAGCCATAGCCATGAGCCAGATCCAAAGCCAAAGACAAAGCAAGAGCCAGCAAATCAACATCTTTTATTACCATTTTTCTATTAGGGTAGAATAGCAAATCAACATCTTCTTCACTGTATTGGGGCAGTTATATACATTACCCAAATAATGGAATAAGGGGGGATGTTAGAGTAATTATCCCATTAATTGGGTAATTACCATATGATGTTAGGATAGGTTAGTTCTTTATCTACCTAGGTTAGATATTCGTATTGTTAGAGAATATTATTTGTTAGCGCTAATTATTCATAGTTAGCATGATTAGTGTGGTAGGTTAGTAGTTAGCAACAAATTCTAATTTGTTAGCTATATTTAATCCCTAGGCTATTTCAAGCCTAAGGTCATTGTATATATATTTGCATTATCAATATATAACTGTCAATAATTCCTCTCCTCTAATAAGGTTCCCTTGCTTTTCATTTATTAATTTGGTTTTAGACTTTCTCAAGATCCTGGTTTCTCTCTTGGTGGCTTGTGTGCCCCTTTTTCCTCTTGGTAGGTTTGTTGTATCCATTTTGTAAAAGTTTTGGGGTCCCTTTCAAAACCCCTTCATCCACCTAATAAAAAAATCATAAACTCCTTCAAATTAATCAATAACCCCTCTATCCTTAGCAATAATTAAAATATAAAATTAATGAACCCTAATATACCTCCTTGAAATGCATGGCTCCTTGTGGTGACTTTGGCGCTACAAATTTTTGAATTTCAAAAATGTCTACTCAGTGCTTCTTGACTTCAAGCATGTGAGGATGTGTGAGAATGTGGTAATATTGTACATGATTCAATATTTGAATGCTTTTTTATTAGGAATCACAAACTCTACCCTTCATCTTCAGTGTGTCTTCTCAATAGTTTGCATGAAGGTTTTAGTTGTTTCTCAGCACCAATGCTATTAATGTTTAAATATTTTGCTTGCTTAACACTTGAATCATTCCAATTCACCTAAAATGGCACTAGGTACTCAAACTAGAGTTTGCCCTACTAGATGCTCCTTTGGTACTTCAATTTATTGTTGTTTTACTATGTAGGTTCCAGCTCAATGATGTTTACTATTCTTAGTTATGCTTGCATTCTAACTATAACGCTTCCTAGTGCTCAATTCCACTAAAATTTTCAATTACACTTCTCTAAGCGATTCAAATTTTTCTCTTCCTTTGGCTCTTCACTTTATCCTATGTTGCATTACTCAACTTTGCTTAGTTTTGCATCGATTGGCTTTTCAAACTCTTGCTTGATATTGCTTGGCTTTTTAAATTCTAGTTCGACATCGCTTGGCTTTTCCAAGTATAGATCGATGTCACTTGGCCTGCCCAACCTTGGCTTTACATCATCTAGTTTGTCTAAGTTATCCCCTGCTTGGCTCTACTACGTAGCATTCTCTATGACATTTATGTGATTCATTGCTTGTGATTCTTGGTCCTCTAGTGGCGCTTGCACTCCTTTGATGCTTGTATCACTGGATGTTGTGTTCCTTATGTAGAACTAATGAAGACTATGTTCTCTTGTATATGCTCTTTTTATTTTTTTATCCACTATGATATTCACTTTTGCACTTTGTTCTACAATTTTTCTCTTTGACCAACTTTAAACTTTAAATATTTTCACATATTCTATATTGCTATGTAGGTTTAGGTAACCCTAGAGGCTTGAAAAATAAACTTTACTCTTCAATATTTGCATAGGCTTCACTCAACACATTTAAGAAACTTAAATATCCATAAATATTCTAATGGTGGCTTATACTTGCTACTCTCTTATTCTACCTTACACAAACCTTGATATTTCATTGTAATGTCAACTTTGTAATTCCTTGATGTTCATTTGTAATGGGGGCTCACAATTTTAGCAATGTTCTTCTCTTGAAAGCCATAAATTACTTTAATATCATTATGCTATTGCTCTTGGCTTCTACATTGTTATTCTCTGATTGAGAACTACTCTTGTGAATAAGTCTATGTTGGCTATCCTATCTTGGTCTTATATTGTTCTACCTTGTGTTGTTATTATGTTGTCCTTCTAGAGAATTCTATGATGCTTTACATTAATCTCTTCCTTAACCAAATATGCTACCTTGCTCTGTCTTTGTCAAAAAACTTGCAATCTTGTTTCCTTCTTATCTTTAACTCAATCTTATTGTCCTCTATAGTATATTTTCTCTCCTTGGTCAAATATCCTTGTACCAATATTATATTACCTTCTATTAATGCCTACATTCTTGCTTTCTTTGTCTTTTCTTATCTTCTAATAGCTTCATTTGTGTTCTCCAAACTAAACTGCTTGATGTCTTCAAGCTTGTTGTATTCTTTAACTCGAATTATCCTCAATACTTCTTGTTGTCTTGAAGTTTTCTATAACTTTCAAACTTTTGGCAAGATACTTGCCTTCCAAAAATGTTGTCTTCAAGTCTTTCTTGCTTGAAGTCTTCTTTCTACCTTCAAGTTTTCTTACTCTCTTGAATTCTTCTTGCAACCTTCAAGTTTTCTTACTCTCTTGAAGTCTTCTTGCAACCTTCAAGTTTTCTTACTCTCTTGAAGTCTTCTTGCAACCTTCAATTTTTCTTACTAACTTTCTATATTTTAGAGAAAGTTATATTACTACTCTCTTTTATTTCTAAGGACCAATAAATATCTTATAATGGACCTCCTTGGGTCTTCTTCAATCTACCTTCAATTTTTAAAGAGACTTTCTTTAACTGGTCTCCTTCAGCCTTCAATGGAGCCTTTTCTAATGTTTCATTTACCTACTTATTTCTTCTATGGGACCTCTTTTCTTAGGTTTCCTTTATCTACAAATATAAAGGTCTATATTCTGTTAGCATATGTTATAGTACAGTGCATATGATATTACATGATTTTGTCAAGCATTATTTATTCAAGCTCTTCATACAAATTGGGGTAGTTATTAAAACAGTTTGGTGATTCTTCAACCAACCTTGGAACCACCTTGATGTATTTAATTCAATCTCAATGCAAAGCATATTTTTGATTCACATGTTTCTACATGGTACCAAAGCAAGGAATGCAGGTGATGCAGGCATCAAACTAATGACAGGTGGGAGAAACAAGGAGGATGCCCGTAATTGGGTGTGCTTCCCAAGGTAGCACATTGTTTATTTATAGGTGATGGGTTGGGTAGACACGTAAACCAAGGACCCTGACAGACTAGATAGACACGTAGACCGAGAATCATGACCAGGTGGAGGACTTGATGATGTGGCACATAATGATTAGCTGAAAGTGGAGGGCTTATTGACATGGCACACAATGATTGGCTAAAGGTGTTGCTCATGTGTAGTGGTGGGAAATCGAAAAAAGGTTCATTCACAAGCTTGATTGCCCGAAGGCAATAAAAAGCTCTTCTGAGCTTCATTTTTAAAATATTTTGTGTGTCACCACAACATATTATGTGTGGGACTAAATAGTCCCACACTTTTTTTTATTCTTCGAATGGTGGAGAAGATTTAAAAAGTACATTTTTTTTTTGTTTTCATCTACCTCGCAAAAGGATTGGTTAGCAGACCTTTGCTAAGGCGTTGTCTCATGTGTGGTCGTGGGTTAGAATCTCATATAGTGCACCTGATTCAATTTTTTTTTGTGATTTTCCATGGTGGAAGATGATAAATAGCTTCACCTACCTTGTTGTTCTTATCTGGGGGAATTGTTGTGTTGGTCAGGTAGAACATCGTTAGGCGCTTGGGTGCCCAAGCTCAGGGGTTCCAACCCCATCGACTTCGATTACAAATATTTTTTGCTATTCTTTCTATATAGCAATTTTTTTTGCTATTTTTTGCTAAGGCATTGCCTCATGTGTTTTCGTGGGTTCCAACCCCACTAACTTCAGTTACAAATATTTTTTGCTATTCTTTCTATATAGAATTTTTTTTTTGTCAACAAGAAGATTGAAAAATATTTTTTTGTTGATAACTTTTCTTGATAAGTTATTTTGTCAGCAACATTTGCCTACACAGGATCATTTTTTGACCAAGGAGGGCCACCAAGGACATTTTTTTTCTATCAAAGCACGAAGGGAGATTTTTTTCCTTTCAAATATTTTTGGAGGGATAAGTTTTTTTTTTAATTTTGAAAGGGTCATAACACAATTTTTTCATCCTTGTTTATTTTACAACAAAAAGGGGGTATCCAAAGAATTATTTTTGTAAAATTCTAAAACAAAGGGGGGGAAGAAAAAATGTTGATTTGAAAAGCTTTTATGGCAGTGAATATCTTCATTGTAAAACTGGTATTGTAATAGGTGCATTTTCATTAGAAACCGACACCTAGAGTGTTTTAAAATTTTGTGGGCACTTGTGATTATTTTTGCATTTAAATTTCCTATTTTCTTGTATTTTCAATCATAAAGTAAAATATACAAAGCAAAGAAAAGACCCCAAATTTTTTACACCTATTTGTGCAATGTTTTTGCACAACAACATTCACTATCTATGATACCTCTGGTCCATACTTATAGGTGATGCTATCGTGTTTGGACTATTGTATCTAATGCCTAATATAGTTGTAACAACAATGTATGAGCTATTGTTCTCTATCAATCATTGAGGAGAAATAAGGTAAACCAATTTTGATATTCACTCCATTTTATACCCTGATTCTTTCTGATTATTTGGCTTAAACTCTTCCAAATCGTTATTCTTTTCCTAAGGGTTTTGAGGTAGGTGCCATAAATCTGATTGAATTCTATTTGAGTATCACGTAAGTTCCACGTATCATTCTGCTCGTATATACCTATAGTCTCCCTCATGTTATGGCGGGTATATATAGAGAAGTTCGGTATAAAGGCCTGATAGGTATAATGAAAGGGGGGCCATTTGGTGTTATAAGGAACCTTCACAATGGACACTATTCATAAATATCTCTCAGATTCATAGTTGCTGAAAGGTTCTAACTTTACACCATGAAAGACAAAGATGTGTGTTATTATTCAAGTGGAAGATTTATGGGATGTAGTGACTGGCACTACAAAATACCCTAGAACAACAGGAGTAGATCAAGATGCTTTTGATAAGAAGGACAAAATATATCTCATGTTTATTTTTCTTGCTACTACAGATGAGGTCCAACCTCATATCTGTGATTCCAAAACTAGTAAGGAAGCTTGGGATGCTTTGATTACTATTTAAGAAAGTAAGAATTAGTCCACTATTCTACACCTTCAAACTCAACTACATACACTTAGTATAAATTCTGGTGAGACAGTGGATCTGTTCCTATGCATAGTGGTAGAATTGAAAGCCAAAATGAATGCTATGGGTCAGCTAGTGAACGATGCTCTCTTGACATCTGTCATCTTGAGAGCATTGCTAAAATCCTATAAGATGTTGATAACCTCTCTTAATGTATCTGGTAGACAAGTGTCATTTGTAGAATTGGTGAATTTGCTTCAAATTGAGGAGGAAAATTAGTTTTAGAAGGATGAAGTGCTAGATAATACCCTCTACACCAAACAAGGGGGGAAGAAACAAGGTCAGTTTCAAAAGGGAGGATCCTCTTCAAAAGGAAAAGGGAAACAACATCAGAAGAAAGACAAATAATATTGCAAGATTTGTGATATGAATAACCGTGAAACCAACAAGTGTTGGTTTAAGAACAAACAACATAATTACCAAGATCATAAGAATAAGGGCAAAGGAAAATACAAACCACAAAAGAATAATAAGCCACCCAAGGGGAATGTTGCTTATGCCAAATCAAACTCAGACTCATATTCTATCGAATCAGACTCGGACTCAAATTTTGAGTGAGCACACAAGGTGCTCATAACTCATACTTCATCTCAATAGAAATATGTAGTGTGGTATATTGATTCAGGTGCCAGTAAACATATGACTGGTGATAGATCGTGGTTTGAGACATTTGAGGAAAAAGAAGGTAAGCCAATAATGATTGCTAACAATTAGACCTACCAAGTGAAGGGTGAAGGCAATATTTTTGCCACTCTTCTAGATGGCAAATGTCAAATTGAGAAGGTCCTCTATGTTCCTGGATTGGCTAAAAATATGCTATCAGTCTCTCAGATCTTGGATCAATATATGGATGTTATGTCAAGTGTTGAGAAAGGTAAGAAGAGATGTTTTATAACCAAAAAATAAAAACATGTGGCTACAGGATCCCATAAGCATGGCTTATTCCTCTTAGATGCCATTTCCATGCCTTATGTTACCCTAGAAGCAACTATCAAAGAGGCTACTTCTCTATGGCACACAAGATATGGGCATATAAGCTCAGACTATTTGCTTAAATTGAGCAAATATGATATGGTGAGAGGACTTCCTATCCTTTCATACACATTTCCAATTTACTCAGATTTCTTAGCAGGGAAGCAACACTAAGTATCATTTGAAGTTAGCTCTTCATGAGCTAAGAACCCTTTGGAGTTGGTACACACCGATATGTGTGGTCCTATGCCAACCAACTATGGTGGAAAGAGGTATTTTCAATTATTTTTGGATGATCACTCATGAAATATGTGGGTTTTCTTTCTTCAATTGAAGTCAAAGGCATTTATGTACTTTCAGTAGTTCAAGAAGCTTGTTGAGAAGGAGTCAGGATGTTCCATCAAAACCCTCGATTCAAATTGAGGGGGGCAATATACCTCTAAGGAATTTTCATCATTTTTGAATGAACATGGGATTAAGAGACAGATGACTACAACATATACTCTAGAGCAAATGGAGTTGTTGAAAGGAGGAATTATTCCATTATGGAAATGGTTCGATGTATGCTTGTAGGGGCACACCTTGAGCATGAGTATTGGGAAAAAGAAGTAAAAAAACATCATACCTCCTGAATAGAGCACCCACAAGAGCTCTATAGGGTAAAACTCCACAAGAAGCATGGAGTGGTAAGAAAACCTCCATTTCTTATATAAGGGTTTTTGGATGTAAGGCATTCATGCACATACCAAAATAGAAAAGGAAGAAGTTAGATTAGAAAACCCTAAAATGTATCTTCCTTGGTTATGATGAAAATTCAAAGGGATATCGATTGATAGATCCTATGACCAAGAAGACACATATAAGTAGATATGTGGTATTTGATGAAGCTTTCACATCAAATAACACTTCTACAACTATATACCTTGAGGAAGATGAGCCTAAGAAAGAGACTCCACCTCCTTAGTAGAATATTCCAAAATGGTATACCAGTACATTGAGAGTTTCCAAGTTGACATCACTTATAACTCTAGATCGACCTTGTACTTGCAGTATGACACAATAGAAGAGAGTAGAGGCATCAAATTTAGAGTTTGATGAGATTTACCAACAATTTGATGATCTATCTGTGGATGTAGAGGAAGATAGGAAAATATATATGGAGGATGATAGGGTTTATATGACAACATTGGATGAAATTGAACCCATAATATTTCAATACATGCTTAGTAAGCCTCAGTGGAAGGCTGCTATGGAAGCAGAACATACATCTCTCATGAAAAATCATACATGGAAACTAGTAAATCTGCCTTCAGGAAAGAAGCCCATTGGCTGCAAATGGGTGTTCAAGGTGAAATATAAGGCAGATGGTACTAGTGATAAGCATAAATCTCGTATTCTTGCAAAGGGCTATGCTAAAAAATAAGGCATAGACTATGAAGAGACTTTTGCTCCTACTACAAAAATGACTACCATTCGAGTAATTTGTGCCATGGTAACTTAGTTTGGATGGAAGTTACATCATATGGATGTAAAAAGTGCTTTCTTGAATGGTGACCTATAAGAAGAAGTGTACATGATCCAACCAGAAGGATTTGTTGTTGAAGGGCAAGAATAGAAAGTTTGTAAGTTGATCAAATCCTTGTATGGTCTAAAATAAGCTCCACAAGCTTGGTACATCAAAATAGATAGTCACCTAGTGCAACATGGTTTTAAAAGAAGTCCTTCAGATGCAAATATCTATATCAAGAATAATGGTTCTGACATAGTGATTTTGGTGCTATATGTAGATGATCTGATCATAATAAGGAGTTCTGAGAGTATGATTGATGTAGTAAAAGCCGATTTGAATCAATATTTTAAAATGACAAATCTAGGACTCCTTCACTATTGTCTTGGTGTGGAAGTGACTCTAAACAAGCATCATATCCAAGTAATACATAAGAAGTATGCCAATACATTGATTGATAAATATCGCATGACTGACTGTAAGTCTAAGGCAACTCCAATGGATCCTAGACTCGATATATCATGATATGATCAATCACCATAGGTATATGGCACTCTCTATAACCAATTGATTGGAAATCTAATATATCTGACAAATACCAGCCCAAATATTAATTTTGTTGTAGGTTTTCTTTTAAGGTTCATGCAGGAACCAAGGGTGAGTCATTGGAAAGCAACAAAGAGAGTTCTTCATTATGTCCATGGTACTACAGATTTTGGCTTGGAGTACAAGAAGAATGGCAAGCTCTATATACAGGGATACACAGAATCAAACTATGCCAAATCTATTGATGATCGAAAGTTGACTTTTGGATACATTTTTCATCTTGGATCTGGTCCTATCTCATGGTACAATAAGAAGTAGTAGGTAGTTGACATATCATCTACTGAGGCAGAATATCGCTTAACAAGTGGAGTAGTCTGTGATATAATATGGTTAAGTTGCATTCTAACAAACATGGGTCTTCCAAAGAATCTTCCACTACATTTGTTTTACGATAATCAAGGTGTTTTAAATCTCGTTAAGAATCCAATATTTCATGATCAAACCAAATACATCGACACTCGATGTCATTTCATTCACGATGAAGTTCTAAAGCATCACATACAACTCCAGTACATTCCCACTAATGAGAAAGTTGCAAATATTTTCTCCAAGGCACTTGCACATGTCAAATTTAAATTCTTCCGTAATGCTCTTTTTTTTTGCCAATAATGTAATAAGGGGGGATGTTAGCATATGTTATAGTACAATGCATATGATATTACATTATTTTGTCAAGCATTGTTTATTCAAGTGCTTCATAGATATTGGGGTAGTTATTAAAATAGTTTGGTGGTTCTTCAACCAACCTTGGAACCACCTTGATGTATTTAATTCAATCTCAATGCAAAGTGTGTTGTTGATTCACGTGTTTCTACATATTCAATATCTAAATCTATATTGTATACTACCTTCTATTTAGAGTAGAATTCTTGGAATAGGTTAACTAAATCTATCTTATCAAGGTTTGTTTCTTAATAACCTAAAATTTTTACCAAGATCTATATCTGATACTTAATTGCAACTCTAATCAACCTTGCATGATGAAATCTCATGGTATTCAAGAAATCAAAACTGAAAGTCTTCTCTATCTATTGTATGAAGATTCTCAAATTTTAAAGATCAAATTTTCACTGTAGCAAAATCTTAGATAGCGTTTTCTAGCATTACTTAAGAATCCAATATATTCAAATTAATGAAGCAGAATGGCAACAACCAAATTTTTTTCTAAGTTGATTCTCTCTTAATATGACAATTATTCTTCACTGGTTATTCTCCAACTCAATGGAAATAATCTTAATCTTCACTGGATTTTCTCACCCATACCTCACTAGTTTTTCTTACCCAATGGTAATATTCTTAAACTTCTACAGCTTTCAAATCCTGTGCAAGCAATGTTGTTGTGGCTCTGATACTATTGTTAGCTTTTGATACTCTAATACTTAATATAAATCATCATAGAAAAATAATCACAAGATATAATATAATGAAGTTGCAATATAATGAACCAAATAATATATGAGAATATAATAATAAATTTAATAACTCATAAGAATACTCACATAAACATGATCACAATATTGCACATGAAAATACTAAAAATTCTATTGAATAAAGGTCTACTAATGCAAGCATAAATATTTACATGTTCTGTTCACCTTCATAATATTACAATGCTTAGTCACACATATATAATTGTATGTGACTCTTCATATGTTGCACTCTTTACCTTCACTATTTTTAGTAACTCCTTATTTTCCTATTCTAAGGTCACATGTGCACACTTACATATTAGACTCTTATGCATATCTACATTCATAACACTTGCACACATATTTACATGACACTTGTGCATTTCATACACATTATTACATTACATAAAATATTAATTCACTCAGTAATCTAGAACACAACTCTAATCTAATATTTACAATAATGTACCAAGGAGGTACATTGGCATGTACCAAATAATGTAATATTCTCTAATATTAAGATACTTTTTCCTTGGTCATATGAGGATTTGAAGTGCTACAAGTTAGATGTTATTAGGCATATAATCCCTCTAAAGTAATGGGCCAATACTTTTATGTAAAATAAAGGTGATTTAATTCATCTATTAACAATATAATCCATAAAGAAAAAAAAGAATTTTTGAACACTTGTATTATGTTTTCTATATAACACTCAACTTAGGTTGCTAGCATTATACTAGTTAGAAATAAAATAAGGGAAACTAGATTATGTGTTGATTTTAGGAATTTGAATGAGACCTAGATCAAGGATAACTATCCCATACTAATGATGGAGCAGGTATTGTAGGTAGTAATTGGCTTAAGGATATTGCCAATTTTAAATAGTTTATCAAGATATAATTAGATTAAAGTGTCTGAAGAAGATTAGCATAAAATTATAATGGTACCAAATGGAAAATATTTTCTTACAATAGGATACCTTTTGGACTAGTCAGTGATGGAGAAACTTTTCAAAATGCCATGGATTTCTCCAAGTACATAAAAGATAAAATTATTATTATTTATTTGGATGATCTTACAGTTTTTCAAAGATAAGGAAAAATAATGTTAGGCACTTCCAAAATGTCATTTTGCATTGCAGAAAGTTTGGCATTTCTATAAAGCTCGAGAAGTATATTTGTTGTAACTAAGTGTAATATTCAAGGCTAGATAGTTTCTAAACATAGGATAAATATAAACATAAAAAAAGTCAAGGTTGTCTTAGATCTTCCTATTTATTCCAATAAAAAAGAGATTAATAGTTTTTTTGGCAAGGTTAACTTTTTAATAAGGTTCATCTCTAAATTCATAGAAGTAATCTATCCTATAAATTAGTTTCTCAAGAAAAATGTTGTTTTTAGTTGGATTCCTTGGGGGGAAATTTTCTTAAAAGATAATGTAGGCTATTTAAGCTTTCCTAGTTTTAGTATACCCAAAGTATGATAGGGAATTCATGAAGATCAAACCATATTAACTTAGGGATCCTTACATAGGAAAATGATCAAGGTATAGATAAGCTAGTTACCTTTGTGAGACATGCAATTTTAAACACCGTCAATTGATTTACATCCCATTGGAAAAGTAATATTTTATTGTGGTTATGGTAGTCAATACTTTCCAATATTATATCTCTAGTTCTAAGTCCAATAATTGTACTAAATTTTGCTATCAAAAAATCCTCACATAGCAAGAGCTTAACCCAAAAAATGGTCTTTAGAAGCACAAGTGTAGGAGTTAAATTTAGATATTAAGCCAATAAATTTAGATAGAGATAAAGGTATTTGATAACTAATGACATTGTATTATGATAATAGTTAAGAAAATACTTCTCTTTGTCAAGTATATTTCATTCAATCTCATGATAAATAGAAAATTAATTTGGTTTATTAAATGTTATAGGTCTCCATTACTCTATTTAGACATTAAGGAGAAGTGGAAGTTGCATAATTAATCCCCTAAGTACTAGCTTATGGATAAGAAGTTGCACATGAAATCCTATCAGAAAAAAACTTCTAAAATATTTATCTTTAGAGCAACCTTCTAGGGTCTTACAAGAATATTATACTAGGGTATGTGGCAACCATTTTTATATTGATCAAAATATGTAAATAAATTGAAGAGAAGGGTATTTTGGTCTTTATTTTTCAATGACTATTTTAAGGCGAGATTTTATTTGGCATGCTAGAAGTTCATAAGTAACAAATATTGACCAAAACTCCCCTTGAAGCATATTTCAATAGTGGTCATTCTATATCATCTACTATTAAACCTAACTACATATAGAACCATTCTTACATTCTAATATTAACCAATTACTTCAATAGGTGGGTCAAATCTATTCCAGCTAAGAAGTTTAATTTTGAAACTACTATAAACTTGTTAGAGTCTCAAATTCTTACTAAGTCTAAAGTCCCCATAATATTGGTTGTAGATAATGCATCAGACTTCTAGTTTGATAAATTCCTATATTTCTATAGGAAGTACAATATCAAATTGGGAATTTCACCTAACTATTATTCTCAAGGGAATTGTTACTTGAGTCCTCAAACAAAATTCTTCTTAAAATTCTAGGGAACCATTTATAAAAATCAAAAGTAAAAGTAAAGTGCATTTTAATGTCCATGAGGTTAGAGTCCATATGAGATGATTTTGTTATCTAAGTGTTTATCCACACATACCAGAGGATGATGTATGCCCCTGCCCATTTTAGATTCAAACCTTGGACCTCCTATTCATAATTAATCTCCAAAGCTACCTTTTGCCTTATGGGTTGATAGGATTAGTGTCAAAGAAACTTGGGGACTTTGTTCTTTTCACTAGTCCATAGGAAGCAAGATGTACTCCCTATCAACATAGATCTCTCATATTTGAAAATTCTTAGATATTTAGACCTCATGAACAAATTTGATTTTCTTCAACTAACAATGAGAAATGTGCTTAAGCTTGAGAAAGATAGGAAAGTTGCTCACCAACATTTTATTGAACATTGAAAATGAGTGAAAAGGAAATATTAATTTAGATCAGCAAGAAAAGGAGATCAAGGTTGGGCATATGCTCTTATTGTAGTATTTTGGGAACACTCAAAATTTTAATAAATTTAATTGGGATCATTTAAAAAAAAAACTTGTTGGAAGAACTCTTATTACGTGGAGAAATTAAATGAAACAAATTCACCTTTGTCCTTTAATGGGCAACATTGTTCATGTCATAACTTTTAGATTCTTTTCGTTTGTATATATATTTTTCTTTCTTTTATTTTCTTTGTAAATAACAAGGCCTTTTGAGTTTATTTCCTCATATCAAGAGGGGATTGGTAAAGTTAGAAAACCTAGATTTGAAAATATGAAAACTTTCCTTGAGTTTATTTTCTCACACTATTTAGGGATTGGTAGTGCAAGACCCAATGAAAAATAAGCCAATTTTGTTCTGGGTACTTTTGCTCATGATAAGGACAAGCATCCCCAACTAGAGAAACAATGATGATATAAATTTTTGTCTTCTAAATTTCTATAATTTAACTTCTAAAATGTTGGCAAGATAATAATTTGTATTATTCAAAGCATAATTTAAAAATTTGCTTCTTGATTTAAAATTGCCTTATTATTTACCAAATATCATTACCTCAACTAGTTAAATTCCTTAACTTTAAAATATTTCCAAGAGATACATGTACAACAACCAAGTTGTTGTAATACTACTATGTGATCATGATGTAATATGTATTGTGCTAGTTTTAATCCTTGATAATTAAATTAGAAGAAACATCTACGTTGGTAGGTGAAATTTTCAATACTTCCAATGTGATCTTGAATGCCAAAAATATCTAAGTGCCTCTCTTAATGGAAAAATAACTTCATTTTTCATTAAAAAATTTTATTCACTAGTTTTTTCCCTAGTACTATCCATAATCCTCTCTTCTATAAGAAAAGTTTCAAATTGACTAAGTGTTCTTCCTTGTGGGTAGAGGGACCTCATTTTGCTAGACTTATCCTTTGCAATTTCTACCTTTGTATTTCCATAATACTTGGTATGTGAGAGATCATAAAAATTGATTAATTCCCTCCCCTATGGGTATATTTAGTCCAATAATCATATCCTTACCTCCATAAACCTTAAAATGTGATAAGTTATGGTGTATAAAGTTTATACATAACAAGTGAATCTAGCATTGTTACCTAAGTTCTAACTCCTCTACAAGATGGAAGGCCCAACATCAACCACATTGGAATTGTTTAAATGTCTTGATAACCTTATGCAATATGAATTTTTCTAATTAGAGACATGAAATGGGACCACTTAACTATTATCCACTAATGTGTTGCATTGTGGCATCACCCACATTGAATCACTATTCTAGTATACCATGTCCTACAAGAGATGAAAGAAAAAAAGAAACATAGATATTGAGGGGTGTTTGTGAGCACAATAAATAATTATTGTATTATCCATAGATAATAATACAAACACATTGATGATCAAATAAGGAGTCGTAGAGGGTATTTATACCAATACCAAAACCTAAAATACATAATTAAGTTAATCGAAGTCAACATAACAAGAGGGATTAAGGTTAATTATAAGTTATAAAATGGGTTTAACCATAGAAAACTTAACCATGTCCATAATAAAATATCATAATGAATTAATACATTGTATAGTAAAATTCCCTTATGTCTATCTAATACATCATACAATGTTAGCTTTAGCCATGAATTAGATTATAGTTTCAACACCCCCTATAATTTAAATTGAGATACAAAGGATAAAAAATATTAGTGATAATAATATATTCCCTCATAATGGATGATCTAGTGGGGCTTTGTAGTTGATATGGATCCTTAATAATATCCCTCATCATCTAGTAGATGCCCACCTTTCTTTAGGAACTCAACTTCAATCCTTTGCAATTTCAACAAATAATTATTTGTTAGATGCACGTTGGATGTCCCTCCCTCTTACAATACCCAAATTTGATCTTCGACTTGTTTGAATACTTAGCCTAGACCTTAAGCTTCTAGGTCTTAGCCTCCTTATATTTGAAATACTTTGCCTAAGCTTGCATTTGTGGAGTCCCACCATAATTTTGCATAGACACTTGAAAATAAACTAGGAGAGAAAAAACTTGACCAAGAGTAAGAATCTTTTGAGATTCTAAGAACATAGGAATCATATAAACCATTATGTTTAACATATAAAAGGATGGGGAGAGATTAGCAAGGACATTATTCATGCATTTTGCATAATCTTTCATTTTTCCTCTAGAATATGTAATTTTTGCCCTCAATGTCTTGAATCTAAAAATATAGTTTTCATTGTTATAAAATTCACCTAGTATAAGAGAGGAAAGCTCCAATTGCAAGTGACTAACTTGAATAGTATTTACTTTCCCAAAAAAATCATACAATTTTAACCAAACATGGATGGGTTCACTCTCCTTTTTTATGTGGAAAAGTAACTATAGTTGAATCAACAAGGAAAATAGGCCAAAATCCTCTTCTCTATTTGATGGAAAGTTTCTTTGTCAAGAACAACTACTTTATCCTCTTGAAATATGCACCATAGGTTCTTACTATGGAATATGCCAATATTTTGGGTTGACAAAATACTATAATGTTTTCCATTAAGATGAGTAACTAGGGATTTATGATCCATATTACACAATCTGACCCCTAACCCCATATCAGGTTTGTGAACTAATAAAACCAGTCATAGAGCTCAAAAAATTGTATGATTTGAAAATATGGGCTCAAAATGCTTCTATATGTAAAGTTATGGCCTTCAAAAAATTTACCCTAATGGACCTCAAAAAAATAAAATTCAAAGCTCCAAATCTTAAAAAGAGGAAATCCATTTGTCTGTTACCACTTTGTAATCCATGATTGTTGGTGCTTTCCACTTATTCATTGTCACATTAGTCCCTATGAACCTATTTTATTGTGATACTTGGAGATATCTGATTGTTTTATCTTATATATAGTAAAAAAATATTTTGTGTTCCATATAGTAATGTCACATCGCCTAGGGGGATGAACCTTCATTCATAACATCAAATATATTTGAACCTTAGCCTCACAAACTTCAAACATAATGCATTAACCAGTATGGCAGTTGTGTGTTTGTGAGATAAGAGAAATTTTCTTGTATTCCTCCCTAATATCCTTAATAAAAAATCCCTAGCACACTAGACAAAACACTATGCATAGGATTCAAATGCACACCATTTCCTTTCTAATGTGTTCCTGCTATCCAGTCTATCATCAAGCATGATGGTGACCAAAAGAGGAATGGTCCCATAGAATGCATATAACATTTTTTTAGTTGCAATGAAAATAGGTTGGGAATCAAATTCACAACCCACTATTTCCAATACACAGTCAAAATCACCATGCCAATCCATCAAACAAAAAAATTAGGATACAACTTCAACATAATACCATTTGTATCCAATGTTCTTAGAAAACATTGTGCTTGTTCATAGCAAAAATATGCCAACTACATTTCAAACCTGGGTGTAGGCTAAAAAATCTACATGTTTTAAAAATTTGAATAACTTGCTAATTAAGCAGTTGATGTTCCAAAATTGCTAAGGCCCAAAGGTTGCAACCTGAAAGACATTAACAATGGTTTTGCTCGAAAGAATAGACTTGCTATCCCCAAGTCTCTTACTTCAAAACTATTGGTAGTTTGGTTCCTAAGACAAAATATGAACGACTGTGAAATCCTTTTCAAATGGAAGTAGCTAAGAGAAAAAATATCAAATCCGTTGAAAAATATGAATCCATGAAAAAAGGCCAAAATGGAGAAAAAACATTGAAGCGCAACCATCTACCTTCTTTGTTTATAGTGCATAAATTAGAAAAGAGTTGATTTAACTCAAATCCACAGATTTTTACCAATCCACAAAAAACTCAAAGGATACAAGCTCAAATAATATCCTTGCATGATGGCTCGTCTCCTTTGTTAGCATCACAGAAATGAGAACAAAGTCATTTTTTGTTAAAATCCATCGATTTTTGCAAAGCCATGGATAATATGGGTAAAATAAATCAAGTGTGCATTCTAACATGTAGAAAAATGATTAAGCATGAAACTATGAATATCTACCAATCCATGGTCAAAAATTGCAAATTGTAAGCCCTCACATGACCACATGTCTTATTTGGTAATAGTGTAAAAATAGTTAAACTCCTTAGCAAAAGAGGCAGTACTGCAGCAACAAAGAAGATCTCATATCTGTGGATTTACACATCTTCGTAGATATTCAAAATTATGTGATGCCTTAGGATAAAGTGACTGAATTAAGTGTAATTCTAGTGGCTATGAGGTAAACAAGTCGAACAGACCAATTTGTAAAGTCGTTATTTTACACGATTCTATAGCTAAATTTTTCAAAAGCAAAAAGGGTAAAATTCTAGTGCGGTTTTGAGAAATACAAAGGTAGGGCACAACAGTGAGAAATTCATCATAGCCTCTCATCTCTAGATCAATAATCTAGATAAACCTTTCTCTAATTTTTAATATTCAATTTTCTTTGCATAATTGGATGATCAAATCACTTAAATGAGTCAAATTAGAGGCTAGGGAAACTAAAACAATAGAATATTGATGCATAGCATTCTAGAAACTTCTAGAACCTACTACCCAATGGATTTAGTTGCATATCTATAACCATAAGAGCGTAACAATAATAGGGGATGATGGAGCTTAAACCTATGTAAAGGATGTGGTAACAGATCAAGAAGTTAGATTTGGACGAAACCATCGATAGTAAGATTGCATAGCTAGAACCCAAGTTGCAGAGGCAGTTGTAGAGGATCTATGGACCAATATCATATCTCTCTTATTGAACTAAACATGATGCCACCAAATCAACATCTTGTTGGATGAGCATTCATTTTTCTTTATAATGCTCTATTTTATCAAAAATTCATTGTAAAACGATAAATAAAGGTTATGACCTCCTTCTAAAAGGACATCTCAGAAGTGTTTTATTGCACTACTATTGTGAATTCTTTGCAATTAATTAAAGGAGCATTACTTGGGATGTTTGACTTAGAGTCTATATTGCTTGTTGATTGTAACTTTATGAAGTCAATTTTGCTACTGCTACTATGGTTAGTGTATTTTGTTAATTTATATTGCTAACATAGAGAAAACTGGAATGATTTATATACGTATGTATGCTTATGGGAATTGCATTTCTATTAGTCAGAGCATTAATCTTATTTTGTTAACTTGGATAATTAGTGCTCTTTATATTTAGAATAATTTTTTAAGTATGCCATAGTTTTTGATGTTAAGGATTGTCAAGTCTTGAATGCTATTAGTCCCAAGATTTATTTCTAGAATTTAAGTTGTCAAAGGATTATCTATGGATTCCTATGTTGTTGGCTTTACTCATCCATCATTAATTCATTTATTTTCTAACCCTTTCATTCCTATCACTAAGCTTTTAGTATAATGAGCTAAAAATATTCAACATCTATTAAGTTGACAAGGTATACCAACCTACTATGGAGGTTGGATTAAGGTATTTTAACCCTTCCAATGTTTGGTCTAGGCTACAACTAGCAGGTGTTCACAATAAAAATATTTTTTATAATAGCCACAATTCAAGTTTCAACTTTGATGACAAAATAGACCACAATAGTTTTTGGTATGCTCGGTGGGACTAGGTCTCACTATTCTAGAATCAAGAAACAAGGATTGGTGGATTGCACTGGCTTGTTAGACAAAAATTTTAAATTCACTTGGTGATGTTGTAAACAAATGAGTCTAGATGCCTTGCTTAGAAATTATTATTACCAATAAATTGTATCCAACTTATATTATTTTGATAACTATATTGGTCTTGTTGCATGAATTTGGAATCATAAAAAAGTCACACACCCTAGGTTTTTCATGACTATATAGGTTAGGGTTGATGGCTTATCAAAACTATCCCCCATGGTATGACTTTGGCCCTCTCAATATCCCAATTCTACATGAAATTCCTAGGATTGATTTGAAAAACCTGCCTAGTTATCAAGGGAAAGAAAAGACTACACAAGAACATTATCAAGATATAGCTTCATGGTTAGATTGTTGGTTCTATATTTCAAAGGTAAGGTACTAATTTGGTACAAATCCTTGGAATATAGGAGCATTTCAACTTGGACGAACCTATCCAAATCTTTCATTGATGATTTTTATGATCCTGGAGATCCATTTTTATTGTTCACTTAATTTTCATTCACAAAAAAATATTATCATTGAAAATAAAACCCTAGAGCAAGATTTGTAAAGCATCACAAGAAACAATAAAGAGAATATCATGAACTGATTACATTAATGAGTGGAATAGCCTTACTTTAAAAATAAAGTGAGAAGAATATGAGCCATTGAATCATCACAAACTAAATAGATCTTAGCCATACAAAACTAGAGACCAAAATAGAAAGAAAATATGCTAAAAGGAAAAATATCCTAGTAGATACTTAAGCTAAAATCTAACACTCATGAGAGTCTTTCTCGAGTTCAATATCTATTTTAAGAGAATGTGGAGAAGAATTCCCCAAGAATACCAACCCTTCCACCCCCAAGCATATCTTTACTACATTCATGCACTCCATCCTAATTTAAGTCTCCTTATTCAACAATCTAAAGAAAAGAGGTTCCCCCATGTCTTCCAAGAGGTTATCCAAGCTAAAAATATGTTGATTACAACAAGTAAATTCTTCCTTAGAGAAATCAATCCTTACTTTGATCTTCCTCTCATCTCATATTATTATAAATCCCTAGAAGAATTGAAGTCATGGCCATGGCAAGAAACTAGAAATATTATTTCCCCTAACTATCAAACCAATCAAGCTCATAGAAATCAAATGATGATGCAATACACTAATTGGAAATATGAAAGGTAAGAACCACATTTTTTGAACACCAAAATGGAAGGATTCAGTAGTGTAGAAGTTTAATACTAACAAAATTGATAAAATTATGGTCCTTATTCCATTATGAGTAATTTTTACAGAGAAGGAGAAGAGCAGAAGGGTCAATAATATGGTAAAGAGAAAAATGAAAATAGGTTTTCCATACCATCGGTCACATCATGTAGCTTCATTCAAATAAAGGACCCATGCCAAGAGAATCCAAGAGAGGTGATAGCCTGTAATGCAGCTATTGGTTATCCAGTAGGCTTGGGCAATTACATTTAGGCTCTTCAAGCCCAAGAGGAAGACACAAGAAAACAAATAAGGATTTAAGAAAAAATTTCAATAGAAGGGCCTCTCAATCGGAGAATATTTGAAGCCCATAAGATCCTGTATTTCCTAGCTATAACTCTAGAAGAAAGGAAGAAAAGGGTAGCCCAATTCTAGAGCTTATTCAAAAACTCTTTTCAACATAATCAAGGCTTGAGGGAAGACTTGCTAGTACATCCAAAAGTTAATTTGATTGATCTCTCTTTGAGAAGTTTGACTAAGAAGGGTGATACAATTTCAAGATATATAGCTTTTAATTTCTAGAAAAGGGAATTGGTCCATGTTATTTGTCACTCTTTATAGAAAAGGGTATAGTGCACAATTATGTAGTGGATCCAAGAGTTGAGATTTTTATAATACCCCTTAAATTTGTGAAGTTTTGGAATTGACTATGGGACAAATGAATCCCAAGTGGTTGCAATTCAAGGACAAGGATATAAAATTTATAGGCATCTTGAATAATTTCATTATGATGTCGTATGGACACCCAAATTTAGTCACGATTCATGATATAGTGGTGGTTGATATTCCTCCATTATTCGGCATATGTCTTACTGAATTTACCATCAGTCGATTTAGATTCCACCTTCAATAGGAGGTGAATCAAATTAAAATCTTTGGAGAAGAGAATATGATTAAAGTGTCTAGCCAGGGTCTTCATGCTTTCATTATCAAATAATGCAAGCAAAATCATACTTCAGGGGATTGGTTGTAGCCGCAAAAAGTTTTAAAGCATAGCACTTCCTTCTGGAGTTTTCACATTCATGTCCTCCTTCACCATATTATTTCTAATTCTATTGCCCAATGGATAAAGGATGAAGTGTCCCAAAAGTCACAATAGGAATGCTATGAAAAATCAAAGGTCACGTAGGGAAAATCCTTAATCAAAACAAAACATCATACCCCATGCAAGATGAGGTTAGCTGAAAGTAGAGCAACACATGTAAAAGACTCAGACTGATAGATAAAGCTAGTTTCAGTGAGTCAAATATTTTCAAATCTAGAAGTCAAGATTTTACATTCATCAGATGATGAATTACCCCCATTTAGCTCAGCTCTATTTAAGGATAGGTACCCATTTGAAATCAAAGAGGTGATTTTTAGTAGAAGAGATGGTCCTGATAATGCAAGAAAGAGAAGAGTACGATCAGTTGAAGAAAAAAAATTACACCTATGCTAGAAGAAGAGGAATATGTAGAAGAGATAGACAATTACCCTCAAAAGGTGCTATATCATGGTAATTTGTTTGCTCTTGAAGCAACTCTAAGCCCTAACAAAGTATATAAATGAAGGTATGTTTTGTTGGATGCTACCTCAGTTTGTATACGTCCAATTCTCATGTTCAATCTTCTTCTTTTCACTATCTCTAGCACTCTAGTGTTTTTTATTATTTCTCACCAATAAAAATATCACATATCTTTATTTTTTTGGTATACCCCTTTGTTTCCAATATATTTTTATACTATGTTTTGTTCCCATCTGTTTGCACTCACCACCTTTTCATGTGCAATTTGAGGTTTATTTAACCTCATTTTATTACATCTTGTTACAATATTGTACCCACCTCATTTTTGTTGTCTTGTCTTTTACTTCATTCTATACATGTTAGTCTTTCCTTTCCATTTTGTATGGCCCCTTCTTCCTCCTCTAGTGTATCTTTCAGATCCCTTCTATACTTTAGAAAGTGTTTGCATCAGGATGAGGCTATTTGAGTTCTCTAACTTTTCTAACGAAGTTCCCCAAGAGATGCCATAATGTAGGCTCAAAAAGCTACATGTTTCATTATTTTGAATAAATTTCTAATTAATTAGTTGATGTTCTAAAATTTCTAAGGCCCAAATATTATAGCCCAAAAGATATTAATAATGGTTTTGATCGAAAGAATAGACTTACAACCCCCAAGTATCTTACTTAAAACTATTGGTAGTTTGATTCCTAAGATAGAAGATGCTCGGTTGTGATATCCTTTGAAAATGGAAGTAGATGAGATAAAAAAGATCAAATCCATTGAAAATTATGAATCCATAGAAAAATACCAAAATGGAGAAAAACATTTAAGTGTGGTCATCTACCTTCTTTGTTTATAGAAAAGAAATTAGAAAAGAGTAGATTTGATTCAAATCTATTGATTTGTACCAATCTATGAAAAATCAAAGGATACAAGCTTAAACAATATCCTTGCACGGTGGCTCATCTCCTTTGTTAACATCACAAAAATTAGAACAAAGTTGGTTTTGCTAAAATCCATCATTTTTCACAAAACCGTAAATAATATGGGAAAAAGCAATCAAGTGTGTATTCTAACATGTAGAATTATGATTAAGCATGAAATCATGAATATCTACCAATATGTGGTTAGTAAGTACAAATTTTAAGCCCTCACATGGCCACATATCTTTGGTAATAGCATAAAAATATAGAAACTCCTTAGTGAAAGTGGTAGTGCATGACTGTGGGATAACTTCATCAACAAGGATATCATATCCGCGAATTTACACATCTTTGTAGATATTCAAGATTCTATGAGATCTTAGGAGAAAGAGACCTAATGAAGTGTAATTCTAGTGGCCATGAGGTAAACAATCCGAACAGGCCAGTTTTCAAAGCTTCTATATTGCACGATTCTACAGCAAAATCTATCAAAAGAAAAAAGGATGAAATTCTAGTGTATTTTTGAGAAATACAAAGGCAGGGCATGGCCATGAGAAATTCATCATAGCTGCTCATTCCAAAATCAATGATCTAGATCAATCTTACTCTAATTTTCTAATATTTAGTGTTCTTCGTGTAGCTACATGATCAAATCATTTAAATGAGTCAAATTAGAGGCTAGGGAAACCAAAACAACAAAAGATCAAAGCATAGTAGTCCATAAACTTCTAGAACATGTTTCCCAATGGATTCAATTGCATATTTGTGGCCATAAGAGCATAATAAAAACAATATATTATGGAGCTTAAACCTATGTAAAGGTTGTGGTAACAAATCAAGAAGTTACAGTTGGATGACACCATCAATGACGATATTGCATATTTGGAACCCAAGTTGCAGAGGTAGTTGTAGAGGATCGATGCACCAAGATCATACCTCTCTTATTGAACTAAACATGATACCGTCACGTTAGCATCCCACTGGTTGAGCATTCATTTTTCTTTGTAATGCTATATTTTATTATAAATTCATTGTAAAACTATAAATAGAGGTTATGACCTCCTTCCAAAAGGTCAGCTTTGAAGTGTTTACTTGCGCTACTATTGTACATTCTTTGAAATTAATGAAAGGAGCATTACTTGGGATGTTTACCTCAAACTTGTGTCTACATTGCTTGGTGATTGTAACCCTATGAAGTCATTTATGCTACTACTACTATGGTTAGTGTATTCTGTTAATTTGGATTGCTAACTTAGAGAAAATTGGAATGATTCATATTTGTATGTATGCTTATGGGAATTCTATTTTTGTTAGTTAGAGCATTAATATTATTTTTTTAACTTGGATAATTAGTGCTCTTGATGTTTGGAATAATTCTTTAAGTATGTCATAGCTTTTGATGTTAAGGATTGTCAAGTCTTGAATGTTGTTAGTCCCAAGATTTATTTCTAGAAGTTAAGTTGTCAAAGGATTCTTTGTGGATGCCTATGTTGTTAGCTTTACCCATCCATCATTAATTCATTTATTTTCTAACCCTTTCATCCCTATCCCTAAGATTTTAGTATTTTGAGCTAAAAAGAGTCAACATCTATTAAGTTGACAAGGTATACCAACCTACTCGAGGTTGGGTTAAGGTATTTTAACCCTTTCAATGTTTGGTCTAGGCTACGACTAGCAGGTTCTCACCTTCAAAATATTTCTAATAATAGTCATAGTTCAAGGTTCAGCTTTGATGACAAATTAGACCACAACATTGGGTGAATCCCTTATGAGTATTTTAAACAATGATCTGCTAGCTATAATGATCACTTCTTGCATTGCAACAAGTGCACCCTCCCCTCTATAAAGAAGATTTTGTATGCTCAAAATAACTTAGGCACCTAGCTAAGGTTGGTGTGTGAGAAACATGCCAAATTTAAATGTAAAAAACTATGCACCTATTTCTTCTTGAAGTATCAACCTTGGGTTATAAATTTTTAGTGATAAAGGATTAAAATTTTAAAGCCTACCTTATGAAAGTGATGGATAAAAAGATATTCTCTTTCTTTTCTTTGTTCAAGAATTCAAAAGAAATATTAGAGGCTCCAAAGAATAATTTTGCATGACCAAGTGAGATAGCTTCATACCCACTTTAATACCATGTTGGAATTCATAATATTTTTTATAGAAGCAATCCATCCACTCAAATATTATATAGAAAGCATAAAGAGATGAAAGAAAGAAAAAGAGATAAATGTTAGGGTGTGCCTATAAGCACCATAAATAATCACCACATTATTCATAGATAAGAATACACACACTTTGATGATCAAATGAGGAGTGGGAGGGGGTTTATACCAATACCAAACCCCAAATGCATAATAAAGTTTAATCTAAGCCAATATAACAAGAGGGATTTAGGTAAAATATAACTTATAAAGTGGGTTTAACCATAACAAGGTTAAATGCAACCCATATACATTATGCAATGAAATTATCTTAAGAGTATCCAATACATCATAGAAGGTCAGCCTTGGCCATAAATTAGATTACAATTTCAATAGTCATCTTAGCATAGAATGCCACTTAACACTCAAAATTCCTTCAAACTATGTGATGACATTACCATCATTTATAACTTACTAGTTTGAATTTTTCAATGGGCTATATCGGATTGAAACGGACCCATATGTATTATATCATCACCACATAATGGTATTACAACAAAGCTTGTATATTATCCATGTATCATTTAGAAAGATTCAAACTTGGGTCTCCTCCTGGAAATGTTGAGAAATCTAACCAGTTGAGCTAATACCACTTGATAACTTACCAATTTGAATTATTTTCATTAATAACTTTATTTTTATTTTTTTATTTTACATGGTGAAATCGGTAGCCGCCATGAATTCGGACAGGTTGTCTGGATTTTATGGTCACCATAGTATTCTATGATGTCCGCCCTAGAAGCCGCCACATAGATCTTCATGTAGTCCGCCCCTATAACCACCATGTCATAATCATTTTAAACTTTTTACGCTACTGAAAGCACCAGGAAAGGGACAAGCGTTCAGTCCTATGAGGCCCGATATTTGAACCTTGGACCTCCGCCCTCTTATAGGGTTTGGTCGAACCAATTGGTCTACACCTTGGACCTTTAAAAAAAAAAAACTTTATTTTTTAACCCTCAGAACCCTAGTTTTACCATCATTTTCACCATGCCCTATGAAGATTTCACTATATAACTAGATTTTTATTTGTTACCTCTACAAATTTAATTTAAAAAAAAAAAAATCTTGCACCATTTTTCAGTTTAGAAAGAATTTTCTATTAGTGGTTTTAGTTTAAATTTTAGATGGTTTTTTTTATTCATTTTAGTCATTTCTCCTTTATTAAACTAAAGGTAGGGTTGATGAGAATTTTTCTCTTTCTAATTTACCCTTCAAACTAGTTTTTTATTTGCAAATATGTTTTCTATTTTTAAGAATGTGAAAATTGTCCTTGCCAAGTTACTTTAGTTCATATATTGCTAGCTTTATTAAGGGTGCTTTATTTTGTTGTCTGCATACATAACTAGTTTGAGGATTTCAAGCAAAAGGGGAATCTATAATAAAAATAAAAAATAATACTTTGAATAAAATAAATTTCTTTTTTGTTAGAATTTTAAAGTTTTATAGCTAAGCATAGGATTTCTATTTCAATTTTTTTTTGGCCCTGTATCAAAATTTTGAATGTCTCCAACTCCAAAGCTTTGTTTTTCCTTGAATTTTAGGATTATCTATTTTTGTTAACTAATACCCATTGTTGCAATTTTTCTTTTGCATCACCCAAAATTCATTGTTCATCTCTAAAACTCTAGTACGTTTTCACATTGTGGAGCATGTGATGGATTATACCTTGGGATGACATGGGGTGTGAGTTGGCATATTTATATTTAACATGTAAGGTTTCACTTTTTCATCACAAGCGTTTTTATTTTTTTCTTTTTACTAAAGAAAGATCAAGTCATATTTTTCATGGAATTAGAATTCTTACAAAACAATTTCATATAAAGCTTATATCAATGTTTTTCCACCTCCCTTAGACTTGGCAAATGTCCCTCTCTATGAAGATAGAATAGATGATTTGGTATCTTATATGCAAATGAGATGATTCGAAATGCCTATTGCAAGTTTGTACCCTATAATAATTTTTCTTTATTTTGAATTTTTTCTAATAATTCTACTATACAACTATGGAGGTTTAACTCTTAAATTGCATCCACTATCTTTTGCATTATTTTTAACCACTCTATCCCACTATCCATAATAATAATAATAATAAATTATAATTCTTCTCTTTACAGATGCAAGAAAACCAAGTTGTATTGTATGTTTTAACCAGAAAGTATGTTTTGAAGCTATCACCTTTTTCTTATTTTTTTTGGGGGAACATACAGTAATAGTCAAAACATACAACTGGGGGTACATCGAGGGCCACCCTCATAATGAATTTAACTTGGGTCTCTACTAGGAGAGTTATGGGTAATATTTATAATCACCCACATTCATCTCCTTCCAAGATGTCAAGTAACAATATGTACTATCCAACAACTATGAAGGGTAGCGAAACAACATTGTAATTTTGGCTATGTCATACCATCGGATATTTTATACCATCAAGATTCATAAGAGGGTTCCAAAACCCTGTAACCTGGTAGTGGCAAGGTATGCAAAAATTGGTAAAGTATTGAGACCATCAAGATTCACGAGGGTGTCAAAACCCCATCACCTGATAGTAGCAAGCAAAGGAAAAAAATGGCTAAGTCCTTAGGCCATCAGGAGTTTTGTACCTCTGATGGCAGTAAGAGGGGACCAAAATCCTATCACTCAATAATCATCTAATAAATCAAATTTGGCTAAGTAGAGAAGATGCCAGAGATTTTTTACCAGCAAGGTTAACAAATGAATACCAAAATTTTATCATCCAACAAGGAGCAAGCAGAGGCAAAAAAATTCTAAGTCTAAAGGTCATCAAAGATCTGGTACCTTTGATGTCAGTAGCAAGGGGCCAAAATCTTATTGCCCGATAGCCAAGCAACATTGCAAGAATGACTAAGTCTAGAAGTCATCAGATATTTTACACTAAGGATATCCTCAAGAGAATACTAGAATATGGTTGCCCAACTGCTAGTAATAAATGTAAAACTGGTCAAGTCTAAATGTTTTCGAAGATATTGTACCTATGACATTAGCAAAAAGGAACTAAAATTTCATTTCCCAGTAGCTATTAAAAGAGTGCATAACTGGCTAAGTATGGAGGTCATCAAAAATTTTGTACTATTGATGTCAGCAAATGGATACCAAAACCTTGTTGTCCAATGGATATAAGAAGAAAATTTATCTAAGTATGGGTGTTGAAGATATTTTTTTGTTAATGTTAGTAGTGGGGGACCAAAATCCTGTCACCCGACAGCTATCAAAAAGCTTAAATTTTTCCAAGCGTAGAAGTTGTTAGATATTTTAGAAATCTAATAATAGCTCAACAGAACAAAGAATTTAGATGCCTAACATAGTCTAAAGTGCAAGCTAAAACTTCCCATAGCACGTTGAGTCATTTAGATATGTTATCAAAGAGCCCTAATAACCAATCCACTCACTAACACTCATGTAGGTGAACAATCATGGGATGGCTAACAATATAACAAATCTATCAGAAGATCCTAGTGCTCAGATGCAAACAATGTAGCCCAGACTTCTTTAGGTAGAATATGATCAAGCCACATCAATTAATCATGCCTAGCTAGTTATAACAAAATAAATTGTCAAAATTGCACGCATGTTGGCAAATGTTCTAACATAACAACATCCACTCTTAAGGAAATGAGGGCCAAGTAACAAAATTTATTATAAAGCTATATATACTAGAATGTAATATATTCTAGGGGTTGACTCTTTAGCTTTTATAATTTTCATCAATGTGTTGGCATTTTTGCCACATTGTTTTTGTTGTTGTTGTTCATGCAAAATAACTAAGTTTTGTGCCTAAGCAAAGTAAGTGAAAAACTGTCGCGATATCGCGACATGTCGCGTTTTCGCAACGTCTGATGGAGAAAATAGATGAGTAGGAAAAATTTTGCGATATCGTGACATGTCACATTTTCACGACCTGTCGCGTTGTCGCGGCTCAAAATATCCAAAGGAAGCAAGGAAGTCAAACTGTCGTGATATCGCGACATGTTGGAGTTTTGCGACTTGTTGCGGTGAGGGAGAACTCAAGTGAAAATTGTCACGATTTCGCTACATGTCACGTTTTTGCGACTTGCAATGGTCACAGAGCAGAGTAATGAAAAATGTCACGATATCACGATAGAAAAACATAAAAGGAGCAAATGGTACAGAATGGTGCGATATCATGACATGTCGCGTTATCACGGAAGGGCTAAAGGATAAACACAAGGCAGAGGAAGATGTCACGATTTTGTGATATTTTTGAGGATGAAGCCAAGTAGGAGGAACTTGTCACGATATCATGATAGGAAGCGGCAATGACAGAGAAGGCAAGAAATTGTCATGATTTTGTGACATGTTGGGGCAGTAGGGCAAAGCGCAGAGAAATGTCACGATTTCATGACATGTCACGATTTTGCGAGGGGAAAGCAAAGAAGCAGCCAGATCATACGGAATGTCACAATTTCATGAAATGACAAATTTTTGTGGCCAAAAAGTAGCTAAGGACAAGAATATTGAAACATGTCACGATTTCATGACTTGTTGAAGACAGAAGAACCAAATGGAGAAAATGTCGCGATATCACGACATGTCACATTTTCGTGACCTGTCACATTTTTACAGAATGAAAGCTGACAAGTACAAGGCAAAAATAAATTGTCACGATATCGTGACATGTCACATTTTCATGATGAAGGAGTCAGAAAGACAATGCCAAGTATGGAATATCACAATTTTGTGACATGACCCATTTTCGCTACTTGCAAGAAGATGAAGGCCAATGAAGAGAAATATGTGAAGAACATGGAATTATATTGAGATGGGGGGTGAACAGTATAAGACTTAACCAATTAATAATTTTAACTTTAGATAGCAGTGGCATTAACACAACATTGATCAAGACAGAAAGCATCACACATTGAAGACCCATTTTTAACGTGGTTCACCCAAAATGGCTGGGCTACGTCCACAAAACTTTTCTCTAAAAATTTCCTCAAAGTTCTTTGGGAATCCTTCCCAATTACAATATTTATGAGCCTCGGCACAAAGGAAATACCTTACCCTAATCAAAATTTATGAGCCTCTGCTCAAATGAGATACCTTCCCCTTTGCTCTGGAAATGATCCCTCAGAAGATCAACTGCCTCTACCTCTTGCCAAGACATGGAACTCCTTTCCACCGAAGACCTCCTCGTCCTCAATGCTTAGCCTAAGAGACCTCTGCCTTCTATGATCACATCCACAACAACTCAGCAACCTATACCAAACATAGTCAATCGGTCTAGTACAAGTCTTCCTCTCTCTGTCGGATCTGTCCAACGCTTGAACAAATCAATCCTTTGCACACAAGCCTTCTCAAAGACTTGCCAAATTTGTCCTCAGGTTCTTCTCAAAGAACCAGTGCACCTCTATCCTCAATTTCTCTGATAGAACTATAAAACTTAGCTCACAAGTCCTCTACTAGGACCTGTCCAAATCTGCTCACAAGTCCCCATCGAAACCTGTCCAAAACTGCTCACAAGTCCCCATCGAAACCTATCCAAAACTCAGCAAGCTCACCAAGAAAGAAGCTTTCTTAGTAGAAAATCACAAGATGAATTGTTAGAGACCCAATGTGATTTGTCAAACTCATAGAAGCATAAAGAGAATTGTTAGAGACTCAATATGTTCTATACTCAACTCCCAATCTCAAAACTCAACTCAAATCAACTCAGCTCAAACTCAATCTCAAATCTGAAAACTCAACTCAATATCTGAAATGGATAGGATAGACTTTCTTTCAAGAACATGAAACCCCAAAAATTTCCAACTATGCAAAGAATCACATAACAATGATACTCATGTTCTTTTCACCATCAATTAGGGCTTCAACAACAATGCTCATCAAACAAGGTTCAATCAACACCATTCAACTCAAAACACAACCTTGAAGCATTTCACAATCAACATCAGAAAAGAAAACAAGTAGAACTCTTTTTCTCTCCAATATTTTTTGAACAAAAAGCATCCACCAACTCAAATCAACAAGAGCACACACAAATTTTCAAATCATCAACAAAGGAGTAAGCCCAACACTTTAACCAAGTAAATAATAGCTTTATTATTACCAATTTAATGAAAGCAAATGTCAATCTCAAAGCTGCCCACTTAAGGTTTCACAACTTCACACAAGAAGCAATTTTAACCTTAAAACATCATGCTTTCATTTCTATAATCAACCAAAAGCACTCTCAACATTACAAGAAAAATTTATCCCTTATACACCTTATTTCTCCCTTATAGTCTTGGCCAACATCAAAAATTGTGCTATGGAGAAATTGTGCACGAATTCTAACACCACCCGTTGCGTCCACTTCACGATGAAAAACCCTTTTGCATTATTCGAATGCAGAACCTCCCGTTCGGGTAGCGCGCCAATAGCCTAGCCGCTACCGGTGCGCCAAAGGCGCCCGATGAGGTTTAAACATCACACTGTTAGCCTTGTTCCTTTTTTGCCAGGGATTAAATAAAACAACAGGGCCTCCCTTTCTTCTGATGCGAACACGAAGACGAAAACCTTACGACGGATTTGCTACAAACGGCAAGTACAAAAAAAATGAACAGTGGATTCACAAAAATGGCGAAGACATAGTCGAACAGCAGGTTTACGAAAATGGCGAAGACACAAACGAACAACAGGTTTACGAAAATGGCAAAGACACAATCGGAGAAGAAATCCGAATAGCAGATCATGAAATCATAGCAAGCAACTCTTTTCAAAATGCGGATGGGATAATTCTTGATTTTCATCGAGGGAGATTTATATGCATTTTTACCATAAGCTCTTGACGTCGACGAGGAGTTTAACACATCGACGGAGGTCTTGGCTAGCGCCCACAATCTTAAAACATAGTGCCATGGGTTAGGATAACCCATTGCAAACAATAATTTAATATTTATTTTAAAATAATTAAAGGGAACCTTAAAAATGTTTTTAATTATTTAAATAAATACTTCCTTCTGGACCCAAATGCATTAAACTAATGCATCCACCTGTAATATTTAAACTTGCCAACTTGGGGTTTACAAAAGACCTTTGAAACTGTCATGTCGTAACCTTCATCAAAACAAATTATTTGACATCAAATCAAATTCCTTCAAGAGCTTCTTGACATCAATGACAACTTATACACTTGAGCAAAGGCAATGTACCCAAAGAACCCAAAATTGCCAACAAGATGTCACGATTTTGTGACATGTTGTAGTTTCATGGGTATACAGAAGAAAAGGACACAAAAGGTAGATGTCATGATTTTGCGACATGTCATGTTTTCATAACATAGTGAGTTTTCACGACTTGGAGCAGCGAACAAAGCCAGACAAAGGAGAATGTCATGATTTCACATGTTGTGCAAAGAAAGCTGAACGATAAGAAAAATGTCATGATTTTGTGACATGTCGCATTTTCGTGACTAGTGGCAAAAAGAGAATACAGTAAGGTGAAAGTGTCACGATTTCGCGACATGTTGCATTTTCATGACCTGTCTCATTTTCATGACAAAAGCAACAACAAAGGCCCGATACAGTTCAGTCTGCATTTTTTTCCATCAAAATTGCATAGGAGAACGTGAGAAGAAGATAAGGATCAAGTAAAAGCTCTCTAACTAATTTTGAGATCATGGTCAAAGAGGCTCAAAGATTAAATGTTGTTGGTTACCGATGTGCACAAGATGGAAGAACATGAGGTAGTTTTTGATGCCACCAAAATTAAAGATGCCTCCAGTATTAAAAGCTCTTATTCGTGATCTCCTAACAACTTCTAGCTTGTCCCGATAACGGTTATTTAATGAAGAAATATGGTCTCTTGGTCTGAGGCAGATTAAAAGGGCTTGTTTCTCTTTTCAAGTGCCTATTTTGTGGACCTCTTCTTCAAAATCTTTTTTATGTATTAAATGTTGTAATTCGAAAAGGAGAGGACATTTTTGCAGAAATTAAAACAAAAATCCTAGATGCATTTTGCTCTATTCTTAGTGTCTTCTAGAGTTGGTGATCCAAATTGTTGTTCATGTTTTACTTTATGTCTGAGTCACTTCTGTTAGTCCAGTGTTAATATAAGTTAAATTTTGTTGTTCTGGATTTGGCTGTATTTGCATTTGAACGTTTAGAGTAGAATTGGAAGCAAACTTATGGCTAATGCTTGATCCAGTTTCTGTATATGCATTCTAAGAGTCAGTTTCTGCTTAGCTTCAGGATTTTGTTGAGATTATTTGCTATCTAAGGTTGTTCTCCATTAACTATCAGCTTCGGCCATATTTACATCTCTTTCTGTTATTTCCTATTTCTTTTCGAATTTTCCCATTTCTTTCCTGCATCCTTATCTCGAAACCAGTTTAGATTAGTTTGGGATCCAACTCTCTCTAGAGATTGGCTCGGGAGACTTCTCTTTCTCTCGGCCTTTCAATGTTGGCCGAGTCTAGGGCACACAAGTAATGAAATCTTGTACTTAGGCAAATTTGTGTCCAACAATTTTTGGCACGCTCGGTGGAACAGATTGTTTCTCTCAAAAAGATCCATAATCGGTGGGACTCACAAGTCTCATTTTTTGACACCCGAAGTAATAAAGATTTTGATGAACTGTCTTGACCTCAAAATCGGTGATTGTAAGTTCATCTGGTGACTCTGCTAAAGGTGACTGTTTAGTACATAGAAATTTCCAATCCTGAAGCTGGTGAAAATCTTTGCATCTTCGCTTCATGATCACGAGAGCAAGTGCCAAAGAATCGAAATATCCAGTCAAATTCTTTGAGATTGATGTTCAAAACTGGAGGGAGCGCTCAAGATTAGTAAGTCCTATGAACCCATCATTTGTTGTTTCTTCACAGGCAGCGAATCAGTTTGTGCCATCTTCGACTCCTAGTACTTCTACGAGCTTGCTACATCCAGATCCAGCAGTCCAAATGACCCAACATCCTCCACCAAGGAAGTTCTCTGCTTGGAATGATTTGGGAGCGTTGGACCTGCCTTTTCAAAATCTAGTTCTTGCTGTAGCAATAAAAGCATTGCCTACATACGATGGGATTGGAAATACAATGTACGAGCATGTGTCAGATGTGGCAACCTTGGCTTCAATTCATAATATCATAGACAAAGATGTCATGATCAAATTGCTCATCCTGTCACTCGAGGTAAGTTGTGTTGGTATAGATCCTTGACTCCCAACTCCATAACTTCATGGGATCGGTTAGCAGAGATGCTAATCCAAGGGTTCAATGAACAAGCAGACCCATTTTCTTTAGTGCATCAATTTAATAATATCAAGAGGCATCCTCAAGATGAGATAGTGGATTTCAATGTTAGGTTTGCCCAAACTTGGCAGAGATTTCCTGAAGGTCTTTGCCCTACTCATGAACAAGCAACATTGTACTTTCTTAGGGATTTCCATTCAGATGTTGGTATGAATATTAGGATGTCTGGTGTTCAAACATTTCCCGCCTTATATGCCCAGGCACAAAATGTTGAGGCCGATCTGATTGCCATTGGGAAATTTCCTCTGAAGATGACTATGCCTATTTTTCTTGAGCTTCCACAATACCAGCATACAAGTGCAGCCCCTACAGCCTACACTGCTCCATCCATGTACCCTTCATCTTCATGGAATCCTCCCATGCCCTCAATAACTATGATTCCCATTCCATAGATAACCTTTCCACTTCCAACTCCTGCATTACCTTCTCCACCAGTTCCATTACCTCTACTCGCACCACCTATGTCCTCAAGCCCAGATCCTCAATTGGCTATTTTGCAAGAAATTTAGTCGACCATGAGAGCTCTCACTAACAAGATGACATCTATGGAGCGGAGAGAGGTGGAAAGGAACTATCAGCCACAAATATTTTTTTCAAAGATAACTAAAGAGCAAGTTGCTCCTAGCAAGGCTATAGAGAAAGTACCTGAGAGGAACTCGGTGATCCTAGTAAGTGAAGATGCCGGCCCTTCCGAAGTTTCACATGAGCCTTCTAACTGGTGTTCTTCCTGTAATGATCCACATGATGAGTCTACTTGCATGGTCCACCAAAATTATTTGCAATTTCTTATGGGAAGCCATGTAAACATGATTCGAGATGTGGATCTTAATTCCATGAAGTCTCTTGAGGAACACATAGCAGTCTTGACATGCAGCGGCATGAAACCAATGTTGGTAGATCTGGCTAATATGGAACCTTTGAAAGTGCCTCCTGTACAAGCAATAAATCAGCAAATACCTGCAAAGGCTCATGATCCTCTAGCTCCACAACAACCACCTATTTTGTCGAAGGATCCACTTCCACCACAAGCAAAAGAGAAGGAACAAGCTTCTGTCTCTCAGCCACAAGTGGAAAAAAAATAACAAGCTAGAGAGACATTGCGGTATCCATCATTGACTAAACGGTAATGAGTGGAGGTCACCCAGCAATATAGAAGTGAATTTGAATCTACCAGTGGAGGGAAAGAGCAGATCTCAATGGAGTACAACATTTTTGAAGAACTCAAAAGGATACCAGCTAAGGTAAGTCTGTATGACACCTTGTAGCTTCCTGGATAGGTAAATCTCTTATAGGAATCCCTGAAAACCATACAAAGTAAGGGGAAGGCTCCAGCCTAGGTAGTTATGTCTTAAAATCTGACCTCTTTAATCACTGGGAAAAATAGACCACCCCCATTTTATTTGTCACTCAGGATGGAGGGTTGGATTGTGCACAACTATATGATTGATTCTAGTGCTGTGACAACTGTCATGCCAAAGGCAGTTTGTGAAGTCATGGGTATGGATTATACAAGAATTAGCCCTGGTGTCTTGTAGTTGGATGGGACTCCCATGAAAATAGTGGGTGTAATCAAGGATGTTCCTATTGCTCTACATAGTATGCCTCAAATTACAGTAATTCATGAGGTAGTTGTGGTTGATTTGGAACCATATTTCAGTATGTGTTTATCGAAAGAATTCACTGCCAAGCTAGGAGGTTACCTTTCTCTGGATTATTCTCACTTGGAGATTCCTTTCAAAGGAAGAAGATTCTGTATTGACAATCAGAAGCCTTCTACTTTTCATATAGAGAATATGGGAGAAGAAGAAAAGTCCAAACATTCTGTCAACATGATAACTGAAGAATTGGATAATCCTGATTTGATGGATGAAGTCTTGGATGAGCTTTGCTTGGAGGATGAGTTTTCAATGCTCAATTTTAATGCCATGATGGAAACTGAGATTGGTTGTTACTCCATTACAAATCTTTAAGGGGTTGAAGTAGAGTTACCTCCTGATCAAGTTGATCAAGACTCTGTGAAATATCAACTCTATTTTGATGGAGCACGATACAGAAATGGCGTTGGCACTGGGACTATTTTAGTATTCCCTTATGGAATTCAACGATATTCTTCATACCAGTTGACCTGGAGCTACACAACTAATACAGTAGAATATGAGGCTTTATGCCTAGGTCTCAAGAAGGCTGAGATACTTAGAGCGTGACAGTTGCAAATCTTTGGTGACACCGAGCTGATTATCAATCAGGAGACCAATGTGTCTGTTCAAGGTCTGGGATCTAGGAGATCATAGATCCATGTTTTGGTATGTGTCTCTCCTGAGAGTTCACAGCTAAATTCGGGGGTTACCGTGTACATAGTAAAAAAAACACAAAAAAAAGAAGAAAAAGAAGAAAAGAACACAAAAAAAAAATTAACTTCGGCTCCTTTTGCATGCGAGCCCGCAGGTATGTTTATTTCTTTTTCTTTTTTTTTTCCTTCCTAGCAGTTAGTGGCTTCCCCTCTACTTTTTTTCTTCCACTTCCTTACTTCATTCCCTTCCTCTCCTACTCCTTCTGCAAATAATCAAGCCACTACTGTTGTTTCTACTCCCCTCTTTGATGTTCCCTTTTCTTCACTTCCCCTTTCTTCTAATTCTTTGTCTTTTGAGCACTTCTCCATAGTTCCTACCACCTTCTCCATCCCATCCACTTCCATTTCATTTTTTGTTTTCATCAAAACCCAGCAGCTGATAGCACAGTAGCACCCTGTTGTTGTATCTACCACTTCTACTCCTCCATTTTCCATCATCCCATCATTCCCCATTCTTGTTCCATGGCCTGCACATCTGCTGGTCATCATTCCATTCATTTCCATTTTTGCAACTCAGGTGCTTTTCACTACTGCCATGGAGATCCTTTCACAACACCTGGTGATTACCTAGCTCAATCGAGCTAGGAAAAATGCAATTGTTCAAGAAATAACAGAGGTTTTGCTATTCTACAAATTTCTATTGAAGATCCTATTTTGAGTGTCGAGTTCCAGCAAGATCTTGTTGCAGCAGCCCACAGAAACGTCCATCATCAACCAGCACTCACTTTCTCTGCCCCTCCAGCTTCTTGAATCTATTTCCCAATGGATAAAGGCCTGAGATTCATGCATACAGCAGAACTGTATACCCCGCGAGCCACCAAGAATGTTGGCATTTTTGCCACATTGTTTTTGTTGTTGCTATTCATGCAAAATAACTAAGTTTTGTGCCTAAGCAAAGTAAGTGAAAAACTGTCGTGATATCGTGACATGTCGCATTTTCGTGACCTGTCACATTTTCACAGTGTCCGATGGAGAAAAGAGCTGAGTAGAAAAAATTTCGCGATATCATGGCATGTCGCATTTTCATGACCTATCGCGTTGTCGTGGCTCAAAACAACCAAAGGAAGCAAGGAAGTCAAATTGTCGTAATATCGTGACATGTTGGAGTTTCACGACTTATTGCGATGAGGGAGAACTCAAGTGAAAATTGTTACGATTTCGCTACATGTCGCGTTTTCATGACTTGCAGTGGTCACAGAGTAGAGTAATGAAAAATTTCATGATATCGCGATAGAAAAACAAAAAAGAAGTAAATGGTACAGAATGGCGCGATATCGCGACATGTCACATTATCACGAAAGGGTTGAAGGATAAACACAAGGCAGAGGAAGATGTCACAATTTCACAATATTTTTGAGGACGAAGCCAAGTAGGAGGAACTTGTCATGATATCGCGACAGGAAGCAGCAACAACAGAGAAGACAAGAAATTGTCACGATTTTGTGACATGTTGGGGCAGCAGGGCAAAGCGCAAAGAAATGTCATGATTTTGTGACATGTCATGATTTCATGAGGGGAAAGCAAAGAAGCGACCAGATCGTACGAGAAAGCAAAGAAGCAGCCAGATCGTACGAAATGTCACAATTTTGTGACATGATGAATTTTCACGATTGAAAAGCAGCTAAGGACAAGAAGATTGAAACATGTCACGATTTCGTGACTTGTTGAAGACAGAAGAACCAAATGGAGAAAATGTCACGATATCGTGACATGTCACATTTTTGTGACCTATCAAGTTTTTGCGGAATGAAAGCTGACAAGTACAAGGCAGAAAGAAATTGTCACGATATCACGACATGTCATGTTTTCACGACGAAGGAGTTAGAAAGACAATGCCAAGTATAGAATGTCGCGATTTCGTGACATGACCCATTTTTACTACTTGCAAGAAGATGAAGGCCAAGGAAGAGAAATATGTCACAATTTCGTGACATGTTGTAGTTTTGCGGGTATACAGAAGAAAATGACACAGAAGGTAGAAGATGTCACGATTTCACGATATGTCACGTTTTTCCGACATGGTGAGTTTTCGCGACTTGGAGCAGCGAACAAAGCCAAACAAAGGAGAATGTTGCGATTTCGTGACATGTTGTGCAAAGAAAGCTGAACGATAAGGAAAATGTCACAATTTTGTGACATGTCGCATTTTCATGACTAGTGGCAAAAAGAGAATGTAGTAAGGTGAAAGTCTCGCAATTTCACGACATGTCACATTTTTGCGACCTGTCTCATTTTCACAATAGAAGCAAAAACAAAGGCCCGATATAGTTCAGTCCACATTTTTTTCCATCAGAATTGCATAGAAGAATGTGAGAAGAAGATAAGGATCAAGTAAAATATCTCTAACTAATTTTGAGATCGTGGTCAAAAAGGCTCAAAGATTAAATGTTGCTGGTTATCGATGTGCGGCAAGTGTCCCTCTCTATGAAGATAGAATAAATGATTTTGTATCTTATATGCAAATGAGATGATTCGAAATGCCTATTGCAAGTTTGTACCCTATAGTAATTTTTCTTTATTTTGAATTTTTTCTAATAATTCTACTATACAACTATGGAGGTTTAACTCTTAAATTGCATCCACTATATTTTGCATTATTTCTAACCACTCTATCCCACTATCCATAATAATAATAATAATAAATTATAATTCTTCTCTTTACAGATGCAAGAAAACCAAGTTGTCTTGTATGTTTTAACCAGAAAGTATGTTTTGAAGCTATCACCTTTTTCTTATTTTTTTTGGGGGAACATCCAGTAATAGTCAAAACATACAATTGGGGGTACATCGAGGGCCACCCTCATAATGAATTTAACTTGGGTCTCTACTAGGAGAGTTATGGGTAATATTTATAATCACCCACATTCATCTCCTTCCAAGATGTCAAGTAACAATATGTACTATCCAACAACTATGAAGGGTAGCGAAACAACATTGTAATTTTGGCTATGTCATACCATCGGATATTTTATACCATCAAGATTCATAAGAGGGTTCCAAAACCCTGTAACCTGGTAGTGGCAAGGTATGGAAAAATTGGTAAAGTATTGAGACCATCAAGATTCACAAGGGTGTCAAAACCCCATCACCTGATAGTAGCAAGCAAAGGAAAAAAATGGCTAAGTCCTTAGGCCATCAGGAGTTTTGTACCTATGATGGCAGTAGGAGGGGACCAAAATCCTATCACTCGATAATCATCTAATAAATCAAATTTGGCTAAGTAGAGAAGATGCCAGAGATTTTTTACCAGCAAGATTAACAAATGAATACCAAAATTTTATCATCCAACAAGGAGCAAGCAGAGGCAAAAAAAATTTAAGTCTAAAGGTCATCAAAGATCTGGTACCTTTGATGTCAGTAGCAAGGGGCCAAAATCTTATTGCCCGATAGCCAAGCAACATTGCAAGAATGACTAAGTCTAGAAGTCATCAGATATTTTACACTAAGGATATCCTCAAGAGGGTACTAGAATATGGTTGCCCAACTGCTAGTAATAAATGTAAAACTGGTCAAGTCTAAATGTTTTCGAAGATATTGTACCTATGACATTAGCAAAAAGGAACTAAAATTTCATTTCCCAGTAGCTATTAAAAGAGTGCATAACTGGCTAAGTATGGAGGTCATCAAGAATTTTGTACTATTGATGTCAGCAAAGGGATACCAAAACCTTGTTTTCCAATGGATATAAGGAGAAAATTTATCTAAGTATGGGTGTTGAAGATATTTTTTTGTTAATGTTAGTAGTGGGGGACCAAAATCCTGTCACCCGACAGCTATCAAAAAGCTTAAATTTTTCCAAGCGTAGAAGTTGTTAGATATTTTAGAAATCTAATAATAGCTCAACAGAACAAAGAATTTAGATGCCTAACATAGTCTAAAGTGCAAGCTAAAACTTCCCATAGCACGTTGAGTCATTTAGATATGTTATCAAAGAGCCCTAATAACCAATCCACTCACTAACACTTATGTAGGTGAACAATCATGGGATGGCTAACAATATAACAAATCTATCAGAAGATCCTAGTGCTCAGATGCAAACAATGTAGCCCAGACTTCTTTAGGTAGAATATGATCAAGCCACATCAATTAATCATGCCTAGCTAGTTATAACAAAATAAATTTTCAAAATTGCACGCATGTTGGCAAATGTTCTAACATAACAACATCCACTCTTAAGGAAATGAGGGCCAAGTAAAAAAATTTATTATAAAGCTATATATACTAGAATGTAATATATTCTAGGGGTTGACTCTTTAGCTTTTATAATTTTCATCAATGTGTTGGCATTTTTGCCACATTGTTTTTGTTGTTGCTGTTCATTCAAAATAACTAAGTTTTGTGCCTAAGCAAAGTAAGTGAAAAACTGTCGCGATATCGCGACATGTCACGTTTTCGCGACGTCCGATGGAGAAAATAGCTGAGTAGGAAAAATTTCGCGATATCGTGACATGTCGCATTTTCACGACCTGTCGCGTTGTCGCGGCTCAAAATATCCAAAGGAAGCAAGGAAGTCAAACTGTCATGATATCGCGACATGTTGGAGTTTTGTGACTTATTGCGGTGAGGGAGAACTCAAGTGAAAATTGTCACGATTTCGCTACATGTCACATTTTTGCGACTTGCAATGGTCACAGAGCAGAGTAATGAAAAATGTCATGATATCATGATAGAAAAACATAAAAGGAGCAAATGGTACAGAATGGCGTGATATCATGACATGTCGCATTATCACGGAAGGGCTGAAGGATAAACACAAGGTAGAGGAAGATGTCACGATTTTGTGATATTTTTGAGGATGAAGCCAAGTAGGAGGAACTTGTCATGATATCATGATAGGAAGCGGCAATGACAGAGAAGGCAAGAAATTGTCATGATTTTGTGACATGTTGGGGCAGTAGGGCAAAGCGCAGAGAAATGTCATGATTTCATGACATGTCACGATTTTGCGATGGGAAAGCAAAGAAGCAGCCAGATCATACGGAATGTCACAATTTCATGACATGACAAATTTTTGTGGCCAAAAAGTAGCTAAGGACAAGAATATTGAAACATGTCACGATTTCATGACTTGTTGAAGACAGAAGAACCAAATGGAGAAAATGTCGCGATATCACGACATGTCACATTTTCGTGACCTATCACATTTTTACAGAATGAAAGCTGACAAGTACAAGGCAAAAATAAATTGTCGCGATATCGTGACATGTCGCATTTTCACGATGAAGGAGTCAGAAATACAATGCCAAGTTGGAATATCGCAATTTCGTGACATGACCCATTTTCACTACTTGCAAGAAGATGAAGGCCAATGAAGAGAAAGATGTGAAGAACATGGACTTATACTGAGAGGGGGGGTGAACAGTATAAGACTTAACCAATTAATAATTTTAACTTTAGATAGCAGTGGCATTAACACAACATTAATGAAGACAGAAAGCATCACACATTGAAGACCCATTTTTAACGTGGTTCACCCAAAATGGCTAGGCTACGTCCACAAAACTTTTCTCTAAAAATTTCCTCAAAGTTCTTTGGGAATCCTTCCCAATTACAATATTTATGAGCCTCAGCCCAAAGGAGATACCTTACCCTAATCAAAATTTATGAGCCTCTGCTCAAAGGAGATACCTTCCCCTCTACTCTGGAAATGATCCCTCAGAAGATCAATCGCCTCTACCTCTTGCCAAGGACATGGAACTCCTTTCCACCGAAGACCTCCTGTCCTCAATTCTTAGCCTAAGAGACCTCTGCCTTCTATGATCACATCCACAGCAACTCAGCAACCTATACCAAACATAGTCAGTCGGTCTAGTACAAGTCTTCCTCTGTCTCTCAGATCTGTCCAACGCTTGAACAAATCAATCCTTTGCACACAAGCCTTCTCAAAGACTTGTCAAATTTGTCCTCAGGTTCTTCTCAAAGAACCAATGCACCTCTATCCTCAAGTTCTCTGATAGAACTATAAAACTTAGCTCACAAGTCCTCTGCTAGGACCTGTCCAAATCGCTCACAAGTCCCCATCGAAACCTGTCCAAAACTGCTCACAAGTCCCCATCGAAACCTATCCAAAACTCAGCAAGCTCACCAAGAAAAAATCTTTCTTAGTAGAAAATCACAAGATGAATTGTTAGAGACCCAATGTGATTTGTCAAACTCATAGAAGCATAAAGAGAATTGTTAGAGACTCAATATGTTCTATACTCAACTCCCAATCTCAAAACTCAACTCAAATCAACTTAGCTCAAACTCAATCTCAAATCTGAAAACTCAACTCAATATCTGAAATGGATAGGATAGACTTTATTTCAAGAACATGAAACCCCAACAATTGCCAACTATGCATAGAATCACATAACAATGATACTCATGTTCTTTTCACCATCAATTAGGGCTTCAACAACAATGCTCATCAAACAAGGTTCAATCAACACCATTCAACTCAAAACACAACCTTGAAGCATTTCACAATCAACATCGAAAAGAAAACAAGTAGAACTCCTTTTCTCTCCAATATTGTTTGAACAAAAAGCATCCACCAACTCAAATCAACAAGAGCACACACAAATTTTCAAATCATCAACAAAGGAGTAAGCCCAACACTTTAACCAAGTAAATAATAGCTTGATTATTACCAATTTAATGAAAGCAAATGTCAATCTCAAATCTGCCCACTTAAGGTTTCACAACTTCACACAAGAAGCAATTTTAACCTTAAAACATTATGCTTTCATTTCTATAATCAACCAAAAGCACTCTCAACATTACAAGAAAAATTTATCCCTTATACACCTTATTTCTCCCTTATAGTCTTGGCCAACATCAAAAATTGCGCTATGGAGAAATTGCGCATGAATTCTAACACCACCCGCTACGTCCACTTCACGATGAAAAACCCTTTCGCATTATTCGAATGTAGAACCTCCCGTTTGGGTAGCGCGCCAATAGCCTAGCCGCTACTGGTGCGCCAAAGGCGCCCTGTGAGGTTTAAACCTCACACTGTTAGCCTTGTTCCTTTTGTGCCAGGGATTAAATAAAACAACAATGCCTCCCTTTCTTCTGATGCGAACACGAAGACGAAAACCTTACGACGGATTTGCTACAAACGGTGAGTACAAAAAAAATGAACAGTGGATTCACAAAAATGGCGAAGACATAGTCGAACAGCAGGTTTACGAAAATGGCGAAGACACAAACGAACAACAGGTTTACAAAAATGGCAAAGACACAATCGGAGAAGAAATCCAAACAGCGGATCATGAAATCATAGCAAGCAACTCTTTTCAAAATGCGGATGGGATAATCCTTGATTTTCATCGAGGGAGATTTATATGCATTTTTACCATAAGCTCTTGACGTCCACGAGGAGTTTAACACATCGACGAAGGTCTTGGCTAGCGCCCACAATCTTAAAACATAGCGCCATGGGTTAGGATAACCCATTGCAAACAATAATTTAATATTTATTTTAAAATAATTAAAGGGAACCTTAAAAATGTTTTTAATTATTTAAATAAATACTTCCTCCTGGACCCAAATGCATTAAACTAATGCATCCACCTGTAATCTTTAAACCTGCCAACTTGGGGTTTACAAAAGACCTTTGAAACTGTCATGTCGTAACCTTCATAAAAACAAATTATTTGACATCAAATCAAATTCCTTCAAGAGCTTCTTGACATCAATGACAACTTATACACTTGAGCAAAGGCAATGTACCCAAAGAACCCAAAATTGCCAACAAGATGTCACGATTTTGTGACATGTTGTAGTTTCATGGGTATATAGAAGAAAAGGACACAAAAGGTAGATGTCATGATTTCGCGACATGTCATGTTTTCATGACATAGCGAGTTTTCACGACTTGCAGCAGCGAACAAAGCCAGACAAAGGAGAATGTCATGATTTCACATGTTGTGCAAAGAAAGCTAAACGATAAGAAAAATGTCATGATTTTGTGACATGTCGCATTTTCGTGACTGGTGGCAAAAAGAGAATACAGTAAGGTGAAAGTGTCACGATTTCGCGACATGTTGCATTTTCATGACCTGTCTCATTTTCATGACAAAAGCAACAACAAAGGCCCGATACAGTTCAGTCTGCATTTTTTTCCATCAAAATTGCATAGGAGAACGTGAGAAGAAGATAAGGATCAAGTAAAAGCTCTCTAACTAATTTTGAGATCGTGGTCAAAAATGCTCAAATATTAAATGTTGTTGGTTACCGATGTGCACAATATGGAAGAACATGAGGTAGTTTTTGATGCCACCAAAATTAAATATGCCTCCAGTATTAAAAGCTCTTATTCGTGATCTCCTAACAACTTCTAGCTTGCCCCGATAACGGTCATTTAATGAAGAAATATGGTCTCTTGGTCCGAGGCAGATTAAGGGGGATTTTTTCTCTTTTCAAGTGCCTATTTTGTGGACCTCTTCTTCAAAATATTTTTTATGTATTAAATGTTGTAATTCGAAAAGGAGAGGACCTTTTTGCAGAAATTAAAACAGAAATCCTAGATGCATTTTGCTCTATTCTTAGTGTCTTCTAGAGTTGGTGATCCAAATTGTTGTTCATGTTTTGCTTTATGTCTGAGTCACTTCTGTTAGTCCAGTGTTAATATAAGTTAAATTTTGTTGTTCTGGATTTGGTTGTATTTGCATTTGAACGTTTGGAGTACAATTGGAAGTGAACTTATGGCTAATGCTTGATCCAGTTTCTGTATATGCATTCTAAGAGTCAGTTGCTGCTTAGCTTCAGGATTTTGTTGAGATTATTTGCTATCTAAGGTTGTTCCCCATTAACTATCAGCTTCGGCCATATTTACATCTCTTTATGTTATTTCCCATTTCTTTTCGCATTTTCCCATTTCTTTCCTGCATCCTTATCTCGAAACCAATTTAGATTAGTTTGGGATCCAACTCTCTCTAGAGATTGGCCTGGGAGACTTCTCTTTCTCTCGGCCTTTCAATGTTGGCCGAGTCTAGGGCACACAAGTAATGAAATCTTGTACTTAGGCAAATTTGTGTCCAACAGTTTTTGGCACGCCTAGTGGAACAGACTGTTTCTGTCTCAAAAAGATCCATAATCGGTGGGACTCACAAGTCTCATTTTTTGACACCCGAAGGAATCAATATTTTGATGAACTGTCTTGACCTCAAAAGCGGTGATTGTAAGTTCATCTGGTGACTCTGCTAAAGGTGACTGTTTAGTACCTAGAAATTTCCAATCCTGAAGCTGGTGAAAATCTTTGCATCTTCGCTTCATGATCACGAGATCAAGTGCCAAAGAATCGAAAGATCCAGTCAAATTCTTTGAGATTGATGTTCAGAACTGGAGGGAGCGCTCAAGATTAGTAAGTCCTATGAACCCATCATTTGTTGTTTCTTCACAGGCAGCGAATCAGTTTGTGCCATCTTCGACTCCTCCTAGTACTTCTACGAGCTTGCTACATCCAAATCCAGCAGTACAAATGACCCAACATCCTCCACCAAGGAAGTTCTCTGCTTGGAATGATTTGGAAGCGTTGGACCTGCCTTTTCAAAATCTAGTTCTTGCTGCAGTAATAAAAGCATTTCCTACATACGATGGGATTGGAAATACAATGTACGAGCATGTGTCAGATGTGGCAACCTTGGCTTCAATTCATAATATCACAGACAAAGATGTCATGATCAAATTGCTCATCCTGTCACTCGAGGTAAGTTGTGCTGGTATAGATCCTTGACTCCCAACTCCATAACTTCATGGGATCAGTTAGAAGAGATGCTAATCCAAGGGTTCAATGAACAAGCAGACCCATTTTCTTTAGTGCATCAATTTAATAATATCAAGAGGCATCCTCAAGAGGAGATAGTGGATTTCAATGTTAGGTTTGCCCAAACTTGGCAGAGATTTCCTGAAGGTCTTTGCCCTACTCATGAACAAGCAACATTGTACTTTCTTAGGGATTTCCATTCAGATGTTGGTATGAATATTAGGATGTCCGGTGTTCAAACATTTCCTGCATTATATGCCCAGGCACAAAATGCTGAGGCCGATCTGATTGCCATTGGGAAATTGCCTCCAAAGATGACTATGCCTATTTTTCTTGAGCTTCCACAATACCAGCATACAGGTGCAGCCCCTACATCTTACACTGCTCCATCCATGTACCCTTCATCTTCATGGAATCCTCCCATGCCCTCAATACCTATGATTCCCATTCCATAGATAACCTTTCCACTTCCAACTCCTGCATTACCTTCTCCACCAGTTCCATTACCTCTACCTGCACCACCTGTGTCCTCAAGCCCAGATCCTCAATTGGCTATTTTGCAATAAATTTAGTCGACCATGAGAGCTCTCACTAACAAGATGACATCTATGGAGCGGAGAGAGGTGGAAAGGAACTATCAGCCACAAATATTTTTTTCGAAGATAACTAGAGAGCAAGTTGCTCCTAGCAAGGCTATAGAGAAAGTACCTGAGAGGAACTCAGTGATCCTAGTAAGTGAAGATGCTGGCCCTTCTGAAGTTTCACATGAGCCTTCTAACTGGTGTTCTTCCTGTAATGATCCACATGATGAGTCTACTTGCATGGTCCACCAAAATTATTTGCAATTTCTTGTGGGAAGCCATGTAAACATGATTCGAGAGGTGGATCTTAATTCCATGAAGTCTCTCGAGGAACACATAGCAGTCTTGACATGCAGCGGCATGAAACCAATGTTGGTAGATCCGGCTAATATGGAGCCATTGAAAGTGCCTCCTGTACAAGCAATAAATCAGCAAATACCTGCAAAGGCTCATGATCCTCTAGCTCCACAACAACCACCTATTTTGTCGAAGGATCCACTTCCACCACAAGCAAAAGAGAAGGAACAAGCTTTTGTCTCTCAGCCACAAGTGGAAACAAAATAACAAGCTAGAGAGACATTGCGGTATCCATCATTGACTAAACGGTAATGAGTGGAGGTCACCCAGCAATATAGAAGTGAATTTGAATCTGCCAGTGGAGGGAAAGAGCAGATATCGATGGAGTACAAAATTGTTGAAGAACTCAAAAGGATACCAGCTAAGGTAAGTCTGTATGAAACCTTGTAGCTTCCTGGATAGGTAAATCTCTTATAGGAATCCCTAAAAACCATACAAAGTAAGGGGAAGGCTCTAGCCTAGGTAGTTATGTCTTAAACTCTGACCTCTTTAATCACTGGGAAAAATAGACCACCCCCATTTTATTTGTCACTCAGGATGGAGGGTTGGATTGTGCACAACTATATGATTGATTCTGGTGCTGTGACAACTGTCATGCCAAAGGCAGTTTGTGAAGTCATGGGTATGGAGTATACAAGAATTAGCCCTGGTGTCTTGTAGTTGGATGGGACTCCCATGAAAATAGTGGGTGTAATCAAGGATGTTCCTATTGCTCTACATAGTATGCCTCAAATTACAGTAATTCAGGAGGTAGTTGTGGTTGATTTGGAACCATATTTCAGTATGTGTTTATCGAAAGAATTCACTGCCAAGCTAGGAGGTTACCTTTCTCTGGATTATTCTCACTTGGAGATTCCTTTCAAAGGAAGAAGATTTCGTATTGACAATCAGAAGCCTTCTACTTTTCATATAGAGAATATGGGAGAAGAAGAAAAGTCCAAACATTCTGTCAACATGATAACTAAAGAATTGGACAATCCTGATTTGATGGATGAAGTCTTGGATGAGCTTTGCTTGGAGGATGAGTTTTCAATGCTCAATTTTAATGCCATGATGGAAACTGAGATTGGTTGTTACTCCATTACAAATCTTTAAGGGGTTGAAGTAGATTTACCTCCTGATCAAGTTGATCAAGACTCTGTGAAAGATCAACTCTATTTTGATGGAGCACGATACAAAAATGGCGTTGGCACTGGGACTATTTGAGTATTCCCTTATGGAATTCAATGATATTCTTCATACCAGTTGACTTGGAGCTACACAACTAATATAGTAGAATATGAGGCTTTATGCCTAGGTCTCAAGAAGGCTGAGATACTTGGAGCGTGACAGTTGCAAATCTTTGGTGACACCGAGCTGATTATCAATCAGGAGACCAATGAGTGTCTGTTCAAGGTCTGGGATCTAGGAGATCATAGATCCATGTTTTGGTATGTGTCTCTCCCGAGATTTCATAGCTAAATTCGGGGGTTACCGTGTACATAGTAAAAAAAAAAAAAAAAAGAAGAAAAAGAAGAAAAGAACACAAAAAAAAAATTAACTTCGGCTCCTTTTGCATGCGAGCCCGCAGGTATGTTTATTTCTTTTTCTTTTTTTTTTCCTTCCTAGCAGTTAGTGGCTTCCCCTCTACTTTTTTTCTTCCACTTCCTTACTTCATTCCCTTCCTCTCCTACTCCTACAAATAATCAAGCCACTACTATTTTTTCTACTCCCCTCTCTGATGTTCCCTTTTCTTCACTTCCCCTTTCTTCTAATTCTTTGTCTTTTGAGCACTTCTCCATAGTTCCTACCACCTTCTCCATCCCATCCACTTCCATTTCATTTTGTGTTTTCATCAAAACCCAGCAGTTGATAGCACAATAGCACCCTGTTGTTGTATCTACCGCTTCTACTCCTCCATTTTCCATCATCCCATCATTCCCCATTCTTGTTCCATGGCCTGCACATCTGCTGGTCATCATTCCATTCATTTCCATTTTTGCAACTCAGGTGCTTTTCACTACTACCATGGAGATCCTTTCACAACACCTGGTGATTACCCAGCTCAATCGAGCTAGGCAAAATGCAATTGTTCAAGAAATAACAGAGGTTTTTCTATTCTACAAATTTCTATTGAAGATCCTATTTTGAGTGTCGAGTTCCAGCAAGAGCTTGTTGCAGCAGCCCACAGAAATGTCCATCATCAACCAGCACTCACTTTCTCTGCCCCTCCAGCTTCTTGACTCTATTTCCCAATGGATAAAGGCCTGAGATTCATGCATACAGCAGAACTGTATACCCCGCGAGCCACCAAGAATGTTGGCATTTTTGCCACATTGTTTTTGTTGTTGCTATTCATGCAAAATAAGCACAAGGGAAAATACATAACTAAGTTTTGTGCCTAAGCAAAGTAAGTGAAAAACTGTCGTGATATCGTGACATGTCGCATTTTCGTGACCTGTCACATTTTCACTGTGTTCGATGGAGAAAAGAGCTGAGTAGAAAAAATTTCGCGATATCATGGCATGTCGCATTTTCATGACCTATCGCGTTGTCGTGGCTCAAAACAACCAAAGGAAGCAAGGAAGTCAAATTGTCGCAATATCGTGACATGTTGGAGTTTCACGACTTATTGCGATGAGGGAGAACTCAAGTGAAAATTGTTACGATTTCGCTACATGTCGCGTTTTCATGACTTGCAGTGGTCACAGAGTAGAGTAATGAAAAATGTCATGATATCGCGATAGAAAAATAGAAAAGGAGCAAATGGTACGAAATGGCGCGATATCGCGACATGTCACATTATCACGGAAGGGTTGAAGGATAAACACAAGGCGGAGGAAGATGTCACAATTTCACAATATTTTTGAGGACGAAGCCAAGTAGGAGGAACTTGTCATGATATCGCGATAGGAAGCGACAACAACAGAGAAGACAAGAAATTGTCGCGATTTCGTGACATGTTGGGGCAGCAGGGCAAAGCGCAAAGAAATGTCACGATTTTGTGACATGTCATGATTTCACGAGGGGAAAGCAAAGAAGCGACTAGATCGGGAAAGCAAAGAAGCAGCCAGATCGTACGAAATGTCACAATTTCGTGACATGATGAATTTTCACGATCGAAAAGCAGCTAAGGACAAGAAGATTGAAACATGTCACGATTTCGTGACTTGTTGAAGACAGAAGAACCAAATGGAGAAAATGTCATGATATCGTGACATGTCACATTTTTGTGACCTATCAAGTTTTTGCGGAATGAAAGCTGACAAGTACAATGCAGAAAGAAATTGTCACGATATCACGACATGTCGTGTTTTCACGACGAAGGAGTTGGAAAGACAATGCCAAGTATAGAATGTCGCGATTTCGTGACATGACCCATTTTTGCTACTTGCAAGAAGATGAAGGCCAAGGAAGAGAAATATGTCACAATTTCGTGACATGTTGTAGTTTTGCGGGTATACAGAAGAAAAGGACACAGAAGGAAGAAGATGTCACGATTTCACGACATGTCACGATTTCGCGACATGGTGAGTTTTCACGACTTGGAGCAGCGAACAAAGCCAAACAAAGGAGAATGTTGCGATTTCATGACATGTTGTGCAAAGAAAGCTGAACGATAAGGAAAATGTCGCAATTTTGTGACATGTCGCATTTTCATGACTTGTGGTGTAGTAAGGTTAAAGTCTCGCAATTTCACGACATGTCGCATTTTCGCGACCTGTCTCATTTTCACAATAGAAGCAAAAACAAAGGCCCGATATAGTTCAGTCCACATTTTTTTCCATCAGAATTGCATAGGAGAATGTGAGAAGAAGATAAGGATCAAGTAAAATATCTCTAACTAATTTTGAGAACATGAGGCAGTTTTTGACGCCACCAAAATTAAAGACGCCTCTAGTATTAAAAGCTCCTATTCATGATCTCCTAACAACTTCCAGCCTACCCCGATAACGGTCATTTAATGAAGAAATATGGTCTCTTGGTCCAAGGCAGATTAAGGGGGCTTGTTTCTCTTTTCAAGTGCCTATTTTGTGGACCTCTTCTTCGAAATTTGTTTTATGTATTAAATGTTGTAATCCGAAAAGGAGAGGGAAGGCCTCTATAAATACCAATGTAAAATCTTAAGCAAGAAGAGGAGGACCTTTTGCAAAAATTAAAACAGAAATCCTAGATGCATTTTGCTCTATTCTTAGTGTCTTCTAGAGTTGGTGATCCAAATTGTTGTTCATGTTTTGCTTTTTTTCTGAGTCACTTCTGTTAGTCCAGTGTTAATATAATTTAAATTCTTTTGTTCTGGATTTGGTTGTATTTGCATTTGAACATTTGGAGTACAATTGGAAGTGAACTTACGGCTAATGCTTGATCCAGTTTTTGTATATGCATTCTAAGAGTCAATTGCTGCTTAGCTTCAGGATTTTGTTGAGATTATTTTCTATCTGAGGTTGTTCCCCATTAACTATCGGCTTCCTGATACAAAAATAAAGACATTAAATATAGGCCATCTGAGGTTGAGAAGCTAATGTTGATACATTAGCTTCTATTGGAGCTAACTATTGCCCGGTGTCCAATATAATACATAAATCCAAGACATTCAATCTAGTATATAGGCCATCAGTACTAGATAAAGACACATTTTGGAAATTTTTTCATAGTGATGAACAGATAGTTGATTTCCTGATACAATAAATGAAATGTGCAATTTAAAACAACAGTCCACTAGAAAATAAGGATGAAGGTGAGTTAATATAGCTAAATAATAATTATATACCAAAAGGATTAATCACCTTAGAAATTTTATTTGATGGTAGTGATCGAACAATAGCCCATAAGATGAAAATAGATGAACAAGAATATAAGGAAATCCATATTGAACCAAGAAAACATCTTAAGTTTGGAGTGCATTGCTCTAAATATAAATATCATCAAATTCTAAAATTATGCAAGGCGTTCAATGACATTATTGCATGGACTTATGATTATCTTAAATTTTATAGCAAGGATACAATTTAGCACACCATTGAACACACACCTGATTCTAAATATTTTTAGAAAAAGCAAAGGCCTATCAACCCAAAGATAGAGGCTTTTATGAAGCAAGAGTTGTTAAAGATTTTGAATGCTAAAATTATATCCTATTAAGCACTCTACATGGGTAGAAAATCTAGTGTCAATAAGAAATAAAAATGGTGATATTCACCTCTATGTGGATTTTTAAAATTTGAATAAGGCTTCATTGAAGGACCACTGTCCTTTGCCCCAAATTGACAAAATCTTGCATACCATAGTTGAATAAAAGAGGTTCTCTCTATTAGATGGATTTTTTAGTTTCAATCAAGTATGGGTTCAAGATGAGGACTAACATAAGATTACATTTACTACCAAATGTGTAAATTTCACATACCAATGCATGCCATTTGGTTTATTTAATGTTGGAGCTATGTTTTAGAGGGCAATGGACTTAGCATTTGGAGAATTTGTGATTAAAATAATATTTATTTATTTAGATGATATGACAGTATTTTCTCACCAAAAGGAAAAACATGTTGAGCATATCAGATTGATATTCTAAAATTACAAATAATTTGGGGTGTCATTGAATCCAAAAAAGTCAATATTTGTCATCTAGTAAGGAAAACTATTAGGGCATGTGGTGTTTGAAAATGGGCTAGCTATTGATCCATATAGGGTAAAGGACATTCTGGCACTCCCACTACCATTAAATAAAAAGTTATTATAGTCATCATTTGGGTAAATTAACTTCATTTGAAATTTCATATCAGATTTTTCTTAGATCATAAATTCAATGACTGAGATGCTAAAGAAACAAGCAAAATTTACATGGATTCATGAAAATAAGAGGCTTTCAAAAGTACAAAGGAAGCAATTTCTAGAGCTCCAGTATTAGCCAACCTAAAATATGCCAAGGATTCCATACTTTATGTATTTGGAATAGAGTAAAGCTATGTAGCAGTCCCCACATAGAAGAATAAATAAAATTATGAGTGGCCTATAACTTTCCTAAGTTAGACGTTGCATGATAATGAGGAATGTTATAATTTCATAGAAAAACAGGTCTATGCTCTGATGGAATCTTTAAAATTTCAAGCACTTCATATCTCAGAGCAAAATGGTAGTGTATGTAGTACACTTAGACATCCAAAATTTTATAATACAAGGAGAATTGGGTGACAAGCTAGCTGGCTAGGTTACAAAGATTTAAGAGTATGATATTGAGATAAAATCAACTAAGCTTGTGAGAGAGAAAGTATTGTGTCAACAACTAGTATAGTTAGCACTGTAGAATGCAAATATGCTACTGGAAGAGCAACAAATTTCCCAACTAGAAAGCACACAAGTAGGTTAGAACACCTAGATTGAGCAATTGGTACATTTTTTGAATCCAACAGATGCCAGGATGGGTTTTTAGCTTCCCAAAGAAGTAGATATAGGTTGCAAGTAAAATAATATGCATTAAGTAATGGCATACTTTATCAAATATATTTTTATGGTGTATTAATAATATGCTTACATTTGGACAAGGTAGATTAAGTCCTAAAGGAATTCCATGTTGGCTTCTCAGGAGGGCATTATTCCAAACAAACTACAAATGTTAAGATACTCAGAGTTGTATACTATTGGACTATGATATTTTTAGATGCATTTAAGTTTGCCAAATAATGTGACAAAATTCCAAATATTTATAGAGAAGAATAAGCATCTGATAACAAATCTTCAACCGATAATTGCAAAAGAACCCTTCTAGCAATGGAGGTTAGATTTTATTAGGGTAATTAATCCTAATTCGTCTATCGAGCACAAATTTATTTTTATGGCAATATACTATTTTACTAGGTGGTCTAAAGCCAAATCTACCAAGCATGGTAACTAGGATATGGTCATTGATTTCCTAGAGAGGCTAATTATCAAATTTGGAATCCCAACTACCATAGTGTCTAACAATGTCAAATCCTTTATTGGTGCAAAAACCATGGATTTCATGAGAAAATATGGTATTTATTAGAATGCATCTTCCAATTATTATCCATAGGAAAATGGATTAGCAGAGTCCATAAATAAGAACTTTTAAAAAATAATAAAGAGAAGCATTGAGGATAATCCATGAAGTTGGTATTTATTGGTTAATCAAGCATTATGGGCTAATAGGATAACAATTAAGAAAGCCTTAAAAACTTTACCCTGTGCTTTGATGTACAAGAAAGAAGTAATTTTTCCTATTAGTTTAGAGTTGTCGGCCCTAAAATATATTAGAAAAATTGATGAGGAGGGTGCCTAGCAAATATAAAAAAGGAAGGCAAAATTAATGTTACTATAAGAGAAGCATGAAAAGCATACAATGATTTTTGGCACCATCAAACAATTGTGAAGTGTTGATTTGATAAGAAAGTTATGTCAAAGTCATTCAATGAAGGTGATCTTGTGCTCAAATGGGATGTGGAAGGAGCTAAGCCAAGTGGGCATGACAAATTTGAGTCTATGTGGTCTAGGCCATATTTAATAATGCAAAAAAGAGACTTAAATGCATTTAAGCTTTAATATTTGGAAGCTTACGTATTACCTATACCAATAAATGACCAATATCTAAATCACTATGCATAAAGAAGTTTGTTTTAAAATTTTATATATGTATATGGTAACACATGTAAAATTATACATAGAAAATAGGGGATTTCCCTGGGAAGTCCTACACCACTTCCCTGCAGTCCATCCTTGGCCTTGTCCTAGATCCCTGGCCTTGTCCTAGATCCTTGGCACTTCCTTTGCCCTTCCTCCTTAGTTGGTTGGCATTGTAGATGATCTCCTTGGGGTGGGAGATCATTGTTCCACTTGTCTACCCCTTTCCTTATTGCTTGGTGGGGTTTTTTTTTTGTGCTTGTGATCTAGAATTTTCTTGGGTTCTTCTGGGACATCCTCGAGTTCTATTCTAGCTCCCTGGTACTCCTTTACCCTCCTACTTGGTTTGATGGTGTTGCATATGATCTCCTTGGGTTGGGATATCCTTTATTCACTTGTCTTCCCCTTTCCATACCTTTTTATTGGGTTTTCCTCTAGTGCCTGTGAACTGGGACATCCTTGGGGTTTTCTGGGATGTCACTAGATTTTTCCTAGGTCTTCCCCTATGAGTATTGTGTTCCTTATGGATTCCTTTTCCTTGGAGCTTGCTACTCTATTGTATTTTTTTGTAGGGTTCTATTTGGAGTTTAGGATCAGAGGGTCTTTGGTGTAGTGCTTTGTGGCTTGGGATTTTGGCTTCATGAGCAGCTCTTCACGGTTTCTTTTATGCTTTGGTGAGAGGCCTCATGCTTATTCCTGTGGTGTTGCTCTTTGGGTTTCCAGATGTTGTTTTGGTGGTGGGTTTTTAGCTTTTTCATGGCTTGGGGTGAGCCTCTGTGCTGAATTCTACTATTCTCCTACTTGTCATCCTTTTCTGGATCCCTGAAGCTGCTTGTTGGTGGTGTTGAAGGTTTCTTTGGAGTTCTTGTTGTATTATTTTGGCTTGAGGTCAGCCCTATGCTTTTTTTTGGTAGCTTGTGCTTCATGGCTCCTTCTGCTGAGGTTTTATGGGACCTCCCCACCTCTTTCTTATGGCCTATTGCTCTACACTATTTTTTTCTCTCTGTCTCCTTTGGATCCTGGATAGTTATCCTTAATACATCATATTTTCTAGGCCTAGTGCTATTTCTTATCAAGATTTTTAGCTAGTTTTTTAATCGTGTTGCTGCATCCTCGTTGTTGCTTCCTGGTTTGCATCTTCCTGCTACATCCAGGGTTGTCCTCGATGGGAATGTTTCATTTTGAATTTAAATTTTAAATGTTAATAGTGGGCGGGATGGCCCTATTTTATTCATTCCTTCCTTTAGGCGGGATTGGTTTATCTTTTTCCCACTTTTAGTGCTTTGTATCACGTGTATTATTTTTCAAAATTTTCCAGGTGGGTCAGCCCTGCTTCTATTTTGGCAAGATGGCCCTATCCCTCTTCTCCTTTTTTCATGTCGTTAGGTTGTAATTTTTCTCATGTATTTTTGGGCTTTTTTGGGTGGGATGGTGATATCCATGTCTTTATTGCAATGTTTCAAAAAAAATTATTATTATTGTCCTTTAAGGCTATCCTCTAGCATTTATGTAAGGTTGTCCTTAGTATGTCTTGAAAGAATTTTATCCTTCCTTTGGTTTTTGGGGTTCTTTTTCTTCTTTGGCCTTGGGGTCTTGCCTTTAGTCTTATTTTAGTCTTATGACTTTTTGTAATCAGGTTTTGGTATCCTTGATAAAAACCCATTTTTAATTTTTAGCTGACAAAAAAAAAAATATACATAGAAAATCAAAGCTGTCAAAATTACACATAGGTGTAAAATCTTTATTAATATGTAAAAATCATATTTTTTTCCAATATTTTTAGCCCCTAGTAGTTGCATCCTACATAAGTTGAGTGATGGCAGGGCAGTCACTTGAAATGAGTTTCCTAAATTTGTAGATGATGAGAAAACTAAGGGAGAAGCAACTTCCAAAAAATATATGACCATCGGTATACTATAAGATGAGGGGGATCAATAAATGGAGGAATTGTATGAATAAACAAGATTGGAAACTATTTAGTACTAGAAAAATACCACTAAGATCCTAGCCTTAACTATTTGGAAATCCTAGAAGATAAAAAATCAGTCGGTTGCTGTTTAGAATAAGAAATTTATCATCAAAGGATATTTCTTAAATCTCATCAAAATAATAAAGGAGAATTTGGAAGTAAGCTAGAACATATCCACAATGATGGAAGAAGTCCGACAGAAGTTATCTTTTGGAAGTAGTAGATTTTGGTCACATCTACAAATAAGGAAACTCTGGAGAAAATTGCATGGCAAATATGGGAGTATTGTAGGAAGGGCTTAGTTCTTGGGATAGACATTTCCCCCAAAAAACCTTGTCTATCATCAATAATGAGAAACATAAATGAGATTCAGTTTAAAAATGAACTTGGGGGTAACAATTATATATGCCTGGATAGTATATCAAGCTATATTCGAGGGGGTTGAAAAGGTGTCTAGGGAGGAGCATTTCAGGAATATGGTACTAGAATAAAATAAGTAAACACATGCAAATTTAGAGTATATTGTGTAGCTATAAAAGACATGAAAATATTCAGATCACGGTGATATCTAGGAATGGGAAATCAAGAAACGCAAGGTTTGTCTAGTCCATTCTTCTCATAGGAAGTTTAAGGAATGTGGGAGGAGAAATGATGATAATCCTAGAATAGATTAAAAGAAAGAAAATTCTTGGAATATGGGATACTCTTCAGCCCAGTATACTCCTTACTCATCTCTATGATGTTATTTTTATTGCTAATCATAGTTCCTTGAGTTATAGGTCAACAAAAAAAATCTTGCTCAGGGTGGATTTGACTTTGTAGGTACATCCAAGTCCCAATAAGATGGATATGGTTTGGATAAGATCTTACATGACCCAGGATTACCTCCATGTGGGGTGCATGCAGGATGGTATGGTAATAATGAAGGATCATGAGAGTTGTATGTTCCCTTTCAACCAAGCTCTTCTTAAAATTCAGGAGCTAGAAGTGATAAATCTAGTTCAAGAAGAAGAGAGGGGAAATTGAGCACAGAGTTCTAAAGATGGAAGTTAAGAATCTAATATTGGAATATTTTCTTTTATACATAGACAAGGATGTCTAAGAGATCCTGGAGAAGGGGGGATTCACGTAGTTCCTAAGGAAACTTGAAGGTTTTGATCTAGAACTTTCTAAAAAAATTACCCATACTTGGTCTATAGGTAAGGTTAGGGTTTTTGGTTGTGACTTCCCAATCCACGCAACCTTAATGATAGAAGTCATGAGTTTTATTGTTGAAGGAGAGTGCATTCAAAGGGAAATACACTCTTTAGTCAGGTAAATGGAGAGGTTTTTCGCTATTGATGATCATCCTCGACATGAGGGGAATGGGGTGGCATGGTATTCATTTCCATATCCTTGGTAATGAGTAGTCTAACCAATTATAAACTATATTATGTTGGACTCAAATATCACTATTGTTAGGAGATTCCACTTTGCTTTTCTGAACTATCTTTAGAAAAGTATGGAAGATGAATATTCTAGCATTTCTCTTCAGATCTGTGGAGAACAATTTTGGCAACATCTAGTGTGAAAAATATTTAGCCCCAATACACCAAGGTCTTCTCTTAATAATTTTTAAGCACATTATGGCAAAAGAGGACCTTCTCCAAAAATATTTATGAGAGCCCAAGGGTGAGAAGCTTCAGGAGGTGGAGGATAATCCAAAGCCTTTGGAGGAATGTGAGAAAATATTACTTGGCACTCAATACATTGAGAACAGCTCATTGAGAGAGGATTAAAAGTATACCTAGATGAGAGGTGTCTCCCCAAATCCTAGTAAAGTCAATGTTAATAAAGGGGGTTGACATATATGGAGGTGAGTTGAAAAATGGCTAAAAATAAAGAAGATTATCTAATGGTCATCCATAAGAGATCTTACAAGAGGATAAATTTCATTAAAAGGCTAAATATGAAGGCAAGGGTGGTGGAGCTTTCAAACTAGGAAGCAAAGGAGGAGGTCCTTCAACATGAAGCTTTCAATCATGATTCTCTAGTGTTGCAAGTTTTTCTTGAGCATGGGAATAGCTCCAAGGTGGATTGCAAGGTGGAAAAGAGGGAAGTAAAGAGTGAGATAACAAAAGAACTCCATCTGATATGTTCTATATGCTCTCAAGAAAATTTATATTTTCTTAAAGGATCTCAATTAATCAAGGAGAAGAGTGAGCCAAATGTTAACCCAAAATATTGAGGAGTGAAAAATCCATCTGGAGGATTTGAATAACATAATTATCTCTCTAAGTACTCTGTAGGAGATGGTGAAAAGTAGTGGGGATGGCAAGGATTATAGTTGAATCTCCTTCGTGGATATTGATTAACTGTGTTATTTTAAGTTTCTTTGTTATAATATGTCTGGTAGTTGCTTGTAGTAAGGGGTAATTTTAGGTGTTGTTTATATTTGTTTCAGATGCTTAATAATTTGAAGTTCACTAATGTTTAAATTTTTTAGGATCCAAATGGGAACTCTAAATCCTATCTTTCAGTAAAATTTTGTACAAGATTTTAGGATCCTTTCAAAACCCGTTCTGTCCAATTTAAATAAAACATAGAGTTTGGGATCTACTAGAAATATTTGATACATACAATATTGTTGCAATACCAAGGGAAGTAAACACCAAGGCAAATGAACTATTAACATTTATTATAATATTTTATCCCACCATAGATATGTGGGATAGGCCTGATCTAGAAGTGGTATTCTAAATTATGATCCCATACAATTTAGATCACTACCAAGTGTTAAATAATTATGAATAAACTAATGAGTTCCTAGTCAAGGAAGCCTAATAAATTGAGGATAAAAATGAATATGGGATGATATCAAATATGGAGTGATCCAAATTAAATTTACAAAAAAGCTAGTTTCAAAAATTCAATTCAAAGAGATATGTAATAAATACAATGATGTAATTTCTTGGAGTTATTGAGACTTGAAAGTGTATTACTAAAATATCATTGAGCATACCATTAGTCTAGAACCAAGATAAAATCCATTTTGGTAAAAAATAAATATTTTTGAAACCAAAGATCAAATCTATGAGAAGAAAGAGTTCCTTAATTTTCTACAAGCCTAGATCATCTTCCCAATAAAGCACTCTATGTGGGTGGATAACTTGGTTTCTATGAGAAATAAAAATGGAGACATTAGGCTATGTGTTTCAAAAAAATCTATAGGTCCTTCCTAAAGGATCACTATTCACTCCCATCCATAGACTAAATTCTACAAATTATCACAAGGTCATAGATGATGTCATTATTGGATGGATTTTAGAGTACAACCAGATTTGTGTAAAATATGATGACCAAAATAAGACTACTTTCACAACCAAATGGGGGTTTTTTTATCATCAAAGGATCCCATTTGGGTTGTAAAATTCCAATGCCACATTTTATAGGGATATGAAAATTACATTCATAGGTCTAGTAGATAAGATAATTTTGGTATACCTAGATGACCTGAAAGTTTTATCAAAAGAGAGAGCAAAGTGCATTGAGCATATAAAAGCAATTTCAAAAAATATTTAGTATATCCTTTAACCCTAAGAAGAATATCTTATTTTTAAAGGAAGGAAAATTATCAAGTTATTTGTTGTCTAAGGATGGAATCTCCATCAAACCTAATCACATCAAGGCCACCCAAGACTTTCCCTTGCCATACTCAATCAAAGGAATTAATTTATTCCTAGGCTAAATCTAGTTTGTATTAAAATTCATTACAAAATTTGCATAATTAGTCATACCCATAGCTAAATTATGAATAATGATGCTACCATTGGTTGGAATGAATAAGTAAAAAGGTATTTTTAGGAAATCAAGGAGGTTGTCATAAAGGAACCTATCCTAATTAATCATGATTTCACAAGGGAAATTTTATCTATATGTATTTGGTACCCATGAGAGTATAGATTCAATATTGGCTCAAAATGATGACAATGAGGAAGAACATCCCATATCTTTCATGAGTCATGTTGTCCATAATTATGAGTGTACACTTTCATTAAAAAATGGGTGTTTGATATTATGAAGGAATTGAGAAGTTTTAGGTATTATTTATCCTAGAGAAATAAAATTATCTTTATCATATATCTAGACATCAAGTTTGTAGTTTTTAATGATAATTTAGGAGAAGAAATATTTGGATGGATAAATAAAATCTAGAAAGTGTGATATAAATAAAACTAGCTAAACTAGTGAGAGGAAGGGCTATGTGTAAAAATCTAGCCATGGCTTGTTTAGGTGTACAAGAGATACTCATTGAATAACTTGATCATAGGAGACCTAAATGGAGGGATGTGAGATATCAAATGGTACATGTTTTTTGGAGAGTTACCCAAAGACTTAAAAATGAAATAAAAAGATAGGTTCCCATGGACTATGTGTGGTTGGAAAATTCTCTCTTTAGATGGGGTTATTATGAAATATTGCTAAGGTGCATAGAGAAAGGTAGGGCTAAACACCTTCTAACTAAATATTACAATAAAGTAGGTCACTATTCTGCAATAAAATGACTCAAAATATTTAAGTGCAAGATATTAATGGCCTACTATATGCATTGAATGCTTTTAGTGGGTAAAACATTGTAATGCATGCCACATTTATATGGATCAAAGGGTAAAACCTATGCCATTGGAGCCTATCATGGCAATAAAAAAATTAATAGTGGGACCTAGATTTTATTAGAAATATTAACCCTATGTCTAGTGCATGACATGGTTAGGCCTAAATATCCATAGATTATTTAGTCAGATGGGTGGAAGTTATTCCAATCAACTCCATAAACCAATAATCTATCATATAGCTAATGGGAGACATAATTACCAAGTCTAGGGTACCTTCCATGATCATCATAGATAATTTCATCCCATTTACTAGGGTAAATTTGCTTCAATTTACACTATATTATGAGTTTCTCCTTGAGACTTATTCAAATTCTATCCACAAGAAAATGTTTTTTTGAATCCATAAACAAAAATATGATTAGAATCCTACCTGGGCTAATTGTTGAATCTAAAACATATTGGCATACCAAGTTGAATAACGCAATATAGGATGATAGGATTACCCCTAAAGTCTCAATAGAGACCTCCCATTACAAGTTGATGTTCAAGAAAAGAGTGATTCCCATAAATTTAGAAATACATTTACTCCAAATGTCTCAGCAATTGGATCTCAAAGATACATATATTCAACCCCATGAAAGCTCATCTTAATTCCTTATTACAACTAGATGAAGAAAAGGATAAATCCTTCCAATGATTCATACATCATCAATAGATCATAAAAATATGGTTCGACAAGAAGTCCACATATGTATCATTAAAAAAATTATACCTTATAATAAAATGGGATAAGGTATACTCTAGAATGAATCAAACTTACCATGTTATAAAAATCCTCACCAAAGTAAGCAAAGAAAAGTTAGCTCCTCCTAAAGAGCATGTTATAATGAAACCATCAAATAAAATGGTCCCACTACCATCACACTCTTACTCTTGACTGTTAAAGCACACTAGCCTACCTAACAAATTTCCTCTTTGAGAAAAATATAGGAGAGGCTTACTAGCCCTTCATTATTTCCCTAGGATCCTATTATTTCTTTTGTCTTCCCTACATGTAAAATAAAATCTACTCATAGTCTTCTTTCCACTTTCTTAAAATTCATCCAAACCAAGTATTTGTTAAATCATTGGTCTCCTCATTCAATCTATTAAAACTCAAAATCCTCTATTTCACATAATTACACTAATTCCAAATTCAAATGCTTATTATAACCCTTCGAATTCTTGTTCCCACTTATTTTTTTGTCTAACTCTACAAATAAAAAATTATCAAATAGTTCCTCCAAATAAATAAACCAATTCAATGGTTAAAAAAGAAGTTAGACTTTAGTGGTTTTTTTGTGGACAATGATTTATCAATAAAAATAAACACAAAGGTAACTAATATAAATTCCAAATTTTTACCAAAATACAATAGATTTTTGGTAATAAAACTTGTAAAAAAATTCCCAAAAAATTATGAAAACTACTAGGATGGGCCCTATACAACCTAGTGGTAGTAAGAAAAAAGAAACCGTAGATATAAAATTTGAGGGTAGGAGTCTCCACATGAGGAGACCCTATCATAGTCCATCCCAAGACAACCACCTACATTAGGCAGGCAAAATTAGAGAATATTTAAAAGGAAAAGGAAAGATGGTAGTTTCCCTACCCCATATGAAGCATACAAAGAAGAAGAATATTAGGAAAAATACTACTCATACTATATACAATGGGGTTGAGGATATAGATGCTAAATATTCCCTTGAAGACTTCAAGGAGGTTCAAGATTGGTATGAGATGAATCTTAGTGATTCATAAATTATTATCAGGCTATTGAGTTATGGGATGGGACAATTTTGGTGCCAAAATTATGGGAATATCTAGAACTAGTACAAGAGTATGCATACAGATACAATAGGGAAATCCAAGTCATTATACCATCAATACTTGATTCCTTTTTAATTTTAATTACACTAAAGGTCTTTAGAGCAATGTAGGTGACAAATGAAAATGTTAGTTGGATAGACTACTCTCACAAGGCAAAGACAAAATTCTTTGATAAAAAATATTATATTGCTTGGGAGATTTTTTTGAAAGACACTAATAATTCTAAAGAGATAAAAGGGTTCAAGTTATCACTAAAACTAGAATTATTCAGGGATGGCACATATAGAATACTATCAACAATTGTATTTATTATGGGCTTTGAGACTAGCAAGATAATAAAAAAGAAGGTCCTTGGCATGCTATATGTTGGAATGGAAGTGGTGAATTACCCTCAACAACTTGACTACACAAACTATATCTCGAAGGAAATTGGTTGATATCTAGCACATTTTGACAATATCAGGGTCTTCAATTTTACATCTTATTTGGTGTTGATAATTTTGCACCAAAGCTATCAGTGGTTCCCAAATGTAGATTTAAATAAGTTGCATTTAGTAGGCATCCCATTTTTATTTTTTATGCAATTGAGGTCCCATGTAGTGGGCCTCAAGTCTTCTAAAAAGTTCAACATTGAAGTATATAAGCCAATTATGGAAATATTAAAAGGAAAGTTGCCTAATTTATCTTCCACATACAAGACATTGGTCTAAACAAATGATTAAACTGGTGATTTTTACCTAGAAGTGTACTTATTTATGCACCTATATTAATTTTCCAATGAGGTGTTATGCTCCCATAATTAATTCTTAATTATATTTTTGCATTGGAAGTGGTGCAATAATTGGGCCTGAATGATGAGAATTTTAACAATCTAGTTTGATCATGATAGAAATTATTTGAATTTCATCCCATTTGTAAAGGGATGCATGAAGGTCATAGGCAAGAGGTTGAGTAAATTCATATTAATAATGATCAAATATTAGTGGGCCTTTAATATTGAAGCTAGGTTCATATAAAAACTACTGGCAAAGAAGCTCTAGACCATTTACATGCATGATAACCACTTGGATTTTTAGAATAATAGAAACCTAAGTAATAAGGAGATAGAGAAGAAATTGGATTCTAATAGCACTTGAAAAGATAATATTTAAGCCTTAAAATAACATCCCTTCCCTTGGTTCCACTTTTGCAATTACATTTTATCCAAGGAGAGTAAGCAGATTCACTCCAATTATGATCTTGATGCATATATCAAGCACAAAATCATGATGATATTGATGGATCCAAATCATAACTATATCATGAATAAAGTGATAACATATACAAGTATGAGATATGAGATGGATAAGACCACATTGAAGAGTAATCCAAGGTTAACGAAGGGGTAATTCAATGAGGCTTTCTCATCAATCTAATATAATGAACACCCATAAGACATGGAGATCATAAAAGTAGGAAAAAATGCATACACAATCTCCTCTTCAAATATATGCTAGTTTAGAAACATTGGTGGCTATTAGCAAAGAACTTGAGGCCTCATCCAAAGAAGCATATACCAAATACCAAATAGAGGAAATAGGATCCTTTAGGGTTACCACAAAGTAAAAAATTATAATAAAATTGGGTAGAGACTGCCAAGGCATTGATTAACCCTATATGGTAACAATAGAGAAAATTGAAGGTGATAACAAAGGGCTAGAACAAATATAAGCCTTCACCAACAAAGGTGTCGTAGAAATATTATTTAGTGAAGGAGAAACACACATGGGATATATCACTTCTAAGGTGATACAAGTAATCTGTAACCATATTTTCTACCATATCCTTTTCTTTTTCATATTTTATCATATTTTCTATCTCTCCCTTTATTTATCACTTTTACCTCCTACTTCCCTTTATTTTGTTGCACCACCATCTCCATCTACCACAAGTGCAACCATTTCACCTACCATTGTTGTGTTACCCTCCCCATATTCAATAAGTGAGGCCACATCACCACTATACCATTTATTAGCTTACTTTAAACAACATCTACTTCCACAACATTCATATCCACTCCACTTATCTTTGTTCCACTCTTTTATATGCATAAGATGTCCACTATGGATTTATATACATGGTCATCCTAAACATCCTCATTTACCACTACTTAATCTATTGAAAAAATATTCACAGGTTATTATATCTCAAAATAAGGGACACAAAATTTGATGATACAGGTGGATGATACGGGGAAGAGGATCCTACTTATAGAAGTTGAACCCATTGATCCCATTAGCCCTACCAAGGCTTCCTCTTACAATGTGGCTATATTATTAATATTGGACATGTAGAGGATGGGTCACATTGGCTTTGTCCATTTTTTTAAACAAATAAATGTAACCATGTCCTACAGTTACATGAGCTAGCCCAAGAGAATAAAATGCATGCCAAGCAAAATATGGAGCTCATTATTGCATTAGAATATAAAATTCAAGACACATTAGGAAAAGGAGGAAGTGAAGAAACTAAAAGTAAATCTAGAGGCCACAAGAAAGAAAAGGGATGAGAAAAAGTAGCTGGTTGAACAACTAAAGCAAAAGCAACAAAAATTGAAAAAGGAGAAGGATGAAACAGTCAAACAAATGGACAAGGAGATATTACAACTGAGACAACTAGATAAGGATCTAAGATCTAAAACTAAGTCCATAAAATCAAATGTTTTAACCATAGATATCATCCATGGTATCTAAAATAATATCTTGGATAAAATAAAGCATGTGAGATCATACTTGTAATACATCCAAGCATGCAATACCCTCCTTTCCAAAGCTAAATCTTCCATATATACCACTAATAACACAGATTCTAACCTATCCTCAATCAAATTATATGTAGATAATGAGGTAGACCGAAAAGGCTAGCTCATAATAGAACTAGTATCTAGGAATCCTAGTGAAGGTGCAAGTGGAGTTGATGAATATCTTGCTTAAATAGTAAATCCTCAACACCTATAAGCCTCTTATCATGAACTCAAGGAATGTTTTGATAACCTAAGAACCCATATCATCTAGTTGGTCCAAGGAGTTTTTCCAAATCCTCTTTTGGATCAATTCATTATTATATACAATGATGAATACAATAAGTTGATGGAATACAAGAAGAAAGTAGCATTCTAAGTAGACAAGGCTTCACCAACAAATGCAACAACTAAAGCTTATAACATAATATTTCAATTGAAAAGTTTTTTTGAGGGAATGTTAGAAATAGAGTATATTACATCATTTGGGTCATGTAAATGTATCTTCCAAGGTACATACTTAGGACATTAGATTACTTTAGGGGGAAGTTATCTAGTTACTTCATGCAATGTAATAAATGCACAAGTGTCAATGTGCAAGTTGTATATGTGCAAGTTGTCCCTTGCACAACTAGGTAGAGTGTTGGCCAAGGAACCTATTTTCCTATATAAGAAGGGCCTCATTGTAATACATATATAGATTCGAGGGACATAGTCAGATAGAGTAGCTTAGAGCATATTCATAGGTAGTAGTACAATTCTATGTAGATCACCATCTATTGGTGATGGGTGCAATGTAGTTCAGTAGCTTTATTAATGGAGTGTTCATTTCCTCCATAGCTACATTGTATTCATTTATATCATTTCTATTTATAGCATATTTCAGTCATCTCGTAGATTTACTTTCTTTCATATTATTTTGCATCTTGTGATTGTTATCTCCCATTGCACATTACATCAAAAGCTAATAATGGTATCAGAGCTATGGTAGATCTAGCCATAGTAGATCAATAGGAAAACCACCATCATTATTGAGCCTGAGTTTTTTGTCAACCTGATGCATTGCTGGACCAACCACTATCAAAAACTCTTAGAAGAGTCTAGGTGGTAGAATTAGGGAGAGTCACAAGTGAGGACTGAAAGAAATCTTAGTTCTAAAAATACTGAGATTACATTTGACTAGAGTCTTTCCACAGAGTTGCAGGAAAACTCGTGAAGACTAGGACTCAACATTCAATCCACTAGATTGATAGATCATCTAGTGAAGATCATCCAGGATATCTAGAATTTGCTAACTATTGCCCAAAGTTTCTTTTGTTGTAGAAAATTAATTCTCAGATGATTGGGACTCCTACAATAGAAATCTAGGAGACTCCAACTTCATTGCCCAAAGGTCGGCGTGCCTTCATAGTGTAGATATTAGTTCCTTGTGCAAGAGAAGAACATTATGGAAGAAGACTTCTGGAGAAGAGTCATGGTGAAGTTAGGAGACTGAAGATCTCCATTGCTAGATTGAAGAACTTCACAGTTGAAGAAAAGGCCATAGAAGCCTTGATCCAAAAAAGGCCATAGAAGCCTTGATAGAATAAAAGGCCATAGAAGCCTTGATAGAAAAGGCCATAGAAGCCTTGATATATAAAAGGCCATAGAAGCCTTGATACTTAAAATGCCATAAAAGCCTTGATACTAAAAAGGCCATAGAAGCCTTGATACTAAAAAGGCCACAAAAGCCTTGATATTGAAAAGGCCATAGAAGCCTAGATACTAAAAAAGGCCATAGAAGCCTTGATCCTAAAGAAGACTTTAGAAGAGAATATCTGATTTAGAAGCAGATTAATATTTTAGTACTAATATTTTTGTTGTAGGGAAAGAAGATTTAGTGAGTTGGGAAACTTCCTACAAGAAAGTTAGGAAGAGTATCTTCTTCAAAATCAATTCAGCACCTAAAGCAAAATTGAAGAGATCAGGAGAAGATCTCATTGAAGAACTTCCAGTCTTGGAAGAAGAAGAAGGACTAGGAGAGTCCTGCTCGCATTCAGAAGTAATGAAATCAGAGATCCAGAAGAAGATCTCACCACCAACACTTCTAGGAGCAGAAGGTTGAAGAGAAGGTCTCAAGGAAGACCAATAGAAGTTGCAAGATCAAAGACCTTGGGAAGGTCTCAATGAGCATCCAGTAAAAGGCTAGGAGAGCCTTACTAAAGAAATCATCAAAGGAGAACTCACTAGAGAAATCCACTACCAAGGAGAAGCCCCTGATAGTGAAGGACTTGGGACAATTGTCACCATCCAACAACAAGCCCAAGAGAAGGAGAATTTGGTAAGGAGTGCCAAATTTGAGAAGAAGAATTTGGCAAGGAGTGCCAAATCCTAGAAGAAGAATCTAGTGAAGACCTCAAGATATTCAGAATCTTGAGAAGAAGATCCTGCTTGAAGTCAAAATTTGACAAGAAGACTTGAAGATAGAAGAAGCTCACCAAATCTAGGATATTTGAAGATTACCTCTCACAGCAAGAAGGCACCGCTTCAGAGATAAAGACTTCTCCAAATCTACAGTAGAAGGAGGAGACCACAAGAGGAGAACAAGCCACCAAATCTTAGGCTCGTGAAAGAAAGTTCGAGACCATATTTTGGTGAAGGAGTTGTTTAGGACAGTCTACAAAAAGCTGCAAGATCCTACTCGAAGCAACAACTTGGTGATCTTAGACACCAAGATCCACATCCTCTATAGAAGCGGAAAAAGAGCTACAAAAGATTTTAAAAAGGTAAGCAACTTTTGGTGCAAATAGATTCATTAATTGGATTACTTATCAGATTTGTTAAAGCACCTTAATTTGGATTAAAGTTGCAAGAAGAAGAAAATTTGGATTACAGTCTTCAAAAGTGCAAAAAGAGAAAAGTTCTTTTTAAGGTTCATTTGCACATTAATTAGGAGTTGATTAGATTTCAGAACTACATCTATCAACTACCTATCATCTACTTTGGAAAAAGAAAAATAAGACTAAGTCCTACAATATTAATTGTAGTGAAATTGTAGAATAACTCTTGAAGATTCATTTCAGATTATTCTTGATTAGTTGCAGTAAATTGATTAAGTGCATTAATTTGAGAGTTGATTGGAGTGATAAGGTGAAATTTTTAGTGCATTAAAATAAATTTTATTAGATTCATTTGCACTATTCTATTGCTCTCAAAAGGATTATTGTTTGTGTTCTTGAGAAGGGCACAAAATCAGAAATTGTCAAAGTGTCTAAAGACACTATTAGTGCATAAAAATCTGCAACACTTAGTGGCCAAGTGAAGCCACCAAAAATAGGTTAGAATCCTCCAAAAACTTGGAGAAGAAGATAACTAACCAAAATCAGAAATAGAAGCTTCAAATATTGAGACTTGGTGAGTCTCAAATCCAAAGCATTACAGGGTTAGTTGCAAGGAGAAAAGTGCAGAAAATTGCATCATATAAGGAGCTTCTATCTACTTCTATCTAAGCTTGGATTTGTCATCATAATATCCAAGAAAAAATGGGAAGGTGTCTAAGCAAAGAGACAACCTCAAAACCCCTACACTGCATTCAAAAATTTTGCCATATAAATCAGAATATTAGACCTACAAAAAGGAGTGCAAGAAAGGGTGCAAAAGGCATCTTATTTACAAATATTGTTACATTGGGTTGCACTTCTCTAACTCATTCTACGTAGGAAAAAGGGTAGATTGGAAAGTGCCTCAAAGGCACAATATAAGTAGGTTGAATCAGCCAAAGGTGGTCGAAAGCTAGCATTCTCCCAAGCATAGCAAAGAGCCACTCATATAGGCTCATCTTCTACGTATCTTGGATGATCGAACCTGCAAAAGACAAGGCACAAAGCCAGGGAGAAATCAAGCAGTGTAGGAGCAAAGAAAATCGAAGCAAGCAAAGTGGAACTATACGTCCAAATCAAGGAGCATTCAATACCTAAGTGGAGCATCATGGAGTCTTCATCAAAGCGCTGCCATTCGAACTCCATTCAAGGGCCACCAAAGCTCCTCCATATCTCCACCAAAGCTCCACCATAAGCATTGCTTGGCTGGAAACATCTCAGCATCAATGAAGTACAACAAAGAACAAGGTGGAAAAATACGTTGAAAGGCTTTCAAGAAGGCATTGATAAGACAAGGGCATGCAAAGGAAAGAAGGCACCACTTGTCATTCTCCAAAAGAACCCTAAAAAATACCCATGAAGAAGATGTTACAACACTATCTTGGCACCCATACTCCATGTGGAAGAGGAGTTACTTACAACCAAAAGCTTGATATACATCCATTATAGAAAAGAAGCCTCATATACGTTGAAGAAGAAACGTCTCTTGGACAATGCTCAAAGAAGGAATAAAAAATATCTCAAGTGAAGGTGACACTTGTCACAAGCATTAGATCAAGTTTGGTGTCTCCACAAAATAGCCAAAGCATCTTTGGAGCATTGAAAAATATGTTGTGACACTTGTCACTCAACTATTAAAGGTACCTTGGACCTTGGAAAACATAGTAATTCGGTAGCAATCCGACAACAATTCGGTAGCAATTTGGTAGAAATCTGGCAATATTTCAAAATCAATATGGTAGTAATTCTGATTAATTCAGGAGTATTCAAAAGCACTCTCAGTCAAACAGGTCAAGGAAGCATTAAAGGAAAGCATTGAAGCCAAGAGCACGTTGAAGAGTTCACGCCCAAGAAGGATAGACTACTACCATTCGCATCCGATTTCATAAAGGTACAAAGCCTTATTAAGGTAAAATTTCCTCATCTAATTTGCTTTCATTAAAAAGGGAGTTATAAGGTTATATTTTAAGGTTGAAATATTAAAGGAAATCAATATTTATTTGAAAGCAAAACTTAGGGAAATTAATCTAATATTTGCAAAACACAACTTAGGAGAAATAAGGGATACTACTTGGAATTAATCCATTTAATGTTTGCAAATATTAATGTGTTCTAATTTTCCAAACGGAGTGATAATTGCACACACTCAAACTAGATTATTGGAAATTAGAAAATTTAAATAAATTTCTTTTTCTAAATAAAACCTTATTAACAAAATTTCCCATCTAACTCTTTCATTAAAAATAGTTATAAGTTATATTTTAATTAAAATTAAAAAATCAATCTTTATTTACAAAACTTCAAAAATTAATCTAATATTTCAAAACCAACTAGCTAAATAAGGATACTAATTAATCCATTTAATGTTTGCAAATATTAATGTGTTCTAATTTTCCAAATTTGGGAGTGATAAGGGTTACAACATCAAACTAGGTTATTGGAAATTAGAAACACTTAAATAAAATCCTAAGGGATACAAAAAGAGGTTATTAAGATTTTTTGTTAAGGTTGGAAATTTATAATATTCTTGTCTCAAAAATTTCTCAAAAGGGACAAAAGAAATCCAACATTAAAACCTCTTCAAAATTGAAAAGTGCTTAGTTCAATAGGAGTAATAAGGTGTTAGAAAAGTTGATTTTTGATCTTTACAAAAACTGTACAAAATCAACCAAAATTGAACTATATTTTACAAAAGCACTATATCATATTCCAAAATCATTAGGGAGTCATAAGGCATTCTACAAAACTTGATAATAATAATATCTATCAAATATTATCAAGTTAGGAAGATATAAGCTTTCTTCAAAACCTAAAATTAGGTGTTCATACTCTCATTACTAGGGAGACATAAGGAAGCCTACAAACCTAAGGATTAATAAAGGTTTTATCAAATCAATATTATATACTTCAATTAGGAATCATATATCCTAATATAGGGAGCTATAAGTTAGACTACCAAGATTTCATCAAATTTCAATTCTAAGAAATAGCAAGAATCGCTATATAAAAGATCCATCATGGATGAAATTTTAATAAAAGCTTTCAATAATAAAAAACTATTCCATGAAGTAGAATTCTACTCTCAAAACTTAATATATACTCTAGAAGGATACGAGTATCTACCCTCTAGCGATATAGATAAATTCTCCTTATTTAATAAAGAATCCAAAGTAGGTAGCTTTACAAAATTTATTAACTATCTTCATGAAATTCTTTTCACAGCATGGTGGAACTCACAAAGGTTGGTTATATTTTCACTGAAAGAATATTTGTTGATTTATCTATCATTAATTGTGTTTGTACTTACTCAACACAAGAAACAAGCTGGCAATAAAGAATAATATTATTATGATGATAGACTAACTTGAAACCAAAGCAGAATCACAGGAAGAGGAGGAAAATGAAGAAGATACATACTAAAAGAGGCCATGATATGAAGATTGAAGCAACATAAAAATAACTAGATCAAGACTTCTCTGAACAAGCCAAATATCATCCAATGAAAGAAGAATCTTTAACTTCAACTACAACTTACTTTACATCATATGAAGACATAAATTACCTATTGAACCTGAACACAATAAGCAATGAGGAAGAGTTTAAAATTCAAGATGAAGAAGATCCATATTAAAGACTAAAGTCTTCAATACCCAAATAATGTAATACAGGGGGTGTTATAAATAGAGTATATTACATCATTTGGTTCATGTAAATGTATCTTCCAAGGTACATACTTAGGACATTATATTACTTTAGGGGGAAGTTATCTAGTTACTTCATGCAATGTAATAAATGCACAAGTGTCAATGTGCAAGTTGTCCCTTGCACAACTAGGTAGAGTGTTGGCCAAGGAACCTATTTTCCTATATAAGAAGGGCCTCATTGTAATACAGATATATATTCGGGGAACATAGTTAGATAGAGTAGCTTAGAGCATATTTGTAGGTAGTAGTACAGTTATGTGTATATCACCATCTATTGGTGATGGGTGCAATGTAGTTTAGTAGCTTTATTAATGGAGTGTTAATTTCCTCCATAGCTACATTGTATTCATTTATATCATTTCTATTTATAGCATATTTCAATCATCTCGTAGATTTACTTTCTTTCATATTATTCTGCATCTTGTGATTTCTATCTCCCATTGCATAGTACATCAAAATCTAGCAGGGAGTGAAGCTATTTATAAGTCTAAGGAAGAGCTAATGCAAGAATAATATGATGATTTAATACCAAAAATAGCCTACCTTAAGAATTTTAAGATTCCTTTTGATGTAGAATGGTTGGCTCTATAGAATTTTCCAACCAAGTAGAGTTCATGGTTACAATTTTGAGTTATTTTTTTCAAATCTATAGCCTAAGGAATAAGTCCTTCCTGGGTTCTTTACCAACCAATCTTAGAATATTTGCAAGTCACCAAAAACGTAGTATGAGGCACTACCTTTAATGCACAACAAGCAACTTGATAGTAGTTGTTAGGCATAGAAAGCATGATGTCCCAGGTTTTTTCTCAATTGGTTATACGAAATTGAAATGGGCCCCATCCGTATTACATATCACCACATAGTGGTACAAAAAATATTAGATATTATCCATATATGTTTTGGTAAGAGTTGAACCTTGGTCTACTCTTTAAATAGTGAGGAATATAACCGATTGAGCTAATGCCACTTGATTTTTTTAATGAGTTTACATAGGTTTTTATGAGGGGTTTTGGTCCCCTTATACTGAGTGGGGTTTGAACCTTGTACCTCTCAAAGAGAGGCCAAATCCCTTACTACCGTAGTAATATTGTAGCTATAAATTTAATTTTACAAGATTTTTTATGAGGGGTCTCGGTCCCCTCTTATTGGGGTTTGAGCTTGGGTCTCCTCAATGAAAACCCAAATACTTACAACTACAATATCCCTCATGGGTATTTTTTGTTAGTTTACATAGGTTTTTATGAGGGATCTTGATTCCCTCATATTGAGTGGGGTTTGAACCTTGGACCTCTCAAAGAGAGGCCAAAGCCCTTAGCACTGTAGTAAGCTTATAGCTATAAATTTAAGTTTACACGAGTTTTTATAAGGGGTCCTAGCCTCTTCTTACCAGGGTTTGAGCTGGGGTCTCCTAAATGAAAACCCAAAGACTTACCACTATGGTATCCCTCACGGGTATTTTTTTTATTTTACATAAGTTTTTATAAGGGGTTCTGATCCCCTCATACTGAGTAGGTTTTGAACCTTGGACTCCCAAAAAGAGTCCAAAGCCCTTACCACTGTAGTAAGCTTACAACTCTTTTGATTTTACATAGGTTTTTAGGAGGGGTCCCAGTCTCCTCATACTGAGTGAGGTTTGAACCTTAGACCTCCCAAAGAGAGGCCAAAGCCCTTACTATTGCAGTAAGCTTACAACTCTTTTGAGTTCACACGGGTTTTTATGAGGGGTCCTAGTACCCTTGTATCAAGGTTTAAACTTGGGTCTCCTAGATGAAATCCCAATGACTTACCACTATGGTATCCCTCATGGGTGTCCCAAGTTGAACAGGGAGGAGTCAACAATTTTGCCAATTTTGAGGTAACTTGTACCAAAAAGAAACTAAATGATGTCATTGAAAAACTATCAAGTTATGACACATCAAGCTCCAATATATCAAAATTCCAACATATAGGATATACAATGACCTACCCAAGAGAAACTAGATTGAAAGTGGTACTTTTGTCTTTTTGTTGTAAATTGCAAATGTAATATTCTTTCATTCAAACTGAAAAAATTAAATCCCTTACTATAAATAAGATCCCAAGGGTCATTGTAAATATATTTTGTGTTAGAAAATGAGTCATATTATCACAGGATAATAATCTCCAAGACCAAATAATCTCTCAAACTTAGACAACCATTCAATTATAATATTTCACAAAAAATGAAATCTTTATTGAAACTACATCTACTAAAAGGATGCATAAATGCAATGCTTCTTCGATAGTGTTACATGGATTTGTCTTCAGTATAAGCATACATGACACTCTTCATATGCATATGACTCTTGATATCCTCAAACTCATGGGAGATCTAGCTCTTCATATTTCTCTCTTACATAATAAATCTCATATATTTACATAAATACAAAGTCTTTCATGATTGCTCATAACTCCCTACTTCTAAACTTGACACTTCACTCACATAAATCACACTTACAAACATGACACCTCACACTCATAACTCCATACTTATTTACATGACACTTATTCACACTAAATAACTTGATACATACTATTGACTCAAATATTAAACATACACCCTAATCTAAATATTTACAAAGGCACAAAATAATGTAATACCTTAGACACCCCCTTTGTATTACATTATTTGGTATGAAGGAATTTTGCCCTCAATCTCTAATTATTATCGTGGTTGTCCATCTTTGGCTTTGGTTCTACTTGATTTTCTAGTATTGTATCTATCCCATTAACTTGTCATATATATTTTTTCATTTTGCACTTATTTAATATAAATCTATGCTTGTTAGACTTATTTTATTTATGTAAAAATATTTTAACATTTCCATAATTTTATTCCACTCTAATTTATTTATCCAACCATAATGTACTTCAATTTTCCTTTTTTGATAAGTCTTCGGTTTTTTTCACAAATTTTACATTTTTGGAGCATCCTTTGTTTTGGTTCATGTCTTTTATTATTTTTTCATTTATCCCTTTTACAAAAACTCATGTTTTGTTATCAATACTATTAGTGCCATTTCTAATGGAAATTTTTGATGGCTTGTATTGTCACATTGCTTCTCAATTTGATCCATAACTATATTGTTTATAATTCTTCCCATAAGGGCTCTATGAATTGTTTCTTCCTCATTGATGTTTTTTGTTTCTTGGTCCTTGTACTTCTTGGACCAAGTTTCCTTTTTTATTCTCCCATTTTGGATATTGTTGTTGTATTGATGGGTATCAAGACTAATATTGTCTTGATTGGTATATTTGAAAAGGTCTATTTATTTGATTCCATTGGTTTAGAGAATTGTATCTACAATAACTTGTGGTATGACCTTCCTTATTACATATGTGATAATATTTTTTCCTCCATTCATATTGAGATGATGGAGTAGTATTATTTGACACCTTTTTCTTTGACATAAGAGCATTATTTGTCATTTCATCTCTAGCTAGATTTTCTATTTCATATTCTTGGAGTATATTGACCAATTCATCAAAGGATATGTTTTTGTTTAGCACTTGAAGAGAAGTGACTAAAGTTTTAAATGTTTCTAGGAGTGCTCTTAATGTAACTTGAACAAGAAACTTTTCTTCCACTTTTTCTCCCATAGTTTATAATTTAGATTTTAATTTTGCTACCCTTCGAATAAAATATTCTATACTCTCTCCATCATGAACCATTATAGAATACAACTAATATTTCAAGTGTAAAATGGTTGCTCCATTCCTTACCTCAAATATTGCACGTGATTTTTCTCATGCACTTTTTGAAGTTTTTGCCTTGATTATATGTGCCTGAATTTCATCTAATATATCGAATGTGATTAACATAAGTTCCTTAGCATCATCATCTTAAAATTTTTGTATTTTGGTTTCATCTTCTAAAACATTTTTTTTTCATTTACCAGATCCCAAATTTTTTCAACAATGAGTATTAATTTCATTTTATTTTTCCATGGCATAAAATTTGGTCCTTTGAGAAGTTGTGATTCAAAAAGAAAAATTTGCATATTTTCCATAATAGAATTAATTCTATTTTTCAATCTCCAATTTCTTCAAATTATTAAATTTCTTCTTTGTCTCCTTCAATTCAATCATCCAAATCAATTTCAATTTTCTTCTTTCAATTTCAAATTTTTCATTCACATGTTTAAATAATCTTCTTCTTATATCTCCTTTTAATCCATTCTTATTTTAATATTTTAGCAATAAATTTCTTATCAATTATTTAAAATTTTAATCTTCTTATAACCCTCTTTAATTAATTCCTTTCTCTTCTTATATATCCCAAAAATAAATTAATCCACATAAACAATTATTTCCCAAATATGTGCTTGAATATTCAAATATTTTAAAGGTTAAAATTTACCTTTAATATATGGCACTTACTTATTCTCTAATTTACTATGTTTCTGCTATACACACAAATATCGTCTTTCCTTCTACATTAGGGCATCTTGTCCTTTTGAAATTATATATGATTTGAGTATTACTATTGTGTTCTCCTGAGACATTACTCAGCATGAAACTCACCTCTATTTTTGGTGTTCTACCCTAGCCCTCTCTTTCAATTCCTCTGATGTCTTCCTCAACTACAAACTTTAGTCGTATGGACTACTCTTCTACTCGGGTGCTTTCCTCAAATGATCCTTTTCATGAATCTTTGGACACTCTCACATTTTTTTGCTTAGGAGTTCTCTAATTCTCCTCTTCACATACTCTCACACTTTTCCATCTGCAAATGTATGTAGCTTTTTGCTTCATATTCTCATGTTTGTGTTTCTTTGAATTATTTTTTGTTGAATATATACTTTGACCTTCCAACTTACTTGTCCTTTGCACATAGTGGACCGACCTCTCTCTTCAATCTGCTCACCCAGACTATGGCATCCATCTAGTTGGTATTTCATCCTTGATGTCTCCTTTCACTGGCTATTTCATGTTCCTTTTTTAGTATTTTCTCTCCAATGCTCCTCCTTTAATCTCCTTCTCTTCAAAACTTCTTCATTAATCTCCTTCAATTATTTTATTTCTACTTAATAATCTCTTCACATCAACTCCTATCAAACTCCCTCTCTCTCCATCCTAGATGGCTAATGAATATGGTTTAGATACCATTGTTAGCAAATAAGCTCTATTATCACAATATAATAATCTCCAGGATCAAATAATCTCTCAAAATAATACAACCATTCAATAATAATATTGTACAACAATATTTATTGAAAACACATCTACTAAAAGCATGCATAAATGCAATTCTTATTTGATACTAAGTTACATGGATTTTTCTTCAATATATAAATGCTTGAGTCTCTTCATATGCACATGACTCTTGAACTTTGCTCTCCTCAACTCACAGGAGATCCAACTCTTCATATTTCCCTCTTACATAATAAATCTCATATATTTATATAAATATAAAGTCTCTTATAATTACTTATAACTCCCTACTTCTAAACATATCACTTCACTCAGATAGCTCATGCTTACAAATATGACACCTCACACTCAAAACTCCACACTTATTTACATTACACATATTCACACTTAATAACTTGACACATACTATTGAATCAAATATTAAACACACACCCTAATATAAATATTTACAAAGGTACCAAATAATGTAATACCTCCAACATTTTGGTTATTTAGAAAAGGCTAGAGCTATAGTCTTAGAATGTACACTCATGCTCTTCAATTAGTAGAAAATTGTGGTTGGCCTTCATATAGGACTATGTCCTGATTTGTCAGACCTCTTCTTGTGTGTATGTGTGAGTGGTGATTCCATGTATGTGCTTATTATTTTTTTTCTAAATTAAGCTTGCATCTGAGATTGATCATGACTATCGTTATTTAGACTTCTTGATTTAGTGTAATTGATCACACACTATCCTCACTATGATCATTGTTTGTATTTAATTTTATGTATTTATCTTTAATCTCTCACACTCTTATGTTAAATATTTACTTTTCTACATTAATTGTCCTACAATAGAATAGGATTGGATTAGATCAAAATAAGGTAGTGGTAAATCGATCTAAATCTAGAGGTGAAGGATATAAAAAAAACTTGTCTTAGATGTTAGACATAGGGTATGAGCATGATCAAAAGATCATTCAAATATATGCATCAAAAATTAACCTTAGTAAGATATGTTTTTGATACTTTTTTGATCCATGGGTACAAATTTGGTGTCGTATATAATAAACTTAGTCTACCTAAGGATGTTATGCTTGTTACATAAAATTTGTCCTACTATCTTGAATTCCACTACTATTTATTTTAAAGGTTGGGTTAAAACTTTGTTTAAATATTATGAGTCTTGTTCTATTGATGTCTCATGGCACTTATTGCCTATATTCTAAATTCTTTATAATTTCTAATTCAATATCAATAAAGGGTTATCATTGGCAAGTAGGAATTATTCCTGCTTCATGGTAAGTTTACATACAAGAATTGTTATAGTACCAATATTGTTATTAAGAAGAGATCCAAATCTCTTTTCTAGAAAATAGTTATTTACTTATATATTATATCCTCCAATTCTATTTTTTTTCTCATTTAAAGTTTATTCAAATTCTGGCATTGAGAAACTAAGACCTTAATGCATTTTTTTCAAAAATATATATTTGCATATAGTTTACAAGTCTTGCATGATCACTTTTAAAAATCTACATATTCCAAAAGATACCTTGTATTTTGGTCTAGTCACAGAAAATAGTGTTCTATAATCAAAGAATTAACAAATTCAAATATTTTTTATTAATTGGAAGCATGAATTAATAACTATTGAAAAAGTACTCTAAGGTTCAATTTAAATTTTATACAATTGGAAGTATTGGAAATTTTTCTCTTTTCTTCCTCCAATCCAAACTGTAAAAGAGATGCATTTTTTTAAAAAACGATATCTTTATAGTCATTGAATTTACAATATTGAAGTGTGATTAGTAAACTGAAACATATTTGTAATTGTCATTGAGACCCCAAAATGGTTTTTAATTGTTGCATGTATGGTAATACTTTTGAATCCATAGATAATTAGAACTATTGTTTGGAATAAAAGCACTATGATGGCTAGTTTATATGTGGTTGGAATTGTTCTTTTAGATTACATGATGTTGATATGGTAGAAGTAGAATATTATGTCCATTTTGTATATGGAAACCTTACATAACTTATATAATTTTAAATACAGACTTGGTAAAATTTAAAAAAATTAAGTTACATTTGGACCATTTTCACTAGTCTCCACAAAATGATATTAGAGCGTAGGTTGCAACAGTTGGGCCTAAATTATTATGAGCATTTGGTTAGAAAATACATTATTTGGGGTGAGCTTGATGGTCACACTTATAATATCTTGATTAAATTATATGGAATAATTATAAGGGAGGAATTGGTAGTGTGTTTTGTATAGAATATTTTGGAATAAAATATAGATCCTTGCACTTCTACTTTGTATTTGATTGTGGAAACACAAGTGGGATTTTTGGATTTGGGGAATAAGAGTAAGGCAACTTGCTATATGCACTAGAATTGAGATTTCCATGCTCTCGTTGAACATTCAAGAATAATTTTATATGGAGTATGCATGAAGCATCCTTTCAAAGGGATAAAAGTAACAACTGATGGGAAGGAAAAGACTAAAATAAATCATTGTAATCAAAATTAAATTAGCCAATTATAGAGTGCTAATTATGGAAGCTAATGGAACTAATTTTTAGAGTATCCAATTGGCAACATCTATGATTAATGTTATGATAGCTTAGACCAAAAGCAATGTTGGATAGCTTATTCCAAGATAAAAATTATGATATTACTAATACATAAATGGAAGGATAAATAATTTCAATTAGTTTTTTATAGCTTGATCATGAAAGGCCATAGTCCCTCGTTAGTTACCTTTACAATCTTTGCAAGTGATCTCAATGCTAAAAAAAATCAAGAAGTTAAAACCAGTCATAACTTAGATAGAATAAAATGGAATGAAGACTAATGTTATCCTACACAATATCATTCTAAATGGTTTTTATCAAGCTAGAAATATGAAAGAAGCAATGAAAGTATTTTTTTGTAAAATGAAATAAAGTGGTTACTCTCCAACAATATGCACTTTCAACACCATAACCATGGAATATAGAATTCTAGGACAACTAAAAGAGGCCAACAAGGTGTTATAGATGATAGTTAATGCAACAAATATAAAGACTAATATCAGGACATAATATTCTTATTACTACTTGGTGTTCAGACAAAATTTGATGGAATCTCAAAAAGTAATTATCGTGATGAGAACAATTGGGATCTTATCTGATGTGGTCTCTTATAATACTTTAGCTAAAGTTTATGCACAAAGTAGGAAAGTATAATACATGGAGGATGTGATCATAGAAATGTAGAATGAATATATAAGGCTAAATGAATATATAGAATTATTTCTAGATAGTTTCTTATCTATTCAATCTATTCTTAAACAGGTTTATTCATCTCAAGAAGGTTCCTAAAGCAATATTTTTTGTGATTAGTATACATTGACATCACTTGGAGACCAAACTAAAAAATTTATGAGGGAATATTAAATGTACTATTCGTAATAACCTTATACAATGCACCTATAAATAGTATATTTTTATTTTCTAAAATCTATGAAAGAGGCTTAGAAGGAATTATACATATCTCAAGTTGTCTTTCACATATGTAGTATGGCCTTTTTTGTACATAGATATTTTTATTCATGGAATCTTAATATTTTTTATATGGAAAAATAGCCCTTAGCTTATGTCTCTTATCTAAATAATTCTAGAGGAACTTAACTATAAGCAATGGGGAGGACTCATGGTTGGGTATCAACATCCTTCACACCAAATTATGTCTAATTTAAAAATTTCAAGCATGGAAATGTGTCTATAGTTATAAAGCTTGACCTAAGATTTAAAGCTTTTTTTGGTTAATGATATAGAACAAATTATATGGTCCTTAGGTGTTTTAAATGAAATATTTTTATTGAACCAAATGATTTTTTTTTTTATGTGATAATGAGAGTGCTCATGATTTATTTATTAGTTGTATGTTTACATAATTTATTTTAATTAATGTTTCTATTTAGTTTAAAAACAATATTTTAATGTTTTATTGTATTGTAGATTTTAATTAATATGTTTTTTTAATAGGTTTAAAAGTTTGGGGCACATCGAGAGCCACCCCCCTCATGAATTAAAATTGGGTCTCCGCTAGAAGAGCCAAATACCTTTTTCCATTGCGGTGTCCCTATTAGGACTATAAAAAATATTAACTTTTTTTATTAGGGTAAAAATGGGTTTTAGGGTCCCCAAACCTATACATCAAGCTATGTAAGATAGTACAATATGTTGCAACAACCTTACAAAATACTATCATCCACTTACTACTACAACTGAACCTTAGAATACCACATATTGACAAAACAACTTTTAAAACATGATATATTAGTAGACCACTTCCAAAATAGTAAGAAAAAAATGTAGCGACCATCCAGTCATAATAAAAACAAACGTCCAAAACCATTGGGGTTGTTACGAAGTTCGTAGACAATGGTTGTTTTGATTGTTTTTCTTCAGTAGCATAGGTTCTTCCTCCTTCAAAGTGGTAAGATCTAAGAATGTATTTTTTCACTTCAAGCTCCTAGGGTAATATCTAATTGTAACACATCATGTATGATCTTCATTTTTAGAAAACTAACTGTCATTGATTATTTCATAATTAGCTTCAAGAATATTATCTGAGGTGCTAATATTTTCCATGGAATTGATTAGATGATCTTTAGTAACCATTTAGCTTTTATCAATTATCTAATTCAAATTCTCCTTTTAGGATTGAGTCTTTTGTTGCTTGCTTGATTCTTGTTGGACAACTGGCATAGATAGAGGATAAGCTTCTTCCTTGTGAACTAGGATATTTGAAGGTTTAGAATCACTCACATGTAGGGCCTTCTCCTCTACCAAGAAGGAATCAAAGCATGATTAGATGACCAAGAATTTCTTTTTTAGGTGGTCAACTGACAACCATAACATCTCAAGGAGAATTTTCATATTCAATATTTTAGATCCATTTCCCTTTGCTTGAGGATATAGTAATGGATTGAGGTCAAGAAACTAAAACATCCATCCAAACAACCAATCTTGCTTTACTCATTAATTTTACTAGACAATTTTCCTCTGTTTGAGCATCCATATACTAGAATGCACCAATGGTGTTACCAATTTTGGTGAATATCTTCTCTCCACAAAACTCCATAGGGAGAGCATTTAGATTCACCTAGCTACAAATCCATCAAATTATTTTGTAATGGATTGAAACCAGGAGTCCAAGATCGTATATAGACATCCCTTTGTCCAAAAAACCAATTGTATCTATAATAGATTACCCTATCTATCCACTAAATCAGAAAAAGAAATAGAAAATAAATTTTTGGGTAGTAAAATTACTTGGAATTTACTGGACCACCAAAGTTTAATGTATCCTTTGAGCTCCTCCAAGCCTTGTCTTTTACCCCTAAGTTTGCAAATAACTATTTAGGCTTCATGATCAATCAGATCCAACCCAAATTCATCCTCCAAAATCCTGATAGAGGGAAAAGGTTCATCAAAAAGCTCCACCTATGAACCCAAATATCCTTGAGAGATATTTCTTTTGATTGAAGAGGCTTTCTCACATACTAAAGAGCGACTAATATCCTCATGAGTACAATGATCAGGCTATGAACAACCCTATTTTTGTAATGTTTGACTACACCTAGGGTTTGCACCACTTTCACTTTATTCCATCCTCATGTCCTCTTGATTACAATGAGTGGGATACAAACAACCCTTTTCCTACAATGCCTAATTGCACCTAGGGTTTGCACCCCTTTCACTCCACTATATTATAGATTTAAAACATGAATCGATGGAGCATAATTTCAATCCTCTCGATTAAAAATTTTACTCTAACTCAATTCTTATTTTATTTAAAGAGAGACTAGCTTGAACAAAAATATAACCCTTTTACATTAAAGACTTGAAATTGCCATTCTTACTTTGTACCTTCCATGTATAATATCTTATTTTTCTTCATTGTACTTATAGCAAAATTTGAGTTTCTAGTTTATTAGAGTTTTCTTTACTTTGTTCTTGGAATTTTATGGCCTAAATAAGTTTGTTAATATTTTACATTTTACAATAGGTGGCAAATGTTAGTTAATTCCTACTATAAGTTCAAAATTTCATGATTCTAGTGAGGAAAATAATACAAATCAATTATAGTGATAAAATTATCCTCCTAAATTACCTATAGATGGGATGTCAATCATTATATGTTGGCTAAAATTATGTGATTATTGGTTTGCCCTTGTAAGGATTTTCTCCTTGTGTTGATCTATAGTTTCCTAATTGTATCAAGGTTTTCCATAGGAACTTTATTAGAATCCATAAGATGTTAGTATTGGGTATGGTTGTCTATGAAAACCCCTAGGATATAGGGAGGATATCCATAGCATGGTAATGGATGGTTATTCATATTATATTGTATCATTTTTAAGCTTAAGCTTCCATGACACCATTTTTGAGGATTGAATGACTCTCCTCAAGGTTTTACGGGTGAGATGATATATTGAAATGATGATGTTGATGTGTTGTGATTCCAAAGTTTAATTATAACTTTTTTGATGATAGGGTTAAATTAGAGTTGCATTGATGATTTTTTGAGATATGTATCGAGAGATTGACTTTAGAGTTCAGTTGTAATTGCTCTAAATATAATGTTTAGTTGTGGATGCTCAATCTTATATGTAGAGTTGCAGAGTTTAATTGTAGCTTCTATGAGGATAGAGTTTAGTTGGAGCTTCTCTATTTTATGTGTGGAGTTGAGTGGACCTCCACAATATATATGGCTCTATGGTGGGACCTAGGAATCCTAAGGGGTATTTTTACATATGTTTTTGTTGATATTTATCTTGTGTGTATTAATAACATCCTTTTATCACCTATTTTGGAATGAAGATTTTGAGTTTATCATTGCACTTTTTATATTTACTCATTTGCATTACTTCGCATATGCATCATGTTTCATCACTTTGATAATATATCAAGTCCTAGATCTTTATGGGATTGTTATTTATCTTGTCATGATACTATGTTCATTCTCATAAGGTAAATTCAAGGAGGAAATTCAAATTGAGGAAAGGAGGATATAGTGCATGCTCCCTTAGCAACCTAGATGTATAAAATTTTAATATGATTGTATTTTTTTTTAATTTGAGAATTATTGTTTTGATTTAGCATAGTAAATATATGATTGGAAATATTTTCTTCCAATAAATTTATCAACACTTCAATTATGAATGACTGATTGAACATGTGTGAGAGATTGTAATTTTTTTTTTTACATGGTGGAATCGGTAGCTGCCATGAATCCGAGGAGGTTGTTCAGATTTTATGGCCACCATAGTATTCTGCGTTGTTCACCCAAAAGCTACCACACATATATTCATGCAGTTTGCCCCTATAAAAACCATACCATGATCATTTTAAACCTTTTTTCACTGAAAGCACTAAGAAAGGTACAAGCGTTCAGTCCGGTGAGAGATTGTAAATTATAATTGATATAAAAAAATATTTGTAATTATCATTATATTTATATATGCAATAATATGAAAGGAAGAAATAATTTTTTTCACCTTATGCATGTAGGTGTTTGAGTTATTGAAATTTAATCAGGGTGGAGATAAGTGTTTGTAATTCTATGTTTGGCAAGTTTGTATAAAATCATATCTTAGGAATGTCAAAAAATTATTAGTTGAAATGTAAAAAATAAATTAGTAGGAAAGATTAAAAATACAAGAGGATTGATAATTCAACTGAGGATATTCATATTATGAATGTTAATTAATGATAAGATTTTTTTGGAAATTAAATATTGTCACATTGCTTAACAACAAAACTTATTAATTTATCTATTCGGTGGTTCTATGTAATAAGAAGGAAATAGAATATGTATCCCTAACCATATAAAAATGTTATAGATTTTCCAATCATGTGTGGTATTTTATAGAAGAAATTTATATTTGATGTTCTTTACAAAGGAATGTTTAATTTTGAAATTGTTATACTACAATATGAATTATTTTTCTCCTTCATGAATGCACAAAATTAAAGGTTTTATCTTCCAAGACAATCAAATGAAGTTGTGTTGTACGATGATATTATTTCTAGAATCTGCATATGTGGATGCCTTATACGTGAGTCTTTAGTGTGTAATGAAAACATATCTATATTATCTCATATAATGTTCTTATGTAAATATTACTCAAAAAACATAATTTTTTTATTAGGGTAGAAGAAGGGGTTTTGAAAGGTTCCCCAAACCTTTTAACAAAATTTTACAAGAATATAAGCCCAAATGCTTCTAAGAGAAACACAGACATTACAAACAGGCATCCTTCCATGCCATACAAACATCAAAAACTTAGAAAAATAGCCCACATCAAATAAAAGCTATCACCTATTGAACACAACAAAAACTATAGCAATTTGAAGCAATAGAGGAACAAACTTCCTTTTCCTATCTTGAGTTTTGATCCCACTATCTACACACCTGATTGAGCTTTATGGGTAACATGCTCTACACCAGTCCCAATAACCTACTATCCTCAAAAAAGTGAAGACGAGTTCCCCATAACCAAATCCAACCAACAACTGGATAGGGGTTGTTCTCCCAAGCCACCATGGGAATTACTACCAAGTCATTTTGGACACCACCATAAGCATCAAATCTTGGTTTCATGGCAGCTTTATTCTAGATAAATTCTATTAGATAGTGAACCTTGAAGTCCTGGTAATATGTTTCTATATACTCAAAGTCTTTGACCCACAGGAGATAGTCCCAATGCAGAACATCCAGTAAAAGACCATTAGTGAAACATGTGGGCTTCATACCAACCAAAACAAGGATCACGAGCTACAATCTAGATAACACAAATAGGCACATATGGATAATATTTATGGGAAAAACTCTATGAATCTACCCCACCAGCCTTCTATCCTTGGAACTGCAACATACATTAGCCACTAACATAGTCCAACTGGGGTGGAATACCCAGGTCAAAACAACCTAGGGAAGGTACTCACCTGCACACAACATATTCAAACCAAATATTTTGAAAGCAAATGTTAACAAAAAGGAGGCCTGAATGACCATGGTGCCAAACATGAGAAATTTTCTTTGAAAAGAGTGGTACAAATAGGAGCCAACATCACCAAAGTTCCTTATTCTAAAAACCATGCAAAAATGGGGGCATCCACTGTTAGAAGAGTTGTACCATATTCTATTTTCAAAATTTCTCCCAAACATCAATTCACAGGACCGATCTTCCATATTACTACTTCCAAGATCCCACCACATCCTTCTATGAAATAAACCAGACAAATTGTTAAGGAATGAAAGATTAATCATTGTGAACCCCATTTCTTTTTTCATGATCAGCAATTGCAATAACTTGTTGGGGGAAGTCTCCTTCCCAAACACTGAGCCCTTCTTGTATTATTCCAAAATTAGCCATACAATCTACTCCGCTATTTCCTTCCCTATAAATATGATTAAATTCCACTACCTCCATAAGCCTTATAATATGTCGAGCTTCACCAATCATAGAGGCTAAATTCTAGTTGACTTTTGTATATTTTTTCATTAGATTAATCATGTTTAAGGAATCCCCTTCTATAATTACTTTTTTAACCTAAATATTACTCACCAACTTTATTCCCATGCACATAGCATGGGCCTCCACAAAGTGGCTAGACTGGTCCCCTAGGGCTTCAGCATAAGCAATCAAAATATTACCATTTTCATCTCTTATCAGACCTCCCACTCTAGTAGGTCCAGGATTTCCTTTAGCTGCCCCATCAAAGTTCAATTTTAGCATACCACCCAGAGGGGAGTCCATTTTGTTTGCCTCCTTAAAAGGTTTTTAGGAGGATCAAACATACCTATCACTAGATCAAGACCCCAATCAGTAGTAATCATACCTTCCTCCTTCGATTCCCAGACCTCTTCCCACTTAACTAATCTAGCATTCTCCATAGTTAGAGAGAAAATCCTATTGGCTACAATAAGATTGTCCCTTATTTTCCCTTTAAAAATATGGCTATTTCGTTCTTTCCAAAGAGCCCATAGAGAATGAGGAAGACTGAAGTCCCATAAAGAGTTAAGCCTCTTACTCTTGAAAGGGGATTTCCATTGGAGATAAATATCACTAAGGCAGTTGGGGAAGACCCAAGAAACCTGGAATCTACTGAGAACCAGATGGAGGACTTCTTGAGCAAAGGGGTAGTTCAGGCTCAAATGGTTAACATCTTCCAGCATACATTCACAAAGGCTACACCTATTTGGAAGTTGAAAACCTCTTTTCATAAGGTTATCCATAGTAAGGATCTTATTTTGGTAGATGAGCCAGAAGAAGAAGGTAACTTTAGGAGTGAGATTCTTTAACCAAACATTCAAATTCAACAACCAACAAGGACTTTCACCTTCCAAAAAATAGTAACCAGATTTGACCGAATAGGTCCCTTGATTGGATAATTTCCACCACCTAGAATCTTGAGCATTTAGGTTATTTAGGGAATAAACCTGAATCATCCTATTCAGTTTACTAAGAACCTAGTTCCTTCTTTGGTCCAAACCTTCAACTTCAATTTATTTCCATCTGGGTCTACTCTCTCCCCTTATAATGTAATCACTAACCATGGGCCCATAAGTCTGAGAAACTTCATTCTCCAGGATAGCAAATTCCAAGTCTTGATTAAGGGGAATGCTCTTAAGCCAGGAATATTTCTAGAAAATAACCTTGTTACCCCTCCCAATTTTCCATTGTAAACCTTGTCACAAAAATGGTCTGACAACTTGGAGATTATTCCAAAAGTTAGAGCCCCTAGGAAAATCCCTGTCCTCCAAAAAATCAGCATCATCTCTCAGGTACTTGGCTTGAAGAATCTTCACCCATCTTACCTCTTCATTCCTTATCAGTTTCCACCCACACTTTCCCAAGAGGGCTTTATTCAATTTTCTCAGTCTTCTAAAACCCAAGCCCCTTGCTTCTTTTTTTTGGTAGACCTATTCCCAAGCTACCAGTGGTAGACACCTTTTGTCCTCTGAACTAGTCCATAGGAAATTCCTCTGAATCTATTCAATTCTATCATAAAATTTAGTTGACATCTTAAAGAGGGACATAAAATAGATTGGGATGCTTTGAAGAGAGGATTTCACCAAAAGAGCTTTCCCTGCCTGGCTAAGAAGAGCTCCTTTCCATCCTGTTAGTTTCTTGGAAAATATCTCCACAATTGGGTTCCACATATCATCTAAAGATCTACCTTTAAACATGGGCATCCCAAGATAAGTCGAAGGAAATTCCCCAATCCCACATCCAAAGATACCTGCAATTTTCAACTACCTCCTGACAAGAGTGTTTAAAAAGAAGATTTTGCTTTTTGCAAAGTTAATTTTCTGGCCAACTACTAATTCATAGGTTTCCAAAATAGATTTCAACTCTCTTGCTTGTGGGATAGAGGATTTTGAAGTGATAATAGTGTCATCTACAAATTGTTGATGGGAGATAGGTCTAAGGGTGGAAGCAAGCTTAATACCATCCAACTTTCCTTCCTCCACAACATTTGAAATAGTTCTCCCAAGGGCCTCAACAAGGATGATAAAGAGATAGGGGGATAAGGGATCCCCTTGTCGTAGACCTTGTTTTCCTTTAAAATAACTAGCAATAGCACCATTGATTAAAATAGAGAACATAGTTGAGGTAAAACAGGCTGCTAATAAGTCAATCTAATCCTACTGAAATCCAAATTTTCTCAACACTCTAATGAGGAACTCCTAGGAAACCCTATCATAAGCCTTACTCATATCCAACTTTAGAAGCATCCCCTCCTCCCTACTTTTGTCTATAGAATGGATGATTTCATGAATTGTGATTATACCATCTAAAATCTATCATCCTTTCACAAACCCACCCTGATTTTGGTCTATTATAAATGGTAGCACAACTTTAATTCTGTTAGCCAATGTTTTGGAGAAAATTTTATACAATGTATTACACAAGCTAATAGGATAGAAATCAGCAAAAGTTCTAGCCCCTACTACCTTAGGAATAAGTGCTAGGAAGGTAGCATTCACATCATCAAGAATATGATGATTCTTTTGAATCTCCTTCATTGCACCAATGATATCAGGCCCTACAATGTGCCAAAAATGCTAGAAGAAGCCCATTGGAAAACCATCTGGCCTAGGGGATTTATCCCCCTTCATATCAAAGACCACCTTGTATATCTCCTCATCCATGAAAGGACTCTAAAGATAGTCATTCATTTGATCTATGATCAAAGTAGGGATATTTTGGATCATGGAATCCATTGCTTCCTCATTAGGGGGCGGCCACACCAATCAGCTCTAAGAAAAACTAAACCACCTCCTTTCTAATCTCCCCCAAATCCTCCATTACCTGCCCATCATTTTTCAAAATTTCTATGATTTTATTGTTGCTTCAATGTCTTAAGGCAGAAACATGGAAAAACTTAGTGTTACGATCCCCTTCTTTAAGCCAAGTTATTCTTGATTTTTATCTCCAAAAAATCTCTTCACAAGCTAGGGTATTATGGTATTCAACAAGAATAAGTTTTTCTCTATCTTGCAACTCACTAGATAGACCCTCCTTATCCATCAAATCTTCAATATCCTATAGTTGGTTTTTTAACTCAGTTTTTTTAAGATGCCCAAAAACTTGTTTATTCCACTACTTTAGATTCCTTTTAATGAACCTTAACCTCTTAGCTATTTGGGAAACCTTATCACCAGAGAATTCTTCCTTCCACTAGTCTACAATTTGAGCTTCCAAATTCTCATGTCATAGCCACATCATTTCAAATCTGAAGGGGGATCTGAACAAATATTTTGAGTCACTCGATTCCCAAATCAAAGGGTTGTGATCAGAACCAACTTTAAGAAGGGAAGATACGAGGGATTCTCCAAAACATTGTAAATATTCTTGGGACAGCAAAACTCTATCTAATTTGACTTGGATTAGATGCTCCCCTAAATGATGGTTACTCCAAGTATATTTTGCTCTCCTAAGGTCCACATCCATTAGTTCATTATCATTAATGAAGTTGGAAAAATCAATCATTCCTTCTAAGATAGTAGGGTTTCCTCCTTTCTTATCAGATGGATTTAAGGGAGAATTGAAATCCCCAGCTAGAATCCAAGGCATTCCTTTGAATGCTTCACGTTGATGGCTTAGGTTATCCCAAAGTTATTTTCTCCTAGTAGTTGTATTTAGAGCATACACATTTGTTATAATCCATTGATTGTTAGTTTCCTTACATTGAAAAAGGGAAGTAATTGCCTAGTCTATTTGGATTAAAGTTCTTCCCTCTAAATTATTTTTATCCCATAAGAAAAGTAGACCCCCAGAAGCTCCACATATCGGGCTAGCTACTAACTCTACCTCTTTCCAGATCCTACTTTTAATTGCCTCCATATTTTGTTGGTCCATTTTAGTTTCCTATAGAAGAAAAATTTGTGGTCTCTTTTCTTTTCTCAATGCTTTAACAAGTCTCTGTTTCGAAGGGGCATTGAGTCCCCTTATATTCCATGAGAGAAGTTTCATTTTTTAGGTCTATCGAGCATTCTCCCCCCACCTAGGGATAAGATAGTCTGAGTTCCATTGGCTATGTCAACCACTATTTCCCATTCCCTAATATTCTATTTTGGTGGTCTACCTAGATATTTCTCTACACCAACATCAATTCCCCTTTTTTGGTTCCTTTTTTGATGATTTGGGGTTGAGCTACCTTCCAGACCCCCTTTTAGTTTATCATATTTTTCTTCTTCTAAGGGAACATCCTCCTTGAGGGGAATTTGGGTTTTTTCTTGAGACTCAGAATCATATTTGGACTGCATAGAGTCTCCTTTAGATCCCTCTGATTGAGAATTGAGAGCTAACTTGGGATTACCAACTTCTAAAATATTAAAAGCATTTGAAATAGGAATTTCAAAATCCTCTGACGAGGAGTTCATTAAACATACCTCCTGCTTCTTCATCAGTGTATGATCCTTCACTGGGGAAGTCCGATGGGGAAAGCCATCCACCTGATTCTCACATCTTCCATTGCCTTGTCTAGAGCTCTCTCCTTTAGACTATTTCTTTTTCCATATTTTTTGTTTTTGGGAGGATTTTTATGCTCAAGGTATACATTAGATGAATGCCCTAGTTTCTTGCATGTTGTGCATATGACTAGAGCATTCTCATACTCAATATTCTGGTTCCAAACCCCCAGCTTTGAGACCAAACTGATTGAGGCAGGAAAATCCTTCTCAAGGTCTGCATTGACATAGATTCTTGCATAAATCAATCAAGAATGAGCTCTGGTGGCTAGGTCAATAGCCACTAGGACCCCTATTTCTCTTTCTATACCTTCCAACACATCCTCATTCCATAAGTGATAGGGCAAACTTGGTAGCCTAACCCAAACCGAGGCTTGGAAAAACTCTAAGAATCTGGGTCAAAGTTTGGGCTCCATATTCGTAGGATGAGACCCCTCCATCCAAAAAACCATGGTCCTCCCCCAAAATTTTGTCTGAGTCCTCCTTGGAGAGCAACTTGACCATGAAAAAACCTTTTGGCAAAGCAACTATTTCCATGTGGCCATTGGACCTCCATTTTGATGCAACCCATTTCCTAACCATGTCCAGATCTAGATGAGCACCCATGAAATGCCCTACTAGATTCATAGACCCTTGTTCAATCTCCATATCTACAAGCTCATCTGGGACAACAATTTTACCTCCTTTAGGGATTAGGGTAAAATAGGGTTCATAGGGTTTCTTCTTACCACTAACCATAGATGACCATGAAGGACCCCCACAAAAGGAATGTGGGTCCCTTCCAACAAGCCCCAAACAAAGTACCACATTATTAGTGCTAAAAAATAAATCTGGGTCTGGACCATTATTCACCTCTATTAGAGGAATGCCACTCATGTTGAAAATTTATTTTCTATAGGGGAAGTTAAGATTTATATGTTTACCACATGGTGATTTTATTGTTCATTATGTATTATACTATAAATATATCCCCAATTCTACCCTATTGGTTTATATTGTGTACTAGTCTATATTTAAAGTTCAAAATACAAAAAATAAACTTTATCAAGCTAGGTATAAATTAGATCCATCTAATAAAGTACTTCACATGATATGCCCTCACATTCTTCTAAAAGTATAGGGTTTTTTATATTGCCATATTTATGTCTCTTCAAAAATGTGTCACTATCATGATGATGTCAACTAAAAAATTTAATTCAACCCTAATAAATTCAATATTGTAATTTATTCATATCAATTGTAGGTGTTTGTTTTAATGAGTGTTTTTTTATTCTAGTTTCTTAAGTCTAGCTAAATACTTATGTTTGGGTTTAACCAATGCAAAATTTCCTATTTTGAAAATAATGAATAAAAAATAGTATAATATTACTTCAATGTTATCATATTAAAAAGCACAAGGGTTTTGCAAAATATGACATGAAGGGATATATAGATTAATTTGATAATATTGAGAAGTTAACTCATCTACACCAATCCATAAAATATTTTTTTTATTTTTTAAAAATTCAAAATAGGAATAATAATTTACAATAATAGGTCTATGACATTTGGATGTATTCTGATGTATAAGACATACAATCTAAAAGTCCCTATAACATGTATAGAGTTGTATCAATATTTAAATGAAGTTACAAGATACATTAGTGTAACATATTCCTTCAATAATTCAAGAAGCCATGAGAATTGAAAGGAAAGACCTTGAATTTGAATACTAAGCTAGGTGATCATTCCAAAATAACAACACAACCAATCATCTTTATTAATTATTTTATAAATATTCTATCAAGTCTCATCATATTTTATTGGTCATGAGTACCAACACGTTTGAATGCTATCTCATTAATTGTAAAAGTCTGAAGTATATGTTTTTATTCCTATCATTATGAACCTTTTTTAGTGATTCAGGTTTATTAATCTTACCAAGATTTGTATTTGCATATACTTTTTGATCAATGGTAACTAATTTTGTGCTTTAATATCAAAAAAATTCTCTGTATAATAAACGTAGTTTTCCTGATGAGGTTATGCATGTTACCTATAATATGTCCTATCATGAGTTCTACCACTCTTTCCTTCAAATTCTACTTGAAGTATTTTCTTATATCTCATTAGTCTTGTTCTATTGAGGTATCTTGACACTTATTTCCTATACTCTACATTCTTTCTAATTTCTATTTCAATATCAAAAAGAAGGATTATTATTGATAAGTAGGAATTCTTCTTGCTTCATGGTAAGTTTACATACAAGAATTATTATAGTACCAATGTTGTTATTAAGAAGAGATCCAAATATCTTCTTCAACAAAGAGTTATTTCCTTATATCCCATATCCTCCAATCCTATTCAATTTTTCTTTTCCAAAGTTTATTCAACTTCTAGCCTTAAGAAACTAAGAACCTAATGCATTTACCCAAATATAGATATTTACACGTAGTTTACAAGTCTTGAATGATCACTTTTGAATATGTACTTTTGAATATCTACATATTCCAAAATATACTTTGCATCTTGGGCTAGTCATATAAAATAGTATTCTATAATTAAATAATTAACATTTCAAATTCAAACAGTTTTTCTTAATTGGAAGCCTAAAACAATAGCAATTAGAAAACCCCTCTAATGTACAACTTAAATTTTATATAATTGGAAGTATTGCAAACAAAAACCTATGATTTCTTCCTCTAGTCCAAACTCTAAAGGAGATACATGTTTTTTAGGAGATGATGTCTTCATAGCCATTGCATTTACATGATTGAAGCATATTTAGTGAATTCAAACATTTTTGGAATTGGGATTGAGATTTCAAAATGGTTTTTAATTGTTGCATATGTGGTAATACTTTTGAATCCTTGAAGGACTAGAAATTTTGTTTTGAATAAAATTATTGGGAATGGCTAGTTCATATGTGGTTGGTATATTCCTAGTAGAGTGTGTGATGTTGATATGTTGAAACTAGAAAACTGTGTGCATTTTGGACATAGAAACCTTGCCTAACATATAAGATTTAAAATGTAGACTTTGTAAAATTCAGAATTTTTTAGTTACATTTGGACCATTCCTAGTTGCATCCATACTACTCCAATAATATTATCCCTTGGATGAAATATCATAAATATTTAGTTCTCTTGCTAGTTCACTCATTGATTATGGAGAGGGATTTAGAATACTGAGTGCCTCTCCTTCTAATAATGAAATTGTAGATACATCAAAACCTCTGAGTGTAAAAATAATAGGCGAAAGACTCGTTTTCATAGAGGAATATCTATTAGCATTTTAGAGAAAGAGGAGGTTGTACAACAAGCAATGGAGGGATCAAGACTTTATGTGGAGATGGCAATGAATATGGAGATGGCTAAAGGTATTAAAATGGAAAGAAAAATAGCATGCCTCTCCAGACTTCCCATCAGGAAAAAGAAAATGAAGAATGATAAAATTTATGGTGACATTGACTTCTCCTTCCTAACAAGTAGATTAGAAATAACATGTGATAAATATTATAAGAGACAAATAGCAACTAAGTAATGAATAATACGGAGAATATCCCATGTAAGATTAGCCTAATAAGAAAAAGGAACTTTTTGGCATGTGGTCAAACTTTAATGATTTTTTTGCTAAGGTCTTAAAAATAGAGCAACAAAAGAAATAAATCAAGAAGACCATTAAAAATGTACTATATTTATTACAAATACAGTGGATAATAATAGAATATAAGGGCCAAGAAACATGGCTTTATGAAAATAACTAGTTATTAAGATAGTTGAACCCAAAGTTGGAGTGTTGCTAGGAAGAACCCTATTAAGTAAGATTATGAATTTACTCATATTTCTCTTCCTCTCATGGATGCACAAGGGATGATGAGCATGATAGATGCCAATGCTATCATGATTGAGGAGATCATCAAATAACTAGTTAAAGAGGTTACTAGACTTAGGTAATAAAATAATTACTTCAAGAAGTTGCCAAATAAATTTATAAGTATATTAGATATGTTGTAAGTTAATGAATCATCCTAGGAATATGCCAAGCAGATTGATACCCAACTAGAAGGGTAAGGCACTTCCAATGAAAATCATCAAGAGAAACCTTAATATAAGGACATAAATTATGTTTATATTGATAGGATAATAGGTATAGGGAGACCTTTCAATGAATTAGTGAGGATATAGAGGAATGATGTCATATAATATAGAAAATAGGCTTGCCAATGTTGCTGCTAGCGATGCCAATTTACAATTGAAGTACATTATATTGAAGACCAATATGATAAGGTTAAAGGAAACTCAAGTAATTTGATAAGGAAATAAAATGTGCTTCTATGGATTGTGAGGACAAATGGGTAAGTACACAGTTGTAATTTAATGAGGCATTTGGAAATCCTATAAACTAGAGAGTCTTGATTGATCGTGCAGAGGCAAAAATCAAGGATGTTGTTCCTTTTTGTATAGAATTTGAGAATTAAATAAACAAGGATAAATAAAATACAATATGTTATTTAACACCATGGTAATTAATATAGATTAATTAAAGAAAGCATTGGTCAAACAACCTGAGGGGAAGAAGTTTAAGAAAATGGATAAATATGGAGCAACATTATCCTCAACTTTAAATATTATACATAAGACGATTGAAATGTTTATTAACATGCACAACCATCTATGTGACATAAAGGAATATCTAGAGGAATATAAAAGGGTGCTTGGTTGAATGAAGAAAGAACTCCAAATTATCCAATTAAACCTCTAGAAAATATAAATTCTAGACATTAAATAAGTAAATAAGCAACTAGACTATTGGAATATATGTGTTATGAAGAAAAGAGTTTAAGTTAAAAATGAAGACATGACATGTAAGGATAAAGCTAAAAAACAAACAATTAGTTTGGCTAATTCTCCATGAGGGATCTTAAAAGATATTATTTTAATCTATTTTTTAATTAATTATAGCATGTAGTAGGTCGCATAAAGGTAAAGTGAAGACTCATTTTTTATAGGAGCCTAGTAATGACCCATCATGGTAGTTGAAATATTTTATTTTCAAAACTATAAATAATGGTAGAATTAATATACATATGCATATCACCCTTTTTCTCTATAAATTAAGAGAGAACAAGGAAAAAGGGTTAATAATTTTTTATTTACAATGGAGAGATACGTTTTTGTAACTCTTGATATAAAATGGAAGTGGATTGAAGCTTATTTCCACTCCAAATACAAATAAGTTGTATGTGATTCTTATTGTAAATTTATACTTGCATATAGCGTATCTATATTGTGTGGACGATGTTGGAGATGAACTAAAATTTTGTTTTCATTTTTATTTCAAATTTATGAAAACTATCTTCTAAGAAAACCTTATGGAAATTTTATCAGTTGCATATGATTAAAAAGATAAAATATTTATCTCTTATCCTTGCACATTGGTTTATAGTTAGTTTATGGAGAAAATTATGTGAAAGTCTCTATAAAATAATAATAAATTGATGAGTGCCACTTTATTTTTCTAGAATTTCAAATATATCATATGATACCTTTCAATTCAAAACTTAAATTCTTTGAATGTTCAAATTTTTCTTGTTCTATGAAAATAAACCAAAAAAAATTGTAAATACTATAAATATTTTTTATTTCTCTCATATGTGAATGATAAATGTTACATGTACTACTCCCTAAACCCTCATATCCACTTTTATCCAAATGTTATCATGCTATAGCATTTCTGAAACAAAGAGGAACTTGGAGTTCATTGGAATGAAGAGCTACTTTGTGTGTTGGAGGATGGCGTTGCTAGAGCCTGAACAATTGCAGTTAGACCCACTGGTAGAGGAGATTATGGCCTCTTGCAGGTTGCTAATTTTTTTGAAAAAATTTAACAACCACGACCTTGAAATTTCATGAGAGTTCATCCAGAGTTGGGACAATGGAACAGTGTCCCTAAAGAGATTTACTTTTGTCATGACCACCGATTTGCTGGCATAAATTACTAAACTTCCCAATGATGGGGATATTATTCAAATATATAAACACTCAATGGTGGGTGAAGTGGATTTTTCCATGACAAGGAGAAGTATTTGATGAAGAAGGACAACGGGTATGTCAAGGAGGACCTCCCTCCACCTTGGAACCAAGCCATGATGCCAGTTATGCAGTACCTGATCGTACATGAGCCATATTCACCCCTTTGTAGCTTTCACATGGTGTTCTTGAACTTTTTGAAGGACATCAAAAAATTAACATTCCAAATTATTTACTTCGATTGATGGAGATCTCCATTGACAGTGTTAGAAGAAGGAAGTCCACTTACCCCAAGCACTAGGGTCTCCAATTAATTATCTACAAATACGTTAGCTAGAACCTTGACCAGCACATCATGGAACCTAACAGATTGGTTGCTAATCCTAACCCAGTTTTGAAACCACCTCTGGTGATAATTGAAATTGCTCAAGAATTCCAGGTGATCGACATGGATAATGAAACCCCTAGTAGAGCAAGCAGGCAAATAAGGTTACCTCCTACAGGTCCATCTGTCACACCTACTAGGTGCTCAGTTCATGTTAAAAATTAAAATGATAAAGGTAAAAGCCCTTCCCCTACCCATAAAATTTAGAGGACTATTACAAGACCTCCTCTGAGATCTCAATTTGTCCAGTAAATGGGTGACATGGACCATATCACTGACTTGGAGGAAATCATCACTCTAGCTACTTTGATGCTTTTGAGAGCCAGCAAAATCATCAACCTAATGCATGCGTAGAATACCGAATCCCTATGGAGGACGATCCCAAGGAGGATGAAGACTACATCCTGAAATGAGGAGGTGTTACTGGGGTGCCCCTTTTTGTTATCGGGCTGTCCCCTTTTTTTTTGGGTTATCCTTGTGTGTCTGCAGCATTTTATGCTTTATTCTGTTTATGCCTATGGGTCGTAATCGATATGTATTTTCCTATTTCAGTTTCTGTTGTGTGGCCACAACTTTTGGTCCCTTCTTATATTGCTTTGTATTGAGTTGAACCTTCACGGGATCCTCTCTAAGACTTGTATAGAAGGTTTTGGGTCCCTTTCAAAACTCGTTACCAATCAAATATATATATATATATAACTAAAAATTAAAAATAATCTAATTTTAAAATAAAACCCTATAAAACTAATTCAAAAATAAAACTTAATCTAGTTTAAGCTGATTTTCATTGAAATACAATGGTAATATAATCTTATTGAAATAAATATGAAGCTTGTTTAATCATCTATAACTAACTAAAAATTTAAAAATAATCTAATTTTAAAGTAAAATCCTACAAAACTAATTCAAAATTCAAAAATAAAAATTAATCTAATGTTAAGGTGATTTTTATGAAATACAACCATGTATGGATATGGATTTTATACCAAAGGTAGCATAATATATGAGCTCCAAATATCATTCAAATTTAGCTTGGGTGAAAGGCTTCCCTCCACCATTGGTAAAACCTTAGCGTAGGTATAATAAGGAATGAGTAAGTTGAGGTTTAGCGGGTGTGGCGGGAGTGAGGGTTTGAATTTTCTAGGTAGGAACCTATAGCACCCTAAAATTGGCATGGTTAAAACCTTAGTAAAAGATAAAAGATAAAAATTTGAATTTTAACCCCAAACTGCCCGTTAACCACCTGTTACCCGCTTTCCCCGTTTTCTGTGCCATTTTTAGGATTTGCTTTGACCGTTGGACGATATCATCACAGATTAGACGAAATCACCCCCTATTTGATGAATTCGTCTAGAACAGAACCTCCAGACGATTTCGTCCCAAAACCAAATTTTCATAATTAGCTTCTGTTTCAACAGCCTCTCCAACTTGGGCAAAAATGCATCTGCACAGTTGGAGATTTCCCTGTTGGAGATCTCCCAGATTGGGGTGATCCCCAACCTCCTAACCTCTTCCTAATCCTATATAAACTAGGATTTTTCTAGTTTATCCCCCTGAACCCCTTAGCTGACGGATTTCCCTACAGATTTAGTTCCTTATTCACTAGAGCATCCTCGTACTACTGTCTGTATTCTGTATTTTGCATTTTCTTGCAAGAACTCTACTGTTTTTCAATCAAAGCTAGCTTGGATCGTCACAAACGATCTCGGACGATTTCGGACGATCTTGTTGAGGAGCGCAGATGATCTCGTACGATTGGAGGCGATCTTGACTGTAGTCCAGATTGGGGGCAATCAGAGTCTAGAGTTTGCATTTCCTTAGCTTTTCTGCATTTTCCTATTATATTCCTGCACTGTCTTAAATTATTATGTTTATGCATCTTGGAGTTCACCTCATCTAATATAAATGCATGATAAAATCAAAATAAATTATGAAGCTAATGCTTTTCCTATTTAATTACTGTTTGGATCTGTCATTTAGATAAATTTATAGTTATTTCTATCATTTCCCTTCACTTCTGTAGTTGCATCTTGGGTATTTTGTATCTATTTGTGTGATTGCAGGTTTTTGATGAATTCATCTAATGAATTCATCAGATTTCAAATGATTTTATCTGATCTCAGATGACCTTCTACGATTTGAGACGATCCTGTGAAATATCAGACGATTACGTATGAATTGAGGCGATCTAAACTGCTACAAGACTCAGAATCTTCATCAAACATCGAGAATCAGGTATGTTATGATCTAACTAGCATATTTTCTATGTTTAGCATTCATTCCTGCTTTTTGTATTCATCTAAATTAGCATTGGCATATAGAATAGTTTAGATTCATCTTGGCCAAACCTAGGAGTTGAATGATTAAAGTACAAAATGAACACATCAAACTCACTGTCAACCTAGGCGTGGAAACTACCATTCAAAAGTTTCCTGGTGAACCCACCATCCATAAAAAATTCACCCTTATACCCCTCCCCCCGAGAGGCGGGACCTTCAAAGGGCCTCTCAGTCCGAGGTATTGTCCCATCCTTCTCGCATCCCCCTTCCGGGCGCGGATCCTATAGCCTAAGGGTAAGGATACAAAAATTTTGGAGCGATACAGAATCTTAGCCAAGACGACATAGGTAGAGCAGGTATTGAATGGGTGGGTGGGAACATCAAGCATGGATCCAACAAGGATCCAGAGGAATGCTCTCATACTATGGTAAATTTGGAGGCGGGTATCATGCGGGGGCCCGACCCTCCTCAGAAAGACCCCAAAAAAAAAGATACGAAGGAAAATGCGGGGCCCAAGAAGTGGTTGTCTTTTGCTAAGACTCTTAGAGGAAAAATAAATGATGTTATCTCTCTTTCACCCCTAGTTCTAGTAAATAATAAAACTTCGGCCCCGACAAGTTCCATGAGCCCTTTTCTTTCAATGGAAGAATTCTCCCTGGTAGGAAAGTTTTTGGGAGGTAGGCCAGGCATGGAGACTATCAGGGCTTGGGCGATGGGTAAATGGCCACTGGTAGGTATATTGGAGTTGGTAACTCTAACTTAAGGGTTATTCATTATCTGTTTTAACAATATAGAACTACATTTTAACAGGAGGTCCTTGGTTTTTGGGTAAAAGAAGCCTTTTTCTCAGACGATGGGGTAAATATTTTGATCCTGAAAAGCAAAATATTAACATTACCCCTATTTGGGTTCGTCTACCCAGTTCTTCAATGAATATTGGCTACAGGGCATAGCCAGAACTATAGGGGACCTAATCTCCATTGACCATGCGACCTTGGCCAGGACAAGGATGACTCATGCACAAATCTGCGTAAATGCTAATTTGGATAATGAATTGCCAAGGTTTGTGGAGCTAGAGTATGGAGAATACTATCAAAAATAGTCGATATAATATGAGAACATGCCAACATTCTATGCAAAATGCAAAAATCAAGGACATCTATGCAATCAGTGCCCTAACTTGGCAATGAATAGATAAAAGCAAAAGCAGGGAATGCTAGACAGAGGAAACTTGAGGAGTTTCCATGGCAGAGGCAATTTCAATCAGGCAAACTGTCTACCAAAAAAATAAAAGAGAGGGTGCAGGGTCCCAAAAATACAAAGGAAAACAACAGGTTGTTGGCAACCAAAATACTCAGGTAAGTTCCAATCCTCTGGTTTCAAATAAATTTTCAATTCTATCCAATATGGGAGTAGGAGGATTATCAAAATACATGGAAGCCCAAAACCTTTAGACTAACCTTTCTGACTCTCTATAATCCCCATCCAAGTTAGGATCCTCAAATACTAATGCTAAAATTACTGTAAGCCCCGTGGGCATCACAAAGTCAAATCCTAATGCCTTATTTCTAGAATCCCCATACAAGTCAGGATCCTTAAACCCCAATGCTAAAAATACTTCAAGCCTAGTGGGCATCCCAAAGCCAAACCCTAATGTTGAAGAACTTAGGAAGAAAGTTGAGGCATTGGAAAATAAAAAATCTCATCTCCCTAACATCATCACTAGGAGCCAGTGAATCCTACTGAGGGGTCGTCCCGCAGACCATGGGAATACAGGAAAAAAAAAAATATTTGTATGTAGGGGTGGAGATATGTGAAACTCTTTAGACTGAGGAATATGGCAGTCCGATTCTGTAACAAATTGTCTCCCCCCAGTTTAGTCCTAAACAAACCAGGAGCAGTGTGAAGTCTCCTATAGATTTTGGCAATGAAAAAATAAGAGGGAGAATATCAAATGTCGAGCATCAAAAAATTAAAACTGATAATGACATTGCCAATGGAAAATAGTGAACCTTGTTTCAATAGGTTATTTCGGGTTCTGAAGACAACAAATTAGGAAAACCCCCTTAAGGGAGGGGGAGATGAAGAAATCCCAAACAATCTAAATGAAGTTCCTCTCATGGAACATGAGAGGCCTCAATGGCCTACCCAAACACAGGGAAGTCAGTGCAATAAGAAATCAAGTGAATCCAACTATTATCATGTTGCAAGAAACAAAAATTGGTGAGATTCAGTCAAAAAAAGTAGCAAAAAAAATCTGGAATCAATGGGATATGGTTTGTAAATCAACCAGAGGAGCGTCTGGAGGCCTTATGACTTTGTGGGATCCCCGGATAGTAGAAGGCACCATTATTCAAAAATATGATAGGGTTCTTAGTGTTTTATTTAAGGAAATAAACAACAACAGGTCATGGATCCTTTCAAATATTTATGCCCCGACTTCAATTAAAGGGAGAGCTCTACTGTGGGAATACTTAGGCAATCTGAGTGAAATCTTTTGTAATATCCCCAGGATTTTGGCTGGGGATTTTAACACTCCCCTTTACCCTTCAGACAAAATTGGTGGAAATGGACCACCTAGCAGGAGCATGGATGAGTTCAATGACTTTTTTAACTCCAACATGTTGATGGATTAAAACCTAGAGGAGCGAATTATACCTAGAGCAATCAGCAGATAGGGTGTAATCTCAGTCAAGAAAGGCTTGACAGGTTTTTTTTATCAAAGAAGGCTACAACTCTATTCGGCGATTCTACCCTGCAAGCCCTTTCTAAAATTACCTCTAATCATAATCCCATTTTTTTGGAGATCCCTAACTCTCTATCCTTCAAGAAACCTTTCAGATTTAAATCTATGTAGATCAAAAATTCCAATTTTAGAGATAACTTAATTCAGTGGTGGCAGCAACCTATCAGGGGTAGTGTAGCTTTTAAACTTGCTGGAAAATTAAATTTTGTTAAGGAAAAGCTTTGAACTTGGAAGAAATAGGTCTTTGGGAAACTCTTTGAAAATAAAAAATAGGTTGTTGAAAGTTTGAAGATAATTGATCAAAGGATTCAACATGGTGATGCTAATGAAACTACTAGGTAGGAGGAACGAACAAAACTAGCAGAGTTTCATAACATTTTGGCCTGTGAGGAAATATATTGGAGGAAAAAATCAAGGGCTCTTTGGTTGAAATATGGAGATTCAAATTCCAAGTTTTTTCATGTCACCACGCTTAGAAACAGAAGCAATAACAAGATAAAAAATTTATAAAAAATAGATGGTTCTATTACTCATGACTTAACAGAAATTACAAAGGAGGCAGTAACTTATTTCAATTCTATCCTTGGTCAAGAATCATAGTGCAATGAGGAGGCCAAAGATATTCTCTTGCAATCCATTCCTAGCATAATAAATGAGGATATAAACCTTAAGTTTGTAGTTCCCTTTTCTGATGAGGAAATTAAGGAAGCCTTGTTTAGAATGGAGCCAGACAAAGCCCTAGGACCCGATGGCTTTCCCCCTTGTTTCTATCAAGCTTTTTGGGACATCATAAGTGAGGATGTAATTTTTTTTGTCAGATAATTCCAAGCAAGCAATCATATCCTAAAAGATCTCAACTCTAATTTTATTTCTCTAATTCCTAAGAAGCAAACCCCTAAATATATGGCTGACTTCAGGCCAATCAGTCTATACAATGTTTCGTACAAGATCCTAACTAAAGCCATTGCAAATAGAATGAGAGATGTTCTACCCTGCATCATAGATCCATGCCAGGGAAGCTTTGTCCAGGGCAGTTCAATCTTGGATGGAGTTATCATAGTTCATGAAGCTCTACACTCTACTCATAAGACTAACAAATTTATTTTTGCCCTCAAGATTGATATGAACAAAGCATTTGACAGGCTAAATTGGGACTTTTTTATTGTTGTCCTCCTTAAGTTTGGTTTTCACCACCAATGGGTTAATTTTATCAAAGAATGCATTTCTAAAGCATGGTTCTCTATTATGGTTAATGGAACAACTTTTGGTTACTTTCAAAGTCGTAGAGGAATTTGGCAGGGGGACCCTATCAACCCCATGTTATTCATCATTATGGTAGAAGCTTTAGGCAGAACCATCAAAAATGCTTGTAGTTCAAGGCTAATATCAGGAATCAATGCAACATCTCTCTCTAGGGTTATTTCTCACCAACAATTTGTTTATGATACCCTTCTATTGACTAAGGCATTGGTGGTTAAGACCAAAAGAATTAAATACATCCTACAAATCTACGAGGACACTGCTAGTCAAAAAGTTAATTTCAATAAAAGCAAGTTATATTTCTTGAATACCCCCATTCAGAGGCAAGGAAGGATTGCAAAAATTTTAGGGTGTGATATAGCAAACCTCCCCACTTCGTATCTTGGTCTCCCTCTTTTCATTGGTTCTCTAAGAGAGTCAATGTGGGACAGGGTTATTGAAAGAATTCAAAAAAAACTTGTTGGATGGAAAGGTCATCTTCTATCTCAAGCAAGAAAGTTGACCCTCACTAAGGCCTATCTTCAGAGCATTCTAGTCTATTTACTCTCCGTTTTCAAAGCCCCTGTGAAGGTTTTCTAGAAAATTGAGAAACTCCAAAAAGAATTTTTATGGACTAGATTAGAGGAGAAAAAAAGGATACACCTTGTAGGATGGACCAAAGTGTGTAGACCCAAGGAAAATGGGGGCTTAGGTCTAAGGAGAATTGCTCATATGAATTTAACTTTACTAGCTAATCAGGCATGGCACCTCATTTCTGGTGAAGAAAATTAATGGATAGCTATCATCAAACGAAAGTATCTTCAAAATATGGAATTTCTAAGTGACCCAGTTTCAATAGGAGGTTTTGCTTTTTGGAAAGCAATTCTCAATTGTAAGGAAATCATCAAAAAATGTTTAAGATGGGTTTTAGGCAATGGTGAGAGGATAAATTTTTGAAACGACAGGTGGGCTAAGGATGAACCACTGACGTAATATTCTAACTTAGCCCGAATCATAGATATCACGGAAGAACTCATTGGTAGAAAAGTCTTCGATTATATGGTTGAGGACAGAGGTAGAATGAAGTGGAAACAAATAAGGATTCAATGATTTCAAGTAGAATTAAATGATCTTTGTAACATTTTTAGGCAATATTTTATCCCCATGAGACCCAAATAAGATCAAGTGACTTGGGCTCCTACAGAAAATGGGCAGTTCACTGTTAAATTAGCTTACAAGCTTTTGCTTGATGATGAGGATTTTGTCCTCCAAAAGGACTTAGTTTGGATAAAAATTTAATTCCAAAAATTGTAGTCTTTTCATGGCTGGCTATCCAAGGAAGAATTCTAACCATTTATAATATGATGTGTAAAGGTATTTGTATCACTAATCATTTTTATCTGTGCAGGGCTAATTGGGAGACCATTTATCACATTTTCCTTGAGTGCCCTTTTTCCTTGACTATCCTAAGTGGGGTTTTTTAGGCCTTCAATATTTCTTGGGTTAAACTAGCCATCGTACTTGATTTGTTCGTCTAGTGGCCTTGCCCCTTTTCAATCCAAAGACTTAGATACATGTGGAAAATTTGTCTCAATCACTATCTTTGGTAGGTGTGGTTATAAAGGAACCATAGAGTCTTTAATGAGTCTATCCATGATCATCAAACTATCATTTCCAAGATCCTATCCTTTGCCAATGAGAATGTGAACTTTATCCCTTTTGATAGTCATAAACCTCATTTGTAGGAGACCAATATTGATCTTTAAGCTTGACATTGTTAGATGAGTCTATGCCTAGGGTAGTCAACCCCAGAGCCAATGTTAATTGGTCCCCACCTCCTACGGGTTGGTTTAAGCTTAATTTTAATGAAGCGGCTAAGGAAAATCCTAGCAGAGCAGGTGTTGGCAGTATTGTGTGAGATCATAATGGGAATATTATGCTTGTTTTTCCTAAATATTTGGGAACAAGGATGAATAACAAAGCTGAAGCTAGAGCTATGTGGAGAGGCCTTCAAATGACTCAAGACTTAGAAGGCAATTTGATCGTAGAAGGAGACTCTATGCATGTTATAAATCTCCTCAATAGTTGGAAAACACCTCCTTGGAGGATTAAAAAAAAAATTGAAGAGGCTAGGATCCTTTTCCAGGGAAGACAAGACAGAAAATCCCAACATGTCTTTCGGAAAGCTAACAAAGTTGTTGATAAGCTGGCCAATTTGGGTGTCGATGGTGACGGACTTTAAAATGGGAACACGATGTTCTGAGCGAAGTAGATGAGCTTATTCAACAAGAATGCCAAGAATGATAGTTGAATTTACCAACAGGGAAGGCACTATAAGTTCTAAGGCTATGAGTATTCCCATCTCTTTTTTGAAATTGACTCACAATAAAAATTATTCAAGCTATCAGTCTTGGTGGATGCTTCTTGGAAATACCACAAAGACTAATGGGGACAGTCACATGTCAGATAACATGGCTCCTAGTCATCTTAGTAATTTTAGGTTGGTTGATAATCACAGGGCAAGAAAGAGATGGCAATATAAGACTTCGAACCAGAGCCACGTGGACCACCAGATAGCCATCGCCATAAATCTAGCTAGCAAGTTCACTTCTCTAAGGTTGATTGGCCAAGACAAGATGTGGTACCAAAGCATGTCATATATGAAAGAAAGCAATTACCAAATAATTATTACGAGTAGCTGTCAATATAGAGCTTGTGAGAGTTTTTTTCAGTACTCTGCTATGTGTGTCTGCAGCTTTTTGTTTCTCCACTATTTCAAGTAAGGGATCTGTGTATGTTTCTATTTTTGTAATTATGATGCAGGTGTATTTTCTCGGGGTATACCCAAAATGTTGTATGGTAATTTTCTTTTTGATAACAGGCTATGTGCCTTACCGGATGTAATGGCTTTGGTAGCATGTAGATTTTACATATATAAGATCCTTAGTAAGGACATGTTCATCAACAGCCCTGGGCTGATTTTTGTAAAGCTTTTGGGTCAACCTGTAAAACCCGGTATTAATGCTATAGTATCTTATCTACCAAAAAAAATATAGAGAATGAGAGAGATATATACTTATTTCTAGTTTCATTTCATTATACCTTGTAACTTTTGTTAATATCATATAATTGGTTATATTACAATGCAAGGATTTGAACATTGGTTATGTTTATATAATTTTTTTTCCATTTATTATTTCTCTAGAGTGCCTCAGAAGACATAACTCTTGTTAATATTTATTTTATTTGTTAGGTTTCTTTAGTTTAGAAAAAATAATGTTTATAAAAATATGTTATTAAAGTTTTATCAATTGGTACACATGTTTTTTATATATGTTAATGAAAATTAATATTATGCATTATTTCTTGATGTTTAGAAAACAATGAAATATATGCAAATAATTTATTTGAAATGAAAATTTGTTTTATATCTAATTTTATTTAATGTACATGTAAATACAAACAAATTTGTATTAAATTTGACACACTTTAAGAGCTTATTGCTCACTAGGCTAATTTTTCTTATATAGTTTTTAGGGCATCTTTAAATGTTATAACCTAACATTTCAACTATGAAAAGGTTGATTTTAGGTTTTTATCAATAGGTTAGTGTCCAACTAAAACATTATATTTCTACCCATAATTAAGTAATTGATCTAAACTCCTTAGAATAACGAGTTTTATTGTTTTAACATTATTGCCTTATTTGGGTAGAAAGTAAATATGAAATCACTAATTTAGTTGGAATGTACTTGTTCTTATGAAGCTTACCAATTGATACAAAAGCTAGTAAGATCCTCTAACCAATGCAAGGACAAAATTTTATTATTGATCTATAAAACCTTTATTATAGACAATTAAAGAATGTGAAGTGCTTTCAACTCCTACACCTAAGAAAGTAGTTATTGGTGAAACCATTATAATAAATTAGCTCTTTCATGCATAAACCTCTTGTAACCTCACAAGAGAGTATTAATAGTCTACAAATAGCTTGATATAAGTACTTGAATTATTCTTTACTATAATCAATTCATCTTTATCATTGTCAATTTTTTGTGTTTTTCATGTTCAAAGTACCTAGTTTAAAAAAAGAAAGTAACTAAACTATGAAAACCAATCCAAGAATATTAAAATGAGAGGAAATAATACTCATATACATTTTGTGATACCATTATTATATTGATAAGACCCTTTTGGAAATAAAATATATAAATGAGCTAGTCAAACTCCTTATTCCTTTCCATTTAGAAAAAAATATTATATTTTATCATCAACTTAGATCTTGTTAAGATGCATAATTACTATATACTTATCTATAGCATTACATAGTACCCTTAATGGTATTATATTTTTATCCATGTCAAGATCTAATTTATATAACATGTTCTTAGTTGTAAAACTCCCCTTATTTGCTAATGCTCCATCCAATTTGTTTTTTTAAATGTTGTTATAATTTTTTGATTAATTATAAGGGAATAAAATGGATTCTACTCATATTACATCATGGCTATATTACTATATTATTTCAATGAACAACGCATTTGTATTACAATAAACTATCATATTATGACACACATGGTCATTGAACCCTAAAGGTATGGTTATGTCCTATACATTCTCACTAGTCTGAATTCAACCTCATGGGCCAAATATTGGTATGATTAATGCTCTATTTTGTGTGGAATTTCTTGAATTTATGTTGCATACTTCTTCATAAACACTTTCCTTTTAAAACTTGCCCTATTTAGTTGTGTATACCTTTGTAATGTTTACTTCAACCAATTATTTCTAACTGTGAGGTTGGATTATTTTATTGTCATGGGAGACCAAATAATTAGTTTGATATTATCAAATGGTAGTAGGTGAACCTCTTAAATTCCTTAACTTTCAAGGAGAAGACTAAAGTTTGAATCTTGTCAAGTGATACATGCATAATGGACATGCTATTGTAATACCACTATATGGTTATGATGTGATATGAGTAGGCTCATTTCAATCCCATATAACTTTAAAAAATAGTTAGGTAAATATTTTGGTGACATGTGGAGAATAGTCTCAAGAACAATCATCACAAGGGATTATATTATCTTGAACAAGGCTGCTTAAGTTATTTATTTAACTCATAAATTATATTTTTTTGAATAGGTGAATAATGAGTCTTGTGATAGAAATTATATAATATCTAAATTTAAAATAATATTTTGAATCTGAAGACATGACCATAATATGATATCTAAGATTGAATTATTTCTCATGTTTGGAGGTTAAAATATTGAGTCTCGAGGTAAATTTTTTGGATATTCTTATCTTAGTATTAGAAACCTCCTTGTTAAATTTCATTGGATTTTGAGACCATATGAATAAATAATGACCAAAAGGTTATTATTTTCCATTATGGTAACTTGTCAGGTCATTGTTACCATTATTAAATTGTTTATATGGGATTGAATTGAACCCCAATTATTTTACATCATGATCATGTTATCATGGTGTTTTACAAACTATATTATTGTGGTATTAAAACAAATCATATTATTATGATATGCTTTATCACAAGAGTGTTCATCATAATATGGAAAAATAAACTTAATCATATGATTGCATATCATTTACCATTTCTTAATAATATCTTGGACACTATTATCATATTTTTTATGATAGTTGGTGCATGTTTAATAAGAATTATGATAAATAGCTATCAAATAGTTGATAATAATAATTAAAATAACAAGTTATTATACCCTTGCCCATAACACATTAGGCATACGGGATTGGTAAACTATAACCATAATGATTTTAAACTATGGACCCATATGGCTAATTATACTAAATAACAATAAATTATATGGAATAATGATTGCATATAGGCTTATAAATGATTATATCATACAATGTTAACCTTGGCTAATAAATTTAAATTACACAACTTTCAACTACCTCCATAATCTAAACTAAGGGGTCGAGGAGAAAATACATCAATGATATGAACAACTCCCCACCACATTAATATAAATAGGTCAGTTCATTCCAACAATTGAAGGAACCATTTAAATCTTCTTCATAATTTGGAAGATTATCCCTATCTTCTAAAACTATGCTTTGATATTCTATAACCTTCCCAAACAAATATTTATAGAATTCCCTTCCCTTATACAATATTTTCGTGGGGGCTTTGAATTCTTGAGTGCTTAGAGTTTTCTTAGGTCTGTGAGCCTTAGCCTTTGATAATTTGAAGCCCTTAACATGAGCTTGTGCCTAAGGAAGCACATCATAATTCTTCTTAGAAATCTAAAAATAATCAAGAAGATAAAATAAGCATCGAGTGTTAAGAAGTGGTTTCTCCACTATTAATGAGACCACATAATTCACTAATCTATTGAGTTGAACAAGTGTAGTCTTATAGATGATGAGGGAAAGAACCAGGGTTATGCATAACGATGAATTATCGTTAATTTATGAATACTTGGATTTCTAAAATTTGGAATTGGGAAATATGGGGAACCTTGTTCAAGGCCCATTAGCTCAAAAAATTTAGGTGCAAAAAGTTTTTTGGGTTGGCTCACCCCAATTTTATAATAATTTGATCATTTTAAGTTTAAATCGCCAACATTACCACCAATAATAGTGGATCTTTTTACCTTGAAATTATAAAGAATTTTATTTACACTAACAAAATCACCTATTATACCCCTAGTATATATACTTAATGTGATAGCAATACTCCTACATGTTAAACATTGATTTCTCTTGATATGACTTATAGTAGTGATAAATGATTGGTAGCAAGAATAGATGTGCAATAGTAAGAATAGACAAGTGATAGAAAAAATAGATGATAACGATGGAGTAGGAATACACAATAAACAAGCGATAACAAAATAGATGATGAACGAGCAATAGTAGAATATATGATAGATAAGTAGTAGTAAGAATAGATAATAAATGAGTGATAACAAGAATAGACGATAGATGAGTGGTAGCAGTAATAGACGATAGATAAGTGATAGAAGGAATAGACAACAGATAAGCTATAGTATGAATAGATGATAAATAAGCGGTACAAGGAATAAATTACTGATGAGCAGTACAAGGAATAGATGATTGATTACCAATATTAGACCTCGAAGTCTTATATAGTAGTTGTAAAATTTTCACAATTTTATTCATCATGTTCAATTTTTGACATTAAATACTTTTTTCTATACAGGTACAATGGCACCTAGTGGTAATGGAAATAAGGGAGGCCAATATTCTAGAAAAAAGAGTATCCTAAAATATTTTAGCCATACATCAAAATCGAGTGAGGCATTGACATCTACACAAATTCAAGGTACATACCCATTTTACCTACTCAATAGTTAATTTTGGTAAGTAATTTTAAAAATGATATAGAACACCTTTGTATGCAAAAAACACTATTGACCTTGATATGCCTCCACTTGAAGATATTCCTAAGGATGAGATGCCTCCACATGAAAATATTCTTAACAATTACATGCAATAACCACTTGAAGAGATTCCTAAAACTAACACACCAACCAAAAAATAAAACATTGATTCTAATAAAATGCCAACTTCTAGGGAAACTTCTACTCATATATCTAAACATAGAAAGAGAACCAGGTGGACTATTGGAAGGATATTTTAGCTTGAATGGTCATCAAAATATCTATTTATTGAGCCAATGCAACCAAAGAATAGTAATGATACGCTAACAGAATATAGATGCATGATTTATAGTTGGAAACTAGGGAAGGATCATAAGATGCAACTTAAGTTGGATACAATAGAAAAACATTGTGGGAAAGTTTATGTGATAGTAAAATAAAGTGATGGAATGACTAAGAAAAAATTAGGTGGAAGGATGCATTATAATACGTACATGTGAGATATGTAGAAGACTATGAAAAAGAGATGAAATGACAAAAATCTCTTGTTGAGAATGGTGGAATAATTCTAGCTCAATTTCAAAAAATTCATCAAACCACTTTAGTTTCAAAAAGTTTGTAGTTTGTTGTTGTATATACTATTCTTAAAAAGGGTAGACCTATGTCTGATTTTATTAATTTTAAGCATCTATTTCAACTAGTTGATGTGCAGAACCTTCCCAGTGCCCATTGGTCAGATCGAAGTGGTTGGAAAATGGTAAAATATCTCTCATTGATTGAGAAGGAAGACCTAAAAGAGAAAGTAAAACATGTCAATTTCATTTCACTTTCAATTTATGAGGTAACTGTTGTTGACAACACATCTTGGATTTGCATGCATGTTTATACATTTCAAGATCATTTAAGGCAACCTCATTTACTAGCACTACATAAGATGGTGGAAAATTGTAATGCAAAAAACCTTTACAATGTTGTTGTAACCAATTTAAAGGATATCATGGGAATGGATGATGCAACAATAGCCAGTAAGTTAATATGTGTTGGAGCTAATAGTGTTGCTATAATGCAAGGACATAGGAATGGTCTTTGTGTTTGAATTTAGATATCAGTTGCCCCATATTTGATCCCAATTCATTGCATGGATCATAGAATGAATCTTGCATACAAAATTGTGAGCACATTTGAAAATGTGGTGAGAGTGGAAGAACTCGTCCATGAAATACATGTTATTTTTTGTGTAGTCCAAAAAGGTTTGTAGAGTTTCAACAGTTTGCACTAGGAGTTACTAAAGGTAAAAATTTGTTAAAATATATAGATACTAGGTGGATTTCATTGTTTCAACTTGCATCTAGAGTTTTTAAAGAATATTAATCCTTAGTAGGGTTTATGTATGAAAATTATAGGGTAGTTGATAAGGCAAAATATTTACTATACCGTATGACTAAATTGGAAACACTACTCACATTATGTGGTATTCTTCCAATGTTGCAAGAAATGAATACTTTGATAAAAATTGCACAAGAAAGATCTATTTATATTATCAATTTCATCAGGATGAGAAAACAAATATGTATGTGTATTGATAGGTTATACTTGTCTGGAGGAAACTTTATGGATCCTTTGTTTGATAGTTGGAGAACTTTAATAAATTTCAATGATCCAAAAATCTTTTTGAAGTTCAACATCAACGATCATCTTTGTATTAATGTTCATGGAAAGGAGATACCTTTATATTGTTTTGAAAAGTGATCGGATATAGTTACAGATGATGTTGAACAAATGCCCATAACATACAATGGATTTGATGTAGTTTTACACAATACAATGATTAAATTGAGAAAAATAGTAGAAACCTTGACAAGAGAAATAAGAGATCATTTTCAAAGAGATGAGTTTCTTGAGGCCATGGGTGTGGTTAACCCCATGTTCTGGGATCCTGGTACTGACTACAATAATACAAGTGAGTTTTTTATAAAATATATGGGTACTCTTGTTAACCATTTCACTAAATGTGTGGAAGTCAATGGTATTGAAATCAAAGGTATTCTCAATAAAGAACTTTTGATAAATCAATCAAGCCATTTTGGAATGACAATGGTTGATCAAATTTTACATTTGACTAACCCTCATGAACTAGGTTCTATTACACGTTTGTGAAAAAATTGTATCCCAGTAGTGTTTTACAACATACAATGAGTGAATATTTTCATTTATATGAATTGTGTCAAACAATAATTTTGGGATCTATGGAAGATGAAAGGGTTTTTAGTGCATTATCTTTTATGAAATCTAAAGTTCGTAGCAGGTTGGATAAAAATTTAGAAAATTGTTTGAGAATATGTGTCTCATCTTATGAGGTTGACACGTATCCTTATGATAGAGCTTTGGCATATTAGAAATCTCTAGCAGATAGAAGAGGTATCACTAATACTCATGATAATGAGGATAATGATACTTACAGTGATCAGATTGTGGAGACACAGAGATTAGCTACACGTACAAGTGATTTTGGACAAGTTGAGAAGTGTTTGTTTCAACTTCCTCCAATGTGATTTTTGCAACATTTGAAAAGTTTGATATTTTTGGTAGTATTTGTTATCAGTTGTTGTAAACATCTATCTATTGGATTATGAGGCTAATCCATAATGTTCATTCTCTCATTGGATTTGTTTGTTTATAAATTTATCAATGTTAATACTCTTATTGGCTTTGTTAATAAATAAATAAGAATTATAAATTACAAAAACTATACACAAATATAAAATGAAATAATAATTAAAAAATATAAGACAGAAATTTTGGAAATGACTTTTTTATTAATCTGAAAAATATATTACATTTTACAAAAATGTTGACTACCATACAACAAAATCTGCAGTCAACTAGTGAATTGTGTGTTCACTATTTTTACTCTTCTATTGGAGGGCCTAAAGTAGATGTTGGTTGTACTGGAGGTTGAGGTTGACTATTTAAAATTGTAACTTGTTCATGCCTTTCCTCACCAGTATGCCCCTACAACACACCAACTCTCATCAGGCCTTCCTGAGTTGAGTCCAAACTTACCAACAATACCCTTTCTTCTTTGGTAGGATATTTTAACGTTAAATGCATTTCTTTTTCTTTCTACTTTAGTAAAATCTCAGGATCTAAATTTTGCTCCTTTATAATTCTCTTGAAAGTGTTGTTCTCTTTTATGGTGACATGTAATATTTCTTTCAATTTAATGGCACCTTGGAGATTTTTCTTGGTATTGTTAAGATAAACATACAGGCTATTCACCTGTTTCTATAAATTATCAAAATTGGATTGCACAAGAGAAAAGTAAAAATATGTTAGTTTATAAATGTATTAAAAAAAAATTAATAAAATGAATAAACAAAATTACAATCACTTACCTTAGCTACATCTTTGACTACCTCTACAACATTAACTATTTTCTTATCAATAGTACATTAAGGTTCTCTAACCTATTCAAAAAAAGATCTAAAACCTCATCATTATATACAGTGGTGGCCTTTATCTTACCATATTCAACTTGATGTAATAAAGCATTAAAATTTTCTAGTTCGTGCTCCACCAAAGAAAAATACTCTCTTTTTGATTTTTTTGTATTGGACATTAAGTTCCTTTATAAGAAATTCTACCCAATACTCCCATGCTAGAAATATCTTGAAGGACAATATCTTAATGGTGGCCTCACAATTGTCTGACAATAAAATATTTTTTGAAAAATGCAACCACTCATCCTCAGTTAGCAGAAGAGGATTGCCAGTTGGGTGAGGAGGGGATGATATCTCGATAGGAGCAACTAACTTTATAGTATATTGTGCTTCTATACATTGTTATGAATCTCAAAACACATTAGTTGCATTGAAATCCTCAATAATATTACCTTGAAATAAATAATACTCATCAAGTGGAGGATTATCCAATTCTAAAATCCCTCGTAGACTATAAATATTTCCAAGAGAAATATTTGGAAGGTCTAAAAAATTCTAGCTAATATTGAGTGGTTGTCCTCAACCCCTTCCAGATATAGAAAATAATTATTTACCCCTCATCATCTATGGTTGTGGTGGAGGCTACGGTGGTATCATTTATCATCTTCAATGCGATGATTTCCCTAGTGCCCCTATAAAATATGACAATAAAATTTAATTAACTACATATTTTCTTTAGGAGGAATGTGTGGATGGAGGAGAATAGACGGTGCATGGAGGAGCTCAGCCTCTTCAATAAGTAAGTGGCCCAGCAAGTCCATGTGGTCAAGAAATACCCTTTGCTTGAAATAAAGGTGTGCCTTTGATATTTGAATGCAGGACCTACTAGGCAGTCTTCCAGTCTTCACAAAAGGGGTGTAAACCCTAGGTTCAATCAAGCGATGGAACAAAGTGACAAATTTGGATACAATATTCATGAAAGGTATGCAAACCCTAGGTGTAATAAAGCATTGAAGGAAGAGGGTTGTTTGCAAACCATCTCTTCAATTTGTGAGAAAGCCTCTTCGATTAGAAAAAATATCTCTCAAGGATCTTTGGATTCATGAGTGGATGAACCTCTACCCTCTATTAGGATTTCAAAGGATGAATTTGGGTTGGATCTAATTGATCATGAATCTTGAACAATTATTTGTAAACTCAAGGGCAAAATACTAGGCTTAGAGGAGCTCAAAGAATACATTAAATATTGGTGGACCAGTACAAAATTCCAAGGAAATCTCCTATCCAAAAATTCCTTTTATTTTTCCTATTCTAATTTAGTGAATAGATACAAGGTAATGGATTATAGATATAATTGGTTTTTCGAACAAAGGGGTGTCTATATAAGACCTTGGACTCCTAGTTTCAATCCCTTTACAGAAGAAGTTAATGGCTTCCTAGTCTGGATGAATCTTTAAGCTCCCCTTGTGGAGTTTTTGGGAGAGAAGATATTCACCAAAATTGGTAATGTCGTTGGTGCATTCTAGTATATAGATTCCCAAATAGAGAAAATATGTCTAGTAAAATTAATATGAGTAAAGCAAGATTGGCTATCTGGATGGATGTTTTAATTCCTAGGCCTCAATCCATTACTATCTCCTCAAGCAAAGGAGAATAAATCCAAAATATTGAATATGAAAACTTCTCCCTAAGAGGTTATGGTTGTCAACAATATGGCTACCTGAATAAGAAATGCCCAATCATCTGATCATGCTCTAATTCGTCCTTGGTGGAGGATAAGTCCATATATGTAAATGATTTGAAACTTTCAAATGTCCCAATTCAAAAGAAAAAAACTCATCCTCAAGATGCACTAATTATCTAGCATAAATCATGCGAGCAATAGAAGACTCAACCCCAAAAGAAGAATATGAATCATATGGTTGATAAAATCTAAATACCATCCAAATGGTTCCATGGAAAATATTAGCACGTCACATGGTATTCTTGAAGCTAATTATGAAATAATCAGTGATGGACAGATTTCTAAAAATGATATCGTACAAAATGTGTTACAACTAGATATTACCTTAGGAGCCTGAAGTGCAAAAATGCATTCTCAGATCTTGCCACTCTAATGGAGGAAGAACCTCTATTACAGAATAAAAATAATCAAGCTGATTTCCTTTGTGATGGATAATTATTATGTTTGTTTTCTTTCTATTTGTTGGAGTTATGTGTCATGTAAGGGTTGTTCTTGTTGTTAGTTCCTTAAAAAAAAATTGATTATGGAAACTTAGCAGTTTGAGGAAGATGAAGAATATATTTGATAGAAAGGCAAAGATGGGTATGCTTTAATTAACTTGTTATAAATATAATGAAAGCAATGTAAAGTTTTTTTTTGTAATGGGAGTGGCCCCCAATAGAAGCTACATAGCTTATTAAAAATAATAATTAATTAACTACATGGGTATTAATTTAATTTAATTCCACTTACCAGATGGAGATGTGATTTTTTGGGCTACTTGGGTATGTAAAGTTGATTCCATATAAATTGGTGGATCTGTGGGGTGTTGCACTGAAAAAATATAAAAATATATTCAATAAAACTAACTATAATTTTTTACTAAATGTATTAAATGACATTGAACGAAAATCTAAAACAACTAGATTATCAGTCATACGCATGGGTTGTTCCACTTCATTGATATCGATGTGCATAGAACATGCAATTGTATAAGTAGATGCAATATACATTGATTATGCAGGTTTAGGTGCATGAGATATCAGAGATGTGAAAAATTTGAATTGTTTAGTATATCTTGTAAATATCGATGTTGATTCTGACTATGTATCAAAATTTATGATGGCTTCTAGCAGATGACCTCTTATTATAGCTTCCCTTATAGAAGAATATGAAGATATTCTTCTTTGCATTTAAGTATAAATTAAAAAACTAAAATTGTATTAAAATAATAATAATTACTTCATTCAAAATTTTAATTTTACCTGCACATGTTTCATTGTCAGGCCAATTGTCTGCATGTCTAGGTGTAGTGAGGTTTCTATTGTGGTATTTTATACATTATAATAAGCTTCATAAAAATACTGAGTAAAAAATTAGTTGATGACACATAGGCACTTGTCCTTGTTTGGGCATTTTGGAGATCACTTCTAATGTGGTTGGAAATGAAATCCAGTCGAATCTAGTATGGGCAAGACAACAAACGAAATAGGCCAACATCCAGAAGGGAATGTATGTTGTTCTTCCTTGTAAAACAATTCTTGCTTGGAAGAATTTAATGACAACTTTGAGAAAATTGTTTGTAACTACTAAAATTTGCAAGCCCCTTCTCGATGGATTAGAGTGAACTGCAAAAAAAAATTATAATATAAAATTAATAAATAAATCATAAACTTATACAATGCAATAAATTTTAAATTTAAATAATATTTAGAAGAGTGAGACTTCTACCTATCAAATAATATTATGAGAGACTGAAGTTGATCTCCAGACATATTTTTCATCATCTGTCAAAGAGTACTTTGTACATATTTTTTCAACACCCTTGTATGAGAGGCATAGCAATCTCTATATGTCTATAGGTTTTAGAATGAAAGATAGAAGCTTGTTGTCAATTGTCATGTTAATTACTAACCCCTCCTGGCCATACGAGGTCATAATCCTAGATAACAAATTATAATCTATGTTGTATTAGGGTATTGACACTAATAAATGAAGATCAAATTATATGACCCAAGAAGCGTCATATCCCAATGTTATAAGAATTGCATAAATTTATGGGTAAATAATGTTTCTAAAAATAATTTTGGATGGATAAAATTTGGAGGAAGAGCTCATAATTGTTGTAAGTGTTAGAAAATTTTGTAAGGTAAGGTTTGAAGGCTCAGGGTGTGCTCTATGGTATGGTTAAAAGGCTCAAGGCTTAGGGTACTCTAAATACGTAAACTAGTTTCTAACTCACCAGATCGCAAATGTGCAAGTGAAGAACATACTCCTAGTGTTGAGGATTTTTTGGTTCACCAAATTGCATGCGTAGGTGAAGAGTATATCTCCAATAGTAGTAACATATTATGGTAAGGTTGCAAGGATTAGGGTTTGCTCTATTGTGCTTTACTCTATAAAATGAATGAAAAATAGATGCACATACATTTTTATAACTTTCGACATGCATGCATTTAATACAGTTTTGAGACATGGTACTTCTATATTAACCCTAAACCCTAGACCATTTAATGTGTATGTTGTTGCATGTGATGCTACTAGTCATCAATCATTAGTTATGATGTTATCAGTTGTTAATTATTAGTTATATGGCTACATATCATCAATCATTAGTTATGATATTTATTTTTGGGCATTATTTGTGATGCAACTGGTTGTCTGTCACAATCTATGATGTTATCGATCATCTATCACCATTTGTGATGCTATCGGCATTTTATAACCAGTTATGATATTGTCAATCATCAAGGCATAATTAGTGATACAATCGATCATTTATCATATTCTATGATGTTACTTATCGTCTATCATAATTTGTGATGTTACCAGTCACCTATTGTATTCTATGTTGCCATCAATCATCTATCACCAATTATGTTATTGTTGATAGTCTATCATTAGTTATGATGTTGTTGATCATCATGACATCATTAGTGATACAACTAGTTGTCTGTCATAATATGTGATGTCATCTATCGTTTATCATATTGTGTGATTCTACTTGTTGTCTATCATTACTTGTGTTACTATCGATAGTTAGTTATGATGTTGTCGATCGTTTATCTTAATATGTGATGCTACTGGTCATTTATCATTAGTTATTATTTTATTGATCATCTCTCGTCATTTTTCTTGCTACCAATCATGATAGGTTTAAGGAAATATTCAAACAATAGGGGATTATAAAAATCCCCTTGCATTGAAGATCTTTGTATAAATTGTTCCAACGATTCATGCAGAGCTCTTCAATATCAGGATAATTTTCTTAATCATGGTAAACTGGTGGAATAAGAATAGTAGGAACAAATTACAACATTGCTCCTATTGCCATCAGGTGATGTATATACACATACATATTTCTTAGGCCCAGCTTACCCGGGCAAAAAATCTAGTATACATTATAAATATTGAATTTTGAAATGTAAAGATGAAAATTAAATAAAAGTATAGTCTTTCAATGCTACCATGGCTTTTAATTCTATTTAATTTAGTACATTTTTAATTTTTACAATTTTTTTCAAATATTATTATAAATTTACCACATTTTTATATTTTTTGGTGAAAAAAAGGTAATTCGCCATGTCTTCTACATGAGTTTGGACACTATTCACCTTGATTTTGAAACTAATTCACCCCATTTTTATAAATACATTTTGGGACTGACCCCTTACACATAACTCTAAGAAGAATAAATAGGATTTGTATTGTAGTATACCCTTTGCTAGATGAATAAGGGAAGCGAGGATGTGAGATATATTCAATGAATCAAGGGAAGAAGAGTAGAAGTTGATTTTTTGGTTAGCTTTGATGTGGTTTCATTTTTTACTAAGATTCCAAGATATGGAGCAATAAATTTGGTAAGCAAATTGGTTGATCAAGACACAACAAAATTGGTTAACCTTTGTATAATATCAACATGCTTCATATTTAAAGGAGAATTTTATGAACCAAGGGAAGGAGTGTATATGGAATCAACACTATCCCTAATAATAACCAACTTTCTCATGGAGGATTTTGAAAGGAAAGTACTAAATGATAATCCATTAAAACTAGTTGGGGAGTAGGTTTTTAGATGATATTTTGGCTAATTGGTCTCGCGGAAAGAAAGAATTAAAAAAAAAATTGAATTACTTTAATAACCTATCTAATAGTATAAATTTTGCCTTGGAAATTGGAGGAACCCAAGTGTCTTTCCTAGATATCCTAAATTATAAGAAAGCAGATAGTACATTAGGACTTGATGTGTATAGAAAGAAGATCCACACTAATCCTAAGAGCTAAGTCACATCATCATCCAAATCAAAATATTGTTAAACTTAACAAATTAGCAATTAGTGTATATTTAAGGTCTTAAATATAGAAGATTCATAAGATAAATAGCTTTATCTTTAAAAATATTCAAGGATAATAGTTATACAAAATATAAATTCTACAAGGCTTTCAGAAGAGTGGAAAAACAAAACAAAAAGAAAGAGAGAGATTCAAAATGCATTATAGTTACTTTACCACATATCCAAGGAACATCTAGAAAGTTAGCAAGAATTTTAAAGAGATAATTTAGATACAACTTTCAAACCTATTATTACATTGAGAGGAATGTTATATGGAGCAAAATATAAGGTAGATCATAAATTATATAAAGGTGTCTATAAAATTCCTTACTTGTGTAGGGTGTCATACATTGGTGAAACTAGAAGATCCTTAAAAAATAGATTGAAGCAACATTACACAAATATACAACATAATAGATTTTCCAAATCAACATTGGCAAATCATTCATTTAGAACTAGCTATCATATTTGTCTAGACAAATCCAAGTTATTGATAAGAAGATCATTAAAGTAATAAAAAGTACAATAGGATTTGGAGATTTAAAAACAACCCTTAAATATCAATACAGAAGAAGGTTTAAGCTCAGTGCATCGTAAAAAAACCCTTGATCCATCATATAATAGAAACTTATAAAGCCAATACTATAGAAAACCTTAAATAAGCCCTCTCCACTTCCCCACTTTTTTCTTTTCCAATTATTATTTTTAATGGTTGGTGTGTGTATGTTTTTTTGATTTGGTACTAAAAGCCCTATGTGATCATTATATATAGATCTAGTTTCTTAATACTTATTAGTGTATCTTTATTTTTTCTTTTTTTTCTTTTTTTTGAAAGGGGATATATTTTTAACATCTAACAATACAATTAGATTTTGATATCAATTCTCAAATACTAGGGTTAGTTTAATTTTTTTTTGTTAAGGTAGAAGGGGTTTTGAAAGGGACCCCAAACCTTTTACAATAAAAATCAAAGAATAATATTTACACTCCAAATATGGTTCCAGAAATAAGGTTTCAGACCTTAAACTAGAATATCAAACAACCTAAATACTATCTAATTTTTTGACTTCAGGATCATTTAAGATTTCAAAATATGTTACCTGTAGCACCCTAAAATTGGCGCAGTCAAATTGGAATAATTACATTCACCTTAGTAAATAATTTTAAATTCAAATTTAACCTCCCAAACCACCCGTTAACCGCCGAGAAACCCGTTTCCCCTTTTTTCGTGCCATTTTTAGAGGTTGTTTTGACCGTTTGACGATATCGTCGCCGATCAGACGATATCGCCCCAGATTTGACGATTTCGTCTGGACTAGGACGTCCAGACGATCTTGTCGCAAAACTGAATTTGCATAGATAGACTCTGTTCCAACGGGTCTCCAATTCGGGTAGAAGTGTGTCTGCGCCATTGGGACCCTTCCCCCGTTGGAGATCTCCCAAATTGGGATGATCTCCAACCTCCCAACAACTCCCCTATGCCTATTTAAACTCTAGGACATTCCCTCCCCAACCCCTGGCTGAATTTTATCTGCAAGTTGAATCCCTCTGCACTAAAACACCTTAATCTTATTTTTGCACTAGTCCTATAGCAGTTTTTATGCAGGTACACCATTGATTTTCAATCGGAGCCAGCACCCATCGTCGTCGACGAACCTGTCAAGATCGGAGGCGATCCTGTCAAATTCGAGATGATTTCGTACTGATGCGAGATGATCTCGACTACAGTCCACATCGAGGCAATCAGTGCCTGGAGTTTGCTTTTCTTAACTTTGCCTCAGTTATTTTGTTTTACAAATTAGATAATCTATTTAGTTTTTATCCTATTTTGCATCTGGAGTTCACCCATCTAGTCTAGATTGCATGTTAAGCTCATAATCTGCCATTAAAGTATAGCAATTTACTTTAATTTCTATTTTTAAACTTTGTTCAGTATTCAGTTTATTATTTGGCATATTTTGCCTCTGTTTGCACAGTAGGAATTCTTGTATTTTGCATCTATTCTCTGTTTTGCAGGTCTCTAACGAATTCGTCTGACGAATTCGTTAGATTTCAAACGATTCTGTCAGTCTCAGACGAATCTGTCAGATTCGGACGATTCTGTCAGATTACAGGCGATTACGTCGAATTCCAGACGATCCAGACTGCTTCAAGCATCGAAACTTCTTCGAGACTTGGATCAGGTAATCTCCATTGGCCTCCTACAAATTCTCTATTTTCTCGCTTTCTACTCTGTTTGTTGTATTCATTTAAATTGCATTTTCATATAGATTAAGTTAGATTCATTCGGCCAAACCTAGGATGAATGCTTAAGGATAAAACGAACTCATCAAAAAACATTCCAAAAACCTAGGCGTGGAAACTGCCGCCAAATGTTTCCTGGTGAACCCACCATCCGTCGAAAAATCACCAAAACACACCTCCCTTGAGAGGCGGGACCTTCGTAAAGTCCTCTCGTCCGAGTAACCACACCATCCTTTTCCCATCCTCCTTTCGGGCACGGATCCAATAGCCTAAAGGTAGGGATGCAAAAAATTTGGAGTGATACAGTTACAGACAATAAACAATCAACAAATCCATACAAAGCTTAAACTTTATGTTGGGCCTTGAGCATCAAGATCCTCCTTTTTAGGTCCTCCAAGTGATTTTTTGCTTCTTTTATTTTTCCAAAATAATTGGAGCAAACTATTTCAAGAAGCAGATTAGTATGCAAGTCTTTCAATATGTAGTTCTAGTCCTTTATTCATTACTCTAGTCAATGAGACCCTCATGGAAACATATTACTCAATAGGATCAATCATGTCATATTTCCTTCTGATGCTTCGATTGCTGGTACAAATAATGGCTAATATTTTTTAGGTGGACTCAAAAACATAAGCATTGGGACTTAGAGCAGACCCACATACCAACTCCAATCCTATTAAGAAACAAGATGCAACCTATAACTCACAAAATAATGATTAGTAAAAACACCAAGAGTAGAGTAGACCAAACTCGAAAGTGGAGTTCACCAAAGGCAAAAACTTGTTCACTCAATAACACATGATCCAACTACAAATAAAGGATCCACCATTGTTGGAGACTCACTTTCAAGTCCTATTTTATTTCCTTCATCTCTAATCATATACTTGTAGCAATCAGGAATGTTCAAACTCCTCCCTCCAGATGAAAAATAAATATTTATGCATAAAATCTTTAAAATCCCCCTAGAAAATTTAATCTCTGATCTCATTTTGTTCATCATCCTTGGCTTTGTTGTTAAAAATTTCTTGAACACTATGAGGGAAGATTAACTCCCAACACTGCAATTCATCCAAAGGTACACCCATGTTTACCAAACATTTAGATGCCCCATTAGCCTCTTTTTAGACATGGATAATATGCACTTCTTCAAGGAGCTCTAGTTTAGTGTTAATCTCATTTATCATATCTGCTATATTCCATCCTGGGGTGTTTTCCATTCAAAATATTAATGATGTTTTGTGAATCTCCTATTATTAATTTCCTTATATTTAGCTTGCCAAGAAGTGACACACACATAAAGGTTGATCTAGCTTCAGCAGCATGGTTTTTTTTATTATGATTAGCTCTTTTTTTATTTTTCTTTTTTGTTTAATTTGATTTTAAGTATGACTTGGTGTTATCAATTCAAAATGTTCATATTTACACTATTTTATTTTTGTTATACAGGGGAATCAAAAATGTCTCTATATTTTTATCCCCTACTCGTCGTTGTGGTTCAAATCCGAAAAGCTACCACTATACCCCCATCCCACCTTGATAAACTTTTACTCCAAGTGAAGGGGACCTCGAAGGGGCTCGGGATTGGAACCGTTGACCTCAAGCTAGAAAATACAAAGTGAAAATTGATTAGTCTACTACCTCCGCTCTACACTAAAGTATTATTATTGTTATCATTAATATAATTATGATAATTATTATTATTATATTTTATTAATAATGTCCATTTGGTTTAGAATAATTAGTTGAGTGAAGAGTTTCACATCTTAAACCAAGGTTCAAATCTCATGGATTAACCTTAACATTTTAGCTTTTGGAAGACAATTAGTTGAAAGCGAATAATTTATACCATCAACCAAGGTTCCAATCCCAAGGGTTAACCTTCACATTTAAATCAAATGGTATTAGCTCAATAAACTAAATTCCTCAACTTTCAAGGAGGAGACCCAAAGTTTAGATCTTTCCAAGCAATGAATGAAATAAAATGATTTTAATTACATCCATGAGATCAAAATAGTCTATGGAACCAAGAGCTTTAATAAAATATGGGGTATGGTGTACAACCCTACTCCCTTTTGAATTCAAACCTTGGACCTCCTATTCAGAGTTCCAAAGTTTGACATCCAAGAAAGAACTTTGTTCAACAAAATTCAAGAAAGTTTTGGACTATGTTTTTTCTTTTGTTGATTTTGATGAGAAGTTTTCTTATTTTTTCTATTATCAATTCTTCAAAAATTTCATTAGTGAATTTACTTTTAGATTGTTCTCATATGCAATCCCGATGTCCTTGTAGGATTCATATTCCATGACAAAATGTTTTTCTATATCCACTACTCCTGTTGTGTAAAAGACATATTCATTCTAACCATACCTCATAAGGACTTGTCCATCTCTCAGTTTCACATCTAATATGGTGTGAACTAGATATTATCTAGGCAATAGGAATTTTTTTCTTTCATTTTATCTTTTCATCTATGTACTTCTTTAGGTTGTGTTCACAGTTTGGATTGAACTCGTTGATGTATAAATGTTTTTTCTTCCTCGATTTTTAGTCCACGTGACAAGTCTGAATTTTTTCTCGCATACTGTTTAATTTATTTGTTGGATTTTGGGACCTCATAAAATTTAATGCTCTATTTTTCATCTATTTGTTGTTTTTTTTCATCCATGTCTTTTATTCTATTCACTATTTCTTTTATTACCTATTTTGAGAACTTGTTATCTTCAAATATTTGTATTTTCTTTAGGCACCCCAATAGCCTTATCATTGCTTTTGTTTCTAATGGAAAAGTTATTATTTTAGCAAGTAAAACTTTACATGGGACTAATGCTTTAATTCTAAAATTATTTGTAATTAATTGCTTTGTAATTCTTTTTATTTGTCTTCATTTAAAATTTAATGTATTACTAGCCCACATCTCACACCTATATAGCACCATTGGAATAACTAATAACTCAAAAAATATCCTAATGGTTTTCCAATACCACAACTCTTTTTCCACCCTTATTTAGCAATGAGTAGAACTCCCTCCATCTTGCTTGTATTCATTTCATCCTACATATTTCCCAATTGAGTTTGCTTTGAAAATATAATTCAATTTGTTTGTATTCTATTACTACCTCTAAGGGATATACTATTCGGTCGGGACCAGTTTCAATCCCATATATATATAGTAATTTCATAAACTTGTTAATTTTTTATTTTTTGAAAAGGACCCCACCCTTTTTTAAAAAATGAAGCTGCTAGAGAAAAGGAAACCTTGAATATCTAGTGAGAACTAAGATATGAAGATCAAACAACACCAAGGAGTAACACAACCAACACACTGAATAAAACAAAAACTAGACTAATATCAGACCCCAAACCTAGAGCTAAACAAAGAACTTGATGAAAACATTAAAAAAACTTGAGACACTAAGGTTACTCCTCAACAAGTTGCTCAAGCACCAAACTGTGAATATCATAGATAAAAGAAATAGCCACCTCAAGAGAGCCCAATAGGGACTGATGTTTCAAGTCCAAAATTTCCAGGAAAGGAACAAGGGTTGGAGGCTCAAGATCTAAAATTGGGGGAGCCTCATCACCACCAATCGATGCCTCAGGATATTTCAGTTTCTTTTTTACCGGGTCAGACTCCTTCGAGTCCGAGACCATGATCGATACCCATGATAGCTTAGATCTTCCACACTTTGATAAAATAAATTTGGAGCATCGAGTACTACCACCTAACCCTATGTTGTGGGAATCCATGTTCTCCCCAAGAGGGCTAACATAATCAAAAGGTGTCGAGTTCCTCGAGCCTTCAAATATCAACACAAAAATGCCACCATGTGCCTCCGACAAAGTGACGGTGGTGTCTAGAATTGGCAAAATTTTAATAAACTCTATTTTAGCCAGTGCCTCTGCCACCTCTACCTCTTTTGCCTTCATCACATGCTCGAATACTAGAATTTATTTATTTATTTATTTTAATGTCATTAATATTTGTAATATAACAGTAATCAAATGGCATTAGTTCAATTGGTTAAATTCCTAAACTTTAAACAAGGTGGCTCAACAAGATGGCTCATATTTGAATATTGCCAAGCAACACATGCATAATTGCCAAGTTGTTAAAGGGTAAAAGGGTAAAGTAAATTTTATAGTCCATGAGGCATTAGGCCACATGAGATGACCCTCATGGAGAATGTTGTTTACCCAATATATGGTTATCCATCCATTCTCTATTTATCAAAGAATGGTGTACAACCTTTGCCCCCATAAGATTCAAACCTTCAATATCTGTTCAAATTTTCAAATCTCCACCATTAGGCCACTCATACTATAATACCACTATGTGGTCATGATGTAATACAGGTGTTGTCATTTCAATCGTGTATAATTGATAAGGTAAAACAAAATATTAAAAACTAGTAATAATGTAACAATAAAATTTATTCTAGTATTTTAGTAATAAGAATACATTTATTACTATACTTTTATTATAACAATCATTATATTTTGTATACTAGTTAGGTTTATACATGTATTTTGTTTTTATTTTTCATTTCTAATTTTTGAATTACATCATGTTTGAAACCCTAATTAGAATTTATTTATGTTAGAGTTTCATGTTGTTTTTATTATTTTTCTTTTTATACTTTTTATTAATTTTTATTTTGGTGAATATAATACAAAAACCCTAATTTTAGGATTTTAATTTTAATTTAAATTTATTTATTACTTTTTTATTTTTAGGTTTACTAAAATAATTAAGGTTGATTGTTAACAAGTTAATATCTACATCTATGTTTGCAGCAGTGGTTTGATTCTAAAGATATGAAGTCCTACAGGGCCCTCCCTTTCACGGTGGCATGGGGAGTTTGTCTTGCAAGAAACTCAGATATTTTCCAAGCCTCCTCTCAACCTGCTTTTAAAATTGCTACTCAGATTCGTTCCTTCATTACTAATATTGTGAAACCTACTGTGCAAAAAGGCCCAAGAAAAACGAAAGCTGCCAATGTAAACAAATCAGCTCCCTGGGGTTTTTTTGATGGTGCTTGTCAAGGCACCCCTCTTATGTGTGGGGCATGGGGAATCCTCTTTCTTAAGTATTCTCATTTCATTCAGTTTAAGGCTGGCCTAGGAGGGGGCACAAATAATTATGTCAAATTAATTGCTTTGAAGCTTCTCTTAAAACTTCCTCTGGACCACCATGTTCAACAGCTCCAAGTTTTAGGAGACTCCTTGTTGGTCATCAATTGGATGAAGAAAATGTTCAAAATGGAGAACTTAACTTTGCAGCCAATTTTTCAATAGGTAAACATTTTGGCAGATGTCGTTAGCCCCATATCCTATACTCATATCTACAAAGAACTCAACTCTGGGGCGGATGCTTTGTCAAAGGAAGGTCTGCAGCTGGTGCAAGGAATATGGGAGCTGGTGGAAATAAAGGATGGTGTGACTATCCAAGAGACAGTGATTTCTTTGCTCAATAATTAAAAAAAAAAAAATCCGGGAGGTTGTTTCTCGATCGCTTTTCCTTTCCTTTCTGGTTATTCTCTTGTAGACAAAGTAGCTGAGCATTATAGACACCTTTGTGTAGAGGTTTTATGGGAAATTTTTAACTCTTAGCCCTTCCTTGATGGTACGAAGAAAATTTAGGTGGGGACAGCCTATGTGTTCCTGCCTGGTTATTCTAGCCTGCCTTGGGCAACTTCACAATGTAATTTTCTTTTTCTGGTGAAATAGAAATTATGATTTTTTTTTGGGGAAAAAAATATATATCTACATCTAAATAGGTCTTGAAAAAATAAAATATATAGAAGATCAAAGTAGACATTAAATGCAACTTTACAACATTTTCTTTTTGGAGGTATTACATTATTTGGTACCTTTGTAAATATTTAGATTAGGATGTGTGTTTAATATTTGAGTTTAAATTATGTTTCAGGATCTTAAGTGTGAGTATGTGTCATGTAAATAAGTGAATAGTTATTACTGTGAGGTATATGAGTGATGTGACAAGTTTAGAAATAGGGAGTTATGAGCAATCATGAGAGACTTTATATTTATGTATATGTGAGATTCATTTTGTAAGAGGGAAATATGAAGATTTGGACCTCCCGTGAGTTTAAGAAGAGTAAAGGTCAAGAGTCATGCAATATGAAGAGTCTCATATATGTATATATTGAAGACAAAGCCATGTAATATGTAACTCAAGGAAGCTTTGTATTTATGCATTGCTTTAGTAGTTTCAATAAATATTTTAATGTGTTTATTGTTCATTATTGGAATTTGATATATATGCATGTTATTCAATTGATTTATGATTCTAGATATTTTTTATCCTCAGAATATTATAGTATTTTGCTAACAATGGTATCAAACCCACCACCTTGAGTGATCTTAGAAAGAACCACATTGATTGGAATAGCTATAGGAGAAATGTGAGAGAAAGAAAAAGAAGAATAAGAAATAAGAGAAGAAAGGAGAAGGCAATTTGTGAATTAAAAAACAATGACCTCAATAACAACCTCTGCAACTTCTTCTAGTGGGAATCCCCATGGTCATGTAGGGGATCTAGAACAGGGAGAAATTCCTCCCCAGGATACAGGCCCCAAGGCAGATGATCCCAAGGGCCTTGATCTGGACCCTGGTAGGAACGGTGATGCCCTCCTGACCTATCGTGATAAAGTAATGGGTAAACCAAACCCCAGTGTTACTGGAACCCTAAATAATCCCCTGATGATCACTTCTAAAGAAAATTTGGTCATCCTTGTCTCTATAATGGCTAAAAATCTCACTCTGGAAGCCCTTTCCCTCGTTGGCAAGTTCATGGGAGACAAACCCGACATGGAATTCATAATAAAATGGGTAAGCTTCAAATGGCGCATAGCAAGAATTTTTTAGTTTGTAGCCCTTTCAAGGGGGTTCTTCTTGATCCGTTTGAACAACCCAAATGACCATACCCAAATCCTCACTAGCGGGCCTTGGTTTTTTGGAAGGAAAAACTTGTTCCTGAGGAAATGGGAAGAAGACTTCAATCCCCAAACCCAATACATTAACTATACTCCAATCTAGGTTCATCTTCTCGATCTCCCCATCCAGTTCTACCATAAAGACATCCTTTGATGGATCAGGGGGTACATAGGGGACCTCGTCACTATTGACTCTACAACCAAAGCTTGTTCTCTCATGGCTCAAGCTCGTATCTGTATCAATGCTAATTTAGCATCCCAGCTCCCAACATGCCTAAACCTCATTTATGGGGACTTTCAATGGTGCCAAGCTTTTGAGTATGAAAATAAATTAGCATTTTTCATTGAATGCAAATCCTAGGGACACCTCAAATCCTAATTTCCATCTCTAAAATCCTAGTAGGAGGTACCAAGCAACAAGTTGCCCCCCTTCTGTACCCATAACACCCACTTGGGAAAGTTAAATGATTGATTCAAATACCGCTTAGGCAACATGCGAGAAAGGGAGTACAAAGGGAAGCAGGCTGCTCATCAGGAATCACTCATCAGCAACCCCCCTTCAAGCTTTGAACAGGTATGCTCTATGTTTGCTTTCCCCAACATATTTGTACCTTTATCTTGTTTTAACGATGAGGTTATCTTCCCTGAATCTAACCCCATGCAATTCTCACCCACCCACCCCTATTCCACCCCCTCCCCTTCCAAATTTGGGCCTTACATTCCCACCCGTGATGCCCCATTCCCCCCCCTCCCTCCCCTATATGATACCTTATCTGAGGCAAACCCTCTTCTTCATGATGGTGTTCCATGTTCCTTTTCCTTAGAAGACCCTCTATCCCCAATAGGATCATACCCCGAGTCCTATAAGGATGCGTCTAGTCCCACCCACTACAAGATGAATTTTAACCCCATCATCACCAGAAGCAAAAAAGGTCCCATTGACACCAAGGGTGAAAGAAAAAGAGGCCGACCTACTACTTCTAAGTAGATTAGAAAATATATTGATGACTAGGTGGCCAATGGAGTGCAGACAACTCTTTTTCTTGAATTGTTCAACCAATCCAAGGATGAGGTAAAGAATCCCAAACCTCCCCCCCACCAAGCAAGGGAGGCAATAAATCCACCAAACCATCTAGATGAAGATCCTCTCTTGAAATATTAGAGGCCTCAATAGCATGAGCAAACAAATATTATCTCGAACCATCAGAAATGAGTATAAACCAACCATCCTTATTCTTCAAGAAAAAAAAACTGATGATGCTAGAACTCACAATATAGCTCAAAAAATCTGGAATGACTATCAATGGGCCTCATCCCTAGCAGTAGGTTCATCTAGGGGCCTCCTATACTTTTGGGACCCTAAAAAGGTGGAAGGTAGAATCATATCATTTTCCAAAAGAACTTTGAATATGGTTTTCTACTACAAAGAAAACAAATTCACGTGGGTGTTGTCCAACATCTATGCTCCCAAAAATCCAATGGAAAGATACAATATGTGGAGATCTTTGTCCCTCATTAATGATTCTTTATCCAACATTCCTTGGATGGTAGCAGGGAATTTTAATTCTCCCCTCTTTCATTCTAATAATAAATGGGGTGTGTCTACCCCTTCCAAAAGTATCTTGGATTTCCAGGAGTTTGTCTCTAAGAATGAACTCATGGACCTACAGATCAAAGGCTACCAGTACACATGGAGCAATAAAATGGTTGGTTCGAAGCACATTTAGGTGAATTTGGATCAGTATTTTCTCACCCATCAGGCCATTCCCCTATTTGGAGACACTTCCCTAATCCCTCTCCCAAGAATCAGCTCTGATCATTCCCCCTTCTCCTGGAATCAAATAAAGCTCCATCTTTTAAAACCCCCTTTAGGTTTGAAAACATGTAGATCCATCACCCGGACCTGAAGCAGAGAATCGACAATTGGTAGAAGACCCCTGTCTATGGATTAGCCATTATTTAGGTATCCCAAAATTTCGATTCAATCAAAGAAAACCTAAAACCTTGGAATAGGGAGGTATTCGAGGATATCTTCAAACTCAAAGAAAAAACCTTGAGAAAACTCAAAAATTTGGAGCAACAAATTCAGCATGACCAATGGACCCCCCAACTGAGAGATGAAGAAATACAGTTGATGGTAGAATATCACAACATTCTAGCCAGAGAAGAAATATTTTGGTGACAAAAATCTCGGGCTCTCTGGCTCAAGGATGGGGATGCCAATACAAGATTCTTCCATGCATCTACATTGTGAAATAGAAGCACAAACAAGATCAGAGAGCTCACTTTGGCAGATGGAACCGTCAGTCAAGACATCCTCAATATCCGAGAGGAGGCCTCCTCTTTTTTCATCAACATGATGGAAATTGCCATTCCCACCAACTTTGAAGCCCAAGAAGCCCTGCTCAAAAACATTCCCTTTGGTCACCCCTGAGATGAACCGATCCCTAATCCGACCTCTCTCTAAGAAATAAATCAAGAGTGCTTTGTTTTCTATGAAAGCTGACAAGGCCCCTGGACCTGATGGGTTTTCCCCTTGATTTTTTCAAACCTTTTGGGACATAGTGCAGAAAGAGGTTTTTGATGCAATTATGGAACTCCAGTAGACCAAAATCATCCCTCGAGGGATGAACTCCACTTTCATTGCTTTGGTCCCCAAAAATCCCCAATGCAAATCCATGAATGACTTCAGACCCATTAGCTTGTGTAACATCATCTACAAGATCCTTACCAAATCCCTAGCTCTTAGGTTGAAGAAAATCCTCCCATCCATTATTGATCCCTACTAGGGCAGCTCGGTTTAAGGGAGATCTATCATTGACAGCATCATATCTTTTCATGAGATCCTCCACTCGACCATGTGCAACAAAAAAGCTACCATGTTTATGGAATTGGATATCAGCTAAGATTTTGACAGGGTTGACAAAGGTTTCCTCCTAAAATTCCTCTCTCAGTTTGTCTTCCACTCAAAATGGGTCAATCTCATCAAAGGCTGCATCATTGATCCATGGTTCTTAGTTCTTTTCAAGGGATCTACTGCAGATTACTTTCCTAGCCTTAGAGGTATTATGCAGGGATACCCTTTGTCCCATTTCTTGTTCATCATCCTTGCTAAATCACTGGGTAGAGCCTTCAAGCAGGTTTTTTCTTTTAGGTGTATTACAAGGATCAAGGCTTCTTTAGAATCCCCTCCCCTGTCCCATAAATAGTTTTTTTATGACACCATCATTGCAACCTCAGCCTTCGTCATCCAAGAAAAATCTATCAAAGGTATCCTTGACACCTATGCTCATGCATCAGGCCAAGAGATCAACTATCTCAAAATCAAGTGTTACTTCCTCAACACCCCAGGAAATAGGCAATGAAAAATTTTTGCATCCTCCAATGTTGCATTGCTGATATTTCCACCTCCTACCTAGGACTCCCTTTGTTCACCAAGAGCCCAAAGGAATCAATGTGGGATAATGTTATTAATAGGATCAAATGTAAGCTTACGGCTTGGAAAGGCTCCCTCCTATCCCAAGCAACCAAAGAAACCCTTACTATGGTGGTTCTCCATAGCATCCTGGTCTACTTCATGTCAGTATTCAAAGCTCCTGCCTCTGTTCATTCTAAAATCAAGTAAATTTAGAAGAGGTTTTTATGGGTAGTTCTGAAAAACACAAGGAAATTCCACCTAGTAAGATGGGATAAATTCTATCAACCCAAGGACCAATGGGGCCTTGGTATGAGAAGATCAGCCAACCTGAATGTTACCCTCTTGGCAAAGCAGACATGGAAGTTGTTCACCAACTACAAGGTAGAATGGGTCTCAATTGTCCAAAGAAATTACCTCAAAAACTTATCCCTGATGGACAACAATATTTCTATTAATGGATCAGCATTTTTGTGGGTCGTAATCCAACCAAAACCTCTTATTATAAGAGGCACCGAATGGTAGATGGGTAAAGGGACTTCTATCAATTTTTGGGATGACATGTGGTTGAAATACAAGCCCCTAAAGGATCTCCTTGAGGTAGTCGGATTAAGATCGAGTCTAGAGAGGATATGGGGAAACAAAGTAAAATATTATATAGACAGATAGGCAAATGGAATATCCCCTCAAGATTGAGTGAGCATCTTGAGAGGGAAGGCAATCTTCTATCTGAGATGTTAAGAACCACCATCATACCCACCTCAGCCTCCCCAGACATCCCGATGTGGGCAGGAACTGATAATGGGGATTTTTTAGTTAAGTTAACTCATTTCCTTTTGGTCAACCCTTGTGTTCCCACTATTCCATTAAAATTAGTGTAGATCAAGCACCTTATCCCAAAAATTAGTTTCTTTGCTTGGACATCCATCCAAAAGAAGACCCTCACCACTGACAATCTCATGAAAATGGGAATCCTTGTCCCCAATGGATACCATCTCTACCTATACAATTGGAAATTTATCAACCACCTCCTTTTAGAGTGTGATTATGCTAGGGAAGGCCCAGACCACATGTTTACCACTTTTCAAATCCTATGGGCCCGCCCTGACTCCATCTTGGACCTGTTCATCCAATGGCCCACTCCCTTTATAAATCCCAAGGTGGATTTCCCATGGATAATTTTCCTCCACCACTTAATTTGGTAGGTGTGGATCAAGAGCAATCATAGGGTCTTCTCCACCACCTCTAACAACTCCATATCCTCGGCCATAAAAACCATATCCTATGCTGTCGAGAACTCCCAACTTCTTCCTTGGCCCATATCCCCTCTAAGCAAGGTCAAACTTGAGATCATCAATTCCTTGAACATCCCCATTCCCACCTTATCCCTCCCTACTCCCCATCCCCATGCCAAAGCTTGCTAGAATCCCCTCCCTGAGGGATTGCTAAAACTTAACTTCGATGGTGCATCAAAATGGAATTCTGGTCTGGCAAGAGCAGGAGTAGTTAGGGATCCAAAGGGGAGATCATTATGGCTTTTACATAAAATCTTCACCACCAAACCAACAATGTATTCGAGGATTGTGCCCTATTGCGAAGCTTACACTTGATCAGGGATTCACGATTCAAGCTCTAGATTTAAGGGGATTCCCTCAACATCATTGGTTATATAACCTCTAACAAAATTCCCCATGGAACATCAGATATTTGATCCAAGAGAGCAATAAATTTTTAAGTAAGAACTTACAGGTGGAAGCTACCCATGCATATAGAGAAGCCAATCGGCTTTCTTCTATGCTTGCCAAGATGGGTATAGGGTAGACACCTATTATAGTGTGGCATGACTATTTTCCACCATATGTCCTCCAAATTGCGGCCTCGAACAACCAAGGCAGGTCTGTCAAACCCATCCACACTAATCAATGATTTTTTGTTTTAATTTGTTGTAGGTATTGCTCCAGATGTACCATTTTTTTAGATCCTCATGGAGTATGTTTTGATGCCACGTCGTGATTGGCTGCCCTGTTGAGGTCCAGTACAATTTCTACTTTCCAAATCCTTTCACCTAATCCCACTGTCATGTATGCATCTACCCCTCTGCCCATCCCTCCATCACCTTCCACATCTGTAAGAAGCACCTAGAATATTAAATCCATCTGTGCAGATATTTTCCCAAAGCTCCTGCCCAATATCCTTCATCCTTGGTATGGCAGTCGTCCGTCCACATGTCTTTCATCTGTGGTTCTTGAAATGTCATGTTGGATTCCCCTAGCTTATTTATATCCTCATCATCATGTGCTCATCGACGTCCTCCACTGCAAGCCATTCCTCTAGTTGTTATCCTCCACCACCTTCCATATAATCCCCACCCCCACCATGGCCTACCTGGAGCTGAGTTCGCTTCAATTGGATGCCCTATTGTCTGCTTATTTGTAGGGATACAAACTTACCACCCTTCTATTGAAATTATGAGGAGCAAAAGAGGACATTACAATGGATTTTATCTATACATGGTTTAATGGCCATGTCTGCATCAAGAATCTATATTTCAAGGTTACTCCCCAACTGATTAGCAAGATTGCAGACTTGCCACTCACTGGTCGCTTGGTTCATCATGATAAGCATTGTTGGGACCCAGAGCTGGAGGGGTTCCCCAATTATCAAAATTTCACTTGGGATGGTCTTGCCCTAGAGCGTCAGTCCCTTCCACCCCCTTTTCCCATCGTTGTTATTCCCCTTATGCAATACCTTACTTGCAATGACCCTAACAAGCCCATGGCTAGTTTCCATCTTACCCTGGTCAATCACATTCAAGGATACAAGCCTATGAACATTCCTAGTTTCCTCCACCACTCCATTTGTCTCTCAGTGTTAGCTACCCGCAAGAATTTCATCCCTCCCTCCAACAAAGGGTTGTTCACTATTATTTACTACCATGTTTTGTCTAATCCCCCCATTGTGGCTACCCCCTTATATTCTAGTCCTCACTTTACCCCTCCTTCCCAAAGCCCTACTCACTCTTTGTCTAGTGAAACCTTGGACAGTGATGGTGTTCCCAGCACCCCTATATCCAAAAAAGGCACGGTGGTTGCTTCCCCATCCAAGCCATCCCCTTCTTCTTCTAATCCCATCCCTTCCCCTTCCAAACCCACCCCTTCCCCTTCCATTCCCACCCCATCCACCTGTAAGAGATCTTCGTTGGGCAAGCGCAAGGTCAAAACTAAGGAGACAGTCCCTCAAATCCACAGGTCATCCAGGACCAAGAAGCCTAAAATCGAGTCTAGCCAAAATTCACCCCTGGAGGTCAAGGACCTGAGTGGAGATTTGGCTCCCACCTCTGGCATCTCAAATCGGCTCACCAGAATGTTTTTGAAGAGTTTCATCATCGTGTTTGAAAGTGTAAGATCATCTCTGAAACAAGCCCTCTAGTAGAGTGCAGAACACGTAAAAGAAGATATTACGGAGGTTGATCCCTAAGCTGCTTCAGGGGGGTAAGTTTTTGAAGACTCATATGGGATTTCTTGCTGTGGGTTTTTGTGTTTATTTTTGTGCCCTTTGTATCCCTACTGGTTTGGGTTTCTCTGTAGTAGCCCCAGAGAGGGTTATAGATTTTGTCTATGGTCATGTCATGTTTGGTTCTAGCAGCCCCTGCATGGGCAAGCATCCCTTAACTATCGACACTAATATCCCCTACGAGGGAATTTTATCCGTAATATCCCTTGCATGGGAATGGTTAAAATGGCACACGTCTATCCCTCTAGAAAGGGATTTTGCACTATTGGTGTATTTCAGCCTCTCAAAGGTTTTTGTATATTTGGGGGTGGGACCCAGTTAAAACCCTTATAAATAAAAATTCCAACTTACCAAAAAAAAAAGAGAAGAAAGGAGAAACAAGAAAGAGTAATAGATGAGGAATGTCAAAGAGAAGGAGATTGAAAAAGAAGAAATAAAGTGGAGAGCAATGTTGGAGGAAGAACATTTGTAAATAATGAGGAGAGAGTGTCGACTAAAGTTGGTTGAAGTGACAAGAGAATGTCTATTGCAAGTTAGGTGTTAGCAAGTGCCTACACCCAAACATTGTTGATGTTATTAAACGATGATGTAGCAAGAATAAGAAGATATTCAGCATGAAATATTGGAGATAAAGCATTTTGAAGAAGAGGTATTAAAGTGGAACGAAATTCCAACATAGAAATATGCCACTAGAAATAAACATCTTGTATGGGAACAACATCACATGAACCGGTTAGAAAGCAAGAGGGTCGACAACCCCCCACACACACCGTGACTCGATGTTAATAGGGGTGAGGAGTCCCTCACAAGCGGGACCAAGGGCTTCCACCTTTAAGCCTGCTACCCTACTGGCAAAGATTTTGGTAAGTTTTGAGGCTCATAAACCACTCAGGTCCCACAACCGAGTCAATGTGGGATTATTAACGAATAAATAAAGCATCCAAATTCTAGTGGAGACACGTTTAAGGCTTTGCATAGAAAGGAGTAATAAATCATGTTGTCTATCCAAAATAGTTGTGAGTATTCCAAAGACCAAATAACATGGAGTAGTGCTCCAAAGACTATTGTATAATATCACATAAAATATGAATGCATGTACCTATTGTATATAGAGAAACGTTTGAAAAGCTATTGAAAACGACAAAAAAAATTAGAAACATGATTTGGAGTAATGCGCAAGATTAGTGTGTAGACGTAACACCCTAATATGCAAAATAAGCATTATTAAAGGTATGATTTAACCTTTATATTATTTAAGCAAGTTGGGTGCACATTTGATTTGAAAAAATTAAAGTGAAATGATTTGAATGTGGAAAATAAGGGAAGGTGAATGATTAAATAAATTGAAGAAGTGAATAATGAAATGAATGGGAGTTATAAGAAGGAGAAATTAAATATGTGAGAAAAAAGAAGAGGAATTAATTAATTGAAAGAATAAATTGAATTTATGAATGAAGAAATTGAATTAAATAATTTAAGAAATACATTTATTTGGAAATTGAAATAAAGAGAGATATAAGACATAGAAATTTGAAATTGAAAAGTGAAGAAAATTAAAAGAAGAATTGAAATTATAAAAATTGAAGAAAGATAAATTGAAAAGGAAAATTAAAAGGAGTTATAAGAAGAAGAAATTAATTGAATGAAAAGTTGAAAATTAAAAAGATTAAAAAATTGAAGGAAATTAATTTAAGAAGAAATTGGAGGAGAGTAAAAAATTGATTGGAATATGAAGAATTTGAAAGAAAATAAATTGAAGAAGAAAGAAGACAGAAGACAGAAAAATATTGAATTGAAGAAAAATGGTTAAATTAAAATTCTGGAGATAAAAGGATTCTACAAAATTGGAGAATAAAGATAAATTGAAAATTGATTGAATTTGGGAGCAATAAGGAATCCTACAAAGGGAAGTAAAATTTGTATTTTTGAAGACTAATCAAAGGAAAAGTACCATGGAAAGAAAGCAAACAAAAGGAGAAACAAATATTCAGAAAACATCACTAGAGGGTTGAAAAACCTAAGACATTGCACACAATGCATGATAGAGAATGTTAAAGAATAAAAAATATATCAATCAAATTAAAGAGGGTCTTACAAACAATTTTTTGAGAAGCCAAAGATGAACATTTGGTGATTATTTAAGGATAAAAATAATTAAAGCAAGTGAAGACTCTAAAGGTACTATTACAGTGCCTATTGATATAGGGAAAATAACATATATGGATTTACTCTATCTTGAAGTTCATAAAAAGAAAAAAGAATTGTTGAATATCATTGATATGACATCAAATAAATGTTATGACCATGGAATAGATAGAAAATATGACAAAAATGACTTGAACATTAAAAAATATATACAAAATGTATATGTATTGGTACAAAGCATGTTAGCAAAGATTTGAAGTCTTAGAATAGCAATAGGGATCATGATAAATTTAAAAAATGCACAAAATCAGTTGAGACCAAACATGGATATGATAGCAAGAATAATGAATTGTTATATTCTAAACTAATAATAGGTCTGACAGCAACAGAAACAATAATGATGAGAGTCATGAATTATATTATTATGATGACTTGTTGAGAAATATAATAGGGACAGACAATAACTTAGAGGAACAAATTTAGAACCAAAAAGTAATCAAGTAAGAGTAAAAAGAACAAGATCAAGAAAAATAAGCATAAGGTAAAAGGCCTTCATACCAAATAATATAATATGGGGGGTGTTGGAGGTATTACATTATTTAATACATTTGTAAATATTTATATTAGGGTGTGTGTTTAATATTTGAGTTTATAGTATGTGTCAAGTTCTTAAGTGTGAGTATGTGTCATGTAAATAAGTGAGTTATGAATGTGAGGTGTCTTGTTTGTAAGTGTAACTTATATGAGTGATATGTCAAGTTTAGAAGACTGAGTTATGAGCAATCATGAGAGATTGTCTTTATGTAATACGTGATATTTATTATGTAAGAGGAAAATGTGAAGAGTTGGATTTCCCATGAGTTTGAAGAGAGCAAAGCTCAAGTGTCGTGTAATATGAAGAGTCCCGTATATGTATTTATTAAAGATAAATCCATGTAATATGTAGCTCAAGGAAGCATTCCATTATGCATTAATTTAGTATTTTAAATAAAAAAATTTGTGTGTTTATGGTTTATTATTGGAGTTTGATATATATGCATGTTATTTAATTGATTTATGATCCTAGAGATTGTTTATCCTCTTAATATTATAATATTTTGGTAATATTTCTCACTCTTGATGATGAGACATGTATGTTTGTACAATGGATCTAAAAGAACAAAAAATAAATATATTCAATGGTGCCAAAAGAATCTTCATGAATGCACATAAAATCTACTTCTAGTCACTCTCTGACATTACTTCACAAGCCAACAAGCCAAGGATCTAGTTGGAGACCATGTCATAGAGCCCATACAAAATAATTGGTGTATTCACCTAGACTATGAGAACCAATTCATAAATATAGGTGTAATATTTAAATATCTTTCTCTTCTTGAGCTAATAAAGCATACATTCTTGATATTATAATATTCCAAGCTTCTATTATAAGAAATAAATTTTTTATATTGTATAACATATCACAAAAAACAACTTTGTCAAGGTTACTGCCTTGCTACCTAAAGATGGCATCCAATACAACTATTTTAATAAAGCTCTTCCACAAAATTATAGCATTAGTTTTGTTTGCATAGATTGGTTTGTCCTTCATGACTGGAATTTGACCAAATTCACTAACAATAATTAAGGAGAAACCTCATGCTTCTGAGAACCTCCAATTACTCCCTTGGTCAAATTCCCTGATTGGCAAGGTGGAAGGGGACATTTTCCACTCCCTCAACATCCCTATCCCCGACCGTCCTTCCCCCTGTCCCCACCCTAGACGGTTAGCCTTCTGGCATCCCCCTCCCGCAAGTTTTTTAAAGCTAAACTTTGATGGGGCGTCCAAAGGGAACCCGGGACTCTTTGGAGCTAGTGGGGTCGTTCGAGACCATAAAGGGATGATTATTCTCATCTTTTCTGAGAACCTTGATCATCAAACTAATAACTTTGAGGAAGCCTAGGCTCTCTGGCGCAACTTGAATCTGATCAAAGATTCTCATATCTGTCTTCACATCGAAAGAGATTCTATGAACATCATCTGCTACATCAAAACTGACAAAAATCCCCCTTGGAACATTAGCTCACTGATCTGTGAAAGCAAAGCCCTCATTGGCCAACAGCACCAAGTGGCAGTTGTCCACGTTTTTCGAGAAGCAAATAAGCTTGCTGACCAGCTGACCAACATGGGTCTCAGTCAATCTCCGATGATGGTGTGGCGTAATTCCACTCCTCCAGGTGCCTCCCACGTAGCAGATGCTGACAAGCAAGGCAGGTTCGTGTCACCCCCTCCATGCTAACCAATGTGTTTTTTTTTTAGGTTTGCATCTGGTCCTTGGAGTATCTCCAACATCCTCCTCCGTCATAGTTGGCTCACGTGTGGCATCCCCGCTGGCAATGCCAGTCATCCTTTCCCCGTGAGGATGATTGGTATCCTCAACTACGCTCCCCAATTTGGGTTGCGCTGTCCCAATGCCACCATCGGTGCTCCTACCCAATCAGCCTCCTTTTACACCCTCATCAAATCCAAGTGGCTCTGAATTTCCCTGATTCCTCGTGCTGCCTCAGACCATCGAACCATCACCAATCCCCACCATCCTTGGCCTTTGGCCACGTGTCCCCTCCCTAATCCCATCAACATGCCCAATCGTCCCTTGATGGCTTTTTTAAGCATTTCCCTTGTCCTTATTTTCATGGATCGTCACCCTTTGTCCTATCTGCTTTATCCTCCCTTGTCTTATCTTCCTAGCATTATGGCCTACATCGAACCCAGCTTCCTCCAACTCGACCCTCAGGCAAAACCTTTCATCGATACCTTTAACTTGTCGCCCTTCCTGAGCAAATTCCAGGGCCTTGAAGCTGATATTTTTGCTGACTTTTTTAGGACGTGAAAGAATGGGTTTGTCGTCATCCACAGCATTCGTTTCAAGGTTACCCTCAATTTAATAGCTGAAGTGTCTGGCCTTCCCCTTTTTGGTCGTCGCGTCCACCATGACAAGCATAGTTGGGAGCCCGAGCTGGAGGGTTTACCCAACTACTAGGATTTCAAGTGGTCAGGTGTTTCCCTTGAACGCTCTTCCCTTCCTTCCCCTTGGTCCACTGTCGCCATCCCCCTGATCCAGTATTTGACCTCTGATGATCCCGCCAAGCCGATGTCCAGCTTCCACTTGGCTCTTGTCAACCACTTTCATGGTTACAAGCCCATGAACATTACCACCTTCCTCCATCGCTTCGTCTATTTATCGGTTTCTACCACTCGTAAGAAGCATTCCCCTCCTACCCACCAGGGCCTTTTCGTTGTTCTCTTTCGCCATGTTGTAGGAAATTCCCCCCTGGTAGCATCTCCCCTCCAATCCAACCCTCCTGTTCCCCCCTCTACGTCTTCACCAGCTCACTCTTTCTCCAGCGAACCCTTGGCCAGTGAGACAGACCCCGAGTTTCAAACTCCTATTTCCAAGAAGACCCCCCCCAAGCAGCCCTCCCCACCTAAGGCCACCCCATCATCCAAGAATACGTCGGTGGGAAAGTGTAGATCTGCCTTTGAAGATGTTCTTGTGACCCGCAGATCGTTGAGAACCAAGATGCTCAAGACGAAGTCAAGCTAGAACTCCTCGGTTAATGTACCCGACGATAACAGCGAGGACTCAAACCCCACCCCTGAGACGTCAAAGCGCATGACCAGAATGTTTATCAAATGTTTCATTTCTGCATTTGAAAGCACCACCGAGGCTATGAAGCGATGTTTGGAGGATCTCAATCCGGATGCTAAGGAGAACTTCGCGAAGGTCGATCCTTAGGGATCCCCTTTCAGCTTCCCCATTTTTGGATTTTTATGCTGGTCATTGCTAATCTCTTAATGTTTTGGGGTTCTAGGAAGCCCGTGGGGCTATGTCACCATTTTTGGGTAGGGTTTTCTGTTAAAAAGGAATGCCCCTGCATGGGCTATTCGGCTATAGATGTTCAGGTCCTAATCTCTGGTGTGGGTCTACTGTCTTGCTTATCCCCCGAGTGGGATTTTACTAGGCCTCCGGCTTCTATCCACCACTACAAGGTTTCTATCATACCAATTTCCACCACCCTGGCAAGGGTTTTTGTATATCTGGGACTGGGACCCAGTTAAAACCCTGATAATTAAACTACTACTTACCAAAAAAAAAAATTAAGGAGAAACCTCAAAATATATATTTTCATCCTCATGGAATTATTTTAGTAAGTAGTTATTTATGTTTATTAATCATTTCATCCCTATGAAGCTCATCTCATCAATAAGAATGTATTTAATGTGTCTCATCTCTTTTTTAAAAGTTGTTAATGCTTTCCCTACTAAAGGATCCATGTCACTTATCAAGATTTCAATAGTTGAATATATAGTGATTGCACGAGTGTTAAAAGTTGTAGCTCTTATTGGAGCAAGCAATAATAAGAGGTTTTTCATGACAAGTGATAAAGCTAGAATATTTTGTGTTATTGTCATAAGATATGACTTTTCCTTTGTAAATTGTACCTTATATGATCATCTTGGAGGAAGACATTAGAATGTTGGGTATAATGTTACAATATCATTTTAAGTGTATTATGTTTCTTAGAAGACAAATAAGTCAATAAATATCTTGTTGTTGTATCACCATAATTTGATAAATCATAACATGAGTGACATGTTTCTATGAATTTTATAGCTGAATTAAGTAGTTCTCTAGGTAAAGAATGTTGGTCCCAAGTATGATTATATGGGTAGCACTACATGTCAAGTTCATTAAGTTGTATATTTCTATTAAGAATTGCATGAGATGAAAATTTGTATTCATCATTATGAAGTGATTATAAGCCACGCGTATCATCATTGAACTCTAACTTATAATCTAAACATAGGTAACATAGTTTAGTGCAATCAATGTGGCATGCTTGATAGGAGGAGCTAAAGTATCCTTAATTTATGATGATCTCTATTATGTGATAACTAATATATTATGGTTATTTTGCAAAATAATTTTTACAACAATAGCTCACTCCAGCTAAAGATCTCATAAGGTTTAGAGCCTTTGGCAAGGATTGTTATGAAATGAGGTATGATACAAACTATGGCTTGGACTTTTCTTTCCTTCCAATTTTTAAATTCTTCAATGGATATCGTATGCCCATGAATGGGCAACTTTGATGAGTGACAACACTTACAAATATAAGGGGGTTTCCTTATATCCATATTGCTCATATTATCCCATAAAATTTTGAGGTCATTTTAGGAAGTAGTTGATCCTACAAGGTCATTTTAGTAAGTAGTCAATCTTGAGTATGAACAAGCATTTTGGGGGTAGCTACTTACCATAGTTGTGTTGGTCTACTTTATAGGTCCCCTCTCCCTATGGTTGAGAGCATAAAGTTTATTCTTCCCAAATCAATGTTATCACTAAGAGGGTTGTCATTCCTTCCCCTAGAGAACCCTTCATTGATAGTGTTCTTCCTTCTATATCTATTGTAGACACATACCAAAAAATATTTTAACCAACATTCGAGGGGAAATTTTGTCAACTATATACAAGGGGTAGTTTCCATAATAAGTAGCATGTCATTTGAGCTCCAATATTGCCAGTAGAAATAAATTCTATTAGATACTTTTGATATGTTTCATTTGCATATTTTTACAAGTTTAAAATGTTAGAAATACTTGTGATAATTTGGTAAAGGATTTTAGAATGTCTCTCTACTTTAGATATGTACTTGATAATGTATTGCAAAACAACATGATGGCAAACAACAAGTTGGTCATCCATATTAGCATACCACAAGAAAAATGTATCAACATTATGCATACCCATCCTATCGTCATTTTGGATAGGCTCATATGTCTTGTAATTATTACCATCAAGAAATAGAGTCAAGCAAACACATAGTTTACATTGATCTTTATAACGACACTCAAGGGATATACCTCTGTTTTGCATCCAATTCTATTGAATATATTTTAGGTGTCTTTAAATATGATTTAATATTATTCAAAGTCTCTATGAATATTGGATGTAAATATTTGAGTTGTGTTCAACGAGCATGGATCATTAAGGGCGTTGCATGTCATCCTAATATTTTTTTTTTGGAATTGAGTGGATTCGAATCACCAACATGTTTATCAAAGAAAACTCTTGTTACTTCTACTTATTTTAATTTGTTTGAATTTAGTGTGGCCATATTAATATATTTTATAACTATATGAAACCATGAACATGGGAATATCCTCTATGTTTTAAGTCATACCTACACAAGCATTAAATAAATCTAATAAAAAATAAAAATAAACAAGATAAATAGATAAGTAAGAGCAAGTAGTACAAAGGATCAGAGAGACAACATATACCAATAGTCCTTGGCATATACTATTTTATCAATAACCTCTTCATAAAAAAACTATGAACCTATGGTGCATGAACAAGGACACAAGGTGAGGGTGCTCAATCATGTTCTAAATCCACCATTGATACTGTCTTTCTTGGTCATCAGAGGATCTCTAAGCATAACACTATGCAATTCAGTCCAATTGGTGTCTATTATAATCAAGGTGAAGAATAATATTAGAAATCATGATTTCATGATCATATTGGCTAGCTCATTTCTACCTCTGTTCCAATATGGTCAAGTTTTATAAATGATTGCCCCAAAGATGCAAGATGCTCTACAAGGTGTTCATTAAGCAACTCTTCAACTATCAATAAACATTTTGTATTGTTATAGGGCCACTATTCTCTATGTTTAACTTTGAAAATACAACTTCTAATGCATGGCTTTGATGATGCATCATAAGGTTGAATAAGAAATATTAAAATCTAAGATGCCTCCTAAATCTATTATCATGAGAATCAATCAACTTCAAAGCATAGTCATTTATGTAGATATATTTAAAGCATATTTGTTTAAATATAGATTCACCATTAAGGAATAAATTTGGAAATGTCATTACAAATAAGCATTGTGTTGTATTAATTAATTCGAGAGGATCCAATTTGTAATCAATCAATGACATCTATATGTTCTTGGCTACAACCTCCTAAATAAATCCTTATTTATTTCATTTTTGTTAGAAATATTGATAAACAATATTCTACTCCAAAAAGGAAATAGTTATGCAAGACATCACAAGTATGAATTGAAGCTCAAAAGATTGATTGATTATTCCATGGGATCAAATTTGTATAAATAGCAAAGTTGATCAATGTGAGTCGTTGGATTACAAATCTCACTAACTAGTCTAAATTGAGAGTTCACCTGACTCATGGAAGAGTGGTAACTCAAGTAAGACTATCCTAGTAGAACTTAAGAGAACAAAAATTTATTCTAACACCCCCCTTAAGTGATACTAGGGGTAAATGTAACAACAGGAGATGAGTCCCGGCAACAAGGCCTGATGAGGTACTCATGTACAATGAATTTTATAGAAGAGATGGTAAAAAAAAACCACATGGGAAAAAAACATCTTTCAAGAAGAAGAAGAAGAGGCATGTCTTCGGATGGCGAATATTATCCTCTATTTGAACAACAAAAAAAAATATGGCCTGGAAAAAGTGCCTTATTAGGTACTCATGTACAATGTATATATAGGAGAGATGGTGAAAAAACCACATGGGAAAAAACCATCTTCCAAGAAGAAAGAGAACAATAAGAAGAAGAGAGAGGTGAAAACCTCTGTGTGCCCTTCTAATGCAACTGTTTAACCCCAAGTTTCTCTCGTAACTGAATGTAACATAGAGAAGGAAAGGATTTGGTGAAGATATCTGCAATTTGATTTTCTATGGGAATGTAATCCAAGTTTAAATCCCCTTTGTGAATATTTCACCGAATGAAATGCATGTGAATCTCAATGTTCTTGGTGCGCTGATGCTCAACTAGATTGTGGGCAATATGGATTGTGCTCTGATTTTCACACCAAAGGGTAATTGGTTGGTCATGGAAAAAATCAAATTCCCTTAGTATTTGACGAAGCCAAAGAGCTTCCTGACTGGCCAATACTACTGCTTTGTATTCTACTTTTTTAGATGATAATGCTACTACTTGTTATTTTTTTACATGACCAAGCAATAGGTGAAGAACCAAGACAAAAAACATAGCCAAAAGTGGAACATATATCTTCAAATGAACCTGCCCAATAAGAATCTGTGTAACCAATGATATCCATGGATTTTACCTCATATAAGATCCCAAAGTGAGTAGTTCCTTGTAAGTAGTGGAGGATTATTTTTGTTGCTTGCCAATGGCTGAAATGAGATTGATGCAAGAATCTTGATATTAAGCCAACAACATATGAGATATATGGGCGAGTATGAGTGAGGTATAATAGAATTCCTACAAGTTGTCTATAGAGAGTAGCATCACATAGAGGTGATTTACAGGAAGTAATTAGAGTGACTCCATACTGAAAAGGTGTGGAAGAAGACTTACAATTAGTCATTTTAAACCTCTGAAGAAGGTCTAGAGTATATTTTTATTGACACAATGAAATTCTTGCATCTGTTTGGTTTATTTGAATCCCAAGGAAGTAATGAGCCAAACCTAGATCAGCCATCTCAAATTTCTCAGAAAGGGAGTCTTTTATAGTCTGGATGTGAGAAATGTCACTACTAGTGAGTAGCAGATCATCAACATAGAGAACAAGTATGGTGATTTTTTCTTCATTTCTCCAAATGTAGACTGTGGCATTAGACTCACAATGAGAAAATATTGAGGAAAGAAGGAAGGAATCTATTTTTTCATACCAAGCTCTAGGAGCTTGTTTGAGACCATAGAGAGATTTCCTTAGTCTACAAACAAGGGAGGAGTCTTGAATAAATCTAGCAGGTTGTTCCATGAATATTTCTTCTTTTAAGTCACCATGCAAGAAAGCACTTTTAACATCCATTTGAAAAATTGGCCACTTTTGGGAGGTAGCAAGTGCAAGTACCAACCTTACAGAATCCATTTTTGCAACTGGTGCAAAGGTTTCAAAATAATCAATGCCTTCTATTTGTGAAAAACCTTTAGCTACCAAGCGAGCTTTGTGTTTGTCAATTTCTCCATCAGGTCCATACTTAGTTCTGTAAATCCATTTATAGTGAACCAATTTCCTTCCTTTAGGTAGAGGGACTAGATCCCAAGTTTTGTTTTTTATTAAGGAAGAAAATTCATTCTCCATGGCATCATCCCATTCTTTTATACCAATTGCTTCCTTGAAGGATTGAGGATATGTGGAAATGGACTGACAAACAAGACCAGAACCCATGGAGTTGCTTATTATGGATGAAGGAAGATTTTGGATGTAAGGAGTGGCCTCTTGAACTGTGGTGCGGGCCCATTTTGGCATTGTGGAAGGGGTTATGGGTGTGGTAGGATTTTGAGTTGGAGTTTGAAGTATAGGATCCTCATATTGGGCATCTATCTCAAGGATGGGATCTTCATTATATTGAGGCTCAAATATTGGAGATGGCTCAAGAGAATTAATGTTGGAAGATAAATATTGAGGATCTTTATGAGAGAATTTTTCATCAAATTGAACATTTCTATGAAAAAAACCTCATGAGTTGTGGGATCAAGGAGCCTATAGGCTTTAATTTCCTCACAATAACCAACAAAGATGAGTTGCTTGCTCTTTTTGTCTAGAGCCTTCCTCTTTTTCTTTGGGATATGTACCCAAGTAGTACACCAAAAATTTTTGAAAAAAAAGACATCAGGTTTTGAGCCAGTCCATGCTTCTTCTGGAGTCAAGTGGTCAAGAGCTTTATGAGGTGTGCGGTTTTGAATATAGTTTGCATAGTTAATTGCCTTAGCCCAAAATACTGGTGGAAGATCCCTTGAGTGGAGCATATAGTTTGCCATTTCTTTCAAGGTTCTATTTTTCCTTTCTGCAATGCCATTTTGCTGAGGATTATGGGAGACAGAATGTTGATGAATTATACCATGAGTTGAGAGAAATATGGAGAACTCATTATTGAAGTATTCCCCCCCATTATCTGTACAAATTTGCTTGATTTTTCAAGTGGCTTGGTTTTCAACTAAGGCCTTGAAGATTTTGAAGTGGGATAGAACATCACTTTTGTATTTTAGAAAGTAGACCCAAGTTCTTCTTGAAAAATCATCAATGAAGGTTAAGGCATATTTTGCTCCTTTGAAATAAGGCTCTGGGAAGACCATTAAGTCACTATGGATTAACTCTAGAGGGGATGAGGCTTTTTGAGAACCACTTGGGTGAAAAGGATCTTGATGTTGCTTTCCAAGAGCACATCCAGGACATACTCCATCAATAGAAGAGAATTTTGGCAACCCAGTTACCATTTCATGAGTATTCAACTCCTTTAGATAGCTATAACTGAGATGTCCAAACCTTTCATGCCAAATTTGACTTTCAAGATCTCCATGTGCAACAAAATAGAAGGTCCCATCTAAATTTTTGAATCATTGGAAGTGAAATAGGTAAGTGTTATGATTAATATCTCCTTTTGCTATGAGAGAGTGTGGTTCTTGAAAGTCTCTTATCTCAACTCCTGTTGGTGAAAATAGAATTGTTTTACCTTTTGTAGAGGTACAAATCTGATAGATTGAGAGGAGATTTGTAGCTATATTTGGGATATAGAGAACATTATTGATAGAACCACCATCAATGGATATGTCACATTTTCCTTTGACTAGGATAAAGGATGAGTCACCAACCTCTATGCTAGAAGTTGAGCTTGAGGAGATTGAAGTAAATGACTCATGAGAGGAAGTCATATGATGAGTTGCCCCTAAATCTAGAACCCAATATTTTGATGAAGTTTTTATAGCTTTGCCTTGAACATTTAAGGCTTTTCCTATCTGCTTCTTAGTGTCTATTTTGTGATCCTTCATTGTTGCCTCTAGTTTTTGTAGTCTTTTCCAACATTTGTTCCTAGAATGACCATTCTTTTTGCAATGTGTACAAGTTATAGGCCCTCTTTCTTTCTTTTTGAATTTTTATTTAGTGGAGGTGGCTGCTACTAATGCTTTTGAGGAAGAGGGAGAGATTTCATATTTTGCAAGTTTTGTTTCCTCTCTATTTAGCCTATCACAAAACTCCTCTAAAGAGGGCATTTTAAAACTTGTACCAAGCACATATTTTGTAGACAGAAAGGTGGTTGCAAAAATTTGAAATACTCCATTTAACTTAGAGAGAATAAGATAGATGCATTCTTCTTCTATTTTATTCTTGCCACTACCTTTTAATTGAGTGAGGACCTCTTTAAATTTGGTGAGAAAGTCAACAATATTGTTGAAGTCTTTAGGAGATAATGTTGTTAACTTTGCCTCTAGCTGCATTGACCTTATTTGATCCACTTTACCAAACAAGTTCTTTAGTTTCTGCCAACTCTCAAATGGAGTTTTACATTCTGAAATGTGAAACCATAGGCTTTCATTTACATTTGTGCTTATAATACCCATTGTTTCATACATCTTCCCTTTATGAACAAATATTTCATATTCCTTTTCAAATTCAGGTTGCTTCTCTTCTAGTAAGTGTGTGAGCCCTTTTTGAGAAATGAGATTTAATATCTTTGGTTTCCATGTGTGGTAGTTATGAGGGGTGAGTGGGTCAATTGTATTCATTTTTCTAAAACAACTGCAGTGAACCAATATTCCCCCTTTAACTGTAATATTTTTAGAGAAGACAATGTTGCACTAGTAGAAACCCTTGTTGAATTATTGCAGTAGAAGCCAGACTTTTATATCGATCTCTTCAATTTACCCGCCCTTACGTGAGGGAAACTATAAGTAAATATGTAGAACGATACATGGAACATAGGCGATCTGTTGCAAGTATAATCTTCCAGACCCTTATACCAAATATTTTCAATGACCCGCCCTTACGTGAGGGAAACTATAAGTCAATGAGAAGAACGATACGTGGAACATAGGCGATTATGTATAAAATGGGCCAAATTTTGAAGTGCTTAATGAGATTTCTGAGTATGTTTTCTTTCTTGAGTGATGTTTTTTAAGAATATTTTCAAATAAACATGAGAAAATGCTCCAGAAATGATGTGCAAGCAACAAACATTAAATGGCCAAGAGAGGCCACAAAAATATCCCACCACCAAATTGTCTTCCAATATTTGTCCAGACAAGGATTGAAGTAGTAGCCTGAACAAAGCCAAAGACAAAATAAGGTGCAAGAAGCAGCACCAACACCCCCCAAAAAAATAAAAAAATAAACTTTGTATTGATTCGAGTATACAATGGACTCTTCACTTTGATAGCCTTGTGAAACAGGCTGAATATAGAGTGAGAGGAGTCATAAGATATTTCTGTTACAAAGTTTTATTTCTAAAAGAAATATGATGAGGAAGGGTTCTCAGAATCAAAGGATGATTCTCTTACAAATTTTCACTCTTAAATAAAATAAAAAAATTGTCACCTCGGCGACAAATTCTTATATGCTGGCTCATGTGTCATGGCCCCCCCTTGGAGATTGGATGCTTCTTTTGAAAAAAAATAGCGATTCTGTAAAAATAGTGTTCCTTGAAGGATAGGTAGCTTTGGAAATGCGTAGGTAAGACAACAATCATCGGATGAATTGAGGCAGCATCATGGAGGCAAGGATCTGTTAAACCTGCACAATAAAGAAATAGGAACCCAAAGTGAGGTTATTCACTCGTAGTCCATGAGAGACGAACTTACATGTGAGATGATGCTCTGGTCCACGAACTCTGAGAGATGGCTTGAGAGTTTTCAAGCTAAAAAAATGGCATGTCTAAGTCATAACAGAAGGTGTTGAAGAGAGCGTCCTCTCGACTGTGTGCAGCATTTCCTTGGGTGAGAACAACACCAAATAGAATAGCTCCTTGATGTAAAACGTGATAAATATTTGGCTTCGCATTTGAATATCTTTAGCCTGCAGACACTCCACTCGATGATGGCACTGCAATCCTTGGCAGGCGAGACTCCAGCAGGTCCTCACAATGTATAGATTTCACAAAACTCTGTCAATGGCATCTCAATGTAGCAATATTAACATGAATCTTCAAGATAGGTATTGTATTTAACATACCAAATACAAATGGTAATATTATTCGGTGTTGTTCACGAACAGTTTCTTGAAGACGCGTAGCAGATTATTCAGCCACGTAATGCAGTTTTAACAGTCGTGTAATGGATTTTAGACTCACCTTAGCGCCAATAGTACCCGTTCGATCATTTTTACGTCAGTCAAGGCTGTGGATGTCCCACGAAAGTCATCACGTGTTACAAGGTGAACTTGGATGTTGGCATTTAATGAGAACACCCTGTACGATCAGTTTTACCTCAGTCATCGTGTGTCACTAGGCGCACTTGATAATTGGTGTTTGATGAGAACTTTGGAGTTCACTTTAGTGGTGGCATGATTTTGCTTTGATGATGTCATTGGCCACAAAGCCACGATGGAAATAAATGCAGTCTTCAGCGACATTGTAGAACGTCGAATCAGGGTGATTCTTTAGCCACGTAATGCACTATTGTGGCATGTCTCAGAGGGAGCGACATTGTCAAGTTGATGCCAAAAAAATATATGGATATTTGTAGAGAACAAATTTCAAAAGTGCCAAAAGAAATATTGCAGCCTTAGTCACATAAATGAACAACCAGAGTTGGCTACGTGGCCAACAAAAAAAATGGATGATGATTGAGGTGGAGAAGCTTGCACCTCAAAAAAAAAAATCTATCCTCAGACCAATATATGGCGATTTGACCAATATTTTAGCTCCAATAGAGTGGAGAAAAATATGAAAGATCTTCCCTTTTAAAAAAGATCAAACAATTGTGCTTGCAACATGAGCACAATTAAGATGCTGAAAAAATACGACTTTTCTTGACTTACAATGAAGCAGCCATAAAAATAGAGAGGATGGCGAAGTGATGGCTAGAGCTGGACTAAGTAAGTTGTAAAACTCACCAAAAAATATCCAAGAGAACCCATCAAAGAGACCAAACTTTCATTAATGCAATGAATCAGTTTCTAAAAAATAGCTTTTAAAAAAAGAATGCTTGCAAGAAAACTATCCTAGCTCTGGTACCATGTTAGAAATATTGATAAACAATATTCTACTCCGAAAAGGAAATAGTTATGCAAGACATCACAAGAATGAATTGAAGCTCAAAATACTGATTGATTATTCCATGGGATCAACTTTGTATAAATAGCAAAGTTGATCAATGTGAGCCGTTGGATTACAACAACTCAACAAATCTAACTAGTCTAAATTGAGAGTTCACTTGACTCATGGAAGAGTGGTAACTCAAGTAAGACTATCCTAGTAGAACTTAAGAGAACATAAATTTATTCTAACAATTTCTTAGTTTTGAGATGATAATGTGGCCATGAAGGATGACAAATGTTATTCCACTTAAAATATAGATTCATATTCATTATCATTGAGGCTTTGATAGTGGGAGTGAATTTTTAGAATATCATTATTCACATGTTGAATTTTAGAAGAGACATCAATTAGAATTTCATGTAATTTTGTAATTGCATCATAGTCAAGTTGAGAATTCATGTAGCACTTTTCATACTTGATTTTGAATTGTAATATATGCACCACATAAGATCTATTAATACAACAACCATATTTTTATGCTTATATCAATGTCTTCTACAATCAAAATATCTTATTGTTAAACATGTCATTGTATAGTTATGGAGGTGGTTTTTATATCTTCTAATAAGTTCATTGTATGCCCGCTATACTTGTATTGGCCACCACAGGCATAAGAAACTTGTAAAATCAAATTGATCCTTATTATAAGCATTTTCTCAACTTGGATAACCACATTCAAGACATAGGGTTGCTCTATAGGATCTATGTTATTCCACTTCAATAAGTAATGGCTATTTCTTTTGGAATTGCATCTCTTTTAATTCTGGTCTTCACTTGAGATAGAAGTCTTAATTCTAGGATATGATTCTTTACACACATGGTGAGTAGGTATTATTGATAATGATTGACCCTTATTGAAAACCTTTGATTTATAATAGCAATGTTAGTATCAAGGTGTTGTTGATGGGAAGATGTAAAATGATCATAGACATCACAATCAAGGCTTTATGTCAATGTATTGAACACAAGATTTTGTGGGGAGGCATGTCACCATTTGTATAGGAACATTATAAGGTGCAATGTGTATGTACATATCAAAGATGATTTGAATCCAACAAAGCAAAGGCTCCATGGAATTTCTAGGAAAAGTTGCTTGAAAGGCCACCCTAAATTGGAAGGGAATTGCAGACACTAGCATTGCACAATCATCTACAATATGAAGGCATGATGCAACTAGAAATAAGGTATATGTATGATCATTGGTGTATTGCATGGAACCAATGTATTGCTATAATTTTTTCTTCTTTGATGCTCATTAATGTGTTCTCTATATTTTGCATATTAAGTTGAACCTTATTACTTTGCTCTTCTGACATTTTATAATTTAGCAACCCAATGCAATGCAAAATCAAGAAAATTATAGAAGCAAAAACATATAAATGTGTATCTCATTAAAAAATTTTACATGATAACATGAAGGTCAAATATAAAAGAAACATGAAATACATGTGCAAAGCAATTAAACCACATGAAAAATAATTAAAGCAAGAAAAGGATGGGTAAAGAATATTTTACTATTTGTACACCAGAAAAGAAAAATATGTGAAAAATAAGAAAAGTGCATTGATTATAGTTCTCTACAAAGTACTTAAAATATATTCACAACAAAAAAAATAATAAATATATTTTTCTCTATATGCATATAGAAATAAAACCATATCAAAGTGTAAAAGGAGCTTCTTTTATACCATCGCATGCTTGTGACATATAACAAAAGGAAGCATCAATAAATTATGTAGAATATATTTATTATGGTATAAATAGCATAAGTGCCCATCATCCAAGTATATACATGGCCACAAAATAGTTCAACCACATAATTGATGATAGAAATATTATATATGTTCACTATTAAAGTTTGGATGTCCTAGAACCTCATATATTATAGTGCAAAGCTAAGTAAAAATCCTAAAAAGACAAAGAAACTTCTCAAAAAAATAATCTTTCTATGCATCAATAAACTTATTGATTGCCTCTAGTAGTTTGTTATTTCATCTACAAAATCCATATTATGGGCAACAATGAATAGGGGCCTAACTTGCTCTCTACCATTGTATAATTATTTCTTCACATACATAGTGACAATATATTATTTAAAAAACACATTGCTAAAAATTGCATTGATTGCTCTAGGTTTAAAGGATACCAATTACAAGTCTTTAGCTGAAACACCCATGATTTGATTAGCAACATCACCAAAAGCAATATTTTGAGATAGCCTATATGCTCTTGCAACATAAGACAAATAACATATGTGTAATCACACTAAGAGAACTCAACATCGTACTTTACATAGTTCTAAGTGTTTGTAGATATTTGTACAATTTTTTTCTTACAAATGCTTAACAACATTGATCAAGGAACAAGCAAGGCAATAGAGTTTTTCCATGTCAACTTTTGTTAGGGTTGAGCAGCAATCAACCGATCATGTTTATTAAAATTTTCCAAGCTTTGAATATTACAAATTATTTTTAATTGAATGATTCTTGTTGTAACTTTATTTGTAGTTCATAATGGAGAGGATGAGGTCTTACCTTATGTCTCAAACTATGATCTTAATTGATGAGCTTCTTACATATCTCAGTATATGAAAATTTTGATGGGATAGTTCGAAGGGATTGTCCATTGAATTCAATAACTTGACCTATCTTGATTGCAAGGACTAGAGACATGTGTAAAGCACAAAACTCTTCAAGGTTCTTTCCCTCCTTATGACAAGTGTCACACCCAAGTGTAACCTTAATAGTGAAACCTAACATATCTTTAAGGATAATTATTTTTTGGTTGCATGTGTTCCATCCTTTTTTCACAAGGGGTTGGTTAGAGAAGCAAACATAATGATACCTATTACATTGACTATGGAAATTTAAAACTATTGATATGTCAAAATTGGATCGAATCAAAATCAATGCAATAGTATTGATGGGTAATCTCATCACAATTTTCTATATTTTTCATATATATATATATATATATATTATTTGCCATGGGATTTGCACATGGTTAAATTTTTTTTATGCTTCTCTAAGCCTTACATTTGATGCTATACACGTGTCCAAGAAGGATGTGAGCACAAAATTAGTCAAGGACAACATTGAAAATAACCATATATATCTCTTCTCCTTCATAGTCATTAAGGTCCAAGATAAAAGTTTTTCCTACCCTTTTTAATTGTTGAATATATGCATAAACCTTTTAGCAATGAATTATCCTTTTATTGACTAATTATATTGATTAGGGCTCAAAACACTAATAGGAACCTAAGTGTAGAACACTTTTGTCATTGGTGTGGTCATTCTAGGATAGCAAGGATAAGAGGGATCATTCTTAATGGGTTCTTTGTCTTTTGATGAGTGAAGGTGGTGTTGATGGAGAAGAGCATTAGACAAAGGTTTTGAATTGCCAATGGTTTTTGTCATTGGAATAACTTCCATATCTAAAATGACAATAGACTTTCAATAGATGTGGACATGAATCTGAATAAGGAATAAAAATAGGCACATATAAATATATTATTGAAAGACACAACTAAAAATATTTGTTGATTTGCAATGATAAAAGAACAAAATAAATTTACATGGAATTTTTCATCACTTGATAAATGCTTTCATTTAAATAGATGATGGACCTCTCTCAAAGCTTTCCTAATGCAACATTTGTGTTGATTTTATTTAGCAATAGAGTGTGATGCATATGCACTCCATCAAAGATAGCAAGATGAAACCTTGGTATGGTACCTTTGAAAGAACTGATAGATTAAAGATGTAGCACTTAAAAGTAGAAATCAATATCATCAAACTCATTCAAGAGAATGATAACCAAATGGCTAATCAAGGTGGCATCCATCGTTCAAAGAAGTAACCCTTTAAATAAAATTGTTGGATGAGAATCCATAATTAAAATAATTTAACATTGTATACCTTTTCCCAATCAAAGAATGACAAGCAAGAGCATAGAAATAAAAAATAAAAATAAAATTTGTATTTAAAAAATATATCAAAGTCATTGACAATTGATTGCTACATTTAATGCAAAAGCTTTAGAAAGATGTATATCCTCCTTTCCTAATGGAAAATATTTAAAAAATAACTATAAGCATATAATTGATCACATGATCAAGAGTTATATTACTTTTTCTAAGCATTTTTCTAAAAAAGAAATAAGATTTATATATAATACAAGATGATAAACATTCTATGTTACAATAAACTTAAAAATAAGTTAAAAGATATCATTGAAAATAAAATAATGAATATCTCACATAGAATCCAATAGAATAGATGAATGCAAGATTTGTGGGTTTGTAAAAATGAAAATAGAAAGAAATCATACGTAAAAAAGCATATAACAAATATGTATTGAATTGTGAAAAAGTATGACTTCTTAAGCGACCACAATTTGGTTTCAATGATAGTTTGAGGGAAGGTTTTATGGCCTCTTACAACCTTCAACTTTAGGTTGGATCACCACTATCATTGTTAAACTCCAATCTAATTACATGAAGATAAAGTGTAGATATTAAAATGCATAAAAGGTAAAATTGTAAGTTTAGGATGTGAGGAATTGGAAGTAAATATACCCACAACTATACCAAGGAAAGTGTGTGATCAATCAAAACATGAGGAATCCAATAACAACAATGTTCCCATTTAATTGAGATAAAATTATGATAGAAATTACAAGATGGTAAAAAGGGCTATGCCGCAAGCACCGTGCATTCCACAATCTAGGAGAGTAGTGCCACTTATGGAGAGCAAAAGACATCAATTTCCCACCAATTTCATGGATTACAATACCACTATGTTGGTATCACATAGTGTAGCTTTGAATTCCTGGATTCCTGTTGACTCTTGCAGCTTGGCATAGAATGGCTCTAGTCTCTTGTATTGTTCAACTACATCTCTAGATTCATATTAATCTTCTTATCTTCAAATATATCATCAATGATGTCATTATCAAGAATTTTTCTTAAGGATCAAAGATGTCTAGCAATGATGAGTCCTTGAATTTTGTTTATCATTTTCTACATTAGGAATTTCAGAGAGGTTGATGTGTTTTTGTAGGCTTATGGGTCTCTCTAAGCATCAAAGATATCTTTTAGCTTCTTAATCATGTGTTGTTGATCTATCCCTAATTTTTGTGCTTATGTTTTTGACATTATGGCCAAAATTGTGAGCACCTCCTAGAACCTCCTTCACAACCAATTGTTCTTCAACCTGATTGATAGTGTATATTACTTGGTTCAAGATATTTTTATATAGGTTGTAAACTTAAAATACCTTTTTCCTTTTATCAACTCTTCCTTGATGTTTTTCTAGAGGGACTTCATCATTTGGACATTGAAAGTTATTTTGGATTAGTCACTATTTCTTTCTAGAGTTTAGCAATCTTTTGATCCCTCACTTTTTGGGCCTCTTGGAGCTATTTCACTTGGTCCTCCATTTGGGATTTTTCTTGATTGTTTTGCTTCCTCAACTGGTCTTGCCCCTATGCAAGCTATTATAGGAGATCCTTCAGTTGATACATTTTCTTCTTAGCCTCATCAAGTTGGGACATAAGATCCTCAATGTGCTTCTATAGCTAATCCTTTTTAGTGACATATTTTTTCAAGACCTTATTGAATTTTTGGAGTTGCTCCTTCTCAACCTTTAGCTATGTCATTTCTATGTCAATATCTTTATTTCTCTTTTACAATGCTTTATCCCTCACTACTAATTAGCTAAATTACATGGCAACACCAATGGATAGTTGGTTTGCAAGATGAATTATTTGATATAGGACTATTTGGCTCAAATCCAACTCAAATACCCTAGTAGTGAAGTCAATAGGGGATGTAGTAGTTTTGGAGGGGTCATTATTTTTTGCTTCCATAATGAAGTTCTTATATCCTCTAGGTGCTAACCGTGACCACATTACTTATTAAGCCCCCTCTCTTCATCTTGGATAAAATTTAAAACCCTTTGGATGTCTATCTCCTTGGGCTCATATGCAACATTGCATACAGAGGCTTGATTAATCCCTATGGCTACACTGGCTTCTAGAGATACTTTTGCAGACTCGATCACTAAGGTTGGTAGGGATGATGTCACTACCTATTGCAAGAGTAGCCTAGCTTGTGATGGGGGATCGTGTGAGTGAGATGATATGGTGGGTGTATCAAGTTATATGGATATAGGGGGTTGCTTTTGATACTAGTTGTATCAGTGATTTATTTAGCAAAAAGACTAGTTGTGAAGGGATTAATGAATATGATACCAATGGTTGTGTGGTGGAAATTTGGATGGAGGGTCATGGAAATGAGGTGGTGGAAGTAGTACCAAGAGTAAATATGGAATTAGAGGTGAGATACCTCTAAGATAACTATGGGCCACACTAGAGGATGGTGAGGGAAGTGTAAAAGAAGAGGTGAAAAAAGAGGAAAAATGATAATAGAAGTGGAAGTGGAGAAAGAAGGGGGAGCAATAAGGAGTGGAAGGGAAGTGGAAGCGAAAGCAATGGTAGCCACTACCTTAGTTCCTAAATTGAGAGGAGTTTCTCCTTGGGGGGTTTCCCCTCCTCTAGCTAAGGTGTCTATTATTGTTGTTGAGCTACTACCACCTTTCCAAACATGGATCTATAGGAGTGTCCATTTAACTTTTGTTGCTTCTTTCTTGTTTCTTGCACTGCATAGATAACAAGTGCTAGCATTATTGGTGTGGTGTATATGATAATTTTTTGTGTAGATATGTGAAGTAGACCTAGTGGAATTGAAGGAATTTTTTGTACTTATCCTATTATTCACCCTCTTTGCATTTCTTCGGTGCCTTCTATCCCAAATTGTAGCGAATTGCTCATCAAATAGACTTTTCTATGTTGACTTCTTTTTTGTTCATGTTTCATACCTTATCTTTTGCCTAGCAGAGATTTTTCTCTCAAATTAACCTAACTTCTTGAAGGACCCTTGTGTGTGATGGTTCATTTTGAAATCAAGGTTAAAATTATCCTTTACCTTAGTATAGAAATAATGCCACTCTAGGGGGTTATTATACCAACCCTATAATTAATCTTCATATGACATGTGATATGAGGTAGACCTAGTGGAATTAAAGGACTTTTTAGTGCTTATTATACTATTTGCCCTCTTTGTATTTCTTGGTTGCCTCCTATCCCAAATGGTAGAGAATTGTTCATCAAATAGACCATTCCATGATGGTTTTTTTGTTGTCCATGTTTCATACCTTATCTTCTACCAAGCAAGGATTTTTAACCCAACTTCATGAAGGACCCTATTGTGCAATGGTTTATTTTGAAATCATGGTTAAATTATCCTTTACCTTGGTATAGAAAGAATGCCAATCTATGGGGTTATTATACCAACCATGTAATTCATCTTCATATGCCAACTGATTCCTCACTCGATCTTACCTTCTTCTCTATACCATACATCTTATCATGTGTGGACAAGGTATTCAAAACCTTCACCTTCATTTTTTTTTGAAATACTTGCCCGAATCATAAGACATATATCTTAGTGTTGCTTCAGCCACATATCTCTCAATTTTTCCTCCAAACCCTATAGAACCCTTGTAGCTTAGGTATAATTCATAATTGACTATTTGATTGGGTAGAAATATGGTCTTCTTTTGTCCCTATAGTACATCAAGTCCACATAGTCAAGTCGTTTGGCATATTCAAGGTTGAATACGTAATCAACTACAAACAATGGCAACTCAAAGGGCATGGCTAAAAATCCATGAAGTTGGATGGAGTGTGACCTTCCTAAGTAGAAATATATGTTTGGTCATTCTTGTGATTTGAGCAATTGTTTGGCCTCTTTTGATAGCTTGGGACCCTTCCCCTTCATCTTTTTTATTATTACATTGTACACTTCATCACAAAAGTGGTATGATGTTTGCTTCTTGAAAAGTTAAATCAGTACACTCCACCAAAAGAGGATCCGCATTTGATTCAATCTAATTCAGCTATAAGGTTAGGAACTAGTTCTTTTGGTACAAAATCAGCCAAACCAAATAGGAGGTGTAGGTAAACTTTCTTTCCTCAAACTCCTTGTGTTGATTAATCATTTGGTCAACTATGTATTGGGCATAATCAATCATTTAGAAGTGCCCTAGGTATGCCTTAACTAGGTGGAGGGCAATATTCTCTTTATAGACCTTGCTATCCAATTTCTCCCCAAGCACAATTGTAATTCCTAACAAAAATCAGTTGGACATCATCTTTGAAAATATCCAACTCTAAAGGGATGTTGAAGTTGATTGTCTTGTTTGGATTCTTAAGATGATGATTAAGAAATCCTACCAGTATATTTGGTTACATCCTTGATATAAATTCTTTTGAGTTTTGGGATTATAGGTGATCCATAATGTTAGATTGCTAGTTACCTTGAGCATTTTCCTTATGTCTTCCTCTCTAAAATATATTCCTTTGCCCATTGAGATTAAAGATCATGGGGAAACCTTCCTTCCATTTTTAATGGAATGTTTAAATTTTCTTCTTCTTTTTTAACTTTTTGTGGGGTTTATCAAACAACTCCTTGGGCATTCGAGGAGGAGGGAAGGGATTTCTCTCTTCAACTTCTTCTTGCCCTTCCTCTTGGAGGGTCTTGCCTCTTCTATTAGTATTGAGATTGGAGTTGGTGGGGTAGACATGAGAGGAGCAATGCCAATGAAAGGTGGAGATAATGGGTTGCCCTTTGGCATGGAAGGACTTGCGAAGGCAAATATGGTGTCCATGATGATCATCAATGGAAAAAAAAATAAAAAGGGGAAAATTTTGAGAAGTAGAGGACTATGGAGTGATTTGCTTGATCTAGAAAGTGATTTGCTCATAAAATGTATCGGTTCACTTCTCAAGGAAGACTTTGAAAAATTGGGATTTTTAGGATGATAATAATTAAATGATATTCTAGCTACTTCCATTTATCCCAAATTTTAGCAACAAGGAGGTCAAATTTGACTACCATTGATGCTAGCTCATATGATTTGCCCTAGGGACTATCTTGATCTCATAGGTATTGAAGCTTTCTAATAAATCCTAGAGTTAGTGCTTAAATAACTTAACCTGATTTATAACTAATTTTTATTACTAATTTAGGGTCTCTAAATGCTTTCAAGTTTTTTATTCTTATTTTCTTGGCCTTCCTCAAGCTAGTGCACAATGCTTCATATTCATCCATATTGTTTATGCAATTGAACACCAATCAAAATATACAATTAGTTTGTACTCATTGTGGGTTAATAAATTGATTACATGTGTCTACTCCATTCTTGGTTTTTGCATTGTCAAAGTGCATTATACATGCCTTGTCTGACCACATGCTTACTAACTTGTTAGAGTCATGATATTAGATGATTCTTCTATTATTAGGTAGTATCCTGGCTCAATCTCCTCAAAGTTAACCTCCAAGTCTTCATCATCCTCAAGCACACCAAGGATCATGACCATCTTGGACATTTGGTCATCCTCTAGCACTCCATCATCCACAAACTCTGACAATTCATTCCACTTCACTATGTCATCATCTAGTTTGTGCAATAAATAGTTGCATAGAGGATTATTCTTAATTCAAATCATATTTCCCTCCTATGGTACCTTTATGTGGATGTGATTCATTGCTCCATCCTTGGATAGTTTACATATCCGTTCTCTAAATAGCAGCATGCCAAAATATAGGGAAAGATTGACTACTATTACCTCTTGTACTACCACTAGCTCTATGTCCATTCTTTATAACTCCTATAGCATTTACCATGATCCCATCCATTTGAATTGATTGTCTACTTATTTTGGTGTAAGGCAATCCCATCTCTTTGTAGACTACTTGAGCTACTATCATTGTGCGCTATAAACTTTCTATATTATATAGTGACTATTGGACGTCCTTCACTTATGAGAGAAGAATATTTAATATGTCACTCTGCCTCTTGAATTTGATCCTTTTCTTTATCACTCCCTTTTATTTGGACTCTCTGTTTTCACCCAGTTTCCCTTTTTAGTTTTCGATTCCTTTTCTTTATCCATGACATCCTTATTGTCTTATGCACCCACTTGGGCTGTATTAATAGTACTTTTCTCAATGTTTTTATTTTATTTTTCTTGTTGTGTGGATGCTATTAGACCCTTCTCTTTCAAGTGCAATGGTGACCTTCCCCTCCTAAGCACCATAATGCCTTTGTTTACTGCAACTTGTTTCTATATTGAATCCTACTCTTTAGACACTCTCCTTCCACCCTGATTCCAACCCCTTGTTGATTTGCACATATGGTGTTATCACCAAATGTAGAATCTTTATTTGTTATCATCAAATGTGGAATCTTTCACCCTCTTGCACTTCAGGTTGTTGATAGGTAGGTTGATTCATTACAGATGCCATTTGACCTAAAACAACAGCTTGTTGAGCTTGGCATTGTTTAATCATACTCATTTGTTTAGGAATACCCATTTGTAATAGTGTTCAAGGCAAGGTAACTTCATTTGCACGAAAGGGAAAAACCTCAACCGAACTATAAATTGTCTATCATACTCTATGTGACATATCTTTTCTGCTTGTTTAACTTGAATAGACAAACATAATGATGATCAAGTCCAATTTATTAGTAATATAAAAATAAAAATAAAGCCTGTTCAATCACACCTCCAGCAATGGGGAGGCAATTAGCATGTGTGTTTAATCTGACCATATCATCAGGGATATCTTTCAACAGAATTGTTTTGTTTCATGCAGTGGCTACTCCTGCAAGCAAGCAAGAAACGTAGTAGTTGCACCTATTGATATTATTCTTTTCATTGCATAGTTATGGAATTTCGATATAAAGATTTGAAAATTTTGGCATACCATTGTATGTTAAATTCTTAATATACAGGTCTATATTCCATTTATACCACTACTTCCACCTATGCATATTTTGTGTCATTGATAGTCTTGGGTCCACTAGAATAGCACTTTCTCCTCTTCATATCCCTCCCTCCTCACATCGTAGATGATTGGGCAATCACTTGCAGGCACTAACAGTGTAGATCTTCCGCATTGTTGAAATTAAGCATAAATGCAGAAACAAGAAGGTTTTATTCAACTCACTAAGGAAAGACGACATTGACAAATCCTGTTAAAAGTATATGATCCCCAATCTTGAGAGACAACATTCTATTAAACATGATACACATCCAACAAGCTGACAAGGTAAGTTGATTCAACTAAACTATTGAAAAATTTTCAAAGACCTTACACAAGCCCTAAAATATTATTTTGTGCCTACAAAGCGAGAAATATCAATAATTTTGCTAGTCATAATGTCTAAAGAAAACAAGAACAGAACAGAAAAGATCAGTCACCTACGCAAAGGATTCTCTCTCTATATGTCCGTTGGAAATTGGTGGAAAGTAAACATAAGGCAAGCTGAGAGCTACAAGACAAGAAGATTCTCGTCCAGGAGGATTCTCATTCATTTCACTAGAACCATGACGACCCATTCTAGAACTGACAACCTCCAGTTTCGAGTGCAAGTTTCTCTAGGTTTTGAAAGGATACCCTACCTCAAGGGATATTAGAAAGAAAAACCAAATGACATTTAAATTTATGATCTGATCGTTCAATCCTCTACAGCCTCCAACAGTTACTTCCACAGTTGGTTATAGGCATAGCTACTGGGTTATCTGTGCAAATTATTTTAGTTCCAGTGAGGCCGACCTTGTTTTGTTTTGGGTAGTTCTCTGGATTTTCTTGTAGTAGAATTAGGTTTGTAATTTAGTTTGTGTGATTTTCTGATTTAAATCTTCATCCAAATTGAATATTACCTTAGGATTGAATATTGAAGATAAATACTGCAAATAACTATCAAAAATACTAAAACGCTACTATTTCTTTCTTTAAAGCATGCATACCAAATCAACTTTGTAGCTATGTGAAGCTTAAAACACAAGTGAGCAAAACTTCAGAGTATAATACACTCAACCTTGGGTTATGTGTGGCCATGCCAACCCTTATACAATATAATAACATATCCCCAAATATCTATTTCTAGGTACCCTAACAAATTACCCCATCCCAAGGGTTTTTCAATGAAATTACATAATTACAACCATAGTGATACAACCATCCGGTAAGTCAAAGACATTAAATATTTGAGGTAATGAATGCATTAAACATGTCTATGACAATATACACATGGTAAGAGGCTTCACATACCTAAAAGGAGGGAGAAACAGTTGTCATACAGGTTTACCAATGTGGATGTAATAAGAGTTACTAAAAAGATTTGACCATACTTTTCCACATCAACAAACAACCTCCAGACATTTATAATCGAGAAGGCCTCCTTACATGTTCTTAAGGTGGCACGACTAACGCTTGACTACTGCACACACAGTTTTCCATGCGGGTTCAGAGGCGAGGTAAATTCTCTTCATCTCCATGCGGGTTCAGAGGCGAGGTAAATTCTCTTCAAGATGAAGTGGGCACTCCATAAATTCATTAATTGCGAGGTAGTTTGGTAGACCATAAATTTATGATTATACTTGACAAAGATTCATCTAAACATCCAGATGTCTGATGGTGATTGACTAATTTAATTTTAAGTCTTTGGTGGATTCCTTCTAAGGTGGTTTTTCAGTTGAGATGCCTAACATCAAATAAAATTTAAAAATCAATTAAGTCATTCCCCACTTACCAATGTAAGCAAACATTCACACAATGCCTAGCACAGTATTCATGGACTGGTTGTCGGTTCTAGAATGGTTCATCATGGTTTTAGTAAAGGGCACCTCCATTCTAGAACCGACAACCTTCATTTTTAGGGATTCAAGACTTGAATTCCCTCACTTACATCCAGGATCATTCTCAACCATTACTTGTTTCAATAGGAACAACCTGCACCAATTCCTCTCAAGATCTAGAATAAAACCATATACATACCCATAATTCACAATATAATATCCATTCTACTTTACTACTTGATGCAAATTTTTGGGCCCCTTTGATAAAAGAGGCTGCATACCATAAAGCTCAATAGTTATCTCTGATCATAGACCATGACAAACAATCATATTGTATAATACCGAAATTTTATGGCTACGCTGATCATAACTACCACCCACTACCCGTTCAAACATAACATAGAACAATAACTTGATCAATTAAGTCATATTTGTCACATAATTTTCAAAAGCTGTGTGCACAAACCCATGACATTTGATCATTTGCTTGTATGTTATAATACTCAATCCCAGTTGCTTGTCCTTCTTCTATTATAGCTTAATGTCAAAGTAATAATTTGTTTACCAAGCATATGCTTTTATTACTTTTCTCCAATATTTCAGGTGTCCAAATTTGTGGTTGTCATTTACTCAGACCTTCAATATTTTTTTCCTACAGTATTTAAGGTGTCCAAACTCTAGTTGTTATTCACTCAGACCTTGCATCTTAACAATCTCAAAGCACAATTGAATAATGTGTATAAATTTGTAGCTATATTTGTTCATTAGCAAGAAAAAATCAATGCAAAGTTAAAATAAAAAATAAGCAATGTTCTGCAATGAGACAATTTGATGTTTTTCACTATAAGCAGTGTTTGCATTGAGAAAATCTTGAGGCTCGCACTAGTGAGAGAACAAAACCACCCTCTACATTTGATATTTAGTGTCCCTATCACCTGACATTTGTCAAAATAGGTATTAAATCTCTGAAGACCTCAGTTGCCCACCACTAAAGAATCATGCCTGTGGAGCGTTTAAGAGGGCGCTCACATATAAAAATGAATGTTTTTACATGCAATCAATTTTGAAATCAATTTTGAAATTCGGAGTAGAAGGAATTCTTTGAAATTTGGAGTTGTTAAATGACTCTTCAACCCCACTTCCTATACATCAGCAGTCAGAAAGGATCCACTAAGAGTTATCTGCAAATAAAATATGTTCACACAGTGTCAATTCAGTAAGACAAATCAACTATACACTGAAAACAAAAGACCAAGATGAAGCTAAATAATGCCATTGATCATACCTTCTCCCCTGGTTTAAAAGGAGGAAGTCCTTTGTATGGACAAGTTGCACAACGGAACGCATCTCCCAGAGAACACTAAAAATTTGGGGGAAAAAATACATTTTAGTGAGAATAAAAATAAGTACAAAATATAAACCGAATTTTCAAGTTAAAAGCAAAGACAAAGTACATGGATCAATTAAAGGTTAGAGTAAAAAGCTATTCAAAACTACCAATGTATCTTTTGTTGGAAATACCAAATTACAGCAAAACACCAAAATGTCCACCCCATATTCCATCAGTTCAACAAACACATTATTTTTTGGTGGTAATATATGCATTGATTAGTGACCTTTCGATGTGTCAGCTGCCGTTAATGTTCTGTTGGTCCATATAACCAGAAATGTTTTTAAAAAATAATATATTAAAAAAACCATACCGTGTTACCAAGTATTACAGTAATAAAATTATGTTACTTGTAACTTTCAACGCAAGTAGGATCATGCTTAGTCTTAGCCCATTAACAAGCTTGAAGTTCATAAGAATAACATTCATGAGAATATTGCCAATATTTGTTAAGAAACATTCTCAATCTTGTCCCACTCATTAGCCTGAAATTATTTGCATTTATTTCTAATGTTTTCATCTACATTGTCTATTATGGTCACATCTAAGTAGAAAAATTCTAGACACTTGCATTGCTTTACTTAGTGATATAATATTTTACTCCTTGCAAATTACAGGATGGTTAGAGTAATGTCATTTTTCTTGACAAGCAATAAGATTTGCAATAAAGACAAAAAGTCCTTTCTCTGTTGAGGACCTATCCCACCCACCAAAAGAATACAAAAGGGGATTTTGGCCATATCTCCTCGAAAGGAAAAGGGGCAATCTCTATCAAATAGCATTCAAAGAGCACCCTGATATAAGCCTAGTAGAGTTGATATCAACCGCTGAGGCCAAAAAAATCCTGAAGGATGATTGCTAAATTGCCAAGATTGATATCACTCTTTTTATGCACTGTGGCATGGAAACGGATATGAATACACACAGGTTTGGAATTATAGATAAAAACCATTACAAGTATCTATCAAATTTCCCTTAAAATTGTAAAAAAAAATCTACGCACACAGAAATTCTTCTCAAAGACTAAAAATACAGAATCAGCCTTGGACAATCATTTTGGTTACTATGAGCAGTGCACAAGAAGAAGGGGGCACCCAGACGAGCAAAACATATTAAGGGGACAAAGTTACACTACAGAACCAACAGATTCTCCTACAAAAATTCAACAGAAGTGTTCAACTTTTGTGAAGCAAGAAAAAAAAATTGTCATAATCACACTTAGTCTTATAGTGCTAGTGCTTTAACAGTAGTAGACAATTGTATGCAAAGCATAATATATGTTGGATATGCAGAAAAGTCTCATGTGAGGTCTCCTAAAGTATGAAAGCCCTAACACCATCTGGGACACTCAAATTTATACCTTACATTTTTCAGAAGTCAAACTTATTGGATTTAATAAATAAAAACCATATAAATTCAATCTTCCCTCAGGAGATTATCCGAACTTTAGCAACAATTCTAAAGTACAATGTTGTTGGGTTCAATAACCTCCCAAAAAAATAACTGGTCTCTTTTGAGAAATACATATGTGAAGATCACCCTTAAAACTGTCATAGTGTGTTCCTCTATGACTAGTAGACAGATAGCCACCGCTTTATAACAAACAGAAAAAAGGACAGATTAAAAACAGAGATGTGGAGAACAAAGGGAAACATACACTTCCACATGAAGATTGTGGGTTCTCCAACTGATCTGATGTTAGTTGCAACTTCTCCTGCTTTTCTTCCATCTCAACCCTGCCACATATGCAGTTCTTACAAGCTTTTTTCCCTGCCTTGCCCACTTCACAGTCATCGACTGCACAACAAACACACACAAAATCAGTTAGAAACGAATAGAACATTTTAACTGGACATTAAACAATATCAACATTTGACTCTTATCTGCACCAAAGAAGAATCCACATGAATTGTAGTTACTATTAAGAATAACTACCTAAGATGGCAGGATAAATAGTAAGTTGGTGAAGTGTTTTGCTTTGCTACAAATAAAGTTTGTAGGCCATGTTAGGCAAAAAGGAGCTGACAGTCACTAAATGCATTAAATGCTGTGCCACTGCAACGAAGCTCACGAGATGCTTTCTCGTTTCTAACAAAGTCAAATCTTGTTGGTAATAGTTTATGGGATCACTAAGTCCAAGCTTTGAAAAAGCAATGCTTGAGGACCAGAAACATTGGATTTTCAATATCTGAACATGGTGATCCCAAAAAGCATTACCCAAACCATGGAAACCTAAAATCTTTAATAATTTCAAGGTTTACTCAAACAAGGACCTAATTGTGTGGAATTTTATAAAGTTGTTATTTTAACAAAAGGCCTATTACCAGCTTCACTATTTCATGGTGAAGAGTATTATTACCACCCAACAGAAGACATAATTATAGAGCATGTTATTGATTGAATAACTCAATGTTAGACATACATTTCTGGATTCATATAAGTTATCCAATTAAGACCTGAAAAATACAATTCCATCAATAGCACCAGCAGCAGGAAAAAGGACAAAAAGATGTTAATTTTGCATGGATTCATGTCCATCCAAAACATCAGAAGGCTTCAAATAAATAAAGAAATGTATAAACAATTTAAACAATCTTAAAGAGTTGATAAAATGAAAAGGCCACTATAACAAATTTAGCAACTATAATATTTACTAAGAATAAAACAAACTATGGCAATGTAAAACCTTATGATAGAATGTATCATTTGGTTTAGCAAATAGGGACTGCTTTGTTGTAATTCCATATTTCTGGGTAAAATCTATCAATGCACACAAACATCAGAGATCTGAATCCCCTAACATACTTGTATGTTGATCACTGCATTTGTCATCAGAGCCCAATGCTTTTTACCATTGCGGTGTCCCTGTTGGGACCAAGACAGTTGTTATGTTTAAATACAGAAGGGGCCATTTAAAATCCCAATTTATATTCAGCAATTTTGAACAATTTTAATTTAGATTTGTAATTATTTAATTTGCCTAACAGAAAACAACAAACATCAAATGGTATTAGCTCAACTGGTTTAATTCCTCAACTTTCAGGGAGAAGATCCTGGTTTGAATCTTGCAAAGTGACACATGCATTATTGCCAAGATGTTGTAATACCACTATGTGGTCACAATGTAATATGGGTGGGGCCTGTTTCAGTGATAAAATTTTCCAATCTTATTGGTCCAAAGTAATTGCTATCCAGGAAAACTCTAGTTCTTCATCAGTACGAACCCTAACCAATAATTTTGCCTCCAAATTGACATTTTAATTTCATCAGTTACTTATCAATTAGTTTGCAAGAAAATCAATAATAAAGATCTGTTTTCCCACATTCTGCAAACAATTTACCAGAATGACTCCAATGGCAGAGAACAGCAGCGAAACTTACCTTGCCATTAATATTTAACTAAGAGTTTTGTAATTCCTAACACAGCATTCACTTGAACATTCTAGGAAGTGAATGAACAGATCATGTGATTATTATGAGGAGCTTTACAATTAAAACTCGTGTAAAATTTTCATAAAGCTCTTCCCCTTAATCCTCATTAAATGATCAAAAATGCATTTAGAATTAAAGGTTGTGTTCCTTTTCTTAAAGACAGCGGTTCACACTTCCAAACATTCACGCAAAAGACTCTAAACTTGTTGGGTGTTTGCAATTACATAATCTTTTGTATATCAATGCACTACCACTAGAACATAGGCATTCAAGAACAAAATTATATGAATATTCATTTTGCTTCAGTCACTAGAAGCTTGATCATACAATACTTCCACTTAACATACAGTCAAATGATAGTCATAAATCCCATTAAACTACCAAGAGATTTATAATTTGTTCTCATTAAATTTTACTGAGATGGGAACAACTTCATTTAGATTTGCAGGTCTTACAAGGAACAAATTATACCAGCACAATATTAAGAAATGACAAAATGTCAGAAAATTGAATTTATGACATAACACAAATTGCCTACCCTAATTTCAGTAAATTGAAAAACACAATTACCCAGTTCTAACACAAGATTTTTGGAAAAAAAGGAAAAATAAATATTTTCAGAAATTTAAAAACAGACCTTGTGGCATTTCGGGTTTCTTCATGTCCTCCTCGGTCAGCAAACTATCCTCGTCAATCAGATCGTCAACGTCATCCTGTATGTCAAGTTTAAAGGACGGGGGCACGGCACTTTTAGCCACAATTCCCGGCTTCTCCGCAACCTTCTTCAGCGAGAACGACCGTCCAGTCTCCCACGTTGGCTTTTGCCCTTTCACCGTCACCGGCCCAAGCCCGTCGATCTCCCCGGAAACTACAAATCCAGCCAGCAGAACGCTGCGTTCCAGCGAAAGTTTGATCTGACTAGTGTCCTGAACAAAAACATATTAAAACACTTAGAAGCCGGCAAAACGAAGAAAAACTCTGTTAAAATGGAAGGAACTTAAACAATTCACAGATCAAAGTATTTTATCCGTCTTCACAACAAAAGGAAAAAAGAAAACTTTTTGCATAGCCAAAAAAATCCCTATTGAGACAAACCATTCAAGAAAGAGTAAGTTTATGCTATAAAAGAGGCCGAAAAAACAATAAAAAGCTCAAATAATTTGCAGCAAGCACAGAAAACCAAGGAATAGCCAAAAACTTCCAAGATTTCCAAAAAAAACAATGTTTTGCATAACAATTTACCTTTTAAAAGGCAATTACAGACTTACCTGATTTGAAGAAATAATTTTTTGTACAAAGATCATGCCACCGGGCTTCAAAACCCTAGCAAGCTCCAGCAGCCACGGTTGGCGCTGAAATTCCAAGCTTTCCGAAAAGGAAATGACCGCATCCAGAGACGAAGAATTCAAATTTAACTTTCCTACTACGAAAAAATATGCAAATTCAAGATATAAGCACATACAAATTCAGAAACTACCAAATAATAAAAATAAAGAAAAAGATATTTAAAAAAAAAAAAAAACAAATGAATTTGCCCTACAATCTGTTCCCTACCTAATAGAGCCGCCTGCGTAATTATTTGCAGATCTGCAGCTTTGACTTGCAAATTTTCTAGCGCCCACGTGATGTGCTTTGCATTTAAGGTTAACGAATCCGTCACCAGCAAAGCCGAGGGTTGAGAATCCATATCTTCTGCTGTGTTGCTGCTTCTTCCGCTGCTTAAAAAAATTCAAAAGAATTTGTGAAACTGCAGTATTACACCGGCGCAGAGAAATAAATACACAGACAGACAAACATGCATTTGTATATGTATATATATTCAAGCCCACAGGTTTGACCTACTCTTCTTGTATACGTTTCAAAAAAACCGCCAAACTTCATACTACATTTACCTAACTATGTCGGTTGACTAAGGTCGGCGCTGGCCACTAGAATTTTCCAACCTCAGTCATGCAAGCCTTTTCCACGTGTTTTAAAAGGCAATTTTTTTTTAACTTTTTAGACTTTACTTGAACCCTTGACGACGATGTATTTTTTTGTTTTTTTAAACACATTCATACACTTTCTTTGAATTTTTGTTTTTTTAAATATATTTATATTTATTTTTTATTTTTTTTTTGTTTTTAAACACATTCATACACTTTTGATGAATTTTGTTTTTTTAAATATATTTATATACTTTCATATACTTTTGTTAATTTTTTTTATTTTTTAAAATATATTTATATATAGGTTTTTAGTTTGAATTTAAATTTTTTCAATCTATTTTTTTTTTTAAATAAAAGGGTAAAAATTTATTGATAAAAAGTTTGGATTACAGAGTACAACTGAGCTTCCAACCAAGACTCAAATAAATAGTCAAACAGGTTAAAACCATTCGACTAGATTGACACCTGAAGAAGACAACAAGAACAAACCACATTAAGTTTGAACATCCTTGTGGATCAACTACCACAGACGTTGAGAGTCCCCAGACGGGAGACTCTCCCAGTGATCGATAATCCAAGGATCCAACAGCTCAAAAGCCCTTTTGGCCAGGTAATCAACAACCACATTCCATTCCCTTGGAATGTGCACAAAAGATATAAATTTGAACTCTTCACTCATTCTGAGAATCTGAACGGCTACAGAGGCCAACTACCAATTAACTTCCTCCATCCTTTTACTGTTTAAAATATTAACCACAATTTGAGAGTTAGACACGCAGATAATCCTATGCCAGCCAAGAGAAAACCCCCTTTAAGGCCTCAAGAATTGCAAGAGCTTCCGTAAAATTGTTGGAGTGAACACCTTTATAATTGGAAAAGAAAAAACTAACACCACCAGCAGAATCTCTTCCAACACCGCCAATGCTAGCATGTCCAGGATTACCCCTGGACGATCCATCAGTATTAATTTTTAAAACTCCTCTAGGGGGTGACCTCCACCTACCATCTCTCCTAACCTTCTTGTTGAGCTGAGGAACTCTGCTAGGGCTAGAAGAGTTCACACCATCCCCAAAGAGACCAAGGGCCTGTTGTACCTTCTCCTCCCTAGAATCCAAAAGAGGGTCCACATCACATTTGCTATGGATGGTTTCCTGAACCATACACAGGATCCTTTGCCAAATATGTTGAACAACCAAATGATTGCCTTGAAATATGCGACGGTTCTGTTCAAGCCAAATCTGCCAGATGATGCAAGAAGGGCCCAAATTCCAAGCCACCCGAAGGAAGGGGGCCTTGGCTGATGGCAAAGGAGAATTGGAAAAATAAATGAGAAGAGTCATCCTCATTATTACTGCAAAGGACAAAAAAAGAGGGACCCTGAAATCTCCTCTTCCTCACATTATCCCAAGTGTGGCATTTATTACAAGCTACCAACCAAAGAAAGAAGTTACATTTCGGCAAAGCAAATTTGTTCCACACCTTTTTCCACCATGTGACAAAAAGACTCTTGTACTTTTTCTTATCAAGAACATGATAACGATAGGCTACCGAGTAGGTTCCCTTGGGATCAGGGTTCCAAGCCAGAATATCTTTACCCCTCAACGAAGAATAAGTCCTCCCATAAGAATAAGAGCAAGCTCCTCTCTGTCCTTGGCCAGTCCCCCCTCAGGACATTCTTGCGGATCTTTCCACCTGTACATCTACATATTTCCAAAAGACTAATTTTTTTAAAAGTCCTCCACACGAGACCAACCTGCTTTCAAGAAACAAATGCTTAGGGAACGTAACTTGGGATATTGATTCAAGATAGGAGGGTGGCCATCCCAAGAATCCTCCCAAAAAAGAGCATCTGATCCCCGATTGCAAATCCAGAACAAACCCTGCTTGATTAAATTAGCTCCTCTTTTCAGAGTGTCCCAAATAACTAAACCTTTTCCAACCAAGCTGACTCTAGGGATCTCAGCCTTAGAAATACCTCTCAAGTATTTACAAGATAAAATTTTAGCCCAAATCTAATCTTGAGAGGTACACCATCTCCAATAAAGTTTTGCAACCAAAGCCTATCCAAAAAGAGTTGTCTGTCGCAACCCAAGGTCTCCCTCTTGCACCGGCCTACATATAGAATCCCATCTAACCAAACTCCATTTAGATTGATTAAGTTTTCCAGACCATAAAAATTGTCTTGACAAAGCTTCCATGTCCTTGATGAAATGAGAGGGAGCTATTTGTACAAAACATCTATAAATGGGTAAAGCTTGAACAACAGATTTTAAAAGCAACACTCTACCTACAATGGATAGCCATATGAAAGTCCAATGATTCACCTTCCTTCTAAACTTATCAAGCATAGACTTCCAAGAAGATCTAGGTAGAGGATGAGATGAAATTGGAATACCAAGATAAATGAAGGGGGGAGTCCCAACCTGGAATCTTAGAATACGAGCAATCTTGGCTTGAATAAGAGGAGGGGTATTAAAGAAGAAAATAAAAGATTTGTCCTCATTAATCAATTGTCCAGAAGCACCAAGATATATGTCAAGAGAATGTCTAATATTGCCAGCTTCCCTAATAGTGGCAAATCCCAACAAAGCAGTATCATCAACAAATTGAAGGTGGGAAAGAGGTGGCAAACTACTATCCCACTTCCACCCCTGAATGAGACCCTGCCTGACTTGAGACTTGAGCAATATTCCCAACCCTTCCGCCATAATGATAAACAAATAAGGAGATAAAGGATCTCCTTGCCTCAATTCCCTTGAGGCCTCAAATAGCTCTGATGGCTCATTATTAACAAGAATAGAGAATGAGGAAGAAGAAACACAACTCATAACCCATCTAATCCATTCCTCCTCAAATCCAAAAGCCGCAAGAACTTTCTAAAGAAAGGACCATCTGACCCGATCATAAGCTTTGGCCATGTCCAACTTAATGAACATATTTTTATCCTTAGAAATTTCCATCGAGTGAATAAATTTTGTAGCAATAACAACCCCATCCAAGATTTGTCGGCCAACAACAAACCCTCCTTGCTCCTCAAAGATGATTTTGCTCAACCATATCTTCAGCCTCTCAACAATAATTTTTGTGATGATCTTATACACAACATTGCATAGAGCAATAGGCTTGAACATATCCAAGGAATTTGCTCCCTATTTTTTGGGAATAAGCACCACAAAGGTAGCATTTAGGGCCCTTAACATCTATTTGTTCTTTTGGGACTCACGGACCACCTCTAGAAGATCAAATTTGATTAAATCCCAAAACTCTTGATAAAACTCAATCGAGAATCCATCTGGGCGTGGGGCTTTTCCTTTTTTCATCCTGAATACAACATTTTCCAACTCCTCAAGGGAAATTGGACCCATCAAGTGCTCATTCATCTCTCTAGAAACAATCGATGGAATACATTTTAGAATAAGCTTTTCATTCTCATCATCTGAGAGGGAATCCTCCTTGAAGAGAGACGAAAAATACCTCTTAGTATCTTCTGAAATATCCCTGAAAGAAGAGAGCAGGGCACCCTAAGAATTCACAAGAGAGGTAATCAGATTACCATTACAGTGAGCCTTAACTGAGTTATAAAAGAAGGATGTGTTCTTATCCCCTTCTTGAAGCCAATTTATTTGAGCTTTTTATTTCCAAAAAAAATCTTCCCTCAGTTCCCATTCAACAAGGTCTTTCGCAACCTCAGATTCCTCAATGAGAAGCTCCTTCATGAGTCCCTGATCTCTAATCTTCCTTGAAGCTTCTTCTGCCCTCCTAAGAGCTGCCAGCTTAGCCAAGGAAAGGTTCCCAAAATTCAGTCTATTCCATCTCTTCAATTTATGCTTAACAAATTGTAGTTGCTTCATAAAGGAATACATAGCGATGCCATGAGGATGTTTGCCAGTGGTCCACCAGCCTCACATGAAATCATGAAGCTTAGGATCACGAAGCCACATACATTGAAACTTAAAGGAAGGGTTCTTCTTTAGCCCTAACTCTAGAGCAGAGAGTTTGATAGGCCAATGATCAAATCCCCTACCCTCCAGAATCACAGAACTAGCACTTCTGTTATTACCCATCCAATAACTAGAGATCAGAAACCTATCCGGTCTCTCTGATATGGAAGCTTCCCCACACCTTCTATTGTGCCAAGTAAATATCCCATTATCCGGCTTGATGTCAACCAAGTTCAGTGGCCTGGATATGAGGACTGAAGACAAAAGAAGAAGGCTCGAGACGGTCAACCCCACCGCGTTTCTCCTCTAGACAAGTGATAGAGTTCTCCAACCAAAATCTATGGGTACAGGGGAGCCAAACTTCTCACAAAGCAAATGTGCTCCCACAAATTCATGTTACCATTGTAATCAACAAGAGCATACACATTTGTAAGTAGGATGGTTTCACCAGATTCATTATCATGCTCGATCATCGAAATAGACCATCTATTGGAAATCTAAGTAAGAGGAGATATCTTAACCGGATCCCATAAACAAGCGACGCCACCAACATATCCACATGCACCAATACACTGGCATTGCCCCCTTCTCCACAACTTGGGAGCAATATTTTTTTTTTTTGTGGAAAACATCCCAAAAGGGATGCCACTTTCGGGTAAGACCCAAGGAGGTAGGGGTATCCATTCCGCAAAAAACGCCCAGGACTCGGACCTGGCCTACCACCTTTGACATACTCAAGGAGCAAACAAACACACAAAACCAAATTAAAAAAAGTAAATAACAACAAAAATAATAAAATAAAATAAAAAACATGCTCCTTGAGTGTGTCAAAACCAAAAGCACAACCAAACACGCACAATAAGATAAAAGAAACCACAACACAAACCACATAGAAAAACACAAGAACCACATAACAAAACACAAACAAGACAAAAACAACAGAACACTACAAAGACATAACCCAAAAAAACATAAAAAATAAACACAACCAAAACCTAAAAAATAAAATAAAAATAAAAACAACCAACAACAGACAATAAACAAAAACAAAAAACATAGAAAACACTCGCACATAAAAAAATGAAATAACACAAACAAAGAGAAACCCAAGAACAAGAACAAAAAAAAAAACACAAGAACAATAACAAAAAACATAAAACAAAACAAAACAACAAAAACACAAGAACAACAAAAAGCAACACAAAGAACACAAAAACAAAACAAAACAAAAGAACCCACCCACCTTAAAAAACTAAACAAAAAAACAAAGACAAAAGAAAAAAATGAACAAAACAATGACCTATCTAGACCATAAGACTATTAATGCAAGAATCAACAGAGGAAACAAAAAAAAGAATAGAATGAGCTAGGGAACTAAAAAAACTGAATGAACCAAAGAGAAACAAAAAAAAAAAAACAAGAAGAAACTAGGTACCTTCAGAACTGGAGCCATCCAAAGAAATGATAGAAAGAAGAGCTTCCCTAATTTGAGAAGCCCACCATATAGGAGGGTGGCCATAACAAGTAAGATCACCTTTTTCCAAAGCCCAATTAGCTAAAGCATTAGCACTCTTGTTTTGATCTCTGACCACATGATTGTAATCAACTTTCAAGAATCCCATCTGGATTAATTGAATCTTCTCAATAATTCTTTTTATTCTCCAATCCACCTTATGATTCTTAGAAGGAGTCTTCAAGAGATTAATCATAAGTTGAGTCAGACTCAACTAACACCTTTTCCCATCCAACCTTAGTAGCCTCCTGAAGGCCTCTAAGGTTGCCATACCCCTCAGCAAGGTTATTGGAAAGAATACCCAAATTCTCAAGAAAAGTAAAAACCAAGGAGCCATCTGAAAGTCTACCAATTCCTCCCACACTGGCTTTTCCAGGGTTCCCTCTAGAGGCTCCATCAGTATTGACTTTTCCAAAATCCTTAAGAGGAGGTTGCCAATTTCTAGTCCTATCCATCTTACTAATACTCACATTCCCTTTAAGTTGGTTGCCTTTAGAAGGTTTAATCTTCAATCTTTGCATCACTTGATCCCATCTTTGGTGGGAGTTTTGGGGGTGATTAAGGAGTTGATGGACTAATTCAACTAAGTTGGCTATGGTCTTTTGCCAAATATAGTGAATATCCTTCCTATCTTGATTAAAAATTCGGTTGTTCCTTTCATTCCAAATATTCCAAAGAAGAATGGTAGAACCCATCCAAACTAACTGCCTAATAAAATGATCAACACCCTCTTGATTAGGCCAATCCCTCCAAAGCTGTTCAAAAGTGAAAAAATTGGACCACTGTAAGCCAAGTAAAGTTGTCATTCTCCTCCATAGCTCAGAGGCTAAAGTACACTTAATAAAAATATGGTTGATATTTTCTACATTCTCTTCACACATTTCACATCTAAAAGGGCCATGAAAACCATGCTTCATAAGTTGCTCACCAGTAAGCACCCTACGATGCAATAAAAGCCAATTAAAGAACCTCACCTTAGGCCGGAGCTTTTGAGCCCACAATTGAGAAAATATGTCGGAAGAATGGTTGGGATTATTATGGCATAAGGTCAAATAACCTTGAGCAACTGAATACTCACCCTTAGTAGTGTTGTTCCATCCAAAACAATCTTTTTCATGGGACCAAGAGAGGGATCTCATATGAAGGATGCCTTGGATATCTTGTCTTTGCCTTTATGGGATTTGAATAGGCCAGTCCTCAATAGGGATCCAATATCTACCAACCTTTGAATTACCAGTATGGTACCGATAGTAATTAGCCACCTTTATCCAATTAGCTCAGTGAAGCTCCTCCATCCAAGGCCTCCAATCGGGAAACTGAGTTATCAAAGGCTTGTGACCATCCCAAGAATCTGTCCAAAAATTTGCATGTTGACCATTATGAATGATCCAAAATAATTTTTTCTTTATCAAATCCTCACCGGTCTTAAGAACTGCTAAAATGGGAGAACCTTTGGTAGGAAGTTGATAGTGAACAAGGTCTTCAGGACTTTTGTTCTCAGCATATTTAACATGGAGATTATTGGCCCAAAGAGCATTAGGGTTATGCAACATCCTCCAATATAATTTAGCGACTAAAGCTTTGTTGTTATTAATTGAAGACCGGAATCCTAACCCCCCTTCACTCTTAGGAAGACATAAAGTATCCCATTTCACCAAGGCCCATTTTCTTTTCTCCTTAGTACCACTCCAAAGGAAACGATGACTGATTTGATCCAATTCTCGAAGAAGAGCCTTTGGGATATTCAAAACGGAAGAAACATAAATAGGAATAGCTTGAAGGACTGATTTTACCAAGGTGATTCTACCCCCAGAAGAAAGCCACTTATTGGTCCACTTTCCAATTTTCTTCTTGACTTTATCCAACAACCAATTCCAATCTTTATTTTGTTGCCTTTGAATATTTATGGGAATACCTAAATAAGTGATTGGAAGAGAGGTCTTCTTATATCTTAATTTATCCAAGACCATGGATTCCTGTCTAGCAGAGCAGTGAAAGAAAATAACTTTAGATTTGTCTTCATTGATCAATTTCCCAGTAGCCTTAGAAAAATAGCTAATGATTTGCTTAATATTAGAAGCTTCCTTAACTGTAGCTTTACCTAAAAGGGTAGAGTCATCCACAAATTGAAGATGAGAGATAGGCCTAGCTCCATGAGCAATGGTAACTCCCTCAAGGGTTTTTTTCTCTCTTTTTGGTTATAGTCCTACCCAAACATTCAACAAGAATGATGAATAAATAAGGGGATAGCGGGTCACCTTGCCTAATACCTCTGGAAGCTAGGAAAGACTGAGAAGGCCTACCATTGATAAGAACTAAGTAGGAAACTGAAAACACGAGATTCCGGAAACAAAAAGGAAAGACTAAACAAAATTGTATTAAAAGGAAAGAACACAAATGAATGAACACAAGATATAAAAGCAATATAAACTATGGCCCTTTTTTTATTGATATTCTTTTCAATTCGTGTTACAATGCGTCTCCTTCCTTTTTAGGGGATAGGAGCGTTAGATATTGATCTCTACAACTCGTTTCAGAATTCCTTCTTCCGCGTGCCCACATATAAAATGGGCGAACCAAAACGTTGTCGCCGCTTGCGTTGGTACAGGTCGATTCCTCGCTTGCTCCTCCAATGCTTGCAAATCTGCGTTCAAAGAAACAAACAAAGAATCGGTAGCACTTGTGTATGAAAAATAAAAGATAAATCTAACTATGGCTAAAATGAATCTAAATGAACTGAAAACTTGATAAAAGCATAAACATGAAACTAGCTAAAAAACTACAAAAGCAATAAAGCGGGAGGGGTGCCCGAAGGCAAACCACCCGCGGGTGAAACTTTGCTTCGACACCAATCCGCTTAGGATGGGTCCGAAACCTGATGTGATGTGTTGTCGACAAATTGGTAGGATATTGTGGTCAAAAGAATGGGGTGTTGGTTCTTGATTCGTGCCTTCAAAAGTCACCCAATAACCTCTCTTTCGATTAAGAGATTATGGATGTTGAAAACACAAATCGCAAGTAAATGAATTAGCGACACTTCGTCGCTCAAAATGCTCCGGCTCGGTATCTCTTTTGGGTGAGGAAACTCACCATTTTATAGACCCAAGGGGTCTCTTTGAATTAACATGCAAAAGTGTTTCTTTGCATGAATGCTTTTTGCCTGAAAATAAGACTTCTTCTTGATCAAGGGATTCTTAACTGTCTCTGTGCATGTCTTTGTGTGTTTTAGAAAAGCTCACTTGCACTCCCATGCAATGAAGGGATAGCTAAGTGGCAAATCTGAGTTGTCTTAAAAAGCTCACTCTCATTCCCATGCAGTGAAGGGAAAGTCAATTGGCGAGATATGAGTTGTCAAAAGAACTCACTCGCACTCCTATGTCATGTAGAAAAAGCTAAGTAGCAGTTCTGAGTATGTTACATGCCGAGATTTGACTTTTTGCCGGTCAAACTTGGCGTTCGTCCCACCCCGAAGCGAGCGCTGGTAATCGTCCCTGGGTGAGACGAGTATCAGTCATCACTCGTCCATGGGTAGGACGAGTAAAACCTGCACTCGTCCCTGGGTAGGACGAGTAAAACCTGCACTCGTCCCTGGGTGGGACGAATAAGCAATAAAGTGTCTAAAAGGTGCCAAATTGGTTTCTGACTTGCAAAACTGTTGTGTGAGTGGTTAGAACCACTGTTTAACCTCTGAGGGCTGCCCCAGGGGCTGTGTGTGTTAGTGCGATCGGTGCTTGTTGTCACATAATCGGATTGGTGCTGTTTTGGTGTCTACGAGATGCCCCTTTTTGGGAAGCGTTGCACATGGTGCGATCTTGAGCAAAAATATATAACCAAAGCACTAATGATTAGGGTTTCTCAGTAACCTAACCAACTCTTGATGCCCCAAGTATGGAAAGGGCACGCATTCTTGAATCCTTGCTTCTGACGAGCTAAGGAACTTAAATCAAGCATTAACCTGGTTCGGTGAGGTATTACTTGAACTTAGACATTGATCAGTCATGAATAGGCAAAGGGCGCAACCTTTTGTTGTGGGAACCTTGAGTTCATGATTCACGAATGCCAAGTATATGATCAGTTTGTGATGATTGCTTGTTTGCTGCCCCAAGCAGGGGCGCGATTGTCATTTGCAATGATCCTTTGAATGCGTGTCATTTCCCAGACTGGGTATAATGGTGTTGATTGGCAACTAAGTGTGACTACCCCCTCAAGCGACGAATCGATGAGGGAATGACCGACATGAGAAAAGCGACGAGTCGCTTGACCCAAGATGACTTGTGCAAGGGTGCCTTTAGATGGTTTACTGCTAAGCATGCTCGACTGTTTTGACCTTTTTTTTTGGTTTTGTTGGCATTTGTCATTTTTAATTTTTTTTTTTTTTTGGTACTCGTCCCGTGGGGGGACGATTGCAGTGTTGGCACTCGTCCTGGGGTAAGACGAGTGCGCCGCGCCTGTACTCGTCCTGGGGTGGAACGAGCGCGCCGAAGAGCGCTCGTCCCGGTCAGGGACGATTACCGAACGACAAAAAGTATAAATAGGCGAAAATGACGGTTTTGGTTCATTTGCACTGTTCAGCGATTGCGATTTGGAGCTCTGGGGAGGAGGAGGTAGATTTTTTGACGCGAAGCGCTGCCGGATTATCCAGTCACCATGAGTGCACAGACCGGGTCGTCGAGCGGCGGAGCCGAGGCGAGACCAGTAAGTGCACTATCTCCTCGATTATGAATTTTGAAAAATGCAAATTTGTTTTTATGGTGTTTCTCTTGTGTTTAAACATGAAACCCTCATTAATTAAATTAAAAGGTAAATGAATGACACCGAATGAAACATGGATGCAAACCGATGGAAACTTAGATGGAAAACCATAGGATAAACCCAAAATGAAACTTAGAGTAACACTTTTTAGGGTAACCATGGTTAAAAATGTTTTTCTATGTGAATGGTAAAACTTAGGTCGAAACCGTAGGTAAACCATGCTCATATTTTTGTGTTATGTTTATGGAATTAAAAATGGAAAATGAATGAATTTTTTTGGTTGAAATGGTAAACTTAGGTAAAACCGTAGGTAAACCATGTCAAATTTTTATTGGTTTTGATGAAATTAAAGATGAATTTTTTGGTTGAAATGGTAAACTTAGGTAAAACCGTAGGTAAACCATGTCAAATTTTTGTGATTTTGATGAAATGTTTTTTTTTTGAAATGGTAAACTTAGGTAAAACCGTAGGTAAACCATGTCAAATTTTTGTTGTTTTTTGATGAAATTAAAGATGCAAAATTGATGAATTTTTTGTTTTGAAATGGTAAACTTAGGTAAAACCGTAGGTAAACCATGTCAAATTTTTATTGTTTTTGATGAAATTAAAGATGCAAAATTGATGAATTTTTTGTTTTGAAATGGTAAACTTAGGTAAAACCGTAGGGTAAACCATGTCAAATTTTTATATTTTGATGAAATTAAAGATGTATATTTTTTGATGTAATTTTTTGAATTGTTTTTAATGGTAAACTTAGGTAAAACCGTAGGTAAACCATGTCAAATTTTTTTTTTTTTGATGAAATTAAAGATGCAAAATTTTTTTTTTGTTTTGAAATGGTAAACTTAGGTAAAACCGTAGGTAAACCATGTCAAATTTTTATTGTTGTTTTATGAAAGTAAAGATGCAAAATTGATGAATTTTTTGTTTTGAAATGGTAAACTTAGGTAAAACCGTAGGTAAACCATGTCAAATTTTTATTGTTTTTGATGAAATTAAAGATGCACAATTGATGAATTTGTTTGTTTTGAAATGGTAAACTTAGGTAAAACCGTAGGTAAACCATGTCAAATTTTTATTGTTTTTGATGAAATTAAAGATGCACAATTGAAAAATGGATGAATTTTTTTTTTTGGATGTACATGTGAATGAAAGATGTTACTATACAGTTATGCATTTTTGTACATGTGATGGTAATTTGATGCATGTTTTTGATGTTTGTTGTTTTTTTGTGATGTGCAGGTGGTGAAGAGTCGGCATCGAGTACCGACCATTTTTTCTAATGCCCGCGAGGCATTGAGTGATGATGACTGGGAGTGGCTTGATGCCTTAGGGCTCAAGCATGTGGCTCGGTTGGATGCAGTTGTGGCGGACCGGGCGTACCTTACAGCACTGATTGGCCTATGGGATGTTCGGACGAACACCTTCCATCTTTCGACAGGGGAGATGATTGTCACCTTGGAGGACGTGTATCGGATTCTTCGGATTTCGATAGACGGGGTTCCCATTCGGACGACACCACGGGGCCAGAGGACGGCAGTACTGACGCGGTACTTTGGATATGGAGAGGATGATGATGGGATGACCTCGTTGGAGAGGGCGGAGCTGGATTGCCATATTGGGGGGATCTTGGTACGGTATTGGTATGCGAGGGGAATGTTGGGAGTGAGGCATGCGGTACTCATGAGCCTCATTTCCAACATGCTCCTGCCAGACTCGTCAGGAGCGAGGTTCCCATGGAACCTATTGGAGGTGGTGTGGTAGTTGGTGGATTGTCCAGTGATAGAGCCGGTTATTATGAGATGGGGTCAGACGCTTTTGGCGCAGTTGTATGATGAGTTGTACGAGGTCCGCTGTCGAAGGCGAAAGGGGATGGGGTGCAGTTTCTTGTTGCAGTGCTGGGCATGGCAGCACATAGCCATAGAGCGACCACGAGGGTTGCCCTGGACTACCCGAGCTGAGATGGTGGACAGGGATATTGGGTATGGTGCTTTATGGTATCGGTCGGAGGAGCGAGGGCAGAGTCGACGGTTCGCGGGAGACGTCGACCATTACAGAGATGCACTGGCACGACTGACTCTCGGAGATGTGATATGGCGGCCATATCGGGATTGTCCCGCATGGCCAGAGGTCGATGAGTGGCTTCGACGGGTTCGGAGGGGGAGATGGGTGATTGGTCGACATGGGACGGAGCAGGAGTACTTCCATTACCTCCGAGTGACGCGACAGTTTGGGGTACGCCAGGGGTTGCCTGGGGAGCCCGTAGCCTACCGACATCGGAGTGATGAGAGGACCCTAGCTGCATCGATCCTCGAGCCATTGGGGGAGGAGTCGGATGCAGTACTAGACATTCCAGACGTAGATGACGTCGGAGTGACTGCTGAGTACCAGGAGTGGTGGACGCTGCGGCAGTGGCGAGGTGAGGGGCCATTGGGAGGAGAGGAGGCAGCGGGAGGCGGAGAGGGTGCAGAGGCACCAGGAGAGGGTTGGGGAGCTCCTGCGGATGTGGAGATGGTGGAGGTGGCGAGAGCAGGAGATGACTTTGGGGAGGAGGAGCAGCCGGAGATGCAGGATGCTCCAGAGCAGGCTGGCTTGGGGGAGACAGAGGTGGGGATGCATGTAGAGGTAGCATGTCTGACAGGGTTACTGCAGAGGCAGGATGGAGAGCTTGTCGAGATGACGCAGGAGAGAGATCTCCTGCGGACACAGTTGGCAGGGCGGGGGAGCGCAGGGGCTGCGTCTCACCAGCAGGCGGGGGATACGGATGCTGCACGGGAGAGGGATCTCCTACGGGTGTAGCTAGCACAGCGTGATGATGCCATCTCGTACTACCGTAGGCGGGAGGCAGAGTGGAGGCTACGGGAGGAAGATTGGAGGCGACGAGAGGCCGCTTGGGGGCGGCATCGGTCGGAGATGGAGGGTGAGATTATCCGCCTGGGTGGGCGAATACTAGAGCCTCCGGCCAGTGGCTCGTCGTACAGGACGAGAGACAGCGGGACGGAGCAGTCGGCATCATCCCGTCGTCGGCGGCGAGATGAGGGAGGCACGAGTGGGCGGGATGCAGGGGCGAGCAGTCGCCCTGAGAGATCTCAGAGGACGGATACTGCGGGGGTAGCTCTCGTCGCACCGATCCTGCGTGATCATGGTGGCCGACGCCCTAGGCTGGGGGTTTTTGAGATTTTGGATGATGGGAGCGAGGTCCGAGGACCAGTGCATTGTAGCCTGCGGGCAATTTTTTTTATGATATATATACAGATGATTCTTTTTGGTGTTTATACTTTTTCCATGATTTATGTTTATGTGCATGTTTTTACATTGATGTATGCATATGCGATTATGAATGCGATGATTCTAATTTGTATGATGTATGTATATGGAATGAATGAAATGAATTATTGATGAGTTGTCGATGCACCATAGACTGTACACGATTGGATTGACTTACTAGAGTAATGGGGTTAATTTGTGGAATGCTTGTGCATGTGAAAACTTTGTTTTGTATTTTGTCTATTTTTTTGATGGTGATGTATGGAATGAAATGTATCGGTTGTTTGAAAATGTAGTTAAGCTTTTCTGAGATGCAGATATTTTTAACTAACTAGCCAAGACTGTACATTTATCTCGCAAGACTTCTAAACAAGGTGTAAATCCGACTTGAATTTAACCAAGTTATTTCACATCCTTGTGTGTGCAATTTGAGTTCGTTTATGTGGTATTTGTCAGGATACCGCCAGTGCCAGATGGGCTTTCAACCGAACCTGTACTGAGGATCACCTAATTAGCTCCACTAACTCCTTTATTGTATTTAGTCAGATTAATCTGCGATGTTATCTAGGATACCATAAGCTAGCTCATCCACATGCAAACATTGATCTGCACACAAGTTAATGTGACAGATATATCGTCATGCGGGAGGTTTACCACCAGTGACCAATAGGCTATCAACCAAACCGATACTGAAGCTTGCCTCATGACCTGTCGAAACGCTGAGAGTTCCAGGGATTCAAGTTCGACTCCCTTCTTTTCTTCAATTGTATTGGGATACTTGCTCTCTTATAGTGATAAAATCACTGTTTATTTTTATGATAGTACTCGTCTTTTTTTTTTTTTTTTTGAGCAAGGGATTTGAATATGGAGTGACGAGAATCACTATTGTTTGTGCCTTTTGATGTGTGCACTGTAGGATGTCAAATTTTAGTGTGTTGACAATTTGCAAATTTTTGATGTTTTTGCAACTTTTGAGAACTTGGGATTCATGGGGAATTGGGTAGGGAGGATGCTTGTCCTTTTGCCAACTCTCGGCATTTCTAGGGTCAATTGCACGGGGGATAAGCAAGATAGCCGTTTCGCTTATGGTAGCCGGGATTACGGTGCAGGGTTCATCTTTCGTCCACACAACTTAGGAATTATTTTATGTGTGTTAATTTGTGTTGGGATGCTACGTACCAAGGTGGGATCCAAGTAAAACTTTCCCATGTAAAATCTGCTTAACTGTGTACGAGTTATTGGCTAGAAATTTAAAGACATCTGAATGACGAAAACCCTATATACATTAGGCGACAACTGACTATGCTAAAATAAAAGGGTGATATCCTTGGATGTATGTGTTTATGAAAATGGATCTGAGGTGGAAATGATGGAATTGCCAAATAATGACAGCCTATGGTGCTTTTGACTTGTATGACCTAGCGAAGTATGCAATGTATGGATGCAATGCTTAATGGAACCTATATTTTTGTATTTTGATTTTTATGAGAATGCATGGAATTGAAATGCAATTGTTTTTGTGATTTTGATTTTTATGAGAATGCATGGAATTAAAATGCAATTGTTTTTGTAATTTTGATTGTTTTTTTTTTTTATGCATGGAATTGAAATGCAATTGTTTTTGTGATTTTTGATTTTTGTGTTGTTTTTATTGATTTTTGAATATTTATGTTGACCAAGCAATTATGGTAATGCTTGGAGCTTTTGGTGTTGACCAAAGGGTTTATAGATACCTTTGGGGCTTTTAGGGTTGACCAAGCGATTATGATAATCCTTGGAGCTTTTGGGTTGACCAAGCGATTGTGATAATCCTTGGAGCTTTTGGGTTGACCAAGCGATTGTGATAATCCTTGGAGCTTTTGGGTTGACCAAGCGATTGTGGTAATCCTTGGAGCTTTTTGGGTTGACCAAGCGATTGTGGTAATCCTTGGAGCTTTTTGTTGGACTATGGCTCTCTAGCTGTGGAATGACCTCAAATGAATGATGTTCAAGGGTTCTGTTTCCTTGATTCCTTCAAGAGAGGCAAGCCGGTATGTTTCGGGTCCTATTTTACTATCAATGATGTAAGGACCTAACCAGTTTGCCGCAAACTTGTCCCGTAGATGGGACGGCAAATTAGAATTCTGCTGGTTCTCTTTTAAGACCAAGTCACCAACCTGAAATTCCCTAAGATGGACTTTCATGTTGTATGCTTTCTTAAGTCGCTCTTGATAGATACGTAAATGCTCGAGAGCATTAACGCGTCGTTCGTCGAGCAACATCAGTTGATCTAACCGGGCCTGCCGCGCAGTGTCATCATCGATGAACTCTTGCATTGAAATGCGTAGGGAAGGAATTTCCAACTCAAAAGGCATGACTGCCTCGGAGCCATACACCAACGAAAATGGAGTTGCCCCGGTGGGCGTCCGAATGCTGGTGCGATAAGCCCATAGGGCAAGCGGGATCTGAATGTGCCAGTCTTTATGATTGTCTGCAACTGTCTTTTTAAGAATGGCGACTAGCATTTTGTTTGACGCCTCTGCTTGCCCATTTGCCTGCGGATAATAGGGTGTCGAAAAGCTATGCTGAATCTTGTACTTTGTGGTCAAAGCACGCACATATTTATTCTTGAATGGCGTCCCATTATCCGAGACTATTTTGGATGGAATACCAAAATGACATATGATGTTATGCAAAATGAACTCCGCAATGCGGGCTCCAGTCGTAGTGGTCAGTGAAATTGCTTCCACCCATTTGGTAAAGTACTCTGTGGCCGTTAAAATAAACGTGTGACGACCAGACGACGCAGGGGAGATCTTGCCAATTAGATCAAAGCCCCACTACGAAAAAGGCCAAACCGATTGAATCGGCTGTAAGGCCTGAGAAGGTACGTGTGTCAAATTAGCATGGTGTTGACACTTCACGCACTTCTTCACATATGCGCAACAATCTCGCTCTAAAGATGGCCAATAATAACCCATGCGAAGAATGCGCTTTGCGATGGCCATACCGCTGAAGTGGCCACCACATGTACCATCGTGAGCTTGGGTGATCGCCCAAGCGGACTCTTGCTGGTCCAAACAACGAAGGAGGATTCCTTCATAATTTTGATGATACAAAATGTCTCCTAACAAGACATGCTTTGCCGCTTTCTGTTTGAATGATCTTTTCGCGGCTTGTGTCAATCCAAGTGGGAGATTACCTAGCTTGAGGTAATCCCGAATGGGTGTATACCAGTCTTGCTGATCAAAAACCTCGATAGTATGAACGGCCAATCCCTCTTGAAGTTTATCCCAAACAAAAGTTGAGCAGGAAAGAACTTGTAAAAACAACGTGGTGTTGCTAGTAAGAGGGGTCGGGGAGAACAAGGACCCCCAGTTGGCTTTAGTCAAACAATCTCGAATTCGAGAGAACTTATCCGGAGATGGTTCAATCTGAATCATGTGGATTCCTGGCGTCAGATCAGAGCTTGCACGCTCCATCGCAGAGTGCGATAATGTTTTAACCTGAATGGTTGTCATTTCACCAGAAGGGTCTTGCGGAATAAGTGACCCCAAGGAGGCCATAGTATCCGCAAAATGATTTGATGATCGAGGGAGTGCCTCGATGTCATACCATTCAAGTTGTGCCAAGAATTTATCCACAAGGGCTTTATAAGACTTCAAAAGTGGACATTTACATTGGTATATCCCCTTTACTTGATTGACAATTAACAACGAATCACCAAAGATGTTCAATCGTTTAATGTTCATGGTGATTGTCTGAAGACCTATGAGCAAGGCTTCGTATTCTGCGTTATTGTTGGTGCACGGGAAGTCTAATTTAAATGACAAGGGCATTGGAGCGCCTTGCGGAGTGAAGAATACAATTCCCGCACCACCCCCTTGCTCACATTTAGAACCATCGAAGAATAGGGTTATGTCAGCCTGTGACTCAGGCTCATCAGAATCTGGCGACTACGAAACATGGAAGACCCCATCATCAGGTAGTTCAAAAGTCAGAGGCTGATCGTCTTCAAGAGGAGCCTCGGCTAGTTGATCGGCGATGACTTGACCTTTTATAGATTTTTGTCCAATGAACTCTATGTCAAACTCCGTCAACAACATGATCCATTTCGCCGTGCGGCTACTATGATAAGTACGACTCATCATGTATCGCAATGGATTCTCCTTAGACACAACATACGTCTTATTACTAAGCATGTAGTGGCGTAGCTTTTTGGTAGCAAACACCATTGCCAAGCGAGTTTTTCAACATATGCATAGTTAAGTTCATAACTGACCAGGGTGCGGCTAAGATAGTATGTAGCCTGTTCTCTGTGAAGTTCATTTTTTGGGACAACATGGCGCCCAGTGCCACCTCAGTGGCTGAGATGTATAAATAGAACGGCACTCCTGGTCTGGGTGGTGCCAATATCGGCGGCGAAGCCAAGTACTATTTAATGTCGTCAAAGGCTGAGTGGCACTCGTCATCCCAATGAAATGTGACCCCCTTATGCAATAATTTATTCATGGGTCGGCATTTGTCAGATAACTGCGCTATGAAGCGCTTGATCGACGCAACCTTTCCCTGCGGACTCTGAGCTGCTTGATGGTGGTTGGGGGACGCATTTCAAGGATTGCCTTGACTTTGTTTGGATCAACCTCAATTCCTCGTTTGGAGACTATGAAACCCAAGAGCTTTTCGGAGGTGACGCCAAAGACGCACTTCTTGGGGTTTAGTCGACTTTATGCTCAATGAGGCGATCAAGGACCTTACTCAAGTCACCGATGTGATCTGGGCGCAAAAGAGATTTGGCCAACAAATCATCCATGTAATCTTCCAAAGTTTTGTGCATGTAATCGTGAAAGATGTACGTCATGGCACGTTGGTAGGTAGCTCCGGCATTTTTAAGGCCAAAAGGCATGACCTTATAGCAAAATGTCCCCCAAGGCGTTGTGAATGCCGTTTTTAGTTGGTCCTCAGGATTAATACGAATCTGATTGTATCCTGAGAAACCATCCATAAGGGAAAGCATTTCGTGGCCCGCTGTGGCGTCTACCAACGCGTCGATGCTCGGCAAGGGAAAATCATCCTTAGGACTCGCTTTGTTAAGATCTCGAAAATCGGTGCATATGCGAATCCTCCCATCGGGCTTCTTGACAGGAACCATGTTAGACAACCATGGCGGATAATCCACACAGATGACAAACTGGGCATCCAACAACTTTTGTAACTCATATTTTACCATTAAGGCCACTGTTGGATGCATCTTGCGTAGTTTTTGCTTTACTGGCTTGATTGTCGGATCAAGCGTTAAATTGTGCGTGACTAGTTGTGGGTCTAGTCCCGGCATATCCTTGTATGACCATGCAAAAACCTCCTTCTTTTCCTTAAGAAGGGCAACATAATCGGCTCGCTCTTCAGGGGAAAGACTTACCCCTAGCTTGAGAATCCGTGGATTCATTGGATCCGTGCCGATGTCTACATCGGTCGTTGCTTCAAGCGACATATGGGATCCGTCTTCCAAGCTGGTGTGGAATTGGGATCGGATGGATATCGTTTGCTGAATTAAGATCATCATTAGGAACATCAAGTTCCTCTTCAGCATGGAAGACATCCTGAGTCCTGTCCCGGAGTGAAATGAAACATCCCACCGCAAGGCCAATACTCTGATGGAGATGGTGGTGTGTCAGCGCGATCCCAATCAATAGCTTCTATGTCTAGATGCAATAATCATGTTGGATTGGCTGGATCATGGATGGGGGCGGTCAAGTCAATGGAGACCATGTTGATGAAATGATTGTAATCTCCATTACCGCAAATGTGACAACTCTGACATTCTGGATGTTCTTGGTGCTTTGGATCTGGCTCTGTAGGCACTGGCACAAAGGGATCAGCCCTATGCGCGGACCTACAAACAGGGTCTACCCTAGGTACTGATGGTTTGATAGGGTCTCCAGGCGAAAGATGCTCTTTGTATTCCTGGAGTGGCGGATGCAGTAATTGCTATAACTGCGCCAGGTTGAAATGCCTCCTAGGTCTTGGATCTATGTGTAAGTGTTCAAACATGTCATCTATGTCCAAAGGATTTTGTTGTTGTTGAGGTAGCCTATGCTCACTAGGATCATTCAATGGGAACATCATCAAGAAGTCTTCCTGATCGTCATTCATTTGATATTCATGCGAATGATCGTACTCCGACTCATCTTCAGAAGACCCTTCGTGGTCTTGTCCATCTTCCCCTTGTGGGTGAGTCCATGAGGTTTCTCCTTGTTCGGCCCTAGGGAAAGGGTTGTTGAGGTCAACAAGGTTATTTGTTTGCAATGGGAAATAATCCCCCAATGTATAAGTTGTATTTGGATTGGCATATGGATCTGATGCCAACCCATCCTTGTTGCCTATCCCTAGGCCTTGCATGTTTTCGACCAAGATGTCGAGGGGCAAAGGGTGATTAAACCCTACTCCTGACTTGTCATAAGGCATTTGGTATCTTGGTTGACACAAAACATGCATTCCTTGTTCATACCGGCCTAACCCGTATCCATGCCAATTGCATTGGCTAAGATATCGTAATGCGAAGTCTGGGTTAGCCAGATAGTTGACATCTTCCACAAAGGGATCTTCATCTTCTTCTTCTTTTCGAGCAGGTTCAACGCCATGATCTAGGCCCCCAAAAATAAAGTTTGTCTGATTAGGTGGGTAGCCTAAAGGAACCACGGAGCCTATGGGGAGTCGAGGTCTTCCCATGTCTTGCATAGACTGAAGTGTGGGCGTTGCAACAACATTGCGCACTATGTACTCCCCCATGCCTGTGTTAGACATCTCAACAGTAATCGTTGGCGATTGAGGGGAAGTGAATGGGAGTTCTCCTTGAGTCCACTCCATGTGGGGTGAACTAGGCGTCTCAACTTCCATTCGATTAGGCGTCTCTCCTGTAGAGATGTTGGAGACTAAAGGTGGTTCCGTTTCCAGGGGCTTCTTTCCTTTGTCCGTTGGAGTGGCCATCGTAGGTGGCGTCGTTGTGGGAGGACTGGATGAAGAAGATGATCCCACCTGAGAATTTGATTGATTTGGTGATGGAGATTCTTGCTTAGTCGGACCCCGTTTAGATGGATTTAACTGGAAATCCACGTGCGTTGAAGGAAGGGTCGACTGCGGCATGATTTGCACTGAATTGCAATACTTAAAAGGTTCCAAATCTGCGGGGACCACGTGTACTTGTCCTTCAAATGTATATTTCAAACATTGATGAGCAATTGAAGGGACACACTTCATATCCCGGATCCAAGGCCGCCCAAGCAAGATATTGTAAGCCATCTCACCTTCTAAAATGTGGCACAACGTATGAATGGTCTTTTGTCCCACTTGTATGGGCAGGACAATTGTGCCAACTGTCGAGCATATCGTATCATTAAATGCTCGAAGGGTATAAGTGGAAGGTGCAATGTGAGAGGCTGGTAGTTTCAAATGTTTCGAGTGCAGCGGTTGTAATAAGGTTCTTTGGACGAACCAGTGTCTATCAACACCCGTTTGTATGGAGTCCCGTTGACCCGCGCAATAACGTGCGGGGGTGGATCCGTTACATCTCCGAGTCACAGTTTTTAGCTCATCTTCCCTGAAGGTAATGACTGGTTCAGTACACTGTTTGACATGCCCCACAAAATTGTTGAACGAATCCGCTTCGTGGGGTTGCAATTCAATTGCCTTTAATATCTCCATAAGAGCTTCCCGATGGGGCGCTGATTGTTGAATAAGCTCATAAATGGAGAGCCTAGCCGATGTGGTCCGTAGACTTTGAGTAAGTCTAGTTCGAATCGTGGCCACTGGTCTAGGTGGGGGCAACTGTGTAGGATTTGGTTGATGTTGTGACGTGGATGAAGCTTCCCTAGTGGCTGTCGCGGGGACAACTCCTGGGTGTCTCTTGTTTCTTGTCACAATGCTAATCATTCCAACATACCCTTCCATGGGGTAACTCTGTTGCACTTCATTGACATGCAGAGGTTTTGTTTGTGCATCATGTGTGGGTAAAGGATCTTTGAAAACACCCATTTGTTGGTTGTTGGGTGCGATGGGGTTATCCACTACCAATGTGTGATTATCAATGAGATCTTGCACTAAACCTTTAAACGACCAACAGACATTAAGGTCATGCCCTTTCCTTCTGTGGAATCTACAGAAAATATCCTCTCTATAGCCTTTAGGCTTTGGCGCATTGGGATCAATTGTTGGAATATCTGGCGGATTAATCAAGTTTGCCGCTGACAAACGGTCAAACAAGGAATCCCTAGACTCAGTGTATGGTGTAAATTGTCGCTTAGGGTGATGCTGCTGATTTTGATCCTACTTCTTGTTATCTTTCTCATAATTATTGTGAGGCACTGCCTGATAGTTAGCCTTTGAAGGCTGTGTTGCTTGGGCAAGCGTAGGGGCATTAATAGCAACTTGATTGACCGCGACGGGTTTCTGTTGCGTATTCCCTATTTTGGTGCTCTTGTTCCACTCTTTTTTCTTAGGCTTGGCAATTTTGCCATCCTGTATCTTGATCTCTTCGATACGTCTAGCTTGCGCCAGAGCTTCTTCCAAAGTGGCGTATTGTTGCAGCTGCAATAGCATAGAGATCGATCGCAAACAACTCTTTGCGAACATTTGAGTTAAGTCGGACATAGGAGGGAGGTAGGACAACTTTGAAAGCATTGTCCTCCATCGATTCCCATATGCTACCATAGACTCCTCCTCATACTTGTTTGAGGCTAGCTAGATCACTGAGTGATGCCTTTTTCTTTGTATTGAAAGCAAAACGTTCTAGGAACGCGTCCACTAGTTGATCCAAGTTGTAGATGCTATGCTTTGGTAGATGGGTAAACCAATCCGAGGCAGACCCTGCGAATGTGGTTATGAATGTTCTCAATAATAATGCATCATTGTCTTGTATACCAAAGCATTGGCTCAAAAATCTCGTCACATGCTCTTGAGCATCCTCATCCCCTTTAAAGAGTGCCAACTGGGGCAGCTTGAAATGTTCGGGGTATGGAGGTGCTGGCATTGACGGATGTATTGGATGACTACGGAGTTGGCGTAGGGTAGGCTTTTGAGGCCCACCAGTCTTAAGTTCCATATTCTCCAAGCGTTCTAACAACACTTTGTAGGCATCGGAGGATATAATTTCCTCCTCCTTAGTTTGTTCCCGTTGTGGGTTGCGGGGAACTTGAGGCCTTTGAATGACTAAATGGGTAGCATCCCTTACGCCTTGATAGGGCATTTCAGCCCGCTCTTCTTCTTGGTAATAATCCTCATAATCTTCTTGAGGAGTGTTTGGCCTAGGCCTGTAAACATGGATGGGTGCCCGCGGAGGATGCCCATCATGGTCACGATGAATGGCCTCCCGCTCAGGTCTAAGAGGTCTTGGAGGCGGTGCTTGCTGTGGTCGCGGAGACCTGTCTCGCACTAAGGGGTTGTGCCTCACATACATCTCAGATTGTTGTGCACGAGGAATTGGGGCCCTCTCAGGCGCATGGTTGTGAAGCAATTCAGCGATCTGACGCCTGAATGCGCTCTTGATCAAGGCGACACAAATGTTCTAATTCTTGTTGTTCTTGCTTAAGCCGCGTGATGTGCGCTTGGCGGGCGGCTAGTTGTGCAAATGCCAAGTTACTTTGTTCTGTTGTCTCTTGTTTAATAGGCCTAGATGTCTCTCCTACATATCTGTTTCGATCATAATGCTCTGAGACTCCTATATGTTGCTTCCCTCTGTCGAGGTTGGCCGCATTGACTTGAAACTCTGGTCTCAATAAGTGATCTTGATATAATGCAGGTGCAGACGTGCATCGTTTTGGCACTGGATACTGGCCTAGAGGAATGTAGTGATCCTCCTCTCTCTCTCTCTGTGATATGCATAAAAAGTGCGGGCATAATTGTCTTGCCCTGTCGGGAGAACTTGTTGTTCTGGATATGGTCTACTATGTCCGACATTAATTGGGGGTAAATTAGGAACCACAAAATCATATGGTTCTTCCTTTTGGACCCTTTGTTGTTCCATAGCAGTACACATTGCTTCATCACTAGGCCACCCATAATGAACTTCTAAAGGAGGCCTCGTGCTTAGACCAGGTGGTATATATACGTTATTTTCTTGAAAAGATTCTTGTTGCTCATGAGTTCCCCTTAGAGAGGGGGTTCTAAAGTCTCGTCTATTGAAGGCCTGACTTGGAGAGCCACTCCTTGAGGCACCTCTAGAACCATGTTCTATGACTGTATGGGTTGGAGTGCCCCTCACGGAGGGGCCTCTAGAGCCATGTTCTGCATGGTGTGAACTAACTGGTGTACCTCGCCGGTGAGGCGGGATGACTAAGTCTTCAAGGCTATATCGGAGACGATTTGTCTCTCTTGGTGCATGTTCTACAGCTTTTTCCCGTGATTGGGCTTGGCTACGAGTATTCACCATGGTAATGCTAACCTAAAAATGCAAAAATTCTTTTTTATGATTTTCTTTTTATGATTTTTTTTTGTCTAAACAGAAAATAGCATACACACTCACAAGCAATGATTATCTCTTTTAAAGATTAATAGTGTGCCCTAAATCTGGTTTAGTGTGTTTTTGTTGTTTGTTTTGTTTTTGAAAATTTTTGTGAAACGTTTAAATGCAAGTATGAAGGCTCTTATGACTCCCAAAATGGTCGCCCCTTCAATATACCATTGCCGGACCGATATACCAACCTCTCTATATACCCGCCCTTACGTGAGGGAGACTATAGGTACGTGAGAGCAGATGATACGTGGAACATAGGCGGTACGGAAGGGGAATCGCTCTGTTTATGACACCTACCATAGAAGACTTATCCTCGCGTGCTGGGAATCACCCCAAGCTACACTCGGTCGGCTTTCGTCAGGATTTACGTCTAGCAACAGTCGCGATCGAGGTAATGGATGCAATATCTCAAGCCAAAGTGATAATGGAATCCACCTTTGGTCTTGTTCAAGGGTTGGGGTTTTACGACCAACGCCTTGGTTTAGAATGTCACGTGATGTGTGGGGTTCGTTTTAATTTTGCAAAATTGAAACAGGCAAACGAAAAGAAATCTTTCCCTAAGCCATACAAACTGAAAACCAAAAAACAAAAAAACAGAAATTTGACAGAAGCTGTAAAAACCCCTACCTCTTCTCTGCCTAATCGGATGTTTCTGATTTGCTCTAAAAATTTGCACAGATCTATAATCGTCCCTGGGTGAGGCGAATAACAGAACCGTAATCGTCACAGGGTGGAACGAATAGTTTATTCGTCCCGGGGTGAGACGAGTACCAATTCTGTAATCGTCACTTACAGAGACGAATAACAGTCCGATGTTGAAAAATAGGTACCTGTAAAAAAACAAGCAATTTTAGATCAGTAAGTTAACCTAAAAAAAAACAAAGGACAGAGGTCCCACCGTGATCGCCATTGAAAACACGAGATTCCAGAAACAAAAAGGAAAGACTAAACAAAATTGTATTAAAAGGAAAGAACACAAATGAATGAACACAAGATATAAAAGCAATATAAACTATGGCCCTTTTTTTATTGATATTCTTTTCAATTCGTGTTACAATGCGTCTCCTTCCTTTTTAGGGGATAGGAGCGTTAGATATTGATCTCTACAACTCGTTTCAGAATTCCTTCTTCCGCGTGCCCACATATAAAATGGGCGAACCAAAACGTTGTCGCCGCTTGCGTTGGTACAAGTCGATTCCTCGCTGCTCCTCCAATGCTTGCAAATCTGCGTTCAAAGAAACAAACAAAGAATCAGTAGCACCTGTGTATGAAAAATAAAAGATAAATCTAACTATGGCTAAAATGAATCTAAATGAAATGAAAACTTGATAAAAGCATAAACATGAAACTAGCTAAAAAACTACAAAAGCAATAAAGCGGGAGGGGTGCCCGAAGGCAAACCACCCGCGGGTGAAACTTTGCTTCGACACCAATCCGCTTAGGATGGGTCCGAAACCTGATGTGATGTGTTGTCGAAAAATTGGTAGGATATTGTGGTCAAAAGAATGGGGTGTTGGTTCTTGATTCGTGCCTTCAAAAGTCACCCAATAACCTCTCTTTCGATTAAGAGATTATGGATGTTGAAAACACAAATCGCAAGTAAATGAATTAGCAGCACTTCGTCGCTCAAAATGCTCCATCTCGGTATCTCTTTTGGGTGAGGAAACTCACCATTTTATAGACCCAAGGGGTCTCTTTGAATTAACATGCAAAAGTGTTTCTTTGCATGAATGCTTTTTGCCTAAAAATAAGACTTCTTCTTGATCAAGGGATTCTTAACTGTCTCTGTGCATGTCTTTGTGTGTTTTAGAAAAGCTCACTTGCACTCCCATGCAATGAAGGGATAGCTAAGTGGCAAATCTGAGTTGTCTTAAAAAGCTCACTCTCATTCCCATGCAGTGAAGGGAAAGTCAATTGGCAGATATGAGTTGTCAAAAGAACTCACTCGCACTCCTATGTCATGCAGGAAAAGCTAAGTAGCAGTTCTGAGTTGTTACATGCCGAGATTTGACTTTTTTCGGTCAAACTTGGCATTCGTCCCACCCCGAAGCGAGCGCTGGTAATCGTCTCTGGGTGAGACGAGTATCAGTCATCACTCGTCCCTGGGTAGGACGAGTAAAACCTGCACTCGTCCCTGGGTGGGACGAATAAGCAATAAAGTGTCTAAAAGGTGCCAAATTGGTTTCTGACTTGCAAAACTGTCTGTGTGAGTGGTTAGAACCACTGTTTAACCTCTGAGGGCTGCCCTGGGGGCTGTGTGTGTTAGTGCGATCAGTGCTTGTTGTCACATAATCGGATTGGTGCTGTTTTTGTGTCTACAAAAACTGAAGAGATACATCCCATAATCCAATCCATCCAATCCTTAGAGAAACCAAATTGCCTCAAAACTTTGATAAGGAAGTGCCAATCCACTCTATCATAAGCTTTGGATAAGTCTAACCGGATGAACATAGAAGGAGAATTTTGCATATCCATGGAATGGATGGCTTCCTGAGCAAGAACTATCTCATCTACTATTTGACGTCCTTCCACATATCCCCCTTGCTTTGGGGAAATAATCTTATGCAAAAGAGGCTTCAACCTTTCTGCCATGATTTTAGTAATAATTTTAAGAAGAACATTACATAAAGCAATAGGTCTAAAAGCTGAGATATGATCAACCTCTTGAGCTTTTGGAACAAGAGTAATATAAGTTTTATCGATAACCTTCAAAATTTCTTTGGATTTCCTGGCTTCTTCCACCACCTCTAATAAATCAACATGAAGGATATCCCAGAAATCCTGGTAGAACTCAATAGGAAAGCCATCAGGACCTGGGGTTTTCTCTTTTTGCATTTTAAAAACTACTTGTTGAAGCTCATTGATAGAAACAGGAGCATTCAAAATAGAGTTCTCATCGAAGTGATAAGAGAAGGGATTGCTTGAAAAACATTTTGTTGTGAAGTCGAGTCAAGAGGAGTAGCAATAAAAAGATTGGAAAAGTAATCAACAACAATAGAGTTCATGCCATCCCAAGTATAAACAACATCTCCAGAATCTGATTTTAAGGAAGAAATAAAGTTGTGAGATCTTTGAGCTAGAAGAGATTTGTGGAAGAAATATGTGTTTCGATCTCCTTCTTTGAGCCATTGAATTCTAGATTTTTGCTTCCATAAGATTTCTTCTCTTTTTCCCATTCCTCTAACTGAGTTGTGAGTTTAATTTCATCTCGCACTTCTCTTCTCTCGTGAGGCCATCTAAACGGATTTTCTTATTCAAATTTTCAAGATGAGCAATAACTTGTTTTTTTTTATGAACATCCCCAAACTCTTTCCAGCTCCAAGTCTTGATTTTGGATTTAATGTATTGCGGTCTTTTGGCAAAACATAACATCTTAGTCCCATGCCTAGGTTTACCTTCCTTCCACCATTGTTGCACACGAGGTCTGAAGGAAATGTCTCTAAGCCACATTAATTGAAAACGAAAAGGAGAGAAAATCACATTGGTTTTCCATATTTCCACCATGACTGGCCAATGATCCGAACCAACATTATTAAGAGTCTTCACTTTAGGAATGTGACCATGGATTAAGAAATTTTCAGAGAGCAAAAACCTATCCAATCTCTCCATTATACAAGCTAAGCCTTGCCTTCTCGTTAGACCAAGTCATAAGGCCATTATCTTGGTTGGATATCCACAAGATGGAGGTTTGCAATATATTTGCTCATGAGGTCAGTAATTTTGTCCAAATTTCTATTTCCCCCCTTTTCTCATCCAAAGAGAGGATGGTATTGAAATCTCCTCCGATCAAGATCCAAGCTTTAGGAAAATGAGAGATAATATGAGTAATATCCTTCCACTGTCTTATTTTTTCCTCCAAAGAAGTCGGGGTATAAATAGTAATGCAGAGCATAATCTGGTTGGAATGTCTACTTTGCATAGCTATAGCCAACAAACCCCAATTGCCAACCATATGGTGAATAACTACCTCTTTTGGGTCCCAAAGACAAGCAATGCCACCCGAAGTCCCTTGGGAACTAAGGGAAACCACTTTTCCAACTGGCCAAATTTTATCGGCAATTAAGTCCATATCCTCCATTGACATCTTTGTTTCTTGAAGGAAAACAAGATGTGGATGATTTATTCGAATCATTCTTCTAATTTCATTTTGTTTTGAAAGACTCCCTTTGAGTCCTCTAATATTCCAAGTGATGATCTTCATTAATACCAGGGCTAAAAATGTTGGGAAGGGCATTAATATTACCTTCCTCTACAAGCTTTTCACCTTCTTTTACCATATGATATTGATTGGTCTTGCGACCTACTTTTTGATTAGAATCCATCTTCAATTTTTTTTTCCTTGTTTCTTGACTTATTCCAATTGAATCTGAGATGGCTTCTAACCTTGAAGAATGCTCATACACAACCAAAATTTTACTAGATGGTTCAATGGAGTCTATATTGGGACCTGCATTATTTGAAGTTTTGACATTTGAAATATTGTTTTTCTTGTGTAAATTTTCTACTTTTTTTTTTTTGTTGAAAACCTTTGATTTGTTGGTTTGTCTCTGAGTTCTTTCCTTCATATTTAAATTGTGTTTCTAAGATTTTAGTTTCCATTATTTCCTCTTCCTCACTTGGGACATCATTTGTGGAAAGGATTTCAAACATATTAGCAAATGACTTTGATTGATCCTTCATTACCTGGTTTTTTCTAAGTGTTCTTCTTCTTAGGTATTTGGAAACCTCGCTGAGTTTATATCTTCTTTCTTTTGATCAAGAATTTTATTTGGGCAAGCACTGGCCAAATGACCATATTCATGGCAAATTCTACAACGAAAAGGAATGTTCTCATAGTCCACTACTTGCTCCCAAGTGTCTTCCTCAAATTGTAATGTGATATTTTTAGGTAGGGGTTTGTCAAAATCCATTAAAACACAAATTCGAGCATAAATAATATGTTCAAAATTTTGAGTACAATCAACAATCATCATAAAAGTTCCTAAAGAGTTTCCAATTGAAGAAAAAATAGTAGGATTCCAAAATTCAATAGGGATGCCAAAGAGTCTAACCCACACGGGAGCTATAGAAGGCATCTCTTCTTCGGCTTTAAATTTAGGATGCTAGGGCTTCATGAAAAGCCCTGCCCTTCTAAAAAACCAAGGACCCCATTGAAAAGTTTTCTCTCCATCTTCATTATTAGCAAATAAAACAAGAAAATAACCATTTGGATAAATAGAGATTTGTAACTCACCTTTAGTTTTCCAGATTTTTGTAGCCCGGACTTTGAAAGCAGATAGACTCGGACGAAAACCCACGAACCGACAAATTAGTCCTCTTTTTTCCAAATCTTCAATGCCCGTTTGAATGTTACCCATATCAAGCTTAACAATAGGAGTTCCATCAGCTGCTTTAAGACATCCTAACTCCGTTTTCCTGGGATAAATATTAGGCATCCTTAGAGGTTTATGAGAAGCCCTAATATTGATATTAGCATTGGGCTGAGGCTGTCCACCATGAAGGGCATCCCTAAAATTCATTTTTGGGACTGAGTCTTCAAAATTCTTACCCTTGACAAGGGTTTTCATAGTAGAATTATTTTGTGGGTGCACCTTAGCACCAGATTCACTTGAGATATGAGCTATTTTTTGATCAACTGCTTGAAACTTATTTCTTGGTCTCTTTAATCCTTGCCCTAGACGCCGTGGAAAGGTATGGTTTTCACTTTTCTTTTGTGCAGCAAATTGGAAGTCGTTGTCACTCAAGTTCACAGTATGATCCGTTGAAAGACAAATTTCTAACCCATCTTGTATCCCCTACAACATTTCCTGCTAAAATATTGAGCATAAACCACAAAAATATTGGCCGCTAGGGCTTGAAGGCCCTAAAAACCAACCTCTAGAGCTGCTTGCACTCAACCTAGATGAAACCCTCGCATAGCCACTTGCCAAATATATCGTTCACACATAGGGATGTGCTAGGATTTGTGTTGCTCCAAATGATATGAAAATTGGTGGAGACATTCTAGGGTTTTTTAGGCATCTACCCTCAAAATTTTAGCTCAATCCGAGTCCGGATGAGTGAGATATGGCCAAAACGAGTTCGGCAATTTGGGTAGTCCTTTCTGAGAATCGATTTTCTTCCTTCCTTACTAGAATTCGTCATCCACTTCCCGAAAACGTCTGCTAGTCCCCAAAGCACCTTCCTGAATGTTTTTCCACAAACCACCAACTTGGGAGCAATATTGAACATACTATCAGTAGCCAATTTAGTCTCCTGAATAAATACCACATCCGGATAATGTGCATGAACCAAATCACGAACAACTTTTTGTTTGGGGATGTTGTTCAACCCCCTTACATTCCATGAAAGGATAATCATTTTTGGGAGTTAGAAAAATGGGAGTCCAATGTTCTCACCAAGCCTGACTCCACCAAAGTCTCCCCCATTAACTTAATTTTATCTTGGTCCTTCTTTCGACCCACCTTCATATTCTTATCCGAAAAACTTTTTTTAATTATTTTCTACTGCAATCCCAATGCTGTAGGAGTTTTGCAGTCCAAGGATGACTGCATCAATGCTTGAGTAGGAGAGGGCATAACTAAATTTGTACCACTTTACAAAATAGTGTCCCTTCTAGGGCTATATCCAACCATATCACCTATACTCAGATCCAAAGCCCTTTGTTCTTCATTTAAACCCCCTAGATCTGACTCCTTAAGTTCCACCTCAAGAAGAGACATTTGATTTGACCCTGTTATATTTGCATCAGGTAGTGAGGTTTCAGGTTTCTCCATACACTGATCAAGATCATCTAATATTTCAAAACGGTTGAGTAGAGAATTTGGCTGGCTATCCTTATGGTCTCTGTTTGCCCTTCGTCCTCTGTTTCGGGATTTTACCTAAACAAAGCCTTCCTTATCCCGTTCCCCTCCCTTTATCGGGGCTTTTCCTTTATCCAAATTTTGTCCAGACCGAGACGGCTAGGATTTGAAGCCATAGGCAGGATAAAATTAAGGCATTTTCTTTGCAGGTGACCATATTCATGGTAAATTTGGCAACAAAATGGAAGAGCTTCATAGTCAAGTTTTTGAACCCATGTAGTCGATCCAAACTGTATTTCAAAAGAATATGGAATGAGATTATTTAAATCAATTTCAACACAGATACGGGCAACAAAGATTACATTTTTATCCATTTTCTGTTGTGATGGTCCAACCGACTTCCCAAGAAGAAGTGCAATCTTATGCAAGATATCAGCTCCCCAATTTCCAATGGGAGCCACCAAAGCCGAACCCATACTGGAACCCGCGACGGCCGCTCCTCTAACGGGTTGAAACCCACATGCCAGGATTTAAGAAAGAGCCCCGCTTGGTTATAGAAATAAGGACCCCCTTCAAATGCTTTGTTGCGATCTGTAAGACAAGAGAAAACCACCATAAAATAGTTGTTCGCACTTAGCATCACCTCCACGTCGCCTTCACGATTCCAAGTATTCCTAACCCAAGCCTCCACAGAGGGGAGAGAAATTTGGATGCCCAAAAATTTGCCAATAAGCGCATGTTTGGTTAAATATTCCACATCTTCTGTCATCGAGTTAGGTTGAACCACTAGAACTGGTTTGGCTTCACATCGTTCCAAACATCCATTGTTATTTAACAAGCGGTTCTTGACATGCACTGGGAGATCTTGTTCCTTCCAGTCATTTTCAGATGAAAAACATCACAAGCATGCACTCTTTATGACGGACCCAATGCCATCACGATAGTCCTCTAGTTTTTTAGACCTTTTCCAAAAACGGTTGCCATCCTCGTAGAGCAGCTTTTCCTCATCAAACCCTAGCAGAGTAGTTTTTCCTCATCAAACCCTAGCAGAGCAGTTTTCCACCTCAGCAGCTAGAGCTCCTCAATCTAATTTTAAACATGAACTAGAAACTACAATATATTTAAATGTCTAGAGAACCATGATATATTTTTAGGTGGAATATTTTTTTCATGGATGTTACCTCGATTGAGATTAGGAGGGAAGTAGTTGAAATTAAGGGTGATTTGAGCTATGGATATTTTTATAGTTTTTTTTTTATGTAATATTTCTTATACACATTCATCATGGAGATTGAACCTGGGTCACATCATCAATAATGTAAGTGGTGTCCTTGCCGATAGACCACACTCACGGGGATGAATATTTTTATAGTTAATATCTTTCATTTATTATTTTGTTGAACAATTTTTTTTTTGATACATAGAGGAATCGGTAACTACCTTTCCTTTTTGAACAACTGGTCATAGGGTCAATTCGCATTGCCTCTGATCGTAGCATAAAATTATGATGCTACAATTATAACCCCTATCTCTTCTAGGTAAACACGACTCAGAGTGAGGGAGACCCCCGGTAGCTCAGGGTTGGTATCGTCGTCATCAAGTTGGCGCACACTCAACGGACTCATGTCATACTACTACCTTTGCCCTAGATTGGGCATGCCCGCAAGGTTTGAACCTAGGTCTCCTCCTGGTAAGTGTCCAACTTCTTACCAATCCACCTAGCCCTCACAGACATTGAAGACATTATTTTAAACTTAATTCATTTTTTTAAGAAATATTTTAAAAATTAAATTTTTAGAATATTTTCTAGTAGTAGAGGTTAGTGAGGGTTTTATAGAGGATAAATCTTTGTTTTTCAAAGATAGGGTAATTTTTGGTAAATTTAATGGGTTTTGGTCAAGAGCTTCGGCCTTAAGAAAATGGATTGATAGGATTTTAAAGTTTCCAAAGTCTATCTTTTCATTTCAAATGTTTCTTCCTAGCTATTTTTTGTTTGAGGGAGGAAAGAGATAGAATCCTAAATGGGGCACTTGGTTTATGATAACAACAAGACTCTTCCTTACTCTATGGTATGAAGGCTTTGCACCTGAAAATGTAAATCTATCCCTAGTACCAGTCTAAGTTAGGTTGTATAGTTCACCCATTGAATTTTGGGAAATGGATACCTTCAAGGCAATAGGCCTTGAGATTTCAAAAACTAAAAAAGATTAATTCCTAGCTATTTATGCTTGGATATTGGTCATGATTAATATAAGTAAACATTTACCAAAATCATTTATTCTTAATTATAGGGGTAAGTTGTGGACCCAAACCATAGATTATGAAAATATATCTTTTAGATGTAGAATATGGCATGAGGTGGGGCATATTAAGAGATCATTGCCCTAAGAAGAGTCCATCAGAAACATATATAGAAAATTGTAAGAGGAACTTACAAATGGATATGGATGAGGATGGTTTTAAACTTACAAAAATAGGCCTAGACAAATGAATGTAAATAAACAATGGAGACCAATAAGGAAGGATATTGGAAGAAATACCAATTCTTTTGAGGCTTTAGCCTATGAAGAAAAATCATATCATAGCCTGGAGGACGCAGTACAACAAGTTCAAAATATTAAAAAGGAACCATCTATTTAGTATGATCCTTACTTAAGGATTAACATTCTCGACGAACCTAAGAAATGTGTCTCATCATATTTTGAATACTGTCTTAAAGTACCATACACCATTCAAGAGAAGAAAATAACTAGAGAAAATGCAGTGTTAGATGTTAATATCTCTACCATTAATAAGGAAATACTAGAAAATAAATCTAATGAAAAATAAAGGTGAGAAATCAATGAGGACTAGAATAGTAAGCCCTACTCCTGATACAAGTAAGGAAAAAAAAACCCTCATATAATCAAGTGAGATCTAGGAAAGCAAGAGCAAACATAGAGAAAGGAACACAAACGAAGTTGGTTGAACTCCTTACCAAACAACAAAATGATATTGGTATTTCGTAGTGGGGCTAGTAGCCCCTAATGAGACATGATTACCATATCATGGAATATAAGGGGTGTTAATGCCCCCTTAAAGCAAAGGTGTATCAAGGACCTCTGTTTAAGTAATAAGCTTGATATTCTTTGTATCCAAGAAACTAAAATGACAAAGGAAGAAGTTTTCAAAACTATGAAAGCAGTATGGGCGAGATGTAAATGGGATGTTATGGATTTTGAAGGAGTGGTAGGGGGAATTATAACATGTTAAAATCCTATTAGAACCTCCTATGTAACCATTCATAAAACTAGGCATTGGATAACCTCTTTAGTCACTTGCTACTTTGCACATATTTGTTTCATCCTTATCAATGTCTATGGACCTTCAACTCAATCAGGTAGATTAGAAGTTTTGAGTGAGATTGAAGCCTTTATGAGAAGTAAAGACCAAGAAACCCGATTCATGATCATAGGTTATTTTAATGCGATAATCAAGTTGGATGAAAAATTTAGGGGAATTAGGAAATTAACCCAAGTATGAGAGATTTCTCAACTTTTATTCAAAACAATAATCTATGGGAGGTTGAGTTTGAAGAAGACAACTATACATGGACCAACAACATGAGAGGCCATAACCTAATAGCAAAAAAATTACACAGATGCATACTCTCAGATCATTGGCTATATGAAAGAACTTGTGCTAAAATTAATACCTTAACAAGGATTGGTTCATATCACTAGCCAATAAGAGTTAAAATTGTGGTAAGTGAATTAAAAAAATATAATATTTTAAATATGAATAGATGTGGGAAGACCATTGTCACTTTGTTGATATGATATCACAAACGTGGAATTATTTAGGAAATGATGGGTTGTATGCTCTTCCAAATCAAATTAAATCTATGACATCTAGATTAAAAGAATGGAACAAGAACACTTTTGGAAATATTTTTGAGAAGAAAGAACTAAAAGATAAACTTTCAAAATTTCAAAAAGGTGATCATAATAATCCAAGCTCAAAAGAAAGGGAGTTGCTTAGTGAATATCATAATATTTTGAATAAGGAAGATAAATTTTGGAGATTAAAATCAAGATAAACTTGGTTAAAAGAAGATAAAAATACAAAGTTTTTTCATAGGATGGTAATAGTAAAGAGATCAGCATCCTAAATTATTAGAATTAAATTAGTAGAAGGTATTTGGACTGAATATTAGAGTGAAATAAAAAAGGAGGTAAGGTTTTCTTACCAAAATATTCTAGAATCGAAGGAGTTTGAAGTTCTTAATGATAATATTTTACAATAAGTACCTTCACTTATAATAGATGAAGACAAAAGAAAATTGATGGAGCCTATTACTTTGGAAGAAGTTCATTTAGCTCTTTTCTCTTTTGACAAGGATAAATATCTAAGCTTGGATGAGCTCTTTGCAACATTCTATCAACATAATTGGGATATAGTGAAGGATTATTTATTGGTGGCAATGGAACAATCTAGGGTAAAACAATACATACCTTATAAAATAAATGCAACATATCTTACCCTAATTCCAAGATGCAACATTCTATTGACATAATTAGGATATAGTGAAGGATTATTTATTGGTGGTGGTGGAACAGTCTAGGGTAAAACAATACATACCTTATAAAATAAATGTAACATATCTTACCCTGATTCCAAAAAAGGATGCATAATTATTTGATTCATTTAGGCCCATAAGCCTATGTAATATGACATATAAGATTATATTCAAAGTGATGGTGAATCAATTAAGACCACTGTTGAAAAAAATTATTTCAGAAGAGCAAGGAGGATTTGTGAAAGGAAGATAAATTCTAGATGGAATCATAGTAGCTCATGAAGTTATGAATTTAGCAGCTTTAAGAAAAGAGAGCAATAATTTTAACTTGATACGAGTAAAGCCTATGATAGGGTTAAATGGGATTTTATTTTTGTAGTATTAGAAAATTTTAGATTTGGGAGAAAATAGGTAAGATGGATTAAAGCTTGTGTATCGACAATTTCATATTCAATGTTGATCAATGGGCTAGGAACATATTTTTTTAAAGCAAAAGAGGTCTTAGATAGGGAGATCCTCTATCACCATGTATGTTCATTATTATGGCAAATGTTTTTTATATTATTGAAATTGCTACCAAATTCATATTACCCAAAATCTTAAGAGAAAAAATACCATGGTCTGGGTGCCTACATCTAGGCCTGAACATCTAACAACATCAAAACCACAATAGAATTCCCTCTAGTAGGGACAAAGCAAACACAAGTGCATTCACAGGGCCATGCAGGGTATCCAACACCAAAAATAAGCACTTTGGAGACCACACACAGACCCCCACTATTGTATTACAATATGAGGCCATGAAGGACCAACACAAAGGATAACTGAGAAATATTATGACACTCAAGACACTCGACTACAAGAATTGGAAGTGAACAACCACAAAAATGATCCCCTAGTGACCCATGTTAAAAACCAATATATCCCTAGTGGATGTTATAGGGATGAAAAATCATGTCATCATAAAGACTATAAAAATATGTTTTGACATAAAATTGAATGAATAGAGATTGTTGGGTTACTCCCTCTAATGGACAACCTGTACACTATTTGTTGAGAAGAGGCTATTACACTACCAAAAAAAAATTTGCAAGGGAGTAGCCATGGTGGGAAAACATATGCTTAAGAAGATGAGTCTAAGTGAGCTTGCTCCACCTCATGCTTGATGAGAGCCTAATATGACGACTGGAATGAGTGTTGATGGCTTCTAATTTTACTTGACCCAAATGCTTCATCAAGTGTGTTTGATTATACATCACTGAGCTATGTTGCTTAGTTAATTCACCTACCACATTATGTATCTGTAAATACCATATGATCTATGAGCTGAGGTCTCACAGATACGCCTCTTTAGAGCTATGATTTCTTCTTGTAGTGCTTTCTCCTTACGGGTGCAACCTATTGACTCAGCCTACAATTGGCATTTTACAATAGCAAAGATGTTAGCTACTGAGAGATTAGGGATATCTTCTTGATCAGTTTCAAAAATAGATTTACATCGAGTCTTCCATATATGAAATATGACAACTGCCCTGGTAATGGAGAGAAGAAATTTTTGATTGAGCATCAAATTGATCCCTAATAAGGCTTGATCCTTTGTCATAGGTAGTGGTAAGGGATAAAGCAATTGATGCGCTTCACACCAAATACAGTGGGCACGAGCACAGTTCCAAAATAGATATTGTACCGTCTCTTCCAAACCACAAAAAGGGCAATAACCTTACCGTGGTCCATTCATTTCAGCCTACTTCGAGTAGGTAAACATTGAAGGACTACATTCCAAAGAAGAATCTGGAACTTTCCTTGAGTTGGGGAAGAGTTGATAATCTTGAAGGTTCTTGCCCAAGTGGCCCAACAAAGCTCTAAGTTCTATTTTTTATTGAGCATATCTGTAAAATATTGACAGTTCATAAGAAGTAGGGCTTGGTACCAAAACTTAAGTACTGGCTACTCAAAGTCATGATTGTCAAACCATTTCCAATGAGACCAATGAGGACTAGATTATAGTGGAGAAGATAGAGGTTGGGGTGCCTAAGAGGTGATGGAAAGGATCCGCATAATAATTGCTTTATTAGTAGGATAGAGGTTCAATTATGTCTGGATTTGCTTCTAATTTTTCCATGATGATTGAGAAAAATCCCAAATGTCACCCACTAGAATTAATCCCCTTTTGAAGAGTCACCTAGCAGGAAACTAGGGATTCATGCCAAGAGGTTGTGCATCAAGGGTGAGGAGGGGTGACCACCATAAGTTGTGCTAGAGGAAATCTATGGGGCCTTGCTCTGGAGGTGTCTACCATAAAATAAATTGATGCACTTGTTGCCAAGCTTTCCAAATTCCTTTGATAATATTACAACCTTCTATAGAGAAATAAGGAGCTTGTAAAAGAATGTCAGTGTATTACATATTTGCCCAAATTTTACCATCCACCAGAGGGTTTTTCAAATGCTCCCTCACCAACACCTTCCATGGATCATTTATTATGATCACCCTTTGCATCCATTTAGCCATGAGTGCATAGCCTTGTGCTTGAAGGTTGGGGATTCCTAGCCCACCACATGAAACTGGTCTACTATAATTGCTCCAGGAGACCATTGGGAGGCCTCATTTGGCTAGGTTTTTTACCCAAAAAAACTCTCGAAGCATATTGTTCATCTTATCATACCAGCATTACTAGGAGTCAAAAGAGAAGAGAAGTAAACATGGAAGAGGGCTAAATTTTTTCCAGTAATATGGATTTTAGTTTCTTGAAACATTTTCAGAGATTTCCAGTATTCCAATTTTTTGGCAAATTTGTCCATACACCAATCCCACATAGATTTGGGTGAAAGGTCAAAACCAAAAGGAAATCCCAAATACTTAGATATTATTCCTCTTTGCACCCACTTCCATGTTGTGGGTATCCAATCTGGCTTATCATCAAATCCAAATGGAATAAAAGAGTTCTTAGATTCTTGGATTCTTTCACCAGAGGCCCTACAGAAGGTGTGAATTGTCTCAAGGATGTTTGCAATATTTTGTTGATCTACCAAAGGAAAAAACATAGAATCATCTACAAAGTGAGAGTTGATAAGCTAGGAGTCATCCGGAAGGAGGATACCTCTTATCCTCCCCTCTTTAATTGTAAATTCCAATAGATAACCAAGGGCATCAACTATAATTACAAATCGATATGGGGCCAATGGACAACCTTGCCTAATTGATCTTTCCATAGGAATGTTGTTAGATAATTTTGTATTACTAACCACTCTTGGAGAAGCATTTGGAAAGAGGGAAGCTACCATATCAATGAATCTATTGCCAAAACCAAGCCAGTGGAGTATGCTTAAGATGAAGGGCCACTCTAATCGATCATAATATTTATAAAAATCAAGCTTAAGGCAAAGTCCCTTGAGCCCCTCTGCTCGAGCCCACTCCATCCCTTCCCAAGCTGTAAGAAGATTATCCAAAATATAGCAACCTTTAAGGAATCTTGTTTGCTCTAGGTGAACAATTTTTGTAGCCATTAGGAGGATTCTTTTGGCTAAAGCCTTGGCCAAAATTTTATAAGAGGAATTGAGTAAAGTAATGGGACACCAATCAACAAGAAAATTTGGCTTATATTTTTTGGGAATGAGCCTGATCAATCCTTGATTAGTGGCCTTCCCAAGGCCTCCAACAGTAATAACCTCCTCACACATATGCAGAGTCTCCCACATGGTCTTAAAAATTTACTCGAAAGCCCATCAATGCCTGGGGCTTTTTCATTTTCCAAAGAGAGGAGGGCAGAATGAAGTTCATCCTATGAAAGAGGTTTGTCCAACAATGCTCTATCTTCTTTAGATACTTTGGGAGATACGCACTTTTTGCAACATTCTCTAAAAAACTCAACTTCTATGTTGAACCCTTCACTTTTGAAAAGGGTTGAAAAATGCTCTTGGATGAAGGATGGGAGGTCCTCTAACAAAATTTTTAGGTAATAAATAGGATTTTTAATAACCTCTATCCTCTTTGATCTATTCTTCGTCTTAATGGCATTAAAGAAAATTTAAGAATTTTTATCACCCTCACGAATCCACTGAAGATGTGCCCTGATTTGTCTCCCATGGGCTTTATAAGCTTGGAGTTACCTTAACTCTGCCTATTTTTCACCCAACTAATTTTAAGAAAGGATGCTACTAATATTATGGATAAGGTGGTGGCTGAGTTGGTCAACTTCCTACTTCAATTCTTTCTCTTTTTTCCTGTGAAGAGAGGCTAGGATTTTTCTAAAACCTCAAAGGTAATCCACTATTCTTTTGATGGCTTCCTCCCACCACATAAACCACCCTCTCCCTCTCGAGGTCCTTGGAAAGAGATTTCACACTTTCTTGATTTCATTAACACAATCTTTGTGTTTGAGCAAGGAAGTGTTTAACTTGAAAGACAAACTATTTTTGGGTTTCCTTATGGGGGCACTCAAGGTAATGGGGAGATGATTTTAAGTTACCACTAAATAGAATGGATGAGACAAATCATTTTGGAGTATATCAATATTTTTTGCTACATAGAAGCGATCCAATATTGCCATTCTGAGATAATCACCACATCATGCATTGATCCAAGTAAACCAAGCCCCATGATTTTCAACACTCTTGTTCCAATTGGGATCATAAAGATTCCAGGCCCTTCTAAACCTAGGCCATGATCTAGCCTCTTCTGGTTGTTTGAGTGAAGTGCCACCCCCCAATCTATATCCCACCCACTCTACCATATTGAAGTCCCCTCCTATTATCCAATCTGCTTTTGGAAAATTGAAGCGCATCCAATCCTAGAGGGTTACCCTTCCAGCTGCATCATTGGGTGCATAAACAGGTGCAATACCCAATTTCCTGCCACCAAATATTATTATACACCACACTAATCTATGCAGTGGATCCTCTCCTAATAATAAAATAGAGTCTCACAACTCCTGAGAGAGGCATAGGATAGCCCCCACTCCCTTCATCATGACTCGTACACAAGGCCCTCCAACCCCCCATAGGGTCTTAAGGGCATTTTTTTAGTCTAAAACTTGAAATTTTGAATTCTTGCAACAGTAAAATCTATGGGAGAACTCTCTTGATGACTGTTTGGATAGTAAAACACCGCTCTTGCAACGTGATGCCACACACATTCCAAGACATAATTCTTGCAGACATCAATATGATATATTGTCAGCTAAAGCACCATAGGCATTTTGGGTGGGTACAGATTGCATATAATCATGTAGAGTACATGTTCCCTTAGATTAACATGTGGCTAAGAAGGTATTGTTGGAGTAAGAGTTGGTGGGCTTATGGGTCCATTCCTTACCTCCTAGGTGTTGGTATTTTAGGAAACCTTTAGGAGTGGGGGAGGCATCCCATGATGAGTTGCATATGTGTTTCTTGTTATGTTGGGTTACCCAACCCTCCTTGATTGTTTCATGAGGAGTTTGCTCCATAGGAGCCTCAAAAGCTAGAGGGGGTTGAAGGGAGATGTGGGTAATTGACAAGTTAGAAGCTTGGGGCACTGAATGAGCAGGGAAAAAGGTCACATCATGAGAACTAGAAGGTTGTAAAGGCTGAACATGAGGTATTGTTTTGCTTGCATGTTGAGTAACGGTAGTAGGAGTACTAGCAGGCTGGTTTTGTTGTTTGGTAGGTCTCACCGGATAATTTTTAATCATATGGCCTTGTTGTCTATAATAGAAATATGAGTTTGGCAAGTTGAGATAATTAATTCATTGTTCAAATTGGATACCAGGGGCTCTGAATAAGATCTTACTCGGGAGGTCCTTGGAGACATCAGTCTCAACCAAGATGTGCGGGTGGGAGCACATGAAGTGTGATGGCTCGGATGGGAGAAATAATGGCCTTCCAAACCTAGCAACAATCTAAGGTAAATACTTTGTGCATGCTAGGTTTAAGAAAGGGAGTTCAATCCAAAGGGGGTATTTCATGTTTGACACATTCTCAGGGTCAAATTGGAATGCCCAATGTTGAAGAAAGACCATTTGACCATAAATCATCCAAGTATCGAGTCTTAGAGATTTTAATAAAGAGTCTTTGGAGTTGAAAGTGATAGAAATAAAGGATTTACCAAGGCGACAGTGAGAGGAAATCATCCAACCCTTGGATTCCCAGACTTTGATAAACCATCGATTGAGCTCTTCATTAGGGGAGATTCTTTTGGAAAAAAATAAAACAACAGTTTGCTCTTCTAATTATTTTATTTCTTTAGTAAAATCATCTTGCAATTCAAACTCAAAGGTACCTGACTCTTTTGCTTGCTGATTTTACTATTCAGAGATTTTATTTCCTCCTACATGTCCAACTTTGAGGGTTCCCTCTTTTGGTACATATTGGTCACCACCTCCTTGTTAAAATCCTCCAAGTCCATGGGCTGAGGGTGCGAGGTCAACATTATTCTATCTTATGTTGGAATGAAGGTCCTCCAGTTGAGTTGTTGGGGATGCTTGAGAATTTATACCATTGAAAGTCAAGTTGTTGAGTAATGCATGGGCATAAGAGGAGCTAGCATTGGCTGCCCCCTACAACTTGGCACCCAATCTAGTGGGGGAGATTAAAAAACTTAAGGAGAGGAACACAATAGAAGTAAGATCTGAGCCAAGGAAGATAATCCACGAGTAAGCTTAACTCAAGGAGAGAAACACAATAGAAGTAAGATTTCCAATGGGTTACATGCCATTCCAACATATAATATGCCCTTTTATACTATACCAAAATTGATAGAAAAATGTTTAATCTATGTTATGTAATCATTTTTGTGGTCAAGATTACATGATAAAAATAAAATTTCTTTGGTGAAATGGAGCAAGGTGTGTGATGATAAAACTAGGGGAGGTCTTAGTTTAAGAGTTCTTACAGATGTAAACTTAGCTCTTAGGGGAAAATTAATTTGGAGATTGTACAAAGAGAGTCAAATACAATGGGCAAGAATTATTCTAAGTTGTTGATCCTAATGACCTAAGCTAAATATTTACTGTATTATCACTACCAAATGGTTCTACACTATGGAATGGTTAAGTAAGTCAATTGATATAGTGATTAAGATCTAATATGGGTGGTGGGAATTGGATTAAAATTTTTTGTTTGGATGGATACTTGGTGCAATTAAAAACCACTCAATCTATATCCAATTTTGAAACCATGGATGAAATTACTTAAAGATAAATATGGTGATAGGGTTTCAAATATTATGTACAAGGATCAAGAAGGAAGGTACAAATGGAATGAAGATTTTTTTATAAGTAGGAGGTAGTTGATCAGAAAGATAACAACAATGATTATTATGAGGGAGCCAAGGATAAGCTGATTTGGGAGTTGAATAGCTCAGGAGAATACACAAGAAAAAGTGGATATAATGTAAAGCACCAAAAAAATAGGAATATCACAAGAATATGAAGATATATTTGGGATAGCCCAAGCATTACTAAAGTCAAAATATTTTTTTGGCTAGTAGGTCATAGAAGAATTTTATCTTGGGATAACCTTATGAAAAGGAGTTTAAATGATGCCCTCATAATGTATTTTATGTAAAAAGGAGGAGAGTATAGACCATCTCTTAGGACACTGCTCAATAGTCTGTAAACTATGGCAATGGATTCTTAATATTTTTGGTAAATGGATGGTGATGAATGGCAGAATTGAAGAATGGTTAAAGTAATGGTACAAATTTTTTAAAAGCAAGGCTTTAAAAACAATCTAGGATATATCAAAATATACAATACTTTGGATTGTATGGCTAGAAAGGAATAGAAGAATTCTTAAAGGAAAGGAAAGCAATTTAGAGGTAATGAAAAGGAATTCTTGTTTAGCCATAGAGTCTAAACCAACCCTATCAACTCACCCAATCCCTATATGGAAGCAAAGAGCCTTGATAAATGGATTCAAGTCATCAAATGGAATTATGATGTGGGTTATAGAAGAAAAAAAAGAAGGCAAAGAATATAAAGTGGAAACCACTAGATGTGGAATTGGTCAAATTTAATTTTTATGGAGCATCTAAAGGAAATCCAAGATCAGGAGGAGGAGAAGAAATAATTAGAAATAATAGAGGAGATATTTTGTCGCATTACACTTTCAATAGTGGATTTAAGACAAATAATGAAGTTAAATATTAGGCAACTTTGGAAGGGTTAAAAATATGCAAATAAATAAAATAGAATATAGTATGTATGTAAGGTGATTCACTCAAAATATTAAATGTGATTTTGAAGAAAGCAAAGGCTCCATGGAACATATAAGAGATAATTGTGGAAATACAAGACCTTGCTATAGAGTTTGAAGAAATGAAGTTTACTCGTATGTTAAGGGAAGGAAACAAATTTATAGATAGGCTAGCCAATAGAGGGCTATTAATAGAGGACCATGAAGTTAAATTCTATTTTCCATGGTTAGAGGAAGTAGTAAATTTAGCTGAAGCTAACAAAAAATGTTGATGGCATGAATCAAATAATGAATAAGATTTAATTTAATGTTTTCTATTGGTAATTTTTTGATTTATTTTATAACATTCTTGTGTTTTCATATCAAATATTTATTACAATGTGGTTGCAATTATGATGCAGTAAGAAAACTAGCAATCAAAATATGGTAAAGCGAACAATGTGTTAGCTTTTGGTGATGTATATTAATTAAAATGCAACCACAATATGTAAAATAAGTAGGCTATGATAACTATATAATAATGCCACTAAAATATTCAAGAAAATAAGATAATAGACTTTTGCAATAACTCAATAAAATGCCATTAATTAAATCTCACAAAAATAGTACAATACAATATAACGGAGGAATTGAACACTCCAGAATTTAAAATGAATAACTACATTGTACATATTCACTACTATAATCAACCTCTCTATAGTAACATTATCTCTCTCACTCTATACCTTAAAGGTCTATATATAAGAAGATATATGCCTTGGCCTTTACTCTACCCATGACTCTTCATCTACCTATCCTATGACTCATGTACATGTGGACTACATGCACATTTACATCATTGCACATTCTAACACTCATGCATTTATTACATTACATGAAGTAACTCAATTCTTACTCTAAAGTAAACTCTTACTCTAGTTATGTACCCAAGGTGGTACATTAGCATGTACCAAACAATGTAATATACTCTAACACCTCCTTGTACTACATTATTTTGGTATTGAAGACTTTAGTCTTCAATATGGATCTTCGTCTAATTTTAGAACTTGTACTCTTCTTCTCTACTTTCTTTATCCTGCTTCCAGTCTGCATCTCGTTCAAGCAAGTAGTTAGTGTCTTCATAAAATGCTATCTTTGCTGAGAGAGCTTTAACTTCATGTTCCTCTGTAGGTTATTCTAGTTCTTGAATTTCAAGGATCTTGTGAACTAAGTGCCCTTTTTTATTCCCTTCTCGATATTGCAATTGAGGATATTTGTATTGATTTTGAGAAGGATATGGACGTTGAAATTATTGCTAATGTGGACTATACTGATTCTGATATTATATTGGTTGGAATGCCCTATTTGGTTGGCTTCCATAGTTTGTTTGATTCCCTTGATACGGATTTCTAGGATTGAATCTGCAATAGTTGGTACTATGTCCTTTCTTCTTGCAGACCTGACAATATTTGTTATTACATGATCTTCACCCTTTTGAGGATGAGGTAACATTTCCCTGTGGATTATCTTTTGAAACTAATGCATTGTTAGTCAATTCATCCTTAATTGTATTTTCCACCTCATATTATTGAAGAATATTGACTAACTCATCAAAAGATGTATCTTTACTTAGGATTTGCAAGGATGTAACTAAGTGCTTGTAGGTGTCTGGAAGTGCTCTCAAGGTTACTTGAACAAGGAAATTATCTTCAACCTTTTCTCCTAAGGTTAATAATTTTCCTTTTATATCTGCAAATTTCCTTAGGAATAGTTCTATACTTTCACCACTATTCACTTTTAGAGAATGTAATTGAGTTTGAAGGTTTAAGATAGTGGCTTTATTCTTCCCTTCAAATATTTTAGCTAAGGTTTTCCATGATTTTTTAGATGTTCCTACTGAGCTAATGTAGGGTTGTATTTCATTTGTAATAGAAAAAGTTATTATCATTAATACTTTTGCTTCATTATCTTATTATAATTTTTATCAATAGTTTTATGAAATTATAGGAGATGACCTATTGGAAATGATAAAAGAGACAAGGATAAGAGGTAATCTATATGGGACAATCAACTCCACTATCTTCGCTTTAATTGCAAAAGAAAAAATGTAGTTACTTTTGACATATTCAAACCTATATATTTGTGCAATTACTCTTATAATATAATGACTAAAATAATAGCACACAAAATTAAAAGGAAGATTAATGATTTGATAGAGCTAGAACAAGGGGGTGTTACTCTAGAGGAATATATATATCACATTATAACAATTCATGAATCCCTACACTCATGTTCTAAGTCTAAAAAGAAAATAATAGCCATTTTACTTGATATGGCTAATGCATTTGATAGAGTAGACATTGGATTTTTTTTTGATGAGGAACCTTTTATATACAACATATCCACAACATGTGAGGGGAGATATTTGAACCTGGGCCTCTTGATAAATGGAGAGTTTTAACTACCCACTTGCTCTCCAACTCCTCTACATGAGCGGATGACATTGGATTTTTAATATAGGTGTTAGCCAAATTTGGATTTCTAGCTCAAATGATAGACTTGATAAGAGCTTGCACAGAGGGACCTTGGATAGCTCCACTAATCAATGGGGAACCTGCTAACTTCTTTAAAGCCACTAGAGAATTAAGGCAAGGGTGTCTTCTCTCCTATTACCTTTATATCTATAGACATGGAAAATTAACCCACCCAAATGAGTCATTTTCCTTATATTTTCTTAGGAGGCTTTCAAACTTCCTAAGTACAAATTTTTACCCTCTTTTTGTTGGAAATATTGAGTATATTGAGTTGTCATTGATGTCAAAGGGTGCATGGTACTTAAGGCAAAAATATTCCTCAAAGATGAGAAGTTTACACAGATGGACAAAATATCAATTAAGACAACAATTGGACTTGGTAAATAGCAAAGCAAGAAAATATTCAAGCAAAGGGTTATAATATTTAAATTTTAAATTTAAATATTATAATGAGAAATTTTTAAAGTTGCATGGGACAAAGAGTTTTAAAAATTAAAGAGATGGACAAAAGGTTTAAATTGCATGGGACAAAAAGAAAAGTTTATATTGCAAGGGACAAAGGTTTAAAGAATTGATATTATAATATTTAAAATATTATAATATAAAGGTTTAAAAAGGGAGGAGGCACCAAAGTTAATGGAGGAAATAAAACAATTTGAAAATTATATATGCGAAGACGTTTTTGATATAAGGAAAAAAAGCATATAAAAGGGGCACAAATATTTCATTGAGACTATGGTTTTGAATGCGAAAATAATTATTCGAATGCTCTCCATGCGAAATTCGACGCAGATAAAAAGAACAAAGGGAAAGCAAGTTTGGTGGCAGTGAGAAAAATGATTTTATCTTGAGTGTGCCACGATTGGAAATCCAATTGGGTGGCTAGTCCAGCTGGTCACCTAGTTGGCACTAAGGCACTACCGAACCAGAGGTTGTAGGGTCGAATCACGTAGAGTTTTTTTTTTGGTTGGTGAAGATAGTGTTTCATTTGGTAGTGACACAATGAAGAGGAAACTTTGAGTTGCTTGTGCATGGTAGGTCTTACCCATTGGGGTAGCCCAACTGGTTGCCTAGCTGTTGCTAGGGTGCTGTGTTGGCAGAGGTTGTGAGTTCGATTCCCTTCACGTTTGCTGGGCTTGATTGGTTGAGGTATGGACAAAATTTTTGTATAAATTTTATGTGAAAAAGAAATCGTTTGTTGGACTTGTTGATTTAAATATTAAGGGCAAAGGTTTTTGTTTATGTTTAATTTAGAACAGGAGTAATAAGGTGTATTGTGGATTATTTAATATTTGTAATTGTTGTGTTGAAAAGGAGTAATAAGGTGTATTGTGGATTATTTAATATTTGTAATTGTTGTGTGTTGAAAAGGAGTAATAAGGTGTATTGTGGATTATTTAATATTTGTAATTATTGTGTATTGAAAAGGAGTAATAAAGTGTGACGTGGTTTATTTTTAATTGTAATTTTACCTTATAGAAAAAAAGGAATTTTAAGGGTTTTTGAAAGCTTTATTTTGAGATATTAAAAAGGAGAAATAAGGTATTATTTTCTGGATTTATTGTGGACATTTTTGGAAATATTTTTATGGATGATTTTCTATCTCTGCTAGAAATTGAAAATCACTAACCAGATTTTTGAAGGATCAAAGGGAGAATTATTTTGTCAAGACAGGTTTTGGAAGCTTATCATTTTTAAGGAAGATCTAAGAGGTATGGTGATTTAATTTCTTTCTAGAGGGTGGTTTCTGTTTGAAGAAAGTACTTTGATGTCATATGGTTGGAGGTATAAGGATTGATTGAGTGTGCATTGCTTTGATAGAAATTGGAAATAAAAGTGCAAGGGTTTGAAAGTAAATTTGATGTGCATTAGTGATTGATTGAAGATGGGAGTAATGGTGAATTATTGTTGAATGAAATTGGAAATATATGTGCTAGGGTTTGAGAACAAAGTTGTGCATTATTGTTGAATGAAATTGAAAATATATGTGCTAGGGTTTGAGAACAAAGTTGTGCATTATTGTTGAATGAATTTGAAAATATACTAGCAAGGGTTTGAGAGCAAATTGGTGCATTAACTTTGAGTCATATTGGGAATGAAATTGCAAGGGTTATAGACCAATCTTGTGAAGCAAATCTATGCATTAGTTTTGAGTGATATTGGGAATAAATTTGCAAGGGCTATAGACCAGTTTTGTGAAGCAAGTATGTGCATTGGTTTTGATTAATTTTGGAAGTACATAAGAAGGTCAACTATCAAGTGCTAGACTAGAGTATCCTTTTGAATGCAATGAATGTGAGACATGTGAAAGCGATAAACTTAATGAATGTGAGAAGAACATATTGAGTATTTGTAATGCATATCATTCTTTATATGTTCATGAAGAAAAATAATTTTAGGTAGAATATGTCTGAATTACTTTAGTCAAAGAAAGCACTTTTGGGAAAGATATATGCAATTGTTTCTATGCAAGAATTAGGAATGTTTGAGCAGTTTCTATGAGCAACATTGAGGTAGATTTGAGTAGGTTATTGAGGTAAAATTGAGCAAGTTTGTGAGCTGAGTTTTGAGAAGGTTTGAGGTAGATTTGAGTAGGAGTGATTTGAGTAGGATTGTAGAGCATATTTGAGCAAGTTTGTTTGAGGTATATTTGAGTAGGATTGTGAGCATATTTGAGTAGATTTTGTGAGAATATTTGAGCAAGCCTTGTGAGTAGGCTTGGAGTAGATTTGAGCAAGCCTTGTGAGTAGGTTTGGAGTAGATTTAAGCAAGCCTTATGAGTAGGCTTGGAGCAGATTTGAGCAAGCCTTGTGAGTAGGCTTGGAGTATATTTAAGCAAGCCTTGTGAGTAGGCTTGGAGTAGATTTAAGTAGGCTTTGGAATAAACTAGAGCAAAGGGTATTGGTGTCTCCTGTGGATAGAGGTCCATAAACTAGAGCAAAGGGGATTGGTGTCTCCTGTGGATAGAGGTCCATGAACTAGAGAAAATGGTATTGGTGTCTCCTATGGATAGAGGTCCACAAACTAGAGCAAAGGGGATTGGTGTCTCCTATGGATAGAGGTCCATAAACCAGAGCAAAGGGGATTGGTGTCTCCTATGGATAGAGGTCCATGAACTAGAGCAAAGGGGATTGGTGTCTCCTATGGATAGAGGTCCATAAACTTGAGCATAGGGTATTGGTGTCTCCTTTGGGTTGGTGCCCATAAACATTGTAATAGGGAATTGGTTCCCAAGATATTTGTTGAGAAAATTTATAAGAAATATTTTCTCCATGGATGTAGCCCACATTGGGTGAACCACATTAAATCTGTGTCTCTTATGTGTGTGATGATATGTGTATTGTTTCATTATTGCAATTGATAATATTGGATAATATTGCTTTGGAAAGAAAAGTAAAAGTTTTATCTTATACTGTTCACCCCCCTCTCAGTATAAGCTTGTGTTCTTCAATTGGTATCAGAGCAGGTTCCTTCGTGAAAGCCTAACAACTTGAAGGAAGATCTTACAGGAACACACATGGCTCATAAGGAAGGGTTTTCATCAAATAAGGCTCCATTGTTTGATGGGACTAACTATGCTTTCTGGAGTGTGAGGATGAAGACTTATTTGATGGCACATGGATATGATACATGGCAATCTATTGAAAATGGATTCACACCATCTACAACTCCTCCTACAGATGCAAGTGGTAAGAAACCATATGAAGATAATGCCAAGGCAATGAATGCAATTTTGAGTGGGTTATGTGAATCAGAGTTTGTGAAAGTCATGCAATGTACTTCAACAAAAGAAATGTGGGATAAGTTATAGAGAATATATGAAGGAGATGACAAGGTCAAAATGGCAAAACTTCAAACACATAGAAGGAAGTTTGAAGACTTGAAGATGAAAGATGATGAAGATATTGCTATGTATCTACTTCGTGTTGATGAGGTTGTCAACACTATTCGTGGACTTGGAGAAAATATTGAGGAATCTACTATTGTTCAAAAAATATTGAGGTCACTCCCTATGAGGTATGATGCAAAGGTTTCAACAATAGAAGAGATGAAGGATCTCAAAACTTTAAGCATGGATGAGCTACATGGAATTCTCATAGCCTATGAGATGAGGATAGAAAAAGAACAAACATAAAAAAGAGAGGCAACATTCAAAGCTTCAAAGAAGGAAAAGAATAAAGAACAAGAATCAAGTGATGAATCAAGTAGTGAAGAAGAGGCTAACTTTGTGAGAAGAAATAATAAGGGTCCAAGAAAACACAAAAGTATGCAGACTGTGAAATGTTTTAGTTGTGGTAACATTGGTCACTATGCAACTAATTGTCCACAAAATGGAGGTAGTAGCAGTGAAGAAGAAAAGGATTACAAGAAAAATAAGGAAAGAAAGTTTTATTATGAAAAGAAAAATAGGCATGGTCAAGGCAAGCATGAGAAGAAGATCTTTCAAAGGCACAAGAAGAGTTTTTATGTTGAAGAAGCAAGCAATGCTTCAAGTGACAGTGATGAGAACTTCTCCGATAGTGAAAAGGAAGAAATCCTATTTTTGGCCATAGAAGAGAATGAAGATGCTCCTGTTGTCAAAGACCAAGAAGAAGAAAAGAAGATGCTCTTGTGATTAAAGACCTAGAAAAAGAGAAAGATTCAGAAAATGAAGAAGAAACCATGGTTAACATAGAGGAGGAACTTAGTGTTGCTCTTGGAGAATTGAAAAGGGTTAGAAATAAGAATTCAGAATTGAAGGCTCAAGTTCAAGAGGATGAGGAAACAAAGACAAAGCTCCTACAAGATCTCATAGACTTAAAAGTGAAGGTTGAAGAGGCAAAGAAAGTTGAAGAAGGTATGGCTGAACAGTTAAAGGCAAAAGAACTAGAATGTGAAAGACTAGAACATGAAGTTGACATTCTAAGGAAGGGACTTGAGAAATTCAATAATAAGATATATCAGTTTAGGAAAAGCTCAAAATATTTGGATGATATTATCAAAACACAAAGATCTCCATTTATGAAGACTGGACTTGGTTATGAGGAAGGTCAAGAGGTACAAGAAGAGGAGTCAAGCTCAAAAGAAATAGAAGCATCAAAGAAGGTATTTGAAGAAGAGCCTAAGACCTATACTGATAAGTTGAGAAGTGGTAGTATCAAAGAGGAAGCAAACAAAGAATCATTAAGGAACAGGGACCATCACAAGAAAAGCAAAGAAAGAACCATGAGATCAAGGCAAGATGAATATTTCTTCCAAGGTTATTGTTTCTCATGTAATCATTTTGGTCATAAAGCTATACATTGCAGGGTTCATGATAAAAATGATTATGGCTTCAACAAGAGAAATTTCAAGTCACTTGCACTTTCCAAGGACTACAACATCATGTGTTTCAATTGCAATAATTTTGGTCATAAAGCTATACATTGCAGGGTTTATGGTAAGAATGATTATAGCTTCACCAAGAATTCATTTGCACCTTTCAAGGACTACAACATCAGGTGTTACAATTGCAATAATTTTGGGCATAGAGAAAAGTGGTGTAGAACAGAATTTTTGAAACTTCCAAAGACAAGCAAGAAAAAGGATGCTCAAAATGTTCAAAGAGGTATGACTTCAAAAGTTTGGAAAAATATTGAAAAAGAAGAAGAGCATTGTAAGTTGGGAGTAACTTCACTCCCATCCCAAAATTAATCACCTCAAGAAAAGGAGGTGGTGAGGGGGCTATGCTAAGTATCTTATTTTTAGCCCCAAAGAGCCCTTTGCCATTGATGTCAAAGGGGAAGAGAATTCAATGAGGGGGAGCAGCTTCTCAGGGGGAGCATTTTGGGAATCCAATTGCAGTAAAAGGAATTTTTTTTGTAGGGTTGCCATCAATGACAAAGGGGGAGATTGTTGGAAATATTGAGTATATTGAGTTGTCATTGATGTCAAAGGGTGCATGGTACTCAAGGCAGAAATATTCTTCAAAGGTGAGAAGTTTATAAGGATGGACAAAATATCAATTAAGACAAAATTGGATTTGGTAAATAGCAAAGCAAGAAAATATTGAAGAAAAGGATTATAATATTTAAATTTTAAATTTAAATATTATAATGAGAAAGGTTTAAATTGCATGGAGACAAAGAGTTTAAAGAAGTTAAAGAGATGGAGAAAAGGTTTAAAGTTTGAATGGGATAAATAAGAAAAGTTTAATAGCTTGGGACAAGGTGAGCAAAGGTTTAAAGAATTAATATTATAATATTTATTAAATATTATAATATAAAAGTTTAAAAATGGAGGCACCAAAGTTAATGGAGGAAATAAAACAATTTGAAAATTATATATGCATCGATGTTTTTGATATAAGGAAAAAAACATATAAAAGAGGCACAAATATTTCATTGAGACTATGGTTTTGAATGCGAAAATAATTATTCGAATGCTCTCCATGGGAAATTCGATGCAGATAAAAAAGAAAAAGGGAAAGCAAGTTTGGTGGAAGTGAGCAAAATGATTTTATCTTGAGTGTGCCATGATTGGAAATCCAACTGGGTGGCTAGTCCAGTTGGTCACCTAGCTAGCGCTAAGGTGCTGCCAAACCAAAGGTTGTAGGGTCGAATCACGTAGAGTTTTTTTTGGTTGGTGGAGATAGTGTTTCGTTTGGCAGTGACACAATGAAGAGGAAAATTTGAGTTGCTTGTGCATGGTAGGTCTTACCCGTTGGGGTAGCCTAGCTGGTTACCTAGCTTTTGCTAGGGCATTGCATTGGCAGAGGTTGTGAGTTTGATTCCCTTTGCATTCATTGGGCTTGATTGGTTGAAGTATGGATAAAATTTTTGAATAAATTTTATGTGGAAAAGAAATCGTTTGCTGGACTTGTTTATTTAAATATTAAGGGCAAAGGTTTTTGTTTATGTTTATTTAGAATAGGAGTAATAAGGTGTATTGTTGATTATTTTATATTTGTACTTGTTATATTTTAGAAAAGGAGTAATAAGGTGTATTGTGGATTATTTAATATTTGTAATTGTTGTGTGTTGAAAAGGAGTAATAAGGTGTATTGTGGATTATTTAATATTTGTAATTGTTGTGTATTGAAAAGGAGTAATAAAGTGTGACGTGGTTTATTTTTAATTGTAATTTTACCTTATAGAAAAAAGGAATTTTAAGGGTTTTTGAAAGCTTTATTTTGAGAGATTAAAAAGGAGAAATAAGGTATTATTTTCTAGATTTATTGTGGATATTTTTGGAAATATTTTTATGGATGATTTTCTATCTCTGCTAGAAATTGAAAATCACTAACCAGATTTTTGAAGGATCAAAGGGAGAATTATTTTGTCAAGACATGTTTTGGAAGCTTATCATTTTTAAGGAAGATCTAAGAGGTATGGTGATTTAATTTCTTTCTAGAGGGTGGTTTCTGTTTGAATAAAGTACTTTGATGTCATATGGTTGGAGGTATAAGGATTGATTGAGTGTGCATTGCTTTGATAGAAATTGGAAATAAAAGTGCAAGGGTTTGAAAGCAAATTTGATGTGCATTAGTGATTGATTGAAGATGGGAGTAATGGTGAATTATTGTTGAATGAAATTGGAAATATATGTGCTAGGGTTTGAGAACAAAGTTGTGCATTATTGTTGAATGAAATTGGAAATATATGTGCTAGGGTTTGAGAACAAAGTTGTGCATTATTGTTGAATGAATTTGAAAATATACTAGCAAGGGTTTGAGAGCAAATTGGTGCATTAACTTTGAGTCATATTGGGAATGAACTTGCAAGGGTTATAGACCAATCTTGTGAAGCAAATCTATGCATTAGTTTTGAGTGATATTGGGAATAAATTTGCAAGGGCTATAGACCAGTTTTGTGAAGCAAGTATGTGCATTGGTTTTGATTAATTTTGGAAGTACATAAGAAGGTCAACTATCAAGTGCTAGACTAGAGTATCCTTTTGAATGTAATGAATGTGAGACATGTGAAAGCGATAGACTTAATGAATGTGAGAAGAACATATTGAGTATTTGTAATGCATATCATTCTCTATATGTTCATGAAGAAAAAGAATTCTGGGTAGAATATGTCTGAATTACTTTAGTCAAAGAAAGCACTTTTGGGAAAGATATATGCAATTGTTTCTATGCAAGAATTAGGAATGTTTGAGCAGTTTCTATGAGCAACATTGAGGTAGATTTGAGCAAGTTATTGAGGTAAAATTGAGCAGGTTTGTGAGCTGAGTTCTAAGAAGGTTTGAGGTAGATTTGAGCAGGATATGTGAGTAGGTTTGAGTAGTGATTTGAGTAGGGTAGGTTTGAGTAGTGATTTGAGCAGGATTGTAGAGCAGATTTGAGCAAGTTTGTTTGAGGTAGATTTGAGCAATATTGTGAGCAGATTTGAGCAGAGTTTGTGAGTAGATTTGAGCAAGCCTTGTGAGTAGGCTTGGAGCATATTTGAGCAAGCCTTGTGAGTAGGCTTGGAGAAGATTTGAGCAAGCCTTAGGAGTAGTCTTGGAGCATATTTGAGTATGCCTTCTAAGTAGGCTTGGAGTAGATTTAAGCAAGCCTTGTGAGTAGGCTTGGAGAAGATTTGAGCAAGCTTAGGAGTAGCCTTAGAGAAAATTTGAGAGTTAGGTTGGAGCAAATTAGCAAGAATTGTGTGTCGGCTATGGAGATTGAGGTCCTTTGGAACAAACTAGAGCAAAGGGGATTGGTGTCTCCTATGGATAGAGGTCCACAAACTAGAGCAAAGGGGATTGGTGTCTCCTATGGATAGAGGTCCATGAACCAGAGCAAAGGGGATTGGTGTCTCCTATGGATAGAGGTCCACGAACCAGAGCAAAGGGGATTGGTGTCTCCTGTGGATAGAGGTCCATGAACCAGAGCAAAGGGGATTGGTGTCTCTTATGGATAGAGGTCCATGAACTAGAGTAAAGGGGATTGGTGTCTCCTATGGATAGAGGTCCACAAACTTGAGCATAGGGGATTGGTGTCTCCTTTGGGTTGGTGCCCATAAACATTGTAATAGGGAATTGGTTCCCAAGATATTTGTTGAGAAAATTTATAAGAAATATTTTCTCCGTGGATGTAGCCCACATTGGGTGAACCACGTTAAATATGTGTCTCTTATGTGTGTGATGATTTGTGCATTGTTTCATTATTGCAATTGATAATATTGGATAATATTGCTTTGGAAAGAAAAGTAAAAAGTTTTATCTTATACTGTTCACCCCCCTCTCAGTATAAGCTTGTGTTCTTCAATTTTCTTGTGCTTTATTTTTATTAAACTTGACCAAATTTACACCTGATAAATTATGGGGTATGGATTCGATAAATTTGGAAATTTTCTTTAAAAAAGTATAAATTTGAGCCAACCTTTCATGGCATCGGCTTGGCCAAGGTTAAATTTCATTTTATTTCCTTTTTAATCCTTTGATACCCAAACCCCCAAGTGTAAATAATATAACACACCCTGTGGTCACCTTGGCTCCTAGCATATTCAATCAAGAATTGTATGCAATAGGGTAGTTTTTCCCCTCTACATATTTGGTGAACTTGATGTGAACACATGTCTTACTGGCCAGTATAGGAAGACTCTTCCTTTTGTTTTAATTTTAAAAACTCTAAGCAAGACCATTATATTTGTTTGCTTATAATTAGAAATTTTTTAAAACATATTAAAAATATTCTTGTGTGTATTTTGCTAGTTTTGTCCTCTATCATTTTCCATCCTACTAATGGATTCCAACCTTAGGAGTAAGTGAAAGCTTTTAGAATCTGATCAAAATTTTCAATAAGATGATCAGATTGATAGGGAGAATCCCAATCTAGATGTGAAAGAGGAAGAACATGTAGAAACTGGTAATGACTTTGATCCTTTTGAGGGGCCTAATAGATATTTCACATTTTCATAATTTGATCATATATGGGGTTTCATGAAACACCATAAGGAGGCCTTGATTAAGGCTATGGAAGAGGAAGCCCAACTCAAAAGGGGTGGGATGACTCCTCCAATCATCTCTCCTAGGAATGTTCACACCAATCATTTATTTTAATCTTTACATCATGTTAATCCTTTTCATAAATCAACACATGCTACTACCATGACCATAAAAATTAGGGTAATTCCATAGGTTCCTCCAACAGATTGTGCATCTCAAAATTATGCTTAATTTCCTCCTCATTTTGATCATCTCAACATTCATGCTTCTTTTACACCAAATATCAGTTATCCTTCACAACAAGATACCACATATCATAATCCATACCATAATAGTGTCAATGCCTCCAACATTGGCCAAGTTCTCTGTCAATGGCCTACCTATACCCCTCCTCTAAGGAATCTAGGGGTATTTCACAACAACAATCTTTATGAAAAGTTTGACAAGTATGGTGAAGCAATTTGTTTCAAGAGTGGATATGATATAACCTCCAAGTTTCACCTACAACTACAAGGAGATGTGCAATCAACCCATAAACCATGTTTTCACTTCTAGGCCCCACCCTAAGTATTTTCTAATGCTAATTTTACCCATCTATAAGGGAACAGAGAAATCGATTGAATATTTAAGGATGTTTAGGACAACATGCCATGATATTATATATGATGATATGTTGTTACTCAAGATGTTCCCTAAGAGCCTTGGTGGTATGGCAATGGAATGGTATTATCAACTACTTCATCATTCTTTGAGGAATTGTGAAGAGACGGTGTAATTTTTTGTTCAACAATTCAAAGCTTATGTTGAGAAGAATATGACTATAAAAGATGTTTATATGTTGAAACAAGGTAAATATGAAAGTTTTTAGAATTCTTGTCTTGTTGGAGAAGCTTAGTCGGATGATTGAGATATACCTTACCTCCTCGAGACATGCTAGAGTTTTTTTTTGAAAATTACCAGAGCAAATATCATATGAATTGGAATCAACAACTATCACCTTTTTTGACCAAGAAATAGATCTAATAAGAAGGGTAGAGCAATCACTTATTCAAAGAGGTCAAATTAAGGCAAAAAAGAGGAAGATAGCACCATGAAAGCTCAATATAAGAATAATCATATAGTTGGTGATGGGGTAGTGGATAGTAGACCTATTAGTAGTTTTCTTAACACCCTACAAAATATGGTGCTTAGCGCTCCTCAAAAACCCCGACCAAGGAATTTTTATACGACTCAACCAAACTATTTCATTGGTCCTAAAACAACTCTTGGAAGCTAACATGATTGAGTTACCTCCCATAAGGCAACCTAATACCATGGCTAATTGGTACAATCTTGGTCAACACTATGAGTATCATAGAGTGGAGGGGCACATGAAAAATTCATCTAAGAGGTCTAAACATGTGGTTCAAGACTTAATTTATGTAGGTCATCTTGTTATAGAGGGTCCTCAACCTAATTCTCCAAGAAAAAATCAACCTCCTACTCAAAAAGCACCCACAACTAATCAAGACATGGAAATATTCCAAGACCCCCTACCTAATCATGGAAAATAGGTGGCTGACCAAGTGTCATATCGTAATGTGCCAACTTCCTATAACAATATGGTTGATATGATAGTAGCAACTACAAGGCAACAAGCTCAAGCTCAACGAACTCAACAAGCTCAGAAAGATATGAGTTCTACATCCAATCAACCTTCAAAACCTCCCTTAGTTTTGAAGAGTACCCAAAAAAGGAGCATAAGAGTAGAAAACCCACCTTTAGTGTTGAAGCCACAACCTATAGTCTCCTTCGATATTCAAAAACAATTAGCTAGTATCCCAACTAAGATTTCCCTCTTAGAATGTTTGCAAACTTCTCCTATTCATAGGATAGCCTTGTTGAAGCTTCTAAGACAATAATATATCCCTCAAGATATTTCTGCTAGCACTATAGCTGATATTGTAGGTTCCCTTGGGATGCATCCTATCATATTTTTGAATGATAATATTCCTTTATCAAACTTACAAGGGTATCCTTCCCTCTACATCACTACATTTATTGGGGAAATGTTTATCAAGCAAATTTTGATATACAATGGTTCCTCCCTCAATCTATGCACTTATTATTTTTTCCAAAATTTTATATTAAAAGAGGAATATTTAGCTAAATCCAATATCATCATCAAAACTTTCAACAATGAGTTCCAAGAGGCCTACGACATTATATCTCTCCCCTTAGGGTTGGACCTAAGATCTTAGATACCTTATTTTATGTGGTATCTTGCCCTACATATTTTAATCTTCTTATTGGATGCCCTTGGATTCATGCAATGAGGGTTGTCCCTTCTACTTTTTATCAATATTTGAAGTTTGAATTCAAAGATCATCTTGTCACCACTCTGGTCAAAACTCATCCATTCCAATATTTTTCAATGGTTGAGCAAGCTCAATATGATCTCAATTTATGTCCATTAGTTTCCTCATCTCATGTTACCAAGCAAATTGAAAATCTAAATGTGAATGAGGACCCGCTAATCAATGTTTCATCATAATATTAGGTTAATCCGTTTCTTCAAGAGCCTCTTCTAGATTTAGCCAAGCTACCACCTTCACCAAGGACTATGGGTTGGACTCATAAGAAGGGTGAAGTAGTAAACATTGGCATGTGTACCTTTATCTTTATAGGTAATACCCTAAAGGAAAATATCCATGGTAGAAAACCTCTTCTTGTAGAGCATTATTTTACCCATTGTTATCTGTCCAATGATTACCCACTTCCTAAGTAGATCCTATTTAGTATGGGATATATTTGTAAAGGTTTGGGGTCATAATAGGAAGGTATTCAAGAGCCTTTGGAAGTTGAGCTTTGACATGGGAGATGTGGCATAGGCTACATCCCTAATAAAAACCAACCTTTACCATTTGATAATGATGATCACCTAATTAATTATGCTGAATAATTAGATCATCAAGGCTTGGAGTGGAATGATGATGAGGGATCACCTTATCCCACTAAAATTCTATTTTGCAATGTGGTAAATTTTGTGCATCCTAATTTACTTGTGACCCTAGGGGAGTATATTGAAGGGGATACTCTTTATGAGATGGATCATGAGGATATCTTCCAAAATAGTTTCTTCTTTAATGGGTCAGTCCCTTGTGTTGTGCATGTCGAGTCTTCTAGTTCTCAAGAGGACTTTGGTTCTATGTCTCCCAAGGACCTTGAGAAAATAGGAGTGATCCTTTCCCTACATTCTCTTGAGGATGAGTCTCATATTCTCATTGAGGAGACCATAGATGTTAACATAGGGTATGAGAAGAGCCCTAGAATACTTAACCTAGGTAAAGCCTTGTCCATGGATGAGCAACAACAATTGACCAATTTGTTGAAGAAATTTCATGATATTTTTGCTTGGTCATATGCTGACATGCTAGGGCTTGATCCCTCCCTTGTTATGCATCATTTGGTAGTGAATCCTAGTGCTAATCTTGTTAAGTAGAAACTTAGGAAGATGCATCCTAAGGTCACCCTTTTTGTCAAGAAGGAGCTCCAAAAACTCCTTGATGTTGGTTTCATAAAAGCTATCGACTATTCTAATTGGATCTCTAACATTGTTCCTGTGGCTAAGAAGGTAGGAACAATATAAATATGTACCAACTTTAGGGATAATAACTTAACATGTCCCAAGGATGATTTTCCTCTCCCTAATATAGATATGATTTTAGATTTCACTACCAAATGTGGAATTCTTTTTCTCATGGATGGCTTTTTAGGATATAATCATATCATGGTTTCCCCTAAAGACTAGACCAAGACAACTTTCATCATACCATGGGGTACATTCTGTTATAAATTTATACCTTTTGGATTAAAGAATGTTGATACCACATATCAGAGGACTATGAATTATATCTTTCATAACATGATGCATGATATTGTAGGGGACTATGTGGATGATCTTCTAGGTCATTCCATACATTGAAATGATCATGCTCACAATTTAAGATAAAATTTTGAAAGGCTTTTGTAGTTCAAGGTTCATCTTAAGCCCTCCAAGTGTGTGTTTGGAGTCACATCTAGAAAGTTGCTAGGTTTCATCATATCTAGGTGAGGTATTGAGGTGTACCCTACTAAAATAGCGACTATCACTAACATACCTCCTCCCTGCACCCTAATCATGTTGCATATCTTGCAAGGTAGACTTCAAGCTATTTGTTGATTCATATCTTAGTTAGATGATAATTGTCAACCTTTTCTTAAGATTATCAAGAAAGATGTCATGTTCTAGTGGGATTCTGAGTGTCAACAAGATTTTTATGAACTCAAAAGGTATCTCACTTTCTCGCTTATCTTAATTCTCCCTAGACTAGATAAGCATTTGATGCTTTATGTAGCAAACATAACTCATGCTTTGGGAGTCTTGTTGGCTTAATATGATGATCAAAACAAAGAGTGAGCTATATACTATATTAGTAGAATCTAGGTTAGCTACGAAACCTAGTATAATCCCTTAGAGAAGCTTTGCCTTGCTATGGTGTTTGCTTCTTAGAAGCTAAGAAACCAAATTCTCATCCATAAGGTATTTGTTGTTGCAAAGTTTAATCCTTTATGCTACTTAATGTCTAAGCACCACATTTTAGATCAAACCACTAAGTGGGTTTTAGCCCGTAGTGAGTTTTACCTAACCTTCATAGGTCAAAAGACTATCAAGGATCAAGAAATTATTGATCAGCTAGTCTCTGCTCCTCTAGAAGCTACCAATCCTTTGATCATTGAGTTTCTTGATGAGTGCTTTAGTGTAGAAGCCAAAGAGCTAGAGTCTTGGACTTTATTTTTTGATGGAGCCCAATGCTTAAAGGGTGTTGGTGCTAGAATTTTTCTAGTTACCCCACAAAAATAGCTCATCCCCCTTTCCTTCAAGCTTTTTTTCTCTTGCACGAACAACACTACAAAGTATGAAGCTTTGATACTTGCTATTAGAGTAGCCTTAGCCTTGAAAGTTAGTGTTATTTTAGTGTTTGGTGACTCTCAACTTGTGGTAAATTATATTAACAATATTTATCAGACTCTAGATGATAAAATCAAACCTTACAAAGAGATTGTCACCAAGATTTTATCCGCATTCGATCAAATGACCATAGAGTTCATTCCTAGAAACTACAAATGCCATGCAGATTCCATGGCCATTGCTACATCCTTGTTTCCCTTGGAGTTGGAATATGATAAAGAGTCTATTATTATGAGACAACTCTAAGAGCCTGTATCGCTTAGTTCTTGTCTTGTTCTGCTAAATGTTTTGACCATAAAAACCTCCCCATATGAGCCATGGTATAGAAACATATTTAATTTTCTTAAGGATGGTTTATTTTTTGATGGTTTAGATCACAATTAGTGTAAGATTTTATGCAAAAGAGCATACTGATATGTTATAATTGGTCATATTTTGTATCAATGTTATTTTGAAGGTATCCTCTTATGGTGCCTTAACTCTGATGAAGCTGAACTAGCTCTTTGTGAAGCTCATGAAGGTTCATATGGAGACCATTTTAGTGGTAATGCCATTGCCAAGAAGCTACTTTGGATGGGGTATTATTAGCCTTCCATGGAGAAAGATGCATGTGACCATGTTCAATGCTGCAACAAGTATCAACATCATGAAAACCTTGTTCATGCTTCTTCTCAAAACCTTTAGGTTATTTCTTCTTCTTGGCCATTTTCCATGTGGGGATTGGACATCATAGGGAATATTAAACCAACATAATATGATTGTCATAAGTTTATCATAACAATGATATATTACTTCACTAAATGGGTAAAATCCATACCTCTCACCATGGTGACTAGGGCTCAAGTCTCCAAGTTCATCTTCAACCAGATCCTTTGTAGGTTTGAGATTCCTTCGATGATTGTTTCTAATAATGGAACTCCTTTTGAGAACAAGGATGTCCATAAAATTTGTGCTAAGTACAAGATTCAACACAAGTGGTCAACTCTATATTACCCCCAAGGTAACAATCAAGCCAAAGCATCCAATAAGTCTTTGATCAAGGTCCTCAAGAAGTTGGTTAGTAAGATCGATCATGACTAGCATATCCAACTTTATCCTACCTTGTGGGCATATCACACTAGTGTACGAACTCCTACAGTCACTTCTCTATTCATATTGATCTATGGGATTGAGATCATATTTTTGTTCAAGCGAGAGGTCCCTTTGTTGCACATCTTGTTGCAAGATGCCTCAATCAACGATGAGTATTGCTTTGATCATTTACACCAATTGGAGCTATTGGATGAAAATGCGTTCATGCCTTATAGAATTTGTGAGCCTATCAAAATAGACTCAAGTGATCTTATTCCAAGAAAATTTGCAATCATTCCTTTGAGGTTGGGGGACTTGTTATCAAGGAAAACCAAAAGAACACGAATGCTTATTCTAATTTGAAAGACAAGTTTCAACCCTATTGCTTAGGTCCCTTTGTCATAACAACCAAGTTTGGCTCAGGGGCCTATCATTTAGCTTCTTTCGATGGTAAAGAACTAAAAAACCAATGAACATAATGCACCTAAAAAGATACTATACATGAATTTGAATTTTGATTTAATCATATTACATTTAGCTAGGTTTTTATGTTGCATCTGGTTTGCATGTTCATATTGCATGATTACCTATTATATTTTGTATATTTTGCTTGACATTCTATTCCATTTTCATTCTATTTGTCATACAATTACATTGTTGCTTGATAATATTTGCATGACTTCTTGATCATATAGATTTTGGAGAATTTGTAAGGATGGCAAGTGATGAAACCTATTTAGGTCTTAGATCACATGCATTGCACTCATACTAGGACTCTGATGCCTAGTGAAAACCCAACCTAGGGTCCCTTCCCATGCATTTTTTCATCATTGCATTTGCTCATGTATTTCTCTTTCTTCTCTTATATTCCTTGACCTTGAAAGTATAAAATGATCATAAAAAATTCTCCAAGTAAAGGGATATAGTTCTTCATCTCTTGTATGTCCTTTGTCTTTAAATTTTTTAATTATTTCTTCTCCTCCCCAAGACAAAGTATGTACATTCCTTCTTTCATCTACTTCTTCTTTTGCTTTCGTACACATTTTTTTCCTTCCTGATCTTTTGCTTGTTAAGAGGTTCTCGTGGGATAGGGTAGTGACGTAACCGTGGAGCGCACACCTAGCTACCGTATTGATCTATACCATCATAAAAGCATAAAGATCCACACAAGTACATAAATTGAACAAAGAAAGCCAACGTATGTAAAGTTTCTTGTATTAATATTTAAATGAGCTTCGATTACAAAAATGCCCTCTTAGGGTCACTTGAAAGATGATACAGATACTACAATTGCCAATGCCCTCAATAGGGTAGGCGCACTTATAGTGCTCCGTTGATTAGTCACAAACTGCCTTGGGGTTGAGCTAACCCCCTTCTCCATGATGTGGAAGGATTATGACATAGGCTCCTCTTGCACCTGTCTCTCTGCGAACAAGAAACAACAACACACGATTAAACAGATTGATAGCCTCTCGTGATGAGGCCCGTTAAGGAAATATGCATGTAAGTGCCATTAAACTAGTAAAACAAGAAAGCATAAAGAAAGACTTTAAACTATTCTGATTAAATCAAGAATTATACTACAACATGTAAGACATGAATAAGCAAATGATGCATGGATCAAATATCAAATTAGGAACAATAAAGCGCATAAAATATCCAATGTACTCCTACTTAATACAATGCATAAAATGACTAATTCCTACGGTCAGAGTTTCCCTAAAATGCAATTAAACCTATAAAAAGACTAACATGACTAATCTATGCGGTCAAAAGCAAAGTAAGTAAGGTGATCATTAACCTATTGCAAACCACAGCTGTGATGGGTGGTCTGCACTGTGAACCATGGCTGACATCCACGGTTTGACCTCTGATAGGTTTACCCTCAAAATTAAGGGCAGTGGGCTTGATCTCCTTGTCCAAATTGATGTTCAAGGGTCACCTTTGTTGTCCTCTGACAGATTTGGTGGTCAAATCACTATGAAGGGCCTTCGTTTGCCCGGATTTGTGTTTCTTGATCCTCCTAGGCACCTAGGGCATCCATGGCTAATTGGTCTTTAGATGGATAGCAAAGGGGCTCTCAAATGCACAAAGTCAGTATGCAATTTGATAGGGCTTCGCTGCTCTCTTGATCAATTAACTCTCGCTCGATAATTCGCCAGCATTTCGCTATACAAATCATCTCTCTCTCTCTCCTCCTCATTTGGAGGGGGTATTTATAGCATGCCCCTAGGGCTAGGGGTGGCTTCATGGAGAAGCCAAGACCAAGAAGGTTGGTTAGGACAGTTGGGATGGAAGCCTCTGGAATCTTCCATCCTCCAACTACCTCCTTCTAGATCTCTTGGCCGTTCCAACCGATTTGGCTCGGGGGGAAGGCCTAACTGAACTCTAGTTAAGACCGCAAGTCACAGTTGCGGTCCAGACTATAGACCATAGGTGTCAACCATGGTTTAGGTGTCTACAGATGCCCCTTTTGAGATGCGTTGTGAGATCGAACAATGCTGAGCAAAAATAGACCTCCTAAAATGATGTCGAAGGTTCTATGATGATCATTAGTCTGATCAACATTAGATGCCCTAGGTCCAAAAAAAGGATGCGCATCCTGGAATCATTGCTTCCAACTTGGGAAGGCTTACATTTGAAAAGTTTGCACTCACCATCAGACGTTCGGGTAGCTTTGGTGCTACAATAGGAGTTAGGCCTATATAACCGAAGGATGAGAGCTACAAACAAAATTTCATATTTGCTATTTACCCCAAGCAAAGGGGGAAGCTTATGATAGTTGTTAGCAATGATTCACAAGAACGAACGCAATTTTGACAAGATCAAGGGATCTACGATCTCTGGGATCTTCTGTTGATTTTGATTATGACATGAAATTATGACTACCCCCTCAAGCGATGAGTCGATGAGGGTAATGACAATGTATGAAGCGACGAAATCGCTTGACCATAATGAATGATCCTGAACAACTTTAGATTTGAGACTTTTAATGCCTTGGCTAGGCCTAGTTCAGCTTATGATTGCAACGCTTAGTAGTATTTGCACATCTCTCTCCCATGGAGCAGTTAGGCTATGATAGCCATCTTAGGGAGTCAAAATAATACAAATGCAAGAAGACTTGTGTTGAATCATATTGTCGATGATTTGGTGAAAGATGTCATAAAAGAAATGACAAGTTTACCCCAAATGTCCTTATTGTGATTTACTCATCTTGCCGGATTGCATGGATCGCAAGTCGCTGCAACCACCAATTTTATAGGATAAATCATTGAATACGAGGCGCATTTGGTTTTTCATTATTTTATTTTTTTTTGTTTAATTTTGCATTTATTTGATTGATCTTGGTGCTTTTAACATCACCAAATTTGCAATTTTGATCATTTATTTTGAATTTTTATCCAATGGGAGTCATTAATTTATCTTTTTAGACCTTCCCACGGTGGGTTTTGAGTGCATTTATTGCTAGCTACGGACCGTGGGTACGGTCTACGGTTTACATTTCCAAATTTTGGGGACCGCAGGTCAGACCTACGGGTGAAAAACCCTAGTTTCAGAACTACGGGTGTCAGCTGCGGTCCGTAGAGACTAGGAGGACCTATAAATTGAATTCCCATTTGAAATTTTTCATTATTTTCTTGCAACCACTAGCAAATTGAGAGCTCTAAGAGAGAGAGAACATTCCTTGATATGGAATGCTGTCAAACTCGACCACATTTACACTCGTCTACCCTGATGGTGGATCCTGATCAGCCATCGACTAGCTAGGGGTAGGGTGCGGGCAAGGTAACTCGAAACCGAGACCTCACACTCAATATCAGTAAAATGAACCACACTAAGAAATGCAGAAATTTAACCTCATTAAACTACTGGTAATGAACCCCACTAGTCTAGGTTAGCTTAGGATTTAATTTTTATGCTTTAGTGGTCTAGGAGGGTACCCAAAATGGGTGCCACTCCTAAACCATAGCTGGTAGCTACGGTTCCCAGTTGGAAAATTGGGAACCATAGGTTTCAACTATGGTTCCCAATTTCCAAATTAGGGACCGCAAGTTGTAGTTGTGGTTCCCAATTTGTAAATTGGGGACCGCAAGTTGTAGTTGTGGTTCCCAATTTGCAAATTGGGGACCGCAAGTTGCAGTTGTGGTTTGCGATTGCTTGTTTTTTTTTTGTCTAATTAAGAAATTTTTAAATTTCTTTAGCTCTGCTTAGCTAGATTTAGCTTACATTATATTTTTTGCTTTTTTAAAAGTTAACTTCTAGAGCGCGGGAGCCTGACCTGATGAAGACTCTCCGCGAGGCCTTATCGGATGACGACCGAGCATGGTTTCGAGCCGTCGGGTTTGGTTACATCATGGATCTACCCACCATTAGGGTAGATCAAGCCTATCTGACTACGTTGGCCCGATGTTGGAATGCATGGACCAACACATTTCACCTTCCTCTCGGTGAGATGACCATCACCCTGGAGGATGTCTACAGGATCTTTAGGATCCCTATCGATGGTGAGGCTATCATTTCCTCTGCCTACATGATAAAGGATGCTATTTTTGATGCCATATTCGGTGACCAGAGCATCGATGCATAGGATGATGCGGACCATGGAGGGGTGCACATCAATGACTGGTACCAGGATGATGTCTTCTCTATTCGAGAGGCCCTCTTTATGCATCTCATCATGCAGATTGTCCTTCCAGACTCCTCGAGCATGAGGATTCCCTGGAACATGCTAGCCCCTACTTGGAGGGTGCTTCAGAGCTCGATGGAGGAGCCACTACTATTAGCTTGGGGGAGCACCTTATTATGCTAGCTCTATAGGGAGCTATACCAGATCATAGAGCGTAGCCATAAGGGCATCAACTGTAGTCTATTGCTATAGATCTGGGGGTGGCAGCACATCCGGATCGAGCATCCTATGGAGCTACCACTACACATCACCACCATAGATGATGACCATCAGTGTTACACCACATGCTGGCCTCATGTTGAGGAGGGTATCCATAGTAGAGCTCATGCTAGGAACACTGAGCACTACATTATTTAGTTTGCATCACTTGGGCTGGGGGACATTGTCTGGCACCCCTACATGGATTGCCCTGCATGGCCAGAGGTGGACGAGTGGCTGTGATGGGCCCATCAAGATAGATGGCTTATCTAGCGTAAGCTAGAGGTCTAAGAGTATCAATTTTTCTCTCGTGTCCTATGATAGTTTGGCATGGTGTAGGACATACCAAAGATGCCACTTAGGTATAGATGCCTAGCTCTAGAGAGGGATCTCCCATTGATAGTTCCTTCGACATTAGGAGATGCACCCGATGACTTCTAAGAGTTGGGTGTTGAGATAGCTGGGACCACGCTCGACTATGATGGGTGGTGGTCTCTATTCAGATGGCATGGGATAGGGCCTCTGGGCCGAGAGCTAATTGAGGTAGAGGTAGAGGTAGATCTTGATGGGCGTAGGGTGCGCCAGTGTACTAAGGGCGGTTGGGGCGCAGAGGCCACCACTGAGGATATGCCAGAGATCGACCCTAAGGAGGATGCTCTAGAGGAGGGTGAGGTCCCTCTTGACAGTGTAGAGGGATGGTTGCTGGCTCAGGTTGCTGACTTGCAGAGTCAGATTGGGTGATTTCACACCTAGTAGCTCGAGAGAGATACTACCATCGCCACTCTGGAGGTGAAGGTGTCTGACAGGGAGCGATGCTTGACTGAGGCGTAGGGCCAGGTACAGGAGCTCATGACTCGAGCTACCGATGTAGAGGCCTAGGTGTAGAGACTATAGACTACCCTAGAGTTAGCATAGGTATAACGGACTATAGTAGAGGTAGAGCGAGATCTTGCATGAGTAGTGAGGGGGGCTATGCCACCTCCTCAGGCTATTATGGGGCCTCCTACAGCACCAGTAGTAGGTACAGTAGCTACATAGGATCTGACTACTGAGGTGGCATGACTATGCGGTATGGTCATGAGGACCAATGAGATGCACACAACCTGGCTTGCTCGCATTGATCAGCTAGTCGGTTACATAGAGATGCATGGGCTATAGGTTCTTGAGGATCCTTTCACATCAGAGTCTCAGCGTACCAGGTCTAGGACCTCAGGGCAGTCGATAATGAGCTCGAGTCACAGGACTCATAGGATTGAGAGGATGCATAGGTCCTCTAGTACACACACGATGAGGTCATAGGCTAGGACTAGAGATCTAGGGCAGACATCAGGGGCCTCTAGTCAGAGGACTAGCCTACTGTAGTTACCAGTTTCCTATGTGCTAGGTGCGTTAGGCTTTGGAGGTAGGTAGGATCCACCATAGGTGCCAGGTCAGCCAGGAGAGCAGGCTCCAGAGCACAGTGCGGAGGGAGGCGACGAGAGCTCCAGTACAGGGGGAGCAGCCTAGATCTGAGCTATAGCAGCTGCAGACTATAGTTTTGATATACTATTTTATGTGTAAGGTCGAGGACCTACACAGTTGTAGCCTACGGGCATTTTGTACTCCCTATGTACTCTTTTGGACACATATATATATATGATATGATCTTTCATAGCTCATTATGTGTACATGTTTATTTATTATTTTGATTTTATGTTTATTTGATGCACATGGATGCAAGGCTTATGTAAATGCTATGTTTATATGATGCGATGTATGGATGTCATGCACTAGATAGCTATTCTACTTTATGATGATGATATGCAGTGACCTAGATGATTAGATGTGCGATATATGATGTATGTAGATGGATGCGATGTTTATTTTTAACCACATATTTATTTTTGCTTTGTGGGCATGCATTTATTTTATGCAGTTTATGGTATGCTATGCAATGTATGGTAATGCATTATGTACAAAATCATAATCTAATGGAAATGAACCTGTATGCTTTAATCACTTAAAACATAAGGAATGAATGTAAACTGTGTATATCAATTTTTAAAATATGACACCACAGAATGTATAACAATCATGCAAAATAATTGATAATTCTTATGACAAGAACTTAATCAATTAATCACCCATATATGAAATGCAGTGAAATGGATTGGTAAAATGCCAATGAATGATTATGTCATTTTGTATATTTCTTCTTTGCTGCACTATATAGTCAGTGGTCGTCTAAACATCATTTCTGATATTCATGCGGTATCTATCCTATATATTTGATTGTGCTTTGTAAAATGCATTCTGATGAATGAATGACTCATATTTCTGAAGTCTAAAGATATTTGGTATCTTGTTGCTATTGGAGAACTTTTTGGGGTTTTCCTTGAGACTCAAACACCCTAGTAGACTTCTCCAAAAATCACATACTAACTGTACAAGGCTTATATTGGACAAGGCTTTTGCCGTGATAGACCCAACTATTCATTATCCCTGTGTGTGCATGTGAGTATTTTTAGATAGATCGTAAGCATACCCCGTATGTCAGTCGGGACTCTTTCAACCCATATGTGAGATAAGGTTCCTCATACGATCGTACCATCCTTGTTTCAGCTTTGATTAGACTTATACAACTAGACAATCCTAGGTAGCTAGAGCTAGCTCATCTTGCAAATTGATCAGGGCTACCCCTCCAAATGCAGGCGGGACTCTTTCAACCCATTGCTACGTTTGGGGATCACCCAATAGAACTACCCCTCCGATTGCAGGTGGGACTCTTCCAACCCATTGCTGCGATCGGGGATCACTCTATGGCTTTCAAAAGGTGGACAATCCAGGGATTCAAGTTCTCACCCTTCTTACTTGCTCATGTGTAGTGATAAAAATCACTGTTAGTCCACGTGTTACCATTTTCTTAGAGCAAGGGATTTTTATAGTGCTTTTTATTCACTATGTCACTTTATATTTTGAACTTGAAATTTGTACTTTTGCACTTTGTAACTTGGGATTTAAATTTTGTGACTTTGGGATTTATAGGGGAAATTCTTGTCCTTTTGCCAAAGTACACCTTTCTAGACCGACTATTTGCAAGATAAGTAGGTCATGAAACCCATCTCTCTAGATACCTAAGACTGCTTTCACAGCTTTCATCCTCTCTCGTCTTAGCAGGATTTTATATTGTTTTGCTTAGTGATGGGATTCTGATATGTTGAAGCACTATCCCAACTAATGACCTTGTCTATAACAGCAAAGCAAGCTTTCTACAATATCTGAAGAACCCACTAGGTATGGCTGAGTGATGAGAAAACTTAATATACATACATATTTCTCCGCAACAGGTATCGCGTATGAATGCAATGAATTATGATAAATGCAAGGGTGCATGATTGACATACAAACGTGTGATCGTTTGTAAAATTTTGATAGACGCATTACACTCTACTGTGGAATGCAACGGATGACAAATGCCTAAATGCAATATGATGATGTGAATGCATGTGTGAATGCAAATGAAAATGCAAGATGCAAATGCAAATGTTTTTGGATTTCAAGCTTTACCAATTTTTTTTTGGACTTTTATATATTTTTCTTGATTTTTATAGATTTTTGAGCTTTCATATTTGACCAAACGATGAGTACATGTCCTTGGAGCTTTTGAGGATGACCAAATGGTGAGGAACTACCTTTGGAGCTTTTACTTGACCAAGCTACTCAATAGAGAGCTTGGGGTATTTTGGGATGACCGAGCGGTTGAGACAAAACCCTCGGAGCTTTTGGGTTGACCAAAGGGCTTATAGATGCCTTTGGTGCCTTTACTTGACCAAGCTTCTTAATCAGAGAGCTTGGGGCATTTTGGGATGACCGAGTGGTTGAGACAAAACCCTCAGAGCTTTTGGGTTGACCAAAGGGCTTACAGATGCCTTTGGTGCCTTTACTTGACCAAGCTTCTTAATCGAGAGCTTGGGGCTTTTGGGATGATCGAGGGTTTGAGACAAAACCTCGAGCTTTGGGTTGACAAGGCTTAGAAATGTTGGGGAGAGCGGGGTTTTTGGGTTGACCAAAGGCTTACAGATGCCTTTGGTGCCTTTACTTGACTCTCAAGCATAGAACGCCTTAATATGGATGATATTGAGAGGCTCAAGCTCTTCCACACCCTTTAGCGATGTTAGGCGATAGGTACCTAGACCAATATTTTTAGATATGATGTAAGGCCCTAGCCAGTTAGCCATGAATTTGTCTCGCATGTCAGGCAAAAAATTCGAGTTCTGTTGGTTCTCTTTCAGCACAAGATCCCCAACTTCAAAGTCTCTCTGGTGGACTTTGATATTGTAAGCTCATTTTAATCACTCCTGATAAACGTGGAGATGCTCGAGGGCATTCACGCGATGTTCATCGAGCAACATCAATTGATCGAGGTGAGCTTGCCGCACGGTGTCATCATCGATGAACTCTTTCAATGCGACGTGCAGCGTTGGAATTTCCAACTCTAAGGGCATAATGGCCTCAACGCCATATACTAGTGAAAATGGTGTTGCCCCAATGGGCATCCGAATGCTAGTCCTGTAAGCCCATAATGCAAGGGGTAGCTATATATGCCAATCCTTGTGGTGTTCTTGCACTGTCTTTTTCAAGATGGCTACCACAGTCTTGTTTGAGGCCTCAGCTTGCCCATTTGCTTGCGGATAATATGGAGTTGCAAAACTATGTTTAATGCGGTATTTAGATGTTAAAGCCCACATAGTTTTGTTCTTAAAAGAAGTTCCATTATCCAAAATTATTTTGGATGGTATCCCAAAATGACATATGATATGCTCGAGAATAAATTCTGTGATGCGAGCTCCAGTGGTCATTGTAAGGGGAATGGCTTCCACCCACTTTGTAAAATACTCAGTAGCCATGATAATGAATGTATGTCGGCCTGACGATGGAGGAGAAATCTTGCCAATCAGATCTAGTCCCCACTGAGCAAATGGCCAAGCCGCTCGAATGGGTTGTAAGGCCTATGATGGCAAGTGCGTAAGATTAGCATGATGCTGACATTTAACGCATTTCTTGACATACACATTGCAATCCTTCTCCATAGTGGGCCAATAATAACCCATGCGAAGGATGCATTTGATGATAGCCATGCCGCTAAAATGGCCATCGCACGTACCATCGTGCGCTTCTAAAATTGCCCAAGATGACTCTTGGGGCTCAAGACATCGAAGGAGAACTCCTTCGTAGCTACATCGGTACAAAATATCTCCTATCAAGACATACTTAGTCACTTTCTATTTGAATGTGCATCTTGCGGCATGCGACAATCCCTCTGGGATCATACCAAGTTTTAGGAAGTCTTGGATTTGCAACATCCAACTTTGACAAGCCTCAGCTTTGACTGCTAAGATGACCTGCTCCCCCTACGTATTTAACTTTGCAAATGCATACTGGGAAACAACCTTGTGGTGAATGGTAGTACCACTCCCCGTAGGACTCTAAGAAGTCAATGACTCCCAGGGTGCCTGCTTAAGAAAGTCTTCCACTCTATGGAACCAATCAGCTGTTGGTTCCATGATAATCATGTTGATTGACTCTTTGTTATCAAAGGTTGCACGCTTCACTGCTGGGTGCGAGAGCATTCTAACATGGATGGTAGTAAAATTGGCAGATGGATTCTGAGGGATCAAGGACCCCAAAGATGCCATGGTGTCTACGAACCTATTTGATGAATGAGGGATTGCCTCGATGTCATACCATTCAAATTTAGCCAGATAAGTGGCAACAAGATCTTTGTAGGCTTTCAGTATGGGACATCGACACTGAAAGAGCCCCTTAACTTGGTTAACTATGAGCAGAGAATCACCAAAAATGTTCAATATTTTAATACCCATGGTGATGGCTGTGTGGAGGCCCAAAAGTAGGGCTTCGTACTCAGCATTATTGTTGGTGCACAAAAAGTCTAACTTGAATGACAAGGGCATTGGAGCTCCTTGTGGCATGAAAAACACTATTCCTGCACCACCCCCTTGCTCACACTTCGAACCATCGAAGAACAATGTCATATCAACATTATTCTCTGGTTCCTCGGGTTTGGGAGCTTCAGATATTATGAAGACCGCATCATCTGGAAGCTCAATGGTTAGAGGCCTACTGTTGGATAGTGGTGCCTCAACCAGTTGATCAACTATGACTTGTCCCTTGATGGAATTTTGGCTGATGAATTGCAAATCAAATTCTATCAATAGCATGATCCACTTTGCAGTACGTGTGTTATGATATGTCTTGCTCATCATATACTGCAAAGGATTCTATTTTGATATAACATATGTCGTATGACTTAGCATGTAATGCCACAATTTCTTGGTAGCGAACACCACTACTAAACAAAGTTTCTCAACATATGCATATCCTGACTCATAACTCACCAAGGTGCGACTGATGTAATATACGACTTGCTCTTTGCCTTGCACATTCTTTTGGGCTAACATGGTCCCTAATGCAAAGTCGGTTGCCGATATATATAGCAAAAAAGGCTCATCTGGCCTTGGTGGAGCTAGTACTGGCGGCGTTGCTAGGTATTTCTTAATCTCAGCAAAGGCTGCTTGGTAGTCCTCATCCCAATCAAATGGGACCCCCTTGTGTAGTAGTCGATTCATGGGTCGACATTTATCCGATAATTGAGCGATGAATCACTTTATGGATGCTACTTTGCCTTGAAGGCTTCTTAGTTCTTTGATATTAGTGGGAGGATGCATCTCTAGAATAGCCTTGACCTTTGCTGGGTCTACTTCGATGCCTCATTTAGAAATGATGAATCCCAAGAGTTTACCTGAAGTTACGCCAAATACGCACTTCTTAGGATTCAACCTGACATTATGCTCTATCAGGCGATCGAAGACCTTCCTTAAGACCTCTGCATGCTCTACTCGTAGCAACGACTTAGCTAGTAAGTCATCGATATAATCTTCTAAGATTTTATGCATGTAGTCATGAAAGATATATGTCATAGCCCGTTGATATGTGGCACCAACATTTTTAAGACCGAATGGCATAACTTTGTAGCAAAATGTCCCCCATGGCATTATAAACGTGGTTTTATGCTGATCTTCGGGTTTAATCTGAATCTGGTTGTATCCAGAAAAACCATCCATAAGGGAGAGCATTTCGTGACCTACAGTAGCGTCTACCAGAGCATCGATATTTGGCAATGAAAATGAATCTTTGGGTGTTGCCTTATTGAGATCTCTAAAATCCGTACAAATACGGACCCTTCCATCTGGCTTTCCTACGGGCACCATATTGGACACCCATTCTGGATAGTCGATGGAGATGATGAACTCTACGTCCAACAACTTTTGCAGCTCGTATTTCACCATTAAGGCTACTATTGGATGCATTTTTTTGAGTTTTTGCTTGATTGGCTTCTTCGACAGATCTAGCGAAAGGTTATGAGTAACCAATTTTGGATCTAGACCCGACATGTCTTTGTAAGTCCAAGCAAAGAGATCAGGTCTCTCTTTCAGTAGAGGGATGATGCTATCACGCTCATCCGGAGTGAGACTCTCTCCAAATCTAACCTTCTTTGGATTGGTGGGATCTTTATTGATATCCACATCGAAGGTTTTCTCTATTGACATATGTGATCCTTCCTCAAGCTGGTGAGGCATAGGAATCAGATGGATGTCATCAGTCGGGTTCACATGTTCCTCTTGGGAAGCATCCTCAGCATGATAAACATCATGAGCATAGCCTAGTGCAAAATGAAATGGTTGCAACATTTCTTCATTAGGGAAGAAATCTTCAGGCTGGACTAGTGAGTCAACATGATCCCAATCGATAGCATCCATGTTCAGATGCAGTGGTTTGGATGGATCTACTGGATTGCGGAGTGGAGTGGTCAAATCAATGGAGACCATATTGATGGAATGGAATTGATCTCTAAAACCACATGGACAAAACTCTATCTCTGAAGCGTAGCTTCCGTACCCAAGATCTGGTTTGGATGGTATGGGCACAAATGGATCCTCTCTATGGGATGCCCATATAACTGGATCCTCTCGATGCACTAGCTACAAAATGGGATCTCTCGGCTCAAGGAGCTCTGCGTATGTAGGTGGATGGGGAAAGAGTTCCTGATACCTCTCTTCGAGCTCTCTTCTTTCCCTCAGGCTATGATGGAGATTAATCTCTCGATGCAAACCTACAGCTGTAATAGGTGGGGGACCTCTAGGTGGAGGCCTATTACGTAAGTGGTGAGGTCCCAAATAGGCCATCTCCATCGAGTCCTCATCATCACTGTACAAATACAATCCGTCACTTCCCCCCTCTTCTAAGGGGTGATTTGGCAGATGTGGTCCCATGTATCTGATTCTACGGTCGCTATCATCACTATCCAGATAAATCTGATAGAATGATCGTATATATGATACTACCACGTAAACTGGCATTGCTTCTTCCTCAGAGCACTCAGTGTTGGGAGGTACTTCCTCCATAACATGCTCCGATTCCCTAGGCAATAGATATTATGGATACATGAGCCTGGAATCGATCCTCTCATCTTCATCACTATGGTCACTACCATGGATGGGCCACTCTATTGTGTCTATGCACAGTGGGAGATTAGCTGGGCGAGGCTTTAAGTAAGCCTCCTCTATTTCATCTTTATAATCACTATCGGCTATGAAGCACTCATTCATCTCTTCCACTCGTTCCATAGGCAGCAGATGGCGTATAAATGCCAGACCTAGAAAGGTCGACTCGATTTCCTCCTCAGATTGATCATCATTTGAGGACTCATCATCTGCATCATAACTAGGTCCACTCATTTTGGAGGTGGACTCCTCTCCATCATCATCACAAAGATCTCCCAACTTGAGATCACCTATAGTAGTGGGGTTATGCCCCTGCATACCGATGTCATTGGTAGCACTATGGATTTGGTTACCTAGGTTGTCTCTGGGGTTGTCCTCTAAGGGCCCATCATGATATGAATCAGGTGGCCCTATGGTAACAAATGATATCGTCTAGCGAGTCCTCCAATAGTTGGAAGGATTAGGGTGGTATGGATTAAAATCCACATCATCCCCTAGACTCAAGTACATGTGATCTAAGGATGCAACAAGCAAATCATCATGATCCTGTACCTGTAACCCTAACTCGAACCTATCAGTAGCTAACTGATAATGAGGTTCGAGTGGAGTCCTACGTCCTTGTTCAAAAAGACCAAGGTCATGTCCATGCCAATGATACGACTCAAAAATGCGCATGGCATATTTTGGGTTGGATAGATAGCGCACATTCATAGTGAATGGCTCATCATCATCCTCATCTATGGAAATTCTGGTGGGCGCTTGATCTAGCCCTACGTAGATAAAGTTTGTTTGGTTGGGTGGCTCACCCAATGACACTACAGATCCAATCAAAAATTGATGGGCATGCGGTCGGCCCATCTCTTGTGCAATTTTTAGGATAGGTCTGAAAGTAACATTTTGCACAAGATACTCACCCAACCCTATGCTAGCTAGATGAACGGTCACCTGTGGTGTAGATGACCCTATTGAAGATGCAAGTGAAGTAGGCTGAGGTGCCTCCTCGGCTTTGTCTTGAGGTTCTTCCACATCCATGGGAGTGGGAGTCTCATTGGCGACTGGTCCGGGCATATGATTTTCCACTTTCTCACCCAATTTCACCTTTAGCTTCTCGACTTGCCGATGCATTGCCGATGTAGTCAGTTTTAGAGAAGTTGTAGTCGTATGCTCAGATCTGTGTGACACAGATGTCGATGGTTGAGCATGGGCTGCTGGTTTGCCTATTGGAATCTTAACCGATGAAATAGGTCGGATATCCAAGTGCATCGATGGGAGTACAAAACCCCCAGGAAAATCTGCTAGGTTCATGAACTTGAATGGTTCTTCATTCGAGGACACTACGTGAACTTGTCCCTCATGAATGTACTTCATGCATTGATGCAAGATAGAGGGGATGCAATGCATTTCATGAATCCAAGGCCTTTCGAGTAGAATGTTGTACTGCATGGCACCCTCTATCATGTGACACATCACAGAGATGGTCTTGAGTCCCACCTGAATAGGTAGAACAATTGTACCAACCATCGAGCATAGTGCATCGTTAAATGCTCTCAACGTAAAGGTGGTAGGCACAATGTGTGATTTGGGTAACTTGAGATGGCTTAGTGCCTTGGTCATAATTATATTGATCGAGGACCCCATGTCGATCAAGACCCTTTTGAAAGGCATGTGGTTAACACACGTGATAATATGCAGTGGTGGGTCAGCCGTAATAGTAGGAACCATCTTCACTTCATGATCATAAAATTGTATCGTGGGTTCCTGACACTGTTGTACATGTCCCACAAAATTTGTAAATGCATGCGCATCTTGGGACTGTACCTCAATGGACCTCAGAATGTCCATAAGAGTCTCCCTGTGTCTAGGGGACTACTGAATAAGCTCATATATTGACAACTTCGTAGGAGTTGTCTGTAGGTTCTGAACTAACCTGCTCCTTATGGTCACCACCGGTCTAGCTGGTGGGCCTGGAATGTTCTGAGCTGGTCATTGATCCGATGTAGCTTGTACTCTAATGGGAGCACGAGGTTGATTCGGTTGATCGTACCTCCCATGTCTAGTAACAACATTGACCATGCCTACGAACCCCTAGGTAGGTGGTTCGATTCTCACTTGATTGACCTGGCCGACGTTGTTACGAGGCACCTCATGATTAGGTAGTGGATTCTTGAAAATCCCCATGTTTCTATTGTCGGGTGCCTATGGATTTCCTGGTACGACAAGCTCTCCTTTTTCTATCATGTTCTACATAATGTGTTTGAAGGACCAACATGTCTCGATGTCATGGCCTTTCGCTCTATGGAATATGCAGAATAGATCATCTTGATGCCACTTTGACTTTGGCACATTCGGATCTACTAATTTGACCTCGGGAAATCGTATGGCCTTGGCCTCACATAGTTGATGGAAAATCAAAGTCATCGATTCCGTCAGAGGTGTGAACTGGTGAGGTGGGTGCTCTTCTCTATTTTTGCCCTTATAGTTGTTCTTGCGTGTCTCATAACGCGTAGGAGGAGGTTGAGCCTGATAATTAGGCTTTTGTTGTCCCTTGTCCTCTCCTCCAAGATTTAGTACTACTTGATTTACGTGGGCCTGCTTGCCCTATTGCTTTGTAGTACTCTTTTTAAACCCCTCTTTCCTGGTCTTGAGCTTCAAGTTGCCTTCTTGCAACTTGATGTCCTCGATCACCTTGGCTTGCGCCATAGCTTCCTCAAATGTAGGGTACTACTGTAGCTGTAATAGTAGCGAGATGTGCTTGGCACAACTCTTTGTAAACATTCGGGTCAGTTCGGCTATAGGAATAGGGAATGGTAGCTTTGCCATTATTCTATGCCATCTCTTTCCGTATTGCTCGATGGGCTCATCGTCACGCTGAGCTAGCACAGCCAAATCAGAAAGGTTGGCCTATTTCTTGATGCCAAATGAATAACATTCAAGAAATGCATCGACCAACTACTCAAAACTAGTAATACTATGTTTCTTCAGCTGGTTGAACCACTCTCGAGCCAGGCTAAAAAGTGTCATAATGAAAGTGCACAACAACAAGGCATCCTGACTCTCTATCTGGAAACAAGCATCCAGAAAACTCGTGACATGCTCTTGGGCATCCTCATCACCCTTGAATTTTTCTAACCTGGGCATATCAAAATGCTCCGGATATGGAGGCGTAGGCACCGAGGGGTCTAGAGGTTCATTGTGTATCTTCCTCAGTGTCGACTTTTGCATAGCCGTGCCCTGCCTCTCTATTGCTTTGACCTTATCGACCAAAACCTTGTACACCTTAGAAGACAAAAAGTCCTCCTCCCTAAGCTGACGTGGAGGCGGTCTAGGAGGTAATGTCTTCTTCGAGGGAGGTGGAGGACATGGCTCTTCCTCCTCCTCAACTCGGTAACTCTCAGGATACCCTTGATCGTATCCATCTACATCTACATGTTCATGCTACCTCTGTCTAAGATCATTGAGTGATGGTAGTCGCTCTCTCTGTTGGGCACTGACATGAGTATGAGCATCTCTGCGCTCCTCATGCATATCGGCTAGGGACACAACCCTCCTATGCACATGCTCTCTATGCTCCTCGGGAGGGTATAGGCCAGCCCTAGCTAGCCGATCCTCCTACTCTATGCGCTCCTTCTGAGCTAGAATACGCTCCTCGTGCATGCGCTGCTCATATAATCTCTATCGTAGGAGCCTTTGCGCTTGAATATTTTCATCTTCAATATGCTGCCTCTCTAGGCGAGCATCATCCAATTGATCTTGGAGGAGTTGACATCTTTGCTCAGACACCAGTCTATGTGATCTATCGATCTGGTCGACCGTGGGAGGCCTCCAGTGTGTGTGCTCTATGCGAGCTACCTTATGGGTTCTGTACCCATCAGAAAAATGTGTGGATGGTGGACGTGTGACATGAGGGCACTTAGAAGCCTCTCCATGCTCTCTAGTGATCTTGATACAACTATCGCTATGCTCACTCGAAGCACGAGTGGGTGGAGTTGTAGGCTTGCAGCCTAGCTACTCAAGAACACTACCTAGACCATCTAACTGTCTAGACCTCCACCACTCATGCGGTGGTGTTCCATTAGCTCCCACCTTTGATATATCAATGGTGATCTTGCATGGTGAGCCACGCATGGGAGTATGGGTGGACCTATGCTCGAAAGTGAGCCTATCCTCTTGCCCCTGAATGGGTGGATCTCTGGTCCATCTATACTCTGACTATGGAGGGTTAGAACCTCTTATGGACCTAGTACGTATGGGAACCAACTTGGTCCCCTACACAACATATTCCTCGATCGATCCCATGGACATGCGTGTAGTGCGGTCTCGATAATGGCTTTGGAGTAGAGCATCCTCATGCTGAGAAGCTCCATGCTCAGTCCTATGCCTAGAGGAGTGTATTGAAGCTCCTCTATCGAGGGTCCACTCAACGGGATCTCCCCATGTCGAGTTGTCACCTCTAATGCTCATCGAACATCGTTCGGTTCGCTCATGTGTATGAGGACTCGACACATGCTGCTGTGAACCAGTTGGGGGTTGATCATGGGCATCGGTCCTAGACCTTTTTCGATCACCCCGTGTGTTCACCATCTATGTACCTAACGTCTAGATGTGTTTTATTATGCAAACAAAGTATACAAATGATGATTATCTCCTTTTAAATTTTTATTGTGAGCCCTAAACTATTTGATGTTGTTTTCAGATGTGTTGTATCAGTGTTAGAAACTCTCACGTGTTTTGAAAGATTGTTGGATTTTAAACTCAGTTAAATTGGCTTTCACCTGTATACCCATAGCTCGACAACTTGGCGATGAAACCCAAGTCACGTAAACCAACCTATAATGTGTGGAAGTGAAGCCCACACACAGTCAGGGGCACAGGTCCTCCCAGTTCCTCACCCATTTTCCCCCAATCAGCGTCATACCCTCCGAAGAGGAGTATATGCAAATTTTTTAGGGTACGAAAGGATCTTGGACCCGGTATGGTCTAGTAACATAGGGTACATGGGATTTGGGCCAATGGATGGAAGTCACGCCCACCGTCATTGAACCCTACTAGTGGTTGGAGATGAAGCCCAACTCACTAGCATTTAAGTGCCAGGTGGTGTGTGTGGTTCCTTTTATTTTGCAAAAATGACAAATGCATCAAAGAGCATAATGATCATTCCTACATGATGTGCATGAATAGAAAGGAACATTTCAAATTCAGAAAGAATGCATGCTAATGCCCTATATGATATTTTGATGATGCAATTACAATGACATGGCCACTAATTGGGCCTCAAGCATACAAACGACATGCAATCTCTATCAAGGTCATTGTATTTAGGGGCAGACTGCACTCAGAGGTCCGCTATTCCCAACAATGCCTCTCTAATGAATGGAAAATGGAAACAAACTAAGATTTGTTCATTGACCCCTTTTTTTATTTGAGTTCCTAGTTTGTAATGGTTCGACGCTTTCTGGAAAGATACAGAGCAAAAAATTCAACATAGAGGGTGAAATTGGGACCTACCTCAGCTCCTGCTCTGCTGCCCACTGAGTTTCCTATTGTCTACCTTTTCCTCTATGAACCGTAGGTCCGATCTATAGGCTATAGTGGTGACCGCAGGTTACAACCATGGGCCAAAAAATAACCATAGCTGAAAGCTACGGTTAGCACCTGAGATAAGAAATAACCAAGAACAGTCAGAATTTAGGGCTAAAATTATGGGGTTCCATCATGATCACCATCTGACGTAACCACGGAGTGCGCGCCTAGCTACCGTATTGATCTATACCATCATGAAAGCATAAAGATCCACACAAGTACATAAATTGAACAAAGAAAGCCAACGTATGTAAAGTTTCTTGTATTAATATTTAAATGAGCTTCGATTACAAAAATGCCCTCTTAGGGTCACTTGAAAGATGATACAGATACTACAATTGCCAATGCCCTCAATAGGGTAGGCACACTTATAGTGCTCCGTTGATTAGTCACAAACTGCCTTGGGGTTGAGCTAACCCCCTTCTCCGTGATGTGGAAGGATTATGACATAGGCTCCTCTTGCACCTGTCTCTCTACGAACAAGAAACAACAACACATGATTAAACAGATTGATAGCCTCTCGTGATGAGGCCCGTTAAGGAAATATGCATGTAAGTGCCATTAAACTAGTAAAACAAGAAAGCATAAAGAAAGACTTTAAACTATTCTGATTAAATCAAGAATTATACTACAACATGTAAGACATGAATAAGCAAATGATGCATGGATCAAATATCAAATTAGGAACAATAAAGCACATAAAAGATCCAATGTACTCCTACTTAATACAATGCATAAAATGACTAATTCCTACGGTCAGAGTTTCCCTAAAATGCAATTAAACCTATAAAAAGACTAACATGACTAATCTATGCGGTCAAAAGCAAAGTAAGTAAGGTGATCATTAACCTATTGCAAACCATAGCTATGATGGGCGGTCTGCACTATGAACCATGGCTGACAGCCATGGTTTGACCTCTGATAGGTTTACCCTCAAAATTAAGGGTAGTGGGCTTGATCTCCTTGTCCAAATTGATGTTCAAGGGTCGCCTTTGTTGTCCTCTAATAGATTTGGTGGTCAAATCACTGTGAAGGGCCTTCGTTTGCCCGGATTTGTGTTTCTTGATCCTCCTAGGCACCTAGGGCATCCATGGCTAATTGGTCTTTAGATGGATAGCAAAGGGGCTCTCAAATGCACAAAGTCAGTATGCAATTTGATAGGGCTTCGCTGCTCTCTTGATCAATTAACTCTCGCTCGATAATTCACCAACATTTCGCTATACAAATCATCTCTCCCCCCTCTCTCCCCATTTGGAGGGGGGTATTTATAGCATGCCCCTAGGGCTAGGGGTGGCTTCATGGAGAAGCCAAGACCAAGAAGGTTGGTTAGGACAGTTGGGATGGAAGCCTCTGGAATCTTTCGTCCTCCAACTACCTCCTTCTAGATCTCTTGGCCGTTCCAACCGATTTGGCTCGGGGGAAGGCCTAACTGAACTCCAGTTAAGACCGTAGGTCACAGTTGTGGTCCAGACTATAGACCGTAGGTGTCAACCATGGTTTAGACTGGAGACCGCAGGTCTGGGCTGCGATTCAGACTGCTTAGGCCAAAATGCCTAAATTGAGTGGTTAGAACCACTGCTCTATCTTGGAGTCTGTCCAAGATCCTCCATATGGTTTTGTAGCATGTCCATATGAGTAGTCACCCTCGGCATGACGTGTTTTAGGTGTCTACAGGTAGATACTGCATGAATAACATTTATGGTATTCATATGACCATTGACTATCTTACACACACCTCTTAGCTCTTAAAATTCCAATAAGAACACACACACACACACTCTATATCCTTCTTCTTGCTTCCCTCTTTCTTCTCATTGTTTTGTTATGTTTTTCTTTGCTCACTCATCTTTTACACACACCACACCCGCATTAAGTAGTACTCACCTTGGAAAATCAATCATATATTTTCACCCCATACATGAAGGGTAGCCTCCATCTCGATCATTTGCAAGCATACATCCTAGTGGGTCTTTCTTCATCTCTAGCCATTAGCGATCACTACACCCATAGTAGGTATCGCTCCACACTTGTCCATATTCATGAGTATAAGACCCTTACAAGATAGCTTCATGACCACAACCGATGGGTAACCTCCATTCGATCATTTATGAGCACACACCCTTATAGGGTATTGCTCTATTTCTTCTCTTTCCTCTCATTTTTGATCTTTTTAGAGCTTTGTTTTCTTCTTCTTCCATATTTCTTTATCCTATCAATGTTGTTTTCTTCTCTCTCTTTCCTTTCCCTTCTTCTTTCCATCTGCTCACCCATGCAATTCATTTTAGATTGTATTTTTGATTGCATTGCTTTACTTAGCTTCATTCATTCATTTCATTTATTTAGGACCTGTTGTGGCTGATCCACAACACACCCCAAAATTGGGGACCCACCTTTTTTGCATGTTTTCAAAGAAAATCTCAGTGACCCAGATGCTAAAAATCAAGAAAAAGGAAAAAATGCACAAGTATGAAAAAGTGTCGCGATATCGCGACATGTCGCTCCGTCGCTGGCAGAAAATGAAAAGTGTCACGATTTCGCGACGTGTTGCACGGTCGCTGGCAGAAAATGAAAAGTGTCACGATATCGCGACATGTCGCAAAATCATGGGTCAAACTAGTCAAACAGGGCAAGGCACGAAAAGCGTAGCGATATCGCGACAAAAATCAGCAAAGAGGCACGAAGTGGAAAAACGTCGCGATATCGCGACAGAAAACGGCAAAGAGGCTCGAAGCAAAAAAACGTCGCGATATCGCGATAGAAAACGGCAAAGAGGCACGAAACGGAAAAGCGTCGCGATATCGCGACAGGTCGCGGTTTCGCGGCTCCAAAGCAGCGAAGTGGTATGGATGAAAATATGTCGCGATTTCGCGACATGTCGCGTTTTCGCTGCCAAATACAGCAAGAGCAACCCGAAGCAAAAAAGCGTAGCGATTTCGCGACGAAAAGTTGGCAAAGTGTACGGAAGTGAAAAACGTCGCGATTAAAGGCGTGTCGAGTGAAAAACGTCACGATTTCATGACAGGTTATAGCCAAAGGCGTGTCGAGTGAAAAGCGTCACGATTTCGCGACATGTCACGTTTTCGCTGGGCAAGAAGGCAAGAGAGGCTGTTGACAGGAAAACGTCGCGATATCGCGACATGTCGCGTTTTCGCGGTGAAGGCAAAGGAACGAAGCTGCATGCCTAAAGACGTCGCGATTTACATGGGGCCATTACGAAACATGCTGGAAACGCAGAACACGTGGCATACAGGTGTCAGGATTACATAAGCGTTTCATGTAACAGAGAATATCGAACGTTTCGGTAGCACGCATAAAATCAAAAGCAATGAAAAGGCGAGGAATTTGAAACGACGCATTCTGGGAGGTGAAACGAAGCGACGCAGGGTGAATCGAAGAGCCGTATCAGTTAGTATAAAATCAGAAGCGCAGATTGATACGAGGGGTTGGAAATTGCTGCTAGCAGAGTTGCAGAGACAAGGGCTGCAAGCCATTCTGGGCCTGCACTTGGAGCAATTTCCTTCATTTGTTCTGGATTTGTTTAACCTGGAACATTCTGTCATTGTAACTGATATATTATTTAATACAGAAACACAGAGAGTTGGCATCTCATTGATAAGAAAGAAGGAGTCATTTTGCATGCAAGATTTAATGTTTTATCTTTCCCTTTCAGATTTCTAGGCTTTTAGGTGAAGTTTAATGCAAGTGTTCTTGGTTGCTTCATGCGAATGTCTAAATCTGGAATTACAGTAAAAACCCCAGAAACCCGCACCTAGCTTATCTGGATTGTGCGAATTTGCAGGTTCAATAGGTTGGGTTGCATGCATAAACCTCATTATCTTCGGTTTTGTCAATCAAGATGATAGCACTCTGGCCGTAGTTTAGTTTCATTCATTTTTATTTGCATTTCTTTATTTTCAATCCTTTATTTTTTCCTGCATTTTTTCACTATCATTCAAATAAATAATTGAAAATCTACCAGAGCCTGAAGTCCAAATAGATTCATCTTTTTATATTAACTTACTATGAGTCCATTGTATTTCAAAATAAAATAAATCACCCAGTGCCCCTTGTTAACATCCACTTGTAACCCTAAGGTATTCCTAGCATTTCAATTGAACAACATCATTGGTAAACAAAGAACCAGCATAACAGGAACCTTGGAGAAATTATTCTGTCATAATTTCTTTACAAGCAGAGGATTTTGGGACTCAGATCCTACCGGAGAGTGTGCTTTCACAATTGGGTGAAAACACCACTCAACAGATTGGCGCTAGAAGGAGGGCCGATTGGTTTACTTTATTTTGATTTTCATGCATAAGTGATATCTTTTTTATTTAATTTTGAAATTGTATCTTAAATCTCACAAACGGCTAAACTGCAGCATTTGTTTTTGTTTCTGTTGCAGGAAATAACCGAGGGTTTCATCAGGCAGGCTGGACCCACCGCGTCGTATTGCGACTAGGTCCCAAACAACCGGGGAAACCATTTTTCATGACCTTACGCTCACTGGTACTCCCAAGAATAAAACCAAGCAAGTCGTAAGCTTACCAGTCACAAAAGACCTTTTTTCTCCAGGAACATCGAGTGGACCTACACCAGTGACATCAGTTGCCACTAGTGTTCCTATTGTCAATAATATTTCCACTGCTCTTGTAGGGTTGTCTTCATCGATTTTGAGTCAAATGGCTCAACCTCCAGCAGCTCCTTGGTATGGAGCTAACAATATTCCTTTGAACATTGCAGGGGATATCCATGAAATCCCCAAGAACATAGAAATATTTTTGCCTAAATACAAACCAGATGGCCTAAGAACAGCAGAAGAACATATCCAAGCCTATAGGGATGTTTTAATTAGGTTGCAAGTCCAACATGAAGATGTGGCTTGCAGACTTTTCCCCATGAGCTTAGATCCAATAGCATATGAATGGTATATATGCTTACCAACTGGTTCAATCACTTCATGGACGCAAATGGAGAACGCTTTTGTCAACCAGTTCAGGTCACCTTTGGATCCCGCAACCATTTACAATCAATTCATTACATGCAAAAGGGGCCAGGGGGAACCAATCAGAACATTTAATCAAAAATTCCAAAAGTGCTATAATAGAGCAGTTCGACATTTTGCCATCGATCCCGCAGTGGCTTTGCAGATATATTTTGGGGCATTGGACCCCATGACAGCCATGTTTGCAAGACGAAATCCTCAAGTCACCACGCTCGCTCTAGCCTATAATGAAGCCATGACCATCGAGCAACAAATGACACCACAGGGCTATGGATTTCCCCAGATGCCTATGATGGGACAATATGCTCCATATGGTCAAGCTCCCTTGGCAAATCAGATCATGGCACCGCAAATGCCAAGCATGAACGCCTTCCCATATCAGCAACCGTATCCACCAGCACCTGCGTATGCACCCATTCCAATCCAACCAATTACATCCATTCCACCTGTTCTCGCATTTTTGCAGAATAGTCAATCGACTATGCAAGGAACCAGCCAAGTTAATTCTCAGGCTATAGTTCCTTTCCCAAATCCAACTCCGATTCAAAGTGTCAATCCATACGGGAATCAAATTCCTCAAAACCCGACCCAAATGTTGAATCAAGACCCCACCAATTATGCAAATCCAACGGGGGTTAACAACAATGTGATTCCATCGAAGGAGATTTATTCGGAGGTCGAAGAGCTCAAGAAAATAGTTCATAAGCTGAGCAATGACATGGTTCAAAAGCAGAAGTATGAATCCCATGCCCCTCACTCAAATCAAAATTTTAACAATAGAGGGAGACATTGGAACACAAAGCCAAACAATGGGGGAGTACCCGCTCCCATTGCTAATCAACTAGATACTTCTGCAGGACCTAGCCAATCCAATTCCCTTTTGAATCTTTCAGATTTGGCGTGGGAAAGGGGGTGTAGGTTGCACAACACAAAAGAACACAATGAGAGGAATTGTCCTGAAATTGCTAGATACACTCATTGTCTTCAGGCACAAGTTGATGATTTGGAATTGGTATCAAATGAGGGTTCATCGCAACATCAAGATGATAACATTATGGTGATGGAAACTGTATATCATCAAGAAGGTGAGAGTGAGGAAGAAGAAGACGAAATTTTGGAACAGGAGGTGCAAGCTTTTCGAGATTTTAGAAAGGGGAATCATGGATACCATTTGAGAAGTAAATCTAAAGCCCCTAAAACCTCATCAACACCTCCAAACAACTCTATTCTTCCTCCGGATACTAAGGCAAATAATAATCCTCCTCCTCCACTCAAGAGAAATGTCTAATGACGTGCGTAAGACAAGTCAAATTCGAAAAGCCAAACTATGACATAGTGGAGGATCTAAAGAAGTCCAAATCTAGCCTTTCGTTCTTGGACGCGGCTAGATTTCTTGGCCAAAAGGAGGCTTTGAACTCACCTGATCAAATGTGGAAGGGAAAAGGAGTTGAGTCCCATCTGATTTTATGAAAGGAGAGACGGGATGTCTCGCCATTCTTATTGACTCCGAGAATTGCGGGTAAGAATTTGCATAACCGTTTGGTGGACACGGGTGCCACGAGCAACCTCATGCCTTCGGAGATATGTCAAATGCTAGGTCTGCAACCTGTTTCATCCAAATGCAAGGTCCCGCAATTGGACCGATCAGAGGTAAATGTGGTAGGGACCCTATATGATGTCAAAATTCAATTAAATTCTGAACCCAGGGTCCAAAAGGTTGTCGACATTCTGGTTGTTAATATCCCAAGTAGATATGGAATGCTACTTGCAAGGGATTGGATGAAAACTCTGAATGGCTATTTTTCAACAGACTGCTCACATATGTGGCTACCCCGGAAAGGAATTGCAAATCAAATCAGAGTGGAAAATGAACCGAGGCTTAAAGAAATCATAACAGAATTTAACAAGCCGAATGAAGTTCAGTTTTTCGAGCCAGAACTGGGGGTTTATGCACTTGATGTTGAGGAAGCTACCGAAGAGCCTAAAAAGGAAACATGTCATGGTGGCTCTTCTGAGGAAAATGATTGCACATGGTTGCTCAGGTTTGATGGATCAAAATCTAGACAGGGAGCAGGAGCTGGAGTCGAGCTCATTGGTCCAGGAGGTAAACCATTATTGGTTGCTTATAGATTGCAATTTCCTTGCACGAACAATGTGGCAGTAATACGAAGCATTGATCTTTGGTTTACGTCTAGCATTGAGCAAGCAAGTTAAATGCTTGAAGGTATTGGGAGATTCTGAGCTAGTAGTCAAGCAGATCAAAGGACAAGATACATGCCGTGACAGGAGACTGAGCCTTTATAGAACTAGGGTTATGGACCTTATTGAGGAATTCGACGCATTCAATATAGCCCTTATTTCTAGAAAAGGAAACCGAATAGCAGACTCTCTTGCAGTCGCCACGGGCATGTTAAATCCGGTTGACATAAAAAGGTGTAAAAAGTTTTCCATTGAATTGGTTCCTTGTCCATCAATACCCGATAATGTCAAGAATTTCCAGGTTTTTGAAAATGACAGACACATCTTCAAATTTGTCACGAACTCGGGTATTTTTGAAAATCAGGTGATTGATGAGGAGCAAAGGTGGCAAGATGAAACAGAAAATGAGAGTGAAACCGCGTGTCAATCCAACAAAATACCTAAAGACGTGGTTTCATTGGAGAAAATGTTCGACGTGGGATACAAGACCAAAAAAGGAAAAAGAGTCCCACTCCCCAAAGATGCATGTAATTCGATTAATCTAGGGAGTGCAGACAATCCAAAGGAGGTGTACATTGCAAAGGCATGTACAGATGAAGAAAGGAGCAACATAATACAAGCATTGAAGCATTACATAGATTGCATTGCTTGGAATTACAATGAGCTGAAAACATACAACCAAGACATTATCACACATACCATCCCTTTGAAGCCAGACTCCAAGCCTTTTAGGCAAAGACAACGAGTTGTTAACCCGCTATTGGAGCCTTTGATCGAAAAGGAGGTCAAAATATTATTGGAAGCGAAAATCATTTTTCCCGTTAGGCACTCAACCCGGGTTGCTAACCTCGTTCCAAGAAGAAAAAAGAGTGGAGAGATTAGGCCGTGCATAGATTTTTGAAATCTTAATAAAGCCTCTCAAAAGGATAATTATCCATTGCCATCAATCGATGAAATTCTACAAACGGTAAATGGATCTGAAATGATGTCCTTTCTTGATGGGTATTCTGGATACAACCAAATTCTTATACATCCAAATGACAGGATGAAAACAGCCTTCACCACCAAGTGGGGGACATTTGCATATAAGAGAATGTCGTTCGGACTGTTAAATGCTGGTGCAACTTTTCAACGCGCCATGGATTATGCATTCAAAGGGCTCATAGGCAAATGTATCATCGTGTATGTGGATGATATTCCAGTATTCTCGAAGAAGAGAGAGGACCATGTCAAAGATTTAAAGAAAGTGCTTCAAAGATGCAGAGAACATGGAATTTCCTTAAATCCAAAAAAGTGCATTTTCGGAGTAACAGAAGGAAAATTGCTTGGTCACATCATTTCAAAAGAGGGCATATCCATTGATCCTGAAAGGATACAAGCTATCCAAAATTTACCTCTCCCAGGTAGTAAAAAAGAACTGAGATCTTTCTTTGGGCAGGTTAATTTTGTGAGGAAGTTTATCTCGAGCTTTGCTGAGATAGCCAAACCTCTGAACAAGATGCTCAAGAAAGATGTAGAGGTCAAGTGGAACGAGGAAAGTAGGGTGGCCTTTCAGAACATCAAAGATGCCATTTCCAGAGCCCCGGTCCTCATAAGTCCAGACTATTCCAAACCTTTCTATATTTATGCTTTCGCATCAGAACACTCTTTCGCGAGTGTCTTAACCCAGAAAGGTGAGGATAGTGCAGAAAACCCCATAGCATTTTTAAGTGCCCCTCTAAAAGATGCTCAACTAAGGTATTCCATCCTTGATAAGCAGATGTACGCACTTTTTAAAATGGTAAAAAAATTTAGACATTACATTGTGCACAACAGAGTTATTGCCATCGTGCCTGACTCTGTTGTTAAGACCATGTTTTTACAAAACGAACTAGGTGAGAAAAGAGGGAAATGGATTTCCACCATCCAAGAATTCGATCTCGAAATCCAACCTATGAAACTAGTTCGAGGACAGGGACTGGTGAAGGCGATCGCTGAAAATAATCCGCAAATAACATGCCAATACTCGAATACAGAATACATTGCTAAGGATGACCGGTATGTTGATATTGTGCAATTTTTATTGAATGGTAAGTGTCCTTCTAATTTGAATTCAACCCAGAGAAGAGCTTTAAGGCTTAAGTCTGTCAATTATCTGATGAAATCTGGTGTTCTTTACAGGAAGAATCATGAAGGGATCTACCTGAGGTGCCTGAACAAAGAAGAAGCTGCCAGGGTGTTGCAAGAATTTCACGGGAAACATGGAACTGGTCATGGTGCGGCAAATGCTACAACGCATCAAATCCTGAGAGCAGGATACTACAGGCCCCACATTTTCAAAGATGCACATGCCCATGTGCGATCTTGTCATATCTGTCAAGTGGCTGCCAATAGAGAAAGAAATGCAGCCATGCCATTACAACCTGTAGTTGAAATGAGACCATTTGCACAGTGGGGACTAGATTTCATTGGGGTTATTAACCCAAATTCTTCTGATTCTCATAAATTCATATTGACAGCTACAGACTACTGTACAAGGTGGACAGAAGCGATTCCTACTAAACATGCCACCACAGACGTTGTAATAAAATTCCTTGAGGACCATATTATAACAAGATTTGGAATGCCCGATTCTATTGTCAGTGACAATGGTAAAGCTTTTATTTCTACACAATTTGCAGATTGGGCATATGACAACAAAGTGAGCTTAAAGTTTGCATCTAATTATTACCCTCAAGGAAATGGTTTGGCCGAATCTTCAAATAAAAATTTGTTGAACACCATTAAGAAATTGCTGGAAAAGAACCCTCGGGATTGGCACAGCCAATTAAAGTTTGCCCTTTGGGCAGATAGGACCAGAGTAAAAGAATCCATAGGGAATACTCCCTATCATTTGGTCTATGGGCAAGACCCGATATTTCCTGCAAATTTGAAGTTGCAGACCTTACATTTCATACAAGAGTACTTGGGGACAGATGATCAAGTTGAAGCCAGGTTAAGTCATTTGTTGCACCTTGATGAAAAGAGAGAAGAAGCCATGAATCACATGAATAAACACCAGGAAGTTATCAAGAGATGGTTTGACAGAAGGGCCAAAATTAAGTCCTTCGGAATTTCAGATTTGGTATTACTATGGGACAAAAGACATGAGGAAAAAGGGAATCATCAAAAGTTTGATTGTCTTTGGTTAGGCCCCTATCAGATTTCAGAAATTCTCGGGAAAAATACCTTCAGGCTAAAAACTTTAGAAGGGAAATATTTTATGCTACCGGTTAATGGGCAGATTTTAAAGCATTATTTTAGCCCTTAGGTTGTGAGATTTTGATGTTATTCTTTTCGGTTTTGGTGGGGATTTTCAGATTTTGTTTTCATTGTTTAGGATTGTTAGTCTAGTTAGGATTTAGGTTGTGGGTTTGATTTCAATTGACATGTTTTGTTTATTTTGAAAAAAATAAAAAATAAAAATAAAATAAAAATAAAAAATAAAAAATAATAAAAAATTGAGATGTCAACTTATGCTTAAGATTAGGAGAATATGAAATATTGGAATTGTCTTGTAAAAGCTCCACAAGTCACACAAACATTTTAAGTTATATCGTTTGAAATTTGTGATGCATGAAGGAGTCAGTTTTGTATGGCAAATATTTCATTTGCAATTCAAGAGATAATGCATTCATGTTACATCTCACTTTACATATACATTCCATCTTAGTTGCATATGCATCTTAGGTACAAATCATTAAAGTATGTCAAATCCTCTTAGGGTTGTGTTATAACATAAATGTAAGAAAATCCTAAGGTTGGAAACTGAGTCTTGAGATATCTAGAACCAAGCACGTCTTATACATTAAAAAGGATCTTGAGCAAAATGATCAAAACCTAACTTGGAAGAAAAGGTTGGGCGAAAGAAGTTTTTCATGTCTATCCTATTATGCAACATGATCCTTAAAACAATGGTTTTGACCACTTCCATAAAGCTTAAAGCCTAAAATCGGAGTAGTAAGGATAGGGTTAAGTCCTCATCGAACTTAGGTTGAGGATCCAATTCCCCAAAGCTTTGATTTGACCTACATGGAGTAGTAAGGATAGGGCATAAATTCTCATCTCGCTTAGGTTGAGAATCCGATTCCCCAAAGCTCTTATGTCTCATTTCATGATAAATCTTGGATTGGAAGGATCGTACTATTTGTCCTCTACAAAGGATGGGTAGTCATCCCCAAGGTCTAAGCAATAAATTAATAGTTTCCATTTTTTTTCCAAAGCTTGGATTGGAAGGATCGTACTACATGTCCCTAGCAAGGATGGGTAGTCATCCCCAAGGTCCAAGAAGTAAAAAATTAATTTTTCCCATCTCATATTTATTTTGGATTGGAAGGATCGTACTACTTGTCCTCTGCAAAGGATGGGTAGTCATCCCCAAGGTCCAAAGAAATGAAGATAAGTCTTGGATTATGGGGTTAGGTATGCCCATGCATGGCAACATGTCTTGTCTAAAAAACAAGACCACTGATTGTCCAAAGGGTTAGACTAGCATGACCATTTCTCCCATAATTGGTTAAATTATTTTGCTCAAAGTGAGGTAATGAACTCTAAATCAGAATAGTAAGGATAGGGTTAAACTCCCATCTTGGTTAGGTTGGGAGTCTGATTCCCCAAAGTTCTGATTTCACATTCACTTGCACATGGGTTCAAGATAGTAGGGACTCATAACCAACTTTGGGATATAATAAAGTAATTAATTAGTGGATCCTAAGAGGGTTTGGCAATCTTGAATGTTTGTACATGATACTAGAAGAAAGACCATGCCTTTTATAAAAGCAAAATCTCTTAGCATATTCATTAGGTTACACAAATCATTCACAATCTCACATATGCATTCATATAAAACTGACAATGGAATGTTGATCAATTTCAAACGATAGGGAATGAAATTCATTGCACACACTGAGCTAATACTTGATGATTCTGATGATTCATGTACTTCTGATCTTTGGGCATTTGTTTATATTGCTTATGTGCTAACGCATGTTTTCGAGTTTATATATGTTTCAGGGTTGGGTTCTCACTAAAATGCTCAAGAGCATTTGACAAATAGAGTCGCCATTTGTTGTGGCTGATCCACAACACACCCCAAAATTGGGGACCCACCTTTTTTGCATGTTTTCAAAGAAAATCTCAGTGACCCAGATGCTAAAAATCAAGAAAAAGGAAAAAATGCACAAGTATGAAAAAGTGTCGCGATATCGCGACATGTCGCTCCGTCGCTGGCAAAAAATGAAAAGTGTCGCGATTTCGCGACGTGTTGCGCGGTCGCTGGCAGAAAATGAAAAGTGTCACGATATCGCGACATGTCGCAAAATCGTGGGTCAAACCAGTCAAACAGGGCAAGGCATGAAAAGCGTAGCGATATCGCGACAAAAATCAGCAAAGAGGCATGAAGTGGAAAAACGTCGCGATATCGCGACAAAAAGCGGCAAAGAGGCATGAAACGGAAAAGCGTCGCGATATCGCGACAGGTCACGGTTTCGCGGCTCCAAAGCAGCGAAGTGGTACGGATGAAAATATGTCACGATTTCGTGACATGTCACGTTTTCGCTACCAAATACAGCAAGAGCAGCCCGAAGCAAAAAAGCGTAGCGATTTCATGACGAAAAGTTGGCAAAGTGTACGAAAGTGAAAAACGTCGCGATTTCGCGACAGGTTGCAGCCAAAGGCGTGTCGAGTGAAAAACGTCGATTTCACGATAGGTTGCAGCCAAAGGCGTGTCAAGTGAAAAGCGTCACGATTTTGCGACATGTCACATTTTCACTGGGCAAGAAGGCAAGAAGGCTGTTGACAGGAAAACGTCGCGATATCGCGACATGTCACGTTTTCGCGGTGAAGGCAAAGGAACGAAGCTGCATGCCTAAAGATGTCACGATTTACATGGGGCCATTACGAAACATGCTGGAAACGTAGAACACGTGGCATACAGGTGTCAGGATTACAGAAGCGTTTCATGTAACAGAGAATATCGAACGTTTCGGCAGCACGCATAAAATCAAAAGCAATGAAAAGGCGGGGAATTTGAAACGACGCATTCTGGGAAGTGAAACGAAGCGACGCAAGGTGAATCGAAGAGCCGTATCAGTTAGTATAAAATTAGAAGCGCAGATCGATACAGGGGTTGGAAATTGCTGCTAGCAGAGTTGCAGAGACAAGGGCTGCAAGCCATTCTGGACCTGCACTTGGAGCAATTTCCTTCATTTGTTCTGGATTTGTTTAACCTGGAACATTCTGTCATTGTAACTGATATATTATTTAATACAGAAACACAGAGAGTTGGCATCTCATTGATAAGAAAGAAGGAGTCATTTTGCATGCAAGATTTAATGTTTTATCTTTCCCTTTCGGATTTCTAGGCTTTTAGGTGAAGTTTAATGCAAGTGTTCTTGGTTGCTTCATGCGAATGTCTAAATCTGGAATTACAGTAAAAACCCCAGAAACCCGCACCTAGCTTATCTGGACTGTGCGAATTTGCAGGTTCAATAGGTTGGGTTGCATGCAAAAACCTCATTATCTTCGGTTTTGTCAATCAAGATGATAGCACTCTGGCCGTAGTTTAGTTTCATTCATTTTTATTTGCATTTCTTTATTTTCAATCCTTTATTTTTTCCTGCATTTTTTCACTATCATTCAAATAAATAATTGAAAATCTACCAGAGCCTAAAATCCAAATAGATTCATCTTTTTATATTAACTTACTGTGAGTCCATTGTATTTCAAAATAAAATAAATCACCAGGCCCCTTGTTAACATCCACTTGTAACCCTAAGGTATTCCTAGCATTTCAATTGAACAACATCATTGGTAAATAAAGAACCAGCATAACAGGAACCTTGGAGAAATTATTCTGTCATAATTTCTTTACAAGCAGAGGATTTTGGGACTCAGATCCTACCGGAGAGTGTGCTTTCACAATTGGGTGAAAACACCACTCAACATGACCATTATGCATTGCATTCACTATGTTTGTGATCATCATGCATAGAAAAATTAAATGAAAAACCATACACATAATACACACATTTTCACACATAAATAATAAAATATTAGCATGGTATTACTTGATAGTAAATATTAAATGTTAGTTGAGTCAGTGCACCACAATCCTAACATGACACACTTGATCCTCTCTAGGGATGCATGCCATAATAAAAAATTGGCACATCACCCTAATCCTAGCCCTAGCTTTGTGAGCCCATCTCCTCTGCTCTGCTTATCAGAGATGGTCCTGGTCGAGGCATGTTCATGGATCACATAACTATCCATGATATGGACCATGACCGACTCTATGTTTGAAGGGAGGTTAGTGGAGGTACCCTCTGATCCACTGGCATGGCTTGAAAGTATATAGTTTGGTAGAAGATCTTCCTCCATACATACACCTCCTACTTCTCCTCTACCCTCTATAGTTGCTCTTGTAGAAGGTATATCACCTTGATTGGTTGGATATTGGTAACCATAGCCATCCTTTCTACCCAGGCATGTTGTGACTCCTACTCTAGATGATCCATATCCCCCTTGATGCAGTCAACCTCAGCCCTTACTGTATCTTGCTCTATCAAGGTCTAGGCTAGTTGTGCATAAAGGGTGTCTATATTCCATTGCATAACAACTATCTTGGCTGGTAGTCCCTCTATCTACCTTGATAGGTCCCTACAAATTGAGATCCTACTAGATCTCACCTATGTCACCATGGGAACACCTCCTAGTGTTCCCCCTACCCTTGAGCTGAAGAGAGTGATGGTCATTCTCATGGTCATCACCATATCTTCCCTAAATTGTACCCTCACATACCTAGGAGGCTTTGGCCCCTCTATCACCATTTTGATGTACATTAGTTAGCCTCTCAAAGCACTAGTTGCACCTATTAACCCATGATTTGGGGCCTCTACATTAGCACATATGGGGAGATCCTCAAGGGTATAATACTCTTCTATCATCTCCTATATTCAAAGGCTATCCTAACATTTTCCACTTTGGAATTAACATAAAGGGTATCATCTAGATCCTCCTTTGTAAACCTAGTCACATTAGGATTCCCTTTGAGGCAACCCTTGAGGTTTGATATCTCCTGGAGAATATTGAATTATCATCGCACTTAGTCATACTAGTAAAGCTCCAACTTACCCTTATTCATGGTGATCCATCATACCATCCTAACCTGAGCTAGCTTCTCTACATTCTCATCCCATCTAGGGTGTACATACCATGGTTTCCATACGATCTTGTTATCCTATATCTCATCTACCACCCATCTCTCTAGTGGCAGAATACTTATGTATTGCCTCTACGTACACTCATAGTCTCGAGATCACCTATATCCTATTGGCCACTTTAGGTTAGGTAGTGGCCTTGGTAGTGCATCTGATCTCTTGATGGCTATGTGATCCCAACACCACACCTGAAGTAATATCATGCACACATCTTGTATACCACTTTATAAAATGTTGTACAACATTCTATATAAATGGGCCAACATATATGACCCCCCTGCAAACCTTATTTTCTAGTCTCGCTTGATTGCTACTACTCATACTAGTTCCCATGGTAGGTGTTGCCAATTGGTATGGTACACTAGAAATATTACCACCACTCCACAAAGCATGATATTTAGTGCCTCTATACTATGTCGACATGACATGTCATCGGCATGAAACCCACTCTTATGGATCTCATGTGATGGGTCACTTATCAATATTTGTACTGCTAGCTAAGGCACCTATGCCCTAAAAACTATCCTCCCCTTGATGGGGATCCTCAAGTTGTTCCACATATCCTCTAGTGTGATGGCCATATCTCTTGTTGGTAACTAGAATGTGGATGACTTTGGGTACCACCTCTCCACTAGCACTATCAGTAGCACTTTGTCAACCTCTACCTAGGGTATCTCTACCAAGTGTAGTAGCCCCACTACCTCTAGTGTAGTAGCCCCACTACCTCTAGCGTCCATATCTTCATTGGAGTGATCTACTATAGTACCTCCTCCAGGGTGCTCAACTACCACTCCCTAATCTCGAGGATATCATGATGTAATAAAAATAAAGCCAACAATTTTCATAAATAACATTATAATCACATAAAAAAAAAACAACAAAATTGTGCACCAAGAAGCAACCTAAACACCTCTTCTCTCCCTCTCTCTCTTTCTTTTTCTCTTTTTTTAAATATTTTTTTGTTTTTCTCTCTTTTTCTCTAATTTTTTGTCTTGTATCCTCTAGGGCACATATTTGCAAATCCATGCCCTATAAGGCACAGGGTATGGATTTGGTCACTAACAAGGCCAACCAGATAGTTAGGTGACTACCGAATCCATTTTCGGATACCTTGCATAGTGACTTCATTGCAAAAACCCTCAAAAAACTAAAAAAATCAACAAATTAAAAAATTCAAATGTTAGGGTTTAGTTTTCCTACTTACCCATGCCCGTTGTGCTATTGTATCAGCCTCACCCCTCACTACAACCACTCGGTGTGTGGGAAGTGTCATTCTTCTATTTTTTGTAGACCTCCTTTTATTTCTTTATGGAATGAAAATGAATTAGGATTTTCACCCCCTTTTGCTTTCTATTTCTCCATTTTGTCTTTTTGTTTCTCCTATTTCTTCATTATGGTATTTTTTTTCCTTTTTCGTTGTTGATGCTTTGTTTCCTTCTAAATCAACTATTTTGAATTTTATTAGGAATTTTCCATTCCTTCTAAAATGTGAGGGGGCACCTCGATCTAAGAGGCACTAATGTCCCTAACACCTTGTTTTACATGCAAAATACTAAAAGTGTCTGGAATGACACCATTTTTGCACCACCCATTTCTTCTAAATTAGCCACCCTTTTTTATTTCTTTACATTTACCATTTTTTCATAGGTGTCTACATATTTCTTTCACATATTTATTAAGTGTTACATGCATCAAAGAGGAGGCAAAATGTAGACATAGAAAATTGACCCACCCAAATGAGTTATTTTCCTTAGATTTCCTTAGGAGGCTCTCAAAATTACTAAGTGCAAATTTGTACCCTCTTTTATTGTGTTTTACTTTGTTTTTCTTAACCTTGACCAAATCCATTCTTGATAAATTACAAGACATGGATTCGATAAATTTGGACTTTTTTTTAAAGTTTAAATTTTGAGTCGACCTTTCATGGCGTTGGCTTGGCCAAGTTTTACTTTCGTTTTCTCGCCATTTTAGCCCTTCAAACCCTTATAAATAAGGAGGGTTGGATCTCTTTTAAATATACAAGTTTTCTTTTGGTAATATTAATTTTAAGTGACCTCTTGTGCAATCTTCACTTTTGCTAGACTTCTTGGTGCTCTATCTTTGGTGTTCTTCTTGAGATTTGCATGGAGAGAAGCCTTGATAGTGAACTTATCTTCTTGAAGGAGGAGAGGTCTTCCAAATTTGCTCTTGATTCCTCTACAAGCTTATCAGGTTGTACCTTTGCATTCATTAGCTATTTAATTATTTTGTTATGTATTGTAGTTGCATTTTTACATATGTTTTCATTATTTTTAGCCTCCTTGTATGAATCTACGTTTCATCTACTATAGGGTATGGATTCAAAAAAATATTGGTTTTCACCCATAATGCATTCTATTATTATTTTATTCTTGTTAATTGAATCTATGTCTGGAAACTTACAAGATACAAATTCAACCTGGATAGACTTGGGGGTAACTATTTGTCCCCAAGATCCTAGGGTGTTGGCTTGCATGTCTGTTTTGCACTGTACCTCTTCTATTATCATTTATTTTAGCTTCTATCATTTTATTGTTTACATTTTAAATCATATTAGCTTGGGTTATAATCATATTATCTCCAAACCCTAGTTGCATACTTGTTCATCATTGTGTTCATTCTATTTGTATCTAGTTCATTATTTCATGTTATCATATCTTACTATGTGTGTTCCAAAGGTCAAGATCATTTTATTTTTGAATGGTAGGCTAAAAGGACCAAGGGGGCTTGACTGTTGTGCCTCCAAGATCAATCATATAGTAGCCTAAGTAGCCTGCCAAACACTGATCAAATTTGCTAGGGTTTTGTGAAGTTTTTTTGTAGGTTTGAAGCTATTTGGACATTCTAGACCGAAGTTAAAAACTAAGATCAATTATCAAATCAGATAAGTGATGAGGCCTGAAAATGACTTATTTTTACACTATTTTTGACATATAAAAACTACCATATTATTAAGTTAAATGCCAAATAGTTGATTAGATTATATATTTGTTAAGTGTTTGCATGATTTTATGTTGAAGCATTATATCTCTATTTTTGACTATTTTTAGAATTTTGTGACTGCTTTTGCTTGATTAAGTAGCAAATAAAAATATGCATTTCAAATAGCCAAATGTGGTATGCTGATATCCATTAACTTCACAATGGTTTATGAATGTTTTCCTACCCTTGAAATTGTTTGAAGTCCACATTGGAGCCAAATTATTAGGACTGTTCTAAATTTGGAAATCTGCAAAAAACAACCATATAAAAATCAACAAGCTATCACTTTATAGGAGCACCTTGAATTTGTCAAAAAAAGCATGAGAAAATTGATGGAATAAGTTTAGAAAGACTACTGAAGACATATGATCTATTTAAAAGCATTCCCACATGGTCTAAGTAGGCAGCAACAGGGTATAACAGAGAAGGGATAATTGTGCAGCACTGTTGCACTATTTCAGTATGGTTACTTGGTGAATAAAGTGTATAAATTCAGTAGCAAATTGATGTACTTATTCATATTGATATTTGAATTATTTTCACATGTTCTAATTTGTTGAAATTTCAAGAAATGCCAACATTTTAAAAACTGTGCAACAAATCTAGAAAATGCAAGTTTACCATGTAAATTCCAGCTAGCTACCAATGAATGGTAGGGCATGGAATTTACCAACAGAGGAAGATAAAGATGATTGCAATCACCTTCTAGGAGATGGATTTGCAGACCTACATAACAAAAAAAACAAAAATCAACATTTGAAGGCATTCTGAGTTTGAATTGCATATACAACTAGTCAAGCCGAAAATCTTCGAATTGATAGGGGATAAGCTGAAGTTTGACTTTCTATGATTTCCAATGTGTTGAAAAAGCATATAAGGGTTGAGGAAAGTTAGGAAATGTATTTTCTAGCTGTCTTCACCATCCCTTGCTGACCAAGAAGATGCAACACCTAAAAATATCAATTGAACAGCTGACTTTATCCTGAAATATCCCCTAGAATTGTTGCAACATAATAGGTAGTTAAAGCTATAGGATAGGAATGGCATATTTTATGTTTGTAAATATATCTTATGCATATATAAAATTATATCTCCCTTATTGGTTGAGATAGGTAGGAATTAGAATAGAGGAGAGTAGTAGCAACAACAAATAGGACTGTACAACAATTATCTGTAACAATTTTCAACATGTTTTGACAGTAATAAAAGTGCAATATTTTTGTCAATTTATGTTCTGAGTGTTAATTAGTTAAGGAGTGTTTTTACACCTCCTTCTAGATCAGGAAGTATGGGCCCACTTTAAGATCTAGAAGGAGGATTTTTATGGTAGGTTTTAATCTGTAATTTTGCTGCAGCAGAATTAACAAATTGCTTGCCAGATTTCATTTTCTTGTTTTAATTTTTTATTATGTTATTTATGTTTTTTTCATTATGTTTTTGTACAGCTAATGTGTGTGTGTCAATTGATAAATTATATTAAATATATGTTTCCATGTTTCCTTTGCTTTTCATGTTCTTTGCTTTTATGTTTCAACTGCTTTCAATTTTAGTAGATTTCATTTTGCTGTTAATTCCTATAGCAGAAGATTGATGACCTTTTGTGGTAGGATATTGATAGATGTTTTTAACATAGGTTTTATTTCAACATCATTTCAATTTAGCAATTTCACTTTTGTTATTTCAATTATGCAAAAGTAGATTATATTTCAATTCAACAATTTCAATTCTTGCACTTGTAGTTAACTTTCAATTTTTGCAAATTAAAATTAGTTTTTATTTTTTGCAAGTCTCCTTTCTACAGGTTAGGTTTAGTGTGACACCAAAAGGCTAAACCCAATCTGTCTCACCCAATAAATGCTTAAAATATGAATGCCTAAATTGTACTCTACCCTAACTTTCTATCGTAGACAACCTTGGACACCACCCCAAATTGATAAATCATTGAGATTAAATGATGGGATTAACGACACTCATAATTTTGGCATCATTGTCGGGGATCATGGTGTTGTTAGAAGGTAAAAGTAGTCAAATAATTATTATTGTGCTAAGTTATGAAGTTCAGAAGAAAATCTGAATGTAATAGTTGGTATAAATAAAAATTATTGATAGTTGCATTTCAGCCCATTTAGAAAATAAGCAACCACAGGAAGGTGATCTTCACACTTGGGGGTTAAATTGCCTATGTTTGAAATTCTTCATAAAAATTGAAAGAATTCATCATAATTATTATTAGGAAACATAGGATCTCTTGAAAAATTTAGAAGAGCCATCTGCTAGTACTACCCTTTTTATATCCATATCATCAGGGTAGTATAAAAAAATCTATACTAGGTGTTGGGAAGATATCATGGTAGATATACAAGACTATCCCTTGAAAAAAATAGCCATATCAGATACCTATATAATTTGTTCACAAGGACATATCATTGATGAATGCCATTTACTTCCATAACTTAGAGATGCAAAATTTATTGCCTAGTCTGAATTATTCTCAAAGAGAGATCCTAAAAACAATAAACAGGACAAGTAAATCAACCACCACATTCAGCCCAACCTATGGCCAATATGAATAATACAGGACAGGTAACCCTTGTCTATGTAAGCTAAGACTATTAAAAAAAAAATCATCACAAAACTTTTGCATAGTCAAAATAGAAGTTTACAGCTTAACGGTGATCCCATAGTTTTACCATTATTACTTAAATATTGTTAGGGTTTTATCACGCTAAATTGCAACCTAGCAATTATTAGCCTACAAAGATAATATTTGATCTCATTAGGTGATCCTACCTGACAAGTAGTTGATCTGCTAAGTTGTACACTTCTTGTTTTGTTGTGCAAACCAAAAACATGTTTAGTTAAATTGTCTTTTTCACTTTTTGAAGTTTGATTAGGATGTATGAATATACCTTATGATAGGAGGTAGATTCATAAGTACCACCAGTAGAGGAAGAACCACCACTTCCAGCCTAACTTATGGTCAGTCTGAATAATACAGGATAGGCAACCCTTGTCTATGTAGCTAAATCTAGTAAAAAAAACCTGTAGGAAATGTTATTGATTGCAGCAACATCCAACTGTGCTCAAACAAGAACTTACCTGAGCTTGAAGAGATAAAAGTCAATGGAGATACACAAAAATCCTTTAGTCCATACACATAGAAATAAACCTTGGATAAAGGAGAAAAAATGAAAAATCTGAACATAGAAAATTTACTTCCATCAAGGGTAAATTTTGTCCTCCTAGGAATGAAACAAATTGAAGTACAACCAAGAAAATTCTTAAACATTATTAGCTGGCTAAAATTATTTGTTGTTTTGAAATAATATTTCAATCCCTTTGCATGGAATTACAAGGGTATACCAAGATTTCATCTTGATGTATGCACTTAGCATATTTGAGAATTGGTTTTAAATTGTTTCAAGTACAAATTGACAAGATTTTGCAGACTAGGAGGCTTGAACAACACTTGATTGAAGAAGTTTTCAGATATGGAGTGATGAGCACCAAAAATGCTCATATTTTGTACATATTTCTTTGATCAATATGCGTCTGTATAATAAGGATTGCGTACTTTTATGAATGATTATATAGATATTTGATATAATTATGCGTGTTATCTAATTTGTGTGTTTTTAGTATGTTTTGTGGAATTGCAGTTGATTTAGTTAGATTTGGAACGGTCGAGGTCCTTTTGATGGACCTGGCACTTTATTTCATCGGGGGTTAATGAAGAGAATACGAGCGCCTCCCTACAGTCGGAAGGCGCCAACTGAATACTAGTGCCTCCCTGCAGTCGGAAGGTGCCAACTGAATACGAGCGCCTCCCTATAGTCGAAAGGCGCCAACCAAAGACGAGCGCCTCCCTACAACCGAAAGGCACCAACCAAAGACAAGCGCCTCCCCACAGTCGAAAGGCACTAGCAAAAGGCAAGCGCCTCCCCACAACCAGAAGGCACCACTGATTCTTTGCCCGTTGACCAGATTTGAACGACGTGGACGACAGCGGCTGGTGCAGTTCTAGCTCTGCGTCATGCAGAGCTAAATTGGAGATTGCACCAACGTATCGAAACGTCTTACTGATGCCAGGCAAAGCATGAACCGAACAACGAACACGCCGCCATTAGAACAGAATGCCAGATGTCGATTGCATTTACCAGACTGTCTTGATTTAGTCTGGGACAGATCGACTATTGTAACTACTTCTGTAACAGAAGTTCTATGGGTGTGTTATATAAACACACGCAGATCGTTCTGAGAAATATATAGAAATAAAATAAAGATCCATTTAGACGTACAGAGATAAATTGTAGTGTGTTGACGAATATATTAAAGTTCCAGAAGTTCTAAGCGCGTGTTCGATCGGGAAGAAGCTGCTGGAGCCTGGGCCCACTCCAAGCCAGTATTTCTTCCCCATTTCCTTTTTGTTTATTAATTTTAATTAGTTTATTGCTTTCATAAGAACGTTTGTTAGTTTATTAGTTCCAGCATTTGCGGTAGATTTATTTTTAGGAACGCGTACATGATTTATTTTTGTAGGTTTAATTCTGTTCTTCTTACGTAAATCATTGAGGAGTGCGGGAATGATTGACAAACCATTTCAAGAACACCCCCCAAAATGTAGGATTAGCAGATTCACCTCCAGTGGTATTGTAGTAACCTAATTCTGACTCTTCGCAAGTTTACGAAGCTCCCTGGGTTGATAATTAAATGCACGGGCATGTGACAAAAATAGGAAACCATTCACCTTGTTTGGCCCGCAACATTTTGGCATCGTTGCTGGGGAAGCGTCTTAATTAGATTACTTACAATACCCTAAAACCTTCCATCTGACCTTGTATGAGTTCTTCGAGAAGAAGAGGACCTGACGGTCGCTTTATAAGAACTAATCCATCAGGACCTGAGTCAACCGAGCATTTTGGATTTGAGTTAGACTCGCCCGACCTACCAGCAGTCCATTGGAGTGAGGAACCACACTTTGTGCAAAGTGCCGCCTCATCCCATCAACAAGGGGATGAACGAATCATCATAAATCCCCTGTTTAATAGGACTCCTCTAGAGGAAGCCCTGTTGTGGAAGGCTATGGAGGATCAGACGATCTCGCCAGACAACCTTAGAGCATTGACTCAGAAAGTTTTAAATGACCGAAAGGCCATAAACGCTGCATTAGAAACCACATTTCCCAAAAAAATGGTAGATAATGATGAAGTCTCATCTGGCTTTAGTTTCCCAATAGAGGAGGGAGTAGGAGATACCAAAATGAAAAACATATCCCCTGCTCACCTTTCGTCCTTCAGAGGACACCCGACTGAGGACCCTGACCTATTTTTATTCAAGTTTGATGTTTTGTGCAGGTCTGTGGATTACAAATCAAACACGCAGAAGTTGAAATTATTTCCTTCTACATTAGACGATGCAGCTCTGCGATGGTTCATCGGTCTAGGAGACAAACACATCACCACCTGGGACCAGATGAAGAAGCTCTTTCTAGAGCAATATCAAGATTTTGGGAGAGCAAGAGACTCCAGGGAGGAGGTCCTGAGCATGACACAAAGAGAAGATGAGTCTCTCGAGGAGTATTGGGAGAGATTCAGCTTTAATCTTCAACGGTCCCCTCACTCGAAGCTATCTGATAAGTCCCTCAAAAGCATCTTCTTGAGGGGACTTACCAATGAGTCATTGGAGGCTCTCAACATGATCTCTGGAGGTGATGTCTATCAGCATGCTATGGACGACATCCGGAAATTATGCCGGAACTACTCGAGAAGGCGAGGCAAAATCACCGCCAGGACCATGAAGGTGACTGCTTCAGTCACCAAAATAGAAATAGGCAACATGCTGGAGGATTTGAAGAGCGAAATGCTCTCATCTCTAGCACTGCAGATGGATACGCTGCTGTTAGAAAATAAGAAACAAGAAAATGATGCAACATTAGCCTATTTCTGCCCAAAATGTAGAGGAAGGCATGCAAAGAATGCATGTCCAGAAAACAAGGTCAGAGTATGCATAGTTTGCAGGCTGAATCATAAAACTCGATTGTGCCCACAACTGCCCAGTAACCAGGAAGCGGCTGAGAGCACGGAGGCCTACTTCATAGGCAATAGGAAGAGTTGGCCACAACCCCCACGGGGAATATACCAACCGGAATGCCATCATATGGGGGAGGGCCATACATGCACCAAGGACCCCCTCAACCACCTAATATGGGGTGGTGGGGACCATCACCCTAGACTAACGCACCCCCAACAACATTTTCGAATCAGCAGCCATGGATGCCATATCCATATCCTGGGCAGCAGTGGAGAGGCCACAATGCATGGAATCAGACTCCACAGAGTGCAGCACCTGCTCACATCCAACAGAACTTACCAGCATTGCCAGCAGTGAGACCTACGTAGCTACCAGCACAACCGACAGCAAACCCGAACAACAGAGTAAATCAGCCGGCATACAACGTAGAAGGTGAGATGTATCATATGTACAATATTCAGCTTAGATCAGGTAGGCGGCTAGGAGTAGAGACACCGCCTCTGGTAGAAGAGGAGGAAGAAATAGTAGAGACACCTCCACTGGTAGAAGAGGAGGAAGAAATAGAGGAGACACCTCTGGTAGAAGAGGGAAAAGCACTTGAGAGAGCGGAGGCTCCATTTCCTAGCCGGTTGTAGGAACAAAGAAAAACAACACAGCCGAAATTTGACATCTTGTCGAGCTTGAAGAATCTCACGGTGACAATCCCATTATTTCAAGCAATTCGAGATGTCCCCATTTACACCAAGGCAATTAGAGAAATGTGTCTAAGGAGACCGGGATGAAAAGCTACCCAGACTATCAACGTCATGGGTAAACTGGCAGATCTAATGATGGGTGGAACACGTCATCCGAAGTATGTAGATCCAAGCAGCCCAGTGCTGACCATAAAAATTGGAGGACATTCCCTGTCCAACACATTGGTTGACCTCGGGGCAGCCATCAACGTGATGCCTCAAGAGACCATGCAGAGGCTACAGCTCACGAACCTGAAGCCAACCATGACAGTGCTACAGTTAGCCGATCGATCAACCGTGTCACCGAAAGGGATGCTGGAAGATGTGATCGTAACAGTCAGTGCATGGGAATATCCAGCCAATTTTTTAGTTTTGCAAACCAAGACCAGGTTGGGCGGTTACCCGCTCATTTTGGGGAGGCCATGGTTGGCAATAGCTAACGCTTACATCAGCTGTCGGGATGGGCTAATGACCATCTCCAATGGGAAAAATGTCAAAAGGCTGACCATTTCACCGCCAGCTCAGTCTATGGACTCGGCAGAAGAACCCAGGATCACCGAGCATGGAACTACGGAGTTGTCCATAATCCAACCGGTGATGACCTTGGAGGAGGTGGCAGAAGAGGACGAGGATGGTGCTATCATGGAGTTTCTCCATGGAGAATCGTCCACCCCCACACCTGGATCGCCGTTGACTGGCGCCCAAGATCAGCACATCCGAAAAATACACGTTGGGCCAGGGAGGATATTAAACATCAACAGCAAGTTGACGCCCACACAACTAGAAAAATTGGAAGAGCTTCTGGTAAAACACCAGCAAGCATTTGCATGGGACTACGCAGATATGCATGGCATCAGCCCGAAAATATGTACCCATCGGATTTATTTAGATGACCAGGCAACTCCTAGTCGGCAGCCAGAGAGAAGGATGAACCCAACAATGAAAGACATTGTCAGAGAAGAACTGCACAAACTTCTGGCTGTCGAATTCATATATCCAATTTTTGACAGTGAATGGGTATCACCATTAGTGGTGGTCCCCAAAAAGAATGGGAAATGGCGGATCTGCGTGGACTACCGGGCGTTGAACAAGGCGACTAAGAAAGACCACTTCCCGCTCCCGTTCATCGATCAGGTCTTGGACACACTCTCAGGAAGAAAATACTTCTCCTTTCTGGATGGTTTCAGTGGTTACAACCAGATCCAGATAGGGGAAGAAGATCAAGATAAAACAACGTTCACCTATCCATGGGGAACGTTTGCCTATAAGGTATTGCCTTTTGGACTGTGCAACGCACCGACCACCTTTCAAAGGGTGGTGCTTAGCATATTCTCTGATATGATAGGAGACGGGGTGGAAGTATACATGGACGACTTCACCGCCTATGGAGAAACCTTCGAGGAGGCAATGACAAATCTGGAAAGAGTGCTCGACAGGAGCAAGGAAAATCATTTGTCCCTAAGTAATGAAAAATGTTTTATGATGATGCAGGAAGGCATCGTGTTGGGACACCACCTCTCTGCAGAAGGAATAAAAGTAGACAAGAGGAAGATCGAGGTCATCAGAGACCTACCTAGCCCCAGAACACAGAAGGAGGTAAGAAGTTTCCTTGGATCAACCGGGTACTACCGGCGATTTATCGCCGAATTTAGTAAGATTGCCAAACCACTGCACACCCTACTTTCTAAGGACGTAGAGTTCAATTGGATGGGAGATTGCGAAGAAGCATTCCAATTGCTTGAAAGAAAAATTGATATCTGCACCGGTCTTGAGAGGACCGAATTGGGCCATACCGTTCCATATTTACTGCGATGCATCTAACGGTGCGATCGGAGCAGTCCTCGGGCAGAAAGATGGCGAAGAATTTTATGCCATCTATTATGTCAGTAAAAACTTGGCAGGAGCAGAGCTCAACTATACAGTGACAAAAAAATAATTCCTCGTAGTTGTCCATGCAATAAACAAATTCCGCCACTATATAACGGGATACAAGGTCTTCATCCATACGGACCACGTGGCTATCAGGTATCTGATGAGCAAGCCGGCCATTGGTGGCAGAATTATCAGATGGCTATTGCTATTGCAGGAATTCGACATCACTATAGTCGATAAACCGGGCAAGGACAACGTCATGGCGGATTTTCTGTCCAGATTGATACCAGTAGATCATCAAGCAGTGGAAGATCAGTTTTTGGACGAACATCTGTTCGCTATTAGTGAACAAACTCCGTGGTATGCAGACATAGCCAATTACTTGGCCACCGGAAGGACCTCACCTGCTCTCTCCTACCGAGAAAAGCAGGCGGTCATAGAGAAGAGCGCATCATTCCTTTGGATGGATGGTCTCCTATTTAAAATAGGATGGGACCAAATTATAAGAAGATGCATAGCAGAATAGGAGTTTTTAGAAGTGCTCAAGGCATGTCACGATGAGCCATGCGGAGGACACTTTGCAGGGAAATGAACTGCCTACAAAATCCTACAGGCTGGGTATTTTTGGCCCACTCTGTTCAAGGACGCGACAATGTATACCAACAAGTGTGACGAGTGCCAGAGGATGGGTAGACCAACCCACCGAGATGAAATGCCCCTGCAGCCCCAGGTACACCTGGAACCTTTCGATAAATGGGGCATGGACTTCGTGGGACCATTTAATCCACCTTCGATGGGAAGGAGGTTTATTCTGGTCTGCACGGATTACGTCACCAAATGGGTGGAAGTGCAGGCATTAAGGGACTCAAAGGAAAGAACGGTCATCGATTTCTTATTTGCCCATATTTTCACATGATTTGGGGTTCCTCGGGAGATAACAATAGACCAAGGGCCCCAATTCACCTCCAAATTGATTGAGGAGCTGATGGAGCAGTATAGAGTTCGGCACAATAAAACCACGCCCTACCATCCGCAGGCGAACGGGCAAGTAGAAGTGACAAACAGGGAGATAGAAAACATCCTGACCAAAACCATGCAGCAACACAAGAAATATTGGGCCACATGGTTGCCGGAGGCAGTTTGGGCATACAACACCACGTGGAAATCCACCACAGGATGCACACCTTTCCAACTGGTCTATGGAAAAAATGCGATGATGCCCATCGAGTTCGAAATCAAAACTCTGAGGATGGCTTCAGAATTAAATTTGAGCTTGGACGAAGCTCAAAAATAGAGGATTCGCCAGCTAGATCAGCTGGACGAAATCCAATTGGATGCTTTGCAGAGGACAGAGATTATACAGAAGCAGAGAAAGAAGTGGCATGATAACCACATCAAGCTAAAGAAGTTCCAGGTAGGGGAATGGGTACTGTTGTACGATTCTCGATTCCAAGAAAGGAAGGGCAAACTTATGCAGAGGTGGATGGGGCCGTATGAGGTGGCAGAGCTCATTAGGAATGGGGCGGTGCGCGTTAAGACAATTGACGACAGCAACACCATGTTCACAGTCAATGGCCACCGACTACGCCCCTATAATACGTCTGAAATGTTACAGGTGGAATCCAGAGTAGGCATGGGGGAGACCCCATCTTGCTAGATCTGGACCGAACTCTCACAGGTGAAATGGTGGGCATGAAAGTGCTCACCCAAAATTTTTTAGTTAATATAGTTTTTTTTTGTAATGTGTGTTTTTGCAGGGACGACGCCCGCATGCAAGCTGCAAGCATCCTAATCCAGGGCCTAACAGGCATGGAACATGTCTAACTGCCTTTATTTTCCTTTCTTTTTCGGTTGCTTTTTGCAGGTGGAGGACCCGACAACACGAGGGATAGGTATCTGGGAAACCAGGCCTGATTCGGCTCAACATTTCGACACCGGCTCGTAGGTAGAATCTAGGCAACGTGAAAAACTGGGAAGGCTTGATCACCCTTTTTCTAGTCAAATCGCCATCCAGAAGAAGGTGCCTTACTGCATCCAGAAGGCGCCAAGTCCAGAAGAAGGCGCCTTCGCATAGAAGAAGGTGCCAAGTCTAGAAGAAGGCACCTTCACAGAAGGCGCCAAGTCAAGAAGGTGCTTCATCGGCACCTCGAAGAAGGGCCAAGTCCAAGAAGGTGCTTCAGAGGCGCCTTACGCATCCAAGAAGGCGCCAAGTCCACAAGAAGGCGCCTTACTACACCCGAAAGGCGCCCATCCAGAAGAAGGCACCTTACTGCATCCAGAAGAAGGCGCCAAGTCCACAAGAAGGCACCTTACTACACCCGAAAGGCGCCCATCCAGAAGAAGGCACCTTACTGCATCCGAAAGGCGCCAAATCGGAAGACAACGCCTTCCATCCATTCAGAAGTTCTATTAAAATATATATATATATATACATATAGGCGCCTTCCAACATCAAGAAGGCACATTCATCCAGCCGAAGACGCCTTCCAACATCAAGAAGGCGCATTCATCCAGCTGAGATGCCTTCCAACATCAGGAAGGCGCATTCATCCAGCCGAATACACCTTCCAACATCAGGAAGGCACATTCATCAAGATGAATGCCTTCCAACATCGGGAAGGCACGAACCAGAAGGAGGCACCTCCCACATTGGGAAGACGCATGCAGGCAAAAGTGCCTCCCACCAATCAGAGGCACCTCGTAGCATCGAAAGGCGCATTCGTTCGAAGAAGAGCATCGACAACGTCGAAAAGGCGCTACAAGGACACCATCCACATGGGAAAGGTACCAAAGAATGCCTCCCGCATGCAACATTTACATCTATCGGATGCCTCGAGCGGAACGAAGCATCGCACGAATGAGCGGCATCAAAGGACCATACCCCTCCCTCGTGTCACAAGTCAACAAATCAGCGGCTACCACGATGACTGGAATGACGAATCAGGTACACGCATACTAAATCAAATCATTTATATAATTATTTATAAATACGTAGTACCAAAAAAGATACCGTCGTCATAGAGATCGTATCCCCCCATAGCCGAAATCACGTGCCAATGATAGGGCGTCTTCCATAACTGCTAGGGTTAGGCATCTTTTCTATAAGAAGGCACCTTCCTGAAGAAGGAAGGACAAAAAAAATATATAGCAGCAGAAGGCACCATGGGAGGAAGGTCCAAGAACCACGCGATCAAGAAGAATGAACCCAGTGATACTGATGGGATCAGAGGGGCAGTGAAGACCCAATTCAAAGCCGAGGGGTGGCTCGAATACTGCACCCTGGTCAGTCAGGGCCAGGACGTGGAGGCAGCTAGAGAATTCATCGCCTCTTTGAGGGGCGATGCGGCCCAAGTACGAGGGGTGGAAATTCCAGTCACCCCTGAGTTCATCTCACAAGCGACTGGATTGCCTCTCACGGGGGAATGTACATACAAGGGCGGAGTGTTAAAACTATACGCTAAAATACTGCTTCCAGGAGGAAATGTGCAGATAGACAGGGAGGGGTTACTCAAAAATAGTCTCCCCATGAATATGCGAAAGATGTTCGAGCAGATTGCTCGCCCCCCCCCCCCGGGAAAACCGGAGGCGAGATAGCAGACACGACCCGATCCTTCAGAGCAAGGAGAAGTCCCCGAAGGAGAAAGGAGAGACCCCTGTCCAAGCCACCACATTTTCTGTAGAAGCCAAGGCAAAGAGGCCCAGGACGGCTCGACAGAAGGCAAAAGTGACCTTCATCGACTCCGAAGAGGATGAATGGGACATGCAGCCATTCATCAAAAGGCAAAAATATTTTGAGCAGCGGCGCAACGAAATGAAAGCAGCCAAGGAGGCCAGGAAGGCATCCTCGAGGGTAAAAGGAGATTCTGGCATCTGCGTCAATCCGGTAGAAGACAACCAGTTTTGGGACATCTATGGTTCATCCCGAGGGTGGCCTGCCATGATGAGGAAGTACTTGGAATGGTGGGGAGTATATGGCCCACAATTGGAGGCCACTGCGATTGCAAAGGAGAATGCAGGGCTTACCCCTAAAGCGGCCGGATTATACAAGGCCCAAGTAGTGCCTTCCAGAGGGGATAACTCGGATATCCCTCTGCGAGTGGTCAGACCTCCAGACGTCGACCTCTGGCAAGCTATCGAAGCTGCATTTCAATCGATAGGAACAACGCTAGCTAGACCACCACCAGTAGCGGCCAGAACAAGAAGAGGACAATTGACAGCCGTAGTTTCCCATAGGCAAAGGCGAACCACACCTTCAAATGCCAGCATAAAAAGATAGACTCGGGCCGCAGGGGCAGCAGAATCCTCCAAGAGATGGCGACGATGAAAAGTCAGAGGGCTACCTGCAGCTTGGATGCCACGAGGGCATGGCATATGTTAGGCATGGGGGGATGATGAGCACCAGAAATGCTCATATTTTGTACATATTTCTTTGATCAATATGCGGTTGTATAATAAGGATTGCGTACTTTTATGAATGATTATATAGATATTTGATATAATTATGCGTGTTATCTAATTTGTGTGTTTTTAGTATGTTTTGTGGAATTGCAGTTGATTTAGTTAGATTTGGAATGGTCGAGGTCCTTTTGATGGACCTGGCACTTTATTTCATCGGGGGTTAATGAAGAGAATACGAGCGCCTCCCTGCAGTCGAAAGGCGCCAACTGAATACGAGCGCCTCCCTGCAGTCAGAAGGCGCCAACTGAATACGAGCGCCTCCCTATAGTCGAAAGGTGCCAACCGAATACGAGCACCTCCCTGTAATCGGAAGGTGCCAACCAAAGACAAGCGCCTCCCCATAGTCGAAAGGCGCTAGCAAAAGGCAAGCGCCTCCCCACAACCAGAAGGCGCCACTGATTCTTTGCCCGTTGACCAGATTTGAACGACGTGGACGGTAGCGGCTGGTGCAGTTCCAGCTCTGCATCATGCAGAGCTAAATTGGAGATTGCACCAATGTATCGAAACGTCTTACTGATGCCAGGCAAAGCATGAACCGAACAACGAACACGCCGCCATTAGAACAGAATGCCAGATGTCGATTGCATTTACCAGACTATCTTGATTTAGTCTGGGACAGATCGACTGTTGTAACTACTTCTATAATAGAAGTTCTGCGGGTGTGTTATATAAACACACGCAGATCATTCTGAGAAATATATAGAAATAAAATAAAGATCCATTTAGACGTACAGAGATAAATTGTAGTGTGTTGATGAATATATTAAAGTTCCAGAAGTTCTAAGCGCGTGTTCGATCGGGAAGAAGCTGCTGGAGCTCGGGCCCACTCCAAGCCAGTATTTCTTCCCCATTTCCTTTTCGTTTATTAATTTTAATTAGTTTATTGCTTTCATAAGAACGTTTGTTAGTTTATTAGTTCCAGCATTTGCAGTAGATTTATTTTCAGGAACGCGTACATGATTTATTTTTTGTAGGTTTAATTCTGTTCTTCTTACGTAAATCATTGAGGAGTGCGGGAATGATTGACAAACCATTTCAAGAACACCCCCCAAAACGTAGGATTAGCAGATTCACCTCTAGTGGTATTGTAGTAACCTAATTCCGACTCTTCGCAAGTTTACGAAGCTCCCTGGGTTGATAATTAAATGCACGGGCATGTGACAAAAATAGGAAACCATTCACCTTGTTTGGCCCGCAACATGGAGTAGTGCTTCTTTCTCCCATTGGTGATTCATGAAGGAAGCTAGTGGTGAATGGACATTGCCTTTGGGTATACCATGCACCATTAACTAAGGAGGGGTTCTTGAAGTAGATTTCATTGGATGTACACATGATGGAAGAGAATTTCTCTTCCATGTCAGATTTAGATTGATGATAAAAAGTTTGAAAAAAATAAAAGAAAAACAAAAGAGAATAATCTTGTTTGTGAACTTCATGGGCACAAGCAAGACAAGAGAAAAATTAAAAAAAAGAAAGAAAGAAAAGAGGAAAAAGAGAAGGAGAGAAAAAAATTGCAGCAAAAGGCATGTCCCACAAAATGAGGATACATGAGAACAAACATCAATTTTAGCATGGAGGAGGAAAAATGAAGTTAGTTCTTCATTTCCCAGCAATAAGGAGTTAAATGATGACATAAGTAGATTCTTACTGCTCATCTAGAAAGGAAGGTTGCATCATTGTTGTAGATTTCAGTGGGAAAAAATGGTGTTTTCATACAAATATTGACATGTTTTTATAGAATAAGGATTGTTCTTATCTAAATAAGAGTGAGAGACATTCTCTCTCATTGTAGCCTCATGAGAGACATTCTCTTTTATTGAGGCACTTGAAAAAAAAAATGATAGAAGTTGGTTGAAAACCAGAAGTGACAGTCTCTTCTGATGAAAAAAAAATATGAAAAAAAGAGAAGAAAAAATGAAAAAAAAATGAATAATTCAGTAGTGAAAACCTCTTTGAGGCACTGTTGAGTTGGCTTGCATGAAAACCAGTTTTACAATGTGCATTACTGTGTTGATCCACCCATCCTTGTTTCACCATTGTACAAATCTCACACTGCACATGTGTATATTTATGTTTTCAAATAGCTTGGTAATAATCATCAGAAACAGCTTTTAAGGTGCATGATCAATTTTTAGGACAGTAAGGTATGTGTTTGTTGCATTTAAGTCATAGTAAGCATTTGGAATTTAATGTATGATAATCAATTTTTGGCATAAAACTATTCATACAATATTGGCAAGTTGAAAATGAAACATGTTTAAGATGTCAAGAAACACCCCCTTCTGCCCTTAGTTGCATTGGAGCATCTAAAGATTCGGTTTTACTACTACTGCAATAAAATAGTAATGAATAACATCTAAAAAAAATATAGAGATGAGATTTTTGATGTTATAGAAGGCTTACATACCCTAGATATGGGTCCAAAATATAATATGTAGCTAACTTTTGCATAGAAGGTCATTTCTGCATTTTTGGGTGAATCTTTAGAATAAAGAAGCTATCTTCGGAATGAACAGGATATCTTCGAAATAAGCAAAAACTATACCAAAATTACTAAAAATGCTGTAGAATAGAAAAACGAGTAGGGTAAATCAAATATTGAGGTTCCTAAGGCTCTACCACATGTAAGTACATCCCTCAAGCATTTCAAAATCAAAATTTTATCAATTTTGTTCAAAAGGTGCAAACAATAGAAATAGGCTTTTAGGCTGAAATGTTGTTAAAAACAAAAAAAATTTCACTAGTAGTAGTGCATTTGCCAAATATGGTTCCACAATAAGGCTATTGCAAGATGAATCACATGATACCAAGCCTTTAAGAGGTACCTTGCAACACTAAAACTTGTAGAAGGGCAAAAAAAGAGTTAAAATTGCAGTAATTGTAGAAATTGCAATATTGAAGGATGAAAGTGCAAAATTCAAAAAGTTGCAAGTTGCAAATGAAAAAAAAAGATATGCAAGAAAAAAAAATAGAATAAAAAAAATTGATTGAAAAAAATTTGCAAGGTTGTAGAAAAGTGAAATACATGCGTTTAAAGTTCAAAATACTTGGTGTAGTGCAGCAAGGAGAAATTTCTTAGGTAGCAGGTGGCAATGGATGTTTTTCACAAGGATAAAACTAGCATATTACTATGGCCTACTAGGATGCATGAGGGCATGCATCAGTTCAAGTTGGGGGGGATGATGAGGCTTGAAAATGCCTCATTTTTACACTATGTTTGACATATAAAAACTGCCATATTATTAAGTTAAATGCCAAATAGTTGATTAGAATATATATTTGTTAAGTTTTTGCATGATTTTATGTTAGGAGCATTATATCTCTATTTTTGACTATTTTTAACATTTTGTGACTGCTTTTGCTTGATTAAGTAGCAAATAAAAATATGCATTTCAAACAACCAAATGTGGTATGCTGATATCCATTAACTTCACAATTGTTTATGAATGTTTTCCTGCCCTTCAAATTGTTTGAAGTCCACATTGGTGCCAAATTATTAGGAATGTTCTAAATCTAGAAATCTGTAGAAAAAAACCATATAAAAATTAGCAAGCTGTCACTTTATAGGAGCACCTTGAATTTGTCAAGAAAAGCATGAGGAAATGGATGGAATAAATTTAGAAAGACTACAGAAGACATCTAACCTATATAGAATCATTTACCACATGGTCTAAGTACGTAGCAACATGGTATAACAGAGTAGGTACAATTGTGCAGCACTGTTGCACTATTTTAGCATGGTTACTTGGTGAATAAAGTGTATAAATGCAGTAGCAACTTGATGTACTTCTTCATGTTGATATTTGAATTATTTTCCCATGTTCTAATTTGTTTTTTATTTATTTATTTTTATTTGTGGAAAACATCCCAAAAGGGATGCCACTTTCGGGTAAGACCCAAGGAGGCAGGGGTATCCATTTTGCCAAAAACACCCAGGACTCGGACCTGGCATACCACCTTTGACATACTCAAGGAGCAAACAAACACACAAAACCAATTTAAAAATAAGTAAATAATAATAAAAATAATAAAATAAAATAAAAAACATGCTCCTTAAGTGTGTCAAAAACAAAAGCACAACCAAACACGCATAATAAGATAAAAGAAACCACAACACAAACCACATAAAAAAACACAAGAACCACATAACAAAACACAGACAAGACATAAACAACATAACACTACAAAGACATAACCCCAAAAAAAAAACATGAAAAATAAACACAACTAAAACCTAAAAAATTAAAAAATTAAAATAAAAACAATCAACAATAGACAATAAACAAAAACAAAAAACATAGAAAACACTCACACATAAAAACACGAAATAACACAAACAAAGAGAAACCCAAGAACAAGAATGAAAAAAACACAAGAACAATAACAAAAAACATAAAAAAAAAACAAAACAACAAAAACACAAGAACAACAAAAAACAACACAAAGAACACAAAATCAAAACAAAATAAAAAAACCTACCCACCTTAAAATACTAAACAAAAAAAACAAAAAAGAAATAAAAAATGAACAAAACAATGACCTATCTAGACTAGAAGACTATTAAGGCAAGAATCAATAGAGGAAACAAAATAAAGAATAGAAAGAGCTAGGGAACTAAAAAAAACTGAATGAACCAAAGAGAAGCAAAAAAAACAAGAAGAAACTAGGTACCTTCATAACTGGAGCCATCCAAAGAAATGATAGAAAGAAGAGCTTCCCTAATTTGAGAAGCCCACCATATAGGAGGGTGGCCATAACAAGTAAGATCACCTTTGTCCAAAGCCCAATTATCTAAAGCATCAGCACTCTTATTTTGATCTCTAACCACATGATTGTAATCAACTTTCAAAAATCCCATCTGGATTAACTGAATCTTCTCAATAATTCTTTTTATTCTCCAATCCACCTTATGATTCTTAGAAGGATTCTTCAAGAGATTAATCATAAGTTGAAAGTCAGACTCAACTAACACCTTTTCCCATCCAACCTTAGTAGTCTCTTGAAGGCCTCTGAGGATACCATACCCCTCAACAAGGTTATTGTAAAGAATACCCAAATTATCAGCAAAAGTAAAAACCAAGGAGCCATCTGAAAGTCTACCAATTCCTCCCACACTGGCTTTTCTAGGGTTCCATCTAGAGGCTCCATCAGTATTGAATTTTCCAAAATACTTAGGAGGAGGTTGCCAATTTCTATTCCTATCCATCTTACTAATACTCACATTCCCTTTAAGTTGGTTGCGCTTAGAAGGTTTAATATTCAATCTTTGCATCACTTGATCCCATATTTGGTGGGAGTTTTGGGGGTGATCAAGGAGATGATGGACTGATTCAACTAAGTTGGCTATGGTTTTGTGCCAAATATAGTGAATATCCTTCCTATCTTGATTAAAAATTCGGTTGTTCCTTTCATTCCAAATATTCCAAAGAAGAATGGTAGAACCCATCCAAACTAACTGCCTAATAAAATGATCAACACCCTCTCTCTTAGGCCAATCCCTCCAAAGCTATTCAAAAGTGAAAAAATTGGACCACTGTAAGCCAAGTAAAGTGGCCATTCTCCTCCACAAATCAGAGGCTAAAGTACACTCAATAAAAATATGGTTGATATTTTCTACATTCTCTTCACACATTTCACATCTAAAAGGGCCATGAAAACCACACTTTATAAGTTGCTCACCAGTAAGCACCCTACGATGCAATAATAGCCAATTAAAGAACCTCACCTTATGCCAGAGCTTTTGAGCCCACAATCGAGAAAATATGTCAGAATAATGGTTGGGATTGTTATGGCATAAGGTCAAATAACCTTGAGCAACTGAATACTCACCCTTAGTAGTGTTGTTCCATCCAAAACAATCATTTTCATGGGACCAAGAGAGGGATCTCATATGAAGGATGCCTTGGATATCTTGTCTTTGCATTTATAGGATTTGAATAGGCCAGTTCTCAATAGGGATCCAATATCTACCAACCTTTGAATTACTAGTATGGTACCGACAGTAATTAGCCACCTTTATCCAATTAGCTCGATGAAGCTCCTCCATCCAAGGCCTCCAATCAAGAAACTGAGTTATCAAAGGCTTGTGACCATCCCAAGAATCTGTCCAAAAATTTGTGTGTTGACCATTATGAATGATCCAAAATAATTTTTTCTTTATCAAATCCTCACCAGTATTAATAACTGCTAAAATGGGAGAACCTTTGATAGGAAGTTGATGGTGAACAAGGTCTTCAGGACTTTTGTTCTCAGCATATTTAGCACGAATATTATTGGCCCAAAGAGCATTGGGGTTATGCAACATCCTCCAATATAATTTAGCAGCTAAAGCTTTGTTGTTATTAATTGAATACCGTAATCCTAACCCCCCTTCACTCTTAGGAAGACATAAAGTATCCCATTTCACCAAGGCCCATTTTATTTTCTCCTTAGTATCACTCCAAAGGAAACGATGACTAATTTGATCTAATTCTCAAAGAACAGCCTTTGGGATATTCAAAATGGAAGAAACATAAATAGGAATAGCTTGAAGGACTGATTTTACCAAGGTGATTCTACCCCTAAAAGAAAGCCACTTGTTGGTCCACTTTCCAATTTTCTTCTTGACTTTGTCCAACAACCAATTCCAATATTTATTTTTCTGCCTTTGAATATTTATGGGAATACCTAAATAAGTGATTGGAAGAGAGGTCTTCTTATATCTTAGTTTATCCAAGACCATGGATTCCTATCTAGCAGAGCAGTGAAAGAAAATAACTTTAGATTTGTCTTCATTGATCAACTGCCCAGTAGCCTTAGAAAAACAACTAATGATTTGATTAATATTAGAAGCTTCCTTAATTGTAGATTTATCTAAAAGAGTAGAGTCATCCACAAATTGAAGATGAGAGATCGGTCTAGCTCCATGAGCAATGGTAACTCCCTCAAGGGTTTTTTTTTCCCTCTTTTTGGTTATAGTCCTACCCAAGCATTCAACAAGAATGATGAATAAATAAAGGGATAGCAGGTCACCTTGCCTAATACCTCTGAAGCTAGGAAAGACTGAGAAGGCCTACCATTGATAAGAACTAAGTAGGAAACTGAAGAGATACATCCCATAATCCAATCCATCCAATCCTTAGAGAAACCAAATTGCCTCAAAAATTTGATAAGGAAGTGCAAATCCATGTTATAATTTGTTGAACTTGCAAGAAATACCAACATTTTAACAACTGTGCAGCAAATCTAGAAAATGCAACAGTTTACCATGTAAATTCCAGCTAGCTACCAATGAATGGTAGGGCATGGAATTTACCAACAAAGGAAGATAAATATGATTGCAATCACCTTTTGGGAGATGGATTTGTAGACCTACATAACAACAACAACAAAAATCAACATTTGAAGGCATTCTGAGTTTGAATTGCATCTACAACCAGTCAATCCGAAGATCTTTGGATTGACAGGGGATAAGCTGCAGTTTGAATTTCTACGGTTTATAATGTGTTGTTGAAGCAACTAAGGGTTGAGGAAAGTTAGGAAAAGTATTTTCCAACTGTCTTCACCATCCCTTGCCGACCAAGAAGATGCAACACCTGAAAAGATCAATTGAACAACTGACTTTATCCTGAAATATCCCCCATAATTATTGCAGCATAATAGGCAGTTAAAGCTATAGGATAGGAATGACATATTTTATGTTTGTAAATATATATTATGCATATATAAAAGGATATCTCCATTCTTGGTTGAGATAAGAAGGAATTAGAATAGAGGATAGTAGTAGCAGCAACAAATAGGACTGTACAACAATTATCTGTAATAGTTTTCAGCATGTTTTGACAACAATAAAAGTGCAGTCTTTTTGTCAATTTCTGTTCTAAGTGTTAATTAGTTAAGGAGTGTTTTTACACCTCCTTCTAGATTAGGAAGTATGGGCCCACTTTCATATCTAGAAGGAGGATTTTTATGGAAAATTTTAATCTGTAATTTTGCTACAACAAAATTAATAGATTGCTTGCCAGATTTCATTTTCTTGTTTTAATTTTGTATTATGTTATTTATGTTTTCTTCATTATGTTTTTGTATAGCTAATGTGTGTGTGTCAACTGACAAATTAGATTAAACATTTGTTTCCATGTTTCCTTTGCTTTTCATGTTCTTTGCTTTTATGTTTCAACTACTTTCAATTTCAATAGATTTCATTTTGCTGTCAATTCCTATAGCAGAAGATTGACGATCTTTTGTGGCAGGATATTGACAGGTGTTTTTAGCATGGGTTTTATTTCAACATCATTTCAATTTAGCAATTTCACTTATGTTATTTCAATTATGCAAAAGTAGATTAGATTTCAATTCAACAATTTCAATTCCTGCACTTGTAGTTAACTTTCAATTTTTGCAAATTAGAATTAGTTTTTATTTCTTGCAAGTTTCCATTCTGTAGATTAGGTTTAGTGTGACACCAAAAGGCTAAACCCAATCTGTCTCACCCAATAAATGCTTGAAATCTGAATGCCTGAATTGTACTTTGCCCTAACCTTCTATCGTAGATAGCCTTGGACACCACCCCGAATTGATAAATCATTGAGATTAAATGATGGGATTAACGAAACTCATAAATAAGTACCCTAAATAAACTTCTTAGACTATCTATTATTTAATTTTTATCAATTTTTATTCAAAACCTAGATCATAAATAAAGGAGAATATTTTGGTTATATTTCTGGTCATTCAATAGCAAAAATCATATAGTTTGCATTCTAGGATTAAATCTTTTTATGCATTCTCTCAAACCCTTATTGAAAATAAAAGAGTTATTTTATTTACAAGTTAGGGTTTAGTAATCATTGAAAATCAAGAATAATTCTAGGGTTAGTCTTTGTTTTCCCGCATTATCATTTGTCTTGCACTATTCTTTCCCTTGCATAGCTTATATTTTAGAAAGGTTAAACATAGGTCTTTGATTAATATACACATAAAAAATCTCCACCCTAGACTTGGAGCGAGTCCTCAAACAATTCTTTGTGAAACCTTCAATCCCCAAGCTCTCGAGTGTCAAGAATAAAACATACCCTCGTAGTCACCTTGGCTCCCAATGGATCCAATCAAGAATCATACGTGGTAGGGTAGTTTTCCCCCTCTACAATATCCTTCTAGCTAAAACTTTAGGGAGGACCCTAACCAAATTGAGAAGGAAATAAATATTGGGAATTAGAACAACTACAAGATATAGAACAATCACTCATGCTCAATTTGTAGATGACACAATTTTACTGTGGGAAGCCACAAAATTGAAAGTGAAGTTAATCAAAGAATTTTTAGGTTGTTTCTCTTCAGCAATAGGGGTAGGGATAAACACCCAAAAGAGTAGATTTTACACTATAAATACTTCAATAGTAGAAGATAAAGGTTTCTCTTAGATTTTGGAATTTCACAAAGGTAGTGATACCTTTAACTACCTAGGTGTTCCTATGGGATTGCATAAAAAATAGGAAATTTGGAATGTAACTCTAGAAAATATGTCATGGAGAACACAATAGTATAGTAATGGTTGGTTGAGTTTGGTTGGAAGAGTTATTTTAATCAAATAAATATTAGCAAGTCTTCCCATATAGTAATCGTTGGTGTATCATGCATCCTTATATATCTTGTAGAATTTAGATTCAATGTTACAAACTTTCCTATGGTAAGGGAGAAGGCAATCAGATAGGAAAACGTTCCATTTAGTCAATTCAGAGATTATTACCAAGCCAAAGGAGTAGGGAGGCCTATGAATTATAAAAACAACAATTGTTAGCAAGGCACTAAGTGCTAAGCTAATTTGTAATTTGCTCACTCCACCAGCCTCTCCATGAAGGCAAATATTAAAATGCAAATATCTAAACAACTCTAATGGATCCCAACTCATAAAAAGTGTGAAAAGTATAACAGACTCTTCCTCAATTTGGAAACATATTGTGGAAGATAAAGATGTTATATTAAATCATACCTCTTGGATTCTAGGGGATGGTAAACAAATTAATATATGGGATGATCTAGTCTTAGAAGGACCTCCAATCATTAAGAATTATTTCCTAGAAATAAAAGCAAACATGTAACAATTGGGTGTTAACTCTTGCAAGCTTAATTGAATGGATGAGAGATCCACCCTTGCCACATCTTGACCAAAACTCATGGAGATATATACACATCCAAACTAAAGGGATTAAACCTTATCCCCAAATTCTATATTAGATTATATGGAGCTCTATTAGTGGGTCAAGTGTTTACATAGTCAGACAAAAGGTGTTATTATAACAACAAGGTCAGAAGAACTCAACCATAGCTAAGGTATCAAATTACAAGGTTCCCCCCAAACTTCAAATATTTATTTGGTTGTTGCTCCAAAACAAGATTCTTATTGGAGACAACATCATAAAGAGGAATATCATGGGGCCTCATATTTTCCATAGGTGTCTTAAGAAAGGTGAAACAATATCATATTTATTCTTTTAGTGTATAGAAGTAGTTAAAATTTGGATTGAAATAACCCAACAACTAGGATCAATATTATTAGGAACCTTCAACTTAGAAAATTTTCTAACCAATTAGGACCAAATTTACAAATGGGAACTGAAGGACAAGCACCTTATCAGGCATATATGGTATTTAATGCCACTATTCATCATTTAGCGCATATGGAATGACAAAAAATGATAATATTTGATGATAAAAGAACTAGTTTTTATGTGTTAACTAATAGAGTGTTAAGGAATATAGTATTGAACACAAAAGCTATATAGCATAAACATCAAGACATTAGGAGATTAAAAAAAAATGAGATATAATTGTTACACCAAATGGATCTAAAAAATCTCCTAAATTCTAGGCCACAAGTTAGAACAATCAAACCTATGTAGTTGTAAGGTTACTATAGTGGTAAGATATTTATTCTCTCTTTGAGATGTCCAAGGTTCAAACCCCACTTAGTATGAGGGGACCAGTATTCCTCATAAAAATATATGTAAACTCATTGAAAAAATTAAACCTCTAGATATAAAAGTTCCCTACACTTTTCTTTGATGGAGCCTCTAAATCAATTCTAGGTAATTCAATAGATAATGGTGTGATACTAGTGGCATCACACTATGAAATACTTTAGTTCAAAATCAATTTGGAAAAAACAACCAATAATGCTGCAAAATTGATAGGTTGTGAAATGGGATAAAAATTGGCTCAAGAAAAAGGCATTAAACAACTCCATGTGTATGATGATTTGAGATTTGTGATCTCTTCCCTATCTAAGGGGAAGGATTTCTCATCAATCCAAATATAAATATTTCATAGAAGACTAAGAGAATTAAATTAGAATTTTGAATATATACAATACTCCCACATTGTAAGGGGTATAATATGGTGGTTGATCACCTTGTAAATGAGGCCATAAACATTGTGTATTTACATATCAGAGTAATAAGAAAGAGTAATAAGAAAAACTAAAAGCAGACAATATGAGTGGCATAAATTATAGGAAGTATATGGTAATTTTGGAGCTTTTGGATGTTCTAGAGCCTTTGAAGATTTTGGCACCCCTAGAGATTTTGATACCTCTAGACAACCCTAGAACATTGTGTGATTCTAGAGCTTTTGGTGTTTCAAGTTTTCTCGATGATTATGGTACCCTTTGCATCTCTGGCACCCTTGGTATACTGTTGTGCTTTTTAGAGTTTTTGAATTTGCTTTGTTGCTTGTTCTTCCTTTTGGACAACAATCTTGTTGCCTCCAAGCTACTTGTTCAATAATTGTTCTTTGCAAATTTGAATATCAATATATAACTTATTTTATTTTAAAAAAATTAAATGAAGAAAAATCAAAATATTCTCTATTCCTACCCTTATATGGTCTCAAAGTAAAATTATGTAAAGAACCAACCTAAGCATTATTTATATTGTCAAATCTCACAACAAAATTATCGTTTGAACAAGTCATTGAGTCTTATACTAAATTAATTGTCAACAAACAATTCAAATAATAATTCATTCAATGAACTAGCCAACTAGTTATTATTTATGTTATCAAACCCTCATAAGGGAATTATTCCTTGAACCAATCATTTGGTAAATAGTCAATGGAGTATAAAACAATGAATATTCACACAAGCAACTCTTATGTGTACCCTTAATATCTAAATACAAAATGACCAATATACTAATAGAACCTAAACCCAAAAATGAAGGTATTGTTGAATATGAAACCCAATCAAGCTACTATTTATAATTACTTTGTTCCTTAATAAAAAATATTGGATGATATAAAGAAATTTTGATTAGTAAAAACCTCATTATTTCAATATTTCCTACCAAAATAAAAAAATCATTTTACATGTTCTTACAAGCATCATTCATGATGAACGATATCTAATAATGTTATATAGGTTTGAGTTCTCAAAGTTAAGTTAAAACCTATATGGAAATCACTTTAAAACTAGAACCTAGTAGCTAAGGGAAACATCAAACACCTTATCATATTTGAATATTGAATGCCACTTAAAACATAAAGCTAATTTTGTGCACTTTATTTCCAATTATCTAAGATGCTAAAATATTATGACCATGAGAACCCATGGCTAACATATAACTTAGAATAGTAGTTTGCTACAATGAGTTTTAGACTCCTTACCAATTTCACACTTTGAAATAATAAAACATAACCTTTAGCAAATTCATATACGTGTAGTACTATTAACCACTATCATTGTCCATTACTATCTCATTTGGTAAACTTGTTTTTTGAGAACCCAAAGCTAATGCTAACATAATATTAAGGAGCAAAACTTGGGTAAAGTGAAGTTTGAACTTCTTGCTAATTTTGGACATCAAGCCCATATAAATATTGGGAGAGAATATTTAGTGGTTTTGATTAGAGGTGTTAACCGAGTCTTAGACTTGGGTAATTTTTCGTACCTACCATAAAATTTAAATATAATTAAATAAACATTTGTACTTGACATAAAATTTCAATTTAGTCAAATTAATTATAGAATAACATGTTTCTAATAATGCACTATCCATGTTTTGGACATAAGTAGCATTTACACCCAATAATGCACTATCCATATTTTGGACATAGGTAGCATTTGCACTTAACACGAATGTTTAATATAGTCAAATTAGATGTCTGTACCCAAGATAAAATTCTAATGGAGTTCACTAGAGAAAGATATGTGTCTAGAAAAAACTTGGATAGCATTCATACCCCACGATAATTTCAATATAGTTAAACTAATAAGAGAATTACAAGTTTCAAGAAAAAAATTACCAAATTTAGGCTATAACATATTTATTTTGAAAATTAGTTGTTTATTTTTGTCATAATTAATAAAAATATAAAAAAAAATAAAAATCTAGTTAAAAGATACACATTTTTATTGGGTATCAGTTAGGGTTATAAGCCCGACAGTGGTGGTGTGGCATAGACATTGTTTGTTTTGTGGCTATTGTGATGGAGAAAAAGATAATACCTCTGCCTTTGATGACATTGGGGTTTAGAAAGGGGACAAAATTGATGTCAAGAAGAGTGATAGGTTCATGTCCCAAAAACTATGATACCTCTAACATCACTCTCTACTACTTTATTGTTGTCGTGTGCATGGATGGAGACATTAGAGAGAGTTGAAGGGAGAAAAGTCCATTTTTATGCTAATCCACCTCAAAATCCTATGCCCCACTCTCTCTCCTCTTGTGATATTCCTGCAAAAGATGTCGAACATCAACACCGAATACATCATGGAGTTAATGGAGGCTATTTTTTTTTATATATTTTTATAGAGGAATATTTGTGGTCCATATTGTGAATAAAATTAATAGTTCAAAAAAATATCTAATCATTAGAAGTGGAGTTTTGGTATTATGAAGTAGAAGTAGAGGAAGATTGTTTCAAAAAATCTTGTTGGCAATTTTGGGTACCTTGGGTACATTGCCTTTGCTCAAGTGTATAAGTTGTCATTGATGTCAAGAAGCTTTTGAAGGAATTTGATTTGATGTAAAATAATTTGTTTTGATGAAGGTTACGACATGACAGGTTCGAAAGAAAGCAAGTTAGAAAAGTGTCGCGATATCGCGACATGTCGCAGTTTCGCGACTCAAAGAGGAGAGAGAATGTTTGGAGTCAGAAATGTCACGATTTCGCGACATATTGCAAGGAAGGTTGAACGGACGAAAAAGTGTCACGATTTCGTGACATGTTGCAGGAGAGAGAGTCCGAAAGAAAAAGTGTCACGATTTCATGACATAATGCAGGAGAGAGAGTCCGGGAGAAAAAGTGTCACGATATCGCGACATGTCGGGTTTTCGCGACCCGAAGAAAAGAAAAGCGCTAAGGAGAAAAAGTGTCACGATTTCGTGACAAGTCAGAAGACAAAGTGGAAGCAAGATAAAGTGTCACGATTTCGCGACATGCTACAAAACTCGAAGTGAGAACTGTCACGATTTCATGACATGCAGCAAAGGGAAGAGTCTAAAATGAGAAGCGTCGCGATTTCATGATAGATTGCAAAGAAGACGTACGAAAGCTGAAATCGTCGCGATTTCGTGACATGCTGCAGATGAAACTATTCCAAGTAAGAACTGTCACGATTTCGTGACATACAAAAAAGGAAAGGTTTCGAAGTAAGAAATGTCACGATTTCATGACAGGTTGAAGAAAAAGCAAACAGATGCAGAAAGTGTCACGATTTCGTGATAGATTGAGATGGCAGCGTTCGGTTGGAGAAAGTGTCACGATTTCGTGACAAAAATAGAATGCAGGTCTTCTATAGGAGAAGTGTCACGATTTCATGACAAAAGCAGAGAGGAAGGCTATGAAGATAGAAGTGTCGCGATATCACGACAGAAGTGAAGTCGAAGTCTGCAGAGGTAGAAGTGTCACGATTTCGTGACAAAAGTAGATAGGAGGTCAACGAAGGGAGAAGTGTCGCGATATCGCGACAAAAGCAAAGTTGATGCTGACAAAGACAAAAGTGTCGCGATATCGCGACAAGAGCTTGGTTGAAGTCGTCAAAGGCTGAAGTGTCACGATATCATGACAAAATCCAAAAGAAAGTGTACGGTTGCAAAGGTGTCGTGATATCGCGACATGTTGTAGTTTCACGGTAGAAGCTACAGAAGAGTTACAGAGGTAGTGAAGCCGACAAAGTTAAATTTTAGCCGACGAAAATTAGGGCTTGCAACCGACGTAGATTAGGGTTTGTTTTTGGTATAACAGCCGACTAAGATTAAAGTTTTCATCATGAAAATTTTGTTATAAAAGGAGGGCTATTTGGAGAGTTGAAGAAAGATATGAGTGGTTGTAGTGCGACGTTCGCAGATAGTGAGCAGAGTGCAAAATTCGATCGTAGTGTGCAGAGTGCATTTCGTCGAATCATTCCAAGTGTGAAAGATCACAAAGGAAGTAGAGTGTGCGAAGACGGTGCCGCTGTGATTGCGCAGAGGTGCAAAGGTTGAAGTTCGATCAAGTGCGGCTATGATTGCACAAAGAGAGCAGAGGGCATAGAGAGCACAAGGGCAAAGACGAATGCGGAGTGCTGTTGCTTAAGGATAGAGGTGCATTGGTTCTTTGAGAAGAACTTGAGGACAGATTTGGCAAGTCTTTGAGAAGGCTTGTGTGCAGAGGATTGATCTATTCAAGTGTTGGACAGATCTGACAGACAGAGGAAGACTTGTGCTAGACCGACCGACTGTGTTTGGTACAGGTTGTTGAGCTATTGTGGACGTGATCATAGAAGGCAGAGGTCTCTTAGGCTAAGCATTGAGGACAGGAGGTCTTCGGTGGAAAGGAGTTCCACATGTTGGCAAGAGGTAGAGACAGTTGATCTTCCGAGGGATCATTTCCAGAGCAGAGGGGAAGGTATCTCCTTTGAGCAGAGGCTCATAAATTTAGATTGGGGGAAGGTATCTCCTTTGGGCCGAGGCTCATAAACATTGTAATTGGGAAGGATTCCCAAAGAACTTTGAGATAACTTTTAGAGAAAAGTTTTGTGGACGTAGCCCAACCATTCGGGTGAACCACGTAAAAATTGGTGTCACTTTGTGGATGATATTGTGCATTGTTTTGATATTGTTGTGGGTATATTGCTTTACTATTTTGTAATATAAAGGAAAAAGTAAAAAGAGGTCTTATACTTGTTCACCCCCCCTCTCGAGTATAAGCTTGTGTTATTCAATTGGTATCAGAGCGGGTGCCTTCGGAAAGTTTAACGACTTGAAGGAAAAGCTAGTAAAGAACACAATGGATTATTCAAGTGGCAATGCAACACCTATTCTTGATGGGTCAGATTTTGGTCTTTGGAGTGCAAGGATGAAGGTTCATCTAATGGCACTTGGTAATGAGGTATGGGAAGTAATTGAAGATGAGTACACTATTCCTGTACATGGTCCAAATACTAAAGAAGAAAGGCTCCTACATCACAGCAATTCAAAAGCAATGAATGCAATCCTGAAAGGCTTACGTAAAGCGAGATCTCACCAAAGTGATTCATTGCAAGACAGTGAGTGAAATGTGGAAACAGTTGCAGGTGGTTCATACAGGTGATACAAATGTCAAAAAGGCCAAGTTGAGACACTTCAAAGGTATGTTTGAACAACTCAAGATGAATGATGATGAAAATATTAGTGACTACATGCTTCGTATGGATGAGGTTGTTAACTCCATGAAAGACTTAGGTCTTGAGCTTGCTGAAAATGATGTTTGTGATAAGATTTTAAGATCTCTTCCTAATAGATTTAGTGAAAATATTTCTGCTATTGAGGAAGCTAAAGATTTGGATAAGTTGAAAAAGGATGAGCTCCATAGTATACTTGCAGCATTTGAGTTGAGAACTCAAGTGAAGGTTGACGTCAAGAAAGAGGCAGCTTTCAAGGCTACCAAGAAATCCAAGGGTAAACAACTTCAAGAGAGTGATGAGTCTTCTAGTGATGAAGAGGCATATTACAACAAGAAAGGCAAATTCTCTAGAAAGCACAAAAGCATGAAAAATATAAGATGTTTCAATTGTGGAAAGTTTGGTCATTATGCTACAGATCGTAACTGTTCCCAAGGATGAAAGTGATGAAGATAAACAGGATTCTAAGAGCAAGGATTCTGAAAAGCACAAGCATCACAAAAAGAACAAAGATGAGCACAACAATCAAGGAAAGAGGTATTCTCACAAGCACAAGAAGAGTTTCTACCTAGACAAAGCAAGTAAGTGTTCTAGTAGTGATAGTGAAAGTTCTTCAAGTGATAATGAAAATGAGATGTTGTTCATATCGGAAAAAGAGGAAGAACCGAAACATAGATTCATTATCATGAAATGTCTTAGATGTGGAAATTTTGGTCACCTTGAGGATGATTGCACAAATAATGATTTGGTTTCTAGTATGTATGAGGATGCTTCAGAAAACTATAAGGAAGATGCATGTATGGTTTTTGAAAAGGGTAGCACCTCTAGTGATAAGAAATCTGAAAAAGGCTTTGATGATTCAGAAAGCAAACAAATAAAGGATCATGAAAGTGAACTTAGTAGTGCTCTTAGTGCTTTGAAAAAGGAAAGAAAGAAGAATGCTAGACTCAAGGATAAGTTAGATGAATGTTGTATGGAGAGAGATGATCTTATAGAAAATCTTGATTTCTCTATAGCTAAGACGCAAGAACTCAAGGATGAGTTAGAGTCTAAGGTTCTTGAGTATAGTGAGTTAGAACAGAAAATGGCTTCTTTGAAAGAGGAAATTAAAGAGTACAAGGATAAGCTTTACGAGGTTTCAAGATAGCTCCAAAAAGGTTAAGTCACTCATCAAAGGTCAAAGAAAGACAACAGATAAAACAGGCCTTGGTTTTGTTAAGCCACGCAAGGAACAAGTTGGGGAGTCTAGTAAGAGACTCCAAAAGGAAGAGAGTTCTGATGAGGAAAGTATTTCAGATCATGAGTCCTTGAATGATAGATGCGCAGAAACAGAAAACAAAATTCAGGATGAGAAGAAGAAGTTTTTAGGACCCAAGAGGTCAAATAAAGGAAAATTTCAAGGCAGATGTTTTGCGTGTCACAGGTTTGGTCACATGGCTTCGCATTGCATGACTCAAGTAAGGAAGGTAAATAATAGTTTCAGAGGTGGTAATTTCTTTCAAGGGTATTGCTACTCTTGTAAACAGTTTGGGCATAAGGCAATTTTTTGCAAGGCTAATAACAGGAACAGGGTTAGTCAGAATAGGCGGATTCAAAGAACAGGTATGCCTAAAAGAAATAACATTGTTACTTGTTATAAGTGCAACAATGAAGGTCACACAGCTAGACAATGTAGAGCTAAACTTCCAAGGTACAGGAACAGGAATAGTGGTATGAACAGGTCCAAGGATCAAGGCATGGATAAGAACAGGAATGATAACAGGAACAGGAACAGTGACAGGAACAGGAATAGGAATATGGACAAAGAGTTCAAGAGAAGGCCCGGCAAGGAAATTATAGATGCTGATGATGATCAGTGCCTAATGGGAGTTTTACTCCCACCCCAGAATTAATCACCTCATCAGGAGGTGGGGGAGGGACTAAGCTAAGAGGCTCATTCTTAGTCCCGAGCCCCAAAGGTGACCCTTTGCCATTGATGACAAAGGGGGAGAGATATGAGTAAGGGGGAGAGCTTCAAGTGAAGAGGAAAGCTTCAAGTTCGGGGGAGCAAAACTTCAAAGGAAGATTCTCAGTTGTGGGCACAGTTTCTCAGTTGTTAGCATAGTTGGTTTCAGTTTTGGCTCCTGAGACGTGTTTTTCAGTAAAGGTTTGCCATCAATGACAAAGGGGGAGATTGTTGGAAATTTTGGGTACCTTGGGTACATTGCCTTTGCTCAAGTGTATAAGTTGTCATTGATGTCAAGAAGCTTTTGAAGGAATTTGATTTGATGTAAAATAATTTGTTTTGATGAAGGTTACGGCATGACAGGTTCGAAAGAAAGCAAGTTAGAAAAGTGTCGCGATATCGCGACATGTCGCAGTTTCACGACTCAAAGAGGAGAGAGAATGTTCGGAGTCAGAAATGTCACGATTTCGTGACATATTGCAAGGAAGGTTGAACGGACGAAAAAGTGTCACGATTTCGTGACATGTTGCAGGAGAGAGAGTCCGAAAGAAAAAGTGTCACGATTTCACGACATAATGCAGGAGAGAGAGTCCGGGAGAAAAAGTGTCACGATATCGTGACATGTCGGGTTTTCGTGACCCGAAGAAAAGAAAAGCGCTAAGGAGAAAAAGTGTCACGATTTCGTGACAAGTCAGAAGACAAAGTGGAAGCAAGATAAAGTGTCACGATTTCGTGACATGCTATAGAACTCGAAGTGAGAACTGTCACGATTTCATGACATGCAGCAAAGGGAAGAGTCTGAAATGAGAAGCGTCGTGATTTCGCGACAGATTGCAAAGAAGACGTACGAAAGCTGAAAGCGTCACGATTTCGTGACATGCTGCAGATGAAATTGTTCCAAGTAAGAACTATCACGATTTCAACATGCAACAAAGGAAAGGTTTTGAAGTAAGAAATGTCACGATTTCATGACAGGTTGAAGAGAAAGCAAACAGATGCAAAAAGTGTCACGATTTCGTGACAGATTGAGATGGAAGCATTCGGTTGGAGAAAGTGTCACGATTTCATGACAAAAATAGAATGCAGGTCTTCTATAGGAGAAGTGTCACGATTTCGTGACAAAAGAAGAGAGGAAGGCTATGAAGACAGAAGTGTCACGATTTCATGACAGAAGTGAAGTCGAAGTCTACAGAGGCAGAAGTGTCATGATTTCACGACAAAAGTAGATAGGAGGTCGACGAAGGGAGAAGTGTCGCGATATCGCGACAAAAGCAAAGTTGATGTTGACAAAGACAAAAGTGTCGCGATATCGCGACAAGAGCTTGGTTGAAGTCGTCAAAGGCTGAAGTGTCGCGATATCGTGACAAAAGCCAAAAGAAAGTGTACGGTTGCAAAGGTGTCACGATATCGCGACATGTTGTAGTTTCACGGTAGAAGCTACAGAAGAGTTACAGAGGCAATGAAGCCGACAAAGTTAAATTTTAGCCGACGAAAATTAGGGCTTGCAGCCGACGTAGATTAGGGTTTGTTTTTGGTATAACAGTCGACTAAGATTAAAGTTTTCATCATGAAAATTCTGTTATAAAAGGAGGGCTATTTGGAGAGTTGAAGAAACATATGTGGTTGGAGTGCGACGTTCGCAGATAGTGAGCAGAGTGCGAAATTCGATCGTAGTGTGCAGAGTGCATTTCGTCGAATCATTCCAAGTGTGAAAGATCGCAAAGGAAGCAGAGTGTGCGAAGACGGTGCCGCTGTGATTGCGCAGAGGTGCAAAGGTTGAAGTTCGATCAAGTGCGGCTGTGATTGCGCAAAAGAGCAGAGGGCATAGAGAGCACAAGGGCAAAGACGAATGCGGAGTGCTGTTGCTTAAGGATAGAGGTGCATTGGTTCTTTGAGAAGAACCTGAGGACAGATTTGGCAAGTCTTTGAGAAGGCTTGTGTGCAGAGGATTGATCTGTTCAAGTGTTGGACAGATCTGACAGACAGAGGAAGACTTGTGCTAGACCGACTGACTGTGTTTGGTACAGGTTGCTGAGCTACTGTGGACGTGATCATAGAAGGCAGAGGTCTCTTAGGCTAAGCATTGAGGACAGGAGGTCTTCGGTGGAAAGGAGTTCCACATGCTGGCAAGAGGTAGAGACAGTTGATCTTCTGAGGGATCATTTCCAGAGCGAGGGGAAGGTATCTCCTTTGAGCAGAGGCTCATAAATTCAGATTGGGGGAAGGTATCTCCTTTGGGCCGAGGCTCATAAACATTGTAATTGGGAAGGATTCCCAAAGAACTTTGAGATAACTTTTAGAGAAAAGTTTTGTGGACGTAGCCCAACCATTCCGGGTGAACCACGTAAAAATTGGTGTCACTTTGTGGATGATATTGTGCATTGTTTTGATATTGCTGTGGGTATATTGCTTTACTATTTTGTAATATAAAGGAAAAAGTAAAAAGAGGTCTTATACTGTTCACCCCCCCTCTCAGTATAAGCTTGTGTTCTTCAAATCTATAGATAATAAAAGTGAAATATTGATATTGCAAAAAATGTCATGATGAAGAAGGATGCTAAATTTGTATTTAGCAAGAAAATTGAATCAAATGGTATTTTAGCACAATGGGGTTCGATTTATAACATTCAAGGAGGAGATCAAGTTCCAATATTTCCAAGCAATACATAGATAATATCTAAGATTTTTTGTGATACCACTACATGGTGATGTAATATGGGTGGATACTATTTCAATCTCATATAACCTATTAAAAAAAAGATACATATTTTTATCAAATGACATTAGCTTAAACAATTAGATTCCTAACATTAAAAAAGGAGACCCAAGTTTAAATCTTATCAAATGATACATGGATAATATCCAAGTGGTTGTAATACCACTACATTGTAATGATGTAATATAATATGGGGCCCTTTTGAATCCTATATAACCAATTATAAAAATATATATACACATTTTTTGAAGTATTAAAATTAAAAAAAAAAATAGATTTAAAAAATAAATCCAATTAAAATATGATATGTTTTATTTAAAGATTATATACTTCATTAAATTTTAAAAAAAATCAACATCTTTTCAAGAATTATATATATATATATATATATATATATATATATATATATATATATATATATATATATTTTTTTTTTTTTTATATGGGGAATCAGAATTGGTAACATCTTTACATTAATTGACTCTTTTTTTTATACATAGGGGAATTGTTAACACCTTTACCTTTGTCCAATACTAGATCAAGCTAGGATGCCATAACTATAAACCCTAATCTACTGAGTAAAACAAAGTTAATGGACCCTAAAATTTAGAGAAATCAAATTAGAATAGCCAATCGACAAATATTTGATTGCTACCATCAAACCTATCTCCTTTTGGATATGTTGTGGTTTGAACCTGGGTATCCCATACAAGAGCTCAAACCACTATATTATCCTTACAAACACATAAAAATGTTTCTTATAATGAAATCATGGAAACATGCCACTAAATGTTTTTCAAACCTCTCTTAAAAAAAACTTAGGGATAAGGTTAACATTTTGTTAAATATTATAGTGGGAAGATCAAATAGCTATCCTAACACATCATCATGCATTAGTATTTTAAAAGTTTCAGGCATCCAAAATATACTTGCTAGATCATCTTGTGGCACCTAATACTTAACCCTAGATTGGATTAAGGATTTGCTTATTATTTTGTACATGAACTATATGGGTTTTATAGTAGTTGTCTATTAATGAATTAACCAAATCTATTATATATGTATAAATATAAAAGAGTTTAAACTGTGATGTATGTGGTTGTGTGTTAAATTCTTAATTAATAAGCTTAGTTCTCCCCTCTGATGAGAGATCATGGTGGGATGGGAATGCCCAACCTAACCTTAAACGTGAGCATTGGTTATAGGGATAATCAACTTAGAGTATGTATATTTTTTCAATTGATTATATGGGATTCAAATGGATCCCACCCTTATTACATTATTACAACAAAGCTTGAATATTATTCATATATCACTTGGCAAGATTTGAACGTTGGTTTCCTCTTCAAATATTAAGGAATTGAGGAATATAATACTTGATAAAATTAAATTTACACAAGTTTTTATGAGGGGTTCTGATCCCACAAGTTTTTATGAGGGGTTCTGATCCCCTCGTACTGAGTGAGGTTTGAGCTTTGGTCTCTTGAGAAAAAAGACAAGAACTTTATCACTACGACAAGCTTGTAGCTTTAGAACATGTACACATTAAACAAATACACAACCAAATTAATGAATATGTGGATGCCTATCAAAAAATTACTATAGGTACTTTTGTTTGTTCATTTATCTCTAAGAAAGGTCAAGGTTTTAGTTTTATATATAATTAGTTGAAGTAGGGAAATATACCTTACAATAATTGTCTTTCTTTTCTAATTTGGTTTGAGTCTTTATAAATATATTAATATTTTTTTCAATGGGTTATATGGGATTGAAATGGACCCACTCGTATTACATCATTACACAATGGCATTACAACAAAGCTTTGGATATTATTTATGTATAATTTGACAAGATTTGAACTTGGGTCTCCTTCAATTGATGAGAAATTTAACTGTTGAACTAATGTCACTTGATTTTATAAATAAATTATTATTATTTCATTTAATATAGATTTAATGTTTATTTACAAGATTTTAATTTTCTTCATCTTGTATATATATATAATGTTAGTTATTATATTGTATAGAGGGATAGGGATTTAAAAGAATCACGTATTCTTTAAATGTTTTAAAACTTTTTTTCAAATAATTTTATTTTAATGTTCAATGAAATATTACTTTAATATTTAGATGATGTATTAGTGTTTATAATTAGAGACAAATCATTGCCAATGATGTATCAAGCAAGATATGAAGTTAAATTAGCATCTTTAATCATAACTCTAGTTTTGTATCATTGTTCACTATTATAGATGAAGAAACACTTATTATACTTCAAAAGAAACATGTAAAGTTCTACTTATGATATGTTTTTACATATTGAAGCACCGTCTTGAGGCATGTGTTTAATTTTAATTAATTAAAAAACTACTTTGATTCTATATTTCGAGATATACATTTTTAAAATACTTTGAAGATTAGATAGTATTTATTTTTCTTGGTCAATTTTTTCCTATTTAGACTATTATTGATCCATATTAATAGGGTCTAAGAGGGTAGCATGGAGAATAAATAATTAACTCAACTTCTAGCACTAAATAATTTATACTCCAAAGTTTTAAAGTAGAATAAGGCACAATCTACTTCATAGATGCAAAAAAACATGAAAGTATGTAAATATACAACAAAATTTATTAAAACATAACTCAAGTGTAACTGAACAACAAAATGCAAAACCCCCATATAGTAAAGTTGATAACTATTTTTAACTTTAATTGCATTGATGCATGCATTGGACTACAATTTGTATTAAGCATAAAATGCTTATATTTCTAAGCCTATCGAGAATAAAAAGGGGGATAAGTAGAAAAGGAACCAAAACAAGTAAAATTATATTGTGATTCCTATATTACATAAAACATGTACAAATATTTACAAATTAGATTATAAGCTAAAACAATTCATGTTCCAACTAACATACGAAGCAATTTAGGAGTAACAATTACATAATTGTTCATCTATCTTCTTGTTTGGAATTTGGTGGTCAAATGATTAGTAAATAAATATTTAAGTTATTTTAACTAACATGAGGCACTAGAAAGATTGGTTGTGTGAATATTGATATCTTAAGTTAATGTCAGACAATGATTCTAAGCATCACTCTATATTCTAGAATTAATCTCAAGGATCCTCATGATGACTTCACATGACATTAATACTACTCATTATCATGCACATTGATGCCAATCATTATAGATAGGTCAGATAAAATATTGGAATCATGTGGAGTTATGGTGCTATGGTGTTGCATGGGAAGTTTTGATGGCTACCAAGATGTGAAGGCTTATCCCTTTCTAGGCACTTAAACAAGCTTGGCATCATAGTCAATGAGGAAACAAGCTACCAATGCTTCACTCAAATCATTCAACTCATTTGAGAAGCGATGGCTTCTATTCCATATAAATATAATTAAGGAGATAAATGTTTGAATTGGTCAAGTGTGTACTATAAATTGACCAATTTTTATAGTATTGAACATATGACATGCTTCTTGATAGATGTATCTAATTATATAATCAATCAATGGACTTGATGAAGTTGATAGTAGATAAATTGAAATAAAATATGATATATGTTGCATTATTATAGGGTCCAATAGTGGCATCAAATATGGATGAAAAATATCCATGTTATAAATGGAAAACTTTCTCAATGGTAGATCAAGAATAAAAATATATTTTCACTTGCAAAAAATAATGTATGGGCTATAGCTCACTGGATTGATATTCTAATGTGGTCTAAAGAAACATTTCTTCTTAAGATGGAACCAAACTCAATCCTCAATCTAAAAAGTATGAGAAGTATGGTGTAGATCACAAGGCTCATTATATTTATTTTATTGATGTCTAAGTATTTGTTGGAGTTGATGAAGAAAATATTGAATTTGCTTTAGGAAGTATGCTACTTTACCACTTTCTTAGCCTATACTATTATCTACTTGTTGATAGACACATGAAAGAAAATATTTAATGAAACAAGGTGCTAAAACTTAAGTCATTTCTAAAAGGTATTGTGTCCAATAGAGCTATGCAAATTCCTACTATATGAATGTTGTATGTATGAAAAATTCATCTCATCTACATGGGTAATTGTGGTTGTTCATTTTGAGTAAGTATATAAGCATCCTATTAACTACAATTCATCCATTAGTCTAGGGATGGAAAACTATTGAGCTATCAAAAAAATATATCAACTAAATTTTAGAGTTGTTTCTAAAATAGATTTGAGTAATCTAGAGTTTTGATATGATAAGAGGAAGTCTAGGATACTAGAATATAGTCAAAAACATTGAAATAATAGTTGAGCAATATGAGATGCATCAATATTCTTCTTGCATGGTATGATGTTTCCTTGTAATGCAATAAAGTAAAATTATTTTGATATTTATTGAAAGGAACACTTGATGTATAATACATGTTAATGGATTTCCAACTTTTGGATGGAATAGGTAATGATAAGTACATCCCCAATTATATATATATTAGTTTGGTAATACTAAAATATACATAAAATCTAATGTGGTGATCTATATAATGATGTATGTGAGGCTAGTAAGAAGTGGTATATCATTGCAATTATCTTGTTGATGTCAAAGTGTCCCACTAATATGGATCAATATGGCTCCTACATTTAGTGTAACAAAGGCATATAACATTGGATACAAAGCTTATATGGGTGTTATAGTAGTTTGTCACAAAGGTAATGCTTAGGAACTAACTAGTTCTATACGATCTAGTGGTGTCCAGGTAAAGCCTATGTCAATGGGATGAAACATATCCTAACTGAAAAAGATGAGTCCTCCTACATCTATTACTATCATAAGTTTATGGACCAAAGGTTGAATTAGAGAATTAATCGATTACTTGTCCTTGACCTTACGATGCTTGATGACAAGGTAGAACTATTGTAAATATGTCATACACTTCATATATTGTTCATTTTATAACTTGATATAAATATGCAAAAATTAGAAATGATCACAGTTTAAATGGATGATTATTTTCTTATCCATAGTGTGATGGCATCATTATCAAACAAATTGTATGATGTAGTTCATTTCATTCTCATAGGAAGAAAAATGTTAAACTATGTCATTGAAGGCTTCGAAATGGTAAGCAACAAAGTGTCCATTTTATATCACAAGGTATTAAGTACATAGTCTAATGCATAAGTCTTAAAATTACAAGGTTAATTGATGTTAATCATAGAAAGCACTAACAATGATGTTAACTCTTGAGATATCTACCATTTAAAATGATTACTCAAAATACATCCCTATCATGTATGATGTGGTTAATTGACTAGGAAATATGTAAGAAATTGAGGATAAACCTGTAGTAAATTGAGCTCATTCAACTTATTAAGAATAAGCTATTCCTATATGATGTGGATCTTAGTTGGCTCTACAAGTATTACTTCACTGTTAATGATAAGATTAAGATAAGATATTTTTGTGATGTGAAATCTACACTTTACCATGTTAGTCTAAATCTTATATTGGTGCAATGCATATAGAACTTAGTGCACATAATGTATATGTTCCTCCTAGGTCTCACTAAATATGTAAGTTTCATCCATGTAGAAAATCATGAAGGAACCACAAATGAATTGACAACATCATTCATAAGGTACACACACATTATTGGCACATTGATTAATCCAAAAATCATAATTTATCACTCCATTATCTTGGAAGTTGTATTTCAGATACCTAAAGTTTGATAGGAATCTATTGATAGCCCAACTTCAAGTCAATTTTGATGAAATAATATTTCCTTGGATTTGTTGTAAAAGATCATTAATTTGGGGTAGTGGATACTTATTCCTCATTGATATCTTATTTAGGATTCTAATAGTAAATTCATGAGCACCATGAGACATCATTATTTAGTACCAAAATGATGGTGCTACTACACGAAGAAGATCTATGTTTAGATATTTTCTTTGATAATAGAGTGGTGGGCTGGTCTTTGTTTTTGGATGGTTGTTTTAGTTAATTTTTGTTTCTTTTGGCCTTGGAGGCTGGCCTGTGATTAATTAGCCTTAAATTTCTCTATCTACTCTAATATAAAAGGTTATGGGACCTTTCAAAACCCTATTTTTCACCATTAATAAAAAAATTATATCAAATATACATAGGCCTATTGGAAAAAATAGATTTAGGCATCAGGTCAATTAGGTGATTGACTAAAAATTAAAGTGAGACTCTTGGGATACTACTATGATTTAAAACACAACTACAATTATATGTCTATATGAGGTATTGCATTATTGTGTTATTTAAATAGTTTAGGGAGTGTTTAATATTTAAATATTTAGATTAGAAAATGCGTTTTATATTTAAGATGTGTTTTTATTATTTATGTCTATAGTATTTGTCATGTGTGTAAGTGTGAGTTTTTTTTTTTTTTTAATTTACATGGTGGAATCGGTAGCCGCCATGAATTCGGGAAGGCTGTCCACCTTTTTATGGCCGCCACCATATTCTACGTTGTCCACCCCAGAAGCTGCCACACAGATATTCGAATAGTCCGCCACTATAACCACCATGCCACAATCATTTTAAACCTTTTACACCGCTGAAAGCACCAAGAAAGGGACAAGCATTCAGTCCGACAAGGCCCGAGATTTGAACCTTGGACCTATGCCCCCCTTATGGGGTTTGTATGAATGTAAGTGAGAGTTATGAGTGTGATGTTTTAATATTTTGATGAATGAGCCTTGGGAGATAACAATCACAAGATGCAGAATAATATGAAAGAAAGTAAATCTGCTAGATGACTGAAATATGTTGTAAATAGAAATCATATAAAATATTACAATGTAGCTATGGAGGAAATGAACACTCCATTAATAAAGCTACTGATCTACATTGTATCCATCACCAATGAATGGTGAGGCACACAAAACTGTACTATCCACTAAGCTACACTATCTGACTATGTCCCCCGACTCTATATCTATCTATCTAAGAGGCCATCCTTATATAGGAAAAATAGGATACTTGGCCAACACTCTATCTAGCTATGCAAGGGACAACTTGCACATTGACACTTGTGCATTTATTACATTGCATGAAGTAACTAGATAACTTGCACATAAAGTAATCTAAGTATGTATCTTGGAGGATACATTTACATAACCCAAATGATGGAATAGACTCTATTTCTAACACCCCCTGTATTACATTATTTGGGTATTGAAGACTTTAGTCTTCAATATGGATCTTCTTCATCATCTTCTACTTGATCTTCATAGTCTTCTTCTACATTCTTTGTATTCAGGTTCAGTAGGTAATCTGTGTCTTCATATGATGCAAAGTAAGCTGTAGCTGGAGCTTCTTCTTTCATTGGATGATCTTTGGCATGTTCAGATTCATCTTCTATCCAGCCACCTTTATAGTTCTCCTTGCAAGTACCTTCATTTGATTCTTATTGTTGATGAATGAGTAGGGCATGGTGTAATTGTCCTCTCATATTTTTTTATCCTTCTGTACTTACATTTTTGATGTACTTGTTCTTCATTTTCTTCAACCTATTCTTCTACAAATAAGTTAGAAGCATTTTGTAACATCACAATATCTTGTGAGATTTCCATTGAGTCTAGGATATAGGTATTTTCATGGATTGAACCTATTGCTTTTATTCCATATTGATTCATAATGAGACATGTATTGATCCCATCCATATATCCAAAGTTAATCATGTAGTTATTTTCTACTAGCTTGCTTACTGAGATGAGATTGAATGTTAATCCAGGAACATACAATACTTTTTGTAGTAGAAGATTTGGAAAAGATTTACTGGGAGATACACATCCATATCCATGAATAGGATAAGTTTGGTTGTCTACAATTCTTAATCTGTAACCTTTAGCAACTTCAAGATAGTCAAACCATTGTATATTTCCTGTCATATGATGATTGGCTCCTGAATCAATAAACCACATGTGATCATGCTTTGTGAACTGGTTCCTGTCAGAGCAAGTTTTACAATCATTGTATGACATTCCTTTACCCATTTAAAAGGTTGAACTTGAAGAATTGAGATAGAATTGTAGTCTATCTTATAGCTCTTTATATATTATACCTTCTTGAAGTATATAAGCTTGATTTGGTAAAACCTTTATAGATTCTTAGGTTTGTAGACTACCTTATGTCTCCCTAGTGATAAGAGTATGAACACCTAATTTTAGGTTTTGAAGAAAGCTTATATCTTCCCAACTTGATAATCTTAGACAAATATTATTGTTATCAAGTTTTGTAGAATGCCTTATGACTCCCTAATGTTTTGGAGTATGATATAGTGCTTTTGTAAAAATATAGTTCAATTCTAGTTGATTTTGTACAAATTTTGTAAAGATCAAAAATCAACTTCTTAACACCTTATTACTCCTAATTGAACTAAGCACTTTTCAATTTTTGAAGAGGTTTTAATGTTGGAATTATTTTGTCCCTTTTTGAAGGTTTGAGACAAGTAAAAATATATATTTATCCAACCTTAATAGAAACCCTAATAACCTCTTTTATATCCCTTGGATTATTTCTAATTTCCAATAAAATAAATTTGATGGAGTAACCCTTGTGGCTCCCAAGTTTGGAAAATTAGAAAAATAATAATATTTGCAAAATGTTAAATAATTTAATCCAAGTAGAATTCCTTATTTCTCCTAGGTTAAATTGCAAATATTAAATCAATGAGATAAGTTATCCCTTATAGCTTTTGCTTTCAAAATCTAAGTTTTAACCTTAGTTTATAACCCTTATATCTCCAACTATGAAAGCAATAATAAATGGGATTAAACCTTACCTTTTTAGATGCAAAATCTCCTCACTGTTCGACGCTTTCTATGACTGAGTATAACAACAATATAAGTGACACCTTTGGTACTAGAATCAATAGAGATCCCTTGGAGTTGCTTGTCTTTAATGTTGGTACGTAGGCACTGAAGGTTTGACCTTCAAAATATAGGAGCCTTTAATGCTCCTTCTTCCTTCCTTCCATGTTGCACTTCAAATGTTTTTGATAGTGCTTCACTCCCTCTTTGGATGTCTTTGACTGCACTATGCTCACTTTGGACGTCTTTGACTGTGCTTTGCTCACCCTATTGAACTTGGACTTTGAATACCTTTTAAGGATAATTAATCATAGACTTTGTGACATGTGTCACATCCATTACAAGTGAGTGCTCCCTTCTTTTTGTAACACTCCAAGTTCTTTGTTCAATGCTTCTTGAAGCAATCTAAAATGTATGGGCACTCGTGTGAAGCTGGTGGAGAATACCAAGTGTCACCACTTCGTTGTAACTCCTACGTGGGAGTTTCTTGAATGTTGAGAGAGGAATGATGTCTATAATACCAAGTGGTATCTCTGCATGGAGTCCATTCCTGTAACATCTTCGAATATGGAGATTATAACTCCTCAAACCCTTTTGTATACCATTCCTTTGCTTTGCTACGTTGCTTGGGCAACAAGCAAGCTATTCTTCTGCAGGTGGATTGATGATGTGCTATGGAGCTTGGACGATGATTTGGAGCTTCCTTTGGTGGATGGTCTTCTCCAAGTTAGAGACCATGAATGTAACACCTTTGCTCCTTCTCTTTTATACCTCCAATAATTTGTAGATTTTTGATGTCTTTTAGAAATAGATGTGCACTCTCTTGTCTACGTAAATGTAGCTCGAAGATAATCTGATATGAGCTTTGATTCTATAGGTACGTACATCCAATATGAGCCCTTTGAGTGGCTCCTTTTAGCTTGGGAAGAAGAGTGCTGACGTTCGACCTTCCTTGGCTGATTTACCCTGTAGTTAATGTGCCCTTTTGTGGCACTTCCAAATCTGCTCTTTTGCTGTAAAAACCAGATTAGAGTAGTGCAATATAATGTATTATAATATTGTATATAAGGCTTCTTTTAATATACCTTCTTTTGCACTCTATTTCCAGATCTAAAATTCTGGTTTTGTGGCAGATTTTTCTTGCAATACAAGGGTTTTGAGGTTGTCTTTTAAGAGTAGACACACCTTTCCATTTTTTCTTGGACACTTTGATAACAAATCCAAGCTTTAAATAATAGTAGATAGAAGCTTTTCAATTGATGCAATTTTCTGCACTTTCTTTCCTTGCATCTAACCTTGTAATGCTTTTGGATTTGAGACTCACCAAGTCTCAATATTTGAAGCTTCTATTTCTATTTTTGGTTAGTTAAGTTCTTCTCCAAATTTTGGAGGATTCTAACCTTTTTGGGTGGCTTCTTTTGGCCACTACAAGTTGCAGATTTTTGTGCTTCAATAGTGTCTTTAGACACTTGATACAAATCAGATTTTGTGCCCTTCAAGAAACACAAAACTAATTTCTTTTTTAGAGTAGTATAATAGTACAAGTCCTTCACTTTTAATGCACTAATATTACACCTTATCACTCCAATCAACTCTCAAATTCATGCACTAATAATTTACTGCAACTAATCAAGAATAACCTAAAATGAATCTTTAAGAGTTATTCTGCAATTTCACTACAATCAATGTTGTAGGACTTAGTCTTCTTTTTTTTTTCCAAAGTAGATGATAGGTAGTTGATAGAAGCTAATCTGAAATCTAATCAACTCCTAATAAATGTGCAAATAAATCCTTAAAAATATTCTTTTTCCTTTTGCACTTTAGAAGACTGTAATCTAATTTTCTTCTTGCAACTTTAATCCAAATTCAGGTGCTCTAATAAATCTGATAAGTAATCCAATTAATGAATCTTCTTGCACCAAAAGTTGCTTACCTTTTTTGTAGCTCTTCTCCCACTTTTGTAGAGGATGTAGATCTTGGTGTCTAAAATCACCAAGTTGTTGCTTCAAGTAGGATGTCCTGAACAACTCCTTCTTCACCAAATGATGGTCTCAAACTTTCTTTCATGAGCCTAGGATTTGGTGGCTTGTTCTCCTCTTGTGTTCTCCTCCTTCTGCTATAGATTTGGAGAAGTCTATGTCTCTAAAGTGGTGCCTTCTTGCTGTGAGAGGTAATCTTCAAATCTCCAAGATTTGGTGAGCTTCTTCTATCTTCAAGTCTTCTTGTCGAATTCTGACTTCAAGTAGGATCTTCTTCTAGGATTTGGCACTCCTTGCCAAATTCTTCTTCACAAATTTGGCACTCCTTGCAAAATTATCCTCTTGGGCTTGTTTTTGGATGGTGATAATTGTCCCAAGTCCTTCACTATCAGGGACTTCACCTTGGTAGTGGATTTCTCCAATGAGTTCTCCAAAGAACTCTCTTGATCTTCAGAAAGGCTCTCCTAGCATTTTCTGGATGCTCGATGAGACCTTCACAAGGTCTTTGATCTGGTAGCTTTTGATGGTCTTCCTTGAGACCTTCTCTTCAACCTTCTGCTCTTAGAAGTGTTGGTGGTGAGATCTTCTCCTAGATCTTCTGATTCTGCTACTTTTGGCTTTGAGCAGGACTCTCCTAGTCCTTCTTCTTCTTCCAAGATTGGAAGTTCTTCAATGAGATCTTCTCCTGATCTCTTCACTTTTGCTTTAGGGCTGAGTTGATTCTAAAGAAGATACTCTTCCTAAATTTCTTGTAGGAAGTTTCCCAACTCACTGAATCTTCTGTTCCTGCAACAAATATATTAGTACTAAAATATTTAGTCTACTTTTGAATCATATATTCTTCTCGAATTCTTCTTCAGGATCAAGGCTTCTGTGGCCTTTTTCAATATCAAGGCTTCTATGGCCTTTTTAGTACTAAGGCTTCTATGGCCTTTTCAGTATCAAGGCTTATGGCCTTTTCAGTATCAAGGCTTCTATGGCCTTTTCAGTATCAAGGCTTCTATGGCATTTTTAGTATCAAGACTTCTATGGCTTCTTCTTCAAGGCTTATATGGCCTTTTTGTATCAAGGCTCCTATGGCCTATTCTTCAACTATGGAATTCTTCAATCCAGTAATGGAGATCTTTAGTCTCCTATCTTCACCATGATCCTTCACTAGAAGTCTTCTTCCATAGTATTCTCCTCTTGCATAATGAACTAATCTCTGCACTATGAGGGCACGTTGACCTTCGGGCAATGAAGTTGGAGTCTCCTAGATTTCTGTCGTAGGAGGAGTCCCAATCCTCTGAGAATTAATTTTTTACAACAAAAGAAACTTTAGGCACTAGTTAGAAAATTCTAGATAACTTGGATGATCTTCACTAGATGATTTGTCAATCTAGTGGATTGAATGTTGAGTCTTGGTCTTCACGAGTTTTCCTAACAACTCTGTGGAAAATACTCTAGATAAAAATGATCTCAATATTTTCTGAAATTGAGATTTCTTTCAGTCCTAACTTTGTGACTCTCCCTAATTCTACCACCTAGATTCTTCTGAGATATTTTGATAGTGGTTGGTCCAGCGATGCGTCAGTTTGACAAAACACTCAGGCTAAATGATAATGGTGGTTTCCCTATTGACCTACACAAACTAGATCTACCATGGCTCTGATACCACTGTTAGCTTTTGATGAATGAGCCTTGGGAGATAACAATCACAAGATGCAGAATAATATGAAAGAAAGTAAATCTGCTAGATGACTAAAATATGTTGTAAATAGAAATCATATAAAATATTACAATGTAGCTATGGAGGAAATGAACACTCCATTAATAAAGCTACTGAACTACATTGTATCCATCACCAATGAATGGTGAGGCACACAGAACTATACTACCCACTAAGCTACACTATCTGACTATGTCCCCCGACTCTATATCTATCTATCTAAGAGGCCATCCTTATATAGGTAAAATAGGATACTTGGCCAACACTCTATCTAGTTGTGCAAGGGACAACTTGCACATGTACAACTTGCACATTGACACTTGTGCATTTATTACATTGCATGAAGTAACTAGATAACTTGCACATAAAGTAATCTAAGTATGTATCTTGGAGGATACATTTACATAACCCAAATGATGGAATAGACTCTATTTCTAATGAGATGTGTCAAGTTTAGAAGTAGGAAGTTATGTAATCATGAGAAACTTTGTCATTATATAATATATGGTATTTATTATGTAAAGAGATAAATATATTGTGAGTTTGATTAAAGAAAAGGTTAAGATTCATTCATGTGAAAAGTCTCATGTAAAATATGTTGAAACAATTTTTAATATTCAGATGAGCAGGAATTAGAGTGGTCTTTGTACTAGCACTATCGACCTTGATGGTGTGGATCAACCTACTAGATCTAAGGCATCTCTTGCTAGTCTACAAGAGCATCATGTCCCTTTTGACCTAGGTGCTCCCTCCTTTCCCAAGGTGGTTGTGGGTCATAGTTTTCATTCCATCTAACCTGGGGACTTAGAGCTTCTTCTAGATCAATTCTCTCTATCTATTCTAATGGATTTAATTTTCCTCTTCTTATACAAAGGGGCATTTAATCTTGTTAGAAAATTTGTGGAACCTCATACAAATCTAGATTTTATTAGGACATGGTATCTTCTATGGTGGACTCCTCAAGGTAGTCGAGAGATTATTTCCCTTTTGAATACCTTCTTCCTTATCAAATTAATCAAGGAATATGAATGCCTCATATTTTAAGTGTAGGGCCTTGGTTCTTTGGTAGAATAAGCCTATTTCTCAGAGGGTGTGGAACTAAATTTGATCCTAATTTACAAAAAATAAACTTCTACTCCTGTGTGGATAAAGCTTCTTGGCTTATCCCTTCATTTTTGGCATGTGGATATTTTAAGAGGGATAGCTAAAATTTTTGGAGAACTGATCATGATCGATGGGCCAACATGCTCCAAATCCATAATGGTGGTGGCTAGAATGTTTGTCTGTTATTCTTGATTCAAATGTACTGGACTCATTTGATTTAATCTTTAGAACTGGGTGTCAAGAAGTAGCTAGTGAAATTTAAAAATCTTCCTTCATTTTATTTAAACTCTAGTTGTCTAAACCATGTTGGAATCTCCTCAAATAATAATGTTATTAAAAATAAATGGGTTCACAAGGAGGGGCCTGTAGATCTCACTTTAGTTAAATCCATTGGAAGCTCGAATCCAATCCCTATGGAAGATATATGTCTGGGTACACGTATCGATTATTCTACTCTTTTAAAATATGGATAATGTTCAAATAGTGATAGGTTTCCTCAAAAGATTATGAAATCCCATGTATGCTCTGACTCGAATCTTCCTTCTCAAAATATGCTTATTTTTTACCCGATTTTAGTAAATTCTAGGAGTCCCCTTTCAAATAAATCAATCAATCCTCTAATACTAGTGAATCTCCTAATCCTCTTGGTAAGAGAGTGTTGAGGGATCTAACCTCTTATGGATCCTTAAAATATGGTAACAAATATGTTGATGGGCCTAGCCCTAAAAAAAAATCTAATACAATGTTGGATATGGGGTAGCAAAAAATAGGAAGGCCATCCAAGCAAGAGGCTTTATGGCATGCTATAAATTATGATATTGTTGAAGGAAAACAATCTACATTAGATCATTTAAGGAAAATTCTAGTGGTTTTCTTTGTGAGCCCTAAAACACATGGTCCCCTTCCCATGGGAATATTGATGAATTCTACTTCAAATATTTTAAAATAATGTAAGAGGCCTTAATGACCACCTCAAGTAGAGATTTTTAACATCTGTAAGGAAATATTTATCCCCTTCAATTGTTTTACTCCAAGAAACAAAGGTAGATTCAACTAATATCATCAAAATAAAAAACTCTATTTGGAAATATGCTGATTTTCTATTAGCCATGTTGTGGGATCTTCTAAGAGGCTTCTTTGTTTATGGGATCCTTCTAGATTTATAGGATCTCTAAATTTAGGCTCAGATAGGATTATGAATATTTTATTTCATTTCAAATATTAAAATAGAATATGGGTTTTATCGAATGTCTATATGTCAAAATCTATCCTTGATAAGGAAAATATTTCGAATATCTTGAGTCAAATGAGAGAACAATTCAATAAGGAATGCTAGGTTCTTACTAGATATTTCAACACTCCCTACCACTCTGATAAAAAGGGAGGCAATAATTTTTGTCTAAAGGAATGGAGGACTTTTCCAATTTTGTTAATAATAATGAACTTTTGGATCTTGATCTTAGAGGAGGTAGATTTACTTGGAGTAATAGAAGAAAGGGAGATCAGTTAATCCAAGTTAGGCTTGATATATTTTTGATATCAAAAGAAGGAATGGATTTTTTGGGGAATTCGTCTTTGACATATCTTCCTAGAATTGGGTCAAACCATAACCCTCTACTCCTTGAAATATTAAGATAATGAGTGCTCAATATACCTTTACGTTTTGAATCCATGTGACTAAAATATTAGAAACTTGAGAGAAGAATTGAAGGATGGTGGACTCAAAAATTTTCTAGTCCTCTTTTATCCCAAATAGCTAAGAAGCTGAGATTTATAAAAATAAATTTAAAAATATGTAGTAAGGAGATGTTTATAAATATCATTAAGTAAAATATGGAAATTCAATTTCAATTGAAATATGTTGAGATGGATCTGGAATCTGGATCTAGCAACCTTAATTGGAGAGATAAAGAAAAATCTCTTTTGGATAGTTTTCACAATATTTTGGCTAAAGAAAAAATCTTTTAAAGGCAGATATCTAGAGCTATCTAGCTGAAAGAAGGGGATAGAAACACTATATTTTTTTATGTAACAAAACTAAGACACCAATGTAACAACAAAATAAAGGAATTAATTAGAGATGATGACCCAGGTACTAGGGAGATGAATCTACCATATCCTAGCTTTTAAAATGCATATCTCCTCTCATTTCTCAAGAATTTAATGAATTTATTACTTCTCCCTTTGATGGCCATGAAATTAAAGATGTTTTTTCTTTGGCAAAGGAGAAAGCTCTGGGTCTTGATGGATTTCTTGCTATATTTTTCAAAGGTTTTGGCATATAGTTGGTAAGGATGTGGAGGAAGCTATATGTGAAGCTCAACTGAGATGATTTTTACCTCCTGATGTTAAATCTACATTTATTTCCCTCATTCCTAAGATTGTGGGGGCTAATGAACTCAAAGACTTTAGACCTATAAGTTTGTGTAATACTATATATAATATCTTCTCAAAAGTTCTAGCTAATAGAATTAAAAAGACCTTGCCCAATATAATTATTCCTAATAAAGGTGGTTTTATTTTGGTGAGGTAGATCCTTGATGGAATTATTATTGTGCATGAGCTTATTAATTTGACTAAAAAAAGTGGTAATTCAAGCATGTTTATCAAGCTGGATATGAATAAGGCCTATGACAGAGTTTCTTGGGTGTTTTTGGAAAAGGTTTTGATCAAATTTGGATTTCATTTGAGTTGGGTGAATATTTTGAAACAATGTTTTTCCTCTCCAAGGTTTTCATTCATGGTGAATTCTTTTATCACTCTAGTTGAGGCCCTTAGAAGATCCCTCACCATGGTTTTTGATTCTCAATTTGTTAAAGGTATCAAACACGTTGCTCATTTAAATCTTATTTCCTTGAAATAGTTTATCGATGATATACTTTTAATGATAGGTGTTTCTGTTCTCCAAGACAAAGTGCTTAAAAATATTCTAAATGTATATGAGCTTGCTATGAGGTAGAAAATTATTCTAAAAAAAGTAATTTTTTTTAATACACCATTGAGGAGGCAAAGAGTTATTGTTGGTGTTCTTGGCTACTCCATTGCGTCTTTCCCTGCATCTTATTTGGGAATCCCTTTGTTCAAGGGCTATGCTAAGGAGTATTTATGGTTTTCTATTTTATAAAGGATGCTAAAGAAACTTGCCAAGTGGAAGGGTGCTCTATTAAGCCAAGCTAGTAAATATATTTTAGTTATGTCAACTCTTCAAAGCCTTCCTATTTATTTTATGTATGTGTTTAAAATACCGACTGAAATTGCTCATCAAATTAAACAAATACAATTTTGTTTGTGAATTGAATTTGAAAATAAAAGGATATTTCATTTAGTTTCATGGGATTAGGTTTGTTCTAGAAAAAATAAAGGTGGTCTTGGGTTGAAGAGATTAGGCTCTATGAATATTTCCCTCTTGGCTAAGCAAGGATGGAGACTTATCAAGTCTAAGAATTCTAGCTAGACTAATATTGTTCAAGCTAACTATATTAATAGAGGTATTTTATTTTTGGAGGAGTAGGACCTCCCTTCAGGTTTTGCATTTTAGAAAAGCATAGATTCAACTAAATATATCATTTAAAAAGAGCTAATATGGAAGTTGGAAAATGGTTGAATGATTGATTTTTGGAACGATGCTTGCCTTTTGGATTATTCTATTTCTAGAAATACTACGTATGCCCTGCTTAAAATGGTTGTGGAGCCTTTAAAAGGTCCTAAGGTCCTAAGGTTCAAAATCAAGGTGAATCCTAAGCAAATTAAATCAATCATCTTCACACCAAAATTTGGGGTATTTGAAGCCCTAAAAAGTAAGGTCATATTTGGGGAAAATTTTGACATATTAAATCATTTTATACCTTCATAAAAATACCATCATTATATCAGGATTGAAATAAGCTTTCCAATGAGTATAAATATACCTATGTTTGGATATATATTGTGGTGAATTGACCCTAAGAAACAATTGGTCCTAAAAATTTCAGGCGAATGGGCCGACGTCGAGGGTCTTCATATTCTCCAATTTTCAATTTTGGAAATCCTAATATTTGCCAAATTTGCAAATATTCACCACTATGCATAACCCTAGTTAGATTAGAATAAAATTTTAACCATTAAGAACCTCAAGAAGAGAGGCTTAATTTTGGTTAACAAATGCTATCTTTGTGGTCAAAATGAGAAAAATTCAAAGCATCTTCTTTTAGATTGTTCTTTTTCTTGTGAAGTCCTTTAAACCCTTTTGAAGCTAATTGGAATATCTTAGGTCTTCCAAAATTCTTTTGTCAAGCTCTTTGAACAATGGTCAACTCCTTTTTTTAGTAGAAGATGCAAGATTTTCTAGACCTTTCTTATCCCTCACTTTCTGTGGGGCATTTGGAAAGAGAAGAATGGCCGAGATTTTAAGAATGCTTCTAGGGATGCTACCTAAATTAATAATAAAATCCTCTATGAGTTAAAAAAAAAAATTTCTTGTATTACCTTCTCTAATGAGAAAGAACCTTCTCATGAATTTAGACTTGTAGAGTTCCTTGGTATTCCAAAAGGCATTGTTCTTTCATCTAATGAATCTCAATGGGTTAGACAATAGACTGTTTGGAAACCACCTCAGGCCAGATGGTTAAAATTCAAATTTGATGAAGTATCCAAAGGAAATCCAGGGCTAATTAGGTCTGGTAGAATATTAAGGAATGAGAAGGGTGATATCATCTTGATATTTGCTAAGAATTTGGGTTGTAGTTGAGCCATTTTGTTGAGGCAAGAACAACTCATCAATGATCTATTATACTTAGCTCCTTTTAGGGTAGGAAGTTCTTTTTTAGGAAGATTATTAATAATATAATCAATATTATTCTAGGAAAATAATATACTAACTGGTCCTTTGATAATGTGATGTGTGAAACATTTAAATTTTTAAGAGGCCATGAGTCCTTAAAGTTTGAGCACGTTCTTAGAGAAAAAAATAAGGTAATAATTTTTTTGGAAAATTTAGGATTTTTGTAAAATGGGTTGATGGTTTGGAGGTAGAATTTACCCAAGGAGCTCCTTCAAATTGCTCAAATTGAATGCTCATCTTAGTTTGTTTGGAACAACTATGATCTTAGGTGAGGTCTAGCCTCTTGAGATTTTGGTTATAGATTCCGTTTACCTCGAGGCTTGTAGAGACTCAAAGAGAAGACCTTGCTTGTATTTAGATATGACCCTCTATTTTTAAAATATTTTGGTGGTCTCTTTTTAAATCTTGGTTTCCTCTATTTTTTATAGGAGGCTGGTACTACTTTGTGCTATGATCGTAGAAGGATTGGGACTAGAGCCTAAATTTGAAAGGTAGATGTGGATTGCCCTATTTTAAATATTATGATTTTTTGAAGTTGTTCTAAGGAAATTATGCCTCCTTTTGTAGAATATAGGATTAAATAAATATCACATTCTTTTTTTGGGTTAGGATTATCCTCATTGCATGAGAAGCATTGCTTTGAATTCTTGGCTCCTTTCTATTTTTCTTTAAATTGGGTTCTTTTATGTTAGAGTTGGCACCCCATGAGGCTAACATGTGTTTGTTGGACATGTATCATATTTGGATTGGAGTGGGAGGCGATCATGACTGTCAATCCCTATAGCTTGTATCATTTCTTGATGCATGCCAATTAGCTTAATAGTTTTTATTGTCATTCCTTTATACATGGGAGATTTGTATTTTCTATATGGTTATTTGTTGAATCACATGTTGGCTATTGGCTTCAAGATTGGGATCTTGATGTGATGCAGGAGCATCCGATGACAGTAGAGCAATCTTGCATCTTCCAAAATTTTTCTAAATTTTCTAAGTACTTTGCATTTGATTTATTTTTAGTTATTTTCCAAGGGGGAAGTTTTGTAGAGCAAGGGGGGGAAGTTTCGTAAAGCATGGGGAGGGGTCACGAAATCGTGACCTCAAAAGGCTTTGGCAAGACTTGGGCCAGTTTTGTCGTGATATCGTGACGTCGCGATATCGTGACGTCGCGATATCGCGACGATATTTCGAAGCAAAGGCGAGAGGGGAAGTCCCATCGCGATATCGCGACCAGTGGGAAGCTGCCACGTGGCAGAGTTACTAAGGCAAGGCGGAGAGCAAAGCGAAGGACTTAAGCAAAGTGAATACAGAGGGGGGGGGTCACGAAATCATGACATGTCACGATTTCGTGACATGTCAAGAAATCGTGACCCCAAGGGGCTTCAACAAGGCGGAGGCAGTGGGGGTCACAAAATCGCGACATGTCGTGATTTCGTGACATGTCACGAAATCGTGACCCCAAAGAGCTGCGACAAAAGGAAGGCGCTTTTGGTCATGATATCGCGACATGTCACGATTTCGTGACCTGTCACGATATCGCGGCCAGGTGAAGGCACAGCCAAAAGAGAACCAGCGGATGGCCAGGCAAGGCCAAATTTGACACGTGGACAGCCACGTGTATCAAGACAGTTGTGAGGGGCACGTGTATTAAAAATATTGTGACAAGAAGAAGGCATAGCCAAGTATGCACGCGGATAGCCAGGGAAGGTCGAATTAAACATGTGGACAACTACGTGTATTAAAACAAGATGAGGGCCACGACCGCGCATATTTTTTTATTGTTGGCAAAGTAACAGGTACAGGCGATGGAACAGATACAGGCGATGGACATTATGGAGGAGACCACGGTGCAGAAGAACAATCTGACCGAGACGACGGTTGCAGGTCAAGGGAGGTCATTAATACGAGCTTCATGGTGGATCGGGCAGTTGCCCATTTATGGCAAAAAATTTGAAACTTGGCCTGGGGGGAAAGCGAACTTGAAATTTTGGTTAGGCGGGGGCATTAATTGCCTAGAGGGTCGAGGCCTCGATAAAAACTCGAGAATTGTAAGGGATGGGGATGGTGAGTTCGGGATTGAGGGGAAAGAGAAAGATGCCTAGAAACTGTAATGTAAGACTGTATTAAGCTATTTGCAAAAAAATTAATCTAAAGTTCTGTTGATTGAATCTTAGCTTGCCATCAGCTCTGACACCCAGGGTAAATAAAAAAAGTGATCCTCACTTCTGTTCTGTTAGGGGAAGACCCAGGCGGTCAACCTCCGTCTTCGACAACCAAGTTGCATCTTCAACAGGTCTGCCCTTCCACTTTATCAAATATTCAGAATACTGTTTGTTTCTGGTGCTTCTGCCTTCACGAGCGTCTAATATTTCCTCGACCTCGTCTGTGGTTGGAGTAGATGCTGGAATTTGCCATAATTCCGTACTTGGTACCTCTGTACTTTCTCCCTCATGATATTCCACTAAATCTAAAATATTAAAAATGGGTGAAATGTCAAGCCAACTTGGCAATTCCACTTCATATGCATTTCTTGACTCCCGTTTTTCCAGTATTCTGCATGGCCCAAACTTCTTCATCTTCAATTTGTTATAAGTTTTGGCAGGAAACCTTTCCTTCCTGAGATGGACCATGACTTCATCTCCTACTTTGAACTCTTTGAACCGCCGCTTCTGGTCTGCTCTTGTCTTATATTGAGTATTCATTTTCAGAATTTGTTTCCTTACTTCTTCATGCAAACTTTTTATATGTTCCGCAAATTCTTCTGCCTCGGCACTGCTCTTTTCTCTCTTATCCAACTTTCTCAGTTCAGACACATTTCTCGGGCTGTTTCCATATATTATCTGGAATGGAGATTTATTCGTGCTCTTATTGACTGAATTGTTATACGCAAATTCCGCCTGCGGTAAAACTAAATCCCATCCCTTGGGTTGATCTGCTATCAAGCATCTCAATAAATTACCCAGGCTTCTATTTACCACCTCTGTCTGTCCATCAGTCTGTGGGTGGTATGCATAACTGAACTTCAGATCTGTCTTCAACTTCTTCCACAAAGTTCTCCAGAAATAACCAACAAATTTTGTATCTCTGTCAAAAACAATGCTCTTCGGTAGACCGTGAAGTCGTACCACTTCCTTGAAAAATAACCCTGCAATGTGAACTGCATCACTTGTTTTCTGGCATGGGATAAAGTGTGCCATCTTGGAGAATCTATCAACTACTACAAATACAGAGTCATTTCCCCTCTGTGTTCTTGGCAATCCGAGGACGAAGTCCATGCTGACGTCCTCCCATGGCCGCTCAGGTATCGGTAACGGCTGATACAATCCCGTGTTCTGTCTTCTGCCCTTTGCCATCTGGCATATTCTACAACTCTGTACAAACTTTTTCACATCTTGTTGTAGTTGCGGCCAATAATAATTTTCACTCACCAGGGCAATTGTCTTATCCCGGCCAAAATGTCCGGCCAGTCCTCCGCTGTGTTTCTCCTTGACTAAGTTTTCCCGCATGGAACTTCTTGGAATGCATAATTTACTTCCTCTGAACAACATTCCGTCTTGGATTAGAAAATCCAACCATTTTGTCCTGTCCACAGTAACAGGTGTCAAGCAAGCCGTCCAGGCTTCTGCAAAATCTGGATCTTCAGGGTACAAACCCTTCAGTTCTTCAAATCCCACTACTTCCACTGTCATTTTAATCAGTAAATTCTGCCTTCTACTTAAGGCATCTGCAACTCTGTTTGATTTCCCGCTTCTGTGCTTCAGCACAAAGGTATAGCTTTGGAGGAACTCCACCCACTTCATGTGCCTTTGATTCAGTTTTGTTTGACTGTTAATGTACTGTAAAGCCTGATGATCAGTAAATAGAACAAACTCCTTTGGCAATAAATAGTGTCTCCACTTCTTCAGAGCCTGAACTATAGCATAAAATTCTTGGTCATAAACTGAATACTTTTTTCGAGCATCATTTAGCTTCTCACTGAAATAAGCAACAGGTCTGCCTTCTTGACTCAATATAACCCCTATTGCATCGCCACTGGCATCACAGTCCACCTGAAATACCTTGTTAAAGTCTGGGAGTGCCAAAACAGGCTGTTCTGTGACCTTTTTCTTTAATGCATCAAAGCTCCTTTCAGCCCCTAATGTCCACTTGAACTCTTTTTTATCCCCTCTCATTGTTTCTGTGAGAGGTGCACAAATGCTGCTGAAGTTCTTTATGAACTTCCTGTAAAAGTTGGCTAGACCATGAAATGATCTTACTTCTATTGTGCTTCTTGGGGTAGGCCATTCGATGATGGCTCTCACCTTCTCTGGGTCCATTTTCAGACCTTCTACTGAGATTACAAACCCCAGGTATACTAACTCTTTCTTGACAAAATTACACTTTTTTAGATTTATTAATAATTGCTCCTCCCGCAGCTTTTCAAAAACCCTCCTGATATGCATCAAGTGTTCCTCCAGGGTTCTGCTGAATATCAATATATCATCTAAATAAACAATGACAAACTTTCCCAGAAACTCTTTCAGTACTTCATTCATCAGCCGCATGAAGGTACTTGGTGCATTGGACAGCCCAAATGGCATGACCAACCACTCATACAAGCCCTCTCTTGTCTTGAAGGCTGTCTTCCACTCATCTCCTTCTCGGATACGGATCTGATGATAACCACTTTTCAGGTCAATCTTCGTGAAGTACTCAGCTCCACTTAAACAGTCCATGATATCATCCATCCTTGGCAATGGGAATCTGTATTTGATAGTGATTTTGTTGATTGCCCGAGAGTCTGTGCACATTCTCCACTCTCCATCCTTCTTGGGTGCTAGTACTGCAGGCACCGCACACGGGCTAAGACTCTCCCTAATCAATCCTTTCTCCAGCAACTCCTGGACCTGTCTGTTTAACTCCTCGTTTCTACAGGTGTCATTCTGTGTGCAGCTTTATTTGGCAAGCTTGATCCTGGCACCAAATCTATATGGTGGCTGATCTTCCTTACTGGGGGTAAACCCTCAGGCACATTATCTGATACAATATCTGGAAATTCCTCCAACAGATCTAGGACTTCTGTCGGGGTATCTTTGCATTCCTCCTCCCTAACTCTAGGAATTATTGCATAACACAAATGTTCATGCTTCAAACCGTCCAAAAATTTTCTCCCTTCAACTAGACAGATTCTGGAGCTGTTACACACCTTTTCATCCGCCTCCTTCATGGGTTTCAGCTTATGGCGTACACCATTCTTTGTCAATGAGTAGGTGTTGGCACGGCCGTCATGCACTGCACTCCGATCGAACTGCCAGGGCCTTCCCAGCAACATATGGCAAGCATCCATAGGCAGGATGTCGCACAGGACCTCATCACAATAATTTCCAATATTAAATTTAACGGAGCACTGCTCATTGACCAAAGCCCTATGGTCCTTCTGTAACCATGCGACCCGATATGGATGCGGGTGCTTCTTCCTCTCTAATTGTAACTTGGTAACCATTTCTTCTGAAACCAGGTTATCCGTGCTACCATTATCAATAATAATATTGCAAACCTTGCCCGCGCATTTACACCTTGTGCGGAATAAACTTCTTCTCTGATCTGTGTCCTTCTCCTCATTCAATAGGACTCTTCTTACGATCATTGCTTCCCCTCTCTCGCTTCTTCAGAATGTTCAGACTCAGCATCTTCCTCTGCCACAACAGCCTTGGCTGGACCCTCAGGCCTCTTGTTCATCCTTTCTCGGTGTTGTGGACACTCAAATGCCCGATGTCCTTCTTCACCACAGTGGAAACATGTCCCACGAAATACTCCTCTTCCAAATCCTCGTCCAGATCCACCCCGTCCTCTTGGGTAGTTGTTCTGATCACGGGGCTGATAAACATCCTCTTCCCTTTGATCCTGGTTGCTACTGGCTTCACCAGCCTTCTTCGGATCTTTATATTTTTCTCCACCGGTCCTCCCACCAGTTCTTCCACCACGGCCCCTTCCTCTTTGCTTGCCTTCAAACCGCCTATTCAGCTTTTCTTCCACCTTTAAGGCAAACTGGTAAGCATCCTCAATGGTGCTTACCCGAACTAGGCTCAGCCTCTTCCTGGATACCGAGTCTCAACCCATTGATATAACGGGCTACCTTTTCTTTGTTTGCCTCTAAATGTCCAGTTCTAATAGAGATCTTGTAAAACTCCTCAGTGTATTCCTGGACAGTTTTGTTTGTCTGTCTCAAACTCTGCATTTTCCTTAGCAGATCCAACTCGTAATCTGTCGAAATAAACTGTCTTTTCAGCTTTTCCACCATTCTATCCCATCTGGTTATTCTCTCCTTCCCTCTTCTGTTCCTCTCCAACTGTATTCCTCTCCACCAAATGCTGGCATGACCCTTCAACTTGGTCTTAGCAAATCTGACCCGATTAGGGTCTTCAACCTCCTCATATTCGAAATATTCTTCTAAATCATTTATCCAATCAATCACCTCTTCTGGATTTAGGTTTCCCGAGTATGTAGAAACCTCCATTTTTGGTTGCTTTCCAATCTGAGAGATGGCCTTGTACAACCTGGCTTGTGCAGGGTCCACAACCTCTTCTTCTTCCTCAGACTGGTCTTCTTCTTCATCAACTTCGTCTTCACTTCCCTCATCCCTTTCGGGCTCGTGCCTTCTGCGTAGCTCTTCTTGCAGGGCTTGAACTTGTCTCTGCAAGGCTCGAAAGTCTTCGGCCGACACCACATTTCCTACTCCACCATGGTTTCTTCATGGAGGCATTTTTTTTTTCTTCCCTTACAAATCCTTCCATAGATCCTGGTGTAACTGCCTCTCTTTCGGCGATCTGTTACACGCTCAGGAGCTCCCGCTCTGATACCACTTGATGGCAAGCCGAGATTCAATCAACAGAACTTCAGATTAATTTTTTTGCAAATAGCTTAATACAGTCTTACATTACAGTTTCCAGGCATATTTCTCTTCCCCCTCAATCCCGAACTCACCATCCCCATCCCTTACAATTCTCGAGTTTTTATCGAGGCCTCGACCCTCTAGGCAATTAATGCCCCCGCCTAACCAAAATTTCAAGTTCGTTTTCCCCCCAGGCCGAGTTTTCAAATTTTTTGCCATAAATGGGCAACTGCCCGATCCACCATGAAGCTCGCATTAATGACCTCCCTTGACCTGCAACCACCGTCTTGGTCAGATTGTTCTTCTGCACCGTGGTCTCCTCCATAATGTCCATCGCCTGTATCTGTTCCATCGCCTGTACCTGTTACTTTGCCAACAATAAAAAAATATGCGCGGCCGTGGCCCTCATCTTGTTTTAATACACGTAGCTGTCCACGTGTTTAATTCGACCTTCCCTGGCTGTCCGCGTGCATACTTGGCTATGCCTTCTTCTTGTCGCAATATTTTTAATACACGTGCCCCTCACAACTGTCTTGATACACGTGGCTGTCCACGTGTCAAATTTGGCCTTGCCTGGCCGTCCGCTGGTTCTCTTTTGGCTGTGCCTTCACCTGGCCGCGATATCGCGACAGGTCACGAAATCTTGACATGTCGCGATATCGCGACCAAAAGTGCCTTCCTTTTGTCGCAGCTCTTTGGGGTCACGATTTCGTGACATGTCATGAAATCGTGACATGTCACGATTTCGCGACCCCCACTGCCTCCGCCTTGCCGAAGCCCCTTGGGGTCACGATTTCGTGACATGTCATGATTTCGTGACCCCCTCTGTCTTCACTTTGCTTAAGTCCTTCGCTTTGCTCTCCGCCTTGCCTTAGTGACTCTGCCACGTGGCAGCTTCCAACTGGGCGCGATATTGCCACAGGTCACGATATCGTGACCTGTCGCGATATCGCGATGGGACTTCCCCTCTCGCCTTTGCTCTGAAATATCGTCGCGATATCGCGACGTCACGATATCGCGACGAAACTGGCCCAAGTCTTGCCAAAGCCTTTTGAGGTCGCGATTTCGTGACCCCTCCCCATGCTTTACGAAACTTCCCCCCCTTGCTCTACAAAACTTCCCCCTTGGAAAATAACTGAAAATAAATCAAATGCAAAGTACTTAGAAAATTTAGAAAAATTTTGGAAGATGCAAGATTGCTCTACTGTCGCCGGATGCTCCTGCATCATGATGATTTTATTTAGAAGTTATCTCCCTATCCAATTTGTGATTTCAAAGGTGTGTTATTTAATGAGGCTCAGGCTAGTATGAATAATTATGTTGAGTCCTCTATTGCAATCCATATCTAGTTGATTCAGATTTGAGATTGAGTGGTTTGTCATCATGGAGGAATAAGCCAAAAGGGTTAAACCTTCTTAGATGGAGGTAGATAGGGAGGTGTTACAAATTTTGGAAAGAAAAGGTATTCTATGCTTTCTAAGGTACTTAAATGGGTATGACATCAAATTGGCCGGAGAGATGATATTTTTTTGAACAAAGGGAGGGTGTTAGTGAAGGAGGTTGGTTTTATAATATCTATTTTGCTACTGGTTGAAATAACTAGAGTCCTTGCTTGAGGGGACTATGTTGCTAGGAAGAAACACTCCTTAGCCAAAGAGCTTGACATGTTTGGGAATAAAGCTTGCCATTTGAAGAGATACCACAATGGTTATAAAATGATCTCATTCAAATCCCCATGGAATAGGGTAATTTTTGCGTTAATGAATTTCTTTACTCTCGAATGTAATAGAGACGTTGTTCAAATATTTTTACCTGATGCTGGTGAATCACATTAGAGGGAAAAAATACATGAATATCCTAGGATTCATATTTAAATAATTGGAGAAAATGGCTTCAAATATCCAATATGGTAATTCATCTTTTCCTAATCATTAGGGTCTTTTCAAGTTTATTTTTAATTACGTCTCCATAAAGAATAATAATTGAACTTTGGAAAAAGGTAGGGTTGTGTCTTGTGTTTCTTTGGATGCCTATGCATTTGGATAAGATGTTAGCACATATTGTCCTACTTTTGGGGGGAATGGTTCTACCCTTTTGAATGATAAAAATATTATTCATGAAATTCTTCCTAAGCCCCATCTAGAGCATTCACAAGAAAAAATAGAGTTGGATAATGTTATTGCAAATATTACTGGAGATGTGATTCAGGGTCCAAAGTCAAAGGAGGATGACCCTCAAGATAATAGGGTTGGTGTTCAAGTACCAAAAGGTAACTCTCCTCTTCAAATCTTGTTAGAGTTGGATGATAGTGATTCATCTTCCTTGAAAGAGGAAAAGTCGATCAAGCAAAGAAATCCTAGCTCTCTGAAAAAGCATAAGATTGAAGCAAAATACATGAGGAGATCATTGCACATTAATACCAAAGTTGCAAATAGATTGAAGACTCATGACTTTGATGACTCAGATAACTTTGATGAGTCCCATATTTCTAAGGAGAGGCTAAATAACTCAACCACCCTATCTTTTAGGCATAATATTTAGGAAGATTTTGTTGCAACGCCAAGCTCTCATTGTGATCTAATTAAGGAGTTGGTGAGATACATTAAGAAATCTTTAAATCAGACTACCTATTTTATGAATGAACTATCTTAGAAATTTAAACAAAATCCAAATACCCTAGAGATGGATCTCATAATTTTTGATGACTCTTCACAAAATTAGGCTTTGATATTGAATTATCTATGTAGATATCTCTAGTTGAGTTTTAGATATCTCTGTTCCTCTCTTGTGGAGGTCTGGTTAGGTTGGGTTATCTTGGTAGCTATATTTTTTCTGTTGCTTCATGTTGTATCTCTTGCTTGATTGCAGTTGGGTATTTTTTTTAAAAGGTTTGGGGGAGCCTTTCAAAACATCTCTTTTTTCCATCTAATCAAAAAAATATTCTCATGTAAATATATACTAAATACAAAGGCCTATATTATGTATCAAATTAGCATTGCATTTATGCATGCTATAGTAGATGATTTATAAAATAAATATTTCTATAAATTTATTTATGAATTACTTGAGTGATTTGTGCATTGAATACTTTGATATTATTGATATATTATTTGATCTTGGTGATTAATAATTATGTAAGAATATCAGTAATTATCTAACACATATGTTAGGATTACATAGGAATTATTGACTTTGATGTTGCAAGGAAAATATTCTTGGTGATATTGTTGGAGATACTATAATATTTGGTACCATTGAGTACCATGAAGTATTATTGTAAATATTTATATTAGGAAGTGTGTGTGTGTGTGTGTAAAGTATGTGTCAATTTGTAAAGAGTATTATGTGTTATGTAGTAAAGTGTGAAATGTGTCAAGAGTGCAAGTGTGAAGTGTGCAAGAATGAGTGTGCAAGTGAAGAGTCATAATTATTAGGTGTTAAGTGTGAAAGTGAAGAGTCATATGGGATGTGTTAAGATGTGAATTATAAGGTTATATAATGATGATATTATTTATCATAATGTAAGGCATGTGAAAGGTTGCATCTACCATTAGTGAGAGGAGAGGAAGAATCAGAAGTATTTCTATTATCTATGCTATGTAACCAAAACTGAGTGTAAAAGAATATTTTATGTAATATTTTTTATAATGTGATAAACTATAATTTATGAATGTAATAGATAAGTATCTATGTTGTGCAACACTTGTGTTACTATTAGATGTGTTATTATATGAGTGATTTATTATCTTAAAAATATTCACCTATGAGATATTTAGGCATGTTTGACAACACTAGTATCAAAGCCACATTGAGTAGACTCTGTGAGATGAAGAATTGGAAGAAAATTGGTGAGAATAAGAAGAAAATTATATTGAGAATAATGAAAAGAGTTGTTAGAATAATTAGAAGAAGATTAGAGAAGATTGAAAAGAGTTTCTAGAATAATTTGAAGAAGATTAGAGAAGATTAGAAAGAGTTGCTAGAAGAATTGGAACATGAAAGAATTGTTGGAAGAATTGGACTAAGAAGATTGGAATAATATTAGAAAATTGAAATAAGAATTTGTTGAAGAAAGAGTGGAGGAGAAGAATACTTTTAATAATGAGATGTAGGACAACTTGCTAAAATATTATTGGAGATAGAGGATTACATTCAAGTTGGTGAACACGAAGAAAGTTTATAGAATCTCTACAAAGAAGAAACATCTTAAGACTACTTATAGTGAAGAAGAGTTTCAATGGTTGAAGAGAGGAGAGAATATACATTAAAGGAGAATACTGAGTTTGAGGACTATTTATTCCTATGTTGAGATTCAAGGATGAAAGAGGTGAAGATTACCTAAGATTGAACACTGTAGAATGTTGTGAAAGACATGACATAAGCTTTGGAGGTGAATATTGTTTGAGATAGAATATTGAAGCATATAAGATGTAAGGAATATATCAAGAAGAATGAGAGCATATGTGTTAAAGCACCTAAGTTGGAAGGAGGAATATTATTAGAGTCAAAGACTGCCTGGGTCAAAAAGGGGAAAGTGTGAGTGTATTCAAGCTAGAAAGGAAGAAAAAGTAATGCCTATTGCACTAGCACTTGTGAAGTAAGAAATTATAGATGCATCAGAAGAAATACCTGATTTGAGTGAAACATTGCCCAAACAAGTTACCATGTGTGCATAGAAAAATTAAAGGTGAGCACCAAAGGTTTAAATTTTTCCTTAGTTGCACGATTAATTTTGGATTAAGCACTTATTTATAGGTATGTTTGATTTAGTTTATATTTTGGGTCGATATAAGGAAATAATAATAATAAGGAATGAATGAATGTGTGGAGAAATAAGGGACTTAAAAGTTGATTTTAATATTTTATTTGAATTAAAATTTAGAGGAAGGAAAAGGAATTTATTGAGGAGACATAAAGAGATTTAAGGAAATTAAATTTAAAAGTTTAATTGAATAATTAAAAATTTGAAATTTGAAAATTTAAAGGGAAGAATTTGAAATTAAGATTTGGGATTTATAAGAAGAGAAAAATGAATTGAAATTTATTGACTTGAATAAGAATTTTGAATATTTGTTTGTTGTGGTGTAGTGGTAAATGCCCTGGGTGCTGGTAGAGGCCGACCCAGGTTCCATTCCCCTTGTCTCCATCCTATAGATATATGGTATAGTTAGGAATTTCCTATGTGCTGGTAGAGGCCGACAAGGCTCCATTCCTCCTATGCCCAACCTGTTGAAAGTGGCACCTTGAAAGGGGTGTTTTCCACTATAAATTAGTTTTACCCAGGTGTTGTAGGTGAGTTGGAGAGGAGAGGGAAATCCTCCAAGAGAGGTCCTAGGTTCAAATCTCCACCCTACCAAAAAGCTGAATTGAGTATCCAAAATCCAATTGATAATGTTGGTGTGGGTAGGGTCGGGTGGTGACTTTGACGATGTAGAACCCCCTGTTCGTGGTCTCTCAGAACAAGGCGGCCCCGCAAGGGATTTTTTGCTTAAAAAAAATAAATAAGAATTTTGAATTAGTTCTATTATGGAAAATACAAAAAAATTTCTTTTTGAATCACAACTTTTGAAAGGACCACATTTTGAATCATGGAAAATAAAATGAAATCAATTCTCATTGTTAAAAAACTTTGGGATATAGTAAATGGAACAAAGAATATACCAAAATATGAAGTTGGGAAACAAAAATTTAAGGATGATGATGCAAAATCTCGTATGCTATTCACATTTGGAATAACAAATGAAATTCAACCATATAGAAGTGAATTTGAGATTTCAAATACCGATTGAGAAAACTATGAAGAACATTTGAAGGAAAGAATGAAGTGACTATCTTGCATTTGCAATCACAATTATATTCTTTAAAAGTTGATAGTGGAGAAAGTATAGAATTTTTTCTTCAAAGGATAGCATAATTGAAAGCTAAGTTACAAATTATGGGAGAAAATGTGGAAGACAAGTTTCTTATCAAAGTTACATTAAGAGCCCTACCAAAAATATTCAAAAATTTATCATCACATCTATTCAAGTGCTAAATAAGACCATATCCTTTGATTAATTGGTTAATTTTATTTAACAATATGAAGTGGAAAATCTAGTTAGAGATGAAATGACTAATAAAAGAGAAATGTGTCAATTAATGTTGTTGCATCAGCCCAATATCAACTTGAATGAAGAAGAAGATATTGTCACATATACAATAAGGAAGGCCATACCACAAACAATTGTAGGTATAATTTTGTGAATCAAAGAAATCAAATGATATACCTTTTTAAAGGTTCCGACCAAGATAATATCAATCTTGATATCAACCTATGCAACAACAATGACCAAAAGAAGAAAATAAAAAAGAAAACTTAGTTCAAGAAGTTCAAGAAAAAAATAAGGGTGAAAATGAAATAATATCCCTTATGGGAAGATTACAAAAGATGAAGATGAAAAATTTGAGGATGAGTGTGATAAGAATACTAATAAAAATCATTCAAAAATTTCTAAAGGCATTGATATTTTTGATAACAAAATAAAAGTAGATGTAAAAGAGACAATTTGAAGAAATGAAAGGGATGTATTGAAATCAAGATCATTTCAGAATTGTAAGATTTGTGAGAAGACCAAACCAAAAATAGATCAAAAAAGAAAATTGAAGTACATTATGGATGGATCAATAAATCAAATTGGAACAGAATCATGGACATGTTACAATATTTTTATGGACACAAAGAAAGTCTAACAAACATTTGTAGAAAAAAAAATAATAGATCAATGCTAGAACTTCAAGCAATGCAAGATCTCGAGCTGAAGGATGAAGATAAGGATTAAATATTGAAGACTAAAATTCTTGACACAAAATATATAATATGAGGGGTGTTGGAGATATTGCATTATTTAGTACCATTGAGTACCATGAAGTACCATTGGGTGCTATTATAGATATTTAGATTAGAATGTTTGTGTCTAAAGTATGTTTCAAAGTGTGAAGAGTGGTACACATAATGTAATAAAGTGTGAAAGGTATCAAGAGTACAAGTGTGAGATGTGCAAGTGAAGAGCATGATTTTTAGGTGTCAAGTATGAAAGTGAATAGTCATATGAGATGTGTCAAGATGTGAAGTAGAATGTTATGTAATGATGAGAGTCTTTAATATAATGTAAGGCATGTGAAAGGTTGCATCTCCTATGAGTTAGAGGAGAGAAAGAGTCAACACTATTTTTATATATTGGAGATAAATATCTATGGTATTTAACTAAAACTAAGAGTTACAAAATATTTTATGTAATGACTTTTATAATGTGATAAGTTGTGACTTATGAATGTAATAGAGAATTATTTTTGTTGTGCAATACTTGTGTTACTATTGGATGTGTTTTTTATGAGTGACTTTTTATCCTAGAATATTTACTTGTGAGATCTTTAGGCATATTTTACAATAGATATGGATCTCTACATGAACCATAAGAAGAATAAACTTCTCTACATGATAAATTTAATTCTTATATTTCTTAGTAGATAAAAGAGTTACCTTTTCTTGAGGTAGAAACTCCAGTAGATGTTATTTCATCCTATTGGTACATATATATCATTTTTTAAAATAGGTTTGCTAGGTCACTTGGCTATAAAATGGGTAAGAATATTTTGAGTAAGACATCATAAATTTTAAGCCAGATCATATCATATGTTATAGTATCATAGTGGACATTATGCCATGCTCAAAAGTGCATAAGAATCAAAAGTCAACTTATTTTCCTATATGAATCCAACCAAGGGAGTAATATTAAGAGTGTGTTGAGGTTTAGAAGTTGAGTTATTTGACTATGTCTTAGGCAATGATGTTATTATAACTTTTAGTGTTAGTGCTGATGTAGAAACATTTTCTAGTAACACAATAACAAGTATGAAACACACACTTTTATTCTTCAAACACACTAGATATTTAGGTCTTATTTATTATATAGGTTCTAGAACTTAGTCATGTGATATTTTCATATTGATTTTTATTTGGATATTGTGCATGGTTAGTAATTTGATGTTGAACCACCAAAGAATTCTACTTGTTAGAAAATCAATAATTTGATATTATTGGTTGTGGTTAACAATGATGTAAGCTTATTGGAACTCTTGATGTAAGCATATAGGCAAGTGTGATGTACTCTTTATGTAAGCCTATGGACATGATTCTATGTACTTAGCCCTAGTGACATTGGTAAAACCACTAGTGTGTTTAATCTTGTAAGGTTATGATTAAACTTATAATTTAGCCTTTAATCCATTATTTTATGTTATCTTGGATTAATAATTATTGGTGATTATGTATCTACTACATATACCCCAAACATTAATCCATTATATTAGTGTTATTTCAATGTTATATATTGTTCGGTGGCCATAATAATCCATCATTTTTTTGTTTATAAATATTTTCTTTTGTATAGTTCTTTATTTTATTCTTTCACATATTATCCATGGTGAATGTTATGCTCTTGAACATTTTAGAAAGTATTGTGAAATAACATGGTATTAAAGTGGGTATAAATAATCATCATTCAATCATGTATAAGAGTATATTTCATATAATGACTTAAGGAGAAAACTAAAGGGAAAATATCCTTCTCTATTTTGGAGGGAGGATACAAAAATTTGATTTCAACAATTCAAAGTTTTATTTACAAAAATTGTACAATTGAGTTCAAAAATTTATAATTTACAATGCCAAAAAATTGTATGATAATTTCTTTCATATCAAGGATGTTTAATAAAAAAGAGGGTAGTTTCCTACATGACATAATTGTTCTACTCCTAACCAATGTGCATAGAATATTAGAGAGTGAACTTTCTCTTGAGGATTTTGAGCTAAAAGGTTGTAACTTTAGAACTTTTTGGTAATATATTTTCACATGTTTAGTCCTCTCACCATTCTTTAAGAAGGATAGAAAATCTAGATACTAAACAAAATCATCCACAAATCTAGCCATACTAATATTTTGAATGATTCTCCATTGAAGGAATGCAATATTGAATCCTAATTAGTATATGCTTCTTTTGTTTCTCTATACAAAAATCTTCTAATAGTGAAACACATCCAAGTAGCACCATCCTTAGTTTCATACAAGGTTATGATGTCTTGGCTAGTGTAGATTTATTAAAAATCATTTACAACACATAGTTCATAGGTTCAAATTTGACAAATAATTGTTTTGTTGGGTCCCAACATGTTTTAGTTATATAATGAAGATCAATTATTACAAATATAACAAAATCACATGTGAGATTTTCTAGTGTAATTTTTTAAATCTTTCCAACCAGAAGGTCACAAGATCAAATCCCACTCAAAATACTTTTTACAAAACTTAAAGAAATTCATTGACTTCTTCAAGGAGTGGTAAGTGGGTTTATTCCAATAGTGTACTATGGCGTAGTGGTTGCTAAAGTGTTTTGATCCTAAGAGAATCAAGGTTCAAGTCTTTCTCATGCTTCATTTTCCAAAAGTATTGGATGCATAATTTGAGTCCCTTTGTCAAGGCCCTTACATTCTATTCTTATTTATGTCCAATGCTCTAGTAGTTAACAAATACTTTTTAGTATTCCTTAAATCCCAAGTTCTTAGGTCCAATTCTATTACATGATTATGGTATACAATTGCATATTATTTTAGTGACACATATTTAAAGTATTGTCTTTATTCCCATTGGCATTGGAGACTTGGATGGATAGAGGATGGTGGTGTAATATATTATCTATGACGTCACTACTTTGATCCTTATTAGTAACTATACTTTTGGGAATGTTTCCCTAAAAGTGCCCCTTTTTCATGATTTAAGCATGATATTTTACTTAGAGTATGGTTCATTAGAATATTGGTTAATAGAGTTTATATGATTAAGGAAATGCACCGTAACATGTAAATAAACAAAATGAAATTTGATATTGCATTTATAGACTTCGTTTTCTACAAATCAACCTTTTTTAGTACAATGGACCTCCCCAAAAGAGAGGGTTTTATTTGCAAATGAGTTCAATGGTTCCTCAAATGACCTCCTTGGTCATACTAAAAACCCTTAGATGGGTTTTGTGGCTTGGTTGCTCGACCACCTTAGACCTCACATGACTCCAAATACCTACACATGAATATAAAAGCTATTAGCAACATCTATTGGGCCTTTTGAGATAAGGCTCTAAATCATGAAAATGAGAGTTACAAAACTCATCAATAGACTAATCAAAAGTTACAAAAACCATGTAAACAATTACAAAATCATCTTAAAATATTTGCTTTACCTTCTTAACTACCTACTACTGATTCTAGGTCTCTTTTTGCCTTCAAGACCTAACTGCCTAGGCGGTTGGCTCTCTATGTATCCACACAGGGTGGTTGTCTCTTTATATAACCACCCTGGGTGGTTGGATCTATCTATGTAGCCATCCTAGGTGGTCGGATCTATGTTCTAGTAGGGGCTTCAAAGTAAAATTTGGACCTTTTTGGAAATTTCATGGGGCTTCTACTGTAGATTTAGTATTGTTTGGTTATTGGAGATGAGTGCAGCAAAACAAATCTTACCACATATTCCAAAGAGACTCTATGATTGATGTTATCAAGCTCTCTAAATTGGGTACCTAAATTCACAATTTTGGAAATACACAAGGAGGACCAAATAAAATATGGGTAAAGTTTTGATAGCATTTTGTGTGCTCTCTTTAATAAAATGAAATGAGAGCATATTTATAGTATTTCCTAAGGATGAGGAGAATGATGAGGAGGAAATAGGATGATGGACAAGTACCCTAGGTGATAGAAGGGAGGAATCTTAAGTTTTTCCACTTGGCTACTTGGATGGACAAGTGTGCAATATTCTCTATTTGGGCTATGACACATTAAGATGTGTTATGACGTCTCATTAATGCTCTTAGGTGGAGAGATTCATCACCCACCAAAATGACATCCTTCATCAATGTGATTGGGTGGAGGGAATTCTCACCCATGTACATTATTGAGCTTGGAAAGTGGAGGAGAGGAGGGATTTAATGCCAACTAGAGTGAGGTGGACTTGGGTTAAAATAGAGGATGATCTCATGATGACCATGGATTAGGCAAAGTAAGGTGCTTAAAATGGTCAAAAGGGGCTAGGATATTCAATATCAATATTTATAAGGTTGCAATGCATTAATTAAAATAATTGTATAATTTATTAAATATTAACATTTAATAAATGATAATATAACACTTTTTAGGTGTCTACAAATACCCTTTTTGTACACATTGTGTGAAAACACAATATGGTACAAAAATAGATGACACCAATTGTTGGATTAATTATGGATAGAGATAATGATTGGAAAATGATAGAGAATTACCTTCGGCTTGAGGGAAGTGGTGTAGGATTATCTCAAATTAAGAACAATGTAAGATGCCCCAGTCATGGAATGGAGGAATGCCCTTGAATATTTGCCTTTGATAGATTGATGAGATCATTGTGATTAGAATTTTGAATCTTTGAATTAGAGTTTTGATTATAATTTTGAGATAAGAAGATGAGTTCTACTATATTCCCTAGTAGATGGGGGTTAATGATAGCCTTGAGCAAATATTCTTGGACTTAAGTGACTCTAAAATTGAGTGTTTAAGGTGTTGAGCTAATTTGAGACATAGTTTTATGGGTATTTTCTACCCCCGCAAGCGATGATTGTGTGGAAAGAAATGGATGAAAACCATGATGTGATTGATAAAATATGGATGAAAAGGGTATCAAGAATGAAATGAAGGTGCAAAGGGGTTAATTTGGGGGTTAGTGTCAAAATTTGGATTGATGGTTGGCTGAATGACCTTGCCAACCACCTTGGGTGGCTGCCTAACACCGAGGTGACTGCCCAAGGTGGTTTCCTGGAACTTGGTGATAGCCTAGAGAAGTTGCCTTATGCATTGGTGACCACCTAGGGTGGTTGGTGCCCTGTTGGGGTAGTTACCATAGTGTAAGCTATAAATAGGGTATTATGGGGCACATTTTGTAGCTATGGTGGGTGATAGAGAAGGAGGGGAAAGAAGTTGGTGGATGAGATGACAGGAGAGAGCATGACAATGAGATTTTGAGGGTGTGCAGAGCTAGTGAGTATCATGGGACCCTTTTATTTTTTAGTTTTTATGTTTTTAAAATTTTGAAGTTTTAAATGACAAAAAAGGGTAGGAATTTTTTTTTTTAATTTTGAATTTTGAAATGATGGGTGAAATTTCAAAATGGTAACATGATAGAATGGGTAATTTTTTATTTGGGTTGAAGTTTTGAAATTTGAAATGATGGATGAAATTTTGAAGCAGGAACATGATGGAATGAGCAAGATTTTTTTTTTGTTTTGTTTTTTTTTTGTTTTTTTTAGTTGTTTGAAATTTTAATTAGAAATGTTGAAGGTATGAGCAGTGGACTAATGAATGTGTGGTGATGATTATAATTGAAGTTGTTATATCCATGATATATTTGGCATTGTGTTTTTGAGTACTAGGGACAAGTTAAGCAAGGAGTACTGGGAGTGGTTGGGGGTAACAGGTCTAAAGGGAGTGACATAGATTGATCCTATACACAGAGATTGTTGGTACTTATCAGCACTATCAAAGCGATGGGATATTTACAAGGGGATAATCCACCTCCTTATAGAGGAGATGATATGATACTTGAGGATGTACACCATATATTTTGGCTACCTATGGAGGTTAATCCTATATTTGTAGCCATGGATAAGGAAGATGTGATGCCCTAGGGATATGATGATGAGTGGAAGTCAATTGAAACAGGTAACAGTGGGATACAATACTTGTTAGAGTACCATAAGGATAAATTATCATCATGGCATATAGTCTCAATGTTCCTGATTTCAAATGTCATACTTCAAGATTCTTTAGGTGCATGGTTTCCATGTAATATATTAGGATTGGTTGTATACTTGATAGAAAAATTGACCATATATGCCTGGGCATCGGTGTTACTAATATAGATGTATGTGGAGTTGTACAAGATACATTGATAAAGGAGGGTGGATTTGGGTTACAATGTGATGTTGTAGTTTTAGAGGTGGTAGCACTTTAGGATATATCATCCAATGTGGCTACCATGCGATATGGATGCAAATATGGCAATAGAGTGGCCCTATGTATTGATATGGTGACATGATATGGAAGCACCATGAGATCAATAATGAATGAAGGGTGGGGAATACTATCAATAATTATGGGTAGATTTAGGGTTTGAGGTGATGATATGGAGGCCATGGAGGGGAGGACCAACATGGGTAGAGGATGGTATCCACTTGGATCAAATGTGATGGGTTATGTGGGTGATTGGCCAACATGGAACAAATCATGAGTTCTTCTAGTTCTCATGGGTACTATGATGGTTTAGATTAAGATATAGGGTACCTGACCCACTTATAATTTACAAGAGGTAATGGTATGAGATCACCTTAGAGTGGTTATGGGTGGAGCTAGTGGGGGATGAGTGAGATAAGAAAATCAAGGTGGTTTATGTGGATGATGCTAATATGACCCTTGAGTTTGATGTATTGTGGGCAACACAACAGTAGGATTCTAAAAGGGCATCGAAGGAGTTAGTAGGTAAGGATGCAATAGGGGGTTATGGGGGAATAATATGGTGGAGGAGAAAAATGAGGTTGAGAAGCCACTATGATGATGAATTTGTTAATGAGTGGATAGTGGGGTAGGCTCATAGAGAGAAATGTCGGAGGGCTTATTGAGGATCAAGAAGGAGAAGGTAGTAGTGCTCTAGGAAGAGAAAAATAGCCTATGAGAGGACCAGTATAGGATGATGATGAGACTTGAGGAGGTGAAGCAATAGTGGGCTATGTTGATGGTTGGGTGGGATGAGTGGTTACAAGAGGAAGAGGAGGTGATGGAAGAGAGGGATAGGCTAGTGTGGATACTAGAAAATCTATAGGAAGAAATATTATTGGCCACAACATAGCAAGAGGGTTTACATTAGCAGGTAGATATGATTGTGGCTATGAGGGAGGCTATATACAAACAACTAGATGCAATGATGGTGAAGATGGAGACTATGCATCAATAGATAGATGCAAAAGTAGTAGATAGGGACTGACTAGTGGTTGAGATGGAGCAATTATGAAGGTAACTAGGGGGACCAGTGAAATAGCTACCATAGAGGCACTACAGGTAAAGTTGACTAGAGAACAGGTTGAGGTGATAATAACCCAAGGTATAGAGGCAAGAGCCATATCACAACAAAGACTAGGGGTGGAGAGGATGATGGATATGGAAGATCTTCTAATTAGGGAGGGACTAGAGATCCCTCCTTAGTTGACCCTATCAAGGTCATAGTAGAACTTGACAAGTGGGCCATCAGTCATTGCAACAAGGCCATGGGTCAGAGAGCCATCCATGTCATGAGATTTAGGTTCCATATCCTATTGAGGAGATGAACAAAAGGTATAATGGAGTGGCAGTGGATAGGCTTAAGTATCAAGATAAGAGGGGAGAAAAAATACTAGTGGTAGACAATGGTTAGGATTGATGTAGTGATTATTTGACTATAATTTTGTAGGTTTACATAGCATGATGATGTAGCCTACAGGCCTAACATTATTATGATGTATGATATTTTGTGGCATGATATATATATTTGAATATTATGGAAATGATGTGTTATGTGATATTATGTGACGTGTGATGAATGTATGATGTATTATGATGATGTATGTGTGGATATAATTATTGTAATGAGATGTATGTGATGATACTCATAATAGATGAGTAAAATTATGAAATGATAAATATGGCTAATGTGAGATGTAATGGTTATGAAGCGATAAATATCATAATATGGATTTATATATATATATGCATGTTTTATTATTGTTTGAAAATACATAATGACTCATCACTAATCATGAATTGACTGATTAATAAAGTGTGTCAATATAATGGTATTGATGTAACTATAGAAAGGAATAGAGTGAATTTGACATAATGTATGCATGAAATGAGTAACCTGTAGGTAGCAAAGGGGATAAGACTTGTCATTTCACCTATGCTATAAAGGAAGAATCAATAAGTGCTTTAAGGAAGTTCAAACACCCTAATGACATTGATCAAACTTATCTACTAATAAAATAAGTTCTTGAAGATACTAAGACCAACCAAGGGAGCCTAAGTTTATCAAAGACTAAAGCGTGTGCAGTGATGTTCATTTTGATTTGGAGTGAGGTAGGATTGACCAATTGTGACTCAAGCCATTATAACCTAGCTCATTTGTGAGCATACATAGGTCTATACAAACTAATATCACTAATGTGATAGATGGGTCACCACATGGAGGGTATACGCCACTGCCAATCAAGCATCTATAACCTTGATGGAGATAGCCCCACAATCCTTCGATGTTGCTCCACTACAAACCAAGAATCTATAGCCTTGATGGAGATGTCCCAATTTCCCAAGGATCCATGATAAAATAATATTATTGATTTTTCCATATGGGTCCTTGGATTTGGATTATGCACATGATACGATGAATAAGGAAACTATTCTCTTTATGGTGAGTGGGATGCTTGGTTATATATTTTTAAAATCAAAATATGATTAATGTATGAGATGTGTGCATGGTCCAAGAGAAAAAATAAGGTAACTAAGAAGTCCTATAGAAATCAAGGGATAAGTGACATTCAATGAAGGTTAATTGAGATACTAGGTATGGTTGAACGATCGAAAGAATCCAAAGTGTGACTAAGGAAATTTACCATAACAAGTAAATAAAAAAAATAGACATTTGATATTGCATTAATAGAATTTATTAATTACAAATCAACCTTTTTGATTACAATGAACTTCCCCAAAGGGAGGGTTTTATTTTGATAATAAGTTCTATGGTGTCACAAATCATCTCCTCGATCACACAACAAATTGTTGGAAAGTTTTTGAAGTCTTGTTGCTTGACCTCTCGAGCCTCTATGCAGATCCTAGTATTTGCACACAAGCCCACAATGAAAGCATCAATAACATCTATTGGACCTTTCAAGATAATGCCCTAAATCATGAAAAGGAGTACAAAATATTACAAAAGCTTATAAAACCTTTAACACAAGTTACAAAACTATGCTTAATGGTTATAAAACCTTATAAACTAACTTATATCACCTTTATTGGATGCTTTCTACTTATTTTGCGTCTCTATCTACCTCTGAGGCTCAATCACATAAGGTGATTGGCTTTGTGTAATAGCATAGGGTAGTTGGTAGTACACAAGGTGATTGGTAACCACATAGGATGGTTGGATTTGTAAATTTATATTAATCCAAATGGGAAGAAATTTTTTTATGAACCTTCCTCTAATTGTTAGGAACCTTCCCTCAAAATTTCATGGTAATCAAAGTTTGAATGAGGAAGTTATACCTAAAACATTGAGGGTAGAGTTTCGATAGTGTTTTATGCACTCTCTCTTTTATAAATGAAATGGGAGCATATTTGTAATATTTACCAAGTGTGAGGGGAGTGATGAGGATGAGGGAGAATGATGGACAAGTGGCATGGGTGAGAGAAAGGGGGAATCTTGACTTTCCCCACTTGGCTTCTTGGATGGACAAATGTGCAACATTCTCTATTTGGGCTATGACACCCTATGATGTGCTATGACACACTATGACATACTATGACATGTGTCACTAATGCTCTTAGGTGGAGAGATTCCTCACCTACCAAAATGGAATACCTCATAAATATGATTGGGTGGAGAGAATCATCACCCATGTGCATTAATGAGCTTGGAATATGGAGGAGAGAGGGGAGTTAATGCCAACTAGAGTTAGGTGGACCCAAGTTAGAATAGAGGGATGGTTTCTAAATATTTTCCAAGTCTAAAAGGGTGCTCCAAACCATGGCAGTGGCTTAGCGCAACATGCTCCAGGCTGTGGTCAACTTAGTCAAACAATCCCTTCACACATTTCAAATCATAGCTCAAAGCATAAAAGGAGAAAACAACTTGTGACAAAGATTTTACACTGTATGACCCACAACATGGTTCTATACTATGGTTAGCATAGTCAAATATGGTAAGGAAACATTTCAAATTATGGCTCACAACATGGTTCCATACTGTGTAGATCAAAACATGCATCTATACCATGTGCCTTAGTGCATGGTTCTACACAATAGTCAACACGGTCGAATCGTGGCCTAGAAGAAATTTCTCTATTGCGCACTCCAGTGCATGGTTCCATACCATGTGCTTCAATTTGTTGTTCTACACCATGGTTAGCAAGGTCAAAGTTGCTACTTAGGAAATCAAAAGAGTGGCTCAAAACATGGTTCTATGCTGCATGGCCTAGAAAAAAGTTTCAAAAGCACATCTTTGAGGATAAAAACACCCTTGTCCCAGGCCATGGTCAAAGCAGTCAAATAACTCAAATGAGAGATTCAAGCATCAGATTAGAGCATGGTTCTATGCCATGAAGGATGAAGTTGAAAAGGTAAGATAGACTTCAAGCCATGATAGGCTCTAGGCTGCAAGGTGTTTTAGACCATGAATTGTAAGAAGCATGCCAAGCTTTTAAAAGATCTAATCTTAGCCATCCAATAGTAGATCAATGATCTACATCAAATTTGGCTTGAATCACGTATAAATGCAAGATTTAATGTGACATAAGATAGTAGACCTCTGTTCAAGCTATTTCTAAGCTAAAGTTGAAGAGCAAGAAGATGAAGCGATAGAAAATCAAGATCCATGAGTCGATTCAATTTTAGATCTATGATAGGGCAACCATGACAAGAACAAGAGATGGCCTTGATTTCTTCTTGACTAGATCTATAGCTAGGAGCCATGAGAGCCGAACAACTTGCAGAAGCCAAGTTGTAGAAGATCGATGGAGCACATAGTTTCCTTCTTTCTTGAATCAAATAGAAGGCTACCACCTCAGCATCTTGCTGATCTGGCACTCCAACTTCTTTGTAATATTCCTAATTCTTTCAAATATTTCAAATTACTACAAAACTATAAATAGAGGTTAAACCCTCACTTTAAAGGGTCAGCTCTAAAGTGTTTTCTTGCCCTACTATTGTACACTTTCTACAAATCAATAGAAGGAGCATTACTTGGATGTTTGCCTTAGACTTGTGTCTTCTTTCTTTTGTGGATTATCAATATTTGAAGTCATTTCTGCTATTGCTGCTATGGTTAGTCTATTCTGCTAATATTGGATTGCTAGCTTAGAGCAAATTGAAATGCTTCATTTCTAAATGTATGCTTGGAAAGAATTCTATTTTTGTTAGTTAGAGTATCAATCTAATTCTTCTAATTTGGATTATTGATACCCTAGATGTTTGGAATAATTCTTGAAGTATGCATATGTGCTTTAATGTTGAAGATTACTGAGTTTTGAATGTTGTTAATCACAAGTGTTGTTTGCTAGAAATTGAGTTGTCAGAAGTTCTTTGTAGATGCCTATGTTGTTAGCTTTATCCATCCACTATTGATTCATTACTTTCTAAACCCTTTCCCCTTTCTATCCCTATCTTTATACATTTAATTGAGCTTAAATGAGTCAACATCCAATTAGTTGACAAGGTATACCAACCTACTCTAGAGGTTGGATTAAAAGCAATTTTGATCCATCCAATGTTGGGGTCAGGGCTATGATTAGTAGGTGTTCACCTTCCAAAAAACCATTGTAGATGATAGTCATAGTTGAGTTCACCTTGATGTCAATTCAAATCCCAATAATTTCTGGCACACCTAGTGGGACCCTATTTATAGAATGTTCATTTACCCACTAGATATTATTTTTCATTTTTCTAGAGGAATCAAGATTTAGTGAGTTGTCTTGACCTCACCAAGCGGTGGAAGTAAATTCACTTGGTGACTCCCTAAAATCAAGAACCTAGAAAGCCCTTTTAGTAGCTCATTCTTTCATGTTTACTAGGTCATCTGCTAGGAATAGTCAAGAACCTATTCCATTCTTTGAGCTACCATCTAGAAGATCTAGGTATACAAGAAGCTTATCCCTAGATTCACCTTTTGAAGAAATCTAAATACCATCAAGAAACTGGTTCTCCTCAAGTCAAACCCCATTAAAAACCCTAGTAAACATGGCTCAACAAAATATAAACTAAAATCAAGCTTCATAGAAATACCCTAATTGGGATACCATTGGTCCTTTAGGACTCACCCTTATGCATGATATCCCCTAAGCTATATCCAAAGCTATACCTACATATGATGGTTTAGGTAAAACTACTTATGAGCACTATCAAGATATATTAAATCTAGCAGCTATCCACAATATTAGAAATGAAGATGTCATTATTAGGATTCTAGCCCTATCCTTTAGAGGAAAAATTTTGCATTGGTTTAGAACCCTCGAAGACAATAACATCATTTCATGGGCTACATTAGCTTGATCCTTTTGTGGAAGATTTTAATGAGTCTTTTGATCCTTTCTCCCTCCTAAACCAATTCATAGCTATGCAAAAATATCAATAAGAGTTAGTCTTTGATTTTAATTTAAGGTTTAGTAGAACATGGAAAAGGATACCTCTTGAATCTAGACCAACTACTCCCCTTGCTTTCATGTATTACATCAGAGCCCTTGGGTCAAACCTAGGGCTACAAACTTAGTAGTCAGGTATAAATACCTTTCCTCAAGTTTACAATGCAATTGTACATGTAGAAAATATCCTAATTATTGTAGGAAGGCTTCCCCCAAATATAGTCATGCCATATTGTTCTGATATCCCTTAGTTTCAAGCTAAAGTATCTACATCTTCATATATGGATCCTCCTTCCTTGTCATCACCACTTCCCAAATGGCTCCAATTCCTCCTCCCAAAATAACATCTACCTCAATTCCTTTTCCCCCACTCCCATATCAGAATTCCCAAGAATCCACTCTATTGCTTGATATTTAGAATACCTTAAAGATAATCAATAACAAGGTGAATGCAATGGAAAATAGAGATATGGAAAGGTCTTAATAGAGAATATTCCCATATATTAATAGGGATCAAAATCCTGGTACTAGTAGTAATATAGGGCCTAGGGTTAATACAAATTAAGAAGATCAAGAATTTGCCCTTGAGACTAGTTTGGTAAATGTTTGGTGTCTAGTTTGTAATGATCCTCATGATTCTGACACTTGTGTAATGTACCAACACCATGTACAACAAGCCATAGAGAAATCTAAGAGGAATCAAAAGGGAAGAGTCAATATGTTATGGTAGCTAAAACAAGTTATGGTCGAACAAGATCTCTTTGAAGAAGAATTAGTTTCTATCATGACTAGATCTAGAAAGAAGACATTGTAGGTTGATCCACAAAATATGGGTCAATTTCAAGTCCCCTCTCAGAAGAAAAAGGAATCACCCCTACAAAATAATGATAAGTTCCTGGTTCCACAGGTAATTGAGAAGAGAGATACAGTTCCTAGGAGCCAAGGAAAGGAGATGAGCACTCCAAAGTAGTATGAGAAGGAAAATAATAAAGAACAAATAGGTTCTAAATATGAAGCACAAGAGAAGCTAAAATTTCCTTCCATCACTAAGAGATAGAGAATTGAAGCTACCCAACAATACAAGAGAAAGTATGGTGAACTAGAGAGGAAGTATGAGAAAGCTCCTTTGGAAAAGTTTGAGTTTAACATTGTGGAAGAGCTAAAGAGGACTCCTTCTAGAGCAAGTCTTTATGACACTCTCTTCATCCTTAGTCAGATTGATCTACTCAAGGCTTCTTTAAGCAAGAATTCTCAAGAAAAATAGACTACCATAATTTTTAGCATGCCTTATGGCCAAGAAAAGATGACTCCTGTAGCCTTGAAAAACAAACCCCCTCCCTTTTATATTTATTTGAGAATGGAAGGTTGGATTGTCCATAATTGTATGATAGATTTAGGGGCTTCAACTATAGTCATGCCTAAAGTAGTCTATGATGAAATGGGAATGGAGTATACTCATTCTTGTCTAGGAGTTTTGTAGTTGGATGGTACACTAGTTAAGACCATTGGAGTTGTAAAAGATGTGTTGATGAGATTACATAGGGCTCCAGAGGTTACTATTGTACAAGAAATTGTAGTAGTAGACCTAGAACCTTACTTTGGTTTATGTCTTTCTAGGGAATTCACTGCCAAGCTAGGAGGTTACATGTATTTGGATTACTCTGGCATGATGATTCCATACAAAGGTAAGAGAATAAGGATAACCCCTAAAAATATTGTGTCTTATCATATTGAAAAATAGAGGAAGACATGTGTAACCTCTCAGTTTTGGATGAACTTGAATTGGTAGAGAACCTTGAAGATTTAGAAGTGGAAGATGAGTTACCATTTAGAGAAGACTACAATCTATTTGGGATAGGAATGGGCACTTATAGCATTTCTTCTGAAGCTGAGAAAAAGACCCCTACCATATCTAATCAGTCATTAAGAGGGTCAAAAATTTGGACAATGCATTTTGATGGGGCAAGATGCAAAAATGGGGTTGGTGCTGGTATAATTTTGAAATCCCCTTCAGAAGGTATAAAAAGTTTTGCTTATAGATTGACTTGGTCTTGTACCAATAATGCTATAGAATATGAGGCTCTATGTTTAGGATTAATGCAAGTAGAGAGTATGGGAATTAAAATGTTAGATATATATGGTGATTCAGAGCTAGTAGTTAATCAAGTCATAGAGAAATGCAACAACAAGCACCATTACTTGAAATCATATAGGAATAGAGTATGGGATTTGATGGAATATTTTGATGCTTTAAACATCCACTCTATTCCTAGAAAATAGAACATGTTGTATGATGCTTTAGTCATTAAGGATTATAATTCCATCCCTTATTCAAATCTTAGATAAACAAAAGATAAAAGAGTCAAATTAGTCTTCAGGCCTGTAGTACCAGATAGATAGATTTTTTGGTAGGTTTTTGAGAATGATGATCAGATCATTGACTTTCTAGTTAGAGAGGCTTGCTTGTCTAATTTGCAGGAAGATTTCCCTCAAGAAATGGATCAACAAGATATCATACAATTGAAGAATAATCATATCCCTAAGGGTTTGATCACACTAGAAAGCCTTTTTGATAATGAAGATGGAAAGAAATCAAGAGCCATGAAAATTGATGATGAAATCTATAAAGAGATTGAAATAGAAAAGGATAAAAAGCTTAAGATTGGCATTCACTGTTCTCCAAAATAAGTGGAGGAAATTAAGGCCATATGCCTTAAATACCAAGATATTATAGCCTGGTCATATGAAGATCTTAAGGTATATGATAAAAATATTATTCAACACACTATTGAGCTAGAAGTTGATGCAAAACCTTTCAGGTAGAAGTAGAGGCCTATGAATCCCAAGATTGAATCTATAATGAGATAGGAATTGCTCAAATTACTGAAAGCAAATATTATCTACCCTATCAAACATTCTACATGGGTTGCTAACTTGGTACCTATCAAGAAAAAGAATGGAGACATCCACTTATGTGTTGATTTCAGAAACCTAAATAAAGCATCACTAAAAGATCACTATCCTCTTCCTTAGATTGATCATATTTTGTAGATTGTTGTAGGGGCTGAGAGGTTTTCTCTGTTATATGGTTTCTTAGGATACAACTAGATTTGGGTGAAGGATGAAGATCAGTTCAAAACAACCTTTACTACTAAGTGGGGTACCTTTGCTTATCAGAGAATACCTTTTGGTTTATCTAATGCAGGGGCTACTTTTTAGAGAGCCATGGACTATGCTTTTGGGGAGTTGATCAATAAAGTCATTCTCATCTACCTTGATGATATGACTATATTTTCCCATAAAAACAAGCTCACTTGGAACACTTAGAGCAAGTTTTTCAAAAATATAGAGAGTTTGGCATCTCCCTAAATCCAAAGAAATCATTTTTTGTAGTCCATGAGGGAAAATTATTAGGGCATGTGGTCTCTAAAGAGGGGATGTCAATTGATCTTGATAGAGTAAAATCAATATTGGCTCTTCCTCTCCCTATGAATAAGAAAGCCTTGCAATCCTTCTTTGGATAGATCAATTTTGTAAGGAAGTTCATTTCAGACTTTGCTCAAATTGTTAAACCTATTTTAGAGTTGCTCAAAAATAATATGGAGTTTAAATGGACTGAAACAAGGAAGTAAGATTTTGAGGCAATCAAGCAGGCCATTGCTACTACCCTAGTACTGGTAAACCTTGATTTTAACAAATATTTCATCTTATATGCCTATGGAGCTGAGGAGAGTTATGCAATAATACTAACACAAAAGAATGATGTTGGAGAAGAACACCCTATATTTTTTTGGAGTCAAACTCTTCATGAGTACCAAACTAAATATAATTTTATTGAGAGATAAGTATTTGTAGTCATGAAATCATTGAAGAAATTTAGATAATACTTGGCTCAAAGTAAGACTCTTGTTTATGTGGTACATCCAGATGTTAGGAGTTTCATCTTACAAGGAGAGTTGGGTGACAAAAGAGCTGGTTGGATTACTAAAATTCAAGAATATGATGTAGAAATCCATCCTACAAAGTTAGTTAGAGGTAGAGCATTATGTCAGGGAATGATAGCAAAAGTAGTCTTAGATCAGATATCAGCTTGTCAGCCATCAGGATCTAGATAGAGTGAGGATAGTTCTTTAGAAGGTTCAGATTGGGTTGATCAGTTGACAAGTTATTTCCAAATAGGAGTATACCCTCAAGATCTTAATGCTTCACAAAGAAGGAGGTATAGACTTCAAGATTTGAAATATGTCCTTTTACCTAAGGGAATATATAAAAAGAACCTTGATGGAGTTCTTCTAAAATGTTTGAAAGATAATCAGAAATAGAAGGTCATTGAAGAGTTTCATGAAGGATTGTCAGGGGGACATTTTTTAGGAAGAGTTACTGCTATGAAAATAATAAGAGTAGGTTACTACTGGCCTACTATATTTGCTGACACTTTCAAAGTAACAAGAGCATGTGATAAGTGCTAGAGATATGTAGGGAGGAATAGGAATGCTTCATTCCCCCTTAAGCCTATCCAAGTAGAAGAACCTTTCTAGTAGTGGGGGCTAGATTTTATTGGAGTAATAAATCCCAACTCTTTAGTAGGTCACAAATACATTCTGACTACTATAGACTACTTTACTAGATGGGTTGAAGCAATTCCAACCCAGATATCATATCAAGATGTAGTGATCAAATTTATTGAAAGCCTGATCACAAGGTTTGGTCTCCTTGAAGCTCTAGTAAGTGATAATGGTCCATATTTCATAGGTGCAAAGTACATTGAGTTTGCAAGTCAATATGGCATATGCTTAAAGAATTCTTCTAACTATTACCCTCAAGGGAATGGATTAGTAGAATCCACTAACAAGAATCTACTTAAAATTTTAAAAAGAGCACTAAAAGATAACAAAAGAAGTTGGCATCTTCTCTTAGAATAAGCCTTGTGGGAAGATAGGATTACTATCAAGAAGTCAATAAAAACATCCCCTTATGCATTAGTGTATGGGAAAGAAGCTATTCTACCCACTCATCTTGAGATACCAGCTCTAATATTGGCTAACCAAGATTATGAATCAGATCAGAATCTAGTAGAGGTTAGATTGATGCATCTTTTATAGTTGGAAGAATAGAGGACCAAAGCATATGAAAGTTTTTAGAAGCACTCCATAGATACTAAAGAATGGTTTGATAAGAAGGCTAGATTCAAAAAATTTAAGGTTGGTGATTCAATCCTAAGATGGAATGTAGAAAAATCCAAACTAGGCAACCACCAAAAATTTGACTCTTTCTGGGATGGTCCATTCAAGGTATTTGAGGTCAAGAAGAATAATGCTTTCCAACTCCAAGATCAAGATGAGAATTTATAACCAATCTTGGTTAATGGATATCATCTTAAGTTGTACTTTGAGTAAGAAATCCTTTTCATGTAATATATGTACATATTTGTATTATATTATCTTTCTTTTAGCTTTTTAGTAGAGAAAAAATAAAAATAGAGGTAATGACTCATAACATGTTCCTAGCTAGAATTCAAAATAGTCAAAATCTAAGGTTGTGTGCTATTCTACAACATGTTCTGTGCCATACCTAAAAATAATAAATAAAATTTGGTTGTGAGCCATGATAGGTTCTAGGCTATGACCAATCAACAAATGAGGCTTCACTTACAAGTTGCACTATTTTTTCTACCAATTTGAAATTTTGAATCGTGCATCTAAGTGGTAGCTCATCTACCACATTAATGGTAGAAGGCATGCATGCATGATATTTAAAGCTAAAATTTGATTGAATTTCATTTTACAAATAGTGCTAAGTCTTCAAGAGTGGTGATAATGAGGTGAAGTAAATTTGTAGAGTGTATAGAAGAGCAATTTTAAAGGTTTTTTAGAAATGGCATCAAAAGTTGTAGAGCAAGCTACTCAACTAGAAAGTAGTGAAGTTATACACTACATTGATAAAGCACTGGTAGTAGCTGATATAAAAATGATATGGAAAATAAGAAATAAACTTAGGAGAGAGATTGATTATAGATTTTTTGAAGGACTACCAATTTTAGTTCAAGGTACTTGTGTTGTCTACTCTCTTTTGTCTTTCTATATCTATGATTCTGTTCATCCCTATCTAGAGTTAATTTCTACCATAGTAAAATTCTATGACCCTAAGGCTAAAGTAGTAAAAATAGCTAAGGGTAAAACCCTTTTCAATATAACTGCACAAGCTTGTTGTGACCTTTTTGCCATGGGTAGAGACTCACCTATAAATCCTAAGCCCTTCGACCCACAAGACCAAGCTAGGTATTATTCATTGAAGGGGCATCCATAAAATGGTGAACATTTTAGAAAATGGGTGTATAGCTAGTTCAAAACTATAAGGTCTAGGGACACTTTACCCAATACCCCAATTGCCATTGAGCATTTTACCTACCTAGAACTCTTTTCTATGCTAGCATTCCTTGTTGGTTTGGATTCTAACCAATATGTGAGAGATTGGTAGATAGCTATAGTTTATTGCATTTCTAATGAAAATATGTATAAAATACCTATGGGAGATGGTAATAATAGATTAATTTACTTTGATTGGCCTACCTTCCTCTCCAAGAGAATGCATGAGCAATTGGTAACAATGAAGAAATATTCTGAAGCTCCCTCTTTCAGGCATTGCTCTAATTTGGCTTGGATGTTTCTCAATGCTACAAGGCAAGATATGCCTTGGATACTAGTAATAGATAAAGATGATAATGGAAATCCCATACTAGTCTATACATGGACTAGGATTCTGAGCAATATTGAATCCTATTATGACTTCAATAGAGAATTTTTGGGGCCAACCCTAAAAATTATGTATGGGCAATGTCCTAGAATTCCTCCTCTAGCTAAAGAACTATTGCAAACAAAGCAAGTTGAGGAAGGAGACTGGTATATTTTGATTGAGGGTATAATCATTAGACTTTATGGCTTCACTAGGAAACCATTCTTGCTTCCACACTTTATCACTAGTAGAATGTTGGCATTAGAATATTGTAGATAAGCTGACTACATTAATGTCACTTTTGGCACTAGGATAAGGAGAAAAGGGATGATGATTTACCCTCACAATGTGGAAGATATTATAGTAACAAGGAAGGGCCAGTATGAGCAGATTACTCAATATTTGGAGAAACTAGGTCTTATTCATCTTCCATAGAGATGGAGGTATGACCCAACCAATATATTTTTGGAGAAGCTAACTACTCTCAATGGTGATAAGGCTCCCAAGTTTGAAAGGACTTTGAGGCCACAAATTGAAAAGCATAAAAATAATAAGGAGAGCTCTCCATTAGAATGGAATGTTAGAAATATGGAACCACTTCCCCCTTGGAGAGAATTTTATGAGCAATTGGTTGATTATGACCTTGAAAATAAGAAAACCCACTAGCTGAAGGAATCCAAAATCTAAGATATTTAGGAAAAGGTTGGTTGGGATGAGGGTAAGGTTTTGGAATGGTGGAGAATGAGAGTAGAGACAAACACTATAAAACCTAGGTTTGGCCACCAATCTGATATTAATTTCTCTGAGATATATGATAAACATATTAAGACTTGGATGGCCAAGAATGGTAGAAGCTTAGCATTGAGCTACAAAAGGGTTGAGATAGAGAAAATAGAGAAAGGTAAGGCCAAAGGGAAAAAGTTAGGAGGAAAAGAAGTAGAATAAATATCAAACACCTCTAGCTTCTCCCTCTCCACCTTCACAATAGTGAGGATGACACTACAATAGCTTCACCACTAGTGACTAAAGAAGCTCAATCTACTTTTGAACCTTCATAGGAACAATTGCAACATTACACTATGGGAGTTGTAATGATGAAAAATATGGGATATTTTGGTGGTGGTCTTGGTAAATATGAAATAAGAAATATAGAAAATATTTAGGTGGAACAAAGGCCAAAACATTTGGCCTTGGGGGTAGAAGCTTCTTCATAGGACCTAATGGGAGATGAAGCAAGTGATAGCTTAGCATTTTCTCCTATTAAATTTACTATTGTAGCCCTTCTCAAAGCCCTCAAGTCCCCCTATTCTAGAGGTTGCACTACCAACTTCACAACAACAAGATGATACTCAAAAGGTTAAGCCTTCAATACCTATTGTATTCAAAAGGAAGGCAAAAGATTCAGTAGGGGAGGCTAAGAAAGAAGTTAGTAAAAAGAAGAAACTGGATCAAACACAAGCAGTTGAACAGACTCAAGTCACAACTATAGAGCAACCAGTTCAACAAGTACAACAACAAAGTGTTGATGACATCTTTCAACAGTCTACTTTGGTAGGTGAAGGTATGATTCCTATCCCTTCTTCTCCTTCTCCTTCTCCTTCCCCAAAGAATTCTCCCTCCCATTCTCAAGAGCAAAAGGAACAAAAGATATCATCTCCACCTCATAATTCCCCACCATCTTCACCAATTCCTCCATCATCTCACTCCATTCCATCTCCACCTCATTCAGTAGAAATTCCAATATCATCATCTCCCACTCACACCCCTTCACCTCCAAGATCATCACCACTCATATCAGTAGGGGAACAAGCACTTCCATCTTCTCCACCATCTTCCACAATTGTAACATTTGTTGCCATTTCAACACCTGTTACAACCCCTGCTATAAGCATAGATTCCACCATCATTACTGCCACACCCCTTCCATCTGTGCTAGTCCCATTTTTCCCTTCACTCATCACTGCTTCCACCCCTGCAAATCATCCTACAATAGCTTCTTTGTAGAAGGTCAAGAATGTCTCATAAAAGACCCAAAATTTTTGGAGCAAGAAATTAGCCCAACCTTCAAAAAAAGCTGCTCGATTGAGGAAAACTATGATTGTTGATCCTGTCATATCCCAAATTGGGAAAGAATTTTGTCCAAGAGACTATGCATTGATTAAGGACTGACTAATGCCTAGTATGGATACTTGGATTGATTTTGCATTAATTAATTGGGTCATCTAAAAAGACTATGGTACTACCAACTTGTTGTCAATAAGCAGTACTAGGTGCACCAGTGGGTGAATGAGTTAAATTAACCCCAAGGATAGGGCAATGTTTTAAAAAAAAGATTTTCTTGGTTTTAGTATATAATATTTTCTAAATAAAATAAATTTATAATAGGAGAATATTATATTTATTATAAATAAAAGAATTTTTATAATAAAAGAATATTATATTAAAGTAAAGAAATATTTATAATAAAGGATTTTAAAAAATAAAAGAATGTTTATAATAAAATAATATTATATTAAAATAAAGAAATATTTATAATAAAGGATTATTATAAATAAAAGAATATTTATAATAAAAGAATGTTATATTTGAAATTTTTATGTTCATTCGAATAATAAAAGAAAGGAAATTTATTTGAATAGGGGCAATATATCATTTGAAAAGTTTGAAATTAAATATTATATATTAAAAATATCTATCCTCCCTTTGCCGTCATGAGCATTTATGAGAAAGGGACTTTCATGCGTGGGTGGATAAGGGCCTTCAAAGCAAGGAGGTGTGTATTTAATAAGGGGAGGACTTTAGCCTTTGTTAGATGGATAAGAGGGTAGATGACAATATTATAAGGGAGTTGTTTTTGTTGAGAGCTGAAAAGAGGGCAATTTTTGGGAGAGGAGCTTGAGAAGGAAATGATGGTTCACCTTGGGAGAAAGAGGAGGGCTTGGAGGAAGAAGCCACCTAAGGGAGAATTACAGGTTTTGGGACTCCATTTTCTTCCCCTGATTTTAATATATTTTTTGATTAGTATAAAGGGTTTTGAAAGGGTCCCTAATCCTTTTACATACTAAATAAGGGAGAAAACCCATTGGTCAAAAACCCAAAACACGCTAGAAAAAAGGAGCAACATACACCACCAAATAGAAACAACTTAGGTAGAACAAATCCAAGCACACGATCATCAAAAAACAAAACAGGCTCAAAAGAGAAATTGACTCGACCATTTCCATCACATTATCATTTTCAGGGATGGTTTGGAAAGCCATTGAAGATTAATTATTGATGATGCTAATAACTTTGGCCATTCGAATCACATGTTGAAGGACCATACCAGTTTTATAGTGAGATGAATACACATTTTATAGCATCTCAAAATAATGAAATAAGGATCCCACTTAGCCCTAAATACTAGCTCAACATCCTTTAGAGATTGGTCAGTGTCTTTCTTTGAGGACTCTATCACAATTTTTTTTTTTTAGAAGGTTCCTTACCTTGGCACTTCATTTTTGATGATGTTGTTCTAGGGGATTGTCATTGGATGATGAAAGTTACCACTTTACCAATAGAAATCTTCTCCACACCCTTCTCCACATCCTCAATATCCACGATGCTGCTAGGAGTGAAAGACTATTTGAGGGCCAATTTATAAAACATATGTTTGAACATAATCAAGCCCAAAACTTGATGTTTAGCATGAGATGTTGAGCCTTTTATGATCTACCCATGGATATCTCTATAGATCTCATAAAATATTTGGGTACATTTACATATTTGACATCTCTTAGGTGGTTCAGAAAAGCAATATGAAAGCTTGTCAACAACGAATCCACCTCATCTACTATGAAATATTGTATAACTATAATTAGCACCCTATTCCAAGGCTCGGGAAGCTCACTCATGACAATCCTTTATTTTTCCCTAACCAAATTCATTCCTTTATCATTGAAATGCTTCAGTTCTTCCACAAAATAATGTTTGTCTTGATGAATCTTGTAACCATCATCAGGTAGCTCTATTATCTTAGCAAGGAAGCTCATGTTAACCTAAAATTTTAGACCTCTGAGGACAACATGGTCATTTTCCTAGGATTTGATGAAGTATTGAGTGATATCTATATCAATGCCCTCAAATTTCTTTAGGAAGGCTATGAAACCATGGTTCTTGAGGATGATTTCTACATCAAGATCAAGATTGAGGATTTTAGGATTGAAAAGGGCCATCTTGATAGAGGAAGAATTAGTATAAAGAAGTAGAGGTGCAAAGGAAAAACAAAGGTTATAGAGGATAACAATAAACACAAATTGGGATTCCTTAGAAATAAACTCAATCCACTCACTAAAGCCCCCAAACCCGAGACACGAGTGATTCCTAAACTTGAGGTGATAATTCTAAATGGGTCTAACAAAGAGATGATGAAAATTATACTTCATAATTTGAGCAACATGATCACGACTAGAATTGGAAAAAATATCAAGAAAGAAAGAATTTATTTGATCGATGCAAGTTAATACCCATGTGGATGAAATGTGGCGGCTAATGATTCTCACACAAGCAATGAGAATGATGCATATAGGACAAACATATCTTCCTTGAGGCTTTGAAATGAGATATTTCATGTGAGCATGGGTGCTAGGAAATTGAACAATGGAAGAGTTTCAAAATTAAGGATTACCATCAAGGAGGTAATGTTTATTGGAGGTATTAAAGTGTTAGGTATGGTTCTTCTCCATGCTTCCTCGATCCCCGATCATGACTTTGAAAAACTAATACATATTGAAGTGTGTAGTAATGTGGCTATTTCAGGTATGTCCTGGTTGGATCTGGATTCCTGGTTCAACATAGGGAAGAAATATTTTGATTTCCCAGATCTCTATCATGACAAGATTTTTCAAAGGCAAGGCAACCTTCCATGAGGGCTTACAGAGTAAGCTATGGTTGACAAAAATTAAAGAGGTGATGCTTCTTGATGGAATGCAATTCTTCAAGTGACCCATATTATAGGAAGCACATACCATCAACATGATTGGTCATATTGAGGTGCTATGGAAAATATATATACCACACATGAAGGATCTCTTCTCTAACACCTGTGTTGGCCAACCAATCAGTTGCCTTATTACCTTATTTATAAACATGTTGGATAATGATATTGGAGTACTTTCTTATAAGTCTGCACTCACCAATTATGTTGAAAAAATTCCATGATGGAGATTGGGTGGCTTTGAGGCAATTTATGATGAATAATGAGTCTCCTTCAACAATGATATTGTCAACATTAAAACCATCCAAAATAAGCAACCCTTGATAAAGGGCTCTTGCTTCAGCCATATTGTTTGTTTCAAGGCCAATGTAAGAGAATTATCCCATGATCATTTCTAACTATACCTTCATCGCCTACTACTCCAGGATTTTCTTTAGCCACCCCATAAAAATTAAACTTAATTCACTCTACAGGGGGAGGGGTTTACCATGATAATAGACATATCGATATTATAATTAGTTATGCCAACTGACAGGTTAGTGAGTTTAAAGTGAGCAAATAATCAGGACTCAAGATAAATTTTGGGAACATTAGTAGATGAGATGAGTTGGGCATTCTCAACAACAAAGGTGGTAATTCGTAGGAAGACAAAATGTGTATCTTTAGCAATCCCATTGAAAATATTATTGTTTCGCTCTAGCCAAATTTAACACAGGTAGTGGTGTAAGCAAGGGATTGGTAAAGGGCTTGGACCATTGTTAGAATAGGAGTGTAAGAGATGAAGAATGGGACCAAGAAATATTAACAAGCTTAAATAGGGAATTTAGGATTGACAACGATATGGGGTATTCCAGAAAAAGGTGGAGGGTCGATTTCTAGTTTTGTTGATTCCTAATTGCTGTACCCTCATTTTAATATTACTACAAATGAATATACTACCTTTTGCTTCCACTTAAAAGTTAAATATAAATGAATTAATTCCTTGCTATATTATCATTACAGTAGATTTTATCTACTTCTTTTTGGACACCTTGGATATGATAGCTTGGGAGGGTTTTAAATTAAAACTATTTGAGTTATGCTTCTAGTTCGCGTAGGTCACAATGCCGAATAGGTTTGGGCGTCTCCTTACCTTGTAAAAACCCTAACTTATTTGAGTTCATGGCTATTAAACCACCACCTACCACCTGTGTTTTATCCCCTTAATGTTCGGCTGGTGTTTCTTCCAAATTCGAATAAATGATGAGGTTATTGATTTTATTAAATAGAAAATAGCTATGCTGGTTGCCTTGATTCGATCCATGATTGTTTTAAACCCTTTTGTATGCTTTTTGACTTGTTCAGATCGCATAAACAAGTGATGCCATCAAATAATTTTATGTTTTGGTTGCAGTGTTTAAAATCATCTCATTTTTTATGCTTTTCAATTGTGGTAATGGGGGGTGCTTTAAATAGTTTATGTTAAATAATTAACATGAGAAAGATAAATGGTTATGTTAAATTGATTTAACATTTCAGTTATTTTTTAATGAAATAGAATAATGAAATAAAAAGGCTATTTCAGTTATTTTTTAATGAAATAGAATAATGAAATAAAAATGTTATTTCAGTTATTTATAAATGAAATAGAATAATGAAATAAAAAGGTTATTTGTTATTTTTAAATGAAATAGAATAATGAAATAAAAATGTTATTTCAGTTATTTTTAAATGAAGTAGAATAATGAAATAAAAAGGTTATTTGAGTTAATTCCAAATGAAGTATAATAATGAAAAAAAAATGTTATTTGAGTTATTTCTAAATGAAGTAGGATAATAAAATAAAAAGACTATTTTAGTTATTTGTCAATGAACTAGAATAATGAAATAAAAGGGTTATTTGAGTTATTTTAAATGAAGTAGAATTATGAAATAAAAAAGTTATTTGAGTTATTTTTAAATGAAATGGAACAATATTTTTTTTTTGGTAAGTAAAATTGCTTAGATGCAGGTTTTGAATGGATCCCAAAACCAGTTACACAAGCATGCAGAAATATAGAAGTAATAAAAGGAACAGACCCACGAAGGGGCCAGGGTTATGCATAACAACTATTTATCGCCAAATTGGCTAAAATTAGGATTTTCAAAATTTGAAATTGGCTAATATTTGGGACCCTTGACCAGGGTCCATTAGCCAAAAAAGTTTGGGTGCAATTTTTTTTCTAGGTCGATTCACCCCAATTTTATAATAATTTGATCATTTTAAGTTTAAATTTCCAACATTGCCCCTAATAATAGTGAACCTTCTACATGTGTTTGGACACTATTCGCTTGGATTTTAAAATTGATTCACCAATTTTTTATAAATACATTTTGGGACCAAATCCTTATGCATAACCCTGGAAGGGGCTAACAATAACCAACCAGAAGAGAACGCTATCAACAAAATAATCCATGGAATTAAAACTTGTAGTACCCACGCAGGGGTTGCACCAGAGAAACATAACCTGAAAAGATATTAATAAAGACAAACTAGAAACCCACGTAGGAGTTGATGAAGTGAGAACAACATCTATGAAAATAAAGATAACACCCACACAGGGTGAAGAAGATAGAAAAATAGAACTCATGCAGGGCACCAGAAGATATCGTAGCAATAAGACAAGTCCCGCACAGGGGATCAGAGGACCCAAAGCATAGAAAGAAGACAAAAGGATACCAACCACTATTTGACATAGCCTCATGCCTAGGTATTTGGAATGTCTTCATTTGCTATAGCATTCTTGATGTGATTCTTAAGAAACAACTTAAGGGTGTCACTAATCTCATCCATGTCTTTGGTAATGCTGTTGATGATGGTGAAATAAATTTTATTGCTAATGCCCATGCCACACTCATCGATGTAATCGTTCGAGATATGATGGGGAGAGATATGACTTATTTCAAACTTGGGCTTCTTAAATCGGGCAGATCTTTTGACTTTGGATGAGCTCTCTTCAATAGTAGCTTTGCACTTTGAAGGCTTGCACAAAGAGGGGTTGGGGTCAAAAGTATATTTTACCTTAGGATCAGGGGAGGGAGTTTGGAAACTACCTTCATCATCATGAAGGAACTGGAAAGGGCTAAGGGCAGGAGGCATATTGGAATGAAGTGACGAGGCAGGGATGGTGGGCGAGAGAGTGGCTTCAACATGGTAGAAGATAATGACAAAGAGACCTTGATGGGTAGGAGGGGACTAAGACTTATTTTTTTTGGCATTATGGATAAAGTATCTAATTGAGAGAAAAAGAAAATCAAGGATACTGATAGGGTTGAAACCCCTAAGGTGGTTGGCCAAAGCAATGTGGAAAATATACAAAGGCTTGGAGGGATCATCTATTATCAGGTACTGGAGTATGAGAACCATAATAGTTGGCCAAGGAGTAGGTAGAGAATCATGCTCCACAACAATGTCTTCCAATTGAATATTTTAGCATGGTTTGGAAAGCCCTTGAGCTCAGGATCCTAGTTGTGACAATATCTCTGCACCACCACTCGATAGTGGGTAATTTTGTCACCTCAGCTAGCATCTCAACAATGATGTGGAACCAAAGATTATGAACAATTATGTAACCATTATTCCACGTATTGAAAAAATCTTTAGTGATATCCTTCTCGACACATTTGAATTTGCTAAGTGTTAGGATACCTAGGTTAGTATCTATTATAAAATTATTTCATGATTAATATTTTGTTAGAGTTTAATTGCGAACATTATGGTTAGCATATTTTTATTATGTGTGCTAAGTTGTTGCTTAGATCTAATTTTAGCGGGCTATTCTCAGGCTTGTTGTAATATTTATTTAATCATTTGATTAATAAAATATTGCTTCTTGTATTTCATGGTATTAGAGAAGGAGAGCAAACTCCTCTCATGATTTGGTAATTTTTTTTGGGAATTGAACAAGTCAGATTGTATCTTGATTGGATTAGGAAGTACTTAGGCACGCTTCCTAAGGTAGGCTGACTAGACCTAACCCAAGCATAAATCCTAAGGTACCCATTTGGAATCTAGGTGCTAACCAGATGATAGAGGATAAAACTGACGTAGAATCCATGTAGATCGAAGATCTACAGATCATATTTTGGACTATGACCCGATTGGACTTGAACATCGGACATGCAAATCAAGGATCTGATGACATGGGAAGTCTGGTCCCTGATTGGAGGTTGACTCGACCTGCCTATGGATATGAACCTGACTGTGGATACGAATATTGAGGTTCACTCTTATTGGAGGCTGATGAGACTTCCTGGACTCTGATGCGGACCCTTAAGCGACCTAAGATTATTGGGACACCTGTGATCCTAACGTCTTGTCAGACTGACATGGAGATGGATGCATAATAAGAATACTAAATCAAACTTGACCTGGACCTAACACGAAGCTGACACGGTGACCGAAGATGATGGACTCATGGGAGGTCAACCAAGTGAGACATGATGCGTAACCCTAAGAAGATAACCTAGACTCGATGGATAAAACACCTCTACATGGCACCTACGCACAGGATACTTTCGAGTATAGTCTACCCGAAGGTAGACAAGACCTAAATGGCATGTTTTTATTTTTAAACACATCTATTTCGCTCTGCTTGTCCCATGTGGGACTAAAAAGCACGTTAAAAAAATTGCTTGGTATTGTAGTTCCAGATTTCTAAATTGGCATTGTAAGATTCCACGATCAATTTCTGACTTTGAGGTGACGTACATCTGATGCTAGATTTACAGGTTCCCTCATTTATTTTTCCAAGCAGTTTCTAATCGTAGCAATTGATGCATCTGATGGTAGACAAGATTTACATAGCAGGTTTTGAATTATTTAATCGTACCATCATTTGTCACTATGACAACAGATCCGATGGTATCCTGTTGTACTCATGCAAATATATATCCAAAAGGATCGATATCACTTTATTTATTCATGGTATCATGCACAGAGCTCATGATTGCAGCTATAGGGACCTCTATTGTAGGCTTGCAGCAAGTAGGCTCTATTACAGACATAACTCAAACCATGAAGGAGATAATCTAGTAGTCGTTGTCGTGGATGTGAGGTCACCCCATCACCGCTCTGAGCACCACTACTGTTGTGCATACACCGCTCGTAGCTGGTCATGTCACCACTGAGAGAGAGCAACATCACCTGTTGAAGGTAGAAATGACTAAGGCTTAGATAAACGAGGGTGAACTCACTTCCCTCTTAGCTTAGCGCACTAGCTTGAATGGTTTAGGGGCCAACGATAAGATTTCCAATGAGGAGGTTGGGGGTTCAAACCCCCCAAAGGTATAAATTTTTTTTATTTAAGTTTGATTACTATTTTTTTAATGTTTTAAAATTTAGTTTAATTAAATATTTCTTTCTTTTCTGAAATTATTTTTAACAAAATATTTTAAAGAAAATTTTATATTTAATTAAACTATGGTTTTGATTCATTAGAAATTAATTTTAATTTTACACTTGAATTTAAAATACCTTTGAAAAACATACAAACATTTCATCCTATTTTTTTTGCAAAAACAAGGGGGGGCATTTTTTTTATGTCAGTTTATTGCAAAATTCCAAAACAAGGATGCAAAGGGGGGAAACTGGAGAGTGAATTTTCATTTTGAAAAAAACAATTTGGTATTATAAGTAGGTGCATTTTTCAGTGGAAACCAACACCTCATATTTCAATTTTTTGTGGGCACTTTTTGTTGTATGTTGCATTTATATTTTCATTTCCATTTTTGCACTACAGCATTAAGTAAAATCAAGCATAATTAAATCCCAAAAAATTGAATCCATCCATGCAAATTTATTTGCACCGCAGTGTTCGGTATTAATGATACCTCTAGCCCACACTTACAGGTAATGTTGTCATGCTTTGGGCTACTATATCTATCACCTAACATAGCTGCAACAATGATGTCTGAGCTTGTTCTCTATAAATCATCGGGGAGATATAAGTTTACCATTTTGTTATTTTTCACTCCATTCACTACCCTAATCATTATTGTTGTTAGACGTAAATATTGACAAAGTGTTATCTCCAAAGTGTTTAGGGGAAGTTACGTCCCACGCATGAGGAAAGATCTTCTATGGTAGGTGTCATAAAAAAAATGATTTCCTTTTAGTACCGCCTATGTTCCACGTATCATTTTTTTCTAATGTACTTATAGTCTCCCTCATGTAAGGTGGGTATATCAAGAGGTTCGATATAAAGACCTGGCAAAGGTATAAAGAAAGGGGGACCATTTGGCGTTATAAGAAACCCTCATTATGGCCGCTATCCACAAGTACCTGACAAATTCTCAGTTATTGAAAGGTTCCAATTACACACCATGGAAAACAAAAATGAAGGCTATTATACAAATGGAAGATTTGTGGGATATTGTTTCTAGCACGCCGACAAGACCTTCTCCACCTGCTAGCTTAGCAGCACCAACTATAGATCAAATTGTATTTGACAAGAAAGATAGTAAGGCAAGAGTGCTCATCTTGCTTGCTATTTTAGATGAAGTTCAACCTCACATAGCTAACACAAAACATGGTAAAGAGGCATGAGATGCCCTTACAACCATCTATGAGGGTAAGAATAAGTCCACCATTCTTCACCTTCAATCTCAAATTCATAGTTTGAGTATGAAGCATGGAGAGACAGTTGAACTATTTCTTTATAAAATGGTTGAGTTAAAGTCAAAGCTAAATTCTTTAGGAGAGACTATAGATGATAAGCTCATTACTTTAGTAGTTATGATAGCTTTACCTGATTCATACAGAAAATTTACCTTTGTTGAGTTGGTCAATATGCTTTAGGAAGAGAAGGCTCACCAACTTCAAAGAGATGAAGCTTCTAATACAACCCTCTATTCCAATAGGAAGGGTTAAGAAGAAAGGTAATTTTAAGAAGAGAGGAAATTCTTCCAAGGATTCTAAGGGAAAAAAAACTCAAAAACTGAAGAGATATTGCAATATTTGTGATAAGGATACCCATGACACAAATAGGTGTCGAAACAAAAACAAAAAACCTAAGAACAAGGGCCATAACAAACCACATAATAAAAAAAAACAACCCAAGAGGAATGTTGTTGTTGAATAATTAGACTCCGATTATGAGTGGCCACACAAGGTGCTCATGACTACCACCGCCTCCAAGCAAAAGGATCCTATGTGCTATGTTGATTCTTCTAGAGCCAGTAAGCACATGACTGGAAAAAGGTCATGGTTTGAGACATATGAAGCCGAGGGGAAACCCATCACTATTGCTGATGATAAAAACTACAAGGTTCAGGGTGAGGGTACAGTTTTATTCAACCTTCTAGATGGCAAATGTCAGATAGAGTCCTATATGTTCGAGTATTAGCGAACAATTTGTTGTCAGTCAAAAATTTTGGATAAGGATATGGTTGTTGATTTTTGTGTTGAGTATGGCAAGAAGTGTTGCTTTATCACCAAGAGGGGTGAACACATCCTAAAAGCTTCATACAAGCATGGCTTGTTTGAATTAAATGCTATATCCACCCCTCATGTTGCCATGACAACCTCTACCAAGGAGGTAACTTCACTTTGGCACAAGAGATACGTGCATCTAAGTTCTGGACATTTACTTGAACTAAGTAAATATGATATGGTAAAGGGTCTTCCCTCCCTTTCCTCTATATTACCAGTGTGCTTTGATTACCTGGTAGAAAAGCATCATAGAGTACCATTTGAAAAGAGCTCTTCACGAGCAAAGAAACCTCTGGAGTTAATTAACACCGATCTGTGCAGTCCTTTCACACCAATCAATTATGGGGGAAGAGGTACTTTTAGTTGTTTGTATATGACTACTCATGGAATACATGGGTATTCTTTCTTCATCTAAAATTAGAAGCTTTTAGTTACTTCCAATAATTCAAGAAATATGTTGAGAAGGAGTTAGGGACTTCTATAAAGACCCTCCACTCAGATCAAGGGGGGGAGTTTATATCTAAAGATTTTTTTACATATTTGACTGCACATGGGATCAAGAGATAGCTCACTACTGCTTATACTCCTCAAAAAAATGGAGTTGTTGAACGGAGGAACCGTTCCATCATGGAAATGGTTCATTGTATGCTCATAGGAGCCCATCTAGAGCAATAGTTTTGGGTAGAAGCTGTCACCATAATAGTGTACTTGCTGAATAGGGCATCCACAAAGGTCCTACAAGGAATAACTCCACAGGAAGCATGGAGTTGTCAGAAACCCTCAATCTCTCATCTACGTATTTTTGGATGTAAGACTTTTATACACATACCAAAAGAGAAAAGGAAGAAGCTAGATGAAAAGACCTTGAAATGTGTTCTTCTTGGTTATGATGAGCACTCTAAGGGTTATTGATTGATTGATCCTTTGAACAAGAAGATTCATATCAGTAGAGATGTTATTTTTGATGAGGCTTTCACATCATAAAACACATCCGATGTATACCTAGATTTTGCAGAATCTAAAATAGAGAAGTCTCCTTCTTCACCACAGTCAGGAGGATCTTCTTCATATTCTTCTTCACCACAGAAGAAGATTCATAAGTGGTATACAAGTACTATAAGAGACTCAAATATATCCACACCATAATATTTAAATTTTAATAGACCTCGTACTAACAGTATGGCTCAACAGGATAGAGCAACAGCAGAGACTACTGAGGTTGATGATATTTTTTAATATTTCGAGGAGCTTTTAGTAGATCTAGAGAGAGAAACACAGGATATGGAAGTGAATGATGATCAAGTTTTTATATCTTCACTTGATGAGCATGAAATTACCACAATACAAGATGCCCTTAGTGATCCACAATGGAAGGCTTCTATGGATGCAGAGTACATGTCTCTGAAGAAAAACAAGACTTAGATGCTTGTTGATCTGCCACATGGAAAGAAGCCCATTAACTGCAAATGGGTGTACAAAGTCAAGTACAAGGTAGATGGAACAATTGATAAGCATAAGGCCTGTCTTGTTGCAAAGGGCTATGCGCAAAAGGAAGGCATCAACAATGAAGAAAATTTTACACCTATTGCTCGAATGACAATCATTCGAGTTCTTTGTGCTATGGTAGCATAGTTCAGGTGGAAAGTTAATCATATGGATTTAAAGCGTGCCTTATTGAATGGTGATCTCTAAGAGGAAGTCTATGTGTCACAACCTAAAGGATTTGAAGTGGAAGGCCAAGAGCAGAAAGTGTGCAAATTGGTTAAGTCCTTGTATGGTTTGAAATAAGCTCCTCGAGTTTGATATATTAAGATGGATGATCACCTACTACAACATGGATTTAAGAGAATTCCATCAAATGTAAACCTCTATTTCAAGAAATAAGGTTATGAAATAGTGTTACTTGTACTCTACATGGACGATTTGATTATCACAGGCATATCAGAAACTTTGATAACTGTCATCAAAAGTGACTTGTGCAAATATTTTGAGATGACAGATCTTAGACTTATCCACTATTATCTTAGCTTGGAAGTGAACCAAAAGAAGCACCACATCAAGGTGTCACAAAAAAATTATGCCAAGACATTGCTATAAAAGTATCGCATGACTTATTATAAGCCAATGGCAACTCCGATGGAATCAGAGCTTCAATTATCACAGTATGATGATTCACCTCAGGTAGATGGTACTCTCTATCATCAGCTGATCATGAGTCTCATATATCTGATGAATACTAGGCCAGATATCATGTTTTCTATCAAATATGTTTTGTTCTTCACTATGTCTATGGTACTATTGAGTATGGCCTAGAGTACAAGAAGAATGATAAATTCTTCTTGCAAAGATACACGGACTCCGACTATACCGAATCATATGATGATCGAAAGTCAACTTTAGGATATATTTTTCATCCTGGATCTAGTCCTGTCTCTTGGCACAACAAGAAGCAACAAGAAGTTTCTATTTCATCTACAGAGGCAGAGTATCGCACTGCACATGAAGTAGTATGTGAGGCGATATGGTTGCATCGCATCTTGACAAGTATGAGTCTTCCATACAAATCTCCAATTCACCTATTCTACGACAACTAGGGTGTTTTGAACCTTGTTAAGAATCTAGTGCATCATGAGTAAACCAAACACATTAACACACAATGTCACTTCATTCGAGATGAAGTTCCACGACATCGAATTTAGCTCAATACGTTCCCACCAATGCTCAAGTTGCGAATATTTTCACTAAGGTACTTGCACGTATTAAATTTTAGTTGTTTCACAACTCTCTTTGTATTGCAAAATAATGTAATAAGGGAGGGATGTTAGGATACCTAGGCTAGTATCTATTATCACATTATTTTGTGATTAATATTTTGTTAGAATTTAATTGCAAACATTATGGTTAGCATATTTTTATTATGGGTGCTAAGTTGTTGCTTAGATCCAATATTAGCAGGCTATTCTCAGGCTCGTTGTAATATTTATTTGATCATTTGATTAATGAAATATTGCTTCTCATCTTTCACTAAGAAACATAATGAGATCTTGGGCTTCCAAGAAAGAGAGTGACAGTTGATCAAGCTGCAAGCTTGAAGGATCAATCAAAGCCATGATAACAGGGACAAGGGATTGGAATTAGACAGACCATAACACTCTAACACAAAAATTTCTATCACCTGGAGTACCCAAAGATAGACGAAATTGGACAAAAATGACAAGTTTCAGCCCAAAGTAGAAGATATAAAAGAAATTGTCGTATAAGTTGGCCACCCCAATGGTAAATATTGCATAGGAGGTAAGGTAATTGGTATGTTTCCATTGGGAAGTGATACTTGGATGATTCCGACACAACACGAGGGTGACCCAAGCACAAAAAAATTGGACTGGGGAAAGAATGAGTGAGGACACAAATAAAATTACATTTCCCAGTCTTAGAGACTCACAAAATGTAGCTACCTTGGGACTTGACATACCTGACTATGGCCACTCTAAATCAATTACACAATGGAGACCCACTTTGGGACTTGACGTGATGAAGTAGAATAATGAAATAAAAGGGTTATTTCAATTATTTTGAAATGAAGTAGAATAATGAAATAAAAGGATTATTTCAGTTATTTTGAAATGAAGTAGAATAATGAAATAAAAAGGTTATTTCAATTATTTTGAAATGAAGTAGAATAATGAAATAAAAAGGTTATTTCAGTTATTTTCAAATAAAGTAGAATAATAAAATAAAAAGGTTATTTCAGTTATTTTCAAATGAAATAAAATAATGAAATAAAAATATTATTTCAATTATAATGAAATAAAAAGGTTATTTCAATTATTTTGAAATGAAGCAGAATAATAAAATAAAAAGGTTATTTCAGTTATTTTGAAATGAAGTAGAATAATGAAATAAAATGGTTATTTCAGTTATTTTGAATTGAAGTAAAATAATGAAATAAAAATATTATTTCAGTATTTTTGAAATGAAGTAGAATAATGAAATAAAAATGTTATTTCAGTTATTTTGAAATGAAGTAGAATAATGAAATAAAAGGGTTATTTCAATTATTTTCAAATGAAGTAGAATAATGAAATAAAAGGGTTATTTGAGTTATTTTCAAATGAAGTAGAATAATGAAATAAAAGGGTTATTTAAGTTAAATTTCAAATGAAGTAGAATAATGAAATAAAAGGGTAATTTCAGTTTTTTTTTTTTAATTTAGCAAAAAACCCCTTATGGGGCTGCCTTGGTCTGAGAAACCATGACCAAGGGATTCTACATCGTTAAAATCACTCGGGAGTCACACCCATCCCTAACCACACCAACATTATCAATTGGATTTTGGGTACCCAATGTGCATTTGGTAGGGTGGAGATTCGAACCAGGAACCTCCCCTGGAGGATTGCCCTACCCTCTCCAACTCACCTACAACACATGGGTGGTTATTTTAGTTATTTTAAAATGAAGTAGAATAATAAATAAAAGGGTTATTTTAGTAGGGTGGAGATTCGAACCAGGAACCTCCCCTGGAGGATTGCCCTACCCTCTCCAACTCACCTACAACACATGGGTGGTTATTTTAGTTATTTTAAAATGAAGTAGAATAATGAAATAAAAGGGTTATTTCAGTTATTTTTTTTTTTTTTGAAAAAATTGAAAAAAGCTTGCATTAAGACAAATTACAGTTACAAGAGGGATAAAGGGCATCCCAACCAAGAGCAAAGAGACCAGAAGAACAAAGGGCGCGAAAACGCAACAAGTCGCGAAAACGCGACACGTCGCGAAATCGCGACCCCAAACCTAACAACCGCCGCGCCACAACAACCAGTCGCGACAACGCGACATGTCGCGAAATCGCGACATTATTTCAGTTATTTTTAAATGAAGTAGAATAATGAAATAAAAGGGTTATTTCAAATATTTTTAAATAGAATATAATAATGAAATAAAAATATTATTTCAGTTATTATTTAAAATAAAATGTTTTTAAATAGTTTATATTACTTAAAATGAAATGTTTTAAATAGTTTAGATTATTTAAATGAAAGACTTAAAGATCATAGATTATCTTTAAATGAAATAGCTTAGATTATCTAAAAGGAAATAACATAAATTAGATAATGTTATACAATTTAGGACTATATTGAAATGAAGATAATATAGTTTAGATTATCTTGAAAAGAAATAAGATAAATTAGATTATGTTATACAATTTAGACAATATTGAAATGTGAAGAATATAGTCTATGTTTTTAATGAAAGTAGATTATGTTCAATTGAGATAATATAGCCTATGTTCTAAGGGAAGTAGAATATGTTCAATTGAGATAATATAGTCTAAGAAAATGAAAGGTTATGAATTATGCTAAATGAGATAGTATAGTTTGTATTGAAATGAAAGGTTATAGATTATGCTAATGAGATAGTATAGTTTATATTGAAATGAAAGGTTATGGATTATGCTAAATGAGATAGTATAGTTTGTATTGAAATGAAAGAATATGAATTATGTTAAATGAAATAGTGTAGTCTATATTGAAATGAAAGAATATAGGTTATACTTATATCTTGAAGAGTATAATTATTTTTTAAGGTTAAGAGTATGGGCTCTTCACCGAAATATAATTAGTAAGTACTTAATTGTTTAAGAGAGTGGTATCTTAGTTAATTAAGGAAATATGGTTTGATATGTGGTTGCTTGGTTAAGAGTATGGGATCTTAGCGAAAATATAATTGATAAGTACTTAATTGATTAAGAGAGTGGTCTCTTAGTTAATTAAGGAAATATGGTTTGAGATGTGGTTGCTTGGTTAAGAGTATGGGCTCTTAGTTAAAACCAATGGAATGATTCTTATGTAAAAACTGGTACTGATGTTATGAATACATTAGATCTTTAGGGAGGTACTACTCCTATAATAGATTAGGAGGAAGGAGCTACTCCTAGAGAAGTAATTGTAGAATTTGTTATGTGGATTAAAATATCAATTCATGGTAAATATGTGAGAACTATGAGTTCTTATGTATTGTATTGGCATATGTTTGGGAGAAAGGATTATGGGATTCCTTGTATTAGTGAAGACCAAACTTATGCAATAAAGGAAACATTTGAGGTTGGGTTTTCTCGTAAGGGTTTTTCCTAGGATATATAATGTGTTATGGGTATTGATTATCTTCCTTTTGATCTTGATTTTAATGTATCTCTTACTAGTTGTTTCCTTGTTTGATCTAATTAGATAAACTTTATGGTTGTTAAGTATGTGTTAGTGTTTAATATTGTTAATTATATATATATACATATATAATAGTAATAATAATGCAACCCCTTAATTAGATTTTTGGGTTGTCGATGGACTAAACACTTTCAAAAATAAACTCTAGAAACAATGGACTAGAGGCTTTCTTGGAACGTTCTAAGGCTTAGGTATCTTCCTATTTATGCCCTTGCTTAGTTAAGCTAAGCCAAGAATACCTTGAACTACCATTTGCTTTGAAATTTGAACACATAGTCGTAGGACTATGAGCTTCCCTAGATAATATCTAGGCATTACATACTAGAGGCAAGAAAGAATAAGCTAAAGGATTGCTTAAGGATTGATCCAAGAAAAAATAACTCTACTCTGGTATAGTATCTTGCATAAATTAAGAATAACCTTAGCCATTAAGGAATGATATAAGATGAAATGAGTTAGTTTGTAAAGATAAAAGAACTCAAATCCTTAGTGGTTAGGAGAATGACACCTTGTAACAAGACAAGCGTGACCTAAATTCTTACTCAAAATGTAATAATGGTCGTAACCCAGATGACCTTATAGAGATACAAGTGTGACAGTGATAATTATTTATCTAAGTTAATTATGAGAGATATAACTAACCTTTGGAAAGTACAATTAAAAGTAATCCAATACCTTGGTGTGGTAAAGAGAAATGACATCAAGATAAGGAAGAAAGGAAGAGGATATTCTCAAGATCTAGGGCTAGCTAGGCTTGATAATGTTAAAGCTAGACCCCAAAGGAAAATTTTGGAAGAAATTTCAATAGAGGTAGAAAACCTCACAATTATAGTTTAGTTACTACAAGAACAATTTATTAATAGAGGGAATAGATGAACCAATAAAAGCAATGATTGGAAATTATTAATCAAGTTTCTAGAATAAAAATTCTAAGGTAGATAGGAGGAATATCTTGCTACAAAATATCTTGAGGGCAAAAGCTCATATAGAGGTAGAGCTAACCAAGGACCTGAAGAATATCAAGGCATCCAAATTGATTGGTGTAATAAGCCAAGGTATGGCAGTACGAATTGGAAACATATTTGAGGAATTACTCATTAGTAACCCAAATAGTAGGGTTACCTTTCACATGCAAGATATAGCTTTTGAATTATGGAATAATTTCAAAGCTAGCAATTAAACTTAAACTAGTTAGATCTACAAACATCTAGTAGTTTTAAGTATGGTTATCATAGTGAATATGGGATGAATGACTTTAGCTATCTCATCAATGAGATGAGATAGATAGATTGAGTCAACTCATAGTGAAGATGGGATGGATGACTTTAGCTATCTCATCGATAATATGAGATAGATATATTGAGTCAGCTCATAGTGAAGATGGGATGGATGACTTTAGTTGTCTCATAGATAATATGAGATAGATAGATTGAGTCAACTCATAGTGAAGATGGGATGGATGACTTTAGTTGTCTCATCGATAAGATGAGATAGATAGATTGAGTCAACTCATAGTGAATATGGGATAAATGACTTTAGCTATCTCATTGATAAGATGAGATAGATAAATTGAGTCAACTTATAGTGAAGATGATATGGATGGCTTAAGTTAGCTCATCATTAAGATGAGATAGATGGCTTAAGTTAGCTCATAAGAAGATGAGATAGATACCTTAAGTTAGCTCATCATAGGTGAAATAACTATTCTTGATTAAGTTGATCATACTTAATGAGAAAGAATAGATGTAGAGTTCTATTCTTAGGATTTGAGCTTACTTATCTAGAAAAGAGTAGGTAGAAAATCTACTCTAGAGAGGATCATGGGATCCTATCCTTAAGTTAAATAATGAACCAAATTTTAAGTTTAGTAAACATTTAAAGACAAAAGATCTATTAAAAATAAAGGAAATCACTAACTTGAAATCACTTGATTTTAATGGAGCAAGTCAAGGAAATGAGAACTCAAGATGAGAGTTGCAGTGAATTTCAAGCTAAAAATAAAGGAAATCTTGAAGAGAGTAAGACTTCAACATGGACGATGGGCTCTTGTGCTTTTAAGATGAGAACTTTTTACCCAAAATTGGTGATCAGAGGTGATGTGTTATGTGGAGATTGCAATGTTTTCTTCCTTATATTGTCTTGGAGGTACAAATATGCGAGAAAATAGGAACAAAAACTCCTTTTGAATAGATTTGAAGAAAATTTTTATTACTCTAGTTGCTCAATGATTAGGATTGCATCTAATGCAGGATGAGTGTAATATTGATATTTGTAGGGGATACTAAATTTTTTATTAAACTCAGTTAAATGGAAGGTAGACATTATCCTTGATCATCTAACAATGTGTAAAAATAATATTTTTGTAGGAGTTTCAAGGGATTGTGTCTAACCCAAGAGGGGTAGTATGTCATATCCCACCTTGGGTAAGACTTTTTTACAAGAGACTATGCATTGATTAAGGATTGATTGATGCCTAGTATGGATACTTGGATTGATTTTGCATTGATTAATTGGATCATATTTAAAGACTATGGTACTACTAACTTGTTGTCAATGAGCAGTATTAGGTGCATCGGTGGGTGAATGAGTTAGAATTAACCCCAAGGATAGGGGAATGTTTAAAAAAATAATTTCTTGGAATTAGTATATAATATATTTTTTTGATTTGGTGGATGAAGGGGTTTTGAAAGGGTCCCCAAACCTTTTACAGAGGGGGTTTTAAAAGGGTCCCCAAACCTTTTACACACAAACCATGATATAATATAATATAATATCTCATAATATTTACAAAGGGGGATTAGTATACAATATTTTCTAAATAAAATAATATTTATAATAGAAGAATATTATATTTACAAAAAAAAAAGAATATTTATAATAAAATAATATTATATTAAAGTAAAGAAATATTTATAATAAAGGATTATTATAAATAAAAGAATGTTTATAATAAAAGAATATTATATTAAAATAAAGAAATATTTATAATAAAATATTATTATAAATAAAATAATGTTTATAATAAAAGAATGTTATATTTGAAATTTATATGTTAATTCAATTAATAAAAAGAAAGAACGTTTATTTGAATAGGGGTAAGATATCATTTGAAAAGTTTGAAATTTAATATATATATATATATATATATATATATATATATATATATAATATCTATCCTCCCTTTGCCATCATGAACATTTATGAGAAAGAGACTTTCAATATTGGGTGGATAAGGGCCTTCAAAGCAAGGGGGTGTGCATTTCATAAAGGGAGTACTTTAGCCTTTGATAGATAAATTAGAGGATGGACGACAAGATTATGAGGGAGTTGTTCTACGAGAGCTAAAAAGAGGGTAATTTTTGGGAGAGATGCTTGAGAAGGAAATCATGGTTCATCTTGGACGAAAGAGGAGGCATTGGAGGAAGGAGCCATCTAAGGGAGAATGACAGGTTGGGGGACTCCATTTTTTTACCTTTGTTTTAATATTACTGCAAATGAATATATAGCCTTTTGTTTCCCTTTAAAATATGACTATAAATGAATTAAAATATTACTATTTTTAGTTAATTATCATCGCAGTAGATTTTATCTACTTATTTTTGGACACCTTGGATGTGATAGCTTGGGAGGGTTTTAAATTAAGACTATTTGAGTTATGCTGCTGGTTCATGTAGGACGTAGTGCTGAATAGGTTTGGGCATCTCCTTGCCTTGTAAAAAGCCTACTTTATTTGAGTTTGTGGCTATTAAACCACCACCTACCACCTGTGTTTTATCCCCTTAACATTTTGTTGGTGCTTCTTCCGCCATGATTGTTTGAATAAATGAGGAGGGTTTTGATTTTATTAAATAGAAATAAGCTATGTTGGTCACCTTGCTTCGGTCCATGATTGTTTTAAATCATGTTGTATGCTTTTCAACTTGTTTAGATCACATTAAACAGGTGATACCATCAAACAATTATGTGTTTTACTTGCAGTATTTAAAATAGTCTCCTTTTTGATGCTTTTCAACCGTGGTTAGGAGGGTGATTTTAAATAGTTTATGTTAAATAATTAACATGAGAAAGATAAATGGTTATGTTAAATTGATTTAACATGAAAGAGGTTATTTCAATTATTTTTAAATGAAGTAGAATAATGAAATAAAAAGGTTATTTCAGTTATTTTGAAATGAAGTAGAATAATGAAATAAAAAGGTTATTTCAGTTTTTTTTTTATTAGGTAAAGAAGGGGTTTTAAGGATCCCCGAATCTGAGGGTTTTGAGAGGGACCCACAACTCGAGATGAGGGTTTTGAGAGGATACCATAACAATTACAACAAGCTCCAAAAAGGGTTACCCAACAACAAGCTCCAAAAGGAGAAATACAGTTTACACCCAAAAGGGTAACCCACCAATGAGGAGCAAAGGCTAGAAAAAAATAGCCACCAACCCTCCTACATAAAGTACAATAATAAAGTCCTAGAGGATATGAACTGAATGCCCCAGATGGGGAACAACACCACACTCGTCTAACGGGAGTAAACTAAAACATCCCACTCAAAATTAAATTTAAAAATTAAGAACCCAGGCAAGCAAGAGGAACATTTTGATGAATGGTAAACCAACACTAAAAATTGGGTAACAAACCCCATGAGTCACCAAAACCAAAGCAATTGCCACAAAACACTGGCCCCCACAACTCCATTGACAACAAAAACCCTATTTTCACCCAGCCATAACCAAACTAAACCAGAGAGCAAAAATGCTACTGCAGAGCTGAGGTTTGAAGATGCACAAGATTTCCCAAAACCCGCTCAAGCACCAAAGAATTAAAAGATAAAACTCCAGCTCAAGCACCAAAAATCCAAAATATCCCATCAAACAAAAGTAGCATAAATAAAATGAAGTAGAATAATGAAATAAAAAGGTTATTTCAGTTATTTTTAAATGAAGTAGAATAATGAAATAAAAAGGTTATTTCAGTTATTTTTAAATGAAGTAGAATAATGAAATAAAAAGGTTATTTCAGTTATTTTTAAATGAAGTAGAATAATGAAATAAAAAGGTTATTTCAGTTATTTTTAAATGAAGTAGAATAATGAAATAAAAAGGTTATTTCAGTTATTTTTAAATGAAGTAGAATAATGAAATAAAAAGGTTATTTCAGTTATTTTTAAATGAAGTAGAATAATGAAATAAAAAGGTTATTTCAGTTATTTTTAAATGAAGTAGAATAATGAAATAAAAATGTTATTTTAGTTATTTTTAAATGAAGTAGAATAATGAAATAAAAATGTTATTTCAATTATTTTAAAATAAATAGAATAATGAAATACAAAGGTTATTTTAGTTATTTTTAAATGAAATAGAATAAAGAAATAAAAGGGTTATTTCAATTATTTTTAAATGAGATAGAATAATGAAATAAAAAGGTTATTTGAGTTATTTTCAAATGAAGTAGAATAATGAAGTAAAAATGTTACTTTAGTTATTTTCAAGCGAAGTAGAATAATGAAATAAAAAGGTTACTTTCTTTATTTTCAAACGAAGTAGAATAACGAAATAAAAAGGTTACTTTAGTTATTTTCAAATGAAGTAGAATAATAAAATAAAAAGGTTACTTCAATTATTTTCAAAAGAAGTAGAATAACAAAATAAAAAGGTTACTTCAGTTTTTTTCAAACTAAGTAGAATAATGAAATAAAAAGGTTACTTCAGTTAGTTTCAAACGAAGTAGAATAATGAAATAAAAATGTTACTTCAGTTATTTTCAAACGAAGTAGATTAATGAAATAAAAAGGTTACTTCAGTTATTTTCAAACGAAGTAGAATAATGAAATAAAAAGGTTACTTCAGTTATTTTCAAACGAAGTAGAATAATGAAATAAAAAGGTTACTTCAGTTATTTTCAAACGAAGTAGAATAATGAAATAAAAAGGTTACTTCAGTTATTTTCAAACGAAGTAGAATAATGAAATAAAAAGGTTACTTCAATTATTTTCAAACGAATTAGAATAATGAAATAAAAACGTTACTTCAGTTATTTTCAAATGAAGTAGAATAATAAAATCAAAAGGAGACTTCGGTTATTTTAAAACAAAGTAGAATAATGAAATAAAAAAGTTATTTCAGTTATTATTTAAAATGAAATGTTTTTATATAGTTTATATTATTTAATGAAATGTTTTTAATAGTTTAGATTATTTAAATGAACAACTTAAAGATCATAGATTATCTTTAAATGAAATAGCTTAGATTATCTAAAAGGAAATAACATAAATTAGATAATGTTATACAATTTAGGACTATATTGAAATGAAGATAATATAGTTTAGATTATCTTGAAAAGAAATAACATAAATTAGATTATGTTATACAATTTAGACTATGTTGAAATGTGAAGAATATAGTCTATGTTTTTAATGAATTATATTATGTTCAATTGAGATAATATAGCCTATGTTCTAATGGAAGTAGAATATATTCAATTGAGATAATATAGTCTACGTAAATGAAAGGTTATGAATTATGCTAAATGAGATAGTATAGTTTGTATTGAAATGAAAGGTTATGGATTATGCTAAATGAGATAGTATAGTTTGTATTGAAATGAAAGGTTATGAATTATGTTAAATGAGATAGTATAGTTTGTATTGAAATGAAAGGATATGGATTATGTTAAATGAAATAGTGTAGTCTATATTGAAATAAAAGAATATAGGTTATACTTATATCTTGAAGAGTAGAATTATCTTTTAAGGTTAAGAGTATGGGCTCTTAGTGGAAATATAATTGATAAGTACTTAATTGATTAAGAGAGTGGTCTCTTAGTTAATTAAGGAAATATGGTTTGAGATGTGGTTGTTTTGTTAAGAGTATGTGCTCCTACCGAAATATAATCTATAAGTACTTAATTGATTAAGAGAGTGGTCTCTTAGTTAATTAAGGAAATATGGTTTGAGATGTGGTTGCTTGGTTAAGAGTATGGGCTCTTAGATAAAACCAATAGAATGATTCTTATGTAAAAATTGGTACTAATGTTATGAATACATTAGACCTTTAGGGAGGTACTACTCCTCTAATAGACTAGGAGGAAGGAGCTACTCTTAGAGAAGCGATTGTAGAATCTGTTATGTGGATTAAAAGAGCAATTCATGGTAAATACGTGAGAACTATGAGTTCTTATGCATTGTATTGACATATGTTTGAGAGAAAGGATTATGAGATTCCTTGTATTAGTGAAGACCAAACTTATGCAAGGTTAGGTTTTCTCGTAAGGATTTTTCCTAGGATATATAATGTGTTATGGGTATTGATTATCTCCCTTTTGACCTTGCTTTTAATGTATCTCTTACTAATTGTTTCCTTGTTTGATTTAACTAGATAAACTTTATGGTTGTTAAGTATGTGTTAGTGTCTGATATCATTATATATATATATATATATATATATATAATAGTAATAATGATGCAATCCTTTAGTTAGATTTTTAGGTTATTACAAATCCTGTGGCTAGACAAAGCATGACAATCTCTCTCACTCCTCTTGTTAGTAAACCTAAGGAAGACATGACTACAAAATATTGTCCGTTGGAAGAGCATATTGAAGATATTACTCAATTATCCATGGAGGATGAATTGGTTATAGCTAGGACTCATCTTGAGACCATTTATGTCCAAAGTAATATTTTTAAGGAGAAATATGAGAAGCTTGAGGAAAAGGTTGAAAATTTGGAAAATATAATAAAAAATAAAAATAAAAAAAGTGGAGAAGGTTGTAAGAAATGAAGCCAAGAACTAGCAAAAAAAAAATCAAGATGTCATCAAATTCAAAGAGCATACTAAGGAGCTAAAAATTATAATGAGGCCCATGTCAAAGAGATGTAAGTTTTAAAATAGTAGCTTCAGGTTGAGAAGGCTAGAGCTATAGGTTTCTTCAAGGATAAAGTAAAGTAGAGCAGGAAGCAAATATGGTCTAAAATTCTAGAGAAATGTTCAAAGATCCAACCTGTGATTGATTACATGGATGAGGCTAGCCATTGTTGCAAGAAACCAAGGAAAACTTAGAGAAATCTAATGAAGAGATACAACTAATGGTGTTCCAAGAAGAAAAAATGTATACGTTGTCTGGGAATAGATTCAATGTTGCTGCTAAGCCCATCCCAAATAAATCTTGGAATACTACAAGATTAGTAGCCAAAAATATCCTTAGGAATAACAAGCTAATCCAAAAGGGGTGGCTACTGATAGATAGTATCAAATTCAAGCTCCAAGAGATTGTTGATACCAATAAAGAAATAATACAATATGGTTTCAAAGGATTATGGAATGAAAAAATATCTTTTTATCAGAAGAAGACCTTCAAACCAACTTAACATCAATTATGCAGGATGAGTTTGAAATAGATGCATAGGAGGACCCGATCAATCAAGATCAAGTCTCTTAGCTGATAAAATATTTAACTAGGCTCAAAATTTTTATGAAATATCTAGTAGACAGGGGACACTCCATATCTTATGAGGAAACTACTAAGCTATAGTTTTCCCACCAATAGATCATAAAAATATCTAACCCCACTAAATTAGCCTGGGATCAAGCCTTAGAAACATTGAATAAGATGATTCAATTGTTTGAAGTAGAAATAGAGCAAGAGGTCGATGAAGAGGAAGAGAATGATGAAGAAGAGAAAAACACTGAAAATGATGCTAACACAGAAGACAATGTGCAAGATACTAAGGAAGTACCAAAAAAGGAAGTAGAGGAAAAAACCTAGCAAGAAGAAGTGCAACAAGAATGAAGATTTCCTATTGAAAAATCTAAAATATTTTTGAATGGTGTAGTTGTCAAAGAATCCCTAGGAACATGTTTTATGAACATTTTTTATCCTAACAAGTGTTAGAGGTAGCAAGGAAAACATGGGCATGCAATCATCATGTAAAAATTGCATCATTGAGCCTTCAAAAGGAAGAGCAACCCTATGGATGAGATACTCACATTTACCTCTAGTATCACTTCCATGTGAATAGTTACTCTTTGAATATCTTCATAAATATTCAAGAGAGTGATGGTCACAAGAAAGTTATTATTTGAGATAAAATTTGTGGCTAGTTTGAAGTCCATTCCATTTTTTTATTTTCTCTCCATCCATTTTTGTTTACACTACCTTATTCCCCCATTATTCACCCATCCATTCATTCATCCACTCATCCCATTCCACTATTCCATTTATTTTCACCATCTCCATCCATTTCATAACATCTATCCATTTATATTTTGACTCCAGTTACCCAAAGGATAAGACTTTGAGTTCTCAAATTTTCTAGTAAAGTTCCTCGAGAGGCACCAGAATGTAGACCCAAAAGACCACATACTTAGAAAATGTTTTTCAAAAATTTTCTAAGTATAAAAGAGTGCTTCAAATCATGGTAGCAGCTCAATGCAACATGCTCTAGGTTGCGGTAAACTAAATCAAACAAGCCTTTGTACATTTCAAATCACAACTCTAAGAACAAAAGGAGAAAGTGACTTGTGACAAAGATTTTACATCGCAAAATCCACAACATGGTTCTATAATATGGTTAGTGTAGTCAAATATGGTAAGGTAGCATTTCAAATCATGGCTCATAACATAGTTCCATACCATGCATATCAACACATACATCTATACTGCATGCCTTAGCGCATAGTTATATGCCACGGTCAATATGGTCAAACTACTAAGTTTGATAATTCAAATTACAGTCTATAACATGGTTCTCTACTACGTGCTCCAATGCATGGTTCCATACCATGTGCTTCAATCTATTGTTCTACATAACAATCAACAAGGTCAAAGCTACTACTTAAATATCAAAATAATGGCTCAAAACATGGTTTCACATCATGTAGCCAAGAGCAAAGTTTCAAAAACACATCTCAAAGGATAAAAGTACCCTTTTCCTAGGCCATGGTCAGAGCAGTCAAATGACTCAAATGAGAGTTTCAAGCACCACATTAGAAAATGGTTCTACAATACAAACGATGAAGTTGAAAAGGTAAGATAGGCTCCAAGATGCGATAGGGTCTAGGTCACGAGGTATTTTAGACCATGATTTCAAGAAGCATACCAAGATTTCAAATGATCTAATCTTAGCCGTTCGATAGTAGATCAACGGTATACATCAAAAGTGGCTCCAATAATGTATAAATGCAATATTTGATGTAACATAAGATAACTAACCTTTGTTCAAGCTATTTCTAATCTAAAGCAAAGAGCAAGAAGATGAAGCAATAGAGAAGTAAAATTTGTGAGCCGATTCAGTTTCAAATATATGGCAAGGTAGCCATGACAAGAAAAAGAGATGACCTTAATTTTAGATTAATCATATCTATAGTTGGGAGCCATGAGAGCCGAATAGCTTGCAAAAGCTAAGTTGCAGAAGATCGAATAAGCACAACTTCATTTTTCTTGCATCAAACAAAAGCTTTCCACCTTAGCACCTTGTTGATCTAGCACTCCAACTTCTTTGTAATGTTCCTTATTCTTTCAAATATTTTAAATTAATGCAAAAACTATAAATAGAGGTCAAACCCTCACTTTCAAGGGTTGACTCTAAAGTGTTTGCTTGTCCTACTGTATACTCTTTCTGTAAATCAATAGAAAGAGCATTACTTGGATGTTTACCTTAGACTTGTGTCTTATTTCTTTTATGGACTACCAATATTTGAAGTTATTTTTACTACTATTGCTATGGTTAGTCTATTATGTTGATATTGGATTGCTAGCTTAGAGCAAATTGAAATACTTCATTTCTTAATGTATGCTTGTAAATAATTCTATTTCTATTAGTTAGAGTATTAATATAATTATGCTAATTTGGATTATTGATATCCTAGATGTTTGAAATAATTCTTGAAGTGTGCATATGTGCTTTAATGTTAATCATGAGTGTTGCTTGCTAGAAATTTAGTTGTCAGAAGTTCCCTATAGATGCCTATGTTGTTAGTTTTATCCATCCACTATTGATTCACTATTTTCTAAACCCTTTCTCCTTTTATATCCCTATTCTTATACATTTAATTGAGCTTATATGAGTCAATGTCCAATTAGTTGACAAGGTATACCAGCCTACTCTGTAGGTTGGATTAAAAGCAATTTTGATCCATCCAATTTTGCGGTTAAGACTATGATTAGTGGGTGTTTGCCTTACAAAAAACATTGTAGATGATAGTCACAACTCGATTTCACATTTATGTCAATTCAGACACCAACAAGAAGGTGCTTAGGATGGTCAAAGGGGCTAGAATAGTCAACATTAATATTTATAAGGTTGTAATATATTAATTAAAATAATTGCACAATTTATTAAATATTAACATTTAACTATTACAAATGTGATACTTTTTAGGTGTCTACACAAAGATTCTCCAAACCTAAGAGAGGAAGAGACAAAGCATGGCAAGCTATAAATATTATGGTGGTTGCTGGATGTATGGATAAATAATGATAATGTTGTTCATAGTATGTAATTTAGACCATGAAAGGATACAAATGGAAAAGGTGAGATGTAATGGTTATGAAGCAATGAATGTAATAATATGGATATATCTATGCACATTTGAGTATCATTTAGAAATATCTAATGACGTATCGCTACTCATGAATTGACTGATTAATCAAGGGTATTAACACAATTGTACTGACATAACTATAGAATGAAATGGAGTGAATGTGATACTACGGATACACGAGATAAATAAATTATAAGAGAAAAAGTGACATGAATTGTCATTTCACCTATCCTAGGAAGGAAGGATCGACAAGTATTTTCAGGAAGCTCAAACACCCTAGTGGCATTGATTAAACTTATCTAATAATAAAATAAGCGCTTGAAGATACTAAGACCAATCGAGGGAGTCAAATTATCAATGACCAATATTTGTGTAGTGATGTTCATTTCCAATTTTAAATGAGGTAGGACTAACTAATTATAACTCAAGCCATTATAAGCTAGCTCATCCATGAGCATACATAGGTTTGTACAAAAGAATATTGTTAATGTGATAGATAGGTTTCCACGTGGAGGGTATACTCCATTGCCATTTAGGTATCTATAGCCCCAATGAAGATAACACCAAAATCAATTAATGTTTCTCCACTACTAGACAGACGTCTATAGCCCTAGTGGATACATCTAAAATACCCAAGGATCCATAATAAAATAGTTTTAATGATCATTTTTTTATTGATGATTATTTTTTTTGACACGTGCTATGTGGATCCTTAGGTTTTATTTATGTGTATGATAGGATGAGAAGGTAAAACCATTCACTTTATGGAAGAGGGACACTTGGTTTTATCTTTCCTAGAATCAAAATATGATTAATGTATGAGATGTGTGCATGGTCCAAGAGAAAACCTAATTTAACCAGAAAGGTGTATAGTACCCAAGGGATAAATGACTTTCAATAAAGGTTGATTGAGACACTAGGTTTGTATGAATGACCAAAAGAAACTCAAAGACTCTCCAAACCTAAGAGCAAAAAGAGAAAAAGCATGGGTGAGTGATGAATGTGGGAGTAATGGCTATTATGGAAAAGTACATGTAAAGAGGTTAGATAGCTATGATTATGAAGACACACTGGATTAATACAACCAAAATCCTTTGTAATGACATGTATTAAACCTAACCAAATGATGACTAAGGTAGAATTAAAAAAATATATAATGAGAACAAATAATGAAGCATGGAAAAAGTAATTACGTAGTGATGGATTAAAAGATAATTGTGAAAGGAGAAAGAAAATGAGAGAAAATAAGAAATAAGAAAGAGGAGAGAGGAGGGAAAATATGAAGGAGAGGACACACCGGTCCATGGTACATAGCCGCTCAAAGCATGATTGTACAACTAGGAGTGATGTACAAAGAATTAAAAAGAAGAAAATAAGAAGAATGAGAACATGGAGTGGAAGTGAAGTGATTGGAAAGTGAAGAGTGCTTGTGACATAAGCATGTTGTTGTTTGATTTTACGTGTGTTTGTTGATTGATTTTTTTGAATTGATTATGTACAAGAAGATAAAGTTGAATATGATCTAGGCATTAAAATGTGTGTAAATAAAGGATATTTATGTGCTTAGGTTCCTCAAATCCCTTGATATTAGCAAGTTTATAGGCCATATATCCAAATATTTGTGTGACAACGAACGAACCAAGATGATTGGCAACAAAATTAATGCGTAAATGAGGTGGAAGATTTGAGTTTTGTTGATTTTCTTTGAGTATGAGATCACCAACTTGGAATTCTCATGGATGGATTTTGTGATCATAGGATCTTTTGATTTGATCTTGATAAACACAAAGATGCTCAAGAGCATTGATTTTGCGTTCATCAAGGAGAGTGAGTTGATCAAGCCTTGCTTTGTGGGTTGTATCCTCATCCATGAATTTTTGCAAGGATATGTATGGGGTCAGGATCTCAAGCTCAAGAGGTATGATGGCTTCAACACCATAGACTAGTTAAAATAGTGTTTCCCCTATTGACATGAGGATGCTTGTATGATAAGCCCAGAGCACAAAACAGAGTTGGAGGTGCCAATATTTGTGATTTTATTATACAAATTTCTTGAGAATGGCATAAATAGTCTTATTGATAGCTTTAGCTTGTCCATTGCTCTAGGAATAATAGGGTGTCGAGAAGCTATATTGGATATGATATTTGTTGCACAATGCTTGAATAATTTTATTTTTAAATGGGGGACCATTATTGGACATGATTTTTGAAGGGATACCAAAATGACAAATGATGTGTTGTTGGATAAACTCTACAATTTGAGGTCTTGTCATACTCGTGAGAGGAATAGCCTCAAACCACTTGGTAAAGTACTATATGTTTGTGATTATGAATGTATGGTGTACAAACGACGGAGGGGAAATTTTTCCAAAAATATCTAGGCCACATTATGAAACATGACCATGGGTTTTGAATGGGTTGTAATGATTGTGATGGAATATGGGTCAAATTGGCATGATGTTGATAGTTAGGACATTTCTTAATATATGTTCAACAATCATGTTCAGTGGTGGGCCAATAGTAACCCATGCACATAATGCACTTTGTGATGGCCATTCCACTAAAATAACCACCACATGTACCATCATGGGCTTGATATATTATCCAATTTTCTTCCTAGGGTTTGAGACAATGGAGAAGAACACCATAATAGCCATGATGATAAAGCCCATCTCCTAAGAGATTATATCAAAACACTTTTTGTTTGAAAGTGCATTTAGTATCTTATTGCAAGTTGGTAGGAAGGGTACCAAGTTTGAGGAAATCCTTGACTTAAGTAAATACATTATGGTAAGGATCTGGCTAAATGAGATGGATGTCATGTTCATAATTAGAATATTCCCAAGCTATAGTCAATTGGAAAAACATGGTAACTAAGAAGGGATCTAAGAGAGGCCATGGTATCCATAAAATGATTAGATAACCTTAGAAAAGTTTCAATGGCATACCGATTAAAGTTGGTCAACCATTTATCGATAATTTATTTGTAAAATTTTAATATTGGACATCTGCATTGGTAGACCCCCTTAAATTGATTAACAATAAGTAGGAAGTCACCTATGATGTGGATACTCTTAATGCACATTGTAAAAGCAGTATGAAGTCCAAGAATCAATACCTCATATTCTATGTTATTATTAGTGCAGAGGAAGTCGAGCTTAAATTAAAAAGGGATGGGAATCCCTTGATGCATTAAGAACATAATTCTAGCACCTTCCCCTTGTTCACACTTAGAACCATCAAAGAAAAGGGTAATATCGACTTCATCCTTAGGTTCAACATGATCTTCGAGCTTAGTAACACTGAAGATGGAATAATTTTGAAGCTATATGATAAGTGATTTATCATTTTGAAGAGGAGCTTCAACAAGGTAGTCGATAATGAATTAGACCTTATCATTTTGAAGAGGAGCCAAAATAGTCCCTAGAGTGAAATCAATAGTGGATATGTACAAATGAAATAGTGATAAAATAGGTAGGGAAGTGAGGTAAAGATTAATGGCATTGAAATCCTCTTGACATTTTGTGGTCCATTGAAATATGACCCCTTTTGCAAAAGATGATTAAATGGCTTGCATTTATCTAATAATTGAGCACTGAAGTGATGGATTGCTTGAATTTTGCCTTGCAAGCTATGAAGTTTTTTGAGGGTTGTATTGGGTGACATTTCAACAATGGCCTTGAATTTATTAGGGTCAACTTCAATACCACGTTTGGAGACTATGAACCCTAAAAGTTTCCCTGAAGTGACACCAAAGATGCATTTTTAGGGTTTAGACATTATGCTCAAGTAATCAATCAAATTATTTTTTCAAAACATCGATGTGCTCATGGCGAGTTTTAGATTTGGCCAAAAGATCATCCACATAATATTTGATGATTTTGTGCATGTAGTCATGGATATGTATGACATTGCACATTGGTACATAGCTCCTACGTTCTTAAGACCAAACAACATGACTTTGTAACAAAATTTCCCCCAAGGAGTTGTAAATGTTACCTTGTGCTAGTCATCAGGATTGACTCAAATTTGATTGCATACTAAAAAACCATCCTTGAGGGAGAGCATTTCATGGCTAGCGGTAGAATCCATGAGCATATCAATGTTGGGAAGAGGAAAATAATCCTTGTGACATGCTTTTTTTAGGTCATAAAATTAGTGCAAATGCATTTTGGGCACCATGTTTGAATTCTATTTTGGATAATCAATTAGTTGGATAAAACCCACATCTAATATATTTTGCAATTCTTCTTAAACCATGAGGGCAATGGTAGGATGAAGTTTCCTCAAATTTTGTTTGATCGGTTTGGAATTGGGGTTTAAGGTGAGATTATGGACAACAAGATTTTGGTAAAGGTAAAGCATGTATTTGTATGACCATGCAAAAACCTGTTGGTATTCTATCAAGAGTTCAACAAAATATTGTTGCTCTTTGGATGAGATACTTTTGCCAAGTTTAAGGATTTTATTTTCAGGGTCAGTGCTAATGTTTATATCGATGGTTTCCTCAATGAGAATGTGGGAACCTTCCTCAAGCTTATGAGGGGTAGAAATGAGGTGAATTTTAGCTATGACATTATCAAAAAGAGTTGGTGTGGTATCATTGAATTTGGGATGATTAAAAAAATAAGGTGAGGAAGGGGGAGAAAGAAAAATAAATATTTGAGTCTGAGTAATTGATCTAAAAGTAGAAAATCAAAGATAGACAAAGGGGATGAGATTTGTTTGAAGTTGATGAGACTGGTGTTTATGGGGATGGGATATCCAAGATCATTTGGATTATGGAGGGGTGTGCATAACTCAATAGAGATCATGTTGAATTAAGGGAATGAAGGGGATTGTGGATTAGAGGTTGGATTCCCATGTACATGCTCGTGAGGAATAATTTGGTTTAGAATGGGTGGGCGAGGATCAAATTGAGGTGGCCATGGTGGAGGTAGGGTATGTATAGGTCCATTAGGGTGCTCCAATGGGAGGAGAATATGAAATATGAGAAGAAAAATTAGAAACAGATGTAGGTAAAAAAATTTCACGTTTGTAATGGGGAAAATGGGGGATGATTCTTCTTTGGAGCTATCAGAGGTAATAAAAAGTGCCTCAAATGGCTTATTAGACTCATATTTCAAGGTGTCATATGGAATATAATGAGTAGTAGAAACTTGGAAAAATTTCTCTACCAATAGGTGAACATACTCGAGGTCAATGTATTCATCATAACTATCCTACTCAAGGTCAAGCGTAATGCATTGGAGATCATCTTCGAGGAGGCCGATCGAAGAATGTTGATTGTATCCTAAATTGAACTTGTCTTGAGAGGGATGAGAATGAGGCTCAAATATTGTGCATTCCTTGCTCATAGCATCAAATATGACATCCTAACCAATTAAAGTATTTAAAGTACCTCATGGAAAATGAAGGATTATTCAAAAAATTGATGCTGCTAGAAAACAACACTTCAAGCTCTTTATTAGGAGGTTTTTCAAATGATGAATCGATTCCACCATACAAAAAATTCATGTGATTAGATGAGTATCCCATGGGGAAAACAACATAAATGGTTAAGGGGGTATTAATGGTGTTACCAAAATCCCTAACTGACTTTATAACTAGAGGTATAAATGCAACACTATATGCAAGATATTATCCTATGCTAGGAGTAGTCATATGTACAGTGACGCTAGCAATTTGAGATAGGGGCATTGAAGAGGTGGATGAGGATGAAGGCTCAATATTTTCCATGGAAGGGGATAGGAATGTGAATGAGGTCGGTAGTGAAGAACACAAGCTTATACTGAGAGGGGGGTGAATAGTATAAGACCACTTTTTACTTTTCTTTCCCAATCAATATTATGCAATGTATCAATAGAAATATCAACAATAGTAATCAAAGCAATGCACAAATCACCACACACAATAGAGACACCAATTTAACATGGTTCACCCAATGTGGGCTACTCCACGGAGAAAATATTTCACTAATATTTTCTCAATAAATATCTTGGGAATCCTTTCCCTATTACAATGTTTATGGACCTCTGTCCAAAGGAGACACCAATCCCCTAATCAAGTTCATGGATCTCTATCCATAGGAGAACTCCTTTCTCCTCTGCTCTGGTTGGTGATATTCTAGAAGAACTACTGCCTCCACTACACTAGCTAATGGATCTCTATCCACTGAAGACTCCTATCCCCACTCAGAAGACCTGTCCTCACTACCCTAGCTAATGGATCTCTATCCACTGGAGACTATCATCCTCTATACTCTATCACCTCCAAAGCTCTGTCTCAAATCTATACTAAAAATAGTCCTTCGATCTAGCACAAATCTACTCAATATCTGTCTCTAGTCTAGCACAAACCTATCCTCAAATCTGCACCAAATTCTATCCTCAAATCTATACTAAACATAGTCCTTTGGTCTAGCAAAAATATCTATCCTCTAATCTGCACTAAACATAGTCCTTCGGTCTAGCACAAATCTACTCAATCTCTATCCTCAAGCCTTAACACAAAGCTTGACTTAATCACAAATCAACTCTACTAGATCTACCCCAAACCTTAACTCAAGGTTTGAACAAATCAATCAATCAACTCTGCTCACAAGTCTTCTCAAAGACTTATCTCAAATATACCTTGTAAGCTTCCACAAAATCTCACACTAATCTATCCACAAGTCCTCTCTAGAACTTGTCCAATTTTCTCAACAAGTCATATTTATCTTCAAATTTATATTGTAAGCTTCCACAAAATCTCACACCAATCTATCCACAAGTCTTCTCTAAGACTTACCTCAAATCTGCTCAACAAGTCCTCACTAGAACTTGTCCAATATCATAGAAACATATAGATAATTGTTAGAGACTCAATATGCTTCACATTCACCACAATGCTCAATCACTTTCAATCTCTCTTTTTATCATAGAAACATATAGATAATTTTTAGAGACTCAATATGTTTCACACTTACAAACACTCAACCTCTTTCTCAAATCAATTTAGAATATGGAATAATTTGTTTCATAGAACTTGAACTATCACTTCAACACTTCCACTTGACTAGGCTCAATCAATTCCACTCAACCAATCACTTCAACAACAATGCTAATCAAACAATCCTCACATAACAATGATACTCATGATCTTTGCAAACCCTAGTTCAAGATAGTTCACCACTTCACATAACAATGATACTCATGTTCTTTGCACAAACCCTAGCTCAAGCATATGAAAGCTTTACTCAATATTTCCAACAATGCTTATCAAACAAGGTTTCTAGAATCAACTTTCATTCTAGAAAAATCAAACTCAACAATGCTTATCAAACAACCCTTTTCACTCCAACTTAGCATTCACAACATTCAACAATCACTCACTAGGAAGATGTGCCCATACCTTTTTTTTTGATGAAGAAGTGACCTCAAAACCTGTCTTAAACATAATTTTCTTCTTTGCCAATTTCAATGGTTAGATGACAAAAATATCACACTAACTCTCTCTCAGAAATATTTCTCAATCACAAAAATAATCAAACTCAAATACACCTTATTACTCCTTTGAAATTAGCAATCATCAAATCATACATAAAATTAATTACTCAATTACTCCTTATAATATCCAATCTTTAATTAATCAACCTCCAAAAATCAAACCTTCAAAAATAATACTTCCTATCCTTTTATCTCCCTCAAATACTCAATAATAAAATTTTAAAAATAAACTTTATAACCCTCAAAAATATTTATTTTTATTCAACCTTTAGCAAATCTGAAAATAACAATTAACCTTGGTAAATCATGAGTACATACCTCTCTCTATGCAAAAGGGCCTCGATGGGTTTCAAACACGGAACCTCTCCCAGTCGAGCGCCTTAGCAAGGTGCTAGCCCACCACATGGGCTACGTGCCTTCCCACAAAGAGGAAAGCTAATGATTTCCCTTTGTTCCTTCCTCAATGGTTCAACGTAAAAAAATCAATCACTTCTACTTTACAAAAATTGAAGTCGACAAGTTTTGAACCTTGCACCACGAGCCTGCCAAACTTAGCGCCTCCCTCGATTGCCAACTATGCTACACAGTGTTGTGCGATGAAGAAGGAGCTTCACTCCTCTTTGTCTTATCCTCTACCATCAAAAACTTTGAAACATAAATTATTCTCTTGCCTTTGCGCAAATTATCGAGAGCATAACACGCGAATTACATGGATAGGTTTTGACAAAGTCTTGCCCCCTTTTTATATGCATAGACCAAGCTTTGAAAATGTTAGCGAATAATTCAAATTTTAATTTAATTATAAATAAATTTATAACCCTAACTTTAGGATTATTTAATTAATATAAATTAATTTTATAATTAAATTATAATTAATTTATAATTAACTTAAATAACTTTAGAAGTTAATTAAATTAATTAATAAATATTTATAATAAAATTATTTAAATTAATTTATAATTAATTTAAAACTCCTCTTTTAATATTATAATAAAATATTATAATATTATTTTTCTTGGGCCTCTTCATTGCTCTTTGAACCTCATCTGACCACCTGGAACCGGATCTGACCAATTGGACGTGGACTTTCCTTTGCACTAATTTTGGAATCGCTTCTTCTTGCATTGCTCATTGAAACTGACTTTTGACATCAATGACAACTCAATTACTCAAAATGTCCAACAATATCCCCCTTTGTCATTGATGGCAACCCAATTACCTTTTACAATTTCCTTAACCTTTTCTATTCTACTCCCCCTGACTCAATGCTCTCCTTAAATCAAATCTCTCTCCTTACTCAAATCTCTCCCCCTTTGACATCAATGGCAAAGGGTCACCTTTGGGGCTCGGGGCTAAGAATGAGTCTCTTAGCTTAGCCCCTCCCCCACCTCCTCTTGAGGTGGTTAATTCTGGGGTGGGAGTATTTCTACTCCCAGACATGCACTGATATTTACCTTTGTCCACTTTCCTTCTCATCTGATCCTTCTGATTCCTCTGACTGTTCCTATTCCCGCTTGTCTCTGGAATTTTTGCTCTACACCACTTTGTTGTATGTCCATCATTATTGCACTTGTAACACTTAATATTGTTATTCCTTGGAGGTGCAAATATCTTGGGATTTCTCCTGGTGAAGCCATATCTATTCCTATCATGGACCCTGCAATTCATTGCCTTGTGACCAAACTGATTACATGAGTAGCAATACCCATGAAAGAGTTACCTGTTTCTGAAGTTCCCATATTCCTGTCTTTCATGTGTCCTGCATTGTGAAGCCTTGTGCCCAAATCTATGACATGAGAAACATCATCCATTGAAATTTCCTTGCCTTGACCTCATTGGTCTCTTAGTCTCTTTTACCCTATGTTGGTTCCTGTTCCATCTGTTCCTCTTTTGTGCATTGTTCTTTTCCTTGTTGAACTTTCTATTGTCCAACTCATCCTCAGAAGTCTCACTTTCTCTCACACTATCTTCTTCTAAAGTTTCTTCTTCTTCAGAACTTGAGATTGACTCTTCTTCTTGTTTCTTTTGTACCTGTTCAAAACCAAGACCTATTTTGTTTGTTGACCATATTTGTACCTTGATCATCTTATCTATGATCTTTGAGCTCTTTCCAAACTTGTGTAGCTTATCCTTAGACTTTTCTACTTCTTCCCTTAGTAGAGCTACTTCTTGTTCTAATATTTCACATTCTAAGACCTTTGCTTCTAACTTATCCTTGAACTTCTTTGTCTTAGCCATTGACTTATTTAGATCCTCTATAAGCTTTCCTCTCTCTTCATCACATTCTTGAAACTGAAGCTTAAGTTGGGAGTTTTTCTTTCTTACCTTCTTTAATGTGTTAAGAGCATAAATAAGCTCTCCCTCAAGATCAACTTCTCCTTTCTCTGATTCTTCCTCTATTTGTTTGCCTTTGAAAACATCTTCATTCTCTTCTGACTTGTCTTCTATAGGATCACCTCCTTCTTCTTCTAGTACCATTAGAATATTCTCTTCTGGTCCTTCAAGTGTATCTTCATATTCATCATCACTGAAACTGAAACCATTCTTTGTACAACTATCTTCAAGATGTCCAAAATTACCACATCTAAAACACTTGAGAATTATTGGTGACCTTTTCTTAACTTCTTCCTTTTCCTCTGTCAAAAATAGAACTTCATATTTATCATTATCTGAGAAACTATTATCACTATCACTTGAGTACTTACTTGCCTTGTCTGCATAGTAACTCCTCTTCTGTCTTTGAAAGAACTTCTTTCCTTGTTTGCCTTGTCCATCCTTACCTTTCTTTTGGTACTTATATTTTTTTGATTCCCTATTCTTATGATCCTATTTTTCTTCATCATTGCTATTTCTAGCTTCTTGACAATCAGTTGCATAGTGACCATACTTTCCATAATTGAAACATCTAATAGATTTTGCATCTTTAAATCTTCTTGGATCCTTATTCCTTCTACCATAATTTGCTTCTTCATCATTGGATGACTCATTGCTTGAATCTGACTTCTTACCCTTTGTCTTCTTAGTAGCTTTGAAGGTTGCTTCCTTCTAGAGATTAGGTTCCTCTTTTGTTCTCATCTCAAAAGCTATAAGAATACCAAGTAATACATCTCTTGTCAAAATATCACCATATTTTGATTCCTCTATAGCAAAGATATTTTCACTAAACCTTTTTGGGAGAGATCTTAAGATCTTATCACAAACATCAGATTCTTCAATCTCAAGTCCAAGTCCTTGCATGGCGTTAACAACCTCATCTACATGAAGTAGATAAGCACTAATGTTTTCCTCATCCTTCATTCTTAATTCTTCAAATTGTCCTTTGAGATTTCGTATCTTTACCTTTTTGACACTTTTATCTCCTTCATATATGCTTTGCAACTTATCCCAAATTCCTTTTGCTGATTTGCAATGCATAACCTTTATGAACTCTGTTCTATGCAAACCTCTCAAAATTGCATTCATTGCTTTTGAATTGTAATGATGTAGAAGCTTACCATATTTATCTGTAGGTGGAGTAGCTGGTGGTGTGTATCCATTTTCAATTGCTTCCCATATTTCATTGCCAAGTGCCATCAGGTGAATCTTCATTCTCATACTCCAAAATATATAATCGCTTCCATCAAATACTAGTGTTGAATTATCTGAGGATCCATTCTTAGAATCCATTGTGTTCTTGTAAGCTTTTCCTTCAAGCTGTTAAACTCTTTCGAAGGAACCCGCTCTGATACCAATTGAAGAACACAAGCTTATACTGAGAGGGGGGTGAATAGTATAAGACCACTTTTTACTTTTTCTTTCCCAATCAATATTATGCAATGTATCAATAGAAATATCAACAATAGTAATCAAAGCAATGCACAAATCACCACACACAATAGAGACACCAATTTAATGTGGTTCACCCAATGTGGGCTACTCCATGGAGAAAATATTTCACTAATATTTTCTCAATAAATATCTTGGGAATCCTTTCCCTATTACAATGTTTATGGACCTCTGTCCAAAGGAGACACCAATCCCCTAATCAAGTTCATGGATCTCTATCCATAGGAGAACTCCTTTCTCCTTAGCTCTGGTTGGTGATCTTCTAGAAGAACTACTGCCTCCACTACACTGGCTAATGGATCTCTATCCACTGAAGACTCCTATCCTCACTCAGAAGACCTATCCTCACTACCTTGGCTAATGGATCTCTATCCATTAGAGACTATTATCCTCTATACTCTATCACCTCCAAAGCTCTGTCTCAAATATGCACTAAACATAGTCCTTCGATCTAGCACAAATTTAATATTTATCTCTGTCTAGCACAAACCTATCCTCAAATCTACACCAAAATCTATCCTCAAATCTATACTAAACATAGTCCTTGGGTCTAGCAAAAATTTATCCTCAATATTCTAAATATCTTCCTCAAGCCTTAACACAAAGCTTGACTTAATCACAAATCAACTCTCTTAGATCTACCCCAAACCTTAACTCAAGGTTTGAACAAATCAATCAATCAACTCTGCTCACAAGTCTTCTCAAAGACTTATCTCAAATCTGCCTTGTAAGCTTCCACAAAAGCTCACACTAATCTATCCACAAGTCCTCTCTAGAACTTGTCCAATTTAATATTATCTACTCAAATCTGTATTGTAAGCTTCCACAAAAGCTCACACCAAATCTGTCCACAAGTCTTCTCTAAGACTTACCTCAAATCTGCTCAACAAGTCCTCACTAGAACTTGTCCAATCTCATATAAACATATAGAGAATTGTTAGAGACTCAATATGCTTCACATTCACTACAATGCTCAATCACTTTCAATCTCTCTTTTTACCATAGAAACATATAGAGAATTGTTAGAGACTCAATATGTTTCACACTTACAAACACTCAACCTCTTTCTCAAATCAATTTAGAATATAGAACAATTTGTTTCATATAACTTGAACTATCACTTCAACACTTCCACTTGACTAGGCTCAATCAACTTCTACTCAACCAATCACTTCAACACCTACCTACTTATTTCAACAATGCTTATCAAATAATCTCACATAACAATGATACTCATGATCTTTGCAAACCCTAGTTCAAGATAGTTCACCACTTCACATAACAATGATACTCATGTTATTTGCACAAACCCTAGTTCAAGCATATGAAAGCTTTACTCAATATTTCCAACAATGCTTATCAAACAAGGTTTCTATAATCAACTTTCATTCCAAAAAACCAAACTCAACAATGCTTATCAAACAACCCTTTTCACTCCAACTTAGCATTCACAACATTCAACAATCACTCACTAGGAAGATGTGCCCATACCTTTTTGTTTGATGAAGAAGTGACCTCAAAACCTGTCTTAAACACAATTTTCTTCTTTGCCAATTTCAATGGTTAGATGACAAAATATCACACTAACTCTCTCTCAAAAATATTTCTCAATCACAAAAATAATCAAACTCAAATACACCTTATTACTCCTTTGAAATTAGCAATCATCAAAGCATACAAAAATTAATTACTCAATTACTCCTTATAATCTCCAATATTTAATTAACAACCTCCAAAATAAAAACTTCAAAAATAATGCTTCTTATCCTTTTATCTCCCTCAAATTCTCAATAATCAAACTTTAAAAATAAACTTTATAACCCTAATTTTTTTATATTTTTATTCAACCTTTAGGAAATCCAAAAATAGCAATTAACCTTGATAAATCATGAGCGCATACCTCTCTCTTATGCAAAATGGCCTCGATGGATTTCGAACATGGAACCTCTCCTAGCCAAGCGCCTTAGCAAGGTGCTAGCCCACCACGTGGGCTACGCTCCTTCCCAAAAAGGTGAAAGCTAATGCTTTCCCTTTGTGCCTTCCACAAATGCATAGCGCACAAAAACTAATCACTTTCTTTACAAAAAATGAAGCCGAGGGTTTCGAACCTTGCACCATGAGCCTACCAAACTTAGCACCTCCCTCGATTGCCAACTATGCTACATAGTGTTGTGCGATGAAGAAGGAGCTTCGCTCCTATTTGTCTTATTTTCTGCCACTAAAAACTTTGAAATATGAATTATTCTCTTCCTTTCGCATGATGATTTAGAGCATAACATGCGAATTACATGGATGGGTTTAGACAAAGTCTTGCCCCCTTTTTATATGCATAGACCAAGCTTTGAAAATGTCGATGGATAATTCAAATTTTGAATTTGAATTATAAAATAAATTTTATAATCCTACTTTAGGATTATTTATAATTAAATAATTTATAATTAAATTATAATTAATTTATAATTAACTTAATAACTTTAGAAGTTAATTAAATTAATTAATAAAATATAATAAATTATTTAAATTAATTTATAATTAATTTAAATCTCCCTTTTAATATTATAATAAAATATTATAATATTATTTTCTTGGGCCTCTTCATTGCTCTTTGAACCTCATCTGACCACCTAGAACTGGATCTGACCAATTGGACGTGGACTTTCCTTTGCACTGATTTTGGAATCGCTTCTTCTTGCATTGCTCACTAAAACTGACTCTTGACATCAATGACAACTCAATTACTCAAAATGTCCAACAATCTCCCCCTTTGTCATTGATGGCAACCCAATTACCTTTTACCATTTCCTTAACCTTTTTTGTTCTACTCCCCTAGGAAATTGCTCCCCCTAACTCAATGCTCTCCTTAAATCAAATCTCTCCCCCTTACTCAAATCTCTCCCCCTTTGACATCAATGGCAAAGGGTCACCTTTGGGGCTCGGGGCTAAGAATGAGTCTCTTAGCTTAGCCCCTCCCCCACCTCCTCTTGAGGTGGTTAATTCTGGGGTGGGAGTATTTCTACTCCCAACATGCACTGATATTTACCTTTGTCCACTTTCCTTCTCATCTGATCCTTCTGATTCCTCTGATTGTTCCTATTCCTGCTTGTCTCTGGAATTTTTGCTCTACACCACTTTGTTGTATGTCCATCATTATTGCACTTGTAACACTTAATATTGTTATTCCTTGGAGGTGCAAATATCTTGGGATTTCTCCTGGTGAAGCCATATCTATTCCTATCATGGACCCTACAATTCATTGCCTTGTGACCAAACTGATTACATGAGTAGCAATACCCATGAAAAAGTTACCTATTTCTGAAGTTCCCATATTCTTGTCTTTCATGTGTCCTACATTGTGAAGCCTTGTGCCCAAATCTATGACATGAGAAACATCATCCATTGAAATTTCCTTGCCTTGACCTCATTGGTCTCTTAGTCTCTTTTACCCTATGTTGGTTCCTGTTCCATCTGTTCCTCTTTTGTGCATTGTTCTTTTCCTTGTTGAACTTTCTATTGTCCAACTCATCCTCAGAAGTCTCACTTTCTCTCACACTATCTTCTTCTAAAGTTTCTTCTTCTTCAGAACTTGAGATTGACTCTTCTTCTTGTTTCTTTTGTACCTGTTCAAAACCAAGACCTATTTTGTTTGTTGACCGTCTTTGTACCTTGATCATCTTATCTATGATCTTTGAGCTCTTTCCAAACTTGTGTAACTTATCCTTAGACTTTTTTACTTCTTCCCTTAGTAGAGCTACTTCTTGTTCTAACCTTTCACATTCTAAGACCTTTGCTTCTAACTTATCCTTGAACTTCTTTGTCTTAGCCATTGACTTATTTAGATCCTCTATAAGCTTTCCTCTCTCTTCATCACATTCTTGAAACTGAAGCTTAAGTTGGGAGTTTTGCTTTCTTACCTTCTTTAATGTGTTAAGAGCATAAATAAGCTCTCCCTCAAGATCAACTTCTCCTTTCTCTGATTCTTCCTCTATTTGTTTACCTTTGAAAACATCTTCATTCTCTTCTGACTTGTCTTCTATAGGATCACCTCCTTCTTCTTCTAGTGCCATTAGAATATTCTCTTCTGGTCCTTCAAGTGTATCTTCATATTCATCATCACTGAAACTAAAACCATTCTTTGTACAACTATCTTCAAGATGTCCAAAATTACCACATCTAAAACACTTGAGAATTATTGGTGACCTTTTCTTAACTTCTTCCTTTTCTTCTGTCAGAAATAGAACTTCATCTTTATCATTATCTGAGAAACTATTATCACTATCACTTGAGTACTTACTTGCCTTGTCTGCATAGTAACTCCTCTTCTATCTTTGAAAGAACTTCTTTCCTTGTTTGCCTTGTCCATCCTTGCCTTTCTTTTGGTACCTATATTTTTTTGATTCCCTGTTCTTATGATCCTATTTTTCTTCATCATTGCTATTTCTAGCTTCTTGAAAATCAGTTGCATAGTGACCATACTTTCCACAATTGAAACATCTAATAGATTTTGCATCTTTAAATCTTCTTGGATCCTTATTCCTTCTACCATAATTTGCTTCTTCATCATTGGATGACTCATTGCTTGAATCTGACTTCTTGCCCTTTGTCTTCTTAGTAGCTTTGAAGGTTGCTTCCTTTCGAATATTAGGTTCCTCTTTTGTTCTTATCTCAAAAGTTGTAAGAATACCAAGTAATACATCTCTTGTCAAAATATCACCATATTTTGATTCCTCTATAGCAGAAATATTTTCACTAAACCTTTTTGGGAGAGATCTTAAGATCTTATCACAAACATCAGATTCTTCAATCTCAAGTCCAAGTCCTTGCATGGCGTTAACAACCTCATCTACATGAAGTAGATAAGCACTAATGTTTTCCTCATCCTTCATTCTTAATTCTTCAAATTGTCCTTTGAGATTTTGTATCTTTACCTTTTTGACACTTTTATCTCCTTCATATATGCTTTGCAACTTATCCCAAATTCCTTTTGCTGATTTGCAATGCATAACCTTTATGAACTCTGTTCTATGCAAACCTCTCAAAATTGCATTCATTGCTTTTGAATTGTAATGATGTAGAAGCTTACCATATTTATCTGTAGGTGGAGTAGTTGGTGGTGTGTATCCATTTTCAACTGCTTCCCATATTTCATTGCCAAGTGCCATCAGGTGAATCTTCATTCTCATACTCCAAAATATATAATCGCTTCCATAAAATACTGGTGTTGAATTATCTGAGGATCCATTCTTAGAATCCATTGTGTTCTTGTAAGATTTTCCTTCAAGCTATTAAACTCTTCTGAAGGAACCCGCTCTGATACCAATTGAAGAACACAAGCTTATATTGAGAGGGGGTGTGAATAGTATAAGACCACTTTTTACTTTTCTTTCCCAATCAATATTATGCAATGTATCAATAGAAATATCAATAATAGTAATCAAAGTAATGCACAAATCACCACACACAATAGAGACACCAATTTAACGTGGTTCACCCAATGTGGGCTACTCCACGGAGAAAATATTTCACTAATATTTTCTCAATAAATATCTTGGGAATCCTTTCCCTATTACAATGTTTATGGACCTCTATCCAAAGGAGACACCAATCCCCTAATCAAGTTCATGGATCTCTATCCATAGGAGAACTCCTTTCTCCTCTGCTCTAGTTGGTGATCTTCTAGAAGAATTGCTGCCTCCACTACACTGGCTAATGGATCTCTATCCACTGAAGACTCCTATCCCCACTCAGAAGACCTATCCTCACTACCCTGGCTAATGGATCTCTATCCACTGGAGACTATCATCCTCTATACTCTATCACCTCCAAATATCTATCTCAAATCTGCACTAAACATAGTCCTTCGATCTAGCATAAATCTTCTCAATATCTATCTCTGGTCTGGCATAAACCTATCCTCAAATCTACACCAAAATCTATCCTCAAATCTATACTAAACATAGTCCTTCGGTCTAGCACAAATCTATCCTCAATCTTATCCTATACAAAAAATACCTTGATCTAGCACAAATTTATATACTGTCCTCAAGCCTTAACACAAAGCTTGACTTAATCACAAATCAACTCTGTTAGATCTGCCCCAAACCTTAACTCAAGGTTTGAACAAATCAATCAATCAACTCTGCTCACAAGTCTTCTCAAAGACTTATCTCAAATCTACCTTGTAAGCTTCCACAAAAGCTCACACTAATCTATCCACAAGTCCTCTCTAGAACTTGTCCAATTAACTTCATTTCACAATCTCTATTTCAAATATGTATTGTAAGCTTCCACAAAAGCTCACACCAATCTGTCCACAAGTCTTCTCTAAGACTTACCTCAAATCTGCTCAACAAGTCCTCACTAGAACTTGTCCAATCTCATAGAAACATATAGAGAATTGTTAGAGACTCAATATGCTTCACATTCACTACAATGCTCAATCACTTTCAATCTCTCTTTTTACCATAGAAACATATAGAGAATTGTTAGAGACTCAATATGTTTCACACTTACAAACACTCAACCTCTTTCTCAAATCAATTTAGAATATAGAACAATTTGTTTCATAGAACTTGAACTATCACTTCAACACTTCCACTTGACTAGGCTCAATCAATTCCACTCAACTAATCACTTCAACAACAATGCTTATCAAATAATCCTCACATAACAATGATACTCATGATATTTGACAAACCCTAGTTCAAGATAGTTCACAACTTCACATAACAATGATACTCATGTTATTTGCACAAACCCTAGTTCAAGCATATGAAAAATTTACTCAATATTTCCAACAATGCTTATCAAACAAGGTTTCTATAATCAACTTTCATTTAAAAAACCAAACTCAACAATGCTTATCAAACAACCCTTTTCACTCCAACTTAGCATTCACAACATTCAACAATCACTCACTAGGAAGATGTGCCCATACCTTTTTGTTTGATGAAGAAAATGACCTTAAAACCTGTCTTAAACACAATTTTCTTCTTTGCCAATTTCAATGGTTAGATGATAAAAATATCACACTAACTCTCTCTCAGAAATATTTCTCAATCACAAAAATAATCAAACTCAAATACACCTTATTACTCCTTTGAAATTAGCAATCATCAAAGCATACAAAAATTAATTACTCAATTACTCCTTATAATCTCCAATCTTTAATTAACAACCTCCAAAATAAAACCCTCAAAAATAATGCTTCCTATCCTTTTATCTCCCTCAAATTCTCAATAATCAAATTTAAAAATAAAATTTATAACCCTCAAAAATATTTATTTTATTCAACCTTTAGCAAATCTAAAAATAACAATTAACCTTGGCAAATCATGAGTGCATACCTCTCTCTATGCAAAAGGGCCTCGATGGGTTTCAAACATGGAACCTCTCCTAATCGAGCGCCTTAGCAAGGTGCTAGCCCACCACGTGGGCTACGTGCCTTCCCACAAAGAGGAAAGCTAACGCTTTCCCTTTGTGCCTTCCCTGATGGTGCAATGCACAAAAAAATCACTCCCACTTTGCAAAAATTAAAGCCGATGGGTTTCAAACCTTGCACCATGAGCCTACCACACTTAGCACCTCCCACGATTGCCAACTATGCTACACAACACTGTGCGATGAAGAAGGAGCTTCGTCCTCTTTGTCTTATTGTCTACCACTCAAAACTTTGAAACATGAATTATTCTCTTCCTTTGCGCATGATCATCGAGAGCATAATACATGTGAATTACATGGATGGGTTTTGACAAAGTCTTGCCCCTTTTTATATGCATAGACCAAGCTTTGAAAACGTCGATGGATAATTCGAAATTTTGAATTTGAATTATAAAATAAATTTTATAATCCTAACTTTAGGATTATTTTAATTAACATAAATTAATTTTATAATTAAATTATAATTAATCTATAATTAACTTAATAACTTTAGAAGTTAATTAAATTAATTAATAAATTAATTTATAATGAAATTATTTAAATTAATTTATAATTAATTTAAATCTCCCTTTTAATATTATAATAAAATATTATAATATTATTTTTCTTGGGCCTCTTCATTGCTCTTTGAACCTCATCTGACCACCTGGAACTGGATCTGACCAACTAGACGTGGACTTTCCTTTGCACTGATTTTGGAACCGCTTCTTCTTGCATTGCTCATTGAAACTGACTCTTGACATCAATGACAACTCAATTACTCAAAATGTCCAACAATCTCCCCCTTTGTCATTGATGGCAACCCAATTACCTTTTACCATTTCCTTAACCTTTTCTATTCTACTCCCCCTGGGAAACTACTCCCCCTGACTCAATGCTCTCCTTAAATCAAATCTCTCCCCCTTTGACATCAATGGCAAAGGGTCACCTTTGGGGCTCGGGGCTAAGAATGAGTCTCTTAGCTTAGCCCCTCCCCCACCTCCTCTTGAGGTGGTTAATTCTGGGGTGGGAGTATTTCTACTCCCAACATGCACTGATATTTACCTTTGTCCACTTTCCTTCTCATCTGATCCTTCTGATTCCTCTGACTATTCCTGTTCCTGCTTGTCTCTGGAATTTCTGCTCTACACCACTTTGTTGTATGTCCATCATTATTGCACTTGTAACACTTAATATTGTTATTCCTTGGAGGTGCAAATATCTTGGGATTTCTCCTGGTGAAGCCATATCTATTCCTATCATGGACCCTACAATTCATTGCCTTGTGACCAAACTGATTACATGAGTAGCAATACCCATGAAAAAGTTGCCTATTTTTGAAGTTCCCATATTCCTGTCTTTCATGTGTCCTGCACTGTGAAGCCTTGTGCCCAAATCTATGACATGAGAAACATCATCCATTGAAATTTCCTTGCCTTGACCTCATTGGTCTCTTAGTCTCTTTTACCCTGTGTTGGTTCCTGTTCCATCTGTTCCTCTTTTGTGCATTGTTCTTTTCCTTGTTGAACTTTCTATTGTCCAACTCATCCTCAGAAGTCTCACTTTCTCTCACACTGTCTTCTTCTGAAGTTTCTTCTTCTTCAGAACTTGAGATTGACTCTTCTTCTTGTTTCTTTTGTACCTGTTCAAAACCAAGACCTATTTTTTTTGTTGACCATCTTTGTACCTTGATCATCTTATCTACAATATTTGAGCTCTTTCCAAACTTGTGTAGCTTATCCTTAGACTTTTTTACTTCTTCCCTTAGTAGAGCTACTTCTTGTTCTAATCTTTCACATTCTAAGACCTTTGCTTCTAACTTATCCTTGAACTTCTTTGTCTTAGCCATTGACTTATTTAGATCCTCTATAAGCTTTCCTCTCTCTTCATCACATTCTTGAAACTGAAGCTTAAGTTGGGAGTTTTGCTTTCTTACCTTCTTTAATGTGTTAAGAGCATAAATAAGCTCTCCCTCAAGATCAACTTCTCCTTTCTCTGATTCTTCCTCTATTTGTTTGCCTTTGAAAACATCTTCATTCTCTTCTGACTTGTCTTCTATAGGATCACCTCCTTCTTCTTCTAGTGCCATTAGAATATTCTCTTCTGGTCCTTCAAGTGTATCTTCATATTCATCATCACTGAAACTGAAACCATTCTTTGTACAACTATCTTCAAGATGTCCAAAATTACCACATCTAAAACACTTGAGAATTATTGGTGACCTTTTCTTAACTTCTTCCTTTTCCTCTATCAAAAATAGAACTTCATATTTATCATTATCTGAGAAACTATTATCACTATCACTTGAGTACTTACTTGCCTTGTCTGCATAGTAACTCCTCTTCTATCTTTGAAAGAACTTCTTTCCTTGTTTGCCTTGTCCATCCTTACCTTTATTTTGGTACCTATATTTTTTTGATTCCCTATTCTTATGATCCTATTTTTCTTCATCATTGCTATTTCTAGCTTCTTGAAAATCAGTTGCATAGTGACCATACTTTCCATAATTGAAACATCTAACATATTTTGCATCTTTAAATCTTCTTGGATCCTTATTCCTTCTACCATAATTTGCTTCTTCATCACTAGATGACTCATTGCTTGAATCTGACTTCTTGCCCTTTGTCTTCTTAGTAGCTTTGAAGGTTGCTTCCTTCTAGAGATTAGGTTCCTCTTTTGTTCTCATCTCAAAAGTTGTAAGAATACCAAGTAATACATCTCTTGTCAAAATATCACCATATTTTGATTCCTCTATAGCAGAGATATTTTCACTAAACCTTTTTGGGAGAGATCTTAAGATCTTATCACAAACATCAGATTCTTCAATCTCAAGTCCAAGTCCTTGCATGGCGTTAACAACCTCATCTACATGAAGTAGATAAGCACTAATGTTTTCCTCATCCTTCATTCTTAATTCTTCAAATTGTCCTTTGAGATTTTGTATCTTTGCCTTTTTGACACTTTTATCTCCTTCATATATGCTTTGCAACTTATCCCAAATATCTTTTGCTGATTTGCAATGCATAACCTTTATGAACTCTGTTCTATGCAAACCTCTCAAAATTGCATTCATTGCTTTTGAATTATAATGATGTAGAAGCTTACCATATTTATCTGTAGGTGGAGTATCTGGTGGTGTGTATCCATTTTCAACTGCTTCCCATATTTCATTGCCAAGTGCCATCAGGTGAATCTTCATTCTCATACTCCAAAATATATAATCGCTTCCATCAAATACTGGTGTTGAATTATCTGAGGATCCATTCTTAGAATCCATTGTGTTCTTTTAAGATTTTCCTTCAAGTTGTTAAACTCTTTCGAAGGAACCCGCTCTGATACCAATTGAAGAACACAAGCTTATACTAAGAGGGGGGTGAACAGTATAAGACCACTTTTTACTTTTCTTTCCCAATCAATATTATGCAATGTATCAATAGCAATATCAACAATAGTAATCAAATTAATGCATAAATCACCACACACAATAGAGACACCAATTTAATGTGGTTCACCCAATGTGGGCTACTCCATGGAGAAAATATTTCACTAATATTTTCTCAATAAATATCTTGGGAATCCTTTCCCTATTACAATGTTTATGGACCTCTGTCCAAAGGAGACACCAATCCCCTAATCAAGTTCATGGATCTCTATCCATAGGAGAACTCCTTTCTCCTCTAGCTCTGGTTGGTGATCTTCTAGAAGAACTATTGCCTCCACTACACTGGCTAATGGATCTCTATCCACTGAAGACTCCTATCCCCACTCAGAAGACCTATCCTCACTACCCTGGCTAATGGATCTCTATCCACTAGAGACTATCATCCTCTATACTCTATCACCTCCAAATATTTCTCTCAATCCTATCTCAAATCTATACTAAACATAGTCCTTCGATCTAGCACAAATCTGCTCAATCTCTATCTCTGGTCTGGCACAAACCTATCCTCAAATCTACACCAAATTCTATCCTCAAATATGTACTAAACATAGTCCTTCGGTCTAGCACAAATATATCCTCAATATTTGTTAAATAAAATTACTAGCAAAATCTTCAATCTCTGTCCTCAAGCCTTAACACAAAGCTTGACTTAATCACAAATCAACTCTACTAGATCTACCCCAAACCTTAACTCAAGGTTTGAACAAATCAATCAATCAACTCTACTCACAAGTCTTCTCAAAGACTTATCTCAAATCTGCCTTGTAAGCTTCCACAAAATCTCACACTAATCTATCCACAAGTCCTCTCTAGAACTTGTCCAATCTGCTCAAAAATATCTGTCTTCAAATCTGTATTGTAAGCTTCCATAAAAGCTCACACAAATCTATCTACAAGTCTTCTCTAAGACTTACCTCAAATCTGCTCAACAAGTCCTCACTAGAACTTGTCCAATCTCATAGAAACATATAGAGAATTGTTAGAGACTCAATATGCTTCACATTCACCACAATGCTCAATCACTTTCAATCTCTCTTTTTACCATAGAAACATATAGAGAATTGTTAGAGACTCAATATGTTTCACACTTACAAACACTCAACCTCTTTCTCAAATCAATTTAGAATATAGAACAATTTGTTTCATAGAACTTGAACTATCACTTCAACACATCCACTTGACTAGGCTTAATCAACTCCACTCAATCAATCACTTCAAAAATAATGCTTATCAAACAATCCTCACATAACAATGATACTCATGATCTTTGCAAACCCTAGTTCAAGATAGTTCACCACTTCACATAACAATGATACTCATGTTCTTTGCACAAACCCTAGCTCAAGCATATGAAATATTTACTCAATATTTCCAACAATGCTTATCAAACAAGGTTTCTAGAATCAACTTTCATTCCAAAAAAATCAAACTCAACAATGCTTATCAAACAACCCTTTTCACTCCAACTTAGCATTCACAACATTCAACAATCACTCACTAGGAAGATGTGCCCATACCTTTTTTTTGATGAAGAAAATGACCTCAAAACCTATCTTAAACACAATTTTCTTCTTTGCCAATTTCAATGGTTAGATGACAAAAATATCACACTAACTCTCTCTCAAAAATATTTCTCAATCACAAAAATAATCAAACTCAAATACACCTTATTACTCCTTTGAAATTAGCAATCATCAAATCATACAAAAATTAATTACTCAATTACTCCTTATAATCTCCAATATTTAATTAACAACCTCCAAAAATCAAACCCTCAAAAATAATGCTTCCTATCCTTTTATCTCCCTCAAATTCTCAATAATAAAACTTTAAAAATAAACTTTATAACCCTCAAAAATATTTATTTTTATTCAACCTTTAGCAAATCCAAAAATAACAATTAACCTTGGCAAATCATGAGCACATACCTCTCTCTTATGCAAAAGGGCCTTGATGGGTTTCGAACATGGAACCTCTCCCAATCGAGCGCCTTAGCAAGGCGCTAGCCCACCATGTGGGCTACGTGCCTTCCCACAAAGAGGAAAGCTAACGCTTTCCCTTTGTGCCTTCCCTAATGGTGCAACGCACAAAAAACAAATCACTCCCACTTTGCAAAAATTGAAGTCGATGGGTTTCAAACCTTGCACCATGAGCCTGCCAAACTTAGCACCTCCCTCGATTGCCAACTGTGCTACACAATGTTGTGTGATGAAGAAGGAGCTCCGCTCCTCTTTGTCTTATTCTCTACCACCAAAAACCTTTGAAACATGAATTATTCTCTTCCCTTTGTGCACGATAGTCGAGAGCATAGCACATGCGAATTACATGGATGGGTTTTGACAAAGTCTTGCCCCCTTTTATATGCATAGACCAAGCTTTGAAAACGTCGATGGATAATTCAAATTTTTGAATTCGAATTATAAAATAAACTTTATAATCCTAACTTTAGGATTATTTTAATTAACATAAATTAATTTTATAATTAAATTATAATTAATCTATAATTAACTTAATAACTTTAGAAGTTAATTAAATTAATTTATAATGAAATTATTTAAATTAATTTATAATTAATTTAAATCTCCCCTTTTAATATTATAATAAAATATTATAATATTATTTTTCTTGGGCCTCTTCATTGCTCTTTGAACCTCATCTGACCACCTGGAACCGGATCTGACCAACTGGACGTGGACTTTCCTTTGCACTGATTTTGAAACCGCTTCTTCTTGCATTGCTCACTGAAACTGACTCTTGACATCAATGACAACTCAATTACTCAAAATTTCCAACAAGTAGAAAAGAAGTGTGTGCCAGTTGAACCATATCAAGGATGAATGGATTCACATCACACAAATTTGGAGGTGGGATGGGTCAAGCATTGTGGAAGGATATATGGTTTGGGAAGATTATGAGGGTGTGTGTATAGTGGAGGTAGGAGTGGTGATGGTGGTAGGAGTAATGGTGGTAGTAAATTATCCAATGATGGAGGCAATAGGATCAAAAATAGGATACATGGATTGGTTGTTAGGATTTTTGGAAGGAGTAGAAAGGTGTGGTTTGGATGGAATTGGTGGGAGGTAATGGATAAAAGGATCTGGAGGAGGGGGATGAAGTCATGCAAGTAAAATGGGAGGGGTAAAAAATGGATGTCTAGTAACTATGAATGAAGAAGGGGTAAGAGAAGAATATGGAGAATGGAGAGGTTGGGGAGGAGAGTGATTGACTTGAGTTCTAGAAGAAGGGTGGAATGGTTGAGAATTGAGAGAAGGATGAAATAAAGGTTCATGATGTTGTGGAGAGAGATGAAAATATTATGGATAAGGTGTATGGGTTTAATTTAGGGTGATATGAGGAGCATGGTTGGTGCTAAAGGATGAAGAAGGAGGTATCAGAGTGGGTGGAATTAGGTGGATAGGTTATGAATTGGGTACATGCAATACAGGAGGGGGAGGGTGAGATGAGATCGAATGGTAAGATGAGTTGAGTGAGAGATAGGTGAGGGATAGATGTATGGAAGGTAAGGGAGACTCATGTAGGTAGGTGGCCATGTGATAATATTTGAAAGGTTTTTCATTCGTCGAGGTGTATGCGACCCTCATGGGTATATTTGAGGTAATGATGCAAAATTGAGAGTTTATATTGCATATCTCATATCCATGGTCTTTAGAGGAGCACATTATATTGTATTTCTACATCCAAGACATGACACAAGATGTGGATAGTTTGGAACCCTACTTGAATAGGGGGATAACTATTCCAAGTGTTGAGAATAAGGTGTTATTGAAGGTCTATAGAGTGAAAGTGGAATAAACTATATAAGTGGGTGGCACTTTGAGATGTTTGATGGCAGATGATGTGATGATGTTTATGGAAGAACTCGTATCAATAAAAATATGTTTGAATACTTTATTACCAATAGAATCCATGATGTGCAAGGGTTGATCTAGTCCTTCGATCAAAATAATTTTGATTTCATTGTCATAAAAGGTAATGGTCGATAATGTGTAATTTTGAATATTAGCCATAAAATTAGCAAAAGTATTAGGGTCATGAGTTTGTAGCTATAGGGAATTAAGGGTATCCATTAATACCTCTTAGTGGTTAGGTAATTTTTGAATTAGTTCATAAATCAAGAGCTTGGTTGATGCAATTTTGAGACTATGATTGAGCTTGCTCTTAAGATGGAGGACTGGTCAAGGTTGAGATGTCATGGCTTCCATTGGTGGAGGTGGAAAGTTGATGGGGATGACACATTTGAAGGGTCAGTTGGTAGTGCTGGTTTATTAGGGTATCTTCAATTTTTGGTGACAACATGAATCATACCAATAAAACCTTGGTAATTTAGGATATTGTTGACATGATTGACTTGATTTGGCTAAGGAGTAAATGTTGGATCCCCGTTGTTGGGTTGTGTTACCCCATATTTTGGTAATGGATCTTGATAAATACCAGGATTTTGGTTGGGTGGGGCAAGAGGTTTGTCAATTTTAATAGATCCATTTTTTATCAGATCTTGCACTATGTGCTTGAGTTGAATGCAACCATTGATATTATGGCCCTTCTATCAATGAAAGATATAGTAATGATATTCTCTATACCCTCTTCCTTTGGGTTTGTTTAGATATTCAGGCCTTATTTTAGATAAAGAGATTAGTTGTGCATCCATAAGTTTTTGAAATATGGTTGATAAGGGCTCTGAAATAGGTGTGAAGTTACATGGGGGTCATTGAGAGAGCCTAGATTGATAAGTTGGTTGGTTGGTATTTTGAATTTTAGTGGGAGATAGCACAATATTATATATTGGCTATTGCAGTGGATATAAAGGTTTTTGTGGTGGATGTTGAGGTTGTGGGGTTGAGTGGTTTGACTGCTCAACACTACCTAGTTCACCTGGGTAGGCTTAGATTGATTATTGTTGTTGTTGCCTTAGAATTGTTTTTGGCCATTCTTTCTTTTGGAGCTTGATATCTTCCTCTTAAATTTTGATGTCTTTAATGATTTTGACTTGGGTTAAGGCTTCCTCGAGAGTTTGATATTATTGGATTTTTCATAGGAGGGATATCAATTTTGAACAACTTTGAGTGAAAATTTAAGTCAACTCAGTGATGGGGATAGAAAATAGTAATTCAATTAATGCAACTCTCCATCAATTGCCATAATCAAGGATAGATCATTATCAAATTGGTGAATATTGGTGAGATCCGTCAATGTGGTTTTATTTTTGAAATTTAGAGCAAAACTTTTTAGGAAGATATTAGTCAATTGTTCAAAATTGTAAAGGTTGTGTTTGGGCAAGTGGCTATACTCATCCAGGGATCCTCTCGTAAGGGATAATGAAAAAGTGTGTAGCATGAGAGGATCTATCTCATTGATGAGATAACAAGCATTGATGAAAGTGTTCACATGATATCTAGGACCTTCTTTTCCCTTGAATTTTTTAATTTAGGCATTTCAAAAAAGGAAGGATATGGTAGTGTTGGTACTAAAGGGTGGATGGGGTAATTTTGAAGTTGACTTAGTGTGGATTTTTGGTACCTAGTTCCAGTAACTTCTTATTCTAAACTATTGAACTTGTTAGACAACAGTTGAAATACATCTAGAGTGGTGTGGGGACCTAAATAAGGTATACCATGATGAGTCAAATGGGATGGATTATAAGGGGGATATGATTCATGTGAATGAAGTTGATGGTAATAATATTGGTTAGGATTAGAATATGGTGATTGGAAAACTTGGAAATCTAAGAGTGGGTATTGGTGTGGTTGATGACATTGGTTGTAGTTATGTGTAGGATTTTATGGAAATTGATAAGTTGGATGTTTATTATGTGCAGGGGTGGTTAGGGTTGAGTATACGATGGCTGATATGAATGGAGGGGTTGTGTGGAGGTCAAATGATGTGGGTGTTGGGTTGGATGTGATTGGTATGGTTGCAAGGTGGGTTGATATTGGTTTGGAGGTGGTTGTTGTTGATGTTGATGTTGATGTGAGGGGTGTTGGTATTGATCAGGTATGTATTGGTATTGGTTAGGTGGTGGTTGATGTTGGTGTAGGTTTTATGATAGTGATACTGGCCACTGATAAGAATCATAAGGATGGGAATATATCATGGGTACCATGGGTGGACGAGAGGCCCATGATGGATATTAGGAGGAAAAGATCCCTGGGTAGATGGATGAGATGGAGGATTGAGGATATGGGGAGGTTGTTGAGAAATATGAGTAATGTGTGAAGAGTGAATATGAAAGTGGTAAGAGTGCTTTTTGTGAAGACAAATTATGAAAAGAAACTAGAAAAGGATAAGTAGATCATGAGATAGAAGGATGCACAACATGTGCACCAATAATATGAATGGTGGTGGATGAAGGGTAAGTTGTGGAAGGAGTGAAATTTAGAGATATATATTGTTGAGACAAGTTAGAAAATTGAAAAGAAGAAGGGTTGGATGCATGTAGATGGGAAGCAATATAAACTTGGGCTTGATGATGTTGGTGAGAATTGTGTATGATATAGAAATATGGTGTAGAAGTATGCTTACATTGTGATGAATGAGTGTGATTGGAAGAAGATAGGTGGTTTGGGTCAATGGCCATTGACATTTGACCTACCGTGTGTTGTGGGGGTGTGAGATTAGTTTTCCCAAGTGGAAAGAATTTTTATGGTATTCCACACGTTAGCACACTTGAGGTGGGGTAAAAACTAATAGAATATGTAGGAGGTGAGGAAGATGATAGAGCTTATAAGCTTGCACCTAGGAGAGTGGAGGGTTAGTATGTGAACAAATGTGTAGAAGAGGTAGGTATGGTCATGGTGAACTAGGTGGATAAAGATAGAATTAAGAGGGATTGTTGGACATTTTGAGTCCTAAAAGTTAAAATTGTCATTGATGTCAAGAAATGAAGTCAACATTAATATCAAGGTTTTTCATCAAGGAACAAAGTTGTCAAAGTTGTTATTTGATATCCAGGAAGAAGCCCAAAGGATTCAGTGCAAAGTTAAAAAGGAGATATAATATTTTTTATAAATTATTTAAATTCAATAAGAATTTAAATTTTATAAATAAATATTATTTACACCATGGAATGCAATGTAAAGGAAGGGTTTAAAAATTAAATCTTATAATGCTGACGTCATCCAATTTAATAAGGCACCTTGTATAAATTATAAAGTGTTTATAAAGGTGTCGACGTCGTTGAAAGAATCGAAGCACCGACGTTTGAAGTCAATAGTGACTTCGTATATAAAAGGAGGCCACAAAGACCTTTGCAATATTAATCCTCGATCGAATTATTGAAAGCGCCATCAAAAACATTAATTGCGAATTCGAAAGGTTTGTGAGGAAGAAGACGAAACAAGTGTTTTTCATCTCATGCAGAAGAAGAAAAGTGAGTAAAGTGGGAGCCCCAATCAAAGGTGGACGCGGTGGTCCAGTGGCAGCGCACGTTCTTTTTAAGGCGCTTGTGGGGAGACGAACCCGCGTTCGAATCCCGTTGAGGCGTGTGCGGAGGAAGAAGTTTTCGAGTTCTTCGTAATTCAAAAGGTGCCAAAGGAAGGTATAAAGGGTGCAAAGGCCCTTTTGGTTCTAAATGTGCATTGGGCACACGTGGTTGAGGAGCCCACGGCTAGGGCATTCACAGAGGCGTTGGTGAGGGGTTCGAAACCCACGAAGTGCAAGGTAATAATTTTATTATTATTTTTCAATTGCCTAAAGTTCAAATTTAATATTTGTTAGGAGTTATAAGGAGTATTAAGAAGTTTTGTTAGGCAAATGAAATAAGTGATAAGGAGGAATAAGGAGTGTTAGAAAATTACTATATGTTGGATTGAAATTTTAAAAGGGGAAGATATTATTTTGTGGAGTAATAAGGTGAAAATTAATTTGCCTTAAAATCTAGAAGGTCAAAATTAATTGTGGGTGTTAAAATTATTTTAGAGATTGTGGAGTTGATAAGGTGTAATTTTGATATCATTTTGCATTGTGTTTTGTTGAGGAAATTATTATCTTCTAACCCTTATTGAGATTGGCAAAGAAGTAATTGTGAGTGTGGCAGATTTGTGAGATCAACTCCTTGTCAAGCAAAAAGGTATGGGCAAATTCTTTCTTGGTTGAGTTGATTGATTGGCTTACTAGAAAATAAAGTTTGGAGTGAAAAGGATTTGATTAGGGTTTCCTTTTCGAAAGTGTTTGACTTAATGCTTCAAGGTTTTCTGGAATTAAGAGTTGTGATTAAAACCTTGTTTTATAAGCATTGTTGTTGAAGCCATTGGATTGTGTGAAGAACTTGAGTTAGGGTTTTGAAAAGAACATGAGTATCATTGTTATGTGAAGATTGAGTTATAAGCATTGTTGTTGAAGTGAGTTGTTGGGCAAAGAACTTGAACTAGGGTTTGAAAAGAACATGAGTATCATTGTTATGTGAGATTTGTTGTTGAGCAATTGTTGGAAATATTTTGAGTTGATTGATATATGCTTGGACTAGGGTTTATGAGAAAGGGGAGTTTCATTAAGTAATTGGTTGAGTTGAGTTGGTTGAGCCTAGTCAAGTGGTTGTATAAAGTGATTGTTCAAGTTCCATAAAATAAACTATTCTATATTCTGATTTGAATTGTGAAAGTGATTGTGCATTGAGAGTAGAACATATTGAGTCTCTAACAATTCTCTTTATGCTTCTATGAGATTGAGAAAATTGTGAAAGTGATTGTGCATTGAGAGTAGAACATATTGAGTCTCTAACAATTCTCTTTATGCTTCTATGAGATTGGACAAGTTCTATGTGTGGACTTGTTAAGCAGATTTGAGGTAAGTCTTTGAGGAGACTTGTGGACTGATTTTGTGTGAGCTTTTGTGGAAGCTTACAATACATATTTGGTTAAGTTCTAGAGAGGACTTATTGAGAATATTTGAGCAAGTTCTAGAGAGGACTTGTTGAGCATATTTGAGCAAGTTCTAGAGAGGACTTGTTGAGAGATTTGGACAAGTTCTATGTGAGCTTGTTGAGAGATTTGGATAGGTTTTGAGTGGACCTGTTGAGAGATTTGGATAGGTTCTGAGTGGACCTATTGAGCAGATTTGGACAGGTTCTGAGTGGACCTATTGAGAAAAATTGGATAGGTTCTGAGTGGACCTATTGAGTATATTTGAGTAGGTTTGAGTGGACCTGTTGAGTATATTTGAGTAGGTTCTGAGTGGACCTATTGAGCAATTTGTGCTAGACCGACTGGACTGTGTTTAGTGTAGATTTGAGTGAGCTTGTTGAGCAGACTTGTGCTAGACCGACTAGACTATGTTTAGTGTAGAGTTGAGAAGATTTGTGCTAGACCGATTGGACTATGTTTAGTGTATATTTGAGTGAGCGTGTTGAGCAGACTTGTGCTAGATCGACTGGACTATGTTTAGTGTAGATTTGAGATAGAGCTTTGGAGGTGATAGAGTAGAGAGGATAGTAGTCTCTAGTGGATAGAGATCCATCAGCCAGGGTAGTGAGGATAGGTCTTCTGAGTGGGGACAAGAGTCTTCAGTGGAGAGAGATCCACAAGCCAACGTAGTGGAGGTAGTAGTCTTCTAGAGGATCACCATCCAAAGCAAAGGAGAAGGAGTTCTCCTATGGATAGAGATCCACAAACTAGATTTAGGGGATCAACATCTCCTTTGGATAGAGGTCCATAAACATTGTAATTGGGAAGGATTCCCAAGAGATTGATTGAGAAAATTTTAGTGAAATATTTTCTCCATGGAGTAGCCCACATTGGGTGAACCACGTAAATTATGGTGTCTCTATTGTGTATGGTGTTTTGTGCATTGCTTTGATTACTGCTATTGATACTACTATCTATACACTACATAATATTGATTTGGAAAGAAAAGTAAAAAGTACCCTTATACTGTTCACCCCCTCTCAGTATAAGCTTGTGTTCTTCAATTGGTATCAGAGTGGGTGCCTTCATAAGAGTTTAACAGCTTGAAGGAAAAGCTAACAAGAACACAATGGATCCTAAGGAGGTGTCCTCGACTAACTCAACACCAGTATTTGATGGAAATGACTACATGTATTGGAGTATGATGATGAGGATCTACCTAATGGCACTTGGCAATGAAGTTTGGGATGTAGTGGAATTTGGATATGATCCAATAGTCAATCCTCCTATAGATAAGGAAGGTAAGCTTCTACAACATTATAATTCAAAAGCAATGAATGCACTTGTGAGAGGTTTGCGTAGAATAGAGTCTATGAAAGTTATGCATTGTAGAACTACAAAAGAAATGTGGGATAAATTGCAAGGTATATATGAAGGAGATAAAAGTGTCAAGAAAGCAAAGATACGAAATCTCAAAGGACAATTTGAAACATTGAGAATGAATGAAGAAGAAAATATCAGTGCTTATCTAATTCGAATTGATGAGGTTGTTAATGATATGCAAGGACTTGGAATGAAGATTGATGAATCAGATGTTTGTGATAAAGTCTTAAGATCTCTTCCAAATAGATTCAGTGAATAGGTTTCTGCTATAGAAATATCATTGGATGGTGATACTTTGACAAGAGATAAGTTGCTTGGTATGCTAACAACTTTTGAGATAAGAACAAAAGATCCTACTCCCCAGAAGGAAGCAACATTCAAAGCAATCAAGAAAACAAAGGGTAAGAAGTCAGAATCAAGCAGTGAGTCATCCAGTGATGAAGAAGCTAATTATGGTAGAAGAAATAAAGGTTCCAGAAGACCCATAGATCTAAGATCTGTTAAGTGTTTCAATTGTGGAAAGTTTGGACATTTTGCAACAGATTGTAAAGAACCAAAGAACAACAATGGTGAAGAAAAATAGGATCACAGGTACAGGGAATCAGAAAGATATAGGCACCAAAAGAAAAGCAAGGATGGACAAAGCAGACAAGGAAAGAAGTTCTTTCAAAGACAAAAGAGGAGCTACTATGCGGATAATGCAAGTAAGTACTCAAGTGATAGTGATGCTAGTATTTCAGACAATGATAGAGATGAAGTTCTGTTTATGATTAAAGAAAAAGAACCAATTAAGAAAACTCCAGTTATTCTCAAGTGTTTTAGATGTGGTAACTTTGGACATCTTGAAGATGATTGTACAAGGGATGGTTATAGTTTTAGTGATGATGAGTATGAGAATGCACTTGAAGGACCAGATGAAAATCTTCTAATGGCATTATTAGAAGAAGATGAAAGTGATCCTATAGAAGACAAGCCTAAAGAGAGTAATGATGTGGACAAAGGTAAACAAATAGAGGATTATTCAAAAGAGAATGGTTATGATCTCAAGGGAGAACTCATCTATGCCCTTGACATGGTAAAGAAGGTAAGAAAGCAACACTCTAAACTTGAAATTCAGTTTCAAGAATGTGATGAAGAGAGAAGATTGCTCATAGAGGATTTAGAAAAATCAAAGGCTAAGGCAAAGAGGTTCAAGGATAAGTTAGAAGCAAAGATCTTAGAATGTGAGAAGTTAGCACAAGAAGTGGCACTACTAAAAGAAGATTTAGAGGACTCCAAAATCAAGATGAAGGGATTTAAAAATAGCTCAAAGAACTTGGATAAGTTCATCAAGACACAAAAGCCTACATCAAGTAAAACAGGTCTTGGTTTTGAACAGGTTCAAAAGAAATAGGAAGGAGAGTCAACTTCAAGTTCTGGAGAAGATACTTCAGATGAAGATAGTGTAAAAGACATTGAGACATCAGAGGATGGGTTGGACAATAGTGAATTCAACAAAAATAGGAACAATGCACAAAGAAGATACAGATGGAACAACAATCAGAATAGGAGACCAATAAGGTCAAGACAAGGAAGCTTCAATGGAAGATGTTTTTCATGTCACAAGTTTGGGCACATGGCTTCACAGTGCAGGACACATAAAATATAGGAATATGGGAATGGATAACCTTTCCATGGGTATTGCTACTCATGTAATCAATTTGGTCACAAGGCAATGAATTGCAGGGTTCATGATAGAAGAGGATATGGCTTCACTAGGAGAAATCCTAAGACATTTGCACCTCCAAGGAATAATAACATTAAGTGTTATAAGTGCAATAATGATGGTCATACAACAAAGTGGTGTAGAGCAAACATTCCAGAGACAAGTATGAATAGGAACTTGAACATAAACAAGAACAGGAACAGGAATATGGATATGAACAAGAATAGGAACAAGAACATGAACATGGACAGGAATAGGAACAGGAACATGAATGTGAATAGGAACAGGAATAGGAACATGAACATGGATGTGAACAAGAATAGGAACAGGAATAGGAATGATGACATGGACAGGAACATAGACACGGATAGAAACAGTCAGAGGATTCAAAAAATTCAGAAAAGAAGAGAAGAGGATAAAGGTAAAGAACAGTGCTTTCTGGGAGTAGAAATACTCCCACCCCAGAATTAACCACCTTAACAAAAGGTGGGGGAGGGGCTAAGCTAAGAGGCTCATTCTTAGCCCCGAGCCCCAAAGGTGACCCTTTGCCATTGATGTCAAAGGGGGAGAGAGATTTGAGTATTGGGGAGAGATTTGATATTTGAGAGAGCATTGAGCCAGGGGGAGCAGTGTCCCAAGGGGAGCAACACAGAAGAAGAAGTCAAGTTTTCGGTAAAATTTTTTGGGTTGCCATCAATGACAAAGGGGGAGATTGTTGGACATTTTGAGTCCTAAAAGTTAAAATTGTCATTGATGTCAAGAAATGAAGTCAACATTAATATCAAGGTTTTTCGTCAAGGAACAAAGTTGTCAAAGTTGTTATTTGATATCCAGGAAGAAGCCCAAAGGATTCAGTGCAAAGTTAAAAAGGAGATATAATATTTTTTATAAATTATTTAAATTCAATAAGAATTTAAATTTTATAAATAAATATTATTTACACCATGGAATGCAATGTAAAGGAAGGGTTTAAAAATTAAATCTTATAATTATATTTTATAAAATTTAAATTCTTTAGAATTTAAAATATTTATAAATTATAATTAATGCTGACGTCATCCAATTTAATAAGGCACCTTGTATAAATTATAAAGTGTTTATAAAGGCATCGACATCATTGAAAGAATCGAAGCACCGACGTTTGAAGTCAATAGTGACTTCGTATATAAAAGGAGGCCACAAAGACCTTTGCAATATTAATCCTCGATCGAATTATTGAAAGCGCCATCAAAAACATTAATTGCGAATTCGAAAGGTTTGTGAGGAAGAAGACGAAACAAGTGTTTTTTGTCTCATGCAGAAGAAGAAAAGTGAGTAAAGTGGGAGCCCCAATCAAAGGTGGACGTGGTGGTCCAGTGGCAGCGCACGTTCTTTTTAAGGCGCTTGTGGGGAGACGAACCCACGTTCGAATCCCATTGAGGCGTGTGCGGAGGAAGAAGTTTTCAAGTTCTTCGTAATTCAAAAGGTGCCAAAGGAAGGTATAAAGGGCGCAAAGGCCCTTTTGGTTCTAAACGTGCATTGGGCGCACGTGGTTGAGGAGCCCATGGCTAGGGCATTCACAGAGGCGTTGGTGAGGGGTTCGAAACCCACGGAGTGCAAGGTAATAATTTTATTATTATTTTTCAATTGCCTAAAGTTCAAATTTAATATTTGTTAGGAGTTATAAGGAGTATTAAGAATTTTATAACACTCCTTATTCCTCCTTATCACTTATTTCATTTGCCTAAAAGGAGAAGATATTTTTGGACATTTTGAGTCCCTAAGCTGAAATGTTGTCATTGATGTCAATAGAGCAATAAATGTCAAAAGGATCTATGAAGGGTTTTTGTGAAAACCAAGGCAGGGAAAATAAAAGGTTTTATTTAAAACCATGGATAACATATTTGATCTGGGTTTTTCTTAAAACCCACATTGGGATTTCGTTTCGTCGAAAAAGGTGCCCCGATGATGGAGTTATTTGAGTTTTAATGTTTGGTTTAAATTTTAATTATTTAAAATTTAAATTCAAATTTAAATGGAAAGTTTCCCACCGACGTCATCATGCAAATACAATTTTAATATTTCTGTCGACGTCTTCAAAGTGTTATTAAACACTATATAAAGGGGTGGCAATTAAACCAAATAATCATCCTTGCTCTCGTGTGTTAATTGCCTTGGAATTCGAAAGAGCTCATGCGAATTGTTGAAAAGGAAGCAACGAGAAGAAAGTGCAGCGATTTGGAAATCTCAAACGTGGTATGAGGCATGGCGCATTGGCGTATCAATTTTTCTAAGACTGTGGGCAGCGCAAATATCAGGGATCGAATCCCCTTGATGGCAACGTGTGGGAAGCGCTTTGGTGCTTTGTCCTTTGCGGTAGGCGAAGGAAGATTAAAGGCCCTTTTGGCCTTTGCTTTTCCAACGAGCGCTTTGGCTCGGTTGGAATCTTAGCCATGGCTAAGATGCTCGTGGTGTGTGATGGACGGGGGTTCGAATCCCCTTGAGAGGTATTTACGTTTTTGCCTTTAATAATTTTTATTAGCCCTAAAGTTTGGAGTTATAAGGTATTTAATGGGAATTAAATTTTATCATTAGGGCTGTGATTATTATTGCAAAAGCATATTTGATTTATGTTTTATTTTTATGGAAATGGAGAATTGATTTTAGGAGAAATAAGGAGTTGTTGTTAAAGTGATTTTGAGAGATTTATTGTGGGTTATTCTTAATAAGGGTTTTTATTAAAATAGACTTTGGTGGATGTGTTTATGAAGTTGGAGTGAAAAGGGTGTAAATTAAGTTATGCTTTTATTGTGATTATTTAAAAGACCACTAACCCTTATTAATATTGAAAAGGAAAGTTGTGATTAAGTGTGGCAGATTTTGTGGACAACTTATTGGCATCAAAAAGGTATGGGCACATTCTCCTATTGATTGTTTGTGGTGGTTGATTTCTGAAATATCATTGGAGTGAAAAGGATTAATTGAAGTTTCCTTTGTGAAGATGGTTGGTTGAATGCTTCAAGGTTTTCTGATTTGTGAGTTGTATTTAAACCTTGTTTCATTAGCATTGTTGTTGAAGCCCATTGATGATGAAATGAACTTGAACATGATCTAGAAAAGAACATGAGTATCATTGTTATGTGAGACTTGAGATAAAGCATTGTTGGAAAAATTTTGAGTTGGTTGATACATGCTTGAACTAGGGTTTGTGAGAAAGGGTTGTTCCTTGATGTGATTGGTTGAGTTGAGTTGGTTAAGCCTAGTCAAGTGGATGTGTGAAATGGTTGTTCAAGTTCCATAAAACAAACTATTCTATATTCTGATTTGAGTTGAGATTGAGATTGAAGAATAGGACATATTGAGTCTCTAACAATTCTCTTTATGCTTCTATTGAGTTGAGATTGGGATTTGAGTATAGAACATATAGAGTCTCTAACAATTCTCTTTATGCTTCTATGAGATTGATTTGAGTTGAGATTGAGATTTAAGAATAGGACATATTGAGTCTCTAACAATTCTCTTTATGCTTCTATTAAGTTGAGATTGGGATTTGAGTATAGAACATATAGAGTCTCTAACAATTCTCTTTATGCTTCTATGAGATTGAATTGAGATATTGATTGTACTTTGAGTATAGAACATATTGAGTCTCTAACAATTCTCTTTATGATTCTATGAGATTGAACAAGTTCTGTGTGAGCTTGTTAAGCATATTTGAGACAAGTCTTTGAGAAGGCTTGTGGACTGTTTTGAGTTAAGCTTTTGTGAAAGCTTGCTAAACATATTTGAGCAAGTCCAAGAGAGGACTTATTGAGTAGATTTGAGCAAGTCCAAGAGAGGACTTATTGAGTAGATTTGAGCAAGTCCAAGAGAGGACTTATTGAGCAGATTTGAGCAAGTCCTAGAGAGGATTTGTTGAGCAGATTTAGACAGGTTTTGTGTGAACCTGTTGAGAAGATTTAGATAGGTTTTTGTGTGAACTTGTTGAGCATATTTGAGCAGGTTTTGAGTGAACCTATTGAGCAGAATTGTACTAGACCGACTGTATTGTGTTTAGTGCAAGAGATTGAGTAGAACTATGCTAGACCGACTGAACTATGTTTGGTACAGTATTGAGATAGAGCTTTGGAGGTGACAGAGTATAGAGGATAGAGTCTCAGTGGATAGAGATCCAATAGCTAGGACAATTGAAGATAAGATCTGAGTGAGAAGTCTTCAAGTGGAGAGAGATCCACCAGTCAGTGCAGCATAGAGACAGAGTCTTCTAGAAGATCACTAGCCAGAGCAGAAGGGGAAAGAGTTCTCCTATGGAAGAGATCCACGAACTTGAGATTAGGGGATCAACATATCCTTTGGATAGAAGTCCATAAACATTGTAATTTGGGAAGGATTCCCAAGAGATTGATTGAGAAATTTTTAGTAAAATATTTTCTCTATGGAGGTAGCCCACATTGGGTGAACCACGTTAAAATGGTGTCTCTTATGTGTGTGTGCTTTTTATTTTATGTTTCATTAATGCTGATGCTTCTATTTGGAATTTTTTTATGTTATACTATTCACCCCCCTCTCAGTATAAGCACTGTTCTTCCTTGTTCTCTCCACAAAGAGTTTAAAAACTTGGAGATGGACCATCATATCACCATGTTCTCGGGAGTGAAGAAAGTATAGACTTTGAAGAGTGCTTCAAGAGTCTCCAAGATCTTAAAGGATTCAAGAAGAGAATGCACAACTAAAGGAACAAATTCAAAACTATGAATCAACAAGATTTGAGCTTCTACAAAGGCTAATAGAACTCAATATGGAAGTCATATAAATAAGTGAAATTGACATCAATTAAGAGACTATGTTGGAAGCAAGGAACAATGGGAGATGACACTATAGTAGTAGTATGGATCTCTTGTATCATATATGGATGATGATGTTGAGTGCTACAAATGCAATAACTTTGGGCATATATCTAGAATATGCAATCTAGAAAATTCTAAGTCTAGTAGAAAGACCACAACTCAAACTACTAGGAAAGAAGAAAAAGGAAAAGGAAAACTAAAATCTTTGCTAGTTCAAATAGCATTGCATGCTCAGGATAAAGAAGAGAAATGGTTTCTGGATAGTGGGTGCTCTAGACACATGACAGGAGAAAAATAAAAATTTATAACTTTGAAAGAAGGAAATAGAGGGTCAATAAACTTTGGGGACAATGGTTCAACAAAAATCAGTGGAAAAGGAACTCTAAGTATAGGCAATGGGAAAGCAAAAGCTGAAAATGTTCTATATGTGGAAGGCTTGAAACACAATCTCTTGAGCATTAGTCAACTTTGTGATCAAGGTCATATGGTAACCTTTCATCAAGATCGATGTGAAGTAAGAAAGTCTAAAACTAGAAAACTGGTAGCAAGTGCTATAAGAGAAAGAAATCTTTATGTACTCAATGAGATCAAGAGGGAAAAATATCATTTATCCAAAGAGAATGAGGATCGATCTCAACACATAAGATTGGGTCCAAATGAGAATCTTCTAATGGTTTTGGAAGATAAAGAATTGAGTGATCCTATAGAAAGCAAGTCAAAAGAAAGAAATGATATGGACAAAGGCAAACAAATAGAGGACTACTCAATAGAGAATGGTTATGATCTCAAAGGTGAACTTATCTATGCTCTTGACACAGTGAAGAAGGTAAGAAAGCAACACTCTAAGCTTGAAAGTCAGTTTCAAGAATGTGATGAAGAAAGATTATTGCTCATAGAGGACTTAGAGAAGTCAAAGGCCAAGGCAAGTAAGTTCAGAGAAAAGTTAGAAGCAAAAATCTTGGAATGTGAGAAGTTAGCACAAGAAGTGGCTACTCTAAAGAAATATTTACAGGACTCCAAGATCAAGATGAAGAGTTTCACAAATAGCTCTAAGAACTTGGATAAGTTCATTCATGGACAACAAAGAACATCATGTTCAACAGGTCTAGGTTTTGGAAAGAAACAAGAAAAGGCAAAGTCTACTTCAAGTCTTGAAGAAGAAGAAACAACATCAGAAGAAGATACTTCAGAAGAGGGATTCTCAGATGTAAGTGAAAGTGAAACTTCTAAGGATGAGTTAGATTGCAGTGGGTCCAACAGGGACAATGGGCAAAGAAGATACAGATGGAACAACAATCATAACAGGAGACCAATGAGGTCTAGGCAAGGAAGCTTCAATGGGAGATGCTTCTCATGTCACAGGTTTGGGCACATGGCTTCACAGTGCAGGACACATGAAAGACAGGTATATGGAAGAGAACAACTTTTCCAAGGATATTGTTATTCATGTAATGAGTTTGGTCATAAGGCAATAAATTGCAGGATTCATGATAGAAGAGGATATGGCTTCACCAGGAGAAATCCTAAGACTATTGCACATCCAAGGAATAATAACATTAAGTGTTATAAGTGCAATAATGATGGTCACATAGCAAGATGGTGTAGAGCAAATATTCCAGAAATAGGTATGAATAGGAACAGGAATATGAACATGAACAGGAACAGGAATATGAACATGAATAGGAACAGGAATATGAACAGGAACATGAACAGGAACATGAACAGAAACAAGAAGATGAACAGGAACAGAGACTCAGAAAAGAAAAGAGACTCAAAAAAGAATGAGAACAAGAACAGGTACAAGAATAGGAACATGGATGAAAACAAGAACGAGAACAAGAACAGGTACAAGAACAGGAACATGGATGAGAACAAGAACAGGAACAGGAACATGGATGATGACTCGAAAAGAAACAGTGAGAGAATTCAGCAAAAAGAAAAAGGAAAAGACAAAGGCAGAGAACAGTGCTTTCGGGGAGTAGAAATACTCCCACCCCAGAATTAACCACCTCATGTGGAGGTGGGGGAGGGGCTAAGCTAAGAGGCTTAATTCTTAGCCCCGAGCCCCAAAGGTGACCCTTTGCCATTGATGTCAAAGGGGGAGAGATTTGTGTATTATGGGGAGAGTTTTTGGATATGAGGAGAGATTTGATATCTAAGAGAGCATTGAGCCAGGGGGAGCAAAGCCCCAGGGGAGCAGAAAAGAAGGTCAGAATTCAGTAAAAGGATTTGGGTTGCCATCAATGACAAAGGGGGAGATTGTTGGACATTTTGAGTCCCTAAGCTGAAATGTTGTCATTGATGTCAATAGAGCAATAAATGTCAAAAGGATCTATGAAGGGTTTTTGTGAAAACCAAGGCAGGGAAAATAAAAGGTTTTATTTAAAACCATGGACAACATATTTGATCTGGGTTTTTCTTAAAACCCACATTGGGCTTTCGTTTCATCGAAAAAGGTGCCCCGATGATGGAGTTATTTGAGTTTTAATGTTTGGTTTAAATTTTAATTATTTAAAATTTAAATTCAAATTTAAATGGAAAGTTTCCCACCGACGTCATCATGCAAATACAATTTTAATATTTCCACCGACGTCTTCAAAGTGTTATTAAACACTATATAAAGGGGTGGCAATTAAACCAAATAATCATCCTTGCTCTCGTGTGTTAATTGCCTTGGAATTCGAAAGAGCTCGTGCGAATTGTTGAAAAGGAAGCAACGAAGAAAGTGCAGCGATTTGGAAATCTCAAACGTGGTATGAGGCGTGGCGCATTGGCGTATCGATTTTGCTAAGACTATGGGCAGCGCAAATATCAGGGATCGAATCCCCTTGACGACAGCGTGTGGGAAGCGCTTTGGCGCTTTGTCCTTTGCGGCAGGCAGAGGAAGATTAAAGGCCCTTTTGGCCTTTGCTTTTCCAATGAGCGCTTTGGCTCGGTTGGAATATTAGCCATGGCTAAGACGCTCGTGGTGTGTGGCGAACGGGGGTTCGAATCCCCTTGAGAGGTATTTACGTTTTTGCCTTTAATAATTTTTATTAGCCCTAAAGTTTGGAGTTATAAGGTATTTAATGGGAATTAAATTTTATCATTAGGGCTGTGATTATTATTGCAAAAGCATATTTGATTTATGTTTTATTTTGATGGAAATGGAGAATTGATTTTAGGAGAAATAAGGAGTTGTTGTTAAAGTGATTTTGAGAGATTTATTGTGGGTTATTCTTAATAAGGGTTTTTATTAAAATAGACTTTGGTGGATGTGTTTATGAAGTTGGAGTGAAAAGGGTGTAAATTAAGTTATGCTTTTATTGTGATTATTTAAAAGACCACTAACCCTTATTAATATTGAAAAGGAAAGTTGTGATTAAGTGTGGCAGATTTTGTGGACAACTTATTGGCATCAAAAAGGTATGGGCACATTCTCCTATTGATTGTTTGTGGTGGTTGATTTCTGAAATATCATTGGAGTGAAAAGGATTAATTGAAGTTTCCTTTGTGAAGATGGTTGGTTGAATGCTTCAAGGTTTTCTGATTTGTGAGTTGTATTTAAACCTTGTTTCATTAGCATTGTTGTTGAAGCCCATTGATGATGAAATGAACTTGAACATGATCTAGAAAAGAACATGAGTATCATTGTTATGTGAGACTTGAGATAAAGCATTGTTGGAAACATTTTGAGTTGGTTGATACATGCTTGAACTAGGGTTTGTGAGAAAGGGTTGTTCCTTGATGTGATTGGTTGAGTTGAGTTGGTTAAGCCTAGTCAAGTGGATGTGTGAAATGGTTGTTCAAGTTCCATAAAACAAACTATTCTATATTCTGATTTGAGTTGAGATTGAGATTGAAGAATAGGACATATTGAGTCTCTAACAATTCTCTTTATGCTTCTATTGAGTTGAGATTGGGATTTGAGTATAGAACATATAGAGTCTCTAACAATTCTCTTTATGCTTCTATGAGATTGATTTGAGTTGAGATTGAGATTTAAGAATAGGACATATTGAGTCTCTAACAATTCTCTTTATGCTTCTATTAAGTTGAGATTGGGATTTGAGTATAGAACATATAGAGTCTCTAACAATTCTCTTTATGCTTCTATGAGATTGAATTGAGATATTGATTGTACTTTGAGTATAGAACATATTGAGTCTCTAACAATTCTCTTTATGATTCTATGAGATTGAACAAGTTCTGTGTGAGCTTGTTAAGCAGATTTGAGACAAGTCTTTGAGAAGGCTTGTGGACTATTTTGAGTTAAGCTTTTGTGAAAGCTTGCTAAATAGATTTGAGCAAGTCCAAGAGAGGACTTATTGAGCAGATTTGAGCAAGTCCAAGAGAGGACTTATTGAGCAGATTTGAGCAAGTCCTAGAGAGGACTTATTGAGCAGATTTGAGCAAGTCCTAGAGAGGATTTGTTGAGCAGATTTAGACAGGTTTTGTGTGAACCTATTGAGCAGATTTAGATAGGTTTTTGTGTGAACCTATTGAGCATATTTGAGCAGGTTCTGAGTGAACCTATTGAGCAAAATTGTACTAGACCGACTGTACTATGTTTAGTGCAAGAGATTGAGCAGAACTGTGCTAGACCGACTGAACTATGTTTGGTACAGTATTGAGACAGAGCTTTGGAGGTGATAGAGTATAGAGGACAGAGTCTCAGTGGATAGAGATCCAACAGCCAGGACAATTGAAGACAAGATCTGAGTGAGAAGTCTTCAAGTGGAGAGAGATCCACCAGTTAGTGCAACATAGAGACAGAGTCTTCTAGAAGATCACTAGCCAGAGCAGAAGGGGAAAGAGTTCTCCTGTGGAAGAGATCCACGAACTTGAGATTAGGGGATCAACATCTCCTTTGGACAGAAGTCCATAAACATTGTAATTTGGGAAGGATTCCCAAGAGATTGATTGAGAAAGTTTTAGTAAAATATTTTCTCTATGGAGGTAGCCCACATTGGGTGAACCACGTTAAAATGGTGTCTCTTATGTGTGTGATGCTTTGTGTGATGTTTATGGTTTCATTAATGCTGATGCTTCTATTTGGGAAATTTTTTTATGTTATACTGTTCACCCCCTCTCAGTATAAGCACATGTTCTTCAGATATTATTTTTTGGAGTAATAAGGTGAAAATTAATTTGCCTTAAAATCTAGAAGGTCAAAATTAATTGTGGGTGTTAAAATTATTTTAGAGATTGTGGAGTTGATAAGGTGTAATTTTGATATCATTTTGCATTGTGTTTTGTTGAGGAAATTATTATCTTCTAACTCTTATTGAGATTGGCAAAGAAGTAATTGTGAGTGTGGCATATTTGTGAGATCAACTCCTTGTCAAGCAAAAAGGTATGGGTAAATTATTTCTTGGTTGAGTTGATTGATTGGCTTACTAGAAAATAAAGTTTGAAGTGAAAAGGATTTGATTAGGGTTTCCTTTTCAAAAGTGTTTGACTTAATGCTTCAAGATTTTTTGGAATTAAGAGTTGTGATTAAAACCTTGTTTTATAAGCATTGTTGTTGAAACCATTGGATTGTGTGAAGAACTTGAGTTAGGGTTTTGAAAAGAACATGAGTATCATTGTTATGTGAAGATTGATTTATAAGCATTTTTTTTGAAGTGAGTTGTTGGGAAAATAAATTGAATTAGGGTTTGAAAAGAACATGAGCATCATTGTTATGTGAGATTTGTTGTTGAGCAATTGTTGGAAACATTTTGAGTTGATTGATATATGCTTGGACTAGGGTTTATGAGAAAGGGGAGTTTCATTAAGTAATTGGTTGAGTTGAGTTGGTTGAGTCTAGTCAAGTGGTTGTATATAGTGATTTTTCAAGTTCCATAAAACACACTATTCTATATTTTAATTTGAGTTGTGAAAGTGATTATGCATTGAGAGTAGAACATATTGATTCTCTAACAATTATCTTTATGCTTCTATGAGATTGAGAAATTGTGCATTGAGAGTAGAACATATTGAGTCTCTAACAGTTCTATTTATGGTTCTATGAGATTGGAAAAGTTTTATGTGTGGACTTGTTAAGTAGATTTGAGGCAAGTCTTTGAGGAGACTTGTGGACTGATTTTGTGTGAGCTTTTGTGGAAGCTTACAATACAGATTTAGTTAAGTTCTATAGAGGAGTTATTGAGAAGATTTGAGCAAGTTCTAGAGAGGACTTGTTGGGCAGATTTGAGCAAGTTCTAGAGAGGACTTGTTGAGAAGATTTGGACAAGTTCTATGTGAGATTGTTGAGCAGATTTGGATAGGTTCTAAGTGGACCTATTGAGCATATTTGTATAGGTTATGAGTGGACCTGTTGAGTAGATTTGAGTAGGTTTTGAGTTGATATATTGAGCAAATTTGGAAAGGTTCTAAGTGGACTTGTTGAGTATATTTGAGCAGGTTCTGAGTGGACCTGTTGAGCATATTTGAGCAGGTACTAAGTGGACCTATTGAGCAGATTTGTGCTAGATCAACTAGATTATGTTTACTATAGATTTGAGTGTGCTTGTTGAGTAGACTTGTGCTAGACCGATTGGACTGTGTTTAGTGCAGAGTTGAGCAGATTTGTGCTAGACCGACTGGACTATATTTAGTGCAGATTTGAGTGAGCATGTTGAGCAGACTTATGCTAGACTAACTGGACTATGTTTAGTGTAGATTTGAGATAGCGCTTTGGAGGTGATAGAGTAGAGGGGACAATAGTCTCTAGTGGATAGAGATCCATCAGCCAGGGTAGTGAGGATATGTCTTCTGAGTGGGGACAAGAGTCTTCAATGGAGAGAGATCCACAAGCCAACATAGTGGAGGCAATATTATTCTAGAGGATCACTAGCCAGAGTAAAGGATGAGGAGTTCTCCTATGGATAGAGATCCACAAACTAGATTTAGGGGATCAACATCTCCTTTGGATAGAGGTCCATAAACATTGTAATTGGGAATTATTCCCAAGAGATTGATTGCAAAAAATTAGTGAAATATTTTCTCCGTGGAGTAGCCCACATTGGGTGAACCACATAAATTGTGGTGTCTCTATTGTGTATGGTGTTTTGTGCATTGATTTTATTACTACTATTGATACTGCTATCTATACACTACATAATATTGATTTGGAAAGAAAAGTAAAAAGTACCCTTATATTGTTCACCCCCCCTCTCTATATAAGCTTGTGTTCTTCAATTGGTATCAGAGCGGGTGCCTTCATAAGAGTTTAAAAGCTTGAAGGAAAAGCTAACAAGAACACAATGGATCCTAAGGAGGTGTCCTCGACTAAATCAACACCAGTATTTAATGGAAATGACTACATATATTGGAGTATCATGATGAGGATCTACATAATGGCCCTTTCCAATGAAGTTTGGGATGTAGTGGAATTTGGATATGATCCAACAGTCAATCCTCCTATAGATAAGGAAGGTAAGCTTATACAATACTATAATTCAAAAGCAATGAATGCACTTGTGAGAGGTTTGTGTAGAATGGAGTCTATGAAAGTTATGCATTGTAGAACTGCAAAAGAAATGTGGGATAAATTGCAAGGTATATATGAAGAAGATAAAAGTGTCAAGAAAGCAAAGATATGAAATATCAAAGGAAAATTTGAAACATTGATAATGAATTAAGAATAAAATATCAATGCTTATCTAATTTGAATTTATGAGGTTGTTAATGATATGCAAGGACTTGGAATGAAGATTGATGAATCAGATGTTTGTGATATTCTTAAGATATCTTCCAAATAGATTAAGTGAATAAGTTTTTGCTATAGAAATATCTTTGGAAGGTGATACTTTGACAAGAGATAAGTTGCTTGGTATGCTAACAGCTTTTGAGATAAGAACAAAAGATCCTACTCACCAGAAGGAAGCAACATTCAAAGCAATCAAGAAAACAAATGGTAAGAAGTCAGAATCAAGCAGCGAGTCATACAGTGATGAAGAAGCTAATTATGGTAGAAAAAATAAAGGTTCCAGAAGACCCATAGATCTAATATTTGTTAAGTTTTTTAGTTGTGAAAAGTTTGGACATTTTGCAACAAATTGTAAAGAACCAAATAACAACAATGGTGAAGAAAAACAGGATCACAAATACAAGGAATCAAAAATATATAGGCACCAAAAGAAAAACAAGGATGGACAAAGCAGACAAGGAAATAAGTTCTTTCAAATACAAAAGAGGAGCTACTATGCAGATAATTCAAGTAAGTACTCAAGTGATAGTGATGCTAGTATTTCAGACAACGATAGAGATGAAGTTCTATTTATGATTAAAGAAAAGAACCAATTAATAAAACTCTAGTTATTCTCGAGTGTTTTAGATGTGGTAACTTTGGACATCTTGAATATGATTGTACAAGGGATGGTTATAGTTTTAGTGATTATGAGTATGAGAATGCACTTGAAGGACCAGATGATAATATTTAAATGGCATTATTAGAAGAAGATGAAAGTGATCCTATAGAAGACAAGCCTAAAGAGAGTAATGATGTGGACAAAGGCAAACGAATAGAGGATTATTCAAAAGAGAATGGTTATGATCTCAAAGGAGAACTCATATATGCCCTTGAATTGGTAAAGAAGGTAAGAAAGAAATACTCTAAACTTGAAATTCATTTTCAAGAATGTGATGAAGAGACAATATTGCTCATAGAGGATTTAGAAAAATCAAAGGCTAAGACAAAGAGGTTCAAGGATAAGTTAGAAGCAAAGATCTTAGAATTTGAGAAGTTAGCACAATAAGTGGCACTACTAAAAGAAGATTTAGAGGACTCCAAAATCAATATGAAGGGATTTAAAATAGCTCAAAGAAATTGGATAAGTTCATCAAGACACAAAAGCCTACATCAAGTAAAACAGGTCTTGGTTTTGAATAGGTTCAAAAGAAACAAGAGGGAGAGTCAACTTCAAGTTCTGGAGAAGATACTTCAGATGAAGATACTTCAGAAGAAGACAATGTTAAAGATATTGAGACATCATAGGATGGGTTGTGTTGATAAGCAACACACCCCCACTGAAAAATGAGATTCCATCCTTAGAAAATTCTGAACTTTCATTTTTTGCAGCAGGGACCCTCTTGATCTTTTCAGGTTTTAAATCCATATTTTGCTTGCCTCCTTTTTAAAGTTGTGCTTTTTCTTGCATTCTAGCTGTGTTATCCAAGAATTCACTTTTTACATGCTAGAATCATTCATGCACAAGAAAATCTTGCACCATTACCGAGAAAAATCCAGAAAACAGTTGCATAAATTCACTGAAAAAATCAAACTTTCCATTTTTGGTAGTGTCGCGATATCGCGACACTTCCATTTTCGGAAATGTCGCGATATCGCGACAGGTAAGTCAAAATGCGGCTAAGTGGCAGAAAGGTCGCGATTTCGCGACATGTCGCGAAATCGCGACAGTTTTTGGGAGAGAGACGCAGGCTGTACGGAGGGCGCGATTTTGCGACATGTCGCGAAATCGCGACATGTCGCATTTTCGCGGCAGGAGAGAGAAAATGTGCTGCAGGATGAAAATCGGTTAAGTCAGAAACATGTTCCAAAATCGCGGTCAACGCGGTCAACGCATGCATGTAAGGGAACTGTCGCGATATCGCGACGTGTTCTAAAATCGCGGCTGAAAATCAAGAAAGTTGCCGATGCGCTGGAAGGGTCGCGATTTCGCGACATGTCGCGAAATCGCGACATGTCGCGTTTTCGCGGCCGACGAGGGAGGAAGTTGCCGATGCTCTGGCAGGGTCGCGATTTCGCGACATGTCGCGAAATCGCGACATGTCGCAGAATCGCGGCCGGAGAGAGAAAGTCATATTTTGACCCGAAAGTGCATTCCGGCGGGAAACGGAAGGCTTCTGGGGTAGCGACACGTGTCAAAGCGTGAATGGGACAAACAGAAGCCGACATGCAAGCTTATTTTGCGGATTTAATCTGTTTTTAATGTTTTAAGCTTCTGATTTAATTAAAATGCTAATCTAATGCATCTTTTTGTCTTTCATGCAGGATTCCACCTGGCACTTACGGGACAACCGGGAAAGACCATAAAGGCAAAGATAAAGTGCGGATTTAGTCAAGGACCGCCATGCTAGGAGAGAAGCTGCCGGTGAGAGCATTCAACGACAAATTTATTGCAGACTTGATAGCATGAAGACCATTTCAACTCAGAGATGGATTTACGGAGATCAAATTGATGGAGAAGTGGTGACTCATCCGGCTCACCAGCAGAATTAACGAAAGCATTTATTTGCAGCTGCGAATGAATGCAAGTTGCATTTTATTTTATCTTCTCCATTTATGGCAATGATTGCCACGTGCTTTGCCGAAGGGTTAAGTTCTATCCGGACTTTGATTTTTAAATGGATTTTTATTGTAAATCCCCGGTCCTAGGGTTTAAGTGCGATAAGATTTAGGGTTTGAGCAAGATATTTTGGAAAATATCGTGGTCTGTCCCGAGTCTATAAATTCAAATTCTAAATGTAATCGCAGGGAGGCGGAGACTTAGAAATAAAGGCTTATAAGCAATTTCTTGCAAATTTTGTGAAATCCTTTGTTTCTGGACTTGGAGTTGATGTGCTTTAGCTTTTCTGTGATAGCATGGCCAGGAGCCTAATCTTTTGCAGAGTGTGATAAGTGTATTTTCTTTTGTTATCCGTTCCATTTAAAGTTTGTTAGATATATGCTGTAAATCCGCCATTGTCAAGATTAAATATGTCGTTAGGCTTCAGTTGTTCTATTGTCTGCTAGGGGAAATTACAGATTTCAGGTGTAAGTTTGTTCTAATTGCTCTGTCTTCACTGTGCGAGCTAGGCTGGCGGTGAAAGATACCAGTTTTAACCAGCTGCCCCTTGGATTTATAATTTTCTGCTAGATCCGTTTCACTCGCCTTGTGCTCTTAGTTGAAAGTGATCTTAGACCGACTGGACACTTTCTTCCGGGATTTGTTCTGTTGTGAAGCCGATAGCATAGATAAGATTGATAGTTTAGAGTTTTACGAGTTTAAAGTCCGATAAACTTCTCTTTCTCGCCTTACCCTACCCTCTCTTTGCTTTCCGTGAATGATCCATTTTTATTTTCTTTGTTTGCCTTTTATTTAAATCACTGACCCATGAGAGCTAGATCAAGAATTCAAGTTAAATCCGATTGTCAACAACTTTTGCAACTATCGAACAAGTTCAGGAACCCCCGTAAGGTAACAGAGCGATCCATATCGAAATCTATTCCTGAAGTGGAAAAGAGTGAATTGCCATTCGACCCAACTCTGTAACTCGCACCTTGGATAACCAACCAGATCCTAAAGATGAGTGGGATCAGTCCCGTGGGTGTCTCCGGAGCTTTCCTTGCCTTCATCCCTTTTTTCCCGGGTGTGCATGAAAGCCGGACCAACACCTAATTGGCGCTAGAAGGAGGGCCACGTAACATCCGTTCTTAGTGCACTTGAGTTGAGAAATCCGATCGTATGTGGAACTGTAAACCGTATTTTATCCAAAGTCTGTAGCCAATTTTCCCCTCCTCCTCGCCCAACACCTAATTGGCGCTAGAAGGAGGGCCGAACTCGGTTCAAGTATTGTAAGGGCATAACAACGAACATTTGAAGGACCCACGATGAACTCCGGACGCTTTTATTAAATTGTCGATACAGCTTTATAAATTGTCGATGCGTTTTTAAATTGTCGATACAGTGTTTTAAATTTCCAAATGCAGAACCTGTTAAGAACTGTAAAGTTGTATGTACTGTATTTTATCCAGAGTCTGGCATTTTAACATTTAAAAGTGGCTCAGTTTTATAAATTGTCAGTGCAGTTTTTAAATTGTCAGTGCAGTTTTTAAATTGTCAGTGCAGTTTTTAAAAGTTGTCAGTGCAGTTTTTGAAATTGCCAGAGAAGGCCTTAAGTTCAGTGGTTTGTTAAGAACAGTTCTATCATCACTTGCAGTTATCCAATTACAAATCAGAACATCACTGTCAGCCAAGTAATAATGGCAAATTGGTTGGGCCCCACCGCTTTGAACATTCCGGGTATAGCCCATGACCTGCCCAGAAGTCCAGAAAGGTATCTCCCCAGGTACAAAAATGATGGGACAAGAACTGCAGAAGAACATCTGCTAGCTTTCAAAAATGCTTTAAGATTATTGAATATACAGAGATGAAGATGTTGCCTCGCAGATTGTTCCCTGTTCACTCTCCAGGAGGGAGCTTATGACCGGTTTTTAAACCTCACCAGCAATTCCATTACTAGCTGGGATGATCTAGAGAAAGCTTTTATATCACAGTTCGGTGAAGTGATAGATCCCAGCATTTTATATCAGCAATTTTCCAGCATCAAGAAAGAGTCGGGAGAAACTGTCAGGTCTTTCAATATGAGGTTCCAAAGAGCTTACGGTAGAATGACTGGCCATTACATCCCAAATGCAAATCTGGCCTTAGAAATCTACAAGAATGCATTGGATTCGGTGACCTCTATTTTCCTCAAGAGAGACATTAATATTACAACCCTGGCAGGGGCTTATAAAGAAGCCTTAATTCTTGAAAGACAGCTAGGACCTCAAATTCTGAGCAGTCCTTTGATATCCTATGTTACACAGAACATGCCTGTTCCAGACCCCATTCCACATCATGAGTTAATGCCAACATGTCATGCTCTACCCAAGGAGACTCCGTTAACTGTGACATCCACTCAACATGTGCAAAATACAGAGAAAAGTTCTGACAAATTCAAAGTGCAGGTGCTTGAAGTGAACAGTTGTGATCTGGCACCACCCAAATCTGAAGTTTTTCCTGGTGAGTTAAATTTTCCTGGAAATCAAAGAAATATTGATATTTCTAGTTCACCCAAAAATAGTACAACCAGGGTTTCAGATTCTGTCACTTTTCCCGAAGAGACAGAAAGTCTTATACAGACTCCTGTGGATGAAATACAAGATTTTCAACAGTTCAAAATGGACAGTTATAATTTGAGATGTCAGAGTCCAGAACTTAACAATGATCCTTCCTCATCAGAGGATGATGAAAGTGAGATTCAATCTCACTATGCAGAAGTAACTGAGGAGGATAGCATCATTGAGGATATGAGGGAACTTAAATCCGACATCACCCTCTATGAACCGCCTCAGATTGTTGGACAAAACATTAACTTGATTGAGGCTTACTTTGGACCACTCGTTGAATTTCAAGAAAAGGAGGAAAATATGGTAAATATGAATGTGGTCAGCCAACTTGGAATTGATGAATCTGTCTCAACATAAGCTTGCAACTTCTGAACATAATGTCAAAGAGGAGGCTATAAACTGTGTTGATGCAGATATTGGAGTTTATGATTTGGCAATCGAAAAGGTGGAAACAATTATAGCCCTAATCAATAACAACAATGATGTTTGGACATTGCACATTGATGAGGTTAAGTCTAAGCAAGGCTCAGGTGAAAAGGAAAATTGTAAGCATTCTGCTAGAGGGATAAAAATTGAAGTCCTGGATATTGAAGCAGTACAGCAACCACAAAATGTTCAAGTTGTTAAGAACCAGGGCATACAGATAAAACATGATTTCTTTCAGTTGTCACATCAATTTGAAAATGTGGTGGTCTGGGTCTGTCAAGGTTTTAAAGTATTTGATCCTGGGGGTTTTTTACATTCAGTCCTTTTGAAAGAACTCTGCAAACCCTTTAATTAGAAGCATAAACATGTTATCATATGATTTGTTATTATATGATTTGTTTAATTTGAAGGAGTTGCAGATTTGTTTTTTCAAATGGGACAGGGAAGACAAGAAACCCAAGTCTTTCCCGTGATAGCAAATTTTTGAAGCACGATCCTGAGTGCATTTCGTCAACAGGACCTGAAAGGTAATTTTTTTTAAATTACTTGCATGGTCAAAATTTTTTAAAAGCACCATTTCTCTGCTTTCCCAACTGCTGCATTTTTTGAGTATGAAGGGAAGTTGTAACATATGTATGCATTGTAAATAAGCTTTGATTTTTTTCAGTTTTTTTTCTTTGTCAGTGCAGTTTATTTCTTTGTCAGTGCAGTTTTTTATCTGTTTCAGTTTAATTTTAATGCTCTGCAGTTTTAATTTATTTGTTTTTCAGTTTATTTCTTTGTCAGTGCAGTTTTATTTTTAAATGTCTGTACAGTTGCAGTTGCAGTTTATTTTATTTCATTTGCAGTTTAATTTATTTCAGTTGCAGTTTTTTTATTTTTGCTTCAGTTCTTTTAGTTTATTTCTTTTATTGCCTGTACAGTTTTTATTTTCTTCCCTGCTTTTCCTTTTCTTTGTTGTCTGTACAGTCTTCAGTTTTAGTTTTAGTCTTAGTTGCTTGTGCAGTTTTATTTGCAGTCTGTGCAGTTTTTATTCTTTCTTGCTTTAGAAGCCTGTGCCTGTCCTTGGAAGCCTGTACAAAGTCCTTTGGCTTCTAAAATTCTATTTTTTAACCTCTGCATGAGCAATCAATGAAAAGTCAGCCTGCTGAAAATTGTTTTATTCCTAGTCGATAAATCCTCAATCCAAGTGCCTCCCCATTCTCGCTCATTATTCTAATGAGATAGTCCGCTTGCACTGAACTGTGGAACAATTTTGTTATCTAGGATGAAGGTAGAGAGATGATTGGATCTTGTGTCTTACTTGCCACAGTTGTTTTAATGATAGAAAACCTGTTATGCTGTTTAGTTGGAGGAACTCCCGGGGAATCCAAGAAAAGCTAGTTATAAGAGGGGACTATGGTTCATGCAATTATTTGGGTGTCACCAGAGGCTATCAATGCCTAGACTGAAACAGTTCCAGATTGATCAAATATTAAAAGAAAATTGTAATTTCTCTAAGGTCTTCCAGATAGTGATATATTTCAAAAAGAAGAGAGATAAAAAAAAGAGAGATAAGAAAAAAAGAAAAAAAAAAAGAAAAAAAAAAAAAGAGAGTTATATGATCAAAAGAGGCAGCCAATATTAGATTCTGCCCTACAGTTGTAAATTGGGTCGTGTAAATCTAAAGGGTAACTCTGTCTAGGCTGTAAAAGCTAAACTAGTAAACAGAGCTCTACTCGGTTTCCCCATTTACAATCTAGAAAAGTTGATTAATCCAAGTTTATCATTCAATTCAGTCATCCTTGAAGAAAGTTCTATACCTTTGTAATTGCACATCAGAAATCTTCCTTGAAGTAATCCAGCCCAGTATGTCCTTGGGAAATTTTAACAGCTGGCAGTTGGCAGTCAATTTATTGTGAAGAATGCCTGTGGCAAGGCATGATGCATGGTCTTTTTGTTTTGAAACCATAGTCTTGGGTTCTAAAATAGTGCTACTATTTTACCCGCGAGATATCGCCATTTGTTGATAAGCAACACACCCCCACCGAAAAATGAGATTCCATCCTTAGAAAATTCTGAACTTTCATTTTTTGCAAGTGAGGACCCTCTTGATCTTTTCAGTGTTTTAAATCCATATTTTGCTTGCCTCCTTTTTAAAGTTGTGCTTTTTCTTGCATTCTAGCCGTGTTATCCAAGAATTCACTTTTTACATGCTAGAATCATTCATGCACAAGAAAATCTTGCACCATTACCGAGAAAAATCCGAAAACGAGCTTGCATAATTCACTGAAAAAATCAAACTTTCCATTTTTGGTAGTGTCGCGATATCGCGACACTTCCTTTTTCGGAAATGTCGCGATATCGCGACAGGTAAGTCAAAATGCGGCTAAGTGGCAGAAAGGTCGCGATTTCGCGACATGTCGCGAAATCGCGACGCTTTTGGGAGAGAGACGCAAGCTATACGGAGGGCGCGATTTTGCGACATGTCGCGAAATCGCGACATGTCGCATTTTCGCGGCAGGAGAGAGAAAATGGGCTAGGGATGAAAAATCGGTTAAGTCAGAAACATGTTCCAAAATCGCGGTCAACGCGGTCAACGCATGCAGGTAAGGGAACTGTCGCGACATCGCGACGTGTTCTAAAATCGCGGCTGAAAATCAAGAAAGTTGCCGATGCGCTGGAAGGGTCGCGATTTCGCGACATGTCGCGAAATCGCGACATGTCGCGTTTTCGCGGCCGACGAGGGAGGAAGTTGCCGATGCTCTGGCAGGGTCGCGATTTCGCGACATGTCGCGAAATCGCGACATGTCGCAGAATCGCGGCAGGAGAGAGAAAGTCATATTTTGACCTGAAAGTGCATTCCGGCGGGAAACAGAAGGCTTCCTGGGGTAGCGACACGTGTCAAAGCGTGAATGGGACAAAAAGAAGCCGACATGCAAGCTTATTTTGCGGATTTAATCTGTTTTTAATGTTTTAAGCTTCTGATTTAATTAAAATGCTAATCTAATGCATCTTTTTGTCTTTCATGCAGGATTCCACCCGGCACTTACGGGACAACCGGGAAAGACCATAAAGGCAAAGATAAAGTGCGGATTTAGTCAAGGACCGCCATGCTAGGAGAGAAGTCGCCGGTGAGAGCATTCAACGACAAATTTATTGCAGACTTGATAGCATGGAGACCATTTCAACTCAGAGATGGATTTACGGAGATCAAATTGATGGAGAAGTGGTGACTCATCCGGCTCACCAGCAGAATTAACGGAAGCATTTATTTGCAGCTGCGGATGAATGCAAGTTGCATTTTATTTTATCTTCTCCATTTATGGCAATTGATCGCACGCTTTGCCGAAGGGTTAAGTTCTATCCGGACTTTGATTTTTAAATGGATTTTTATTGTAAAACCCGGGTCCTAGGGTTTAAGTGCGATAAGATTTAGGGTTTGAGCAAGATATTTTGGAAAATATCAGGGTCTGTCCTGAGTCTATAAATTCAAATTCTAAATGTAATCGCAGGAGGCGGAGACTTAGAAATAAAGGCTTATAAGCAATTTCTTGCAAATTTTGTGAAATCCTTTGTTTCTTGGACTTGGAGTTGATGTGCTTTAGCTTTTCTGTGATAGCATGGCCAGGAGCCTAATCTTTTGCAGAGTGTGATAAGTGTATTTTCTTTTGTTATCCGTTCCATTTAAAGTTTGTTAGATATATGCTGTAAATCTGCCATTGTCAAGATTAAATATGTCGTTAGGCTTCAGCTTGTTCTATTGTCTCGCTAGGGGAAATTACAGATTTCGGTGTAAGTTTGTTCTAATTGCTCTGTCTTCATCAGTGCGAGCTAGGTCGCCGGTGAAAGATACCAGCTTTAACCAACTGCCCCTTGGATTTATAATTTTCTCGCTAGATCCGTTTCACTCGCCTTGTGCTCTTAGTTGAAAGTGATCTTAGACCGATCGGACACTTTCTTCTCGGGATTTGTTCTGTTGTGAAGCTGATAGCATAGATAAGATTGATAGTTTAGAGTTTTACAGTTTAAAGTCTGATAAACTTCTCTTTTCTGCCTTACCCTACCCTCTCTTTGCTTTCCGTGAATGATCCATTTTTATTTTCTTTGTTTGCCTTTTATTTAAATCTACTGACCCATGAGAGCTAGATCAAGAATTCAAGTCAAATCTGATTGTCAACAACTTTTGCAACTATCGAACAAGTTCAGGAACCCCCTGTAAGGTAACGAGAGCGATCCATATCGAAATCTATTCCGAAGTGGAAAAGAGTGAATTGCCATTCGACCCAACTCGTAACTCGCACCTTGGATAACCAACATGATCCTAAAGATGAGTGGGATCAGTCCCGTGGGTGTCTCCGGAGCTTTCCTTGCCTTCATCCCTTTTTTCCCGGGGTGTGCCTGAAAGCCGGACCAACAGGTTGGACAATAGTGATTTCAAAAAAAATAGGAACAATGCACAAAGAAGATACATATGGAACATCAATAATAATAGGAGACCAATAAGGTCAGGACAAGGAAGCTTCAATGGAAGATGTTTTTCATGTCATAAGTTTGGGCATATGACTTCATAGTGCATTACACATAAAATATAGGAATATGGGAATGGAAAGCCTTTCCATGGGTATTGCTACTCATGTAATCATTTTGATCACAAGGCAATGAATTGTAGGGTTCATGACAAAAGAGGATATGGCTTCACTAGGAGAAATCCTAAGATATTTTCACCTCCAAGGAATAATAAAATTAAGTGGTATAAGTGCAATAATGTGGTCATACAGTAAAGTGGTGTAGAGAAGACATTCCAGAGACAAGTATGAGCATGACATTGAATATAAATAGGAATAGGAACAAGAATATGGATATGAACAGGAACAGGAATAGGAACATGAACATGGAAAAGAATAGGAATAGGAACATGAATGCGAACAGGAACAGGAACAAGAACAGGAACATGGATGTGAATAGGAACATGAATAGGAACAGGAATGATGACATGGATAGGAACATAGACACGGATAGAAAAAGTAAGTGGATTCAAAAAAATTAGAAAAGAAGAGAAGAGGATAAAGGTAAAGAACAGTGCTTTATGGGAGTAGAAATACTCCCATCCAAGAATTAACCACCTTAAAAAAATGTGGGGAAGGGCTAAGCTAAGAGGCTCTAAAGTAGGAAAAAATGGTGCACCAAACGAAATATAAACAATGTATGTATCTATGCCCTGTCACCAATGAGCTCCAAATGGAAGCAATGCAAGTAAATGGAAAGATAACGAATAACAAGAAGTAAAGCAAAAAAAGTATATATCTTATTAATTGAAATGATCCAAAATTATGGATTACAATACGTCCCATTGAGGTCTCAAATTGGGTGATACAAATGTTTACAACTCAGGTGCCCAAAGGTCAAATATCTCAAAGAAATTGGGTGCACATACATTGTCTTTCCTCGTACCCACAATCGAAGTGGGCGGGCCAAAGTTGCTGCCACTTGTGTCTTTGATAGCTGATGTTGTAGGTTACCTCTCAATGCACTGTAATGACCTGCACCTACATACAAGGAAACCATAATCATCAAATAACGAGTACGTATGGTAACAAGCATGCAATCCCCACGGGGCGGTAAAATGGCTAATGGTGATAAAATGCATCAAACCAACTCCAAGTGACATAATATGAAATAGGTATGTGGAGCAAGAGGTTTTGAGAATATATTGTTGGTCCGACTTTCATACACACCCTGTGAAGAAGGAGCATGAAACTCTGATAACACTTATACGGGATAAATCCCACTCACTTTAGGATCTAGCTGGTTATCCAAGGTGTGAGTTACAGAGTTGGGTCGAATGTCAATTCACTCTTTTTTGCTTCTGGAATAGTTTTCAATATGGACTGTCTGTTACCTTACAACGGGCTCACTGAACTTGTTCAGTAATGTTCAGAAGTTGTCACTTGTTGACAATCAGATTTAAAATTAATTCTTTGATCTAGCTCTTATGGGTCAACAGATTTAAATAAAAGACAAATTTAAAAGAAAATAAAAATGGATCATTTCACGGTAAAACAAAGAGGGTAGGGTAAGGCAGAAAGAGAAGTTTATCAAACTTAACTGTAAAACAAAACTACCAATTTTATTTATACTATCAGCTTCACAACAGAACAAATCAAAGAAGAAAGTGTCCAGTTTTCTAAGATCACTTTCTACTAAGAGCATAAGGCAGAGATGGAACAGATCTAACAAAAAATTATAAACCGAAGGGAAGTCGGTTAAAATTGATATCTTTCACCGGCAGACCTAGCTCGCACAAAGTGAGGACAGAGCAATTAGAACAGACCTGAACCTTAAATCTATAATTTTCCCTAGCATACAATAGAACAAATGAAGCCCAACAACATATTTAATCTTGATAACACAGATTCACAACATATATTTAATAAACTTTAAAGAAACGGATAACAAAAGAAGATGAACTTATCACAATCTGCAAAATATTAGGCTCCCCGGCCATGCTATCACAGAAAACAAAAGCACATCAACTCCAAGTCCAGAAATAAAGTATTTAACAAAATTTGCAAGAAATTGCTTCAATAGCCTTTTATTTCTAAGTCTCCGCCTCCCTTGCGATTACATTGAGAAGAAGTATTTATAGACTCAGGACATACCCTGATCTTTTCAGAAATATCTTCTTCTCAAACCGTAAATCTTATCATCTTAAACCCTAGGACCCGGGTTTTACAATATAAAGCCATTTAAAACAAAGTCTCGAATAAAACTTAACCATTCTCGCAACTCAATGCTAGCCACTTGCCATAAATGGAGAAGATAGAATTCGAATGCCACTTGCATTCACCCGCAACCGTGAATAAATGCCCTCATTAATGCCCTCGGGTAATTTGGATGAATCACCACTTCTCTGACATTTCATCTCCGCAGAGCCATCCCTGAGTTGAAAATGTCTGCAAGCTATTAATTCTGCCATAAATTTTCATTAAATGCATCCATCGGCAAATTCCGGTAACTGAGTGTAGATATTTTCATTTTTCGGCCAATTCCCGACATACTCCATTAAATGGGCAGCTGCTTAGTCACCGTAAAGTCTCTTTGCGGCCAGATCTGTAAAATTTGGATGAAACAACAATTTCTGACATCTTTCCTTTCAATATGGCTGTCTTTGATTAATTTGCACTTAACTTTGTCTTTATGGCCATTTCTCCGTTATCATGTAAGTGCCAGATGGCTTCCTGCATGAAAGAACAAAAGATGGATTAGTATTTTAAAAATATTAAATCAAAACTTTAATTATTAAATCAGATTAAAACCCTAATGTTTACTTGCATGTCGGCTCTATTTATCTGATACGTGGCCTGCTTTGTCTTGACACGTGTCACAAAATCATGACACGTGTCCATTTCAGCTGTCTTTTCATGTTTGGGCTCTTTGCTGTCAAGGTCGCAAAAATGCGACATGTCACGATTTCGCGACATCTCCCTTGCTTTGGCAGCGCTTCTCCATCAAGGCCGCGAAAATGTGACATGTCACGATTTCGCGACCATCTCTTGCCTTCGGCGCTTCTCTCGCAATGCGACATGTCGTGATTTCCGTAATGTCGCGAAATCGCGACTTCTCTTGCCTTGCTTCTTTTTTTCTTGTCGCGATTTCACGACGTCGTGAAATCGCGACGTCGTGATTTCGTGACACCTTTCTCACTTGCCTTTACTTCTTTGTCGCGATTTCGCGATGTCGCGAAATCGCGACGTCCGATTTCGCGACACTTTCTCCTCGCCCTTTCGCCCCGTCGCGATCGTGTCGTGATTTCGTGACATCTTCTCTCCCCCTTCTTCTTTGTCATGATTTCGCGACGTCGCGATTTCGTGACACCTTCATGCCTTAGCCGATTTTCCTTTAATTTCTCTTTGTCTTCTTGCCTTGACCGTCGTGATTTCGCGACATGTCACGAAATCGCGACGTCCGTACGTTTCCTTCTTCATTGTCATGATTTCGCGACATTTCACTTGCCCTCTTCACTTGTCATGATTTCGCGACATCTTTGCCTTAGCTTTTCTCTTTTCTCTTGTCTTCCTTCTTGTCGTGATTTCGCGATCCTTGCCCTCCTTATTTTGTCGCGATTTCGCGACATGTCGCGAAATCGCGACTTTTCCCCTTAGCCCTTTTCTCTCTTCCCGAAAATGTGACATGTCTCGATTTCGTGACATGTCACGATTTCGTGACGTTCCGTACGATCTTGCTTTCTCTCTCCTAACCGGTAGCGATTTCGCGACATTTCCAAAAATGGAAGTGTCGCGATATCGCGACATTTCCAAAAATGGAAAGTGTCGCGATTTCGCTACGTTTTTCTGACTTGGCGGATTTTCTAAAACCTGTCGCGATTTCGCGACATTTCCAAAAATGGAAGTGTCGCGATATCGCGACTTTGCCAAAAATGGAAAGTTTTGATTTTCAATGAATTTATCTATCTGGATCTCGCATTTTTTCATACCGGTGAAAGATTTTCTTTATCCATGAATGATTCTAGCATGTAAAAAGTGAATTCTGAAATAAAACAAAGCCAGATGCAAATAAAAGCACAACTTTAAAAAGGAGGCAAGCAAATTTGGAATTAAAACCCGAAAAATATCAAGAGGGTCCCTACTGCAAAAATGAAAGCTCAAAGTTTTCAAAGGATGGAAATTCATTTTTCAATGGGGGTGTGTTGCTTCTCAACAAATGGCGATATCTACGGGTAAAATAGTAGCATTATTTTAGAACCCAGGACTCTAGTTTCAAAACAACATAGACCATGTATCTTGCCTTGCCACAGATATTCTTCAAAATAAATTGACTACTAACTGATAGTTGTTAAAATTTCCCAAGGACATACTATAAGGAAGATTTCTGATGTGCAATTACAAGCGTATAAAACTTTCTTCAAGAATGACTCGGATCGAATGTTGAACTCTGGATTGATCAGCTTTTCTAGATTGTAAAAAGGGGAAACCGAGTAGAGCTCTGTTTACTAGTTTAGCCTTTTACAACTCCCGACAGAGTTACCCTTTAGATTTACATGACCCAAATTTACAACTGTAAGGTAGAATCTACAACTTGGTAGAAGAAAAACATCTTTTGAAGTCTTGGCCGCCTCTTTCATTATATAACTCTTTTTTTTTCTTTTTCTTTTTTTTTTTTATATATATATTGGAAATAATAGAGTGCCAATTTCATGCTGCCTGCTCAACTTTCATCTCTTTCTTTTGAAATACATCAACATCTGAAAAGCCTTAGAAAGAATAACAATTTTCTTTTAATATTTCATCAATTGAACCGCTTCACCCGGCACCGATAGCTTCTGTGGATACTCAAATAATTACATGAATCATAGTCCCCTCTTATGACCAACTTTTCTTGGATTCCCTGGGAGTTTCTCCAGACAAACAACATAGCAATTTCTTTATAATTAAAACAATTATGGCAAGCAAGACACAAAATCCAATCATCCTTCCACCGTTGTTCCGAATAACAAAATAGTTCCACTGCTCAGTTAAAGCAGACTATCTCACAATTATGATAATGAACACTGGATTCTGGACTCTAATAAAACAATTTTTAGAAGGTCGATTTTTCATTGATGCTCAGGCAAAGGTTAAAGAAATAATTTTAAAAGCTAAAGAACTTTGTACAGACTTCCAAGGACAGACACAGCCTTAAGAACAAAAAAATAAATATAAAAAATAAAAAATTTAAAGGAAATAAATTAATAAAATAAAATTAAAATAAAACAAAAGGAAATAAATATAAAGTAAAGAAATAAAAGGTATTTACAAAGGAAATAAAATAATAATAAAATAAAAAAAAAAAATTTAAATTAAATAAAAATAAACTAAAAAGGATTTAGAAGTAAACTAAAATAAAATAAAACTAAAACTAAAATAAAAAACTAAAAACTGTAGAGTTATTTACAATGTATACACATGTTACAACTTCTTTGTGACTCATTCAAATGATACATTGGATGGAACAACCGAGAAATAATGTTTTAAGTATTGACCATTAACAGGGAGGTCCAAAAAATTACCATCAAGGTCTTGTAAACGAAATGCATTATTACCCAGAATCTCAGCAATCTGGTACGGGCCTATCCATAGTGGCTGCAACTTTGTATGCTTACCCTTCTTCTCATGGGCCTTGTCCCATAGAAGCACCAAGTCTGCCAATCTGAAAGCTTTCACTTTGGCCCTCTTGTCAAACCAACGCTTGACGGTTTCTTGGTGCCGACTGAAGTGTTCCAGGGCTTGGAGTCTTTCATCCTGCAAATTAGTTAGATCTAAAACACGGGCTTCGTGATCTCGCTTGATCCTCAAAATAGTCTAAGACAAATTGGTAAGTAGGTAATTTCAGAGAGATGGGAACAATTGGTTGGGTACCATACAACAAAGCAAAAGGGGAAGTTTTAAGAGCCACTTTATATTTTATCCGGTCAGCCCAAAGTGCATATTTCAATAATGTATGCCACTGCCTGGGTTTGTCCGTCGTAGATTTCGTAATGGCATTCATTAAATTATTATCTGTGGACTCACCTACCCATTGCCTTGGGGATAATAGTTGGATGAAAATTTGATAACTATCCCCATCTGGTATGCCCATTCCGCAAACTCCAATGATTGGAAGGCTGGTCCATTATCACACACCAAATTCAGAGGAACCCCAAACCTAGTTATGACATTTGACTCTAGAAATTCAATCACTTCATGAGTTGTACTTCTTGTGGTGGCTGCTGCTTCGACCCATCTTGTGCAATAATCGTAGTCGTTAGAACATACTTATGCCCCATCGAAGAATTTGGATTAATCACTCCCACAAAATCAAGTCCCCATTGCATGAAAGGTTTATTTATTACAACAGGTTGCAATGGTAGAGCCCGGTTGGCCTCTTTGGCTGCAAAAGTTTGGCACTGATGGCAGGTTCTCACATGCTGATGGGCATCTTTAAATAGTGTAGGCCAATAATAGCCTACTCTCAATATTTTATGCGTAGTAGCAGATCCTGATGAATGCCCTGCCCCTAACTTTTCATGAAAATTGGACATGACTTCATTGACTTCACTCCGAGAAATGCATCTCAAGAAAATGCCAGCATAATTCTCTCTGTACAAATTACCTGCTTTGAGGAGATAATGAGCAGCTTTCAGTTTTAATGCTCTCCTTTGGGTTCTGTTCAAGTGAGATGGGCAAACTCCAAATTGCAGCAGATGAATAATATCTCCATACCAGTCATCAGATTCAGAATTTAACTGATTAACTTCTTCCCGTACAGGTACTTCGACAATGTGTCGGGACAAACCAAGTCCTCTGATCAATTTAGCAGGCCGAATCTCTAAGTCATACTCTTGCAGCCTTGTAACCCAATTACCCCTCAGTTCACCCAACTCATTCTGACTTAGAAGGTATTTAACAGCTGGTCCTGGAACTATAGCATGAATTCTGCTTCTTAGTATGTAGTGCCTGAATTGCTTAACTGCTCTCACCAAGGCATAAGCTTGTTTGTCTAAACGAGAATATTTCAGCTCAGCCCCTTTTAAATTGGTACTCTTGAAAGCAATTGGATGTTCTCCGGTTTCCCTCCATTGGGTCAGAACTGCAGCAAGTGTATGTTCATAAGAAAAGGTGTACAGATAAAAATCTGCACTGAAATCTGGGCTTACCGTAACCGGTGCTTGTTTGATGGCTGTCTTGATTTCTTGGAAGGCTGTTTTAGCTTCTGTGGTCCAGATAATCTGAGCAGTTTGCTTTAGCATGTCATTCATTGGCTTGACTATCTCTCGCAAAACCGGAGATGAACTTCCCGACAAAGTTAATTTTTCCAAAGAAGGACCTCAACTCTTTCTTGGAGTTGGGAAATGGTATGCCGGATATGGCTTCAACTCTGTCCGGATCCATGGAAATGCCATCTTTTGTGACCAAGTGCCCAAGGAGCTTTCCTTCTGTTACACCAAAAATGCACTTCTTCGGATTCAAAGAAATGCCGAACTCCCTGCATTTGTTAAACACAGACTCCAAGTGTTTTACATGGTCAAACCGATATTTAGAGAAGACCGTTAAATCATCCATGTAAACAACAATACATTTACCCATAAGGCCCTTGAAGGCATGATCCATTGCTCGTTGAAATGTAGCTCCGACATTTATTAATCCAAATGGCATCCTCTTGTAAGCAAAAGTTCCCCACTTAGTTGTGAAAGCAGATTTCATTCTGTCTTCCTTCTCAACCAATATCTGATTATACCCTGAGAAACCATCCAGGAAAGACATCATCTCCGAACCATTGACAATCTGTAACACCTCATCCATAGAAGGCATAGGATAATTATCTTTCTCAGATGCCTTGTTTAAATTTCTAAAATCCACACACAAGCGGATCTCTCCATTTTTCTTTCTGACTGGCACCAGATTGGCCACCCAAGTAGAATGCCTGATGGGAAAAATAATGGCGGCACTCAATAGTTTTTCTACCTCTTTCTGGATGAGGGGCTCTAACAGAGCATTGACATGCCTCTGTTTTTGCCGAAAAGGTTTGCAGAATTCTTTTAAAGGTATAATATGAGTGTAAACTTTAGGATCAAATACCTTTAAGTCTTTGTATGACCAGGCCATAACATCCTTGGACCTGTGAAGAAAATCAATCATACTTCTTTTTATTTCTGGATCACAGTTCTTAGCCAACTTGATGTGCCTGGGATCTTCTTCAGTCCCTATGTTCAGGTTTTCAGTCTCACTGTCTGTGGCACCCACATAATCCTCAGAATTCACCTTTTGCTTGATTTTGTCAACATCAAAGAGCCGCTCCAGCTCCACCATCCCTTTTGGAATTCTGTTGTCTTTCAACCTCATTATTCCCCTGTCATCATCTAACTGTTCCAACAGGGTATCCCTTTGGCCCTCATCGATTATAGCATTTTCAAATGTGTTAGTACTCTGCAAAAAGTTTACAATCTGTTGATCATCAGAGAAAACCTGAAAATTATCTATATTATTTGGGACTGAAGGACAAGGGACTAACTCAATTGAAAACTTATTCCATTTAAATTCTTCCAATGGTTTTAAACTTGCAGTTGAAGAAGCCAAGACATCTGCATGAGAATTCTGCTCTCTGGGTATGTGTGTCGGATTAAAAGCATCAAAGTCTTCTACAAGATCCCAAGCCCGATGTTTGTATCCTTTTAAATAAGATGCTTTACACTCGGAATTTACCCTTGACTTGATTTGCCACCAATTCCGAATCAGTAAAAACTTGAATATTTCTTGCTCCTTTGTCCAAAGCAAATTTCAAACCTAATACCGGAGCTTCATACTCGCTAAATTATTTGTACAAGGGAATCGTAGGCGGTAAGACATAAAATATGTCCGACTTTCAGTGCCCTTTAAGGACTCGCCCCTGCTCTAGAACCCTGTTTAGATCTAGCCCCATCCACATGAAGTGTCCAGACTTCATTACTATGAACAGGATGGGCTTTATTAAACTTGTTATTTTGCCCCGTTGTTAAATTGTAGACTCCAATATCTACCTCTGCAATATTTACAGTTTCATTCTCTCGCATTGTATTCCGTAATTGTATGCTTGTACCGGGTTCTCTTTCAACCCGTAATTGATTTGCCACTCCTTTCCACGGCAACCACATGTGTGAAAAATCTGTTGCCAAGTATCCGTTCAGAGATCTCGACCAATCCCTCCTCAAAAGCATCCCGTACCCCATGGGGATATCCACAACCCGGATTTCAATTTTATGTTGAGCCCTTGGCTCGGATGCTAATTGGATATGAATATTTTGAAGTTCTCCAACTACTTTAACCTCTCGATTTGTCCAATTGGACAACTCTCCTTTCGTACTTCATTGGGGTCAGACCCAACTGCTGACAAATGGCCAAAGGCATAACATTAGCAGATGCACCCGAATCTACCAAACAATTGTGTAAGTTCTTCCCAAAAATACGAACAGTCAGTAAAAAGGGGGGAACTTCAGTTTTTTCTTTGTACATGGCTACATTGGCATTTGCTATCTTCTTTCCTTTGTCCACAGGTTTAGTAGTAGGGCCAGAGTATGTTTTTATCAGGTTGTCTCTCTGCTCTGAAATCTGTGCCAACTCATGAAGAGTAATGTTGGCCTTAATCTTTTTCATATCCTCCACTATGTTATATCCTTTATTAAGTGGAGGGACAAAAGCATCTGGTCCCCTCAGATTCCCTCCCTTTGGTGGAGATGGATTATTACTTGGAGAGGGGTCTGGAGGAACATTGTGAGAGTTGTCCGGAGGGGTTGATGTAGTATTAGGCTCCGGATTCCTGTTCCTCAGGTTGTAGTTATCTCTTCTGTACTGTTGGAAAGCCTGCACCTCATCCATAGGCATTTCAACTACATTCTCGTATTCATCCGAGAAAGTGAAAGAATCCAGGACCATAGCCGCACCGTGGCTCGGATGAACTTGGGCCATCCGCAGCTTCTTTGATTTTCTGAAGAGATCAAATCCCCAGACAAAGCTTCAAATGCATTACAAAATTCCAGACAATCCAACTCCCCATGCTGAGAAGTGGCATGTATTCTGCACCAGTTAGGCAGAGCTAAATCGCAAATATTCACATCATGAGCTTTACCCTTGTAATCTTTATTAGGTTCATACGGGGGCCGGTTGAATCTGTTCGGTTGATATGAATACCTGTTGGAGTTGTCCCCAGTAGAAACTTGCCTTTTAAAACTCAAAAAATCATTGGCCAGCTTCTGAACTATCTTTGAGACTTCTTCAACTCTTGCATTGTCAACCTCTTTGCCTGGGTTCTGTACATTCTCAACAGGTGCTACAGCCAATGGATTTGCTGATGGTAGAGTCTGACAAACTGGCAGCATCATCTGATGTGGAATGGGATTGAACACAGGGGCAGCTTGTGTAACCAAAGGAACTTGCTGAGCATTTAAAGGTTGGGGTCCCAACTGTCTTTCCATAATCAAAGCTTCTTTATAAGCCTCTGTCAAATTAGTAACAATGGGATCTCTCTTCAAGAAGACAGAGGTCATTGGATCCAGAGAGTTTCTAAAGATCTCTAATGCCAAGTCTGCATTCGGTACATAATACCCAGTAAGTCTACCATAAGCTTTCTGGAATCTAACATTATAAGATCTGATAGATTCACTTAATTCTCTTTTGATACCATAAAACTGCTGGTACAATATACTAGGATCTATCACTTCACCGAACTGTGACACAAAAACTTTTTCTAAGTCATTCCAACTGGTGACAGAATCATTAGTGAGGTTTAGAAACCAGTCATAAGCTCCCTCCTGGAGAGTGAACGGGAACAATCTGCAGGCAACATCCTCATGTTGTACATTTAATAATTTCAAAGCATTCTTGAATGCAACCAAATGTTCTTCTCGTTGTTCTTGTCCCATCATGTTTATATCTGGGGAGATATCTTTCCGAATTTCTAGGCAGGTCATGGGCTATACCCGAAATATTCAAAGCAATGGAACCCAACCAATTTGCCATTACTACTTGGCTGATAGTGATATTCTGAGTTGTGGTTGGAGTAACTATCAACGGTGATAAAACTGTTTCAGACAGAGACTTGGCCCTTCTGAGGCTACTTCTTCTCGGAGTTTCTAATTCAGGGACAAGGAGCTCTCCAGCTCGGGGTGGGACCTTGTTACCCCGTATGTAGAATCCAACTTTTCACAAGCACTTACAAACTTACAATCCTTAACAGAGTACTGAACTTGAGGTCTTCTTTTCGGGCAATTTTAAAATATTGTACTGACAACTTACAATACTGATCGAAGTTCACTGGGCCCTCCTTCTAGCGCCATTTTTAAATGTTGGTCCGACTTTTATACACACCCTGTGAAGAATGAGCATAAAACTCTGATAACACTTATACGGGATAAATCCCACTCACTTTAGGATCTAGCTGGTTATCCAAGGTGTGAGTTACAAAGTCGGGTCGAATGTCAATTCACTCTTTTTCGCTTCTGGAATAGTTTTCAATATGGACTGTCTGTTACCTTACAACGGGCTCACTGAACTTGTTCAGTAATGTTCAGAAGTTGTCACTTGTTGACAATCAGATTTAAAATTGATTCTTTGATCTAGCTCTTATGGGTCAGCAGATTTAAATAAAAGACAAATTTAAAAGAAAATAAAAATGGATCATTTCACGGTAAAACAAAGAGGGTAGGGTAAGGCAGAAAGAGAAGTTTATCAAACTTAATCGTAAAACAAAACTACCAATTTTATTTATACTATCAGCTTCACAACAGAACAAATCAAAGAAGAAAGTGTCCAGTTTTCTAAGATCACTTTCTACTAAGAGCATAAGGCAGAGATGGAACAGATCTAACAGAAAATTATAAACCGAAGGGAAGTCGGTTAAAATTGATATCTTTCACCGGCAGCCTAGCTCGCACAGTGAGGACAGAGCAATTAGAACAGACCTGAACCTTAAATCTGTAATTTTCCCTAGCATACAATAGAACAAATGAAGCCCAACAACATATTTAATCTTGATAACACAGATTCACAAGATATATTTAATAAACTTTAAAGAAACGGATAACAAAAGAAGATGAACTTATCACAATCTGCAAAAGATTAGGCTCCCCGGCCATGCTATCACAGAAAACAAAAGCACATCAACTCCAAGTCCGTAAATAAAGTATTTAACAAAATTTGTAAGAAATTGCTTCAATAGCCTTTTATTTCTAAGTTTCCGCCTCCTCGCGATTACATTGAGAAGAAGTATTTATAGACTCAGGACATGACCCCGATCTTTTCAGAAATATCTTCTTCTCAAACCCTAAATCTTATCATCTTAAACCCTAGGACCCGGGTTTTACAATATAAAGCCATTTAAAACAAAGTTCTGATAAAACTTAACCATTCTCGCAAATCAGTGCACCCACTTGCCATAAATGGAGAAGATAGAATTCGAATGCCACTTGCATTCACCCGCAACCGTGAGTAAATGCCCTCATTAATTCCCTCGGGTAATTTGGATGAGTCACCACTTCTCTGACATTTCATCTCCGCAGAGCCATCCCTGAGTTGAAAATGCTGGCAAGCCATTAATTCTGCCATAAATTTTCATTAAATGCATCCATCGGCAAATTTCGGTAATCGAGTGTAGATATTTTCATTTTTCGGCCAATTCCCGACATACTCCATTAAATGGGCAACTGCTTAGTCACCGTAAAGTCTCTTTGCGGCCAGATCTGTAAAATTTGGATGAAACAACAATTCTCGGCATCTTTCCTTTCAATATGGTTGTCTTTGATTAATTTGCACTTAACTTTGTCTTTATGGCCATTTCTCCGTTATCATGTAAGTGCCAGATGGCTTCCTGCATGAAAGAACAAAAGATGGATTAGTATTTTAAAAATATTAAATCAAAACTTTAATTATTAAATAGATTAAAACCCTAAAGTTCACTTGCATGTCGGCTCTATTTATCTGATACGTGGCTTGCTTTGTCTTGACACGTGTCGCAAAATCGTGACACGTGTCCATTTCCACTGTTTTTCATTCTGTGCTCTTTTTCGTCTAGGTCGCAAATGCGACATGTCGCGATTTCGCGACATGTCGCGAAATCGCGACATCCCCTCTTTCTACTTTGCCGCGAAACGCGACTCGAATCGTGCTCCTGCCTTCTTTTCCGCCGCGAAATCGCGACATGTCACGATTTCGCGATATGTCGCGAAATCGCGACCTGCTCTTGCCTTGCTCTTTTTTTCTTGTCGCGATTTCGCGACCCCTTTCCCTTGCCTTCTTCATGTCGCGATTTCCTTTTCGTCGCGATTTCGCGACGTCGAAATCGCGACGTCATCGATTTCGTGACATCTTCTCTCTTCTTTTTTCATTTCGGACGTCCTTAGTCGCGATTTCGTGACATTTTCTCTCTTCTTCGATTGTCACGATTTCGCGACGTCGCGAAATCGCGACGTCACGATTTCGCGACACTCTTGTGCCTTAGTCATTTTTCACTTTGATTTCTCTTTGTTTCTTCCTTATGCCTTGGACCCATCGCGATTTCGACATGTCGCGAAATCGCGACTCCGTACGTTTACCTTCTTGTCGCGATTTGCGACGTCGCGATTCGCTGCTTTTTCAACTTGTCGCGATTTCGTGACATTTGTTTTTTTCCTTCCATGTCACGATTTCGCGACTTCTATTGCGCGATTTCGCGACGTTGATCGCGACGTTTTTCACCCCTGCACCTTGCTTCTCTCTTCCCGAAATGCGACATGTCACGATTTCGCGACATGTCGCAGAATCATCGACGTTCCGTACGATCTTGCTTTCTCTCTCCAAACCTGTAGCGATTTCGCGACATTTCCAAAAATGGAAAGTGTCGCGATATCGCGACATTTCCAAAAATGGAAGTGTCGCGATTTCGCTACGTTTTTTTGACTTGGCGGATTTTCCAAAACCCGTCGCGATATCGCGACATTTCCAAAAATGGAAGTGTCGCGATATCGCGACACTTCCAAAAAAGGAAAGTTTTGGTTTCTAATGAATTTATCTATCTGGAATCTGCATTTTTTTCATACCGGTGAAAGATTTCCTTTAATCAGCAATGATTCTAACATGTGAAAAATGAACTCTGGAATAAATCAAAGCCAGATGCAAATAAAAGCACAACTTGAAAAAGGAGGCAAGCAAATTTGGAATTAAAACCTGAAAAATATCAAGAGGGTCCTTACTGCAAAATGAAAGCTCAAAGTTTTCAAAGGATGGAAATTCATTTTTCAGTGGGGGTGTGTTGCTTCTCAAAAAATATCACCAGAAATTGCACCAAAATTGCATCCGATGGGGCTTCAAAACTCGAATGACCGTTCGCAACCTACAAAACCCAAAGCAAGCAAATTCCGACCCTACGCATATCCAAAATGCATGAAAATTGGATAGAATACATAAAATACTATTCTAAGAAAACCCATTTGATTATATTTGTGATATCAATCACAGTTTGGGTGTTCTCTCAAATGACCGTCGGATACCTACAAGAGACCCTACAAAACACTAAAAATGCAATATCTCGGCCAATATAGCTCAGAATGACATGAAATTTGAACTGCAGCATCATATAAGCATATATAAAATATATAATTAAAAATAGTCAAAAAATTATGCATAGATATCTATTCATCCTGGGGTGGAGCGAATAGGACTATCACAGATTAGGGGGCACCCCGGGGTGCGGCGCCCACGGAATCTCCCTAAATTTTACCACCAATTCCACTTGGGAATGATGCAAAACCCTATAAAATGTGTTGTCATCAAATTTGGTGATGGAATTCACTCAGTTGGTTCGGTTTTGTAACAAATTACGCCTCCTAACTCACTCGCAAACCTCCTTCGCTAGGAAGAGATTCCGAGGGAAAAATTGGCGCAAAAAGGGTGGAAGGAAATCTTGGCAGCACTCCATTGCTTTGTCCTCAAAATATCCTCTCCTTTTGGTGTGGAAAATATCTCCACTTTATAGCCTAAGGAGGCTTCAGGGGTCAAAAGGCATGCGAGGGCATGCGAGGCATGAGGTGCCACTTGGCCACCAGGGTGGCATGCATTGGAGGGAGAAGAGAATCTCCCAATTTGGCCTCCCTCATGGGCTGGAGCATTAAGATGTTGTGTGCCCTACCCTCCTAGCCATTATGGACCAGAAATGTAACCGTTGGTAGGCACCATTTGTCCAGGTTTGACTTTTTGCCAATCAAACCTGCTATTCGCTCCACCCTAGAGCGAATGCTGCTATTCACCTCGGGGTGCGACGAATAGGTTCTGTATTCATCCTAGGGTGGCATGAATAGTAGTAGGGTGTCCAAAAGGTGCCAAAAGTGGCCTAGAACCTTTCAAACCCTTGCATTAAGTGGTTAGAACCATTGTATACCTCCTGAGGGCTGCCCTAGGGGCCTTGGTGTGTCGCGAAGTCACTACTTATGGTAGCACAATCGGATTGACCAGTTTTTAGTGTCTACAGATACCCCTTTTTGGGATGCATTGTGTGCAACACAACATCGAGCAAAAATAGATGACTAAAAATATTCAATGATTAGGGTTACTCAATAACCTAACCAACTTTAGATGCCCCAATCTTGGAAAGAGCATGCATCCTTGAATCCTTGCTTTTGATGAGCTAAGGAACTTGCTTTAGCTTAGACATTGTCTGTCATGAAAATGTGAGGCCTATGTTTCCATGATGCCATCAATGTTGAGCATTTTAATTTGATACTTTGTGCTTGTTTACTACCCCAAGCAGGAGCATGATTGTCTTTGTCAAAGATTCGTTGGATGAACACAATTTGCATGATTGAGTGTGTGCTTGTTGATTTGACTTGAGTATGACTACCCCCTCAAGCGATGAGTCGATGAGGGAATGACTCATGAGAAAAGTGATGAGTCACTTGACCCAGATGACTATTGTTAAGGTTACCTTCAGTTGTACTCATTGAAAAATGGCATAGTTTTGAAAGGATTTGAATGATGCTATGGGGGTTTCGTGGAAGCAAGAAGTTGAAAACTTCATTCCCATGGGGTGGTCCAGCCACAATGGCCTTCTTGGGGAGTAAAGTAATAACTTATCCATGCATCCATGAAAAATTTGTATTCCATATTGACCCTGAATGAATTCCATCAGATGTGACTTGTTTTTGGTGGGTTTTGAACCCTTTTCTTTGTTACTTCCTGGAGGAAGGAATGAAAAACCTCGCTCCCGTGGGGTGGTCCGGCCATGGTGGCCTTCTTAGGGGTTGAATTTAGGTTCTTTCCAAGCATCCAGGAGTGTTATTATTTGCCTCTTGATTACTACAAAAATTTGACCAAAATAGAGTTATTTTTGTGGGTTTTTGGACCCTTTTGGTGTCTTTTGAAGTTATTTTGACCTATGAACCCTGTATTCATCCTAGGGTGGAGCGAATACAAATTTTGTATTCATCCTAGGGTGGAATGAATGGCTAGAAGTGTGTTCACCCTACCCTGGGGTGAATAGGACTATTGTAGGCCTATATAAGCTTCAAAAACCAATTTTGGGCTCATTATTGCATGTTTTCTTTTGCAGTTTGAGAGGTGAGGAGGAGGAGAGTGATTTTGCATAGCGAAGCACTGTCAAAATCATCTTGTATCATCATGAGTCAGCAAGCGAGGGCATCCAGTGAAGGGGCTAGTGTGAAGAAGGTAAATGCTAACTCACGTGACCTCGCTTATTACAAGTGTAATACCTGTTATTTTTTTTTTTTGTTTTCTTGTTTTTGATGTTTTTATTTGTTTTATCTTTTGTTTTGTTAGGTGACGAGCCGGTATCACAAATTGAAGCTCTTCGGGACCACATGGGATGCCTTGACTGAGGCTGACTAGGAGTGGCTTGATGCCCTAGGGCTCAAGCAAGTTACTCGGTTGGAGCCTGTGATAGGCAATCGAGCTTATTTGACTGCGTTGATTAACCTATGGGACCCATGCACCAACACCTTCCATCTATCGATGGGAGAGATGACGGTGATGCTGGAGGACGTCTACCAGATTCTGAGGATTTTGATAGAGGGGTGACCCATCTGATCATCACATCATGACCTGAGGGATGAGGTGTTGAGGAGGTACTTCGAGGAGGATGCGGATGCGGTAGAGTTGGACTATCAGACTAGAGGTATACTGGTGGGGTACTGGTATGAAGAGGAGGTGTTGGGGGTGAGGCATGCATTATTGATGACCCTCATCTCCAATATGCTCCTCCTAGACTCATCAGGAGCTAGGTTCCTATGGAACCTGCTAGAGCTGGTGTTTGCCCTAGTGGGGTGCACTATGGAGGAGCCATTGGTGATGGCATGGGGGACTACCATTCTGGCACAACTCTATGATGAGTTGTACGAGATCCACTATCAAAGTGGAAGGGCTTAGGGTGTAGTTTCCTATTGTAGTGTTGGGGATGGTAGCACATAGTTGTGGGGTGACCATAGGGCTTACCCTGGTTGACTCGGGCATAGCTAGTGGATTGGGAGATAGGATATGGTATCCTATGGTAGATGATATAGGAGAGAGGGTAGAGTCGGTGGTTCATGGGTGATGTAGATCACTATGTTGATCTCTTCTCTCACCTGGCACTAGGATAGGTGCATTGGTGATCGTACAAGGATTGTTTGGTCTGGGCTGATGCTGGAGAGTAGCTCTGGTGGGTGAGGTGGGGTAGATGGTTGATTGCTCGACATGGGACCGAGTGGGAGTACTTCCCATTTGCTTGAGTCATGCGGTAGTTTGGGCTATGATAGGGGTTTCCTGGGGAGTCGATGGTGTACCGACATCATGGGGATGAGTGGATGCTATCCTGGCCTATGGTGGAGGAGGTGGGTGAGGAGTTAGATCTTGTGGTCGATATTCTAGATATGGATGATGTCGGGATGATAGGGGAGTATGACTCATGGTGGGTGATGCACTAGTGGTGAGGGATAGGGACCCTAGGAGGTGAGGCAGCTGGGTGGTGGATGAGGTGATGTTGGATGCTCTAAGGGAGGACTAGGTAGAGGGTGATGAGTAGGGAGATCTCTTGGACTTGGGAGATCAGGGTGATGACATGGTGGTAGATGACCCTGGGGTGTAGGCACCAGAGGGTGTATAGGGTGACCAGCCTATGGAGTTGTAGGCTGAGTTGGCTAGGGTTAGGTGAGAGAGATATCCTAGGTAGGTAGGGAGAGGTGGAGAGGCTATGGGTTGAGGTATTGCACCTAGTCAGTGGTGGAGACCTACCAGGTGTGGGAGCAATGGAGATAGGGATACATGGGTCTATTGGAGATAGAGGTGGTGCACCTTGGAGGGCACCTACTAGATGATGGAGAGTCTAGTAGATCACACGATCTCGATGGAGTGAGATGGTGCAATCCTCTACTAGGTAGAGGGAGGACAGGGCTGGTGGTAGTAGGCATGGGGGGTCTCAGTGGACCCATACCACTAGGGGTAGTGTGAGTCGTAGCATCGATCCTACATGATCATGGTGACATAGACTCGTGGGACTATTTTTGGGGTTTTGTTTTTGTTTGGCCTTGTGAGGTCTGAGGACCCATTTTATTGTAGCCTATGGGCATTTTTGGAAACTATGATGTACTATTTTTTACCCCATATATATATGAGATTTTATTATGATCATCATGTGTTTCCTTTATTGTTTTATTGTATGAATGCAATGTGTGTAATAATTTATGATTATATGTTAGATGCTTAGTATGTATGCATATGGATGTAATGAGATGGTGATAGATAGATATCATGTATGTATATGTAATTTGATTTGATTGGAATTGCAACTATCTATATGCATGGATGCATAGTGAGATGAAATATTTGAATGATTGATAAACATGGAGTTGTGGCTAATGATTTGACATACTATGTGAACACTATAGATTGTACAAAATACATTAACGCTCTTTGTTTTTGCTTCTTTTCTTTGTTTTGTAATGGAAATGTGAAACCATTATTGTGATGTAGTGAAATGGAGTAAATGAGATGATATGTGCAAAGAATGTAGGTGAGGTTTTTATGAGACTCAAACACTCTAGCTGATTTGATCAAAGGTTGTATACTGACTATGCAAGACTTTTTGACAAGGTATGAATCTGCTAGGATGACCAAGGTACTTCATATCCCTGTGTGTGCAAGTGAGTTCATTCTTGTGAGATGCATAAGGATACCACCAGTGCCAAGCAGGCTCTCAACCAAACTTGTACTGAGGATCACCCTATGAATGCCACCATCCTAGGTTTTGTACTTAGTAGGACTAGACCACTAGGCAATCTAGGTTACCAAAGCTAGCTCATCCACATGCAAACATTGGTCTACACACATGCCCAAAAGCTAATGTGGTAGACATATCATCATGCGTAAGGATACCACCATTGTCAGATAGGCTATCCACCAAACCCGTAATGAGGATCACCTTATGGTTTTCCAAATGTTGAGAGTTCTAGGGATTCAAGTTTGACTCCCTTCTTTTCTTCAATTTTATTGGGATACTTGCTCATATGTAGTGATGAAAATCACTGTTTATTTTGTATATTTTTTTTTTTGAGCAAGGGATTTGGGATTTGGGATTAGTGGTGAAAACCACTATTTATTTTTTTTTTTTTTTTGACTTTGAACTTTGACTTTTGATTTATTTGATTTTGATTTTGGGATTGGGATTTGTGGGAGTTGGGATTTCTGATAGTGGTGAAAACCACTATTTATTTTGGGGAATTGGGTAGGGAAGATGCTTGTCCTTTTGCCAACTCTCAGAATTCTTGAACCATTCGCATAGGGGGATGAGCAGGATGACCTTTTCACTTAAAGTAACCTAGACCACTTCATGGATTTCATCTTTCTTTGTGCAAAACTTGGATTTATTAATGTTTAACTGTGTTTGGGATTTGATGTACACAAGGCATAATCTATGCAAGACTCTACCTCCTAAAAATCAAGATAGCTTTCTACAAAACCTGAAGAGAAGCTAGAAATGGTTGAGTGACCAAAAACCCTAATGACATTCTAAAACAAATGATATGGAATATGAAAAATGTGGGTGAAAATGATAATTGCAACATTGAACTATGCTTATTTTCACAACATTGATTTTGAGCGATAAGTATTGTACCATCATGGTGCTAGACATGCATGAGCAACTCTAAAATGTAAAGTGCAAATGATGAGTATGCCTAAATGCAAGCGATGATAGAATGCAATGGGATGCAATGTGATGCGATGCTATATTTTTGTATTTTTGATATTTTGATGATGTTTTTGAAATGCAATGTGATGCAATGTTTTTGTATTTTTGATATTTTGATAATGTTTTTGGATTTTTGATTGATATATATGTATGTACATGTGACCAATGGGCTTATTGGGGGCCATTGGGGCATTTTGGGGGGTGACCTAGATGGTTCTAGACCATCTAGGAGCATTTTAGGTTGACCAAGTGGGATGTAGGCACCCTTGGAGCATTTTGGGGTGACCTAGATGGTTCTAGACCACCTAGGAGCATTTTAGGTTGACCAAGTGGGATATAGGCACCCTTGGAGCATTTTGGGGTGACCTAGATGGTTCTAGACCACCTAGGAGCATTTTAGGTTGACCAAGTGGGATATAGGCACCCTTGGAGCATTTTGGGTTGGGCCATCCTGCGCTAGGCATGGAATGGTCACAAATGAAGGATGTTCAAGGGTTCAGGATCCTCGACACCTTCAAGGGAGGCTAGGCGATACGTTTTGGGTCCTATATGACTGGTAATGACATAGGGACCTAACCAGTTTACCATGAACTTGTCCCTCATATGGGGTAGCAAATTAGAATTTTGTTGGTTCTCCTTCAGAATGAGGTCACCAACTTGAAAGTCTCTTAGGTGGACTTTCATATTATAGGCTCTCTTAAGTCACTCTTGATAAACATGTAGGTGCTCGAGAGCATTAATACGATGTTCATCAAGTAGCGTAAGCTGATCTAGGTGAGCCTACCATGCAGTGTCATCATCGATGAACTCTTGCATGGATATGCGTAGCGATGGTATTTCGAGCTCTAGAGGCATGACCGCCTCGGTGCCATACACTAGTGAAAATGGAGTAGCCCTAGTGGGTGTCCGAATACTAGTGCGATAGGCCCATAGAGCAAGAGGTATTTGCGTATGCCAATCTATGTGACTCTCTCTAACAGTTTTCTTGAGAATGGCAATCAATGTTTTGTTAGAGGCCTCTGCTTGCCCATTTTCTTGTGGATAGTAGGGTGTCAAAAAACTATGTTGGATATTATACTTTGTTATCAAAGCATGCACATATTTGTTTTTAAATGATGTCCCATTATCCGAAATGATCTTGGATGGAATACCAAAATGATAAATGATATTATGCAATAGGAACTCCGCTATGCGGGGTCCCATCGTAGTGGTAAGGGGAATTGCTTCCACCCATTTAGTGAAATACTCAGTAGCCATTATGATAAACGTGTGATGGCCCGAGGATGCAAGGGAGATTTTCTCGATTAAATCCAACCCCCACTATGAAAATGGCCATACCGATTGGATCGGTTGCAAGGCCTGAGAAGGTACGTGTGTCAAATTAGCATGATGCTGACACTTCATGCACTTCCTCACATATGCATAACAATCTCACTCTAAAGTTGGCCAATAATAGCCCATGCGAAGAATGCGCTTGGCGATGGCCATGCCACTAAAATGGCCACCACATGTACCATCGTGTGCTTGGGCGATTGCCCAAGTCGACTCTTGATGCTCTAAGTAGTGAAGGAGGATCCCTTCATAGCTTCGATGATACATAATATCTCCTAGCAAGACATATTTTGTCACCTTCCATCTGAATGTTCTTTTAGTGGTGTGCGATAGTCTAGGAGGGAGGTTACCAAGCTTTAGGTATTCCCTGATTTGTGTTGACCAGTCCTATTGTGAAGAAGCCTCGAGCGCATGAATGACCTGTCCCTCTCGAAGTTCATCCCTAGAAAAAGTTGATTGGGAAAGAACTTGTAAGAATAGCATTGTGCTGCTATCGAAAGGGGCTTGAGGGAACAAAGTCCCCCAATCGGCCTGGTTCAAGCATTCATGAATGTGCGAGAATCTCTCCTGATGAGGTTCAATTTGAATCAAGTGGACTTCCGGCATGACTTGATTGTTCTCATGCTCCATCAGATTGCGAGAGCATTTTGACCTGGATGGTAGTCATCTGATCCATAGGGTCTTGCGGGATCAAGGACCCCAGAGAGGCCATTGTATCCACAAAATTATTAGATGATCGAGGGAGTGCCTCGATGTTATACCATTCAAATTTTTCTAAGAATTTATCCACAAGGGCCTTGTAGGCTTGCAGGACTAGGCACTTACACTGGAAGATCCCCTTGACTTGGTTAACAATGAGCAAGGAGTCACCAAAAATGTTGAGCTTTGTTATTTTCATGGTGACAGCCATCTGAAGGCCTATGATCAGGGCCTCATACTCGACATTATTGTTGGTGCATGAGAAATCAAGTTTAAATGATATGGGTATGGGAGCCCCATGCGGTGTGAAAAACATGATTCCTATGCCACCCCCTTGCTCGCATTTGGAGCCATCAAAAAATAGGGTCATATATGCCTGCGCCTCAGGCTCATCAGAATCTAGCGATTCTGATATTTGGAAGACCCCATCATCGGGAAGGTCCATGCTAAGAGGTTGATCATCCTGGAGAGGAGCCTCTACGAGTTGATCGACGATGACCTAACCCTTAATTGATTTTTTTCCAACAAACTCAAGGTCAAACTCCATCAACAACATGATCCATTTCATCGTGCGACTACTATGATAAGTGTGACTCATCATGTAGCGCAATGGATTCTCTTTAGATACAACATACATGGTATTGCTAAGCATGTAATGTCATAGCTTCTTGGTGGTGAAAACCATCGCTAGGCATAATTTCTCAATGTATGCGTACTTGATCTCATAACTAACTAGGGTGCGGCTGAGATAGTAAGTAGCCTGTTCCTTATGAAATTCATTGTTCTGGGCTAACATGGCGCCCAATGCAATCTCAGTGGCTGAGATGTATAAGCGGAATGACACTCCTGGTCTAGGTGGTGCCAACACTAGTGGTGAAGCTAGGTACTATTTTATTGCATCAAAGGCCTCTTGACACTCATCATCCCAATGGAATGTGACCCCCTTGTGCAACAACTTGTTCATGGGGTGACACTTGTCCGACAATTGCGCTATGAAGCGCTTGATGGATGTGATCTTGCCCTACAGACTTTGGAGCTGCTTGATCATGGTTGGGGGAGGCATCTCGAGGATGGCCTTGACCTTATTAGGGTCCACTTCAATGCCTCACTTAGAGATGATAAATCCCAAGAGCTTTCTAGATGTGATATCGAAGACGCACTTCTTGGGGTTCAGTCTCACGTTATGTTCAATGAGGCGGTCTAATACTTTGCTCAAGACCTCAAGATGCTCATGGCATAATAATGATTTAGCCAGTAAGTCATCCATGTAATATTCTAGAATTTTATGCATGTAGTCATGGAAGATGTATGTCATGGCACGTTGGTAGGTGGCACCAACATTTTTAAGGCCAAAGGGCATGACCTTATAGCAAAATGTCCCCCAGGGCATTGTGAACACCATTTTGAGTTGGTCCTCTAGGTTGATACGAATCTGATTGTACCCAGAGAAACCATCCATAAGGGATAACATTTTATGGCCCATTGTGGCATCTACCAGGGCATCGATGCTTGGAAAAGGGAAATCATCCTTAGGACTCACTTTGTTTAGGTCTCAAAAATTGATGCAAATGTGAATCCTCCCATCTGGCTTCTTGACGGGAACCATGTTGGACAACCATGGTGGATAGTCTATAGAAATGACAAATTGGGCATCCAACAACTTTTGTAGCTCATATTTGACCATCAAGGCCACTGTTGGATGCATCTTTCTAAGCTTTTGCTTGATAGGCTTGGCCTTCGGGTCAAGCATCAGATTGTGGGTGACTAGATTTGGATCCAGTCCTGACATGTCTTTATAGGACCATGCAAAAGCTTCCTTCTTCCTGGTGAGAAGGGCTATGTAATCGGCTTGCTCTTCGGGGATAGGCTTTCCCCCAGCTTGATATACTATGGATTCTTCGGTTCTGAGCCGATATCTATGTCAATCGTAGGCTCGATTGACATATGCGACCCCTCCTCTAGCTGGTGGGGGTAGGGATCAAATGGATGTCATCCACTAGATTTAGATCATCAATGGGAACCTTGGGTTCCTCCTTAGCATGGAAGACATCATGAGCTAGCCTTGAAGAGAAGTAAAATAGTTGTAGCATCTCATCATAGGGCCAATACTTAGAAGGTGATGGGGGTGAATCTCCTTGATCAAATTCAATTACCCCCAAGTCGAGGTGCAATGGCTTTGATGGGTTATTCAGATCTCGTAATGGCTTGAAAAATCTATGGAAATCATATTGATGGATGGATGATTTCCCCTAGGTGGCTGGTGGTGACCATGGACCTCTGGATGCAGCATGACCTGAGGAGGCTATGTGGAGGTGGTGGAATGATAGGCGGTGGTCGATGTGGCTATGGAGGAACTTGCCCTTTGTGAGGTAGAAGCTACCACCAAATGGGCTCTTGTAATGGGAATAGGCATAGAAAGTAATCATCATTCTCATCCCAAGGGATGATCTACACGTATTCTCCATCAGAACTATCAGAGTCAATCGATGCGACCCCATAGTCTGACTCATCATCTGACATCCACTCATAAGGGGACCCTAGATCTTCTTCCTCACCATCATGGGGAAGAGTGCATGAACCTTCACCTCTCTCGTAGGATTGGATACCATCTCGAGGTGGTTCATCATCTCCCAAGGGCATAGGGAAATAGTCCCCCAGTGAGTAGACATGATTAGGGTTGGCAAAGGGATCTCGGGCCAACTCATATCTATAATTGAGGCATAGGCGCTCCATGCCATCAACAAGAATATCCAAAGGTAGGGGGTTGTTATGTCCCAACCCTAACTTATCATATGGCATCTGGTACTAGGGTTGAAATGGAACCCGTGTGCCTTGCTCATACAAGCCTAACCCATAACCATACCAATTGCATAGGTCAAGATACTTCAGGGTGAAGTTAGGGTTAGACAAGTAGTGGATGTCCTCTCCAAAGGGCTCTTCATCCTCCTCCTATTGTTGGTAGGGTTCGATGTCATAGTCAAGTCCCCCATAGATGAAATTTATTTGATTAGGGGGGATGCCTAGGGGCATGATAGTGCCTATGGGAAGATGGGGTCGACCCATGTCTTGCACCGACTCTATAGTAGGGGTAGTTGTGACCTCCCTAACCATGTATTCTCCTAATCTGGTGGAAGCCAAGTGAACTATCACCTGAGGCTACGGATAGAAGAGTGATGAGAGCGAGATCTGATCTAAATCATCTTCTACCACCTATGGTAGCTCTTCATCATCTGGGCTAGGTATCTCCTCTATGGAGATGGTGGATATGGTCGGTTGTACCTCATCAATGGGCTTCTTCCCTAGGTTCCTCAATAATGGTTCCATCGGCCTAATGGGCATCGGAGGGGTGTCGATGATGAGGAAGGTATGTCATGCGATGATGAGGGGGTCAAACCTTGGCTAGATTTATTTGGTTGGAAATCTAGATGTGTCGATGGTAAGGTTGACTCAGGGATCTACTGCACCATGTTACAGTACTTGTAGGGCTCTAGGTCTATAGGGATGACATGAACTTGCCCTTCATGGGTGTACTTGAGGCACTGGTGAGCAATGGAAGGGACACACTTCATGTCCCTAATCCATGGTCTACCTAACAAGATATTGTATGCCATCTCACCCTCTAGTATGTGGCATAGCATCGAGATGGTCTTCTCTCCTACCTGAATAGGTAGGACAATCGTACCAACTATCGAGCATATGGCATCATTAAAGGCTTGGAGGGTGTATGTAGATGGGACAATATGGGATGTCGGGAGCTTCAAGTGCTTGAGAGCTATTGTAGTGATGATATTTCTAGAAGACCCTATGTCTATCAACACTCTCTTGTATGGTGTCCCATTTATGCATGCAACGATGTGCAAGGGAGGGTCCACCATATCATGCGAAACTAGTTTAAGCTCATCTTCTCGGAAGGCTATCATCGGTTCAGTGCACTATCTGACATGCCCCACAAAATTGTTGAAGGAGTTGGACTCTTGGGGCTGAAGCTCTATGGCCTTAAGGATCTCCATCAAAGCCTCTCTATGAGGTTGTGATTGTTGAATCAGCTCATAGATGGAGAGTCGGGTAGACGTTGTTCTCAAGCTCTGAGTGAGCTTACTCTTGAGGGTGGCCATAGGCCTAGGTGGAAGGCTCGATAGAGGAGGTGGTGGCTGTTGTGATGTCGAAGGGACATCACTCTAAGCCATAGGTGGTGCGGCCAGACTTGGGTACCACCTATTCCTCATGATGATGCTAATCATGCCAATGTATCCCTACTGAGGGGGCATGATGAACCTCATTCACCTGGGGCACTGGCTTGGCCTGCTCTACATGGGTAGGCAAGGGATCTTTAAAGATCTCCATCTATTAGTTGTTTGGTATGATAGGGTTGTCTACCTAAAGGTTCTTCCTATCGATCATGTCCTGTACCAAGTTTTTAAACTTGTAGCACATGTTCACATCATGCCCATTTTGCCTATGAAATTTGCAATATAGGTCTTCTCTGTACCCTTTGGGTCTAGGTGCATTCGGGTCGATAGGTCGACTCTCAGGAGATTGATCGAATTTACCGCTAAGAGGTGCTCAAAAAATGAGTCCATAGACTCTGCAAGGGGTGTAAACTATCGCTTGGGGTGACGTTGTTGATTCTGCCCTTGACTATTCTGATTGTCCTTAGTATAGTCTCGATGTGTGGCCTGATAATTAGGCTTTTGAGGTGGCACAACTTGCACTGGCCTCGGGACACTAAGGGCAACCTGATTCACTATTTCAGCTTGGACTGTGTCGGGGTGCTCTTGGCATTCTTGTTCCACTCCTTGTGAGGCTTCACAATCTCCCCCTCTTGAATCTTGATTTCTTCGATGGTCCTAGCTTGCGCCAGGGCATCCTCAAGAGTGGGATATTGTTGTAGCTACAACAACAAGGAGATGGGCTTCAGGAGCTCTTGGAAAACATCTGAGTCAGCTCCGACATGGGGAGCAAATAAGGTAGCTTGGTGAGCAAGGCCCACCACCTATTGCCATAATTTGTTATTGACTCATCATCATATTGCTTCAACCCGGCTACGTCGACCAATGTCACCTTCCTCTTGGTATTGAAGGTGAAGCATTCTAGGAATGCGTCTGCAAGTTGATCCAAAGTATGGATGCTATGCTTAGGGAGCTGGTAAAACCACTCCAAGGTGGGGCCTAAAAGGGTAGTCACAAATATCTACAAAAGCAAAGCATCATCATCATGAATGCCAAAACACTGACCCAAAAATCTGGTGACATGCTCCTGTGCATCCTCTTCTCCCTTAAACATAGCCAACTATGGCAACTTATAATGCTCTAGATAGGGAGGCATAGGTACTTAAGGATGGATTGGCTGACTATGCAACTGGCGCATAGTGGGCTTCTGAGATCTAGACCCAGAGGTCTTGTTCTCTATCGACTCTAGGTGCTCTAGCAGCTCTTTATATGGATCCGAGGACTTGATCTCCTCATTCTTGCTCACATCCTGAGGTGGAGGTCTAGGATCCTCCAACCTAAGGTGGGGTGTTGGCCTGTCACCCCCTACCTTGATAAGGTATCTCCAAATACTCTACTTCTGGCTCATGCTCATTGTAGGCCCCGTAAGGCATCTCTCGAGTCGGTCTATAAATAGGGGTGTCTACCCATTGTGGGCGCCCTACATCTGGCCTATGAGGTAAGTCTCACTCTGGCCTAGGAGGCCATGGAGGCAATGTCGGATAAGGTCTAGGAGACCTTTCTCGAACAAGCATAGGTTACCTCGGAGGGACTTCCTACCTATGGGTCTTAGGGGTAGGGACCCTCTCCCATAGAGTCTGTTGGAACAACTCATTAGTCTGTCTCAATCCTCTCTTTCTCAAGTTGATGCAAGTGGTCTAGTTGCTCTTTGTCATATCGAAGTTGTTTGAACTGAGCTTGGCATTCTACATATTTTGCAACTATTTGCTTGATTTGTTCTATTGTGTGAGGCCTAGGGGGTCTAGGGGCCTCACCTTGGGGCTGACCTCATTCAAGATAATCTATGATATCTATCGGGTGCTTGCCTCTTTCGAGGTTCACCACATTGACTTGAGGTTTGGGTTGGAACATCTGCTCATTATACTCAACAGGTGTAGAGGCACATCGGGCATGCATAAAATACTACTCTTAAGGAAAATCTAGGATTTCCTCATGCCTTCCTTCATGGATGAGGAAGGGTAGGGCAGAATTGGCCTACCCAGAGTGATGAGTGTCATTCCCATCGGGTTGCATGAGCTGTTGTATCCTATCAAGGTGATATGGAGGTAAAGTCGTATCGACTTGCTTCGACCAGTGTGTGAAGTCATGCTCTTGCCTATGAATAGGCATGTCAGCCCTGATGGGTACATGGATGCATGGCACCACTCTATCTATTAGCACCTCAATGCATTGTTGCCTTTCATCAAAGAAGGCCTGTGATGTATCTACATATCGGGAACACTCTCCCAAGTAATGCTCATCATCCCTCGGGGTGTCCTGTAGAGGGTCCCTTCGGATATGAGGCTCGTGCCCTACTGTCTTGGGGCTAGGTGGAGTAGAAGCTCACTAGGGAGGTATGACCAAGTCCCTAGGGCTATAGCAGAGATGATTCATGTCTCCTAATCCACTCTCTATAGCTTCCGCCCATGTTTGGGCTTGGTTGTGGGTGTGCACCATCACGCTCCTCTATCAATACCCCAAGTGATTATCTTCTTTACAAATTTTTAATGAAACAACAAACAAGAAAGGAAACACTCAATAAGATAGATGATTATCTCGTTTAAGTTTTAGATGTGAATCCCTAAACTATTTTGTGTGTTTCATATGTGTTGTTTGTAAAGAATGACCTTGTGTCACGTATTTGAAATATTGTTGGATGATGTACTCAAATGTTTAAAGGATTTCACCTATATACTCACACAAGCTGAATATGGTGATGAAATCCATATCCAACGAGGTAGCATAGGTACTACCAACCCTCACCCAACACCCTGTGCACAATGATACACCCCTTCGAAGAGGAATGCATGCTATTTTTCATGGTTATGATAGATCTTGGGTCGGCCTTGGCCAAGAATGAGGTCCCGATGATACTCTTTGAGATGAGCCAATAAAGTGGTAGTGACATCCACTATTGGTCTCGATCTACTGGGTTGGATGTGAGAGCCCAACGTCACTCGATGTTAAGATAAAACATGATGTGTGTGGTTCCTTTTATCTTTAAAGAAAGTAAGCAAAGAAGCATTCAATGATCATTCACTAAATGCATGCATAAAGTGTGTTTTACTTTCATAAATGTTAGTATATAAAAATAAACTCACAAATGTATCTAGAAATGCAAAGCCCTAAATGTTAGCCTACCCATTGGGTAGGCTACAAGCACGCAAACCATAGAGATGCATTCCTACTCTGAATTTGTTTTGATTTTTTTCTTTTATGTGTTTTTGTTATTTTGCATTTAAGAAAAGGAAGCTACTTTTAACCTTTCTAAGAAAACAAAAATGTGAGAAAAACCAAATAATACTAAAAATAAATAGTTTCTATAACTGCAAAATAGAGATGACAGATTCAGGGACCTACCTCATCACTGCCAAAACTTGCTATTTCTGAAATTCTGCTCCAAAAGCTCTCTATTTTCTATTCACTCTAGGGTGTGATGAATAGCAGGTCTGTATTCACTCTAGGGTGAGGTGAATTCACATTCACCCTAGAGGGGCATGAATAGTAGGCCAGTGTTCGCTTCAGGGTAGAATGAATAGAACCTACAACATAAAAATATGAAAAATGAGATCCAAACTTCACCTAAAGCAAAAGGGACTAGGTCCCACCATGATCACCACTGAATTAGGGAAAAATGGTGCACCAAATGAAATATAAACAATGTATGTATCTATGCCCTATCGCTAATGAGCGCCAAATGGAAGCATGCAAGTAAATGGAAAGATAACGAATAACAAGAAGTAAAGCAAAACAAGTATATCTCTTATTAATAAAAATGATCCAAAATTATGGGTTACAATGCATCCCCTTGAGGGCTCAAAATGGGTGATACAAATTTTTACAACTCGGGTGCCCAAAGGTCAAATCTCTCAAAGAAATTGGGTGCACATCCAATGTCTTTCCTCGTACCCACAATCGAAGTGGGCGGGCCAAAGTTGTCGCCACTTGTGTATTTGATCTATGATGTCTTAGGCTGCCTCCCAATGCATTGTAATGACCTACACCTACACACAAGGAAACTAGAATCATCAAATAGCGAGTGCGTGTGATAAAAAGCATGCAATCCCCATAGGGGCAAAATGGCTAATAGTGAGAAAATGTATCAAATCAACTCCAAATGATAGAATATGAAATGGGTATGTATATAAAGAGGTTTTGGGAAGATATCACTAGAAATTGCTCCAAAATTGCATCCGATGGGGCTTCAAAATTTGAAGTGACCGTTCGTAACCTACAAAACCCAAAGCAAGCAATTTCTGACCCTACGCATATCCAAAATGCATGAAAATTGGATATAATATATAAAATAATATTATAAGAAAACCCATTTTATTATATTTGTGATATCAATCATATTTTGGGTGTTCTCTCAAATGACCATCGGATACCTACAAGAGACCCTACAAAACACTAAAAATGCAATATCTCGACCAATATAGCTCAGAATGACATGAAATTTGAACTGTAAAATCATATAAGCATATATAAAATATATAATTAAAAATATTTAAAAAATTATGCATATATATCTATTCATTTTGGGGTGGAGTGAATAGGACTGTCATAGATTAGGGGCCCCGGGTGCGGCGCCCATAGAATCTCCCTAAATTTTACCACCAATTCCACTTGGGAATGATGAAAAACCCTATAAAATGTGTTTTCATCAAATTTTGTGATGGAATTCACTCATTTGGTTTGGTTTTGTAACATATTATGCCTCCTAACTCACTCGCAAACCTCCTTCGCTAGGAAGAGATTCGAGGGAACAATTGGTGCAAAAAGGGTGGAAGGAAATCTTGGCAGCACTCCATTGCTTTGTCCTCAAAATATCCTCTCCTTTGGTGTGGAAAATATCTCCACTTTATAGCCTAAGGAGGCTTCAGGGGTCAAAAGGCATGCGAGGGCATGCGAGGCATGAGGTGCCACTTGGCCACCAGGGTGGCATGCATTGGAGGGAGAAGAGAATCTCCCAATTTGGCCTCCCTCATGGGCTGGAGCATTAAGATGCTGCGTGCCCTACCCTCCTAGCCATTATGGACCAGAAATGTAACCGTTGGTAGGCGCCATTTGTCCAGGTTTGACTTTTTTCCAGTCAAACCTGCTATTCGCTCCACCCCAGAGCGAATGCTGCTATTCACTTCGGGGTGCGATGAATAGGTTCTGTATTCATCCCAGGGTGGCACGAATAGTAGCAGGGTGTCCAAAAGGTGCCAAAAGTGGCCTAGAACCTTTCAAACCCTTGCATTAAGTGGTTAGAACCATTGTATACCTCCTGAGGGCTGCCCTAGGGGCCTTGGTGTGTCGCGAAGTCACTACTTATGGTAGCACAATCGGATTGACCAGTTTTTAGTGTCTACAGGCTCATTCTTAGCCTCGAGCCCCAAAGGTGACCCTTTTCCATTGATGTCAAAGGGGGAGAGAGATTTGAGTATTGGGGAGAGATTTGATATTTGAAAGAGCATTGAGCTAGGGGGAGTAGTGTCCCAGGGGGAGCAACACAAAAGAAGAAGTCAAGTTTTTGGTAAAATTTTTTTGGGTTGCCATCAATGACAAAGGGGATATTGTTGGACATTTTGAGTCCTAAAAGTTAAAATTGTCATTTATGTCAAGAAATGAAGTCAACATTAATATCAAGGTTTTTCGTCAAGGAACAAAGTTGTCAAAGTTGTTATTTGATATCCAAGAAGAAGGCCAAAGGATTCAGTGCAAAGTTAAAAAGGAGATATAATATTTTTTATAAATTATTTAAATTCAATAAGAATTTAAATTTTATAAATAAATATTATTTACACCATGGAATGCAATGTAAAGGAAGGGTTTAAAAATTAAATCTTATAATGCTGACGTCATCCAATTTAATAAGGCACCTTGTATAAATTATAAAGTGTTTATTTCTCCTCTGTGGTTTATGAGAATTCCTCCTCTGCTAGCCGCTCCTGGGTTGCCTTTGGCTGCACCATCGAAATTGAGCTTGTGCCACCTAGTATGTGGTGAGACCCACTTGATGACAGACTTGTCAACAGAAGTACGAGGCATGGCAGAGAAGTTAGAAAGATTGAAGAGTTTGGTTAGGTCTGATTCAAGGCCAGGAGGGGGGGTTTGGAAGACAAAACAAGAGAGGCATTCTCCGCAGCAAGGGCCAAGATTTTGGCAACGATAATCTTCTTATCAGTGGCTTAATTTTTGAAAATTTTGGCATTTCTCTCTAGCCATATCTGCCACAGGAAAATGTGGAGGCAAGCTTGCCACATGAATTTAAGTTGGTTGCTCTTGAAAGGCCAGGGCCATTGCTGAAAAAGGAGGGGAATTGAATGAGGGAGGGTTGTGGAGATGTCGAAGGTGTTAAGAACTTGGTTGAGAACTGCTAGAGAGAAGGGACATTCCAAAAAAACATGCGAAGTTGACTCACAGGTGTTTTTGCACAGGATGCACCAATTGGGAATGAGTAACCCTCTGATTATCAAGTTGTTAGTGGTGAGGATTCTGTTTTGGATGGCCAACCAGCAAAAGAATTTGACCTTGGGAATGATCTTGGGAACCCAGACCTGATTTGATAAGTCTCGACCACCAGTGGGAGTTTCTTGACTGTAGTAAGCTGATTTAACAGTGAAATTTCCAGAATCTTCAAGGTTCCAGACCATGGAATCATCTTTGTGTGAGCTAGGGATGATGCAAGTCCTCAACAATTTTTGTAACCGCATAAGCGCCTCGGTGATATGCCTTGGCCCATTAAGATACAGGTGTTTCCATTCAGGTCTTGTGGTACCTGGGTTAATGAAGTGACACACCTTATCTCCAAAGGTGGCTACGGTAGTCGTTTTGAGCACTGCAAGATGCGGATCAATAGTGTTTATAAAGGCACCGATGTCATTGAAAGAATCGAAGCATCGACATTTGAAGTCAATAGTGCTTTCGTATATAAAGGGAGGCCACAAAGACCTTTGCAATATTAATCCTCGATCGAATTATTGAAAGCGCCATCAAAAAAATTAATTGCGAATTCAAAAGTTTTGTGAGGAAGAAGATGAAACAAGTGTTTTTCATCTCATGCAAAAGAAGAAAAGCGAGTAAATGGGGAGCCCCAATCAAAGGTGGATGCGATGGTCCAGTGGCAGCACACATTATTTTAAGGCGCTTGTGAGGAGAAGAACCCGTATTCGAATCCCATTGAGGCGTGTGCGGAGGAAGAAGTTTTTGAGTTCTTCATAATTCAAAAGGCTCCAAAGGAAGGTATAAAGGGCGTAAAGGCCCTTTTGGTTCTAAACGTGCGTTGGGTGCATGTGGTTGAGGAGCCCATGGATAGGGCCTTCACAGAGGCATTGGTGAGGGGTTCGAAACCCACGGAGTGCAAGGTAATAATTTTATTATTATTTTTCAATTGTCTAAAGTTCAAATTTAATATTTATTAGGAGTTATAAGGAGTATTAAGAAGTTTTTTTATGCAAATGAAATAAGTGACAAGGAGGAATAAGGAGTGTTAGAAAATTACTATATGTTGGATTGAAATTTTAAAAGGGGAAGATATTATTTTATGGAGTAATAAGGTAAAATTAATATGCCTTAAAATCTAGAAGGTCAAAATTAATTATGTGTGTTAAAATTATTTTAGATATTGTGGAGTTGATAAGGTGTAATTTTGATATCATTTTGCATTGAGTTTTGTTGAGGAAATTATTATCTTCTAAATCTTATTGAGATTGGAAAAGAAGTAATTGTGAGTGTGGAAGATTTGTGAGATCAACTCCTTGTCAAGAAAAAAGGTATGGGCAAATTATTTCTTGGTTGAGTTGATTGATTGGCTTACTAGAAAATAAAGTTTGGAGTGAAAAGGATTTGATTAGGGTTTCTTTTTTGAAAGTGTTTGACTTAATGCTTCAAGGTTTTTTGGAATTAAGAGTTATGATTAAAACCTTGTTTTATAAGCATTGTTGTTGAAACCATTGGATTGTGTGAAGAACTTAAGTTAGGGTTTTGAAAAGAACATGAGTATCATTGTTATGTGAATATTGAGTTATAAGCATTGTTTTTGAAGTGAGTTGTTGGGCAAAGAACTTGAACTAGGGTTTGAAAATAACATGAGCGTCATTGTTATGTGAGATTTGTTGTTGAGAAATTATTGGAAACATTTTGAATTGATTGATATATGCTTGGACTAGGGTTTATGAGAAAGGGGTGTTTCATTAAGTAATTGGTTGAACCTAGTCAAGTGGTTGTATAAAGTGATTGTCAAAGTTCCATAAAAAAACTATTCTATATTCTAATTTGAGTTGTTAAAGGGGTTGTGCATTGAGAGTAGAACATATTGAGTCTCTAACAATTCTCTTTATGCTTCTATGAGATTGAGAAAATTGTGAAAGTAATTGTTCATTGAGAGTAGAACATATTGAGTCTCTAACAATTATATTTGTGCTTCTATGAGATTGGACAAGTGATATGTGTGGACTTGTTAAGAAGATTTGAGGCAAGTCTTTGAGGAGACTTGTGGACTGATTTTGTGTGAGCTTTTATGAAATCTTACAATACGTATTTCATTAAGTTCTAGAGAGGACTTATTGAGCATATTTGAGCAAGTTCTAGAGAGGACTTGTTGAGCATATTTGAGCAAGTTCTAGAGAGAACTTGTTGAGCATATTTGGACAAGTTCTGTGTGAGCTTGTTGAGCATATTTGGATAGGTTCTGAGTGGACCTATTGAGAAGATTTGGATAGGTTCTGAGTGGACCTGTTGAGAATATTTGGATAGGTTCTGAGTGGACCTATTGAGCATATTTGAGCAGGTTATGAGTGGATCTATTGAGCAGATTTGGACAGGTTCTGAGTGAACCTATTGAGCAAATTTGAGCAGGTTCTGAGTGGACCTATTGAGCAAATTTGAGCAGGTTCTAAGTGGACCTATTGAGCATATTTGTGCTAGATCGACTAGACTTTGTTTAATACAAATTTGAGTGAGCTTGTTGAGAAGACTTGTGCTAGACCGACTAGACTATGTTTAGTGCAGAGTTGAGTAGATTTGTGCTAGATCGACTGGACTATGTTTAGTGTATATTTGAGTGAGTGTGTTGAGTAGACTTGTGCTAGACCAACTATACTGTGTTTAGTGAAGATTTGAGATAGAACTTTGGAAGTGATAGAGCAGAGAGGACAGAAGTCTCTAGTTGATAAATATCCATCAGCCAGGGCAGTGAGGATAGGTCTTCTGAGTGGGAAAAAGAGTCTTCAGTGGAGAGAGATCCACAAGCCAGTGCAGTGGAGGTAATAGTCTTCTAGAGGATCACCAACCAGAGCAAAGGAGGAGTTCTCCTATGGATAGATATCCAAAAACCAGATTTAGGGGATCAACATCTCCTTTGGACAGAGGTCCATAAAAATTGTAATTGGGAAGGATTCCCAAGATATTGATTGAGAAAATTTTAGTGAAATATTTTCTCCGTGGAGTAGCCCACATTGGGTGAACCACGTAAATTGTGGTGTCTCTATTGTATATGGTGTTGTGTGCATTGCTTTTATTACTGCTATCTATACACTGCATAATATTGATTTTGAAAGAAAAGTAAAAAGTATCCTTATACTGTTCACCCCCCCTCTTAGTATAAGCTTGTGTTCTTCAGTGGATACTAGTTAGTAGAAGGTTATTGGACATGATATATTGGATTGGTAAATAGGAGGTGAGTGACGTCAAGATTGATGGGTGTGAAATTAGGTTTAGGTGGAGACAGGTGAGTCTCAAGGCCAAGTGATTCATGAGGGATGGTATGGGTGGCATAGTGAGTCACACCTAAAACATGTCCAACATGATGTGTGTTAGGCAAGTTAGATATGTGATGGTGGGCTTCATTGGACATGCTATCATGATGGATTTGTGACACATCCCCTTGATGAGTTAGAGGAATAGTTGAAGGATGGGAGGATTGACCAGATGGGTCCATGGAGTCTTGGACTTGGTATTGGGTATTGGCTTGACTATGGATTGATACCATAGGCTATTAGGAATGGAGTGGGATGCAAATAAGAGGTTCTTGATAATTGTGCTCATGGAGGCTTGTTTTTTCTTGAAAGAAAAATGTACTATCTATAAAAATAAAAATTCAAGCAATTAATTAAATAAAAAATGGTTATTTTGGCATTTTTGTTTTGCTTTGATGTTTTTTTTTATGTTTTGTAATGGTTTTTTACAATTTTTGATGTTTTTGTAATGTTTTTTTGGTAATTTTTTATGTTTTTGTAATGTTTTTTTGCAATTTTTGATGTTTTTGGAATGTTTTTTTTATAAATTTTGATGTTTTTTATTTTTGTGTATTTTATGTTTCATAAACCTAGGAACTATGAAGGGGTTATGGAATGATATCTATAAGGGTGTGTTTATGCCTACTACCCTTACAAGAAATGAGACTTAAATGACTAATATGGCTTCCTAGGATGGTGGGTTAGCTCAAAGTACTAAGGGGGAAAAAAAAACCTCCTAAGAGAGGCCACACTATCTAAATCCTGCTACTTGCCTAGTTAGGCTTTCGATTCACCCTCAGTCAGGCTCAAATAAAAATGATAGTTGCATGTCTAGTAAATATTAAGCCCAGTGAACAAAATGATGTCTAACCTCAAGATTACTCCGAGCTAGCCCTAAGGGTAACCAACTCTCTAGTGATGAAATATAAGAAACTATGGGATCTAGTTGTGGTGTCTAAGGTATCAACTGATGGTTGGTGGTGAAATCCAACATCATTGGTTGGTTTTCATTGAAAAATGTGTGCTTGTTTTGATTTGATTGTTGATTTTTTTATTTTGTTTTAGTTTTTATTTATTTTTATTGCTAAGAATTACTATTTACCATGCAAATTTAAATCCAACCCTAAGGATGCAATGAAAACAATAACCTTTCTAATAATGATTTATGAAAAGTAAACTTGATCTAATTATCCATGTAAGAAATATTAACTAATTTAATGATCATTGCAAGCAAAATATAATTAAGCTAATGAGTATTGGAATCAAATGTCAATTAAACTAATGAGTCTTGAAAGCAAATGATAAATAAGCTAATGAGTCTTAAAATAAAATGACAACTAAGATAATGAGCCTTAAAAGTAAATTAAAACTAAGCTAATGAACCTTGAAAGCAAATGATAACTAATCTAATGATACTTGAGTCTTTGATTTAATCTAACGAGTCATGAAACAGACATGATTGAGACAATGAGCCTTGAGTCTTTGTGCAAAATAAGAAATGACTAAAATAAATTTGTGATTCAAACAAGAAATGACAAAGAAATGAACTATGACATGAGCCTCTATGCAAAACTAAGTAATACAAGCTACTAACCTATGAGCATATGTTGTAAAGAAAAGAAACTGAGCCTATTGTGCCTTTGAGTCTATCTCTGCAATTGTGTCAGAGTTTATGTAGCCATATTGAATGGTTTTTTGGGTGGGAATATCTTACAAGATCAAGCCTTGATTTGAATGAAGTGACTATGTATTTTTTGCTCCTAAGTACCTATGATAGAAATAGAAAATATAAAGTTAGCTAAGCAAGCAAAACAAGCAAGCAAGTATAAATAATCCTAAGAAAAATACACAAGACATACTACGCTAGATGCAAGGGCCAAAGCTCATGCAAAACAACAAGTGTTGAATGTGTTAAGGGCAAAGGGTCCCACCATGATCACCATTTATGTGAATAATGAAATGCACCATAACAAGTAAATAAACAAAATGGAAATTTTATATTGCATTAATAGACTTTTTTCATTACAAATTAGCCCTTTCAATTACAATGGACCTCCCAAAAGGGAGGGTTTTATTTTGTAAATGAGTTCTATGGTGCCACAAATCATCTCCTCGATCACACAAATTTTTTTGGTAGGATTTTTAATTCTCATTGCTTGATCTCTTGAGCCTTCATATGCATCCCAGTATCTACACACAACTATTAGGTCTTTCAAGATAATGCCCTAAATCATGAAAGCATCAGTATCATCTATTGGGTCTTTCTGTTGGTTGTCCTTTGTCCTTTGGACAGCCAACAGATACAAGGCAAGGTACCACATAAAACAAGGTATCTAAGATCCTAGGTCCAACCCTAAGGGGGAGAGATATAATATCATAGGCCTCTTGGAACTTGTTGTTGAAAGGTTTAATGATGACATAGGATTTAGTTAGATATTCCTATTTTAATCCAAAATTTTAGAAAAATTGATAAGTGCATAGATTGAGGGAAGAACCATCATCTATCATAATTCGCTTGATAAATGTTTCCCCAATAAATATCATGATGTAGAGGAAAGAATCCCCTTGAATGTATGAGGAAGGAATATCATCATAAAAAAATGTGATATGGTGTATTCCAAGGGAGCCAACGACATTAACTATATCACTAGGGAAAATATTTTGAGAAATAAATTGTTGGCTTAGAATATTCAACAAAGGTTCCCTATGAATAAGAGAAGTTTACAAAAGTTCTAAGAGGTAAATCTTGGTTGGGGTACTAGCTAACTATTGTTGAATTTTGAAGGAGACTTTAGGTTGTGGCTTCAACAATAAAGATGGGTTTTCTACTCTTGTGCTCATTTTTTAGGAACTCTTTAAAACTAAGGATGGTTTTAAAGGTTGAATGAATGTATAACTTATCTCTTATTGATATTGTTGAGTCGGTTGAGCTTGAGCTTGTTGTATTGTATTTTTTGCTATAATACCAACCATATTATTGTAGGTATGTGGCACATTATGATATAACACTTGATTAGATTCCTATTACCTATTATTAGGTAGGGGGTCTTGGAAGCTCCTCATTATTGATTAGTTATGAGTGCTTAGGTGACCTGCATTAATTAAGTCCTAAACCACATGTTTCAACCTCTTACATGAATTTGTCATGTGCCTCTCCACTCTCTGATACTCATAGTGTTGACCAGGATTATAACCAATTAGTCATGGTATTAGGTTGTCGTATGGGAGGTAACTCAATCATATTTACTTCAAAATTTGCTTTAGGACCATCATCATAGGTGTGTTGAGTCTTATTAAACTTCTTGGCGGGGGCTCTTTAGGTTGGCTAAGCACAAAATTTTGTAGGGTGTTAACAACACTATTAATGGGACTACTATTCGTTACCCCATCACCAACTACATGCTTGTTCTTGACCTCTTCAAATAAGGGCTTGCACTACCCTTCTTGCCAGATCTATTGCTTGGTAAAAATAGGTAATAGCTATTTCCAATTTGTATGATATTTGTTCTTGTAAATTTCTAATAAATATCTCTAGAATGTCTCAAGGAGGTAAAGTGTGTCTTAATCGTCCAACTAGACTCCTCCAACAAGACAATAATTTCAAAAAAAATTCTTGTTTACATTATTTCAACATATAAACAACTTTCATAGTCACATTCTTCTCAACATAGGCTTTGATTTTCTAGACGAATAACTCTACCGTATCTTCAAAATTCCTCAAAAAATGATGGGGTAATTGATAATACCATTCAAATTCCATACCACCAAGGCTCTTAGGGAACATCTTTAATAATAACATGTCATCATATATAATATCATGGCACGTTGTCCTAAACATCCTTAAGTGTTCAATTGGGTCCTCTATTCCCTTATAAATAGGTAAAATTAGCATTGGAAAATTCTTAGGGTAGGGCATAGAAGTGACAATAGGGTCTAAGGGTTGATTACACGTTTCCTTATAACTATAGGTGAAACTTAGAGGTTGAATCATATCCAGTCTTGAGACCAATTGCTTCACTACATTTTTCAAACTTTGCATATCAAGGTTGTTGTTGTGTAATAACCCTAGGTTCCCTAGCGGAGGATTATAGGTAGGTTGTTGAAAGGGAACTTGCCCAATTTTGGAGTCATTGACACTTTTGTGGTACGGGTAATGATATGTGGTATCTTACTATGGATGATAACGGACATTTGGTGGAACCGAAGCATGAATGTTGAGATGAGTATAATGAGGAAATTGACCATAATCTCATGATGCACTACTAGTTGGAGGAACTTGTGGAATTATTCCAATGTTGGTGGTTGTAGTAGTGACATATGTTGGTTTATGAAAAGTATTAATATGCTACAAATATTCAAACAATGGATTGGTTTGAATATTTTGAGAAGAAATGGTTGGAGGATGAGAAGTCCTAGTTTCTTCAATTCAGACCTCCTCATCCATAACCTTAACCAAAGCACTCCTATGATGTTTCATGAAATTCTAGATATGATCATATGATGTGAATGTAAGGTGTCCATTAGACCCCTCAAGAGGATCAAGGTCAATACCAATTTCTACATGTTATTCCTCATCTAGATTAGGGTTATCCCTATCAATTTGATCATCTTCTTGGAGAATATGATCAGATTCTAAAAGATTTTACTTACTTCTAAGGTTGGAATACATTAGGAGAAAAATAAAGGACAGAGGATAGAAGAAGAAAACTAAAAACTAGCAAAAGACACACACAAGAATATTTTAAATATTTTTTTAATATTTTCTAATTCTAAGAAAATAAATTTAGTAGTCTTGCTTAAAGTGTTCAAAAGAAAAACAAAAAGAATATGCTTCCTATTTTGGCCAATAAGATGTGTGTTCATGTCGGGTTCACCAAATATGTGGAGGACAATTATCCTATTGTGTATGATTCTCAGTTGGATCCATTGGGAGTCGAGATGACCATGGGGGTGTGTTATATTCTCTACACTTAGGGGCTTAGAAATCGAAGGGTTCACCAAGAATGGTTTAAGTACTCAATACAAGTATGGGTTGGAGATGTTTGAGTGTGTATATTAAGAAAATCCCTATTTTTATATTTTCTAAAATTTAATCTATGAAAAATGAAAGAACAATGTAAGCAAACAAAATTGTAGGAAAATAAGGACTAACTCTAGAATGATTCTTGATTTTCAATGATGACTAAATAATAACTTGCAATAAAATAAATCATTTTTATTTTTAGCAAGGGTTTAAGAGAATGCACAAATATAATTGACCCTATAATGTAAACTATATGCTTCTTCTCTTTCAAATGCCTAGAATGTAATCAAACATTTCTTCTTTTATTTATGATTTATATTTTAAACAAAAATGAAAGCATCAATTGCATCTATTGGTCCTTTAAATATAAGGTCCTAAATCATGAAAAGGATTACAAAAATCTTAAAAAAACACAAAACCTTTACCAAAAGTTACAAAACTATGTAAAATGGTTACAGAACCTTATAAATTATCTTTTTTTACCTTGCTTGGATATTTTTTTGCTAATTCTAAGTCTTTGTTTACCTTTGAGGCTCAACCTTCAAGGGTAGTTGGCTCTATGTAACTACACAAGCCAGTTGGTAACTACATAGGGTGATTGGTAATCACATAGGATGGTTGGATATGTGGACTTATGTTTCTCCAAATGAGTTGAACCCAAGTTAAGAACCTTCCTCTAATTTTCAGGAATCTACCCTTAAAATTTTATGGTAATCCAAGTCCAAATGAGGAAGTTATGCCCAAAATAGCGAGTATGGTTTTGGCTATATTATAAATCACCTAGGGCAGTTGGCTCTGTGTAACCACCTAGGGTGGTTGGATATATATATGCTAACAAGGATTTCAAACTTATATCTAGGCATTTTTCGTTATGTTTTGGGACTTTTAATGCAAATATGATGTTTTATTATTAGAGATGAGCATAGTTGTAAAATAAATATTAATATGCATTCCAAAGATACTCCATTATTGACATTGTTGAGATATCTGAGTGAGGTACCTACAATCACAAATTTAGAAATACACAAGGAAGGCCAATCAAAATCTAGGTAGAGTTTTGGTAGTGTTTTGTATGCTCTCCCTTTTACAAATGAAATGGGAGCATATTTGTAATATTTTATAATATTGAGGGGAGTGATGAGGATGAGGGAAAATTATGAATAAGTGGCATGGGTGAGAGAAAGGGGGAATATTGACTTTCTCCACTTGGATTCTTGTATGGACATATGTGAAACATTCTCTATTTGGAGTTATGACACCCTATGACACACTATGACATGATATGACATGATATGACATACCTCCTTAATACTCTTCGATGGAGAGAATACTCACCCACCAAAATGGCATGCCTTATTAATGTTCTTGGGTGGAGGGAATCCTCACTCATGTGCATTAATGAGCTTGGAATATGGAGGAGAGAGGGGAGTTAATACAAATTAGAGTTAGGTGGACCTATGTTAGAATAGAGGGATGGTATCATGATGGCCTTGGGTTAGGTGTAGGAATGTGCTTAGGATGGTCAAAGGGGCTACAATAGTCAAAATTAATATTTATAAGGTTGCAATGTATTAATTGAAATAATTGCATAATTTATTAATATTAACATTTAACCATTGCAAATGTGACACTTTTTAGGTGTCTACACAAACATTTTGCAAACCCAAGAGAGTAAAGAGATAAAGTATGGAAAGTTATGAATGTTATGGAAAAGTGCATTTATAGAGGTTGGACAACTATGATTATGAAGACGCCCTTGATTAATACAACAAAATACTTCATGATGACATGTGTCAAATTTATTCGAACGATGACCAAGGTAGCATTTGATTCAAAAAAATGAGAACACAAAAAAAAACATGGAGAAAGTGGTTATGAGGTGATGGAGTGAAAGATGACAAAGAATGAAGGAGAAAGTGAAGGGGAGGCAAGAAAAAAGATATGAAGGGGGGGAGATGGAGGGGAAAGAAGAAAGAGGGGAACACACTGGTCCATGGTACATAGCTACTCAAAGCATGATCGTACAACAAGGAGTGATGTGCAAGGAATTAGATAAGAATAATAAGAATGAGAATATGGAGTGGAAATGATTGGAAAGAAAAAAAAAATTATGATATGAGCTTGTTGTTTGATTTTGTGTGTTCTTATTGATTTTTTTTTGGCATTGATTATATACAAGAAGATAAAGCTGAATATGAGCTAGGAGTAAAATATTCCCAAATTAAGGATATTGATGGGCCCAGGTTCCTTAATTCCCTCGAGAGTAGAAATCATATAGGCCCTTGATCCAAATATTTTTCTAAAAATAAATGGACCAAGCCAGCTGGCAGTAAACTTATCACATAAATGAGATGGAAGATTTGATTTTTATTGATTTTCTTTGAGTACAAGGTCACCAACTTGGAATTATCATGGATGTATTTTGTGATCATAGGATATTTTGATTTGATCTTGATAAAAATAAATATTCTCAAGAGCATTGATTCATGCTCATCAAGGAGAGTGAGTTGATTGAGCCTTGCTTGGCGAGTTGTGTTCTCATCCATGAATTCTTGTAAGGATATGTGTAGGGTCAAGGTATCAAGATCAAGATTCATGATGGCTTTAGCACCATAGATTAGTGAAAATGGAGTTTCCCCTATAGGTGTGTGGATGCTTGTGTGATAATCCCAAAGCACCAAATGGAGTTGAAGGTACTAGTCCTTGCGATTTTATTTTACAATATTATCGAGAATGGCACATATAGTCTTATTGGTAACTTCAGTTTATCCATTGCTATGGGGGTAAAGGGGTGTCAAGAAGTTGTATTGGATATGATACTTGTTGCACAATGATCAAACATCCTTATTTTTGAATGGGGGACCATTTTTAAAAATAATATTTGAAGGGATACCAAAACAACAAATGATGTGGTGTAGTATAAACTTAGTGATTCAAGAGTTGGTCATGTTGGTAAGAGGAATAGCCTCGAACCACTTGGTAAAGTACTCTATAGCTATGATGATGAATGTATGATATCCTAAGGATGGAGGGGAGATTTTCTAGATAATATCAAGAACCCATTGCAAAAATGGCCATAGGGCTTGAATGGGTTGCAATGCTTACGATGGAACATGGGTCAAATTGGCGTGATGTTGACATTTAGGATATTTCTTGACATATGTGCAACAATCATGTTCCATGGTGGGCCAATAATAACCCATGCATAAAATGCACTTTGCAATGGCCATCCCACTAAAATGACCACCACATGTACCATTATGGACTTGAGATATCACCCAACTTTCCTCCTGTGGTTTGAGACAATGAATAAGAACACCATCATAGCCATGATGATAAAGCACATCCCCTAAGAGATTATATCGAGCCACTTTTTGTTTGAAAGTGCATTTAGAAACTGATGTCAATTTGACAAGAAGGGTACCAAGTTTGAGGAAATCCTTTATTTGAGCAAATAAATCATTTTCTAGCTCTGCCTAAATGAGATGGACATCTCATTCATCATTAGAATATTCATGTGATATAGATGACTAGGAAAGCATTAAAACTTAAAATTGAGTGACAATATTAGAAATGTTTTATGGGATAAGGGACCCGAGAGAGGCCATGATATTTGAGAAATGATTATATGACCTTTTAAAATCTTTAATGTCATACCAATCAAAGTTGGTTAGCAATTTATCAACAATTTATTTGTAAGGCTTTAATACTAGGCATTTGCACTGATAGACCCCCTTAACTTGATTAACAATAAGGAGGGAGTCACCTATGATTTGGATATGTTTAATGTGCATGGAAACAATGGTATAGAGTCCAAGAATCAATGCTTCATATTCTACATTATTATTAGTGTAGGGGAAGTCAAGCTTAAATGAAAAAGGGATAGGGACCCCTTGAGGCATGAAGAAAATAATTTTGGCACCTCCCCCTTGTTCATACTTAGAACCATCAAATAAAAGGATAATATTGGCTTTGTACTTAGGTTCAACATGCTCTTCAAGCTTGGTAACACTAAATATGGAATCATCTGGAAGCTCTATGATAAGTGGTTTATCATCTTGAAGAGGAGCTTCAACAAGTTGGTTGAAAATGACCTAACCCTTTATGGATTTTTGACTTATGAATTCAAGATCAAATTTTGTTAAGAGCATTATCCATTTTGCAGTGTAGGTATTGGTGTAAGTGTGACTCATAATATAATGCAATGGATTTTCTTTGGCAATGATATAGGTTGTATGATTTAGCATGTAGTGGAGAAGCTTTTTGGTTGTAAATACGACAACTAGGTATAGCTTCTCCACGTATGCATATTTGGTTTCATAACTTACCAATGTGCAACTAATGTAATAGATAACCTATTCTTGATTGGCATCATTATTCTAAGCCAACATAGTCCCTGAACGAAATCAATGGTAAATATATAAAAATGAAATGGAATACCTAGTCGAGGCAACAATAAAACTGATGGGAAAATGAGGTAATGATTAATAGAATCAAAATCCTCCTAAAATTATGTGGTTCATTGAAATATGACCCCATTTTGCAAAATATGATTAAATGGACTGCATTTATCTGATAATTGAGCAATGAATCAACAAATCACTTGAATTTTTCCTTGCAAGATGCAAATTTCTTTGAAAGTCATGGGGGTGACATTTTGACAAGGGCCTTGATTTTATTAGGGCCCACTTCAATACCTCATTTGGAGACTATGAGTCCTAAATTTTTTCCTTAAGTGGCACTAAAGACACACTTTTTAGGGTTGAATCACACATTATGCTCGAGTAATATATCAAAAATATTTCACAAAACATCAATGTGCTCGCGACAAGTTTTAGATTTGGCCAAAAGATCATCCACATAGTACTCAACAATTTTGTGCATATAATCATGGAAAATATAAGTCATGGCACAATGGTACATAGATCCTATGTTATTGAGATCGAACAACATGAATTTGTGAGAAAATGTCCCCCAAGGAGTTGTAAAGGTTACCTTGTGTTGGTCATCAAGGTTGACTTGAGTTTGGTTGTATCCTAAAAAAAAATCCATAAGGGAGAGCATTTCATGGTTGATGGTGGAATCCATGAGTGTATCATTGTTGGGAAGTGGAAAATCATCCTTGGGACATGCTTTATTTAAGTCATAAAAATAAGTGAAAATGTGTATCCCTTCATTGGGCTTGACAACGAGCACCATGTTTGATATCCATTTTGGCTAATCGATTGGTTGAATAAATTCCACGTCTAATAGATTTTGAAATTATTCTTTAACCATGAGGGAAATGTTAGGATGAAGTTTTCTCAACATTTGTTTGATCGGTTTGGCATTTGTATTTAATTTGAGATTGTGGATAATAAGATCTGGATCAAGGCCATGCATATCCTTATAGGACTATGTGAAAACTTGTTGGTTTTTGGTCAAGAGTGTGATAGTACATTGTTCTTAAGATGAAATAATTTTTCCAAATTTAATAATTTTAGGGTTGTCAGGATCAGTGCTGATGTTTATATTGATGGTTTCCTCAACAAGCATGTGGGAACCCTACTCAAGCTGATGAGAGGTGGGAATCAGGTGAATGTTGTCTATAAAATTATTGGGGAATTTGGTGTGGTATCACTAACTTTGGCATGATAAACTAAAGAATGGAAGGAAGGGGGAGAAGGAAGAAAGTAAATATTTGATTCTCTGAGTAATTGATAAAAAGGAAGAAAATTAGAAATAGATAGAGAGAATGATATTTTCTTGAAGTCAATGACACTAGTGTCAATGGAGATGGATTTTCCAAGATCATTTGGATTATGGAGGGGTGTGCATAAATTCATAAGAGATCATGTTGACTTGAGAAAATAAAGGGGATTATGGATTAGAGTTCAGGTTCCATTGCATACACTCATAAGGAAGAATTTGGTTTAGAATGTATGGGCAAGGATCAAGTGGAGGTGGCCATGGTGGAGGTAGGGGATACATGGGTGCATCAAGGCACTCCAATTGGAGTACATGAAATATGGAAAAAAAATAGAGAAAAAACATAGGTGAAAATTATCTGCATCTATAATGAGTACAACAAGGGATGATTCTTCTTTGAAGCTATCCAAAGCAATAGAAAATTCCTCAAGTTGCTCATCAAATTCATCTCTTGAGGTATCAGTTGGAATGACATGAATAGTAAAAACTTGGAAAAATTCATCTGGTGATAGGTGAGCATGCTCAGGTTTAATGTATTCATCATATATCTCCTCCTTGATACCAAGGGTAATGCATTGGAGATCATATTTGAGGAGGTCAACCAAAGAATGTTGATTGTATCCTAGACCAGATTTATCTCCAAGGGGCTAATTATGGGGCTTTAGAATGGTGTGAATTCACTGTTCTTAGTGACTAAGACCACATCCTCTCCAATTAAAGTGTTTCAAATACCTCAAGGTAAATGATGGTTTGGAATAAAATTAATATTCTCACAAAATGATATTTTGGATGCTCTGTTAGGAGGTACATTGGAATATGAATCAACTCCACCATATACAAAATTGGTAGAATTGGAGGAGGGGCCCATGGGGATGATAGCACTGATGGTTAAGGGAGTATGACCAGGGAGACCAAAAATCCTAACTAAATCTGTAAGTGGAGGTGTAAACGTGATACTATGTACAATGTACTCGCATATGCTAGGGTTTATCATATGTAAAACAATATTTGTGGGTTGGGATGAAATCACTGGATAGATGAATGGGGATGAAGGTTCAAAATTATCCATAAAAAGGGATAGGGATGTGGATGAGGGTGGTGGAATAGGAGTGTGTGTCACTTGAATAGTATCAAGGAAGGATGGGTTCGTATCAGATGAATTTTTGGGTGGAGGTGGCTTATTCATTGTGGAAGGAGATATGGTTTGGAAATATTGTGTAGGTGTGGGTATGGTGGAGGTAGGAGTGATGATAGTAGTAACCTATCCAATTATGGAGGTGATGGGAGAAGAGATAGGGGCCATGGGCCAGTTGTTAGGACTTTAGGAAGGAGTAGAAAGTTATGGTTTGTATGTAGTTGGTGGGGGATAATGGATAAAAGGGGATAGAGTGGGGAAAGAAAGTGGTGTGGGTAAGAGGGGAGGGGTTCATGATGGATGCCTATTAACTATATGTGAAGAAGGGGTATGAGAAGAATGTGGAGAATGGTGAGGTTGGGGAGGAGGGAAAGCATATTGAGTGTTGAAGGAAGGGTGGAATGGTTGAGCATTGGGAGAAGATAAGAATAAAGGTGGATAATATCAGGGAAGGAAATATGGAGGAGGTGTATGGGTTTGATTTGGGGTGATATGAGGAGCACTGTTAGTTCCCAAGGATGAGGAAGGAAGAATCATATTGGGTGGAATTGAGTGGGTAGGTTGTGATTGGGTATAGGCAGTGCAAGTGAGGAGGGCAAGATGTGATCGAGTGGTAATATGGGTTCAGTGGGATATGGGTGAGGGATATATGTGTGGAAGTTAAGGGAGACTCATGTGGGTGGGTGACCATGTGATAATATTTGAAAGGTTCATCATCTATCGGAATGTAGTGTATGCAACCCTTGTGGGTATATTTGAGGTAATGATGCAATATTGAGGGTATGCACCACATATCACATATCCATGCCATCCAAGACATGATACAAAGTGTGGATGGTTCAGACCCCTAATTGAATAGGAAGAACAATTGTTTCAATTTTTGAGCATATGATGCTATTGAAGGCCTATAGAGTGAAAGTGGAATCGACTATATGGGTGGGTAGAAGATTGAAGTGTTTGAGTGTAGTGGATGTGATGATGTTTATTGAAGATCCCATGTCAACCAAAACAAGTGTAAAATATTTATTTCCTATGTAAGCCATGATATGCAAGGGAGGATTTAGTCCTTCCATTAGAATGATTTTAATTTCATTGTTGTAAAAGGTAATGGCCAATGATATGCAAGTTTAAATATTACCCATAAAATTAGCAAAAGCATTAGGGTCATGGCTTTGTAACTCTATGGACTTAAGGATGTCCATTAGTGCCTCTTAGTGGGAAGTTTATTGTTATATCAATTCATAGATTGAAAGCTTTACTGATACCATTTTAAGGCTATGAGTGAGCCTGCTCTTAAGATGGATGACTGGTTGAGGTTGAGATGTTGTGGCTTGCACTAGTGGATGTGGCAAAGTGGATGATAAATGCATAGTTGGATGAGAAAGGCATAATTGAAGGTTCAATTGTTAGTGTTGGTTGATCAAGGTACCATAATTTTTTTGTGACAACATGGATCATGCCGATAAATCCTTGGTAATGTGGGATATTGTTGACATGATTGACTTGGTTTGGATGAGGGGCAGATGTTGAGTCCCCATTATTTGGTTGTTTTACCCCATGTTATGGTAATTAAGTTTGATAAATACCAAGGTATTGGTTAGGTGGAGAAAGAGGATTGTCAACTTTGATAGATCCCTTTTCGATTAGATCCTATACTATGTGCTTGAGTTGAATGCAACCATTTATATCATGGCACTTCTATCAATAAAAAATATAGTAATGATATTTTCTATACCCTCTACCTTTGAGTTTATTTGGATCTTAAGGCCTTGTTTTGGGTAAAGAGATCAATTGTGCATCCATAAGTTTTTGAAATATGATTGACAAGGGCTCTAAAAGAGGCATGAAGTTATGTGGTGGCCATTGAGGGTTCCTAGATTGATAAGTGGATTGGTTGGGATTGTGAAGTTGAGAAAGAGGTGGGAAATTATTGTATGTTGGATATTATGGTGGATATGGAGGTTGTTGCGATGGATATTGAGGTTGTGGGGGCTAAGTGGTTGGGATACTCAACACTACCTGGTTACCTGGGTGGGCCTAGATTAGTTATTATTGTTATTGCCCTTAGAATTTTTGTTTAGTCATTGTTTCTTTCTAAGCTTGATCTCTCCCTCTTGAATTTTGATGTCTTTGATTATTTTATCTTGGGTCAATGCTTCCTCAAGAGTTTGATATTTTTGGATTTGTAGTAGAAAGGATATTGATATTGAACAAATCTGGGTGAAAATTTGAGTTAGCTCAGTGATGGGGATTTAAAATGGTAATTAATTTAATACAAATCTCCATCGATTTCCATAATAAAGGAAAATTCATCATCAAATTGGTAAAGTGTGATTGGAGTGAAACAATGAATCAAAATTTTCGAAGTAGCTAGTTAGGATTGGATATTGTAACTCTAAGGTTTGAGCCTTAAAGTTTTAAATTTTTGGGGTCCATTAAGACAAAAATTTTGTGGGCCATATCTTTTGCAAACAAAAATGTTTTGAGACTACTTTTTCAAATCACATAAACTTTCAAACTCTATGTATTAATAACATCAACTCGTAAAATTGTTATGGTGTTAAAGGTTAGATTATATAATATGGACCACAAATCCCTAGTTACTTACCTTAATGGGTAAAATTATAGTATTTGGTCAAATCAAATGACTGGCCTACTATGAAGTAAGAATTTGTGGTGTATCTTTCATGAGGATAAAGCAATTGTTCTTGATGATTAAACTCACTATTAAAGAGAAGTTCTAGGTCTATTTTTCTTATTGATTGAATTAGAGTTGTTTTTCCACATCAACTAAGAGAGTGACCCTATCACGTATGGTAAAAAATACATGAGATTTTTGGAAAATTAAACACTATAAAAGTTGCTTGGAATTGGATCTTTTCTCTCTTAAAGTAGTTAAGATTGATAATTTTGAGAACAATATTCTGAGATGCATCACTTTGAAGGGAAATATTACATATTTTGAATGAAGAAAAAATATGATGTATAATGTGTTAATATTATCCTTTCTAATCTCCCCACTCCTTTCATATGTTAAACCTAATAGTTCATATGATTCCTATTTTCTTGAAATATCAAAATGCTTTTACTCTTAGTCAATTTTTTTCTCTCCTAGTTCATTTCTTGGTGGCAATGTGGAACTATGGTGGGAATCCACAAATATAGGTTCATGTGATGGAATCAATTATGATTTTAAGACCTAGGGTTCCAAATTCCAGGCTAAACCGTCAAAGAAAATGAAGCTCACTTGTAGATACTATAATATGGAGGGGCATCCAACAAAGTTCTCTCTTTCATCCTTCTTTTGCTTTCTATATAATATTTGAGTGAATATTTTGCTTCTACTCATTTCTAAAAAATATTGTGAATTCCAACATTAGCCTTAGATTTGAACTCCTTTATATGAGCTTATATTTATGGAGTCTCACCACAATCCCATATTGCCACTTAAAAATATACTAGGAGAGAAAAAAGCTAATCAAAACTAAAAGTCTTATGATATTCCAAGAACATAGGAATCATATGAACTGTGAGGTTTAATATATAAAAAGTGGGAGATAGATTAACAAGGACAATCTTCACACATTTTGCATCATATTTCTCTTTGCCTCCAGAAGAAACAATATTTATCTTTAAACCCTTGAATCTTGCAATGTAGTCCTTAACATTATCAAACTAAGCTAGTTTAAGAGAGGAAAAATCTAGTTCCAAGCAACTTACTTTAGTAATATTTACTTTCCCAAAAATATCATGCAATTTTGACCATACCTTGATAGGGTAATTCTCCTATTTGATGTGGAAAAGTAACTCTAATTCAATCAACAAGGAAAATAGGCTAAGAGCTTCCTATTCTCTTTGATGATGAGCTTTTTAATTAAGAATAACTACTTTATCCTCTTGAAATATGTACCCTAGGTTCTTACTATGTAATAGACCAATCATTTGAGTTGAAAAAATACTATAATTTTATCCATTTAAGTGAGTAACTAGGGATTTGTGATCTATATTACATAATCTAATCACTAACACTACAACATATCCATGAATTAATGCCACCAGTGTGTAGAGGTCAAACAAATAAAATTTTAACAAAAAATGAGATCAAAATGCTTTCATATACAAAATTTATGGACTCTAAAAACAATTCCCTAATGGAGCCCAAAATTTTGAAAAAAAATATCCAAACCTTAGGGTTGCAAGAGCCACCTGCCACTTGGATTTTTTTGATTTTTTGATGCACTCCAATCCTATTTTACAACTCCATCTCCTCGACTTCACCTAATAATCGATAATAGTAATCATTAAATTGGTTGAACCATTATAAATATAGAAAATATTTTTTGTGATCCATAAAAGCACCACATTAGACACCATGTTGATCAAGTCATTTGTCTTATCTAAAATACTAAAAGGTTCCTAAGGTGAAATTTGAATCAGAGTCTCATAGGTCCAAATCACATTCCATTGGATAAGATAATGGTGTGTTGTTTGATATGCTTGCATCAAACACTAAATAAAATAAGCATATTGACTACACACACTAAATCAAAAGTGCTTAACCTAGAGACTTGAATAAACGAGTTTCCTATAGAAGTATTTGTAAGCATAACATATCTAATCATCCATAGCTAATTGAGATGGATAAAAAAGTGATGCCCCTATAGGTGACCTCTCTCAACCTTACCACTATTATAAAAATGTGGTCTTCATTTGAATTGAACATGGGACCTTCTCTCATAAGTGCCTAAGCCACAACCCTTCTAGCCAATATGTTGTGTCTACCATTTACAAGAACCATTAGATGTTGACTTTAATCTATAACATTTTATAATTTTTCTATAAAAATGGTTAGTGACACCTCAAATTCATGAACAATGGCAACTCAAAATATAATTACATTCCTCTATCCAAATTACTAGGTTACCTAAATAGATATTCAAGTGTGTCATTTTTATAGAAGGCAATGATGCATCCCTGTTAATGAAGCACCAAACCTTCACAAAAAAGTCACACATAGGGATATTTTAAAATTCAAGAATTTGGCACAAAAACCCTCTCGTGCATCTAATCGCCATGCTATAGCTATTTTGTGGAGGTAAAAATAATTTCATCCATTCTAAAGCTAAAAAATCACTAGAAATGTTAAGGGGATCTTGATGACTTCAAGGTAGAAATTGGAGTAGGGAAGAAATATAAAAAATTCTCATAAATATGAATAAGTAGAAAAGTGGAACAACCTCATTGCTTCTTATGGCAAAGATCCTTATAAATAAATGAGAATTATTTTCCCTAAAAAATAGAAAAAAATAGAGGATCCAAACAATATTTCTACATGACCAAGAAATATCATTCCCGATGAGCACAAAAATGCTCATATTTTGGCGTAGGTTCTAACAATTTTGTGTAACATATATTATATTTGAATTGTACTTTTTAAGTATGTTTATATATATTTAATGATAATTATGCATATTGCCTAACTTGTGTATAAAGTCTGTCTTGTGTGTATAGATTTTATTCATTCAATATTTTTTGCATGATCTCATCGAGGTCCTACTCGGAACTAGCATGTTCACTACCTAAGGAGGCTAAGGCATATCAAAGCAGAAGGTGCATTGATCCCATTTATGGGAGGTTCCTTGATCCCTTTGATGGGAGGTACCTTGATACAATTAAGGGAAGGCACCTTGATCCCATTGATGGGAGGCACCTTGATCCCATTGATGGGAGGCACCTTGATCCTGTTTATGGGAGGCACCTTGATCCCATTAAGGGAAGGTGTCTCGATCCCATTGAAAGGAGGTGCCTTGATACCATAGAAAGGTTTTAATCCTATTCAACGAAAGGTGCATTGACCTCGTTAATGAAAGGTGCCTTGATCCCATTTAAGGAAGGTGCCTTGATCCTATAGAAATGTGCTTTGATCTCATTCAACAGAAGGTGCCTTGATCCAATTTGTGCCCAATGAAGATCGTGTCCCACTACATTGACCAAAGCTGACTGTTGACTCCACATAAGATGTTGATTCTAGATAAAATATAACATATGTCAGCTATCCTATTTATATAAGGAGAAATAGAATAACCATTTATTAAAATAGAATATGGGTAATTACGAGCATCAAACAAAAATCTACCACTCCTACGAAAGGATATAAAGAGTTGTTGACTGTTTTAATACGTATTTGCTATTGTACATTGAATTATCTCAACTTGGACGTAGCGTATTTTATCATCGTAACAAAATTCTAACAAAAGTATTGTGTGTATTATATAAACACACAGACTTATCTGAGAAAGGGGATTAATATTGGATAAAGAAAAATATATTGTACTACAATTTTTATCTATAAAGTTCATTCGAGAGTTTCTTATCTGCGTTCAAATTTTGTAGTCAATCGGGTGAAAGAAGCTAGAGTCTGGGCCCACTCCTAGCTAGTATTCCTCCCCTTCTTCTTTGCTTTCTTAATTAAATTCATTTATTTTCCTGTGTGTGCATTTTATTTCTTTAAGTTTCTTTAGTTCATTAAGTTGATATTTTTCTTATTTTCTTTTATTTCTACATAGTGTGGTGTGATTTTCTTTCTACAATTTAATTTATGCAAGTTCATTTGGTGTGGATCAATTAATGCTATCTCATAAAAACTCTTGAATGATATAACTAGTGGACTCATCTCCATAGGTGTTGTGATTGATCTAAACTTGGTGCTTCAAGAGCTTACGAGTTTCCCTAGGTTGTTAAATTAAATGAAAGGGCTATGACAAAATAGTGCAAATCTAACCAATATTTTTACCCCAAAATTTTAGTGTCATTGCCAAGGAAGTGCCAATAGTATATTCTATTACAATACCCTAACCTTTCCACATGATTTTGTATGATTCCATCGAGAAATAGAGGACCAGACGATCAGTTCATAAGAAAAACCCACAAGAGAATCCTAAACCAACTGTAGATTTTGAATTTGAATTAGAGTCCCCATAGTCGCCCCCAGCCATGCATTTGACTAAACACCCCACTTTTGCACAAGGCTCTTCCACATCTTATTGACCAAGAAAATAGTGGATCATACATAATCCTCTATTTAAGAGAACTTCATCCGAAGAGGATTTGCTGTGGAAAGCTATTGAGGATGAAACCATCTCACCAGTTGATTTATAGGCTCTTGTGTAGAAATTTCAAAATGATTGAAAGGCCATAGAAATTGCTTTAGAAATAGAGACCACATTTCCTAAAAATATGGCTAAGGAATAAGAGGTATCAATCAACTTTAGCTTCCCAATAGAGGAGGCCAAGGGAGAAACAAATATGAAAAACATATCCCCTACCCACATTTTGAATTTTAGAGGATCCCCAACAGAAGAGCCTGAGCAATTTTTGTTTAAATTTGATGTCTTATCCAGGTCTGTGGATTACAAGTTGGATGCACAAAAGTTGAAATTATTTTCTTCAACATTGGATGACTCAGACCTGTGATGGTTCATCAACTTGGGCAATAAATAGATCACCACCTAGGGGATATGAAGAAAATATTTCTAGAGCAATACCAAGATTTTGGTAGAGCATGGGATTCCAGGGAGGAGGTCCTGAACATGACTCAGAGAGAAAATGAATCCCTAGAGGAGTATTAGTACCAATTCAATTTCAATATGTAAAGGTCCACCCATGCAAAGCTGAGTGATACGTCCCTCAAGAGCATTTTATTGAGAGGACTCACCAATGAATCTCTTGAAGCCTTGAATATGATCTCTTGAGAGGATGTTTACCAGCACAAAATGTCAAAAATTTGACAAATGTGTCAAAATTACTCAAGAAGGAAAGGTAAACTCACTTCCAGAATTGTGAAGGCACCTACCTCACTCACAAAGATATAAATAGGTAACATGTTAGAGGATTTGAAAAACAAAATGCTTTCCTCCCTAGCATTGCAGATGGACACTCTCCTATTGGAGAAGAAGAAATAAGAGAATGAATTTGCATTAGCCTACTTATATTCAAAATACAGAGGAAAACATACAAGAAATGTGTGTCTAGAAAATAAAGTTAGGGTGTGTGCTATCTACTAGAAAATTCATAAGATCAGATTGTGCCCATAGCTACCAATGATTACAGAAGATCCAAAAGTTTTGAAATATTACTTCATGGGTAATCTAAGTAATTGGAAACAACCCCCTATGGTAAATATTCTAGTGAGAATACTTCCCCAGGGAGGAGGAAATTATATGCCACAAGGGTAGGTCCAACCACCCAATATGGGATGGTGGGGATCGCCACCTTGGATGAACACCCCTCAAGGAGCTTCATTTCCCAACCAGTACCCATGGATGCCATACCAGCAACCTGGGCAACAATGGAAGAACTACAATACGTGGAATTTATCTCCATAAAATGTAGTGCAAGCTCCACTATAGCCAAGCTTACTAGCTCCCCCTGTAGTGAGGCCTATGCAACTTCCAACATAATCGATGGTCAACCCCAATAATAAGGCAAATCAGCCTACATATCAATTAGAGGGAGAGATGTTTCCCATGTATAATATTAGAAGTTGTAATCTTGTACAACTATGATCAAGTAGATAGATAGGAATAGAGGATCCTCCCTTAATAGAAGAGGATAATGTAGAAGAATCAACTTTGGTAGAAGAGGTTGGAAAAGGACTAGTTTTTGAGAAAACAAAAGCTCCTCCATTTCCCAAGAGGTTATAGGAATAGAGAAAGCCAATACAATCAGATTTCAACATACTTTCGAGCTTGAAGAATTTAACAGTAACCATTACATTATTTCAAGCTATAATAGATGTCCCAATTTACACCAAGGTGATCAAAGAGCTATGTATGAGAAGGCTAGTATGTAGGATAGCCCAGACCATAAACATGGTGGGAAGTTGGCATATTTGATATTAGGGAATACATGCCAACCCAAGTATGCAGATCTAGGCAACCCAATCCTGACTGTGAAAATAGGAGGTTACTTATTAGCCAATAATCTGGTTGACTTAGGAGTAGCCATTAACATAATGATGAAAGAAACCATGCAAAATCTCAGGCTCACCAGCTTGAAACCTACCAAGATCATTATGCAACTAGAAGATAGATTGACGGTATCACCAAAAGGAATGTTGGAAGACATAATTGTGATGGTGGATGCATGGGAACACCTGACTGACTTCCTATTACTAAAATCTGAGTCTAGATTGGGAGGCTATCATATCATCCTAGGAAGACCCTAGATGACAAAAACCAATACTTACATAAGTTATTTATATGGACAAATGACAATTTCATATGGCTAAAACATAAAAAGACTGACCATATCTCCACCAGAACAATCCATGGATACGCTGGAATAACTTGTATGGGATGACCAGGATGAAGGAATGTTGTCAATAATGTAGTTTGTGATGGCATTGGATGAATTAGAATATGGGGCTAATTAATATGACATTATTACAAACTTCCTTCAAGGGGAGTCTTCCCCATCACTCTAGATTCATTGCTGGTAGGAAACCAAGACCACCATATCAAACAGATTAAAATTAAGCCTAGAAGAATGTTGGATGTCAATAGCAAGATGACACCTACAAATTTGATTGCACTAAAATAAATATTAACCAAGAATCAACAAGATTTTTCTTGGGACTAAGATATGAAGGTAATCACTCTGGAGATCTATACCCATTGCATTTACCTCGAAGAGCAACCTAGTTCGATCAAGCAACCACAATGATGAATGAAACTCACCATGAAGGAGATGGTCAAAGCAGAGCTACAAAAACTCCTATCAACCATATTCATCTATCCTATATTTGATAGTGAGTGGGTATCACCACTTGTGGTGGTGCCAAAAAAGAATGAGAAATGGTGAATATGCGTTGACTACAGGTTGCTAAATAAAACAACCAAGAAGGATCACTTTCCACTACCATTCATTGATCAAGTTCTGGTCACTTTGGCAGGGAGGAAGTACTTCTTCTTTTTGGATAGATTTAGCGTATACAACCAAATCCAGATTGGAGAAGAATATTAGGATAAGACAACATTCACTTGTCCTTATGGTACATTTGAATAGATGGTCCTACCCTTTAGACTATGCAATTAACCAACCACCTTTTAGAGGGTGGTGCTAAGCATCTTTTCAGATATGATGGGAGAAGTTTTTGAAGTCTACATGGATGACTTCACCATTTATGGTGAGACCTTCGATGAAGTTATAGAAAATTTAAAACATGCATTCCAGTGGTATCAAGAAAACAACCTATTCCTAAGCAATGAGAAATTATATATGATGATGTAGGAAGGGATAGTGCTGGGACACCACATCTCAATAGAAGGGATAAAGGTAGACAAGAAGAAAATTGAATTCATCAAAGATTTGTCCAGTCCCAAGACATAGAGATGTAAGGAGCTTCTTTGGCTCTACTGGATATTATAGGAGGTTCATAGCAGACTTCAGAAAATTTGCCAGACCTCTACATGCACTACTATCAAAGGACATGGAGTTTATTTGGATGAAGGACCATTAACAAGCCTTCCAAATGCTAAAGGATAAGTTGATCATTGCCCCTATGGTAACCAAACTGGGCCATTTAATTTCACATTTACTCTGATGCATCTAACAATGTGATTGGAGAAATATTGGGATAGAAATAGGGTGAATAATTCTATGTCATCTACTACGTCAGAAAAAATCTAAAAAGGGCTAAGTTAGGGATATGCGTAAGAGGTCAATCCCAAAATGTAGTTATAAAAATTTGACGAATCAGTTTTGAAATTCAGGTGAATAATTTCAAAACACATGTAGAAGGTTCACTATTATTAGGGGTAATGTTGGAAATTCAAACTTAAAATGTTCAAATTATTGTATAATTGGGGTGAATCAACCCAAAAATAAATATGCACCCAAATTTTTTTGGCTAATGGGCCCTAGTCAAGGGTCATAAATATTAGCCAAATATAAATTTCAAAAATCCTAATTTATCCAATTTAGTGATAAATAGCCGCTATGCATAACCTTGGATTGAGTTTAATTACACAATGACTGAGAAAGAGTTTCTTACGGTTGTTTATGCCACCAAAAAATTCTACCATTACATCACATGATACAAGGTGTTCGTGCACACAGACCATGCAACCATCCGATATTTGATGAACAAACCAACAATCAATGGTAGGATAATCAAGTGGCTCTTACACCTATAGGAATTTGACATCACCATTGTGGATAAACCAAGTAGATACAATGTGGCCGCAGATTTTTTGTCCAGGTTAACACCACCCAATCATACAACTATAAAAGATCAATTCTTGGATGACCATCTTTTTGCTTTGAAAGAACAAATGTTGTGGTATGCAGATATGGCCAATTACTTGGCCATTGGTAGAGTATATCTTGCTCTTTCACCCCATGCAAAGTAGAAGCTAATCAAGAAGAGCACAAACTTCTCATGGATTGAAAACTGCCTTTTCAAAATGGGACTTGATAAAATTTTGAGATGACGTGTCATTGAGCACGAGTTTCCAAAAATCCTCAAGGCTTACCATAAAAAATTATGTGGGGGACATTTTGTAGGGAAGAGGATAGCGTTCAAGGTATTCTAGATCGGATACTACTAGCATTCATTGTTCAAAGATGCAATCAAACATGCAAGTCAATGTGATGAATTCCATAGGATGGGTAGACCAACCTTCAGGGATGAGATGCCTCTCTAGCCGCATGTTCACATTGAACCATTCGACAAATGGGAGATGGATTTTGTAGGGTCGATCAACCCACCATCAACAGAGAAAAGGTATATTTTGGTTTGCACTAACTATGTAACCAAGTGGGTTGAAGTGCAGGCACTCAAGATTCTAAAGAAATAACGGTGGTAGATTTCCTATTTTCACATATCTTCATGAGGTTTGGGGTGCCCAAAAAGATCACAACCGATTAGGAGCCCCTATTTACTTTAAGGCTGATTCAAGAACTGATGTAGCAATATAGAATCAGACACAAAAAACCACTCCCTACCATCCGCAGGTGAATGGGTAGGTCAAGGTTACCAACTAAGAGTTAGAAAACATCCTTACAAAGACCATATAGTAGCGCAAGAAGAATTGGGCTGCAATATTACCAAAGGTGGTATGGGACTATAGAACAACATGGTAAACAACCACTGGTTTCACTTCATTCCAACTAGTATACTAGAAGAATGCAATGATACCCATTGAGTTTGAAATTAAAACTCTTAGGACTATAATAGAACCTAAGTCTAGATTATGCACATAAAAAAAGGATTCAACAGCTGAAACAGTTAGATGAATACCAATTGGATGCTCTGCACATAACAAAAGTCATCCAAGAATAAAGGAAATAGTGGCATGACCACCACATCAAATTGAAGCAAGTCAAAATAGGATAATGAGTGCTATTGTATGACTCTTGATTCCAAGAATGAAAGTTCAAGTTGATGTACATATGGATGAGACCATATGAAGTGATTAAATCGATCAATAATGGTGTTGTACATGTTAAGATGATTGATGACAACAACACCTTATTGACGGTCAACGATCATCGATTTCAACCGTACCACACATCTGAAAGTCTTGCAATGGATTCTAAGAAATGCATGGGGGAGACCCCATCCAGTTAAAATTTTTAATAGTTTCAGCAACTAGTGGACACAGTATTGTCCACTTAAAAAAAATTATTCTTTAAGTTTTTTCCTTTCTTTGTGTTTTTGTTTTGTAGGCACAGTGCTCTGAATGTAAGCTGTAGGAAACCTGGGAAACCTAGGCCTAACAGGCATAGACTACACTAGATTGCACCTTATTTTTTATTTTTTCTTGTTTGATTTTGTAGGTGAATGGACTTGAATACACAAATTACGCAGCTTGGGAAACCTAGAACTCACTGACACAGGATCCATGAACCTGTATTTGATTTTTTTAGAAGGCAGAATCTTGACTGTCTCCATCCAGCGAAGATAGTCAGACTCTAACATGAATGAGGGTGTTAATTTCCTACAAAGTAAAAATATATCCACCTTTGTGTTGGATGAAACAACTGCTGATGCAACATGCAAAAAGAAAAATATTGGAGGGCCTGATCAACTTTGCAAACAATAGACACGCTAGCAAACTATTGAATTTTCAACAACAAAAAGGGTACCTTAATTCCATTTGGAGGAAGGTGCCTTGATCCCATTATGAGGAGGTATCTTGATCTCGTTGGAGGAAGGCACCTTGATCCTGTTGGAGGAAGGCACCTTGATCCCGTTGGAGGAAGGTGCCTTGATCCTGTTGGAGGAATATGCCTTGATCCCATTATGGGGAGGTACCTCGATCCCATTGGAGGAAGACACCTTGATCCTATTGGAGGAAGGCACCTTGATCTCGTTAGAGGAAAGCACCTTGATCTCATTGGAGGGGAGGGATACCTAACTCCTGAACAGCTGAAAGACACTTACTTCTGTTGAGAAGTTAGAAATTTTTTTTTGCATCAAGACGCCTTAATCCCATACATTCCATGCACCTTTATGACATTAAAAAAAAATAATAATGCATCAAGGCACCTTGATCCTGTACATATGAGGCACCTTGATCCCATGTATTTGAGGTGCCTTGATCCCATACATAAGATATGAGGTGCCTTGATCCCATATATTCTCGAGGCACCTTGATCCCATGTATTTGAGGCACCTTGATCCCATGTATTTTGAGGCGCCTTGATCCCATGTATTCTGAGGCACCTTGATCCCATGTATTAGAGGTACCTTGATACCATATATTTTGAGGCACCTTGATCCCATGTATTTGAGGTGCCTTTATCCAATGCATTTTAAGGTGCCTTGATCCCATGCATTAGGGGCACCTTGATCCAGTTGAGCACCTGCACAATGAAGAATGACCACAACCATGTCATCATCCCACATTATGAAAAAGAAGAATCTTTATGGGAACTTATGGAAATTGTGCAAATAATGTTTGTGCATCCCAAAGTAATCATCAAAGGGATGAGAAATCCAACCATATTTTCTCATTTTCAACATGAGGTCGTCTCGAATGAACGAAGTTGTAGTACCCAAGGGAAAACTATCTGAAGAACCATCTCACACGGGAAAATACCATTACTCTATCATGAAGGATTTCGAGGTGGTGAAGGAGTTTGCTGTGACATTGCATGAAGGGGTTGCACGCATATGCAAACTAGAAATTCTAGTCATGGAAGAAGTTATAGCAGCCACCACTGGTCTTCCCCTCATAGGGGAATGCATTTATAAAGAGGGAGCATTGGTTGCATGTGTACAAATTCTAGGGCATGCTCCCATGAACCTAGGGTGCTTAGGATTGTCAAAGTAGAGTCTCTCGGAGCTCTCATAATAATTTTTTGAGCAAATAACTAGGTTTTCACTTGCACGAGCAAGTGCACTCATATGAATGCAAACCATATACAATTTTTGAACCATTTGCTACATGGGAAAAAAATCAACGTCCTCTTCTACCTGGATTGTACCTTGAAGGACGAAGCATGATGGTATCGGGTAGGGGTGTCCATTGCCCTAGCTCACCATGGGCTAATCTCAACCGTAACAAGGTTTGTAGAGGCACCTAGGAAAGTGCCAATAGTGATCGTAGAAAGAGCCGAGATACCCAATTCCTAGGCTCAATTGGTGATAGATGCACATGAGCTGAATGTACCAGAGATGCCCACTATAGAGCAACCACTAATCTCCCATGATGATGTAGCCAAAGGAGGAGAAGGGAAGACTTTGTCACCCCACTCTCCATGAATTAATGTAGAAATTGGACTGGATAGTCCTAGATCCGATAGAGTAGTTGATCACTCTTTGTAGGCAGATTTGGAAGTTTCTAGCCCTGATTGAGCAAGCCATCATGTAGAAACTAGAAGGTGAAGGAAGAGGTAGAGATACCTAATTCTATCTAGTGAGGATAAATATGAATAGAATTATGTAGAAGTAGGAGTTGCGGCCTAGGTACTGTAATACTTGGCCATCCAAAGTCCACCATGCCAGCAAACTTTGGAGGACATGAAAGGGCAGCTCGATTTAGCACTTCAACAAGTCCTTCCTTGGCAAAACAAATTCTAGGAGGAGCAAAGACTCTTTAAGAAATTTATCAAGGTAACCCTAGAGGAGAAACAAAGGCTTGAGCAGAAGAACATATATTAGCTATAACAAATAGTGCACCAAATCACTGAGGAGAACCTCCAACTAAGGGTGAAGTAGGTGGAGAAAGGGGATGCAACCACTCAAACCGATTAGGCAATGGAGGTGCCCATGAATTCTCTTGACTATCTAGAGAGAATTTCTTCATCTGGACCATTCAAGATGGATGCAAGAAATGAGGAGGCTAAAGTTGAGGACTGCTCCTCTACCTTACCCAAAATAGCTACTAAAGAATAGGGCAACTCTATTCTATAAATATAGCCCCCTATAATTGAAATTTTAGATGATGAATATGACAAACCATCAAACCCCAACTAGACATAGGGTGAGAAGCAAGACAATAAAGCAAATATACCAATGCACTAGAAATCGGTGCACTCTACCAAAATTCTAATAGATCAGTCACTGACCATCTAACTAGAGGAATAATAGAGGATGGGGGAAATGATTGCATAAGTAAATTAGGATCTTAAACCTTCCTCCACCAAGGAAGGATCACTTGTTGTAGAGGGAGATAATATCCTGTCTCCCTCTACTACACCAGCACCTAAAGAGACAAATCTTGTTGAGGCCCAAAAGGAAGGTGACCAAGGCACCATAAAAGAGGCACGTAAAGAAGGCAAAGGTAGTAATCTAGCCTACTGCTAGTTATGATGAATAATGGACAAGAGGGATGCAACATTTTTATAGTCAGTGAGAGAAATTCAAAAAGCTCCAAGAATAATGTGCAACAACAAAATCAGCGAGGAAGACCTTTAAGAAGGCTACACGAGAACATGGGATTACCATTGATCCTGCTTTAGAGAAGCAATTCTGGTGGATATATGGGTTATTTCAAGGGTAACCTTATAGAATGAGGAAATATCTAGAACGACATGGGGTATACGGGCCAGAAGTAGAAGCCATCACAATTGCAAAAAAAAATATTGGTCTTTCCCCAGAAGTGGCCCGATTGTTTAAGGCCAAGGTAGTAAAATGGGAATGGGATGGGATGATTTAGTATCCCACTAGTAGAGCTTTGATCTCAACATGCTGATCTATGGAATGAGGCCTAAGCTACATTTAAGAAATGGGAACTCATATTTACTAGCTACTATGCAAAGTGAGTTAAAGAAAAAATAGATTATGTTACAAATCCACCCAACAAAGATGAAAGACCCAAAAGAACATGAATATGATGTCAATGCAACCAAAATCCATAATAGGGAACCAACACCCCTCAATAAGGTCATAAACCCAGGGACAAAGAAAAGCTAAGGTCACTACTCGAAAGAGAAAATAGAAGAACAAATCTTACTGGGAGGGGTTCGATAGAATTGGGGATTATCAGTTTCAGGTGCCACGAGGGCATGACACTCGATAGGCATGGGGGGATGAGGAGCACCAGAATGTTCATATTTTGGCATAGGTTCTAACAATTTTGTGCAGCGTATATTATATCTGAGTTGTAATTTTTATGCATGAATATATATATTTAATGAGAATTATGCATATTGCCTAGCTTGTGTGTAAAGTGTGTCTAGTGGGTGTATATTTTATTAATTCAACATTTTTTGCATGATATCATCGAGGTCCTACTCGAACCTAACATGTTCACTATCTAAGGAGGCTAAGGCATATAAAGGTAGAAGGTGCCTTGATCTCGTTGATGGGAGGCACCTTGATCCTGTTGATGGGAGGCACCTTAATCCCATTAAGAGAAGGCACCTTGATACCATTGATGGGAGATGCCTTGATCCTATTGATGGGAGGCACCTTGATCCCGTTGATGGGAGGCACCTTGATCCCATTAAGGTAAGGCACCTTGATCCCATTGAAATGAGGCACCTTGATCCCATATAAAGGCACCTTGATCTCATAAAGCAGAAGGTGACTTGACCCCATTAATGGAAGGCATATTGATCTCATTGAAGGAAGGCACCTTGATCCCATAGAAAGGTGCTTTGATCCCATTCAATGGAAGGTGCCTTGATCCAATTTATACCCAATGAAGATCACGTCCCACTGCATTGACTAGAGCTGACTGCTGAATCCACGTAAGATGTTGATTCTAGGTAAAAAATAAAATATGTCAACTATCCTATTTCTATAGGGAGAAACAGAATAACCATTTTCTAAAACAGAAAATGGGAAATGACGAGCATCAAAAAAAGATCTACCACTCCTATGAAAGGACATAAAGAGTTGTTGACTATTTTAATACGTATCTACTACTTTACATTGAATTGTATCAACTTAGAAGTAGCATATTTTATCATCATAATAGCATTGTAATAGAAGTCCTGAGTGTATTATATAAACACACAGACTTCTTTGAAAAATAGGATTAATATTGGAGAAATAAAAATATATTGTACTGCAATTTTTATCAATAAAGTTCATTCGAGAGTTTCTTATCCGTGTTCAACTTTCTTAGTCAACTGGGTGGAAGTAGCTGGAGCCTAGTCCCACTCCTAGCTAGTATTCCTCCCCTTCTTCTCCTTTTATTTATTAATTAGATTCATTTATTTTCTTGTGTGTGCATTTTATTTCTGCAAGTTTCTTTAGTTCATTAAGTTTATCTATTTCTTGTTTTCTTTTATTTTCGTATAGTGTGGTGTGATTTTCTTTCTACAATTTAATTTATGCAATTTCAATTGGTGTGGATGAATTAATGCTATCTCACAAAAACTCCCCAACGATAGAACTAGTGGACTCATCTCCATAGGTGTTGTGATTGATCTCAACTTGGTGCTTCACAAGCTTACGAGTTTCCCTGGGTTGACAAATAAAATGAAAGGGCTGTGACAAAAATAGTGCAAATCTAACCAATATTTTAGCCCCAAAAATTCCATACCCACTCTAATACCATGTTGGAGTTCACAATATTTTCTAGAAATAAATTAAAGCAAGCCATCAAATCAAATATTATATAAAAAGTAAAAAGGATGACTAAAAAAAGAGATATGGTGGGTACCTATATGAACCATAAATAGTCAATATATCTATATATAATATTACATAACACTCTAATGAAAAATGAATAGTGAGAGGGGGCATTTATAATATTACCAAAATCCTAATTACATAATAAAGTTTAACTTGAGGTAATGTAACGAGACATATTTAGGTTAATTACAAGTTATAAAAAGGGTTTAACCATAACAAGGTTAGTCATGGCCCATAGGGATTTACATAATAAAATATTGCAATTAATTGATACATTGTACAATGAAATTGAGGTAAGAGCGAGTGCGAGTCAACAACAAGTATGAGATAGAAGAAAGTATGAGTCGACAACAAGTGTGAGCTAGGAGTGAGTGCAAGGAAGTGTGAGTAGGAAGTAGGAAGTAGAAATCAAAGTGCAATCAAGGAACAAGTTCCACTTCTTGTTCTAGATCTTAGAAGAAACTTTAAAGGAATCATGTGAAGAAAATCTAGGTAACATGGCAAGAAAGTCAAATTTATAATTCCTTTTTGAGAAAGTAAGGATGGACTAGTTGGAAGTAAGGATGCCTTAGTTGGAAGTATGGATTCCATAGTTAGTGATAAGAGGAAGAATGAATATATGAAAAACCCTATCTAGGTAAAAAATAATACAGTAGAAGTGATTATCAAGGATGAGATGATTGAGCATGATATAATGGTTCTTAAAACTAGAGGGTTAATATGTAAGTTCCATTGATACTGGCCAAGTTTTTATGATATTCAAAATTTGATCAAGTGGAAGTGGAGATTGAATTCAAATTACTCCATGAATTTTCTTCCAAAAGGATTTTTCCTCATTATTTTCTCTAGTTCAAAAATAAGGGATAAAATAATGGATGGAGGCCCTTGGTTTAGGGGAAAATATGCATTATATTTAAGACCTTTAAGTGAGAATTTTTTTTATGGAGATAGAGAATACTAAAATAATTTCAATATGGATTAGTATTTTTGGACTTCCTTATCAACTCATCAATAAGAATTTTTTGAAGAATATTGGTAATACTCTAGGTGAATTCATCCAGAAAGGATCAAATACTAAGGAAAGAAGGCATGTTGTATACACTTGAATAATTTTTACCATGGATATTTCAAAACCTTCACCTTAGTCCATTAGGATTAAATATAAATAAAGAGAATGGGATCAACAAGTGGATATAAAAATAATATGTTTTGATGTCATAATTGTCATGAAACTAGGTACATGGAAAGAGACTGCAAAGTGAAAATGATGGAGAAAGAGATGTAAATTTTTAGGCATGAGGGTAGCTTCAATATGAAATAAGTATATCATATCATAAAAGAATCTAGTTTAACTTAAGGATTTTCATCTCCTAAGAAAGTGGTAAGAAAATCCCCTCTATATCATCATATGGAAAAGGCCATTACAGTTCACTTGAATAAACTATTAGAATAAAAAATGATGAGGGATTAGGAAGTAAAATGCAAAATTTTAAACATAGAAGGAGCTAAATGTGGTAAGGAAGAATTAAAGGAAAATTTTAAAGCAAAGGAATACAATAAGGTGAATTTTAAAGAAAATAATACGAAGGAGGACAACCTTAATCTAGGTAAATCATATTTATTTTCCTCAAGTAGCATAAAATATTCTCCTTACAATAAAATGAAAGTAGTATAGAGTGTATTCATTGCACTTTAGGGTTTCAAGAGGAGTACAATAAAGAAAATCATATGGAGAATATCTAAGGAAATTTAGGATTTTCAGGCCAACATAAGAAAGTAATGACTATGGAGGATCATATGTGCACTTTAGGGTTTTTAGGGAAACATAAAGAAGAAAATTCTAATGAGGCTATTCCTTGAAATTTATATTATTTAGGGAAACATAAATATTTAGAAGATAAGTCTCATTATGAATAATAAAAAAAAAAATAGATTGATGAAGATGAGAGTGTTTGTGGTAATGGAAAAAGGATAAGAAGGTCATCAAAGTAGGAACAAAGGAGAAAAGAAACTCAAAAGGATATGATATGGGAAGCCAAATAGAAATATTATAGTTGTTAACAAGAAGTGTGGCTAAGCCCATTAATAAAAATAAAAGGTGTTCGTGATGAAAATAATATCATGGAATATTAGGGGTATGAATAAGATCCCTAAAAAGGTGTTATTAAGGAATGAATAGGTTTTTATAGTTCTAAGTTTATTTTAATACAAAAAAATAAAATTAAGTAATGAGGAATGTAAGGATACCTTTAAGAATATTTTGGAGATGGGTGATTGTCTAGCAATTTCTTCTATAGGATTTTCAAGCGGTATTGCAATAATATGGGACAAATGCAAATGTCATGGGTAATTATTAGAAGAAAAAAGCAATTGGGTTGCTATTTACAGAAAAGAGGAAAACCTCAAAGTTGGGGTTATAAATGTATATGCTCCAACTATAGTCACTCCTCATGAAATATGTTGGAAGGACCTTAGCATAACTTTGTCAAATATAATGATGATTCATTACAATCTATCGATTAATGCCTACTTTTATCATTTTGGTTCCCAAGAAAGGTGAGACAAAATATTTTGATAATTATTGTCCAATTAGCCTTTGTAATATAATTTATAATTTAGCACAGGTGCTAGCCAAATTTGGATTTCTAGCTCTAAGGATAGATTGGATAAGATCTTGCATAGAGGGACCTTGGATAGCCCCTCTAGTCAATGGGGAACCTACTAACTTATTTAAAGCCACTAGAGGATCAATGCAAGGGTGTCCTCTCTCCCCTTACCTTTATACCCTTATAGCTTGCATAGAGGTATCTTGGATAGCCCCTCTAGTCAATGGGAAACCTACTACTTTAAAGCCACTAGAGAATTAAGGCAAGGGTGTCCTCTCTCTCGTTACCTTTATATACTTCTAGATAAAACTTTAAGGAGGATGTTGACAAATTTGAGAAGAAAATAAATATTAGGAATTAGAGCAGCTATATGATATAGAATAATCACACATGTTCAATTTGCAGATGACATTATTTTACTAGGGGAAGTTACAAAATTGAATGTTAGGTTGATCAAAGAAGTTTTAGATTGGTAATATTCAACAACAGAGGTAAATAAAAACACCTGAAAGAGCAAAGTTAATACCATAAATACATCAACAATATAAGATAGAGGTTTATCTTATATTTTGGGATTTCACAAAGGTAGTGATACCTTTGACTACCTAGGTGTTCCTATGGGATTCCATACAAAAGGATATTTGGAATGTAATTCTAGAAAAGTTTTCAAGAAGAATACAATAGTATAGCAATGGTCGATTGATTTTGGTTGGAAGAACTATCTTAATCAAATAAGTATTAGCAAGTCTTTTGATATATCAATTGGTGTATCATGCACCCTTATATATCTTATAGTAGTGATATGCAATGTTAAGAACTTTCCTATGGCAATGGGGAAGGCAACAAAATAGGAAAATTTCCATTTGGTCAATTGGGATACTATTACCAAGCCAAAGGAGCAGGGAGAGATAAGAATAAAAAAGACAAGAATTGTTAGCAAGGAACTAAGTGCTAAGTTTCTTTGGAATCTACTCACTCCACCAGAACCTCCATGGAAGTGAATCTTAAAATGCAAATATCCAAACAACTCTAATGGAATCCAACTCATAAAAAGTGTGAAAAAAATAGCAGGCTCCTCAATTTGTAAACATATTGTGGAAGCTAAAGATATTATATTAAATCATGCCTCTTGGCTTCCAAGGGATGGTAAAAAAATTAATATATGGGATGATCTAGCCTCGGAATGACCTCCAATAATTAAGATTTTTTTCCTAGAAATAAAAGTATATTTGGAATAGTTGGTGTTAAATCTCTTGCAATATTAATTGAATGGGTGAGAGATCCACCCCTGCCACATCTTGACCAAGAATCATGGAGACATCTGCACATCCAAACAAAAGGGACTAAAATTTCTTCCTAAATTCCATATTATTGGGATCTATTAGTTAGTTAGGTGTTTACACAATCATCCAAGGGGTGTTATAACAACAACATTGTCAAAATAACTCAACCATAGCTAAGGTATGGAATTACAAGGTTCCTCCAAGCATTACTTTGGTTGGTCCTCCAAAATAAGATTCTTAGTAGAGACAATCTTGTTAAGAGGAATATCATGGGGTCTCATATTTACCATAGGTGTCTTAAGAACAATGAAACAATATCACATATATTCTTTCAATGTACAAAAGTAGTTAAAATTTGGATTGAAATAACCCAATAGCTAGGATCGACAACCTTCAACTTAGAAAATTGCCTAACCAATTAGGGCCAAATGTACAAATGGGTACTGAAGGACAAGCACATTATTAGGAAGATATGGTATTCGATACCAATATTCATCATTTGGCACATATGGAAGGACAAAAATAGGATAATTTTTTATGACAAAAGAGCTAATTTTCAAGTGTTAACCAATAAAGTGTTAAGGAATATAGTCTTGAACATAAAAGCTATAAATCATAAACAATAAGACATTAGGATATTAAAAAAAGGAGATACAATTGTTACAACAAATAGATCTTCAAAATATCCTAAACTTTGGGCCATAGGTTAGAATAATCAAACCTCCAAAGATAAAGTTTCTTGTTCTTTTATTTGATGGAGTCTCTAAATCAAACCTAGGCCATGCAATTGCTAGTAGTGTGCTACTAGTGGTACCAAACTATGAAATGCTTTTGTTAAAAATCAATTTGGGGAAAAAACCAATAATATTGTATAATTGATAAGCTATGAACTGGAACAAAAATCAACTCAAGAACAAGGTATTAAACAAATCCATGTGTATGGTGATTCAAGACTTGTTATATTTGCCCTATCTAAGGGGAAGGATTTCTCATTAGTCCAACTACAAATATTTCATAGAAGACTAAGAGAATTTAAGTAGAAGTTTGAATATATATAATACTCCCACATTGAAAGGAGGCATAATATGGTGGTTGATCACCTTGCAAATGAGGCCATAAACATAGCCTATTTGCATCTCAAAGTAATAAGAAAAAAGAAAAGTAGACAACATGAGTGTTATAGATGATAGGAAGCATATGATAATTTTGGAGCCTTTGGAGATTCTAGAGCCTTTGAAGATTTTGGCCCCTCGGAGATTTTGATACCTCTAGACAACCTTGGAACATTGTGTGATTCTAGAGCTTTTGGTGTTTCAAGTTTTCTTGGTGATTATGGTACCCTTTGCATCTTTGGCACCCTTGGTATACCATTGCACTTTTTGAAGTTTTTGAATTTGTTTTGTTGCTTGTTCTTCCTTTTGGACAATAATCTTATGACCTCCAAGCTGCTTATTGGATAATTGTTCTTTGTAAATTTGAATATCAATATATAGATTTTTTTCTTTAATATATATATATATATATATATATATATATATATATATATATATATATAAAATTTATAAAATCATTTCAAAAATTATGACAAATAGGTTGAAGGGAATTCTAGGTTGTATTATCTCATAAAAAGGTGGTTTTGTTCATGGTAAAAAAAGTCTTAATGGTATAATTATTACACATGAGGTCATAAATTCTCTTCATTCCATGAAAAAACTAGTTATGCTTATGAAATTAAATATGAACAAAGAATATGGTAGTCTTTCTTGGAATTTTCTACATGCTATTCTCAGAAAGTTTGGCTTTGATTATAGTTGGTGTGAATGGATTAAATGTTTTTATAGCACTACAAAATTTTATATTTTGATTAATGGTTCTCCTACTAGTTACTTCAAGTCATCTTGTGGACTCTATCAAAGTGATCCAATATCTCGTTATCTATTCATTATTCTTGTGGAAGCATTAGGGGGATATTTCTCAAAGGAAATGGAGGAAAAAATAAAAGGTAATCAAGTTGTAAAAAATGGTCCCTCAGAATATCCTCTCCAATTTATTGATGATACTTTTATTTTGGGCCATACCTTATTCAGTGAGGCCATGGAGTTTAAATCAATATTATCATTCTATGTGAAGGTTACTAGATAGTTGGTTAATACTACAATATCCAAGATTTTTTGTATTAATACTTCCCTAGATTTACAACAAATTAATGTGAATAATTTAAGGATTAAAAAAAAAATTATCAAACTACGTGGGTATTATTTTATCTCATAAAAGAAATAAAAAGTATCTTTGGATATCTTTTTTGATATAATTAATGCTACTTTGGTAGGTTAGAAAGGTAAATTCTTAACCATGGCAGGAAGGCTACAACTCATAAAGACTACATTGCAATCCATCCCTATTTATATGATGTCACTTTCAATATTGCCAACATGTATAGAATAAAAAATTGATAAAATTCAAAGATAATTTCTTTAGAAAGGTTGTGAGGAGGTAAGGTTTTCAAAATAAAGAAAATTGGAGGTGCAAGCTTGCAAAATTGTAAACTTATAAATTTGGCATTAGGGGCAAAGCTTGGGTGGAGATTATTCAGATATCAAGGAAATAATTGGGTAAAAATATTACTTCAAAAATATATAGTTTCTCTTGATGCAATAAAATTATTTAGGAAAATAACCATACCCAAAGGATCTTCAACATAAAACTTCATATCCGATTGTTTGCAATTGATAAAGAAATATATTAAATGGAATGAGGGGAATTATGCATTTTTTATGCTTGGTGCTTGGTTGAATCATTATCCTCTTATCTCTAAATAAAAATTGCAATAGTTGTCTCAAGCATGCCTAGCATGTAAAGGTCCAAAGTTCAAAGACTATATTAATATGAACAACAACTCTAGATCATGGATTTATTTTACTAACCTAGTTTAAGGAGAGGAACTCAAACAGATTGTAGATGAACTTAAAAGGATGATTTGGTTTAGAACTTAAAAAAGGATGGTGGATACTAAGTCAAGTTGGGATATGAGGATTTAGAACAATAAAAATTTCCTTCTCCCCAATATTTTCCTTAGAAGAATGTTTGGTCATTAGAGCCCTCCCTAAGGCCTCAAAATTCATTTGGTTACTAGTTCAAAGTAAAATTCTTATAGGAGATATTCTACAAAGAAAATAATATTATGGAGCTTTTAGATGTGCCTTGTGTGATAAGGCTTTAGAAATATCAAATCATTTACTTTTTCATTGTCCCGTTACTCACACCATTTGGGGTTACTTTTTTAAATTATGAAATTATATTGGATAGCTCCATCAACATTGAAAGATTTGATAAAATGTTGGACTAATTATTTCAAAGCTAAAGCATCATGTATTATGTGGAGAAATATCCCTAAAATTATTTGTTGGAACTTATGGCTTGAAATTAATAATAGAATTTTTAAAAATAAATCTCAAAATAATGTCCAAGTTTGGAACCATAATATTGGCTCTCTTGTAGAATGTCTACAAATATGGTGCTCATCATTGGAAGTCTCAAGTGTAGAAAATGAGGTGCTAATAACTTGGCTACATGATTTGATCATGCATGGAAGAGTCATATACAATAATGGAATTAAAATGGAAATATATAGAAATTGGTTTTATCAAAATTAATTTTGATGGTGCTTCTAAAGGAAATCTAGGAAAATCTAGTGGAGGTGGTTTTTTTAGAAAAAGTGAAGGAAAAATTATCCTCACTTTTTCAAAATCATATGGAACTTCAACTAACAACTATGTAGAGGCTAGAGAAATTCTTACATGGATTAAAATTGCAATAGAAAAAGGATGGAAATATATTTCAATTGAGGAGGATTCACAAATTATTATCAATGCTATTAAAAATGGATGAGGAGATTGGGTAAAAATTATATTATTGTTTGTATTCATCACCTATTACTAGAGGTAATCTCTTGGAAGTGTGAGCATATTTATAGAGAAGGAAATTAGGTGGTAGAAATTTAGCCAATTGTGGTGTTGATCTTCATCTTGGTGAAATTCAAATTCTATAAGGCAACTAGCCAAGTGAGATTTTATATCTTAATCACAATGTTTTCAAGGAGCTTATTATGGAAACATAGCACTTTGAGGAATTTGAATAATATAGAAATGAAATTTTTTGATAAAAAGCATGTTGGATATGGTTTAATTGACATAATAGAAAATGTAATATTTTGGCATTTCGATGGGAATGGCCCCCAATAGAAGCCACATATAACTTATTAAAAAAATACAATGTACAATGAAATGCCCTTAGGTCTCACCAATGCATTATACAAAATTGGCCTTGGCCATGAATTAGATTATAATTTTATTAGATTCATCAATTTATTTTCAAATATTTTAAAGGTTTATTTTTTCCAATTTTCTTTGCTAATAAGCCCAAAATTCAAGAGGCCATATTTTTTGCATACAAAAGCATTTTCAGTCCATTTTTTGATCACATGGTTTTTTGAGATCTATATATTGGAGATATTATTTCAAGGATATACTACAACATCATAGATCATTATTTGTCACAAGAATCATTATAAATCCGATGGTTAGCATAAGATATGCCTTACTTCTATGGGTTCCTCTCATATAAAAAGTGTTGACTATACAAAGACTTGGCCATATTCTTGAATGATTAAGAAGAAGACCTATTCATGACAACTTTGTGCTTCTAATATCGGTTGATAGATTATGGTCACTATATTATATGATGACCTTCTAATGGGAATATCAACACCTTTGATACAATAAATGGAGTAAGATTTCCCATCCATGAGAGGATTAATCCAATGTTTATGCCTTAAATAGAGCGAATATCAAATTTCATATTCCAATTATTTTTCCACTTGAGCATCCATTAAGGGGGATGTTACCATATATAATGTCTTCTCTCATTACCTCTAACTCAAATTAAGGGGTGTTTTGGAAGATTGGTAATATGACTTTATTGGTCAAGGCTAACATGGTTGATGTAGTCCTACAAGCAAGTATGACATACTCTTTATGTAAGAATGTGAGAATTATTCTATGTATTTAGGGATATCGGTTAAACCACTAGCATGATTAACCTTTTAAGGTTGTACTTAAACTTATAATATAACATTTAAGACATTATATTATGTTGACTTACATTAATTATTATTGGGGATTAAGTATCTACTACAAATACCCTCAACCATTAATCCATTACATTTGTGTGATATCAATGTGATATGTAGTTGGATGCCCATAAGCACCCCACTTTTTCTATTTCACTTATAAATATTATTCTTTCATCTACTTATCCATTATTTTAATATTTTATTATTTTGCATATGATCTATGGTGAATGATAGGCTCTTGAATGTTTCTATGAACTATTGTGAGCTTTGAAACTATTATGCTTTATAGTCAATGTAGTTGTGAGTATCAATATTATGGTGATTGCACCATTTTTTTCCATGTTATATTTATATTTTCCTTGTGTAGTAGGTGAATTATTTTGATTTTATTATGCTAAAATACCTTTGGACTATGGTAATACAAGTATTTGATAAAAGGTAATTTTTGCTTTAGTGCCTATAAAATCTTACACATTATGAATGCATGACATTTATGATTTGCTCAAGACTTTTCCTCTAGCTTGGTGGGAAATCAAAATGCTTACACCAAGATGTTGAAAGTTAATAAATCCATCTCTAAGTAGATGTGATAACATATTCTATTGATGTATTTGACAAAATGATGCTTCTCATCATTGTTCATGCATAACCAAATGAGAACTATTCATTTGTGTTTTTGACCAATCTATTCTAGATATTGTCATACTTATTAAAAATTCATGTACTTATCCTCATAATAACAAAGTTCACTAAAATAAAGTACCCATGAACTTTGTTCAAGACTCAATAAAGTACCCATGTTTTGCTAGATTCATTCTAGCGGCCTTTTGTTAACACATTATCAATTTTTATATCAAGTCTACAAAAACTATCTTATAAATATAAAGAATAATTATCAAGTAAATATTCTTCTATTTGTTAGATCTACATATTCAAGTCTTTGAAATTAATTCAAATTAATAGGACATGGATGTTGATGTTTTTTGCATCTTGAGTGAGTTGTATATTTGGAAGTGGTTGGTGGTGATCCCATGTTGTTCATGAGATCCTAAAAATACCAAAATAAATAATTTCTCTATTCTTTCAAGGTATCTCAAATAACTAATTTAATATTGGATATTCTAATATTTTTCCAAGATAACTTTTAGTTTCATCCATTTCAAGATAGCAACATTCTGGAGGCTGTTGAGACACAACCTAGTGTGATACCTTACTTTTGATATTTTGAGCAACAATGGAATATGATAAAGGATCAAATAAGACAAAAGTAACTAAAAATGAATGTAAAATGTTAAAAGCATTGATAAAAATTAGACAAAAAACATCTAATACCAATTAATCCATATTAATGGGGTCCAAGAGGGTGGTGCAAAGGAATATTGTGTGCTTTCAAAAACCCTATGGAAAGAAATAAAAAAGAGCAAGTAGTAGAGGAACTAGAATAGGTAGAAGAACATTGCTTCATAGATTAAGAAAACATATACATACAATTATATATCATATTAGAAGTTGACGTAATTCAGCTTCCAACTAACATAAGTAGTTCAAAAGGAATAATTATAAAACTATTCATCTATTTTTTTGTTTGGAACAAGGTGGTTAGATTATTGATAAGAAAATATACTAATTATTACTTTATTGTTGATGTGAGACACTATAAATATTTATTGGGGAGATGTTGATACGTAAAGATCATGTTGGGTGCTGGTGCTAGGTGTCAATTTGTATTCTAGACTTAATGTCAATGATCTTAAAGCTAAATACATATTTATATTGGTGTTATTTTATGCCATGATCATGTTCACACTAGCATGTTTGACACCATATAGAACCAAACACAATTTTGACACCATATGGAATTTTGGCACTATTTGGATCCATGGGAAGTTTCAACAAGTTTCAAAGTGTGAAGGCCTATCCTTGTGTGGTTGATTGGAAATATTTGTGGCATTGCTAATGAGGACTCCATCAACCCTTAATTTTATTAGAATAATTAGTTTAGTTATAGTCATAAATTAGTCCAAGTTCCTTTTCTAATTCCTTTATTTAAATTATATTCCCAAATTTTGACTTTTTCTACTCTTTTAAAATTATATTATTTTATAGATTCTAAGTGTACATCTTTGATCAAATGCATGATCTCAACTAGTTAAATTCCTAAAAATTCAAGGTGGAGACCAAGGTTCAAATATTACCAAGAGATATGTGCATAATTTCCAAGTTGTTATAATACCATTATTTAGTCATGATGTAATATAGATGGGGCCCATTTCAATCTCATATAACTGATTAAAAAAGAAAGATATCATTAAAGTTTTCTTCCATAATTATTTAATTAAATTATTTATGATGTATTTAATGTCCACATTATCTCAAATTTAAATGGATCATTATCATTATTTGGTTCTTTTGAAATATTGAGGTAGATGGGCTGGTAATATGATCAAATTCTAGGCAATATGTTAGTTATTTCTTGGACCTAGTCCATACTAATCAAAAAAATTTCTAATATTTCTATAGTGAACATTATCCACTTCTTTTGTTATCCAATGTGACTTTTCTATTTTGAAAGGCATCCCGTGGGACCAAATTATACATAGTATTTAAAGTTATTCATGAAATTTGATAAACCTTCTAATCCTCTTATTTTTTCTTTTAGTGTTATAATGGCATTAAGACCTTTGACTATTATCCATTTTTCTTTAATATATATTTCATCTCAAAATTTCCCCTTTAGAATTAGTTAGTAGGTCAAATTACATTTTTGATGGCATCAAAATTTGAAGATGTCAAACTAGTGAATAAAACTATGCACAAATGTTTCCTTTTTACTATTGGTTTTCTTGATAAAAAAATTGTATTGCAATATGAAGCAATCCTCTAGAATATCCAAAGGAATAAATAAACAAATCATAATCCTTCCAATTTCATGGGAATTAAATAACTAGAACCTTTATCCATGTTTGTTTTTGTAATAACAAAATAGCATGTATATGGTTGGTAACAATTGACTCTAATGTGTAGTGTTTTTTTTTTTAAGTGTAATCTGAATTATTGCAAAGGATGACATTGTATGGTGTAAAATTTTATAAACCTATGACCAAACATTGTACAATTGTATTTAATTTCTAAAATATATGGATATATATAAGCCCTATGGGCCATGGTTGATTTTGTTATGGTTAAACCCAGCTTATAACTTATAATTAACCTTAACCCCTCTTTTTATGTTAGCTTAGGTTAAACTCTTTTATGTAATTGGATTTTGGTATTGGCATAAATACCCCCACAACTGCATCCATTGTTTTAGCTTAATTTCTTGGTAGTGTAGAAAGTTTATTTAGAGCCTCTGATATTTCTTCAAAATTCTAGGATATATTACTTATTAAGTCTTCATAAGCATCTTTGATAAAAGAGGCAAAGGGAAAATATGAATTTATTGCTTTCTCCAATTATTCTAAATTTTTTAGAGAAATTATGCTTACTCCATGTTATGTTTAAATGCCACTCTAGGGCTATTTTGGAGGGTTAACGTCCAAAGGGCATAATTTTTGCATATAGAAGCATTTTGAGCCCATTTTTATTCAAATCACATGATTTTTTAAGATATTTACATTGGTGGTATTTATTCAAGGATATACTACAAGTAGAGGGATGTCTTATTGTGTCATTTTTATCAAAGCATATTTCCCTATTTTAAAAGGTAAAATTTACAATACATTATGCAATCAGAATATTTGGTCTACATTTATGGGAGATATAGTTCAATTTGTAATAATTGTAGAAGTTTTTGAGTCTTTTGAAGGCATCAAAAAAATAATTTATTCAATTCTTCTTCCTCCCTTGGGCTATTGATTTATATTTTTCATGAATATCAAACCTTTCATGATCTCTTCTACTATATTTTGTCCAGGTACTCTTGGAATTTTGTAATGGGTATTCTCATAAAATAGGTCCATGCAAAGGTTCTTTTGGTAATGAAAATCAAATAGCCTAAGGGCAAGTTGAAGCTTGAAAAATATGGCGATGTGTGTTGTAAAAGGGAAAGTTATGCTTCCAATCCTTACCTTATGTAGCTATAAAATATTTAAGTAGTTTTTCTTTAGAGGGAGTAATCTTATTTTCTCTTCATCATATGGAATCGTAGTAGAAGTGGTCCTTGGATATGTTGGGGAGTATTTGATGGTGGTGATTATGAATATATTCCAACCTAAGTATATTACTATGAAGAGGTATTTTCATATAAATAGATTTCCATATGATGAGGAGGATCTATTGGCTTTTTAGCCAAATTATCTTAGGTCCCAATATTTTAGATCTTGAGTAGTCTCAAATATAAGAGCAATCAATATATTATATGGATAAAATAATTAACAATAATATTCATAAAAATGATAATAATATGAATGTAAATGGCCAAAATATTTTATGCAATAACATGAAGAAAACTTACATTACAATTGATTAAAATATGTATAAAAGATTCAATATTAATGCTTGAATATAATCTTCAATTTTGCATACATTTCATGGAGCCTTGTCTCCTTTATATAACCTTAGAAAGACAACTATTTTATAATTGACTATTGAACTCTTCACATATCTAGGAGTTGCAACCTTTCTAATTTTGTACATAAGATAAACCTCACAGCTTCTCATATTGCCATTTGTATACATGACTATTGACTCTGTATTTACTTGCACATTTAAATATATGAAACTTGCACACTCCTACATGCACACTTTTATAAATGACACTTACCCACTTCTACATACACACCCTAATACATGACACTTGTGCACTTACACTTGCACACTTAATTGCATGACACACATGCACTTTCTCACATTACACACTTGCACACATAATTACATGACACTTGTGCAAATCCTACACATAGACACTTACATAAAGGGGAAATTTTATATTAGTACCATAAGGTACCATGGGGGTACATTAGCATGTGTTAGATAATGTAATATTCTCCAATAGGATCCATATGAGTATTTATCAAGTCATCCATTATGGGGGGAATGTTATTATCGCTAATGTGTTCTCTCCTTGGTCCCCACATTCATATTATGAGAGTGTGTTAAAATTATAATCTAACTTATTTTCAAGGCCAACATTATATGATGTAATCTTGTATAGGCCTATAGGACATCATTGTACAATTGTATTTAATTATTATAATTTTAACATATAAGTTCTATGGGCTATGATCAACTTTTTCCTGGGTAAACCTAGATTTTAACTTGTAACTAACCACAAGTGCTCTTGTTAGGAAAACTTAAGTTAAACTCTTTTATATATTAGGGGGTTTTGGTATTGGTATAATTACCCTCCCACTCCATTCATTGTATCCAAGTGTTGTGATTCTTATCTATAGATAATATAGTGATTATATATGGTGCATACAAGTTCCTATTATATTTTTTTTCTCTTTTATCCATTTTTATGCTTTTATATAAGATTTGAGTGGATGGATTGATTTTGTTCATCTTCATAAATAGATGTGAATTCCAATAATTTTAGGGGTATTCATCATCCTACTATTTCAAGACATTATCTTCATTTTTGTTTTTCTCCTTTTGTGGAGGTATTAGCAATTCCTCTTTGAAAATACTTTAGTACTTTTTTGGTTACCATGCTTGATATTTATTTTGGGTTCCTAATACCTAGATTTAGTATTTCAAGGTCTACCTAGTAGTCATTGTTTTCGTATCCAAGATAGACCTTTTTTTCTTTGACTTCTTAATTAGTTTCCCATCATAAGTTGTGTTTTAAATTATTTTCTTCTATATATTATTCCTATTCATATTATTTCAAATTTTAAGTGAAGCTACATGATTTCATATTAGATTCCTAATGTAATTCATCTAGAGTTTCATTTTCTACCTCTAAAGTTTACTCTAAATATTTTTTTAATTAATTATTATATGGGATTTTCTTATGGGTAAATTAAAATTTAAAAGAGGACCCTTCTCATATTACAACATAACTAAATCATCATAGGCATCCTATTCTTATAAGTCTTTGCAAGTGTGGTATTTGTTCTCATAATGTCTAGATTTGTATTTATTTTCATTTTTAAAAATGGATACCATCTACTATTTTTATAAAAAATAATTAATGGGTTATATGGGATTGAATGGTCCCCACTCATATTACATCATGATCATATAGTGGTATTACAACAACTTGGAAACTATGCATGTATTTTTATGGTAATATTTAAACCTTGGTCTCCTCCTTGATAGTTAAGGAATTGAACTAATTGAGTTAATGTCATTTGTTTTAATGTTAAGGTCTACCTATGTGATTGGAACTTTAGTTGATGGTATAAAATTATTCACTTCCAACCAATTACCTCCAAATCGTATGGCTACATACCATTTTTAATTATTTCACATGAATTGGACTTTAGGAGAGCTTTAAATTATGGAAAGGATTCTATATTTCCAATGTTACATTTTATACATAACTCTTCTAATATCCTTTGATTTTTGTCTTTTGATGATCTTACCTTTTTTATCCTTGAAAAATATGTCTTATGTTGGAAATTTGAGCAAGTTTTGTTGTCATTGATATTAAGAGGTTTGATGTCCAGTTTTGTCGTCATTGATGTCAAAAGGTTGATTCTATAAAAATCAAGGAAGTTATTAAAATAATAAAAGGGTATAATATTTATTTTAAATATTATATGCCTAAAGAGACCTAAAAGGTAGAAGACCCAAGAAAAGGGAAGCAAGTTTAAAAAGAAATAATAATATTATAATATTTAATATTATAATATTTGGGCAAAAGGAAGAGATGAACAATAACAAGGTCCAAGGAATCTATATCCCCAACAAGGCCCATTGAGCAGATTAGAAAGGTTGGCAAAGGTTTTAATTTAATTTATTTAAATTAAAATATTTTAACCTAAGGTTAAAATTTTAATTTAAAAAATTAATAGTGCCAAGTTTAAAGTATTATTTCGAATTCAAATTTGAAAGGGCTGATGTGTTTTAATGCAAAGGGAAGAGAATTAATAGGGAATGATTTTCATTTCATAATATCTAATGCAATATTTGAATGCCCATGTATGTTATAAACTATGCGCTCCATATGCGAAAGGAAGAAGCTTGTGAGTTGTTTAAATAAGAGAAGACAAACTTGTATTGATATTTGTGTGACGCGACAGAAACATCCCATAGCGCTGGGTAGCCCAGACAATGGTCGAAGGTGTGGCTAAGGCATTGTAAAGGGAAGTTCATTGTTTTGAATCCCACATGATTCATTTTGGCAAAGGAGGAGAGGAGTTTTGCTTTTGCCAAAATTCATGCGGCAGCATTAGTAAGGAAGCATGGACCTTTGGTTCATGTGTGGGCGTGTAGCCCAGGAGGTAGCTTAGCCTTGGGCTAAGACATTTTGGTGGCATAGGTCACAGGTTCAAGTTTAGTCACTAGTCATTATACGCTGGTCATCGAAGACATGCACAATCTTTTTGGTGATGTGGGCCAAAATTAAGGTATGAACATTTTAATTTAATTTTTCCTAATTTTGGAATGTGTAATAGTGTTTGAGGCCACATGATAATTAAAGATCATGTGTTAAATGTTTAAGGAGTCATAAGTATTTTTGAAATAATATTTTATTTTGGTGTTTAGAAAATAAATAAAATATTGGATATTATAAGGTGTTAACAAAGGAACTTCATTTTTATGTATTGAATATTATTTTGATAATATTGGAGATTATAAGGTGTTAACAAAGGAACTTTGTTTTTATGTGTCGAATATTATTTTGAGAGTATTGGAGAGAATTTATTTTGATATATGTTTTCAAAGGAGTAATAAGGTGTATTTGTGACATGACATTTTATTGTATTTATTGAATGGTGGAAAAAATATTTAGGTGAATATTTGTGTGAAGATTTTGAGATAGAGTATTGCTATCTAACCTAGAATTGGCAAAAGGATTTGATTGTGAGTAAAACAGGTTTTGAAGACATATCTCCATCAAAGCAAAAAGGTATGGGCACACTATCTTTTGTTTAGAGTGTTTGAAATGAATGTATGAAATAGAATATGGAGTGAAAAGGATTGATAAGTATTGTTGGAAATGTATGAGCAAGTTTAAGTGCACCTTGTTGATGGATGATTTGATTTGAGATAGAGATTGAGAAATATTTGAGTTAGGGTTTGAGACCCACATTGTGCTTTTTTTTTGAAGAAGTTTGAAAACACTTGTTTAGGGTTTGTGAGCAAGTTGTGTTTCATTGATTGAATGATTGAGTAAAATTATTGAGCATTGGATTTGAGTGATATTGAAAGTGAATGTGCAAACATTAGAAACCAGATTTGTGAAAGCGACAGACTTAATTATTGAGTAGAAAATATTGAGTTTTTGATAGAGTACATCATTCTCTATATGTTCCAGAGGTTAAATAAATTCTGAATGGAATATGTCTAAATTGCTTCAAGTTAAAGGAATTACCTTGAATATTAGACAAAATATTTGATAGTATTATGTACACGATTTAAAATTGATTGATCATGCATTGTGAGTTGTTTTGAGTTTGTATTGAGAGCAGATTGAGCAAGTTCCTGAGAGAAATTAAAGGCATATTTGAGGTAAGTCTTGGTGAAGACTTGTAGACATATTTGAGGCAAGTCTTGGTGAATACTTGAGAGCATATTGAGCAAGTTCTTGAGAGAACTTAAAGGTATATTTGAGGTAAGTCTTGGTGAATACTTGAGAGCAGTTTGAGCAAGTTCTTGAGAGGACTTGTAGGCATATTTGAGGTAAGTCTTGGTGAAGACTTGTAGGCATATTTGAGGTAAGTCTTGGTGAAGACTTGTAGGCATATTTGAGGCAAGTATTGGTGAAGACTTGTAGGCATATTTGATCAAGTCTTGGTGAAGACTTGAGATAGTATTAAGAGCAGGTTTGATTTTTTCAAGCTTTGTGTTAAGGCTTGGGGAAGATCTGAGCAGAGTTGATTGGTGATTTGATTAAGCTTTGTGTTAAGTATTGAGGATAGATTTGATGATAGAGTTTGGTGTAGATTTGAGAGCATATTTATGCTATACTTGAGATAGAGTTAGAGTAGATCTGTACTAGATCGAGGAAAGTGTTTAGTGCATATTTGATATAGAGATTAAGTAGAGTTAAGACTAAGATTTGGAGGTGACAAAGTAGAGGACAACAATATCCAATAGATAGAGATCCATTATCTAGGGCGGCAATGAGAACAAATATCTTCTATGGAGAGAGATCCACAAGCCAATGCAGTGGGGGTAAAAGTATTATAGAAGAGAACCAACTAGAGTAGAGGAGAAAGAGTTCTCCTGTGGATAGAGTTTCATGAACCATATCAAGGGGAAAGAATTCTCATGTGGAGTGTGATCCATGAACCAGGTGGGAAGATAGAGTTCTTATGTGGAGAGAGATCCACAAACCAGTTTAGGAGATAGAGGTCTCTTGGATCAAGTTCCATGAACCAGATAAAAGGGGAAAGAGTTCTCCTATGGAGAGAGATCAAAAAATTAGAGCATTAGGGGATTGGTGTCTCCTTTGGACAGAGGTCCATAAACATTGTAATAGGGAAGTGATTCCTAAGATATTTATTGAGAAAATTTTAGTGAAATTTTTTTTCTGTGGAGTAGCCCACATTGGGTGAACCACGTTAAATTGGTGTCTCTATTGTGTGTGATGATTTTTGTATTGATTTTATTATTACTATTGATATTACCATTGATTATATTGGATAATATTGGGAAATAAAAGTAAATTTTGATCTTATATTGTTCATCCCCCCTCTAAGTATAAGCTTGTGTTCTTCAATTGGTATCAAAGTGGGTTCTTTCGAAAGAATTTAACAGTTTGAAGGAAAAATTTACAGGAACACAGATGGCATCTCAGAGTGGATATTCAACAAATAAGGCACCATCTTTCGATGGGAATAATTATTCTTTTTGGAGTTTAATAATGAAGACTTACCTAATGGAACAAAGAATTGAGATATGGAAAACGGTTGAGGATGGATACACACCTCCAACTAGTCCTCCTACAGAAAAATATGGTAAGCTCCTACATTTTTATAATGCAAAGGAAATGAACGTAATCTTAAGTGGTTTACATGAAGCATATTTTATAAAATTTATGTATTGCACATCAAAAAAAGAGATTTGGGAAAGTTGAAGAAAATATATGAGGGAGACAAAAAGGTCAAGATGGCAAAATTACAAAATCACAAGAAAATATTTGAAGACTTAAAGATGAAGGATGAGGAAGATTTTGCTACATACTTACTTCATGTGGATAAATTTGTTAACTCCATTCAAGGACTTGGGTTTTAAGTTGAAGAATCAAATGTTTGTCAAAAGGTTTTAAGGTCACTCTCTATGAGGTATAGTGAAAAGGTTTCAGCTATAGAAGAAATAAGAGATATTAAAACTTTGACTAGGGATGAGCTGCATGGAACTCTCATATTTTGAGATGAGAATAGGAAAGGATACCAAACCCAAGAAATAAGCAGCCTTTAAAGTAGCAAAGAAGACAAAATATAAGAAGTCAAATTCAAGTGATAAGTCATCCAGTGATGAAGAAGTAAACTATGGCAGAAAGAATAAGAGGGACTTAAGAAATCACAAAGGTATGAAAATTGTTAAGTGTTTCAATTGTGGTAAATATGGTCACTATGAATATAGCTATCCAGAAGTTGGAAGTAGTAGTGGTGAAGAGAAAAAGGATCATAGGAATAGGGAATTAGGAAAATACAGGTACCAAAAGAAAAATAGGTATGGGAAAAACAAGCATGAAAAGAAGTTTTTTCATAAGCATAAAAATAGTTTCTATACAGATAAGACAAGTAGGATTTCAAGTGATAGTGATGGAAGATCCTCAGATAATTAAGAAGAAATTCTCTTCTTGGCAATAGAGGAAGAAGGAAGTGCTTCTATTGAAGATAAATTTGAAAGGTATGAAGATGCTCTTGAAGATAAAAAGGTAGAGGAAGAATCAGAAAATGAAGGAGTAGTTGATCTAGAAGGTGAGCTTATTTCTTCTCTTAAGGAATTAAGAAAGGTTAGAAAGCAGAATTCAAGACTCAAGGTTCAATTTCAAGAATGTGATGAATAGAAAGGAAAGCTTATACAAGATCTGACAAACTCAATATCTAAGACAAGGAGATTTAGAGGTAAAATTCTTAGAATGTGAAATATTAGATCTTGAAGTAGCTTCACTAATAAATGAAGTGAAAGAGTCTAAAGATAAGCTACACAGGTTTGGAAAAAGCTCAAAGACCTTGGAGAAGATTATCAGTGTACAAATATCTTCATCAAAAAATACATGACTTGGTTTTGAAGAAGGACAAAGAGAATAAGGAGAGGATTCAAGATCAATCTCCAAAGAATAATAAGATTCAAAAGAAGAGAGTGAAGGATAAATTAAGACTTATGAGGATAAGTTGAAAAATAGAAGGTTCACCAAGGAAGAAAACAATGCACAAATGAGGAACAAAAAACATCAAATGGAAGAAAGTACTGAGAGACCAATGGGGTCAAGGCAAGATATCTTCAAAGGATGTTGCTTCTCATGTCACAGGTTTGGTCACAAGGCTATGTAGTACAGGACACATGAAAAGAAGGAATATGGTTTCACCAAGAGAAATTTCAAAAATTTGCATCTCTATCAAGGGTATTGCTACTCTTATAATCAATTTGGTCATAAAGAAATTCATTGTAGGGTTCATGACAGGAATGGATATGGCTTCACCAGGAGGAACTTAAAGATATTTGCACCTTCAAGGAGACACAACATTAAGTGTTATAAGTGTAATAATTTTGGGCATATGGCTAAGTGGTGTAGAACAAAATTTCTAGAGACAAGCAGGAACAGGGATACTCAAAAGAATTAGAAGGATTAGTTGAGGAAGAAGGTGGAAAAAGAAAAAGAGCATTGTATGTTGGAAGTAGATATACTCCCACCCCAAAATTAACCACCTCAAGGACAGGAGGTGGGGAGCAGACTGAGCTAAGAGTCTTATATTTAGCCCCAAAGGAATCCCTTTGCCATTGATGTCAAAGGGGGAGAGATTTGAGTTAGGGGGAGAGCATTCAGTCAGGGGGAGAAGTTTCTTAAGGGGAGTAGAACTAAAATAGGTAAAAGGAATGTTTAAAGAAAAAAATGTTTCCATCAATGACAAAGGGAGATATTGTTGGAAATTTGAGTAAGTTTTGTTGTTATTGATGTCAAGAGGTTTGATGTCTAGTTTTGTCGTCATTGATGTCAAAAGGTTGATTCTCCAAAAAGCAAGGAAGTTGTTAAAAGAAGAAAAGGGTATAATAGTTATTTTAAATATTATATGTATAAAGAGGCCTAAAAGTTAGAAGACCCAATAAAAGGGAAGCAAGTTTAAAAATAAATAATAATATTATAATATTTAATATTATAATATTTGGACAAAAGGAAGAGATGAACAATAACAAGGTCCAAGGAATCTATATCCCTGACAAGGCCCATTGAGCAGATTAGAAAGGTTGGCAAAGGATTTAATTTAATTTATTTAAATTAAAAAATTTAACCTAAGGTTAAAATTTTAATTTAAATAATTAATAACACCAAGTTTAAAGTTTTATTTCAAATTCGAAATATGAAAGGACTGACCTGTTTTAATGCAAAGGGAAAAGTATTAATAGGGAATGTTTTTCATTTCCTAAGATCTAATGCAATATTCGAATGCCCATGGGATGAGGGAACGGTCCCTATTCATGATAATATTATGTCCTTGACATCAACTTGATTGTTGAATTGACGGGCCAACAACCTAAGGGAAGGTCCATTAGAAGGGAGAAGCAAAATTGAAATGCAGAATTAAAGGATGTCACCGATAAAGACCTTGTTAGAAGAGCTCGCTTAGGGATGTAGCGGGATGAACTTCCTTTTCCTTAGGGGAATGTACTCAAACCCATCATGGAATATGTTATCGTGGATGACCCAAATAAGCCTTTATGTAGCTTTAATTTTTCCTTTTAAAATCATTTTTGTGATGTTAAGGCTGTAAATATCCCTCAATTTCTTTTTAATTCCATCAGTTACACTATTGAGGATATCAGAGATAAAAAATGTCTGAGTTACCCTTACATCGCGGGCTTTTCAAAGCTCTTTACAAGCACTGGATGATTCATTTCCTTGATGATGTTATTTTAACCCCTCCCCTAAAGGCTAAGTTGAGTTCTTCGAAGCCCTATTATTCCCAAACCGCACCCCAATCTTCTTCTACCTTGAAATTGTCTACCAAAAAGAAAAAAATAGTTTAAAATGTTGCAAAATTAAGGAAAAGGACTAGAAGTGATTCCCCTGATCCTGAAAGTGAGCATGAGACTGAACTTGAGTTTGAACCTGATCAGAATTTGTTGTGTGCCTTTGTGCATTTGAAGAACAAAGTAAAGAAAAAGGAATCTTTGGTTATAGATTCTGATGAGGAAACTAAGGATGACCCTAATCTATGTTTGTAGGAATATATCATCAAATCCATCTCAAATAAATTTTCTCAAATGATTGATCTTCGTAGTACTTTTAATCTCTATTTGTTCAGGAAATCTTTCACTAAAAATATTGATGGTGAGCCTACTACAAAGCCTAATAAGATGACTATCAAGTCTAAGGACATCCCTACTAAAGATAATGGTGTTGAGTTGGATGTTTTTTCTAGGAGCATTCATGATCTCTGAGGCTTGATTGCTCGTTTGGGGCTTATGTTTATGATTTTGTGGTGCTACTCTACCATTTTGGGGCTTTAATTTGATGACTATGTATCTCTTGTTTCTTGCTAGATGAGAGTAGCCTCTTGTTTGTAAATTTGTCCTTCTCTTGTGGGCTAAGGACTTCCTCTGTTACTTTGTTGTTTTAGTTCTATTTCCTTTCTGTTGCTCTTAGTCTTTTTTGGCTTGCATTGCCTTGATGTTTTCAGGTTTTGGGACCCTGTCAAAACCTGGTTGTTATATATATTAATATCTTTAACCGATAAAAAAAAAATTCAAATGCCCATGTGTGTTATAAATTGTACGCTCTATATGCGAAAGGAAGAAGCTTGTGAGTTGCTTAAAGAAAATAAGACAGACTTGTATTGATATTTGTGTGACATGATAGAAATATCCCATAGGGATAGGTAGCACAGATGGTGGTCAAATGTGTGGCTAAGGTGTTGTAAAGGGAAGGTTGTGGTTTCTAATCCCACATGATTTGTTTTGGAAAAGGAGGAGAGGAGTTTTGTTTTTGCAAAAAATTGTGTGGCAGCATTAGTAAGGAAGTGTGGCCCTTGGGTTCACATGTGGGCATGTATCCCAGGCGGCAACTTAGCCTTGGGCTAAGGCACTATGACCACATAGTTTGTGGGTTTGAGTTCGATCACTAGTCGTTGGGTGTTGGTCATCGAAGGCATGCACAATATTTTTGGTGACGTGGGCGAACATTAAGGTATGCACATTTTAATTTAATTTTGCCTAAGTTTGGAACGCAAAAAAGTGTATGAGGCCACATGATAATTAAGGGCATGTGTTAAATTTTTAGGAAGTCATAAGGATTTTTGAATAATATTTTATTTTGGTGCTTAGAAAATAATAAAATATTGGAGTTAACAAAGGAACTTCATTTTTATGTATTGAATATTATTTTGAGAATATTGGAGATTATAAGGTGTTAATAAAGGAACTTCATTTTTATGTATTGAAGATTATTTTGAGAAGATTGGAGATTATAAGGTGTTAATAAAGGAACTTTGTTTTTATTTGTCAAATATTATTTTGAGAGTATTGGAGAGAAACTTTATTTTGATATATATTTTTAAAGTAGTAATAAGGTGTATTTATCTTCAGCAAGAGGAATGAGTGAGCTGAGGTTTAGCGGGTGCGGCGAGAGTGAGGGTTTAATTTTTTTGGACAGGAATCTCAGCCAAGGTGGTAGAGGTAGAGTAGGTACGGAAGGGGCCGGTGGGAACCTCGAGCATGGATCAAGTGAGGATCTAGAGGAAGGTGGTCAAGCTGCGATAAATTTGGAGGTGGCCATCACAAGGGGGCCCGACCCTCCTCAGAAAGACCCCAACAAAAAATATATGATGGACAATGCGAGGCCCAAGAAGTGGATGTCTTTTGTTGAGACTCTTAGAGGAAAAAGAAAGGAGGTTCTCTCTCTTTCGCCCCTAGTTCTAGTAAATAATAAAATTTTAGCCCCGACAAGTTCCATGAGCCCTTTTCTTTTAATGGAAGAATTCTCCTTGGTAGGCAAGTTTTTGGGAGGTAGGCCGGACATGGAGACTATCAGGGCTTGGGCGATGGGTAAATGGCAACTGGTAGGTAGCTTGGAGTTGGTAGCTCTAACTCGAGGGTTCTTCATTATCCATTTTAATAATATGGAGGATGCTAACCACATTTTAATAGGAGGTCCTTGGTTTCTAGGCAAAAGGAGCCTTTTTCTTAGACAATGGGGTGAAGATTTCAACCCTGAAAAGCAAAATATTAACATTACCCCTATTTGGGTTCGTCTCTCGAGTCTACCTGCCCAGTTCTTCAATGAATATTGGCTGCAGGACATAGCAAGAACTATAGGGGACCTGATATCCATTGACCATGCGACCTTGGCCAGGACAAGGATGACTCATGCATGAATTTGTATAAATGCTAATTTGAATAATGAATTACCAAGGTTTGTGGAGCTATAGTATGGAGAATACTATATAAAATAGTCGGTAGAATACGAGAACAGACCGGTATTCTATGTAGAATGTAAAAATCAAGGATATCTATGCAATCAGTGCCCTAACCTGGCAATGAATAGAGAAAATTAGAAGTAGGGAATGCTAAACAGAGGAAATTTGAGGAGTTTCCCTGGTAGAGGCGATTTCAATCAGGAAAACTATGTCTACCAAAAAATAAAAGAGAGGGTGCAGGGTCCCAACAAGACAAAGGAAAACAACAGGTTGTTGGCAACCAAAATACTCAGGTAAGTTCCAATCCTCTAGTTTCAAATAAATTTTCAATTCTATCCAATATTGGTAGGAACCTAGTTCCTAGCAGTTGGATTTCAATGCAAAAGGAATGGAAATAAATGTAACAAGTAAACTTGTCAATCGCCTTTGTTAGAATCGTTGTTTCAAATGGAGGATTTCCCTACCAAATGCTCTCAAAGAGATGTATTTAATAATGTTCTTGGATAATCAATTTTATGCCTTCCTCCTATTACTTATATTCTCCTAGGGTTACGAATGAAGGATCATGATTATTCAAATATAATAATAATAATAAATAAGTTAATAATATTAATGTTAGGATTAGGATCCTAACATGCCACCCTCCTTAAAAAGAGCTTTGTCCTCAAAGCTCAAAGGGAGGAGCTTCATCCTTTGTTTTCCAAGACGCATTTGCTCATGTTCTTGCACAACTTTAATGTCTTTTTTCGTAAGCAAGGATATCGGGAAGGGGGAATCGTTAGTGGTGGATTTCCAAGAGAAATAGGAGAATATTCCTTGGGATAATTGTGATGACGATGGGAGGACAACTTGTGGGGTTCCTTAAACACTTCAAAATAATGCATTAAAAGTGGTGGTAATACTTTTGTATCTTCCTGTTGTTTCCTGGGAGAGTCAATGGAAAATGAGTATGTAGTGACCTTTTTGCTTTGTTTTCTGATAGGTTTTACCATGTGGTGAGAACTCACTATTTGTGAGGAACTTGAGGCTAGTCTTTTTAGAGTGTATGTCTGGCCTTCATTTTTCACTGTGTGGATGTTTACCTCATCCTTGCTTGGTCCATTGATCACTTCTTGCACATCGACCTCATTGTCTTCATTGTGGTGAGTAGGTGCACTGGCTGCTTCGGTCACAATTACCTCATCTGCTTGCTCTACGGATAGACAGGGATCAACTACATTCAACAATTGTACATCTACCTCATCTTTGGCCCCTGTGGAGGGATAAGGACCATCTAAATTTAATAAATATAATGTTGGTGTAGTGCAACGATGATGAGGCTCTGATTTCTCATCACAAGTACAACAGAGGTCTTTCGCTCATCGTTCCTCCATTTCTTGTAGGCTGAGGTACTTAACTGGCAAGGGTTTAGGTTTTGGGATAGCGGGCGGGAATGATGATTTGTCAATACGTTGCTCCCTATGTCGTCGTTGAACATTAAATTTATCTTCAGCTAACAAGGCTAATCCAATGGCTTCCTGTAGGGTGCGAGGAGTGTACATCATGACCGCCACTCTAATTTCTTCTTTTAATCCATTGATGAAACCGCTTATGAGAACTGATTCGTCCAACCCTGTGATGCGATTGGTGATATCCTGGAACTGAATTTTATATACACTCACTGATGTGATTTGACGTAGGTGGGCAAGATTAAGTAGCAAAAGTAGGTTGGGGTCATGAGATATTCTTCCATTGGCCATTTGCATAGTCGTTTGGTGAAAATGTGTCACAAAAAGTGTTGAAAGTCATCACAAAAATTTCTTGAAAAATTATCGTTAAAAATTGCATAAAAGTCATCCTTCGGCCATTGCGGTTAGGTTTTGGAGATTTTATAACCTTCGTAAGTGGCAGAATTAGCAAGAATTTTCAATGCCTTGACAAATTTTAGCAAGAATTTGCAATAGTAACAAGTCTTAGCAAAATTTATAGTAGAGGCAAATTTTGGAAATGTTTAGCAAAAATTGTGTAATATTTTAGCAAAATTTCAAGATTAGCAGTTTTTCACAACTATGCAAAATTTGGTGTCAAATATTTTTTGGCGACGCTCCATGGTAGGGTCAGGTGGAGACAAATGACACAAGGCATAAGGTCGGGTGGAGGCACAGGCGGGCAGAAATGATAGTCAAGGCGCAGGCACGAGGCACTAGGCACAAGCAATCGACACGATAGACAAGACCGGACACAAGGGATGAGAGGGGAACAAGGTGGTAGTGGCTGAACGAGTGAGAGGTGGCCAAACACAAGGGATGAGAGGGGAACAATGGATAGGAAGCAGGACTGGTGGACCGTTTGGTGGAGCACGATCGAGCAAGGGTGAAGTGTAGGAAAGGAGCGGTAGCGGCAAGGTGAGGTGGCAGCAGCAGGTCAACGAGACGGCTATCAAGGTCAAACCAATGGGAATTCAACAACTAGAGCATTTGCATGGGGACGTTTTAAGTCTCAAGTGTGACCTAAGTCACACGTTTAACTTCGATGTTTATTTCTTTTAAATAGCTTTTGACGCGTTTGCTCGTCGAATGTGGGATTAAATCCCCTAAAATTTTTGCTATCTCCCGACGAGCTTGACGACGGACGACCAACCGAAAAGTATTTCCGGTGCCGAATCTTATATTAAACTTTATATTATACTTGTTTATTTTATAAAACTTTGCCAATTTTTTTTTTTTTGTAGTCTGTCGAAAACATTACAGACGTCGTTGTGGATTGCTTCGCCCACGAAAGATAACCTGATGTACTGGTTTCAAATGAATTCGTCGCGATCAAATTCAAACTTGCTGTGATAGAGGGTTGCTTCGACTGTGAACAAATTCTTGTACGCGTGAACTGAATTCAATTTTGCCACCGTAGATGTGTGCGTGCTTCGAGGATGTCAAAATCAGTGCTGGTTTACTATCGCGATTGATAGACGAAGTGACACCAAAAACAACGCTTGTGACAATGCCTGTGAATACGTTCTCGCTGATGTTCGGGCTGCAAAACAACCAAGTGATGCAAAATATTGAATTGAATATCGAAAAGGTGGAGTCATCAGAAGTATTAGGGTGTAGTGTTAGCAGGTGGTATCAGTTTAGTTTGTTGCGACGACTCTGATTGCACTGTGAACACGATTTCTTGACAATTTTTAGTCCAGGTGGTTGTCGTTTCTCTTTGGCACAGTGACAATGAGTGGAGACGTAGGAGCCCTAGCTATTTTCTTAGCTATGCTCTATTTCTTCTGTACCAACTGATGTGTAAATTAGGAGCGATATGGTGCTTGATCGACGAAAGTGGGGATGCCAGTTTCCCGCAGAAGGTTAGGAAGGAACGCTCTGAAGTGTTTAAGTGTTTCAAAAGTGGCAATTTATTTATTTGCTTTTATTCAACCGGTGGTCGGATTTCAACCTTGGGTGCAGATAATCGTAGATTTATAAACTATTTGTTTGAGTTCTGAAAAAAAAAATTATGACAGCGGACAATAGAAGGTGCAAAGCTCTAATACCAGATGGTAGGAACCTAGTTCCTAGCAGTTGGATTTCAATGCAAAAGGAATGGAAATAAATGTAACAAGTAAACTTGTCAATCGCCTTTGTTAGAATCACTGTTTCAAATGGAGGATTTCCCTACCAAATGCTCTCAAAGAGATGCATTTAATAATGTTCTTGGATAATCAATTTTATGCCTTCCTCCTATTACTTATATTCTCCTAGGGTTATGAATGAAGGATCATGATTATTCAAATATAATAATAATAATAAATAAGTTAATAATATTAATGTTAGGATTAGGATCCTAACAAATATGGGAGTAGGAGGATTATCAAAAGACATGGAAGCCCAAAACGTTCAGGCTAACCTTTCTGACTCTCTTGAATCCCCATCCAAGTCAGGATCCTCAAACCCTAATGCTAAAATTACTGTAAGCCCCATAGGCATCACAAATCCAAACCCTAATGCACGATCTCTAGAATCCACATCCAAGTCAGAATCCTTAAACCCCAATTCTGGAAATACTTCAAGCCCAGTGGGCATCCAAAATCTAAACCCTAATGCTAAAGAACTTAGGAAGAAAGTTGAGGCATTGGAAAATAAAAAATCTCATCTCCCTCACATCATCACTAGGAGCCAAGTGAATCCTACTGAGGGGCCGTCCCACAGACCAAAGGAATATAGGAAAAAATGAGAAAATTTGGATGTAGGGGTGGAGATATGTGAAACTCTTCATACTGAGGAATATGGTAGTATGGTTCTGCAACAAATTATCTCCCCTCAATTTAGTCCTAAACAAACCAGGAGCACTATGAAGTCTCCTATAGATTTTGGTAGTGAAAAAATAAGAGGGAGAATATCAAATGCTGAGAATCAAAAAATTAAAACTGATAATGACATTGCCAATGGAAAATAGAGAACCTTGTTTCAACAGGTTATTATGGGTTCTGAAGACAACAAATTAGGAAAATCCCCTCAAGGGAGTGGGAGAGGAAGAAATCCCAAAAAATCTCAATGAAGTTCCTCTCATGGAACGTGAGAGGCCTCAATGGCCTGCCCAAACACAGGGAAGTCAGTGCAATAAGAAATCAAGTGAATCCAACTATTATCATGTTGCAAGAAATAAAAACTGATGATATTCAATAAAAAAAATATGGAATCAAGGGGATATGGTTTGCAAATCAGCCAGAGGAGCATCTAGAGGCCTTATGACTTTGTGGGATCCTCGGATAGTAGAAGGCACCATTATTTAGAAATATGACAAGGTTCTTAGTGTTTTATTTAAGGAAATAAACAACAACAGGTCATGGATCCTTTCAAATATTTATGCCCCGACTTCAATTCAAGGGAGAGCTCTATTGTGGGAGTACTTAGGCAATATGAGTGAAATATTCCATAATGTCCCCTGGATTCTGGCTGGGGATTTTAACACTCCTCTTTACCCTTCAGAAAAAATGGGTGGAAATGGACCACCTATCAGGATCATGGATGATTTCAATGACTTTGTGAACTCCAACATGTTGATGGATGTAAAACTTAGAGGAGCAAATTATACCTGGAGAAATCGACGGATAGGGTGTCATCTCATTCAAGAAAGTCTTGATAGGTTTTTTCTATCAAAGGAGGCTACAACTTTGTTTGGTGATTCTACCCTGCAAGCCCTTCCTAAAATTACCTCTGATCATAATCCCATTTTTTTGGAGATCCCTAACTCTCTGTCCTTCAAGAAACCTTTCAGATTTAAATCTATGTGGATCAAACATTTTAGTTTCAGAGATAACTTAAGTCAGTGGTGGTAGCATCCTGTCAGGGATAGTGCAACTTTTAAAGTTGCTAGAAAATTAAAATTTGTTAAGGAAAAGCTTCGAACATGGAACAAAGAGGTCTTTGGGAACCTCTTTGAAAATAAAAAATAGGTTGTTGAAAGTTTGAAGATAATTGATCAGAGGATCCAACATGGTGATGCAGATAAAACTACTAGGCAGGAGGAATGAAAAAAACTAGCAGAGTTTCATAATATTTTGGCCTGTGAGGAAATATATTGGAGGTAAAAATCAAGGGCTCTTTGGTTGAAAGATGGTGATTCAAATTCCAAGTTTTTTCACATCACCACACTTAGAAACAGAAGCAATAACAAGATAATTTTTTTTTAAAAAGCAGATGGTTCTATTACTCAAGACTTAACAAAAATCATAAAGGAGGCAGTAACTTATTTCAATTCTATCCTTGGTCAAGAATCACAATGCAATGAGGAGGCCAAAGATATTTTCTTGCAATCCATTTCTAGAATAATAAATGATGATATAAACCTTAAGCTTCCATATCCCTTTTTTGATGAGGAAATTAAGGAAGCCTTATTTAGCATGGAGCCATACAAAGCCTCAGGACCTGACGACTTTCCTCCTCGTTTCTATCAAAAAATTTGGGACATCGTAAGTGAGTATGTAATTTCTGCTATCAGAGAATTCCAAGCAAGAAATAATATCCCAAAAGGTATCAACTTTAATTTTATTTCTCTAATTCCTAAGAAGCAAACCCCTGAATCTATGGCTGACTTCAGGCCAATCAATCTGTGCAATATTTCTTACAAGATCCTAACTAAAGCCATTGCAAATAGAATGAGAGATATTTTGCCTCGTATCATATATCCATGCCAGGGAAGCTATGTCCAGGGTAGGTCAATCTTGGATGGATTTATCATAGTTCATGAAGCTCTGCACTCTGCTCATAAGACTAACAGGTCTATTTTTGCCCTCAAGCTTGATATGAACAAAGTATTTGATAGGCTAAATTGGGACTTTATGATTGATGTCCTCCTTAAGTTTGGTTTTCACCACCAATGGGTTAATTTGATCAAATAATTTATTTCTAAATCATGGTTCTTGATTCTAGTTAATGGAACAACTACTGGTTACTTTCAAATTCATAGAGGAATTCGGTAGGGGGACCCTATCAGCCCCATGTTATTCATCATTGTGGCAGAAGCTTTAGGCAAAACCATCAAAAATGCTTGTAGTTCAAGGCTAATATCGAGAATCAAGGCAACATCTCTCACTAGGGCTATTTCTCACCAACAATTCATCGATGATACCCTTATATTGACTAAGGCATCAGTGGTTGAGGCCAAAATAATTAAATACATCCTACAACTCTACGAGGACACTGTTGGTCAGAAAGTTAATTTCAGTAAAAGCAAGTTATATTTCTTGAACACCCCCATTCAGAGGTAAGGAATGATTGTAGAAATTTTAGGGTGTGATATAGCAAACCTCCCCACTTCGTATATTGGTCTCCCTATTTTCATTAGTTCTATGAGAGAGTAAATGTGGGATAGGGTTATTGAAATAATTCAAAAAAAACTTGCTGGATGGAAAGGTCATCTTCTATCTCAAGCAGAAAAGCTGACCCTCACTAAGGCCTCTCTTCAGAGCATTCTAGTCTATTTCCTCTTCGTTTTCAAAATCCCTGTGAAGGTTTTCCAAAAAATTGAGAAACTCAAAAAAGAATTTTTATGGACTGGATCAGAGGAGAAAAAAAGGATACACCTTGTAGGATGGACCAAAGTGTGCAGACCCAGGGAAAATGGGGGCTTAGGTCTGAGGAGAATTGCTCATATAAATTTATCTTTACTAGCTAAGTAGGCATAGCGTCTCATTTCTGGTGAAGAAAATGAATGGACAACTATCATAAAACGAAAGTATCTTCAAAATATGGAATTTCTAAGTGACTCAGTTCCAATCAGAGGTTCTACTTTTTGGAAAGCAATTCTTAATTGTAAGGAAATCATCAAAAAATATTTAAGATGGGTTTTAGGCAATGGTGAGAGGATAAATTTTTGGAATGACAGGTGGGCTAAGGATGAACCACAAACGCAATATCCTAACTTAGCCCGAATCAGAGATATCATAGAAGAAATCATTGGCAAAAAAGTCTCCGATTATATGGTTGAGGACAAAGGTAGAATGAAGTGGAAACAAATAAGAATTCAGGGATTTCAAGCGAAATCAAATGATCTTTGTAACATTCTTGGGCAACAGTTTATCCCCATGAGACCCAAGAAATATCAAGTGACCTGGGCTCCTACAAAAAATGGGCAGTTCACTGTTAAATCAGCTTACAAGCTTCTGCTTGATGACAAGGATTTTGTCCTCCAAAAGACTTAGTTTGGATAAAAAATTTAATTCCAAAAATTGCAGTCTTTTCATGGTTGGTTATCCAAGGAAGAATTCTAACCATTGATAATATGATGTGTAAAGGTATTTGTATCACAAATCGTTGTTATTTGTGTAGGGCTAATTGGAAGACCATTTATCACATTTTCCTTGAGTGCCCTTTTTCCTTGACTATCCTAAGTGGGATTTTTTAGGCCTTCAATATTTCATGGGTTAAACCAGCCATCATACTTGATTTGTTCGTCTAGTGGCCTTACCCATTTTCAAGCCAAAGGCTTAGATACATGTGGAAAATTTGTATCAATCACTATCTTTTGTAGGTGTGGTTAGAAAGGAACCATAGAGTCTTTAATGAGTCTATCCATGATCATCAAACTATCATTGCCAGGATCCTATCCTTTTCCAATGAGAATGTGAACCTTATCCCTTTTGATAGTCATAAACCTCATTTGCAGGAGACCATGATTTCTCAATATTTAAGCTTAATCTTGTTAGATGAGTCTGTGCCTAGGGTAGTCAACCCCAAAGCCAATGTTAAGTGGTCTCCACCTCCTACGGGTTGGTTTAAGCTTAATTTTTATGGAGCAACTAAGGACAATCTTGGAAGAGCAGGCGTTGGTGGCATTGTGCGAGATCATAATGGGAATATGATGCTTGTGTTTTCTAAATATTTGGGAACAAGGACGAACAATGAAGTTGAAGCTAGAGCTATGTGGAGAGGCCTTCAAATGACTCAAGACTTAGAAGGTAATTTTATCATAGAAGGAGACTCTATGCATGTTATAAATCTTCTCAATAATTAGAAAACATCTCATTGGAGGATTAAAATAATTTTTGAAGAAGCGAGGATCCTTTTCCAGGGAAGACATGATAGAAAATCCCAACATGTCTTTCAGGAAGCTAACAAACTTGCTAATAATCTGGCCAATTTGGGTGTCGATGGTGACGGACTTTTCAAATGGGAACACAATGTCTCAAGTGAAGTAGAGGAGCTTATTCAACAAGAATGACAAGAATTATAGTCAAATTTACCAATAGGGAAGGCACTGTAAGTTCAAATGCTAGGAGTATTTTTGTCTCTTTTTTGAATTAGACTCACAATAAAAATTATCTGAGTTGTCAGTGTTCGTGAATGCTGCTTGGAAATACCACAAAGACTAATGGGGATAGTCACATGTCAGATAACATGGCTCCTAGTCATCTTAGTAATCTGAGGTTGGTTGATAATCATAGGGAAGGAAAGAAATGACAATATAAGACTTTGAACCAAAGCCACGTGGACCACCAGATAGCCACCACCATAAATCTAGCCAGCAGGTTCACTTCTCCAAGGCTGATTGGCCAAGATAGTATGTGGTACCAAAGCATGTCATATATGAAAGAAAGTAATTACCAAAGAATTATTAAGAGTAACTATCAATACAGAGCTTGTGGGAGTTTTTTTTAGTACTCTGCTATGTGTGTCTGTAGCTTTTTGTTTCTCCATTGTCTCAAGGAAGGGATCCGTGTCTATTTCTTTTTTGTAATTATGATGCATGTGTTTTCTCGGGGTATACCCAAAATGTTGTATGGGAAGTTTCTTTTTGATAACAGACTATGTGCCTTACCGGATGTAATGGCTTTGGCGGAATGTATATTTTACATATATAGGATCCTTAGTAAGGATATGTTCATCAACAGCCCTGGGCTGATTTTTGTAAAAGGTTTTGGGTCAACCTGTAAAACCTGGTATTAATGCTATAGTATCTTATCTACCAAAAAAAAAAAAGGTGTATTTGTAACTTGACATTTTATTGTATTTCTTGAATGATAAAATAATTATTGAGGCAAATATTTGTGTGAATATTTTGTGATTGTTGCTATCTAACGTAGAATTGGCAAAAGAATTTGATTGTGAGTAAAATAGGTTTTGAATACATATCTCCATCAAAGCAAAAAGGTATGGGCACACGATATTTTGTTTAGAGTGTTTGAAATGAATGTATGAAATAGAATATGGAGTGAAAAGGATTGATAAGTATTGTTGGAAATGTATGAGCAAGGTTAAATGTACCTTGTTGATGGATGATTTGATTTGAGATAGAGATTGAGAAATATTTGATTTAGGGTTTGAGACCCACATTGTGCTTTTTGTTTGAAGAAGTTTTAAAACACTTGTTTAGGGTTTGTGAACAAGTTGTGTTTCATTGATTGAATTATTGAGTAAAATTCTTGAGCATTAGATTTGATTGATATTGAAAGTGAATGTGCAAACATTAGAAACCATATTTGTGAAAGTGACAAACTTAATGATTGAGTAGAACATATTGAGTTTTTGATAGAGTACATCATTCTCTATATATTCCAGAGGTTAAATGAATTCTAAATTGAATACATCTAAACTACTTCAAGTTAAATAAATTACCTTGAATATTAGACAAAGTATTTGATAGCATTGTGTGCAAGATTCAAGATTTATTGATCATGTTTTGTAAGTTGTTTTGAGTTTTTATTGAGAGCAGATTGAGCAAGTTCTTGAGAGAACTTAAAGGTATATTTGAGGTAAGTCTTGGTGAAGACTTGTAGATAGATTTGAGGTAAGTCTTGGTGAAGACTTGAGAGCAGATTGAGCAAGTTCTTGAGAGAACTTAAAGATAGATTTGAGGTAAATCTTGGTGAATAATTGAGAGCAGTTTGAGCAAGTTTTTGAGAGGACTTGAAGGTATATTTGAGGCAAGTCTTGGTGAAGACTTATAGGCATATTTAAGGTAAGTCTTTGTGAAGACTTGTAGGCAAATAAGAGGTAAGTCTTGGTGAAGACTTATAGGTATATTTGAGCAAGTCTTGGTGAAGACTTGAGACAACATTAAGAGTAGGTTTGATTTTTCAAGCTTTGTGTTAAGACTTGGGGTAGATCTGAGTAGAGTTTATTGGTGATTTTATCAAGCTTTGTGTTAAGGCTTGAGGACAGAGTTTGGTGCATATTATAGAGTAGATTTATGTTAGACTTGAGATAGAATTAGAGTAGATATGTACTAGATCAAGAAAAGTGTTTAGTGTAGATTTGAGATAGAGATTGAGTATATTTAAGAACAAGCCTTGGAGGTGACAAAGCAAAGGACAACATTCTCCAATGGATAGAGGTCCATTAGCTAGGGAAATGAGAACAAAGGTCTTCTATGGAGAGAGATCCACAAGTCAGTGTAGTGGGGGTAAAAGTCTTCTAGAAGAGCACCAGCTAGAGTAGAGGATAAAGAGTTCTCCTGTGGATAGAGTTCCACAAACCAGAGCAAGGGGAAAAAATTCTCCTATGGAGTGTGATCCATGAACTAGCTATAAAAATAGAGTTTTTCTGTGGAGAGAGATCCACAAACTAGTTGATGAGATAGAGGTCTCCTGGATCAAGTTCCATGAACCAGAGAAAAGGGGAAAGAGTTATCCTATGGAGAGAGATCCATAAATAAAAGCATTAGGGGATTGGTATCTCCTTTGGATAGAGGTCCATAAACATTGTAATAGGAAAGTGATTCCCAAGAGATTTGTTGAGAAAATTTTAGTGAAATATTTTATCTAATGAGTAGCCCACACTAGGTGAACCATGTTAAATTGGTGTCTTTATTATGTGTGATGATTTGTAAATTAATTTTATTACTACAGTTGATATTGCCATTGATTATATTGGATAATATTAGGAAATAAAAGTAAAATTTGATCTTATACTGTTCACCCCCCTCTCAGTATAAGCTTGTGTTCTTCAATTGGTATCAAAGCAGGTTCCTTCAGAAAAGTTTAACAACTTGAAGTAAAAGTTTATAGGAACACATATGGCATCTCAAAGTGGATCTTCATCAAATAAGGCACCATTTTTCGATGGGAACAATTATAATTTTTGGAGTGTAAGAATGAAGACTTACCTGATGGCACAAGGAATTGAGACATGGAAAATAGTTGAGGATGGATACACACCTCCAACTAGTCCTCCTACAAATAAATATGGTAAGCTCCTACATCTGTATAATGCAAATAAAATGAATGAAATCTTAAGTGGTTTATGTGAAGCAGAGTTTGTAAAGTTTATGCATTGCACATCAGTAAAAGAGATTTGAGAAAAGTTGAAGAAAACATATGAGGGAGACAAAAAGGTCAAGATGGTAAAATTGCAAAATCAGAAACAAAATTTTGAAGACTTGAATATGAAGTATGAGGAAAACATTGCTACATACTTACTTCGTGTGGATGAAGTTGTTAACTCCATGCAAGGACTTGGATTTAAAGTTGAAGAATCAAATGTTTGTCAAAATATTTTAAGGTCACTCCCTATGAGGTATAGTGAAAAGGTTTTAGCCATAGAAGAAACAAGAGATATTAAAACTTTGACTAGGGATGAGTTGCATGGAACTCTCACAACTTTTGAGATGAGAATAGGAAATGATCCTATCCCCAATAAATAAGGAACCTTCAAAGTAGCAAAGAAGACAACATATAAGAAGTCAGTTTCAAGTGATGATTCATCCAGTGATGAAGAAGCAAACTATGGCAGAAATAACAAGAGGTACTTAAGAAAGCACACAAGTACAAAAATGGTTAAGTATTTCAATTGTGGTAAATATGGTCACTATGCATATAACTATCCAGAATATGGAAGTAGTAGTGGTGAAAAAAAGGATCATAGGAACTAGGGAAGTAGGAAAATCTAGGTATCAAAAGAAAAATAGGTATGGATAAAACAAGCATGAAAAGAAGTTTTTTCATAGGCATAAAAAGAGTTTCTATACAAACAAGACAAGCAAGAGTTCAACTGATAGTGATGTAAGATCCTCAGTTAATGAAGAAGAAATTATCTTCTTGGTAATAGAGGAAGAAGAAGTGCTTGTATTGAAGATAAATCTGAAAGGTATGAAGATTCTCTTGAAGACACAAAGGAAGAGGAAGAATCAAAAAATGAAGAAGAAGGAGTAGTTGACCTAGAAGGTGAGCTTATTTATGCTCTTAAGGAATTAAGAAAGGTTAGAAAGCAGAATTCAAGACTCAAGGTTTAATTTCAAGAATGTTATGAAGAGAAAGGAAAGCTTATACAAGATCTGACAAACTCAATATCTAAGACAAGGAGATTTAGAGGCAAAAATCTTAGAATGTGAAATATTAGAGCATGAAGTAGCTTCACTAAGAAATGAAGTGAAAGAGTCTAAAGACAAGCTACACAGGTTTGGGAAAAGCTCAAAGACTTTGGATAAGATTATCAGTGTACAAAGATCTTCATCAAACAAGACAATCCTTGGTTTTAAAGAAGGACAAAGAGAACAAAGAGAGGAGTCAAGCTCAAGATCCAAAGAAGAAGAAGCTTCGAAAGAAGAGAGTGAAGGAGAAAGTAATACTTATGAGGATAAGTTGAAAATAGAAGGTTCACCAAGGAAGGAAACAATGCACAAATGAGGAACAACAAACATCAAAGGGGAAAGGACTGATAGACCAATGCGGTCAAGGCAAGATCTCTTCAGAGGATGTTGCTTCTCATGTCACAGGTTTGGTCACAAGGCTATGCAGTGCAGGACACATGAAAAGAAGAAATATGGTTTCACCAGGAGAAATTTCAAAAATGGGTATCTCTTTCAAGGGCATTACTACTCTTGTAATTAGTTTTGTCATAAAGAAATTCATTGTAGGGTTCATGACAGGAATAGATATGGCTTCACCACGAGGAACTTCAAGATAATTTTACCTTCAAGGAACCACAAATTTAAGTGTTATAAGTGCAATAATGTTGGGCATATGTCTAAGTGGTGTAGAAAAAAATTCTAGAGACAAGCATAACAGGGATACTCAAAAGAATTAGAAGGATCATTTGAGGAAGAAGGTGTACAAAAAAAAAAAGCATTGTATATTGGGAGTAGAGATACTCCCACCCTAAAATTTACCACCTCAAGGAGAGGAGGTTGGGAGGGGGTTGAGCTAAGCGTATTATATTTAGCTCCAAAGGAGTCCCTTTGCCATTGATGTCAAAGGGAGAAATATTTGAGTTAGGGGGAGAGCATTCAGTCAGGGGGAGCAAAACTAAAAAAGGTAAAAGGAATGTTTAAAGAAAAAAGGGTTACCATCAATGACAAAGGGAGAGATTTTTGGAAATTTGAACAAGTTTTGTTGTCATTGATGTCAAGAGGTTTGATGTCTAGTTTTGTCGTCATTGATGTCAAAAGGTTGATTCTCCAAAAAACAAGGAAGTTGTTAAAATAAGAAAATGGTATAATATTTATTTTAAATATTATATGCCTAAAGAGGCCTAAAAGGTAGAAGACCCAAGAAAAGGGAAGCAAGTTTAAAAATAAATAATAATATTATAATATTTAATATTATAATATTTGGGCAAAAGGAAGAGATGAACAATAACAAGGTCCAAGGAATCTATATCCTCGACAAGGCCCATTGAGCAGATTAGAAAGGTTTGCAAAGGTTTAATTTAATTTATTTAAATTAAAATATTATAACCTAAGGTTAAAATTTTAATTTAAATAATTAATAGCACCAAGTTTAAAGTTTTATTTCAAATTTGAAATTCGAAAGTGCCAATGTGTTTTAATGCAAACGGAAAAGTATTAATAGGGATTTTTTTTCATTTTCTAAGATCTAATGCAATATTCGAATGCCCATGTGTATTATAAATTGTGCGTTCCCGATGCGAAAGGAAGAAGCTTATGAGTTGTTTAAAGAAAAGAAGGTAGACTTGTATTGATATTTACATGACACGATAGAAATATCCCATATTGTTGGGTAGTATAGACGATGGTCGAAGGTGTGGCTAAGGTGTTGTAAAGGGAAGGTCGTGGTTTCGAATCCCACGGGATAAATTTTGGCAAAGGAGGAGAGGATTTTTGTTTTCACTAAAATTCATACGACAACATTAATAAGGAAGCATGGATATTTGGTTCACATGTGGGCATGTAGCCTAGGAGGCAGCTTAGCCTTGGGCTAAGGCGTTGCGGTGGCGTAGGTCGTGGGTTCGAGTTTGGTCGCTGGTCGTTGGGCACTGGTCATCGAAGACATGCGTAATATTTTTGGTGACGTGGGCCAACATTAAGGTATGCACATTTTAATTTAATTTTGCCTAAGTTTGGAATGCGAAAAAGTGTTTGAGGCCATGTGATAATTAAAGGGCATGTGTTAAATGTTTAGGGAGTCATAAGGATTGTTGAAATAATATTTTATTTTGGTACTTAGAAAATGTAACATCCTCATTACTTGTTAATTATTTTTATTGTAAGAATTTGATGTTGTTGTAAGTGTCTATGGTTGCAGGTGTTGGTTTCCATTTCATAACAGATATGCCAGACAAGGCAGACACCACCTCTTGATGAAGATAGTGGTGAAGGGGTCAGCTAAGGTGGGATATGATGTTGTGCCTTATGCACCATGGCTCATGGGTAGATTGAAGCCCACCAATATACAAGCATATAGGAACATCCTGACTATGAATGCATGGTTGCTTGGTTTGTTTGCATTGAATGCACGATTGTTGATCTCATTTATTTGGATGTTTAAAGAAAATTATATATATCAAAATAAATACATAAGCACATATTAATATAATAAAGTAAATAATATTAAAAATATAATATATGAATATAAATTTATTAATAATATATTATAAAATATTAATAAATGTACTTTATTTTTAATAATATATATAATAAAATAAAATAAAAAAATAAAATGGGCTTGATGCTCTACCGTGTTTGGAGATAGACACTTGGAAATATTTAAGCCTTAATGTAAAGCTTGTGCGTCAAACAATATAAAGTTGTAATTTTATTTTTAAAGGAGAAGTCGAGAGAGTATTGCGAACTATCTCCGGTAATATTTGTTGATAAGCTGGTTTCGTGGTGAAACAAAGAGGGAAGCAAGCGTAATATTATCCTCAGCTTATCCAAGTCGTACTTTTTTCCCTGTATAAAAGATTTGAAATGGGTTTAGTATGTTGCATTGAGTGTTGTTTTATTTTTTTATGACTGTTTTGGTGTCAATTTGAAAACATTGGGTTACAAGATTTTAAAATATATATATAGTAATAAAATTTCTTAGGGAAGTGAAAATTATTTGTTGCAAATGTTTTAAAATAAATGGAATTTTGTTTGGATGTACAGTAGGGAAATGCATTTAGAACGTGTATGTTGATGACTGCATTTAGTTCATTACAACCATGCTAACCCTTAATAAAGGCTCAACCACTATCTGCATCCAAGGGAAGGGTGATTCAAAAGGGGAATGGCTGAAATAACTTCTTTGGTTGTTGCATAAGTGAAGCTTATCCAATATACTCCAGTCTGATAGCAAGAAATATTTTTAATTCTTTAAATGGTTAATGAGATATTCTAAAAATTATGTAAGACTTTATTTTTTAATTTGAGAATAGCAATATTATGTTAGACATATTAAGTCACAAGTTGTTCTAAATTTTTTTCCTAAATGTAAGAGTTATGGCAGTTTTCTTATGTAGTAAACATGGCCTATTAATTAAATTTTTCCAGTAGCGAGTCTACGTGAATTTACTAGTTTATATCTGGAAGCTATTCAATGTATAGAAGCTTGTGCAGAAGTGTCCATACGTATTGAGCTCTATAATCCTCTTTAATGGGAGTAAATTCTTCTTTATAGATATACAAAATCAAGTTCCATGTAAATAAGATATCATTTTTGTCCATCAGGTTATAAACACAGTGGTCCGAGTTTCATCAAAATTGCTAGATCTGTTATCTGGATGTAAATTAAAATAAAAAACTTCTGATGAAATTGTCTTCTAGGCAGAAGTTATAAACTAATTTGGCCAAGACAATTTTGAAATTTATACTTCCAATTTTGTGAAATTTATGAAAGTCGGTGAGTTACTGATAACTTGTCATTTTTTTTTAATAAATTCGATTTGTAATGGCTGACCTAAAATCCATTAGCTTTGAAACATTTTGGTTGGTTAAAAAAAATATTTAATAGTTGATTTGTAAGATTTTATATCTATTGTCTTTAAAATTGTTGTGAATATCAAAGTAGCTTGTACAAAAACATTGAGAAGTCTCGAAGGTAACCCTTGTCGAATATTGTTGAAGGCATATTGATAGAAAACAATGAATCTATCATTGAAATATTATTAGGAATAGTGTCACGTCAGGACATCATTAAGAATAAAAGGAACAATCCAAATATTAGTGTTTAAAAAAGAAAAACTAAAAAAAAATTGTGTTGAAACAAATACTATGTGAAATTTCTTTGGAAATGAATATTAGCTCCAATAAGAAGGTTGTTTCAAAAAAAAATTTGAGTCTATGTTTTTTAAATTTTTGGTATCAAGATTGACTTTTATATAATTAATAAAAGAAATGAAGTTTTAGACTCCTGTTGACTCCGTATTCAATATAGAATAAAACATTAGCTTTGGAAACTATAATAATGTTGAACAATTACATGTGACTCAAGCCTTGTCACATCAAGTCTCTTTCCTTTGATGACGTAAATAAGAATTTTACCTAACCCATAGCCGGATAGTTTTTCAATATAAAATTGGTTGAAGCTTTGACCTCGCCATGTTTAAGACGTGAGCACTATATGATACAATTCAACTATTCTAAGATCTTTAAACCAAGAAATTTTAACGAGCTTATATTATTGTCTTAAAAAAAAGGGGTACCTCTATAGGTCGAACACTCGGGTTTTTATTAAAAAAAATAAGTCTTTCAAATTATTTCCATGATGAAGCAATTTGTGATAAGAATATTTGTTTTATATGTGTATTTTATTTGATAATTAAAGGCTCTCAGGAGTTTATTGTTTTTTTGAGGTTTTTCTTTGGATTTTGTTTTGCTTTTATTAAAGGTCATAAGATCCTAATTTCAGGTACAATTATATTTCAATTTATCAAAATACTTTTATGGTAGAATATTTGTAGAAAATACTAATATAAAAATAGATATCATAATAGGGTTAATTAGTTGAAATTTTTAATAGTATAAGGAAACTATTAAGGCATTTTTTTAGGATTACTAAAATATTATTTCAAGGATTAAAATCATCTCTATAATTATTGTTAGAGAGTATTTTGACAAACCCATAATAATATAACAATTTCACTTCAAGTTCTAATCCTTACTTCATCGAGAATGATGAAGCATTACAAAAAAATGTTATCGAAAAGAATGACACAACTTGGTATTTATCGAGCAGGATAAATACCCATCCAACTCCAATAGCTCACAGTGGCAACTATTGAGAATTGAAGGTAACCGTTCTCCAACAAGCCAAAAAGGATAGTGGTTCTATGTTGTAGAGAGTAACGAACAATGGTATGGGACATTGTTCCAGGTTGTCATACGAGTAGCACGTGCAGATGCTCACGAACCTACTCCTGTTGTGGAATTTCCAACATAACTCAATCTCGAATCAGATTTGAGGTTGGAAGGTCCAACGATAGATGGTATGGGTAACATTACCGTAAACCAAAGTTGGATCTGAGACATCTAGTCCAATAGCCATGCGATGGCAGACCCTGATCAAACCTTAGTTGAAGGTCAATGATTAGGCATTGGCATAGTGATGCTAGTTCAAAGCATAATCATAATTAGTTTATACAGTCAGTGGACTTTCTTAGACGAGAATGAGATTGTGAATCCATGTCCAACATGCTTCAAACAAGGGAAATTCAGTGTCCAGCATTCTAGGCGTTATAGGCCCTGGAAGAAAACCCCATACCTGGATCAAGGAATAGCTTGAGTGAGGAGTAAAGATCCTAAAAAGGTAAACTATTACAGGAAGTTGGTTGATCCCGAGAAATTGAAACACCAGTTGCAGTGGTAAATAATCTTGAAGTGTGAAACTCTATGCCAAGGTACTAATATCAAGTTGGGTATATTACATAAATGTGCGACAATTATGTTTGTTTTTGGAAAAATTTTGGATTTGTGTTTTGAAAATCAGGTGCATAGACCTGGGTTGTGATAGTTGGTTTCAGATCCTAGGTTGCAAAACCCTAGGCTATTAAGCATTAATTGTTACTCTTGTCATCAGGAATGACGAGGACCTCAAAAAGAGCAAGTGCTAACCTACAAGAGGAAATTGTAGAAGTCCCAAGAAAGGGATTAAGGTGACTCGTAAGAGAGTATGAAAGGGTGCAAGTTGCTAAAGTACCATGACGAGTGGTCAGGAAGGAAAAAGAGCCAGTAGCTACGAAGGCTACACATAGTGATAAAAATATGGCTCGAATGATTCAGTTAATGCAGGATCAACTGAATCAACAATGTGAACAAATGGAGATCTAGAGGGCTCAAATGGTTGAGCACATGGATTAGTAAAGGGTACAGATGGCCTAGTAGTAGGAAATAATCACCCAACAACAAATGGTCATTGAAAATTTATCTAAGGGAAAGGAAACTAAAAAAGTAAGTGAGTTTCCAGAAGGTTCCTCAAGAAGGAAAGTTGGTGTAGAACTGCAAAAGGAAATTAAGAAGTTGGATATTTCCAAATTTTATGGTAAAGGAGATGGCAAAATAGTCATTAACTGGATAAGTGAGGCCGAGGGATATTTTTCAATTCAACCACTTTTCTCGAAGTCCAAAATGACTTGGGTTGTGGCACATTTAGAAGGTCCAACAAGGGATTGGTGGACCACATATAAGAATATCACACAAAAGGAAGCCATAGATATTCCATGGGAAGAGTTTAAAAGGTATTTAAAGGATTGCTTCCTTACACCTCAATTTTATATCGAAAAACATGGTGAATTCACTAACTTACGTCAGGGTAACATGACTGTAATTAAGTATTACCAAAGGTTTGTGCAGCTTCTAAAGTACGCCCTGGAATATGATGGACAAGATAAATTTAAATTTTTTAAATTTTTAATGGAGCTACATCCAAAATACAGTGGGGAAAAAGTACTTGAAACATTTTCGGTTGCATATGGCGTTGCTCGATATGAGGAAGTAATACAGAAAGAGGTAAAGGCTTATTATCAGCAAGTTGAAAAATAAAATTCCAATAAAAGGAGATACCCTAAACAAAATAAGAGTAGGGATCAAAAGTATAGAGATGGTGAACGATACAAAAATTAATACAAGAACAAGGGGAAATTCCAAGGCAATAGAAAACAGCCAGATTGGAGAAAGTACCAAGAACAAAAGAACACTCGGGAACAAGGTGGAAATAATAATCACGGTAATGAAGGTGATAAACAAAAGAATGTGGGACCAAATGCATTCTATACATGCAGAGCCTTAGATCATTTTGCAATACAATGCCCATACAGAGCTGATAAAAATAATCCTTCAGAAGAAGCCTCACATAGAATTTATGTTGCTATAGGTAAACCTAACTTTTCAAGCCAAGCTACTCCATTTTTGGATATATAAAAAAAAATTCATAGTGCAACTAATAGTTATATTTTAACTAATATCTGAGGGACATGTCGAAAGCTTGGGATTGTGACAAAATAGGTGGCAGACCGAGTTAGGGTCTGGTCTAACCTACTAAAGCCAACCAATGCCTATTGGGATCCAAATTGCTCCTTTACATGCTTTGATTATAGCTTGACCTTGATACATAGACCTAGAGGGTCCAATAAGATGTTATATATTGGTGGATAGATCGAGTAAGGATCTAAACCAACCAGTACATTTAACCAATAATTGCTCTTTTCTAAGACCAGGAGGATCAATTAAGTAAAAATTGCTATGTTGTGAACTTCTGCCATGCTAACACCATTAACATTGGATAATTTGGACGATCAAGAAGTGATCGGTCCTGATATAGAGGTCCAATTAAAGAGAAACCACCAATGACTTTGTGAATCCACAGACCATAAGAAGAGTTATGTGGATCTTAAAAGAACCCCTTGAGAATTTAACGTTGATGATAAGGTCTTCCTCAGAGACAAACCAACCAAAATCCCCATCAAGACTACCAAATTGAGCCCCATACTTGTAGGTCCATTTGACATTGTTGCCAAAATAAGTCCTATTACCTACAAGCTCGTCCTGCCATCGAACTTGTCTAAAATCCACAGTGTTATCCATATGTCTCTCATCCGCAAATATGTCACTCACCCATATCATGTTCTAGATGTATCTCATTTGCAGACGTCGGACCCGCAACTCATTAAGGTTTGACCAGTTAAAATTTTGGGTTACAGAAAAAAATAGCTAAGGAAGAGAACAATAGAGCAGTGTAGGGTCCAGTAGGATCACTATTCAAAAAATAATGCTACGTGGGAAAATGTTGCTGACATGAAAAACAAATTTTCATTTTTGTTTGAAAACTGCTAGTTAAGAAACAATTTGGATTTTTTTTTTTATATAATTATGTACTTGGTATTTTGATAAATATCCAATATATTCGTGTGATAATGTTATATGTAACTTTTTCTTAATCCATCTATGATCAATTATTTTAAAAATTGTAGTGTTTTATTGGCTAACATAGGGACTGTGTTAATTCCTGGTGGGGAAGAATGTAACATCCTCATTACTTGTTAATTATTTTTATTGGAAAAATTTGATGGTGCTGCAAGTGTCTATGGTTGCATGTGCAGGTTTCTATTTCGTAGAAAATATACCAGACAAGGTAGACACCACCTCCTAATGAAGACAATGGTGAAGGCGTCAGGTAAGGTGGGATATGATGTTGTGCCTTGTGCACCATGGCTCATGGGTACATGGAATCCCACCAATATACAAGCATATAGAAACATCCTCACTATGAATGCATGGTTTCTTGGTTTGCTTGCATTGAATGCACGATAGTTAATCTCATTTATTTGGATGTTTTAAGAAAATTATATATATATATATATATATATATATATATATATATATATATATATATGTTTTTTTTTTTTTTTTATCAAAATAAACAGTAAGCACATATTAATATAATAAAGTAAATAAGATTAAAAATATAATATATGAATATAAATTCATTAATAATAAATTATAAAATATTAATAAATGTACTTTATTTTTAATAAAAATAAAAATAAAATAAATACTAATAATAATAAAATAAAATAAAATAAAACAAAAAATAAAATGGGCTTGATGCTCTACTGTGTTTGGAGATAGACACTCGACAATATTTAAGCCTTCATGTAAAGCTTGTGTGTCAAACAATAGAAAGTTGTAATTTTATTTTTAAAGGAGAGCCGAGAGAGTATTGCGAACTGTCTCCAATAATCTTTGTTGATAAGTTGGTTTCATTGTGCAACAAAGAGGGAAGCAAGTGTAATATTATCCTCAGCTTATCCAAGTTGGACATTTTTCCCTGTATAAAATGTTTAAAATGGGTTTAATATACTGCATTGAGTGTTGTTCTATTTTTTTTTATTGTGTTGGTGTCAATTTGAAAACATTGGGTTACAAGTTATATATATATATATACACAGTAATAAAATTCCTCAGGGAAGTGTAAATTTATTGTTGCAAATGTTTTAGAATCAATGGAACTTAATTTTGTTTGGATATACAGTAGGGAAATGGATTTAGAGTGTGTATGTTGATAACTATATTTAGTTCATTACAGCCATGCTGACCCTTAAGAAAGACTTAACCACTATCTGCATCCAATGGAAGGGTGATTCAAAAGGGGAATGGCTAAAATAACTTCTTCGGTTCTTGGGTTTAGTATACTGCATTGAGTGTTGTTCTATTTTTTTTTTATTGTGTTGGAAAGACTCCAGTCTGATTCCTACAAGAAACATTTTCAATTCTTTAAATTGTTAATGAGATATTCTGAAAATCTTGTAAGACTTTATTTTTTAATTTGAGAATAGCAAAATATAATGTTAGACAGATTAAGTTGCAAGTTGTTCTAAAAGTAAGAGTTATGGAAGTTTGCTTATGTAGTAAACATGGCCTATTAATTAAATTTTACCAGTAGCGAGTCTGCGTGAATTCGCTGGTTTATATCTGGAAGTTATTCAATGTATAGGAGCTTGTGCAGAAATATCCATATGTATTGAGATCTATAATCCTCTTTAATGGGAGTAAATTCTTATTTATAGATATACAGCGTCAAGTTCCATGTAAAGAAGATATCATTTTCGTTCGTCAGGTTATAAACACAGTGGTCCGAGTTTCATCAAAATTGCTAGATCTGTTATCTGGATGTAAATTAAAAAAAAAAAATTGACGAAATTGTCTTCCAGGCAAAAGTTATAAAATAATTTGGTCAAGACAATTTTGAAATTTACACTTCCAATTTTGTTTGATAGTTGGTATGTGATATGAAATTTGGTGAGTTTACTGATAACTTATTATTATTTTTTTAATAAATCTGATTTGTAATGGCTGAACCAAAATCCATTAGCTTCAAAATATTTTGGTTGGTTAAAAAAAATATTTAATAGTTTATTTGTAATATTTTATATATGTTCTATCTTTAAAAATTTTGTGAATATCAAAGTAGCTTGTACAAAAACATTTAGAAGTCTCAAAGGTAACCCTTGCCGAATATTGTTGAAGGTATATTGATAGAAAACAATGAATCTGTCATCGAAATATTATTAGGAATAGTGTCACGTTAGGACGTCATTAAGAATAAAAGGAAAAATCCAAATATTAGTGTTTAACAAAGAAAAACTAAAAAAAAAACGTGTTGAAACGAATACTATGGGAAATTTCTATGGAAATGAAGATTAGCCCTAATAAGAAGGTTGTTTAAAAAAAAAATTTGAGTCTATGTTTTTTAATTTTTGGTGTCAAGATTGAATTTTATACAATTAATAAAAGAAATGAAGTTTTAGACTCCTGTTGATTCCGTCTAAAATATAGAAAAAAACCTTAGCTTTGAAAACTATAATAATGTTGAACAATTACATGACTCGAGCTTGGTGATTGTCACATCGAGTCTCTTTCCTTTGACGACGTAAATAAGAATTTTACCTAACATGTAGCCGGATAGTTTTTCAATATAAAACTAGTTGAAGCTTTGACCTCGCCATGTTTAAGACGTGAGCACTATATGATACAATTCAACTATTCTAAGATCTTTAAACTGAGAAATTTTAACGAGTTTATATTATTATCTTAAAAAAAATGGGTACCTCTATAGGTCAGACACTTGGGTTTTTCTCAAAAAAATAAGTCTTTCGAATTATTTCCACGATGAAGCAAGTTGTGATAAGAATATTTGTTTTATATGTGTATTTTATTTGATAATAAAAGGCTCTCAAGAGTTTATTGTTTTTCTAAGGTTTTTCTTTGGATCTTTTTTTGCTTTTATTAAAGGTTATAAGATCATAATTTCAGGTACATTATATTTCAATTTATCGAAATACTTTTATGATAGAAGAGTTGTAGAAAATACTAATATAAATATAGATATCATAATGGGGTTAATTAGTTGAAAAGTTTAATAGTATAAGGAAACTATTAAGGCATTTTTTTAGGATTACTAAAATATTAAGTCAAGGATTAAAACCGTCTCTATAATTATTGATAGAGAGTATTATGACAAACCCAGAATAATATAACAATTCCACTTCAAGTTATAAACCTTACATCACTGAGAACGATGAAGCATTACAAAAGAACGTTATCAAAAAGAATGACACAACTTGGTATTTATTGAGCAGGATAAATACCCATCCAACTCCAATAGCTCGTAGTTGCGACTATTGAGAATTGAAGGTAACCGTTCTCTAGCAATTCAAAAATGATAGTGGTTTTATGTTGTAGAGAGTAATGAACAATGGTATGGGGCATTGTTCCAGGTTGCCATACGAGTAGTACGTGCAGATGCTCACGAACCTACTCCAGTTGTGGAATTGCCAATATGACTCAATCTGGGAGAATATTTTGGGTTTGAAGGTCCAGGGATAGATAGTATGGGCAACATTACCATCAACTGGAGTTGGATCTGAGACATTTATTCCAATAGCCATGCGATAGCAGATCCTGATCAAACCTTAGTTGAAGGTCAATGATCAGGCACTGGCATAGTGACGCTAGTTCAAAGCATAATCATAATTAATTTATACAGTCAGTGGAATTTATTAGATGAGAATGAGATTGTGAATCCATGTCCAACATGCTTCATATAGGGAAAATTCAGCATCCAACCTTCCAGGTGTTATGGGCCCTGGAAGAACAACCCCATGCCTGGATCAAGGAATAGCTCAAGTGAGGAGTAAAGATCCTAAAATGGTAAACTATTGTGGGAAGTTGGTCGGTCCCGAGAACTTAAGACACCAACTACAGTGGTAAATAATCTTGAAGTGTGAAACTCTATGCCAAGGTACTAATATCAAGTTGGGTATATTGCATAAATGTGCGACAATTATGTTTTTTTTTGGTAAAATTTTGGATTTGTGTTTTGAAAATCAGGTGCGTAGACCTGGGTTGTGATAGTAAATAAATAAAATATTGGATATTATAAGGTGTTAACAAAGGAACTTCATTTTTATGTATTGAATATTATTTTGAGAATATTGGAGATTATAAGGTGTTAACAAAGGAACTTCATTTTTATGTATTGAATATTATTTTGAGAAGATTGGATATCATAAGGTGTTAACAAAGGAACTTTGTTTTTATTTGTCTAATATTATTTATAGAGTATTGGAAAGAAAATTTATTTTGATATATATTTTTAAAGAATGAGTAATAAGGTGTATTTGTGACTTGACATTTTATTGTATTTCTTGAATGATGAAATAATTATTGAGGTGAATATTTGTGTGAAGATTTTGAGATAGACTATTGCTATCTAACCTGTAATTGGTAAAAGGATTTGATTGTGAGTAAAAAATGTTTTGAATACATATCTCCATCAAAACAAAAAGGTATGGGTACACGATATTTTGTATAGAGTGTTTGAAATGAGTGTATTAAATAGAATGTGGAGAGAAAAGAATTAGTAAGTATTGTAGGAAATGTATGAGCAAGGTTAAGTGCACCTTGTTGATGGATGATTTGATTTGAGATAGAGATTGAGAAATATTTGAGTTATAATTTGAGACCCACATTGTGCTTTTTGTTTTAAGAAGTTTGAAAACACTTATTTAGGGTTTATGAGCAAGTTGTGTTTCATTGATTGAATGATTGAGTGAAATTCTTGAGCATTGAATTTGAGTGATATTGAAAGTGAATGTGCAAACATTAGAAACTAGATTTGTGAAAGCAACAGACTTAATGATTGAGTAGAACATATTGAGTTTTTGATAGAGTACATCATTCTCTATATGTTCCAGAGGTTAAACGAATTTTGAATGGAATATGTCTAAACTGCTTCAAGTTAAAGGAATTACCTTGAAGATTAGACAAAATATTTGATAGCATTGTGTGCAATATTTGAGATTGATTGACCATTTTTTGTAAGATGTTTTAAGTTTTTATTGAGAGTAGATTGAGCAAGTTCCTAAGAGAACTTAAAGGCATATTTGAGGTAAGTCTTGGTGAAGACTTGTATACATATTTGAGGTAAGTCTTGGTGAAGACTTGAGAGTATATTGAGCAAGTTCTTGAGAGAAATTAAAGGTGAATTTGAGGCAAGTCTTGGTGAAGACTTGAGAGTAGTTTGAGCAAGTTCTTGAGAGGACTTGAAGGCAGATTTGAGGTAAGTCTTGGTGAAGACTTGTAGGCAGATTTGAGGTAAGTCTTGGTGAAGACTTGTAGGAAGATTTGAGGTAAGTCTTGGTGAAGACTTATAGGAAGACTTCAGAAAGTCTTGGTGAATACTTGAGATAACATTAAGAGTAGGTTTTATTTGTTCAAGATTTGTATTAAGGCTTGGGGCAGATCTGAGTAGAGTTGATTGGTGATTTGATCAAGCTTTGTGTTAAGGATTGAGGATAGAGTTTGGTGTAAATTTGAGAGTAGATTTGTGTTGGATCTGAGACAGAGTTAGAGTAGATTTGTACTAGACCGAGGATGGTGTTTAGTGCAGATTTGAGACAAACATTGAGTATATTTGAGAACAAGCTTTGGAGGTGATAGATTAGAGGACAATAGTATCCAGTTGATAGATATTCATTAGCTAGGGTAGTGAGGATAGAGGTTTTTTGTGGAGAGAGATCCACAAGCCAGTGTAGTGGGGGCAAAAGTATTCTAGAAGAGCGCTAGCCAGAGCAGAGGATAAAGAGTTCTCGTATGGATAGAGTTCCACGAACCAGAACAAGGGGAAAGAATTCTCCTGTGGAGTGTGTTTCGTGAACCAACTGGAAAGATAGAGTTCTTATGTGGAGAGAGATATACAAATCATATGAGGAGATAGAGATCTCCTGGATCAAGTTCCATGAACCAAAGAATATGGGAAAGAGTTCTCCTATGGAGAGAGATCCATAAATCAGAGCATTAGGGGATTGGTGTCTCCTTTGGATAGAGTTCCATAAATATTATAATAGGAAAGTGATTCCCAAGAGATTTGTTGAGAAAATTTTAGTGAAATATTTTCTCTGTGGAGTAGCCCACATTGGGTGAACCACGTTAAATTGGTGTATCTATTGTGTGTGATTATTTATGCATTGCTTTGATTACTTTTGTTGATATTTCCATTGATTATATTGAATAATATTGAGAAATAAAAGTAAAATTTGGTCTTATACTATTCACCTCCCTCTCAGTATAAGCTTGTGTTCTTCATCTTCAACTTGAAGCTTAATTTTCTCCCATTCTCATCCATTCATGCAATTATTAAAAAAAATTAATGAGGTATGTGTGGTTTCTATTGGGGGAAAATCCTATCAAAATATGAAAATATTATATTTTTTATTAGGTATATTAAATCATATTTAGCTTTCCTTTTCTATTAAATATATTCTTCTTCTTCTTCAAATTGCTATGTTTCTTTTATCAACACCTTGATATAATTTTCATTGATAGTCTCCCTCAAACATTTAATTTTTATAATTCTTCAATATGAAGATCAACACCATGATTGGATAAAATATCTTCTACTTCTCTATAGATATGGTGATATTTCAAAGATATTACCTCCAAGAGTAGTTGATGGACATAAAAAATATTGTTGTTATTGAACTAATTCCAACATTCATTTTTCTTGATAACATTAATAATTTATGAATCCCCTTAATATAAATGTATTTGCATTCTTTATAAATGAAAAAATTCATCCTTAAAAGAAGTGACCTGACCCTTGCATATTTGTGTTGTTAGTTGAAGTTCCCTACGATTCTAATTGAGGATAATTTTACCTTCATTATTTTTAAAACACCACCTCTATACTATTTTCCTAAGGCTCCTTGGGAAATACCATTAGAATTAATTTTAATGAACTCATATTTTAGATATTTTAATTTTACCATAGATCAAAGCAAATCCTTTGTGTTAAATCCATTCTCATGGATGATCCTTTATATGTATATTCAAATCCTCTAACCCACAAAGAAGCACCATACCTATAACCATTATAACATAAGGACAATAATATTATTCCAAAATTTTAAATGACTAGGATTTATTTATTTTAAATATTTTATTTTTTTCAAGTCGTAGATTCCAAAAAATAATGATAAGACTAGTCCTCCATGAAATACAAAATGCTTTAAATTTGAAACAACTATTCTAAAATTTAATCACATCTTTCAATGTTTATGGAGCTACCCAATGTATTTTCATTATTTTGAAAAAGTAACCCCATATGGTAAGGAACACCAAAGAAGTTAATAATCTAATGTGTCTAGATCCTTCTTATAAAAGGTACACTTAAAACATCCATGATATCCTCTCCTTTGTAAAATCTCACCTATAATAATTTTGCTTTAGACTACTACTCAAGTAATGTTGAAGCCTTAGGTAGCACCTAAAGTGACCAAACAATCTTCCAAGGGAAGTATTTAGGATTAAGAATTATGTTTGCTCATATTCCAACTAGATTGAGTATCCACCATATTTTAATAGATTTCAACTGAAAGTATCCTTCCATACAAAAATAGAAAAATAAAACTCTTGAAGTATAATTTAATTCTCATATTTTTTTTTTGAGGCCCTCTTTGTCAACTAGGTTGCTAATAGAAATCCATAATTTGAAATTGTTGCTCACATCACTATAATATTTTATCTTAAAACCTCTACAAGCTAAACATACTTGAGTTAGTGGTTGCTATTTTGAATAAAAAATAAAAGGCTTTGACCAAGTATCAAACAAAAAACACCTAATATATTTCTTCATTAGTTATAATTTTTTTGATATGAAATTCCATGTTACTAAGTTCTTAGATAGGGTTTAATTTCATTAACAATTTTATAACATCAATAAATCCTATATATTTGAAGTAATATTGTTAGGACTGCATCCTAACATTATTTTGTAGTTCTCATATTATTATGTAATGTCCACTTTCTAAAGTGGGGACCCCCTTATAATGATATTTTGTAGTTTTTTGTAATGTTATGTGGTAATTGAGGTGCCTAGACAAGTGGCGCCATTTAATGTAATCATTATCAAGAATGTAATTAATATTTAGTAGAATATTCTAGCTCAAGTGACACTTTTCATGTAAGACAACTCTTGAGCATTAGGTTAGGGTTGCATGAAGTATATATTTAAATGAAAAGTACATAAATGGATGTATATTTTGGCATATTGAATGAAAAAATTGAATGAGGTTGCCCCCCTTGAAGAGGCCTATGATTTTGTGTTGCGTTTGTGAGATTATTACAATTCTACATTTACTTTTTGTATTACAATATCTTGTTTTTCATGAATTTTTGCTTTTATTGTAATATTTATGTGAATGTGCTTATTTTAATTTTAAGGTACCTAACAAGTGGTATTAAAGTGCTTTACAAGGCCATATTTTATTGACTATGATAGTTATTGCCCTACCATTTTGACTATGAGGCATAAAATATTTATGTTTTTATTTTTTGCCTGTTTCCTTTTTTTAACAAAAAGTGGCTTTTTTTTGCATTAGTTTACTAGGTTAGAAACCCTATATCAGGGGTTTTAAAATATCATAGAGGATTTTTCATTATTGTATAAGTTATATTTTATGTAAAGCATCTAGTGAAGTGAGGGGCTCCAATACCCAAGCCTAAAACAACAACCATTTATGGAATTGAGCTCCCACATATCTTTGGGTATATTGGGAGACCCCCTAGGATTAGGAGAAACCTTTAGCCCTAATAATATTTTTTATCATGTATTCTTCATAGTACACCAAATACAACAAATAGAAAGTTCACACTCTCATACTGTCAGAGAGGCGGGTAGTGTGCTCAAAGGTATGCATTAAATCCTCCTTGAGTAGTGGCCTATAAATAAGTTTGGGATGCCAAAATATACTATTGTGGACTATAGCCCATTGTGATCATATCATTGAGTTGATAATTTTGGTACATCGCCTCCATACACTTTTCTAGGATGTTGAAAAATATCATTGCAAGACCTAGCCTATTACGTTGGTCTTCTCGAGTTGATCATTTTGATATATAGCACACAAACACTTTTTCTAGCTTATTACTAAAAATAGTAATTCTTAGAACAATACTTCTATTTTTAGTAAGTCAATCAGAGTGGTTCAAATAATACCTCAATGGATAGAGGAACTAAAGGACACCAAAAGGAGATATAACAAAACACCCTTCTAGAGAAAATGCATACCACAATTACTAATCTTACTAATTAAATTAAACAAGTAAGGGATGAGAGGTGAACACATGAGATCCAAAGCTACATTTGAAGAAAAATTCCTAGAGGTTGAGGATAAATTTAGGGAAGGCCCAAAGGTTTTTGAGCATCTTAACATTGACAAACCAGGTGGCAGTGTAGGCAATAAAAAGAAAGAAATTTGTAAGGAGAAGGAAGGTTGCCATTCTCTTTTTAATACAAATACTCTATTTAAGATGCCTAAATTAGACTTTCCTAAGTTCAATGGAAAGGATGTTGATGGGTGGTTATATTGAGACTATCAATTATTCCAAATTCATAATGTCCTTAAATATTTATGGGTCACTATGGAATATTTCAACTTTGAATTTGAAGCCTTACAATGTTATCAATGGTTACAAAACATAACTCCTGACCCTTCTTGGGGAGATTTTGAATCACAATTACTCACTTGTTTTGACCCTAGTGAATATGAGGAATTTATAGGAGCATTAACCAAATTGAAACAAGCCTTTATGGTTTATGACTTTAGACTCAATTTGATAAATTGACTAATAGGAGCAAGGGGTTGAATGAAGGCTTTTTTCAAAGTTGTTTTATCAGTGGTTTGAAAAATGATATCAAGGCTGAGGGCAAAATGTTCAAACTGCAACCTATGATGCAATCCATAGTATTGGCAGAAGAAAAAAAATTGGCTCTAAGGAGACCACCTAAATTTCCACAGGCCAAACCCCCATTTCCTTCCAAGTTTACATAAAATATTGGTAGTATATCTACCCCATGCAAATAGTTGATTATGGAAGATATGGATGCCCATCGAGCATAAGGTTTATATTATAATTGTGATGAGAAGTATTCACCAGGGCATAAATACATCCAAAATAAGTTTTTTTGTTGGATGTAGAGGAGTCAGTAAATAGTAAAATACTTGATGATGATGTAGAACTATCAAAGGCACCATTTAAGGATGAGGGTGAAACCCAAGAAGAACCACAACTAGAAATTTGTGTCCATGTCCTTGCAAAAATTTCTACCCCTCAAATTATGAATGTAGGAGGATATTTCAAAGTACAATATCATATAATTCTCATTAATTTAGGAATTACACAACTTTATTGATCCCCGAGTTACCAAGCAAGAAAATTGTTACATATATGCTTGCAAATCCTTTGAGGTTATGGTGGAAAATAATGGAATATTTCCTTGTAAAGGTATATACAAAAATATTAATTTGAAGATAGGGGATTTGAACTCAAAATGGACATGTTTTCTTTGCAACTGGGAGGATCCAATATTGTTCTAGGAGCTCAATGTCTAGGTAGCTTAGGAACAATAGCCTAGAACTTTGTAGAGTAAAATATGCAATTTTCATAGAATGGTAGGTCATGCACTCTGTGGTTCGCTAATAGGATCTTCATATACTATCAGTTCAAGTTGTATGGAGAAGTAGTTACAAAAATATTCCCATGCGGTAGTAGCTCTTATATTTGCAATTCAACCACAAAATTTAGTTGAAGACAAGCCCCTAGAAGTAGCCTGAAACTTCTAACTAAGCATGATACATTTTTTATGAAATTGACCAAATTACCTCCATGTAGTTCCCATGATCATGCAATACCATTGGTACTTGATAGTGTGCCACCTAACATTAGACCTTATCACTACCAATATAAACACAAATACTAAATCTACGTGGAATATATTCTCATTCTCACATAATTTCACCATAACATTTAGAGTTCCAACATAGATCCCATGCTTATGTTATATATTTCAATAGTTTTTCGTGTATTGGATGGAATATTATGAGTTAGATTATTTGGTGTTTGATCTTGTGATTTTGTAAGCTTACATAAAATTATTGAAGAGTCTAACAAAGTTTATCTTAATCTAATAGATGCAATATACAATTAAAATCATATCAATGATTAAAATAGTTTACGTATAAAATGAGATTTTTTGTGTATAACCAAGTTTTAAAATTCAAACCATGGTGATAATATTCCACCACATCACATAAAGAGTGTTATTCATTTATTTGCAATAACTTGAACATTTTAACAAATTACTTCCTTTGTAATCTATCTAATACTATATGCACAATGAACCTTAGTAGAATAATATAACATAATATAATATTTATCTCATAATAACTTATTATATTATTTTGTTTCTAGTTGTACAAAATAATCAATGTACTAAGTTTTATTTGAATAAAAATTGTGATAAATAATATGTGTATGAATTAAAAATCCTTTTGTGCATCAAATTAGCTCATTTAGATTAATAGTTTACAAGACAAAATGGAAAATTCAAATATCAATAGGAATTATTTTGATCTCTCAAGGCCTATATTTTTTCACATGTATATGGTGATTGATGTTATTAGAGTTCTCAACATTAAGAAATAAATATAGTGAGACTTTTAACCTTCCTAATACTTCAACCAATTAGTTCATAAGAAAAATGCTTGAGGAATTTTAGAACTTACAATGACATTAGAATAATAATAACCACAAAATTTATGAAGCTTTTACTACAACTAATAAAACTAAACATACAGTATATTTGGAATGATGAATAATTCAATATTCTTTTATGGGCTTTGTATTGGTTCTACTCTTAAGGAGCCTACAATTCAATTGGTGACCCTTGAGGTAGGGTCTCCAATTAGCTCCCCAAAATCCTATCTGGAGAAAGGCTCTTCAAGCCCTAAATACTAGATCCAAAGGAAGGGTGAGGTGGATGTGGGTGTTGAGAAAAATCCAATAAAGCCCCCTAAAAAGTCTTTGAGGAAGAGGAAAATGGATTTTGAGATTACGAATGGATCTCAAGCTTTACTCAAACTTGAAGAAGGGAAGGATGTAGGAGTATGACAACTAAAGCTAGAATATTTCTACTAGAGTAACCATGGGGTGTTTTGGGGAATGAAGTCTTATTCTAAACCTTGTAAATGAAGTGAATCTCTTAGAATATTAGGGGTCTGAATGGGCTTTCTAAATAATGGGTGTTCACTTCCGTACATAAATATATTTTTTTTATATTTTTTCTTGCAAGGAACCAAGTTGGATGGTCAATATAAAGAAGTTGTTAGAAGAAGTATTTGGAAAGAATTCCATTTTACTGCAAGCCTAGCCAATGGTTCCTCTAAGGGACTCCTTTATCTCTAGGATGCCAAAAATTTTGAGGGCTCTATAAATTATTCCTTGGATAGGATTATTAATATTCTCTTCTGTGACATCGAAAGTAATAAAAGGTGGGTTATGACTAACGTGTATGTGTCGAACTCATAGGATTATTAATATTCTCTTCTACCACATATAAAGTAATAAAACATGGGTTATGACTAACGTGTATGCGTAGAACTTTGTTCCTAGTAAAAACTTGTTGTGGTAAACTATGAGTTCCATGAGAAGGATTTTTGCTCAAGAAGTTAGGTGCCTAGCAAGGTTTTTTAATTCCACTTTATTTTTCAGATAAAAAATGAGGTAACTCCCCAATATCAAAAATTATGGAAGAGTTTGCATATTTTATGAATGGTAATGAGCTATTGGATTTTGAGTCGAAGGGTTTAAGGTATACTTGGAGCAATAGGAGAGTCAGTAACTAGCTCATCGAAAATAGGTTGGATAGGTTTCTTGTCTCTAAAGAGTGCCTTTCACTATTTAGAAATATATATCTATGTTCTCTACTCAAAATTTGATCTAACCATAACCCCTTATGTCTTTAAGTGGATAAGGAAGAAACCATATTCCCCAAGCCATTTAGGTTTGAGGCAATGTGGTGCCTTCATCCTCAGTTGGAAGCTGAAATTAAAAACTGGTGGTCAACAAGGGTCCAAGGCTTTGACCTTTCCAAAATTATGACAAATCTTAGAGTTGTTAAAAGTGGACTTAAGAATGGAATAAAAAGGTTTTTGGGAATATTTTGCAAAAGAAGAAATACCTAAAAAGTCAACTAAAAGCTATTGAATCTAAGATAGAGCTTGTAAATCAATTTCAAAGGATCAGATACAAAGAAAATGAGGTGCTAGCCAAATTTCATGAAACTATTGCCAAGGAGGAAATTTTGTGGAAATAGAAGTACAAGGCACTTTGGCTAAAGGAGGGAGATATAAATTCAAAGTTTTTTCACATCATGACCTTGAAGCACAAAAGTGCCAAAATGATTAGATAAATTTGAAAAGCTGATGGATCCAATGTTATATTAAGGACATAAGAGTTGAGGTTGTGGATTCTTTTATAAATCTCATCAAGGTGGAAGATGTTTGTAGTGAGAAAGCCCAAAATAAATTTCTTGGTAGTATTCCTAGCCTTGTCACAACTGATATGAACCAATCCCTTGTCTCTCCCTTTAGTTATGTGATGAGGAAGTTAGAGCTACTATATTTGTGATGGAAATAATGAAAAATATGGGTCCTAATGGTTCCACCCCCTATTTTTTTAGAATTATTGGCATATTATGGGGAAGGGTATTTTTGATGCCCTTCGAGAGGTCCAATCCACCAATCTTATCCCGTTCAGAGTAAATTCTAAATTTTTAACCCTAATCCCCAAGACTGTTGGTGAAAAGGAATTTGGTGCATTTATACCCATTAGCTTATGTAACATTATTTATAAAATAATGACAAAGGCCCTTGTTAGAAAATTAAAACCTTTCTTCCAACCTTTATTTATTTAGGCCAAAGTGAATTTATGCTAGGGATATATATCTTGGATAGTATCATAGTTATCCATAAAATCCTTCATTTAGCTAATAAAATTCATAGAGTTGGTATCCTCCTCAAATTAGACATGAAAAAGGATTATGATAGGGTTTCATGGGAGTTTTTGTTAAATGTTTTGGAAAAATCTAGTTTTTGCCAATATTGGATAAAACTTGTTCATGCTTGTATCTCTTCTACCAAGTTTTTGATCTTAATAAATGGGTCTCCAGTAGGTTATTTTTCAAGTTTGAGAGGCATTCACCAAAGGGACCCCTTGTATCCTTACCTCTATATCTTAGTGGCAAAATTTTTGGGTAGGGTTATCAAGTTAGAACCCTTTGTGGAAGGTTTCAAGCCTACTTTATCGATGGATCCTATTTCTCATCATAAATTTACAGATAATGTTCTACTCTCCCTCCATGCTTTAGTTGCCCAAGTAAAGGTTCTAAAAGGAAACTTGGAGGTTTTTGAAATTATAGCTAGGCAAAATATAAATTACATAAAAAGTAAAATCTTCTTTTTGAATACCTCCTTAGTGAGGCAGAGGATAATTGCTCTCATCTTGGGTTGTGAGGTGGTTTCCCTCCCGTATATTTACCTTGGAATGCCTTTGTTTAAAGGTAAGATCCAGGATTCACTTTGGGAACCTATGATGGAAATATTGCAAAGGAAGTTAATCAAGTGAAAAGAATCCCTTCTTAGTCAAGCTAGAAATTCTAGCTTGGTAAGGTCTACTCTTTAGAGCATTCCAACCACCTTCTTATCTATATCTAGAATTCCTAACAATATTTTACCTAATATTGAACATATCTAGAAGTTATTTCTTTGGTCTGGTTCTCATGAGAAGAAAAATATTCACTTAGTTGGTTGGGAGCAAGTCTATAGACCTAAAAAGAATGGGGGATTAGGTATTCATAACATTAAGTAGATGAATAAAGCTTTGGTTGAAAAATAGGGATGAAAGTTGGTAAATCAAAATTAAACTAGCTGGATCAACATTGTGTCGACCAAATACTTGAGTAGGGTTATGCACAGTGACGAATATTTGCCAATTGGGCTAATATTTACATTTTTTATTTACTATTTGGGGGGACCTAAACATCGACCCTTTCACGTAAAATTAAAAAAAAAAAATTAGGTGTCGGTTTGCCATGCATTGATAATAGTATTATGGATTTTTTTTTAAATTTTCTAGCAATCCCAAATAAATAAAGGACATTTTTTGCCATAAAATTTTAAAATTATCCCGCCCAATTTTCCAAGTATACCACTATATATAATTAACACCCCAATGATACTTTTTCATTTTTGGATCCTGTTCTACACTAGATGGATATCTTAGAATGGACCTATTTATGTACCAAACTAGACCCATTTCTACACCAGATCAGATCCTGTTCAGCACTAGATAATATTGAACCCTATTACACCATATCGGATCTTGTTTAGCATCAGACAAGATAGGACCCTATTCTGCACTAGATCAAACCTATTTTTATGAAATATCGGATCATGTTATGCACCATGTTGAGCCCTATTCTAGACAAGGCTGATATCCTAACCTTATTTTACTTTTGGATGAACTATTGGACCTTGTTCTACACCAGACCTATATCTGAATACTGATTTGCATTCGAATAGACTACCAGACCCTGTTTTGCACTAGGCTAATTTTTGGACCTTGTTCTACACTAGGCCAATTTTTAGTCTTGTTTTACACCAAGCCAATTTTTAGACCTATTTTGCATGAGGTCAGACCCTATTCTACACCATACCGATATACGAACCCCATTTTGCACCAAGACAAACCTTGTTCTACACCAGGCCAAATCTTGTTATAAACTAGATTGATATACAAATCCTATTTTACACCAAGCCAAACCCTGTTCTACACCATATTAATATCTAGATCCTTTTTTACACTAGGTTGGACCTTGTTTTGCACTAGGCTGATATTCAACCCCTATTTTACACCAGGCCAAACCTTGTTCTACACCAGGCCAATATCCAAATCTTGTTTTGCACCAGGATAGATCCTGTTCTACACTAGGCCAATATTTGAACCCTTTTTTGCACCAGGTCGAACCCTATTCTACACCAGGTCGATATTTAGACCCTATTTTGTACTAGACTGAACCATGTTCTACACTAGGTCGATTTTGGACCCTGTTCTACACTAGGAAAAATTTTGGACCCTATTTTACACCATGCCAAACCCTTTTCTACACTAGGCTAATATCTTAACCCTATTTTGCACTAGGTGAAACCCTATTTTGCACCAGGCATGACCAAATTCTGCACCAGGCCTATATTCGAACCTTATTTTGCATCCAGACAGACTACCAGACCTTGTTTTACAAAGAAAAAATATATCTATTTTTGGATTTAGGGGCATCGCCCCCCTTGGACCCCCCAGTTATGTAGTAGGGGGGCATTGCCCCCTACACCCCCCCTTCATGGAGTGGGTCCAAGTGCAACTGAAAACAAGACCTCCAAATTAGAGAGAGAATCAAGCTTCATAACCAATACCATGTTCTGAGACCAAACCATTCACCTGGTTCAAGGCCAAACTATTTTTTGCATCGACCTATGGCCGAATATCATTTTCCACCTAGTATGGCCAAAATTGTCAAATTCACCATTTTTTTCCAATTTATTTCAAAAACTAAGGTAATTCACCATTTTTTTGGACATGAGGTTGGCCAGGATTCACCACAATTTCAAAATGAATTTGCGTATTTTTTACAAGTACATTTTGGGTTTGACCCTTTATGCATAACCCTGTACTTGAGATAAGAGAAATTTTTGCTTGTTGATCCTCTATCAACTTTTGGTTCAGCCTTTTGGTTGAGTTTGCAAAATTTGAGGGTGCTAGTCTCCAAAGGTTGTAGGTGGAGGTTGGGTGATGGAATCAAGATTAATTTTTGGAAATATATTTGGTTGATGGACCAACGTCTTGCATAGATTTCAAATTTGATGTGTTTGGAACCTAAGACCGGATTGGTCTTTGGGTCTAAGGTGGTTGACTTTATCGAGGTGGTCAATGGGTTGAAGGTTTAGAAATTGTTAAACTAGTCTATTCTCAACAATGTTGAACTTGAAACTTGGATTCTAATTGCTAATAAGTTGAAGTTTCAAGTCATTAAACAAATAAATGAAGATGATGGGATCTTCTAGCCAGGGAAAAATAATGGGTCCTTTTTAGTCAAGTTCACCTACAATATGCTAGCTGTTAAGACTCATTTGTGGATCCCACCCTTTAAAATATGGTTTAAGGATATAATGCTAAAGGTGAATATCTGTTTTTTTGTTTGAAAATCAGAATAAGATTTTAACCATTGAAAACATTAAAAAAATATGTTGGTCGATGACAAATAGATGTTACCTCTATGGTACTAATGAGGAACATACAAGCCATCTATTATTTCAATGCTCATTCTTTGTGGAAGTTCTTAACTTTATTTTTAATTTTTTTGGACTAAGTTAGGTGGTGTTGAGTTCACTTGTTGATGTTTGTGCTCAATGGTCATGTCCTTTTTACTCTCCAAGGCTAATTTTTTTTTGGAAATTTTGTTTGCCACATATTTTTTGGTGGGTGTTGAAGGAGAGGAATAATAGAATTTTTAAAACCTTCAAAAGAGATCCTACCTCTATTTGTGCCAAATCCTTGGATTCCACCCTGGAGAATGTATCCTCTATAGCTTTAGAGAAGGGTGGTTTTGAGGAGGCTAAGCTCGAAAGGAAAATTAGCTTTCAATAGAGCAATATTATTGTTGATCTTCTTGGTCTTAATCCCCAATCCCTTGTGAGGTGGAAACCTCCTTCTCTAGATTAGATTAAACTAAACTTTAATGGAGCTTAAAAATATAATCTTGATAATGTTGGCACTAGTGGGGTGCTTAGGGATGATAGAGGTGGAATTATGCTAGAATATATAAATTTTTTAGATATCCATATTTGCCATGTTGCAAAGGCCAGAGCCCTTTACCAAGGTCTCTTGCTTATGGAGAAGATGGGGTACCAAAAATTTTGCATTGAAGGAGACTCACTTAATATTATAAACATGGTCAAAGGTGATTTAGTCCCATACTAGAACATTTAGGCTATTATTATGGAGTCTAGGTGGATTCTTCAGGCTAGATATGATAGGGAGATAAAGAATATCTTTAGATAAGGAAACTGCCACACTGACTTTATGCTAAACCTGGGTATAAGTCTCAATGATCTATCTGTTTGGAGAGATAACTTTTGAAGGTCTTCTTCACTTGGATTTAGTGATGCATGCTTCTTAATACTTTGTAAGCTTTTATATTTTATGAAGGAAGGTTTTGTGGTTAAACCAAGTGGGAGTGTTGGTTGGTTGGGGGGCTCACCATACTTGTCTAATACAGGGTTGAATTGTGGCCTTTTGAATTTTTTCATCATTGTGTTTGGTATCAATTTTTTTTTGAGGTGGTGGGATTGTGTGTGTTGCCTTCCCTCAGGTGGATCATGTGGAGGAGGGTCAACTTTTTCATGTGGTATTCTTGGCTTGTTTTTTGTTTGCATTTTGGGCAGCCCTTGGCTACACTGTTCATTTTTTTATTTTTTGTATCAAGTTGTAGTTGATCCACTTGGTGATGAATGGCCAGTTATAGTGTTTTATAACTATTCTTGTCCCTATATTGTTGGTCTTAGGTCAAATTTTAGAGGGCTTCTCCTATTTTAAAAAGGTTTGGGGACCCTTTCAAAATCCCTTCTATATCTAACCAAAAAAAAAAACTTCTATTAAGTAAGATTGATGGAATATTATAAAATTTTAGCAAAATGATTGAAATGGGTGATTGTGAACTTGGTTGGTAGTGCAATAACCTTAATTAAATTTAAAACAATAAAAATTTGAGTTTAAATACAAATATTTTTATTTTTATAAAAATTATTAATCTTAATTAAAGTATTTAAAATATTTATCCTAAGGCTTAGAATCTAAATAAAAGGTCCAAGGTTTAAACACTAAAGGAAGGTTAGGATATGAACACCTCACTACCTCTTCCTATGTATACTAAATCTAAAAAGTATAAAATAATGATATGCATGATGTTTGTAGACCTTAAAAAATTACTTAGCCAAACTATTACATATGAATTTTTATATTAAATAATAATATAATAACTGTAAGTAAATATAAAACAATTTAAAATTAAAATTTAATATATATTTTAATAAATTTTATTATTTTAATGATTTTTTATTTTTTATTTTATTTCTTAATAAAATAAATTTTAATTAATAACCTATTATAATAACATGTTTTATGTGGTTTTCAATATTATTGAATGGCTCTTCAGTAGTTTTCTTGGAAGCAATATAGGTATTAGGCAAGGATATCCTCTATCCCTGTACCTTTTCATTATCCTAGCTGAATCACTAGGGAGAAGTATTGTAGCAACAAGAAATAGAGGATATATTAAGGGAGTTTAATTGGTTTCCTCCTTGGAGTCGGTATCACATTAAAAATTTGTTGATGATACTATACTTTTGGGGAAAGCTATTATGAAAGAAGCTAAAGGATTCAAACATGTCCTAAAGACTTATGAGGTAACTTCCCAACAAAAGGTGAATTTGTACAAAAGTAAAGTGTTCTTTATTAACACTTCCCTTGAAAGATAGAGAAGGATATCAAGATAATTAGGATGCGAGGTTGGAAATATACCTTCAATCTATTTGGGTATGCCATTATTTTATGGGAAGAAGCAATAATCTATATGGGATCCTATTATTTATCGATTCCAAAGGAAACTGACTAGGTGGAAATATAGTTTGTTAAGCCAAGTTGGTAAAATTCAACTTGTTAAGAGTGTTTTGTCAAGGTAGCCAATGTTTTGGAGAAGATCCAAAGAACTTGTCTTTAGATAGTAGTTGAAGAAAAACAAATATTATCTTTGGTGGCTTGGAAAAAAGTTTGTAAACCAAAAAATTAGAGAGGACTAGATATTAGAAATATTAGAGTTAAATGAAGCTCTAGTAGGTAAAATTTGTTGGAGAATGATGAGAAAACCTGACAAAATTTGGGTCAAAATTATTTCATCCAAATATTTGGATAACCAAGATAAGCACATGGTGCTTTTTTTTTGAGACCCTTGTAAAGGTTCAATGATATGGAATTTCCTAACTCAAAGTAGAAAATTACTGTGGAGAAATGTGAGATGGAATATAGGGAATGGGGACTATATATCCTTTTTGGAAGATACAAGTTTAGAACAAAGGACTCTAAATAGCATAGACAATTGGAAGAATATAAAGGATGACATTAGAACCAAAGATGACATCTACATTCATAATTACATAGAGGTAGTTGAAGAGGAAATAAAATGGATCCCACTTAGCTCGGATTCTCAAGACAAAAACATGCAGGTCTAGGAACTCAATGAAAAATTGGGATAGTATTATTTATATCAACAAATAAATGAATATAGACAATAGATCCCTCAAGTTAATATAGTGTAGAATGAGGTTACGAGAACATATATCCATATGAAAAAGGATTTTATAATTAGGGAATTATATGAGGGAATTTTGTCACTCCCAAGATTGAGCTCTTTAGCTGGTTAGTGGTTCGAAATAAGATTCTAACTTTGGATAATATATAGAAGAGAGGTTTTCAATTCCATAACATGTGCTATCTATGTGGAAACAAGGAATAATAAGTCAATCATTTGTTCCTCGAATCTGTTTTTTCTAAAAGGATCTAAAAACTATTACAAAAATAACTTGGTGTAGCATGGGTCTTCCAAAATAATATTCTATATTGGATCACCCAATGTGTTAATCCTTATAGTAGAAATAAACTAAAACCTTTATGGAATTTGATACCTTCTCATTTTATGTGAGGGATTTGGTTGGAAAGGAATTAGATTATCTTCAAAAATGTTAAAAAATTTAGTTTTAGATCATTCTTGAATATTAAATATAGTATAACAAATAACTTATTTGTCATTTATTTCAAGGAAGGGTATGAAACACCATATGGATATAAAATCACTATCAACTAAAATTTTAAGTAGATGAAAGGGGTACAAGAATATTGTAACAAGGAGAAAATATTGGAGGTAAAATGGAAAAAATAGATAATGGATGGTTTAAGCTCAATTTTGATGGAGAAGCTAAAGGGAATCTAGGAAAGGCAGGGGGTGGAGGGATCATTAGGGACTCACAAAGGAATATTATTGAAGCATATGCAAATTATTATGGAGTAGATACCAACCATGTGGCAGAGGCTAAAGCATTGCTAACTAGACTCAAATTGGCCAAGAATATGTAGATAAAGAATTTAATCATTAATGGAGACTCTATAAACATATTAAAAGGTTTAAGAAAAAATAATTCAGTTATTTGGACAATACATGATATCATTATTGGTGCTAAATATATTAATAATGTATTTCTATCCAACAAGATCAAGCATATTTATAGGGAAGGAAACATGTTAGCAGATTGGATGGCAAATTGGGGGATACAAAGAGGTAGTAATTTAATGGTAAAAGAGCTAGATAATATTCCTAACATTATTTTTGAGATGGAACAAAAATAAACTATGAAGAGATGATAGATAGAATGAGATCTAGAAAAACACAACCAAAATGAGATTTGGAAATACAAAAATGTGAGAAACATAGACAAAGTGAGATATAGAAATAAAAAATCTAAAAAACATAGATAGAGTAAGTTCTAGAAAAATATAAATAAAGTGAGATTTAAAAACTCAAAAAATTAAAAAACAAAAACAAAGTGAGATCTAGAAAGTCACTGACAAAGTGAGATCTGGAAACACATAAATTTCAAAAATATAGATAAAGAAGATCTTGAAAACACAAATAGAATGAGATCTAAATTCATAGAGGGCTAGGATTTGGCATAGTAATAGCAGGAGAAATACATACAGAGTGAGATCTAAAAAAGCATAGAAAAAGTGATTGATTTAATATTTTTAGAATGCTCTTGTTTTTTCTTTTGTGGTTATAAAACTTTTGTTATTCTAGTAGGATTGTATATCAATCCTAGTTTATGGATTGCATTATATTTCTTTTTTTTCATGACCCTCCCTGGTGGAATTTTTGGCACAAAGAAATAATGTATTAATTTGTGATACTTTAATACTTAAATTGAGAAATTTTAAGAACACAAGCTTATACTGATAAGGGGGGTAAACAATATAAGACCACTTTTTACTTTTCTTTCCCATACAATATTATGCAATATATCAATGGAAATATCAACAATATTAATCAAATAAATGCACAAGTCATCACACACAATAGAGACACCAATTTAACGTGGTTCACCCAATGTGGGCTACTCCACAAAGAAATATTTTATTAAAATTTTCTCAACAAATCTCTTGGGAATCCTTCCCTATTACAATGTTTATGGACCTCTGTCCAAAGGAGACACCAATACCCTAATCAAGTTTATGGATACCTATCCACATGAGACACCAATATCCTCAGTTGGTTTGTGGATCTCTATCCATAGGAGAACTCCTTCTCCTCTACTCTGGTTGATGATCCTCTAGAAGACTATTGCCTCCACTGCACTGGCTTGTGGATCTCTCTCCACAAAAGACCTTTGTCCTCACTACCTTGGCTAATGGATCTCTATCCACTAGAGACTATTATCCTCTGCTATATCACCTCTAAAGCTTGCTCTCAGCTCTACTCAATATCTGTCTCAAATATGTACTAAACATAGTCCTTCGGTCTAGCACAAATCTGCTCAATATCTATCTCAAATCTGCACTAAACACAGTCCTTCAGTCTAGCACTACTAAATATTTATCTCAAATCTACACTAAACACAATCCTTTGATCTAGCACAAATCTGCTCAATATATGTCTCTGGTCTGGCACAAATCTATCATCAAATCTGCACCAAAATTTTTTCTTAAATCTATCCTCAAGCCTTAACATAAAGCTTGATCTATATCATAAATCAACACTGCTAGATCTACCCCAAACCTTAACTCAAGGTTTGAACAAATCAATCAATAAAATCTGCTATCAAGTCTACTCAAATACTTACCTCAAATATGCTTACAAGTTATATCTAGACCTTGCTCAATCTACTCTCAAGTCTTCACCAAGACTTTCCTAAAATCTGTCCACAAGTCCTCTCAAGAACTTACTCAATCTACACAACAAGTCTTCACTAAGACTTACCTCAAATTTTCTCAACAAGTCCTCACTAGAAATTGTCCAATATGCTCAACAAGTCTTCACTAAGACTTACCTCAAATCTGATTATAAGCTTCCACAAAAGCTTACACAAATTTATCCTTAAGGTTTCACAAAAGCTTTTCTCAACTCTATCTTTAAGTCCACTCTAGGACCTACTCAAATCAGGTCACAAGTTTTCACAAAAGATTATTTAAATCAATTTCAAATTTGCAACAAAACTCAAATCAATCTCTTTCAGAAAACTTCTTCAATCACTCAAACAAGTTTCACTCAAAATCTTGTTTAACCTCAGAAACATATAGAGAATGGTTAGAGACTCAATATGTTTCACACTCACAAAAACACTCACAAAACTCAATTTAATCTCTTTTAGAAAACCTCTTCAATCACTCAAACAAATTTCACTCAGAATATTGTTTAACCACATAAACATATAGATAATGGTAAGAGACTCAATATGTTTCACACTCACAAATAACTTTTTCACTTTCAAACTCCTTTTCAAATCAATTCAAAAATAAATAATAATTAGTTCCATAAATCTTGAACTATCACTTCAATGATCTCAATCAATAATGCTCAAACAACTTCACTCAACCATCCACTCAATGAAACACAACTTGCATACACACCCAAACCAAGTGTTTCACTTAACTTCCAACAACTCACACTATAAATATCAACCCTTGAATCAAGATGATTCTACATTCACATAACAATGATACTCATGATATTTTTACAAACCCTAGTCATGCACATGAAGGCTCACTCAATTCTTTCCAACATTGCTTATCAAACAAACCCACATAACAATGATGCTCATGTTATTTCACAAACCCTAGTTCAAAATAGTTCTCAAATTCACATAACAATGATACTCATGATATTTTACAAACCCTAATCATGCACATGAAGGCTCACTCAAATATTTCCAACAATGCTTATCAAACAATCCTTTTCACTCCAACTTACACTTTACCACATTTCAACAAAATAATATTTCACTCACAAGGATGATATGCCCATACCTTTTATTTTGAAGAAGATTTAATCTCAAAACCTATCTCAATTACAATCAACCTCTTTGCCAATTTCAATGGTTAGATATCAAAAATCTACACTCAATTATTTCATTCAAAATTATTTCACCACACAAAAGTATTAATTCTCAATTACACCTTACTTTTCCTCCTTTATAAATTCTAACCACCAAAATTAAAATAAAATATTTTAACTTTATTTTCCCTTTTATCTCCCTCAATAACTCATAAACACCTCTTAATTTTTCCCACTATGTAATTTTTAAAATATCAAAACCTTGGGAAAAATAAAATATTTCCACACTATGCAATTTCAGATTATCAAAACCTTGGAAAATAATAATGTGAGCGCATACCTTTTAATATTCTCAAAAAAAACCTTCAGTGAGATTTGAACACCCAACCTTGCCTCACCAAGCACCTTAGTGCAAAGCACATCCACCACTTGGGCTACGTGCCCTCACAAGATAACAAGGTGCATCACCTTCCTCTTAAGCCTTATGGCTCCTCGAATTCAGCACAAACAAAACTTTTCCCTTCACAAAAAGGCATCGCATGGATCAAACCCGCAATCTCACACATTGCAAACATCTTAATGTAGCCCTCAGCTACCACTTGTGCTACCAATAACCTTGGAACCTTCGTGACGCTTCCCTTCTCCTTATTGTTGCATCTGCCCACATAAACTTAAAACACATGTAAATTTTCTTAATATTTGGTGCTCGAAATACTTTTAGACTTTGGGCTCTCGCAAATCGCATGGATGATTTTTTGATTAAAATATTGCCCCCTTTTATAATGTTTGCCATGTTGTCTAACACGTCAGCAGAGATAGAGAATTCAAATTTAAAATTTTGGTGCCATAATTGATTTAAATTTAAATTTTAACCTTATGGTTAAAATATTTAAATTTAAATTATTTAAACGTTAGTCCTCAAAATCTGCCAAATGGGTTTTTGGTAAGATTTAAAATGTGATAACTCCTTGGACCTCGTTTTTCTTCAAACTATTGCCAATTTTGCCACACCTTGTTGAAATCTATTTTGTATACAGTTTTGAGAACATTCATTGTAAAAACTTCTCTTTTTCCATAAAAAATGGTTAAGATGTGGTTATGCAGTTGTGCTTTCATCGATTGTCTCGTTTAGTTTAAAATTATATTTTCTTGCATTATGTGATTCCTCATCTTTGTTGTAATTTTCTACGTTTTCTATACTTTTTCCAATTATGTTGCATGTAAAATTGTGAATGTTTTAGCATGGGAATTTTTCTGATGGTTTTGCTTCCTTGTTTTCATATTTAAATCCTCTCTTTTTCATATTTGCACATATGACTGTAATTTCCAGCACTTAGACACTTGGGTACAGTTTGCTATTAAAAATATGAAGTCACTCTGGCAGTAAGAGCGGGAGACCAAAAAATAGTAAAAAGGGTAAATGCGACTAAGTATGAAAATCTAAACAGTTAGAGTTATAGGCACTCCTCTTCTGGAGTGGGCTCCCAAAGTGCTCCACTCATGGAGCGACATTCTAGAAACGATGAAAGAAAGTATAAAGGCTAATTTTAAAAGTCAAATGTGGTCAAAAGGTAGAGTGCTTCGACTAGGGAGCACCTCTCCAAAGTGCTCCATCTAGGAAGCGCTTGAGAGAAGAAGGAACGCAAAGACTAGATAGAGAGAAAAGTGCACTAAGAATGAAGGTGCAATAAGAGAAGTCAAAGGTTCAATGAGTTAAGCGCTCCACAAGTGGAGCGCCTCTCCCTAGTGCTCCACTAGTGGAGCGCATCTCCACGACAAAGTTAAATCAAAGAGAAAACAAGTTATAACATAAGTGAAAAAGGTAAGATTCTAAAAGGTCAACTAAATATCAAATACAAAAGTGCTCCATAGCTAGATCACTTCTTCAAAAGTGCTCCACAACTAGAGCGCTCCTTCAAAGCAAGGAAAATAAAAGCAACCAAGGCATAAAGGGTCAATTTGGTCAAAATATAAAGTGCTCCTCTAGTGGAGCGCCTCTTCAAAAGCACTCCACTAGTGGAGTGAACTCCTCGAACAAGTGACTAAGAGAAGTTGTTGCAAATCTACCAAGGATAGTTTGGACTAACTCCAAGTTATATTTTATAAATTTGAATTGACTGTTTCAAGTCATTACCAGAACATTCTATCTTCAATGCTTGATTATCTAAAAATCCTAAATTGACTATTTCAAGTCATCATCGAGACCAAGTATGCCTATCATGGGAGTGGTTGGGCATTAATGTTTTAAACGGTATATTTCTTCTATAAAAGTTGGCTTCTTCTCTGTAACCAAGTATGGATAACTTCTACTAGAGAAGCAACTCTGTACTTCAAAATTTGCTTCCAAAATAAATTCTTTTGGCTCTGGTTTTGAGTTCTCTATCTCTGTGTAAGACTTCTATTCTATAATTTCTATTAAATTAGTCCTTTTATTCCACAATTTAATTCTATTTTCTGGATTTTGCTACCAATAGAGGACTAGTCCCTGGAATACTTGTTGGAGTTTACATAGTTTAGAGAATTTAATATTGGTTTCTATTAAAAGTCTATTGTTTTGATTAATTTTGGTTCAAGTGGTTAGACTTTCTATCATGCTTCTGGTCCATCACCCCACAATTTTGGCTTTTATCCATTTCCCATTCCTTTTAGTTATTTTATCCCTTTCAATATCTTCCTAACCCTTATCTCAAAAGCCCCATTTTTATTTTTGAAACTAGCCCTACTGGAGATTGCCATGAAGTACATTCCTTTGGGCATTCAATGCTTGGCAGTAGGCCTAGGGCACTACAAACTTAGAAAACCTATATCTAGGACCGTTCGATCACCAATAGTTTCTACCACACCCGATGGGACGCAAACGTTCCACGTTAAAACAATATTAAGAAGTGATTCTCATCTTATTGTTGTCAAATTTGAACATCTAGTAACTTTGTCAAACTCAGATACCTCCAAGTCTTGAAGATTAGATTAAAAACTCACGCCTTCGTGCGTACGATATGGAGAGTTAGAAACGTATAACAAGAAGAAGAAATCAAGTTCTACGAGCTTAACATTGACACTCTACGAGAACATCCTATGGTGGTTATGTTGAATAACTCGCTAGATAGGACATCTTCATAGGAAGCTATCGTTGCTACACAGATTCCAACTCCTGATAGCATAGTGACTAGCTTACCTCCAAATCCATTAAATTCTATCGATCATCAGTATACTCCGGCTCCACTGAATGTTCAATCAGGTGCTCTGAGTGTTCCAACCATTCTGGATTAGAAAGTTCTACCACCTCCACTGCTCCATACAAATCTACCACCCCATATGGTGCAACCAAATCTGCCTAGGTTGTTCCTAGTATGGAATCATATAGGACCGCTCACCCTGCAAGCTCAACACACAATACCTCTTGTAGCCTTGAAATCTCTACCTACTTACAATGGCACAGGAAATACGATACACAAGCACATAAAAGACATCACGATATTGGCAACTATCCACCAAATCATCGAAGAAGACATCATGGTGAAGCTACTGGTTCTTTCACTGAGAGGTAAGCTCCTTTACTAGTACTGGTTGTTTTTGCCTGACACCATCACCTCATGGGACCAACTAGTGGGCCAACTTATAAGGGGCTTCAATGAACAAGTAGACCCCTTCTCTCTATTGCACCAGTTCACCACTATTCAAAGGAATCCTTAGAAATAGGTAGTTTACTTCAATGTCAGGTTCACCTGAACCTGGCAGAGAGTCACCGATGACCTTCGGTCCACACCTAAATAGGCTATGTTCTATTACTTGGGAGCATTAGCATGAGCATCCGACACACTAATATCAATATATTCCTTGCTCTATATGAGTAGGCATAGAAGTTGAAAGCTAATATAATAGCTATTAGGAAGTTACCTCCCAAGGTGATAACCCTGATTTATCTAGACTTCCTGTAAAATATGTACCCGAGCGCATCCACTCTACCTACATCTTAGATGTATCGTAGCCAACCATGTAAACCTCCCCCTCAGTATCAAGTGGTATCCACTCCACAATTCCAAGCATCTACGATGTCATATCAAGCACCTATCGTCCCGTAGCTTCCAGTTCCTATCCAATATCCGGTGTTACCTTCACCATTGGCTCCATTCCCATTATTCGTAAGCCAGAAAGCTACTAATAAAGCAACTATAAATGAGACACAAGCCAAGGATATACAATATGTGAAGGTATATATGAAGATAATGGCTAATAAAATGACCATCATGAGGAGGGAAGATGCCCAAGGCTTTCAATAAATAATATTTCCTCCTCGTTCGATCACAAAAGAGCAAGCATAATCCACTTACCGGTAACCCAAAAGAAATTCATCTGTGATGAGCAGCGGAGAGGCCAATATTTTAGATCTAGCATATTGGTGTACCATATTCAATGATCTACACAATATAAAAACCTACATGGTGCACCTCAACTATGTTCAAATACTGTCCGACGGTGTTTATGAGTAAGTCAACATGATCAGGGAAGCGAGTCATAATTTTATGATGTCTTCAGTGAAGCAAGTCTCAATCCTTACCAAATATGGGAAGAAGCCTATTGAGGCAGATCCATCTCAGATGGATCCATTGAATGTGTTAGTGCTAGCCAAGCCATGAAACCAAAAGACCCAACTTTCGACAAAAGCTCCAAACCCAAAATCGACCTCAGGGTAGTCCGACTTGCTGAAGGACTACCTGCCACCTTGTGCTAAAAAAAAGGTGCTCCAACCTAGAACTTTGACTTCTCATTCGCAAGACAAGACACAAGACTAGGCTGGAGAGAAGCTCAAATACCCCTCACTGACCAAGTTCCAATGGGTTGATGCCACACAATAGTACCAAAAAACCTATGAATTTGCAAGGGGAGCAAGAGAGCCAAGAAATTTGATATATAACATAGTCAAAGAAATGAAGAAGGATCTGGCTAAGGTTAGCCTCAATGATGCCCTCCAAATTTTGGGTCAAGTTGACCTTTGTGCCTTGGACTCAAGAAAGCCGAAAAGCTCGACATTAAGTAGTTGTAGATATTTAGGGATTCTGAATTAATCTGCAACCAGGTTACCAATAAGTGCATCTCCAAGCAACACTATTTGAAGGTGTACCACAACAAGGTGTGGGATTTGCTCGAATCCTTCATCGCACTGAACATCAAGTCAATTTCATGAGAATGAAATAAGCTTACAGAAATCTTAACCTCCATCGGCACCCAATTTTCACCAATGGATGATATGATGCATAAGCCGAAGATGGTGAGGTTGATCTACAAGCCTTCTGTACTTGATAAAAAACTCCACTGGTAGGTGTTCAACAATGATGAACAACTTGTTAATTTCCTGGTGAATGAAGCATCCTCCATCGAAGAGCGGACTCTGAATGAAGAAGACCATGAGGGATTGATTTAGTTGAAAAATAACCACATCCCGAAGGGTCTGATCATGCTAGAAAGTCTCTTCGACCGAAATGATAGGTCTATCGACCACAAGATCAAGGTGGACCAAAAAGAGTTCATGGACCTAGAGTTAGAGCCAGGAAAGGTTATCAAGGTAGGGGTCGACTGCACAATCGAAGAGCTTCAGTAGATTCATGCCCTGTGCAAGGAGTACCTCGACATCATCGCTTGGTGCTACCAAGATCTAAGGGGGTACGATAAGAATATCATCCAGCACACCATCGAGCTAGAGGAAGGAGTCAGACCATTCAGGCAGAAGCATCGACCCGTCAACCCAAAGATCAAGATGTTGATGAGGGTTGAGCTTCTAAAAATGCTTGAAGCAAAGATCATATACCCGATCAAGCATTCCTCCTGGGTGGCCAACCTTGTTCCAGTACGAAAGAAGAATGGCGACATCCGCTTGTGCATTGATTTTTGAAATCTCAACCAAGCATCGCTCAAAGATCACTACCCGCTACCTCAGATCGATCAAATCCTTCACGTGGTGGTGGGAGCACAAAGGTTTTCCTTGCTAGATGGCTTCTCCAGCTACAACCAGATCTGGGTCAAGGATGAAGACCAGCACAAGACTACGTTCACCACCAAGTGGGGGACCTTCACCTACCAACGCATGCCCTTCGACCTTTCAAATGTCGGAGCGACTTTCCAGAGAGTGATGGACCTCGCCTTTGGTGAACTGTTGAATCATGTCATCATAATTTACTTAGATGACATGACAGTCTTCTCCCATAAGAGGGAGGAACATGACCTACATTTGTGATAAGTTTTTGAAAAATATCGGGAGTTTGGGGTCTCCATCAACCCCAAGAAATCAATCTTCGTAGTGAAGGAAGGAAAGCTACTCGGGCATCTAATCTCTAAAAAGGGGTTAACTATTGATCCCGCTCGAGCTGAGGTGCTTCTCCGCCTTCCACTACCAGCAAATAAAAAATCCCTACAGTCCTTTTTCGGATAGATAAACTTCGTCAGGAAGTTCATCGCCGACTTTGCCCAAGTGATAAAGTCGATGGCCGAGCTCCTGAAGAAGGATGCCAAATTCAAGTGGACCGATGAAAGGAGGTAGGATTTTCAAGAAATTAAGGAGCGGATCGCCCAAGCTCCCATCCTCATCAACCCTGACTATTCATGAGATTTTATCTTATATGCAGTCAGGGAGCCAGAAAGCTATGCAATTGTTCTAACACAGAAGGGCGAAGATGGAGATGAGCGCCCGATAGCATTCCTCAACCAAATCATCCAGCCACATGAAGAAAAGTTCAATTTCATTGAATGACAAGTGCATGCGGTGATGAGGTCACTCCAGAAGTTCTGATATTTCATCTCTCAGAGCAAAATGATAGTGTACGTGATACACCCAGATGTTCAGAATTTCATCATCCAAGGCGAGTTGGGCAATAGGAGAGCTGGATGGGTTACTAAGATCCAAGAGTTCGACATCGAGGTACGCCCCACCAAGTTAGTCTGAGGTAGAGCGCTCTGCCAGGAGCTGGCTAAAAATATCATGGTTGAAGCTGTGAACCCCGACTCAGTCAACCCTATGCCCGATAACAATCTTGCCAATCTATCGGTCGACAGTCCAGATTGGATAGACGATCTGGTTAGATACTTCGACATAGGTAGGTGTCCTTCTCACTTCAATGCTTCACAGAGAAGGAGATTTCACCTACAGGCTAGTAGGTATGTCCCGACTCCTAACGGACTATATTATCAGAACATCGATGGAGTTCTCCTGAGATGTATCAAGGAGTCATAGAAGGCGAAAATCTTGGAGGAGTTTCACTCTAGGATTTTGGGAGGACATTTTGTAGGTAGACCGATGGCATTGAAGATCATCAAAGTGGGCTACTATTGGCCCACCCTTTTCTCCAATGCTTTCAAGGTCAGCTAACGTTGTGATAGTTGCTAGCGCTACTCGGGCAGGACTAGGAATGCATCACTTCCTCTCCACCCCATCCAAGTGGAATCCTCGTTCCAATAGTGGGGTCTGGACTTTATTGGGATCATCAACCCCAACTCCTCCACCGACCACAAATATATTTTGACCACCACAGACTACTTCACTCGGTGGTCAAAAGCAATTCTGACCAAGCAGGCTGACCAAGAAGTGGTTATCTCCTTCCTTGAAGGATTGATCACTCGCTTTGGTGTACCTGAAGCCATCGTGTCTGATAATGGCTCCCCTTTCATCGGTGCAAATATCTATAATTTTATAATTAGGTATGGAATCTATTTGAAAACCTCGTCTAACTATTACCCACAAGGCAATGGACTGGTGGAATCCACAAACAAGAACCTGCTATGGATATTGAAGAGGACGCTACAGAAAAATAAGCGGAGCTGGCACCTACTCTTGGACCAGTCACTTTGGGCCAACCGCATTTCTATCAAGCGATCAATCAAAACTTCGCCCTACTCACTGGTGTACGAAAAAGATGCAGTCTTGCCCATGCACATCGAGCTACCCATGTTGTAGTTACTTAAGTGGCTCGACACCGAAGAGGGCCAATTCAATCCGATGGATGCGAGGTTGGCGTAGTTGCTGTAGTTAGAGGAAGAAAGAGAGAAAGCTTACGAAGCCTTCACCAAGCATACCGAATCCACCAAAGGCTGGTTCGGGAAAAAGACTTCCGACCGAACCTTCATTATCGGATATTTGGTCTTAAAGTGGAATGAAAACAAATCCAAGTCGAGGAACCACAAGAAGTTCGACGCCTTCTGGGAAGGCCCATTTCGAGTCTCCAACGTTAACCAGATCAACTCATTCATTCTACAAGACATGGAGGGTTTCACTCTCCCGATTTTAGTGAATGACTTTCTTCTAAAATTTTATCACCCATCGAGCTCTGAGGAAGATCATTGATCCACCAGGTATTTCTCGTGTATATAATATTTTTCAAAGTCTGTATAGTTGCCTATCGCTCTAGTTTTTTGAGCATAGCTAGAAAAATTGATAAGGGAGAGGGAGTTATCTATCACTCCATTTGTGGAGTGAAAGCCCTCCGATGCTCCACTAGTGGAGCGACGACTTCCCTTCTTTTAAAAAAAATCTCTAAGTCTAGTGGAGCGCTTCTCCCAAAGTGCTCCACCCGTGGAGCGCTCCTCTAAAAGCGCTCCACCTAGGGAGCACTTTTCCAATAGCTCCTCTCTTGGGAGTGCTCCACCCATGGAGCGCTTTTCCAAGAGCGCTCCATCTAGGGAGCGCTCGAAGAGCCCAAGGAGGCATAGCAAGTTTTGGGCCCACCGAGTTGCCTAAGTGCAAGGGTTTCATCCCAGAGGTAGGCAGATGTCCCATGATGATGGGGCGGGGTGATGGATTGGCGAGTTCAGAGCTTCTATGTACTCATTTCAGTGTTTTGCCAAAATTTAAGTAGTTCCTAGTGGAGTAGTGCTTGGATGGGTGACCTTCTGGGAACTGTCCCGGTTGGTGCATGCCATGGTAAGAGTTGAGCGTAAGAGTTGAAAAGTTGCCATAGGAGTTAAACTATTGCTGGAATAAGAGGCAAGTTGGCTATTGAAAAGGGTTTTACAGCCAGGATGAGATAGTTGGTAGTAGTCTTGCACCAGGTGAAGGCATGGATGATCTCTAGGGAGCAGGCCAGTCCCATTGTCGCCAAGTGATAAGCCAGAAGCAAGTTGTTCAACCAAAAGAAAAGGGGGCTTCTAAGTCATGTAAAGTGCTCCACCTAGGGAGCGCTTCTCTAAAAGTGCTCCACCTAGGGAGCACTTCAGGGGAAGCTCCAAGAAAGGAAAGAGTGGCAAGCGCTCCACCTAGGGAGCGCTTCCCAAAAGTGCTCCACCTAGGGAGCGCTTGCCCTATCCCCTTTAAAAAGTATTATTTTTATTTTTATAGTATATATTAAGCTATCCATCTAGATTACGCCAAGTATCGTGGAGAGATAAGATCATTTGTAAAGAGGTCATCTTCAAACCCTAAAAGCGTAGTATTTTTAGGTGAGAGTCGTACAACTATCCAATCAAAAACATTCTCGCTCTCCATCAGCCTAAGCGTGTCCTCCTGGAAGATTTGTACGGGCACTCCTCCCAATAAGCAGCACACGCCCCAAGGAAGTGTCCTTGTCCACCATCGTTATTCACCATTTCCAAAAGCAACCACCCGCACGTGGGTAATTCAAGGCACACGCTTACATGCACGTCCTCCACCGGCATTAACTTTAGGTACCCTACATTAAAAGGTGGTAAATTAAAAGTTGATACTATAAGGTGGCGAATTTATTAGAAAAATTTCAAACCATCTATAGCATTTCCATTTTCTCCTCTGCCCTAGCACCCTGCGTTCGTCTAGAGAGCCAGTCTATTCAGAGTGTAAGTTGTTTTAATACATCCGACAACCATGGGTAAAGGGAGTAAAGAAACTAAGGGAAAAGCAGAGAGAGAAGGCACCCAAGGAAAAAGTGGCACCTGTAGGAGCATCCAACTCAGAGAAGCCGAAGAAGCCATGGAAGTGAGAGAAAAAACCAATAGAGTTGACAACTCCACAACATACTCTCTTTCGGTACCGGGATTGCCTGGTCACAAACAAGGATATAGAGCAATTGCGCCTAGAGGTTGAAGAGGCGCATAGAGAGAATCCAATCGAGAACCCATTGGTTTATTGTCTACCATTCACACCTATACTTTTACATGTGCATGCCTGTGCATCACTATCCAAATTTTATAAAGGTTGTATCAAGTTTCTACGATGCCCAGTCGAGGATGGTGTGGAATGCCAAGGCAGAGACATATTGTTCGCTATCATAGCTGACGTTGTCCGGGATGCTTTCACTTGTGGGAGAAAGCACTCATCCAAGTTTATTCTGAGGAGAATCCACACTAATGAAGAGGGCGCCAGATATCAACCGATGCTGAAAATGCACCGTTTCATAAGGGATCAGCTGGGAAGCGTGACATCATCTGACAAATTTCCCCAACTACCAAAGCCCTTGGCCGAATTCACCCACCGTGACATCTACTCCATTTTGGCATGGGTGATGGGACTTCCAATATATGAGTGGGTCTCCAACTGATAAGTCTCCATGGTGCAGGCCATACTTGAGAATGAGATCTATTTCCCCTCTAAGGTAAGGCCAGGTGCTATTCCAATTTTTTATGACTGGGCGGAGTTCATGGCGTGATAGTTGCACACATGTTTGGCCTATGTTCAAGGCCCTAAGGCAGACCAGTTCAGACTCTCTTCCTTATTGGCATGGTATTTCTTTTGGCATATGCATGAGAAGTTTCATTACATAACTAAAAATCAAATAGATGAGGAGGGCAGAGCTTTGCCAGTTTATCTCTGGACAAACAACTTGTCCAGGAATGAATCATACTATATCTTCAACCAGGTTTTCCTCGGGCCAGCGTTGGAGATGATATATGGCCAGTGTGAACGAGTTCCAATGGAGTTGAGGGACAAGGTGGTAGATGAGCGATTGGGAGATACCTTTCTCCTCACCTAGGGCCTGGTTATCAAAATCTATGGGTTTATAGAAAAGCCTTTTTTGTTACCCTATTATGCCATGCCCTATCTATTTTCCCTGGAAGTGGCCCGACAGCTTGACTACACCAACGAGGAGTACGAGAAAGGTCGGGGTAGGAGAGTTATAATTTCTACTCCTTTCGAGTTTAGAGATGTTAAGATAACACAGTGTGGTCAGAACGTTGTTCTTACGGTGACGCTTTCAGATTACGGGTTGATTGAGCTTCCCCACCGCTGGAAATGGGACCCACTTGGTATTATCCAGAAAAACCTTGGGGTGAGATATTTTCATTCTTGCCCTAATTATGACATGGAGAGGCAACGTAATAATCCACTGGGCCTCGAGCTAGAATGGCACGTGGAAGAAATGAGGCCTTTGCCTCCTTGGCTAGATTTTTATCACCAAGATAAAATTCAGACACCCACAGTGGTCTGAACATAAAATCCAATAGTGGTGGATCATGAGGGTCCACAATGACAAAGTATCCTCGGACAACCCACTAGGGATTGATGACAAGTTCTCAGTGTTTTATGATGAGAACATAAATACTTATCAACCTCTTTCATTTGTTGATATTGTTCCCCATGGCAGACATAATCCTGATGAAGTGGATGACTTGGCACACCCAAGACATGAAGGCAAGGGCAAGGCCATCCTGGGTGCCCCATTATTTAATGAGGAGAAGAGGCCATTGCCTCATCATAAGACAAGCGCCTCCTCAAAAAGAAAGGTTGAGATGCCTCTCTTATAGCAAGCCACAAAGAAGTCACGCACCAGTTCCCACAAGCCTTTTGGGATAATCATTCAAGAAACATCTGAGCCCACTCGATGAGCTCTATTAGAATGACTATGGCAACACAGGCTGAGGAGCACAAGGGTGGAGACGAAGAGTGCATCAGCATGCATGAGGAGCAAAGGGATGAAGATGTAGAACATGTCAGCATGGATGCACCAGATATAGAAGAAAAGGGAGAAGCACAAGCACAACGCATATCTTCCATGGCTCCTTTGATCATGGAGCCCCAAGGTACGCATTTATCTCTTCCTTTTTCTTCTTCCTCATCTACACTATCAGTTTCTCTAACTCTGGTGTTTGTTTGCTCGACACCTAAAATTTCTATGATAATATCAATTTTAGTGGCCCCTACATCAAGTGCGGCTCCATTGCCCCAGTCCACTTTCCCAAGTTTGTCTATTTGCCCAACATTATCTGTACCATTATCCAAGTCATCTTTTGTTCCTTCATCCATAATGTTTGAGTCCTTCATAGGAAACCCTAATGCATTCTCAGTCCCTACCTCATTCAATTTTCCCCTTTCTATGTCAGAGGACCACATTACAGATATCTTTGCCACCAGAGAGCTAAATACACTTTTCATCACACCTCCTTCCATTGGTTTCTCAATGCCCCAATCGACCATTTTCATAGTGGCAACCCAAACACCTCTGAGGGTTAGCATAGTCGCTTCCCCTTCGGCTTCCCATGCAATGTATGATTTTGAGCCCCCTCTCCCACTTCTTCCCTTCACGCCAGTCCTTGGAATAGGCGTTCAGGAGCCGTTGGAGTCTGAGCTAGAAATGACTCAATAGCTCACTGTCGCACAGAGCATCCGCAAGGCACGCATGAATACGGTGCACTATCTGAAGGACCATAGAAAGAGAGAGGCATAGGCTCTGGCGTAGGCTCAGAAGGCTTGCATTATCGACCCAGAAATGATGAAGCTGCATACCATTGAAAAAATACCGCTAGTCCAGAAGCCCTTGGGGGAAATGACCTCGATGGATTATGCTTTTCACCATACTGAAGAAGACGTGGCCAGGATGAACACAACATAAAATATGGGGGATGTCCAAGTTGGCATGGGCTCCATTTATGCTCATGGCGAGTATTACAAGGACCACTTCTTCCGAGCATAGTCCAAAAATGATGAGCTCGAGGAGGCCCTAGCAATGGTGAGAAGGCAGATTGAAGCCCTATAGTCTGAGTCAAAGAAATGGGTTGAGGCATTGGAGTTTGAGATCGAGCAGTTGAAGGAAAGGATTCAGTTGCTTGAAGATGAAAATAATGAAGCGTCCAAGCTATGCGACAACCATGTGAGGGCACGCACCTAGGCAAACCAGGAGATACAAGCGCTCACTATCCAAAGAAATGAGTTGCAGGCTAAGTTGTCTGAAAGGAATGAGCAGCCTATTCTACCTTCTAGGGAGCACCTCAAGGAGACGCACCTAGACTTCCTGCGAGATTTCCTAGCAAGAGCAACGAAAGGAATTACAGTCTTGGCATTCTTCAGGGAAGCACACGAGGCAGTTGTTGTTGGCAGTCCTATCCTAGAATCAGCTCAAGTAGACGTCAACTATTGGTTGGATTTGGCCACCCAACTTAGAAAAATAGAAGATGTGCCTATCCGCCTTACCCCTATGAGCGATCTGGCTCGGTCATTGGCAATGACAAAAACAACTCTGCATTACTTCTTCACAAAGGTCGAGCTGGCCAAAAAAGCTCACCTGCTCTCGAATTCCCTTATGCAAGAGTGAGACATTTCACTGTGATACTTTGATGCTCTTGTCAAGATTGGCGTCCCGGGTTTCACTGACCTTGAGGGGCCCATTCCATCAGTTCAGGAGTTGGAGCCTATGTGGGCCACCTTCGTTGATAATGCCTCAGACATCGATGCTTTGGAAGCCTCAAGTTCTGATGCTCAGATAATCCTTCTCATGGCCAAGTATACCTAGATTCAATCTTGCTTGACAGAGTTCGATAGAATACTAGAATTTTTTGAGGTTGAGCGCATCGAAACATATCGTTGCCTAATCTAGGAGCTTTAGAAGTAGTCGACTTTCCCTTTGGAACGTTGGGTTGATGCTTCCACGGTGTACAAGCATGTCTTCAACAAGTCATTGGACCAATATCTCCCTCAACCACCCAAGCAGAATGAAGAAAATGAAACAGATAATGCTACAGATTCAAAGGCTGGAGAGATAGATGAACAGGAAGAAGAGATAGACAGTGACGTAGATTCAAAGGGTAAAGAATCGAAAGATGTAGAAGAAGAAGAAGATAAAGAATCCAACAACATTGAGGAAAAATCAGAGGAGCAGTCTGAAGGCTCTAAGAGTAAGGAGGACTCTGCTGCCCAAGGATAAAGACTGGGATCTTCACATTGAGGCAGGCTCAATGCCCCGTGAGCCACCAGATGTGTTGCCAATTTTGCCACACCTTGTTGAAATTCATATTGTATACAGTTTTGAGACCATTCATTGTAAAAACTTCTCTTTTTCCATAAAAAATGGTTAAGATGTGGTTATGTTGTTGTGCTTTCACCGACTGTCTCGTTTAGTTTAAAATTGTATTTTCTTGCTTTATGTGATTCCTCATATTTGTTGTACTTTTCTACGTTTTCTGTACTTTTCCCTGTTATGTTGCATGCAAAATTGTGAATGTTTTAGCATGGGCATTTTTTTGATGGTTTCTCTTCCTTATTTTCATCTTTAAATCCTCTCTTTTCATATTGGCACATATGGCTGTAATTTCCAGCACTTAGACACTTGGGTACAGTTTGTTGTTAAAAATATGAAGTCGCTCCGATAGTAAGAGCGGAAGACCAAAAAAGAGTAAAAGTAGGCAAATACGACTAAGTATGAAAATCTAAACATAGTTAGAGTTGCAGGCGCTCCTCTTCTGGAGTGAACTCCCAAAGCGCTCCACCCATGGAGCGACATTCTAAAAATAACAAAAACAAGTATAAAGGCTAAGTGTAAAAGTCAAATGTGGTCAAAAGGTAGAGCGCTCCAACCAGGGAGCACCTCTCCAAAGCGCTCCACCTAGGAAGCGCTTGAGGGAAGAAGGAACGCAAAGACTAGATAGAGGAAAAAGGGCACTAAGGATGAGGGTGCAGTAAGAGAAGTCAAAGGGTCAATGAGTAAAGCGCTCCACAAGTGGAGCGCCTCTCCAAAGCGCTCCACTAGTGGAGCACATCTCCAAGGCAAAGGAAAAGCAAAGTGAAAACAAGTTATAACATAAGTGAAAAAGGTAAACTCCTAAAAGGTCAACTAAATATCAAATTCAAAAGCGCTCCACAGCTTGAGCGCTCCTTCAAAACGCAAGAAATGTAAAAGCAACCAAGGCAAAAAGGGTCAATTTGGTCAAAATATAAAGCGCTCCACTAGTGGAGCGCCTCTCCCAAGTGCTCCACTAGTGGAGCGAACTCCTCGAACAAGTGACTAAGAGAAGTTGTTGCAAATCTACCATGGACAGTTCGAACCAACTCCAAGTTGCATTCTGTAAATTCGAATTGACTATTTCAAGTCATTGTCAGAACCTTCTATCTTCAATGCTCAGTTATCTAAAAAGCTCGAATTGACTATTTCAAGTCATCATCGAGACCAAGTCTGCCTGTCATGGGAGTGGTTGGGCATTAATGTTTTAAGCGACAGATTTCTTCTATAAAAGTCGGCTTCTTCTCTGTAACCAAGGATGGATAACTTCTGCTAGAGAAGCATCTCTGTACTTCAAATTCTGCTTCCGAAATAAAGGCTTCTAGCTCCGGTTTTAATTTCTCTATCCCTGTGTATGACTTCTATTCTGTAATTTCTATTAAATTAGTCCCTTTATTGCACAGTTTAATTCTGTTTTCTGGATTTCGCTATCAATAGAGGACTAGTCCCTGGAATACTTGCTGGAGTTTACATAGTTCAGAGGATTTAATACTGGTTTCTGTTAAAAGTCTATTGTTTTGATTGTTGTTGGTTCAAGTAGTTAGACTGTCTATCGTGCTTCCGGTCCATCACCCCGCATTTCTGGCTTTTAGCCATTTCCCATTCCTTTCAGTTATTTTATCCCTTTCAGTATCTTCCTAACCCTTATCTCAAAAACCCCATTTTTATTTTTGGAACCAACCCTACTAGAGATTGCCACGGAGGACATTCCTTTCCTTCGGGCATTCAATGCTTGGCAACGGGCCTAGGGCGCTGCAGACTTAGAAAACTTGTATCTAGGCCGGTTCGATCGCCAACACAAACCAACCAGTCCTAAAATATTATAATATTAAATATTGTAATATTATTATTTCCATTTAAACCTGCTTCTTCATCCTTGGAATTTCCTTTTAAACTACTCCTTCCTTGGTTCTTTAATCTGTTTAGGCCTTTTTAGGTATATAATATTAAAATAAATATTATATCCTATACCTTTAAATTTCTTCCTTGCCTTGTGGAAAAATCACCTGGCGAAATTAATGACGATGAAACTTGAACATCAATCTTTTGACATCAGTGACAATAAAACTTGCTCATATTTCCAAAAATCTCCCCCTTTTTCATTGATGGAAACCCACTTTCTTTTTACCATTTCCTTTACCTCTTTTAGTTTTTATCCCCTTGAGAAACTGCTCCCCCTGACTAAATGCTCTCCCCCTAACTCAAATCTCTCCCCTTTTGACATCAATGGCAAAGGGCCACCTTTGGGGCTTGGGGCTAAGAATTATAATATTATCTTATCCCCTCCTCCACCTCCTCTCTTGAGGTGGTTAATTTTGGGGTGGGAGTACCTCTACTCCCAACATACACTGATATTTACCTTTGTCCACCTTCTTCCTCAACTAATCCTTTTGATTCCTTTGAATGTTCATGTTCCTGCTTGTCTCTGGAAATTCTGCTCTATACCACTTAGCTATATACCCAACATTATTGCACTTATAACACTTAATGTTGTGATTCCTTGAAGGTGCAAATGTCTTTTAGTTCCTCCTGGTGAAGCCAGGTTCATTCCTATCATGAACCCTACAATTTACTGCCTTATGACCAAACTGATTACAAGAGTAGCAATACCCTTGGAAGAGATGCATTTTTATGAAATTTCCATATTCCTATATTTCATGTGTCCTGCATTGTGTAGCTTTGTGCCCAAACATGTGACATGATAAGCATCATCCATTAAATAAACTTTGCCTTGACCCCATTGGTCTCTTAGTCTCTTCCACCCTGTGTTGTTTCCTGTTCCATTTGTTCCTCTTTTGTGCATTGCTCCTTTCCCTATTGAACTTTCTATTGTCCAAATTATCCTTAGAATTCTCACTTTCTCTTACACTCTCTTATTTTGAAGCTTCTTCTTCTTTGGAGCTTGATATTGACTCCTCTCCTTGTTCTCTTTGTACCTATTCAAAACCAAGACTTGTCTTGTTTTATGAATATCTTTGTACCTTGATAATCTTATCCAAGGTCTTTGAGCTTCTCCCAAACTTGTGTAGCTTGTTTTTAGACTCTCTTACTTCCTTTCTTAGTGAAGCTAATTCATGTTATAACCTTTCACACTCTCAAACCTTTACCTCTAACTTCTCTTTAAATCTCCTTAACTTAGTTATTGAGTTTGTTAGATCTTCTATAAGCTTTCTATTCTCTTCATCAAATTATTAAAATTGAAGCTTGAGTTTTGAATTCTACTTTCTTACCTTCCTTAATTCTTTTAGAGCAGAAATAAGCTCACCAAGATCAACTTCTCTTTCCTTTGATTCTTCCTCTATTCCTTTGCCTTCAGGATCTTCATTCCTTTCTTATTCATCTTCAATAGGACCATTTCCTTCTTATTCTATTGCCATAAGAAGACTTTCTTCTTCTGGACCTCCAAGATCATATTCATATTCATCGTTACTAAAACTAAATCCATTCCTTTTACAACTATCTTCAAGATGACCAAAGTTACCATACCTAAAACACTTGAGAATCATTGGTGCCCTTTTTCTCTCATATTTTCTTCTACTAGAAATAGAATTTCTTCTTCTTTATTATCTGAAGACCTTCCATCACTATCACTTGAACTCATGCCTGCATTTTCTGCATAAAAACTCTTGTTATGTCTTTGAAAAAAAATATTTTCTTGCTTGCTTTTTTCATCCTTGTTTTTCTTTTGATACCTGTGTTTTCCTGTTTCCTTGTTATTGTGATCTTGTTTCTCACCCTCAATACTATTTCTATATTCTGGATAATCAGTTGCATAGTGACCATATTTACCACAATTAAAGCACCTAACTGATTTTGTACCTTTACAATTTCTTGAGTCTTTGTTCCTCCTGCCATAGTTTGCTTCTTCATCACTAGATACCTCATTACTTGAATCTAACTTCTTACCCTTTGACTTATTTGTTACTTTGAAGGATACTTTTTTTGGGGGAATAAATTCCTCTTTTATTCTCATCTCAAAAGTTGTGATAATTCCATGTAACTCATCCCTTGTCAAAAATTCAATATCTTTTGAATCTTCTATGGCTGAAATATTTTCACTATACCTCTTAGGAAGTGACCTCAAAATATTGTGACAAACATCTGTTTCTTCAACTTTGAACCCAAGTCCTTACATATATTTAACAACCTCATCCACATGAAGTAGGTATGCAACAATGTTTTCTTCATCCTTCATCTTTAGATCTTCAAATATTTTCTTGTGATTTAGCAATTTTTCCATCTTGAACTTTTTTTCTCCCTCATATATACCTTTCAGCTTATCCAAAATCTCTTTTGCTGATGTGCAATGCATAACTTTTATAAACTCTGTTTCATGTAAAACTTTTAAAATTCCATTCATTATCTTTGAATTATTTAGTTGTAGGATCTTACCATCTTCATTTGTTGGTGGAGTAGCTGGTGGTATGTATCCATCCTCAAATTCTTGCCATATTTCATTCCCTAGTGCCATTAGGTGAATCTTCATTCTCACACTCCAAAGTGCATAATTATTCCCATCAAACAATGGTGATGTATTCCTTGGATATCTACTTTGAGAATCCATATGTGTTCTTGTAAGATTTTCCTTCAAGTTGTTAAACTCTTCCGAAGGAACCCGCTCTTATACCAATTGAAGAACACAAGCTTATACTGAGAAGGGGGTGAATAGTATAAAACCACTTTTTACTTTTCTTTCCTAAATAATATTATGCAATATATCAATGGAAATATCAAAAGCAGTAATCAAAGCAATGCACAAGTCATCACACACAATAGAGACGCCAATTTAACGTGGTTTACCCAATGTGGGCTACTCCACGGAGAAAATATTTCTCTAAAATTTTCTTAGCAAATATCTTGGGAATCCTTCCCTATTACAATGTTTATGGACCTCTGTCCAAAGGAGACACCAATAACCTAATAAAGTTTATGGATACCTATCCATAGGAGACACCAATTACCTCAGCTAGTTTGTGGATCTCTATCCATATAAGAACTCCTTCTCCTCTACTCTGGCTAGTGATCCTTTAGAATAATATTGCCTCCACTGCACTGGCTTGTGGATCTCTCTCCATATAAGACCTATATCCTCACTACCCTGGCTAATGGATCTCTATCCACTAGAGACTACTATCCTCTACTCTATCACCTCCAAATCTTGCTCTCATATCTGCTCAATATTTGTCTCAAATCTGTACTAAACACAGTCCTTCGGTCTAGAAAAAATATTCTCAATATCTATCTCAAATCTACACTAAACACAGTCCTTCGATCTAGCACACATCTGCTTAATCTCTATCTCAAATTTACACTAAACACAGTTCTTCAGTCTAGCACAAATATGCTCAATCTTTTTCTCTAGTCTAGCATAAATATATTGTCAAATCTACACCAAAATTTGTCCTCAAATATATCCTCAAGCCTTAACACAAAGATTGATCTAAATCATAAATCAACTCTGCTAGATCTACCCCAAACCTTAACTCAAGGTTTGAACAAATCAATCAATCAACTCTACTCTCAATTCTACTCAAATACTTACCTCAAATATGCTCACAAGTTCTCTCTAGAACTTTCTCAATCTACTCTCAAGTCTTCACCAAGACTTTCCTCAAATCTGTCCACAAGTCCTCTCAATAACTTGCTCAATCTGCACAACAAGTCTTCAATAAATCTGCTCAACAAGTCCTCACTAGAACTTGTCTAATCTGCTCAACAAGTCTTCACTAAGACTTACCTCAAATCTGATTGTAAGCTTCCACAAAAGCTTACACAAATATTTCCTTAAGCTTTCACAAAAGCTTTTCTCAACTCTGTCCTTAAGTCCACTCTAGGACCTACTCAAATAAGCTCACAAGTTTTCACAAAAGCTTGTTCAAATCAATTTCAAATTTGCATACAAAACTCAACTCAATCTCTTTCAAAAAACTTCTTCAATCACTCAAACAAGTTTCACTTAGAATATTGTTTAACCTAATAAATGTATAGAGAATGGTTAGAGACTCAATATGTTTCACACTCACAAAACTCAACTTAATCTCTTTTAGAAAACCTCTTCAATTACACAAACAAATTTCACTCAAAAAAAAATTAACCATAGAAACATATAGAGAATGGTAAGAGACTCAATATGTTTCACACTCAAATATCACTCTTTCACTTTCAAAAATATTTTCAAATCAATTCTAGAATAAAGAATAATTTGTTCCATAAATCTTGAACTATCACTCCAATGCTCACAATCAATAATACTCAAACAACTTCACTCAACCATCCACTCAATGAAACACAACTTGCATACAAACCCAAACCAAGTGTTTCACTTTACTTCCAATAACTCATACTATAAATCTCAACCCTTGACTCAAGATGATTCCACATTCACATAACAATGATACTCATGATATTTTCACAAACCCTAGTCATGCACATGAAGGCTCACTCAATTATTTCCAACAATGCTTATCAAACAAACTCACATAACAATGATACTCATGTTATTTCACAAACCCTAGTTCAATATAGTTCTCAACTTCACATAACAATGATACTCATGATATTTCACAAACCCTAATCATGCACATGAAGGCTCACTCAAATATTTCCAACAATGCTTATCAAACAATCCTTTTCACTCCAACTTACACTTCACCACATTTCAACAAAACAATATTTCACTCATAAGGATGATATGCCCATACCTTTTGTTTTGAAGAGGATTTGATCTCAAAATCTGTCTCAATCACAATCAACCTCTTTTCCAGTTTCAATGGTTAGATATCAAAAATCTACACTCAATTATTTCACTCAAAATTACTTCACCATACAAAAGCATTAAATCTCAATTACACCTTATTTCTCCTCCTTTATAAATTCTAACCACAAAAATTAAAATAAAATATTTTAACTTTATTTTTCCTTTTATCTCCCTCGATAACTCATAAACACCTTTTAATTTTTCCCACTATGCAATTTCGAAATTATCAAAACCTTGGGCAAAATAAAAGATTTCCACACTATGCAATTTTGAATTATCAAAACCTTGGCAAATAATAATGTAAGTGCATACCTTTTAATTATTCTCAACAAAAACCTTCGGCGAGATTCGAACACCCAACCTTGCCTCACCAAGCACCTTAGCGCAAAGCACATAAACCACTTGGGCTATGTGCCCTCATGAGATAACAAGGTGCACCACTTTCCTCTTAAGCCTTATGTCTCCTTGACTTCGGTGCAAACAAAAATTTCCCCTTCACAAAAAGGTAATTGCATGGATCAAACCCATGACCTCGCGCTTTGTGAACATCTTAACGCAGCCCTCGGCTGCTAGTTGCACTACCAAGCACATTGGAACCTTTGTGGCTCTTCGCTTATCCTTATTTCTATGTCTGCCCACATAAACTTAAAACACATACAAATTTTCTTAATCTTTGGCACTCAAAATACTTTTAGACTTTGGGCTCTTGCAAATTGCATGGATGATTTTTTGATTAAAATCTTGCCCCCTTTTATAATGTTTGCCATGTTGTCTAACACGTCGACAAAGATAGAGAATTCGAATTTAATTTGAATTTAAACTTTTGGTGCCATAATTGATTTAAATTTAAATTTTAACCTTATGGTTAAAATATTTAAATTTAAATAATTTAAACCTTAGTCCTCAAAATCTGCCAAATGGGTTTTTAGGAAGATTTAAAATGTGATAACTCCTTGGCCCTCATTTTTCTTCAAACCAACCTGTATCCTGAAATATTATAATATTATTATTTCCATTTAAACCTGCTTCTTCATCCTTGGAATTTCCTTTTAAACTGCTTCTCCTTCCTCGGGTCTTTAATATGTTTAGGCCTTTTTAGGTATATAATATTAAAATAAATATTATATCCTATACCTTTAAACTTCTTCCTTGCCCTGTGGAAAAATCACCTGACGACATTAATGACGATGAAACTTGAACATCAATATTTTGACATCAATGACAACAAAACGTGCTCATATTTCCAACACAATTGAACCAACTATATGATGATTAGTTGATTTAAAAGATCATGATACTCAAGGTTATGTATAGTGGTGAATATTCACAAATTGGGCTAATATTAGGATTTCCAAAATTAGAAATTGGCGAATATGAAGACCCTTGACATCGGCCCATTCGCCTAAAATTTTTAGGATAAATTTTATTCATAAGGTCAATTTGCCATAATATATATCCAAACATAGGCATATTTGTACTCGTTGGAAAGCTCTTTTCAAAACTGATCTAATGGTGGTATTTTTATGAAGTTATAAGATGATTTAATAGGTCAAAAGTGGCCCCAAATATGATCTTACATTTTAGGGCTTCAAATACCCTTTATTTTGGTGTGAAGATGCTCAATTTGATTTGCTTAGAATTATCCATGATTCACCTTGATTTTTATTCGGATTTGCCATTTTTTTACAAGTACATTTTGAGTCCAACCCCTTACGCATAACCCTGATGATATTGTTGACATATTGCCAAGTTGTGCAAGATCAGGTACACTCATAGGTGGAAGAAGTAGAATCATCCACCAGAAGTGGGGGTACTTGAGGTTGGGGGAAGTGATGATTAAGGCAACTCGAGGGTAACATTGATGGATACATTCATATAGGTATGCATTTGGTTAGGTATAATCATCAAAAACTAGCCACCTTGAGCCCCAAATTGATAGCCTAGTAGCTATCATAAATTCTCGAGGCTGAGATAGGTGACTAGGTTGATGGAAAGATTTCCTTTTTATCTGATGCATATGTGTGATTGTCTTTTACTTCATCGTTGGTTGCATCATTGGTTTGAGAATTATGCATAAATCAATCATCTTAAAACTCCTTGTGATGCTTGAATATGTTTGGTATGATGTTACTCAATAAAAAGAATCCTTGGATGATTTGAGAACTCATATAGCAAGTCTTTATTTTAAATGATTAACGAATTTCATTTCAAAATAAAAGATAGATTATTTTTAAATGATTAACGAATTTCATTTCAAAATAAAAGATAGATTATTTTTAAATGATAAACAAATTTCATTTCAAAATAAAGGCTAAATCAATAATAAAGGAATTCATTTATTTTATGTTGATAGATAACTTGTATTTATATATATAAGAGAAAATATTATTCAAAAGAATAATAAACCTTTTTATTATTAAGTCAATGAATCATGGGCTTCTAGAGCGTGGCATATTTGTTCTTAATGAAGCATGAGATTTCTATAATGCGATATATTTGTTCTTAATGAAGCATGGGGCTTCTAGAACACATCAAATAACACATTCATGGAGGCACCTGCCACTCATCATCGACCAAATAAAAGGAGAGCCTTTTGCTAGAAAGATAATGTTTTTAAAAGAAAATCATCTCATCTACCGCATGGACATCAGAGAGAATTGATGGCAACAAATAGGCCTATGAGGGATAATACAAGGGAGGAAATAAAGTAATGGGGTTAATCATTCTTGGAGAAGAAGGAAGAGCTATGATGTTGGGAAAAGAGAAGAAAGAAGAGCTACTGGAATAAGAACCAGAGACCTTGATGTTCATTGTGGAGCGATATCTTTTCAGGTTGGTTGTTGGCTTAACTTCCTTGTCTGTGTGCGCTCATTGATATTAAAGAGCCATGCTTGGTGTTTTATTTAAAACCTATTAGTGATGGTCTTACCTCCCTGTGGTATCAGTCTACCAAGATGATAGTAGCATGTGTTTAGAGTAGAACCTTTGTCAAGGCTTAGTGGATTTGTGTTGCTCCATTTTCTCTAACCAAACCACAACTATGCGAGTAGCGCCTATGACTCAATACCACATCTAGAGTGTAAATAATGGACTATTTTATTTGACTTCACAATGGAATTTGAACCAGGCCCGAGCAACTTCGAGTGATGGGACCTCCTCCTTGATAATAGTTTAAACCTGTCACCTATAAGTGCATTGTAATATCATTCTTCCTTATCGTGAGTTGTGTGGTTGTTGGCTAGTGGCTTAACCCAGGCTAGTACTCGATATCTTTATGTTCTCACCTTCTCTTTTTGATATCATCTATGAGGAAGCATCGAGCGTAGATGTTAGCTGGCGGTTGGTTGATAGTAAAATCTGTGTTGTTCCTTGTCAACCTATGTGGGAGTCAAATATGACTAGGGGTTTGCATAGCTTCCCTTGCAATGATTGGACACCACGTGTAACTCCTTGAGGTACTCCTTACATTGTAGAACCAACACTGTGTTTCCATCTTAAGGTTGTAGTTGTGATGTTATCAAAACCCTGGTGAGGAGCTCAACAATCCTTAGGTTGTGAGTCATGGGGTTTTACCTTAGTCGTGCAATCGCGTGTTCTTGGATACCTTTGATGTGTTGTGCTAGCTAAATAACCTTGTTGTGTTTCCTAAATTAAGTAGGGGAAACTTAATTTAGTAGCTAGGGAACTTTATAGCATTTTCATAAATTAAGGGAAGCTTAATTTAGGGAAAGTTAGAGAAGCTTATAATGTTTTCATGCAGTAAATAAGATGGTTTAATGTATTTTTATTAATTAAAGTTATGGGGCTTTGATTAGTGAAAATAAGATGGTTTAATGTATTTTTATTAATTAAAGTTATGGGGCTTTTATTAGTGAAAATAATATGGTTTAATATATTTTTATTAATTAAAGTTATGGGGATTTGATTAGTGAAAATAAGATGGTTTAATGTATTTTTATTAATTAAATTTATGGGGCTTTGATTAGTGAAAATAATATGGTTTGATGTATTTTTATTAATTAAATTTATGGGGCTTTGATTAGTGAAAATAAGATGGTTTTATGTATTTTTATTAATTAAAGTTATGGGGCTTTGATTAGTGAAAATAAGATGGTTTGATGTATTTTTATTAATTAAATTTATGGGGCTTTGATTAGTGAAAATAAGATGGTTTGATGTATTTTTATTAATTAAAGTTATGGGGCTTTAATTAGTAGAAGTAAGGAACCTAACTACTTGTGAATTGAAGTGAGTGACTTTGATTTGTGAAAGTAAAATAAATGGTTTATTTTATGAATTGAAGTAAGGTAACTTTGATTGTGGAAATAAAGGGAACCTAGTTTATTTAAAGGTTAAGGGTATGGGACCTTAATTGTTTAAATAGAGGTTATAAAGAAAATGATCAAAGCAAAACCTGTAAGACTAGTTGATTAGTTGGATAACTCTCTATGGTTGATGAGAGGTGAAAATAAAGATGGTGATTTTTATGATATCAACTATGCAATGAATGGTTAGATGCTTTGTTTGAATTTGTATAGTTGTAATTTGGCAATGAATTAATTAAATGCATTTAGAATCATGTCTATCATGAAACCATGGGTTCCCTGATCCCCTACTAGCCTCAAATGATCGAGGGAAAGCTGAGAAGGACCAAGGAGGTAGTTGGAACCAATGCATCGGTTTGATTCTTCTTATAATGATTTACTTATGCTCAAATAGTTTAACTATGTGGGGAGATTTCCCTAATGAATTGATGTAATTTATTATTATTTAAAAGTATGGAAGGTTTACCATACTTTATTGTGTAATAAATATTGATTAATGAAAGGTGTACCTCCAATTACCACTTTATTTATCTATGTTTTGTATGAATTTCTTTACCTTTAAAATGCTACTGCTTTTTGAATGTTGCCTTATTTTAGTCTTTTATATGTTGTGATTTATATCTTGTTAGATTTAGTATTTGATTTATTCTTGCTTTCTTGCTAAACATTAGAAACTTAATTAAGAGTTCTAGGGTGAACTTAGAGGGTGACCTAAGGGATTGAGACCCCTTAGGGTGAACATAGAAGACCTAAGGGATTAAGACCCCTTAGGGAGATTGACAACTAAGTAGGAAATACTACATCTGAGTTAAGATAACTCATCTTGGAGACGATATGAATAGCTTAACTCACAATACACATGATATACCTACACAAATTGACTTATGTATGGTATGGTGATGGGTGTATACCTTCGATTGTTTGAAGGTGATAAGTTTAGCTCATCAAGGGTGATGAGAAGGATAAAATTATTTATGGAAATATACTATACACCGACATAGATGGAATTGTGTTAAGGGTGTTTGATGAGATGTGGATTTTTAGGAAACTTAGGGGATATGAACTGTAGACCTAGTAGGAATCGATTAGGGGTTTATGAATCCCTCTTCTTAGTAAAAAAAAAAAATCTTTTCTTTTTGTGTGTTTTCTTGTTGTCGATTTTTGGGTCATTACATTGTTGGATTTCTTGGAATAGGTGGTAGTGTTATCCACTTTTTAGTATTTTGTCTCTCAAGCCTCTTTGGAAAAGGGTAGGGGACCCTTTCAAAATCCTTTTTTTACCCTTATATAAAATAATAATAATAATATTTTTTTATGTGTAATTTTATATTGAGGCTTAGATGCTCTAAATAATAGTTTTAAGGTTTAAGTCCTAAAGAAAGGTTAGGATATGAACGTGCTACTACCTATTTTTATGCATAAAGAACCCAAATAAGTATAAAATAATCATATCCATGGTGTTTGCATGCCTTAAAAATTTACTTAACCAACATATTTTATATGTATATTTATATTAATTAATAATTTAATAACTACAAGTAAATATAAATCAAGGACCATCGAGCACCATCAGGGAGTGCGAGCGTGAGCTGGGAGTAATTCAAGAAACTACAGTAGTGAGTGTGAGCGTGAGTTAGGAGTAAGTGCAGTAGTAAGTACGAGTGTGATTGGGGAGGGCAACTAGAAGTAAATGCAACTAAAAGCAAGTGGGAGCACAACCTAGGAGTGAGGGCAACTAGAAATAGGTGTAAGCACAAGTTAGGAGTGAATGCAACCACAAGCAAGTGCAAGCATAAGCCAAGAGTGAATATAGCTAGAAACAAGAGTGTGAGTGCAAACCAGGTGCAAGTGCAGTTGGTATTGAGTGTGCATTCAGGAGTGAGTGCATCCAAAAGCAAGTACAAGCACAAGCTAAAGAGTGAGAAGGAAGTGTGAGCAAGAAAGCAAACAGGAAAAAGAAAAATATGACCAATCACTTCTTATTCCAGATATCAAGAAAATTTAGAGGATTCATTTGAAAAAACCTAGGTAACATGGAAATAAAATCATTTGTGAAAGTCCTTACTAAAAGTATGAATGGAAAATTTGGAAGTTTGTATGCCCTAGCTAGCAATAAGGGTAAGATAGAATCTATGGCAAACCCAGTTTGGGTAGCAGATTCTACACCAGAAGTGATTATCAAAGATGAGATGATTGAGCATGATATAATGATTCTTAAAACCAGAGGGTTAATTTGTAAGTTTCATGGATATTGGCCAGGTTTTTCTGAGATTCAAAATTGGATTAAGTGGAAGTGGGGATTGAATTCAAATTACTCCATGAATTTCCTTCTGAAATGATTTTTCCTCATTATTTTATCTAGTTTAGAAATAAGGGATAAAATAATGGATGGAGGCCCATGGTTTAGGGGTAAATATGCTTTATACTTAATACCTTGGAGTGAGAATTTTTTGTGGATACAGAAACTATTAATAGGATTTCGATATGGATTAGGCTTTTTGTACTTCCTTATCAACTCATAAAAAATGAGGTTTTGAAGAGTATTGGTAATACTCTAGGCGAATTCATCCATGAGGGACCATCTACTAAGGAGATAAGACATGTTGTATACACTCAAATATGTGTTTCCATGGATATTTCTAAACCTTTACCGTAATTGATTAGGATTAAAACTGAATCAAGAGAATGGGATCAATAGGTGGATTATGAAAATATTGCATTTTGATGTCACAAATGTCATGAAACTGGGCACATGGCAAAATACTGCAAAGTAAAAATGGAGGAAGAGATGAAATTTTTTGGGCATGAGGGTAATTTCAATTTGAAACAAGTAGACCATATCATAGGAGAAGCTAGGTCAAATCAATTATTTTCCACTCCAAAGAAAGTGGCAATAAAAATCCCTCTACATCATCAAATGGAAAAGGTAATTACAATCACTCGAATCAGCCATTAGAAGAAAAAAAATGGTATGGAATATGAGGAAGTACATTGTGCAAGTTCAAATATAGGAGCTCAAGGTGCGAAGGAAGAGGGGAAGGCAAATTTTAATACAAAGGAAAATGGGGAGATGAATATTAAATCAAATAAGGAGAAGGAGGTCAAGCTTAATCTGGTAAATCACCTTTACTATCCTCAAGTAGCTTAAAATATTCTCCTTCCAATAAAAATAAAAGTAGTATGGAGTGTGTTCCTTGCACTTTAGGTTTTCAAGAGTAGTATATTAAAGAAAATCTTATGGAGGATATCCAAGAAAATTTAGGGTTTTCAGGCCAACATAAGAAAGCGATGACTATGGAGGATCATATTTGCAATTTAGAGTTTTTAGAGCAACATAAATAAGAAAATTCTAATGAGACTATTCCTTGCACTTTCGGATATTTAAGGCAACATAAACCCTTAGAAGATAAGTATCATTTTGAACAATATGAAAAAATGGAAGAGATTGATGAATATGAGAGTGTTGGTAAGAATGGAAGGATAGGAAGGCCATCAAACCACGATCTAAGAGAAAAAGAAACTCAAAAGGATATTGATTTGGAAAGCCAAACAAAAATATCATAGGTGTTAACAAGAAGTGGGGCTAAGCCCACTAACAAAAATAAAAAGTATTGATGATGAAAATGATATCATGGAATATTAGGGGTATGAATAAAACCCCTAAAAAAAGAGTTATTAAGGAATTAATAGATTTTTATATCCCAAATTTTATTTTAATACAAGAAATGAAATTAAAAAAAGAGTTATTAAGGAATTAATAGGTTGTTATAGCCCCGAGTTTATTTTAATACAAGAAATAAAATTAAGCAATGAGGAATGTAAAGAGGCTTTTAAGAAGATTTGAAATACAGGTGATTGTTTAGAAGTTTCTTCTACAGGATCTTCAGGCGATATTGCAATAATATGGGACAAATGCAAATGGGATGGAGAAATATTAGAAGCAAAAATTATTTGGGTTGCTGGATTATTTTGCAGGAAAGATGAAAACATCAAAATGGGGTTATAAATGTATATGCTCAAACTATAGTTACTCCACATGAAAGATGTTGGAAGGACCTTAGTATATTTTTATCAAATACAATGATGATTCATTATGATCTATGGATTCTTGGGGGTGATTTTAATACTATTATATCTCCTTTGGAAAAGAAGGGTGGCATTCTAGGATGGTCTAAATCAATGAAAATTTTTTCTTCATTTGTCAATTTAAATGACCTTTGGGATGTTAGTCCCTAAAGCTTTCAATACACATGGGATAATAGACGTATTGGAGAAAATCATATAGCATAAAGACTAGATATATTCTTGTTATCAAATAATTGGCTACAATTAAAGTATACAATCTCTTCAGATATTTTATTATGTGTAGGATCAGATCACAAACCCATTATTTTGACTTGTAAGTCACCTAACAATGGTCATCCAAAGCCATTTCACTTTTGGTCTATGTGGCTCCAAGACCCTGATTTTTTCTAGATGGTTATGTTATGGTAGGATGAATCAAAATTTGAAGGATCATGTATGTACAGGTTTATTCAAAAGTTGAAACATGTAAAGGAGCAAATGAAGATATGGAATGTCAAATATTTTGGTAACATTTTTAAAGAAAAAAAATTGAATCCAAACTCCAAAATTTACAAGAGATAGTAGAAATTAATGGAATGGACCAAGATTCTTATGTGAAAGAAAAACAATTACTTTTGTATTATCATAATGCATTGAAAAAGGAGGATTCTCCAAAAATCTAGAGAGAAATGGCTCAAGGAAGGAGATAGAACTACAAAGTTTTTCATGATACAACAAAAAAAAAAAATTCCTGTTCATCATATCAAAAATATTATAACTCCAGATTGAAGAAATATTCAGGATGAAGAAGATATAAGGAAGGAAATAGTAAATTATTTCAAAAATATTTTTTTAGAATCTAGGCAAGATAATGAGGCATAAGAAATTTTTTTGTAAAATATTCCATCAATTATCACTCAAAGACAAAATAAAAGCTTGAGGAAGAAGATATCTACGAAGGAGCTCCATGAAGCAGTTTTTTCTTTCCATCCTAACAAGGCACCTGGCCTCGACGAATTTTCTGCAATTTTCTTTCAAAAATTTTGGGGTTTATTAAAGAGTGATATGTTAGATGTAGTGGAAGAGGCCCAAAAAAGGAAGGCTATAATAAGTGATGTCAATGCTGTTAGGAGGGAAAACTCAAGGGGATTATATTATTGATAAAAATGATACAATATATAGGCATAAGCCTATATTCAACATATGACACTTGTCAAGAGAAACTGACAAGTGTCAAGGAAGGCATAGTGCACTTTACTTTAACTCTAACATTCCCCCTTAAAGTGCACTATCCTAACTAAAGAAAAAACAAAGCAAGTCAACATTAGGTAACATTCCCCCTTAATGTTGACTTTTCTAAAACAACCTATCATTCTCTCTTATTGCTGATTTGGTCTAGGATCGTGCTCTATGCTCTTGGCTCTCCAACTATGAATAATGCTAGATCCACTATGTATACATCTAGATCCCCTTCTGTAGTGTCTTTGTCTTTGTGTTTAATAATTTTTAAGTACTTTGATTTGTCATGAAAACTTTTTAAAGAGATTCAATGTTTTGATAAAAAAAAAAAAAATGACTCTGTAGCGAATGTTGCTACACACCAACGACTCCTCTCCTCCTAAAAATGACTGTAACGTATCCTCCTCATCGCGTTAACGGTAGATACTTGGCCCTCACAGCTTGCAAGCGTCCATTCCCCTCCATCACCGAAGCCGACGCCGACATGGAAGCGGGGGCACCGAACTTGAAATAGAAAGCAGTCATTTATAAAGCCCTACTGCAAGTGAAAGCCCCGCCTGCAACCGACCGGCAGCAGAAGAACGTCAAGCAGAAACGATATATTCTCCATTCAAAAAAAACATCTCGTGAAGATTTGTGCCGTTTCCAGAACAAAAAAAAACTTGATTGAATTTTTTTTTTTTTCAACTTCTGGTTTCTGATCCATCCAACAAGGGATGGAGAGCATACTCCCTAGGCTTGAAAAAAAATGGGGAAAAAAATGATGAGGGGGAGGGAGGATTTCCATGAGGGAAATCCTCCCTCAGGGGTTTCACAGGGCAGAGAGGGAACCTGCTCTGATACCAAATGTTAGGAGGGAAAACTGAAGGGGATTATATTATTGATAAAAATGATACAATATATAGGCATAAGCCTATATACAACACATGACACTTGTCAAGAGAAACTGACAAGTGTCAAGGAAAGCATAGTGCACTTTACTTTAACTCTAACAAATGCTAATTTTATTACCTTGGTTCCCAAGAAGGGTGACACAAAATATTTTGATAATTTTTTTTTAATAAGCATTTGTAATATGATTTACAAGATCATTTCAAAAATTATGACAAACAGGTTGAAGGGCATTCTAGGGTGTATTATCTCATAGGAACAAGGTGGATTTTTTCAAGGTAAATAAATTATTGATGGTATAATTATTGCACAAGAGGCCATACATTCTCTTCATTCCATGCAAAAACTAGGAATGCTTTTGAAATTAGATATGAACAAAGACTATAATAGGGTTTTCTAGAATTTTTTACATGCTATTCTCATAAAGTTTGGCTTTGATTATAGTTGGTGTGAGTGGATTAAATGTTGTTATAGCACTACAAAATTTTCTATTTTGATCAATGGTTCTCTTGTTGGGTACTTCAAGTCATCTTGTGGACTTCGTCAAGGTGATCCTCTTTCTCCTTATCTATTCATTATTCTGGCGGAAGCATTAGGGAGAGCATTTTCAAAGGAAAAATCAAGGGTATTCAAGTTGCAAAAAATGGTCCCTTTGAATCTCATCTCCAATTTGTTGATGATACTTTTCTTTTGGGTCATTTCTCATCCAGTGAGGCCATGGAGTTTAAATTAGTATTGTCATGTTATGAGAAGGCTACTGGACAGTTGGTAAATACTTCAAAATCTAGGATTTTTCATTAATACTACCCTAGATTTACAACAAATTATAGTGAATATTTTGAGGTTTAAAATTGAAAATTTTCCATCAATCTACCTGGGTATTCCTTTGTATGATAAAGAAAATAAAAATGAGCTTTGGATCTCTTTTTTGGATAGAATGAAAGCTTTCTTGGCAAGTTGGAAAGTTAAGTTCTTAACCATGGCAAGAAGGCTACAACTCATAAATACTAATTTGCAATCCATTCCTATTTAAATGATGTCAGTTTCAAGACTGCTAACATGTATTGCATCAAAATTTGATAAAATTCAAAGAGAATTTCTATGGAAAAGTTGTGAGAAAAAATTTAGGTTTCCTCTTTGTAATTTGGATAGGGTTTGTAGAGGAAATAATATTGAAGGAGAAGGCTTGCGGAATTGCAAACTTATGAATTTGGCATTAGGAGCAAATCTTGGGTGGAGATTATTCAGAGATCAAGGAAAGAATTGGGAAAAATTATTACTTCAAAAATATTTAGGTTCTCTTGATGCAATGAAATTGTTTAGAAAAAGAACTATACCCAAAGGATCATCAACATGGAACTTCATATCAAAGAGTTTGCAATTGATAAAGAAACATATTAGATGGTCAATCAATGAGGGGAGTTATGCAAATTTTTGGTTTGATGCTTGGTTGAAGCCTTATCCTCTCATCTCAGACTTAAAATGGAAACCATTGGCTCAAGTGTGCCTAGCATGTAAAGGTCTAAATATCAAAGATTATATTATTATGAAAAAACCCCAGATAATGGATTTCTTTTAGTGACCTAGTTGAAGGAGAGGAACAAAAAAAAATTGTAAATGAACTTCAAAATATGCTTCTAGAGTTTTATTTTCTAATTTTTCCACGAAAATTTGAGTTGGTTTGAAACTTATCAAAGGATGGTGGATACTAAGTAAATTTGGGATATGATAATTTAAAACAATCAAAATTTCCTTCTCCCAAATATTTTCCTTGGAAGAATGTTTGGTCATTAGAGGCTCTCCCTAAGGCCTCAACATTTATTTGGTTAGTAGTTTAAAGTAAGATTATTTTAGGAGATATTCTACAAAGAAGAGGATATTATGGACCCTTCAGATGTGCCTTGTGTGAGAAGGATTTAGAAATATCAGACCATTTACTCCTTCATTATCCATTTTCTCACACCATTTGGGGTTACTTTTAAAATATATGAAATTATATTGGGTATCTCCATCAACATTGAAAGAGTTGATAAAATATTGGATAAATTATTTCAAAGCTAAAGCATTATGTATTCTTTGGAGGATTGGCCATGCCATTATTTATTGGAATTTATGGATTGAAAGGAATAATATAATTTCTAATAATAAATATCAAAATATTGCCCAAGTTTAGAATCGTATTAGTGCCTCTCTTGCAAAATGTCTACAAATATGGTGCTCATCATCGGAAGTCTGAATTGCAGAAAAAAGAAGTACCAATAATTTAGCTACAGGATTTGAATATACATGGAAGAGTCATCTATGACAACAGAATTAAAACAAATGATCTACTTTGATCTATGGTAAAATGGAAATATCCAAAAATTGGGTTTATCAATATTAATTTTGATGGTGCTTCTAAAGGAAATCCAAGAAAAGCTGGTGGAGGTGGTGTTTTTAGAAATAGTGAAGGTAAAATTATCCTCACTTATTCATAATCATATGGAACTTCAACTAACAACTATGCAGAGGCTAGGGTACTTCTTACTGAGATTAAAATTATAACAGAAAAAGGATGGAAATATATTTCAATTGAGGGGGACTCACAAATTATCATCAATGCTATTAACAAAAATGGATGTGGAGACTAAATAAAAAATAATATTAGTTTTTATGTTCATCATCTATTACTAGAGGCAATCTCTTGGCAGTGTGAGCATATTTATAGAGAAGGAAATCGAGTAGTAGATAAATTAGCGAATTATGGTGTTGATCTACATCCCCATGAAATTCAAATTTTAGAAGACAACTGGCCAAGTGAGATTTTATGTCTTAATCAAAATGATGTCAAGGAATTTATTGTGGAAACATAGCACTTTGAGAAAGTTGAAGAATATATTTAAGATAAAAAAGAAAATAAAAACAGTGATAAAAATATTTGCTACAACAAATGTAATATTCTGGTATTTTTATGGGAGTGGCCTCCAATAGAAACCACATATAACCTATTCAAAAAAAATTATAAATCATGGAAATGAAATGCACAGAGGTTGCATCATTGTGATATATGAAAAAGAGTATACAAATAAATATTATATCATTTTGTTATGTTATATATAGTAATAATTAAAAAAATATTTGGGTACTGGAGGGATAGGGTATTAGTGAGGTGGGACATTCTATTTGGGCATAGAATCTGCTAGCTAATTTTTCATTTATCCCTTGATTATCTTCAATAATTTGTATGCAAATTATTGTGGGTTTATTATAGAGGTAATATCATCAAAAGTATTTAGTTTTGGGAGATGTAAGCTTTAGTTCAAATATTATAATCACTATAGGATATACTAATAAATATTAATAGATATTGAGTTATAATATCTTTCCTATGGACTGATTTATAGATAAATCCTTAGAATCATTCCTAGTAGTAGAGGTTAGGGAGGACCTCACAAAGCAACAATCCTCATTGCTCAAATATAAGGCTATCATTGGTAAATTTAATGAGTCTTGACCATAGGCTTTAGCTTTGAGAAAATAGATTGATAGGAGATAAAAGTATCTAGGAGTGAGTCTATCATTTATTCCCAAATGTTTCTTCCTAGCCACTTTTTTTTCCATGGAGGAAAGAGATAGAATCATGAAATGGGATCCTTGGTTTATGAAAAGAGCAGGATTCCTCCTTACCTACTAGTATGAAGGATTTACACTTGAAAGTGTAATTTTATTCCTAGTACCAGTTTAAGTTAATATGTATGAGTTGTCCATTGAATTTTATAAAATGGATACCTTCAAGGCAATTGGAAACACTCTAGAATAATTCCTTGAAATTTTAAAAAACTATAAAAAATAAATTCTTAGCTATTTATGCCCAGATATTGGTCATGATTGATATTAGTATTCTTTTACCAGAATCAATCATTCTTAAGTCTAGGGATAAGCTACAGAACCATGGATTATGAAAATACATATTTTAAATGTAGAAGATGTTATGAGGTGGGACATATTGAGAAATCATTATCTAAGAAGATTCCACAAAGATATATATTGAAAACTGTAAGAAAAACTTATGAATAGATATGGAAGATGATGGTTTTTTATTTCCAAAAAATAGACCTAGAAAGATGAAAGTAAATTAATAGTGGAAACCAATAAGTAAGAACATTGGAAGATGTACCAATTCTTTTGAGGGTTTTTCCTATGAAGAAAAATCATATTAAATTTTAGAGGATATGCTACAACAATATTAGAATATTAACAAGGAGCAATCTACCTCACTAAAGCCAATTTAGTAATGAAATTTCTTTTTGAACCTAAGAAATGTATCTCATCAGATTTTGAAGATTCTCATGAAGTACCATGTAGCATTCAAAAGAAGGAAAGTGGTAGAAAAAATATAGTGTTAGATTCTAATACCTCTATCATTAATAAGAAAATTCTAGAAAATAATAAAGATAAGTTAAAAGATTCTTTAGCAAATACATGTGAGGATAAGTCTAATGAAAATGAAAGTTATGAAACAATATTTAGGAATAGAATAATAAGACCTACCCTTTATCCTAGCAAGTAAAAAAGAGGAAAACCTTCAAATCATCAAGTGAAAGCCAAGGAAGCAAGAGCAAACATAGAGAAAAAAACATAATCTAAGCTGGTTGAACTTTTCTTTACCAAAAAACAAAATGATATTGGAAATTTGCAAGAAATGCCATCAACCCCTAATGAGACGTGATTATAGTCTCACAAAATATAAGGGGTTCTAATGCCCCATCAAACAAGAGGTGTATCAAGTATCTCTATTTAAGTAATAAGCTTGATATTCTTTGTATCCAGGAAACTAAAATGACAATGGAAGAAGTTTTCAAAATTATATGAGCAGTATGGGCAAGATGTCAATGGGATGTTGTGGATTCAGAAGGAGAAATAGGGGGATTATAACATGCTAAAATCTAGTTAGAACCTCCTATGAAATTTTAGTGGTTCCCACTACCCACATACGATTAAGGAAAAACATCAATAAGTAATTATCAGAGTTTTTTCTAGCTCATAGGAAACAAGTTAAAATAAATCCTCATAATTGAGACTTATGCAAATATCCATTTAAGAAAATTCTTGATAGAAAGCCAAAGGAACACTAAGGAACCATCCTTCAGGATAAGTCTCAATATTAGAGGTTTTAATATCTATAATGAAGTACAATATCTATAATGAAGTACAATATCAAAACTCCTAACTAGTCTATGAGAGATGCCAAAAATCAAGCAAACATAGATGCTTGAGTCAAATCAAAAGTGATAGAGGTAGATAGGTTGATTTAAGTATTCCTTGAATAAGAAGACAAAAACCACCTACCAAGGGGTAACCTCGGTAATTATCTTAGATAATCATTCAATATGAAGTATGGCATTGATAGTCCCATGTTGATCAGTCATTATGATTAGAGAAGTATGCCATTAAATAATCAAAATCCCTAGGAGAAGTAGATGGGATTATCAAATCTATTTGTAGATAATTTTGGAGGGAAATTTTCCTTGCTATAATCTATAAACAGGAGTATGTTAGACTGTATAAAGGATCAACGAGTTTACAATTGTATATAATTATAATATTTCCTTTCATTTCTCTTTGTAAACATTATTATGGTTCTTGAGCGGCTTGTGGATAATATTGAACCCCTAGTTTTAGCACAATCTATGTAAAATATTGCCTTCATATATATATATATATATATATATATATATATATATATATATATATATATATATATATATATATATATATATATATATATATACACATGGGATTGTGTCTATTTTTTTCATAGCCTGCAGACCTGTTTTTGTGTGTATGTATCTATTTATGACAATTTTTCTAATTTATGGGTTCTATTAAGTGTATGTGTGTGAGGGGATTGCATCAATTTTTAGATCGAGTCACTTGATTTTTTCTCTAGCAAGACCCACCTTATCATGCATGTGTGTAACCAGTAGCTCTCATATGTGCTTCACTATATCTAGGAGATGAAGTATTCACCACTAGCACATAGTATTCATGCCTATTTTTGTAGGGATATCTTAGTGAATCTCTTGGTGCATCATCCCTCATTTTTTATTTTTTTGAGTTTTATTTTTTTATTTTACTCTATTTTCTCTTTGTTGAGCATGAACTCCTTGAAGATAACATCCTAACAAGGAGCCAACCTTGTAAAAAAATATTGAATATCCTCGATTGAGCCAAACCCCATTCTCTTGACTACAACCTTGTTGTGTCACTCTATGCAAGGCATAATTGTCTTGGGAAAGGATAATCAAATATGATAAAATTTTTATGGCAAGTCTGGTGGGACCCTATTGAGATATCATTGGTCCTAGAATTATAACAAGGAGTAGGACTAAGACTTGGTGAGGGTCTTGGTCTATTACCACTATTGAAGTACCTATTTTCTCACGTGGTGACTCTTCTCCAAAATGAACACTAAAAGAAGTCATTGTTGATGATACTAGATCGAGGTTTAGGTGAAGACCTTCATTTACCTACTTTTTATAAGTAAAAAAAATATTTATCGAATGACTCTATTTCAACAAAATAAACCTAGAGGTATGTAGATGAAATATACTATCAAAATTTATCGTCATACCTTAAATTTCTAGCCCCTTAGCACATATCGCTTCATATGAGATAGGATCAAGCACTAAGTCCCCAAAATCCACCTAATAAATGGAAGAAACTACCTTGATATATACTAGCAATATTACAAAAATATATTGGCAAGGGTTCAATCACTCCACTAGAGCACCTCAGAGAATTGGTATTTATATATCAAATAGACAATATCATGGAGAAATATGTGGCCATAAGGCTATTAGTGGTATCTCTTAAGGGAGATATACTCAAGAAATGTGAATTACTTCCTTCTCATACAATTGTATAATGGGATTAGTTGGCTTCATTACTCATGAAATAATTCATCATAAAAAGTGGAGAAAACATAGTTGAGGTCAACAATGAGCCAAATCAAGAAGAAGAGATTTCATTTGACCATCAACAAAGTAGTCAACTAAATTCTCCCTAGTTATAAAATAAACAATAGCATGATTTCCCTAATAGAGAGATCTTATCTGAGTAATGAGATAGGGAAGAAATCATCATCATACCTCAATTGATTTTAAAACATAAAAAATAAGACTTGAAGTAGTATGGGGAGCAACCCCAATATAAATGCAGCTAAAGAGTTCATCACTTCCACCTTTATGGGTATGTAAGAACACATTATTAAAAAGGGGACCTCGGGGTAGGAATGTTACATGGACTATACCCAACTCAGATATAAGAAAGGAAAAAATATTGTATGTTGCCCATAATAATGAAAAGGCATTAAAGTGAAGAAGTTCAACTTTTGACGACACTAGCGCCTACAAAAATAAAAGCATTAATAACTAATTGTAGTGTAGGACCTAGGACCACACTAATTTGAAGTTAGAAGCATGAGCTCATCATGATCCATGTCTCTTTTTTAGCTATATATATATATATATATATATATATATATATATATATATATATATATATATATATATATATATATATATATATACACACACTTTGTTTTGTGTGCAAAAGGAAGCCTATTCATTGGTGATAAAAGGTGATAATGGATATCACAATAAAAAAAGATCAAGCAAATAAATGCTACACAATAGATATAAATATAAGGAGATAGGTGGATAGCCACAAGTCAATATTGGAGAGAAGATCAACCAATCATAAATTAGGGTACACCAATTAAGGGTTTCTATTGATTGACAAAGGGTCAAAATCCCAGTCCTCAAAATAAATACACTTGCAACTGAGACTATTTTATTTACTACATACATCCATAAAAAAATAGGTAACATTATACAATGTTGCCACAAAGACTCGATATAGGAAATCCAACAATACCTGATGAATCCAAGAAGAGAAAAAACAATGCAACTACTTTGCATAAACCTATAGAGAAAAGAACATGGTATATGAAGGCAATAAAAATAAGCAACCCAAGATTATTGAGGATGAGGATGAAGAGGTCAATGACCCTAGGTTGTAAAAGGATGAAAGGATGCTAAATGAGGAAAATCAAAGAAGACAAGTGGAATCTGAGGAAGATTATTTTGATAAAAGGGTATGGAGCAGTGGACTTGCCAAAGATCTCCTCCCATAAATACATCCGCGCTATGAGATGGTAAGGACATGTGCAAGGCAATACAACCCACACTCTAAAATTATTTTGTGTCCTCATGATAGTAAATTATAAATTATTATATTTGGGTATGTTTTCTAAAAAATGCTTCTAGTGCCAAAGGGTTTGAAGATAAATCCAAAAACTATAAGGACATGTTTTTTCAAGAATTAAAGATAAAGTAGGTTGTTTGAACTAGGAGCTTACCAAGATTATGAACACCATAAAATCAAAAGTGAGATTTTTATGCAAGAGGTAAAGTATGTTCTAAGTATGGTAGTCTTCATTTTAGGAACCCCTAATGATGCAAAAATTATAGAAGAAATGTTGGTCATCCTGTATCTACTAAGAAACAATGAGAAGAAGAAGTCATTGGTGCTTGATTTTAATGACTTCATAGCCTAACGAATTAATGAAGGGCTAATAAAATTTAGAGAAAATTAATAATTTAGGTACTACTCATTCTTACTTCACCTTATTCTATACTAGAGTGGTTGGAATTTTGAACAATTATCTTTAGAAAAGAAAAATGAAAAATAAGAAGGGAATCTGATAATAGAGCGGATAAATATCCTATACCTACACTCCCATTATCCTATATTTTTAAATAAATTCTTGGTTCCCACTATAGCAAAATTTAAAGAAGAAAAACCTAAATGAATATCAAAATAAATTTATGATATTCTAAAAACAACAATAAAAGGAGAGTGGTACTTCTTGAAAGAAAGAACCATGATTCATATTTTTTATTTTAAGGGAGGAGTACTCATCCTTCCAACACATGTGACTAATAGAGTAGCATTTAAGGAGATCTTGAGGCAAGTAGATCTAATAGATTTCACCTATGCAAGTGGATAAAACAAATTGGGATTCTATGAAACCCTATTTCGAATAGGATCAATAACCTAGGAAAAGAAAAAAGTTGTTGAAGAACTAGAAATGAGGCTAAAGCAACTAGAATTGGAAATCCTAGAGGATAAATGGAATTATGATCCAAATGATAAATTTGTAGCATGGTTGAAAAGTGTCAATATCTCTAGAAAAATTGAGCACGAATCAAGACCCGGTCTGGAAAGATACATAAGTAAATAGGAAGGATCCTATCCCTTATTAAAAAAAGAAGCTTTCTTGTAGTAGAAGCCCCAAAAGAAGATATATGAGGGTTTCTATAAAAAAATTAAAATAATTTGACCCCATAGTGACAATTAGGGCCTCTGTACAAAAAAGGCTGAGAAAGATGGAATGCAGTCATAATAAGATCAAGGCATGGTGGAAATTTCATTAGTAAATTGACCAAATAAAGGCACCTTATAGGAGCCTTGACCCAAATGAAGACCAGGTGTTTAGCATGGCTTATGACCAAGAACACCCAAAGGAGGTCTTAATCAAATCCAATAGAGAGGAAACTGCAAAAACCAATAAGATTTAAAAGAAGATCACAAAGGCCTTAATAGGACAATTGAATAAAAAATTAAATTAAAAAGAGTCAAAGGAGGGCCCCCACTGAAGAAGCAAAAAATGATAATTCACCAATAATCATCATCATATGAAGAAAAGAATAATATCCAATATCAAAAGGGGTATGCCAACCTCAAGAGCTAGAAGCCAAGCCCACCACTCAAACAGAAAAGTAACAAGCATCAATGGAAAAAAATGTTGCAACCACACTAATAACCATATCAAACAAAATAACTATCTTAAATAAAATAAAGGAAGAAAAAGTAGAAAAATATCTTAAAAACCCATGATATCTTTGGAAGAATAACCTTCATCCCTAGAAATAAAACCCTTCAACCAATTAGGAAACCAAGCCCAGGAGGTTTCCTATTATTCTAATAACAATTCCCTTCTCCAACCCAAATTTTATTGTAGCAAATCACTTGCTAAAAAATTTTAGGCAGTGTGGGATCCATAGCAATAGGTAGAACACTTGGAACAATAGAATAAAATGTTATTTTCAAGACTACAGGCCTCTATCCAAATATATTTTAATTTTGATTCCCATAATGAATCCTCTAGGATCTCAATAAAGGATCCTTTGGTATTAATGCCTAAAGATCAAATGACCAAAAAATATTGGTAGATAGTAATAGAAATCCTTAATCTTAAAGAAATGCAGACCAAGGACAAGATACAATTTGGAGGATAAGAAAAAAAAATCATAGAATATGACATTAACAGTTTTAGATTTACAACAGAGAAGATAAAAGAAGAACTAAAAATGATTAAAAATATATTAAGGGATTTTTAAGCAAAAACAAAAACCCTTAGGTAGCAGGTGGACAGATTAGTCAAACATTTAGAAGAGCAACCTATAGACTCCCTCATATTGAATAAATAAGAGCAAGTTGAATTTTTAAAATAATTGATTAAGCAAGAGGTAGATTTTTGCATAAAAAAATGGAGTATACATGAAGAGAATGAAAAAATGAACAAGGGCATAGGATAGAACAATGAAAAAATTGCAAAGCCTAATCAAGAAAATCACTGCCACTTGTTGGGACCACATTGTAAATATAGGTCATTCTCTCTATCAAATACTCAAATTCATCAAAACATGGGCTGAATTAGAAGTGCAGGTCAGACAATCATGGTTGAAATCTCTCCTAGATTAGCAAAATCAAAAATATGTCAAGAAATATTGACTATAATGACTCAAAGAGAGTTGGAGGCTATTGGGATACTTGATATAGACACCCAAATGCAAAAAATAATGGCCCTAACCCACAAATAAAATTCACACATGCATGTGAAGCACAAGCTCTACCATTGAACAATGATATCGTGTGGTTTAGATGTGAAATAAATATATTATTACAAAAAGGTCCTTTTGTCCCCTTATGGTGAATAAAATAAAATGATTGGGGAACAAGAATATATTCAGCTTCTAAAATAATACAAGGAGGTTAGTTTACCTGTGAAGAAATGGTCAAAATATCTAAAACTGAAAGTTATCATGCAAGCAGTTGAAACGTTTCTTGATATTAGGACCTAAACATACATAATCACTATGAGAATCAAAAGCCTGCCCATAAAGAACAATATCAAAGTAGAATTTGCACTCAACTATTTCAAAAAAATCCAATACCCATCAAAAGAGGAATGGGTATCACTTAGGCAAGCACTAGAAACAATTCCTACTATGTAGCCGTATTTTATTAACATTTATTTTAGTTTTTTGTGTATTAATTTGTATAAATAATAAAAAATTTGGCTTCGAGCCCAAGGATAAAGGAAATTTTTAGTTCTCCTTCAAGCAGACTAGAAGACCCCTATGATCTCCAAAACATTAGTGGTTCCCACTACCTACATACAATTAAGGCAAAACCCTGATAACTAATGATTGAAGTTTTATATTGCTCATGGAAAACAAGTTAAAAGAACTTCTGATAATCAATACTTATGTGAAGATCCATTCAAGCAAAAGTTCTGATAAAAAGCCAAAGGAACACTAAGGAGCCTGTCCTTCAAGATAAGTGTTGATATTAGATATTTTGTAATCTACAATGAAGAACAATAGCAAAACTCTCAATCGATCTACGAGATATGCCAAAAAACCAAGCAGACATAGATGCCTAAGTCAAATAAAATATGACAAAGGTATACAGGCTAAGTTAATGCATCTTTGACTTAGTTGATGAAGACCACCTACCAAGGGGTAACCTCAATAATTATCTTAGAGAATCATTCAATACAAAGTATGGCATTGATAGTCCCAAGCTGATCAATCATTATGATCAGAGAAGTACGCCAATTAGTACTCAAAATCCCTAGGATAAGTAGATGGAATTATCAAATCTATTTACAGATAAATTTGGAGGGAAATTTTCCCTGTTGTAATTTATAAATAGTAGTACCTTAGATTTACATTTTTATATATTTGTAGGTTTTCCTTTCATTTCTCTCTATAAAATAGTTGTGGTTCTTAAGAGACTTGTGGGTAATCTTGAACCCATGCTTTTGGTACAATATATGCAAAATATTTCTTGCATATATATACAATGGAGCTTGTGTCTATTTTTTGACATATCTTGTAGACTCAATTTTGTGTGTATGTATCTGTCTATGACCTTTTACCTGAGTTATGGGTTCTATTAAGTGTATGTGTGCATGAGGAATCTGCTCATATTTTTGGACCAAGTCACTAGCTTGGCTCTCCAATGAGACCTGCTTTATCATGTATGTGTTTAACTAGTAGCTCTCATCTCTACTTCTTTGTGTTGAGAGAGGAAGTGTTCATCATTGGAACATAGCATTCAAGCCTATTTTTGTAGGGATATCTTAACGGATCTCTTGGTGCATTATCCCCCCCTATTTTCTTTTGTTGAGTTATTTTCTTTTCTTTTCTTTTATTCTTCCCTTTGTTGAGCACAAGTGCCTTGAAGATTACATCCTAACAAGGATTAGGCCTTGTGAAAAACTTTTGGAGGCCCCCGATTAAGCTGAACCCCATGCTCTTGGCTACAACCCCACTATGTCACTCTATGCAAGGAATGATTGTCTCAAGTGAGGGCAATCAGAAATGACAACATAAACCATTCATAAAATTAGGTATTGTATAACATCATTAGTCACATGCTATTTTGTAGATATTCATTACATCCTTATCAATCTCTATGTATCCACAACTCAATTAGGCAAATCAGAAGTATAGAGTGGGATTGAAACCTTTATGAGAAGTAAATACCAAGATCCACAATCCGTAATCATAGGAGATTTTAATGCCATAACCAATCTAGATGAAAAATCTACTAGAATTAGGAAAATAACCCAAAGTATGAGAAATTTCTTAACTTTTATTCAAAACAATAATCTATGGAAGGTTAATTTTAAATAGAATTGCTATATATGGACCAACAATAGGATAGGATAAAACCTTATAATAAAAAAAATATAGATGTCTACTCTTATATCTAGATGAACTTGCACTAAAATTAATACCTTAACAAGAATTGGTTTAGATCATTGACCAATAAGAGTTAAAATGTTGGTAAATGAATTAACAAATATCATATTTTAAATATGAGTAGATGCAAAAACACCACCCTCAATTTATTTATATGATAGCACAAACATGGAATACTTCTAAAAATGATGGGTTGTATACACTTCCAAAACAAATTAAATCAGTGACATATAGATTATATGATTGGAACAAGAATACTTTTAAAAATATTTTTGAGAAGAAAGAAGAATTGGAAGAGAATATCTTAAAATTGCAAGAAGGTGAGCACATTAATCCAAGCTTGAAGGAAAGGGATATGCTTAGTGAATATCATAATATTTTAAGAGAAGTTTTGGAGATAAAAATTGAGATAGAATTGGTTAAAATGATATTAAAACACAATTTTTTCATAGGATGGTAATAGTACAAATATTATCATCAAGAATAAGTATAATTAAATTAGTAGAAGAGGATTATATTAAATACTAGAGCAAAATTAGAAATAAGGAAAGGCTTTTTGACCAAAATATTCTAGGATCAGAGGAGATTAAAGTTCTTAATGATATTTGTTTGATTTAATCAGGCCCATAAGTTTATGTAATATGGTATATAAAATAATCTCCAAAAATATGAAAAATTAGTTAAGACCACTATAAGATAAAATTATTTCAAAAGAGCAAGGATGATTTGTGAAAGGGAGACAAATTATGGATAAGATCATAGTAGTTGATGAAGTAAGCCAGTAAACTACTTCTATAAAAAAGATAGGAATAATATTAAAACTTGATATATATAAAGCCTATGATTGGGTTAAATGGGATTTTATTTTTGCGGTATTAAAAAATTTTAGATGTGGGAAGAAATGGGTCAAATGGATTAAATATTGTGTATCTAGAGTATCATATTCAGTGTTGGTCAATGGGATAGTAACATAATCATTTAAATCCAAGAGGGATCTTAGATAGGAATATCCTCTATCACCATATTTATTCATTATTATGGAAGAGATATTGGGAAGGAACCTAAAGAAGACATACAAATATGGGTGAATAAGTAAATTTAAGGCTAGTAATAACATCTACAACATCACCCATCAATATTTTATAGATGATACAACTCTTTTTGGGAAGGTAAGGAAAATGAGGCTAGAGCTTTGAATAACTTATTAAAGCAATATGAAAGAGCATTGGAGTTGAAAGTTAATAGAAAAAAAATCCAAATTCTACTTCCTAAACACTCCTACTAGAATCAAAGTGGAGATATGCCCTTATTTGAGGAGAGAAAGAGGATATAATTATGGAATTTTATTATAAGTAAAGTTAAAAATAAACTATCAACATGGAAAAGTATATGGTTATTATTAGCAAGAAGAGTGCAACTAATTAAATTAGTCTTATAGGCCATTCCAACATATTATATGTCCTTGTTTATTATGTCAAAATCGATAGAAAAAAGTTTAATCCATATTATGCGATTGTTTTTGTGGTTAGGATTACATGATAAAAGGAAATTTTCTTTTGTAAAATGGAGCAAGGTGTGTGATGATAAAACTAGGGGAGGTCTCAATTTAAGAGTTCTTACAAATGTAAACTTAGCTCTAAGTGGAAAAGTAATTTGGATATTATACAAAGAGAGTCAATATAATGAACAAGAATTATTTTAAGTACATACGTTGATCCTAATGGGAAAAACTTAATATTTATTGCATTCTCACTACCAAATGATTTTGCACTATGGAAAATTTTTAAAAATCAAATGATCTAGTGATTAAAGGCCTAATATGGGTGGTGGGTATTGAAGAAAAAAATCTATTTGGAATGATACTTGGTGTGATAAAACACCATTCAATCTAGATTCAATTTTGAAACCATGGATGATATTTCAAGATAAATATGGTGATAGGATTTCAAAAATTATGTACAAGGATCATAAAGGAAGATACAAATGGAAAGAAGACTTTTTATAACCATACTAGACATTGTTGCTAAGAGGTATTTGATAAAAAAGATAACAATAATGATTATTCTAAGGGGACTTTTTATGATTTTTTTTTTGTGTTCTCCTTCAGCAAGAGGAATGAGTGAGTTGAGGTTTAGCGGGTGTGACGGCAGTGAGGGTTTGAATTTTTTGGGAAGGAATATCAGCTAAGGCGGTAGAGGTAGAGCAGGTACAGAAGGGGTGGGTGGGAACCTCAAGCATAGATCAAGCGAGGATCCAGAGGAAGGCGATCAGGCTGTGGCATATTTGGAGGCGAGCATCACATGGGGGCCCGACCCTCCTCAGAAAGACCCTGACAAAAAATATACGAAGGACAATGCGAGGCCCAAGAAGTGGTTATATTTTGCTAAGACTCTTAAAGTAAAAAGAAAGGAGGTTCTCTCTCTTCCGCCCCTAGTTCCAGTAAATAATAAAATTTCAGCCCCGACAAGTTCCATGAGCCCTTTTCTTTTAATGGAAGAATTCTCCCTGGTAGGCAAGTTTTTGGTATGTAGGCCAGACATGGAGACTATCAGGGCTTGGGCGACGAGTAAATGGTGAGTGGTAGGTAGCTTGGAGTTGGTATCTCTAACTCGAGGGTTCTTCATTATCCGTTTTAATAATATGGAGGATGCTAACCGCATTTTAATAGGAGGTCCTTGGTTTCTAGGCAAAAGGAGCCTTTTTCTCAGACGATGGGGTGAATATTTCGATCCTAAAAAGTAAAATATTAACATTATCCCTATTTGGGTTCTTCTCCTGAGTCTACCTACCTAGTTTTTCAATGAATATTGGTTGCAGGGCATAGCCAGAACTATAGGGGACTTTATCTCCATTGACCATGCGACCTTGGCCAGGACAAGGATGACTCATGCATGAATCTGCATAAATGCTAATTTGAATAATGAATTGCCAAGGTTTGTGGAGCTAGAGTATGGAGAATACTATAGAAAATAGTCGATAGAATATGAGAACATACCGACATTCTATGCAGAATGTAAAAATCAAGGATATCTATGCAATCAGTGCCCTAACCTGGCAATGAATAGAGAAAAGCAAAAGTGGGGAATGCTAGACAGAGGAAATTTGAGGAGTTTCCTTGGAATATGTGATTTCAATCAGGTAAACTATGTCTACCAAAAAAATAAAAGAGAGGGTGCAGGGTCCCAGCAAGACAAAGGAAAACAACAGGTTGTTGGCAACCAAAATACTCAAGTAAGTTCCAATCCTCTAGTTTCAAATAAATTTTCAATTTTATCCAATATGGGAGTAGGAGGATTATCTAAATACATGGAAGCCCAGACCTTCAGGCTAACCTTTCTGACTCTCTTGAATCCCCATCCAAGTCAGGATCCTCAAACCCTAATTCTAAAATTACTGTAAGCCCCGTGGGCATCACAAATCCAAACCCTAATGCACGATCTCTAGAATCCACATCCAAGTCAGGATCATTAAACCCCAATTCTGGAAATACTTCAAGCCCAGTGGGCATCCCAAGGCCTAACCCTAATGCTGAATAACTTAGGAAGAAATTTGAGGCATTGGAAAATAAAAAATCTCATCTCCCTAACATCATCACTAGGAGCCAAGTGAATCCTACTGAGGGGTCGTCCCGCAGACCAAGGGAATACAAGAAAAAAGGAGAAGATTCGGATATAGGGGTGGAGATATGTCAAACTCTTCAGACTAAGGAATATGACAGTCCGGTTTTGCAATAAATTACCTCCCCTCATTTTAGTCCTAAACAAACCAGGAGCACTATGAAGTCTCCTATAGATTTTGGCAATGAAAAAAGAATAGGGAGAATATCAAATGCTGAGCATCAAAAAATTAAAACTGATAATGACATTACCAATGGAAAACAAATAACCTTGTTTCAACAAGTTATTTCGGGTTCTGAAGACAACAAATTAGGAAAACCCCCTCAAGGGAGGGGGAGAGGAAGAAATCCCAAAAAATCTAAATGAAAATCCTCTCATGGAACGTGAGAGGCCTCAATAGCCTGCCCAAACATAGGGAAGTCAGTGCAATAAGAAATCAAGTGAATCCAACTATTATCATGTTGCAAGAAACCAAAACTGATGAGATTCAGTAAAAAAAAATAGCAAAAAAAATTTGGAATCAAGGGGAGATGGTTTGCAAATCAACCATAGGAGCATCTGGAGGCCTTATGACTTTGTGGGATCCCCGGATAGTAGAAGACATCATTATTCAAAAATATGATAGGGTTCTTAGTGTTTTATTTAAGGAAATAAATAGCAACAGGTCGTGGATCCTTTCAAATATTTATGCCTCGAATTCAATTCAAGGGAGAGCTCTACTGTGGGAGTACTCAAGCAATCTGAGTGAAATCTTCCATAATGTCCCCTAGATTTCGGTTGGGGATTTTAACACTCCTCTTTACCCTTCAGACAAAATGGGTGGAAATGGACCACCTATCACGAGCATGGATGAGTTCAATGACTTTGTGAACTCCAACATGTTTATGGATGTAAAACTTAGAGGAGCGAATTATACCTGGAGCAATCGACGGATAGGGTGTCATCTCATTCAAGAAAGGCTTGATAGATTTTTTCTATCAAAGGAGGCTACAACTTTGTTCGGTGATTCTACCCTGCAAGCCCTTCCTAAAATTACCTCTGATCATAATCCCATTTTGTTGGAGATCCCTAACTCTCTGTCCTTCAAGAAACCTTTTATATTTCAATCTATGTGGATCAAACATTCTAGTTTCAGAGATAACTTAAGTCGGTGGTGGCAGCGACTGTCGGGGGTAGTGCGACTTTTAAACTTGCTGGCAAATTAAAGTTTGTTAAGGAAAAGCTTCGAACTTGGAACAAAGAGGTCTTTGGGAACCTCTTTGAAAATAAAAAATAGGTTGTTGAAATTTTGAATATAATTGATCATAGGATCCAACATGGTGATGCTGATGAAACTACTAGGCAGGAGGAGCGAACAAAACTAGCAAAGTTTCATAAAATTTTGGCCTGTGAGGAAATCTATTGGAGGCAAAAATCAAGGGATCTTTGGTTAAAATATGGAGATTCAAATTCTAAGTTTTTTTATGTCACCACACTTAGAAACATAAGCAATAACAAGATAATTTTTTTTAAAAAAAGCAAATGCTTCTATTACTCAAGACTTAACAGAAATCAGAAAGGAGTGAGTAACTTATTTCAATTCTATCCTTGGTCAGGAATCGTAGTGCAATGAGGAGACCAAATATATTCTCTTGAAATCCATTCTTAGCATAATAAATGAGGATATAAACCTTAAGCTTCTAGCTCCCTTTTCTAATGAGGAAATTAAGGAAGCCTTGTTTAGCATGGAGCCAGACAAAGCCTTGGGACCCGACGACTTTCCCCCTCATTTCTATCAAGATTTCTATGACATCGTAAGTGAGGATGTAATTTTTGCTATCAGATAATTCTAAGCAAGCAATCATATCCCAAAATGTATCAACTCTACTTTTATTTCTCTAATTCTGAAGAAGCAAACCCCTGAATCTATGGCTAACTTCAGCCCAATCAGTCTGTGCAATGTTTCTTACAAGACCTTAACTAAAGCCATTGCAAATAGAATGAGATATATTTTGCCCCACATCATAGATCCATGCCAGGGAAGTTCTGTCTAGGGAAGGTCAATCTTGGATGGAGTTATCACAGTTCATGAAGTTCTGCACTCTGCTCATAAGACTAACAGATCTGTTTTTGCCCTCAAGCTTGATATGAACAAAGCATTTAATAGGCTAAATTGGGACTTTCTGATTGCTATCCTCCTTAAGTTTGGTTTTCACCACCAATGGGTTAATTTTATCAAAGAATGTATTTCTAAAGCATGGTTCTTGATTCTAGTTAATGGAACAACTGCTGGTTACTTTCAAAGTCATAGAGGAATTCGGTAGGGGGACCGTATCAGTCCCATGTTATTCATCATTGTGGCAGAAGCTTTAGGCAGAACCATCAAAAATGCTTGTAGTTCAAGGCTAATATCGGGAATCAAGGCAACATCTCTCACTAGGGCTATTTATCACCAACAATTTGTCGATGATATCCTTATATTGACTAAGGCATCAATGGTTGAGGCCAAAATAATTAAATACATCCTACAACTCTACAAGGACACTGTTGATCAAAAAATTAATTTTAGTAAAAGCAAGTTATATTTCTTGAACACCCCCATTCAGAGGTAAAGAAGGATTGTAGAAATTTTAGTGTGTGATATAGCAAACCTCCCCACTTCATATATTGGTCTCCCTCTTTTCATTGGTTCTCTGAGAGAGTCAATGTGGGACAGGGTTATTGAAAGAATTCAAAAAAAACTTGTTGGATGGAAAGGTCATCTTCTATCTCAAGCAGGAAAGTTGACCCTCACTAAGGCCTCTCTTTAGAGCATTCCAGTCTATTTCCTCTCCATTTTCAAAGCCCTTGTGAAGGTTTTCCAAAAAATTGAGAAACTCCAAAAAAAAAAATTATGGACTGGATCAGAGGAGAAAAAAAGGATACACCTTGTAGGATGGACCAAAATATGCAGACCCAGGGAAAATGGGGGCTTAGGTCTGAGGAGAATTGCTCATACAAATTTAGATTTACTAGCTAAGCAGGTGTGGCGTCTCATTTTTGGTGAAGAAAATGAATGGAAAACTATCATCAAACGAAAGTATCTTCAAAATATGGAATTTCTAAGTGACTCAATTCCAATCAGAGGTTCTGCTTTTTGGAAAGCAATTCTTAATTGTAAGGAAATCATCAAAAAATATTTAAAATGGGTTTTAGGCAATGGTGAGAGGATAAATTGTTGGAATGACATGTGGGCTAAGGACGAACCACTAACACAATATCCTAACTTAACCCGAATCAGAGATATCACAGAAGAACTCATTGGCAGAAAAGTCTTCTATTATATGGTTGAGGACAGAGGTAGAATGAAGTGGAAACAAATAAGAATTCAGGTATTTCAAGCAGAATCAAATGATCTTTGTAACATTCTTGGGCAACAGTTTATCCCCATGAGACCCAAGGAAGATCAAGTGACCTGGGCTCCTATGGAAAATGGGCAGTTCATTGTTAAATCAGCTTACAAGCTTCTGCTTGATGACAAGGATTTTGTCCTCTAAAAGAACTTAGTTTGGATAAAAAATTTAATTCTAAAAATTGCAATCTTTTCATGGCTAGTTATCCAAGGAAGAATTATAACCAATGATAATATGATGCGTAAAGGTATTTGTATCACTAATCGTTGTTATCTGTGCAAGGCTAATTGGAAGACCATTTATCACATTTTCCTTGAGTGCCCTTTTTCCTTGATTGTCCAAAGTGGGGTTTTTCAGGCCTTCAATATTTCATGGGTTAAACCAGCCATCGTACTTGATTTGTTTGTCTAGTGGCCTTGTCCCTTTTCAAGCCAAAGACTTAGATACATGTAAAAAATTTGTTTCAATCACTATCTTTGGTAGGTGTGGTTAGAAAGGAACCATAGAGTCTTTAATGAGTCTATCCATGATCATCAAACTATCATTGCCAGGATCCTATCATTTGCCAACGAGAATGTGAACCTTATCCCTTTTGATAGTTGTAAACCTCATCTGTAGGGGACCATGATTGCTCAATCTTTAAGCTTAACCTTGTTAGATGAGTTTGTGCCTAGGGTAGTCAACCCCAGAGCCAATGTTAAGTGGTATCCACCTCCTACGGGTTGGTTTAAGCTTAATTTTGATGGAGCAGCTAAGGACAATCCTGGTAGAGTAGGCGTTGGTGGCATTGTGCAAGATCATAATGGAAATATGATGCTTGTATTTTCCAAATATTTGGGAACAAAGATGAACAATGAAGCTGAAGCTAGAGCTATGTGGAGAGGCCTTCAAATGACTCAAGACTTAGAAGGCAATTTAATCGTAGAAGGAGACTCTATGCATGTTATAAATCTCCTCAATAATTGGAAAACACCTCCTTGGAGGATTAAAATAATTGTTGAAGAGACTAGGATCCTTTTCCAAGGAAGACAGGATAGAAAAGCCCAACATGTCTTTCGGGAAGCTAACAAAATTGCTGATAAGCTGGCCAATTTGGGTGTCGATGGTGACAGACTTTTCAAATGGGAACATGGTGTCCCGAGTGAAGTAGAGGAGCTTATTCAACAAGAATGCCAAGAATGATAGTCGAATTTACCAACAAGGAAGGCACTGTAAGTTCGAAGGCTAGGAGTATTCCCGTCTCTTTTTTGAATTGGACTCATAATAAAAATTATCTGAGATGTCAGTCTTCGTGGATGCTGTTTGGAAATACCACAAAGACTAATGGGGACAATCACATGTCAGATAACATGGCTCCTAGTCGTCTTAGTAATTTGAAGTTGGTTGATAATCACAAGGAAGGAAAGAAACGACAATATAAGACTTTGAAACAAAGCCACGTGGACCACCAGATAGCCATCGCCATAAGTCTAGCCAACAGGTTCACTTCTCCAAAGCTGATTGGCCAAGATAGTATGTGGTACCAAAGCATGTCATATACAAAAGAAAGCAATTACCAAAGAATTATTAAGAGTAACTGTCAATACAGAGCTTGTGGGAGTTTTTTTCAGTACTCTGCTATGTGTGTCTGCAGCTTTTTGTTTCTCCATTGTCTCAAGGAAGGGATCTGTGTTTGTTTAGTTATGATGCATGTGTGTTTTCTCGAGGTATACCCAAAATGTTGTATGGGAAGTTTCTTTTTGATAACAAGCTATGTGCCTTACTGAATGTAATGGCCTTGGTGGTATGTAGATTTTACATATATAAGATCCTTAGTAAGGATATGTTCATCAACAGCCCTGGGCTGATTTTTGTAAAAGGTTTTGGGTCAACCTGTAAAACCCGACATTAATGCTATAGTATCTTATCTACCAAAAAAAAATGATTATTCTAAGGGGAGTCGAGGATAAGATGATTTGGTAGTCGAATAGGTTAGAAGAATACATAGCAATAAATGGATACAAAGCACCAACAAAATAAGAATATCGCAAGAATATGAAGAGATATTTGGGGTAGCTTAAGCCTTCCACAAATCAATATGTTTGTATTGCTAGTAGGTCATAGGAAAATTTTATCCTAGGATAACCTAATGAAAGGGGAATTCATGGCCCTTCATAATGTGTTCTATGTAAAGAGGAGGAGAGTATAGACGATATTTTGGGATATTTCTCAATAGTCTAGAGACTATGGCAATGGATTATTAAATATGTTTAGAAAATGCATGTGATGAATAATTGAATTGAAGAATGGTTAATACAATGATAGAGCACTTTTAAATATGAGGTATTACAAACAATATGATATACATTGAAAGATAAAATACTTTGAACTGTATAGCTAGAAAGGAATAGAATCATTTTTATAGGAAAGGAAATCAATTTATAGGTAATGAAAAGAAATATTTGTGTAACCATATAGGAGTCTAAACTAGTCCTATCAACTCACCAATTTTTACTCTTGAAGTAGAGAGCTTGGATAGATGGAGTCAAGTCATCAAATGGAATCATGATGTTGGGTATAGGAGAAATAAAAAGACAGAATATAAAGTGAAAACCACCAAAATCCAAGTTTGTCAAATTGAATTTTTATGGAGCATTTAAAGGAAATCAGGACCAACATGAGGAGGAAGAATAATAAAAAATAATAAGGGTGAAATTTTGTCACATTTCGCTTTTAACAATGGATTTAGTATAAATAATGAAGTTGAAGCTTGGGAGGCATTGGAAGGATAAAAAATATGTAGACAAATAAAATGGAATGGAGTATGGATAGAAGGCAATTCACTAATAGTAAAATGCAATTTTGAGGAAAACAAAGGCTCCATGGAACATACAAGAGATCATTGTGAAATTACAAAGTCTTGGTACAGAGTTTGAAGAAATTAGGTTTACACATACGTTAAGGGAAGGGAATAAATGTGCAAATAAGCTAGTTAATAGAGGGGTTTTAATAGAGAATAATCATGAAGTTAAATTCTCTTCTCCATGGTTAGAAGAAGTAGTAAGTTTAGCTAAAGCTAATAAGAAAAATCTAAAAGGAGCAAATTCAAAATAATATTTCAAAGGACTACAAAATGTTTCAAGGGATCCATTTATAGATCAATGTATTAGAAGGAACTAATAGTCTAGATTTTGTAAAGCGGAAAATGATTTCATGAAGTGAGCAGAAGTTTTGTATGCTAAAGCAAAAGAAGATGACAACGGATGGACTTCATAGCTGAATGGATTATTTGAGTTGTTGGTTGTTGGTTGGATTATAGGATAGAGTATGGATTGGAACTTTCAACTTTTTAAGACATCTCAACTATTTATTACAATTCTTGTGGTTGCACTTATGCGTCAAGAAGAAAACTAATAGTCTAGATATGGTGAAGTAGATTGGGATAACACAAAGTTTTGTGAATATTTGACTAAGATACGGTGCATAGACATTAGAGGTGAAGTTTTTGGTATTGTAAAAATAAATACAAGAAAATGTTAGGGAGAAAGATGTTGAATTCTGGAATATTTGTATTTACTAAGAAAATTAAAGATCCAGAAAATGGAAATTAAGAATTTAAAATTTTTGTTAAAATAGATGTAGACATCTAACTATAGCAACTCAATTGAGATGAGAATTGAATATGTTAATAAACTCTCAAACTTTAAAAAAGAGAATTGAAATACGCGAATATAATCTCTTTTTACAATCAATAAAAATAAATAAAATAATATATAACACAATGTAAAATTAAAATTAAATATAATTCTTTCTAAATAATTTTTTAATGATAACAAAAAAATCAAAATTATTTTTTATTTTAAATAAAATAAAATTATAATTAATTATAGTGATGTGTATGTTTGCATTGACAACCAAACAATTTGTTTGAATCTTTTCTTATTAACCTTTTATATAGGGTGATTGTTGCTTTACTTAACGTCATTTGTAAATTACTGCTGGGACAAACTTCAAATGCAGAAATCTAAAACTTCTATAGAATTCCGTGAATCCTTAGATTCATAACGTTAGAGAGGATTCGGAAAAAAAAAAACTTATAAAGGTTATACAGGAAGTCCTAACTGCCTATTTATTTAGGATATACCTTTCTGGCATTTATGCACGAAATTATAAAATATTATTTGTATTTAAGGTTTCACTTTCACACTCTGATTTATAAACCTTCATTTATTGTTTTTAGTTTAATATAATTTAAAAATTTTAAAAAGGTGTCCAGGTGTTGTAGGTGAGTTGGAGAGGAGAGGGCAATTCTCCAAGGGAGGTCCCAGGTTTGAATCTCCACCCTACCAAAAAGTTGAATTGGATACCCAAAATCCAATTGATAATGTTGGTGCGGCAGGGCTGGGTGCGACTCCCGGGTAACTTTGACGGTGTAGAACCCCCTATTCGTGGTCTCTCGGACCAAGGTGGCCCCACAAGGGGTTTTTCACTTTTAAAAACAATCTTAAAAAGGATAGTAAATTGGTTGTGGTGGTATAATAAGTTATTTAGTTTAGCCAAATTTCATTAACTTATTTTTATCTAAAACATTATAAAAAAAATTCTATTAACTTTATTTTTATCTATAACATTATATAGCTTTCTTATGACAAAAGCAAACACATTTGTCGATAATCAATAGTACGTACAAAAAAAGTTGATGCTGGGTATGGATTGAAGTTTGAACATGATCGAAAAGGAAGTAACATTTTAAAGGAAAAATATTGAAGAATTAGTACAGTATTGGAGTTGACTGCATTCATTGAATTGAATTATAATTGGTGTTTAAAACTTTCAACGTCTTAATAATAACAAAAAAAAAAAATTATATTTAATTCTCTTCTTTTTTTATCATTATCTTCTTTTTATATTTTTGTAACATCTAATTTGTTTATTTATTTATTTTTATTAATTATTTTATATATATATTTTTAGACTTTTTTTACTAGATATTATTATTTTTTTTGTTGAAAGTGACTTGATCTTATTAAAAAAAGAATATATCATTTAAAAAATGGTATGAAAGCATACCTCAAAAGCTTATGTAGAACATCAACAGACGATTAAAAAACAACTATACAATACTTAACATATCAACAAAAAAAGAGAGCAGAAGGCTTGCTAGTACTCTAAGTTGTCACAGGGAGGAGGGTCCTTATCCAAAGAATTTTCCCAGTCGATGGGAGGATCAGGGTCTATGAGAACTAAATCCCACCTAGAATTTTTGTTTTACAATATCGAAGTGCCATCTATAGTCTGAGGTAAAGTGGTAGCACTACAAGATGATGAGCCCCAATGGTAATATTGTGGCACAGAGCGAAATTCTTCCCTAGCACATTGGTCCTGTGGGCGAGGACTACGAGTAGTTAAAGTCTTGTGGCCTCAATCTCGTTACTAAGAAGAAGAATATATTTGGTGAGGTGGGGAGGGTGAAACTCAAGCTACCGGGAGCATTTGCCTAATGTTCCAATAGAGTTAGCATATGTTGAACCTCAAGGGCATCCTTGTTCACCTACACTTTAATCTAAACAAAAAAATAAGAAATCTTGTTACTATTCTTCATTTGAAGATTCTCAAATTTGCTTCACAAATTTGGCAACCAAACGAACTTAACTTTATTCTTTTGTATTTTTAGCTCTTGCAATTCTAGGAAATATGCTCATAGGTAGAGCACTCATGATTAGAAACATGGCCAAAGCATTCTTATTCTTTGCTTATTTCTTATCACTTTTATTCTATACTAACAACAATGCATTCCAATCTTGGGGCTCATCATATTCTATTTGAATTGTCTCTCATACATCTTTGTGGGCCATTAAGTTGTATCTTAATTTCTCAATACCAATAGTGATCATTATTGAATAAAAGGATCTATTAGTTGTGAATTTGTGGCTACAATTGAAAATCCCCCAAACAAGTTGAACATGGCATTGATACCAAATGAAGAAAATACGTTGCAATTTCTTGCAACTACTTAAAAAATAATTATTCTTGAACAAACAATTGAAAAAATAATTACCACAGTAAATATATTTTTATTTAATTAATTTTATTTATAAGATCTAAAGTACAATTATTTTCACTCAATAAAAATCCTTTAAATTGATTGCATTCATTGAATTGAATTATAAATTGATTACATTCATTAAATTTAATTGAATTATTATTGAAGGAGACTCGTTAAGTGTCATCAATGCAGTCTCGGGGTCTCAAACCCCTAGCTAGAGCATAGCCATTATGATTGAAGAAACAAAAAGGATGCTTTAGTCCCTAGAAGGTTTTCAATTAAAACATACCTATAGAGAAGGCAATAAAAGTGTTGATTTTTTGGTAAACTTGGGCCTACATCAGATGGATCTCTCCATTTGGCATGAAAACTTCCCCCATAGAATTGAGCAAATCAATTAGTGTGGTTTGGTCTCTCTCTTTCTTGGATTTTTATCCTTAGTTTTGTTATGAATACCAAAAAGGATTCAGAGATGGTGTTGATGGTAGTGTTGTTTACTATTCCTTAGGGTTTCTAGATGCTAAAGGGTCCTTACTACTCATTGGTAAACATAAATTTAAATTTAAATTTGGATACATGGGTGCCAACTTGTCGAATTAAAAAAGTCCTCCTTGTAATGGTTAGCTTAGGTTAATTCAAGGAGAGCATGGGTGGTCCTTTGAAAGTATTGGTAGGCCCCAATTGATGTGGAGGGGGCTAGGGAGTCACATTCTTGTGGTGCTAAGGTAGATGTGGCCCTAGGATGGTTATTGATCGTGGGAGGAGATGAACACCTTAGGACTGGTATTTAATCGAAGGTGCCACCTCTTACTCATATTTATGAGATGGAGACTAGGTGGAAGATCGACAACCTTTTGGGTAGTATTTCAGTTGGCACTCTTCCAAAGGTCATCATTTTCTATTCCTGCAACTAATACCTTAATTCCCAATGGTTTTCCCTAATTTATAGGATTGATATTCTTCACATCCCCTTGTTGGTTCATATGTGTTATTTTGACTCCTCCTGTTTGGTTTCCAGGTGGCAATTCCTTGGATTTCATGGGTACTTTTTAAATATCAATATCCTTATCATTCTTATGATTACCTTTTCCACACAGATTAGTAGGCATGTTATTCTTCTATTTGGATCTACTTTGGCCTTTATCCTTTTCCTAAGGTTCCCCTCTCAAGGTCATAATTGATATGGCTTGAGGTATGTCACATCTGGTTCATACCTGTTAAAGCTTCAAAGTGTGATTGAATGACAAATAGCCCTAGTTGTTGTCCTTTCCTATCTTCTTTTAGGGGGGCTTATTGTTCATCTTGTCTTTGTTCTCCTTATTCATTGTAGTTGTGTTAGTTCCCTTTTGAGCATGGATGACTTCATAGTGGAACCTATAGTCCTAAAGTTGGATGAAGAGGTTAAGACCATTATGAGAAATGGGGGACTATTGAATTATCTTAGAAAGTTCAATGGCTATAATAGGAATTTGACTAGTCAACTGGCCTATTCATGGAAAAGGAGTACGATAAAAGTTGGGGAGATAGAGTTTGAGATCTCTATTCCCCTCATTGAGGAAGTAATGAGGTTGTTGGCTAATGAAGTTTGTTTGAATAGGGAAAAACATTCCCTTGTTAAAAAAATGAGGACTTTCATGTGTAAGGACGAGGTGGTGGAGAAATTTTAGAATGGCTACTCACAAAAAGCTCTTAATGTGCCATGGAATAGGGTGGCTCTAGTTATCATGGACTAATTCACTCTAGATAGAAATATAGATATTCTTTGAAGCTTCCACTTTACTTTTTTGAACCAATTTCACCACAAAATATTGTTAAATATCTCTACCTTTTTATTTAAATCTCTAAATAAATCAATGTAGAGCATGAATAATGAAGATGCCTCGGATCCTATGCACCAAGGTCTCATTAAAATGATCATTGATCGTGTTTTGAAGAAAGGTGAGAGCTTAAGAATTTTGAAGGTGCCTTTGGTCGATCATCCTATTGAGTCACATTTTGATGAGGACCCTTCTTTTTTACCTCATGGTAACTATAACTCTTAGGTCCCTACTTTTAAAGAGGTCACCCCAGGTGATAAGGTAGCAAAGATGGCTCAAACTAAGGGCAGTGTTCCCCCAAGCGATTCAAGTGGGACTGATCATAAAACCATGTATTCAAAAATCCTATCTTCCAAAGCAGTTAAAGTGGAGAAGACTCATTTGTTTGTTGGATATTTCGATTTGGATGACTCTGGTACTGATAAAAAAAGATGAAAACTTAGAGTAAAACTATGTTAAGGAAGATGCCAAAACCTCAAGAGATTCCAAACTCAACTAAGATTGGTAAAGATATGAAGAAAGAACTTATGAGGACCCATATTAGTACCCTCAAACTAGCCATCTCCTACGCTGAAGAGTTGAAGTCTATGATGGACTGAGTTCATCAAGATCTGATTGATACTGAAATTCGAAAGGATTCAGGGGGAACTAGGCTTTTCTGGTTGCTCCTCTCTTTTAGTATTTTCTTGGTATCAGAGGCTTTAGGATCTTCCTATTTTGCTATTAGTGGTGGTCAACTTTTTGTGTTGGAAGGTTTGACTCTCCATTTAGTTTTTTGGTTCTAGTAGTAGGTTCTCCAGGTTCTTGGGACCTCCTTGTTTTGCTTTCTCTCCTCTTACCCTTTGGTCAGCTAGTTGGTTGTGGTCCCCTCTATGGGTGTCTTCGGCTTTTTTTTTCTCTTGGCTTGTTCTCGATAATCTGTGTTTCCCTTTTGTAAAAGGTTCAGGGATCCTTTCAAAACCCCTTCTCGTATCTAATAAAAAAATTATAAAATGTACCTAGCACCCAATATATATATATATATATATATATATATATATATATATTTGGATTTACTAAAGGAATTGATAACTCGTTACATTTTTCATCGCTTTATCGTGTGTTCGAATCCTGCTCCTTGCTACCACTATAACCTTCATTGTTGGGTAAACTTTTTAATGTAGTCGATGGCACTAGTGCAACATGACCTCCGGTTCTACAAAACCTGAGGGATTCGCATTGTGGTCTTCACCCTCCTAAGAGAGCGCTTTGACCAATGGGTCAGACCCTCAACCTATAAACATCCTAAATGTTAATAACAACAAACCCATATCTTAATATTACCAAAAAAACAAGACTTTTTATATTTTGTTCCCCTAGTTTTTTATTATTATCTAGTCTTTTTTATTTTTACAACTAACTTTTTTCTTCCTTTGTTTTTTTAGTCATTCTATAAATAACTTCTCTTATTTTAGCAAAATGTACATTGCATGCTTTTGTCACTAAACACTATTTTTTATAATATGTTTTTTCTTTATTTTACACTAATTATTTTTGACATTAGCACCTCCAATCACCACTTTGTCAAGACCTCGTGTTTTCTTTCTTGTTCTTAACAAGAAAGTTGCAATCTCTCCACAAATATTGCCTGTCTTTAAATTTAATATAGGTAAATAGTTTTCATTTTACTTTTATATGAATGTCCTTAAATCATCTATTTATATATAAATAGAAATATTAATAAATTGAAATAATCTTATAATCACTATGAGATGTATGTTGAACAAGTTATTTGATGCCGTGTTAAATGATTTAATTCTAAAATTTATTTGAGAAAAAAAAACACATCTAAAATTTAGATTGATCTAGCCATCATGATAGGATACACATTAAACACAGGTTCTTTGGTATAGTGTTGAGTTCTTTGGTATAGTGTTGCATCATGCAATTTTATAATTTGCTCAAGCAAAAAAACACATCTAAAATTAAGATTGAACCAATTTTTTTAAAATATATATATTAAACCATGTTATAAGTATTTATAAATATTTATATTAAAAAATTATTTAAATATTAATTATAAGAAAATAATATTTAAATAAAACATTGTGTATGCAAAAGATTAGATCAAGAACATCACTTTCAATCAAGAAAAACATTGTGCTGCCATAATTTGCGTGGGATTTAGAAAGCCAAATACCGGAGGAAAAAGCCAAGGAATGGTACGAGAGGTCGACGTTGATTTTGACTGTCCATTTACTTTTTTAAAAGTACCGTCTCTGTTTCAGTCATTATTGTGCTTTGGAGCCGGTGTGGAGTTTACGTGTAAAGTTTGTTTTTATTCTCTTTCTTGCAGTTTTGCAGGCACAGTAAAGGTGAAAGGCCCCACGTTGTTGTGTTACTGCCTGTGTCCAAATGCAGTCGAGAATATTATCACTTCTACTCGTAGGGTCCCCTCTCAAAATTGAGGGTTGATTATAGTATTTACTTTTAAGAATAATTATTTTTAGGATATTATATAGTCTAAAAATTACAGGTATAAACCTTTGTATAAAATAGAGGCATCATTCTTAAGATTGTTGGTATAAAATTATATGTATATATAATATTTTATTTATCATAATTTAGATATTATCATGTTTATTTTAAGACCTGTTTAATTTTTAAATGAATTTATATTAATTGCTTGTCATTTTCATTCTAGTGTATCAAGGGTATATTTATTGGATACACATGCTCAACTTTAACTGCTAGCATTCTAAGCAGTTAGCAATAAAATCAATTGTTTTTCTTCGTTTCATGCTAGAAATACAACTTTTCTAGATCTTTTACCATCTTGGTTACACTAGGATGACCCAAGCATAAGGTACAATGTGTCTCTTCCAAAACTATTCTTCTTAGGTTATAAACATCTGGCATATAGATACATCCATTATAGAGTAATTCATTTTATTATGTGTTGTAATTATTAAATTTGTTGTTATTTGCATTTGTTTCTAAGGCAATTTTCTTTGGAGCGAATGTAGAGGAATTTTCTTTGAATTGGTGTAGAAGAGAAATAGAGGATCAGTTTGGTTGCATGGGAGAAAGTTTGTAGGTTTAAGCGAGAAGGCATCAGAAAAGTGAAACAAATGAATAAGGTTTTAATGGCCAAAGTGGTGTGGCAACAAATGATTGAACATGACAATGTTGGGCTCAGAACCTCTTTGCAAAATATCTTGAGAATAGAATCCCCTTTGCTTATAGCTTAAATCCACCTTTAGGGTATATTTGTGGAATGAGTTGATCAAAACAATAAATATCTTATGGAAATGTTTAAGATGGTAGGTGGGAAGATGTGATAAGATACGCTTTTGGAAGGATGCATGGGTTATGGAGAGGCCTTTAATTCTTAATGATTATTGAAAGTGCATCATTTGGTCTTTAAGTAAAAATATGGAAACATGATTCATGAGTACATCAAGGAGGAAAATAATTGCAGAGTGTGGCACATGTTGCAGTTGGAAGAAGCTAATGCAATTATGCAAAGTAGGCTTAATTCTATCAATATCAACTTACAACATTACTATCTGCAACTCAATATAGGAGAGGATAGGCTCTTTAGGGTCCTAATCCTAAAGGAATATTCACTATTAACTTAGCTTTTACCTTTGAAAAGGATAAGGAGAATCATAATTTTCCCTCACATAGAGTTTGGATTAAATATCTCCTATCGAAGGTGTTTTTCTCTCACATTGTAAAATCAGATATTGACATGGATAATCTTAGAAGAAGAGGGATGATCATTCCTAATAGGTGTTACTTATGTTGTGGGGCTGAGGAGACAGTTGATCATATTTTTGTCCATTGCTTCCTTTTTTTGGAGGTTTGACATGCACTTCTTTAGTCACTTAAAACTCAATGGGTGACAACAAAGTCTTTGGAGACCTTATGGTAAAGTTGGATTAACCCTTATCATAGTCCCCAATTGAAGAAAATTTGGATCTTTGTCTTACTGCATTTCATTTGGAAGATATGAAGGGAGAGGAATAAACATGTTCTAGAATAAGGCTAATAGTGTAGAGGACATTATCAGAAGTATTAAAGTTGTCATTGCTGAAAATGTGGTTGTTAATATAGACAACCACATATATGAAAATGAGTTGGAGGAAGAAGTAGCAGTGGACTGGGGATTGCTGTGAGCTATAAGGAATCACATTAGTTAGCCATGGAGAAAGGTGGGATGGACTCTCATGCCCCTAGAGTGGGTAAAACTAAATTTTTATGGAGCCTCTAAAGGCAATATAGGGAAGGGTGGAGGGGGAGGGGCTCTGAGATCTAGCTCAAGGGTATTGATATCTTGTTATTTGGTGAACTTTGACCATACATCAAACCATGTAGAAAAGGTGAGAGCCATGATTACAGGAGTAAGGATTGCAAAAAAAAAAGAATGTTAAAAAGCTTATAGTGGAAGGGGATTCTATGAATATCATTAATAGTTTGAATGCCAAGCAAATCGCTAGTTGGAGCATTGAAAGTATTATTTAGGATGCAATGATTATACTATCAAGCATGAAGCCATTTGTGATCCAACACATCTATAGAGAGGTAATGTTGTGGTTGATGTTATGGAAAACATGGGAGTTCAGATGGATGGATCCAAGGTATGAAATGATGTTTTCCCAGAGCCTTTTGATGATTATAACTTTGAAAGAGGAAACTAATTCTGATGTCAATTTAGAATTTTCAAAGCCTTAGGAAAATGACCACTACAAAAGATCTATTATCATGGGGTCAATTTTTAAGGAAACTAAACTAAGATTCAGGAGCTGATTAAAAAGGCTACATATTGAACGAAGACTAGGTGGAATCTTCTAAAGTTCTCAAGAAAGGTAGAATTGGAGATTTGATCTAAAACTAATAGAGAATTGATTAAGATCTTGAAGATTCTAAAGAAACCGGATGGATTGAACTCAAGAAATTTTGAATACTGAATCCCCATAGAATAGAGTTAAATCAAAATTGTTGTATCTAAGTATACAACACACTCCTTTTTAGTCCAAATGGTGTAATATGTAGGTGTTGGAAGTGATTTTTCTCTTCTGCAAATGTAAAAGGTTTGGGGCCCTTTCAAAACCCTTTCATTTTTCATAATCAAAAAACAAAAAAAATTCATAATACTTTACAATGTAAATAAACACTCAACCACTACCAACTAGCCTATATTTTTTAATACTTTCTTTTTTACATTTTGAAATCTAAAAGGCTAGGAGTTATACAAGGAATAATGAGTGGGATTAGGTTTTCAATTTTTTATTTTATTTTTTTTAAGTTATGCACATAAGACATTTGTAACAATAAAGGACTTAAAACTTGGACTTCATTATTAACTTCATATGATGAGTACTTTCCATTCACTACTTTGTTATGAACCATTCACAAACTTTTTATATTGTTATATGGATTATTTTTTATATTTATGTGAGTATTTTTATAAGTAGGTGTAGTGATGGGAGATAATGTTTTATTTTTAAATTGAATGATATTAATATATTTTTTAAACTGTTTTTGCTAGGAATCTTGAGAATGGAGAATATTCAAATTATAAGAATAGAAGTTACATAAAATTTATTTATCAAATTTTAATTATAATAAAAAATATATTTGTTATTTTTTCCCATTATAAGTTGTTTATTTCCAATGGTAAATTTCTATGTTGGAATTTCGCTCCACTTTAATAGCTCTTCTTCTATATAGGATTGAAGTAGATCCCATCCTACCATGACCATATAATGGTATTATAAAAACTTGGCTATTATATAAATAACAATAAGCAAATTTAGAGGTCCGAGGTGTAGACCAATTGGTTCATCTAAACCCCATAAGGGGGCGGAGGTCCAAGGTTCAAATCTCGAGCCTCGTCGGACTGAACGCTTGTCCCTTTCTTGGTGCTTTCAGTGGTGTAAAAGGTTTAAAATGATTGTGGCATGGCGGTTATAGGGGCGGACTACGCGAAGATTTGTGTGACGGCTTCCGGGGTGGACATCGCAAAATACTGTGGCGGCCATAAAAGCTGGATAGCCTGCCTGGATTCGTGGTGGCTACCAATTCCACCATGTTAAAAAAAAAATAATAATTGGCAAATTTAGAACACATCACATGAAATAATTGAACTTATTATGCTTAAAAGTTTTAATATTGGATTAATATAGAATCATGACATTCAAAATTAAAATAATTCAAACTATATTAACACATCACCGTAGACACCAAAATCTAGCCACTTGTCGTCCATCCATAGTTTCCCACCACATTTATCCATTATTTATATATTTATTTAATATATATTTAAATAATAATATTATATATATATATATAATAAATATATGTATATATGTATGAATTAATCCCAACCATCCATCATGTTTTAATCCTAACCACTCATCCACCTTAATCCATGCCACATACCCAGATTTAATCTCCACCCTCCGTCATGTTTTAATATTGACCACACAAATTGTGTCGTTGAAACACTAACATGCCCTAGGGAATATTATAAAGAGTCATTTTGACAACTCAACCCCTAAGTTTTTGAAGTCCTCAAAACATCCAAGAATTATTGCCACTTCTATCTTCCATCGCTCGCCATCGTCTTCGCATCCACCATCGTCTATCTCACATGAACTGAATCTGCTTCTACAACTTTTGGTTTAATCCTTGCACCCCTCTGAGTTCCTCGAAACACCTCTAGGTACATTTTGCCATCACTGAGCACCTCTAGGTACCTCTTGCCATCATTGAGCACCCGCAAGCATTCATAGCCCTAGTTCTGTAGTCCTACAACGATGAAGATCATAAGACAAGAAGTTAACGTGAGATAAGATAAACAATTGTGTATATTTATTTCATTCATGTATTATTGCTTTGAATATTATTCTGCAACATCTAGGGTTAGTAATCATATTTTTAGAGGGTCTCACATAGTGGAGCCCTCATAGGTATTATTGATTATTTGTATGTTGTCTATTATTTGTAGGTGCATGGATCATATCATTGGTAGCTGCTGAAGCTGGAGTGGTCCTGCATAGGATATCAGAAAGCCCACTCACCTCTGTTGGGATCATATCGAATGTGAAGACACCACCACTATTTGTTTACTAGGGTTTCAGAGAACCCTAGAGTATTGTAATCATTGTATCAAGCATAATAAGATTTGTATTGTAATTATTAAATTTGTTGTTATTTGCATTTGTTTCTAAGGTAATTTTCTTTGGAGCGAATGTAGAGGAATTTTATTTGGATTGGTTTAGAAGAGAAATAGAGGATTAGTTTGGTTGCATGGGAGAAAGTTTGTAGGTCTAAGCGAGAAGGCAGCCTAAGCATAAGAAAAGTGAAACAAATGAACAGGGTTTTAATGGTTAAAGTGGAGTGGTGACAAATTATTGAACATGACAATGCTCGGCTCGGATCCTCTTTGTAAAATACCTTGAGAATAGAATCCCCTTTTCTTATAGCCTAAATCCACCTTTAAGGTCATCTTTGTGGAATGAGTTGATCAAAACAAGAAATCTCTTATGGAAAGGTTTAAGATGGAAGGTGGGAAGAGCTGATAAGATATGCTTTTGAAAGGATGCATGGGTCATGGAGAGGCCTTTAATTCTTAATGATTATTGAAAGTGCATTATTTGATATTTAAAGCAAAAATATGGAAACATGGTTTAGGATTACATTAAGGAGGAAAATAATTGTAGAGTGTGGCACATGTTGTAGTTGAAAGAAGCTAATGCAATTATGCAAATTAGGTTTAATTATCTCAATCTCAACTTACAACATTACTATCTACAACTCAATATAGGAGAGGATAGGTTATTTTAGGGTCCTAATCCTAAATAAATATTCACTTTTAAATTAGCTTTTGCCTTTAAAAAGGATAAGGAGAAACATAATTTTCCCTCACATATAGTTTGGATTAAAGATCTCTTGTTGAAGGTGTTTTTCTCTCACATTGTAAAATCAGATATTGACGTGGATAATATTAGAAGAGGGATGATCATTCCTAATAGGTGTTACTTATGTTGTTGGGATGAAGAGACAACTGATCATATTTTTGTCCATTGCTCCTTTTTTTTGGAGGTTTTGCATGTGCTTCTTTAGTCGCTTAAAACTCAATGGGTGACAACAAAATCTTTGGAGGCCTTATGGAAAAGTTGGATTAACCCTTATCATAGCACTCAATTGAAGCAAATTTGGATCTTTGTCTTAACTCATTTCATTTGGAAGATATGAACGAAAAGGAATAAATGAGTGTTCTAGAATAAGGCTAATAGTGTAGAGGACATTATCAGAAGTATTAAAGTTGTCATTGCTGAAAATGTAGTTTTTAATATAGACAACCACATATATGAAAATGAGTTGGAGAAAGAAGTAGCAATGGACTGGGGATTTTTGAGAGCTATAAGGAATCAAACTAGTTGGCCAAGGAGAAAGCTGATATGGACTCCTCTGCCTCTAGAGTGGGTAAAACTAATTTTTTTTGGAGCCTCTATAGGTAATCTAGGGAAGGGTGGAGGGGAGGGGTTCTAAGATCTAGCTCAAGGGTAGTGATATCTTGTTATTCAATGAAATTTGGCCATACATCAAACCATGTAGCAGAGGTGAGAACCATGATTACAGGAGTAAAGCTTGTAAAAATGATGAATGTTAAGAAGCTTATAGTAGAAGGAGATTCTATAAATATCATTAATAGTTTGAATGCCAAGCAAACCGCTATTTTGAGCATTGAAAGTATTATTTAGGATGCAATGAATATACTATCAGACATGGAGTCATTTGTGATCTGATACATCTATAGGGAGGGTAATGTTGTGGCTAATGTTATGGCAAACATGGGAGATCATATGGATGGATCCAAGGTATGGAATGATATTTTCCTAGAGGCTTTGATGATTATAACTTTGAAAGAGGAAAATAATTTTGATGTTTCTAAGTTAGAAGTTTTAAATCCTTAGGGGAATTTATCACTGCAAAATATCTATTAGCATGGGTTCAATTTTTAAGGGAACTAAACTAAGATTTAGGAGTTGATTAAAAAGGCTACATATTGAACAAAGACTAGGTGGAAGCTTCTAAAGTTCTCAAGAAAGGTAGAATTGGAGATTTGATCTGAAACTAATATAGAATTGATTAAGCTCTTGAAGATTCTAAAGAAACCATATGGATTGAACTTAAGAAATATTGAATACTGAATCCCCATAGAATAGAGTTAAATCAAAATTGTTGTATCTAAGTATGTAATATGCTCCTTTTTAGTCCAAATGTTTTAATATGTAGGTGTTGGAAGTGATTTTTCTTTTTTGCAAATGTAAAAGGTATGGGCCCTTTCAAAACCCTTTCATTTTTCATAATAAAAAAAAATCATATTGCTTTACAATATAAATAAACATTGGACCTCTACCAACTAACCTATATTTTTTAATACTTTCTTTTTTACATTTTGAAATCTATAAGGCTAGGAGCTATACAAACAATAATGAGTGGGACTAGGTTTTCAATTATTATTTTTTATTTTTTTTTAAGTTATGCACACAAGACATTTGTAACAATAAAAACTTGGACTTCATTATTAACTTTATATGATGAGTACTTTCCATTCACTACTTTGTTATGAACCATTCACAAACTTTTTATATTGTTATATGGATTATTTTTTATATTTATGTGATTATTTTTATAAGCAGGTGCAGTGATGGAAGATAATGTTTTATTTTTAAATTGAATAATATTAATAAATTTTAAACTATTTTTGCTAAGAATCTTGAGGGTGGAGAATATTCAAATTATATGAATAAAACTTACACAAAATGTAATTATCAAATGTTAATTATAATAAAAAAATTATTTGTTATATAGGATTGACGGAGGCCCCATCCTATCATGACCATATAATGGTATTATAAAAAGTTGGCTATTATATATACATAACACTTGGCAAATTTAGAACTTGGGTCTACTCATTGAAAATTTGAAAAAAATAACTAAATTATACAATTCAATTAATGATAATTATTATGATATATTAAATTAAAAAAATTATGTTTAATATAAATAAGTATTCAAAGAATGTTTATTTTGATTCTAGATTTAATAAATTTTTTATTAGTTATTTATATGTTCATAAATTATAAACTTGTAAAAGAAAATTTATTTTAATTATTCAAGTTTTTCTAATTGGTTATTTATGATTGAAACATAAGTTTGGCTACTATCATTTGATATTTTAATTATTTAAATTGAAATCTATGTACATAAGGAGTTATAAATAATAAAAAATTGAACTCTACATATTTAAATATTCTAATATTAAAATCAAACTTACAACATTGATGTCACCTCCAGCCGTAGAGGAAAGGCAAGGAGGGCAGAGAGCTGCACCTGTGTTCATTATTATTTTTGGTTTAATTGACAAAGGATGGCAGCCGCAGGGCAAAGGGTTTTAAATACAGTCTACAACAACACCACCATAGGGGAAAGGTATGGAGGTAAAAGAGCCGCATTTGTGTTCATAATTTTTTGGTTTATTTTATGGACGATAGCTGCAGGGTAAAGGGTTTTAAATACAATATACAACACAGTCGTAGGGGAAAGGCAGGTAGGGTAGAGAGTCGCATCTGTTTTCATTATTTTTTTATTTATTTTATGAAGGATGATAGTCATAGGGAAAAGGTTTTTAAATACTGTAGACACCCAAAAGTTGCACACTGCTATACCTACGTACTTGTAGATCCTTCTGGACACTTGTAGGTTTACATAGGCCATCCTAGGTACCCCTAGGCTATCGTAGACCAGCGTAGACTATTGTAGATCATCCTAGACATGCGTATATTGTTGTAGTCATGCGTAGTCATATGTAGATGGTCGTAGTCATGTGTAGTCATGCGTAGATCACCATAGATTGTCATAGCATCGTGTAGACTCCCATATACTACTTCATCGACTTTTAGGTCCTAAACCCTCATAAGCCTTCCAAATTACATCTGGCACATTGAAATATCATTCGACGGTCTATTCACATGCAATTGAGGCCCCCACGGGGTATTAGTTGACCAAAACAATTAATAAGTCAATACCCAAATTCTAATTTAATGTTGACTTCACTTAAGTCACTTTTTAGGGTAAATTTGATTAAAAGAACCCTTAATCTTGATTAGCCTTAATCAAATCCTCCCACATGTGTGAGATTAGGGTTTGTTGAGATATTTCTTTAATCATGTTTAAATTGGCTTAAACACCTCCTAATCAGGATTAGCCCTAATCCATCCTCACACATGTGTGAGGATGAGATATTTCTCATAAGGAATGTGATGTTGCCACATAGCATTTCTTAACCTAACCCTAGTCAGAATCAAACCTAGGTTTAGTCTATCTAACCCCCCTACACCTTGCCTTTGCCTATAAATAATGGGTCCCAAACCCCTAATTAAGTCTGATTCCCAAATTCAACAAAGCATAGTTACTCTGCTAAAATGGAAAGCCAACATTGAATAATCACTTCTCGATGCACACAGTCATATTTCAATGGTACATAGAGGCACCCCAGCTGCCTAGGAGTCGACCCACTAGAAGGATTTTGCAGAAGAGGCATCACAACTCAGATCGCCCCTTGCCCCGTGAATCCGGCCTCAGTTCACCCCGGGTGGCGAATTGGGTCTACAGGCCCCAAATCACTCCAGATTTGGGTGGTAAGCTCCCTTTTGCCATATTATTACTTTTTGCATAGTTTATTTCATGTTTTATTATGGTTTTATAGTCATTTCATCTTTATAAATATGGGGCCTGACTAAGGCAAGCCCCCCAACGTATTGACCCCTTCTTGCAAGTTTCTTTCAGGTTATCCAACAGATTTGAAGGAGAAGAACACCAACAAACAACAACCCGATGGTGGCCCACATACAAAGAAGCCCACCTACACTGAGGGACATCAGAAGAAGGCATCAGGCCTATAGTGTATTCATGAAAGGAAAAAGGGGAATTCACCCTATTTGTAACCGATATCAAATTTATCATGAATAAAGCATTATATTTCTGAATGACTTGTGTTATTACTTGTTGTTAGATCAAATGTCAACTTCTGGTCATTTCATTCTGGCACGCCCGGTGGGACCCCCACAATGGATAGTGCTAGATTCATTTTCTTTGTAAATCTGACATTATCCTCTATTTTTGTGTATTGCAGGTACCAAATATATTGTTCACAGAGACCTCCAAAGCCCTAGGAACCATCCTAGGCCATCATATTTCTGATTTGAAGCCTCTGAACCTGATTCACCCCTCGGGTCATGATTTGGGTCAAATTCGCCCCTCAGGTGGCTAATTTGAGCATAGAAGCCTCAAAAACCCCCAAATCAGTTGGGGTGATCTCTTCAGGGGCCAAGAAAACCCCCCTTAGCATCATAATGTAGGTATTTTCATTTTTGTTGCCTCTGTTGCAAGTTTTGGAAGTAGAAATACATTGACTAGTTGAATGACCATTACTAGGCCTAGTTTTGGGTTCATTGCAAAGTGGTTAAAGAATTAGGGTTTCTAAAATTTTTAGGACCTGCAACTTTCCAGCAAGTGTATAAAATTTATTTCTCAAATAAATTTGCATTTGTCTTTTATTTTTGCATATGGCATAAGCCTAAGTTGTTCTTCCTTCGTTCATAGCTTCCATTGCTAAAAGGAACTTTACATTCTAAAGTAAAATCAGGGTTTCTAATCCCCTCTTACATTTCTGAAAGAATTTTACATTCTGAAAGTTCAAGTTAGGGTTTCATAATCCCCTTTACTCCACACACATTTGGATTGCATGTTTCTATGTTTTGCAAAGTAGATTAGTTTGCTTCACAAAGGCATTTAGGCTAGACCATTTCTTTACAAAGATTGTAAGCTATCTAATCATTTGCTTTCAAAAAGGCATTAGGATTAGTTTTCTTTTGAAAAGGCAATTAGTTAGTTTCTTACCTTGCAAACACCGTTAGCAAAACACAAACCCACACACACTCACGTGGTACCTTAAACAAGTGGTGAGATTGGACTTCATCCCCAATCCATCGCTCGAGACTGGTGTGGATCGAGTTGCACTCTCCATCAGCTCACCCCCTAGACACCTAGCAGCCCCACAGGAGTGGTTTTCTGGATTTCATCACCAAAAAATCCCCCACTTTTGTGATTGGGCCCTAGATTTCATCACCAGTGGTTACCTGCGGAGTGGGACAGGATTAGTGCCTTCATCCACAAGGCTTGTATAATTTGTGGAATTGGTAACTATCATTCTTGACTAAGCCCTCCCGAGGGTGAAGCGAAAGCATGGGTATGCCGGTAGCAGGTCTTAGATAGTGCCACCTCTTCTCATGAGAGGATATTGTGAACTCGCTTCAGCATAGTGAGTTCCACCCCTTTAGGATATCATTTTACTGCACCTTCCATACAGGTCACCATTCGCACGTTGCGGTACCATTCTATCCTGTGCATATTTGGGTGTTGTAGGAGGTTTGATATTGATGACATTCCTGATTTTCTAGAGTATTCACTCCATTACCCATGATTCTACATAGGGAGTAACAACATTACAACACACAAAATGAATATAACACTTTTATTTTCTCAGCATTTAGAATTGATTCCGGTCTACCATTGTTTGCATGATCACAGACCGGTCTCAACACACTACACTATATATTGTTTTTCTACCCACAACATACCACTTACTTCACACTTACATTAGACACACTTGAGTCTACATCACATAGGGTTTATTCTTAAAAACCCCTTTTACACATGCTACTATGCCTGTGGTCACCCGTAGTAGAGCGCATGAGCAATCACGCTCTATGGAGGAATGGCCTCCCCCTTCCTCTAGTCAGTCCACTCTTACTCCTTCGATCATGAAGGAGAGGATTATAGACACATCTGATTCATGCATAGAATCTGATGCACAATTCACACACATGATGCCTCATGAGGAGATATCAACTTTGAGTGAAATTCTCGCTACTTCACTCATAGAAGATTACCCACTCTTTTCAGCCCCATCCTCACCTAATCCCCCGACCACGTTCTATGACCATGTGATCTACACAACACCAAGACAATCTCCTCCATCCTTCACCATAGATGAGGAGGTCATACCTACTTCACCCACCTTTGCACATCCCTTCTTCCAAAATCTATCTCAATCCCTATTTGAGAATGATTCCTCCCTTCTAAACCGTACCCATCCTGAGGTCGCATCATTCACCCCTACCATAGGAATGGTGTCTAACCCATCCTCATCCACTATAGGAAGCTATAATCCATCCTTCCAAACTACACAATAGATCCCTACCCAATAGGAACCATAAGCATTCCCTCAAACCTCACACCCGTACTCTTCACAAGAGTACCAACCATCCTCTTCCCAAGAGTCATTCTTCACCATATCTGAGGGTACCTCCCAACAGCCTCTTTAGGAGCAAGAGGTACAAACCCAAGTAGGAGTGTACACCTACACTTTCCCCTCAACCCAAGCTCCTACCTCGATAGCTTATCCCACCTTTTTAGCAGCTTTCCCGCCTATCTCCCAGGTATCCGGAGTGCATGACACCCAACCCTTGGAGCCACCTTTGCCTACGATGACCTTTAGGATACCACCACCTATTCCTTTTTAGGCTCCCACTACCCATATCCATCCTACCTATGGATCGACACTAGCAACTTATGCACCTACTCAACCAAATTATTCCACATAGTTTAGCTTCCCTACTTCCTACCCTCTAGGGCAGAGACAGATCCCATATTTTGATACCTCATCTCGACCACCCCTAGCACCAGTAGCACCGACACCTACACTACCACCAGCTACACCTAGCTTCTTTACGCCTCCTCCAGTTTGGTCATCGCCACCCATGGTCCAACCAGTATAGCAGGCTCCAAACCAACAAGTACCCATGCCACAACCACATGTTGCCCAATCATAGTATTATTATCCTCAATAGACACCTACCCCACAACCTAGTGTGCCCATAGACACGACAACACATGTCGCCCAGTACCCACCTTATCATGATCAGGCACAATAGTATTCCCCATAGTATTATGAAGAACAACAATACCAATATCCACCACATCCACAAGGTCAGCCTACCATAGCTCAACCCTCGACTCCTATGACACCCAAACTTCAACTCTTGCGAGATGAAGTCAAAATGTTGAACCTATGCACCTCTAGCTATGGGCCACAAAAGCCTTGCTATGATGAACTATGCAATGAGCTAGTTCATCCATCAGTCCCTATCCCTCCTTATCCCTATCACTTCAAAATACCAAAATTCGACAAGTATAGAGGTAAGGAAGATCCTAGAGAACATGTGAGCAACTACCACTCGTCCTGTTACCAGCTTCATAGTAGTAACCCTCTTATGTTGCGTACCTTCTCCCTATCCCTCACTAGGCCAGCATTGGATTGGTACAACATGCTACCATGCCATAGCCTGTACACCTTTGAACAACTGGCCAATTCCTTCTTAGAGCACTTTTCCATCAACATCAAGAAAAAGACCACATTTTTTGATGTCTACGCCTTACGACAAGTGGACGATGAACCCATTACTGAGTTTGTTGCTAGATGGAGAGCGATTATCCATGATCTCACCCATAGCCTCCCCACCTCGAAGCTTGTGACACTCTTTTCCAAGAGCTACCACAAACACATTTCCACATCCCTCCAACTTCACCAAAGTCATACTTTTGAAGATGCTATCTCACAAGCAAAAGTGATCAAAGATATTAAGGTCCAGTCTAGGAAGATTAAGTTGAGATCCAAATCCAACTATAACTCCAACTTTCACTTCAATAGACCCACACCGAATCAACCTTACCCATGACCACAACAAACCAACCAAGTCGTAGCTTCTACCCTAGCACTAGTACCGACTCCTCCACCCTATACACCACAACCACAAGCACTCCAAGCTAATGCACCTACCCCACCTCGACCACAAAAATACCATGGCATGCACCCATAGGGTCCACTATGCAACTTTACACCCTTATCAGAACCATTACCAACCCTATTCCATAGATTGTATGAGGGCAACCATCTTGTTCTACCCGATATCCACCCATTGGATCCAAATTCACCTAAATCTCATGACTATAATGAGCAGCTCTTCTATCCCTTTCATAGGTAGCATGGCCATAATATCGATTCATGTCACTCCTTTTAGGGGTAATTTCAAGACCTAATCGATAGGGGCACTATTCAGGTAGCAAACCCTCTAGCCTCATAGAACCAAAACCTAGGAATTTTCCAAAACCCTCTATCGGATCATAGAGGACCCAATCCCCCTAGACCTCCCAAAAATCCTCTAGTGCCACCTCACCAAGTCAACAATGTCTAATGTGATCCTCCATCATGTGGAGTAGTAGGCATGATCAACCTTACTACGAGAAACCAACGGTACCCATCATGCCAGACAACACCTATTGTTTCTCCCCTATCTAGTTTATGTCCTCACAAACACCCCAAATGCCTAATACCATACCACCACCACCTCAAAATGTGATTACCATCCATGGTAGTCTAACCCATCAGCTATGCAATGCCCCCACTCGGCTATCCATATTTGATCTCCTACAATAGTCTCAACCCCATCATGAGGCATTGAATGACATCCTATATTCTATTGACTTAGAGACACATGACACAAATGCTTTTGTCAATTTTGTAGGGAACATCCCATGATGCCTTCAACCTTCAATTAGTTTCCATGACCATGAGATAATGGAACTCGTTGGTGAAGGAGCTGATCCTCCCCTTCACATACAAGCTAATATCAATGATATTACCTACAAGTGGGTACTCATTGACATGGGCTCATCCATCAATATCATATCCATAGTAGCCCTGCATCACCTACACCTCCCTCCAGCACATTTCACCACACCTTCCCTAGACCTACATGCTTTCGATGGTTCCATGAGACCTACCGTAGGATCCATAGTTTTGCCCATTCATGTAGGCATCCGTACGATCCCCATCCTCTTTCACATCATTCAAGGAGAAATGCAATACAATATTCTCCTTGGTCACCCTTGGATCAGAGACATGCAGTGTGTCCCATCCACATTGCACCATTGCCTCAAGTATGTCCACAATGGACTCGTTCACTGTGTCCCAGCCGATGGAGACCCCTTTAAGTTTTGTAATGTCGTAGACCTTCCCCCTGTGCCTTCATTCTCATCTTCCCAACTATTCCCTGTATCCTCTCACCAGTCAGTAGGAGCATCGATATCCTCCCCAATTTCCACCCCAACATCCCAATGTTCATCAACAACACAAGCCTCGATATCTGCACCATTAGCATCATCTACCAAGGGACCTAAAATTGATACCATGCCTTCCTCACCACCATTCTTATGGCCTCCACAATCCTCCCAACCTCTACCATTCCAATTTCCACCCACGGTGTCGCAACCACCATTGCCACCCATCACACAACCGACTACATTACCTCCTCCACCCTTGCATATGGAAGCCCCTATCCTTCCTACACCATAGACACCACCTCTTCCCTTCCGACCAAAACCTAAGACATTCATGTCTCCATGCATCCCTGCACCTGCATCGATGCCATCCCCTACATAGAACAAATAGCCTATTCAAGCCATAATAACCAAACATCATGAACCCAAACAACCAACACCCAGCTCGGATGAACCTCCACACCCTTCAACTACCACCATTAGAGAATCCCAACTTTCTCCTTCATCATCTAATTTGGATATACCACCCCAATCACTAGAGCATGCCATGCCATGCATATCCATATTCATGACAAACAATGGCCTAGGAGACTATAACGTACATGACACCCACGTATGTGACACCCCTATCCAATCTACCCAAGATTTTGGCCATCCCTCAGCCTCGATGTTGACTATCAGAACCATCATACAGTTAGGAAGTCCTAAAAACCACACCAACTTTGTGTATGCAAGAGTAGACTCTTTGATCCCCTCACCAACTTCTTCACCACCACAATCTAGCTTTGGTGATGCAATTACACACCTAGCCAACCCTCAATTTTCCTTGCGCTACCTACAACACTTTCATTGGCATGGGTTTGGGTTAGGCCATTATGAGCAAGGCCTACGTACACCCATTAACCCTCATGTCCGATCACCTACCGACAAAACCAGCCTAGGTTATCACCCAACCACCATCTATACATTAGAAGATGAGATCCAAGATCTCTCTTTACATCCTCCTCCATGCCCAACACACACCTTGGAAGAGTACATTGATATGGACATGCTAGAAGACACGCCTTCACCCACATCAACCATCACCGTCCCCTATGATTTCTTCCAAGAATCTCCTATGCTCGATACCTCCTTGTTCTATGATGTTCAGAGATTGGTAGAACACTTTGCTACCTTATCCCTGGCTACACCACCAATAGAGCCGAACACACTCCCACCTGATCCACCACCGATAGAGCCGGACCTGGTTTTGCCTGACCCACCATCGATACGCCTACCTGTATTCCCGCCTATACATAGATAGTTATAGAGAGCAGCCTCTCATCCTCGTTCACCACCAGTCATCCTACGACCTCCCTTGAGCCTCTTAGGATGCGCACAACCTATCCAACCTCCATCACCAGATTCTACCCCACCTACTTCACCTACAACATCGATTAACATGGTTGAGGTAGACTTACACTCTCCCCTCCGCTACAGCCACCAGCAGATTCGAGACGATACCCCAAACCCAAACTTTATCGATCTAGCACACATCTCACACATACCAACACCTGGAGACTTTCTTCTCTCTCCTCACATCTTACGGGCAGCAAATGCCCCTTCCTCATCCACATCATCCCAAACCCCTCAAGTCCATCACATGGGCATTTACATAGATGATGAGTACGAGTTTAGTGAGGCCATCGATGACTTCAATCTCATTCCTATCCTTGAATAGTTGCGTGATGGATCTCGCATGCTCATCGAGGACACGATCGATGTAGATATCGGTGATGATCCAAAAAATCCACACATCCTCAAATTAGCCGCTAGCCTCTCACCCGAGGAGTGCATCACCTTCATGAACTTCTTATGCAAGTATATAAAAGTGTTCGCATGGTCTTACAAAGACATGCTAGGACTTGACCCTATTCGTAGTAGTGCATAATATTATACTAGATCCCAATGCCAAACCTAGTAAGATAGAAGTTGCGATGCATGCATCCAACTATCACATTGATAGTAAAATCTGAGCTCCAAAAGCTCCTAGATGTTGATTTCATAATACCCATCGACTATCTCGAGTGGGTATCCAGCATGGTCCCTATCCCCAAACCATCCGATGACGTTCATGTTTGCACAAATTTTCATGACCTAAACAAAGCTTGTCCCAAAGACAACTTCCCTTTACCCAACATTGACTCCCTCATTGACTCCATCACAGGTCATGAAATGATTTCCCTCATGGATGGATTTTTTGGATATAATCAAATTAGGATCAACCCAGCCGATCAACACAAAACTTCCTTCACAACACCCTAGGGGACCTTTTGCTACAAGGTCATGCCCTTTGGCCTTAAAAATGTTGGGGCAACCTATCAACGAGCCATGACCTACATATTTCATGATCTAATGCACAAAAATGTGGAAGACTATGTAGATGACCTTATAGCCAAATCAAAGAAATGTGCCGACCATCTCGAAGATCTCCGTCAGATTTTTGATCGACTACTAGAACACAACGTGCGCCTCAATCCAAAAAAGTGTGTGTTCGGTGTTACATCAAGAAAAATACTAGGATTCATTGTCTCCCAATGAGGCATTGAAGTAGATCCTAGTAAGGTGAAAGCCATCATCGAGATGCCTCCTCCTACCACCCTAAAGCAATTGCATAGCCTCCAGGGCAAGATTACCTCTATTCATAGATTTATAGCACAATTATCAGATAAATGCCAACCATTCAATCATCTCCTACAAAAAGGAGTACACTTTAAATGGGATGAAAACTATCAAGCCACATTCGATGCTATCAAAACTTACCTTACATCACCACCGGTCATGTCACCACCGCACCCACAATTACCACTGACTCTATACATCTCAGCCACAGAACTTGCGCTAGGTACACTCCTAGCTCAAAAGAATGCTCTCGACAAAGAGCAGGCTATCTACTACATCAGCCACACACTAGTTAGTTATGAAATGAGATACGGATACATGGAGAAGCTATGCCTAGCAGTAGTATTCGCCACCCAGAAGCTAAGACACTACATGTTAAACCACACAACTTTTGTCATCGCCCAAGATAATCCCCTTCGATATATGATGAACAAGAGTTATCACAACTCACGCACAACCAAATGGATCATGCTCCTAACCGAGTTCGACCTAGAATTCGTATCTCAAAAGTCTATCAAAGGGCAAGTCATTGTTGACCAACTAGCTGAAGCCCCTATAACTGACAATCAACCCCTACTCATTCAACTCCCCGATGACTCTATCTTCCACATAACCGAATATGAGGAATACGTCGAACCAGAATTCATGGCTGACCTCACCATGTTCTTTGATGGTTCTAGGTGTCTCCACACTGGGGGTGCAGGCATTGTCTTCTTTACACCTGAAGGAGAACCACTCCCATTTTCATTCAAACTTGATTTCCCTTGTACCAATAACAACACAGAGTACGAAGCCCTAATCCTAGGACTGAAACAAGCACACTCTATGCACATCAAATGCCTCCACATCATAGGTGATTCACTTTTGATAGTCAATCAAGTGCAGGAACTTTGGCTATGCAATTGCCCAGTTCTCCAAAAATACAAGAAAATCGCCCAACAACTCCTATCCCAATTTGAATGGTATTACCTCGAAGCCACTCCACACTCATCAAACCATTTTGTAGACACCATGGCCTCCTTAGGGTCCCTCATCCCACAAAACCCAACGTCCAACACAACATCTGTATCCATTCATACACTTACACAATCTGCTATATCACCCACACCTCCCATAGACGATGGTGGTGTATATGTGGTAAACATCGAACCTCACGACCCATGGTTCTCACAGATCAAAGAGTACATCAAACTAGGTTTCCTACCATGTGATTTGCCCCATGCCCAATGTCGAACCTTTAAACAAAGAGCGATCCGCTACACCTTGCTAGGGGACATCCTTTACCACCATAGCTATGACGGTATACTCTTGCATTGCCTAGAACCGCAAGAATCACAATGGGTTGTACAAGAAACCCATGATGGTACTTGTGGTGGCCATTTTAGTGGCATGGCGATTACCAAACACATTCTCCGTATGGGCTACTACTAGCCTAAAATGGAGCAAGACTATTGTGAGTATGTCAAACATTGCATCAAATGCCAACAACATGCCAACCTAACACATTTACCATCCCAAGCACTTCAACCAATCCAGTCCATGTGGCCCTTCTCCCAATGGGGCCTGGATCTAATTGGACAAATTACACCTTCCTCCTCTAGCAATCATAAATTTATCATTACAGCAACAAAATATTTTACAAAGTGGGTCGAAGCCATCCCACTGGTCCAAACTATAGGAGCCAAAATTGCAGCATTCATCATGGAGCATATCATATGCCGCTTTGGAATTCCCTCCCAAATTATTTTAGATAATGGGAAATATTTCAAAAACAAGACTGTCCGAGCCCTGTGTGATAGATTTCACATACACCATAGCTTTTCGACCCCATATTACCCTCAAGGAAATGGCCAGGCAGAAGCCACGAACAAAACCATCTATTCTATTCTTCGTAAAACTATAGCAGAGTCTCACTGGGACTGGCATAATCAAATACCCCTAGCCTTGTGGGCATATCGTACGAGCATCCGTACTCCTACTGGGGCAACACCTTTTTCACTTGTCTATGGGGTAGAAGCTATCATGCCCCTTGAGCTTGAGATACCCTCCTTACGGATATCTATGAAATATTTCATTGACGATGACACTGCTCGCCAAGCTCGCCTAGATCAACTAACACTCCTCGATGAACGTCGCATCCATGCCATCGAGCACACACGAGTATATCAAGATCACCTTCATCGTGCCTACAATAGTAAGGTACATCAACACGAATTTAATATTGGCGACTTGGTTCTCAAAGAGAACCAACAAATCACAAGTCAACCTCGCCAGCAGCACGATAAATTCACCCCAAACTAGTTGGGCCCATTTATTATCACACACAAATATGGTTCAGGAGCATATCATCTGGCCAATATTGAAGGCCTTAATGATCCTGAACCCATCAACATCTTGCACCTTCGTGCATTCAATGCATGATGCATAAACACAATCACCATCATGAGTGTCACATAGTGTTAGAAGTAAATCACCAAGCACATCACCATGTGAATCTATTATTTTTGCTTTATTATTTCTCTATACATGTACATTTCACCTTTCTACCATTTTTATGCTCGAGGTATTTATTTTTCCTTTTTTAAGACTCACATCATCAGTAGGAGAGCTCTATAATGGCCTCACCTACCACCATGCAGGACCATCTATAGCCACAACAAAAACCCATTATGTCGGCTAATCTTGCCCGACCAACAACCGCCCTTCATACCAGGTGCTCCTCACATTCATCCCATTTAGGTCATCACACCTCACCTCGACACCATTCCCCTCACTAATGAGGTTCATCCTATTCACCACACTCTAGTGACAACCAGATCACCATGTCCTCTTTCGATGATAAAGAGGAATCCACCCAACCTCAAGCATAGGGATCATCCTCCCATCCATCTGATGATCTCAGATATCACTATTCACCTACAAATCACCCACATCATCCCATAGGATCCTACCACCCACCTAATAGGGAGTACACACCTCATCAACCTCACCCTACATTTCTACCCGCTCCCCTTCCCAATGGTGAGTCTACCTATGCCCAAGCTTTGCAAGCCCATGCGGCCCAAGCTACTCAAGTTGGTCATGCAAACATCCCTCCTTCCCATTCGTATCACCACTTAGGGCCATCACCTATGCCACCGGTCCTCAAGACACCACCTTCACCACTATGAGGCTTACCACCCCAACCAATTTTATAATCACCATAGTCATTTCACTCTGTTGCCTCCTCATCATAGCCTCATCCTTTTTCTACCATGCATCAAGCCATTCCATTCACATTGGAATCTTGATCACCCCCTTCCCCAATACCATCACCACCACACCATGAGATACAACATCTCATCTCCCGTATCAAAGCTCTAGAGTTGTATATGAGCCACTACCATTACCATGTTCACCCATGATAGTCTCCCATGACCCGTCCATCCTCACCACCATATAGATCCCTTCCTCGACCTCGGATTTGACCCATGCTAGAACCTATACCCATGCCTCCATTATTGGATCATCCTTCACCCAGACCTCGCTCACCTCCAATAGACCCATACATCTATCCTATGCCTATTCCACACATGCCCCTTTCCAAAATGTTTTATCATCTCATGCATCAAGGTCTTATTGACTCTACCAAAGATTCGACCTATCGATCCCTCATGCTCCTAAACCATGTAACTATAATGAGAATCAATATTACATCTACCATCACCAACTAGGTAATGACATTGAAGAGTGTAGATCATTCGAAACCCTGGTGCACAACATGTTGCATGGTGACCGACCCTGTCACCTCAGTGTTCTTTTCCATTTAGCTGACTTGTCAGTCCTCCGCATCTTACCACTCCCAAGACTTTACCATCCCATAGTACCCTAACAGTGCCCACCCACTATATTCATAAAATTTCCAACTATGGCTCTAGTCACAATTCTAGCCATGTCATCACTTCACCATCCCACTCCCCTGGATCTATACCATTTTACCCGATAGTATGTTAGTTACTCATCTTCTTCTATCTCATTCTTCTACTTCTTACCTATGTTGATTCACTTCTTCTCTTCTATATTTTTCGACTTTGGTGATCCCCTCTCCTTGATTGGTTACCAAAGCCTATTTCTTCTCACTTCTTCCACTCGTACATTCCACTCTCACATCTTCCTTCTTCTTGATGACTATTACATACATTTATACAACTCACAACTTATACATCTACTACACACACACCCCACACATTGGGGCAACCATGATCATAGCATCATGCTTTTTGTCATCATTACACACTTTACTCATCTGTAAATAGGTTCTTCTAAAATTCTCCTTCTACACAACATAACTTTCCTCTTGTAAATATCGCATTCCTCCACTTGCATCACTTACAGTTACATCCATTGCACATATTCATATGCTTTATAGTTAAAATTTTAATTCATGTTTGTACATTCTCCCCCAAAATGCGCCTCAGCAGGAATAATACATGCATTTGTTAGCATCACCACCTGGATGTCCATTCCCCCTTTTTAGGATCAGGGTATACATAGGTGTCATGTTTAATTTTGACTACTCTATAGTTTAGGCAATCAAGTGTCACCCATAGCTACTGAGTCTTGTACATTCTTCTTATGGTCTTTTAGGCTGGTTCAACTTCTCTCATGGATCGCTCACAATAGGTTACACATTAACAATTTTGAGCCTAGGAAAGAGGACATCTTGAGTAGATATCGCCATCTAGCGAATGGTATCCCTTGCTCATCCTATCACTTGCATGGTCAACATACGACCTGGGGATAAACAAAGGGATCAAGCATAAGAAAAATTAAATAATTGGGTAGAAAATAAACTTCATCACCCATACAAAAAGAGCAAAAAAAGAAAAAAAAGAAAAAAAAAGAAAAAGAAAAAAAAGAAAAGAAAAGAAACAAAAAGAGCACTACCACAATCAGATAGGTTAACACTAGAACAGGGTGTAAAAAAAAAGGAAACACCTCTTGATATCACACATGTTATGCTTATCACCTTTGGTCCTTAGGTTCAACATAACACCATGGGATGATTCCAAGAACTCTGCCTACCAGTGGAATAGTCTTACAGGTGACAACACATCTCTTACATTAGCATCTCGCTTTTGTAGAGATCACTATTGTGGATGGATGAGCTAGCTAGTCCGGTAGCATCTACAATGGGTTAATCCTACCTCCCTCAAAATGGATAAATGAACCTTACACATTCACACACATAGGTCCAAGACAGACTTTGAACCAGCCCGATTATGTTATAAGTTGCCACAAAACTTGTATAGCTAAGGGTTTGAGATTTGATTGTCATAACTATGTTAGTCAAAACCATTACACATGCCTTACATTATCCACCATCCCTGAAATCATGGAATGGATCACATCCATACAGGTCAATGTCATGATACAAGTGCTTCCTTGGCACATTTCAGTACGTCCATACATGCATCCATGCATCTATGTCATATACATTTAGTACACATTACATCACCACATTCATCCTACATGCATTCATACAAATGATATTTCACAAATGCATTTCACATCGTATTACATCATTGCATTCATCCTACATGCATTCATACAAATGATATTTCACAAATGCATTTCACATCGCATTACATCATTGTATTCATCCTACATGCATTCATACAAATTACATTTCACAACACATTACATCGCATTGCATTCAAAATCAAACCATGTGTACCATCCTACAACATATCCATAATACAACATAATCATAGATCTACATCCTACCACATTTGTACATTTAGTCATCATACAAATCTACAAACTATGTTATACTATCTATGTAAACATAAACAAATCAAATTCAAATCATAATCATAACACATGTATATGTAACAACCAAAACCAAAAGGTATGTATATGTGTTATCCATCATTCAAAACTGGGGCATCCTTTACCTCACCCTCATCAAAACCAAATCAAATCACCAGGTTCAAAATATTGCATCCTTTACCTCACCTTCATCAAATCAAATCAATCACTAGGTCCAAAAGGTTTCCCCCTTTTGCCTTACCTTTATCACAATCATTTTTTTTTAAACACTAGGTTTTCTCCAAAATCCTCAGCAAAATTTTTGGGAACATTCTTTTTAAAATCTCTTAGAAAATTAGGTTCCCCAAAAACCTCAATAAAACTTTGGATAGGTTTCTCCAAAAACCTCAGTAAAACTTTGGATAGGTTTCTCCAAAAACCTCAATAAAACTTTGGATAGGTTTCCCCAAAAACCTCAGTAAAACTTTGGATAGGTTTCTCCAAAAACCTCAGTAAAACTTTGGATAGGTTTGTCCCAAAACCTTAGCAAAAATAGCATAGCCTAGCATTTCCTAGCATAGCACAACAATTTTTCACCTCTTTGTCCTCACAAAGATTTTGCTTCCATGCACACCCTTCACAAGGCTTGAAATTGTGCATTCATTACTTCTAAAAGTAGGGTCATCTTTGGTCTAAATTTTCACCTATCAAATCATCTCCACATTTCCTAAAACTTTCACCATTGTATCGGGCTTAGAAAGAGCTTTCCAACAGTATAATATTTGTCCAATTTTGACATCGTTTGGTTCCCCAAACTACCAAAACACTACACATGTGTCAAATAGTTCAAAACCCTAATTCACCCCCGGGTGGCGATTTAGGTCAAAATCACCCCTTGGGTGGCGAACTCAGCTCAGACCTTCCAAAATCAACCAAGTTGCCCCCAAAACCCTAGGAAATCATGCAAATTTCTTCTAAAACCCTAGGAACTTCCCAAAACACTCTTCTAATTTGTTTTTTGTCATCATAATCATCATGCATTGGTATCTTATCAATCGCTGCATCATCAAATCATCGCATTCCATTCGCCTCATTGTTGATTCCTCGTTTGAGGGGGTATTCATATCCAAAGTCAGCTTTGCATGCAATCACAACATCAAAAATCCAAAAGCATGGTTAGCGCATTTGTCTACAAATTTTTTTCTGAATATTATCATACGAAATAATCTCAATCACAATCAGACATGGGTTACATCAAGAGAGTTATGCGTGACAATGGAAAGGTCATCTTGACATTCATGGAGCACAATGAATGACACGAGCGACTAATTCAGTGCAACATTTGGAAAACTTCACTCTGGCATTCATGGAGCACAATGAATGACATGTTTGAATAATTCAAATGTTAACTAACTCAAATGGTTTGACACTTGTCACCATGTTCTCATCAATCAATCAACAACAAATATTTAGTTAGGCTTTTGTCCTAATCATACTTTTGGACCACGCTGATCTGGTCGCAAAAGCAAAGCAGTCAAAAGTTGTCATTCTCAAGCAACTAGTATGGCATCGTAAATGTCATACGGACTCAACAAAATCACATCATTGCATTCATAATCATTCATTTTCCTTTACCAGCATTATTTTTATCTCTTTCCTCTTTTCCTTCTTTCCTTCCTCTCTTCTTCCCCTGTGGACATCAAGTTGATGTTGTATGGTCACGCTTCGAGTGGCTACATACCTTCGATTAGATTCCATTATTTCTCTTCTTTTCCTTGGATATCTGATTTATGTTGTATGGTCACGCTTCGAGCAGCTACATACCCTTTGATTGGATTCCATTCCCCTTCTATCCATTTTCCTTCTACACAAACCCTTCATATTTTTGTATTAAATTATGTTCTACATAGTATAGTACAAAAAGAGGAAAGCAGTAAAGTAGACATCAACTGCTATACCTACATACTTGTAGATCCTTCTGGACACTTGTAGGTTTACATAGGCCATCCTAGGTACCCCTAGGCTATCGTAGACCATCGTAGACTATTGTAGATCATCCTAGACATGCGTAGATTGTTGTAGTCATGCGTAGTCATACGTAGACGATCGTAGTCATGTGTAGTCATGCGTAGATCACCATAGATTGTCATAGCATCGTGTAGACTCCCATATACCACTTCATCGGCTTTTAGGTCCTAAACCCTAGTAAGCCTTCCAAAATTACATCCCATGCATTGGAATATCATCCGACAACCAATTTGCACTCAATTGAGGCCCCCACGGGGTATTAGTTGGCCAAAACAATTAATAAGTCAATACCCAAATTCTAATTTAATGTTGACTTCACTTAAGTCACTTTTTAGGGTAAATTTGATTAAAAGAACCCTTAATATTGATTAGCCTTAATCAAATCCTCCCACATGTGTGAGATTAGGGTTTGTTGAGATATTTCTTTAATCATGTCTTAAATTGGCTTAAGCACCTCCTAATCAGGATTAGCCCTAATCCATCCTCACACATGTGTGAGGATGAGATATTTCTCATAAGGAATGTGATGTTGCCACATAGCATTTCTTAACCTAACCCTAGTCAGAATCAAACCTAGGTTTAGTCTATCTAACCCCCCCCTGCACCTTGCCTTTGCCTATAAATAATGGGTCCCAAACCCCTAATTAAGTCTGATTCCCAAATTCAACAAAGCATAGTTACTCTGCTAAAATGGAAAGCCAATATTGAACAGTCACTTCCCGACACACATAGTCAAATTTCAATGGTACATAGAGGCACCCCAACTACCTAGGAGTCGACCCACTAGAAAGGATTTTACAGAAGAAGCATCACAACTCAGATCACCCCTTGCCCCATGAATCTGGCCTTAGTTTACCCCCTGGGTGGCGAATTGGGTCTACAGGCCCCAAATCACTCCAGATTTGGGTGGTAAGCTCCCTTTTGCCATATTATTACTTTCTGCATAGTTTATTTCATGTTTTATTATGGTTTTATAGTCATTTCATCTTTATAAATATGGGGCCTGACTAAGGCAAGCCCCCAACGTATTGACCCCTTCTTGCAAGTTTCTTTCAGGTTATTCAGCAGATTTGAAGGAGAAGAACACCAACAAACAACAACCCGACGGTGGCCCACATACAAAGAAGCCCACCTACACTGAGGGACATCAGAAGAAGGCATCAGGCCTATAGTGTATTCATGAAAGGAAAAAGGGGAATTCGCCCTATTTGTAACCTATATCAAATTTATCATGAATAAAGCATATATTTCTGAATGACTTGTGTTATTACTTGTTGTTAGATAAAATGTCAACTTCTGGTCATAGGGGAAAGGCAGGGAGGGTAGAGAGTCACATCTGTGTTCATTATTTTTTTATTTATTTGATGAAGGACGATAGCCATAGGGAAAAGGGTTTTAAATACAATATACAATAAATAAGGTTACCAGAGCAATGATGGAGAGCGAAGTCCTCAAAAAAGGTCTAAGCGGGAACCAAGATTTTCAAATCAGCAAAGGCAAGAATGAACAAAATCAAGCCTCTAAAGTGCAAGAATCTGGTGATGGGGAACATGGATCTAGAGTCACATCAGAGGACACAGAAAAGGATCAAGATATACAAGAGCTATCGACTAAAAAAGTGGGAAAATTTTGGGGGGATAAACCTTGTGACAAGGGCCCCCTCCCCACATATATGGTGAGGATACCAATGCGGTAAAGTCCTATGCTAATATTATTAAAGAGATAGACAACTCCTCTACCAACTCATCTATCTCACTAAATTCAAAAAGGAGAAATTTAAAGGTTTCTGAAACCTTCATGTCAAGTTTTCTCTCGATGGAGGCCTTTTCTTTGGTGGGAAAGTTTATTGGAGATAGGCCTGACCTCGAAATAATCAGAATGTGGGCAATGTCAAAATGGAAGACCATGGAAAGGATGGATATTGTTTCTTTATCAAGAGGTTTCTTCACCATTCGCTTGAGTAACCATGATGATGCAAGTAGAATTTTAATAGGGGGCCCTTGGTTCCTTGGGAGACAGTCTATTTCTATGGAAATGGACTGAAGATTTTGACCCAAAAATGCAGGATATAAATTATGCTTCAATATGGGTTCACCTTCCCAATCTCCTAATGTAGTGGTGGCATGAGGTTTTCCTTCGAGTAATCACTAAATCTATTGGAGACCTGGTATCTTTTGATCGAGCCACCTTGGCTAGGTCAAGAATGACAACTATGATAATTTGTGTTACCACTAATCTATCTTCTGAATTACCGACCTACATAGAGCTGAAATATGGGACATTATCACAAATAGGCTTTAGACTATGAAAATAAGCTAAATTACTATGTTGAATGCCGCACACAAGGCCATTTAAGAAACCAATACCCTTTTTTAAAAGAAATGTAGGAATTACCAAAAAAGGATGTGTAGTTCAATAGGTTCCAAGGGAGGAGGAACCAAAGGCAAAAAAGACAATTCTAGTAGCAAAGGTCAGGTTAAAACCTACATGGAAAGTTTTATCGATAGAAACAGAGTGGAAGTGGGCTTTTGAGTGGAGAGACTTCAAATCCCCAGCAACTTGATCCTGAAAATGAAGACCAATAGGCTGGTTTTTCTAAAACTCCAAACCAAGAAAAGGTATGCCCATATTTTACATCTCCAAATAAATTTGATGTTCTTTCTGAAGATATATTAAAAGAACGTGAAGAGGGTAAATACATCAAGGGTATGGAGATTGAACTTCCCAGTAACTTAGACTCTCCTACGAAATCTAGGCCATATCACACTCCTGTTGAAAATGTTAATAACATAGATAATTTTCTTGAAGAGGAGGATCTGATCCCTCTAAAAGATCTTATTTATTCTAAAGGAAATTTAAAACATGCTCAAATGGAATACCAGAGTGCAATTCATAAGATTAAGGAAAAGGGTAGTCTCATCCTACAATAAATTATCCCACCAAAACCTAGTCCGAAATAGACTAGAAGTTCAAAAAAAATCTCCTGTTGATTGTGGAGGTGAAAAGAGAAGAGGCATGATATCAACTAGAGAGCTATGGAAAAAATATATTCAAAATGATATTACTAATGGGATACAACTAACCGTGTTTCCAAATATTATTTCCCAATCCACTGATGAGAATAAATGCACCAAAACCCCCCAAACACAAGGCAAGGGGGGCAGAAAAACCAAAACATCAAAATGAAAATCCTCTCCTAGAATGTAAGGGGGTTAAATGGGTTGGCTAAACAAAGGATAACTAGATCCATTAGGAGAGAAGTCAAACCTACCATATTTATCATGCAAGAAACCAAGATAGATGAAAGTTGGTCTATTCAAATAGCCAAAAAAGTTTTGCAAAATTGTGAAACCATTTTTAGCCGTGCAAGAGGAGCCTCGGGTGGTTTAATGTGTCTTTGGGAACCATTAAAGATAGAAGACAGATTAATACATTCATGTGATAGAACTACTAGCATTTTGTTTTTTGACAAAGATAAAAATTTTCAGTGGATTATTACAAATGTTTATGCTCCTAACACACCCACTGGCAGATCTATGCTATGGGCATCCCTTACAAAGCTAATATAAATGTTTTCTTCTATTCCCTAGATCTTGGAAGGGGACTTCAACACACTATTATATCCATATGATAAGAGGGGAGGTTAAGGAAACCCAACTAGAAGCATGGAAGAATTTAGAGAATTTATCAATACCAATGATATCATGGATGTTAACCTCAAAGGGAACCAATTTACTTGGAGCAACAGCTGAAGTGGAAGCCAACTTATTCAGGTGATATTGGATAGAACATTATTGTCCAAAGAAGCTGTAAATATTTGGGGAGATGCTAGTCTCCAATATCTCCTTAAAATCGGGTCTATAGCCCTCTTCTATTAGAAATAGATAATCCAAAAAAATTCAAAACCCCCTTTCATTTTGAAGTAATGTGGGTTCATCATCCATATCTTAGGGAAATAATGTTGTAGTGTTAGCTAACCTTGGTCCAAGGGTCACCTTATTACATACTAGGGCAAAAACTTAAATTGGTCAAAGAAAACCTTAAAGTCTGGAACAAAGAGATTTTTGGAAATATTTTTGACAACAAGCAAGCCATGAAGGAGAGATTAACCATTATTGATCATAAAATTCAAAATGGATTATATTATGAAGAGATCATATTAGAAGAAAAAAATTGCTTTATCAGAATACCATAATGTTTTGGCCTATGAAGAGACCTTTTGGAGGTAAAATTCTAGAATCAGATGGTTTAAATAGGGATATGCAAATACAAAATTTTTTATATCTCCACAATGAGGAATACAAATAATAATAGAATAAAATAACTGCTAGAAAATGATGGAACCATCACAACAGACATCAGAGAAATAAGAAACAAAGCAGTTTTCCATTTTGAATCCCTTATTGAAGCTCCTCTTCCAAGTTCATATTTGGCCAAAGAATCATTACTATCCCATATTTCACAGGTCATTCCTAATGGGGTCAATCAAAAGCTGCTTGCTACATTTTTAGAGGATGAAATCAAAGAAGCCCTATTTTCCATGAACCTTAACAAGGCCCTTGGACCAGATGGATTCCCTCCAATATTTTTCCAGACTTTTTGGGATATTGTTGGTGGTGATTTTTTTGAAACAGTCAGAGAAATCCAATCTTTCAAAGTGGTCCCTCGTAGCTTCAATTCCACCTTCATAGCACTAATTCCCAAAAGCCCAGTTGCAAGGAGTTTAAATGAGTTCAGACTAGTCAGACTTTTCAATGTTATCTACAAAATCCTCACTAAATGCATGGTGAACAAGATGAGGGATGTGCTTCTTATGTTTATAGACCACTTTCAAGAAATATCCATCTAAGGAAGGTCAATTTTAGATGGAATCATAACAATACATGAGGCTCTCCATTCATCATCTCAAAATAAAAAGCTACTTTTTTCCTCAAACTGTATATGAACAAGGCCTTTGATAGGGTTAATTGGGATTTCCACTTTGCTTTTTTACTCAAGTTTGGGTTTCATCCAAAATGGGTGGAATTTATTAAAGGTTGCATCTCAACTGCATGGTTTTCAATTATTGTAAATGGTTCCCCAGCTGGTTACTTCCAAAGCAATAGAGGTCTTCGACAAGGAGACCCTTTATCTCCCCTACTTTTCATCATAGCTATGGAAGCTTTGGGGAGGACAATTCATGCTGCCAGAAGATTAGGTCTCATATATGGAATTAAAGCATCAACTCAAATTGATCCTGTTACTCACCAATAATTTGTGGATGACACGATCCTATCCACTTTTGCCTCCATACTTGAAGCTAAAGTAATTAAATACATTCTTTTGCTATATGAAGAAGTAGCAGGCCAAAAAATAAATTTCTAAAAGAGCAAAATTTATTTCTTGAACACTCCTCACTAGAGATAGATCAAAATAGTTAGGATCTTGGGATGCTCAATTGCATCATTCCCTATTGTTTACTTAGGTCTTCCTCTTTTTGTGGGCACACCAGTTGAGGGGATGTGGAACCCAGTGATTGAGAGAGTTCAAAAAAGTTAACTGGTTGGAAAGGGAACCTTTTGTCCCAAGCAAGAAAAGCTATTTTAACCATGGCATGCCTCCAAAGTATCCCAATATATTTCCTTTCAGTGTTTAAAGCTCCCTCAAAAGTGTATGACAAGATTGAACAAGCTCAAAAACAATTCTTATGGACTGGGGATGAAAACAAGTCATTTCCATCTGGTAGCCTAGGACAAAGTTTGTAGATCTAAATACCAAGGAGGAATTGGATTGAGAAGATTTAAAAAATTTAATCTAAAATTAATGGCTAAATAGGCATGGATATTATTATCGAAAGAGTAAGTGGAGTGGATCACTATAGTCAAGACGAAATATTTGTAGGGCATAGAGTTTCTAAATGAGACAACGCCTACAAATGGCTCAACTTTATAGAAAGGAATAATCCAAACAAAGAGTCTGTTGAAGAAAGGACTCAGGTGGAAAAGTGGGGATGGTAGATCAATAAAATTCTAGTTGGACAGGTGGATAGGAAATCATCCACTCATTTAGGATTAAAACATCAAGATTATCAAAGACTTTACATATGCAACCTTTAGATACAAAGTGGCTGATTTCATTCACAAAAAAAATAACACATGCAGGTGGAAAAGCATTCACAACATCCATCACCTTGAAGAATCAAGGGCCTTAGAAAGACTACTCAATTCCATAAACATCCCCATAGGAGAAGTTAAATATAGTATTATTTGGGCCCAAAAGAATATGGGAATTTTATAGTCATATCTGCTTATTAGCTCCTCATTCCCTAGGAAGAAACCCAAATTCCTTTCAATTTGGTATGGATCAAACACCTTACCCCCAAAATTGCTTTGTTTTCTTGGATTGCCATTCAAAATAAATTTTTTATAGTTGATAACCTCATTAAAAGAGGGATCATTATCCTAAATAGATTTTTTTATGCTTATCTAACTGGGAATCCTACCACCACATCTTTCTCAATTGTCCCTGTTCCATTTCCATTATTGACAACCTCTTACAAAGGTTCCAAATAAGTTGGGTAAAACCTCCTTCTATTGTGGAGATGTTCATTCAGTGGCCTCAACCTTTCCACCATCCCAATCTAAGCATAATTTGGAGGTTTTGTCTATATTATTTTCTTTGGCAAATATGGTTAGAAAGGAACCGAAGAGTGTTCTCTAATTTTTCCAAGGATATTTCATCTCTAACCAGTAAAATTATTTCCTTTGCCAAAGAGAATGCTTCCATTATTCTGTATGATCCAAGGCCTTGTTCCAGGTTTGAAACTGTCATTATTCATTATCTGAACATTTCCCAGGACATGATTGTATCTCAACCCAATACTAGAAGCAACATTAAATGGTGTCCCCAATCCTAGGTATGGGTCAAATTGAATTTTTATGGAGCAGAAAAAGATAATCCAGGTAAAGTAGGAGCAGGAGACATAATCAGATGTCATAAAGGAAACTCGATTTTAGATTTTGTTGAATACCTTGGTGAATAGTCCAATAATATGGCTGAAGCAAAGGCATTATGGAGAGGTCTTGCATTAATCAAATATATCCCAGGTAGAATCATCATTGAAGGGGACTCTCTCAATATTATTAATTACATGAAAAGCTCCAAAAGACCGTCTTGGAAAGTTAGAAGCTACATTGAAGAGGCCAGGAAACTTGCTACTCACCAGCAGGAAGTTATCTTCCAACATGCTTTTAGAGAAGCAAATAAGGTAGCAGATAAACTGGAAAACATTGGGGTTGATGGTCCAGGTTTGTTGACTTGGATAGACACACTACCACAGGAGGTATGTGCATTAGCCACTATTGAAAAATTTGACAATGATTAGCTAGGTTACCATATTTTTTATAAGTTTCCTCATTATGTGTAAGAGTGTTGAAGTTTTAAAAGGTCCTAGTAGGAAAATAGGCACCAAATTTAAAAAATTTAATAAGGTCTTGGTTTTTTGGTCCATCCTTTTGAATAACAAATTCCATTATTTTCATGATCCCTTCTCTCTATGGAATTGTTAGTTGGATGATTATCTCATGATCATATGGACTTTTTTTAACCCATTCATATCACGAATCTTAATCTATATCATTTCCATAATAGGTGGGTGTCCTGTCACATAACCCCTAGCATATCTAGTATCTATGTCCATTGCCACATGATCTGTCCGTTTCTCCAAAAAAATTATGATTTTCAACAACCAAGAGTAATAGTTCATTCCCAAAGCCTACTAACATCTCAAATAGAAATTTTGGGTATAAATCAAAGGATGTTTTTTGCAGATATAGTGGGGATATCAACAACGCAAATGGATATCTCACTCTTTCTAATTCGAGCGATCCCTGCTGCATGTGGAGAGATCATTGTCACCAAAAGATTTTCAAAGATGTTTATTTAAATATTGGTAAGATTTGCTCTAGGACCGAGATAGGAAATCTGACAATGCTGGGAATCATCATTTTTGAAAAATCCAAAAGTCTTGGAACCATCACCGAATGTGATAGGGTGGGATTTTTTTTTGCATCGGAAGCAATTCAGAAAATTACTCGCTTCTTCCTAGAATTCTCAAACTTTGGGAGGAGTTGAGAAGAATCCAGAAGCTTCTAGCAAAAAGGTGGATGAATAGAAGGAATCCATGGGTAGTCTTGATCAGTATATTATTGCTTGGATGTTCCTATTGTTTGGTTTGGGTAGTGCCCAAGGGGCTTCTTTGTTTTTCTTGGGTTTGGCTTTCATCTTGTAGTCTTGAAGGATGGATCCTTTTATCTATGTTTGCTATAGTATTTTTTGCCAATGTAATAGGTGAAGATTTACCTGCTTTTCTAAGGGTTTTGTATACTTCCTCTTGGGATTAGGTTGATGCCTATTGTTCCCTATTGATGTAAAAGGTATTTGGGAGCCTTCATATTTCCCGATATAATATAATATCAATTAACTTACCAAAAAATATTACAACATTGATGTCCAATATTCAAATTAAAAGTTATTTTAAATCATTTTAAACACATCACATAAAATAATTGAACTTATAATGCTTCAAGATTTTAATATTGGATTAATATATAATCATGTCATTCAAAATTAAAATTAAAATAATTCAAACTACATTAACACATCACATTACATATCAATAGAGATTAGGCTTTAGGAATGTTAGACTTATGGCATTTTACATAAAATAAAATAAATCATTGAAATTTAGTTTATTATATTCCAAATATTTTCATTATTTTTATAAGAATGATAAGCTATGGCAAATACATATTTTGAATATTTATTTCAAGACTCGTCCATTTTACCATTTTGATAAGTGAATTATAAAGTTATTAAAAGACTATTTTGTTATTTACAAAAGGATAGGCATTTTCATCCTTGAATAAATTTAAAATAAATAATTCATTAAGTGCATAAGCATTATATTAAGAGCATAGTCCTTTATAGGGAATAAGCTATTTGATTAAATTTTATACACATTAATTAAATTCGTGATGTCATATTATTAACTCCTTTAACCTTTACAAGCTATTAATTACAATTCCATAAGATTTTGATGATGTATAATCCACTCTTTTTGTTAGAATATATTACATTATTTGGTACATGCCAATGTACCACCTTGGGTACATCATTATATTAGGAGAGTATCTTAGATTAAGGTTTGAGTATTTATTTTATGCAATGTAATAAATGCACAAGTGTTAGAATGTGCAATGATGTAAATGTGCATGTAGTCCACATGTACATGAGTCATAGAATAGAAATATGAAGAGTCATAGATAGGTGAAAGGCCAAGGTTTATATCTCTATATATAGGCCTTTCATGATAGAATGCAAGAGAGAAGCATATAGAATAGTAGAGCATAGTGATGACAAGAGAAGGTAGATACAATGTTAGATCATGCAAGAAATTGTAAAATTTTTGTGAGCTTTCATTAAAGGTTATATTTTTAGTTATTGTAGAAGTTTCTCATATAGTTTTCCTGCATATTATATTGTCATTATAATATAGTTAACATTGCTTTCTAATTTTAGATCTTGTGGTTGCATTTCCTTTAATATATATCATCAAAAGCTAATAGTGGTATCATAGCACAAGGTAGATTGATAGGAAATAGAGAGAGCCACAAAAGAGATCGATAGGAGATATGAAATCTCATTTTTAGAATTTTTGAAATTGCATTTGGCTAGAGTGCTTCCACAAAGTTGTAGAAAAACTTGTGAAGACTAGGACTCAACATTGATTCCACTAGATTGACAAATCAACTAGTGAATTTTATTTTCTTTAGATTTAAATAAATTACTATTATCATTTTCTAATACTTTGTTGCAGAAAAGAGGAGATTCAAAGAAAAATGGGAACCTTCCTACAAGAGCTAGGAAGAAATCTTCTTTAGAATCAATCCAGCACTTGAAGGAACAAGTTGAAGATTGAAGATTGAGGAGAACGAAGAACAAGGTCCTCATAGAAATCTGAAGATTGAAGACTTCAGAGTGAAGAAAGAAGAAAGTATATCTAGAAGGAGAAGACCCAAGAAATTGGTCTCATTGAAGAAATTCTATATTTGGAATATTGAATCTTGATGATAGAGGACTAGAAAAGTCTTATTGAAGATTTTAAAAGCTACAAAAATTAAAATATCCAAGAGAATAGATCTCAAGAAAAAATGAAAGGAGAAAGAATGAGAAGGCTGGGAAAGCCTCATTGGAGAATTTGAAGAAGGTCATTAGAGGAGATTTGAGGAGAACTCAAGTGAGAATATTGATAGCAAGGAGAAGTTCCTGATAGAGAAGAATTTGGGATAATTATTGCCATTCGACAAAAAGCCCAAAAGAAAGAAATATTTGGCAAGAAGTTTGACAAATTTTGAAAAGAATTTCTAAAAACCTCAAGACATTCAGATTCTTGAGAAGAAGGCCAGCAAATATACCAAGATTTAAGTCAGCATTTAATGGAGATTGCAAGAGAAAGGAGCTAGAAGAGACCACCAAATTAGAAAAATTTGAGGACATACATAAAGGATTTGAAGGCTGATCTATGGAAGAAGAGATTGTTGTTTTTATAGCATAAGTCCAAGAGATTATTGGACAACATATAGAAGGAGAAATTAGCTACATTAGAATCTAAAAATTTTAGAGTTCAAGGATAGTTAGAAGTCAGCATTTTTTCAACATTAGTAGCTACCAATTTTTAGAATTCAAGAAGACTACTTGGAGGAGAGTTGAAGCCACAAAATCATTGTTTCAGGTAGCAAGGTAAAAGGAGTTACAAATCTGCAAATTGGGAGAGTTAAGGAGCTGATTTGAACAACAAGAAGAGCTGCAAAATAGACTATTTTAAAGTAGTAAAGTAATACAAATTGAAGCTGTAAATTTATCAAACTCGGAGCAGCAATTAGGTGATCCAAATCACCAAGAAATCTATCATCTAACAGAGACAAAAAATGTATGCAACATTGGTGCAAAAGTTTCATTAATTGAACATTTATATTTATATTATTATTAAGTTTTATTAAGCACCAAATTCAAGGTTTAAAGTTGTAAAAGGAAGGTTTCTAGTTTAAGTCTTCAAGGAAGTGCAGAAGATAGTTTTTTTACAAGGAGTAAAACCTGCATATAAGAAATAGGAGTTAGATATTTTTCAAAGGAAAATAATAATATCAACTTCCTACTTTCTATTAAAAAAAAAGACATCATTCTCAAGCATAGATTTGATATACAATAGTGCAAAGTATAGCCATCCAAAAGGTATGGTATTTGTATGATTAAAAAGATTGGAATCATCATGGGAAAGTTAACCAAGCAAGGAGACTTAGGAGGGAGTTTCCAAGGAGGAAAAGGCAACATTGAATCCACCATGAAACACAAGTAAATTTGTAGCAAGTCTTGGTGAAGAGAAGCCTCCAAAGGAGCACTACAATCACCAAGGAATAGAGAAGGTGTCGCCTTACTAAATACAAGGAAGAAAGCTATATAAAGAGACTAATAAAGTATTGAAATATATATGCAACTAAGGTACTCTATATTAGTTTATAGTAGATTTATTTACAGTCCATAATATCACCATATTTGTATTTTCCAAAGTAACAAAAGGAAGAGAAAATATGAAGTGTATTAAGACATCAAAGTAGCATAAAGTTGAAGTCATCAAGCGATAGTATTATCTAGTATAATAAAAAATCTATGAAGCAAAGGAAAAGGGCCAACTAAGGGCTCAAAATAATAAAATTCAAGGTGTCTAAAGACACAAAATACGATGCCATAATCCCATTAAGGTAGCACTTACAGTGCAAAAGGAACCTGCAATAAAAAATGAGACTAAGTAATGACAGCATAGCACCAATAGCAAGGATAGCATAACACAACTAAGGTGCAAGTTGTAAGGAGAATAACATAAAAAATATACAAGTAGAAAGGAATGTTACCCAAGTTAAAGAGGATAGAAAATTGGAAAAACAACCACCTATAAGAGAGCATTGAAACACCATAGGGGGAGACACCTTCGTTGGAGAGGAGCCACTATACATTGGAGAAAGCACACTGCTATTACAAGAGAAGCCAAAATAATTAAAAAGAGTTGGTAAGAGTATTAAGGAAATAAGGGATGTTGAGTGCTTGGTTACATGCAAGGGAATAAGTATCCACTTGCCACACCAAACAAAGAAATATTATGCCATTTGGCACAAAGGAGAAGAGCACCTATGAATATTTAGTAATGCCTCAAAAATATAATGCCTACACAAGAAAAAGAGCATCCAAGTCTGAAGTAACACTCCATTCAAGCAAGATTATAATAAAATATCATTACTTCAATGTCCATAAGGAGAGATATAAGGTAGTCTACAAGGTAGTCTACAAGTATTATTATGGATACAAACAAATTCATACTTTTAGAAACCCCCAACTACTTAAAGGACTTAATTACACTTCATGGAAAAAAAAATTAAGGTCAATATTGATAGTTAAAAAGCTTTGGGATATTGTTAAAGGAGCAAAAACTAAACCTACTATAGGAGATAGTGAGATTCAAAAGTTTGAAGAAAATGAAGCAAAAGCACTCATGATAATAAATTTTGTAATTACAAATGAAATACAACCATACATTCATTTCGTAACAACTTCTACAAAATCTTGGAAAACTTTAGCCAAGATATTCAAAGGAAGGAACAAAACCACTATCCTGAATCTTCAAACTCAATTACATTATCTAAAAGTTAATAGTGGTGAAAGTATAGAACTATTCCTAAGGAAAGTAGAAGATATAAAAATAGAATGATTAGCCTTAGGAGAAACTATTGAAGATAAGTTTCTTGTTCAAGTGATCCTAAGAGCACTTCCAAATAGCTACAAGCATCTAGTCACATCTTTACAAATTCTAGGTAAAGATACATCATTTGATGAGTTAGTCAATATCCTACAAGAATATGAGGTGGAAAATTCAATAAAATATGAAATGACTAAAAATACCTTAGTCTCAAAAGATAACCCACAAGTAAATGTTACCTCATTCTCAAAAGGAAGATCTAAATGGAATAGTAGATATTGTCAAGTATGCAAAAAGGAAAGATATAGTACAAATTATTGTAGATTAAATCCAAAAAAATATTTTCAAGTAAATCAAACAAATGTTGGAATCCAATTAAGTAGGCCACTCCAACCAAGACAATCTTAGAACCAATACAATCTTCCTAAACTACAATATAGAGAAGGAAAACAAAAAGGATACCTAGTTCAACAAATTCAAGAAATTCAAGAACTAGAAGAACCTACAGATGAACATGAAGTCAAAGCTCTTTTTTTTCTAAAATAGTATTTCAAGAAGATACTAACTATTTACTTGATCAGGATACATACAGGGAGCAAAATAAAGAAAGCAGATAAGAAGAGTTCCAATTTCAAAACCAATATGAAGACCATATTGAAGACTAAAGTCTTCAATACCCAAATAATGTAATACATGGGGATGTTGGAATATATTACATTATTTGGTACATGCCAATGTACCACCTTTGGTACATCATTATATTAGGAGAGTGTATTGGATTAAGGTTTGAATATTTACTTTATGTAATGTAATAAATGCATGTGTTAGAATGTGCAATGATGTAAATGTGCATGTAGTCCACATGTACATGAGTCATAGAATAGGAAGATGAAGAGTCATAGGTAGGTGAAAGGCCAAGGTTCATATCTCTCTATATATAGGCCTTTGATGATAGAATGCAAGAGAGAAGCATATAGAATAGTAGAGCATAGTGATGAGAAGAGAAGGTAGATACAATGTAGATCATGCAATAATTTTTGGAGTGTTTAAGACCTCCATTATATTACACTATACTATTTTTGTGAGCTTTCATTAATGGCTATTTTCTAAGTTATTTTAGAATTTTATCATATAGTTTTCCTACATATTATATGTTGGCAATTTGAGTTATTTTGTGTTGTCATTGATGTCACATGGATCACATTGAGTTTTGGTGGCAAAAGCACTTCATAAATAATCATTTATGATATTTTGGAGAGCAAGGATATATACAGGGTTTTGTGGCACAAGAGGCATATAATATTTAATTTTTTAAATATTATATTAATGGTTTTTATTAAAACCAATGGTAAAGGTTTTTATTAAAACCAATGGCAAGGGTTTTTATTAAAATTGATGGAAAGGTTTTTTATTAAAACCAACGGAAAGGGTTTTCATTAAAACCATTGGAAAGGGTTTTTCATTAAAACCACTATGCTAAGACTTCTCCAAATTATGATGGATGAAAAGGTTTTCCAATAAAACCTAGGTGCAAAAAGTTTCATGACGAAATTCAAAAGAATGAAGGAGATATCCCAATTCAAAGTTAAAAGGTGAATTATTAAATTTTTATTTAATAATTCTAAGGTCTAAGATTGTATTATATTATCCTCCGATGTGCAAAGGTTGGGGAGATAAATAAAGATTCACCGACGTCATTCGAAGGCATGGAGGTGCATATAAATAAAAGGTGAAAAACCTTTGTTTATTGAAGACTTGAGATAGCGCATGAGAGAGAGTCGTCGAAAGGGGAGCAACGAAGAAAGAAGGATAAATAACTTTTGATTTGAGAGCAAGGTCAAGTAAACAACATGGGAAAGTGACGTCACGTAGGAGCCTATAGCGCAGTTGGTAGCACACGAACTTTGCACAAGGTAGGTTCATTGTTCGAATCCCACCAAGGGCAAAGTGTTTTGCTAAGAAAGTAAAATCGAGTTTCAGATTTGAGCGCAGGTTAAAGTTGGGTGTTTGGGATTAAATCCCAATATGGGCTGACGCCCACATGGTAAGCACCTCATAGCGCTAGGCGAGAGGAACAGAGTTCGACTCCTACGAAGGTGTGAAGGCGCATTGATTTTTGGCAAGGCATTGATGATTTCGAAGGTGTGAAGGCACATTGATTTTTGGCAAAGCATTAACGATTTCGAAGGTGGTGAAGGCGCATTAATTTTGGCAAAGGCATTAATGATTTTAAAGGTTGCGAAGGCTATGAATTTTGTAAAAAGGTATTTATCTCTAGCGCATGGTAATATTTGATATTGCCAAAGTTTTGGTGCATTGAAAATCATTTCTATTATAACTAGGGAGTCATAAGGTATTTAGTGAAAATAAATGATTGTTGTATGTGCTTAGGGAGTTATAAGGTGTGAAGTTAAATATTTGTGATTGTTGTATGTGGAGTTATAAGGTGTGGAATTAAAAATAAAAGCATAGGTGCTTGTTGTATGTGTTAATGAAATTAGGGAGTCATAAGGTTGAAAAGTGTTGAACTTGTTATATGTCCTAGTGCATGATTTAATTATGAAATTAAACTAGGAACTTGAGACCTAGTTAATTGCTACCTTGAGTTAGAAGACATGCACATGAGTTAGGGTTTGAATTTGAAGACAAATTGCTTGATTATGTGCCTTGGCTATTGAGAGGAAGTGGATGGATTAGAAAATCAATTTTATGGATAAAATTGATGCTTGAGTTCCATGATTGCTTTAGTGGAGTTCATTGAGAGTATTGCCATTATTGAGGAGGTTTTTGCTATTGCTTTGAGGAGATTATTGTTGGTTACTTGTTAAGTCCATTGCCACTATTTGAGACCATTGAGGAGATCATTTTCTAGTCACTTGTGGATACATTTGTCTTTCATTTGAGGAGATCATTGTTGGCTATTTGAGAGCTCTTTGCTTGAGGGAGTTGTGCTTGTTTCTTGAGAGCTTATTGACATTGCATGAGGAAGATATTATTGAGAACCTATTGCTATCACTTGTGGAGATTGTCCTTGGTTGGTTGAAGTCCTCATTGTTATTTCTTGGAGAGGTTTCCATTTGAGAGATCATTTGCCATCCATTTGAGAGTACATTGTTGAGCATTGTTGTCATCCATTTGAGAGTACATTGTTGAGAATTGTTGTCATCCATTTGAGAGATCATTTGTCATACATTGTTGAGATCATTGTGGATCATTGTTGTCATCCATTGAAGAGTACATTGCCATTCATTGTTGAGCACATTGTTGAGTATTGTCATCATTCATTTGTTATCCATTGTTGAGTTCATCATTGAGCCTTGCCTTCATTGATTTGTGGTTGAGATTTGAGTGCTACTTGAGAGTCATTGGTTGAGCCTTTGGGAAGGCTTTTGGGATAGAAATTTTGGATAGATTTGAGACAACTTTTGTGCATGATTGGTTGAGCCTTTGGGAAGGCTTTTGGGATAGAATTTCTGGATAGATTTGAGACAACTTTTGTGCATGATTGGTTGAGCCTTTGAGAAGGCTTTTGGGATAGATTTGGATAGATTTGGGACATATTTGAGAGGATATGTTTGAGCCTTTTGTGAAGGCTTTGAGAATATTGTGAAGAGTTGAGAAATATTTGGGATAGCATTTGAGTAAGGATTGTTTGAGCCTTGTGAGAAGGCATTGAGGTAGATTTGTGAGCAGTGAAAGAGATAGGACAGAAATAGAAAACACATCAACACTAGTTGCCTAGTTGAGCAGATCAATGGATAGCCTAGTTGAGCAGATTAGTGGATAGCCTAGTTGAGTAGATCAGTGGATAGCCTAGCTAAGCAGATCAGTGGATAGCCTAGCTAAGAGATTAGTGGATAGCCTAGCTGAGTAGATCAGTGGAGAGCCTAGCTGAGCAGATTAGTGGAGCCCACCTGAGTAGATCAGGATAACCTAGCTTTGAGTAGATCAAAGTAATCATTTGTATTGGGATAAGGATCCCTATTTCTTTATGAAATATTATAAGGAGATTATCTTGTGGACTACCCCACATTGGGGGAACCATGTTAAATCTTGTGTCTCAATTGTGTGTGATGATTTGTGCACTTGCTTACTATTGCTATCTATGTTATTAATGCACACTACTATATTTGGTTATTGCAATTGAGGACACTAATTGATATTGGTTTGGAAAGAAAGTAAAAAGTGGGTGCTATACTTGTTCACCCCCCTCTCAGTATAAGCTTGTGTTCTTCAATTGGTATCAAAGCGGGTTCCTTCGAAAAGGCTAACATCTTGAGGGCAGATTCTACAAGAACACAGATGGCTTCATAGAATGGATCATCTACAAGTAAGGCTCCACTATTTGATGGTAACAATTATGCTTTTTGGAGCATGAGAATGAAGAACTATTTGATATCACAAGGATATGAGGTATGGCAGATGGTTGCAAAAGAGTATAAGGTTGAAGGTGATCCCGAGATAGATAAGACTATCAGGAAATTGGTTGAGATCAATGCAAAGGCAATGAATTGTATTCAGAGTGGGCTTCGTGAGATAGATTTTGCAAAGGTCATGGTATGTAATTCAGCTAATGAAATGTGGACCAAGTTGTGGAATACCTATGAAGGAGATTCCAAGGTAAAGTTGGCAAAACTACAAACTCATAGAAGAAGATTCGAAGAATTGAAAATGGAAGATTCTGAAGATATTACAAAGTTCTTACTTCGAGTTGATGAGATTGCTAACACCATGAGAGGCCTAGGATTTGAGATGAAAGAATCAGATGTTACTCAAAAGGTTTTGAGATCACTTCCCATGAAGTATGATGCAAAGGTTTCAGTGATAGAAGAAACAATGAATATCGACAAGCTAACAATGGAAGAACTACAAGGAACTCTCACAGCTTATGAGATGAGGATAGATAAGCATCAGGCTCCAAAGAAAGAAATTGCATTCAAAGCTTTAGAGAAAAATAAAGGGAAAGATCCAGAGATAGATAGAGATTCAGATAATGATGAGGAAGCTAACTTCATCAAAAGGAAAAAGGACTCAAGGAATTACAGGGATATGAAGAAATTCAAATGCTACAAGTGTGGTGATTATGGTCACTATGCAAACAAGTGTCCACATGAAGAAAATAGTGATGATGAAAAATAGGGTCATAGAAGAAAATAAGAAGGAAAGCATAAGCATGACAAAGATGATAGGTACAAGCAAAGCAAGCATGAGAAGAAGAAAAGTTTTCGTAAGACTAAGAAAACTTTCTACATTGAAGAAGCAAATGATAGCTCAGATCACAATGATAGAGACAAGTCAGATGATGAAAAGGAAGAACATCTATTCTTAGGAATAGAAGGTGAAAGAGAACAATGCTTTGTGTGTGGTCAAAGAGATCATAGATCAGGATATTGCAATGGCTTCAAGTGATAGTGAAGATGAAATGACACATCAAGGAAACAGGCATGGTCAAAGAATTCATGAGAGTTTGTTTGCTATAGAAGATGATAATGATCTCAGTGATAGTAAATATGAAGAAGTCTCACTTTTGGTAAAATAAAAAGAAGAGGATGAGCCAAGAAAACAAAAATCAAAAGTCAAAAGGCTAAAATAAGAAATCAAGAATCTTGAAAACAAGATTCGAACAGATGTCAAAATCAGAGAAGAACTACTTCAGACAATCAATGATCTAAGAGATGAGCTTCAAGATGCAAAAAGGATAGAGGAAAGGATGAATGTAGAACTAAGGGTAATGATGACAAGACATGACACATTATATGAAAAGGTTCAAAAAGGAGTGGAAACATATTTTAAGGTTGTATCTCATTTCCAAGAAAAGTCACACTCAAAAGGAAAGGAAGTTCTAAAATATGAAAGCAAGGAAGCACCTAAGATTCATGAAGAAAGTTCCAAAGCTCCTATGGCTCCAAATATCCAGTTTGGATCTTGTTTTGAGATAGGTGAATCAAGTTCAAGAGGCAAAGAAATTCTTGAAGAAGAAAGCAAGGAAGAAGTTAAGGAAGAAGATTTGGATACCACAAAGAAGGATCAAGGATACAATGCACAAGTCAAATATGATCACAAGGATAAAGGTCAAGAAAGGTATGAGGAACCAAGGCATGAAAAAAGGGCTTTTCAAGGACATTGTTTTTCTTGTAATGGATTTGGACACAGGGCTATACATTGCAGGGTCTATGGATCAAAGAAGTTTGATTTTTCTAGAAGGAACTTCAAAGGAAGAAGGTATGGTTTTTAGGGACATTGCTTCTTATGCAACAGGATTGGTCATAGAGCTTCTCAGTGCAAAGGAAATGAGCAATATGGTTTTGATTATAGAGCTGCACAATTCAGAGGTCATGGTCAAAATGATTATGGAAATAGAGCTTCACAATACAGGGTTCAGGAAAGGAATGGATATGGAAATGATTTCAAGAAAGAATTCAGGATATGGGCACCATCCAAAGGCTACAATATCAAGTGTTTTAATTGCAATAACTTTGGACATATTGCAAGATGGTGTAGGACTCAATTCCAAATAGGTTCAAGGCAAGAAGGTCAAACAGGTTCAAGGCAAGAAGGTCAAACAGGTTCAAGACAAGAAGATCAAGTAACTTATCAAGAAAAGGAGACCAGAAAGATGTGGAAGGAAGTTGACAAAGGAAAGGAACAATGTAATATGGGAGTAAATGTACTCCCACCCCAAAATTAATCACCTCAAGAGAGAAGGTGGTAGGGGGCTAAGCTTAAGAGTCATATATTTTAGCCCCATAGGTGTCCCTTTTGCCATTGATGTCAAAGGGGGAGAGATTTGAGTAAGGGGGAGAGCATTGAGTTAGGGGAGCAGCCTCCAAAGAGAGCATTGAGATAGGGGGAGCAGCCTCCAAAGAGAACATTGAGATAGGGGGAGCAACCTCCATAGAGAGTATTGAGTCAGGGGAGCAACTTTGATTTTCAGAAATGGCTTTTGCAGTGATTGTGGTGATTTGCATTAGAGGTGTTGCCATCAATGACAAAGGGGGAGATTGTTGGCAATTTGAGTTATTTTGTGTTGTCATTGATGTCACATGGATCACATTGAGTTTTGGTGGCAAAAGCACTTCATAAATAATCATTTATGATATTTTGGAGAGCATGGATATATACAGGGTTTTGTGGCACAAGAGGCATATAATATTTAATTTTTTAAATATTATATTAATGGTTTTTATTAAAACCAATGGTAAAGGTTTTTATTAAAACCAATGGCAAGGGTTTTTATTAAAATCGATGGAAAGGTTTTTTATTAAAACCAACGGAAAGGGTTTTCATTAAAACCATTGGAAAGGGTTTTTCATTAAAACCACTATGCTAAGACTTCTCCAAATTATGATGGATGAAAAGGTTTTCCAATAAAACCTAGGTGTAAAAAGTTTCATGACGAAATTCAAAAGAATGAAGGAGATATCCCAATTCAAAGTTAAAAGGTGAATTATTAAATTTTTATTTAATAATTCTAAGGTCTAAGGTTGTATTATATTATCCGCTGACGTGCAAAGGTTGGGGAGATAAATAAATATTCATCGACGTCATTCGAAGGCATGGAGGTGCATATAAATAAAAGGTGAAAACCTTTGTTTATTGAAGACTTGAGATAGCGCATGAGAGAGAGTCGTCGAAAGGGGAGCAACGAAGAAAGAAGGATAAATAACTTTTGATTTGAGAGCAAGGTCAAGTAAATAGTATGGGAAAGTGATGTCATGCAGGAGCCTATAGCGTAGTTGGTAGTGCATGAACTTTGCACAAGGCAGGTTCGTTGTTCGAATCCCACCAAGGGCAAAGTGTTTTGCTAAGAAAGGAAAATTGAGTTTTAGATTTGAGCGTAGGTGAAGTTGGGTGTTTGGGATTAAATCCCAATGTGGGCTGATGCCCATGTGGTAAGTGCCTCATAGTGCTAGGTGAGAGGAACAGAGTTCGACTCCCATGAAGGTGTGAAGGCGCATTGATTTTTGGCAAGGCATTGATGATTTTGAAGGTGTGAAGGCGCATTGATTTTTGGCAAAGCATTAATGATTTTGAAGGTGGTGAAGGTGCATTAATTTTGGAAAAGGCATTAATTATTTTGAAGGTTGTGAAGGCTATAAATTTTGTAAAAAGGTATTTATCTCTAGCGCATGGTAATATTTGATATTGCCAAAGTTTTGGTGCATTGAAAATCATTTCTATTATAACTAGGGAGTCATAAGGTATTTAGTGAAAATAAATGATTGTTGTATGTGCTTAGGGAGTTATAAGGTGTGAAGTTAAATATTTGTGATTGTTGTATGTGGAGTTATAAGGTGTGGAATTAAAAATAAAAGCATAGGTGCTTGTTGTATGTGTTAATGAAATTAGGGAGTCATAAGGTTGAAAAGTGTTGAACTTGTTATATGTCCTAGTGCATGATTTAATTATGAAATTAAACTAGGAACTTGAGACCTAGTTAATTGCTACCTTGAGTTAGAAGACATGCACATGAGTTAGGGTTTGAATTTGAAGACAAATTGCTTGATTATGTGCCTTGGCTATTGAGAGGAAGTGGATGGATTAGAAAATCAATTTTATGGATAAAATTGATGCTTGAGTTCCATGATTGCTTTAGTGGAGTTCATTGAGAGTATTGCCATTATTGAGGAGGTTTTTGCTATTGCTTTGAGGAGATTATTGTTGGTTACTTGTTAAGTACATTGCCACTATTTGAGACCATTGAGGAGATCATTTGCTAGTCACTTGTGGATACATTTGTCTTTCATTTGAGGAGATCATTGTTGGCTATTTGAGAGCTCTTTGCTTGAGGGAGTTGTGCTTGTTTCTTGAGAGCTTATTGACATTGCATGAGGAAGATATTATTGAGAACCTATTGCTATCACTTGTGGAGATTGTCCTTGGTTGGTTGAAGTCCTCATTGTTATTTCTTGGAGAGGTTTCCATTTGAGAGATCATTTGTCATCCATTTGAGAGTACATTGTTGAGCATTGTTGTTATCCATTTGAGAGTACATTATTGAGCATTGTTGTCATCCATTTGAGAGATCATTTGTCATACATTGTTGAGATCATTGTGGATCATTGTTGTCATCCATTGAAGAGTACATTGCCATTCATTTTTGAGCACATTGTTGAGTATTGTCATCATTCATTTGTTATCCATTGTTGAGTTCATCATTGAGCCTTGCCTTCATTGATTTGTGGTTGAGATTTGAGTGCTACTTGAGAGTCATTGGTTGAGCCTTTGGGAAGGCTTTTGGGATAAAATTTCTGGATAGATTTGAGACAAGTTTTGTGCATGATTGGTTGAGCCTTTGGGAAGGCTTTTGGGATAGAATTTCTGGACAGATTTGAGACAAATTTTGTGCATGATTGGTTGAGCCTTTGGGAAGGCTTTTGGGATAGAATTTTTGGACAGATTTGAGAAATTTGTATGATTGGTTGAGCCTTTGGGAAGGCTTTGGGAAATTTGAATTTGGGATAATTTGAGAGGATTGTTTGAGCCTTTTGGAAGGCTTTGAGAATAGATTTGGGATAGCATTTGAGAAATTTTTGATTGTTTTGAGCCTTGTGAGAAGGCATTGAGGTAGATTTGTGAGTAGTGAAAGAGATAGGATAGAAATAGAAAACACATCAACACCAGTTGCCTAGCTAAGCAGATCAATGGATAGCCTAGCTAAGTAGATCAGTGGATAGCCTAGCTAAGCAGATCAGTGGATAGCCTAGATGAGCAGATCAGTGGATAGCCTAGCTGAGTAGATCAGTGGATAGCCTAGCTGAGCAGATCAGTGGAGAGCCTAGCTGAGCAGATCAGTGGAGCCCACCTGAGCAGATCAGGACAGCCTAGCTTTGAGCAGATCAAAGTAATCATTTGTATTGGGATAAGGATCCCTATTTCTTTGTGAAATATTATAAGGAGATTATCTTGTGGACTACCCCACATTGGGGGAACCACGTTAAATCTTGTGTCTCAATTGTGTGTGATGATTTGTGCACTTGCTTACTATTGCTATCTATGTTATTAATGCACACTTGCTATATTTGGTTATTGCAATTGAGGACACTAATTGATATTGGTTTGGAAAGAAAGTAAAAAGTGGGCGCTATACTGTTCACCCCCCTCTCAGTATAAGCTTGTGTTCTTCATTATATTACCATTATCATATAGTTAACATTGCTTGCTCATTTTATATCTTGTGGTTGTATTTCCTTTAATATATATCATCAAAAGCTAACAATTTCATTGTTATAAAAATGCATCATGAGATGTAGTGTGAAAACAATTATGAACATTATTTATATTTTTATTAGTTTTCATTATGACACTTGTAAAGGGGTTATGTTCTAGTTAAAATAATGCTTTAAAATTTCACAACTATTTCTATCTAGAAAATTTATGCATTCTTCAGTTAACCAAAAATTCTAATACAAAATATATCTTAGTTTTAATGGATTATTTAGTATATTGGTCCTATTGGACCTTACATTGTTATATCTCTCTATTATACAAGATCATATTGTGTATCTAAAATCCTCACTAGCTTAGCTAGAACCACACCTAGGTCTTGAACCTACAATGGTTTATAATAAAAAATGTGTGAAGCATAACATCTTAATTATTCAATAAAGAAACATGCCAAACATTATGGATTTAAGAAATATAAATAGAGATGGATGTAGTGTGCATCTTTAAGCAATCAAGTTAATAACATATGGAACCTCAAAAAGTCCTACATGTCTAGATACAAGTTTGAAATATTTTTCAAACTTGATAGAATTATTCTATAGTGCACCCTAAAGAATGCTTTGTTACCAACCATAAATTGTTTAGGAGTATTGTTCTTGTTGATATAACTCTTTTACCCTATCTATAACTTCCTTTAGCCACTTAATCACTAGTCTCACCTACTCCACTTCCATTAGCATATCTAGACCTTGGACCACTTGTTTTTAACTTTGTCTTGTCTAAGAGGTATGTGATATTTTCTACCATAAATTTATTCAAAAGGATCCATGCTCGAACTTGAATGATAGGAGTTGTTACAGGAAAAAATTACTTATGAAAAATATTCCTATTATTGGTACTCTCAATCCATACATTATGTCCTTAAGAGGCCCTATAATACTTGGTTCACTATTTTAGTCTATCATTAGTGTTTATATGGTAGGGCGAATTGATATTTAAACTTGGTTTCTAATTCAACATTCAATATTTTCCAAAGCCTCAAAGTGACCTTCGTATCCCTAAATAAAATGATTCCTTTTAGTACACCATGCAAATTGAAAAAAATCTTACATAAACCTTCTTTTCAAAATTAGAGAATTATAGTGCCTTGACATTACCTTGGGAAATGCAATTGTGGAAGGACACAAATTAGTGAAAACAAGTAGTAAAAACCCTCCAAAATTTGGCTAAGTTTGACTCAAGTTTTAATTGATTTAGGATTTATTTGATTGCAACATAAACTAATTGGTTTAGGAGTGATTTGCTTGAAAAGTGGCATGATTGGTTTAGGAGTGATTTGATTGCAAAGTAACTTGGTTGGATCCAAGGAGAGTATCAATTGCTCTAGGATTGATTCGATTGCAATATAACATAATTGGTTTAGGAGTGATTTTCCTGAAAAGTGGATTGATTAGTTTAGGAGTGATTTGTTTGCAAAGTATCTTGGTTGGATCCAATGAGCAAACCACTCAAGGATAACTAGCAATTCACTACCAAAATTGAGTGAGCGAATCACTCAAAAGCCAATGAAGGGGTAAACATAAAGGTACATATCCCAAAGAAAATATTTTGAGAGCAAAATTTTTGCATATAGTATCACACTAAATCATTTTAAAATTATTTTAGACCTATTAGAGGCATGTAACATTTGGTGGTGTATCATTTTGGTAAAGATACCCCTAAATATTTTCTTTTACTAAGAGTATTCATTTCTCACCCTAGGTAAATCAAGGGTAAACTCCAACTATAAATAGGATTCTAGGGCATCATTGTATTCATATTTTGGTCGTGAGAAATCAAAGTTACACTATGAAATCCACATTGCTCTTTGACCTCATGATATTGTTAAGAAATTGGCAAGTCATTATGTATTCCATTAGTGACATCACACTCCAATTTTGCTAAGTGCACAGGGATTAAGGCATTGCACTTTCGCCCATCTTGATATTTTCTTATTAGTTTCATATATAATGAATGTGATAATATTGATGTTATTTGAATCCTCTTGTGTTGATTAATCACTTACACTCTTTTTCTATGATTTTAACTTATATTACATTTAAATCCCTCACACCCTTAATATTTTATATATGGATATTCATTTTCCATACTTTATTTTTCATGCAATTTAGTGTAGGCTAAAATATGACTACTTTTGCAAGGAAAGCAGGGATTTAGGCTCAATCTAGAGATTGGAAGAAGCCATTAACACTTCCTTACAAATTTATTGAAGCTAGATTTATGGAACATCATTAAAATAGAAGATAAAAATATTTTCCAATTCAACACAATTTCTATCATGCCTAATAGGATGGACCTTCATTTTCCAATAATCTTGATCAATTTGGCTAAAACTCAATTTACATTCCAAATTGATATTCATCATGGATGAATCAATTGTATCAATATTGAGTGAATTTTATCCATGTTTAATTATAGAAAGCGATTCACTCCAATTTTGGAGCAATTTATTCCATTTTGAAATAATAACCTAAAAAGTATTTATGTCATGATCCACCATGGTAGGATATTTTTTATAAGATATATTATGTATTGACAAATGATGTTAATGCTTAGCTTTGATGCTTTTGGATGGATATATGCATTTATTGTTGTAATTATTTGTATATAAGGATATGGTACTGTTGATTCTTTGCATGGTTGCAGGATCAGGTATTCTCATAGGTGGATAAGAGAGTCGGCCACTAGGAATGAGAGACCTTAATAAGAAGGTAAATGATGTGATATGCCTTGTTCTTCAATAGCTCAAGGTAACATATATGAATACCCTTCATATAGATGCATTGCATTTGCTTCTGCTAATGTTTGCACCATCGAACTGTGAAATTTCTTGCAATGAGTCTCATTAAAAGTAGGTGGACGATATCTTAGCCTATCTTAAAAAAATGACCATTCACTTAAGGATAAAATGATGGTGTGAAACATCGAGGGAATATTTTGAAAGAAGCTTTATTCTTTTTGTTTATGATGGATTTGGTATTAAAATTTATTAATGGTTGGATTAATCAAATGAATGATTTAATAAAATGTTATGGTTGTTTTAAATAGAGGGAAGTTTTAAAACAAATTTTATTAATAGATCACTTTAATTAAGTGAAATAGATTTTTGAATCTTTAGTGTTGTGCTAGCATAATTGTTGTTCTTCATAACTCCTCTTTTGTGAGACCATAAGGCAAATTTACTTAAAGCTTTAATTAACTCCTTCATGTGTGGCTATATGCCCATGGCCACCACCTCCCTTTCCAAGATGCGTTTGTAATGCTTGGGAGTTAAGTAGAAGGGTAGGGATCCCTTGGCTTAGGAGAAGAGATGGGGAGGTGTTGGAAATAAAAGGTGAGAATACAAGTGACGAACCAAGCAAGTAGAAGAAGGATTCCTGAAGTGAATCAAGCTTTTCTACATAGAGGTATTTCTCCATGGTTTTGGTTTTGGATGCACTCAATGTTATATTTTTGTTGTTTTATTTTTTAGCTTTTGAGTGGTCTACACTAGTAGATGTGTGTGTTATCCCTTGTTACTTTGATATTTGCTTTTTTTGTGTGTGCTTATGGTTGTTGCCTAGTATTGGCTTTCTTTTGGAGGATTTTGGTTGGTGTTATGGAGGTGTACCTAGGTTTCATGCTACATATTTCTAGTACTCCTTAATACAAGCTTTTTGCATAGGAGACAGCTTTGTATGGACCTCTATTGCCTTATTTTTTATTACTTTTTTTGCTTGGCCTCTTCTCATTTGTGCTTCAATGTATTAATCGATGTCTATAGGAAGATAAGTATTAATTTTAGTACATCACCATGGAGGTGCATTTAATTATACTCAAGGTATTATGCCCTAAGGGACCCAACATAGATTGAATTATGGCTGGTAGAGGAAATTGGCATCCTCTCTCTCTAACGATTGAGAAGGGATTGTTGGACATTTTGAGGAATGTTATTGTCATTGATGTCAAAAGCATTGTTGAGCAATGTTCGTCATTTTTGAGGACATTAGGAGAGCTCAGAAAATGAAGATCAAGTTAAAGGAGATCAAGGACAAAGTTGAAAAGACCCACATGTTAATTTAAATTAAAATATTTTAATCCCTGATTAAAATTTTAATTTAAATATTGATAAGTGCTAAGGTTAATTTAAATATTTATTTAATATTTAAAATTAACTTTACTACAGATCTAGTTTAAATTAAAGTATTTTAATTATTGATTAAAACTTTAATTTATTAATGTTGGGTGCTAAAGTTAAGTTAAATATTTATTTAATATTTAATTTTAACTTTCCAAATCAAATTCGAATTGGAAATTCGAAATGTGTCGACGTTGAAGGAAGCAAAACCCTATGTATAAATATGCCAAAATATTGGCATTTGAAATTATCCATGCGACTTGTGTTGGCTCGTGAAAAGAGAAGGAAATTTTGCATGTGCAAATCGAGCAAGGGAAAGAGACAAAGTTTGGCATCCTCCGAAATCAACACGAAGTGCTTGTAGCTTGGTTGGCAGCCAAGGGCTGTGTAAGACGTTGTTGTGGAAGTTGAGGCAGGTTTGAAACCTGTGCACGTGATTTTTGGGAAGAAGGACAAGTGTTTTGTCTTGTGCACCGAACGTGGGGAGAAGGTAAAGGCACCGAAGTGCCTTTTGGCTCTTGTGGAGCCACGCAACCCAAGCGGTGGGTGCTAGCGCTACGAAAGCGCTTGGGGGAGAACCAACGAGGGTTCAAATCCCACCAAGGCCCTTTTGAGTGCATTGAGGTATGTGATTTAATTTGGTTGTCTTGGCCTACAAAAATTTAAAGGGAAAAATAATGTTTTTATTTTTCTAAAGTAATTTTAATTAAAGTACTTTGCATGTTATTTGGTGTGTAAGTTATTAGGGGAGTTAAAAGGAAGTGCAAAGCTTTAATTTCTGAGTTGGAATTTTAGAGGCTAAGGAGTTATAAGGAAGGTTGAATTTTATATTTTGAAATTGAAGAATGTTGAATATTATTTACTTCAAGTTGGAGATTATAAGAAGTAATTAAGTGCTAACTTTTGTATTGAAGAAAAGTTTTGAAGAAGAGTTAGAATGATATTTTTGTCATCTAACCTTGGTGTTTGGTAAGGAAAGTGGTTATACTTGAGACAAGTTTTAAAAGACTATTCTTCATCAAGAAAAAGGTATGGGCACATTCTTCCATAGTTGAGTTGATTGATTATTTTTTGGAAAACAAGTTTGGAGTGAAAATGATTTAATTAGGTTTCCTTATTGAGTTGTTGAGCTATATGTGAGATTGGTTTATAAGCATTGTTGTTGAAGTGATTGATTGAGTGAAGAACTTGAACTAGGGTTTGCAAAGATCATGAGTATCATTGTTATGTAAGATTGGTTGATAAGAATTGTTGGAAATATTTTGAGTGAGTGTTCATATGCTTGGACTAGGGTTTGTAAGCAAGGATTGTTTCATTGAGTGATTGATTGAGTAGAGTTGATTGAGCCTAGTCAAGTGAATGTGTGAAGTGATTGTTCAAGTTCTATAAAACAAATTATTCTATATTCTGAATTGATTTGAGAAAAATGTTGAGAGTTGATGAGTGTGAAACATATTGAGTCTCTAACAATTCTCCATATGTTTCTATGATAAAAGAGAGATTGAAAGTGATTGAGAGTTTGTGAGTGTGAAGCATATTGAGTCTCTAACAATTCTCTATATGTTTCTAAAAGAGTGATTGAAAGTAATTGAGCATTGAAGTGAATGTGAAGCATATTGAGTCTCTAACAATTCTCTATATGTTTCTAAGAGAGTGATTGAAAGTGATTGAGCATTGTGATGTGTGTAGAGCATATTGAGTCTCTAACAATTCTCTTTATGTTTCTATGAGATTGGACAAGTTCTAGTGTGGACTTGTTGAGCATATTTGAGGTAAGTCTTTGAGAAGACTTGTGGACAGATTTGTGTGAGCTTTTGTGGAAGCTTACAATACAGATTGAGAGCAGATTTGGATAAGTTCTAGTGAGGACTTATTGAGCAGATTTGGACAAGTTCTAGAGAGGACTTGTGGATAGATTAGTGTGAGATTTTGTGGAAGCTTACAAGGCAGATTTGAGACAAGTCTTTGAGAAGACTTGTGAGCAGAGTTGATTGATTGATTTGTTCAAACCTTGAGTTAAGGTTTGGGGTAGATCCAGCAGAGTTGATTTGAGATTGAGTCAAGCTTTGAGTTAAGGCTTGAGGATAGATATTGAGGATAAATTTGTGCTAGACCGAAGGACTATGTTTAGTATAAATTCGAGGATAGAGTTTGGTGTATATTTGAGGATAGGTTTGTGCTAGACCAGAGATAGAGACTGAGCAGATTTGTGCTAGACCGAAGGACTATGTTTAGTATAGATTTGAGATAGAGCTTTGGAGGTGATAGAGTATAGAGGATGATAGTCTCTAGTGGATAGAGATCCATTAGCTAGGGTAGTGAGGATAGGTGTCTTCAGTGGATAGAGATCCATTAGCTAGAGTAGTGGGGGCAATAGTTCTTCTAGAAGATCACCAACTAGAGCAAGAGGGAGCAAGAGGATAAAGGAGTTCTCCTATGGATAGAGATCCACGAACTTTGATTAAGGGATTGGTGTCTCCTTTGGATAGAGATCCATAAATATTGTAATAGGGAAAGGATTCCCAAGAGATTGATTGAGAAAATTTTAGTAAAATATTTTCTCCGTGGAGTAGCCCACATTGGGTGAACCATATAAATTTTGGTGTCTCTATTGTGTGTGGTGATTTGTGCATTGCTTTGATTATTGCTATTGATATTGCTATCTATACATTGCATAATATTGATTGGGAAAGAAAAGTAAAAAGTGGTCTTATATTGTTCACCCCCCTCTCAGTATAAGCTTGTGTTCTTCAATTGGTATCAGAGTGGGTTCCTTCGGAAGAGTTTAACAACTTGAAGGAAAATCTTACAAGAACACAATGGATTCTAAGAATGGATCATTAGATAATTCAACACCAGTATTTTATGGAAGTGATTATATATATTGGAGTATGAGAATGAAGATTTACCTGATGGCACTTGGCAATGAAATTTGGGAAGCAGTTGAAAATGGATACATACCCCTCAATTGATCCACCTACAGATAAGGAAGGTAAGCTTCTACAACATTACAATTCAAAAGCAATGAATGCAATTTTGAGAGGTTTGCATAGAACAGAGTCCATAAAAGTTATGCATTGTCAAGATGCAAAAGGAATGTGGGATAAGTTGCAAAGTATATATGAAGGAGATAAAGGTGTCAAGAAAGCAAAGATACAGAAATCTCAAAGGACAATTTGAAGAGTTAAGAATGAAGGATGAGGAAAACATTAGTACTTATCTACTTCGAGTCGATGAGGTTGTTAATGCTATGCAAGGACTTGGACTTAAGGTTGAAGAATCAGATGTTTGTGATAAGGTCTTAAGATCTCTTCCAAAGAGATTTAGTGAAAATATTTCTGCTATAGAAGAATCAAAGGATGGTGATTCTTTGACAAGAGATATGTTGCTTGGTATTCTTACAACTTTTGAGTTAAGAACAAAAGAACCTAATCCCCAGAAGGAAGCAACCTTCAAAGCAATCAAGAAGACAAAGGGTAAGAAGTCAGAATCAAGCAATGAGTCATCCAGTGATGAAGAAGCAAATTATGGTAGAAGGAATAAGGATTCAAGAAGATTTAAAGATACAAAATCTGTTAAATATTTCAATTGTGGAAAGTATGGTCACTATGCAACTGACTATCAAGAAGCTAAAAATAACAATGATGAAGAAAAGGATCACAAGAACAAGGAATCAGAAAGATACAGGCACCAAAAGAAAAGCAAGGATGGACAAAGCAGACAAGGAAAGAAGTTCTTTCAAAGGCAAAATAGGAGCTACTATGCAGATAAGGCAAGTAAGTACTCAAGTGATAGTGATAATAGTTTCTCAGATAATGATAAAGATGAAGTCCTATTTATGATTGAAGAAAAGGAGAAGTCAAGAAAAGGTCACCAATAATTCTCAAGTGTTTTAGATGTGGTAACTTTGGACATCTTGAAGATAGTTGTACAAGGAATGGTTATAGTTTTAGTGATGATGAATATGAGGATACACTTGAAGGACCAGAAGAGAATATTCTAATGGCACTAGAAGAAGAAGAAGGTGATCCTACAGAAGACAAGTCAAAAGAAAATGAAGATGTAGACAAAGGTAAACAAATAGAGGAAGAATCAGATAAAGAAGGATATGATCTCAAGGGAGAACTTATTTATGCTCTTGACATAGTAAAGAAGGTAAGAAAGCAAAACTTTAAACTTGAGTTTTCTTTCAAGAATGTGATGAAGAGAGAAATATTTATAGAGGATCTAGACAAATCAAAGGTAAGACAAATAAGTTCAAGGGATAAGTTAGAAATAAAGGTCTTAGAATGTGAAAGGTTAGAACAAGAAGTAGCCCTACTAAGGGAAGATTTAGAAATATCCAAGATTAAGCTAAAAAAGTTTGGAAAGAGCTCAAATATTGTGGATAAGATGATCAAGGTACAAAGAAGGTCAACAAATAAAATAGGTCTTGGTTTTGAATAGACTCAAAAGAAACAAGAAGAGAAGTCAACCTCAAGTTCTGAAGGAGAAGAAACTTCAGAAGAAGACAATGTAAGAGAAAGTGAGACATCTGAGGATGAGTTGGACAATAGAAATTTCAACAAGGAAAGGAACAATGCACAAAGGAGAAACATATGGAACAACAATCAGAATAGGTTAAGAGAGACTAAGAGACCAATGAGGTCAAGACAAGGAAACTTCAATGGAAGATGTTTTTCATGTCACAGGTTTGGGCACATGGCTTCACAGTGCAGGACACATGAAAGACAGGAATATGAGAACTTTAGAAATAGTTTTTCCATGGGTATTGCTACTCATGTAATCAGTTTGGTCACAAGGCAATGAATTGCAGGGTTCATGACATAAAAGGATATGGCTTCACTAGGAGAAATCCTAAGATAGTTGCACCTCCAAGGAATAATAACATTAAGTGTTATAAGTGCAATAATGATGGACACACAACAAAGTGGTGTAGAGCAGACATTCCAAAATCAAGTATGAACAGGAACAGGGAACAAGAATAAAAAAAGGGATATGGATATGAACAAGAATAGGAATAGGAACATGGATATGAACAAGAACAAGAACAGGAATAGGAATAGGAACATGAATATGGACATGGAAAGGAACAGTCAAAGGAATCATAAGGATCGGATAAGAAGAAAAGAGGATAAAGGTAAAGACCAGTGCTTGTTGGGAGTAGAAATACTCCCACCCCAGAATTAACCACCTCAAGAGGAGGTGGGGGAGGGGCTAAGCTAAGAGACTCATTCTTAGCCCCGAGCCCCAAAGGTGACCCTTTGCCATTGATGTCAAAGGGGGAGAGATTTGAGTAAGGGGGAGAGATTTGGTATTTGAGTAAAGAGGAGAGATTTGAAGAGAGCATTAAGCCAGGGGAGGCAATGTCCCAGGGGGAGCAGAACAAAGAAAAGGTTAAGTTTTTAGTAAAAATAATTTGGGTTGCCATCAATGACAAAGGGGGAGATTGTTGGACATTTTGAGGAATGTTATTGTCATTGATGTCAAAAGCATTGTTGAGCAATGTTCGTCATTTTTGAGGACATTAGGAGAGCTCAGAAAATGAAGATCAAGTTAAAGGAGATCAAGGACAAAGTTGAAAAGACCCACATGTTAATTTAAATTAAAATATTTTAATCCCTGATTAAAATTTTAATTTAAATATTGATAAGTGCTAAGGTTAATTTAAATATTTATTTAATATTTAAAATTAACTTTACTACAGATCTAGTTTAAATTAAAGTATTTTAATTATTGATTAAAACTTTAATTTATTAATGTTGGGTGCTAAAGTTAAGTTAAATATTTATTTAATATTTAATTTTAACTTTCCAAATCAAATTCGAATTGGAAATTCAAAATGTGCCGACGTTGAAGGAAGCAAAACCCTATGTATAAATATGCCAAAATATTGGCATTTGAAATTATCCATGCGACTTGTGTTGGCTCGTGAAAAGAGAAGGAAATTTTGCATGTGCAAATCGAGCAAGGGAAAGAGACAAAGTTTGGCATCCTCAAAAATCAACACGAAGTGCTTGTAGCTTGGTTGGCAGCCAAGGGTTGCGTAAGATGTTGTTGTGGAAGCTGAGGCAGGTTTGAAACCTGCACACGTGATTTTTGGGAAGAAGGACAAGCATTTTGTCTTGTGCATCGAACGTGGGGAGAAGGTAAAGGCACCGAAGTGCCTTTTGGCTCTTGTGGAGCCACACAGCCCAAGTGGTGGGTGCTAGCACTATGAAAGTGCTTGGGGGAGAACCAACGAGGGTTCAAATCCCACCAAGGCCCTTTTGAGTGCATTGAGGTATGTGATTTAATTTGGTTGTCTTGGCCTACAAAAATTTAAAGGGAAAAATAATGTTTTTATTTTTCTAAAGTAATTTTAATTAAAGTACTTTGCATGTTATTTGGTGTGTAAGTTATTAGGGGAGTTAAAAGGAAGTGCAAAGCTTTAATTTCTGAGTTGGAATTTTAGAGGCTAAGGAGTTATAAGGAAGGTTGAATTTTATATTTTGAAATTGAAGAATGTTGAATATTATTTACTTCAAGTTGGAGATTATAAGAAGTAATTAAGTGCTAACTTTTGTATTGAAGAAAAGTTTTGAAGAAGAGTTAGAATGATATTTTTGTCATCTAACCTTGGTGTTTGGTAAGGAAAGTGGTTATACTTGAGACAGGTTTTAAAAGACTATTCTTCATCAAGAAAAAGGTATGGGCACATTCTTCCATAGTTGAGTTGATTGATTATTTTTTGGAAAACAAGTTTGGAGTGAAAAGGATTTAATTAGGTTTCCTTATTGAGTTGTTGAGCTATATGTGAGATTGGTTTATAAGCATTGTTGTTGAAGTGATTGATTGAGTGAAGAACTTGAACTAGGGTTTGCAAAGATCATGAGTATCATTGTTATGTAAGATTGGTTGATAAGAATTGTTGGAAATATTTTGAGTGAGTGTTCATATGCTTGGACTAGGGTTTGTAAGCAAGGATTGTTTCATTGAGTGATTGATTGAGTAGAGTTGATTGAGCCTAGTCAAGTGAATGTGTGAAGTGATTGTTCAAGTTCTATAAAATAAATTATTCTATATTCTGAATTGATTTGAGAAAAAGGTTGAGAGTTGATGAGTGTGAAACATATTGAGTCTCTAACAATTCTCCATATGTTTCTGTGATAAAAGAGAGATTGAAAGTGATTGAGAGTTTGTGAGTGTGAAGCATATTGAGTCTCTAAAAATTCTCTATATGTTTCTAAAAGAGTGATTGAAAGTAATTGAGCATTGAAGTGAATGTGAAGCATATTGAGTCTCTAACAATTCTCTATATGTTTCTAAGAGAGTGATTGAAAGTGATTGAGCATTGTGATGTGTGTAGAGCATATTGAGTCTCTAACAATTCTCTTTATGTTTCTATGAGATTGGACAAGTTCTAGTGTGGACTTGTTGAGCAGATTTGAGGCAAGTCTTTGAGAAGACTTGTGGACATATTTGTGTGAGCTTTTGTGGAAGCTTACAATACAGATTGAGAGCAGATTTGGATAAGTTCTAGTGAGGACTTATTGAGAAGATTTGGACAAGTTCTAGAGAGGACTTGTGGATAGATTAGTGTGAGCTTTTGTGGAAGCTTACAAGGTAGATTTGAGACAAGTCTTTGAGAAGACTTGTGAGCAGAGTTGATTGATTTATTTGTTCAAACCTTGAGTTAAGGTTTGGGGCAGATCCAACAGAGTTGATTTGAGATTGAGTCAAGCTTTGAGTTAAGGCTTGAGGACAGATATTGAGGACATATTTGTGCTAGACCGAAGGACTATGTTTAGTACAAATTCGAGGATAGATTTTGGTGCATATTTGAGGATAGGTTTGTGCCAGACCAGAGACAAAGACTGAGCAGATTTGTGCTAGACCGAAGGACTATGTTTAGTACATATTTGAGACAGAGCTTTGGAGGTGATAGAGTACAGAGGATGATAATCTCCAGTGGATAGATATCCATTAGCCAGGGTAGTGAGGATAGGTGTCTTCAGTGGATAGATATCCATTAGCTAGAGTAGTGGGGGCAAAAGTTCTTCTAGAAGATCACCAGCCAGAGCAAGAGGAGAAAGGAGTTCTCCTATGGATAGAGATCCACGAAATTTGATTAGGGGATTGGTGTCTCCTTTGGATAGAGATCCATAAACATTGTAATAGGGAAAGGATTCCCAAGAGATTGATTGAGAAAATTTTTAGTGAAATATTTTCTTCGTGGAGTAGCCCACATTGGGTGAACCACGTAAATTTTGGTGTCTCTATTGTGTGTGGTGATTTGTGCATTGCTTTGATTATTGCTATTGATATTGCTATCTATACATTGCATAATATTGATTGGGAAAGAAAAGTAAAAAATGGTCTTATACTGTTCACCCCCCTCTCAGTATAAGCTTGTGTTCTTTAGGGATAGTCCCAACGTTAGGGTCAAGAAGTTTATATTCATAGAGAATTCTAGAAATATGGGATGACCATTTGAACCATACTTTATACCATGAAGGTATACAAGGTAAACCCTAGTACCTATGGTAACTTGGCCTCTCTTGTCCACTAGAGAAACATCTGTAGTGTCATGGACTCAAAATATGGATATGCCTAGTTCAAATATATTCCATGGATACTCTTGGTGAACCTTGTTGAGTTCTATATATATATATTGGGTTGGTCTATATTTTTAGGTTTTTATAGTTGGTATCATAGCTCTAGGTTGTAGGACTAGAAGCTTTCTTAGTAAGGACTTAGAGATGAATTGACTTGATGGGTATTTTTAGGAAGAAAAATCTTCTCTTAGGAGATAAATTTTTTGTGGACTAATAATGTCCATCAATGTTATCAGTGGATGATAGTATTCGGTTGTTAGTACATATGGAAGATGTAACTAACTAGTAGTTAGGAGGTAAACATGAAGATTAATTGCAACCTAACCTAGGAATTTTGTGTGGCCAAGAAACTATGACACCAAACTTGAGGAGAGGAAGAATAGGATCTTCCATACCACCAAGATAGGCTAGGCATGATAGTGTCAAGGCTAGACCCCTAGGGAAAATTTTAGGGAATTCAAGCAGAGAGGTGGAGAGCCTCATTATTGTTATCTCATTATTGCAATATTAAATAGAGCAACAAATAAAATAAATGAACTAGTAGAGGGAACAAATTGATAAAAAAAAACAACTGCTAGAAACTATAGTGAATCAAAGTTCATAGAATAGGAAATTAGAGGTTAGATAGGAAGGAAATCCTCCTAAAAATGAGCAAGAAGTTAGGTCTCTTATAGCAAAAAACCTAGCCAAGGATTTGAAGAATGTAAAGACCTCCAAGTTTACTAAAAATTATGGGGGTGATTCAATTGAGGCTTGGTTGAATGAGTTGGAGACCTATTTCTCCATGAAAAACTATTCCTTAGTGACTTGGATAGTTTGGGCCACTCTTCATTTGTAGGAGACATGGTTGGAATGGTGGAACACCTTTAAGTCCGGATAGAAAATTTAGGTAATAAACCCATCATGGGAAGGTTTTGTGAAGGCCTTTTAGAAAAGGTTACTCACCAAACATTATTATATGGAGAAATTTGAGGAATTATCCACACTTCTCCAAGGAACAATGATAGTGGAGATTTACTACCAAAGATTTGTAAAACTGCTTAAGTATGTACCCCTCTATCAGAAGGATGAGACTATAAAGGTACATAAATTTATCTTGAGAGTGGATCCTAATATAATATAAATAGTAAACATGCATAATCCTGAGACTCTATAAAATACTATGACTTGGCTCATCAAGTTGAGTCCAACCTAAAATTAAATAAGACTTACATTAACTATATGGTATTGTAATATGAGGATCGACAATACCTAAGAAAAAGGAAAAGCACTAGTTTTATGAAATAGGAACAAGAGCAGAGTAAGAAAATCAAGCGTAATCCAAAGTTTGAAAAGAAAAATGATGGAAAATAAGGGAATTCCAAGAAGAAATTTTATAAGAGAAAAGATAACAATACTCATCAAACACAAATGCAGTCAGAGTCATCACAAGTCGAGCACATGAGAGAGAAGAAAAATTAAATACACATAGGTCTCAAAGGTGGTTCCTATGATTGTGGGGGACCTCACTATGCAAAAAAATGTCTAAATAGATCAAGACCAAGCAAAAAGGTAGAGGAACCCAACCATAGAATCTACATGGCAACTAGAAACTAGAATTTGGATGGGTAAGCCACACCTATGCTCTTGAATGGTAAATTATTTGATAAGAAATTTAAAATATTGATAGATAGTGGAGCTACTAATAGTTTAATTTCTTCTAGTATAGTTTAGAATTTTCCAAAAATATTCAATTAAAGGTTTAGATTTACATATGAATAGTATTTGCTTCTATTACAATAAATCCTCTTTCTCCAAGAGTTATTTCCATCTAAATCCTTCATAGGATTCTAAGAATAAATGATTAACCAACTAGCATGATCTGACATCTTCTTCCCTTGACCTCCATAATAAATTGATAGGAAGGTGGGGATTAGAACAACTCATATGCAGGTTTGAATGCATTTCTATATGAATTATTGCATAAAAACCACAAGCAAAGAAGCCCATACTTCTTTCCAAAAATATTTTCCACAAATATTTAAAATTCCTTTTCCATTTCCAAAACCATGCATTTCTATATGAATCAATTCAATACAACAACACAAGCAAAAGAAGCCCATACTTCTTTCCCAAAAATATTTTCCACAAATATTTAGATTCAAAGGTAAGCACTGAAGACATTGTAATGCAACAAGGTCATGTTTATTGGTTAGGTTACAAAATTTATGAGGCTTTACAAATACCTCACTAGAATAGATTATTTTAATGTGTAATTTCATTTCATGTTCATTTGAATTTCATGTAATTTGGATTTATGAACGCTAAGCCTAACCTCATTTTTATCAATATATAATTCCTTAACACAAATGGATAGATGTGATTTTTCATTCTCTCCATTATCAAAAATCTCCTCATCCTTTTTTCTTGTTTCATGTGGTTGAGCTTGGGTACATAGCATTGATCCTTACTACAAGTGGTATCAGAGCTTGGATGCTTGCCCCTCCCATACCCAAACTTGGAGAAGCATTACATTCCCCTCCTCTACACCTCCAGAAATTTATGTGTTGATTTGAAGGAGAGAATGAGGATGTTGCATGAGATTTCATAAAACCTCCATATATTTTCCTTTTATTGTAGATATTAGCTTGTATCTCTATTTGCAGGTATCCAAAATTCAGATCTGATCGAGTTTGGCGATCTTTGTGTAAACTAACCATGTATTTTTTTTACACAACCATACAGTATCCAAAAATTGTATTTGATCGAGTTTGGTAGCCTCTATGTAAATTGATCGTGTTGACTTTCACACAACCATACAATATCCAAAATCTAGATCTGATCAAGTTCAACAACCTCTGTGTAAACTGATCGTGTTCATTTTTTTACACAACCATAAAATATCCAAAATGTAGATCTAACGGAGTTCAACGACCTTTGTGTAAATTGATCATGTTTGTTTTCACATGGCCATACAATTAGATCAACCTTTGTGTAAACTAATCGTGTATTTTTTATAGCACAATAGACTTCTAGCCTCTCCATTATACTTGTATAAGTGGCTTACAAAATTTTCCATATTACTGTTGGCTAGCTTATAGCCCTTATTTGTAAAAGTGATTCCACTTGGATGATAAGCAAGGTCAAGTGGATTACACCTAACATACATACTACCACATTAGCACTATAGTAGCATTCCATATTCACTCTAAGTCTATTTTTAGTTTTCATTTGCTTTATTTCATTGTAAATTGATTCACATATTTGCATCATCCCTAAAAGGAATGCATTCGATGAATCATTATACAACCTAGCCTCATGATAGGGTGCCACTTCCTTGTTCATGGGAAATATATACTAAAGAACTTGTGAGTCAAAGCTATGTTGGACTTAACAAGAATACATAGTGAAGGGGGTTAGCCATACCCATGAACCTTTGGAAAGGGATCATCCTTTCACTTGTGCTCTAAAAACTGAAAACTCTTAATCAATATTAAAATTAAGTTGGTCTAATATATTCCATACTTGTAGAATAGAGCACGTACTTCTCTTTAGAGAGTATATCATCGACTATAGTAAACTGGGTGAGGAATGGTAGGAATTGGGCTCCATCATAACTTGGATTTCATCATCGAGTGTTTGTATGTGGGCATCTAGGTGAAGGTCTTAATTTGATATAAGCTCATTATACCTCTCCAAATTTTAGCACCTCACCTACTTGTAGTCATAATATTGAAGTTACTATTTTTACACATCCCACACTTTGGTATTCAGTTGTGTAATCTAGTATTGGAGATATTGGCCTGCACATTCATCTATGGTATTTTAGTTTGGGCTACACACCTTTTTTTAGTACTACATATTTAGCGATATCAACATCTTGTTACATTAGGACTCATAGCCACTTGCTTGTACAATTTATCATTTGTAAAATAGATTCCACTTGGAGGGTGAGCAAGGTCTAGTAGATCACATTCATTTATTGTCATCATTTGGTTCATTATTTACTGGTACATTTTGCCTCACTTAGTCATTTGTTCCTTGTTCACACCTTGAAACACCTCTTTTAGGACTTTGTAGTATCACAGGTCACAATGAATTCCAACTTCAAATAAAATTTTATATATACCCTCAAAGGTAAGGATAATTGGGATCAATTTTTCACAGGCCTTAGGATAGCTACAAAATTTGAGAACCTATCATGCAACCATATGGATGTAAATACTATACTTCCCATAGATGTTGTTGCCCTATAAAAATGGTAGATATATGATGATCAAATTCATGCCAGCATCCTACTTGTAACAGAATATCACCTTCATACTTTGATTGATGTAGCCAAGCATGACACAACATGGTTAGTTCTCAAAGTTTTCAAGAAAAACTTTGACAGTAAATCTAACCTAGAATATTTTCATCTTGTCCTCAATATGAATCAAATAAAGTTGCAAAAAGGAAACTCTAGTTCCACCATCAATCTTCTTCACCCTATTAAACATGTCATTGATAAAGACTTCAAAAATCAATGTATCACATGGACTTTCCTCAGTCAGTCATATCTTCACATTCTAGACTACAAGAACTTGCTTGCTAGTTTATCATCTAGTGGAACCTTAAAAACCTCAACTTTGAATCTTAGCAAAAAATTTCATTGAACTTGATAAAAAATTTAACACAAACTTCACCAGTTCTAACCCTAGCAAAGTCAAAGGTAAAGGACAAGGAAAAGGTTCTAACAATGGTCAACATGAACACTCACGACATCAAACTAGTCAAGGACAACATTGTCAAGGATAAATAAAATAGCCTAGTATATATCAAAGAAATGATAACTCAAATGTTGTGTGCAAACATTGTAATAGAAAAGGGTACTATGCCACTGATTGTTGAATTATCACACACAAGATCAATCAATTTTAAAAGTATAGTGCATATAATGTAAATGAATATGGATCTAATCCAGACATCTTCCACAATACTCAATTCATGCGTACCCAAATCATCAACACATGGGCACCTATATCATTATCTATTGACCATCCCAAAAAATTCATTGAGGCACATTCAATATATGATTGCTATGATATTTTTCATCCCACATTACAACCCATTAGATTTACCCATAGCGTAGCCTCCATCAATAGTTTTTGGATCATGGATACTAGAGCCACCCAATACATGACTTCCAACAAGGACTTATTTGAAGAATACAACTTAGAAGTACTTGGTAGTTTACATGGCTAACAAATCCTCTCAACCAGTTGAAGGAGCTAGAACTATTCTATTAAAACTTCTTGGATTACCTGATTTTTGGCTACTTGATGTTCTCTACATCCTTGATGTGAAGAAAAATTTATTGTCACTATCCACACTCATATGCCATGGAATTGATATTAGTGTCACTACTAGAGATAAAAATCTTCAAGTCATTCATGCACCCTCCAAAATAGTGGTCATGACCCATTCCTTAGATGGAAAACTCATCAAACTTGCTAGACGTCCTACTTCAAAATTTCACATTACCAAAGTTGATATGGCACTTAATGCCACCCTGACTCCCAAGAAACTTTTTATTGATATATGATGGCATGCACACATGGGTCATGTCAAACTTGATTGATTGAGACAAATAGAGTCCACCATCAGGGAACTACCACACTTCTCTTCCAAACCCATCAAATGTGAAGCATGCATCATTGACAAATTTTCTCGATAAATTTTTCCAAAGAGTCAGTGGAATTCCACATAAAAATGGGAGCTAGTTCTCTTAGACATGTGCGATCCAATACCTATTACCTCATTAAAAGGTAAAAGGTATTACATCACCTTCATTGATAACTTCTCAAAGAAGTCATGGATTGGCTTTTTGGAGAAGAAATATAAAGCTTTTAAATTCTTCAAAGCATTAAAGGCTTACATACAATGAGAATCAACTTGTAGAATCAAGACCTTTAGGAGTGAAAATTATGGCGAGTACACATCAAATGAATTCACACAATACTTGTCCTCACATGGGATCAAATATCAATTGAAAATGCCAAGCACATCTCAATAAAACGGTGTTGTTGAGTGCATGAATAGGAAAATTATGAACATGGCTTGTGCCCTTATTGTATACAAAAATACACCTCCTTATCTTTGGTTTGAAGCCACCTGGACTGCTATGCATGTACTAAAAATAGTGAGTCCCTCAAAACCTAGCCTATCACCTCATAAAAAATGGATTGGACACCCCCCACCATCAACCACTTTAGAATATTTGGATCCATCTGTTATGTTCATATTCTTCCATATCATAGAAATAAAATTGAAGCTCGAGATATTAAAGGTATATTTGTTGGATACCCTATGGATCATAAGAGATAAAAGGTATTCATTCCTTCACATTGAAAAGTGATTGTGACACGTGATGTTATGTTTGTAGAAACTGAAGAATAACTAGTAACATTGGATATAAGGGGATACAATCTTTAGCCTAGATAAAAATATACTAACATATATGATGTTTAAATTCCAACCTTTAGGGGAAAGACATTGAAAATTTAATCAAAACTCTAGAATATATAAATCAACCCAAAATTTCAAAGGAACCAAAATATGATAGTGAGCAGATGTCTGTATCTTCTACACCTTCTACCCCTTCAAATAATAATGTTGATTGTGGTAAAAGTATTGTTTCACATCCATATCCATCAACATCCTTCATACCTAATGATCTATTCCAAGATCATGATAAGAAAATTTAGGTATGTGAGACATCCACACCCCTCCCCACTCAAGGAACTTTTTAATATAACCAACTATTAAAGGACATCAAACCAAATGAAGCAGGCAAAATGATCACAAGAGGTGCCCTTAATGCAAGAGCGCACAAATCATTACTTGTTGAACTGGAACCTGCAAAATTGCACCTCGCTCTGAATAATGAACCTCTCATGTACCAAGAAGCTATAAAACACACAACTGGAGACATGCAATGAACGACAACTATGAATCTTTGATCAAAAATGTTACTTAGGAGTTAGTTGATCTACCACTTGGAAGAAAGGTAGTTCAAAACAAATGGGTGTACAAAAATAAGTATAAATCAAATGGAACCCTTGACAAACACAAGGTGATATTAATGGCTAAAGGCTTCATGCAAAAGCAAGGCATTGACTACACTGAGGTATTTGCACCTACCACAAAATGGCCCATAATCAGGACTCTTGTAGCCTTAGCTGCACAACAAGGTTGGAAGATTCATCAATTAGATGTAAATACTGCTTTCTTGAATGGAATATTGGAAGAATAAATATACATGGTATAGCCAGAAGGTTTTAATATTGCAAGATAGGAGCACAAGGTAAGTATACTCATAAATTATTTATATGGATTGAAGCAAGCCCCTCCTGCTTGGTTCAACAAGTTAGATCGAATGAAGCAAGTTGAATTTGAAGTGTGTGATTACCAAGATATTTATGTAACACTGTTCATCAAGCACAACAAAGACAAAGTCATATACCTTATAGTCTTTGTGGATGATATGATTCTATCAGGTAACAATGAACACATCATCAACATAGTAAAAAATGACCTTACAAAGACTTTTGATATATCTGATCTAGGATTGATAAAATTATATTTGGATATAGAATTAACTCAAGAAAATAGTAAAATATTAATACAACAGTGATCTTCTAGAGAAGTTTCAACTCAAATATGCACAGCCTGTGACAACACCAATAGAATCAAATCTAAAACTCACCATGGATGATGACACACTAGAGGCAGATACAACATTCTACAGAAGGCTAGTTGGTAGTCTCATCTATGTTATTAACACAAGACCTAACATTTCTTATGTCATGGAGATTATGGTAAGGTACATGGCCAAGCCAAAGGAGAGTCACTAGAAAGTGGTAATAAGAGTGTGGAGGGACCTAAATACAACCCACAATTATGGCCTATTGTATGAAAAGAATACAAATTTTAAACTCATTGCCTACACAAACTTAGACTTTGTAGGAGATAAAGATATTGGGAGATCTACGTCTAGGTACTTGATGTTTCTTGGCTTAATACCAATTTCAAGGAGATCAAAATGGTAAAATACTATACTAAATTATTTAATAGAAGCCAAATATATTGTTGTAGCTGAGACAAACAAAGAAGTGATATGGTTGAGAAACTTGTTACACACTCTCGATATCACTCAAAAAGGTCCTACAAGACTGCACGTGGACAATCAATCAACAATCCACATGGCAAAGAATATTGTGTTTCACACACATCAATACAACAGTCCACAAGATCCAAGAAATTTTTTAAGATGGCACAATACAAATGCACTACTATGTAATAGTAGTTTATATTGTCAACATCTTCACCAAGCCAATCCAAGGGTGAAGTTTGAATAGTTCAAATAACAAATAGGTTTGAGAGCCTCCATCTCCCCTTGACAATGGAGATGCAACAGGACCAGCAAGGCTAAAAACCGTATTTGTGTGGATAAAAAGTATTGGTCGGTCTTTGCTCTATCACATTTGTAAAAACCCCTTGTGGGTGTGAAAGGATAAAGGTTGTACTAGTTTTGGAAAATAGGAACCTATAAAAATCTAAAAGGGCATGGGGGATGACCAAACTGTATATGGAGACCCAATGACATGGAGTTGCATTTCATGGATAATTGGCTAATCGGTTACACAAAGAGCCACCTGAGCCACTCATCTACTGAAATAAAATGACCTTCTACCATTAAGGGGGGATTGAAGACATGTTATTGCTACAAGGTCATGTTCATTAGTTAGGTTCCAAATTAATTGTTATGAGGCTTTAATAAAACCTCATTAGAAATGGTTATTTTAATGTGTAATATCATTTCATGTTCATTTGAATTTCATGTAATATGGATTTGGGAACCCTAAACCTAATCTCATTTTTCTCAAAATATAATTCCATAACATAAAGGGAGAGATGTGATTTTTTATTCTCTCCATTGTTAAAAATATTCTCCTCCTTTTTATTATTTCATGTGGTTGAGCTTGGGCACATAAAATTTATCCTTGCTACAAGCACGCCATATAAATATTATCTTCCACTAATGCAGTGTTAGTTATCCTTAAAAAGATAAACATTAATCTAAAGAGTGGAACGTTGAAGACTTTAGCCATGAAAACTAACATTAGCATAATATTCAATCTAGAAGGGTTAACTCCAATAAAACCAACATAGATTTGTCTCATGAGTAATCCCTTAGGTCCATCATTGGATTACTTCCCAACACTAAATATTAGATCATTTAAATCCAACATTTAGATTAACACCAAATCTAAGATTCCATTAATCTATCATTAGATTAATTTGAGACTAAGGTATTAGGTTAATCTTAGATTAATTCCAAAACTAAAGAATTTAATTAACCCATCATTAGATTAATCTCCAAAACTATCCTTTGATTAATTTCAAATCTAAAGCATTAAATTAATCTATCCTTTGATTAATTTCAAATCTAAAGCATTAAATTAATCTATCCTTTGATTAATTTAAAATCTAAAGCATTAAATTAATCTATCCTTAGATTAATTTCAAAACTAAATAATGCATTAGATTGATCCATTGTTAGGCTAATACCAAGTCAAAGATTGCATTAATCCTTCATGAGATTAATTCTTATTAATATTCCAATAAATTAATCCACCATTAGATTAATTTCAAAACTAAGACTATATTAAATTAGTCCATCATTAAATTAATCCCAAACCTTAAGATTCCTTTAAAATAATCTATCAATAGATTAAATCCAAACTTAAGGATGTAGAAAATTAATCTAAAGACTACCTTATAATAGTTTTCCCTTAGATTAATTGCAAAACTAAGAAAACATTAATCTATCATTTGATTATCTAAATATCTATATATTAGATTATATTAATCTATCAATAGCAAATCTAAAGTTTACATTACAATAATCTATCATTTGATTATTTATAAAACTATAGAATATATTGCATTAATCCATATTTTGATTAATTTGCAAAACTAAAGATTAAGTTAATCTAACATTAGATTAATAGAAGATTGCATTAATCCATATTTTGATTAATTTGCAAAACTAAAGATTAAATCATATTAATCTACATTAGATTAATTAAGGGTCAATTCCAGTAAACCCAAAACCAAACAACATTAGAAAGAATTAACCCCTTTATTCTAACAAGCTTAAAGCAACCTGAAAACGCATTTAAACTAAACCAAAAACCAAATAAAACAACAGAAGGAAATATATGTGAAATTCCAACCTTAGATTTATCAAAACAAAGAATTAATACTCCAACCAAACCTAAAGCTTGCAAACATACTATGAAAAATCCATCTAATCAAGTTAGAAAAAATATGATTAGTGAGTGCTATGCACGTTGTAAAGCCAAACACATGCTACACAAAAAACGAATTCAAGCTAATAGGGGGATATGTTTTGAGTCTAAGACCAGGCATATGCAACATCAAAGCTATGGTCAACAATGAAGACCACCAATAGGGATCGTTCAAGACCATACTAGCCTCTCCACTATGCTCTTCATTGTGTAAGGAGAACATGTTCTATGTTGAAAATAACAAGCACCTAAACCATGGTTCAAACCTTAGGCAACAACCTATGAGCGAAGGCCAAACAATACACAACACAACAAAATAAAAAAGGAGAACACAAGCATCTAGAGGGTATACACAGGCAACCAACAAACAACAATAGAATAGAAAGGAAATATGTAGGCCAACATAATGAAAACCAAAATATACCAATCATGAAAGCTACAGTTAATACCTAACAATAGGAAAGATGATTTGTTGGTGTTCGATCCTTCATCTCTTTCACTCCCTACTTTTTTTACCCCTATGTTGCACATCAAAAAATATTATCACCTCTATGCTCATGATCATCATAGCATGTCCTCCTATCTTTCCAACCAATGCATTCTTAAAAGATCCAAGGAAAGAATAAGATAAAGCATCTTTGAGCAAGGTTGTAAGGTAACACTGGAAGCATTTTCCAACATCCACTACCACCTTAATTAAGTATCGCTTTCGAATAAAGAAGGAGAAACAAAAGTATATTTCATTAACTAAAGGTGGCTCCACCATTTCCATCAAAAGGTATTAAGTGCACCACCACCAAGGTTAAAGGCGGCCCATCATTAGCCACAAACAAGCATAAACTAAATATTTAAAACTAAAAACTCAAGTATTTCTTTAATGGATTTTACTAACCTTAATGGATTATTTACCAAGACTCAATAAGAATTGTAGATTTTTGCAGTTTTTACCTTAATATCATATGATTTTTTCTTTTCTAGTTTACCTATACTTTTGCTTTTGATTTCATGGTTTGTACATGAATTTAATAGAGGAAAGTGAGCCGATAAATAAGATTAATTTGATTTTTTCAAGGTTTATCTTTTGGATAAGATTAAGGTTTTGGATACCTTCAAATTTCTATCATAGCGATGGTGGCCAAGGGGATACCTCCCTCTTTAGACCTTACTTCTAGGATGTAGTACAAAAGGGAGATGGAGGATGCTTGGGTAACATCGCTACCAAGTTTCCCTACAGACCTTTGAGAATGTCTTGTATGAACCTTAGGAAGTGTTGTCATATCTAAATATCCCTAATGGGAAAATCATACCTCATAGGGAGTGATGCATCAGTTTTGTGATCGAGAGCATGGAATTCAACTCAATCAGGGGTCTTCGAGAATTTTTACAAAGCTAGTTCCTTGTTATGATGTGATCTTCAAGGCACACTTAGACTCAAAAAAGGGAAAAAAGTTGTAAGAGATAAAAATAAAGCAACTCAACAAAATAAAAGGGGTGGTGATGTGCCAAGATATCCACTACGATATTCTTACAAAAATAAGTTTGAATGCTATGTACTAGCGGTGAACACTTCCTCTATTCAACACAGTGAAGCATACATGAGAGTTACGAGTTATATGTATGCATAAGAAGGTGGGTCCCGCAAGAGAGTCAAATAAGTGACTAATTCAATAATAGACGTAGGTCGCTCACACATATGTACACTTAATAAAATTCAAAAAAATAGGTAAAAGGTCACAAATAAATACATACACATAGAAATAGGTCAACAAGAGGCCACAAATACCAAAAAATTGATATAGGTTAAACAATCCAAAATGACACGATAGATAAGAGCAGGTCTAAGGATATAAAAATGAGATAGCTAGGTTGTGATAGGTATACATATACAATAACAGGTTGAGCAGGACGGAATAGGTCAAACCAAGCCAAAATGTGTTGGACAAACCAAAATGACATGAGAGGCAAGAAGGGGTCTAAGGATATCAAAATGAGATGGGTAGGCTATGATAGACGTCTACGGATATCAGAATGAGTTGGGTAGGCCACGATAGGCCGAAACATACAATAATAGGTCGAGCAGGACGAAATAGGTCAAACTGGGCAAGAAGATGTCGAATAAACCGAAATGACATGAGAGGCAAGAAGGGGTCTAAAGATATAAGAATGAGTTGGGTAGGTCGTGACAGGCCGAAACATACAAGAATGGGCCGAGCGGGTCAAAACAGGTCAAACCAGGCCAACACAAATGGATTCGGCTAGGACAAGCCGCGTAGGAAAACATAGGCCGAGACGACATAAATGAGAAGCAACAAGATGAAATGTATGGGAGCCCATATCAAAATTTTGGTATTTGTGGCCTCTTGTTGATCTATTTTTGTGTGTATGTATTTATTTGTGACCTTTTGCCTATTTTTTTTTATTTTATTAAGTGTACATATGTGTGAGTGGCCTGAGTCTATTATTGAACTAGTCATTTATTTGGCTCTCTTGCGGGACCCACCTTCTTATGCATACATATAACTAGTAACTCTTATGTATGCTTACAAAGATTTAAAAATATTGTGCCAGAAGCGAGGATTTGAGATTACCCATAAGCTACTCAAGAGTTATCTATTTTTACAAAAATAAATGAAGGGAAAGCCTACAAAAGAATACCATTACAAACTTATCCATCCTTTCTATAGTCTAAACTATTGTATTTTTAGATTACAATAGGAAAATTTTTCCTCCAAAATTTACAGGATCATTTGAATTTTTATCTACATTTTCCTAGGAATTCTAAATATTAAATGAGGTTGCCTTTAGCCATTGTTTTTGTTAGTCTATATTTGTCATGGTTGCAGGTTCCCATTCCTTTGTTTTTAATGGATTAACTACCTTCACTTAATTTGTAGATTCAAAGTGTTCCTAGTAGATAGGCCATATTTTATTAATAATGACATACTATATTTCCTCATTTATTATTTCTATAAATCTGTATGCTCACTTAACCCCCTTGGTATTGGTGAACTTGCTTACCTCTAAAATTTTCTGCCCTTTCAAAAAAAATTCTTGAGTTCCCTATTCATGACATTTGGAGTTTCTATCTACGCCATCAGGACTTCTGATGGCTTTCTTCCTTTGAAAATTTTATAAATTTTGACAAGTCATTACATAAAGCCTTTTTATTAGACCTCTTATTTCTATCACAAGTCTTGTCAAAATCTTTGATGATTTCCTGCTTGTGATTTAAACCCTGACACTAACTCTTTACTTATTGGTTTGGTAAATTTTAATCTGATTCTTCTAAGGTGGGATTCTTATCATCATGTCTTATGCCAAAAATTATTCCTCATTACCCCTTTTTGTTGGTCCCTACCTTATTTTCAAATGTTAATATTTGATCTAGAATTTTTAGAAGTTGGTAATGGCCTCGACCTTCACCTTTTTTTTTTCTTTAAGACCCTACATCATATTTAGGGCACATTTCAACTATATCATAGTGATTTATAACTATAGGAAGAATGTCATAGATGCATGAAAGTGGTAGATGATTCCTTGATAGTTTAGCTAAAAAAGGTAGACCTTAAAACATGCATGGAGGATATGGAAAGGAAAGGTTTGATATGCAAATTTATGGGCTTTAGACCCTAGTTATCATCCTTTAGAGACTAGGAATTTAGGAACTAGAAAACTAAGGGATAATTTCACATCATGCTCTACCCAATGGCTATTTCCTAGTACTCTTTGAGTGTGAAGAAGATCGAGAATGTATTTTCTAGGGAGGGTCATGATGGTTTTTTAGAAGAGTGGGCTTGTTCAAAAAACCCTGGTGTACAAATTTCTAAGTAGAAGAGTAAATGCCTTATGTGGACCCTATATGGGTTAGGTTATTTGGATTACCAGCTACATACTGTAACCCCATCTCATTTGTAGACATTGGAAACACTCTAGGAAATTTTATAATGGTGCATGATAATACTTATATTTTTGACCAAATGATATATGAAAAAATATGTGTCCTAATGGAACTTAACAAATCTCTTATAAAAACATCACATTAAAAACAAAGTATGAAGCCTAGGAGCAAAAACTTGATTATGAAAATATCCCATTCAGATGCCAAACATGCTATGAGTATGGGAACATATCGAGAGATTGTCCATAGAACACTCAGAGAAAATGAAGGAAAAGGAAAAGGTCAAAGATATATAGAACCTAAAAATAAATTACATCCAAATAAAAAAGCAAATGTTGAAAGTAGTGTGGCACCTAATAATAAATTTACTCATTTGGATGATAAAGACTCAACATAAGGAGAAGATCATCAAATGTAGATAAAATTTATGGCAAACACAATTCTTCAAGCAACTACCCAATCCAAATTAGGGGAAAAGGAACCCCCAAAAATATATTACAACCAAATCAACATGTATATGGACACAAATGTAAACTACAAAGGTCAACAAAGGAAAAATAAGCAAGGAGTTAAAAAGAAGAGAATTATACTCATGAAACATATATAGTATCTCAGCCTAAAGTAGGAGGAGATACCTTGAACCCCCTTAATAAATCCTTTATGGTATACAAAAATGATAATAAATGAGGATTTACCCAAGATTCATCTTGTCTATAGCAAGAAAAACTCAAGAAACTGAATATGGATACCAAATAGAAGGTGGGACATAAGACCAACCAACACCACCTAGGAAAATAAGGGGAAACTCTTATCAAATAGGGTAAGGTGAATCCTATCATAAAAAATATTAACCCACCCTTCTTCATGAGACTCTTTTCATAGAATGTAAGGGGTATAAGAGGTAGTCCCCTCAAACAATAAAAATAGAAGGATGATTTAGATAAATAAGCCAAACCTAAGATTTATTTAGGAGACTAAGTTATCAGTAGTGGAGATGGAGATACTGGATAAGAAATTGTATCCCATAGGTTAGGTAGAATATCTTATCTCTGAAAGAGTTCCAAGCGACATCTCCTATCAATGGGATACAAAGAAAATTTGTGTGCATGGGATTGTGTGAAGCTAAGACATCCTTAGAATTCAAGGGCAATGAAAGCAAAAGGACTAGTAACTCCTATGTATTAAAATATATGCAACCACTACTAAAGGCAATGAAATTGTATCTAAAACCTTAGGTTCCAATTCCCTAATGACAAAATGGTTCTAGGAGGGATTTTAACACCATTCTCTCCTTAGATGAAAATTTGGAAAGGATGAGAACACTAGACACTATGACTACTTTAATGCATGATCACTTGAGACATCTCCATCTAATTGATGTCAAGCTTGACAATATATTGATGATACAAATGAATAAATGATAGGGACCTACATTCATCCTAGAGTATATTTGTTAGGTTTATAATTGGATGACCTTCTCTCTTTAGAATTAATTTCAAAACCTCTTATCCTTAATAATGTGGGTTTAGACCATTGGCCTATTTTGCTAGATCTCTAGTAGTCTGCTAGGAATTACTCACCCTTTCAAGTACATCTAATGTGGTTTAGGGATACTTAATTTATCCATTATGTCTTTAGTGGTTGAGGGAGGGAAAGCAAAGATATGACACCCAAATGCGTTTATTTTTCAAGAGATTATAGTTCATAAAAACTAAAATTAAGAAAATTAATTGGCAATATTTACAAGATGTAAGAGATAAAAATATAGGTTTGGATTTCCAACTAGAGGAAGTGAATGCTCAAATTTACTCCTTGGGACTTAAAGAGGAGCTCAAAAAATAGTAAATTTGAGTCTATTTTGAGTTAGAAAAATAGGAAATGAGGGAGGAGCTCTTATAGAAAGAGAAACCTAGGATCTAATCATTAAAGGGGATAATAAATTTACTTTTTTTATTTAAATATCTACTAGCAAAATGATACTCAAACTTTGTGCCCTTCCTGAAGACCAATATTGGAGATCAAGCTTACTCTTGGGATGGGGTGAAACAAATTGTCATTGAATACTTTGAGAAACTTTTCTCTATAGTCCCTCTAGACCCTAGGGATCAAGAGGAAATTTTATATGGAATCTCTTTCTTCATTAAGAAATAAGATAATGAGGTAATGATAGTGCTAGTCTATATGGAGGAAGTAAAAGAAGTGGTTTTTGAGATTGAAAAAGAGAAAACACCTAGATTGGATGGATTCCATTTTAAGTTCTTCCAAGAATTTTGGAACATGATCAAGGCTGATCTACTTATAGTGGTAGAGAAAGCATGGGTGGCAAACTCTATTTTGAAAGAAATAAAAAACCTACATTACAATCATACCAAAGTACTAAGAGGTGGATCCATTTTTTGGCTTTAAACTAATAGCTTTATGTAAGGCTCTCCTCAAAATTATTACGGTGGTGATAGCTCAAAGGCTAAAAATATTTCTCCCTACAATAATATCACCAGAGCAAGGAGGATTTATGGGAAGAAGACAAATCGTAGATGTAATAGTTCCTATCCAGGAGGACTTTCACTATATGTAGGCACAAATATCCCCTTAAATGTTTATCTATATGGAACTCTCCTAGGCTTATGATTGGATAGAATGGGATTTTCTTCTATAGTTCTTGATGAAGTTTGGCTTCTCCTATGATTGGGTGGATTGGATTAGAAGTATTATTTCCTCAATCTCTTACGTTATGATAATGGTAATCCATCTCCTTTATTTATTGCTTTTGAGGGGTTATGCTAGGAGGATCCTCTTTCCCCATAGTTGTTTATTATTTTGGAAAAATGTCTAGTATATCTTATCTCTAAGGAAATGAATAATGAATTCATTCAAAGAATCAAATGTGCATCGGCATCCCTTTCACTATTTTGTTAGCTTTTGAAGCTAAATACTAAAGATAAAATAACCACAAGATCTAAAATAAAGTTGCAATATGAAATATAAGATAATGGCAATATTCTAAATATATAAAACTCATAAATAAATTCAACAATAACTCATAGAATTGCCATTAAAAAATGCTCACAAAAATTGTATCTCCATTGAATCAAGATCTCAAGTACCCATACTTACATACACTCTCATACTACAATATGTATCACTCACACTCTCACACATAGATACATATATAATGGAATGTGACTCTTCATATGGAGCACTCTTGGCCTTCACTCTTCTAGAGACTCTTCATCTTCCTATTCTATGGACTCATGTGCACATGGACTATTATGCACATTTACATTACCAAAATACTTTGCACACTTGTGCATTTATTACATTGCATAAAGTAAATACTCACACTCTAATCTAGGACACTCTCCTAATCTAAATATGTACCCAAGGTGGTACATTAGCATGTACCAAATAATGTAATATATTCCAACACCCCCTGTATTACATTATTTGGTTATTGAAGACTTTGGTCTTCAATATGGTTCTTCATCTCTTATCTAGAACTTGTGCTCTTCTTCTCTGCTTTCTTCATTATGCTCTTTGTTTGTATCTTGGTCAAGTAAATGATTAGTATCTTCATAAAATACTATATTTATTGAAAGTGCTTTAACTTCATGTTCTTCTATAGATTCTTCTAGTTCTTGAATTTCCTAAATCTCTTGAGCTAAGTGTCCCTTTTGTTTCCCTTCTCTATATTGTAATTGAGGTTGATTGTATTGATTCTGACGCTGAAATAGTTGTTGATGTGGACTATATTGACTCTGATATTGTCTTGGTTGAAATGACCTATTTTTTTGGCTCCCAAAATTTGTTTGATTCCTTTGATATTGATTACTTGGATTGAATCTACAATAATTTGTACTATGTCCTCTCTTTCTGCATACTTGACAATATCTATTATTCCATTTTGATCTACCTCTTGAGAATGAAGCAATATTTCCTTGTGGATTATCTTTTGAGACTAAGGCATTGTTAGTCATTTCATATTTGACTAAATTCTCCACTTCATATTCTTGTAGTATATTGACTAACTCATCAAATGATGTATCTTTACTTAGAATTTGTAAAGATGTAACTAGATGCTTGTAGCTTTTAGGAAGTGCTCTTAGAATTACTTGAACAAGAAACTTGTCTTCTACCTTCTCTCCTAAGGTTAATAATTTTCCTTTTATATCTACCACTTTTCTTAGAAATAATTCTATACTTTCACCACTATTAACTTTTAGAGAATGCAATTGAGTTTGAAGATTCAAGATAGTGGCTTTATTCTTTTCTTCAAATATCTTGGATAAAGTATTCCAAGCTTCTGTAGAAGTTAATGTTGAACTAATATATGGTTGTATATCATTTGTAATTGCAAATGTTATTATCATGAGTGCTTTTGCTTCATCTTCTTCATACTTTTGAATTTCCCTAGCATCTTTAGTAGGTTTAGTTTTTGCTCCTTTAACTATATCCCAAAGCTTTTCTACTATCAATATTGATCTCACTTTGTTTTTCCATGAAGTGTAATTAGGACCTTTAAGTAGTTGATATTCTGAAAGAAAGAATTTATGTGTTGTCATGATTAACACTTGTAGACTACCTTATATCTCCCTAATGTTTGGGTGATAGACTAAGAATAATTTTTCAATTGTTAATCTTAAAATTGGCAACCTTTTATCTCCCTAGATAGACTTGTCAAATAATACCTTTTGAAGTAATTTCAGTTTTTCAAAAACTTATGTTGAATTCCTTTTATCTCCCAAATCTCAAAAAATATAATTTCTTTAATTCTAAATTTCTCAATCCTATGTTGGTGTTGAATTCCTTATAACTCTAAATTTAGAAATTTAGAAATTCTATAAAAATATATTTGCAAGTTTTATATTCCTAATTTGATGTAGAAAACCTTATTTCTCCAAACTTATCAAATTGCAAATATTTCAAATTGTTTTGTAAACTCAAATAATCAAATTACAAAACTTCAAATTAATTCCTTCAATTCTTCAAACCAATTTTCAAATCTTCATAAAACTTTCAAATAGCAATAATCAGGTTTCTAAGGTTTCAAATATTAATTCAATATCTTATCTCTCCAAAATAAAATAGTTTCACTTTAACCTTAGAAAATAATAATTTCATGCAACCTTATAACTCCTATCTTGAGCATATAATTAATTTCAAATAAAATGAATTACCTCCAATCTTGAGGCACAAATTATCTTGGTCAAAAGTGTTTGACCTTCTCTTAATTGGTGCTCCTTCTTCTCTATTGTACGTATGGAGCTCTTGTTGTACTTTGGCTTGCTTTGGAAAGACTACTCTCTCTCCTCTTTGACTGGTCAATTGACTTCCAACCTTTTCAAGGCACTCTAATTAAAGACTTAAATATGTTAGCCTTATTGTTGTAATAGAAGTGGAAGTAATGCAAACTTATTTTCTATCTTGGGTTTGACCCTTCAACTCCTTTCATTGGTACCTCTTGGATGGCTCTCTTGCATGAGCCAAATGGAATATCTCCTCCTTACTTGCACTCAAACTTCAATCAATGTGCTTACTTGCTTTCACTCCTATTTCAAACGTTCTCTAAAATCAAACTTCAACTTCACTATATTTGGTACCTTGAATCATGCATCAACGTATTCATTGTGAATATTTGAATTACTCCAAGCCTATTGATATTTCACTTCTCATGTGCCACATGGCACTCAATCTCTTCTACTTCTCCAATTTCACTCACCTTGTTCTCCTCAGGTGTTTCTATTCCCCTTACAATGTAACTCTACCTAGTTTGGTGAGATTATGACAATTTGGATGTTACACTTTACAAGTGTCTTACCTCCAATAGATATTCAAACATCTCCTTTAATCTTGGTGTAATCTTGGTACTTGGAGTTTTCCCTAGCTCATCCTTTCTAATGCTTTGTCTTCTCTATACATGTCCCTTCAATATCTTTTGCATGAAATATTTCCTTCAATCTTTGATGCTTGGAGTTTGCCCTAGCTCTTCAATGCTTTATCTTCTCTATATATGTTCCTTCACTATATTTTGTAGAAATATCTCGGTTACCTTCATTTGAGCTCCTTGAGTGGAGCTATGGTATTGGACCTTCAGCTTGGTGGCTTCCTTTCATTTTTTTGGTGGTGGCTCTTCCTTGAGTTGTGGTGGCTCTTCCTTGAGCTATGGTGGCTCTTCCAACTCGGTGGTGCTTTTACTTCTCCAAATTGATGGCTCCTCCTTTTCTTGCATGGTGGTTCCCTTGGTGTCTTTAGACACTCTAAAATTTTCTCTATTTTGAGCCCTTATTTGGTCTTCTATTTGCTTAGTAAATCTACCCTTATTCGATTTCTTTTCACTTCAATAAATCTGCACTTTTATAAGCTTGTAAAAACAACATTTAATACTAATATTGTTTCCTCCTTATTTCTCCTTTTCAAGTAAGCTCTAACTTAGATCTTTGTTATTTTATTTTTGCAGATTTTAGGACACGAATGCTACCACCTTATTTTTCTTGAAGACTCTCTATTTCAACTTCCTTTTTCAAAATTTAATAAAGCTAATATGGTGCTCTCAAATACTTAATGTAGACTGGTTTTAATGCTTGAATAATAAACTTTTGTAGCACCAATATCACATACCTTTTTGGCCTCCTTTTGTAGCTAATCTCCTTGGTGATTTGATTCACCCTTTTGCTATCTCGAACTTGTAAATTTTGCAGCTTCACTTCCTTTCACTTTGCTACTCTAAAATTATCAATTTTGTAGCTCTAATTTCTGCCCAAATATCAACTTGCTCACTGTCCAAAAACTCTCTCAAATCTACCCCAAAGTTCTCCAAAATGTAACTCTCTCTTCTCCTTCTAATGCTGCCCAAAAATATGATTTTTGTGGCTTCAATTCTCCTCCAAATTCATTCTCTCAAACTCTAAAATTTGCACCTATTAGTGTTGTCCAAATGCTGCTCAAATTTGTAGCTCAAATCTCTTCAAATTGTTGCTTTCAAAATCTGATTTCTTCTCCTTATCTTGCTGTCCAAGAATCTCCCCTATCTCCTTCAAATTGCTACCTTCTTTTATTATCAAACCTTCCTTCAATTGACTATTCAAGGGCTCTTCAAAATCTTCCCAAATCTTCTCCAATATGCAGCTCTATATCTTCTTCAATTTGTTATCCTATGATCCTTCAACTTCTACCTCAAAAATCAGCAACCTCCTTCTTTGCAAATCAGCCTTCAAATCCTTTATGGTTGTCTTCAAAACTTTCAAATCTGGTGGCCTCTTCTAGCTTCTTTCTCCTTCAATATTCTTGTCAAATTTTGACTTCAAATTTGGCCTCTTCCTCAAGAATATGAATGTCTTGAGGTCTTCAAAAACTCTTTCCAAAATTTGGTAAACTTCTTGCCAAATCCTTCTTCCTTTTGGGCTTGTTGTCGGATGGCGATAATTATCCCAAATTCTTCTTTTTAGGAGCTTCTCCTACTTGCAATCTTCTACCTCGAGCTTTCTTCAAATCTCCTCCAATGGCCACTTCTTCAACTTTACAATGAGGCTTTCTCTAGCCTTCTTCTTCTTCTTCAAATTCTCTTGAGACCTCTTCCCTTGGGTCTTCTAATTTTGCAACTCCTCAATTCTTCTTCTCAAAACTTTAATGAGACCTTTCCTTGGTCTCTCTAATCTTCCAACTATGGAAATTCTGAAATGAGATCTCTTTCTTGGATCTCCAAATTTTGTTGCTTCTCAAATCTGTAATAGGACCTTTTCTTAGTCCTCCTCTCTTCAATCTTCAATCTTCTATGGGGACCTCCTACATGGGTCTCCTCAATATTCAATGTCAACAGTCTTCAATCTTCAATGAGACCTCTTTCTTGGACCTCCTTAATCTATAATGTCTACTCTTTTGCTGCAACTCAAAACTAATCCCTGCATGAGGAAAGCACATAGACTTTCAGGCAATCGAAGGTGAAATTCTTCTCTATCTATTGTAGGAAGCTTCTCAACTTTTGAGAACTAATTTTTTACAACAAAAACTTAGATAGTAGCAACCAAATACATTCAAATTTCCAGAATTCTAAAATCAATAAACTTCACTAGTTATTCTCAAAACTAGTGGAAAGAAATCTATGTTGAATCCTAGTCTTCATGAGTTTTCCTTCAACCCTATGAAAAGACTCTAACCAAATAGCAATCTAGAATCTTCTTCAATCTATCAAAATTTTCAATAGGACCTCCTTCTTGGGTCTCTTAATCTCATCAATGTCAAGGTCTATCTTCAAGACCTATAATTTCCTTCTATTCCAAATTTGCTCTTGGAATAGGTAAATCTTCAAACTTCATTGGTTTTCCTTCAACACAATGAAAAATACTATCTTCCCTAGTTTTCTTTTCCAAAGGTAATTTCTTCAACTTCACTGGTTTCTCCTTAACCAGTGGAAATCTCCTTTGCAACTTTAAAACCTGTGCAAGACAAAACCTTGTTGTAGCTCTGATACCATTATTAGCTTTTGAAGCTAAATACTAAAGATAAAATAACCACAAGATCTAAAATAAAGTTGCAATATGAAATATAAGATAATGAAAATATTCTAAATATATAAAACTCATAAATAACTTCAACAATAACTCATAGAATTGCCATTAACAAATGCTCACAAAAATTGTATCTCCATTGAATCAAGATCTCAAGTACCCATACTTACATACACTCTCATACTACAATATGTATCACACACACTCACACACATAGATACATATATAATGGAATGTGACTCTTCATATGGAGCACTCTTGGCCTTCACTCTTCTAGAGACTCTTCATCTTCCTATTCTATGGACTCATGTGCACATGGACTATTATGCACATTTACATTACCAAAATACTTTGCACACTTGTGCATTTATTACATTGCATAAAGTAAATACTCACACTCTAATATAGGACACTCTCCTAATATAAAGATGTACCCAAGGTGGTACATTAGCATGTACCAAATAATGTAATATATTCCAACATTTCTGACTTACAGTTTGTAGATGGCTCGATCTTTATGGGTCATGTTACTACATCAAAAGCATCCAAATTAAAAAAAATCTAAACCTCTTTGTTAGGAACATACTATTAAAATAAATCTCACTCATACAAAATACTAAAAAATAATTGAAATGCATCAAATAATAAAATAACACTATGCAGAAAGTAATTGCATAATTGAAACAGTCTCACAAATAACTCAGAATCGCAGGTCTCTTCAAGGAGGTAACCTCCTTCAATGTTTCATTAACTTTCAAAAAGATACATTTGTATATGGATCCATGTATTTTAAAGAGAAATCTTCATGCAACCCTACCTAAATGCTCAAGAGTTGGATTACATACAAAATACCACATGAGCTAGAATATTATACCAAATATTTGTTACAATCTTGATAACAGTTACATGAGATGGCACCACTTGGCTAGGTGACTTACTTGCCACATACATTAAAAAGTATTATAAAATAAAATTTTAATGGAATCCCCACATTGGAAGTGGGTCATTACATACAAAAATGAGAAATACAAAATAACTTTAGGATGAGATCCTAACATGTACTCCCCCTTCACAGAGCTTTGTCCTCAAAGCTGAAGATAAGAAAACTGGTGTTTGAGTTGGTGGAGAGACTCCCATGTAGTATCTTCTGGTTGAAGTCCATGCCACTGAATAAGAAACTCAAAAATGGTGTGGTTGTGTAGAGTGTGAGTCCGATAATCCAACACCTGATTGGGTTTGAGCAATATATAACCTTCTTCATCCAATTTTGGGAGTGTAGATTGAACCTGTACTTGAGTGTCCATAACCTTTTTGAGAGAGGAGATATGAAAAATAGGATAATGCTTGGAGATAGGTGGGAGGACCAATTTGTAAGCTATGGCACCAATCTGCTATAAAACATGATAGGGACCATAGTATTTTGCATCAATTTTTAAGTACTTGCAAAGATGGAGGGATGACTATTTTTATGGTTTGAAGCGAAGGAAAACCATATCACCCACATTAAAGTTGCACTCAAAATGATATTTGTCAGCTTGTTGGTGCATCCGATTCTAAGCCACATCCAAATTCAACTTCAGTTGGTGGAGGACATAAATGTGTTGATTGAGAGTAGTGTAGATGGCATGGACCTTGGAGATGCTTATAATGTAAGAGAAATGTGTGAGTGGAGGGATCCCATAAACTACCTCGAAGGGGGTAGCCTTGGTTGCTTTGTGATATGAAGTGTTGTACCACCATTCGACCAAAGGAAGTCACTTCACCCATATAACAGGATGATTAGATGCAAAGCAGCGAAGGTAGGTCTTCAAAATTTTATTAACAATATTAATTTGGTCATCCATTTGCAGATGATATGTTGAACTCATTTTGAGCTAAGTTCCTTGCAACTTAAACAATTATTGTCAAAAATGACTAGTAAAGGTTAGGTCACGGTCGAACATGATAGAGGTAGGCATACCATGAAGGCAAAAAATAGAATCAAGGAAAATTTGGGCAATAATGGAGGTGGTGTAAGGATAAGAGAGGGAACAAAAGTGAGCATACTCTGAAAGATGATCCACTACCATGAAGATAATAGATTTGCCTCCGAAATTAGATAACCCTTCAATAAAATCCATGGAAATATATGTTCAAACCTAGTCAGTAATGGACAAGGGTTGAAGAGTGCATGGAGAACATACTATTTCACCTTTCATCTGTTGATAGGTATCACAAGCCACCATAAAATCATGAATGTCCTTTTTCATACCCTTCCAAAAAAAAGTGCACTTAAGTTGTTCATATGTTTTGAGAAATCCTAAATGGTCTGCATATGGGGAAGCATGCAGTTCTTTCATGAGAAGTTTTCAAAGTGGGGACTTATGGAGAACAATAAGGCATTGGTGGTAATGCAAATCATGGTCATCCCAAGTGTAGCACAAACATGAAGTAGACCTAGTGTGTAGAGAGATAAACAAAGTCTACAAATCAGAATCCTGAAGTACCTCCTAGCATAAGGAATCGATCCATTGGGGAACATGTGATGAAATGACACACAACATACTAAGAACCTAAAATTGGTGAGATAGAGCATCGACCACAATATTCTCCTTTCTCTTCTTATAGGTGATATCATAATCATAGTCCATGAGTTTAGAGACTCATTTTTATTGTTCAAGGGTGGCAACCCATTGCTCCAAAAAGTATTTGAGACTCTGATGGACCGTTTTAATGGAGAAATTATGCCCAATGAGATACGATCACCAATGGGTTACTGCATGCATAATTACCATCATTTCCTTAGCATAAGTAGATTTTTCTAAATTACGACTAGAGAGAGCTTTACTAGTGAAATCCAAGGGCCACCCTTATTGCATCAAAACGACACCAATACCATGACCAGAAGCATCGCTTTCAATGACAAAAGGTTTAGAAAAGTTTGTCATGGCTAAGACTGGAGTGGTGGTCATAACATGCTTCACCTTTAGGAAAGCCTGTTCAGCGGGTCCTGACCAAGTAAAAGAGTCCTTCTTTAACATGGAAGTGAGTGGAGCTACAATTTTACAATAGTTACAAAAAAAATTATGATAATAACTTATAAGTCCTAAAAATCCTTGAAGACTCTTAAGAGTGCAAGGTTTTAGTCAAACCTAAACCTCCTGGATCTTCTTGGTGTCAACTTTGACACCATCCTTGGTGAAAATGTGTCCCAAATACTCCACTTCTATCAACCCAAAAGAAAACTTGGACCGCTTAGCATAGAGTTGATGTTGTACCAATAGTTGTAGAGTCTAATCCACATGAACAAGATGCTCTTCCCATGAGCGGCTATATACCAGAATATCATCAAAGAAACTAGGATGAATTTTTGAATATATGGGTGAAAAATATTGTTTATGAGGCTTTGAAAAGTGGAAGGAGCATTAGTTAAGCCAAATGGCATCACCAAAAACTCATAGTGACCCTCGTGAGTACGGAAAGCAGTCTTGGGAATATCCTCATCCTTGAGCCTGATTTGATGGTACCTAGAGTGAAGGTCTAATTTGAAAAAGTACATAGTCCCATGTAGTTTATCCAATAATTCATCCACCACCAAAATAGGAAACTTATCCTTAATGGTGAATTTATTGAGCTCATGATAATCAATACACAACCGCTAGGACCCATATTTCTTGCACACCAATAAAACTGGAGAAAAGTAAGTACTCTTGCTTGGTCGAATGATACCAAATTTTAACAATTATTCTACTAACTTCTCAATTTATGACTTAAGAGCATAAGTATATCGGTAGGGTCTAATGTTGGGTGGTTCATTGCTAGGTAACAAAGGAATAACATGGTCATGAGAGCAGTGAGACAGTAATTTTTATGGTTCAACAAAAATAAAAGTGTGCTTGACCAAAATAAGTTGCAAATTCATAGGAATGGAATCCTTCTCTGAAGGGTAAGGTTTGATTGCAAATATCTAAGCTATGACACACTGAGATGATTTTTTAACAACTTCTCCATCCAAATTGAATGGATAATCTATGAAGGTTCTGCTTTTGAGCCATGAAAAGTGTGGTACTGTCAATTCTATGAAAATTGCATCCAAAGCTTGATAAAGTTCCATGATATGGTTCCCAATGTGCCCAACCATTGAGCTCCCAACACGATATCACATACCCCTAGTTGAAGTGCAAACATATATTGTTTAAGCTCATAGTACCCAATATTGACCTTAAAATTATAACATTTACCTTTGCAAGGTAAGGTCCCACCATTGGCTACCATAATATTAAATGAACTACATGTGTGTATGTAACAATTTGTCTACTTGGCAATGTGGGGATCAATAAAGTTATGCGTACTGCCAGAATCAATCAGGATGGTAAGGCGTAAGCCTTTGAAATAACCCACAACTTTTATGGTTTGGAGAGTAGTAATTCCAGCAAGAGCATGAACACAAATTTTAGCCTGTGATTCATCTTGGTTTTCACCCTCTAGTTTGGGTGGTTCCTCTACTGATTCCATGCCATCATCATTGTGGTCGTTTGTGTCAGGTCATCAGAATTCATGAAGAATAATTTTTTTTGTGTGCACCTATACCCATAATAAAAATTTTCATCACAATTGTAGCACAACCCTTGGGCATGTCGCACATCCATTTTGGTAGTGGTTAGACATTTGGGTGCAACAATGGGTGTAGTAGTTTTTTGTTCATTTTGATTTTGGAATCTAGGAGGAAAAGAGGGTCTAGCCTATGGAAATTTAGAGATATGTCTCTGAGATAAAAATTTGGATTCGACAAAATGAGGTAACTTGATAGCCTGGATCATGTATTGTGGTTTAAACATCATGACCTTGGAGATCTTCCCTCAAACCATTAACAAAACAACTCATAAATAATCCTTCATTCATTCTTGTAGTATTGTTGGTTAATTTATCAAATTGTATTTGGTAATCTTGAACTATTAAATTTTGTCTCAACTTTATCAATTATCCTATAAAATTATCATACTCACTAGGGCCAAAGCAAGTGATTAATTGAGACTCAAAGTCTTCCCAAGAAGGATTTGGGATAATTTTTTGCAACCATTGGTACCACTGTAAAGCTTTAGATTCCAAGTTGAAGTAAGCTATTTGAAATCGATAATATATGAGGACATTGTGGAGTCTAAATAATTGAACAACACAACATAACCACCCATCCACATTCTTCCCATTAAACTTAGGAAAGTATAATTTTGGCATCTTAAAGGTAGGATCATGATCATAGTGAGGATGAGAGTCATTTTTTGTCCTTCCTTTACCCCTGTCAAAATATGAGTGTTCAATACGGTACTTAGTCTTTCTTGGACCACCTTGCAATTTGGACTCAACTTCTACAATTTGTTCTTCTATGTGGTTTCTGGAGGTAGCATAATCGGTTCTAAAATTTTGAAGCTCTCTCATCATGGCTTGATTTGAAATTTGCATGTTATCAAAAAATGCTTTGTAGGATTTCCAAAAATACGATAACCTAATCTATCTCTTTTTGATGTCCACGAGTACCACCAGCCATTTTGGATAGTCTTGAACCTCTTTTATTTAATTACTAAAAATTGAAGTGTGGTTTTAGGAGTTACTTTTTTAGTAAGGGGTGTAAAACAATTGCTTGGGTGTTATATATCAAATTGATCAGCTCAAAAGGATGGTCACAATGAGTTATATCCCTCAACACGGATGTTGGGCACCCCAAATTTTTTTTGACAAGTCGTGTGGTCAAATTTTCATTCGAAGATACGATTCAAAAGTTGGGTACTGGATCAGTTGTCTCAGACCTATACGGTCTATCAATTGACCAATGTGTCTCTATCCTTATCACATGTACTATAGTTATTGACACTATGCATGTTATTGACCTAGGGTCCTCTATACTATGTAGTTAGTGATACGGACATGTGGTTCTATTTTTAACCTTGACCACCTATAATTTCTAAGTATTACAGATGACTATTATTATCATTGTCGACCTGACTAGTACTATCATTGAAACGACTATTACTATCACTATCCCGACTATTACTGTCACTAACTTGACTATTACTAAAATATTTTAGACTATGAGAGACACTTGCAGGCTTTGTCTTACCTATTTGGTGCATGCAAGTTTGTTCTTTTGTGATAGGAAAGTCCTTTGTATGCTCACTTTTGGGTTCCATGAATGTAAGTTTAAATAACAGAAAGATATTTTTATAGGTTGAAGTGTTTAACAAAACTAGAGTACGCTAGGTAGAGGAGTATGTAACATCCATAGACCCTCTATTATACCACAGTGATGAACATAGTGCTTAGACCAATATTTTAGGCCACTACCCAAGGAGGATTCCACACATACCCTTGAGCACACTATCTACCTCTCTAACAGTACAAGACGGTAATCATCCAAGATGCTTTATCCCATGCTTTATCCCATGAACTTTGGATGATACAAGGCTAAAAAGCTTTCTTCTGGATAAAATTTTGTTTAAGCCTAAAATGGTCTCTTGATATACCTGAAGATGCGTGGAAGCTCAATTTCGTAAGTGAGTGTTGTCTGAGGCCTAGGTATTGGAGCCTGATCGTCCCTCACTTCACTTTATGATTTATGGGCTATCTAGCTTGGCCAATAATGATAACTCCTTCACGATATTTTAAAACCCTCAACATAGAGTTTCTAGCCTACTCAACTAATGAAAAAAAAATTCTATTTTTTTTCTATATTTTTGTCGATTTTTTAGGGTTTTTAAATAAAGGAAAATAAAATGAAAATTACAGGAAAATTATACCTAACATGTAGAAATGGTTGAGCAATAATTTTCATAGTCATAATAGAAGTCGACCCTAGAAAGCGCTCTGATACAACTTGTTAGGAACTTACTATTAAAATAAAGCTCACTCACACAAAATACTAAAAAATAACTGAAATGCATCAAATAATAGAATAACACTATGTAGAAAGTAATTACAGACTTGAAACAATCTCATAAATAACTCATAATCGTAGGTCTCTTCGAGGGGGCAACCTCCTTCAATATATATGGCTCCATGTGTTTTAAAGAGAAAGCTTCATGCAACCCTACCTAAAGGCTCAAGAGTTGGATTACATGCAAAATGCCACTCGAGCTAGAATATTCTACCAAACATTGGTTACAATATTGATAATGATTACATGATATGGCACCACTTGGCTAGGTGTCTTACTTTCCACATACATTAGAAAGTATTACAAAATAAAAATATAATGGAATCCTCACGTTGGAAGTGGGTCATTACATAAGCAAATGAGAAATACAAAATAACGTTAGGATGAGGTACTAACACTCTTTTTGGTATCCATAGGATAAATTCTTAATGAGGAAAAGTCTAAGATCACATTCTTTCATTGCATTGGTAGTGTGTAGATCATGACTCTAAATATTCAAAATTTTAGGCGAGCATCTCTTCCAAAATCTTACCTAGGAGTCCTATTAAATATGGATAAACAAAAATAGGAGGAATGAGGGTGGTTGATAGATAAGATACAAAGTAGGCTAAATAAATAGACCAATTGGTGGATTTCCCTTGGAGTTAGGTTTACTTTGGTTAAATCAATTTTACAGTCTATTTTCATGTATGTCTGCTCAATATTAAGTATTCCTTAGAATATTTTGAAAAAGTTTGACAAGATTAATCAAATGCTCTTATGGAGGGTCAAATAGCAGAGTTGAAGTGGGCTCTAGTGAAGTGGGATCAACTATGTCTTCAAAAAAATAGAGGTTTGAGACTCTAGTCATTAGTTAAAAACAATGTATCCGTGGCAGCAAAATTATATTGGTAGTTAATTATTTTTCTTAATGAGTTATGGGTGTGGATCCTAAGATCCGAGTATGTAAAAAATCAAGCTATGGAAGTTCTTATTAGATGTCAACTTCCTCGATGAGAATCTCTAGTTCTTGAGGTACTAAGAATAGGGGAGACAATTATCAAATTACAATTGTTCTGATAGTGGAGAATGAACAAGCAAATTTTTGACAAAGGCTTGGGATAGTTTACCTTTATTGTCTCAACAATTTCTAGTATGGCAAGACCTTATGGAAAAACTCCATAGTCGAGGACGGATACTATAAAAAAAATATGGAAAGGAATACAAATATGGATTCTAGATTCTAGTAAAGGATTGGTCAATCTTGGCAATAGAGGCTATCAAGGAGGCTATTCATTAGATTTATAGAAGTCAATCACTATCTTAGTTGAAAGACAAAGATAATTTGGGATGGGATCACAGTATAATGATGTGTATATTGTAGCTTTGGGATACTCATAACTCACTCACCATAGGGAAATTCCACTCAATGACATCTTCAACTAGATTTGGTAACTTTTGACTTAGCCTAAAGTGGGGATTTTTATCTGGCTTCTACTCCATAAGAGGGTTCTTATAGGAGACTAGTTGATGAAACATGGTTTTTTTGGTTTGTTTAGATGTGAGCTTATGTTGTGTAGAGAACGAGAATTGGGACCACATTTTTTCTTCTATCCCTTAGTCGTTCAATTATGGAAATGGTTGGAAGCCTTTTAGATTTAAGACTCCTTCAATTCACCTCCCTTGAGATGGCATGGATGAATTGACCCAAGATGAATGGATTGGGTAGCTTGATGAAAGAGATGACGTTGGGTTTGCATCTCTTTAATGCTCTAGAATATTTGGAAAGAAAGGAATAAAAAATATTAAAGTGTCTGGCCATAATGTCCAACATATTTGGTAAAATACTGCTACCAATATTAGAGAAACTACCATAGACACTTTGAAGCCCCCTACATGGTATCTCATCAATGGCATTGTTTACTCTTCAAGCTTCAACTCCCTATGGATGAATGGAGACATAGGCACCCACAAGGTCTTAGGCCTACTATTTAGAGGGATAGACCATGGAAAGCTCCTCCTAGAGGTATGGGTAGGATCAACATTGATGGTGCATCAAAGGGTAACTCCATAAGGGTAAGCATGTGAGGCATAGGAAGACTCTTAGATGGTGCTCATGCTTTTCTTTTTTGGAGAACCTTGGTGTCCTTCCTAACAATCTAGCGAAAGCATGTGTTATCCTTTGTGGTATTTAAGAAGCTGCAAAGGTTAGTTAGTATGCAGTAGAAGTAGAATAAGAATCACAAGTAATCATTAATTGATTGAACATGCCCACTAAGACCTCTAAGGATTGGAAGTTATAAAGGGTGATTGACAAGATACATGTTCTTTAGTCTAGATTCAGAATAGTAGAGTTTTTTCATGTTCCTTGATAACAAACTAAGATCATAGATGTTATGGCAAATTAGGCTTTAGACCATAGAGATTTAACTTCTTGTGAGGATCCTCCATGATGGTGGATGTAGAAAACTAGAAAAAATCTCTACCATATCTTCCATATCGATGTTGACAACTCTAATAACTATATGGAATGACTTAGAAGAAAGTTATAAACTCTTCTTTTATTGTATTAACAAAACATACTTAAGACATAATTGTTGCTCTTCTATAAAATTTTAGATGAAAACCATTAGATGATGTAACTTTTTTACATACCTATAAATAATTAAAAATTAAAAATATATATATATATATCTTTTATGTAGTTTTGCATTGAAAATCGAACAATCTGTTAGAATCCTTTCTTATTAACCTTGTATACAAGATATTTATGAATTTCCTTAACATCATTTAAGAATAGCTGATTTAAATTTAGAAATCTAGAACTTCTATAAAATGGCATGAATCCTAAAGATACTGATAAAGTTCTACCTAAATAAGCTTCAAATTTAGAAATCTAGAACTTCTATAGAATTGTATGCATCCTAAGATTGCTCGCTTTAGAAAGAGAGGATAAGGAAGAGATGAAAATATATATATTCATAATTTTATTTTTTTTAATTTTAAAAGGGAAATGTTTATTAATTGCCCCTTTAATGTCCTACAAACTTGAAGTTCTTATTAAATTTGTCTAACCGAGCTTAGAAAGGTTTATGAAATTCTTAAAAAGGTTTATAATGACAAAGTTACCAATTCCTGTTATGACATAATGGGAGGGACGCCGACAGCTCAGGACAAGCAAATCATGAGGTTGGTTCCTCCTCTATGCAACCAAAAAGTTATAGTTCACAGTAAAATGATTGTAAACTGAAATGGAGCAGAACTGTATTACTACTTTTAGACTTTGACTGCCTTTATCCTCGGATTCCCTGCACTTGGCCCACAATGTCCTGTTTATTATAGTTTTTTTTTTTTTAATTCTTATTATAGATATCAATTGTTATCAAAGAGATAAATGGATACGAAGGGATCAGGATTCACAGGATATTCAGGGATAAAATGATGGTTAAAACCGTTGGATTGCGGACGGTTTGAAAACGTGACGCGTCGTAAATTTGTAAGAAAAGCAGCAGCATATAATGGAGTGATGAAAATCTGAGAGCATTATTTGCCCGCCGGATCTAACAGAGTATTCAAGTTTAAAGTGCGATTAATGCCACGATGGGAAAAGAAGAAAAGTAATGTTCTCACCAGACTTGAAATTTGACAGTGCCTTTTAGTTGTTTTATAATTGGTACTTAGAGCCCAATAAGACATTCTACATTCTAATATTAACAAAACTTTTTTATATTTGGTTTTCCCCCTTTTCTAGCCTATGGTTATCTCCTTTTTGTATTTTTACAACAACTAACTTGTCTCTTTCATTCTATAAACAACTTATATTTTTTTTTCCTTTTTATAAATCACTTTAGAGATAACTTTTTTTGAATTAAAAAATCGGAGTTAATTTTTAAGGAGCTCTGGAACAAAAAATAGGGCATCGATCGGGTAGACGAAGTACTTTCTAGTTGTAGAATCAAAGACGAGATTGTTGCCTCAAGAGGGCCTAATGAGGATGCCTCCAAATTCTCTCTTAGATAGAGAGAGTTTGTTTGCATATTTGTTGAAGGAAAAGTTTTCAATAGAGACTATAGTAGCACAAAAAACTGCACTAAAAATTCTCTTTACAGTTGTGGAAAAAATAAATGAAAAATCTAACTCTAAGAATAAGTTAGGTGGAGAAGAGATCAAAGAATATTAGCTCTCAAGAAGTGGGTAGGAAATCAAATAAGGAACTGATAGCATCTCAAGGAGAGAAATTTATCACTAGGGGATTGGTGAGGCCAAAAGACTCTTAATGATCTCAAGGTAACCAATGATTATACAATCATGGAATATTAGAGGTTTAAACAACAAAACCTATCAATTTGTTGTTCAAAGACTCTTAAAAAAAATAAAACATATTTTTTGCTTATCCAGGAGATAAAAATATCATTGGATCTCATGTATAAAACAATAAATAGATTTTAGAGGGGTGTTGGTCATATGGAAGTGGATGCCCAAGGGGTCTTAAGGGGGATAGTTACCTTTTGGAACTCTTTTGAATGGATGGCAATAGAACATATAGCTTGGAGGGGTGTCCTCACATCATATTTTAGGAACAATGTGACAGCTGAGCAAGTTTTAATCATAATTTTTTATGGGGCTCAAAATCTATATGGTTAGATTCGTTAATGGAAGTAGTGTGTAATATGAGAGTCTCGAGGGAGGAGTTAGACTGGATTGTTGTTGAGGATTTAATTCAAAATTATCATCCAGATATCAGGAAGGAGGAACCCCAATTTTGGACCCAAAGAATTAGCTTATGATTGCCCAAGTCCATGCACTACACTTGATGGATATTAAATGTCCTGGAACCAACTATACTTGGACTAATAAGAGGAGGGAACTACATAGTAGGAAGGTGAAGCTAGACCATTTTTTGATTTCATAAGATGTATTTGTGAAATGGAATCTAAAATTTTAGAATTTGGAGGGTCCAATTTTGGATCACTTCCCCATTCTGTTGGAAAGGGGGATTAGGATAGGGCAACACTACAAACAATTCATATTTGAAAAAATTTCATTACAAAAGGAAGAACTTCAAAAACAATCCCACAATGGTTGGAAGAGGGACAATTGACATATGGGACAACAATGCTTAGAGTCCACGAGCAGTCTATATGTCAAGGATCAACTAAAACAATGAAGGTGATCTAACAAGTTGCACTTCTAAGCCCAAAGAGCTCCATTGGTGGCCAAATGGGATGAGGTGCAAAAACTCTTCAAGGAAGGAAAAATTACAAAGCAACTCAAAAAAGAGGATGACAAATTGCATAAAGCGGTTGAGGACATTGATAACCAAGAGGATATCTACTGGAAACAAAGAACAAGAACTACTTGGTTATTGGAAGGTGATCGAAACACCAAATTTTCCTGTCAAGCTACTTTTGCTAAGAGACAGACAAACAAGATGGAAACTCTTTAGGATGAGAACAGGTAATCCTTTGATACAATCCTAGCTATGCATTTCCATTCAATGGATTATTTTGCTAAATTGTTTAAGGAAGGTATGGTGCAAGATGAAGAGGCTTAGAAAGAAATTCTTATTGTCATACTATTTATTATCTCTAAAGAACAAAATCAAGCCATGCTTAAGCCCATTGATAGAGAGAAGCTAAAGAAGGTAGTCTTTGAAATGAATACAAGAAAAACATTAGGTCCAAATGGCTTCCCAATCATTTTTTTAAAACTTCTCAGACAACTTGGAGAAGGATGTAATGGTTATTATAGAGGAGTCTAGAGGTAGTAAAAGAATGCTAAAACCATTAAATCATACATTCATTGCCTTAATTTCAAAATAGGAGGGAGTGCATATTTAAGATTATAGACATATTGCCTTATGCAATGTCATATATAAAATAATCACAAAGGTAATGGTCGAGCGACTAAAACCTCTCCTAGAGAGCATTATCTCCTTGGAGCAAGGGGGTTTTGTAAATGGTATGCATATCTTGGATGGTGTGGAACGTTCATAAAATTGGATATGTCAAAGGCTTATGATAGGGTTGAGTGGAGCTTCTTGTCAAGGATGATGGTCACCTTTGGTTTCTCTCAAGATTGCATCGAATGGGTCATGAGTTGCATCTCTACTCTGACATACTTAGTGTTAATCAATGGTCTTATTTTGTAATCATTTGAATCCACTCAACGTATTTATTAGGGATATCCGTGTTCCCCTTATATTTTTATTATATTGCTTGAGGGATTGAGTAGACACACCTTGAGGAGAAAACAATAGGGTTTTCTAATAGGTATCAAGATGGGTGAGGTTTTGAATCACATACAATTTGTGGATGACATGAGACTGGTGGGAGTGGCCAACCTTAGGGAAGCAAGAATGACCAAAGATACTCTTAATGTTTACCTTAGGATAAAAAACTAAGTCATCAATGATAAGAAATCCAAAGTGCTCTTCTTCAACCTTGATTGAAGGCTTTAGGACAAAATTTTAGTGATCTTGGGATTCACGAGCACTTCTCTCCCAGTGGTCTATTTGGGGACCCGTTTGCATTTTATAAAACTAAAGATATCTATTTGGAGGAATATTTTGGATCGTATCAAAGAAATACTTAGCCATTGTTCTCACAAATGGTTAACCTTTGGGGGTGGATTAACTTTTTTGTAGTCAATCATTCAAGCCATGCTAATTTATAACTTTTCTATCCTTGTTGCCCCACATACCATATGGAAAGAGTTGGACAAGATGGCTAGAAAATTTGTATGGGGAGGAGTAAAAGAAGAGATGAAATGGGTATTATTAAATTGGAAAAAAGTAAGACAATCCAAGGTAAAAGGAGGTTTGGGATTGAGGAGATTAGAATTAAATAATAAAGCTTTGGCTGGAAAGATTTATTAGAGATGGATCTCCCAACCAACTTCTTTATTCAATAGAGTTTTAACTAGTAAATATTTGGGACAGGTGAACTCGAATGAGATGAGTTGTTTTCCTTTGGATGGTAATGGGTCCCTAGTGTAGCAGAATCTAAAGTTAGGATCTCGGGTAGTGAAATATGGATTATTTTGAAAAGTGAGAAGAGGAAAGAAGCCATGATTTTGAGTAGATTTATGAGATCAATACCCACTTATAATTATTAAATTCCCATAATTACAACCAATAAAAAAAACCATGGAGAGAAAGGGTAGGATCATGATTGAAAGTTATTTTAACACTAAAAAACAAGGGGATTATAGGTTTAAATAGTTTACAAATTTGGACGAGTGTCCAATTTCAATCCCTCCAGAATTGACACCCATCATGACTAAAATCTTAGTTGAAAGATTTCTCACAAGTAGATATGAGGAGGATGAATTATCTTGGGTCTATGGGAGCCTCGAAGTCTACATAGTGAAGGATGGATATGATAAGATCCTTCCAAAACCTCCTCCTCATGCATATGATCTTGAGGATTGGAGAAATAATTGGTAGTCCAAGGGTTGACCAAAAGGAAACATATTTGCTTGGTAGTTCATGCATAATGGAATTCTTACTTTTGATAATATGAGACAAAGGGGAACAATTGGTCCATCCCAATGTGTTTTATGCTATAAAAATGAGGAAACATCTAACCACTTGATGTTTGAGTGCCCATTCACATGTCGGATCTAGGAGTTATGGTTTTTAGATTATAAAATCCAAGCCAATGGTGATTTGAACTGGATTAATATTTGGAAAATATGAAAGAGGGATAAATTTAAATTTGAAGCTCTTCGTATCGGGTGGAAGCTTGGATTAAACTTTATTTGGTGGCAAGTATGGTTGGAGATAAATAGAAATTTTTTTAGAGAAATATGTTCATCCTTGGATGGCGTCTGGTAGATCATTTGAAGCAAAGTCATAAAAATTGTGGTAGTGTATGCTAAATATGAAACTCATACTGATAAGGTACAATGGACAATGAAGCCAAAGTGTAGGAGAGGTAGGATAGAGCTAGTTGGAAAAAACCCTTAAAAGGATGGATTAAAATTAATATTGATGGAGTTACAAAAGGTAATCCATGTAGATGTGGAATTGGAGTGATCTGTAGGAATCATGTGGGGACACTACAGGGCCTGGGAAGGGCCATGAACAATGAAGCATAAGACCTAACTATAAAATATGCTTCTATCTAGGCGGTAAGACAAGGTTATAAAGAATTTGATTCTCAAATATTGGTAGGACCTCTAGATTGCATAAGGAACTTTGCTTTGGAGACATGGAGGTTAACAATTCTTGTCATCCAAATTAAAGAGTTGTGGAGAGAATTGAATGATGTGATTATGATTTATGTGGGCAAATATCAGAATAAAGTGATAGACTTCCTGGCTAATATGGGTACCGAGGAGGTAGGGGTTCAATGGTATAGTGGTAAGGCTATTGAGCATGAGAGGATTAGGAAGGTTGATGAGCAAGTCCAAATTTTTGGCTAGTTTGAAAACCATTGCATACATATGGTTTAGGTTATTTGGCTCCAATGCAAATCTCCTTTTAGTCTTGTAATTAAAAGTGGTTAGTTCTTAGGATCTTGGGTTTTAGAGTTATAGAAGTTTGTTGGAAAGTTAAAAGGAGGAAATGTGTGTTCTTGCTAGCTAAGGCTAGGAGGAGTCTCGTCCCAACTTGTAAATAATATTGTTTCAATACAATGTTTTCAAATTATTTTTCAAAAAATAAATAACTTTTCTTCTCTTTTTAGTAAAAGTACTTTACATGCTTTTTCCACTAAGCATTATTTTTTGTTGTTGAAGTAATGCAAAGTACAATGGGTGACACAATTAAGGGTCACTCCCTCGAGGTATAGCAACATGGGGAATCCCTCCCTATGATTCAAACTAAGGTCATTGAGATGAAACACCAATAACATACCATTATTTTTAACAATATGTTTTTTTTTTTTGTATTTTACATTAAGGATTATTTTAACATTCTCCCCCTTAATGCATAATGTTTTAATTTCTAATTGATAATGAAGTGAACCAACTTTTTCTTCTTGTTATAAGACACTTGTTGACATAACTACTATATAATCAATGTTTGATATGGAAAGAAAATCTATTTTCCATTGCATTGAATTCCATGCTCTCCTACCTCAATTTTTGAATTATTATGAACCAATTTTGAAAATCCATTTATATGAGAGTATATTTTTTTATGAAATCCTCTAAGCATAATTTTCATATTGTGTTACTCAGACACATCCATCCATCCAACCATAATTGATATGTATATTGTTATGAAATATTTGTCTTTGTCAACATGTATTGTTGCTATGATTTTTCAAACCATAAACTCTACCTAGATGCAAACTTTAACACTTTTTCTTCACAAGACCTTATCTTCCACAATGATTGCAATTGCATTCATATTGCATAAGTAAATTGTGTGTAACCTATAATTATACAAGATGCCTTAGGACTTGGAGAATCACTTTCTATTTGCAATTCCTCTTTAACAAATTTAATTGTTTCAATTTATTTTTCTACATAATTAAGACCTTTACTCTTTGGCCTCAAACATATATCTATAGGATTTTGAATTCATTGAGCACTTGTACCTAAATATTTTCTTTCATATCTCATATTTCTCATCAACTTAGAACAAATTCATTTGGTGTGATTTTCAAAATATCTTACACTATCATCATCCATCTAAGGTGCTTTTTGAATATGAGTAACACATAGTACATGATGATTTTTTTAATATTGGTAACCTTATGAATATCATCATCTACCATAGAAACAAAATCTTCTATTTCACAAGAAGAGTTAATCACATTTATCTCACCAATCTCCTAATCGACAATAAGAGTTAATCATATTTAGCTCACCTTGCTTGTTATGTACATCCATTATACCTTTGTTGAGAGATTCAATTGTTTTGCTATATTCAAGATTCACTTTATTCCTCCTTGATTCATCAATTTTTAAAAATAAGTCTTTGTTACCTATCATATGATTAGAGCAACTACAATCAAAATATCAAACTTCATCTTTAGACTTTCTTGTTATGTGACGAGAAAAAAATAGAGTAAATGTAATATCCTCTTCCTCAACTTTAGCAAAATTTGCCCTTCTATCTTACCTATGACTCTACTTGAGTCTACAATCACTTTCAAAGCACCCATATCTTTTACAATAATAACATTAACTATTTGCTCTACATTCTCTCTCAAAATGACCACATCTTTTATAACAATGGCATTGAATATTTATCTTATCTATAATGTCATGTCCACAACCTCTTCCTTAACATAGGCCTCTTCCTCATCCTCTTGAATAATTTGATGACTCCTCCTTTTTCTTATTGGGGCTATACCAGTTTCTATTTTCTTCATCAATTTTAACTTTCATTACAAAAACTTGATCCAAATATTATAGAGTTTCATTCAATCTACTTTCGTTGGATAATAATGACATCATAAGTTGACATAGTTACATTTTTGTTAAATATTTGATTTATTCTATTGCAATCACATCTACATTCCATTTTATTGGTAAACATCTAAGTACTTTTTCACAAATCACCTATTTGATAATGCTTTCTCCATTGTTGTACAATTGATTGACTATGTCTTGTACTTAACATTAAATCAGCTATCTTCTCACTATCTTTCATTTGAAGATTCAAAAATTTCCTTCACAAATTTTGCAACCAAAGCAACTTAACTTTATTCTTCTTTTTTTTAGCTCTTGCAATTCTAGAAAAAATGCTCATAACTAGAGCACTCATGATTAGAAACATAACCAAAGCATTTCTATTCTTTGTTTCTTTCTTATCACTTTTTTTCCGTGCTAACAACAATGCATTCCAATCTTAGGGCTCAACATATTATATTTGAGTTGTCTCCCATACATATTTGTAGGCTATTAAGGTTTGTATCTTAATTTTCCAATACAATAGTGATCACTCTTGAATAAAAGGATCTATTAGTTGTGAATTTGTGGCTTCCATTGAAAATCTCCCAAACCAATCAAACTTGGCTCTAATACCAAATGAAGAAAATGTGTTGTAATTTCTTGCAGCCATATAAAAATAAAATTAGAGAACAAGCAAATATTCTTCCACAAACAATTGAAAAAACAATCATCATAATAAATATATTTTTATTTCTTTAATTTCATTAATAATATCTAAATTATAATTCTTTTCACTCAATACAACTTCTTTAAACTGAATACATTCATTGAATTAAATTATAAAATATACCTAGCACTTAATAGCATCCTAAATGCTAATAATAACAAGAATTTTTTATATTTGGTTCCTCTCCTTTTCTATTATTATCTCCCTTTTCTATTTTTATAACAACTAATTTTTCTCTTTTTTATATTCTTCTATAAATAATTCTTCTCTTTTTTTTTTATAACAAAAATCACATTGCATGCTTTTACCACTAAACACTATTTTTAATAATATTTTTCTTTTTATTTAAATTAATTATTATTTTTAACATTAATGCCTTCAATCACCACTTTGTAAAGATCTCAATTTTTTTAATGTTCTTAACAAAAAAAATTGCAATCTCTTTACATATATTGCATATCTTTAAATTCAATACACATAAACACTATTTTTAATAATATTTTTCTTTTTATTTAAATTAATTATTATTTTTAACATTGATGCCTCCAATCACCACTTTGTAAATATCTCAAATTTTTAAATGTTCTTAACAAAAAAAATTGCAATATCTCTTTACATATATTGTATATCTTTAAATTCAATACACCTAAATAAGTTAACATTTAAATGGATATCCTTAAATCATCTATTTTAAATATAAATGAAGGATTTAATAAACTGAAATAATCATATAATCATCATGGTGGGGTGTATGTTGAACAAGTTATTTGGTATGGTGAGAGATGATATAGTTCTAAAATTTATTTGAGAAAAAAAAACACATCCAAAGTTTGGATTAACCTAGTCATGATAGGGTGCACATTGAACGGGTTATTTGATCATATCTAAAATTTGAATTGAATCAATCATTCAATAAATATATGTTAAATTATGTAAAAATAATAAATATATGTTAAATTATGTAAAAATAATTATTATAAATATTTATATTAAAAAATTAGTTCAAATACCCCGTTGTAGGTGAGTTGGAGAGGAGAGGGCAATCCTTCAAGGGAGGTCCCAGGTTCAAATCTCCATCCTACCAAAAAGCTGAATTGGGTATCCAAAATCCAATTGATAATGTTGGTACGGGCAGGGTCGGATACGACTCCCGGGTGACTTTGACGGTGTAGAACCCCTTGTTCGTGGTCTCTTAAACCAAAACAACCCCTCAAGAATTTTTTCGCTTAAAAAAAATTAATTCAAATAATAATATTAAAAAATAATATAATATTAAATAAAAATCATATTTTAAATTTTGACCTATAATTTTAGGTAAACAAAATCAAGATTAATCAAATGTATTGTTCTACTCAATTACCTAAATCACTAGACAATTTGGTCTCTGCCCTCACTTCATTCAGCCTCACTACATTCAGTCAAGACTTCACTAATTTAGTACGACCTTCATTTCAGTGGTTTTATCCTTCTTCACTTCATTCGCCTTTATTTAATTAACTTTAAAATAGTTGATTAAAAATCAAAACTTAATTTTCATAGTGTAATGAGCGTGGCCGGGTGTGAAGGGTCGGTGCGTAGTGGCTTTGTATTAAACTTTTTAAATTTTTTAAAATTTCTATTGATAAGTATAACTCTCGGTTTTACGAAGGATCAAGAAAAAATTGATCAATCCTATGCATAGGTCATAAAAGTTTCTCATAATAACCAAATAAAAAATAATAAAAAATATTTGTTATATATATATATTAATTAATTATTGATATGAATGGAACCTCTCTTCGTAGAATAAAAGACAAAGTTATTAAGATCCTATTCCTTTAAAAACTTAAATTAAAAACAATTCACATATGCAAGTTCGAATTGTCGAAATATATTATTAAAATATTATAATATTAATTTTATTAAATATAATTATAATAAAATTTAAATAAATATAGTTGAAATTATACTTATTCAACTTTTATATATATTGAATAAAAGTTGGCCATGATGTAATTTTGTTTTAACGTGTTAACCATTTAAAAAAAAAATTAAAGGGAAATGTTTTACAATGCGGTGTGATTACCACCTAATACTGAATTTAGATGAGCATTTTTTGGATAAGCAAATAATAACAGTGATTGGAGGTTTTATAGTGAAAAGTGTGTTGGATTAATTGTATTATTTTGAGGATTTGATTTAGTAGATTAGTTGTCATTTTAGATTTTGAAATTAATTGTGGAGGTGTTCAAAAAGATTGTAAGGGAGTCCGTGGGTCTAGGTGGATTGGTAAGTTGGGGCGCTTACCGAGAGGAGACCTAGGTTCCAATCCCACGGGCTTGCCCATGCACGGACGATGAGCCCGGATCTGATTCCTCCGAGTGGTGCGCCGGATTGATGACGACGGTGCAACCCCCGTGCGTCCGGCGGTCCCCATCTCACGCCGGGTTACCATGTACCGAGACGGTGGAAGTCCTGGGAGCCTTCGTAGATAGTTTGAACCCTACCAGCTGTGCTGGTAGTTACTAAAAATCGTGATTGTAACCATTGCTTCTATATACCAAAAAAAAAAAAAAAAAAGATTGTAAGGGATGTTAATGTCTTAAATTTTGATGTAATGGTAATTTTATAGTGTTATCTTCTTGAGATTTTGATGTAATGGCAACTCTATAGTGTTATTAGAGCCTCACCCCAAATTCAAATCTCATAGATTCACGTTAGAGAATGAGTGAGTGTTGCACTAACTACCGCACCTCAAGGATTTGATGTAGTAAAGTAACCCTACCTTGAAGATCAAATCCCATAGTCATGTTGAAGAAGGGGTGTTGGACTAACTACCACATCTTGATGTAGTAAAGTAATCCCCACCTTGGAGATCAAATCTCATAGTCACTTTGGAGAAAGGGTGTTGGACTAACTACCACATCTCAAGGATTTGACCTAGTAAACTAACCACCACCTTAAACCCCGGAGACTAACCACCTTATAAAATGTTCAAATATAAAAATTGCATACCACACTAACACCTCAAACTTTTAATATAACAACAATCGAAACCAATTCCCTCTAGGTAGCTACCCCAAATTAGTTGAAAGAAAAAATTGACCCTCAACCGATTAAATAAAGAAACAATTCTTTAAAAGTGCTTATCCTTATCCTTATCGGGAGGGTTGTTTTAAAAGAAACCTTTTAAAATGGAGGGGAGGGCAGCTTTTTAAAAGCGAAAACTTGGAGCCTTCAGAGTTTCCTTCATTGATTGGCAGACAGTCAGTCATAAAAATAAAAAAATAAAAAAATCGAAAAGTCTCAAATCCCTGGTCATTCGTAATAAAATAAAATAAGAAAACTGCCTAAGGACCTAGCAAAAGCTAGTACATGTAACGACGTTTAATATTGGACTTGAGCGTACATTGAACAGTAACCAATTGATCGTAAAAGGTGAAAAGATCCGGACCTTTGGCTGCATGTATTCTCGGATTCCCAGCCACTGAAATCTGCCTTGATAATTTGTATGCAAAGATTAGATCAACAACATCACTTTCAATCCAGAAAAACATTGTGTTGCCATAATTTGCGTGGGATTTAGAAATCCAAATATCAGAGGAAAAAGCGAAGGAATTGTAGGAGAGGTCGACGTTGATTTTGACTGTCCATCTATTTTTTTAAAATTATCGTCTCTGTTTCAGTCATTTTTGAGCTTTGGAGCCGGTGTGGGGTTTACTTGTAAAGTTTTTATTCTCTTTCTTGCAATTTTAAGGGCACAGTAAAGGTGAACGGCCCCACGTTGCTGTGTTCCTGTCTGTGTCCAAATGCAGTGGAGAATATATGTATATATCACTTCTACTCGTAGGGTCCAGAGTGTGCTAAAGATTACAACTTTGTGTTGTTACAGCTGTTTTAATAGACTGAGATGGAATACATGAGTTCAGACTAACTAAATTGTTTGATCAAACTAGTGCATGCATATCACATTTTCTTTGGGTTTATATAAAATGATGTAGCATTTGAAAAGAATAAATTTTAATCATTAAATTTTAGGTTTACCATAACTTTCACACAAAAGTCTTATACTTGTTTTAGATAAGGACGTTTGGTGTTTTTTTTTTGGACATGGTGATATGAATGATAAGACCAATTGTAGCAAGTTCTTGAAGGGTAGATAATTTTTTAAGAGTGATAATTTTTTTAAGTGTATTAATTTTTTTTTTATATTAAGGGAATTGGTAACATCTTTTCATTTTTAATAACTGGGTATTGGGTTTAGACGTTTTTTAGACATTCTTCCTGAGGTTTTTGTCTTCGAATACAGATCAAATCATTGAAGTTGCCTTTATAACCCTTATCTCTCCTCGATAAATGTAGCTTGAAGTGAGGAAGACCCCTAGCTTAGGGTTGGTATCGCCTTCATCAAAATGGGGTTTAGACATTCTTCCCGAGGTTTATGCCTCCGAACACAGGTCAAATCATTGAAGCTGCCTCTATAACCCTTACCTCTCCTCGATAAACGTAGCTTGAAGTGAGGAAGACCCCTAGCTTAGGGTTAGTACCGCCTTCGTCAAACTGGGGTTTAGACATTCTTCTCGAGGTTTCTGCCTTCGAACATAGGTCAAATCATTGAAGTTGCCTCTATAACCCTTACCTCTCCTCGGTAAACATAGCTTGAAGTGAGGGAGACCCCTAGGTTAGGGTTGGTACTACCTTATTTTTAATTCATATATATATATATATATATATATATATATATATATATATATATATATATATATATATATATATATATATATATTTAAGCGGAAAACCTTTGGCGGGGCCGCATTGGTATGAGATACTATGAACAAGGGGTTCTACACCATCAAAGTCACCCGGGAGTCGTGTTCGGCCCTACCCACACCAACATTTCATCAATTAGATTTTGGGTATCCAATTCAACTTTTTGGTAGGGTGGAGATTCGAACCTGAGACCTCCCTTGGAGGATTGCCCTCTCCTCTCCAACTCACCTACAACACCTAGGTATTCATATAATATATTTTAAGTATATATTGTTTGCTCTATTTAATTTTTTTTTTTTCATTTGTTTTTAGATGATAAGAAGAGGTAATGTAAAATTTGGTTATTGAAGCAAGAGGTAAATCCTAACTGAATTTAGATTTGATCTTAGTATTGCTTTTAGAAATAATTATCTTTATGACTCTATATAGTCTAAAAATTCAACGTACAAACTTTTCTACATAATAGGGGTATCATTCTTAAGATTGCAAGTATAAAATAACCTATTTTTTTAGTTGATCTATAATAACTCATATATCATTGTATTTATTCTAAGACATGTTTAACTCTTAAGTGAATCTATACTAATTACTTGTCATTTTTATTCTGGTATATCATGGGTATATTTATTGGATACACATGCTCAAATAAGAGTAGCATCCTTAAGATTGCTAAGTACAAAATAAGCTTCTTTGTTAGTTTATGTATAATAACTCAATCATCATCATGTTTATTCTAACACAAGTTTAACTTTTAAATGAATCTATACTAATTGTTTGTCATTTCCATTCTAGTATATCACGGGTATATCTATTGGATATATGTGCTCAACTTAACTCACTAGCATTCTAAGTAGTTAGCAATCAAATCTATTGTTCTTCTTTATTCCATGCTAGAAATGCAACTTCTGTATATCTATTACCATCTTGGTTACACTAGAATGACCCAAGCATAAGGTACAATGTTCCTTTTCCAAAACTATGCTTCTTAGGTTATAAACATCTAGTATATACATACATCTATTATAGAGTAATCCATTTGATTTTTTGTTGTAACTATTAAATTTTGTAGTTATTTGCAATTTTTTTTTTTTAAAGCGAAAAACCCCTTGTGGGGCCGCCTTGGTCTGAGAGACCACGAACAGGGGGTTCTACACCGTCAAAGTCACCCGAGAGTCGCACCTAGCCCTTCCCGCACCAATATTATCAATTGGATTTTGGGTACCCAATTCAGCTTTTTTTTGGTAGGGTGGAGATTCAAACCTGGGACCTCCCTTGGAGGATTGCCCTCTCCTCTCCAACTCACTTACAACACCTAGGTTTATTGTTTAAAGATGGAGGTCCTCGGATGAGGGGAGCGGTAGGATGGTGGGAAGAGGGACAAGCGGCGCGTTATCCTTCCACTGTGGGGAGCGGGAGGTTTTCGTTGCTCTGTGAAACCAGCCTCACGCGGTCCCCTCCACTCTAAGCTGCACGACCTACACCCAATGAGGATGAGGTCCCCCTCTTTCGAGGGAGGGCCATGCAACAACTCTCCACTTGGAGCAGGGCGCACCACGTTCCATGCCGCGCATCTCCCCTCCTCTCGCTCCGCCACACACTGTTCCTCCATCTTATGTGCCCTCGCTTAGGTTACAAGCTCTCGCTACTGAGCTCGGCTTATTTGCATTTGTTTCTAAAGTAATTTTACCTTTTTGCAATGCTTATCTTTATTTAGTTGTTTCAAAATGTGTTCCTTGAGAGTTATTCTCATAGTGGTAACAATCACAATATCCTTTTGTGACTAAGTACGTCAACCACCCTATTCTCTTTCCCCTTTATGTAGCTGATATCAAAGTCATACTCACAAAAGGAATTCTACCTATCTTCTTTTACCTAACTTTTATGTTTGATTGTGCAAATATGTATGTCAAACCTTGATGGTTTCTTTTTAGTTCAAAGGGATATCCCATTAAGTAATGCCTCTAGATTTGAAGTGTATAGTGTGAGTTTTTATAGTTCTATAATTGAATAACCTTCTCTATAAAATAAAATAAATCCTAACCACTAAAACTCAACTCCATAGATGATATTCTAATTTTATCAGTGCTAAGAATGTATAAGAGGCAGAAAAACGTATAAGAGGTAGAAGATATGATGACCATCAAAACCAAAAAAAATTAATGTGACTATATACTCCAATTTTGTTACTATGGAATGATTGTCTTTATTTCTTTATGTAGTCATCTAATCTTCTAATTCTTACCTTTTTAACCATTGACCTTCCATTTATACATTTGTTTAATCTTATTAAATAAATAAATAAATAATTGATTAATAAATCATAATGCTCCAATGTGTATACCCCAAACACTAGGGAAGGAAGAAAAAGGGTTTGGGAGCTCCTTAGTAATATTCATGAGGTGTCTCAATGGGCATGGATAGTTTTTGAGAATGTTAACACACCCTTGTATCCTAATGACAAGAAGGGAGTTAGTTTGGGTCATTTAATAGTATGGAGGAATTTAATGATTTTATCTCTAAATGTGAATTCATAGATTTAGATTTGGAAGGGGCTAAATACACCTGGTCTAATAGGAGGTTAGGAAGCAACTGCAATCAAATTAGACTGGATAGAATATTAACATCCTAGTCTTGGTTAACTCACTATGATAACTATTCTCTTAAAGCCCTCTCGAAAATTACCTTTGATCATTCACCACTATTTTTGAAGTGTTGGAGGGGAGAAGAATTAAAGATAGACCCTTCAAAATTAGGTTAATGTGGATGTCACATTCTTCTTTAGCTCATAAGATTTCAAAATGGTGGAACATTGATTTTAGGGGATCGAAAATGTTACAAGTCTCTTAGAAGCTAAATAATGTTAAAAAAAATGTAAAAGTTTGGAACAAGGAGGTTTTTGGTCATTTAAAAGAAAGAAATAGTAATTTAAATGCTAGCTTTGAAGAGGTGGAAGAAAAAATTTAGAATTGGGGGTGCGCAGAGGAATTAGATAGAAAATAAAAGAGGCTTATGTCTGATCTCCATACTTTAATAGCTTAGGAAGAAGTCCAATGGAGACAAAAATTTAGGGCTTTATGGCTCAAAGAAGGAGATTGAAACATCCAATTTTTTCATCTGACAACTATTAGACATAGGGTGTATAATAGAATAAGAATATTGAAGATAGAAGAGGGCAAGGAAATAAAATATGAAGAGGATATAAAAAAGGACACAATTTTTTTTTTTCAAAATCTCCTCAACATGGAATATGTAACAAATGTTGAATCAATTAACAAATTGCTAAAGAATATTTTTGAAGTGATGAATAGTGAAATAAATATTTTTTAGATAGTCCTTTCTCAAAGGAGGAGGTGCATAGGGCAGTTTTTAGCATGAACAAGGATAAAGCCTCGATTCTAGATGGTTTATCAAATGGATTATTTTGGACTTACTGGGAGATAATTAAGAATGATATGTTAGAGGCTTTGCTGGAATTTCAATGAGAGCACATAATTCTCAATGAATGGAATTCTACATTCCTGATTTTGATTCCAAAAAAGCAAGGAGAATACATGCTAAAATATTTTCGATCAATCAACCTATGGAATTCCATTTATGAAATTTTGACAAAGGTTCTAGCCGACAGTCAAAAGAGTATTTTACATAAGATTATCTCCCCCCAATAGAGTGGTTTTGTGAAACAAAGGCAAATCTTGGATGGGATAATCATTGTTCATGAGGCTCTACACTCTATGAGGATGAGAGTATTAGAAGGCATGTCATTGAATCTGAATATGAATAAAGCCTATGATAGAGTCTCTTGGGATTTTATAGATAAAGTGTTGTAGTATTTTGGTTTTGGGGAAAATTGGAGGTTTTGGATCATGGTTTGCATCTCCACTCCTTGGTATTCAGCGATAATAAATAGACATCTAGTAGGTTTCTTTCTAGGTAAAGGAGGGCTAATATAAGGTGATCATATATCCCCTTATCTATTCATAATAGTGGTTAAGGCTCTAGGAATGAGTTTAATTGTAGCAAAAGATGCAACCTTTATTAAAGGAATTTGACCAACATCATATTTAGATAAAATTAATCATAAAAAGTTTGTTGATGATACCATAATTATTAGAGTCATCAATTGTAAAAGTTGAGAATATCAGATAAATTCTCAAAACCTATGAAACAACTTTAGGTCAGAAAATTAATTTCTTAAAAAAAGGTTGTTCTTTGTTAAAAATCCCCAACTTAGAAAAAATAAAATTTCAAAAACTTTTGGTTGTAGAGTGGATAGCTTCCCATTGTATATCCGATAATACCCCTTTTATAGGTAGAATGAAAAGAGAATATTGGAATTCAATGCTTGAGAGATTCAATAGAAAGCTTGCAGGATGGAAAGGCTCTTCCCTTACTCAAGCAAAGAAATTATAGCTGTTGAGGGCAAACCTCCAAAACCTACCCATTTTCATGATGTATTTATTTAAAATCCTAGCATCAATGGTTGATAAATTGGAGTGAATGCAAAGAAACTTTCTTTGCACTGATGTAGAAGAGAAATACAGGATTAGTTTGGTTGTGAGAGAAAGTTTGCAGGCCTAAGCGAGAAGGTGATCTGGGCATCTAGAAACATGAAGTAGATGAACAAGGCTCTTATGGTTAAAGTAGGGTGGCGGTAAATAATAGAACATGATCAATGTTGGGCTCAGAACCTCTCTACAAAATATCTTGAGAATTGAATCCCATTTTCTTATATCTTAAATTTGTCCTTAGGATCATCTTTGTGGAATGAGTTGATCAAAACAAGAAATCTCTTATGAAAAGGTTTAAGATGGTAGGTGGGAAGAGATGATAAGATATGCTTGTGGGAGGATGCATGGGTCACAGAGAGGCCCTAATTTTTTTATGATTACTAGAAGTGCATCATTCAACCTTTAAAGCAAAATATGGAAACATGGTTCAAGAGTACATCAAGGAGAAATATAATTACAAAGTTTGGCACATGTTGCAATTGGAAGAAGCTAATGCAATTATGTAAAGTAGGCTTAATTGTCTCAATATCAACTTATAACATTACTATTTGTAGCTCAATATAGGAGAAGATAGGTTCTTTTGGGGTCCTAACCCTAAAAGAATTTTCACTATTAATTTAGTTTTTGCCTTTGAAAGGGATAAGGAGAATCATAATTTTTCCTCACATAGAATTTGGATTAAAAATCTCCTACCGAAGGTGTTTTTATTTCTTTGACTAGCATTGCAAAATCAGATATTGATGATGGATAATATTAGAATAAGAGGTATGATCATTCCTAATAGGTGTTCATAATGTTGTGAGGATGAGGAGATAGTTGATCATATTTTTGTCCATTGCCCCCTTTTTTTGGAGGTTTGGCATGCACTTCTTCAGTCACTTAAAACTCAATGGGTGACAAAAAGTATTTGGAGGCCTTATGGGAAAGTTAGACTAACCTTTATCATAGCCCCTAATTAAAAAAATTTAGATCTTTTTCTTACCTCATTTCATTTGGAAGATATGCAAGAAGAGGAATAGTGTAGAGGCCATTATAAGAAGTATTTAAGTTATCATTGTTGAAAATATGGCTGTTAGTATAGACAACCAAATCTATGAAAATGAGTTGGAGGAAGAAATAGCAGTGGACTAGAGATTTCTGAGAGCTACAGGGAATCATATTAGTTGGCCAAAGAGAAAAGTGATATGGACTCCTCTACCCCAAGAGTGGGTAAAATTGAATTTTTATGGAGCCTCTAAAGGTAATCTAAGGAAGGTTGGAGGGAAGGAGTTTTGATATCTAGCTCAAGGGTAGTGATATCTTGTTATTCGATGAACTTTAGCCATACATCAAACCATGTAGCAAAGGTGAGAGCCATGATTACAGGAGTAAGGCTTACAAAATTATGAATGTTAAGAAGATTATAGTGGAAGGGGATTCTATGAATATCATTAACACTTTGAATACCAAGCAAACTACTAGTTGGAGCATTGAAAGTATTATTTATAATACAATTAATATACTATCAAGCATGGAGTTATTTGTGATCTAGCACATCTATAGGGAAGGTAATGTTGCAGCTGATATTATGGCAAACATGGGAGTTCAAATGGATGTATCCAAGGTATGAAATGATGTTTTCCCAGAGGCTTTTATGGTTATAACTCTGAAAGAGGAAAACAATTTTTATGTTTCTAAGTTAGAAGTTTTAAAGCCTTAGGAGAATTGATCACTACAAAATATCTATTAGCATGGGGCCAATTTTCAAGGAAACTAAACTAAGATTTAGGAGTTGTTAAATAAAGGTTGCATATTGAATGAAGACTAGGTGGAAGCTTTTGAAGTTCTCAAGAAATGCAAAATTGGAGATCTAATTTGAAACTAATAGATAATTTATGAAAGCTCCTGAAGATTCTAAAGAAACTAGATGGATTGAATTTAATAAATACCAAGTACTGAATCCCCATAGAATAGAGTTAAATTATTGTATCTGAGTATGCAATATGCTCTTTTTTAGTCCAAATTTTGTAATATGTAGATGTTGGAAGTATTTTTCTCTTCTGCAAATGTAAAAGGTTTGGGACCCTTTCAAAACCTTTTCATTTACCATAATAAAAAAAAAAAATACATAAATCATCTATACTAATTGCTTTTCATTTCAATTCTAGTATATCACGGGTATATCTATTGTATACACATGCTCAACTTAACTCACTAGAATTCTAAGCAGTTAGCAATAAAATATATTGTCCTTCTTCATTCCATGTTAGAAATACAATTTCCCTAGATCTATTACCCTCTTGGTTACACTAGGATGACCCAAGCATAAGGCACAATGTATCTCTTCCAAAACTATGCTTCTTAGGTTATAAACATCTGGCATATACATACATCTATTATAGAGTAATCCATTTGATTATGTGCTGTAACTATTAAATTTGTAGGCAATTTTAACTTTTTACAATGTTTATCTTTATTTAGTTGTTTCATAACGTGTTCCTTGAAAGTTATTTTCATAGTGGTAGAAACTACAATATCCTTCTATGACTAAGTACAACAACCACCCTATTCTCTTTCCATTTTATGTAGCTGATATCAAAATCATACTCACAAACAAAATTCTACCCATCTCCTTTACCTAACATTTATGTTTGATTGTGCAAATATGTATGTCAAGCCTTGATGGTTTCTTTTTAGTTCAAAGGGATTTCCCATTAAGTAATACCTCTAGATTTGAAGTGTATAATATGAGTTTTTATAGTTTTATAACTAAATGACCTTCTCTATAAAAGAAGATCAATCCTAACCACTAAAACTCAACTCCATACATGATATTCTAATTCTAAGAATGTATAAGAGGTAGAAAAAGTATAAGAGGTAGAAGATATGATGTGCATCAAAACCCCAAAAAAATAGTGTGACCATCATACTCTAGTTTTATTACTATGGAATGATTGTCTTTATTTCTTTATGTGGCCATCTAATCTTCTTAGTCTTACTTTTTAACCATTGATCTTCCATTTGTACATTTGTTTAATCTTATCTATTTAAAAAATAAAATAAAAACTAATTGATTAATAAATCATAATGTTTGGTTTGTATCCAATGTGTATGCCCCAAACTCTAGGGAAGGAAGAAAAAGGGTTTGGGAGCTCCTTAGTAATATTCACGAGGTGTCTTAGTGACAAGAAGGGAGTTTTTTGGGAATTTTAACACACCCTTGTATCCTAATGTCAAGAAGGGAAGTAGTTTGGGTTATTCTAATACTATGGATGAATTTAATGATTTTATCTATAAATGTGAATTGATGGATTTGGATTTGAAAGGAGCTAATACAATTGGTCTAATAGTAGGTTAGAAAGAAACTATATTCAAATTAGAATGGACAAAATATTAGCATTCCAGTTTTGGTTAACTCACTATGATAACTATTCTCTTAAAGTCATCCCAAATATTACCTTTGATCATTCATCACTATTTTTGGAAGTGTTGGAGGGGAGAAGAGTTAAAGGTGGACCCTTTAGAATTGAGTTAATGTAGATGTCACATCCTTCTTTATCTCAAAATATTTTAGAATGGTGGAACATTGATATTAGGGGATCCAAAATGTTCCAAGTCCCTCAGAAGCTAAAAAATGTTAACAAAAATGGAGGAAAAGAAGCCAAGTACAAAAACTGTCGTGATATCGCGACATGTTTGAGGAGAGAGAAAGCACAAGAAAATGTGTCGCGATTTCACGACATGTTTGGAGAGAAGGCGCAAGCAAAGAAAACTGTCATGATTTCGTGACATGTTTGGAGAGAAGGCGCAAGCAAAGAAAACTATCACGATTTCATGACATGTTTGGAGAGAAGGCGCAAGCAAAGAAAACTGTCATGATTTCATGACATGTTTGGAGAGAAGGCGCAAGCAAAGAAAACTGTCACGATTTCATGACATGTTTGGAGAGAAGGCGCAAGCAAAGAAAACTGTCACGATTTCACGACATGTTCGGAGAAACGAAGCAAGCAAAGAAAACTATCACGATTTCGTGACATGTTTGAGAGAAGGAGCTAGAAAAGAAAAGTGTCACGATTTCGCGACAATTTGCAAGAGAGATAGTACGGACGAAAATGTGTCACGATTTCATGACAGGTTCGAAGAGGAAGAGCTCGAGAGAAAATATGTCACGATTTTGCGACATGTCAGGTTTTGGCGACCCGATGAGAAGAAAAGTGCTAAGGAGAAAAGTGTCACGATTTCGCGACATGTCATGTTTTCACGAGCGTAAGGTAGAGAAAAGCACAAGGCAACGAAAGTGTCACGATTTCGTGACATGTCCATTTTCATGGGCGAAATGCAGAGAAAGGCACAAGGAAGTAAAAGGTGTCACGATTTCGTGACATGTCATGTTTTCGCTAGTGCTTGCAGAGAAGAGTGTACGAAAGTGAAAAGTGTCACGATTTCGTGACATGTCATGTTTTCGCTAGTGCAAGCAGAGAAGAGTTAAAGTGGCACTGCCGAAAGAGTAAATGTGCTGATAAGCAGTTGCGTGCAGAAGTAAATTTTGGCTCAGAATTGAAAAGAGTGCCACCGTAAAAGAGTTAAAGTGCCGCTGCTGAAAGAGTAAATGTGTCGCTAGGCAATTGCGTGCAAAAGTAAAGTTTGGCTTAGAATTGAAAAGAGTGTCATCGTAAAAGAGTTAAAGTGTCATTGAAAGAGTAAATGTGCCGCGAGGGCAGTTGCGTGCAGAAGTAAAGTGTGGCTCATAATTGAAAAGAGTGCCATCGTAAAGAGTTAAAGTGCCACTGTTGAAAGAGTAAATGCGTTGTGAGGGCAGTTGCGTGTAGATGTGTGTTGTAAGAGAGTGACAAGCAGAGCCAAAAGAATGTTTCGTGTATAGTAAGTTAGGGTTAGGGTTGAGCTCTGCACGAGGCATGAGTGTTGTGGATTGCCGAATAAAAGAATAAATGTGCTGAGAAAAGTATGTTGTTATAAAGTGCTATGAAAAAGGATGTATAAAAAGGCACAGCTGAGATAGAGTGAAAAATATAGAGTGCAGCAGATAGAGTGCAGTAGAGAGAGTGCGGCTGTAAGTGCGCAGAAGGAATATGTGTTTCCTGGATTGAAAGAGAGGTTGGGTGAGCAATAGACCAATGAGGGTCTTGTAAAAGTGAAGGCATATTTATGTCAATCTAAGATTCAAAATAGAAATCCAAGTTGGTGCTTGGAATCAGGGGTTGGTGCTCCTTCCAGTTGGTGCTGGTAAATCAGGGGTTGGTGCTCCTTCCAGTTGGTGCTAGTAAATCAGGGGTTGGTGCTCCTTTCTATTGGTGCAGATAAATTAGGGGTTGGTGCTCCTTTCTGTTGGTGCAGATAAATTAGGGGTTGGTGCTCCTTCCAGTGGGTGCTGGTAAATTGTTTGTAAAGTTGGTGCTTTGCAAAGGTTGGATTTGGATGGGAGTCCAAGCAGTCTAATTTTTGAGGAGTAGCCAAAACTGGTGAACCTCGTTAAATCGTGTGTTGTGGATTGCTCTCTTGTTTAATTGCTTTATCTATTTTTAAGTTCTCCCTGCTTAAGTTTTAAAGAGTTGTAGATCTGAATTTAAATAGCTACACTGATTCACCCCCCCTCTCAGTGTCATTGTGAGAATATCAATTGGTATCAGAGCAAGGTTCTTGAACAAGCTCAATCAGCTAAGGTGATCTTGGAAGAAACACAATGGTCGGTGGTGAAGGATTTTCATCCAACAAAGCTCCTTTGTTCGATGGAACTAATTACTCTTTCTGGAGACTCAGGATGCAGACATATCTGTGTGCTTTGGGATATGACATTTGGGAGTCGGTGAGACAGTGGATACACAATACCCTCTACTCCTCCAACAGATGTTGTTGAGAAGAAAAAGTTTGAGAATAACTCTAAAGCAAAGAATGCTATAATGTGTGGGTTAGTAGACAGTGAACTGATAAGGATCATGAGTTGTAAAATGGCAAAAGACATGTGGGACAAACTGTAGAGCATTCATGAAGGAGACGACAAGATCAAGGAAGCCAAGCTACAAATGCATCGAGCTCAGTTCGAAGCATTAAAAATGAATGACGATGAGAACATAGAGGCCTATATGTTGAGAGTCAATGGAATCATTAATGCGATTAGAGGACTCAGCGAGGAAATGGAAGATGCAGTTGTCGTGAAAAAGGTACTAAGAACTCTTCACAAAAGATTTGATTCTAAAGTTTTTGCTATAGAAGAAGCTAAAGATCTAAATACTTTTAGCATGGATGAAATGCATGGTTCTTTAACTGCATACGAAATGAGAATAGGACAAACTAAGCCCTCAGACAGAGAAGCTGCTTTTAAAGCACACAAAAATATAAAAGCTAAACAAGAATCTAAGGAAGAAGAGTCTTCAGATGAAATAGAAGCAAACTTTGTTAGGAAACTAATAAAGGGAAAAGGAAAGTATAGAGGAAAGTTACCGCTTAAGTGCTTCAACTATGGAGGCATCGGGCACTTTGCAGCTAATTGTCCAATGAATGAGAAAAACAAAAATGATGAAGGGTCACACCAAGAAAGAAGTGATCGGAAGAAGAAACCACATTTTAGAAAAAGCAACTTCAAGAAGAAAAGTTTCATATCCAAGAATGTCGACTCTTCGAAGACTCGCTCCGGTGAGGACTCGAAGAAGAAGCGGATGAAGCTCTGTTCATGGCATTTGAAGAAAGAAAAACAGAGGAAAAATAGGAATGTAATGAAAAACCCGAGGATGAGGCTGAAGTATATCCGGAAGGTGAGTTGGTTGCTGCACTTAAAGAGCTGAGCACAGAAAGGAAAAAGAATAAAAAGGTTTCAAGAAAGCTTGAGGATGCCAGTGAAAGAATAAACAGCTTGAAAGTACAGACATGCAAATTTAAGAAAATGTCTGAAGTTCTCGAAGTACAATTAACCGTAAAGACAGATGAGTGCAACAAGCTAGAAGAAGACATTGTTAGGTTAAGGATGCAGCTAGAGGAGATGAATCAGAAATTGAGTTGTTATCATAAGTTTGAAGAAAGTTCTGTAAAGCTGGATAAAATTATAAATAACCAAAGGCCTTCAGGCATCAAATTTGGTTTGGGCTTCGATGAAGGAGAATCATCAAAGGGATCAAAGTCCATAAATGTAGAACCCATAAAAAAAGAAGATAAGATCAGGGTTGATCAAGAAAAAACAAATCATGCCAAAGAAAGCAATAATGCCAGACTCAAGAGGAGTACTGACAAAGATGGATTCACAAAAGTCACACATCCAAGAAGGAGAAGTTTCATGGCTCCTACTTCAAAATGGCAAAGACCTTCACCCAGGTTTAATCATTCCTTTTCTGGTTATTGTTTTAAATGCAATGCTTATGGTCATAAGATTTCAGATTGCAGTTATAATGTAGCACAAAGGAATTTCACCAATAGAAATGTCTTTTCACCATTGATGGATTATGCCAGTAGAATGTTATAACTGTCATAATTTTGGACACATTGCAAGAAACTGTAGAAGCACTTGTGCAGCAAATAAATATCAGGGTAGAAAATCTCAACCAAATGGATTGAAACAAAACAAAAAATTTCTTGAAAAATAGGCACAAGCTAATGAAAGGGGAAAGGCAAAACAAGTAGCCAAAACTGCCATCAAACCAGAATGGAAAGAAAAGGAGAAACTCCAGAAAGAAAAGGAGAAACTCCAGGAAGAAAAGGAATCTTTGATTGTTCAGACTGCTTTTAAAGCATAGAACAAATCTGCACCATGGATACTTGATAGTGGATGCTCCAGTCACATGACAAGTGACAAGCAAAAATTTGAGAAGTTACAGAATTACGAAGGTGGTTCTGTGAAATTTGGAAATAATGATGGAGCAAAGATAGTTGGCAAAGGATCAGTCAAGATCGGTGATGGAAAGATCAATTCAAAAGAAGTCTTGTTTGTGATTGGTCCGAAGCATAACTTGCTCAACGTAAGTCAAATCTATGACGAGAGGTCATGAAGTAATTTTTAAGAAGCAGGGTTGTGAAGTGATAAAAGCTAACAAGTGGGAAGTTGATTGCTACTTGGATCAAGGACTTCTGGAAACTTGTATACTCTCTCAGAGACTTCAGAAGGAGCATGCTTGATTGGACAGGAAGATGAAAATTGGCTGTGGCACAAGAGGCTCGGTCATATCAGCTTTGACAATTTGGTAAAAATAAGCTCAAAAAGGGCAATAAGAGATATACCCTCCATTGGCAAACCACTAAATAGTATTTGTGCTTCATGCCAAAAGGGGAAGCAAACTAGAGCCACATTTAAATCAAAGGAGTACTTTACCAGGAAACCTTTAGAACTAATACATACTAATTTATGTGGACCCATGAGAACACAAAGTATAAATGGTGACAAATACTTTATGCTGTGCATAGATGACTATTCCGGAATGACCTGGATATTCTTTTTGAAGCAAAAATCTGAAGCTTTTGAAATGTTCAAGACTTTCAAAAACCAAGTTGAGAATGAAACAGGAAAGAGGATCAAATGCTTAAGATCAGATAGAGGAGGAGAGTTCATCTCAGAGGAGTTTGCATAATACTGTCAAAAATATGGGATCAAAAGACAGTTTTCAGCAGCAAGGACACCTCAGCAGAATGGTGTTGTAGAAAGAAAGAATAGAACTGTGCAGGAAATGGCATGGACGATGTTGACTGAGAGAAAAATTGTAGACAGATTTTGGAAAGAGGCAGTCCATACTATAGTTTATATCCAAAACAGGTGCATGTTGAGGACGCATGAAAGCAAAACCCCTTATGAGCTATGGTTCGGCAAGAAGGCAACAACAAAATACTTCAAAGTCTTTGGCAGCAAGTGTTACATCAAAAGAACTGAAGATAATCTTGGTAAGTTTGAAGATAGAGTTGATGAAGGTATTTTTGTTGGCTATTCGTCAAAAAGCAAAGCTTACAAATGCTACAACAAAAGGCTAAAGAAAATTGTAGACAGTGCCGATGTTAAATTTGATGAAGATAGGAAACGAGCAGTCAGCTATGAAGAAAACTACCCTATTTATGAAGAAGTTATTGAAGGAGATGAAGAAAAGGAAACAGAAGAGAATCATAAAATTGACCCAGATGATTTAAGTATTGATTCAGAAGTAGAAGAAAACAAAAAATTCAAAACAGGAAGCTGGCAAAAAAATCATCCCAGAGAGCAAATTATTGGGGACCCCACTATTGGTGTTAAGACAAGAAGAAGAGTAGTAAGTAACTACTCCCTATTATCCAACATTGAGCCCAAAAATATTGCTGAAGCAAGCACAGATGAAAGTTGGATGAAGGCAATAAATGAAGAACTAGATCAGATTGAGAAAAACAAAACCTGGGAGTTAGTACCAAGGCCTGCAAATAAAAACATAATCGGTACTAAATGGATTTTTCAAAACAAATTGAATGAAGATGGACAGGTTGTAAGGAATAAAGCAAGATTGGTCCATAAAGGCTATGCTCAAGTTGAAGGTATTGATTTTGAGGAAACTTTTGCACCAAGTGGCTAGAATCGAGGCAATCAGAATGTTTCCGGCTTTAGCAGTCCACAGGAATTTCAAAGTTTATCAAATGGATGTGAAATCAGCATTTCTGAATGGAAATCTTGAAGAAGAAGTTTATATTGAGCAGCCAGATGGTTTTCAACTCGATGATAATCCCAACTTTGTTTGCAAGTTGAAGAAAGCTTTGTATGGCTTGAAATAGGCACCCGGAGCATGGTATGCAAGACTAGACAACTATCTCTCTGAACAAGGGTTCAAGAAAGGTATGGTGGATAGTAACTTGTATGTTAAAATAGACAATGGCCATCTTATTGTCCTTGTTGTTTATGTAGATGATATAATTTTTGGCAGTAGCAATGATGAGTCATGTAGAGACATTGCAAATAAAATGCAAAAAGAATTTGAAATGTCTATGATTGGTGAACTTTCATATTTCCTCGGATCGCAAGTTAACCAAAATGAAAAGGGCATTTTTATTTCTCAAGTTAAATATGTGAAAGAAATGCTGAAAAAGTTCACAATGGAGGATTGTAAACCTATTAGCACTCCCATGACAACAGGTTGCAAGTTGAGCAAGGATGACAAATCTCGAGATGTAGATCAAACCATGTACAGATCTATGATTGGAAGCCTGTTGTATTTGATGGCTACTGCGACCGGATATCTTACAGGCAGTATGCATGGTAGCAAGATTTCAGGCTAGTCCCAAAGAGACTCATGTGACAGCTATGAAGAGGATTTTTAGGTACCTCAAGGGTACTATGGAGTATGGGTTATGGTACCCAAAAGGTAAGGACTTCACTCTTATTGCATATTCTGATGCAGATTGGGCAGGATGTATAGATGACAGAAAGAGTACCAATGGAGGTGCATTCTATCTTGGAGACAGGTTGGTAGCATGGCACAACAAGAAACAAGAATCAGTCTCTCTATCCACAGTAGAGGCGAGAATACATTGCAGCAACAACATGTTGTACGCAGATTTTATGGATGAGACAAACCCTGAAAGATCTTGGTATTAACTTCAAAGAGCCAATTTCAGTTAAATGTGATAATACCAGTGCTATTAACATCTCAAAGAATCCGGTTATGCATTCTCGCACCAAACATATTGCAATCCGGTATCACTTTTTGAAGGATAAAGTTGCAGAAGGTGAGGTTAAATTGGATTTTGTTCCAACTACAGAGCAAGTAGCGGATATCTTCACTAAACCGTTGCCCAAGGAAGTTTTTGAATACCTTCGCGAGTAAGTTGGGAGTGGTCACACTACCCAAGAACTGACTATCTATTAGGAACACATTCTCAGGGGGAGCATTTATATATTTGATTATCTGTTTTGCTCATGTTTGTAATTTTTGCTAACTGTAATATTGTGTGCTTGAGAATGTTGTGCATGGACTCAGGGGGAGTCTACAGCAGCCCTTTGGTATTATTGTCAAAGGGGGAGAAGAATTACAGGAAATTGCACATGTGTTGCCAACAATTCCAAAGGGGGAGATTGTTGAGCAAGGTGCAAAATAATATTGTCATTGTTGTCAACACGGACAGATGGATCAATTGATGATGCGGTGGACAGGAGTTCGGAGGTCGATCGGTGCATGTACAATGAATTTCCAAGAAGACAGAAGTGGCCCAGATTCAAAGGATCAAAGAAAAAGACAAGTAAGAAAACTGTCGCGATATCGCGACATGTTTTCTGTCGCGATATCGCGACATATCGAAGGAGAGAGAAAATGCTAGAAAAAATGTCGCGATATCGCGACATATCGAAGGAGAGAGAAAAAGCTGGAAAAACTGTCGCGATATCGCGACATATCGGAGGAGAGAGAAAGTAGAAAAACTGTCATGATTTCGCGACATGTTTGAGGAGAGAGAAAGCGTAAGAAAATGTGTCACGATTTCATGACATGTTTGGAGAGAAGGCGTAAGCAAAGAAAACTATCACGATTTCATGACATGTTTGGAGAGAAGGCGCAAGCAAAGAAAACTGTCACGATTTCGCGACATGTTTGGAGAGAAGGCGTAAGCAAAGAAAACTATCATGATTTCATGACATGTTTGGAGAGAAGGCGCAAGCAAAGAAAACTATCATGATTTCACGACATGTTTGGAGAGAAGGCGCAAGCAAAGAAAACTGTCACGATTTCGTGACATGTTTGGAGAGAAGGCGCAAGCAAAGAAAACTGTCATGATTTCACGACATGTTTGAGAGAAGGAGCTTGCAAAGAAAAGTGTCACGATTTCATGACAATTTGTAAGAGAGATAGTATGGATGAAAATGTGTCGCGATTTCATGACAGGTTCGAAGAGGAAGAGCTCGAGAGAAAATATGTCACGATATCGTGACATGTTTTGGAGAAGAAGAGACTGAAGGAGAAAAGATGTCACGATTTCGTGACATGTCATGTTTTCACGAGTCAAAGCAGAGAAAGAGCACAAGGCAGCGAAAGTGTCACGATTTCATGACATGTTCCGTTTTCGCGGGCGAAAGGCAGAGAAAGTGCACAAGGAAGCGAAAGATGTCACGATTTCGTGACATGTCATGTTTTTGCTAGTGCTTGCAGAGAAGAGTGTATGGAAGCGAAAAGTGTCACGATTTCATGACATGTCATGTTTTCGCTAGTGCATGCAGAGAAGAGTTAAAGGCAATGAAAGTGTAAATGTGTCGCTACGATGTGTGCAAAAGTAAAGTGGTAAAATTGAAAAGAGTGTCGTCGTAAAAGAGTTAAAGTGTCACTGTAAAAGAGTAAATGTGTCGCTAGGCAGTTGCGTGCAGAAGTAAAGTTTGGCTCAAAATTGAAAAGAGTGCCATCGTAAAAGAGTTAAAGTGCCGTTAAAGAGTAAATGTGTCACGAGGGCAGTTGCATGTAGAAGTAAAGTGTGGCTCAGAATTGAAAAGAGTGCCATCGTAAAGAGTTAAAGTGTCACTGCTGAAAGAGTAAATGCGTCGTGAGGGCAGTTGCATGTAGATGTGTGTTGTAAGAGAGTGACAAGCAAAGCCGAAAGAATGTTTCGTGTACAGTAAGTTAGGGTTAGGGTTGAGCTCTGCACGAGGCATGAGTGTTGTGGATTGCCGAATAAAAGAATAAATGTGCTGAGAAAAGTAGGTTGTAATAAAGTGTTGTGAAAAAGGATGTATAAAAAGGCATGGCTGAGATAGAGTGAAAAATATAGAGTGCAACAGATAGAGTGTAGTAGAGAGAGTGCGGTTGTAAGTGCGTAGAAGGAATATGTGTTTCCTGGATTGAAAGAGAGGTTGGGTGAGCAATAGACCAGTGAGGGTCTTGTAAAAGTGAAGGCATATTTATGTCAATCTAAGATTCAAAATAGAAATCCAAGTTGGTGCTTGGAATCAGGGGTTGGTGCTCCTTCCAGTTGGTGTTTGTAAATCATGGGTTGGTGCTCCTTCCAGTTGGTGCTGTAAATCAGGGGTTGGTGCTCCTTTCTGTTGGTGCAGATAAATTAGGGGTTGGTGCTCCTTTCTGTTGGTGCGAGATAAATTAGGGGTTGGTGCTCCTTCCAGTGGGTGCTGGTAAATTGTTTGTAAAGTTGGTGCTTTGCAAAGGCTGGATTTGGATGGGAGTCCAAGCAGTCTAATTTTTGAGTAGCCAAAATTGGTGAACCTCGTTAAATCATGTGTTGTGGATTGCTCTCTTGTTTAATTGCTTTATCTATTTTTAAGTTCTCCCTGCTTAAGTTTTAAAGAGTTGTAGATCTGAATTTAAATAGCTACACTGATTCACCCCCCCTCTCAGTGTCATTGTGAGAATATCACTTATCTATTCATAATAGTGGTTAAGGCTCTAGGAAGGAGTTTAATTGTAGCAAAAGATGCAAACTTGATTAAATAAATTTGACCAAAATTAACTTTAGATATAATTACTCATCAACAGTTTGTTGATGATACCATGATTATCAAAGTCGTCAGTTTTTGAAACTAAGAATATCAAGCAAATTCTCAAAACCTATGAAATAACTTTAGGTCAAAAAATTAATTTCATGAAAACTAGGTTGTTTTTTGTTAACAATCCCCAACTTAGACAAGATAAAATTTCAAGAACTTTTGGTTGTAGAGTGGATAGCTCCCCACTATATATTTGGGAATGCCCCTTTTGTAGGTAGAATAAAAGGAGAATATTGGAAATTAGTGCTTGAGAGATTCAATAGAAAGCTTACATGATGGAAAGTATCTGCTCCTACTCAATTGGGTAAATTATAGCTATTGAGGGCAACCCTCCATAACCTACCCATTTTAATGATGTATTTATTTAAAATCCTAGCATCGATGGTTGAGAAATTGGAGTGAATGCAAAGGAACTTTCTTTGGACTGATGTAGAAGAGAAATGGAGGATTAGTTTGGTTGTGAGAGAAAGTTTGCAAGCCTAAGCAAGAAGGCAATCTGGGCATCAAAAAAGTGAAGTAGATGAATAGGTATTTAATGACCAAAGTGGGGTGGCAAAAAATGATTGAACATGATCAATGTTGGGCTCAGGTCCTCTTTGTAAAATATCTTGATAACATAATGCCCTTTTCTTATAGCTTAAATCCACCTTTAGGATCATCTTTGTGGAATGAGTTGATAAAAACAAGAAATCTCTTATGGAAAGGTTTAAAATGGCAGGTGTGAAGAGGTGATAAGATACACTTTTGGTAGGATGCATGGGTCATGGAGAGGTCTTTAATTTTTAATGATTACTAGAAGTGCATAATTCAACCTTTAAAGCAAAAATATGGAAACATGGTTTAGGAGTACATCAAGGAGGAAGATAATTGTAAAGTGTGGCACATGTCATAGTTGGAAGGAGCTAATACAAATATGCAAAGTAGGCTTGATATCAACTTACAACACTACTATTTGTAGCTCAATATAGGATAGGATAGGTTCTTTTAGGGTCTTAATCCTAAAAGAATATTTTTTTTAACTCAGTTTTTGCCTTTGAAAGGATATAAGGAGAATCAAAATTTTCCTTCACATAGAGTTTGTATTAAATATTTCTTGTCGAAGGTATATTTCTTTATTTTTCTGGTATTGCATAAATTGGATATTGATGGTGGATTATCATAGAAGAAGAGGGATGGTCATTCCTAATAGGTGATACTTATGTTGTGGGGATGAGGAGATAACTAATAATGTTTTATCCATTGCCCCCTTTCTTTGGAGGGCATGCAATTCTTTAGTCACTTAGAACTCAATGGGTGACAACAAAGTCTTTGGGGACCTTATGGAAAAGCTAGGTTAACCCTTATCATAGCCTCTGATTGAATAAAAATTGGATCTTTGTCTTACCTCATTTCATTTGGAAGATATGGAGGGAGAGGAATAAATGAGTGTTCCAGAATAAGGCTAATAATGTAGAGGTCATTATCAGGAGTATCAAAGTTGCCATAGTTGAAAATGCAACTATTAATATGGATAACCAAATCTATGAAAATGAGTTGGAGAAAGAAATAACAATGGACTGGGGACTACTAAGAGCTAAAAGGAATCAAATTAGTTGGCCAAAGATAAAGATGAGATTGAATCCTCCCCCTTAGAGTGGGTAAAACTAAATTTTTATGGATCCTTTAAAGGTAATCTAGGGAAGGTTGGAGGTTTTGAGATCTAGCTCAGGGATAGTGATATTTTTTTATGCGGTGAACTTTGGTCATACATCAAACCATATAGCAGAGGCGAGAGCCATGATTACAAGAGTGAGGCTTGCAAAAAAATGAATGTTAAGAAGCTTATAGTGGAAGGAGATTCTATGAATATCTTTAATAGTTTGAATGCCAAGAAAACCGCTAGCTAGAGCATTAAAAGTATTATTCATGATGCAATGAATATACTATCAAGCATGGAGTCATTTGTGATCCAACACATCTACAAGGAAGGTAATGTTGCAGTTGATGTTATGGCAAGTATGGGAATTTAGATGGATGGATCTAAGGTATGAAATGATGTTTTCTCAGAGGATTTGATGATTATAACTCTAAAAGAGGAAAAAAATTTTGATGTTGCTAAGTTAGTAGTTTCAAAGCCTTAGGGGAATTAATCATTACAAAAAATATTTTAGCATACGACCAATTTTCAAGGAAACTAAACTAAGATTCATATACTTATTAAAAAAACTGCATATTAAATAAAAACTAGGCAAAAGCTTCCAAAGTTCTCAAGAAAGGCAGAATTGGAGATCTAATATGAAGCTAATAGAGATTTAATTAAAGCTCCTAAATATTCTAAAAAAACCAAATGAATTAAATTTAGAAAATATTGAATACTGAATCTTCATGGAATAAAGTTAAATCAAAATTATTGTATCTAAGAATGCAACATACTCTTTTTAAGTCCAAATTTTATAATATGTAAATATTGGAAGTAATTTTTCTCTTCTACAAATGTAAAGGTTTGGAACCCTTTTAAAACCTCTTCATTTACAATAATAATAAAAAAATAATAATGCTTTGCAATATAAATAAACACTCAACTGCTACCAACTAACCTAACCTATCCTTTTTTAATACTTTCATTTTTTCTTTTTTAATACTTTTATTTTTTATTTTTTATTTTTTATTTTTTAATACTTTTCTTTTTACAGAAGGCTAGGATCTATACGAGGGATAATGATCAGGATCAGCTTTTCCTCAACTAAAAAAGTATATAGGTTTTGTACAACTCAAATATGGGATTGTGCAATTGGTCTTGAAAGTGCTTTAGCTTTTCACTAATGCAAAAAACATGAATTAAACTTGTACACCTGTCCCTTTTTAAAAGGGAAAGCAACCATGTTATCATTTACTTATATTGGAAGGTTAGAAATTATTGGATAAAAGTATGTGGAAAATTTAGGACTTATGCATGCATCAATATTCTAGTTTTATATCGCTATGTGGAACCCTATTTTAGATCGCCTCAACAAGAAACTTGCAGGTTGGAAAAGTTCAATGCTCAGTCAGGCAGCCAAAGCCACTCTGGTCCAAGATTGCCTGCAAAGTATTCCTATTTTTTTCTTATCTATATTCAAAGCTCCATATTCCATCTGCAAAATAATTGAGCAAATTCAACGCAGATTCCTTTGGGCGGGAAATGAAAACAAGAACAAATTTTCCCTTGTTGCTTGGGATAGGGTTTGTTCCAAGAAAAAGGATGGAGGTCTCGGATTCAGGGACATCAAGCGGATGAACATGGCCCTCATTGCCAAGCAGTCCTGGAGACTTACCACCAATGAAAATGTAACTTGGATTGACATCATCAAAGCTAAGTACCTCCATCAAGTTACCTTTCTTGGAGAGCACAACATTCCTAGCGGATCTCATTTCTGGAATGGCATCACCAAAACAAGGAAGATCATCATGGAAGGCTTAAGGTGGTGTCTTGGAACCGGAATGACCATTCATTTTTGGGATGACCCGTGGATCCGTGAGAAACCTCTCGGCCAAGATCCTCATCTTGCAGGTGCTCAAGACGAGTCATCGAAGCCACCTTTGGAGATAAGGTGTGTCATTTCATTAACCCAGGTATTACAAGACCTGAATGGAAACACTTGGCTCTTAATGGGCCTAGGCATATCACAAAGGTGCTCAGGCGGTTACAAAACTTGCTGAGGACTTGCATCATCCCAAACTCTCACAAAGATGATTCCATGGTCTGGAACCTTGAGGATTCAAGGAATTTCATTGTTAAATCAGCTTACTACAGCCAAGAAACTCCCAATGATGGTCGGGACTTATCTAATCAGGTCTGGGTTCCCAAGATCATTCCCAAGGTCAAATTCTTCTGCTGGTTGGCCATCCAAAATAGAATCCTCACTATTGACAACTTGATAATCAGAGGGTTACTCATCCCCAATTGGTGCATCCTATATAAAAATGCCTATGAGTCAACTTCGCATGTTTTTCTGGAATGTCCCTTCTCTCTTGCAGTGCTCAACTAGGTTCTTAACACCTTCGTCATCTCCGTAGCCCTCCCTCATTCCATTCCCCTCCTTTTTCAACAATGGCCCCGACCTTTCAAGAACAATCAACTTAAATTCATGTGGCAAGCTTACCTTCACATCTTCCTGTGGCAGATTTGGCTTGAGAGAAATGCTAGAATTTTCAAAAACCAAGCCACTGATATGAAGATTGTTGTTGCCAAAATCTTGGCCCTAGCTACGGAGAATGCCTCTCTTGTATCATCTTCCAAACCCCCCCACTTGGCCTTGAATCGGACCTAACAAAACTTTTCAATCTTTCCAATTTCTCTACCACACCCCGTTCTTCTGTTGACAGGTCTGTCATCAAGTGGGTCCTACCTCCTACCGGGTGGCACAAGATTAATTTCGATGGTGCAGCCAAAGGCAACCCAGGAGCAGCTGGTAGAGGAGGAATTCTCAGAAATCATAGAGGAGAAATTATTTTGGCCTTTGCTCAGAACCTAGGAATTCAATCTAACAATATGGCAGAGGCTCGGGCTCTGCTCCAAAGCTTGATTCTCTTGGAAGGCTTGACCATCAATAAACTTATCATAGAAGGAGACTCACTACACTGCATCAACTGGCTCAATGGGACTTCTGTGCCTCCCTGGGCCCTTGTTTCGATCTTCCAAGAATGCAAAGCACTAATCGGCATTTACCCAGAACTAGTCATTAAGCATCAGTAACGGGAAGGCAACAAAGCTGCGGACTGGCTTGCTAACAAGGGAGTTGGCGAAACGGACATTCATGTTTGGAGAGACTCCTTTCCCATTGGCCTAAGGGATGCTTCTACAAGTTCCAATGTATGCACAATGTGAGTAGTTTACAGGGGACCGGGTTTGTTTGCTCTTGGAACTGGTCGAGTTTTCGTGCCCTTTCTTCCTTCTTCTCCCCATTCGACTGCATTTTGGCAACTTGTCGTGATATCGTGACACTTTTCACCGTTGGCCGTGAAATTTTAGCATGTTGCGATATCACAACATCCCTTTTTCCTCTGTCACGAGGTTGCTACTTGTGATATCGCGACACTTTTTTCTTCTTCGGAAGCGGTCTTTCAACTTGTCGCAATATCGTGACACTTTTTCTCTCTAGATGCAGTTTTACATGTGATATCGCGACACCTTTTCTCTTCGATCGTGATTTTGCAACTTGTCGTGATATCGCGACACCTTTTCTCTTCGGGTGCATTTTTTCAACATGTCACGATATCGTGACACTTTTTCTCTTCGGGTGCATTTTTGCAACATGTCGCGATATCGCGACACTTTTTCTCTTTAGGCGCTTTCTTGCATCATGTCATGATTTCGTGACATTTTCTCTTCGACTGCGGTCTTCCATTTTGTCGCGATATCACGACACTTTTTCTCCTTGGCAGCGGTCTTCCATCTTGTCGCGATATCATGACACTTTTTCTCTTCCTTGCATCATGTCGCGATATCGCGACACCTTTTCTCCTCGACTGCGGTCTTCCATATTGTCACGATATCGCGACACTTTTTCTCTTTGGCAGTGGTCTTCCATCTTGTCGTGATATCGTGACACTTTTTCTCTTCGGCTGTGGTCTTCCATCTTGTCGCGATATCGCGACACCTTTTCTCTTTGGCAGCGGTCTTCCATAATGTCGCGATATCGCGACACTTTTTCTCTTCGACAACGGTCTTCCATCTTGTCACGATTTCGTGACACCCTTTCTCTTTGGCAACGGTCTTCCATAATTGTCGCGATATCGCGACACTTTTTCTCTTCGACTGCGGTCTTCCTTCTTGTCACGATTTTGCGACACCTCTTCTCTTCGACAGCGGTCTTACTTCTTGTCATGATTTCATGACACCTTTCTTGTCCGATCGCGGTTTTCCTTCATGTCACGATTTTGCGACTCTTCTTCTCTTTCAGCTCCAACCTAGCAACACGTCGTGATATCATGACACTTCCTCTCTTCTGGCAGTAACCTTGCAAAATATCGTGATATCGCGACTTCTTCCCTCTTTCGACTCCGATGGCGCTTCTTGTCACAATTTCGTGACATCTTTTCTTCTCTTGGCAGCAACGATGCAACTTGTCACGATTTCGCGACATCACCAATTTGGTCACGATTTCGCGACACCTTTCCTCATGTGGAGGTTTGCTTGCTCTTTGATCTTTATTTCTTGGACCACCTCGGTCGATCTGGAATTCATGTAATTTCTCTTGTACAAGGTTCAGGGTCCTTTCAAAACCCTTTCTACCAATAAAAAAAAAAGATATTCTAGTTTTATATAGATATGTATTTGAAATATAGGTGAGTTGATCATAATTTCATTATTTTAAGTAACTGTTTACAATCTCACTATTTTTAATAACTGGTGCAGGTTCAAACCACCAGGCTTATTTCCACCAAAATAATTATATTTGTTTATTGTTGACTCGATGTAGGGAATCACCAATCGCTCGGGATTTGTATCGTCATCATTGACGCACTCAAAAGATTCAAATCAAACTACTACCGTTGCAAACAGACTGCTATATACATAACATTGGCAAATATAGAATTTGGACCTCTTTATTGAAAATCTCAAAAAAAAAATTAATTAAGTTATATCATTCAATTAATGATAATTATTAGTATATATTAAATTTAAATAAATTTATTTATAATTTAAATAAATTTTAAACAATATTTATTTTGATTCTAGATTTAATAAATTCATTATTTATATTTTTATACAAACTTTATTTCAATTATTCAAATTTTTCTAATTGATTATTTAAGATTAAAATATAAGTTTAGCTTATATCATTTGATATTTTGATTTTTCAAGTTGAACTTTAAATACTTAAATTTTAATATTAAAATTAAAATTACAACATTGATGTTCAATATTCAAATTAAAATTTATTTTAAATCATATTAAACACGTCACATAAAATAATTGAACTTATTATAGCTAAGGATTTTAATATTAAATTAACATAGAATTTTGACATTCAAAATTCAAATTAAAATTAATTCAAACTGCATTAACACATCACATTACATATCAATAAAGATTAGGCATTAGGAATGTTAGACTTAAGGTTTTTTACATAAAATAAAAAATAAAAAATTATTGAAATTTAGTTTATTGCATTTCAAATGTTTTCATTATTATTTTTATGAGGATGAGCTATGACAAATACAAATTTTTAATATTATTTTTAAAACTCATCCATTTTACATTTTTGATAAGTGAATTATAAAGTTATTAACACAATATTTTGTTATTTATAAAAGGATAGACATTTTCATCCTTGAATCAATTTAGAATAAAGAATTCATTAAATGGATAAACATTATATTAAGAGCATTGTCCTTTATAGGGGAATAAGTTATTTGATTAAACTTTATACACATTAATTTAGTGATATTAGATGCCAAAGGATGTAAACTGAGAATAATGTGATAGAATAGTTGCAACATTGTTGATTTTGATTCTATTGTCCATTGTTGATGCTTGGATTTGTTTTTTTGACAAGTGCTCGTGTCATCCACCACATTATCCTTTGCATACCTAGATCTAGTAGGCATTGTGACTACTTACAATTTTTTACAATTATTTATCTTAAGATCTTCTGCTTCTGCCTTTGTTGGTTTCCTTTACTTTAGTTTTTGCTTTCATGGTGTTTCCATGAATTCAACAGAGGAAATTGATTCAACAAATAAAATCTCTACAATTTTTGCGAGGATTTTCTTTTTTGGTTTAGATTAGAGTTTGGTCACCTCTGAAGCCCTATCATGGCAATGGCAATAGGGGATATCCCTCCCCCAAAACCTCCTTCTTGGTTGTTACCATGAGAACTGCCTCCATAATAAAGAATGTTGAACATGGTTCATTCTCCTTGTTCTCACTACCTCCTTAGAAACAATCAAAGCTAGAAAATGAGACATAAGCTTTGAAGGCAAGGAGGCCACAACAGTTCCTGCCAAGTAATAAAGGCTCATTTGTTCCTAAGTCATATGATGCTCTAGTGGTGGAGATTCCTCTAGACTACATTCAGATCCCAATCCTCACCCTAGCTGAGAGAGGTCTTGCTTGCAAATTTATGGGTATTTGACCGAAGCCCAATAGCCATTCAAATATGGATCACCTCTTCTTGGAGATCTAAAATATCTATCTATGAATTTATGATGATAGAGAGGGGGTATTTCATAGTTATTTTCTTCTCTACAAAGAAAAGAGATACAATACTTCAAGGAGATCCTTGGTTCCTTGGATCAAGCTCTCTTTACATGACCCCCTAGTTAGTTAGTTTTGACCCATAAGTGGAAGAACCAGAAGAAGTCTCAATTTGGGTAAGACTACCAATTTTACCCCTATATTTATGGAATAAACTGCCTCTTGATATGACAAGTAATTATGTGGGCACATTTATAGACTAGGCTCCTCCAAAGACCAATAATGTAACTTGTGTTAAGCTATGTGTTCAATTCAATTTGAAAAAGAGTTTCCTAAAAATATAGGTATCAAAGTCTTGGACTGAATTCATACCTAACCACATGTCATCTATATGCCTATTTATTAAGGAACTATCCCACTAAGGTACAACAAGAGACAAAGTAGGAAGATCAATAATTCCAAATAGTAAGAAGAAAACAATAGAGAAGATCTAGAAGTAGAAGGAGGCCTCAACAACAACCAAAAATACAAAACAATAATAATTTCTATATTTTATAACAAATAAGGAAGAGGAATATCCAAAGCCATTTAAAAAAGGTGAAGATCCATAAGATCTTGAATTAGAAGAAACTTAGGCTACCAAATAAAACCTTTAGGAAGAGGAGATCGAAGAAATAAAAGAGACTCAACTAGCATCAACAAAGATTCTAGGAGGCACCCCAACCACCAAATATTCTACTAAAGGGAGGAAATCTAATCAAGAGGTAAGAAAAAAACAAGCAAATATAGATATTTAAAAGAAAGAACATATAACCTTAGACTTCAAAAAGGCTAAGAAGCCACTTAATAAGTGAAGTCTCTATCATGGAATAGAAAGGGATTGGGTAGTCCCTTGAAAAAACTACCTAAGTTAATTAATAGCCCAGTAGAAGCCAATGGTTATTTGCATTCAAGAAACTAAATTGACAAGGCAATTAGGAAGGATAAAATGGAAAAATGTATGTAGATCCTTAGACCTAGAAGTAATAGATTAATTAGGTGCCTCAGGGGAGCTTCTCCTTGCATGGGATCCATAGGCCTTGATATGTATTAATGAAACAAGACACTCAAATTGGATAGTAGCTTCTTTCTCCTCACCACATCGATAGACTTGGACCATGCTCAATTTTTATGGATAAAATAACTTAATCTTTAAAAAAGAGGCTTCAAAAAGTATTTAGGATTGGATTTGTCAAGAAATAACCCCGAATTTAATTATATCAAGGGACTTGAATGTGAATTTATCCCAAAGAGAGAATAAAAGAGGCATTCCCTCAAAATACCCTTCTAAGGACCTAGTTATGCAAATTATAACTAAGTAGAAACTTTAGGATATAATCCCTAAAAATAGAATATTTAGATGGGCAAATAGAATAGTGGGATAAAATTCATTACAAAAATATTAGATAGATTCTTGATATAAAAATATATAATATTTAGGTATCCATTGTATCAAGTGGTATAATTCAAAGTTTGGTCTCAAATCATAAGCCTATCTATTTTTATATAGGTGATAATGCTATTGGAAAAAAAAAAGTTCCTTTCAAATACAATCTAGAATAGATGGAGTATGATGAGTTTGCACCTTTAGTAGAAAGTATCTGTAAGCAACATGTTTGTGCAAACAATCCCCAAGTGGTATGAAAAATGAAAATTTTTAATCTCAAGAAAGCCATTAGGGACTAGATTGACAATAATACTAAAGTTCAAAATAGGTAAAGCATATTTCTATAGAAAATGGAGGAAGGAGAGCAAGATATAGATGATTAGCCTCCAACCCCTCAACAGGAAGAGAGAAGATTTTGTTTAAACCAAGAAATGGATCAATATTTTAGATAAGAAGAGGCACATTGGAGACTTTGATCAAGAATGATTTAGCTCAATAAAGGAGACATTAACACAAATTATTTTCATCCAAAATCAATGTAGCACTATAAATGAAATACAATAAGATAAATTCACAAAAAAAAAAGAAATTTATTATGATCAAGTAGTCATAAGGAACTAGCAAGAGATCATTACTCGAACCTTCTCACAAAGAAAATAGTAAATCAGCAGGCTTAGGACACTCTCATAAACAACATTCTTCTTTTGTTAAAAATAGAGATACAAAATATCTCTCTTTAGTAGTAACCAAAGAATATTCAGAAGAAGTTATACATTAAATTCCCAAGGACAAAGCTCTAGGACTAGATGGCTTCATGAATAATTTCTATCAATAGTTTTATAAAATTATAGGAGATGACTTGTTGGAAATAATAGAATAGATAAGGATAAGAGGTGAGCTATCTAGGGCAATCAATTCCACTTTCTAAGCTCTAATTTCAAAAGATAAAAATACAATTACTTTTTATAGATTCATACATATATCTTTGTCAATTGCTCTTATAAGATAATGACTAAAATAATAGAAAATAAAATTAAAAGGAAGATTGATTATTTGATAGAGCCATAATAAAGGGTTTCATTCTAAGGAAACAAATATATGACAACGTTATAATGATTCATGGAGCTATACACTCAAGTGCCAAGTATTAAAATAAAAGAATAGCCATTAAACTTGATATGGATAATTCTTTTGATAGAGAAGACATTTTATTTTTAACACAAGTGTTAGTTAAAATCTGGATTTCCAACTCAAATGATAGATTGGACAAGATCTTGCATAGAGGGACATTGGATAACCCCTTTAATCAATGGAGAAATTTCTAACTTCTTTAAAGCAACTAGAAGATTACGGTAAGGGTGTCCTCTCTCCCCTTACCTTTATATCCTTCGAGCTAAAAATTTAGGGAGGATCCTAACCAGATTGAGAAGAAGGAAATAAATATTGAAATTTATAGTAGTTATAGGATATAGAACAATAACTTATGCTCAATTTGCAGATGACACTATTTTACTAGGGGAAGCAAAAAAATTTAATGTTAGGTTGATCAAAGAAGTTTTAGATTGTTTCTCTTCAACCATAGGGGCAAAGATAAACATCCAAAAGAACATATTTTACACCATAAATACTTCAAAAATAGAAGATAGAGGTTTCTCTTAGATTTTTGGATTTCACAAAGGTAGTGATACCTTTAATTACCTAGGTGTTCCTATGGGCTTCCATAAAAAAATAGGAAAATTGGAATGTAATTCTAGAAAATATGTCAAGGAGAATACAACAATATAGCAATGGTTGGTTGAGTTTGGCTAGAAGAATTATTTTAATCAAATAAATATTAACAAGTCTTCCCATACATCAATTTTTTGTGTATCATTCACCCTTATATATCTTGCAGAAGTTAGATGTAATGTTGAGAGCTTTCCTATGGCAAGAGGGAAGGCAATCAGATAGGAAAAAGTTCCATTTGGTCAATTGGAAGACTATTACCAAGCCAAAGGAGTAGGGAGACCTAGAAATTAGAAAAACAACAATTTTTAGAAAGGCACTAAGTGCTAGGCTACTTTGGAATTTTCTCACTCCACCAGACTCTCCATGGAAGCAAATATTAAAATGCAAATATCTAAACAATTCTAATGGGATTCAACTCATAAAAAGTGTGAAAAGCATAGCAGGATCCTCCTCAATTTGGAAACATATTGTGGAAGCTAAATATATTATATTAAATCATATCTCTTAGCTTTTAGGGGATGTTAGACAAATTAATATATGGGATGATCATGTATTGGGAGGACCTTCAATCATTAAGAATTGTTTTCCAAAAATAAGAGCAAATGTACAACAATTGGGTGTTAACTCTCTTGCAAGCTTAATAGAATAGGTGAAAGATCTACCCTTACCACATCTTGACCAAGACTCATGGAGATAGTTGCACATCCAAAGTAAAGGGATTAAAATTTCTCTCCAAATTCTAGATCAACTTATATGGGACTCTATTATTGGTTCAAGTGTTTACAAAATTATCCAATGGGTGTTATTACAACAATAGGGTCAAAAGAACTCAACCATAGCTAAGGTATGGAATTATAAGGCTCCCCCAAAATTCAAGTCTTTCTTTGGTTGGTGCTCCAAAAAAAGATTCTTACAAGATACAACCTCATTAAGAGGAATATCATGGGGCATCATATTTTCCATAGGTGTATTAAGAATAATGAAATAATATCACATCTATTATTTTAGTGTACAGAAGCAGTTAAAATCTAGATTAAAATAACCTAGCAGCTAGGACCAATAATATCAAAAATATTTAACTGAAAACTAATTGGGACAAATGTACAAATGGGGAATGAAGTAAAAGCATATTATCAAGAAGATATGATATTGAATGACAATATTTATCATTTGGCACATTGGAAGGATAGAAACAAGTTTGTTTTTTATGATGAAAGAACCATTTTTTGAGTGTTAACCAATAGAGTATTAAGGGAGATAGTCTTGAACACAAAAGCTATATATCATAAACAAAAATGCATTAGGAGATTAATAAAAAAGGAGATATAACTATTACACCAAATGGATCACCAAAATATCCTAATTTTTGGGCCATAGGTTAGAATAATCAAACCTCCAGAGATAAAGTTCCCTATACTTTTCTTTGATGGAGCCTCTAAATCAAACCCAAGCCATGCAATGGCTGGTGTGATATTAGTGGCACCACATTATGAAATTATTTAGTTCAAAATAATATTGAAAAAATAATCAATACTATTGTAGAATTGATAGGTTGTGAAATGGGATAAAAATTGGCTTACGAACAAGGCATTAAATACTCCATGTGTATGTGATTCAAGACTTGTGATCTCTGCCCTATTGAAAGGGAAGTATTTCTCATCATTCCAACTAACAATACTTCAGATAATGCTATGATAATTGGAGAATAAATTTAAATATATACAATACTTCCACATTGGAAGGGGGCGTAATATGGTGGTTGATCGCCTTGCAAATGAGACCATAAACATAGCTTGTTTGTATCTTAGAGTAATAAGAAAAAAGAAAAGTAGGTAACATTAGTGGCAAGATGATAGGAACCAATAAGTATATGGAAATTTTAGAGCCTTTTGATATTTTGGAGCCTTTAAATATTTTGGTGTCCTTGGATATCTTGATGCCTTTGGACAATCCTAGAACATTGCGTGATTCTAGATATTTTGGTGTTTCAATTTTTCCCAGTTATTATGGTACCCTTTGTATCTCTAGCACCCTTGGCATACCATTGCACTTTTTGGAGTTTTTGAATTTGCTTTGTTTACTATTCCTCCTTTTGGACATAAATCTTGTGACCTCCAAGTTGCTTGTTGGATAATTATTCTTTGCAAATTTTAATATCAATATATAACTCCTTTTATTTAAAAAAAAAATTGTGATGTCATATTATCAAATTCTTTAACCTTTACAAGATATTAATTATAGTTCCACATGATTTAAGATAAATACAATTCATTATTTCATTATTATAAAAATGTATTATGAGAGGTATTGAGCAAAAAATAATGGGTATTATTTATATCTTTATTATTTTTCATTAACATTTTTAAAGGCATTCTATTTTAATTGAAACAATGCTTTAGAATTCCACAAATATTTGTAATTAGAAAATTCATGCATTCTTCAGTTAACCAAAAATTCAAATACAAAATATATTTTAGTCTTAATAGATTCTTTAGTATATTGGTCCTAGTGGACCTTACATTGTTATATCTATCTATTATGTAAGTTAAACTTATGTGTATCTAGAATCCTCATTGGCTCAACTAGAACCACACTTAGGTCTTGAATTTACAATAATTCCTAAGGATGTGTGAAGCATTAACATCATAATTCTTCAGTTAAGAAACATGTAAAACATTATGGATTTGAGAAATATAGAGAGATATGGGGGTAGTGCATGTCTTTAAGAAATTACGTTAATAGCATCCAGAACCTCAAAAGGTCCTATATATCTAGGTGCAAGTTTGAAATATTTTCCAAACTTCATAGAACTCTTCTATGGTTCACACTAAGTAAAGTTTTGTTACCAACCAAAAAATATTTAGGAGTATTGTTCTTATTGATATAACTATTTTTAGCTATTTGTAGCTTCCTTTAGCCACTTCATCACTAGTCTCACCTACTCCATATCCTTGAGCATATCTAGACCTAGGACCACTTTGTTCTCAACTTTGTCCTAAATAAGAGGTGTGTGGCATTTTCTACCATAAAATTATTCAAAAGGTTCCATTCTCAAACTAGAATGATAGGAGTTATATGGATAAAATTTGATCCTAGAAAACATTCCTCCCATTGGTACTATTGATATAAGTGTTATGCCCTCAAGTGAATCTCTAATACTTGGTTCATCCTTTTATCCTACAATTAGTGTTTATATGGTAGGGTGAATCAATATTTAGTTTCATTCCTAATGCAACACTCAAGGATTTTCAAAGCCTCAAAGTGGTCTCAATATACCTATATAATATGATGCTTTTTGGTACACCATACAAATTGAAAAAATCTTGCATAAACCTTATTTCTAAAATTAGATAAATATAGTGCCTTGACACTACCTCAAGAAATGCAATTTTGGAAGGACATCAAATAGTAAAATCAAGTATCCAAACCTTTCAAAAACCTCCAAAATTTGGCTAAGTCTAATTCAAGTGGCAATTGGTTTAGGACTAATTCGAGTACAAAGTAGCGTAATTGGTTTAAGATTGATTTGGTTGTACAGTGGCCCAATTGGTTTAGTACCATTTTGCTTTCAAATTAGCTTGTTTGGATTCAAGGAGAAAATTGCTCAAGGATAATGAGCGATTCACTACAAAAATTGAGTGAGTGAATCACTTGATAGCTAACAAAGGGCTAAACACCAAGGCACAAATCCAATGGTAAATATTTTGAGAGTAACATTTTGGCATGGAGTAGCACACTAACTCAATTTAGAATCCTTTTAAGCCTATTATAGGAATAATTAGAGGTATGTAACATTTGGTGGTCTATAATTTTGCTAAAGATACCCCTAAATCCTTACTTTTTATAAGAGTAATTGTTTCTCACTCCATGTAACTTAGAGGTAAACTCCAACTATAAATAGAATCCTAGGGATCCATTTGTATTCATCTTTTGACCACAAGAATTCAAAGCTACAGTATGAAACCACATTGTACTTTGAGTTCATAAGATCATTAAGAAATTGATAAATCCTTATGCATTCAATCAATGGCATCAACTCTTGGTTTGCTAAGTGTATGGTTATTACAGCCTTGCCCTTTTGCCTATATTATCATTTGCTTGTCAATTTCATACATAATGAATTTGATAACATTGATTTTATTCAAATTATCATGTGTTTATTGATCACTTACACTCTCTTGCTATGATTTAAACTTGTATTACATTTAAATCACTCACACCCTTAATATTTTATGCATACTTATTTACCATGCATTGTTTTTCATACAATTTAGTGTAGATTATAATAGGAGTACTTTTGCAAGGAGAGTGGGTATTTGGAGGTTGGAAGGATCCATTGACATTCTCTTCCAACTTTGTTGAATCTAGAATTAGGGCACATCATTAAAATATAAGTAAAAAAAAATTCCTAATTCAACATAGATTTTATCACATCTAATGGAAAAGACTCTCATTTTCTAATAATTTTGATCAATTTGGCTAAAAACCCTCGATTTTCATGCCAATTTACAATCATCATAGATGATGCAATTGGATAAATATTGAGTGAATTTTCTACAAATTCAGTTATAGGAAATGATTCACTCTAATTTTAGAGTAATTTGTTCCTTTTTGACCCAATCACTTGAGAGGTGTTTTAAGTTAAATGTTATGAGCAATTCAAACTGATTTGCAAGCGATTCACTTTGAATTATAAGTGATTTGATCTAAGTTCCCTATGATTTTATAGATTGAATCTGGAGTGATTCATCAAGGCTAGTGACTTAATTTATCAAGACTAATCTTAGACTAACATTGAAATTCATCATTTTTCAATATTGATGCTCAATTTTTGTAGGTACTTTGTGAATGGTGACTAACGCAAACTTCAAAATTTTGAAATTTCTCAAAAGTTATGACACAAGTAGCATCAAAACTTTATCAAACCTTAGATATAGCCTTGAATTTGTATTTGACATGGGCAAAAAGCATTTAAGATAGATTTTGATTCAATTTTGTCAAGGATCAAATCTATAAGTGATTGCTCAACTTAGTGAGTGATTGACTCCAAAAATAGTGAAATTTTACTAAGTCAAATCTAATGAGAAATTTTCTTAGAAGTTTAGAAGCAATCTACTAGGAAATATAAATTTATTCCTAACTCCTTCTTAGGATAGTGATTCACTCCAACTCAAAATTGAATCACTCCAATTGATTCTATTATACCTTTTGTTTACCAAAAATTTCAAAGTTCAAAATTGCTAGTGAGTCTCCTAAAATTGTAAGCAAATCATTTTAATTTATAAGCAATTCACTTTATTTCATAGGAAAACCACTCTACAAGAATTTTTTTACTAATTTTAATTCCTACTAGAAAATCATCTAAAATTGCAAGTGGAATGCTCTAGTTCCTAGGTGAATTGTCTATAGGCTATTTTTTTAATTTTGTAAATTTTAACCTTGAAAATATTTCCATGTAGGTCCATACACATAGGCATATGAATATGCACTCAAAATAATAAAGATAAATAAAGTACATCAATATATAGAGATAGTTTTGTATCATTGAAGGAATGCAAAGGGGAAAAGAAAGAACTAGCTATCACATGGGTGCATCTAATGAAAAAATTTAAGAGATTCTGATGTCTAGTCCTATTTCCTCAAAACACAAAATCCCAATAGCTAACCTTGTTACTCAAAATCTCATGCCCCTATAAATTTATTTCTAGTCCTACAAATGAGTTACTTTTCCATTTTAGCAAACCAAGCTTGGTCCAATATAGGTCCAACCTTAACACACATAAACCCCCTTTACAATATACCCATCAATGTGAATAAATTAACCAATAATCTAATTTTTAGAATCCAATACTATGCAAGTAGAATGAATGTACCTCTTGTGTATAGTTACCAAGATATACCACTAAAAGTCCTACTACAACATAAATTACATTTGGATCTAGTTTGTTAAATACATCTAACCTTCTACCAAGTCAATCCATGGTTCTAACCATAGGGGCTTTAGGGAAATTCTTTCCAAACTAAAATCAAGGCCTTGATAAAAATCTATAATCATTGGCTTGAAAAATTAGGTCACATGTATCCTAGTAAAACATTCAATGGAAAACACCACCTCCATTTATTCAAGCATAATAGAATGTGTAAGGGCCTCCTTCTCCAAATAAACAAAACCTAGGACAAGGATTACAACACCCTTATCCACATCTAAATATTCATCCTCCTCTAAAATAATAATGGGGTTATTAAAATCCACCACCTCATTATCCTTTATCTTATTATACTTTGTACCCAATACCTTTAGTACCCTCCATATCCACCTCATGGTTATGTGATGTATCCTTATTAACCTTTACATCAACAATATTGTAAACCTCTACCATAATAGAATAACCCTAGGGCACATCCTAGCCCATAAAATCAACTTCTCAACTGGACCTAATAAGGACAATTAAACTTAGTGGCTTATTCTTCTATTTTCTAGTAGCTATGAAATCATTATCTACCTTCGACAAAAGCAAGAATAAGATGACACTATATTACCTCAATGAGCTATCAACACTCAACTTGATATACTAATCTTATCCTTATATAATATGTCTACATTATGGTATGGGATATTACCAAATAATTTTGTTACTAGTTGGGTATCAATTATAGAACCTTTATGCATAAATTTAATAGAATGGGTAATGATTATTCTATTTTGTTCCAATTAAACACAATATAAAGACATCCTCAAGATAACATGTATTGTTTTAGTACTAGATTATTGAGAAACTTAAACTTAATTCACAAAATGTTAGGTTGAATGAAGAACAAGATTTACCTTACTACATCAAGGCTATATAGTTTGATCTAGTTTTGATGGTTTGTAATGCTAATATTCATGCACTAGTTCTAGCTTTTAAAGAAGTATCTAAGGTAGAAGATATTATTCCTAGAGTAGGAAAACTTAATCCTACCCTAGTTATACCCTATGCAAACCATATTACCCAAAATACATCATTGTAAGATATCCCCATTTTTTCCATTCTAGATTCTAAATTAAATGCTACTATTAATCCCTCATCATCACCATACATTATCATACATCCTAGCCAAAAATTGGCATCCATTATTGTTTTTCAACTATAGATCTTGACCATTCCTACTCTATTCAAATTTATCAAAGTTTTGATCATCTCCATCATCTCATACATCACAATATTATTAGTTGATTCGTTATTCATTGAAATGAAATAGTGGCAATAGTCTCAAAACTAGAAAATATAAAAAACCCCATACCTCATAAAATATCAAATGCCTTGACAAGGTGCTAACCAAGGAATGAGTCAATCTCACAAAAATATCATGAAATCTAAATCAAAGGTAGATATAGTATGGTATTTTCCATGTATCCTACAAAGCATGTTGGACAAATCAGGCATTCTCAAACAATCTTGTACAACCAACAATGCTAGGCTCTATAGTCCCCTATTATAGGACAACTATCCTCCATAAAAAACAAGTCTATGTACCAACAACCTAAACCTCAACCATTATTTCTTGCTTTACTCAACCTTAATAATTTTATCCTTTCTAATTTTAGTGTTCTAGAGAAATAATCAATATTTGAAGATAATTGCATATGTTCTAATCAACAAGGGGTAAGAGGATTGAGGAGGAACCGGATCATAAATAGATTTAGGTAAATAAATTAAGCATGGTACAAAGAATAGGAAGGCCACCATTACACTTGAAGGATAAAGCACAAATAATAGCAAGAAAAAAGGAGGTCATAAAAAATAATGGTATAAATAGAGGCATAGTTTGGTAAAGATAAGCAAATTGACAAAGGAAAGAATTTCAAAATAAATGGGAGGAATGAAGGAAGGGTAGATAAAACTACAAACCAAAGGAGTAACAAGGAAAATAGTATCTTCAAAAGGAGACTAAGATATGACTAAAGTATCCCTCTCTCACCAATAAAAGTTGTGTGATAGCCATAAGGAAATAACAAAAAAATATAGCCCGAAGTGAGGATACCTCTATGGAAAATTTTAGCATTGCAAAGGAATTGAAAATGACACTCACTATTATAGTATATAAAACTACAAACCAAAGGAGTAACAAGGAAAATAGTATCTTCAAAAGGATACTAAGATATGACTAAAGTATCCCTCTCTCACCAATAAAATTTGTGTGATAGCCATAAGGAAATAACAAAAAATTATAGAACGAAGTGAGGATACATCTATGGAAAAGTTTAGTATTGCAAAGGAATTGAAAAGAACACTCACTATTATAAGTATTTTAGATGTGGTAACTCTACCTAGTCAATGATATTTACTCCAAGAGGCTTTGAAAGATCACGAAAGGAGTGATACCAAGAGCAAGAGACTAGATACCACTTGAACAAACATAGTTGAATAAAAAAACTTGGTAGTAGAGAATACAATAGATATTTGAACCAATAAAATTAATATAATAAATTATCCAAAGCCTAAAACACTAAATCCATACCATTATAAGTGAATCTCAAGATTAAAATCTATCTACTAAGAAGTCATATAATAGATTCAAGGGAAGTAATTACAATGATACCAAAGTTAGTTTGGAAATAGTTGGGTCTACCCTATATCAAAATAGTGAGGCATCATATCTAAACTGATGACACAAGGATAAATATAGTGGTATTTTTTAAATATATTATCATGATCATATCTAGACATCCAAAGTTTGTAATTATGGAAGAAGTGATAGTTGTTGATCTTCCTCCATATATGTTATTAGAAAATGGACATGTAGTTATCAAAACATAGTTAAATGGTAATGGAATATACCTAAATTAATGTAACTAAGGATGGGAAGGTGATCATAATTGAAAATGAGCTACATTGCAAATTCTTATACACAAGCTAGGTGAACATGACATTGTAAAATTATATTGAAATTCCTAAATTTATAGAGGATGATGAAGAGCCTAGAGATGAACAAAGCTCAATTATCAATATGATAATTGTCATGATTCAAGATGAATAATATTTAGAGGTTGACTATAAGGAGACTAACATTGAGAGCTATCTCATCACAAAAGTACCATCTAAATCTCATGAGTAGAGTAGATAAAAACACAGATGATGTATTTTTATGGAACCAAAACTAGAAATAGGATAAATATTTTCATTCAATTCATTAACCCATAGGATCCATAGGCCAATTTTACATGTAGATTATTTTTTAATTCTACCAACAATGTGGAAAAGTATGAAGCACTTTATACTTACCTAAGGAAATCCAATAAGTTGGGAATTAAGAACTTGATAATATATGGCAACTCTAAACTAACTGTAAATCAAGTTAATTCTCAATGCACCAAAAAGGATATTCATAAAAATTATATAAGCATAAATTCAAGTATTTTATAGAAATTTTTGACACATCTAAAATCAAAGCAATTCTTAGAGAATTGAATTCTAATGCAAATGAGTTAGTAGGCATAGCAACTAGATTTGATCCCATCATTAATATGTGGGATAAACTAAAGGAGCTATAAGTAGTCTTTAGAAGAACCATTCCAAACAACTTTAATCATTGGCAGGTATTTAAGAATGATGATCAAATCATAGAATTATTGATTAGATAGGATTGATAGACTAAAGAGAAGAATGAGCATAGGTATGTCATCAAGGATGTGGTTATACAGATGAATATGAATTAGCTTCCCAAGGGATTAGTAACACTAAAGAGATTGTTTAACTAAGATGATAATATAAGGAATCCAATCCTCAAAGTAAAATCATCTTCATATAAATTTATTGAAGTGGTTGAAGGAAATAACTCTATGGCAAGTACAGGGACATCATTACATGGTCATATAGAGATATCAAGGTCTATAACTAAAAAATCATAGAGTACACAATTGCTTGGAAAATAGTGCACTAATAAAGAAATAGTGCACTAATAAAGAAATGGGTTTTTTCAAATAACTCTATGGCAAGTACAGGGACATCATTACATGGTCATATAGAGATATCAAGGTCTATAACTAAAAAATCATAGAGTACACAATTGAGTTGGAGATATGTGCTACACCTTTCATATAGAAACAATGGTTGATGAATCCCAAGATTAAGGCAATGATGAAAAATAATATTTTGAAGTTCCTACTAGCCCATATAATATTCCCAATCAAACACTCCACCTATATCATTGATTTGGTTCCTTTATACAAGAATAAAAATAATATGAGATTATGCATTAATTTCAAGAACCTAAGCCAAGACTCAATAAAATACCATTATCCTTTGCTCATCATTAATTATATTCTACAAAATATGGTAGGGTCATATATGTTTTTATCCTAGATGGTTTCATAGTTTATAATTATATCTAGGTAAAAGATGATGACCAAGATAAAATAGCCTTCACCACCAAATGGGGAACCTTTGCATATTAACAAATGTGTATTGTCCTATCAAACACAAGGGATACCTTCTAACAAGCCATGGACATAACATTTGTTGGACTTGTTGATGAAAAAATCCTCATATACCTTGATGATCTAACTATGGATTCCAAACATAAGAGTAAGAATATTGTGCATCTGAGTCAGTCATCTAGAGGTATAGAGAGTTTTGCATTTATCTCAAGCCTAAGAAGTCCATTTTTTATGATCTAAGAAGGAAAATTTCTAGGTCATGTAGTTTCATGATAAGGCCTAGTCATAGATCTTGATAGGATAAAAGCCATCCAATATTTCCTATTTCCTATCTCAAATCCAATTTATTACCAAATTCACAACAAATTTAACCCAAATAGTCAAGCCTATCACCAAAATGCTAAAGAAATATGCCACCCTAGTGTGGACCAATAAAGGTAGATGTTTTTTAAGATATTATATATACCATCACTCAAGTCCAATTCTTGATCAACCTATAATTTTTCAAATATTTTAGGATCTACGTGTTCAACATAGATGAAATTATTATCATTGTCCTAATCCAAAATAATAATAAATATAAAGAGTGTACCATCTAGTTTATGTTCAATTCCTCCATAATTATGAAGAGAGATACACCCTCATTGAAAAATAGATGTTAACTATCATGAAAGCTCTTAAGGATTTTTAGGTACTATTTATCATAGAGCAAGACCATAGTCTTCATAGTGCACCCTCATGTCTAATATATTGTACTTCCTGGAAAATTAGGTAAAAAGAGAGTTGTATGGATTAATACAATTTTAAAATTTGATATTGAGATCACATCCACCAAGCTCTTTAGGGGAAGGGCCTTATGTGAAAGTCTAGTAATGATAGTATATAAATATTAAATTTCCGTATTTGAGGAAATAGAAGTAGGTGATAGAATGGGTTGGATGGGAAACATGTGCAGGTATATGACCATTGGAAAAGTATCAAAAAGATTTATAGCCAAGGAAAAAATCTAATTTAATATATAGGTAATATACTATTCAATGACATATTATTTAGGAAGGGGTGTGATGGTATATTTCTATGCTATATTGAATAAGAGTGGACAAAATCCCTTATCAAGTAGTAACATGATGAAGGGGAATTATTCTACACCAACTAAAACTCACCAAATATTGATAATTATATATTACTAGCCTACCATATTTTATAATTGCTACCAATGGGTCAAGAATTGTAGATCATGTCGCTTATTAGAGAAAAGAGGAGAAGAGCACCAATGCCACTAAAGCCCATCATTGTGACTAAATATTTCAACAACGAGGACTAGATTACATAGGCAAAATCATCACTTTATTAAGTGCATGAAATGGATGAATCCTCACTTCCATGAAATACTTGATGAAGTAGTCCCAACCAAATCATCCAATTAGGATATAATGGTCCAATTTTTAGAAGACATCATCATTAGATTTTGAGCTCCTTCCACCACATTCACTAATAATACCACCTATTTCAAAGGAAAAAAGTGATGTTTTTTTCCTAGAATATGGGTTCTTACTTAAAACATCCTCTAATTACTACCCTTAGGGAACCATTAAGAACATCACTAAGATTTTGAAGAGTATTATTTCCAATCATAAAGGGACTAGCACACAAATTTATCTAAATAACTTTGGTACAATTGAGTAACACCAAAGGCATCCATTGGTATCACCATAAAATATAGTCTATGGTAAGGAAATAGTCTACAAATCAATTTGGAACTCCCTTCCTTCCAAATGTGTTAGAAACTAGAGTTGGAATACATTAATGAAGAGACCATACAAGCAAGACTAAACACTTTAATGGACATAAATGAGGAAAGAAAAAATACATTTAAAAGAATAGTGCAACACTAAGAGGTCATCAAAATATGGTTCAACAAGTGGGTCATGGAGATGGACTATAAGGAATGATATCTTATAATCAAATGGGATGAATACCAAGCAAAACCATGGGAACTTCAAAATTTTGACTCTCTTTATAGTGTTTACTACTAAATTCTAAAATTGCAAGCCTAAACACCTACAAAATTGCCACCATGGCCATGAGAATGCTGCCAATTTCTATGAATGGGTAGCATCTCCATATAATCTAGCAACCCCAGTTTTGTCCAAAATAATATGTAAAAAATATATTTATTTTTCTATTTTGTGGTTATTATTCTAGTAAATATTACCCCCTTCGTTCTCTAAATTCTTGCTTCTTCCTTATCCTCTTCTTCCAAATTCCCTACTTTCTCCTCCCCTTCTTCTTCCATTGGCACAATTATCCCATCATGCCATATCTTGATGTTAGAGAAAAATATTTGATGAAGTCCTAAAAAACAAACAACTTGCTCATTTTAGACATCAAGGAACCTTCCATAGCCACTTGTCAAATCCAACCAATCAGGCAAGCCAATTGGTCCCATGTGGGCCACTCACCATACCCAAATGGGCTCATGCTAAGTGTGGGAAGGCATAGGTAGAACACCTATGTGATGTGAGGGTTACAAAATTCCTCTTCATGTGAGGTGCCCTCACTTTGAACCCTAGTTCCATTCTCTTTGCCTTGTTATCTATACTAAATACATACCATTCGCATCATTGCTTATCATGTGTAGCCCATGTGGCTTCCCTACACACAACTCCTAACCTTCTTGGGGTGATTTTCATCTCCCTAAGTGAATTTTTTGGGTTTATTCAATTGGTCTAATATAGCCTCATTGAGTCTTCCCAATTTTCTAACCCAAAAATAAACTGCTTCAACCAAGGGGTAGGCCATTACTTTAAGCTAACTTTCTAAGGTTTCTCATAACACATTTTTTCAAAGTGCATCTACTATAAAATCACTAGGAACATCAAGTTAATCACTCAAATTTTCAAGGTAATTGCTCTAGTTTATTAGGTAGCCCAAAATATTTCTAAATCACTAAATAAGCAAATAATCTAATAGAGCAAGTGAATTGCTCCATTATTAAGAATGTGCCAAGTATTACTTAAGGGAAAAAATTAGTCTATTATTCTATAGGCTTAGCCAAAAAATTTCCCAAATCTCAAAATTTCCATTTTCACCTTCATTTCATCCTTTTTCCATTGCCAAACATCACATATATCACTTTTTCATCTAAAAGTCCATCCATGCTAGAATCCAACCCCACTTGACCTCCATCCACTACTACTACCTCACTTGCATCTACTCCATATTCATCCACTCTAGTCCTACTTAAATATATAACCATACAAGGGTAAAGGTAAGAATAAAAGGGGAAAAAAATCCAAGCCTCACCTCCCTTGAAAGGACCAAAGGAACCCTTTGATGATCTTTACAAGAGCATTGAATAAGGGGTATGTACTCATCCAATTGGAAAGGTCCAAAAATATCTATTAAGGTGTTTCAATTTGGTTCCTCAAATCATCTCATGGAGAATTAGGTATATCTAGACATCAATACTTATTAAAAAATTTGTGTCATAAGTATTGAGTTTCCCCAAGCTTGTGGAAGCATGTGTAGAAAGGTATGAACCCTCTAGGTGTAGCTTCAGGTCCCTTGAGTAGAGTGAGGGATTATTCTACATCAAGGTGGGTATAAGAATTTTTTTTAAGAAAATAAATAACCCAACCATGTGGATGTCTTATAATTCCAAGACCCAAAATTATTTCTACAACTAGTGTACAAGCACCTATTAATGGGATTTCTTTGTCCCATACCTCAAGAATCTAAACTTTCAAACTAACTTCAATATTATGTTGGAGTTTGAGATATTCAAGGAGGATGTAAATATGGTTATATCAAGTATGCTCATATTTTAAGGGAGTGGAATGACTTGAATATATATGAACACATTTCCTTACTTTGTATTATGTATACCTACCCAAGATATTCACAAAGGACTTACTATATTAGATAAATTGTTAATAAAATGAACAAATTGGTGAAATCATTTAAGGAAGAGAGAAATTTAACCCATACCTCATTCTTGGTTTGTCTCTTCATATATTAGAAGAAACATTGGTTTTTGACTCTCCAGCTACATCATGTGGGAGTAGATAATGAACCCAACTTAGTGGTTTATTACATAGACATGCCATATTAAGAAGCAAAAAAATCCTTCTACCACTTATATGATGAGGTGTATGAGGTAATAATGGAGATGTTCATGGATAAGGTGCCGAGACTATTATATGAGGCATAACAACTGATTAAGTCAAAGGAGTATCCTAATAGAGACATCTACCTAGGCAGATTTTAATGTTTCATCTACCTATAGAGCTTCTTAGCCATGTCTTTCAAGTTACCCATATATGTTCTAGACTATATGTTCAATATTTAATTTGTATAACAAATCAATTATGTGGACCTAGTGTATTTCAAAGTGTATAAAAAAACCACCTTCTACCCTCTCAAGCATCCCATCATGAAGATCACTCTGAATCTATGAATGTTCCACCAATTTGTAAAGGTGATATTAAGAGATATAAGAGTAAGTAGGTAAGGGATCATTGGTATTATGATTCACTTTTATTATTCAAGTATACCATAAGGAATAAGAAGCTAAACACATTTTCACATGATAAAATATACAACATCCATAAGGAGGTAAACCCCAATGAGGAATTGACCCTTTCCAGTATAGGAAGTAATCATGGGCATAAAGACAAGATGTAAAATGGTACAATAACCCACTAGAGAAGCAAGTGTTCTAAACCAAGGCAAAAAACAAATTGACCTCAAGATCAAGATAAACCATTTGAAGTTAGAATCCTTAAGAAACGTATGGTACACTAACAAGAAAACCCTAGCATGGCAAAATATGTGGTATGAAGAATGCATGTTAGCAAGATCTAATAGATATAACTCATTTTATGAATAATTTTATACCATCTAGGATAGAATATATGCCAAGAGTTCCAAAATGGCTAATACTATCAACAAAATAATGGTTTAACCCCTCAAAGATAAAAAAGAATCTAATGCCTAAAATAAGCCTTTTAGCTATGCCAATCATATTGGTAGTAAGATAGGTATCCATTTAAGGGTAGATAGGCTTTGATAAATATGAAATAATTTTTGGCAAGTCCATAGCTATGTAGGTACAACAACAAACAAACTATCTTGATGAGGAAAAATTCCCTCAAGGAGTTTCCCCTCCTAAATTGGGAAGGATTGGCATTGTGGTCACTTTTGTAACCATTTTCACTTCCCTTAAACCATTCACTACCCCTAATTTTTCTATAATATCTACTTATATCCCACTTCCTCTTCTCTCCCTACCCATTCTTATGCTACACTTCTCTTATCCTCCACCAATGTAGCCCATGCTTCTCCTAGAGGTAATCTACCTCAAACTATCTCCATCATGCCTCGAACCACATCTATAATTTTATTTATATTGCCTACCATTTAAGTATCCACATCACCATTATCATCCATTCCTTTATTTATAAATACATCACTAGTTGAAACACTGGTACAATTGGCATTTCATCCCACTCCCTCTATTTCCACCCCATTTTATCTAATCACCATACAAATTTTCTTGCATGCTCTACCTTACACTTTTATATGCCCTCATTATCCACTATCTTAGGTAATACAACTCCTATTATAGATGAAAATGTCTACCACTTCAACTCAAGAGATTGATTTTGCAAGGGCAACCCCTAAAACCAACATAGTTGAAGGGCAAAGTTTGGTCTTTGTATTGAAAATTATGTGTTAACAAAAGGAAACAAATGTCATAAAGGAATTGATATCATTTATACTGAGGAAAAGAACTGAAAGGAGTATAATTGGCTTAAGGACAAAATATCTAGGGCATCAATCCATATGCAATTCCAGTTTACCAAGAAGGGTGACAAGATTTACATTACAAAGATAATACAGTCTAATCCTTCTAGGGAAATGATAGCTCTTGCTGAATTAATTGAAAAATTCTTTGAGTTGGACCTAAATTAATGGTGCCATACCAAATGGTCCAACTTTTAAACCAACTCACACTTGGCATGACCATGAATTTTAGTCAACCCATAATTAAGGATGAAGTAGTGTAAAGATTAACTAAAGAGATTGAAACAAAAATGTAATAGCTAAAATCACAAAAGGATCAAATTCAACTAGAGAACGTGGATATAAAGAAGGATACCTTATAAGATAATCAACTAAATAAGTTAATCTAGGACTTCAGATCCCAACTTGCTAAGGCTATAAAGAACAAGCAAAAATTAAAATACCTTTCAAAACAACTCATATAAGGGTATATTTATATAGAACATATTAAAAAATCTCTATAGGCAAAGGACTAGAAGATCACATACTTGACAACTCCAAAATACATAGAGGTAACCAAAGACCCCAAGAAGACCTATTATATCTAGTGATTCAATTCATTTTGGGATAATATTAGAGATAAAGTAAATAATGCACAAGAATACTTCTTGTTCACTTCCTATGTAAAATATATCTTAGAAAAAGTAAAGGAGACAATTGAAAAGGTTGAAGAATAGTTGGCTGCTAGGGGTAGGTACCAAGAAGTTCTTAAGATCCTATCCTCTATGTTAGTATTATAGGCACAACAACTTGGGATGGATCAAAGGAAATTCATAAATTAAATAAAATTATGGATGCCTAGAGATACCTCCAAGCTTGTAAAATCACTATTGCATCTCCAAAAGCTCTAGTGTAATATATGACTAAAAACATATATGGATTAACGCTACTAGAATGTTTGATATATTTGACCTACAAATGAAGTTACTAAATGATAACATTATTGATGCTATATTTAAATAAGAAAATTATTAGGTTGATGAAGGGTATGTAGTTGAAATATATAAGAAGGCTAATCCTATCCACACCAAGTTGCAAGAATATTTATCAAGAACTTATTCAAATATTTTATGAGGTAAGTAGAGGACCTCGCCTCAATCTAGCGACTACACAATTAAGAGTGATAAAAACTACTAGGATTACTACCAAAAAATACTAGATGAGGAGAATTAATTTGGATAATTCTGTAGCAAAGATTCTAATTTTGTAGACGTTTATAGGAAAGCAGGGTATATTATACAATTACTCAAATTAATATAATATATGCTTAAACTTAGACAACATAGTAGTAAATTAGAATTTCGAGCTAAAAACTATCTTAATTCAAGTTATAATAAAGTAAAACATTCAAAAGTAAGCTACACTAATATTATTTATAGAATACTATAAGAAAGGACTAATCATAATGTAGTAAATATAGATTACTTGACACCTAAGGCATCAAGGACCAAAGCATTTAATTTTTAAACATAATAAAATACTCACTCCTATTTTAAATTACTTGTAATATCACCACAATAAGGAGATATTACACCTAAACTATATATAAGGGATTTGACCTACCTTGGAAATAGATCCTTGAATGGAAATTAGTGACCTTTACCTATAAAATCTAGTAGACCATCTTGTCCTCCTTCATGAAAGGTAGCAAACCAATGGTCAATGGCTTTGGTTGTACCTACAACGAGAGGAAAAAGGTCACATCACAGTACCAACAAAGGTAGAGAGATGAGAGCAAAGTTAGCAAGAGCATAAGAATAATAGAAAATATTTTGTATATGTTTGGTGAAAAACAAGGATATGGAATGGGTATTTAGAGTGGATGAATTAAAATAACTTCTCCTTTGAAGCCAATAGCTAATTTTCACCATTTTCAAAGCCATAAAATCATAACCATCAATCCAAGTGATACATCATTTAAGCCATAGGTGTATAAACATGCTATAATAATGACTGTATATCAAAAACCCTAAAATTTGTCTAAAAATCAATCTCTCCACTTAAATTGGTAGTCTTGGAACCATTGATTTTTAGGATGCATGAATCTATGCTTATTTTAGGGTTTTAATAAAATAAAAAAAATGTTGGCTTTTTAGGCCTTACTACCAAAAAATATCATAGGTCCCAAATATAAAATAACCACAATATTAAAGATTATAATAATAATAAGTTGAGTAGAATGAGCAAATTAATATGTATATCAAGGCTTATATAATATGAAATAAACATTAATTTATATAATCTCAAATATGAATATTAATAGCCTTAGTCATTCATGAACTATACATGAAGAAAATTTTCAATATTAATTGCTAAAAATGTATACAAGCCTAATTCTAAACTGGATATCTTACAAATATAATTCTCCCTCTAATTGTACTTGTATTGTACTCTTCATGTTGTACGATCTCCAAAATATATCCATAGTAATATTACTCTTCAATTACTTGACTATTACCTCCATATGTCAAGTCTCATGATTCTTGGCTTATCATCTTACCACCAATGAGAGGAAGAGAGAATCTATGGCAAACCTATTCTAGGTAGCAGATTCTACACTAGAAGTGATTATCAAGGATGAGATGATTGAGAATGATATTATGATTTTTATAACTAGAGGGTTAATTTGTAATTTTCATGGATATTGTCTAGGTTTCTCTAATATTCAAAATTGGATTAAGTGGAAGGGGACTGAATTCAAATTACTCCATGAATTTTCTTCCAAAAGGAGTTTTCCTTATTATTTTCTCCAGTTTAGAAATAAGGGATAATATAATGGATGGAGGCCCATGGTTTAGGGGTAAATATTAATTGTATTTAAGACCTTGGAATGAGATTTTTTTTGTGGATATAGAAACTATTAAAAGGTTTATGATATGGATTAGGATTTTTGGACTTCCTTATCAACTCAATAAGGAGGTTTTGAAGAATATTGGTAATACTCTAGGTGAATTCATCTAGGAGGGACCAACTACTAACAAGATAAGACATGTTGTATACACTTGAATATGTATTTCTATGGATATTTATATATATTTTTAGAGTCAATTAGGATTAAGTATGAATCAAAAGAATGGGATAAACAAGTGGATTATGAAAACATTGCATTTCGATGTCACAAATATCATGAAACTAGGCACATGGCAAGAGACTACAAAGTGAAAATGGAGGAAGAGATGGAATTTTTTGGGCATGAGGGTAGCTTCAATTTTAAACAAGGAGACCATATCACAAGAGAAGATAGGTCAAATCAAGTATTTTCCACTCCCAATAAAGTGGCTAGAAAAATTCCTCTTTACAGTTCACTCGAATCAACTATTAGAAGAAAAAATGATATGGGGGATGAGGAAGTATAATGCACAAGTTCAAATATAGGAGATAAATGTGCAAAGTAATAGGGGAAGGCAAATTTTAATACAAAGGAATATGGGAGGAGGAATTTTAAAGCAAATGAGGTGAAGGAGGTCAAGCTTAATCCAAGTAAATCACCTTTATTATCCTCATGTAGCTTAAAATATTCTCCTTACAATAAAATGAAAGTAGGACGATGTGTATTCCTTGCACTTTAGGCTTTCAAGAGAAATATAGTAAAGAAAATTATGGAGGATATCCAAGGAAATTTAGGGTTTTTAGGTCAACATAAAAAAGTTATGACTATGAAGGATCATCTATGCAATTTAGATTTTTTAGGGCAACATAAAGAAGAAAATGACAATGAGGCTATTCCTTGCACTTTTGACTCTTTAGGGTAACATAAATATTTAGAATATATGTCTTACTTTGAACAATATGAAAAATGGAAGATATTGATGAAGATGAGAGTGTTGGTAGGAATGGAAGAAGGAGAGGAAGGCCATAAAAGTAGGAACTAAGAGAAAAATAAACTCAAAAGGATATTGATCTAGGAAGCCAAATAAAAATATCACAAGTGTTAACAATAAGTGGGGCTAAGCCCACTAATAAAAATAAAAAGTGTTGATGATGAGAATTATATCATGGAATATTAGGGGTATGAATAAAACCCCCAAAAAAATATTTATTAAGGAAAGTATATGTTGTTATAGCCCTAAGTGTATTTTAATACAAGAAATAAAATTAAGCAGTGAGTAATGTAAGGATGCTTTTAAGAAGATTTGGAAGATAAGTGATTGTTTAGCAGTTTCTTCTATAGGAGTTTCATGCAGTATTACAATAATATGGAATAAATGCAAATGGGATGGACAACTATTAGAAGCAAAAAGTAATTGGGTTGTTGGATTATTTTGCAAGAAAGAGGAAAACATCAAAGTTAGGGTTATAAATGTATATTCTCCAACTGTAGTTACTGATCGTGAAATATTTTGTAAGGAGCTTAGTATATTTTTGTCAAATACAATGATGATTCATTGTAATCTATGGATTATTTTAATATTGTTATATCTCATTTGGAAAAGAAGGGTGGAATTCTAGGGTGGTCTAAATAAATACAATTTTTTGCTTTATTTTTCAATTTAGATGACCTTTAGGATGTTAGTCCCTCAAATTTTTAATACACATGGGATAATAGATAAATTGGAAAAAATCATATAGAAAAATGACTGGATAGATTCTTGTTATCCAACAAATGGTTGCAAACAAAGTATACAATCTCTTTAGATATTTTATTGCAAGCATGATCAGATCACAAACCCATTCTTTTGAATTGTGAGTCACCTAACACTGGTCATCCAAAGCCATTTAACTTCCATTATATGTGGCTCCAAGACCCTATTTTTCTAGATGGTTATGTTATGGTGGTATGAATCAAAATTTGAAAGATCATGTATGTATAGGTTTATTCAAAAGTTGAAATATTTAAAGGAGCAAATGAATATATAGAATGCCAAATATTTTGGTAACATTTTTTAAGAAATCCAAGCTCAAAATTTTACAAGATATAGTAGAAATTAATGGAATGGACCAAGATTTTTTTTTTGGTAGATAAGATACTATAGAATTAATACCGGGTTTTACAGGTTGACCCAAAACCTTTTACAAAAATCAGCCCAAGGTTGTTGATGAACATATCCTTACTAAGGATCCTATATATGTAAAATCTACATGTCGCAAAAGCCATTACATCCGGTAAGGCACATAGCCTGTTATCAAAAAGAAACTTCCCATACAACATTTTGGGTATACCTCGAGAAAACACACATGCATCATAATTACAAAAAGAAACAGACACAAATCCCTTCCTTGAGACAATGGAGAAACAAAAAGTTGTAGACACACATAGCAGAGTACTGAAAAAAACTTCCACAAGATCTGTATTGATAGTTACTCTTAATAATTCTTTGGTAATTGCTTTCTTCCGTATATGACATGCTTTGGTACCACATACTATCTTGGCCAATCAGCCTAGCATAAGTGAACTTGCTGGCTAGATTTATGGTGGTGGCTATATGGTGGTGCATGTGGCTTTGGTTTGAAGTCTTATATTGTAGTTTATTTCCTTCCTTGTGATTATCAACCAACCTCAAATTACTAATATGACTAGGAGCCATGTTATCTGACATGTGACTGTCCCCATTAGTCTTTGTGGTATTTCCAAACAACATCCATGAAGACTGACAATTCAGATAATTTTTATTATGAGTCCAATTCAAAAAAGAGACAGGAATACTCCTAGCCTTCGAACTTACAGTGCCTTCCTTGTTGGTAAATTTGACTATCATTCTTGGCATTCTTGTTGAATTAGCTCCTCTACTTCACTCAGAACACCGTGTTCCCATTTGAAAATTCCATCACCATAGACACCCAAATTGGCTAGCTTATCAGCAATTTTTTTAGCTTCCCGAAAGACATATTGGGCTTGTCAGTCCTATCTTCCCTGGAAAAGGATCCTAGCCTCTTCAACAATTGTTTTAATCCTCCAAGAAGGTGTTTTCATATTATTGAGGATATTTATAACATGCATAGAGTCTCCTTCTATGATCAAATTGCCTTCTAAGTCTTGAGTCATTTGAAGGCCTCTCCACATAGCTCTAGCTTTAGCTTCGTTGTTCGTCCTTGTTCCCAAATATTTAGAAAATACAAGCATCATATTCCCATTATGATCTCACACAATGCCACCATTGCCTACTCTACCAGGATTGTCCTTAGCTGCTCCATAAAAATTAAGCTTAAACCAACCTGTAGGAGGTGGAGACCACTTAACATTGGCTCTGGGGTTGACTACCCTAGGCACAGACTCATCTAACAAGGTTAAGCTTAAATATTGAGCAATCGTGGTCTCCTACATATGAGGTTTACATATATCAAAAGGGATAAGGTTCACATTCTCGTTGGCAAAGGATAGAATCCTAGCAATGATAGTTTGATGATCATGGATATACTCATTAAAGAATCTATGGTTCCTTTCTAACCACACCTACCAAAGATAGTGATTAAGACAAATTTTCCACATGTATCTAAGTATTTGGCTTGAAAAGAGGCAAGGCCACTGGATGAACAAATCAAGTACGATGGCTGGTTTAACCCATGAAATATTGAAGGCCTAAAAAACCCCACTTAGGACAGTCAAGGAAAAAGGGCACTCAAGGAAAATATGATAAATGGTCTCCCAATTAGCCCTACATATATAACAACAATTAGTGATACAAATACCTTTACGCAACATTATCAATGGTTAGAATTCTTCCTTGGATAACCAGCCATGAAAAGATGCAATTTTTGGAATTAATTTTTTTATCCAAACTAAGTCCTTTTGGAGGGCAAAATCCTCATCATCAAGCAGAAGCTTGTAAGCTGATTTAATAGTGAACTGCTTGTTTTTCATAGGAGCCCAGGTCACTTGATCTTCCTTGGGTCTCATGGGGATAAATTGTTGCTCGAGAATGTTACAAAGATCATTTGATTTTGTTTGAAATACTTTTATCCTTATTTGTTTCCACTTCATTCTACCTCTGTCCTCAACCATATAATCGAAGACTTTTTTGCCAATGAGTTCTTCTGTGATATCACTGATTCGGTCTAAGTTAGGATATTGCATCAGTGGTTCATCCTTAGCCCACTTGTCATTCCAGCAATTTATCCTCTCACCATTGCCTAAAACCCATCTTAAACCTTTTTTTATGATTTCCTTACAATTGAGAATTGCTTTCCAAAAAGCAGAACCTCTTATTGGAACTGAGTCACTTAGAAATTCTATATTTTGAAGATACTTTCATTTGATGATAGTTGTCCATTCATTTTATTCACCAGAAATGAGGCACCACATTTGCTTAGCTAGTAAATCTAAATTTATATGAGCAATTCTCCTCAGACCTAAGCCCCCATTTTCCCTGGGTCTGCACACTTTGGTCCATCCTACAAGGTGTATCCTTTTTATCTCCTTTGATCCAGTCCATAAAAATTCTTTTTGGATTTTCTCAATTTTTTGGAAAACCTTCACAAGGGCTTTGAAAATGGAGAGGAAATAGACTAGAATGCTCTGAAGAGATGCCTTAGTGAGGGAAAGCTTTCCTGCTTGAGATTGAAGATGACCTTTCCATCCAGCAAGTTTTTTTTGAATTATTTCAATAACCCTGTCCCACATTGACTCTCTCGGAGAACCAATGAAAAGAGGGAAACCAAGATACGAAGTGGGGAGGTTTGCTATATCACACCCTAAAATTTTTGCAATCCTTCCTTGCCTCTGAATGGGGGTGTTCAAGAAATATAACTTGCTTTTACTGAAATTAACTTTTTGACTAGCAGCGTCCTCGTAGAGTTGCAGGATGTATTTAATTATTTTGGCCTCAACCATTGATGCCTTAGTCAATAGAAGGGTATCATTGATGAATTATTGGTGAGAAACAACCCTAGTGAGAACTGTAAGTATTTTTGATGGTTCTACCTAAAGCTTCTGCCACAATGATGAATAACATGGGGCTGATAGGGTCCCCTTGCCAAATTCCTCTATGACTTTGAAAGTAACCAACAGTTGTTATATTAACTAGAATCGAGAACCATGCTTTAGAAATGCATTATTTGATCAAATTAACCCATTTGTGGTGAAAACCAAACTTAAGGAGGACAACAATAAAAAAGTCCCAATTTAGCCTATCAAATGCTTTGTTCATATCAAGCTTGAGGGTAAAAACAGACCTGTTAGTCTTATGAGTAGAGTGCAGAGCTTCATGAACTGTGATAACTCCATCCAAGATTGACCTACCCTGGATAGAGCTTCCCTGGCATGGATCTATGATGTGCGGTAGAATATATCTCATTCTATTTATAATGGATTTAGTTAGGATATTGTAAGAAAAATTGCACAAACTGATTGGCCTAAAGTCAGCCATAGATTCAGGGGTTTGCTTCTTAGGAATTAGAGAAATAAAAGTAGAGTTGAGACCTTTTGGGATATTATTGCTTTCTTGGAATTCTCTGGGAATCCCACAAAGTCATAAGGCCTCCAGATGCTCCTCTAGATGATTTGCAAAACATCTCCCCTTGATTCCAGATTTTTTTTGCTATTTTTTTATTGAATTTCATCAATTTTTGTTTCTTGCAACATGATAATAGTTGGATTCACTTGATTTCTTATTGCGCTAACTTCCCTGTTTTTGGGCAGGCCATTGAGGCCTCTCACGTTCCATGAGAGGAACTTCATTTAGATTGTTTGGGATTTCTTCTGTGAAATAAAAACAATTTCTTTATGATTATCATAATGCATTAAAAAATGAGTGATTTTAGGTTCCAAAAATTTAGAGAGAAATGGCTCAAGGAAGGAGATAGAAATACAATTTTTTTTCATGCTACAACAAAAACAATTTTTTCTATTCATCATATAAAAATATTATAACTCTATATGGAAGAAATATTGAGGATGAAGAAGATATAAGGAAGCAATAAATCATTTCAAAAATATTTTGTTAAATTCTACGTAATATAAGGAGGCACAAGAAAAACTTCTACAAAATATTCCATCAATTATCACACATGGATAAAATGAAATCTTGATGAATAAGATATCTATGGTGGAGCTCCATGAAGTAGTTTTCTATTTCCATCCTAACAATGCACCTAGCCCCAATGGATTTCCTGCAATTTTCTTTCAAAATTTTTGGGATTTATTGAAGAGTGATATGCTAGATGTGGTTTAAGAGGCCCAAAAAGGAAGGATATAATAAGTGAGATCAATGCTACTTTTATTACCTTGGTTCCCAGTAAAGGCAATTTTCATCCAATAAGCCTTTGTAATATGGTTTATAAGATAGTTAAAATAAATATGGAAAACAGGTTGAAGGGCATTCTAAGGTGTATTATCTTAGAGGAACAAGGTGGCTTTGTTCAAGGTAAATAAATTATTGATGGTATAATTATTGTACAAGAGGCCATATATTCTCTTCATTCCATGAAAAAACTAGGTATGCTTTTGAAATTAGATATGAACAAAGCATATGATAGGGTTTCCTAGAATTTTCTACATGTTATTCTCAGAAAGTTTGGCTTTGATTATAGTTGGTGTGAGTGGATTAAATGTTGTTATAGCACTACAAAATTTTCTATTTTGATCAATGGTTCTCCTATTGGGTACTTCAAGTCATCTTGTGGACTTCATCAAGGTGATCCTCTTTCTCCTTATATTCATTATTCTATCAGAATAATTAGGGAGAGCCTTTTCAAAGGTAAAAATGGAAGAAAAATCAAGGGTATTCAAGTTGCAAAAAATAGTCCTTTTGAATATCATCTCCAATCTGTTGATAATACTTTTCTTTTGGGTCATCCCTCGATCAATGAGGCCATTGATTTTAAATAAATTTTATCATGTTATGATAAGGCTACTGGAAAATTGGTAAATACTTCAAAATATAGGATTTTTTAATTAATACTACTCTAGATTTACAAAAATTTATTGTGAATATTTTAGGGTTTAAAATTGAAAAATCTCCATCAACCTACTTGGGTATTCCTTTGTCTGATAAAGGAAATAAAAAGGAGCTTTGTATCTCTTTTTTGGATAGAATGAAATCTTGTTTGGTAGGTTGGAAAGGTAATTTCTTAACCATGGTAGGAATGCTACAACTCATAAACACTACTTTGCAATACATTCCTATTTATATGATGTAACTTTCAAGACTACCAATAGGTATTGCATCAAAAATTGATAAAATTTAAAGAGACTTTCTATGAAAAGGTTGTGAGAAAAAAATTAGGTTTCCTCTTTGTAAGTGGGACAGGATTTGCAAAGGAAATAATATTGGAGGAGCAATATTGCAGAATTGCAGACTTATGAATTTGGCATTAAGAGCAAATCTTGGGTGGATATTATTTAGATATCAAGGAAAGAATTGGGTAAAAATATTACTTCAAAAATATATAGGTTCTCTTGATGCAATGAAATTGTTTAGGAAAAGAACTCTACCCAAAGGATCATCAACATGGAACTTTATATCAAAGAGTTTTCAATTTATAAAGAAACATATTGGATGGTCAAACAATGAGGGGAGTTATGCAAATTTTTGTTCTAATGCTTGGTTGAAGTCTTATCGTCTTATCTCTAACTCAAAATGGAAACCATTTGCTCAAGTGTGCTTAGAATGTAAAGGTCCAAAGGTCAAATATTTTTTTATATAAGCAAAATATCCAAATCATGGATTTATTTTAGTAACCTGGTTGAAGGAGAGGAACTCAAAAAAATTACAAATGAAATTCAAAATATGCTTTGAGAGTTTTATTTGCCAATTTTTACATGAAAGGATGAGTTAGTTTGGAACTTATCAAAGGATGGTGGATACTTGGTCAAGTTGGGATATGAGGATTTAGAACAATCAAATTTTCCTTCTCCCAAATATTTTCCTTGGAAGAATGTTTGGTTAGTAGAGGTTGTCCCTAAGGCCTCAACATTTCTTTGGTTAGCAGTTCAAAGTAAGATTCTTATAGGAGATACTCTACAAAGAGACCCTTCACATGTGCCTTGTGTGAGAAGTATTTAGAAATTTTAGACCATTTACTTCTTCATTGTCCATTTTCTCACACCATTTGGAGTTATTTTTTTTAAATATGTAATTATACTGGGTAGCTCCATCAACATTGAAAGAATTGATAAAATGTTGGATAAATTATTTCAAAGCTAAAGCATTAAGTATTCTTTTGAGGATTGGCCCTACCATAATTTTTTGGAATTTATGGCTTGAAAGGAATATCATAATTGTTAAAAATAAATATCAAAATCATGCCCAATTTTAGAACCATATTAGTGCCTCTCTTACAAAATTTCTACAAATATGGTGCTCATCATAGAAAGTCCCAATTACAAACAAAGAGGTGTTAATAATTTGGCTATAGGATTTGAACATACATGGAAGAGTCATCTGTGACAATGGAATTAAAACAAAGGATCTACTTTGATCTATGGTAAAATAAAAATATCTAGAAATTGGATTTATTAAAATTAATTTTGATGGTGCTTCTAAAGGAAATTCTAGAAAAGCTGGTGGAGGTGGTGTCTTTAGAAATAGTGAAGGCAAAAGTCTCCTCACTTATTCATTATGGAACTTCAACTAAAAACTATGTAGAGGCTAGGGCACTTCTTGTAGGGATTAAAATTGCATCAAAAAAGGATGAAGTATATTTCAATTGAGGGGGGCTCACAAATTATCATCAATGTTATTAACAAAAATGGATGTGGAGACTAGATAAAAAATAATATTATTGTTGATGTTCATCATAAATTACTACAAGCAATGTCCTGGCAGTGTGAGCATATTTATAGAGAAGGAAATCAAGTAGTAGATAAATTAACAAATTATGGTGTTGATCTTCATCCTGGTGAAATTCAAATTTTAGAAGGCAATTGGCCAAGTGAGATTTTATGTCTTAATAAAAATGATGTCAAAGAGTTGATTGTGGAAACATAGCACTTCAAGGAAGTTGAAGAATATATTTAAGAGAAAAAAAATGAAAAAACCATGATAAAAATGTATGCTACAATAAATATAATATTTTGGTATTTTTATGGAAGTGGCCCCTAATAGAAGCCACATATAATAAATATTTAAAAATTTGAACTTTTAATTTCATTTGCACATGCACTTCAAGCTCTCTAATGATCACCATGTATTTTCATAGCATCTAATTTGAGTTCAAATATAGTCAATGGCAAGTAGACATGGGGTTTGTGTTTGAGAGGAAGGTTCCCCATCCTTTCTTCTTGTTTTTCTCAATTTTTTTCTAGAAATGAAAATAAATTAATAAAATCAAATAATAACTTAGTTAGGCTAGCTAGAAGATAGCTAAGATAATATAGTAAGTGTCATCAATATTTTCATGTCACCTAGGTGGTGGGGTTCATAAGAGGCAATAAAAAATATCATAGAAATGCCCTAGAAAGCTCAAAAATTGAGGATGGTCAAGATTGTCATTTTTGAAAAATAGTGATTATGTTCACATTTGTCAATCTTGATAAAACATACACAAGTAGTGATCATGGCCTAAAAGGGGAAATAGTATAAAAATAGGGTGATCATGGTCAAAACTGATGATCATAAAAAATATGATGATTGAGGTTACTCGTCAAAGTTGGAAATATTGAAAAATTTGGGTGATCATGGTCAAAACTAAAGATCTCAAAAAAAGACAATGATCAAGGTCACCCATTGAAAGGGGTAATTGGAATCCTACTAAACCAAGGGTGATCTTGTCCCTAATTTATGGTTGCATTTAAACCTTTCATTTATGAATATAATTCACATGCATGACTTGGCAGGATTATGTCAAATGAGGCAGGGGCTATGGAGGAGGCCAAGGCCAATACGATGTCAATGCTAGAACTAGTGGAGTAGTTGACATAGCTGAAAGAGAAGATGGCCAACTATAGTAACATAGGAAGCCCTTCTTGATGCAAAAGTGGCTCAAAATAGGGATGACCCCTTAGGTACAAGTGAAGCTACATCAAGCCAAATTATACCTACTAGTAGAAATTATATACATCTAGCCCTATTAGTTATTGAGCTCATGTTATTGTAGAGCACAATTATTGTAGAGGCCCATACTATATGAGGTCATCAAGATGATGATGACCTTAGAGGATGTATATTTTAGCATGGGCCTACAAATCATTGATAGACCCCCCAAATAACCACCATAGGCAAGATACATTTGATGTTGGTAGGGTGGGCCACTAAGGAGAGATAGTTGGATCAAAAAAGGGAGATCATGTTGAAGTATATTTAGTTGGCCATAATAGTTCTACTTGCATGACAGGTAAGAATCCTCCTATTTTTCTACATGTTTTGTAATAATGGCATGAATAGGATCTTGATGTATTTAATTTATCCATTGTACCTAGCTATGGAGGAGGTCCATACAAGACCAACAAGGGGGTTTATGTAGAAAGTAAATTATCAATTTTTCTATATCATGAATTGTATCACATCCAAGACTATAAAGCATGTAATATTAGCCCAATATTTTTGTTGTAGGGGTGGATATACAAATATTTTACTACGTATCAACCTCCAAGCTTACCCAATGAGAAACGACCAGGGGACATTCAAGTGAGATGATGGGGATATATTATAGGTACTTCATGGTCATAGGTGCCATAATTAACCTAGATTCAAAGGTCAACTATTTGGACCCTCTATCACCACATATTCCAAAGTGGGTACTAGGATTTGTAGTAGTTTGTAGGGGTGAACCAAATGATCATGGTGCATAATCATTTATCAAAGGTTGTAGAGCCTCATAGGGAATAGAGCATCCCAAGATAGTTTAGGGACAAAAATATTGATAGGAAGCTCTAACTTGCTAAACCATGAAATTGACATATGTGGAAGTAGATAGAAGACATAGTGAGTGGGCCACCACTAGTAAGGGCCAATCAATGACATAGGATGGAGCTATAGGGGGTTTGTATTATAGCATGATAGGGAACCTAGAGAGGTCATTGCCATGATACCATTATAAAATATCCCAACCATTTGAACACCCATGGAGAATAATGCACCTCCTCCACACTAACATGGGAGAGGGGTGATCCATCGAGAGTAACAAAGATAGCAAGCAATGGAAAGGAGTCTCCAAGGGAGGATGAAGCTATATAGAAGGCCACTATAGAGGAGTAGGTATTCAAGGAGATTGTACTAGTGGAGTATACGACTTAGAGGAGGATATGGATGTAGAGGAGCTCTATATTTGTAAGGTCAAGCTATGCAACATGGACCTACATGCTTATTTCTTTGAGGAGGAGGACCCCACTCATTAGCTAGGTGACCTAGGTAAAGCTCTTTCCCCTAGATAGCATAACACTACTTTTAGATATTTGAGTTTTTATATAATTAGAGTTTAAATTATATAATTATTGTAAGGTATGATGTATCTAACTCTATATGTTCTTAGTGATTGTAGACTTCCCAAGATTGGCATAAGCTCATTGATAGGTTACATCAATTCACTCTAGGAAGATCACTAGAATTTGATAGCTTACTACTGGTATCACCTTCATAGGCTAAACCATTAGATAATTCACTTGATTTATATATTTGACTTGGGTGTTAAGGAAAAATCATAAATCCTACCAAATCTACTAGAGTCAGACAATCCTTTACTTATGGTATGAGGTGATGGATAAGGAGCATGTATTATACCAATAGGTGATGTAGGCACAACTAGACTTAGCACGAGTATAGGGAGAGTTAATGGATCTCGAGGTGTCTGTTTCTTGGCAATATCATATGGGAACATCCCAAACTATAACATAGGCATTGACACACAATTTAAGATAAAAAATCTAATCTTGTAGCCACAACCCCTACCATTATATTATGATAGAATTATTTGTAGCTTCCATGGAAACCATAGTAGATTGTACTTAGGATTATTTAGGTGTTGAGGATATGTACTTGGGACATAGGGTAGCTTAGGATGATGGCACTTAGTTCCCCATGTACCATATTGTATCTTGATATACTTATATTTTTTAGATGCATATATGAGATTCATTTTATGCAACATCTCTTGTAATTTTGTGTGTATTTTTCATGAAATTTCTTACTACAATCATGGAATATACTTATGATTTGAATAGACTTCAATGAGATTCCAATATGTGTGTAATGTATTATTAAGGTTTATGTAGCATTCAATGACATTACATTTCTAACTTTGCTAATTATATGTATAATTTGAGTAGCATTTAATATCATGCATCATAATTAGGGAGAGAATGTATGATTTGAGTAGCATTCAATAGTTTGGTTTGAGTTTTATTGACTTCGAGCTTAAAATATTTTGGTAGCATTTAGTGACACACTCTTCATAAACTACCTCACTCTAATAGTGTCCATGCATGAGATAATATGCCAACTATACATGCCATTATAATAGGTAGACCACATGCAATATCTAATAAGTGCCAAGCACCAAAAAACACACTTGTCAGTATAGTATGGTAGGACAAGATAATCCAACTTATGCCATGTACAAATGCAAATATATATCCTCCAGTACTAAAATATTTGTTATATAGACATGGATGAACACTATGGCAGTCAATCATGTCAACGCACTACTACAAGGTAGCCTAGGAGATGCCAATGTATGCCATGAGTTATATACAAATATATCTCCCCAAGGCCAACTCATGCCCTATTACAACTTTTTTAGATCTATTACCAACTTAATCATATTGGATGACTTGGGTAGAGATAATAATATGCTTCCTCCAAGACTAAAACTCACATGTTGGCTAGATCAAGTACAAGGATATAGTCTTTGTATCTTAAGACAATGTTTGCCTCTACTTGATATCTTTCAAACTGATGATATTAAGTATTAATTTTTAAAAACTACCTACCTCTTTTGGAATGTTCATCCTTGTTCAACAAGCTTAAAGTTATTTCTCTCAAGTGGTTTTGATGGTGGTGATAGGAACAATATGTCTTCAACAACTAAAAGTTTCAATCACTTAGATTTTCTTCCATTTAATGTAGATTATGTTGAATTCATATTCACACAAAAAATATAACCATTACTGATATAATGAACTTAGGTTGGGCTGAGTAAAAATGTACTTGATCCCTTAAAGGTTGGTATTATGTTTAAATGGCTTAACCATTACATAGTGTATCCACATCTATACTATATGAACAATTATTGAAATTATGAGTCATGTAATACACAATTTTATTCATAAGACTTAATTTTATAGGATTCATAGATCACCTCTCAAGAATATTACATTAGCACCCCTCCTAACCCATTACTAGATGCATACATTAGAACTAAAAAATTACCATTAGGTTTTAGCGCTTGAATAAGAGGACTTAACTATTATTTCAAAGGTCAAAAAACCTTTTTGAGCTTGTTTTTTCATTGAAACTTATTTATCTTATTTTGAAGAGAAGTTATCAAATTTGGTATCATAGATAAATATAGGTCAAAATCATGACCATATTCACAAACCATTACAAATCAAGCTAGCTTTCAATTTTGAAGAAATTTTTCTCAAATTTTGCTAAGGCAAATGACTAAGAATGTGGCCAACACATCATAGTTTCATGCATGGACTAGAAAAGGCTAAAATACATCAAATTGGAATTGAGTTCCATGATAGTCAAGGTATTTTTAAGTAGATCTAGAATTATGAAAAGAAGAAAAACATAATGTGTTTGGTCAAAGAAGATTTATTAAGTTTCAAAAGGAACTCTGACAGTGCATAAATCTAGTATTAATCAATTTTAGATTTTTATGGAGATGACATCATCCAAATAACTAGCAAAGTCCAAAAATAATAAAACTAGAATGATGCAATTTCAACACTGCTCAACACCAAAATAGAACAAATTTAGGCCTTCCAAGTAGTGTGACCCTGATATTGATGAAATGGAGGTGTTTCATAAACATAAAGTCAAAATTAAGCAAAGCCAAACTTCACAAGTGCTTATATCAACATAAGCACCGTAGAAGTCCAAAATCACACCAAAATACCATGATGTAACAAAATAAGGTCTCCAAAAGTACCTATATAAATGGAAGTGATACTAGGATCCAAAATTACACAAAATCAAAAGGTCAAAGAATTGCACAAAAAGGTAAGAATATGGACCTTCTAAGAGATGATTTCAGACAAACCTTTCTAGAATTTTGTATTTGTCTCAAAAGACATCCAAAGAAATAAAAAGTGCTTGACGTTGTTATGTGCTCTAGCATAAAATCAAACCACCCAAGAGCATCGCTTTCCTCCAAATTGATCATGTCAAAAGTCATATCCACTCAAAGCTCTTGATCCACTTGAAGCAAGGTAGTTCAAAGCTTGAAAGTGATAAGTCTAACAAACCATTGCAATGGCCAAGAAAATTGCAAAAGATAAAAACTAAAGATCAATAGAATTTTTGAAGGCACACCAAAGTTGAAGCCAGATGAAGAAATTTGGACCAACCATATCAGCATGACAACACAAGCCATGAAGATGAACTTCACTCTCATGAGTATTTCTTGTCAGATTTTTCTAACAAATCTATAACAAAATTTTAAAAATTTGAGCTACAAGATTTGCATAGTAGCTTATAAATAGCTAAATGCACCTCATAATGAGGGTCAAATCTATAGCATTTGCTTAAATATATGTTGGATGTTAACTATATATTAAAAATACACGCCAAACAAAAATAAAATCACAATGACAGAGTACAGAATAGTTGCACAAAAACAAACGATTTCTATTAATCGATGGAGTTTAAAAACTCCTTTTTGAATACAACTGGGCCTGTAACCCTTTATTTGTGATACACAGTTACAAATTATGCTAGGGTTCTCCGAAACCCTAGCTGGCACAAATGGTGGCGCTTTCGAAGAACGTATCTTCAATCCCAACAGAGTGAGTGGGCTTTGTCGTATCCCTTGCTTGGACCACTCCAGCTTAATCAGCTGCCATCAATAAACTGGATCTGTTATCAAAAAACTGCACACATTAACACTATCAAGGAGTTAGAAATTAATGAGAGGGCTCCACTGCGTGAGCCCTCAGAAACAATCTAAAACCCTATAAAAATGGAATGCAGGAAATCAATAACAGATTAATACATAAAATACGACTACTTGCTTTAAACTAATTTATACCTGTTCTCTGTTAACGCAGCTAGACCAGGCGACACCTGGAAGTAATGTTGTTGTCAGAATAGGCTACGGAAGGCGCCCTGGTGCACTCGCCGAACGCCCGCGTGCTTCTGGATCTGGATTACAGACGTCGGTCTGAGTCTGTGGCTGTAGGTAAATGCCCGCGGGCACTTGTTAAACGCCCGTGGGCACTTGGTAAACGCCCGTGGGCACTTGGTGAAGGGGTAAACGCCCGCGGGCACTTGCGACAGGAATGGGAGATTCTGCAGAATGCTGCAGAAGGAATGGCGGCGAAAGCGACGACGGAAGCGACGATGGATGCGACGAAAGGGTAGCGGAAGAGAGGAGATAACGGTAGAAGAATTAGAATCAGAGATAGAAGTAGCAAAAGACATAGGGTTTGAGCCATCAAAGTGACTCAATTTATAATCCACTCTTAGGGCACACTTTAGGGTTTTAACGACACTTTGAACGTGTGGCTAAGATTAAAGTGGATCCAAGGGTAGAGAATAAATCTTGGTTGTGGAATGGATTAAGATGGATGGACGGATGAGATTAAATGAAGGATGGACGGCTCAGATTAAATCACTTAAACTATTATTTAAATATATATATTAAAATATTAAAATATATATATATAAATATTAATTTAAATAAATTTGGGGATGAAAAATGGCGGGAAAGGTGAAATTGGGCCAAATAATGGCGGGAAAAGGTGGATTTGGGCCAAATAATGGCGGGAAGGTGGATGACCGACACGTGGCTGACAGGAAGGTATAGATGACTTGCAAGTGGCTGGATTTTGGTGTCTACAGATGCCCCTTTTTGAGCTGCTTTGTGTGAAGACACAATGCAACACAAAAACTTAGGACACCTGAAAAGCTGGATCAGACGCAACTCTCTCTCAAGACTAAAGCACAACTTTGAAGACCAAAGAATAAAAGAATATTTAAAATTTATCAGCTTACCCCCTCAATTGGCGAGCGAGAATGGTTCTCACGAGCCAATTGGAAGAAATTCGGAAGAAAATGAACCGTTTTTGCCCCAACGGTGAAAAAGGGGTTGGTGTATGAACCATCTGTTTATGTCCCAACAAAAAGGGTTTGAAAACCTCCCAGAAAAGGGGTTGGTGTACAAACCAGAAAAGAATATGATTGAAGACGATATGAGTGATGTGAAAGATGAACCGTTTTCTGCCCCAACGGTTAGAAAGGGATTTTTGCCAAATTTTAAATTCCATGATCATGTAAGATGAATTCTACTATTAGGGAAGTTAAAAATTGATAACGGATGCCCCAACTCCCGTGGGTGAATCCATCATCGTTGATGAAATTGCCTTGTTGGCGCCATTGATATGGAGAGATGCAATATGAAAGAGTCCAGAACTTCGAGAGATGCTCCTAGTGACTCGTATGGATAATTCCTCGGGTCGGAACCAATCAACCTAGGTAGCCTTAATCTCTAGCAAGACTCAAAATAATGATGATATTGAAGATTGTCCACGTTTAAGGCCCCATGAACTAGGCCATCAATGACAACTCGTTGAGCAAATTAATCTTGGTATGAGGTCACTTGAAAAGTAGGATACCCAAAATTGATTTCCAATTTTCAAACAGGTGAAATAATTGATGATGATAAATGGTAAGTGTCCTTATGGTGGTTTAATCCTCTTACCGAATTGCATGGATGCAAATCGCTGCAATCGCCAAGGTGATAGAATATACCACTAGATACGAGGTTTACTTTAATTTAATTTGGCAAAAATATGCATGATGAAAGAAGAATGAATGAAATTGATGATAGATCAGAAGAATTGATGAATGTTGTTAATTTTGTGAAGGTTTTGAATGTTTTTAACCCAATTTGTAAATCAATGATGAATGATGCGCTTTTTGAGCAAAATGACAAAATTTGTTTCCAAAACTGTTGTAACCTTCACAAAATGTTTTATTATGATAAGAAGAATGGATGGATGCAATTTGATGAAATTTGGAGGAGGTAAGCTTCAATTTTGTAAGTTTTGTTCTTTTATTCAATATTGACACCAAACGCCGGTATGCATTTGGAGGTGGCAGAAACGCCCGCCGGTGTTTGAATGCATCATGAAATGCCCCACTGCATCTCAGAATGCGCCATGAAATGCCCCACTAGCGTTTCAGGGCGCCAAAACCAGCTATTTAAAGAGTTTCAGCGAGAATTTCGCTCATTTGTGCGTTCGAGCTTGAGAGAAGTGCGTCTGAGGGAGTGGAATGAAGTGAAGTGAAGTGAAAGGTTGTGTGGGAGAGTGAAGCACGCGGGAGCTATGGCGGAGATGGGAGCGGACGCACCGAGTGCAGCCAACTGAGGTATTTGTTTATTTAAGCAAGTACTTTTATTTGTTTTTTTTTTTTTTTGTTGGTTTTTTTTTTTTTTTAGAAAAATTTGTAACCAATTTTTGTTTTGTTGTTTTGCGACTTAGGGTGTTAGAGGCACGACACCGATTCTCCCCTATAATTCTGGGGATGAGGAGGTCATTGTCCCAGGAAGACTGGGAGATATTAGAAGCATTAGGACTAGCGGAGGCAGCCCGGTTGGAGGTAGTTCGGGCGGATGAGGGGTACCTCTCGGCTTTGGCCGAGAGGTGGGATCCGGATCGGGGGACGTTCCGGCTCCCGACTGGAGAGATGACGGTGACGCTTGAGGATGTATACCGCATCCTCAAGGTGCCCGTGGAGGGGGCGCGGGTGGAGGTTGGACGAGATAGGGCCACGGAGATGGCCAAGTTGTTTGGGGATGACTGGAGGGAGATCCGGACGGAGAGCGGGGGGATTCCTTACTTGGCCATGTATACGGCCAAGGAGTTGGTAGCGGTGGAGGCTCTGATGATGTTCGTATTGGCCAACATTGTGGCCCCGAACAGCATCGGGTGCAGGTTTCCATGGAACCTGATGGGTGTAGTGAGCGAGATGCTCACTAATAGGGTAGTGTATGCCTGGGCGCCCGCTTTATTGGCGCAGGTGTACCGGGAGTTGTATGAGGTTCGAAGACGGGGCCGGAAGGGCCTAGGCTACAGTTTGGTTCTCCAGTGCTGGGGCTGGGAGCACTTCAGAGTGGCCCGACCGGAGGGGTTGCCATGTGCTTACTGGGACATGAGCCAGGCTTATGGTAGGAGATGGCCAGTGGCGGAGGAGAGACAGCCGAGCCGCCCCGTGAGATCGGGGCAATGGTATAGGAGTTTATGGGCAGACTTGACAGATGCCCAAGTCATTTGGAGGCCCTGGCGGGAGGCGAGGTGGATCGGTGATGGAGAGCATCTGAGACGGGTGCGACAGGCTAGATGGGTAGTGGGTCGGGGCCACGGCGAGGCGGAGTACATACCAGATGTCTCGAGTGCTCCGCCAGGTCGGATTGAGACAGGATGTCCCCGGTGAGCCAGTGCGCTACCGGAGGCACAGATCAGAGGGGGATTTGCCGTGTGCCGAGCCATGGAGGGAGGCGACAGAGGACGATGAGGACATGGAGATCCTCGACGTGGACGACGTCGGGGTGACAGCTGAGTATGCAGCATGGATGGCCGCAGAGCCGAGGTGGGAGCCACCATTGGTGGTTGTTGGAGCTGGAGAGGACGAGGGAACCGCAGAGGTTCCCAAGCGTAGGGAGGGTCCCCGCCTTCGAGCTGACAGTCGAAGGCGAAAGGGGAAGATGGTGCGGCAGGCACCGGGGAGCGGAGATGACGAGGAGGATGATGGCGAGGGCCTAGGAGAGGCCGCAGGAGAGACTAGGGAGGTACCCCCTAGCGGGCACGAGGATGATCTGGCACAGCTGTAGCAGCAGATAGCAGAGCGCGATGCTATGCTAGCTGTCCGGGATGAGAGGATAGCTCGGCTGGAGCAACAAGTTGTAGAGCGGGATGCCCTGATAGCTGTTCAGGAGGAGAGGATGGCCCAGATGCAAGCGGACTTGGATGGAGCGACTAGGGTGCCCCAGGATGACAGGGTGACGAGACTCCAGGCAGAGCTAGCGGAGCGAGAGCGACGACACGGGATAGACATATCTAGACTTAGGTCTAGGACTCGTTATATTGAGGCTCTGGAGGACACATTGTTTAGGCATCACATTGTGTTGCCTGATCCTCCATCCTCCTCTGTCTCTAGGCGTAGTGAGTCTAGGCACACCACTAGGTCTAGGGCTCCTACTAGGTCACAGGGGTCCTCTTTTGATGGTTAGCTTAGTGCTTAGATGCACTCTTTATGAGCCTTGGTGCTCTATTGTATTTTGTAGCCTTTTGGCATTCACTGTACGTTTTGATCTTTATACATATATATATATATACATGGCTTTTATTTATTTGGTGTTTTACTTTCTTTTGTGTGAATGCCTATGTTTTTGTGATGCATGTTTTTATATGTTTTAATGCATATGTGATGGAATGGAATGCAAACTTATAGATGATTAATGCGAGACTAAGTAAATGAAATATGCACTAAGAAGCACTCATACTTTTAGATAGTTAGATTTAGCCAACTGTTATCATAATTGTTTAATCAGGGGCACCGAACTTGGTGGCTTGTGAATGGATGACGTATGGAATGACATGAATATGGAAGAAGATATGGAGGTTGATATGGAAGAAAATATGGAAGAAGAATATTTTACAAAGACTCAAACATGCTAGTGGTATCAAACAAACTTACTAATACTGCCTAATTCAACTAGGACCAAATGTGTGTGCATGTGAGTTCATTAACCAAATCAGAAGCATGGTAGTGACTCTAGGCAATCAAAAACTTGTGTGTGTGCAAGTGTGTTCATTAACCTCATCTTGCACAAATTAGGTAACCCTGTTATGGAGAAGACCCCAAAGCTAGTTTGTCCGTATGAGCATTCAGAGGTCTCTCTTTGAGGAGAGACATGTCGCCACGCAATGAGTATACTCCACTGCCAGCCAAGCGTCTATAGCCTCGGTGAAGGTTAACTCCATAGTCCATGTTTTTTTTTACCTTTGTAAGCCTTGGGGATGACTACCTATCCGTCTGATCGGACAAGTAGTACGATCCTTACAACTTATTTGGGATCAGTGGTGTGTGAAAAATGTTCATTTCCTTAGAGCTTTGGGGAATCGGATTCTCAACCGAAGTATGATGAGAATTTTACCCTATCCTTACTACTCTGTTTATATTTATATTTTGTGATTTGCTTGTGATAGTGGTAAGAACCACTGTTTTATGGACTATGTTTGCATGATAGGACAAACGAGGATTACCCTTTTCACTTCAAGGCACAACCCAAGGATGGTGTTATCTCTCTTTGACACAAGATGTTTTTAAGATGTGAAAATGTGATAGGTTCAAGACCGCTTTTGAAATCATTTCCCAATACTCAAGATTTTATTTAGTGTAATTTGTGATATGGCCCTAGAGAACTTTGACATGCATTTCAAAGTTTGCTTAAAACACTAGGAATGGTTGAGTGACTGAAAACATTTTGGCAATGTAAATATGTGCAAATGGAAAATGGGTGTACGAATGACAATTCGGTTTGATGGATTTTATGAAGGTGCCCTTGATTAAGGCAACATGACTTTTGCTTGACCAAATTTTATATCCAAAAGATAGAATGGTCTCTAACATGATATGCAACTATGGCTGAAAATGAAATGTTATGGTTTTCAATGAGATGTATGCACATGAAATGCAATGTTTTTGAATGAGATGTATGCAACTAACAATGAAATGCAAATTCTTTTTATTTTATTTGTTTTTTTTTTTTTTGTTGTACAAGCCATGTATATATGTACATATAAAATTCAAACTATGCGTAGAATGCTCTTAAGTGTATAACGACCTTGCTCTCGTCTATGTCTTCCTGGAAGACTTCTAGCTTAGAAGATGAAGGTGAATGTGGAGGTGAAGGAGGAATGTAGTTGGCGGAAGCCTTTAACAATTCCTCGGAAAGGATGAACTCTGAAATAGATGGAGGGGATGAAATCCAATCCATGTCAATCAGGCTTGGGTTGATCGAGATTGGCTTATCCGGATCATATGGATTATGGAGTTGGGTGAATAAGTCTTCAAAATTCATTGTCGACTTATGGAAGAAAGGATGGGCGGAATGGAAGGGAAAACCGGTGAAGACCTCGGAAGACCTGAAGTGCAAAACAACATAGTTTTTCAGTTTTTTTTTTTTTTTTTTTAGTTTGAGTTTTTTTTTTTTTTGTAGTGGTGAAAACCACTATTACACACATACATAAAGCAATAAAAGTTTTTTTTTTTTTGGAATTTTCTGATTTTTTTTTTTTTGGTAGTGGTGAAAACCACTATTTTAGTATATACATATAATACAGGTTTGGATTATGGCTTATGGATGTGGCGGGGGGGGTGGTTCACCTCGTTCTTGTGGAAGAAGCAAGCGAAAGATGGCCTCTTGGAGAGGGAACAATTGGAGATAAAACTCGTCTTGTTTAGTGAGGGGAATAATGGGCACCGACTCTTCTTCAGATTCATCACCATTTGACATGACGTCAAATTCTTCATAGACTTCATCTTCGGATTCGTCGGGGTGGAGGATTTCTTCTTCTGAATTAAGATTAATGCTTTGAAAAGCTTGCTCAAAAGAAGAAAGGGATGAAAGTGGTTGGGAAGACACTACATTTGTCTCCAAAGGAGGACAATTGAGCATCTGGGAAGATGTTGGAGTTGAAACCGGCTGAGCAGATACAACATTAGCCTCAAAGATGGGGCTAGTGTAGACCTGAGTGAAACCAAAAAATAGAATCTTGCATAGGGGAATCTTGGATTGGCTCAAGGACATAGCCGGTGCCATCTCTTAAGTGAGTTTGCACTTGGGCCATATCAATGTGGATAATATGAGAGGAATTGTCTTCCTCCATGGGCATGGCCATGTGGTAGATGGCAGAAGGACGTGAAAGACCTGCAGGCGAACCTGCCTGAAATTCACTAGGATAAGTGACCATGTTGGTGGTGGGGATATTCTATGAATTATTCATTTGATTATTTAGATTTAACATTTTAGATTGATTCCTTGTTAAGACCATGAAGCAATAAATCTAAACAAACTCATAAAAGAAGAATGCAAAACTCGAATGATAAATTTACACTAAAGAAATTATCAGAAAACAGTCACAACCTAGGTTTCAACCAATGTGTCTTACCTTGCGGTTAATTAATTATTTTCCCGATCTTAATCGTAGTAAATTTTAAGTGTCCGGTTTATGAGTTTTGCATGTGATCTAATCTTGAATTATTCACAAAAAAAGGTAAAAACTATGGCTAGGAAAGGACAACGAGATTCTTACTGGTGATGAAATCCAGCAAGTTTGCTCTGGGGTGACCTATGGTGTCTAAGGCAGAAGTTTAATGGATGGAGATGAATTCCACCGTCACTAAACTTCAAGCAATACTTTGTGATGAAATCCAGATATCACCTGTTTTAAATGCAATATGAAAATGTCAATTTTTTTTTTTTAAATGTTTTAGTTATCTAATGTGTACATACAAGGCTATAAATCAAAAGTTCTAATGATCTAAGCAAGAGGCTACCGAAAACATGTCATTTCCTCTCGAAGAAGTGAAGTACACCGTTTAAAACCCCCCGCCTACCAATGATATCAGATATCAAAGGAGCAACCGGAAGGTTCGTCCACTTCTCTCCCTGGAATCACCCAATGGCAGGAGTACTATTGACATCCAATCAATAGTCCTACTTAGATAATTAAAACAAATAATTCGTAGCTATTCTAATATGCAGCTAGGTATGCAATTTTTTTTTTTTTTTTAATGCAAGCAACAATCAATAATGCAATGCAAAGAAAAATGTAATTAAAAATAACTGTTCTTTTCCAGATTACTTAGTTTTTGTTCATTTTAAAGTAATGATCTGAAAAAGAAACAAAATATGGCAGAAAAAACCAAAAACGTAAAAAGTACAGCACTTACTTGGAAGCCTACGCTTTTTTGTAAAACTGACTTCAAACGCCCACGGGAGTCTGCACAGTGGAAATTCACCTCTGCGTTTCGTATTGGACTTCCAGACGCCCCTCTGCGTCTGTCTGCATTTTTGCAAGCTCAGAAACCCTAGTTCGCTGGAACAACGAATTTCACGATTTTTGGAACCTGCAAAATAAAACAGAAAACAAGAACAGATTAGTAAAGCAAGTATTAAAAATATGAAACCCTAGGGGGTCCCACCGTGATCGCCATTTGTAGATTAAAAATACACGCCAAACAGAAATAAAATCACAATGACAGAGTACAGAATAGTTGCACAAAAACAAACGATTTCTATTAATCGATGGAGTTTAAAAACTCCTTTTTGAATACAACTGGGCTCGTAACCCTTTATTTGTGATACACAATTACAAATTATGCTAGGGTTCTCCGAAACCCTAGCTGGCACAAATGGTGGCGCTTTCGAAGAACGTATCTTCAATCCCAACAGAGTGAGTGGGCTTTGTCGTATCCCTTGCTTGGACCACTCCAGCCTTAATCACCGCCATCAATAAACCGGATCTTGTTATCAAAAACTTGCACACATTAACACTATCAAGGAGTTAGAAATTAATGAGAGGGCTCCACTGCGTGAGCCCTCAGAAACAATCTAAAACCCTATAAAAATGGAATGCAGGAAATCAATAACAGATTAATACATAAAATACGGCTACTTGCTTTAAACTAATTTATACCTTTCTCTGTTAACGCAGCTAGACCAGGCGACACCTGGAAGTAATGTTGTTGTCAGAATAGGCTGCGGAAGGCGCCCTGGTGCACTCGCCGAACGCCCGCGTGCTTCTGGATCTGGATTACAGACGCCGGTCTGAGTCTGTGGCTGTAGGTAAATGCCCGCGGGCACTTGTTAAACGCCCGTGGGCACTTGGTAAACGCCCGTGGGCACTTGGTGAAGGGGTAAACGCCCGCGGGCACTTGCGACAGGAATGGGAGATTCTGCAGAATGCTGCAGAAGGAATGGCGGCGAAAGCGGCGACGAAAGCGGCGATGGATGCGACGAAAGGGTAGCAGAAGAGAGGAGATAGCAGTAGAAGAATTAGAATCAGAGATAGAAGTAGCAAAAGACATAGGGTTTGAGCCATCAAAGTGACTCAATTTATAATCCACTCTTAGGGCACACTTTAGGGTTTTAACGACACTTTGAACGTGTGGCTAAGATTAAAGTGGATCCAAGGGTAGAGAATAAATCTTGGTTGTGGAATGGATTAAGATGGATGGACGGATGAGATTAAATGAAGGATGGACGGCTCAGATTAAATCACTTAAACTATTATTTAAATATATATATTAAAATATTAAAATATATATATAAATATTAATTTAAATAAATTTGGGGATGAAAAATGGCGGGAAAGGTGAAATTGGGCCAAATAATGGCGGGAAAAGGTGGATTTGGGCCAAATAATGGCGGGAAGGTGGATGACCGACACGTGGCTGACAGGAAGGTATAGATGACTTGCAAGTGGCTGGATTTTGGTGTCTACATTAACTGATACCAATTAATGAAAAGTGAAGTTGTTTGGCCTTCATTATGGTTATCTTATTAGATTTTTATGAATGAAATTTATGTTTTAATGTATTTCTATTTCACTCTATAACTAGCCAATTCTACTATAGCAAATTCTACCAAATTGGATTGCTACTTGGATTACTTTTCATATAGTATTTGGAATACTTAGAATATATAACCTGCGCTTAATGAGCTTAGTGTTGTTTTTATGGATGGATGGTATATTAGGTTTCATTTAAAGTTAATTGTGTAATAATCTTGTTGAATGTATGTTCATTGTTGTTAAGCTACATTCAATCCATATTTAAGCAATTTTCTAAAACCTCATCATTTTCTAAATCTTCTTCTATTTCTCTCTTTAATATTAAACCTTATTTTAATTTTACAAGCATTACAAGGAGTCGACATAATCTAGAGATTGAACTTAAGAGAAATCCTAGTCATCCATCCTTGGCTAAGGTCTAGGGCATAATTTACTAACTAGGCAAATTTTGGACCAAGAGTTTTGGTATGCTTGGTGGAACAAATATGTTCCTCCCATAAAATAGCATAATGAGATAGTTAAAGAAGAAACAAAGTGTGCTACCCAGGAGCATTGATATTAATCACACCAATTGGTCTTAATCACCTAAAGACTCAAGATTTATGTTGGATAGACTTGACCTCTTAAGCAGAGACTAAATATTCACCTGGTGACTCCATTGATGCAAGAACTTGAGATATTGGTAGCTCGACTTACAGTGGAAACCAAAATCACTTAGTGACACAAATGGATGTTGGGATATCCAAATTTCAAAATTTTATTGATAAAGCCATGGTTGGACAAATTTGTTTGGCTTGGAATAATTTTGGATCTCTCAATATATTTGTATCTGTAAGAAATCCCTGAAGCTACTTTGATATCTTTACTTGTTTATGATGGTAGTGGTAAAATAGCTTATGAGAACTATTAATATGGTGTTGCTCTGGCTACCATCTAAAATATTACCTTTAAATATGTGATGGTGAGACTCCTTACTCAATCTTTCCAAGGTAAAGTGTTGTTATGGTATTTCTCCTTAGAGGATAAAAGTGTTAAGGCATGGACTGACCTAGATGAACCCCTTATACTAGATTTTGATGATCTAGGAGACTCTTTCTTGTTGCTCACTCAATTTTCCTTTATCCAAATATTCCCACTTGAGAGCATTAATAATTTTAAGATTCAATTCAAAAGAACTTGGAAAATGATACCCCAAGAAATAGAACCATCTCATGCCCAAGCCTACATTTACTACATTCATGCTCTTACCCCATACTTAAGCATTTTCATCTAACAATCCAATGAAAAAATATTCTCATGAATATTACAAATAACCATCACTACAAAAATATGCTCATCTTTGCAAGAAATCTCCTCCCAAAAAGCACCGTGTGGTATATCTCTCAAATTCATCAATATAACCCATAGAGTTATTTTCTAATATTACCTTACCCTCCACACAATGAGTTTCATAAACCATACACCTCTTTCCCATACCAAGAAAATATCTCACCTATTGTGCCCACTCCAAAATCCTAGATAGTGTAATAATTGAGAGCTCTAATTCAACACTTAACTAAAAAGCTCAATATAATGGAATAATAAAATACTAAAGTGGGGATTTAGGTATATCCTTGAAATGTGTCCTCTCTTAAATATCAAGTGATGTGCAATAATCATATTGGTGGAGGAAACAAAAGACAAGAATAATTTCCTAGTCCAATATTTTCTAAATTCTTAGAATTTTATGGTCATTACAATGGTAGAAACTATTGTCAACCTCATTTCTACCTAAGGGTAGCTCAAGGAGAAAGTAATTGTATAGCTCTTACAATGAATTTGAAATTATACTTCATAGGGAAATGATTCACCACAACTTATCCATTTAGTGTGAATGAAGGGTTTTTCCTAAATTCTTCATTGGCACATGGTTAGAAGGAAGGGAATATGAAAAATATGAGGAGGAAAATAGAGAAAAAAGTGGAACAATTTGAATAAGGAAATTCAAAATTGTGTGTTAGGGTACTAGGTAATGTTAAGCCTAAGAACATTGCAATTTAACCAACAAAGGATAAATTCATGTTAAGAGTAGTACCAAATATTTGACCTTTTATTTTTCCTTGTTCCTAGAGAGTTGGGTGCTACATAATTGTATGATAGATCTGGGAGTTGTCATAATAATTATTTCCTAGATGATTTATGATGTCATAGGCTTAAATTATAATGAGGTAGAATATGAAATGTCATGTTTCAGTGAAATGTGAATTTAATCAGTTGGTTTCATAAAAAAGGTTTTGATATCACTACATAGATACCTAGACCTTACAATAGATTATGACATGATGGTTATTTATTTCCCATCCGTGTTTGGGATGCACATATTAAATGAATTTATAGAGTAATTAGAGGGTAACCCAGCCCCAAACACAATCACATGACTATCTCCTACATACAAAATATGGTTTGTATATATGTGGAGAGGCTTAAGCCTTATTATATTGAAAAATATAAAGAGCAAAAGATAAATTCCATAGAAGTCCATAAAAATGAAAAGGTGGAGATAATTTATTGGCCATAAGAGGTGGAAATATTGATATGGTACAAGATATTTATAAATACCCAAATTCTCTAGACAATTATTTTGTCAAACCCAAAAAAATAGTGAAATATAAAGGCTAGCCATAAATAATTTCCAAGCTTGGCAAGTCATATTATAGAAGATATGGCTAGAACATTAGGAAAAGTCAATAATAAATTTGTATATAGTAGAAGTATGTTATACTAGACTCAAACCTGATGATAAATATATTCTTAGAAACTCTACAAATACTGACTACCAATTTGGCACATAGGCCCATGCATATGGAGAAGATACCTAGTGACTCACATGCTCAAGAATTTTCATCGATGCTAATATCCAATGTACTATGCTAGAAAATTCCTAGAACTAAAAGTAACATAAATTCAACCCAATATTAGTCCCTAGATAGAACAAAATACACACTTCAAGAAGTGTATCAAAGAGAGAATCTCAAATTTTGCATCATGTGGTTAGGCCATTGCAGATTCTGATTAGGAGGTAAAGCCTAGCCTCTCTGACATAAAGAATCATACCCTAATTTTATATAAAATAGTTAGCATGTAAATAAAAATAATATATAGGCAATATACAGATAAGAATAATTCCATTGAAAAAAAGGGGGCAGCTATCCCTCCAATACAAAAAAAAGAAGAAGAAGCAAGTAGCTCATATGTGTGAGATCTTAAGGATTGAGGTAGATTTTGATATGCATTGATTCATCCACATAGGGCACACACTCTTCTTGAAAGTAGGAGAATTTTTGGTCAGAGAATAATATGATGATTCCAATTGTAGACCAATGGGTCCTCCTAATAGAAGAGCCTATATAATATGGCCTCTCCCCCTTTGGCAGTACAACGTTAATCATAGTTTTTCCAAAGACCACTCTTTTGGCATAATTTTTGTAAACTATTTAGCCTAAAATGAAGAAGTAGAGACATCCAAAATTCTTATATTGTCCTTCTTTTATTTTTCTTATCTTCCAATAGCACCATCTCTCAAGGACACCAAAATTATGCCAAAGATGTAGAGTCCAAGGGCAAAGGAAAGAAGAGACAATTTGAGAAGTTGATAAGGCTAGCATACCTATGGTTCTTACACCTTTATATTGAGATAGCCTCAAACTAAGAAGAAAATCTATTTCATTGATCCTAAGGAGCATTCAAAGTACTTGCCTTAAAGTAAGCTTCCAAGACATGTAATTATGAATGCTCTCTAAACTTGATTTAACCTAGGTTCCTATAAATATATGGAACAAGAAAAGCCCAAAGAACAAAAATATCCCTTTATCAAAGAGGGGAAGATTTTACTTTCTTGAATTATTGCTTTTTGATATTGTTACATCCAAATATTAATAAGGCAAAAAGGTAAGGCTAAAAGTTGAAAATAAATTGCTAAACATGAATGAAGAGGTCATTGCCATCCAAGTATTATTCCTTCCATATCCACTTCATTCATGATCATATCTCATTTTATCAATATTTCCTATATTCCAATTTGCTTCCCCTCTTTTCAACCACTCGTCACCTATATCCATTAGTTTTCCAAATCTCTCAACACTATCCTTCATCATTCCCAACTCCATAGCCCAATGGACATAATAGTTATAATTTACAAGTATTAGAAGCTACTATGACTAATTAAGAGGCCTTGATAAGATGACACATAGAGTGCATAGTAGGATGTACAAATAATATTGCATGTCACATTGCTACCTTGATGATGAAAGTAAACATGAGGTATCTAAATGAGAAGGACCTAGTTGGCAAAAGGTTATTGAACATACAAAAAGGGAAAGCATGCAAGTGAACTTATCACACAAGCTACATATTTTTTGAGAAAAGTGTCAGTCTAGAAGATGATGTCCATAATCATTGTGATACTTAGCTGGTATAACCATATACTCAATTATATAAGGATATGAAGGCCCAAAATAAAATTTTATATTTGAGTGCAATGCTCTTATCGAATAGTAAAGTAGTCATGCATATCTCCAATGCCTTGGGATGTTGTGAAAATACCCACAACATCAAGGAAGAATGTCTATGCAACTTTGAGAAGAAAAAAATAATAATGAAAGGCTCCAATTTTCAAGTGCCTATAAAATTTACCTTAGGTTATTTGCTTGGATCTAAAACAACTCTCAGCTATGGTGGACTATACTTAGGGAAGTACCAGTTTTGCAGGGGGTATTACTCTTTAGGTATCTCCATTCCCTTTTGTTTCTATTTCTCTTCTCATATTTCCTTCCTTTTTTGCTTTTGCTCCATGTCTACCTGTATATCTCTCCACCATCCCCAACCCTTCCATTTTGTATCACCCTTTCTTTTCTTGCTTCTTGTATTTTTTCATCCCCTATTCCTCATTTTGTAATTTTGCTATCTCTTACTACCTTTAGCTTTGTTGCCCCTTTATTTCCTATTTTTTGTTAGCTTATCTTATAGATCCCCTTCCTCCCTATAGTATTGTACACAATAGATAAGGCTTTATGGATTCTCAATTTTTGCAAATAGAAATCCCAAATGCACCAATAATGTAGGTTAAAATGATGACCACATTCATAAACCCTTGAAAAATCCAAATTGAAATTTTATAGGAATTTTGCTCAAATTATTCTAATATGAATGACCAGGTTGGTGGTCAAAGCATAGTAAATGCATGCATAGACTAGTAAAGGGTCAAATACATCAATTTGAAATTGAGTTCCATGGTAGTCAAGGCATTTTTTAGCAGATCCATAATCATGAAAAGAAGGAAAGCATTATGTGTTTGGCAAAAGAATATTGAATAAGTTTCAAAAGGGACTCTAATAATGCATAAATCTCAAATTAATCAATTCTATATTTCCATAGATATGATGTTAGCCAAAGCACTAGCAAAGTCCAAAAATAAGGAAACCAAAATGATGCAATTTCGATAGTGCTTAACATCAAAATTGAACAAAATTATGCCTTAAAAGTGGTGCAACCTTGATATCAATGAAGTTGAGGTGTTTCTCAAACATAAAGTCAAAATGAATCAAAGATAGACTTTACATATGCTTATATCAGCATAAGCACTATGGAAGTCCAAAATAGTATTGAAATACCAAAATTGATGGGGAGCCAAATTTAATAACAAATAAAAGACGCAATTTTATTTCAAAAGACGCAATTTATTTTGAAGCATGGAAGCTTTACAATTCAGACCATGAAAAATTACACAGTAAGAAATATGCTAAAAGAAGTCGCAGCCTTTCTCTCCCCAGCCTGTGCAATCCTTCAAAAAAATCCCTTTTTATCCTCAAATATTCTTGTTGTAAATGTCGTTCGCAACCGTCCCTATAACCACTGCAACGGTTTCTTGGAACTGCCTTAACGGCTTCTGGAACCGCCAACTGTCATCCTGTAATAGCCCGCGAAAACCCGCCTTCTCTTTCTTGCCAGGTCGTGAAAACGCGACATGTCACGATTTCGCGACACTTTTCTGCCTTTGGCTCTCTTTCGCCAATGTGTCGCGATATCGCGACACTTTTCTGCCTTTGGCTTTCTTTCGCCAGTGTGTCGCGATATCGCGACATCTGCATGTCCTTTGGCTTTCTTTCGCCAGTGTGTCATGATATCGCGACATCTGCATGTTAGCTCTTGCTTTGTTCAAGTCCGTCGCGATATCGCGACACTTGAGTTTTGCTTCCGCCCTTGATCGGAGGTGTCGCGATATCGTGACAACCTTTGTGTCGCGATATCGCGACACTTGGGTTTGCGCCCGCCGTTGCGCTGATGGTGTCGCGATATCACGACAACTGTTATGTCGCGATATCGCGACCATTACGTTTGCGCCCATCGTTGTGTTGTTGGTGTCGCGATATCGCGACAACTTATTTTGCGCCTGTTGTTATGCCGATGGTGTCACGATATCGCGACAACTTTTATGTCGCGATATCGCGACACCTTTGAACCTTAGCATTTTTTTCAAACTTAGAACTTTTTTTGCTTGTTTCTTTTGCTTGTCTTTTTTTGGTGATGCAAGATTGTTGTGCTGCCCTGGATGCTCCTGCATCAGACACCCGGGGTAGATGTTTAGAAGTGATCCTCACTTCTGGACGGTTAGAGGAAAACCCAGATGATCAACCTCTGATTTGGACAACCATGTGGCATCTTCGATAGGTCGGTTCTTCCACTTGACCAAATACTCCGAATATTGCTTGTTTCGGGTACTTCTACCTTCACGAGTGTCGAGTATGTCTTCAATTTCTTCTTTGTCTGGAGTGGATGCTGGAATGTTCCACAGATCTGGACTGGTTGGTGTGCTACAACTTCCTGCATGATATTCAACCAAGTCAAAAATATTGAAGATGGGTGAAATATTCATCTCACTCGGTAGATCTACTTCATAGGCATTGCCTGAATCTCGTTTACCTATGATCCGGCATGGTCCAAACTTCTTCATTTTTAGCTTATTGTAGGTTTTGGCAGGAAAACGTTCCTTGCGCAAATGAACCATGACTTCATCTCCTATCTGGAATTCCTTGAAACACCGCTTCTGATCTGCTCGGGCTTTGTAAGTAGCATTCATTTGATTGATATGCTGCTGTACTTCTTCATGCAAATTCTTCATGTGTGCTGCAAAGTCTTCAGCTTCAGCACTGCGCTTGTCACCCTTATCCATCGGCCTCAACTCAGAAGCGTTTCTCGGGTTGTTCCCATGCACTATCTAGAATGGGGATTTACCAGTACTGCGATTGACAGAATTATTGTAAGCAAACTCTGCCTGTGGTAAAATCAGATCCCATCCCTTGGGTTTATCTCCTACCAGACATCGTAGAAGATTACCCAAACTTTTGTTGACTACTTCGGTCTGTCCATCAGTCTACGGGTGGTACGCAGAACTGAATTTCAATTCTGTTTTCAGCTTCTTCCATAGGGTTCTCCAAAAATAACCCACAAATTTGGTATCTCTGTCCGAGACAATGCTTTGGGGTAGACCATGAAGGCGCACAATCTCCCTGAAAAACAAGCCTACAATATGAACAACATCACTTGTCTTCTGACATGGAATAAAATGAGCCATCTTCGAAAACCTGTCAACAACAACAAAAATGGCGTCATTTCCACGTTGTGTTCTTGGCAGTCCAAGAACAAAATCCATACTGATGTCCTCCCACGGTCTCTCTGGTACAGGCAATGGCTGGTACATTCCTCGTATTCTGGCTGACTCCTTTTGCCATCTGGCACACTGCAACCCCGCACAAATTTGGTCACATCCGACTGCAATTGTGGCCAATAATAATTCTCACTAACAAGAGCAATAGTCTTATCTCGACCAAAATGCCCTGCTAGTCCTCCGCTATGTTTCTCTTTGATCAAAATTTCCCTCATGGAACTGCATGGAATGCACAACTGGTTCTGTCGAAACAACATCCCATCTTGGATCATAAAATCCAACCACTTAGTGCGATCCACAGTAGTAGGAGACACACATGCCGTCCATGCCTCTGCAAAATCTGGATCTGCCGGGTATAAACTCTTGAGTTCATCAAACCCAACAACTTGCACTCTCATTTCCATCAACAAATTATGCCTTCTACTCAAGGCATCTGCAACTCTATTAGATTTTCCACTTCTATGCTTCAAGACAAAGGTATAACTCTACAGGAATTCAACCCACTTCAAATGCCGCTGGTTAAGTTTACCTTGACTATTTATATACTGCAAAGCTTGATGGTCAGTATATAAAACAAACTCTTTGGTTAACAAATAATGTCTCCATTTCTTAAGAGCCTGAATTATTGCATAGAATTCTTGATCATAAACAGAATATTTCTTGCGAGCATCATTCAATTTTTCACTAAAATATGCAACAGGTTTACCTTCTTGGCTCAATACGGCTCCAATGGCACTGCCACTGGCATCACAGTCAACCTGAAACACTTTATTAAAATCTGGAAGTGCCAGAATGGGCTGTTCTATCACTTTCTTCTTCAATATGTCCATACTGGTACCTGCCTTGGTAGTCCACTTAAATTCTCTCTTATCCCCTCTCATAGTTTTTGTTAGGGGCGCACAAATACTGCTAAAGTCTCTAATAAATTTTTGATAGAAACTTGCAAGACCATGAAACGATCTTACCTCTGTTACATTTCGTGGGGCAGGCCATTCAATGATAGCCTTCACTTTTTTAGGATCCATTTTTAGACCCTCCTCTGAGATGACAAATCCCAGGTAAATCAACTCTTTCTGCACAAAACTGCACTTCTGTATATTAATTAATAACTGCTCCTCACGCAGTTTTTCAAAAACTGTTCGAACATGCAACAAATGCTCTTCCAATGTTTTACTAAAAATCAGAATATCATCTAGATAAACTATCACGAACTTTTCCAGAAAGTCACGCAATACTTCATTCATCAGCCTCATAAACGTACTGGGTGCATTAGTCAATCCAAATGGCATAACTAACCACTCATACAAACCCTCTCTGGTTTTAAAAGTTGTTTTCCATTCGTCACCCTCTCTAACACGAATCTGGTGATATCCGCTCTTCAAATCAATCTTAGTGAAGTATTTAGCTCCACTCAAACAATCCATTATATCGTCCATTCTGGGTAATGGAAAGCGATATTTAATGGTAATTTTATTAATGGCTCGGGAATCAATGCACATTCGCCATTCACCATTCTTCTTTGGTGCAAGTACTGCTGGCACTGCACAAGGGCTCAAACTTGCTCGAATCAAACCCTTCCTCAAAAATTCCTGAACCTGGCGGTTCAACTCCTCATTCTCTATAGGAGACATTCTATGGGCAGCCTTATTGGGTAAGCTAGATCCTGGCATTAAGTCAATCTGATGACTAATCTTCCTCATTGGCGGCAAACCCTCAGGCACATTGTCTGATATAATATCAAGAAATTCTGCTAACAGATGTTCAACTTCTGCTGGAATGTCAGTAGTTTCTTTTCTCTTTATAGCAGGAATTAATGCATAACACATTGAATCCCTCTTTAAACCATCCAAAATTTTTTTGCCATCTACTAAACAAATTCTAGCATTATTGCATACCTTTTCCTCAACCTCCTTCAATGGCTTCAGTTTGTGGCGTACTCCATCTTTTGTCAGGGAATAGGTATTTGCATGCCCATCATGCGCTGCACGTCTGTCAAATTGCCATGGTCTGCCCAACAACAAATGGCAAGCATCCATCGACAAAATATCACATAGGACCTCATCCTGGTATCTTCCAATTTGAAACTTGACCAAGCATTGTTCACTGACCAATGCTCTGTGGTCCTTCTGCAACCATGCAATCCGGTATGGATGCGGGTGCTGTCTTCTTTCTAGCTTTAACTTAGCTACCATTTCCTCAGAAACCAAATTATCTGTACTACCATTATCAATAATAATATTATAGATTTTACCTGAACATTTGCACCTTGTGCGAAATAGGCTTTTTCGCTGATCTGGTTCCTTCTCTTCGTTCAACAAGGTTCTCCTTGTGATCATCACTTCTCCACGCTCTACTTCTTCAGAGTGCTCAGATTCAACACCATCCTCAACCACCGTAGCTCTGGCATTACCTTCAGGCCTTCTGTTCGGTGTTTCTTGGTGTTTGGGACACTCATATGATCGATGCCCCTCTTCTTCGCAATTGAAATAGGTTCCACGAAATCTGCCTCTGCCATATCCACGTCCACCTCTACCTCGTCCCCTTTGATAATCATTGTTCTGATTACGGGGTCGGTAAGCATTTTCCTCCTTCTGTTCCTGGTGATTGCTGGTTTCACCAGTCTACTTTTGGTCATCATATTTACCTCCACTGGTTCTTCCACCAGTTCTTCCACCACGACCTCTTCCTCTTTGTTTGCTTTCAAATCTGTGGTTCAGTTTCTCTTCCACTTTCAGAGCAAACTGGTAAGCATCTTCAATGGTGCTCATTCGAACCAGACTTAACTCTTCTTGCATGCTGGTTCTCAACCCATTAATGTAATGGGCTACTCTCTCTTTATTTGCTTCTGTATGGCCGATTCTGATAGAAATTTTAAAAAATTCCTCTGTATATTCTTTAACAGACTTGCTGGACTGGCGCAAACTCTGCATTTTTCTCAGCAGATCTAATTCGTAATCTATCGGAATAAACTACCGTTTTAGTTTTTCAACCATTCGATCCCACCTGGTGATCTTTTCTTTTCCTCTCCGATTTCTTTCCAGTTGCACTCCTTTCCACCATATGCCAGCATGACCTTTCAACTTGGTTCTGGCAAATTTAATTCGATTTGGATCTTCAACTTCCTCATATTCAAAATATTCCTCCATGTCATTAATCCAGTCAATTAATTCTTTTGGATTTAAATTTCCAGAATAAGTGGATACATCAATCTTCGACCGCTTCCCAATTTGAGAGATAGCTTTAATCATTCGAGCTTCTGCAGAACTCATCGCTTCTCCTTCTTCTTCAGATGGATCATCAACTCCGCAAGCTTCATCATCACTTTGGTCTTCTCCTCTTGGCTCTACTCCTCTACGCAATTCTTCCTGCAGGGCCTGCACTTGCCTCTACAATGCTCGAAAGTCTCCTTCAGGAACCACGTTCCTTCCAGCACCACGATTTCTTTGCGATGGCATTCTGCTTCACTGTTTCTCAGAACCCGTAACCCCAGATCCTGGTGCAAGCTGCCTCACGTTCGGCGCTCTGCTCACACACTCAGAATCTTACTGCTCTGATACCACTTGATGGGGAGCCAAATTTAATAACAAATAAAAGATGCAATTTTATTTCAAAAGATGCAATTTATTTCGAAGCATGGAAGCTTTACAATTCGAACCATGAAAAATTACATAGTAAGAAAATGCTAAAAGAAGCCGCAGCCTTTCTCTCCCCAGCCTCCGCAATCCTTCAAAAAAATCCCTTTTTATCCTCAAATATTCTTGCTGTAAATGTCATTCGCAACCGTCCCTGTAACCGCTGCAACGGTTTCCTGGAACTGCCTTAACGGCTTCTGGAACCGCCAACTATCATCCTGTAATAGTCCACGAAAACCCGCCTTCTCTTTCTTGCCAGGTCGCGAAAACGCGACATGTCACGATTTCGTGACACTTTTCTGCCTTTGGCTCTCTTTCGCCAATGTGTCGCGATATCGCGACACTTTTCTGCCTTTGGCTCTCTTTCGCCAATGTGTCGCGATATCGCGACACTTTTCTGCCTTTGGCTCTCTTTCGCCAATGTGTCGCGATATCGCGACACTTTTCTGCCTTTGGCTCTCTTTCGCCAATGTGTCGCGATATCATGACACTTTTTTGCCTTTGGCTTTCTTTCACGGTGTCGTTTGGCTTCTTTCGCCAGTGTGTCGCGATATCGTGACATCTGCATGTCCTTTGGCTTTCTTTCGCCAGTGTGTCGCGATATCGCGACATCTGCATGTTAGCTCTTGCTTTGTTCAAGTCCGTCGCGATATCGTGACACTTGAGTTTTGCTTCCGCCCTTGATCGGAGGTGTCGCGATATCGCGACAACCTTTGTGTCACGATATCGCGACACTTGGGTTTGTGCCCGTCATTGCGCTGATGGTGTCGCGATATCGCGACAACTGTTATGTCGCGATATCGCGACCATTACGTTTGCGCCCGCCGTTGTGTTGTTGGTGTCGCGATATCGCGACAACTGTTATGTCGCGATATCGCGACAACTTATTTTGCGCCTGCTGTTATGCCGATGGTGTCGCGATATCGCGACAACTTTTATGTCGCGATATCGCGACACCTTTGAACCTTAGCATTTTTTTCAAACTTAGAACTTTTTTTGCTTGTTTCTTTTGCTTGTCTTTTTTTGGTGATGCAAGATTGTTGTGCTGCCCTGGATGCTCCTGCATCAAAAATGTAGCAAAATGGGGTCTCCAAAAGTACCTACATCAGCAAAAGTACTACTAGGTCCATAATTGCACAAATTAGAAGGTGAAATCATTGCATAAAAAGGTAAGAATCCAAACCTTCTAAGAGATGATGTTAGACAACCCTTTTTGAAAGTCTGAATTTGTATCAAAAAACCTCTAGAGCAATCAAAAGAGCCTAATGTTGCTATGCACCCCAACATCAACTCAAACCACCCAAGAGAAAAACTTTCCTCCAACTCAATCCTATCAAAATTCGTAGCCACTCAAAGCTCCTTAGCCACTTGAACCAAGGCAGTTCAAGGCTTGAAAGCAACAAGTCTGATAGACCATTATAGCAGCCAAGAAAATTGCAGAGGATGATAGCTAAACATCAACAAAACTATTGAAGGCACACTAGATCTGAAATGAGGAAGAAATTTGAACCCACCATGTCAGCATGATCGTATAGGCCACATAATATATTTGGTGAATGCTTTGTAAATATGTGTTGTAAATGAGTCCTGTAAATATTTTTCATCATTAGGAATTCTATCATTATTAGAGAGTCAATCAAAATATATTTATCTATGATAAATATGAAGAGTCATATCTCTCGAAATATTGAAAAGCTTAAGGAGATGAATAGTTAGTTGAAGTTAAAATGTCAAGAGTCCTTGTAAAGGCTATTTGTAAGGGAACATGTAATGTATGAAGCATGAATTTTTAGCACTTTAGTGTGCTATAATACCTTGTTTATGATCCATGGGAATATAGTGTATTTATTTGAATACTTGTGTATATCATTCTGTGAGAATTTTTATCCTTGAATATTATTAAAACCTACTTTTATGCTAACATGATGGTGATAACCTCATGGTCTTCAATGGTTGTGCAAATAACTACTTTTCTAGGCAGTATCTCTTTCTTTTGTTCACACCTCAAATAGATATGTTCAGCTTAGTTTCTATTTTTTGAATGCATGTCAGTATATCCAATTGATACTTATAATTGGCCCACTCCTTTCTTTTAAGTAACATATCTTATTATTTTAAGAGCAATGACATGTTGGAGTGATGTCTTCCACATTGTTTTTGGCCATTTTTTGTATGACATCTTCTTGAAATTGTCTTGTAGTTTCATTATCCTAATTCAAAAGGTATTATTCTAGAATAGATATGGAAATATTATTGTCTCTTAATGGTTTCTCCAATGATGGATTTCTTTCTTTTGATGAAAATACTTTTCTTACAATCTTTGAGAATGTTTACTGGAATTTTAGTATCTTTAAAGGAGCAAATTATTTTGTAATGGGGAAATTATGACCCCATTTATTCTCTATTAGTGTATTCCTTTGCTTGCTAATAAATTGATGATGCTAATTTATAGATGTTTTCCTTAGCTTGATACTTTTCTTTTGCTTGGCAATGTCATGCTCTGATGTCTTGAAAACCTTCAATATTGTGTTTGTAGATGTATATGGCATAAATGTTTTCTTTAAGCTAGTATTCTATAGGATTTCTTATCCTAGGATTGCTTCTTCTACTAGAATTGGTTTAAAGAAATTTTGTGGGGATGCTTCATGGAGAGAATGGTTACCTCTTTCTCTTGAGGTTAAACCTTACTTGGTATTTTGAAGGGTTTTTTTCCTTGAAATCTCTTTTTATTTAAAAGATATATATTTTGAGGTTTCTTTATGTGAAATCTTAAGAAGGATTGAAAGGAAATATTACTCTTCCTTCTACCTAATTTGATATAGCATGTTAATGGTCAATGCTTCAATGATTTGTATTATGAAATAATAGATATTTAAATACATTGGATGCACATTTTTGGCATAACAAACCACTAAGTATAATTGCAGCTACCATTTTCCTACAATGCATGCATAGTCCTTGTAATGGGTGGTTATACCACACTCATGTTATATGGGCTATGATGCAATAGTTCCTAATAGATCACACCACTTTGTATGTTTTTTTATTTTTACATATTTATTTTAAAGCACTTTGAGATTTTTTTAAAGGGGTATTTCAGTTGGTTTGATCTCTTGTTGCTTTGTCTAGACAACTTCATCAACCATTTTATCTTCCTCCACCATACCTTAATTTTTAATTTTCATCCAAATTTGACACCTTATTCTTCATTTGCCTTGGATTATAGAAATTTTTCATTAACGAGGATAATTTTTAATTCCTATTTCTTTATTTTTTCTTTTCTCCCCAATTTAATTTTAAGGGGGGTGTTTGTGTATTTTTTTAAAGAATTTATTCTATTTTTTGGTGTTATACTAGAATGTATTCATCCTAATTATTTTATAATTGGTTAAAACAATTTTTTTTGTGTATCAATCATGATATCATGTAAGATAAAATTGGTAGGAGTTTGTTAGTCACTTTTCTTTATAAGTCGAACTTCACTCTTTGTCAATCTGAACTCCTAGCTTTAGTGCTTACTACCAAGAAAGCCAATTTTCAAAATTTTCTTACAAAAATAACAAAGTATTTATCAAAGCTAGGAAAATGATATATATAGTCATAGGAAGTCAATTTTCAACCTTTCAAACATAATATATATTATACTTGTAAAAATTGTATAATTTCAAGTACAAAGCATCCAAACATAGGTACAATCATCCCAAATGAAAGTATAAATAGAACATATAATTTTATAATTCATGAGTCATTTGGCCCAGTAACAATCCTTATTCTTCTTTAGTCCTATTGGTTATAGGTCATCACAGTTGTGTATAGATTTTTGTGAGCTCAATAAGCTCACCATTAAGGATAAATTTCCTATTCTAGTTGGCGATGAATTGTTGGATGATCATGGTGCCATATTTTTCTCCAATTTAGATATTTGCTTGGGCTATTATCAGATAAGGTTCAAGGAGGAGGATATTTCCAAAACAACATTTTGAATGCATGAAGGCCACTATGAATTTGTTTCATGCCATTTGGCTTAACAAATGCACCATCCACATTTTAGATCCTCATGAATATTGTCTTCCACACATTCCTTCACAAATTTATTCTAGTTCTCTTTGATAATATTTTGATTTATAGTCACTCTTGGGAGGAGCACCTCATCCATTTGGATCAAACTTTATAACTTTTGTCTCAAAATCAACTTTATGCTAAGAGGTCTAAGTGTTATTTTGGGTTGATATAAGTGGATTATTTGAGATACATTATCACCAAATATGGAGGTAAAGTTTATCCTAAGAATATTCAAGATGTTCAATATTGGTCAAAGCCTCACACTCTCAATGGACTTTGAGAATGTTTTGAACTCATAGGGTATTACTGCAAATTTATCCAAAACTATGGAAAAATCGTTGCTCCTTTAATAGTCATGTTTAAAAAGAATTATTTTACTTGGTTAGGCCCAGTTGAGAAGTATTTCTTTGAATTAAAGCATGTCATGACAACCATTCTAGTGTTAACCATGCCATATGTTTCAAAATATTTTATAATTAAAAGTGATGCTTCGGGCAATGGCATAAGAGCCATGTTGATGCAAGAAAGACCATTGGCCTTCACCAGTAAAGAACTTTCAAGTCAAATTTTGGAATATTCTACTTATGTAAAGGAGATGCTTGTTATTTTGCATGTGGTTAATCACTAACAACCCTATCTTATTGGGTGTCGCTTTTCCATCAAAACAAACCACCAAAGTCTCAAATACTTCCTAGAGAAATGGGTTGCCACACTTGAACCAAAAAAGTGGGTCTCTAAATTAATGGGCTATGACTATGAGATTACTTATAAAAATGGGGAAGGAGAACATTGTGGTTGATGCACTCTCTTGATAATTTGACATTTTGAGTATATTAAATGCTATCTCTTCGCTCATACCTCATTGGATTAATTCTCTCAAAGAGGATGTGATCAAGGACTTAGAATTGCAAACTTTGATCACCACACTCTAAATATAGTCTAACTCATGTCTGGGATACACTTGGGATGGAAAATATTTGAGATACCTTGACCACCTTGTTCTTCCCCAAACTTCTCCACTATAGGATCTCATCTTGAAGGAAATGCATACCTCACCAACTACAAGATATTTTGAGTTCCTTAAGGCTTGTGAAAGGATTAAGCATATTTTTTTTTGAAAAGGAATGAAGAAGGATATTCAAAATTTAATGGTAGAATATAAAATGTGCCAGCGCATTAAATGAGAAATGGTACATTCCCCTGGAACTCTTTAGCCCTTGCCCATTCCTGAACAAGTATGGGCATATATTTCTATGGATTTTATTGAAGGGTTACCTATCTCAGGAGGCAAATCGGTTATTTTGGTGGTAGAGGATAATCACATGAAGTATGATCCTCCCATCTCTACATAACCTTAGTAGTATCCCTAATATTTCTAGACTCCATTTTTTCCTTCATGGCATGCCCTATTTGAGACCCTACCTTCACTAGTCATTTTTGACAAGAACTGTTTAAGTTGCAGGGAACTCAATTCAAAATGATTTTAGCCTATAATCTACAAATAGATGGTCAAATTTATATTGTTAATAAATGTTTGGATACCTACCTTAATTATTTTTCCTTTTAACATCCTACATAGTAGGTGAAGTGGATTTCCTTGGTCGAATGGTGGTATAATACTTCATATCACACTACGACTAAGGTTACCTATTTTAAAGTAGTTTATGGTCATCCTCCACCAACACCCTCTTTCTACATTCTAAGAAGCTCTAAGGTTTATGTTATTGAAACCACACTTAGCCAACATATCACATTCCTTCATCAACTGAAGATGAATCTATATAACTGGATCAAAACTATATGCACTAATACATTTATCATAACCATTATTAGCGTAGCTTTGAAGTAGAAGATATAGTTTTTTGTGCTTGCAGTCATACAAATAGTCCTCACTCCAACTTCACAGATGCCAAAAATTAGTTGCCAAATAATATGGACCATACTAGGTCTTACAATGGATTGGCACAATGGCCTACAAATTGGCCCTCTTGGCTACGTTAAATCCCCATCCTATATTTCATGTCTCATTTCTCAATAAGGTCATGAGTAATAAGGTATAGGCTCAATCTACTTTACAAAAACAAGATGAAGAGGGTTCCATCTTGCTCAAGCTTAAAAAACTTTTAAACTATAGATCACACATGTAATGGCCCATCTAGGTAGGACTATACCTTGTTGCTTGATTGATGTATTAGTGTGTTGATATATAATGCATGATCCTATTTAATTCTATCAAGATGAGTTAATACTTTTACTTATGTTTTCTAAAGTTGTATTATGCTATTTTTAGAATATGGTAAAACTGATAAAATTTGTGGTTGCGGGACCAGGTACTCTCATAGGTGGATTGGTATGGAAAAACCACTAGATTTGAGAGAAAAAAGAAATGATGGATGAATTACCATCGATAGCCACAAGGGTAAAATGCTTATGTAGATTCATTTGTATATGTTTGATCAAAATACATCATCAAGCAAGGAGAATGCTATAAAATCCAAAGAGCCCTTGCACTATACATAGGGGATCCTTTGTAGGTGGGTGATAATGTTATAGTTATCATAAGGCCTCCTGCTTAAGGAAAAGCATTATTTGTGCATGTTGGTGGTTACATTTTAGTTTAGGCAAGGATAAATTTTAGGAAAATACCTTGTGTTGTTGCATGTATTCTGAAATATGGAATTTTTTTGGTTAATGATTAATCAAACAAAGTATTAATAATAATGTTAGTATTATTAATACTTAATACCGATGTTCATGGTTAATATTAGCATTCGATATTAATTAAATTAATGCTATAAAATAAATTATTATTATTCTATTGTTAGTATTTGAAATCAATAATAATATGGAGTTAATGAGACGAGTGAATATTTTAGTTACTAAATGCTTATCTTATTTAATTATTATTGAATGAGTGTTAATATTGATATTTACATTGTTAATACTTAATAGCCTTAAATATAACCTCTTGAATAATATTTTTTATAAGCTAGGGAGGAGGTACTATTTATAAACATTATTATTAGAAAGAGGTTATATTTATGAAATAACTCATATTAATAAGAAAGAATGTGGAGAGCTAATATTAATGGAACATAGCTAGGAGATTCGTGCTACAAAATGGACAAGAAAGGAATAAGGAGTTACATAGTGTATGAGTTTCATCTCCTTTTCCTTACAAATGTTGGGAGGAAATTTGCAAAAAGAAAAGAGATAGGAAGCAAAGGGAAGAGAATTATGGACGAAAGGAATTACGGTAGATCAAAGGTTATTGGAGTGAGCTTGTGAAAGTATTCTTCTAGTTTACCCCTTTGAATTGAAATTTTGGTATACTTGCTATGTTGTTTTACTATTTGTTTACCTTGTTTGATTTTCTTGACTGCTTAAAACTTCTAGAGTTTTTTTAAACTGGACCAGCCATTAAAAATATTCAATTTTTAAGTTATATTCTTTGAGAGGGATAGCAAGCCCTTTCATGACATTATTCTCCATTAAGCTTAGCATTTGATGAGTTCTAAATCTTTTTCTCCAGCATTTTATGTATTTTCATTTATAGAAACCTCTGCTTAGTTCTTACTTTACGTGCTAGAATAGGAGTCCAATAGATGGTTTTTGTAGGGCCTCATTACTACTTGTCACCCTTATTTTTTTGGTAATATTAATGTGTTTGTTTAAAATCTTAAACAGTGCCCTTGTGAGATGCAATAGGAGGGATTCACAGTCTCGAAAAAATATCTACTAGAGTTGTGACCCTACAAATGTAGGAGACCTTTGTTTTAGAGCAATGTTGAGTGAGCCATGGTTAGGTGTAGGATGTTTTTTGTTTTTGTTAAATATGAGATCACCAATGTTTTACCTATTGAATGTGTTTTCTTTGTTTTACTTTAGAGGTTAGATATATTTTTACCACTGGATCCTCCATCTACCATCGAGAGCATGTGATTTTTTGGCCAAGTTGGATACGTCTTTTCCATTATTTGATGTATCTCTTGGTGCTTTGTATTAGCGTCATCTTTATGATTCTCTATGTGTAAGAAACATCTATGGTTTCCAGTAACATATGTATTTTATAGGCATACTTTTTTTTTTCTTTTTTTTTTTAATGTGTTAGTTTCTTCTTATGCATATTTTGACCTTACAGTGCATGCAGTCCTCATTCTTGAATAAATTTTGCTTAATGTTGAATGTAAATATTTCCTTTAAATTAACCAAATATAGGATTGTTATATAATATTTATTGATATTGAAAGCTTTACTTTATTACATGTTACATTATTATTCAATATTAATATATAGATTATGTAATGAAACTACTAATTATTATTGATGAACTTTTATGTTATTAATATTTATAAAATAATGTGTAAATTATGCTCCAATAATAAATTAACGAATAGTCATATGGATGCAATTATTAGTTAATAGTGGAAATCTTTGCCTTAATGGCCTTGATTTAGTAAATTAATATTCCAATGTATTGAATATAAATCTAAATGAGAAGTTATTAATTGAAGTATTAAATAAGAAATTTTATCCAAGAGATGGATGTGGCTTGAGTGGTTAAGGAATCCATAACAGAGAGAAGTATGGGATTCTCTCAATGTTCTTGCATGGTATTTGATTTGTATGATGCATGATATTGCATTGTGGTATATTTTTTTGCATAGTGCATGTTAGGCTTGCATATGCATTCAAGAGTTGTCTTGGTCCCTTCAAGAGTTGTCCTAGTCCCTAAGCTTACTTTCAAATTTTGTTGAAGATGACCTATCAAGTAGAAGACCTTGAAGTTTAAGATGACATTAATGACCATTATAAATGTGGAATTGTAATATTATAATTTTGATATGAGAAATAATTGAAACATACCTTATGTGTAAATCATGTTATTTAAATATTATGATGAAGAAAGAGATGTTTTGTAAATATTTTAATTATATGATCTTGAGATTTTCTCAAATAATGAAAGGAACTAATATTTTCTTCTATATTAAGTTCTTTGGAAATAGTTAGTTAATTGCAAAATAGAAAGGATGTGTTATTGAAGAGAATGATAGAATCTAATTTATGGATTATGGTTATGATTCTTTTAGATGTTGATTTTTTCCTTTCATTGTAAATAAAAAAAATACTAAATTCTAGTGTTATGATTGAAGAAGTATTTAAATTCTTAGTCTTTAGCAATGTGTTATGTTGAATTTAATTATGATTTAATATAGCACTCTATTTTCTTTTGGAGAGATGGTAAAAAAATTTATATAGTACCCCTGGGTTGCAAAGGGGTTATGTTAGGCATGATATTAGAGCCATATTACTATTCCCTAGATTCAAGATGTACCCAATCCTAGTTGATTTGTGGTGAGACAATCATCTAGTATTTGTGAATGATACACTTTAAGTGGTGAGGCTTGGGTGGCCTAAGCAGTGAGGCTTGGATAGTCCTAGTGATGAGGCTTGGGCAAGTTATAGTGGTGAGACTTGGATGTATTCCTAGAGGTGACACTTCAAAATCTTAAAAATGGATTGGTATGTGATAATCCACAGGATCATTCATAAGGTAGTATAGTGGTGGTACCTTACTGATGAGCAAAAAAATATTCATCTAGTTTATATTTGTGGGGATATATTTATTGGTTCAATTAACATTAGAGATGTATTTTTGTATAACTCTTGCCTATGATTAATATAAATTGTAGTAATTATGCCTAATTCGTGTTTTAGCTATGTATGTGTGTAGCTACATTTTTTTTCATTTTTTAGTTGAGGTCCTATATAGACCTGCCATTTTGTGGATGAGTTACTACTTCTTGGGATGGAGGTGTTCAAAAGATAGACCCCAAGGGTGAAGCACCTACGTCCCACATAATATAGAAGGAACCTACACCCCACCAATGGTGAAGCACCTACATCATATAAAATATACAAGACACCTACACCCCACCAAGGGTGAAGTGTCTACATTTCACAGTATAGGAATGCACCTACACCCCACCAATAGTAAGGCATCTACACACCACCAAGAGTGTAGCGCCATATCCCATAGAGTGTATAAAGGTGCCTACACCCCATCAAGAGTGTAGTATCTACATCTCGTGGAATGTAGGAAGGTACCTACACCCCACCAAAAGGCCCTTGCACCCCAACCATTGAACGTTGAGAAATATTGTTTGACTTTTGAAAAAATATAAAAATAGTTGTAAACTCTATAACAGCATTGTCTTTAGCCACTAACATTCAACTTTGATGAATGACCAACTTTTATATGGCAAATATCATAATTACACTCGTAGTCATTGTAACAAACCAAAAAATTATGTCTTAATTTGGGTATATCAGTTGTATGTGGTTGTAGCAGGAGTCACCTACATACTATATAAAAATATAGAGCAACCCTAAAATAAGGATCCAAGTTTTTGAGTGAAAAATATATACTGTAATTTAATCTTATCAATAAAGACTCAAGAGTTCTATTATTTTCCATTCATATTGACTAAAATACTCTTCCTTAGTAGATAGTTGGACAGATCATCTACGAGAGCTTGAGCCCACTCCAAGCAGTAATCCTCCCCTTCGTACTCTTTTATTTCTAGTGAAGTGTGCGTGTGCTTTATTTTGGTGTGAAATTGTGTGTTTATTTCTACCTAATTTAAATTTATTATTTCCTTATGTGCATATTTAATTTAATATGCAATTGAACATTTGCTTTCTAGATTTATTAATTGTTCTTGTTTTATCAATATGTCATTTTATTTAAATGAGTTAAAATATTTTCATGCAACATCACCCCCATTGAAACATTAGGTATAGGAAAGGAATCATTCCTACACTACGGGCATATATTATGCACAGTATATCACAAGTCTACGATTCTCAGATTGACATGAGTTGACAGGACTCGATCATTTCAAAAACATTGTTTTTGCCTATCATTTTGGTGTTATGTCTAGGGAGCTATAGTGTTTAGGATCCACAAAGCAAGTCAACTCAAAAGTGCACATTCAAACTGCCTTACCTATAGATCCACTACTTGAGATGCATGAGTCCACCAAGACCTAGAGGACCTGATAGGTGATTCATTAAGAAAATAGAGAACTTCCTACAATCACAAGCTCAAGCTATTCTAGAAATATTTACAGAAGAGTCAACGTCCCTTGAAGGGAGATAATCCCCTCCACTTGATTCACCTTGGCACATTAATTTGTTATATGACACAAGAGTAGCTAATGGATCAAAATACAACCATGACAAGTCTAACAATATATTCAAACAAAGGTGGAAAGCACTAGAAGAAGATACTATTTTAAATTTTGATCTCAAAATATTACTATAAGATAAAACGAACAAGTGTGATGCTTTTTTAGATACTATAGAAATATCTGATTCATAACCTACACCATCTATGAGGAGAAAAATAGCTTTAAGTAATGAAGCTTCTATAAGTTTTGAGTTTTCGATTAAGGAACCTGTAGGAGAAACTAAGATGAAAAAATTTCTCCAACACATCTCCCTACTTTCAAGGGATTACCAACAAAGGACCTTGATATTTTTATTTTTAAAATTGATAGACTTCATATATCATTCGACTATAAAATAGATGTCCAAAAACAAAAAAAAAATCCTTCTACATTAGATGATGTGGTATTATGCTAGTTTATTGGCCTAGAGAATAGACAAATTAACACTTGAAAAAGTATGAAGAAATTTTCCTAGAACAATACCAGGACTTTGGAAGAGCAAGGGATGCAAGAGTAGAGGTCTTGGAAATGACACAAAGGGAGGATATATCTTTAGAATATTTTTGGGGAATGTTTAATTTCAATCTCCAACGCTCACCCCATGTGAAGCTAGGAGAAAGATCATTAAAAAGTATATTCCTGAGGGGACTTACAAATGAATCATTGGAAGCTCTAAATTTTTTGGTAGGTGGTAATATTTATCAAGCCCAAATTTCAAACATCCAGTAACTATTTCAAAATTACTCCAAGAGAAAGGGCAAACCATTAACACAGGTAACAAAGACAACAACCTCAATAATCAAGGTAAAAATAGGAAACTTGTTGGAAGACATGAAAAGTGATATTTTATCATCTCTTGCATTACAATTAGACATGTTCCAACTACAAAATAAGAAGCAAGAGATAAAAGCAGCATTTACCTTTTTCTACCCAAGGTGTAGGAGGAAGCACGTTAATAATGAATACCTAGAAAATAAGGTAAGGGCATGTGGAATTTTTCATATGGATCATAAGACTAGGTTGTGTCCAAAACTGGCAACCATGAAAGAAGATTTGAAAGAAGTAGAAATGTACTTCATAGATAATAGAAGGAATTAGCAGTAAACTCCTATGTCGATCAGAATTTCAGGTATAGTGTCACCATATGATGGCCTTAATTTCATAAATAAATGGTAGTTCCAACCACCCAATATGGGTTGGTGGGGTCCACCACCATGTTGTCGAGAATACTTCTTTGTATACACCAAACCCTAGGATTCTATACTAGCAGCCTAGGATACAATGGAGATATTTTAATATGTCAACCCACCCTCCACAAATAATAGAACAACCTCTAGTACATCTCATTTTACTGGTTCCACCTAATTTAATACCATAATAGTTGTCAGCTCAACCAGCCCCAAATCCTAGAAACAATAAAATGAATGCACTAGCATACCAGGTAGATACGATAATATACCCTATGTATCATATTAGTATATAAAACATAGGTTGTAGTTTAATTTAGATTAGGTAAGGTAGAGAGGTAGGATTAGAGAAAAAACCTCCAATAGTGGAGGTAGTAGAAGAAGACCATGTTGTTGAACAACAAAACAATGAATGAATTCCACCATATCTTGAAAGACTACGAGAAACCAGGAAAAGGATACAATGCAAGATTGATATAATAGAAGAATTGAAAAACCTTACTATTACCTTTCCCTTATATCAAGCTATTATGGATGTTTCTATTTACACAAAGGTCATTATGGAGTTATACCTTATGAGACGAGGATGGAGGCTATAGCCAAAAATAGTAGATGTGATAGGTCAACTTGTTGATTTAATGTTAGGAAAAAACTACCACCCTAAATATTATGATCTAGAAAGCCTAGTTTTAATGGTAAAAATTATAGGCTTAATGTTACCCAACACCCTAGTAAATTTAGGTGTATCCATTAATGTTATACCTAAAGAAACCATGCATAGGCTGCAACTAATGAATATGAGGTCAACTAATATAATATTACAGTTGGTAGATAGGTCCATGGTACTTCTATAAAGTATGTTGGAAGACGTAATAGTAATCATCGATGCATGGGAGTACCCAACCAAATTTTTAGTTTTACAAAGTCAAAATTGGGTGGTTACCCACTCATCTTGGGGCACCCCTGGCTCATGATGGTTTATGCCTACATTAGTTGTGGTATGGGGAAAATGACAATATATGATGGAATAAATATGAAAATTTTGATCATTTATATGACTACACAACCTACCAATGAGTTGGGTGAGCCTGGTTTCAAGGCCATAGGGGATGATGCCTATCCCATGATGCAATACATCATGGCACTTGATGAAGTAGGGGACATGGAAGATGAAAACATCGGTATATCAAAAAATTTAGAAGGTAAATTTTAATTACCACTTATAGTCTCACCACTTGTCGAGGAGAAAGAGCATCACACCAAATAAATTGAAGTAGAACCTAAAAATATTGAATATCAACAATGCATTAATGAAAACCCAAGAGAAAAATCTAAAGGAAATATTGAATATGCATAAAATAACTTTTGCATGGGATTACAAGGATATGAAAGGAATTGCACCCATCGCATCTACCTAGAAGATAACACAAAATCAGTAAGGAAATCATAGAGAAGGATGAACCCAACCATTAAGGAAATAGTGAAAGTTGAGTTACAAAAATTATTATCTATTGGATTCATCTATCCCATCTCATATGTAGTGGTGCCCAAGAAAAATAGTAAATGGAGGATCTTCTTGGATTACAGGATGTTAAATAAGGTGACCAATAAAGATAATTTCCCTTTACCTTTTATAGATCAAGTCCTAGATACTCTAGTTGGATGAAAGTACTTTTCATTCCTTTATGGATACAATGGATACAATTAGATCTAGATAGAGGAAGAGGACCAAGAGAAAACCACATTTACCTATCCTTGGGGAACCTTTTCTTATTGAGTTTTACCCTTCAAGTTATGTAATGCACCTACAACTTTCCAACGGGTAGTATTGATTATCTTCTCATATATGGTAGGGGAAATTATAGAAGTTTATATGGATGATATTACCATCTATGATGAAAAATTTGAAGAAGCTACAATCAATTTGGAGGAAGTGCTTCAACATTGTCAAGAAACCAATCTATCCCCTAATCAATGAAAAATATTGTATGTTAATGATGAAAGGGATAGTTTTAGGAAATCACATTTTAGCTAAGGGGATAAAATTCAATGATAGAAAAATATAAGTTATTAAAGGACTATCTACCCCTCAGAAATAGAAATATGTGCAAATTGTTTTGGGTCATGCAAGATATTATCAATATTTTATAAAGAACTTTAGAAAAATTGTTAAACCATTGTATGCATTACTGACTAAGGAAGCAGAGTTCACTTGGATAGAAGAATGTGAATGATAATTTCAGACCTTAAAGGAAAAACTAATTTTTACCCCAATCCTTAGAGATCAAAATTGAAACCTTGTGTTCCATATTTATGTCAACACATCTAAAAACACTATAGGAGTGGCACTAGGACAAAAGGAAGTGAACGCAATGTATGCTATCTATTACATTAGTAAAAACCTCATGGAAACTAAACTAAACTACACTATCATAGAAAATTAGTAAATGCCATCAATAAATTCTACCACTATATCACAGGCTATAAAAAAAAATTGTACACAAATCATGTAGAAATTAAATACTTTATGAATAAGTTGATGGTAACTAGCTGAGTTATTAGATGGCTCTTACTTCTATAAGAATTTTATGTCACCATTATTAATAGACCTGGGATAGACAATGTGGTGGCATACTCTTTTATCTAGATTGATATCAAAGGACAATACGACAATTGAGGATATGTTCCTAAATGAGTATCTCTTTGCCCTTGATGATTGGATATCATGGTATGTTGATATGGCCAATTACCTGGTTACCAATAATATATCCCCTACACTCACTCCCTAATAGGCTCAAAAATTAATCGATAAAAGTGTAGCATTCTCATGGATAAATGGATGTCTATTTAACATTGGTCCTGATCAGATTATGAGAAGGTGTGTAGCAAAAGAAGAGGTCCCATCTATCCTAAATTCCTGTCACAATGATCCATGTTGTGGGCACTTTACAAGTAAAATAACTACATTTAAAATTCTACACAAGATATTACTAGCCCTCGTTATTTAAAGACATAGCCAAACATACCAACCAATGTGACCAATGCCATAGAATGGGATGACCAATGACAAGAGATAAAATACCACTTAACACCCAATTGTCTTTAGAACCATTCAATAAATGGAGAATGGCTTTTCTAAGTCCTATCAACATGTTGTCAAACATTAAAGATATATTTTAGTACATACTGACTATGTGACTAAGTGGGTTGAGGTGTAGGCCTTGTCGAATGCAAAGGAGGAAAATGTAGCATGGTTCTTGTATGAATTCATCTTCACCCAGTTCAGTATTCCTAGGGAGATCACTACATAATAAGAGGTTCAATTCACCTCTAGGATGATACAGGAACTTATGTAGCAATATCAAATTTGCAATAACAAATCCACCCCATATCATCCATAGGCCAATGGCACAACAAGAATGTATTCACCAATTGCATCAATTGGATGAATATAGATAGGAAGAACTATAACACACTAAAATAATATATAAGTAGAGGTTTATGAGACATGAATGCCACATCAAACCAACATAGTTTGGAGAAGTAGAATGGTAATCGTTATACAACTCCTAGTTACAAGAAATAAAATATAAGCTCATGCAAAGATGGCTTGGTCCTTGAAAATTATAGACTAAGGCCCTACCATAGGCCCCAAAATATAGAATATGGATCATTTGTAGGTATGGGAGGAACCTCACCTTCAATGTTATCCTCAATAGCAATATGAACACTACTTCAGCAAAAAGAGATAAATTTTATGCTAATGTCATTAGTATAGGTTTTTATTTTTTTGTTTGTATTTTGTTGGATGGTGTGGAACCTGTTGTAGACTATAGGTGGTTGGTCCTATCAGGAAAGATCCATAATCTTATTTTAATTTTAAAAAATGGAAGAGTAGTGCCTACACTCAAGCAAGTATAGAAGTTGTACCTATACTCATGTGAGTGGTGGCTACACTCAGGTGAGTGCAAGAGTGAAGCCTATATTTAGGTAAGCATAGGAGGCACATATTTCCCACCAGGAGGTGTCTACGGTTTGAAGGCCAATGCCTACTTCCAAGTTATCAATGATGGAATGTACATACTTCCAAATTGCCAATGATGGAGGGTGTCTACTTCTAAGTTACTGATGATGGAGTACACCTGCTTCTAAGCTTTTGACAAAGAAATACATCTACTCCCACTTGGTATGATACCAAGGTAAAAATACTTTTAACTTTTAAAAAATAGAACCTCGAAGATATTTATTGATACAAACCTTGATAAACCAATCACCAATGAGAACACATGAATACAAAGAGTGTTGCAACTTCCTCATTTTTTGGTACATCATGATTAAGCAACATTCTATCATTTTACACCACCTAGCATAACACACACCATGTCCCATGAACTACACCCAGGTAAGTACTATTGTTTCTTTTAATTATATGCATAGTTATCCAAAAATTATTTTTGTGTTAATGCCAGTAGGTGCCCCCACATTTTTCTCATCTAATCCCATGTCAGTGTTTAGCCACATGGCACTAATCGAGCATGAGAAGATTTACAACTAGATATCACTATGGTTGGGTACACATACCAAAATTAAAAACAATAACTACTAGGATGTAGTGATAATATTTAAGTAATGTGGGGTAGGTGCATGGTATGGCATACTACCAGTTAGGGGTGTAGTCACCACCAAGCAATATAGTGATACAGAGGATAAATGCAATAGCCATGGGAGGACCATACAAGAATCACATTCAAAAAAGGAATGAGCCCATCAATCTTACTATAGTAATAGGGGTAGTGAGATAACAATTCAAAGTTTTAGGTTGGTTAGGCTATTACAATATGGTTGATCAAGGCTAGGGCCTTACCATGGCCCATGAATTTGTAGCATCTATGGAGGGTATGATTGTGCATATGAGGGGGCTTGTTATCCTAGTAACCAAAGAAAATATTTTAGAGATCATGAGATTTCCATGCATAGGTAAAAGAGTATATAAGGGTGACAAAATTGAATTGTGTGCACAAAGGTTCTTTGGCCAACTATCAACATAGTTGATGCGTTCGAGGTTGCCCAAAAAATAACTATTAAATGAATCAAAGCTTTCATTCAAGAAATTGGCTTGATTCTTCACTTGTAGTGGGTGATATTCTTATGTTCATGCAAACCATTTCTAGTTCTTAAATCATCTATTGCATGGATACATCATAAATATTTCATTCTACCTTGCCAATGGCCTACAGGATGAATCTAGAAAATTTAGGGAAGGTACCCAAAAATGTTTGGCCCACCAGGGGATTATCTCATCCCTTGTATAATATGCATAGAGGTAAGAGGTAGAAATGCCACCAGATGCCACAAAAGGGAAAAATATAGAAGCATCACTAGAATAATGGGATTCTACTGCACAATAGAGTAGTAAAATAAATGAGAAGGTAGAGTAGGTGGTATCGATCTCACATAAGATAACATCGACTACTACACCCAGATTAGAAGCAGATGTAAGCATACCAATAGATGATATCCTAATATATGATTATACCTTGGTTTATGTGTAGGCTACTTGAGTGTTATAGGACATATTCTCTATTTTGATGCCCTATGACAAGTCATATAGATAAGATTTCAATGATCAAATAATGGAGGCCCAAGAAAAATCCTCCTACTAGGAGGACAAATACAAGGTAGTGCAAGCAGAGTATGCAGAATACAAACAAGTAGTCATCATAAAACAATAGCAGTTGGAAGAAACCATTCAATAATTAAGGTAATTGTTGAACAAAAAAGGTAACCAAGTGGATGTTTCTACTCAGACGGATTAGGCCATAGACCTAGAATTATCTTCCATGGATGATGAGGAAGAAGTTGCCTCTACAGGGGTATATCAATCTAATGCTAGCAGGTCAACATCAAACAACCAACAATCCAAAGTGAGCATGTATTAGAATGCATCTATAGTAGATGCCTTAGAGGAATAAAGAAGCCTTATAGTTCAAGAAAGGCCCATAATAGTAGAAATATTTGATAGCCAAGGTACCCAACCTAAGGTACAATTATTTATAGCAGATCATCCTACATCAGACCAGTCAAAAGAAGAACAATTTGCATCCAACCAATTTGTAAAATATCCTTTAGTAGACCAATCTACAAAACACTTTGTATCATGTTAGGCCATATCATACCAACCAAAAGAAGAACACTCTACATCTAGCCATACTATTGAACATCGTATAGCAGACCAATCTACATAACATCCAACATAGGATCAACCTACAAGTAAACCCTCTAAAAAACTATTAGGCGATGGCCTGTAGTCCTTTCCATATGAGGAGTGTCCTATATCCACTTCTTAAGCCCCTACAAGCTCATCATCTTATGATCAAATAAATGGTATGAGAAAAAAAAGTGTGGACTTGACACAATGTCATATTTATAGGTAAACAAAGTAGCAAGCCTCTAATTCTAATAAGTAATGGATCACCTTCATGCAAATATATCAGGCCAATTGACAATAATTGGTCCAATATATGGAAAATAAGAAGCAGGCTAAAGTGGCAAGGCAAGCCAAGAAATAATCCAAAAGAGAACCAACCATCTATGTAAACCCTACAAACAAGGACCAAATAAAATAAATGCTCACCCTTTTATGGATGTCCTTCTCTCATGTTCCTAGTAGCACCACCAATATTAGAGAGTTTCTTTTAAAATAGATTATTTGGAATAGAGCCCATGTGGCCAAATATAAAAAATGAAGGCCAACCTCTACTACTATAGCCTAAGTAAATTTAATAAGAAGCACCAATAGAGGATCCATAGTCATCAGTCTTATTGAAATCTCGAATAATCGATACATCATGACTAGTACCTTGGGAAACACCAACTATTGAGAAATCAATTCCCCTAGTCATAGATCATTTTCTATTGTAGCAGGCAAAACAAAAGCTTCAATGGAGAAGGCTCGCCCTTGCTTAGCATCCACTACAACAAGATCCTAAGATAATAGAATAGAGGTAGATGATAAGTCAAGAAAAAATAGAGAGAATGCTCAAGCTCACAAGTGGAACAAACAAAACTTGGCATATTGGCAAGATAGGATATGAGGACATGTCAAAAAGTAGGCATGGGGGTATGATGAGAAAAGAAAATGCTCATCTAATTTATATTTTTTTGGATATATTTATTGGTTCAATTAACACTAAAGATGTATTTTTATATAACTCTTACTTATTATTAATATAAATTGTTGTACTTATGCCTAATTGGTGTTTTAGCTATGCATGTGTGTAGTTATAGATTTCTTTACATTTTTTTATTCAAGGTCCTATACAGACCTAGCATTTTGTGGATGAGTTACTATTTCTTGGGATGGAGATGTTCAGAAGGTAGACCCCAAGGGTGAAGCATCTACATATTGCAAAATATATAAGGTACCTACATCCTACAGAATATAGAAGGAACCTACATCCTACAGAATATAGAAGGTGCCTACACCCCACCAAGGGTAAAGTGTCTAAATCCTATAGAATATAGAATGTGCCTACACCCCACTAAATATGAATCATCTATAAGTGTAGGAAGGTTCCTACACCCCACAAATGGTAAGGTACCTACACCCCACAAAAAGTGTAGCACCTACATTATGTGGAGTGTAGGAAGGTGCATACACCCTACCAAGAGTATAGCACCTACATCCCATGGAATGTAGGAAGGTGCCTACATCCCACTAGAGGTATGGTACCTACTCTTAATGAGAACTACACCCTAAATTTTGAACGTTGACCAAGACCATATGAATTCTATAAAAAGGGAAAAATGGTTGTAAACTCCAAAAGAGCATTGTCTTCAACCACTAACATTTGACTTCGATGAACGACCAACCTTTCTAAAGCAAATATTATAGTTGCACTCGTAGCCATTGTAACAGACCCACATAGTATGTCTTAATTTGGGTTTATTAGTTGTATGTGATTTTAATAGGATTTCTTTCATACTATATAAAAATGTAGAGTGACCCTAAAATAAGGATCCAAGTTTTTGAGTGAACAATTTGTACTGTAATTGAATCTTATCAATAAAGACTCAAGAGTTTTGTTGTTTTCCATTCGTGTCTATTAGAAGACTCCTCCTTAGAAAATCATTGGGTGGATCATCTATGGGAGCTCAAGCCCACTCTAGGTAGTAATCCTCCCTTTCACATTCTTTCATTTCTAGTAAAGTGTGTGTGTGCTTTATTTTTATGTGCAATTGTGTGTTTATTTATACCTACTTTAAATTGATTATTTCCTTGTGCACATATTTAATTTAATATGCAATTGAACATTTGCTTTATATCTTTATTAATTATTCTTATTTTATCAATACACCATTTTATTTAATGAGTTAAAATATTTTCATGCAACATCACCCCCCGTTAAAATGTTAGGCATAGGAAGGGACTCATTCTCACACTATAGGCATATACTATGCATGACACCTCACAAGTCTATGATTCTCAGATTGACATGAGTTGAAAGGACTCAATAATTTTAGAAACATTATTTTTGTCTATCACTTACGATGAGGGAAGCATGACCATAATTATTATCAGGTGAGTGGTAATGGTATTAGTTAGCTCATGGTGAGATGAAGCTAACAGTAGAGGGAAAAAATTGCCCTGCTACGTACAATTCTCGGTTGGATCCACTGGGAGCCAAGGTGACCATGGGGGTATGTTATAACTCTACACTTAGTAGGTAAAGTGGGAAGGGTTCATTAAGAATAATTTTAGGACTCACTCCAATTCCAGGGTGGAATATGTTTTGATATGTCATTTAAGCATGCACCTATGTTTGGCCTTTATAATCTAAGACTATGAAAATGAAAGAATGATGCAAGACACGCAAGATACAATAAGATAAGAACTAAGCCTAGAATGATTTTTTTATTTAATTATCACTAACCCTAGGATTGAAAAGCAAAACTTTTAAGCAAGGATCCAAGAGAAGTGCATAAACAAGGTTAAAACCTTAAATGCACACTATATGCTTTTATTTTTTCAAATGCCTAGAAACTTGATCAAATAATTTTCCTTACTTTTGATCTATTTTTTGAATAGAAATGAATATAAATAAATCAACAAACAACCTAGATATCTACTAGGGTACTTATCTGATTCGATGGTTGTTCCAAGATTTATATTGCATCTAATGAAGTCCCGCAACTTCAATGCTAAAAAATAACTTCACAAAATCCTCAAAAAATATGATCAGTGTTAGGGGACCTGCTTAGGTCATTGTATAACCATACTTGGGGGCACAATAATCAAGCCCCATAGGTCCTTCTAGTTGACCTTTAGAATACAAAATTGAAATTTGACCCTTTTAGAATATGGACAAACAGAATACAATGCAACATAATAATATGATAAACAAAGTACAAATTATGCTATTATGCTCTAAACATAACATGAAATGCAGATCTAGGGTTTTAATATGAACTTCTATCCCCAAGCTTGACACAAACAAAATCACGTCCTACCTAGGGAAACTATGATTTTACTTCTAAAAAAATTGAACCCTGTAATTATGAGGTACAATTTTAGAATAGGAAGAGAATGTAATAAAATAAAGTAGATGAATCAATAGGAGATGCATAAATAACAATGTATGAATATGAATGAGCAAAAACATTTTGGAGGTAGTGAAAAAGTAGAAAAAATGATGAAAACCTCCAAGATAGTAGACTCTTTCTTAGGGCTCCAACACTTATACATCAAGGGTAGAAACACACACGTAATGTAGCAGAAGAGAACTCCATAAAGACAAAAGCAACTTCAATAGACCACTTCGTACTTTTGAAAATAGGGAAATTCTTGTTTACTTCTATATTTTTATTGGTAATTGTCATAAATAATTATTCATCCATTCTTGATCTATATGAAAAGAAGGCTTCAAACCCTTTATTTAAAAGGGATTTGAAACAAGGATGAGTAGGAAAATCAAGGGAAAACTAATGTTAAGGAGGTTTATTTGAAAAATTAGGGTTTTCTAAAAGAAAATCCTAGCTATGTGAATTCGTGCCCCATAAGGGCTGACCATGATTTCACAAAAACTAGGAAAAAGAGGGGAAAGGTAGGAGGATAAGCCCAAAATTACTTTGGGAAAGTTAGAGGATCTCTCTAAGGATCTTGGGAAAATAACTCACTCAAGTGGGTCAATTTTCCACATCTACATTTTGCCCCCTCTTTGATGCATTTATGGCCTAATAAATGTATCAAAGAAATTTGTAGATACCTATGGGTGGAGGACGACAACCAAAAAAATGAGTGGTTGGTTTAGAAGAAAGGATTGGTGCAAAAAATGTGTCATTCCAGATACTTTCTTCATTAGGGACATTAATGCCTCTCAAGCTAGGGTGCCCCCTCGATTTTTAGGAGGAATGCAAAATTCCTAATGAAACTCAAAATGGCAGATGCAAAAGAAATAGGAACAAAAGGAATAGAAAAAAAGAGAAGGGAGGAAAAGAAAAGCAAAAAAAACAAGGACAAGAGATAAAGAAAGAGAAATAATGTGAGTTTGTGTTCATGTGTGATTATTTTTGTTATTATTTTATGTTTAATGAATGATGAATGATGAGTACAAACATATGGATGCAATGCATGATGGACTTAACTAAATGGAATGAATGAATCTAACTAACAGAATGCCTAAAATGTAAGTTAACATGAAGGCAAGAGGGAAATGCAAAATGAAATGTAATGGATGATTGAGGTGACGAGACACAAAGAGGAAAAGCAAACACAATGGAAGAGAAAGTGAAAATGAAACAAAATTCCAAAGAGGAAAAAGAAGAAAACAAAGGACAAAGACCCCAACAAGGATGTATGCTCACAAATGATTAATATGGAGGCTACTCCTACGTGTGGCCATGAAGCTATCCTATAATAATTACAAATATGTACAAGGGTGGATTTGTACCTACTATGGGTGTAGTGCTCGCTAAGATGAACAAAAGAGAGAAAAAGATACTTGCTAGGATGTATGCTTGTAAATAATCGAGATGGAGGTTGCCCCTCGTGAGTGGCCATGAAGCTATCCCATATGGGGTGTGCCATGTGTGAGAAATGAATTAGTGATTACTACCTGATAGGGGTGTGATGTGTACAAAATATGTATGTACAAGGCCAATGGACTTAGAGATATAAAATCATATCCCTTGACTTAGAGAGATAAAATAAGAAGCATATCCCAATGTACAAAATAAGAACCATATCCCTTGACTTAGAGAGATAAAAGCAAGAAAAACTTTTAACATCAAGGAATAACAAAGAGCTGATACTAGTGGATAAAATTATGGAAATACAAGAAGGTGGGCCCTAGGTTGAGGATTTTCTAGGTATTAGAGCCTTAGTGAGAGTGCAATACATGTGAGCTGTGACCTAACTACGTGTCATAACTTGTCATTATTGCAAATTACCCAAGAATCTATATGAACAAGCAATTACATAAATATGAGTGAGTAGAACTGTAATTTATGACAAGCATAAATGCAAATGGAACATAATGTTAGGAAACCTTGTAAAATGTGACATCCAACCATGTAGAATGATCAAGCAAACAAAATGCAATATGAAACTATTCTAAATGCAATGTACAATGTAAATTATGGATCATGCATAATATCTTTTGAGATGCATTATATTCATTGGTTTTTTAAGTTCTTCATCATCTAAAGAAGCTAAATGATAGGCATCAGAGTTAAACTTGGCCATTATGATAAAGGGCACTAACCAATTGGCTTGGAATTTACCTTTAAGATCAAAATGAGCAGTGGTGTTCTTCTAGTTTTTATTAAGGATAAGGTTCCCAACCTCAAAAGAAAGGTTACAAAATTTCTTAAGGTAAGATCGCTTGAGCCTATTCTGATATGCTTACAAATGCTCTAATACATGAATACATTTTCATCTAGTAGCTCCAATTAGTGCAAATGATCCAAGTGATACTCATCATTGATCGAGTCATATTGCAACAAAATATGCAATGAGGGAACCTTAAGCTTGAAAGGAAACACCACCTCATACCCATATACCAATACATAGGGCGATGCATCTATGGGAGCATGCACACTAGTATGATAGGCCCACAAGGCAGGATAAAGTTGGATATACTAGTCACAATCGATCTTACAAATCAACTTATTCAATATCTTGATCAAAGACTTATTGGATGCTTCGGCTTACCCATTACCCTTAGGGTAGTATGGAGTTAACCATTTGTGCTTAATATTATACTTAGCACAAATTTTATGAAATATCCTTGTTCTTGAAAGGAGTGTCATTATCAAAAACAAACACAAAAGAAATCCCAAACCTACAAAGGATCTGGTTGAAGATGAACTTGAAAACTTGAGTTCTAGTCATTGTGCCTAGGGGCATGGCTTCAATCCACTTATTTAAGTATTCTATCATTGTTATAATAAAATTGTGACCATCAAATGACATATAGTTAATCTTCCCTATAATGCCCGATTTCCACATGGAAAATGGCCAAGGGGAAGAAATAACTTGAAGGTGCTCAAAAGGAGCATGGACAAGGTTGTCATGGCATTGACACTTGTCATAGCATCAAATATGATTACATGTATCTTTATTCATGGAATGCCAATAGTACCCCATACAAAAGAGCTTCTTAGAAATAGCATTGCCACTAAAATGGCCTCCACATGATCCTTCATGAGCCTCACTAAGAGCAAGTTGGGCTTCATCAAAGTTATGGTATCGCAAGAGGATGCCTTCAAAATAACATCAATATAAGGTATTGTCAATTATAATGAATTTTCATGCTCTTTTGCACAAAATATTACATTGATTGTGATCTAAACCATCAGGAATCAAACCATCCTTAAGAAAATTAAATATGTTGGTGTATCATGGCTTAGATGGGACAACTCTGATGGTCAAAACATTTAACAGGACAATATAAGAACCAAGTGATGTAGGCTCTCAGAGTTGTCTAATTATAATCGATGCTTGATCATATTCCAACTCCAAAGGAAACAAGGATGTAGTAGTGGCCATGGCATATACATGGTGGTTGGAGAATCTAGGGATAGACTCTTTTATTACTCGATCGAACCAAGTGATGCAGGCTCTCAGAGTTTTCTAATTATAATGTCTAATTATAATTGATGCTTGATCATATTCCAACTCCAAAGGAAACAAGGATGTAGTAGTGGCCATGGCATATACATGGTGGTTGGAGAATCTAGGGATAGACTCTATTATTACTCTATCAAATGAGGACAACTTGGTGATAATATCCTTGTAAGGCTTTAGTTTATCGTCTCGATTTTGATAAACATCATTGATCTAATTTACCACAAGTTGAGAGTCACCAAAGACTAAAATAACTCTAACCTACAATGTGAAGGTTGCTCTAAGACCAAGGATCAAAACTTCATATTTTGTAGTATTGTTTGTGCAAGAGAAACAAAGCTTGAAGTACAAAGGGATGAGTTGTTTTTTTGGGGTAACTAGAATTACTCTAGAACTAGCACCCTTCATGCATCAGGTTCCATCAAAAAACAAAGTCCAAGACTCTAGATCTTCAAATTCGATATTGAAGCACTCATCCAAAAACTCAACAACCAAAGGATGGGAAGCTTCTAAGGGAGTGGAGGCTAATTTATCAGTGATTAATTGATCCTTGGTAGCCTTTTGACCTATGAAAGTTAGGTCAAACTCACTAAGGGCTAAAACCCACTTAGTAGCTCAACATGAAAGGTGGAGCTTATACATTAAGTAGCGTAAAGGATTAAACTTGGAAATCACCAATATCTTATGGTTCAACATGTAGTGCCTTAGCTTCTAGATAGCAAACACTACAATGAGGTAAAGCTTCTCTAAGGGGGTTTACTTGGTTTCATAGCTAGTCAAATTTCTACTGATATAGTAGATAGTTTGTTCCTTATTTTGATCATCATGCTAAGCCAATAAGGCCCCCAAAGCATGAGTTGTGGATGCTATGTAAACATCATATGATTATCAAGTACAAGAGGGATTAAAATAAGCAAGGAAGTGAGATACCGTTTGAGGTCATCAAAAGATTTTGACACTTGAAATCCCACTAAAATATATCTTTCTTAAGAAGCTTAATAAAGGGATGACACTTATCAGCTAACTAGGCTATAAATCGATGAATAGCCTAAATTTTGCCTTGCAGGCTATATAACTCACTTAGGGTGCCAAGAGGAGGCATGTTAGTAATAGCCACTATTTTAGTAGGTTCAACTTCAATACCTTGTCTAGAATTGATGAAACATAACAACTTGTTAGATGTGGCTCCAAACATACACTTAGCAGGCTTAAGGTAAACTTTGAAATATCAAAGCCTTTCAAAGGTCTACCTTAGATCATGAACATGATCTTGTCAATGTATGGAATGACCTAAAATATTATCCACATAGTCCTAGACAATATCATGCATCATGTCATGAAAAATATAAGTCATAGCCCATTGATACGTGGCACCAACATTTTTCAATCCAAAAGGTATGATTTTCCAATAGAATATACCCCATAGGGTGATGAAAATTATCTTGGATTTATCCTCAAGGGTAATCATAATATAATTGTATCCCAAGAAACCATCCATGAGAGATAACATCACACATTTGGCAGTGAAATCTATGCTTTGATATTTTTTGGGTTGGAGAAAATCATCCTTGGGACATGCTAAGTTGATGTCCCTAAAGTCAGTACATATTTTTATTGTTCCTTCCTTCTTAGCTATAGGAATGATGTTGGAGATCCAATTAGAATAGTTGATAGATTTTATAAAATTGATGTCAAGGAGTTGTTAGAGCTCCTCCTTGACTAAAAGGGTAACCTTGGGATGCATCTTCCTAAGTTTTTGCTTAACAAACTTAATACTAGGCTTAACTACCAAATGATACATAACAAGGGAAGGATCAATCCATGGCATGTCGATATATGACCAAGCAAAAACATCATAAAACTCTTAACAAATTGGTCAATTGCTCCTACTCACCCATAAACAAGGCTTTACCTAGATTAAGGATTCTAGGGGTCTCCTTAGAACCTATATTAACATCTATGGTCTCCTCAATGAGAATGGATGACTCATCCTCAAGAGGAGGTGGGGCAGGGATAACTCCTAGTTTCTCAAGGTCCTCGAGAGACATCGAATTCAAGTCCTCTTGAGAACTAGAAGACTCAACCTATGCAATGTAAGGTATTGACCCATCAAATGATATGCCACCATGGAGAACATATTCATAAACTATATCATAAAGAGTGTTGCCTTCAACATACTCTCTTGGGGCTACAACTAACAAAGAGGGAGAGGGTGGGCCCTCATCCTCGACACTTCACTTCAAACCTTAATGAGATATCCTTAGAATAATTTTCTAATGAGAAGGATTGACCTAATCCTATTATGAGATATTACTTAACGATTTATCTCTCATGTTTAGATTTTCAAATTGCTTCGTTGTTTGAGATGAGGGATCTGATGGATGGAAATTAGATTGACCCTATTCAACTAGTGAACAATATTCAAATGGGTGAGGATCACCCAAAATGGTGATAAATTGGTTTTTATATTCAAACTTCAAACACTGGTGAAAGGTAAAAGGGACAATCTACATCACATGGACCCAAGGACATCTGAAGAGTAGATTAAAATATGGAGGGCAAGATACCACATAGAACAAGATTTCTAAGATCCTAGGTCCAACCTCAAGAGGGAGGGATATAATATCACAAGCTTCTTAGTACTCATTGTTGAAAGTTTTGATGATGTCATCAGATTTAGTTAGATCTTTCTCTTTTAATCCAAACTTTTGGAAAAATTGATACACCAATAAATTGAGGGAAAAACCTTTATCAATAAAAATCCTTTTGATAAAACTTTCCCCAATAAATGTAGTAATATAGAGGGAAGAATCCTCTTGTAAGTTTGAGAAAGAAATATCATCATCTAATAATGTGATATGATGTATCCCAAGAGAGCTTAAAACATTAGCTATAGCACTAGGAGAAATATCTTGAGGGACATATTTTTATATTAGAAGTTTCAACAAGGCTTCCCCATGAATAGGAGAAGTTTGCAAAATTTCTAAGAGAGAAATCTTGGCTGAAGAACTCATCTCCTACTAAGAGCATTGGGACTGATGATTCTGCACTTGCTACCTTGTAGTTTTTTCTATCATACCAACCATATTATCATAAGGAGGTGGCACATTCATATATGACACTTGATTAGCTACCTATTTCACATGCTTAGGTAGGGGATATTGGAATATTCCCATGTCTTGATTAGTTTTTGGTGCTTTTTGAGTAGAAGGTTGATTTTTGGGTTGATAACCTTATATAACAAGGCATCCTACATCAATCAAGTCTTTAAAACCTCTTACAAGAGTTCATCTAGTGCCCTCCACTCTATGATACTCATAGTGTTGACCAACCTTATACTAATTAGTTGTGGTATCAAGTTACCTTATGGGAGGTAACTCAATCATTTTAGATTTTAAAAGCTGATTTAGGACCAATTTCATAGGCATGTTAAGTCTTGTAAAATTTCTTTGTGGAGGTTTTAGAGGTTGGCTTGGCACTATCTTTTATAGGTTTTTAACAATACTATTAATAGACCTACTATACGTAATCCCATCACCTACCACATGCTTGTTCTTATATTGATTTTTAGTGGTCTTATATTATTTTAATTTAAGTTGTCCTCTTATGATAAGAGCTTTCTCTACCTTTCTTGCTAGGTCAATTGCTTGATCAAAATATGTGATAGTTGTAGTTTCCAACACATAAGACAATTGCTCTTGCAAATTTCCAATAAATATTTCAAGCATGTCTTGAGGAGGCAAGGTATATATCAAGCATCCAACTAGACTCCTCTAATGAGACAAAAATTCTAAAAAAAATTCCTTTTTATCTTGTTTTAACATGTAAACATCTTTCATGGTCACATTATTTTCAACATAAGCACCAAACTATGGAACAAATAATTCGATTATCTCTTCAAAATTCCTTAAAGAATGGTTGGGAAACCGATAATGCCATTCTAATGCCATGCCACCAAGACTCTTAGGGAACATCTTTAGTAACAACATGTCATAATATATGATATCATGGCAAGTTATTCTAAACATTCTTAAATGCTCAATTGGATCTTTCATTCCCTTATATATAGATAAAACTAGTATGGAAAAATGCTTAGGATAGGATCTAATGACAACGATATGTTATAAGGGCTGATTGCATATTTCTCTATAGTTATAGGTAGAAGTAGGGGGTTGAATCATATCCACTCTTGAAACCAATTGTTTCACCATATTAATTAAACTTTTTACCTCAGGATTGTTGTTGTGCAGCCCCTAGATTCCCTAAGTGAGGGGTCTAGGTAGGTTGTTGAAATGATACTTGGACCATGTTGGAGGTATTGATACTATTGTGATATGTGGTATCTTGCTGGAGAGGATAGCTAAAAATTGGTGGAACATAAGCAAAAAATTTGATATTAGATGAATGAGGAGGAAATTGAACATAATTTTGAGATGCACTACTAGTTGGAGGAACTTGTAGAACCCTTCCAATGTTTGTGGTCATAGTAGTAGCATATGTTTGGTTATGAACAAGATTACCATGATGCAAAGATTCAGTCAATGAGTTGTTATGAACATCTCAAAGAGAAGTGGTTTTATGATAAGATAATTTGAATTCCTTGAGTCAGGCTTCATCTTCTATAGCTTTATCCAAAGTATCCTTGTGATGCTTGTAGAAATTCCAAACATTTTCGAATGATTTAAAGATAAGGTTCCATTGGGTCCCTTAGTAGGATCAAGGTCATTCCCAATATCTTAATTTTCTTCCTCTTCTATATTATGATTTTATTTATCAATTTTATCATATTCTTGGAAAATATCATCATAATCTAAAAGCCTTCATCTACTCCTAAGGTTGGGAGCAATTAGGAGAGAGAAAAAGGATAAAGTAGAGGATGAGAACTAAAAACTAGTAAAAAAGCACACAAGATTTTTAAGATGTTTTTAGATGTTTTCATATCTAAATAAATAAAATTAGTGGTCTTGTTTAAATTTTTAAAGAAAAGAAAGCAAATAAGGAAAAGGCTTCCTAATTTGGCCACTAAGATGTGTTTTTCACATTAGGTTCACCAAATATGGAGAGAGGGAAAATTTCCCTACCGCGTATGATTCTTAGCTAGATCCACTGGGAGCCAAGGTGGTCATGGGGGTATGTTATAACTATATACTCAATGGGAAAATGGGGAAGGGTTCACCAAGAATGGTTTTAGGACTTGCTCCAACTATAGGGTGGAATGTGTTTTGATGTGTCAATTAAGCATGCACCTATGTTTGGCCTTTATAAACTAAGACTATGAAAATGAAAGAACGATGTAAGACACACAAGATGCAATAAGATAAGGACTAAGCTGCATATGATTCTTTGATTGAATGATCACTAACCCTAAGATTGCAAAGCAAAAATTTTAAGCAAGGATCAAAGAGAAGTGCACAAACAAGGTTAAAACCTTAAATGCACACTATATGCTTTTATTATTTCAAATGCTTGTAAAATTCATAAAATACTTTTCCTTAATTGTGATCTATGTTTTGAATAGAATGAGTATAAAGCAATCAAAAAATAGCCTAGATATCTACTAGGGTACTTATGTAATTTGGTGGTTGTTCCAAGATTTATCTTGTATCCAGTGATTTCCCACAACTTCAATCCTACAAAATAACTTCACAAGCCCCTTAAAAAACATGATCAACATTAGGGGGTTTGCTTAGGTCACTATATGATTGTACTTGGAAGCACAACAGTCAAGCCCCCTAGGTCCTTTTAGCTGACCTTTAGAATACAAAACTGAAAGTTGACCCTTTTGGAAGATGGACCAATAGAATACAATGTAAAAAAATAGTATGATGAACAAAGTGCTAATTATGCTATTATGCTCTAAATATAACATAAAATGTAGATCTAGGGTTTTAAGGTGAAATTCTACCCCTAAGCTTGACATAGGTGAAATCATGCCCTACCTAGGATTTGTGAATTCACTTCTAATGAAATTGTTCCTTGTAATTATGGGGCACGATTTCGAAACAAGAAGAGAACACAACAAAATAAAGCAGATGAATCAATAACAAATATTCAAATAACAGTATATGAATGTGAATGATAAAAAATAACCTTGTGGTAGTGAAAAATAGATAAAAGGATGAAGACCTCCAAGATAGTAGACTCCTCCTTAGGGATCTATAACTTATCCACCAAGGGAAGCAACACACAATTAGTGCCGCAAAAGAGAACTCCACAAAGACAAAGCAGCTTCAATAGATCACTTGGTACTTTTACAAATAAGAAACTTGTTTGCTTCTATATTTCTATTGGCACTTGTCATAAATCATTTTTTATCTAGTCTTGATTTATATGAAAAGAAGGCTTCAAAGATAAGGTATTTGAAACAAGTATGGATGAGAAAGTCAACAGAAAACCGATGTTAAGGAGGTTGATTTTAAAAATTAGGGTTTTCTAAGAGAATATCCTAGCTAGGTGAAATTGCACCCCATAAGGAATGATCATGATTTTTTTGAAACTAGGAAAAAAGGGAGGAAAGGAAGGTGGAGAGAGGACCAAATTTGCTTTGGGTAATTTGGAGGATCTCTCTAAGGATCTAGGGAAAATGACTCACTCAAGTGGGTCAATTTTTTGCATCTACACTAACTAATCACTAAGGCATCACGCCATGATAATCCTACATAGATGGACTTATGTAGGATTAGGGAATACGTGTCACCTTTAAGTATTATGGGCCTTAAAGGATAACCCCCGATGTTATGGTCAAGTTGTCCTATACAAGTAAGTGTATGGGAAAAGTGGGGGGACCACTGATGGCATCTTTTCTAATAATGAGGTTAGAAAAATGAACCCTAGAAGACTACAAGAAATTGGCCACTCCTATCCACTTGAGTATTTTTTGTAGTGAAAATGAACTCAAAAGTGGTTATGCCTTTATATTGATGAAAATATTGGATTTTCTTTGTGAGTTAATCCTTGTAAAAAATAACTCTCCCTTGGGTCAAATTTATGGGTCGTTACAGTTGGTATCAAAGCCTAGGTTGTAGGACTTAATGCTTCAATGAAAAGAACCTAGATTGAACCTTGACTTGATGTGCCACTTTCAAGAGGGATTACTTTTCTAGGGATTAAAAGTTTATTTGGGACAAAGTGGGTATTGCATGTCATCTTGACCAATCATACCTAGGTGTAAAAATCCTATAAAGTACAAATTCTTATTAGGGAATCATAACTTATCTAACTCCTTTTATGGATAGGATATGGCACCTTATGGGTAGGCAAGTGTGACCATGATAATTATTAGGTGAGTGATGGTGGTATTATTTATGGAAATCTCTAGCTCCTTTTTTGGCGAGAAGTTGATATCTATTTTGAGAGGAGGATCTTCTAGGAACCTAGGGTTAGCTACATAAGAAGAAATTATAGCTCATATTCAAAATAAATTTGGAAGTTCAAGAAACTCCAACAAGAAGGTGGAAAATCTTACTTCAGTAGTTAAGTTGCTTCAAGAGTAGATGGAATAACAATGGAAAATTTTGGAAACACTTGTTAACCGAGAATCCAATAATAGGAATTCATAGGGTAGACAAGGAAAATAATCCTACCAAATGAGATCGTGAGGGTAAATATTGGATTAAGGCTGAGCTTTCCAAGGACTTAAATAATTTTAAGGTACCTAAATTCAATGGAAAAGAAGGATGTGATGCAGCATATTCCTAGTTGAATGAATTGGAAACATACTTTATATGAAAAATTACTCACCAAAAACCCAAACTATTTGGGCAATCATTCATCTCCAAGATGCCACCTTGGAATGGTGGAATACATTCAAGGTAGGTAGAGGAATCCAAATGGTGGATCTAAAATGGGATGATTTTATAAGGGCATTCAAGAAAATATTCCTAATGGATCAATTTTACGTAGAGAAATTTGAGAAATTTTCTATGCTCCAACAAGGCACCTTGACTATGGAGGTTTATTATCAAAAATTCATCAAAATTTTGAAATATATTCCTAAGTATGAGACTAAGTAACATTCAAAGGTGTAGGAGTATATCCTAAGATTATAATAGTAATCAATTTTATTAAACCCAAAAACCTAGAGAAGGCATATGATTTGGCTCGACAAGAGGAGACAAATCAATACACTAAGAATATCTTCTTTAATTATGGAGTGTTTATAGAAGGATAGATATAGGAAATTAGGAAGAGGAAGAAGTTTGGTTTTGCAATATAGGATAAATAACAAAATAATAAAAGCAAAGAAAACCCAAGAGAAGGACCAAATTTTGAAAATAGGAACAATGGAAATAAGGAAAATTATAAAAAGAATTTTTAGAGAAAGGACAATCCAAAACCTCAAACTCATAAACAAAATGATTCAGCACAGAAGGATAATTCTAGGGATATAATATAAGAGAGGTCTCATGCACCCAAGATAGGCTATTTCATTTGTGGAGGTCCTTGTTGTGCAAATAATTATCCCCAATGGGCAGCAGAGTGGTAGATTAGAGGAGCAACCTCATCGAATCTATGCAGCCACAAGAAGTCAAAAATTAGATGGTTAGGCAACTCCCATGCTATTACATGGTAAATTTTTCCATAGAAATATAAATATTTTAATTGATTATGGAGCCACAACTAGTTTCATTTTAACTAAGTATTATTGGGAATATGCCAAAAAACCTGGATTTTTGGCACAAGGGTGGAAAGTTGAGTATGGTCCTGGGAAAACCTACTAAGTGAATCAATGATTTCCACTATCAAGATATCCTTACCCAATGGATCAACTATTTGGAATTTATATGTAGCACCACTACATGTCTTTGATATAAATTTAGATATGGATTGGCTAAAATCCCATGGAGCCCTAATCAATTTCCAAGAAATATGGATGGATTATACTTATAAGGATAAGCAAATATTAAGGGTTCAAAGCAAGCAAGCGAATTTCTAACCATATTTATTTTCAGCTATGCAACTTAAGAAGGCAATCAAAAGAGGTGGAATATTGTATGTAGTTAAGATAAATGAAGAGGAAGGAAGTAGATTCTGAACTATTCAAGAAACATCCAAAACTACATGAATTTAGGGATGTGTTTTTGGAAGATCTCCTAGACCTTTCATCTTGAAGTGAATTTGATTTCATTATTGTAATGCCTAGATTTGAACCTATTTCTAGGACACCTTATAGAATGACTCCTATCAAGTTGCAAGGGCTAAAGGTGAAACTCCAAGATTTATTGGAGAAAGGTTTGATTATGATGGCTTTTGAATCCTTATACTTAATATAAAATTCATAGGAATAAAACCACGGGATTGAATATAATAAATTTGCAATATAATAATTCAATAAAGATACTGTAATAGAGATAAATAAGATAACTAATACGTAATAAAATTCAACAATAAGGAGTAAGATATGTAAAATATGAATACTTACAATACTATTTGCTCAAATGCATGAAACTTGTATTACTCCTCTTTATGTTACAAATATCTCATATAGAGATGACAATATAGAGCACAATAGCTACAATGTAGGCAATGTACTCAATGTAGGTGATCTAGTATATGTCTTCTATGAAGTAATATATAGCCTTTCTAGGATGACTCTTTGGTTACCATGACTCTTCCTTTCCATATGCCAAGTCTTATGACTCTTGGCTTCTACTTGCATACACATGACACTATCTTGAATGCACACTTGTACTTGACTCTTCCTAATCTAAGGACACATGTGCACACTTATATATTGGACAATTGTGCACATTTACATACATAACACTTGCACACATAATAAAATCACACTTGTGCATTTCTTGTACATTATTATATTACATAAAATATTAACTCACTCACTAATCTAGGACACACACATAAACTAATAATGTACCAAGGTGGTACATTGGCATGTACTAAATAATGTAATATTCTCCAACACCCCCTGTATTACATTATTTTGTTATTGAAGACTTTAGTCTTCAATACAATCTTCATCCTTGAGTCTTCAATCTACCTCCTATAGATTAATGTCTAAGTACTTCATGTAAGAGTCTTCTTTGTCTTTTGATTCAGACTTCTTTTTGCCTCTCTTGATTTGATTTCTTTTCTTGTTTCTTTTCCTTCTTAATTTTTGCACTTTCACTAATGATATATCTTAAATGCAATGAGTTAGTACATCATCACAATAATATTGACTTGGTTCCAATGATTTACTACTAGCATGATCTTCTTTCCTTTCTTTTCATTCCTTGAAAAAATCTAAAAATTACTAATGATAAATAAATCATTATACATTCTTTGAAGAGAATATAATTGTATTCTAGGAATTCCACAAATTCTTAAAAATGTTTTCATGAAGATAACCTATTAATTTTGTAAAACTCTCTTTTTTTGCTTCCTTAAGAAATAAGGAAAATGTTTCCTTTAAATCAACAAGCAAATATTTAAATCCATCAAAGTTGTCAATCAAGCTTTGTGAATAAAACTTAAGTTCATGAAATAGTTCTTCACTATTTTCATTAAACACACTCTCAACAATTTCATCCATTGATTTCCTTTGATGTTGTCTACCTTATATCTCCCTAGGTTTTGAATGATAATTTTCAAGTTTCTAAGTTTCAAAAACCTTTGTAGTTGGATTCCTTATAGCTCCCTAATTAATTAGAAACTATAAAATTAAGAATTTTGCAAATATAAATTTTCTAAGTTTGATGTAGAATTCCTTATCTCTCCACAATTAGATAATTTTCAAATTTTCTATATGACTTGAATTTCAAATAATAATAAAGCAATAAAGTAAATAACCTTATAAAACTTCAAATTAAATATCTACTTATCACTCCAAAAATGCAATTAAAATAACTAAGGCTTTAATTAACCTACTAAATTCCTTATCTCTCCAAACTAATTTTGCAAATATTATTTAATCCTTTGAATTTCAAATATTAAAAGCCTTTGAAAAACTTTAAATAAATAAATCTATAACCAAAAACTTAAAGAAATAAATGCTTCAAAACTTTTAAAGTATATCTAAGTATTAAACTTGTAATAAAGCCCTTATCTCTCCTTTAAAACTTATTAAACCTTAGAAATATTAAAAATTAAACTTTAAATACCTTATCACTCCTTAACCTTAGAAAAAATAAATCTTCAATAATCAAACCCTAATATACCTGCATTTAGATTTTTTGTTGTCTTCCAACACGTAATATTTCATTGTCCTTCGATAGGTGCTTGGATGTTTCACTATCCTCCAATCCTACAATATTTTTGTTGTCCTTGGGTAGGTGCTTGGGTGTTACACTATCCTCTAATTGATGGTATTACTCTAACCTTGTTTCACTATCCTCCAACGAGTGTTGTGAATGTATTCAACAACTGAAGTTTCTCTCAAATGAGCATTTCACATCTCTATCTACACTCATGTTGTGAATGCTTCAAATGAGTTTGCCAATGCTTTTAATGCTTCAACTGAGATTGCTAATGCTTCAAAATTAATACCTATGCTTGGACGTTTCACTTTCCACAATTTTTTACTGAGCACTCTGGTCTTTAAAATGATGATGCCTTTAAGTCCTCCAATGGGTGTTATGGATGTTTTCTTCCTTCCCTACATCCTCCAATTGGTATTATGAGTGATGCCTTCCTACATCCTCCAATGAGCAATATGGGTATTGTATTCCTTCTCCTCTACATATTCTAATGAATTTTATGTTGCCTTCCTTATGATAAAATGTTATCCTCCAATGGAATCCTTCCTTTCAATGGCTCCTCTCAAACAATCGCTTTAGTATGCTTTCACTTGGAGATTCAAAAAATGATTCAAACTTGTTGTTGACTACATCTATAAACATCTTATTAATGACATATAATAATTATTGAATCTCTATCCATTCACTCACCCTTCATTCGCATGGCTTTGCATGCCTCATACAAATGTTTCAATACTCCAAACACTTGGTTTCCAAATTTTACCTCCATTGGTTGGAACTATATCTTCAAATGCTTGACATTTGGCTTTCCAATCATTATCTCTTCAACTCCTTTCTTCCTTAAAGTTATTTTTCTTCTACTTTCACTCCAATAGATATTACCCAAATTCCTTTGATATTTCATTTCTATCAAGCTTAGTACCTGTGTCTCGTGGTATTTCTTTCAATTCTCACTCTTTTCATTTGCTTTCATGTGCTTGTGCGCTAATGGCACTTTCTTGGCTCACATATTGTCCTATTCAACTATGGTGTTCTCACATGACATTGTATCTCTTCGATTCATATTCATTGGACATCATATAAATGGCTCTAGGGATGACACTTTATTTTCTCCACTTGGGTAAGCTTGGTGCCTATCTCTAATGGAATTTTTCTCGACTCTATTATGCACTCAGCTTCAGGTGTTGTGTTTTCAGTCATTTGGATATTCCAATGAAGATCTTTTCTCTCTTAAAATTTATCAAACTTTCATTACACTTTCTTATATCCATTTCTTGCTTCTCTAATCTCTTTATTTAAAATTATAGGCTTAGGAAGCTAAGACTTCACCATAGAATGTTCTTACAAGCTTCAAACTTAAAAACTCCTTAAATGCAAATTATGCAACATTCTTTGCTTATCCAATATTTCCTTTAATTCAATCTTCTTGAAGTCTTGAAATGTTGCCAAACTTATTTTCTCTTAATTTTATCTTCTTCCTTGCTTAGCAGTGCTATGTATGCTACCTTTTATCTTGAATTATTGCCTTCTCTTCTACTATCCAATGGTGACCTCTACCAACCTTCAATTTTACCTTAAAACTTGTCCTTTGATGTCTATGCTTCAACTTTGGCAAGATACTTGCCATCCATATGCTTTGACAATATTCTCCTTCAATTTGTCTCCATAATATCTTATGGGCTTGTCGTCATATGGCAACGATTATGTGAATACCTTTTTATGGAGCTATTCTTTCTCTATTTTATTTCTTCTTCAAAACTTGATTAATTGTCACTCTTCAATATTTAATAGGACTTCTTTTTTTCTTTTCTTTACTCTAATGTCTTATATGGGACCTCTTTCTTGGGTCTCATATATATTTCAATTCTTTGGCCTCTTCTCTCGGGTTTCCTCTTTATATTGGACTTATGTGGGACCACTTTTTCTTGGGTGTCCTATCTCTATCAGCTATGGTACTAATTCTCTTGGATCTTCTATCTCTATAAATTTTGGTACCTCTTCTCTCGGGTCTCCTCTTTATCTCTGACTTATATGGGACCACTTTTCCTTAGGTCTCCTATCTCTATTGTCTATGGGACCACTTCTCTTGGGTCTCCTATCTATGTCATCTATGGGACCTCTTTTTCTTGGGTCTCCTATATATTTTGGCTATGGGACATCTTTTTCTTGGGTCTTTCTATTTTCAATCTTCTTTAGGACCTCTTGTGGTGGGTCTCCTTCTATATTCAATGTCTCTTCTTTTATTGCAACTTCAAATAAATCCCTATGTGAGGAAAGTTCTTGGTCTTCAAGCAATCAAATATTAAATTCTTCCCTATCTATTGTAGGAAGCTTCTCAAATTTTGAAGATAAATTTTACTGCAGAAAAATCTTAGACAACTTCTTTTAGAATTCCTTAAGAATCTAATATTGATATCAAGGTATTTATGTCCCTAAAACTTTCTATTAATTTCAAGGTTGGATATGCCTTGAATAATCAATCATCTTCAAGTTGATTTACCCAAATAAAGATCCTAGTATTCATAGGTTATCCTTCAACCTTGTGGAAAGATCCTTGTTGAGTCCTAGTCTTCATAGGTTATTCTTCAATATTGTGGAAATACTCTAGCCTTATGCAACTTTCAAATATTATGCAAGCAGTATTGTTGTAGCTCTGATACCATGATGGCTTTTGAATCCTTATACTTAATATGAAATTCATAGGAATATAATCACAAGATCAAATATAATAAAGTTGTAATATAATAATTCAATAAATATATTGTAATAGAGATAAATAAGACAACTAATATGTAATAACATTCAATAATAAGGAGTAAAATATGCACAATATGAACACTTACAATACTATTTGCTCAAATGTATGCAAACTTGTATTACTTTTTTCTATTACAAATATCTCATATAGCGATGACAATATAGAGAACAATGCTACAATGTAGGCAATGTACTCAATGTAGGAAATCTAGGCTATATCCTCTATGAAGTAATATATAGCCTTTATAGGATGACTCTTTGGTTACCATGACTCTTCCTTTCCATATGCTAATTCTTATGAATCTTAGTTTCTACTTGCATACACATGAAACTATCTTGAATGCACACTTGTACTTGACTCTTTCTAATCTAATGATACATGTGCACACTTATATATTTGACACTTGTGCACATTTACATAAAAAACATTTGCACACATAATAACATGAAACCTGTGCATTTCATGCACATTATTATATTAATTAAAATATTCACTCACTCACTAATCTAGGAAACACACCTAAACTAATAATGTACCAAAGTGGTACATTGGCATGTACCAAACAATATAATATTATCCAACAAATTAAACCTAGTGTATTACCCTAGGGTGCTTCAATATTATTTATTAATAAGGATGGTTCCTTAATATTATGTATAGTGTGGATGATATCTTGATATATTCCTACACCAGAGAAGAACATGGTCAACATTTGGGATTGGTTTTAGAGGTGTTGAGGAAGAATAAACTTTATGGAAAGTTTTCAAAGTATGAATTATATGCCTCACAAGTTGTTATGGAATAACAATCACAAGCATGAGAAAAATATGACAAACCCAAAAATTGATTTCCATTGATAATAAAAGGCCTATAAATAGGCATTACAACATGGTATTACAACACATGTTAAGGATGAGTATCATTAAATAATAACGGTGCACTTATCCTTATTAACAACTAACATTAAACAATAACAACCATCATTTATTAAAACACACCTAACACACCTAATCATACACCTAATCCCTATCATTCCTCCCCATCGTAGAAGCATTGGCCTCCAATGCTTTCAAAAGGAAAGGAAGATGGTGTGACTCCTAGAGGCTATGGAGATGCTCCAAAATGAAGTGCCATGTAGATGTAATGTGGACTGCAAATATGAGTGGATATGAATGGCAGTGTTCGATATACCACTAAATGTTGAAAGTCCTACAATGTGAAGAAGGCAGGATGTGGAATGGTGTAAACCAAAAGAAGATCTAGATAAGGAGCTTCAACTGGAGCAAGAGCAACATGAAGAGATGTTTGTGCAACAATAGGAGGAGGTGTGGAAACCACAAGAACAACTGTTGGAATAGAAAAAATTGTAGGTACAATAAGAATTGATGGAGGTACAATAGGAACTATAGGTGCAATAGGAATATGAGCCCAATGTAGGTGTTGTGAAGTGGACAAAAGGACTCATGGCTGAACATGCTACTACTATGGAGTGCTAAAAATCAAAGCAATGGGTTGTGTCATCTGCACAGTAGTGCAAGACTAATGTGTAATGGGTAGAACACTACAAACAAGAAATGATTTGTGCTCATGCTAGAAAATGTATGTATTATGATAGGCATCATAAGTGGCATGCTTATCATACTAATATGGCTTACCCAAGAATAACCCATAACAATCCATGGGTGTCATATCATAGGTGACCCTATCTGTGAAGTTAGGACCAAAAGAAAAGGCAATTGAGTACATGTGTGTGATATCTAAAGTTTTGTTATCATACTTCCACCCAAGAGTGTATGGAAATGGATGAGGTTAGGTGGGCAGTTTAAGTTGATCAGCAATGGACTACGCAATCAAATTTTTCTATGAGCCATTATCAAGGATACAGTCTACAACAAAATTATCATGTTACAAAAAAATGATCATGATCACGGGTTGTGGAATGATGCATCAAGGTGACATCATTCAATTTTCCCCTCAAATCCTCATATATCACTGCCTCACCAGTAGCCTTGATGGGGTTATCAAATGTTCCCTCATCAGACTTTACAATGAGATTCTTCTTGTTAGAATTTTGTAACTTGGGATATGTAGATTTGTCATGCCTAGGTCTCTTACAATATCAACAGAATTGTCGAGAAGTAGAAGAAGAATGAAATGTTTTCTTAGAAGCATGGGAATTATGAGAATCGGGATTATTAGAAGAAGAGGAGAGATAAGAAGATGGCCTTGGTGCTTGATGTTGTTGATGAGACTCATTTGTGGATCCACCAAACGAGTAGCGAGGACCTCGGTGCTATGCAATGAACTTCTCCTCCGCAAGCTGAGCATGGTTGAACACATCATCAAGTGTGGTGCACAGAGTATATTTCACCTCCCAAAACAAATATGCATGAAGACCACTCTTAAATTTTAGAATCATGGTATCAACAGGATCAACAATGCTCAACAAAACATGCAACATGTTGAACTGATACACATAGTCTTGAACTGGTTGAATCTGGCCTTGATGAAGATGAAGCTAATGAATCTACAAATTGACATAATAATGGGATGGATAAAACATGGTCTTCAAGGCTTTACCAAGTCATCACATGTGACAATCTGATGTTCAATTACTAGGACTTTCACCATATCGAAGAGTTTCATCTTAGAAAATGGAACTTTATCATCCTTTGTTGTTTGACTATAGTCAAACCAGGTCTCCATGTTGAGTATCCAGGTATTGAGAACATTAGGATCTCGAGAACCTTCATAGATGTGAACCTCACATTTGGCATGGGAATGAGAGGATGCAAAATATTGAAGTTTGATTTCCTTAATGGTGTCAGCCAAAGAAGCAAGGTGGGCGGTGACTTCAGCCAATTTTTTGGCTAAGGCTATGTTGGTGGCCATATGTCTAGTGTGAGCCAAGAAGAAAATCAAAAAAATGAAGAAATATGATCACAAAGAAAAAATGCAAGCCCAGAAGACAAAGGAATCTTTGGGACACAATTTTGGGAACAAAACAAGTCTACATAGAAAAATCACCATGGTAGATACGTAGGGCTCAAAATGAGATTTCCAACGAGTATATGTAAGGCTATACTCGGACAAATAATGGATCTCTAGGAGAAAAAATAGCAGAAGTCTCCCAAAATGATAATATTGCAAAAATGTGAGGTGGCTGCAATAGTTTACTCCAACGACATGAATTATGATACCAATAGGATCAATTATGTGTCCCAAAAAAATTGGTAAAATGTGCAATGGTTAAATCTAGTAGCTAACCAAAGTAGCATTGAATGTCCATGGCAGCATTGAATTCCTAATGTCCATGGTAGCATTGAATTCCAACAACTATTATTGAAGGAGGACCAATGGAAAGGCAAGACTAATTAAATGGCAAGAGCACACTTGCATTGAAGAGGGACGAGGGCCAAGAGTATGAATTCCAAGGTGGATGACAATGGACTAGACTGGAAACATGAGGTATGACAGGGTAGGAAATGTAGAAATATAGGGCACACATCATGGAATAGAAGTGTTGACATCAGCTGGAGTTGGAAATCAAGATCATATGTGATGCAGGACACAGCGGTGACGGGGTGAGGATGGGACAATATAAAATTTAACATGAGGGTTGACTGAACACAATGAGGTGGGTGTCAAAGTGAGATAGGGATGGTAGGGAGATACCCAATTAGTGGCAAACAGGGGTAGGATGGGGTGCATGGAGGTGTGATGCATCATGATCGGGATATCAAGGAGGACAACCATAGGGTTGTAAAGGTTGTGAGGATATATCCAGTGCAACAATGTTGGATATTAGGAAAGAGAGGTGACGGAGGAATTAAAAGGGAAAAATCCCATGACACGTCCAATGTGGGAGATATCCCAAGATATTAAAAAAACAAATCATGTGAGTGTCGATCGAAAAAATTGTACGACATCAAAAAACTAATTATCACTGTCGAAGAGAAATAAACCTTAGGAAAGTGGAACTATATGGGCCGCCAAAAAATTATATGCCACCATAAAATATAAAGTCGTGTTGAAAAACGTAGTGATGCACCAAAAGGGATTTGGACCAGGTCATCGCTGCATTGGATCATCAGTTGTAGGTGGTTTCTGTTATATGGGGAAGCACCACTAAAAAAATCATATGACATTTGAAACGAGCCAATCAGCAATTAGAATCTGATGGCTATAAAATACAAGATCGATTGGGAAAACCAAAACATTAGAAAATATTTTTAATTTTTTTTTGTGCACAGAAGTTGGACTTATCCATCGATAAATGGTGAGCAGACCAAAAATCATGGAACCTTAGAAAAATGAAAATTTTGGTGCACTAGAAATTGGTTGTCATCAGAAGACACCAAAAATTGATCTGAGGCCCGTATATCATCAAACTTCTGCAAATAGTGCTCCCAAAGGGTTGAAAAATGTAGGGGTGGTGGGTAGAGAGTGGGTCACAGCTAGAAATTTTAGACGATGTGGGAAGCTTTTAGAGAATATCTGGAATCAAAAATCATAGTGAAATCACTTGAAATGATGTGGGTGTAAGATGGTGCGAAGTAAGCATGAGTAGTAGAGTAGACTAGAGATCTAGCAGTGATGATGCTTCTGATTGCCAGATCGATGTTGAGGTATGCTGGTTTGTGGTGTCGAAGATGGTGGAGGTGACTGGGAAACATGACTGGATGTCATCGAACGTGCATGAATTATCATTGGTAGGTGGATGCAAAAGGGTCGTCAAAATACATAATATTGAGCCAGTAAGTACTGACATCAGTAGCAGTGTATTGAAGGTAGCGATGTTAGAATATTGTAAGGTGGCCAAAATGCATCAAAAAATAAAATGCTACTATGGAAAAACGTAGTAACGAGGGGTTGTTTGGGTACATGATGATGTGGAGGCACTGAAGGTGTAGATCACGGTATAGGGTGGGTAAAAATAAGTGCGGTGGATGCGTAACACAAAATTGTTGATAGATCTCATGGATATCACTATCTGAGATGCACAAAAAGCATGATGTGCAATGACTATTGGCAGCATCGAGTAAATGCAACACTCCAAGGATGGTCCGAAGACTATGGTGGCGTGGGGGATGTTGAATTTCATCAGAAATTCATGTTATGGTCTCAAAATATCGTAAGAATGGAGTTATCAAGCAGAATTTTGGTGAAAATTTTATCACCTCAAAAATTGTCGATAACAATTTTCAAAATCGTCAACAATTTTTGCAGAAATTTATCAATAATTTTATTTTCTATTTGAAAATCATCAACAACAATTGCAATAAAGTCATCAGCGACTTTAACAACAAAATGTCTATTGTAGCAATACCAAAAATCATCAATGGTGGGGAGACTGGTGGGCCAATTCGACACTTAAATAGTTCTACGAGTAGTGACAATATACTACACCCAAAAATGATGTATATGTGCAACTCCAAAGCATGAATTCGTATGAAAACAAAACAAAATGAAACAAAAATGGAGTAGACGAATATTTTTAAATTTGTCAAAAAGTGCACGACTAGGTGGGACGAAACTGCCGATAGATTAATACAATCTATATGTTCGATAAAACACGGTGCTTGAAAAGATAGCTACTCCACAGATCCCACTACAAATATTTTCTCATTCCTCATCTGAATCGATCTTAGCCTAGGGAAAGAGGATACTTTCCTTGATTACGCAACCGAATCTGATACCAAATGATATAGAATAACAATCACAAGCACGAGGAAAATATGACAAACCCAAAAACTGATTTCCATTGATAACCAAAGGCCTATAAATAGGTATTACAACACGGTATTACAACACATGTTAAGGATAAGGATCATTAAATAATAATGGTGCACTTATCCTTATTAACAACTAATAACAACCATCATTTATTAAAACACACCTAAGGCACCTAATCATACACCTAATCCCTATTACAAGCACAATATTTAGGGTATATTATATCTATATAAGAGATTTTTGTTGATCCAAATAAAATTGAAGCCATACTAAGTTGTTTTGCACCTACTAATGTGTCTAAAATATGGAGTTTCATGGGAATGATTGGTTATTATAGGTGATTTGTAAAATACTTTTCAAGAATTGCATACTCTATTACCAACCTTCAGAGAAAAGAAAAAGAGTTTAAATGGAAGAAGTGTTAGGCCACCTTTGAAACTCTAAAGAATAAGCTGACTACAACACCAATTCTCAAAATACTTGATCTTTTTGGTAATTTTACAGTATGCACAAATGCTTCTTTAGAAGGAAAAGGATAAGTGTTATCCCAAAATGAAGCTACAATAGCTTACAAATCTAGAAAACTTAAGAAGCGTGAGTTGAAATATGCTATAGATGACCTAGAGTTAGCAACAATTTTCCATGCTCTTAAGAACTAGAGACACTATTTGTTGGAAAAACCTTTTGAGCTAAGGATAAATCACCAAATCCTAAGGTACATATTTACCCAAACAATGTTGAATGCAAGGTAAATAATGTGGATAGAGTTCCTAGACATGTATGACTTTGGTATAAAATGTATCAAAGGAAAGGAAATTAAGGTTGTTGATGCCTTGAGTAGGAGGAGGTATGTAGTATTAACTCGAAGTCATGTTGACTTGATTGAAAAATTTAGGAAAATGCAACTATAAGACCATTATTGCATTAAAATCTAGATAAATTTGAGGTAAATCCTAAGGAAAATGGGAATTTTAACATAAAATATAGGATTTTATGTTTCAAATATAGGGTTGTTATAGCCAAGATTGATGATTTAATGAGAATGATTATGTAGGAAGTACATTGTTTTACATATTTTGCTTATCCAAGAGGTGCAAAGATGAGAGAGAATATGAAAAAATTATTTTATTAGCTTGGAATAAAACAATATGTTAATGGTTTCATTACTAGATGTTTGGAATGTTAATGGTTTCATTACAAGAGGTTTGGATGTTTACGTCAAAATTTTGATAGGCTCTTCATCATGCTTTGGGCACTAAGTTGAATATCAGTTTTTCTTACCATTCAAAAATAGATGGGCAAATATAGAGGGTTAACCAAGTCTTTGAAGATATTATTTGCTTGTATTGTATGGATTAAAAGTCTAAGTGGGAATACTATTTACATCTAGTATAGTTTGCATATAATAATGGATACCATGCATCCTTGGGAATGACTCCATTTGAGGCCTTGTATGGAAGAAGATGTAGAACATATTTATCTTGGAATAATCTAAAATATCAAGTGGTGATTTGACTAGACATTGTTAAGAAGATGGAAGAGAAGCTCAAGGTGATTCGAAAAATGTTGAAGGAAGTAGTTGATTGCCAAAATATCTATGTTGATCTAAAAATATAACCAAGAGAATTATTTGTGGGAGACAGAGTCTTCTTAAGGGTGAGACCTAATAAAAGTTCCATCAAGTCAACTAAGTTGGATCCTCATTTTTTTGGGCCTTTTGAAATAATTGATAAGATTAGTCCAGTAGCCTATATGCTCTCCTTACCACCCAACCTGTAAAAGATACATGATACTTTCCACATATCCCTGCTTAGAAAGTATGTTTTTTATCCTTCTCATGTTTGGAACGTGTCAAAATTATAGATGGTAGATCCCATGACCATTGAGGTGTGACTTCTAAATATTCTACGGTTTCATTCTAAAAACTTAATAAAATGCACCCTAGATCAATGTAACGTCCAGTGGGACCATTTTTCTAAAAATTGTTCTTCTTGGGAAGATGTTGAGGAAATGAGAAAGCAATTTCCATTTTTGTTTGAATAAAAATATTTTATTTTTAGAAAACACAATGGACTATGTAAATTCTTAGGGGGGAGTATGTAATGGCCCATCTAGGCAAGACTTTCCCTTGTTTTTTGATTGATGTATTGGTGTGTTGATATTTAATACATGATCTTATTTTATTCTATCAAGATGAGTTGATAGTTGTACTTTATGCTTTCTAAAGTTGGATTATGCTATTTTTAGAATATGGTACTACTAATGAATTTTGTGGTTGTAGGACCAAGTACTCTCATGGGTGGATTGGTATGGTACAAGCACCAAAGTTGATGGAAAAGGGAAATTATGGATGAATTATCATCGACAACCACAAGGGAAAAACCCTCATGTAAATGCATTTTCATGTGTTAGATTAAAATACATCATCAAGCCTGGAGGTTTCTATAAAAGTAAAAGAGCCCTTACTCTATACATAGGGGATCCTTCATGGGTGGGTGATAACATTATAGTTATTGTAAGGCGTCATGATTAAGGAAAAGCATTGTTTATGCATATTGTTGGTTGCATTTTAGTTCGGGTAAGGACACATTTCAATAAGATCTCCCTTGTGTTGTTGCATGTGTTTCAAAGTATGGAATTTGTTTGGTTAATGATTAATCAAACAAAGAATTAATAGTAATGTTAGTATTATTAATAATTAATATCAATGTTAATGGTTAATATTAGCATTCAGTATTAATTAAATTAATGCTATAAAGTGATTTATTATTATTCTAATGTTAGCATTAGAAAGCAATAATAATATGAAGTTAATGAGATGAGTGAATGTTTTAATTACTAAATGTGTGTCTTGTTTAATTATTATTTTTTCAATTGGTTAAATGGGATTGAAATAGGCCCCACCCGTATTACATCATCACCACATAGTGGTATTACAACAAAGCTTGGATATTATCCATATATCACTTGGCAAGATTTGAACCTTGGTCTCCTCTTTCAATATTGAGGAATCTAACCGGTTGAGCTAATGCCACTTGATTCTTGTTTAATTATTATTGAATAGAGTGTTAATAATGATATTTACATTGTTAAAATTAATAGCCATAAATATTAATGTTGATAATTTAATTAGAGTAATTAAATTGTTGTTTGAAAATATTTAACCTCTTGAATAATATTTTTTATAAAGTAGGGAGGGGATACACTTTATAAACATTATTATTAGAAATATGTTATATTTATGAAAGAACTCATATTAATAAGAAAGAACATGGAGAGATAATATTAATAGAACATAGTTGGGAGATTCATGTTGCAAAACGGGAAAGAAAGGAAAGAGTTACATAGCATATGAGTTTCATCTCCTTTCCCTTACAAATATTAGGAGGGAATATGGGGAAAAAAAAAGAAAAGAAGCGAAGGAAAGGAAATTATGGATGAAAGGAATTACAATGGATCAAAGGTTCTTTGAGTGAGTCTATGAAGGTATTCTTTTGGTTTACCCATTCGAATGGAAATTTTGGTATACTTACTATGTCATTTTAATATTTGTTTATCTTTCTTGATTTGCAATACTGCTTAAAACTTTTGGAGTTTCATTAAAACAGAATAGCCATTAAAAATATAAATTTTATGAGTTATATTCTTTACGAGGGATAGCAAACCCTTTCATGATGTTATCCTTCATTAATTTTAACATTTGATGAGTCCTAGCTAATTTTCTCTAGTGTTTTTGATGTATTTTCATTTATAGAAACCTCTACTTAGCTTTCCTTTATGTGTTGGAATGAGAGTCCAATAGGTGGTTTTTATACAACCTCATTATTGCTTGTCACACTTATTTTTTTGGTAAGACTTATGTGTTTGCTTAAAATCTTAGATAGTGCCCTAGCGAGATGCAAGAAGGATTTATAGACTCAAAAAAGATATTTATTGAAGTTGTGTGACCCTGCAAATGTAGACATCCATTTTAGGGTATTATTGAATGAGCCATGGTCGAGTGCAGGATGTTTTCTGTTTTGGTTGTAGCTTGTAATACCCTTAACTCTTACTATAAAATTTATCAACTAGTTAATGTAAAACTGGAATCAGAGGCCACTCAGAGGAGGCTCCCTTGTAATTGCCTTGCCACTATAGAGGGCTCTCTCCTTGAAATATTAAGACTATATTTATTCTTCTTCGATCCTTTCCTAAAAATATCTACCCTAACCTTTATATCTATTCTAAGGTTATTTGTGAAAGGACGTAACCTTTCATATGTGAATTATAATTAATAAATAATTAAATAATAGAATTATGTTAGGATGGAGAATCCTAACATGCCATCCCTCTCGAAAAGAATCTTTATCCTCAAAGCTGGGACTAAGGACATTGTTGTTGAAATTGATGAAGTGCTTTTCAAGTAGCATTTTCTAGATTTGATATCACTGGTATCCTAACATAGCTAGATTTGAGATCACTGGTGCTTTACCTGTTCAACATGTTTTCTTTATTTTACTTTAGAGGTTAGACATGTTTTTACCATTAGATCCTCTGGCTACCATCGAGAGCATGTGATGTTTTGGTTGAGTTGGATACGTATTTTCTATTATTTGATGTCTCTCTTGGTTCTTTGTATTAACATCATATTTATGATTCTCAATGTGTAACAACATCTATGTTCACCAGTAACATATGTATTTTATTTTTTTTTGGTAAGTTGTAGTTGTATTTCAAAGGGTTTTAACTAGGTCCCACTCCTAGATATATAAAAACTTCATCAGATTGAAGTGCATTCATGTTGCATAATCCTCTACCAAGAGGGATCAATCTACACCAGTCTAACCAATCCCGTGCAGGGGATACATTTAAAAAAATTCCCTTCCATGGGATGTAAAATTCGGTAATCAGGTGGTGCTTACCCTCGCAAGGGCTACTGAAGCTAAACAAAAATAATCCATAGATTTTCACTAAGGCCCTCACAGGAGCTGACACAGGGAGACCCAACCGGATGGTTAGCCCAACACTAGACCAGACATCACCAAACATTGCATCAAAAATTCCCATAAAACCTCAAAAACAACACAAAAACCAACAGACCCACATTAGCTCAAGGGTCAACCTCTGTGATGTCCTCTTCAAGTTGGTCGGCACACTGTTGGAGGGCATGCTTCAGAGCGGTACTCGCACTTTCAAAGGCGATGATGAAACTCTGAAGAAACATCCAAGTGAGATGGTTGGAGATGCCAAAAGTGGGGGCTAAGTCCCTGCTGAGGTCTTCAATCTCTAGAGGAGAATTTTGACTGGATTTCATTTTGATCTTCTTAGCCCTGGATGACCTGCGAACAGGGGTTGTCACTTCTTCAATTTTAGCTTTACATTTTCCCAAAAAAGGCTTCTTGTTGGCAGGAGGGGTGGGTTTGGATGGGGATGGGGTGGGTTTGGAAGGGGAAGGGGTTGGTTTTAAGGGGAGGGAGTGGGGGCGGGAGGTGAGGGGATGGGTTTGGAAGGATACGGGGATGGAATGGATGGAGAAGTAGCAACAACGCCTTTCCCATAGGCTGGGGTGCTGGGAACTCCATCGCTGACCATAAGCTCACTCGAGATTGAATGAGCAGGGCTTTGGGGGGTTTGGGATAAGGGGTAAGATTGCAAAGGGGTATCTGCAATGGGAGGATTAGCCATAACATGATAGAAAATAACAACAAAAATCCCCTAGTGGATAGGGGGTACTTTTCATATGAGCAACGGCCATAGAGAAATGCATATACCGATAAAATAACCCAAGAATGTTCATGGTTTTGTATCCCCAGATATGGTTGACAAGGGCAAGGTGGAAGCTTGCCATAGACTTGTTGGGATCATCGTAGGCTAAGTACTAAATAAGGGGAATGGCAACAACTAGGAATGTGGGAGAAGGGATTTACAGTCTAGGGTATGGCCATCCCACAAGAAATTTTGGTAGCTGGGGAAACCTTCCAAATCAGGTTCCCAGCAGTGTTTTTCATGGTGGACAAGATGCCCACTAATATGTAGCTCTGCAATCTCACCAATCAGCTCTGGAGTGACCTTAAATTGTAGTTTCTTGACATAGACATGGTCGTTCGACCACATGCAAACAAAGTCCTTCATGATGTCATCCTCAACTCCATAGAATTTTGATAATAGGGTGGTGAGTTGGGCATCCTTCAAGTAAGCAGACGCCAGAGTGTCCAGCTAGAGAGAGCTTAGTTCAAGGTAGGCCATGGTGGCAGTGGTGGGGATAGGAAGAGAGGTGGTGGAGGAGGCCCACAAGAAAGACTTGTAGAAGGGAATGTTGTAGACTAGGTTGAAGAGGGGAATTAAATAGATTGGGAGAGGTGAGCAGTTCATGACGTGCCTTGCATATGGGTGATAGGTGGACGAGAGGATGCCACACCGAGGATGGCAAGGATTAAGGGGAAGCCTAGGGATCATTTCCGCATGGGTGGAGGTAATAACTTGGGTAAGGTCTGCAGACATGGGTAGAAACATGGAGGGGAAAGGGGGTGCGGTTGGAAACATGGTAGAGGTAGCTGGCAGAGAGCGTTGGGACACCGTGCAGATGGAGATCCACACTTTGAATTTACACGATGAATACCAGCAAAGCAGCCAATCATTAATGGGTGCTGGATCACACATCGCAAGGCTCTTAGATAATGGGACGCCCGAAGTAAATCCTACATAATATAGAAATAATAAATCATTGGTTAGCATGGATGGATTTGGAGTACCTATCGTGGCTATCCGACACCACAACTTGGAGGACATCTGGTGGGAATAAGTCTTGCCACACAGTGATGGGTGTTTTTCCTAAGCCCAAGTTGGACAGTCTATCCACAAGTTGATTGGCTTTCCTGTAAGTATGACTGGCTTCCACCTGACAATGTTGGTTTAACAACTTGTTGCTTTCTTGGATAAGGGATCTGATATTCCACGGAGGGATTTTTTTGGAGATGAGGTAACCAATGATATTAAGAGATTCCCCTTAAACATGGATCTTTACACATGACCCCTTTATGAGGTGAAGACTTTGCCATAAGGCCCATGCCTCGGCCATATTGTTGGTTTGATGATAAATATTCTCTGCAAAAGCCATAACTATCTTTCCTCTGTGATCCTTGATCAGTCCCCCTACCCTGGCCAGCCTGGGATTCCCTTTCGATGCACCATCAAAGTTCACCTTTATCCATCCCTCATGAGGGGGAAGCCAATGAGCTTTGGTCCTAGGATGGTTCGAGGGGGGATAAGGTGGGAAGGGGGATGTTGAGGGAATTGATGATGTCAACCTCATACTTGCTCAAGGGGGATCTAGACCAAGGGATAATATGGGAGTTTTTAGAGGTGTATGAAATGGCTTTGATGGCTATGGAGGTGGAGTTGTAATGGGCAGAAGAAAATACCCTGTGATTGCGTTCGAGACAAACTTTACAAATGAAATGGTGGAGGTAAAATTTCCGAAGGAAATCTACTTTGGGATTTTTTAAGGGATTAGACCATTGGATGAACATGTCCAGGAGGGAGTTGGGGTGGGCCCAGTGGATTTGAAAGGTGGTGAACAACTGATATAAGCCCTCCCTAGTGAACACAGACTCTAAAAGGAGGTGGTCAACGGATTCCTAGTTGGACAGACAGAGGTGGCATTTGTTAGGGACATGGATCCCTCTTTTCATAAGATTATCTATGGTGAGGACCTTGTTTTGAATGGTTTTCTAGGCAAAGAACCCAATTTTTGGGATAAGGCATTTAACCCAAAATAACTTGAATGGAATAGTGGGAACCCATGATTTGACTAACATGGAGTGGGCAGACTTGATCGTGAAATCTCCACTATAAGTTCCCGCCCATATTGGGTAGTCTTGGGAGACTATGGTAGGGATGATGGTGGTTCTCAACATCTTAGATAGAGTCTTACCATCCCGTAAGAGGTGCTCATTGTCTTCAAGGAGAATATTCCATGTTCCTCTATCCATGTAATTCTTCACTTTACTTCCCCATATCCTTTCGAGACTTGGTCTAAGTCTGGACACCTCAAGCAAATCCTTGAGGGGTTTGTCTTTCAACCACGTGTCTTCCCAAAATTCTATAGAAGCACCTGAGCCTAGCTGCCAATATGTCCCTCTCATGATAAGTGGTTTCATTTGGATAACACCCTACCAGAATGTTGATCCATTTATAGGGATGTTATTTTCCATAAGGGTTAAGAATTTGAGATATTTGCTTTGGACAATAGTGACCCATTCTGCTTTCTAGTTGGTGAACAACTTCTAGGCTTGTTTTTCTAGCAGGGCAATATTTATGTTTTTTGATCTTCTCATACCAAGTCCCCCTTGGTCCCTGGTTGGTATAGTTTGTCCCAACTGACAAGGTGGAATTTCTTCAAATTATCTAGGTTGGACCAAAGAATTTGCTCAATTTTGGAATGTACTAAGGCAAGAGCTTTGAATACTGACATGAAATAGATCGGGATGCTTTGGAGGACTACCACAGTGAGGGTTGCTTTGGTTTCTTGGGATAGGAGGGAGCATTTCTAGGTACTAAGCTTACGGTTGGTCCTTTTAATGACATTATCCCACATTGATTCCTTCGGGTTCATGGTGAATAGATGGAGTCCCAGGTAGGAGGTGGAGAGGGTAGCGATGCAACAATGGAGGATATAAGCAATTTTCCTCTGCCTATTGCCTGGAGTGTTTAGGAAGTAACACTTACTCTTGGGAAAGTTGATTTCTTGACCTGCAACAAAAGCATAGGTATCAAGGATCCCTTTGATAGATTTAGCTTGGACAACAGAGGCCGAAGTTGCAACAATAATATCATCAACAAACTGTTGGTGAGACAAGGGGGGAGAGTTGGAAGAAGCTTTGATACCTAACATGCCTCCCAAAGCCATGGCTTGTTTGAAAGCTCTGCCCAAGGATTCGGCCAAAATGATGAAGAGGAAGGGGGATAGGGGATCTCCTTGTCTGATCCCTCTGAGGCTAGGGAAATAACCTGAAGCAGACCCATTGACCAAAACTGAGAACCAAGGTGAGGTAATGCAGCCCTTTAGGAGGTGAGCCTAATCTGAGTGGAAGCCAAATCAAGCTAGCACTTTGAGGAGAAAATCCCTGTCCACCCTATCAAAAGCTTTGTTGATGTCCAGTTTTAGAAACATGGTCATTTTCTTGTTGCACTTGGATGAATGGAGGGTTTCATGAAGAGATTCCCCTTAAACATGGATCTTTACACATGACCCCTTTATGAGGTGAAGACTTTGCCATAAGGCCCATGCCTCGGCCATATTGTTGGTTTGATGATAAATATTCTTTGCAAAAGCCATAACTATCTTTCCTCTGTGATCCTTGATCAGTCCCCCTACCCTGGCCAGCCTGGGATTCCCTTTCGATGCACCATCAAAGTTCACCTTTATCCATCCCTCATGAGGGGGAAGCCAATGAGCTTTGGTCCTAGGATGGTTCGAGGGGGGATAAGGTGGGAAGGGGGATGTTGAGGGAATTGATGATGTCAACCTCATACTTGCTCAAGGGGGATCTAGACCAAGGGATAATATGGGAGTTTTTAGAGGTGTATGAAATGGATTTGATGGCTATGGAGGTGGAGTTGTAATGGGCAGAAGAAAATACCCTGTGATTGCGTTCGAGACAAACTTTACAAATGAAATGGTGGAGGTAAAATTTCCGAAGGAAATCTACTTTGGGATTTTTGAAGGGATTAGACCATTGGATGAACATGTCCAGGGAGGGAGTTGGGGTGGGCCTAGTGGATTTGAAAGGTGGTGAACAACCGATATAAGCCCTCCCTAGTGAACACACACTCTAAAAGGAGGTGGTCAACGGATTCCTAGTTGGACAGACAGAGGTGGCATTTGTTAGGGACATGGATCCCTCTTTTCATAAGATTATCTATGGTGAGGACCTTGTTTTGAATGGTTTTCTAGGCAAAGAACCCAATTTTTGGGATAAGGCATTTAACCCAAAATAACTTGAATGGAATAGTGGGAACCCATGATTTGACTAACATGGAGTGGGCAGACTTGATCGTGAAATCTCCACTATAAGTTCCCGCCCATATTGGGTAGTCTTGGGAGACTATGGTAGGGATGATGGTGGTTCTCAACATCTTAGATAGAGTCTTACCATCCCGTAAGAGGTGCTCATTGTCTTCAAGGAGAATATTCCATGTTCCTCTATCCATGTAATTCTTCACTTTACTTCCCCATATCCTTTCGAGACTTGGTCTAAGTCTGGACACCTCAAGCAAATCCTTGAGGGGTTTGTCTTTCAACCACGTGTCTTCCCAAAATTCTATAGAAGCACCTGAGCCTAGCTGCCAATATGTCCCTCTCATGATAAGTGGTTTCATTTGGATAACACCCTACCAGAATGTTGATCCATTTATAGGGATGTTATTTTCCATAAGGGTTAAGAATTTGAGATATTTGCTTTGGACAATAGTGACCCATTCTGCTTTCTAGTTGGTGAACAACTTCTAGGCTTGTTTTTCTAGCAGGGCAATATTTATGTTTTTTGATCTTCTCATACCAAGTCCCCCTTGGTCCCTGGTTGGTATAGTTTGTCCCAACTGACAAGGTGGAATTTCTTCAAATTATCTAGGTTGGACCAAAGAATTTGCTCAATTTTGGAATGTACTAAGGCAAGAGCTTTGAATACTGACATGAAATAGATCGGGATGCTTTGGAGGACTACCACAGTGAGGGTTGCTTTGGTTTCTTGGGATAGGAGGGAGCATTTCTAGGTACTAAGCTTACGGTTGGTCCTTTTAATGACATTATCCCACATTGATTCCTTCGGGTTCATGGTGAATAGATGGAGTCCCAGGTAGGAGGTGGAGAGGGTAGCGATGCAACAATGGAGGATATAAGCAATTTTCCTCTGCCTATTGCCTGGAGTGTTTAGGAAGTAACACTTACTCTTGGGAAAGTTGATTTCTTGACCTGCAACAAAAGCATAGGTATCAAGGATCCCTTTGATAGATTTAGCTTGGACAACAGAGGCCGAAGTTGCAATAATAATATCATCAACAAACTGTTGGTGAGACAAGGGAGGAGAGTTGGAAGAAGCTTTGATACCTAACATGCCTCTCAAACCCATGGCCTGTTTGAAAGCTCTGCCCAAGGATTCGGCAAAAATGATGAAGAGGAAGGGGGATAGGGGATCTCCTTTTCTGATCCCTCTGAGGCTAGGGAAATAACCTGAAGCAGACCCATTGACCAAAACTGAGAACCAAGGTGAGGTAATGCAGCCCTTTATGAGGTGAGCCTAATCTGAGTGGAAGCCAAATCAAGCTAGCACTTTGAGGAGAAAATCCCTGTCCACCCTATCAAAAGCTTTGTTGATGTCCAGTTTTAGAAACATGGTCATTTTCTTGTTGCACTTGGATGAATGGAGGGTTTCATGAAGAGATATGATGTTATCGGTGATTGATCTGCCTTCAACAGAGCTTCCCTGGCATGGATCAATAATGGATGGGAGGATCTTCTTAATCCTAATATCTAGGGATTTGGTTAGGATCTTGTATAAGATGTTGTAAAGGCTTATAGGTCTTAAGTCATTCATGGATTTGCATTGGGGGTTTTTAGGAACCAGGGCAATGAATGTGGAATTAGTTCCTCGAGGGATGGTTTTGGTTTTCTGAAGCTCCTTGATGGCATCACTCACATCCTTCCCCACTATATCCCAAAAGGTTTGAAAAAACCTAGGGGGAAACCCATTAGGCCTAGGAGCCTTATCAGCTTTCATGGATAATAAAGCACTTTTGATTTCTTTCTCAGAGAGGGGTTGGATCAAGGATTTGTTCATCTCAGGGGTGACCAAAGGAGGGATATTTTTAAGCAGGGCTTCCTAGGCTACAATATTGAAAGGATTTTCAGAGCCCATGATGTTGTTGTAGAAGGTGGTGGCTTCTTCTCAGATCTTGATGATGTCCTAAGTGATAGAGCCATCCCTTAAGGTAAGTTCTCTGATCTTGTTTGTGCTTCTATTACACAGAGTAAAAGCATGGAATAACCTGGTATTGGCATCCCCCTCTTTGAGCCAAAGGGTTCAAGATTTTTGGTGCCATAAGGTCTGATCCTTGGCTAGGATGTTATGATATTTGGCAAGCAGCTGCTTTTCTTCTTCCCTAAGCTGGTGGGTCCATTGATCATGTTGAGTTTGTTGCTCTAGATATTTGAGTTTACTTAACATTTTTGCCTTGAGATCAAAAATATCCCCGAAGACTTCCCTATTCTAGGTTTTTAGGTTATCTTTTATGATCTTGAGTTTGTGAGATACTCTAGAAATAGTTGAACCAGGGACAGGGGTCTACCACCCATCTTCAATACGTTGTTCCAAATTTGGATGTTGGATCCACATATTCTCGAACCTGAATAGGGTTGAGAAGGATGGAGCTTTATTTGATTCCAAAATGAGTGGGGAATGATCAGAGCCTATCCTGGGAAGGGGGATCAGGGATGTGTCTCCAAACAGGGGAATGGCCTATTGAGAGAGAAAAAATTGGTCCAACTTAACCTGAATATGCTCAGCGTCCACTCTTTTGTTGCTCCAAGTGAATTGGTGGCCACGAATTTGAATGTCCATGAGTTCATTTTTAGCGACAAAGGCCTAAAAGTATACAATGCTTTTATATGGGGAGGATACTCCCCCTTGTCATAATGGAAAAGAGGAGAATTGAAATCCTATGCAATCATCCATGGGAGGTGGGAAAAGGCATCCTTCATGAGGGACAAGGACTTCCACATGTTGAATCTCTCCATAGGATTATTTGGGGCATAGATGTTGGACAACACCCATGTGAATTTGTTTTCTTTGTAATAAAACATTATGTTTAAGGTTCTACTGGAGCTAGACATGACTTTGCCTTCCACCTTCTTAGGGTCCCAGAGACACAACAAACCTCCTACAGATCCCTCCACTAGGGATGAAGCCCATTGTCCAGTCTTCAAAATTTTTTGGACTATGTTGTGAGTTTTTTTAGTGTCAATTTTCGTTTCTTGAAGGATGAGTATAGAGGGTTTATACTCTTTCCTGGCAGTTTGAGCTAACGTTTGTTTGCTCATGTTGTTAAGTCCTCTGATGTTCCAGGAGATGATCTTCATTTAGATATTTTGGCAGGTTTCTTGCCTCCCTTGGTTGAGATGGAGGGAGGTTTGGGATTTTTTGTTTCATCCTTTGCCTGAGTGAACAATGCTAAACTGAGGGTTAGATGCACTCCATTGGCAACCTGGTCATCTATGTCTTTCTTGCTTTTCTCATAGGTGGTGGGTTGACCTCTTTTTCTTTCACCCCCTGTATCAATGGGGCCTTTCTTGCTTCTAGTGATGATAGAGTTGATGTCCATTGTGGAATGAGTGGGACTGAAGGCATCCTCCTGGGAATCGGGGTTGGATTCAGTAGGGGATAGGGGTTCTTCCGAGGGGTAAGCAACTACAGAGTGGGGAAGAGGGTTGATCTCCAACAAGGTTTCCATAAGGGTATCGGGCTGGGATGGGGGTGATGGGGAGGAAATGGGGATGGAAGGCCCATATCTGGAGGGAGAGGGATGGGGGTGGGGAATGGTGGAGAGTTGGTGCACATGAAGGGATTTAGGGAGAATAAATTCATCATCAAAGTCATTTAAAGGCCCAAATCTATTGGGAAAGGTGAACATGGAGCATACCTGGCCTACATCTAAATAAGGGTTGATGGACGGATGGTCCTAGATAGTGGCCTGCTTTCCTTTTTTATTGGTCGATATGCAGTTACCAGGTCCTCTGGATCGATCATTTCATTCTCCCACCTGGTGCTGCTAAGGAGGGGGGAATCCTTTGTGCTAGGTGATTCCTATTGGGGCTTGAGGGATGGGCAATGGGCTCGAAGGTGTCCCTAGGTTTTGCATTCAATGCAAAATGTTGTTTTTTTTGTACTCAATAGCTTGACACCAGTGAAAATCCCCATAGATGAGGTTTAAGTAGGTTGGAAGCTATGAAGCAAGGTTGACATTGACACAAATTTTATCATAGGCCATGCGGGACCATGATTTAGTTGCAGGGTCAAGATCGACCATGTCCCCAATGTACATTCAAATCTACCCTAGGATGTCTTCATGGAAAAACTAGATGGGGAGATTAGGGAGGCGAACCCAAATTGGAGCAATATTGATATCCTAAGTTTGGGGATTTATATCTTGCTTCCATTTTGTCACAAACAAACTTTTCCTCCCATAGAACCAGGGTCCCCCAGTGAGGATTCGAGCATAGTCATTCTGGTTATTTAAGCATATCAGGAAGAAACCCCATGAGAGGGCCACAATCTGAAGGTTCCATATTGTGCGCCATTTGAATCTGGCCCATATTCTTATGGATTCTATGTCAGGTCTCCCTCCCATGAACTTGTCGACCAGGGAGAGGGATTTTGAAGAGAGTTTGTCTACCATGATATACTGGAAGAACCATATTTTCTCCATTGGTGATCATGGGGGGTGGTTAGGGTTACCATAGGGGTCGGGTTTAGCCATACCTATTACCTTCTCCAGGTAAGTCATCCCGCCTAGGTCTGGGTTGGGGTTCATGGGAGCATCCTCTGAGGGGGGATCTCACCTTGCTTCAGATCCCCAGAAGGGTCCTGGGGAATCCCACTCGCAGTTGTAGAGGGAGTTGTAGACGTCATATTCTTTTAGTAACATATGTATTTTATAGATGTATGTTTCTTCTCTTTTACATCAGTGTGTTAATTTCTTCTTATGCACCTTTTGACCTCTTCTTATGCACCTTTTGACCTTCCAGTGCATGTACTCCTCATTCTTGCATAAATTTTGCTTAATGCTAAATGTAAAACTTTCTTTTAAATTAACCAAATATCATATTATTATATCATAATCTTTATTGATATCAAAAACTCTACTTTATTATGTGTTACATTATTCTTCAATATTAATATATAGATTATGTAATGAAACTATTAATTATTATTGATGAACTTTAGTGTTATTAATATTTATAAAATAATGTGTAAATTGTGCTCTAATAATAAATTAAGTTATAGTCATAGGGATGCAACTATTAGTTAATATTGGAAACCTTTGCCTTAATGGCCTTGATTTAGTAATATGTCTATTTATCAATTTAATATCTTAATAGTTTTCATAGGGATGAAACTATTATTTATTAATGAAGACTCATGTTTTATAATATTGATTAAACAATGTGTTGTTAAATAATCAATATTAATCAAGGAAAAGTAAGGGTCATAATTTGGTTTATTAGTGAAGTAATATTCCAATGTATTGAATATAATCTAAATGAGAAGTTATTATTTAAAGGATTAAATAAACAAATTTTTCCAAGAGATGGATAAGGCTTGAGTAGCTAAGGAATCCATAATAGAGAGAAGTATGGGACTCTCTCAATGTTCTTGCATGGTATTTTTTTTCATGATGCATGTTCTTGCATTGTGGTATATTTTCTTGCATAGTGCATGTTAGGCTTGCATATGCATTCAAGATTTGTCCTAGTCCCTAAGCTTACTTTCAAAGTTCATTGAAGATGATCTATCAAGTAGCAGACCTTGAAGTTTAAGATGGCATTAATGACTATTATAAATGTGGAATTGTAATATTATAATTTTGAGATGAGAAATACTTGAAACGTACCTTATGTGGAAATTATGTTATTCAAATATAATGATGAAGGAATAGATTTTTTGGAAACATTCTTATTATATTATCTTGATATTTGCTCAAAGAATGAAAGGAATTAATGTTTTTATTTTATGTTATGTTCTTTGGAAATAGTTAGTTAATTGCAAAATGGAAAGGATGTATTATTTAAGAGAATGATAGAATCTAATTTATGGATTATGGTTATAATTCCTTTAGATGTTGATTTTGTCCTTTCATTGTAAATAATTTTTTTTTAAAGTATAGTGTTATAATTGAGGAAGTATTTAAATTCTTAGTATTTAGCAATGTGTTATGTTGAATTTAATTATGATTTAAAATAGCACTCTATTTTCTTTTGGAGAGATAATCTTAAATTTTGTATAGGACTCTTGGGTTGGAAGGGAGTTATTTTGGGCATGATATTAGAGCCTTATTAGTAATCCCTAGAGTCAATATGTACCCAATATTCATTGAGTTGTGGTGATACAATCATCTAGGTATTTTTGAATGATACACCCTAAGTGGTGAGGCTTGGGTACTTGTAGTGGTGAGGCTAAGATAAGTTTTAGCGATGAGGATTGGATGTAATCCTAGTTGTGAGGCTTAATAATATTAATGGTTTATTGGTATGGGATAATCCATCAAATAATTCACAAGGTAATATAGTGGTGGTACTATACAGTGAGGTAAGTGTGACCATGATCACTACTAGGTGAGTGTTAATGGTCTTAGTTAGCTCATGGTGAGATGAATCTAACTAATCACTAAGGCATTACACCATGATAATCCTATATAGATGAACTTATGTAGGGTTAGGTAATAGATGTCACCTTTAAGTATTATGGGCCTTAAAGGATAATCCCCTACACCATGGTCAAGTTGTCCTATATAGGTGAGTGTATGGGAAAACTGGGAGGACCACTAATGGCATCTTTTCTAATGGTGAGGTTAGAAAAGTGAATCCTAAAATATTACTAGAAGTTGACCACTCTTATCCACTTGAGTGTCATCTATAGCGACAATGAGCTCAAAAGTTGTTATATCTTTATACTAATAAAAATATTGGGTCTTCTTTGTAAGTTAATCCTTGTAAAAAAGTAACTCTCTCCCTTATGTCAAATTTGTGGGTCATTATAGTGCACTCTTTAAGATCGTGTCATCATTGAGGTTCTTTCTCAATGGCATCAACTATGATCAAAATATACCACTTGGGAGTCTCTCCAGTAGCTACAACACCAGTTTCCTCATCTCTGTAAAAACCCACATACTTAATCCAAGGGAGAGAGCTAATTTTTTTCTTTTTCTTAGCTCACTAAAAAGACCTAAGGCATAACCATCTCGAGCTCATTGTCATTGCATATGACACTCAAGTGGATAGGAGTGGCCATTTTTTTGTAATTCTTGGGGTTCACTCTTCTAACCTCACAATTAGAAAAGATGTCATCAATGGTCTCCCCATTTCCTTACACTACCCTATATGGGATAACTTGACCACAATGTAGGGATTACCCTTTAAGGCCCATATCACTTAAAGGTGATGCCTATTCCCTAACCCTACATACTAGCATCTATGTAGGATTACTATGGCATAATGCCTTAGTGATTAGTTAGTTCCATCTACCCATGAAACTAACTAAGACCATTACCACTCACCTGATAATGATCATGGTCACACTTGCCTACCTACAAGGTACCACCACTATACTACCTTTGTGAATGATTTGATGGATTTTCCCATACCAATCCATCACTAGGATCCACTCAAGCCTCACTGCTAGGGTTTGTCATTCACCAAAATTACCTAGTTAATTTATCTACCCATAAAATCAACTAGGATTGGGTGCAACTCAACTCTAGGGTTTTCTAATATGGTGCTAACAATCATGCCCATAAAACCCCCTCTTAACCCAAGGGTCCTAATCAAACATTTTTGTCTAACTCACAAAAATAGAGTGCTATAATAAATCATACCAAAATTCAATACTAACATCAACATATCATATTGATAAAAACTAAAGAATTTAGGTACTCCATTCCAATATAACACTAGAAAATTAAGGTATTAGCAAGAAATAAAAAGTGTCACGATTTCACGACATGCTTAGCAAGAAAGAAAGAGTGTCGTGATTTTGCGACATGGTGAGCAAGAAGGAAATAGTGTCATTTTTTGGCGATGTGTTGAGCTTGAATGGAAAAGTGTCACGATTTCACGACATGTCAGATTTTTGCGGCCAAAAGAGAAGAGAAGAGCAAGAAGGAAAAAGTGTCGCGATATCGCGACATGTCGGTTTATCACGACCAAAAGAGAAGAGAAAGAGCAAGATGGAAAAAGGGTCACGATTTTGCGACATGTCATCCTATCGTGACCAAAAGAGAAGAGAAAGAGCAAGAAGGAAAAGTGCCACGATATTGCTACATGTCGCATTGTCGCGACCAAAAGAGAAGAGAAAGAGGAGGAAAGAAAAAGTGTCACGATTTCACGACATGTGGAAGGGTGTAGCGATATCGCGATATGTCGTTGTTTCACGACCAAAAGTGAAGAGAATAAGCAAGAGGAAAATATGTCGCGATATCACGACATGTCGATTTTTGCAACCAAAAGAGAAGAGAAAGAGCGGGAAGGAAAAGTGTCGCGATTTCACGACATGTCACTTTTTTGTGACCAAAAGAGAAAAGAAAGAGGAGGAAGGAAAAGTGTCACAATTTCACGACATGTCGTAGTTTCACGACCAAAAGAGAATATAAAGTGTTAGGAGGCGAAAGTGTCATCCGCCTGTGTTTTGAGGTGTGGGTCATCTTTTGTAAGGGTGTTGCTCTTTGTTGGTGGTGTAACCTCAGTAGGGGGGCTAAGGCCAGATTGTCCCTATTGAGGCCTTGTTCCGATTCAGTGTTGTGCTGTTATTGTAATAGGTTTTGGGTAAACCTGTAAAACCCGATTGTAATGAGTTTGTACCTTATTTACCAAAAAAAAAAAAACACTAGAAAATTAAGTATTTCCTTTATTTAAATGAAAGGAAGAAAAATAACATCTAGAAATCATAACCAAATTTCATTAATTACTTTCTCTTTAATTTTTATTCCATCATATTTTTTAATAAATACAATTTATCTATCTTGCTAACTACAAATATTTTCCAAAGGAACTTAACATAAAAAGAAAGCAATAATTCATTTTTCATCTTTTAAATAAAGTATATCAAATATGTTCACAATATAATCCTTAACATAATTTCTACACATGATATCTCTTAAGTATTTCTCTTTTCCAAATACAACATTACATTTCAAACATCAAAACCCAAGGTCACTAGTATCATCTTCTTTTTCAGAGTCTTCTACTTGATATGTCTTCTCCATCAAAATTTTGAATATAAGGTATTAGGATAGCTCTTTGAATAAATATACAAATCTAACATGCATTATGCAAGTAGAAACATTCAACAAGAAGGCAAGATCTCAATTTTCAAAATAGACCTTAAAACATTCTCCCAATGTTTATTAGTCATAAATGATAGAATCTCATAATTATCTCACTCAATTATGACTCTTTATACAATCGAAGCTACCCCCTTGGATAAAATTTACTACTCAACCTTCAAGAGTAAATAATATTTTTTTTCATTTCTTAGATATGGATTTTTTTTTTAAGTGAAAAACCCCTTGCAAGGCTGCCTTGGTCTGAGAGACCACGAACAGGGGGTTCTACACCGTCAAAGTCACCCGAGAGTCGCACCCGACCCTGCTCACACCAACATTATCAATTGGATTTTGGATACCCAATTCAGATTTTTTGTAGGGTGGAGATTTGAACCTAGGACCTCCCTTGGAGGATTGCCCTCTCCTCTCCAACTCACCTACAACACTTGGGTTTAAAACTAATTTATAGTAGAAAACACCCCTTTCGGGGTGCCACTTTCAAAGGGTTGGGCATAGGAGAAATGGAGTTTTGTCGGCCTCTACCAGAATATAGGACATTCCTAACTATACCATATATATGCAGTATGGAGACAAGGAGAATGGAACCTGGGTCGGCCTCTACCAGCACCCAAGGCATTTACCACTGCACCACAACAAGTAGATTTCTTAGATATAGATTTAATTTCAATACATTATCTCCATTCATAAATCTTACAATCTTCTTATATAACATGGGTTTACTACTCTCCTACTAAACCCAACTATAATCTTTGTATATATATACATATATTATTTTCTTCTTCAAAATAATAAATTAATATTGATATTTAAACAAACACAATAAATGAGAAAAACCTTCAATCCTATTTACTAATATTAATAACTATATTAGTAAAAATTGACTTTATTAAACTATATTAATAAATTAATATTGATTAATAATTAAACCTATTGTTAATCAATATTAATAAGACAAAAAGACTCAAAGTCAAATGTCAAGACATAAAGGTACATATAGCCAGAAATATAACATTAGTATTTAATACTATTACTATTTTCTAATGTTAATATTAATTATTAACATTAGTATTTAATATTTTTAAGTATTAATAATGTCAACATCATTATTAATACCTTACTTGACAATAATTAACCAAGTCAAGTTCTATACTTCAAAAAAACAAGAATTAATGCATCCAAATGACAAAATAAGAGCCTAAGAAACACAAGGGGTCTTGTTAAAAGTTGTCTTTGCCCAGAATAAGATGCAATCAACAATAAGCAAGAATATGCACAAACATTACTATTCCCTAAGCAGGAGGTATTATGATAACTACAAGGTTATCAACCACCTACGAAGGACTCCTAAGCATAGAGTAAGGGCTCTTTTGTTTTTATAGAAACCTACTACTCGATGATGCATTTAATCACACATACACATATATATAAATGCTTCTATATGATTGTTTTACCCTTGTGGGTTGTCAACTAAAAAACATTCATCATTTTCTATTTCTTATTTCTCTCAACTCTAATGGTTGTCTTATACCAATCCACCCATGAGAGTACTTGGTCCTAAAACCATAAAATTCATCAACAATATCATATTCTAAAAATAACATAATCCAACTTTAGAATGCATAAAGTAAAACTATCAACTCATGTTGATAGAATAAAATAAGATCATACATTAATTATAAACACATTAGTACATCAATCAAACAACAAGGGAAGGTCCTACCAAGATGAGCCTTACATACTCCCCCTAGGACTAAACACAATCCCTTGTTTTTTCTAAAAACAATATATTTTATTCAAACAAAAATGGTAATTGATTTCTCATTACATCAACATCTTTCCAAGTTGCACAATTCTCAAAAATTGTCCCACTAGACATTACACTGACCTAAGGAATGATTTTTCAAGTTTTTATATTGAAACCTTAGAATCTTGACATGTTGCACCCTTATAGTCATGGGATCTACCATTTATAATTTAGATACATTCAAAACATGAGAGGGATCAACAACATATTTCCTAAGTGGGGATATGTGAAAAGTGTCATGGAGTTTTGATAGGTTGGACAATAAGGCGAGTTGATAGACTAATGGACTAACCTTATCAATAATATAAAATGGCCCAACAAATCTAGGATCCAACTTAGTTGACTTAATGGCACTTTTCTTAGGTCACACCCTTAAGAAGACTCTATCTCCCATAGAGAATTCCCTCAATGATCTTTTTAAATCTGCATATATCTTTTGGCAATCAATTGCTTCCTTTAGCCTTTGTCAAATCACCTTGATTTGTTCCTCCATCTCCTTGATAGTGTCTAGTATGGTCACTACCCAATATTTTATATTATCACAAGATAGAGGTTTTCCTATACCTTCTTCCATACAAGGTCTTGAGAGCCATTCTCAAATATGCATGGTATCCATTATTATATGCAAATTCTACTAAATGTAAATAGTCTTCCCATAGACTCTTGATCCATGTAATACATGTGGAGCATGTATTTGAGGACTTCATTTACCCTCTCCATTTTTCCATCAATTTTTGGATGGTAAGCAGAACTAATATTCAACTTAGTTCCCAAGGCATGGCGAAGAGCTTGCCAAAATTTTGATGTAAATATGGAGTCTCTATTTGAGATAATTACTTCAAGGAAACCATGCAATCATATTATTTCCTTGACAAACTTATTTACCACTACTAGTTCATCATCCTTAATGTTTCCCAATATGAAGTGTGCAACCTTTGTCAACTTGTCCACCACCATAAGGATTAGATCATGTCGGTACCTAGTTTTAGGTAAACCCACAATAAAATACATTGATATGAACTACCACTTTTGATTGGGTATATCATGTGGATATAGTTTTCCTATTGGATGTTGATGTTATAACTTTACTTTTTGACATTCCAAAAATCTAGTAATAAAACCATTGACATTCCATTTTATTTTGAGCTAATAAATGGTCTTTTCAATATTCTCTCTCATCTTTGCACCTCCTATATGAGCAGGATATGGAGAACAATGAGCCTCTTACATAATAATTCTCCTTAAATTTCCAATCTTTGGTATTACAACCCTATCTTTGAAACACGAAAGCTCATGTTTTATGTTAATATCCCCACTTTCCTTGGGATTTGCCTCAATTTTATTTAGTATTTCAATACAATACAAGTCATATAACTACATTTTTTGACTTTTTTAATCAAGTCCACATGAATCTAGGTTAAAGTTGTTATATGCAAGGCATCAAACATCTTATTTTCTTTCCTTTGATATATTTTATACCAAAGTTATACTCACCTAAGAAATCTATCTATCTTCTATACCTTGCATTCAACATCAGTTGGATAAAGATGTACCTTAGGCTTTAATGATTTATCCTTAGCTCAAAATATTTTCCCAACAAGTAATGCCTCTAGACCTTAAGAGCATGGACAACCGTTGCTAGATCTAGGTCATGGATAACATAGTTCAACTCATGCTTCTTAAGTTTTTTATATTTATAGGCTACTGTAGCTTTATTTTGTTATAAAACTCCCCACAACCCTTCTAAAAAAGCATCTATGCATACTATAAAATTTCCAAAAGGATCAAGTATTTTGAGAATTGGTGTTGTGGTAAACTTATTATTTAGAGTTGTTAAGGTGTCCTCACAGGCTCACACTTCTTCATCCATTTGAATTATTTTCCTTTTCTTTGAAGGCTAGTAATAGAGTATGCTATCATTGATAAATTTTCTACAACTAACCAATAGTAACCATTTATTCCCATGAAATTTTAAATTTCATACACAGTAGTAGGTTTAGGCCAACTTAACATGGCTTCAATTTTGTTTGGATCAACAACAATCCCTTATGTAAATATAATATACCCTAAATACTATACTTGTGAAACATAGAAGTCACACTTTGATAACTTTCCATAAAGTTGATTCTTCCTCAACATATCTAAAACCAATCTCAAATGATTGTCATGTTCTTCTTTGGTGCAAGAATATACCAAGATATCATTTATAAATATCAAAATAAAATGGTCTAAATATTGTTTGAACACATTGTTCATTAGGTTCATAAAGGTCATTGGTGCATTTTTCAATCCAAATGGTAGAACCGTAAATTCATAGTGTCCATATCTTGTCTTGAAAGTTATTTTGTGAGTGTCTTCCTCACAAATTCTCAACTGATGGTATCTTGATCTTAGGTCAATTTTTGAGAAATGGTAAAATCTTTTAATTGATCAAAAATATTATCAATTCTTGGTAAGGGATACCTATTCTTGATGGTCACCTTGTTCAATATTCTATAATCAATACATAGTCTTAAGGAACCTTCCTTCTTTACAAATAGCATCGAAGTGCCCTAGGGTGACACACTAGGTTTAATCAAACTTTTCTCCAACAAGTCTTAGAGTTGCACCTTTAACTCCTACAACTCAATAGTGGTTATTCTATAGGGTGTCCTAACAATAGGTTTGGCTCTAGACATTAATTCAATAGTGATATTGAATTCACCTCAAGGTGGAAGGCCTAGAAGATCTTTTGAAAACACATTCCTACATTCATGTAAGATTGGATATTTTTTAAATAGTTTTGAATATCCATTACTTCCTTCCTTTTCATTTAGTTTGACCACATATAACATTCCACTTCCTTTAAATTTCTTCTTAAGTTATAAGCTAACAATAAATAGGTTTGGAAAGATCCTTGGTTACTTTGAACCCTTAATATTTGCTTATCTTTATTAGTATAATTCATCCACATTTCTTGGAAATTTATTAGGGCACTATGGACCCTCATCCAATCCATCCCTAAAATTATATTAAATGCATGTAGCAGTGCTACATATAAGTTTCAAATAGTTGATCCATTGGGTAAGGAAATCTTAGCATTGGATGAGCATTGACTCATTGAATGGGTTTTCCCAAACCCATACTCAACTTTCCATTTTTATCCATCGCTTGAATTCCTTTACCTACCTTAAATTTATTCCACCATTCTTAAGAAACATCTTGTGAATGAAGGGTGGCACAATAGTTTGTGTTTTTAGGCAAATAATTCGTCATGGAGAAGTAGATCTCTAATTAATTCAACCATGATTCAACCACATCATCCCCTTCTTTTCCACTAAATTTAGGTACCCTTACATTCTTCAAGTCCTTGGAAAGCTCAACCTCAATCTGAGATTTACCCTTTTAGACTTCTCTAGCAAGATTTTCTTTTTATCTACCCTCTAAATCTCGATTATTGGATTCTTGGTTAAGAAGTGTTTCTAGAATTTTTTGTTGTTGCTCCATCTTCTCTTGTAGAAAACTATTTTTTTTATGTTATATTTTTCATCCTTTCATTGGAATTCTCTAATATTCTAGATTCCTTCTAGGGTCGAGTTGTAGTTTCTCCTTGCATAGCCAACCTTACCTTCCTATAAGATCCTCCTCTCAAAATAGGTGTCATATCCTAGTCAAAAAAAGAATCTAGGTTAGGTTATGATTCCCAATAAAAAGTTGTACTTTCCAGGACTTTTCCTCCTTGGTCTGACCGGTCAAGGAAACGTGTAGTACCCACTTATCTCGTATCAATTTAAGGTCCCTAGAAAATTTTAGCCTTCTTAACATTAGTACAATAAGGAAAATGTCATCATGGTTATTTTTCAAGGAAGCATTGAGTCCTATGACCTAGGCTTTGATACCAACTGTAATGACCCACTTACTTGACCCAAGGGAGAGAGCAATTTTTTTTATTTTTCTTAACTCACTAAGAAGACCCAATAGTTTTATTAGTATTAAGGCATAAACATCTTGAGTTCATTGTCATTTCAAATGATACTTTAGTGGACAAGAGTGACCAAATTCTCGTAATTATTGGGGTTCACTCTTCTAACCTCACCATTAGAAAATATTCCATCAATGGTCTCCCCATTTTTCTACACTACCCTATATGGGACAACTTGACCATGGTGTAGGGATTACCATTTAAGACCCATATCACTTAAATGTGATGCCTATTCCTTAACCCTACATACTAGCATTTAGTGATTAGTTAGTTCTATCTACTCATAAAACTAAGACCATTACCACTCACCTGATAATGATCATGATTACACTTGCATGTCTGCAAGGTACCACCACTATACTACCTTGGTGAATTATCCAATGGATTATCCCCTATCAATCCACTATTAGGATTTCCCAAGCCTCACCACTAGTAATAATCCAATCCTCACCACTAGGGTCCCCAAGCCTCACTACTAGGTTCCACCTAAGCCTCCCCTCTAGGATCCACCCAAGCCTCACCACTAGGGTTTGTCATTCACCAAAATTACCTAGTTGGTTTTTCTACCCATAAACTCAACTAGGATTGGATGCAATTCATCTGTAGGGTTTTATAATGAGGCACTAAAAATCATACCCATAAAACCCCCTCTTAATCCAAGGGTCCCAATAAAATATTTTTTTCTAACTCACAAAATAGAGTGCTATAATAAACATCAACATATCATATTGATACAAACTAAAGATTTTAGGTACTCCATTACAATATAACACTAGAAAATTATGTATTTTATTTATTTAAATGAAAGGAAGAAAAATAACTTCTAGAAATCATAACCAAATTTCATTAATTACTTTTTTTATTATTATTCCATCATATTTTTCAATAAATACAATTTATATATCTTGTTAACTACAAATATTTTTCAAAGGAACTTAACATAAAAAAGCAACAACTCATCTTTAATATTTTAAATAAAATACATCAATTATGTTTACAATATATTCCATCCTTAACATAACTTCTACACATGATATCTCTTAAGTATTTCTCTTTTCCAAATACAACATTACATTTCAAACACTAGTCTCATCTTATTTTTTAGAGTCTTCTAATTGATAGGTCTTCTCCATAAAACTTTTGAACATAAGTAAATGGATTAGGATAACTCTTTGAATGAATATGCAAGCCTAGCATGTATTATGCAAGTAGAAACATTCAGCAAGAAGAAAAGATCTTAGTTATCAAGTTTTCAAAACAAACCTTAAAACATTATCCCAATGTTTATTAGTCATAAACAAGAGAATCCCATACTTATCTCACTCAATTATGACTCTTTTGTTTATACAATCTAAGCTATCCCCTTAGTTTTAGAAAAATTTTGAATTGGGAAGAAATGGGTTAGATGGATTAAATCTTGTGTCTCTACAGTTTCTTATTAAGTGTTGGTCAATGGGTTAGAAACACAATATTTTAAAGCCAAGAGAGGCCTTAGACAAAGAGATCCTCTATATCCTTATTTGTTTATTATTATGGTAGAGGTTTTGAGTAGGAACTTAAATAATGCTTACAAATATGGGATTATAAATGGACTTAAGTTTAGTAATATCATCGACAACACCACCCATAAACATTTTGTAGATGATACAACCCTTTTTGTAAGGGCAAGGATAAATGAGGTCAGAGCTTTGAATATATTTTTAAAGGAATACGAAAGAGCATCAAGGCAAAAAGTTAATAGGATAAAATACAAAATTGACTTACTTACTCTAGCTAATATCAAAGCAATAATTTGCAAGTTACTTCAAATGGAGGAGGCAAATTTTCTAGCAACTTATATAGGGATACCTTTATTTGAGGGGAGAATGAGGATAATTGTGGAATCCAGTTATTAGTAAAGTTTAGAATAAACTATCAGCTTGGAAAGGTAGATGATTATCGTTAGCAGGAAGACTAGAATTAATTAAGTCATTCTTACAAGCCATTCCAACATATTATATGTCATTGTATCCTATGCCAAAATCAATTGAAAATAATTAATTTATATTATGCAATCCTTTTTAAGGTCAATTTTACATGATAAAAGTAAATTTACTTGATGAAATGGAGCAAGGTGTGTGATGATAAAACTAGGGGAGATCTCAGTTTAAGAGTTCTTACAGATACAAACTTAGTTCTTAGCGAAAAAGTAATCTAAATATTGTACAAAGATTCAAAGATAATGGGCAAGAATTCTTCTAAGTATGTTGAGCCCAATGACCCAAGTTTAATATTTACTGTATTCTCTCTACCAAATGATTCTGCTCTTTGGAGTGGTTTAAAAAAAATTATTGATCTAATGATTAAAGGTTTAAGATGGGTGGTGGAAACTAGAGAAAAAAAAATTATTTGGATGCATACTTGGTGTGAAAAAAAAGTCACTCAATTTAGATCCAATTTTGAAACATTGGATGAGATTGGTTCTAGATAAATATGGTGATAGGGTTTAAAACATTTTGTACAAGGATCAGGAAGGAAGATACAAATGGAAAGAATATTTTTGTACAAGGATACAACATATTGATGTTAGGAGGTAATTGAGTAGAAAGATAACAACTGTGATTATTCCAAGGGGAGACAAGGATAAATTTATTTGGGAGTTCAATAGCTTAGGAGAATACATAACAAGAAGTGGATATAATGTAAAGCACCAACAAAATAGTAATATCACTAGAATATGGAGAGATATTTGGGATAGCCCAAGCATTCCTAAAGTCAAAATGTGTGTTTTTCTAGTAGTTCATAGAAGAATTTTATCCTAGGATAATCTTATGAAAAGGGGTTTTCATGGTCCCTCTCAATGCGTTCTTTGTAAAAAGGAGGAGAGTATAGACCATCTCTTGGGATATTTCTCAATAGTCTGGGAACTATGGCAATGGATTCTTAATATATTTGGTAAATGCATGGTGATGAATAGTAGAATTGAAGATTGGTTAAAGCAATAATAAAGCACTTATAAAAATGAGGTTTTACAGACAATATGGGACATATAAAAAGATACAATACTTTGGACTGTATGGCTAGAAAGGAATAGAAGAATATTTAAAGGAAAGGAAATTAGTTTAGAGGTAATGAAAAGGGTTATATGTTTAGCCATAGAGGAGTCTAAACCAACCCTATCAACTCACATATTCCCTAATCTAGAAGCAAAGAGCCTTGATAGATGGAGTCAAGTCCTTAAATGGAATTATGATGTTGGGTACAAGAGAAGCAAAAAGAAGGCAAAGAATATAAAGTTAAAACCTCCAGATGTGGAGTTGGTTAAATTGAATTTTTATCTAAAGGAAATTTAGGACTAGCAAGAGGAGGAGGAATAATTAGAAATAATAGAGGAGATATTTTATCTCATTATACTTTCAATAGTGTATTTAAGAAAAATAATGAAGTTGAAGCTTGGGTGGCTTTAGAAGGGTTAAAAATATGTAAACAAATGAAATGGAACAAAGTATGGTCTCTCATAGTAAGAAATACAATTTTAAGGAAAACAAAGGCTCCATGGAGCATACAAGTGATAATTATGGAAATTCAAGTTCTTTCTAAAGAGTTTGAAGAAATCAGGTTTACACATATATTAAGGGAATGAAACAAATGTGTAGATAGGCTAGCCAATAGAGGGGCTTTTATTGAGGATCATGAATTTAAATTCTCCTTTTCATGGTTAGAGGAAGTAGTAAGTTTAGCTAAAGTTGACAAGAAAATGTTGATTGCCTAAATCAAATAAATATTAAGATTTACTTTAATGTTTTCCATTGGTAATATTTGCTTTATTTTATAACAATAATGTGTTTTCATATAAACTATTTATTATAATTTTGTGGTTGCACTTGTGTTTCAAGAAGGAAACTAGCAATATATATTTGGTAAAGCAAACTATAATAGTACGATGTTTTGGATATATTACTCTACTAAGATGCAATGCATAGATAGTAGAGGTGAAATTTTGGTATTGTGAAGGCTATTATAGTAAAATGTAAAGAATGATGTTGAATTCTAGAATATTTGTATTCATACATAAAATTAAAAATATCCAAAAAATGAAAATCAAGAATTCAGACATTTCATGTAAAATGATGTAGATTTCTAGCTATAGCATCTCAATTAAGATGAGAAGTGTATCTATTTGTAAACTCTTAAGCTCTAAATAAGAGAGTTATAATTTATCAAGGGTGGGGACCCGAGTACAACCCCTTATTATCCAGCCAAAAAAATCCAAGCTATCCCCTTGGATAAATTTACTACTCAACCTTCGAGAGTAAATAATAATTTTCTTATCTCTATTCATAAATCTTACAATATTATTATATAACATGGGTTTACTACTTTGTGTAGTCTAAAGAGAGTGTGAGTATGAGTTGGGAGTGAGTGTATCCAGAAGTGAGTGCGAGTGTGAGTTGAGATTGAGTGTAGCCAAGTGTGAGCATGAGTCAAGAGTGAGTGCATTCGAAAGCAAGTGCAGGCATGAGCCAAGAGTGAGTACAACCAAGAGCAAGTGAGAGCATGAGCTATAAGTAAGTGCAACCAAAATCCAGTGCAAGTGTGAGCTAGGAGTGAGTGCAGCCAAAATCAAGTGCAAGCATGAGTTGGGAGTGAGGAGGAAGTGTAAGTAGGGAAGTAGAAAGTAGAAAGCAAATTATGATCAAGGAACAAGTGCCACTTCTTGTTCCAGATATTAGGATAATTTAAAAGATTCATTTAAAGAATATGTAGCTAACATGGAAAGAAACTAATTTGTGCAAGTCCTTACTGAAAGTATGCATGGTTAAGTTGGAAGTATGGATGCCCTAGCTAGTAATAAGAGGGAGAGTGAATCTATGGCAAACCCAATCCAGGTAGCATATTCTAAATCAGAAGTGATTATCAAGGATGAGATTATTGAGCATGATATAATGGTTCTTAAAACCAAAGGGTTAATATGTAAATTTCATAAATATTGGCCAAGTTTTTCTAAGATTCAAAATTGGATCAAGTGGAAGTGGGGATTGAATTCAAATTACTCCATGACTTTTCTTCCAAAATGATTTTTCCTCATTAAGGGATAAAATAATGGATGGGGGCCCGTGGTTTAGGGGTAAAGATACATTATTTTTAAGAACTTAGAGTGAGAATTTTTTTGTGGACATAAAAACTATTAAAAGGTTTCGGTATGGATTAGGCTTTTTGGACTTCCTTATCAACTCATCAATAAGGAGGTTTTGAAGAATATTGGTAATACTCTAGGTGAATTCATCCAGGAGGGACCAACTACTAAGGAGAGAAGGCATGTTGTTTACACTATAATATGTGTTGTGATCGATATTTCTAAACCTTTATCATAGTCGATTAGGATTAAATCTTAATCAAGAGAATGGGATCAACAAGTGGATTATGAAAACATTGCATTTTGATGTCGCAAATATCATGAAACTAGACAGATGGCAAGATAATGCAAAGTGAAAATGGAGGAAGAGATGGAATTTATTGGGCATGAGGGTAGTTTCAATTTGAAACAATGAGACCATATCACAAAAGAAGCTAGGTTAAATCAAGGAATTTCCACTCCTAATAAAGTGGCTATAAAAATCCCTCTACATCATCAGATAGCAAAGGACATTACAATTCACTGGAATTAACCATTGGAAGGAAAAAATGATATGGGGGATGAAGAAGTACAATGCACAAGTTCAAATATAGGAGTTAACAAGAAGTGGGGCTAAGCCCACTAATAAAAATAAAAAGTTTTGATGATGAAAATGATATAATGAAATATTAGGGGTATGAATAAAACCCCTAAAAAAAGAGTTATTAAGGAATTAATAGGTTGTTATAGTCCTAAGTTTATTTTAATACAAGAAACAAAATTAATTAGTGAGGAATGTAAGGATACCTTTAAGAAGATTTGGAAGATAGGTGATTGTTTAGCAATTTCTTCTATAGGAGCTTCATGCAATATTGCAATAATATGGGATAAATGCAAATGGTATGGACAACTATTAGAAGCAAAAAGTAGGTTGTTGGATTATTTTGCAAGAAAGAGGAAAACATAAAAGTTGGGGTTATAAATGCATATGCTCCAAATATAGTTATTCCTCAAGAAAGATGTTGGAAAAACCTTAGCCTATTTTTGTCAAATATAATGATGATTCATAATGATCTATGGATTCTTGGAGGTGATTTTAATTATATTCTATCTCCTTTGAAAAAGAAGGGTGGAATTCTAGGATGGTCTAAATCAATTTAAGATTTGTCTTCATTTGTTAACTCAAAATGACCTTTGGGATGTTAGTCCCTCAAGCTTTCAATATACATGGGATAATAGACACATTGGGAAAATCATATAGCAAAAATACTGGATAGATTCTTTTTATCTAATAAATGGTTGCAAATAAAGTATACAATCTCTTCAAATATTTTATTGCGAGCAGGATCAGATCACAAACCCATTCTTTTGACTTGTGAGTTACCTAATAATGGTCATCCAAATCCATTTCTCTTCCATTCTATGTGGCTCCAAGACCTTGATTTTTTCTAGATGGTTATGTTATGGTAGGATGTATCAAAATTTGAAGGATCATGTATGTATAAGTTTATTTAAAAGTTAAAATATTTAAAGGAGCAAATGAATATATGAAATGCCAAATATTTTGGTAACATTTATAAATAAAAGAAAGAAAATGAATCCAAGCTCAAAAATTTACAAGATATAGTAGAAATTAATGAAATGAACCAGGATTCTTATGTGAAAGAAAAACAATTACTTTCTCGTTATCATAATGCATTGAAAAATGAGGAGTCATATTGGTTTCAAAAATCTAGAGAGAAATGGATCAAGGAAGGAGATAGAAATACAAAAAAATCATGCTACAACAAAAACAAATTTTTATGTTCATCATATCAAAAACATTATAACCCCATATGGAAGAAATATTGAGGAAGAAGAAGATATAAGGAAGAAAGCAATTAATTATTTCAAAAATATTTTGTCGGATTCTAGGCAAGATAAGGAGGCACGAGAATTTTTTTTGCAAAATATATCAATTATCACTTAGGTACAAAATTAAATCTTGATGAAGGAGATATCTATGGAGTCGCTCCATAAATTAGATTTCTCTTTCTATCCTAACAAGGCACCTAGCCCTGATGAATTTCTTGCAACTTTCTTTAAAAAAAATTGGAATTTTTTGAAGAGTGATATGTTACATGTGGTTGAAGAGACCTAAAAAAGTAAGGTTATAATAAGTGAGATCAATGCTACTTTTATTACCTTGGTTCCCAAGAAAGGTAACACAAAATATTTTGATAATTTTTGTTCAATAAGCCTTTGTAATATGATTTATGAGATCATTTTAAAAAATATGGCAAAAAGGTTGAAGGGTATTCTAGGGTGTCTTATCTCAAAGGAACAAGGTGGATTTGTTCATGGTAAAAAAATTCTTGATGGTATAATTATTGCACAAGAGGCCATACATTCTCTTCATTCCATGAAAAATCAGGCATGCTTTTGAAATTAGATATGAATAAAGCATATGATAGGGTTTCCTAGAATTTTCTACATGTAATTCTTAGAAATTTTGGATTTGATTATAGTTGGTGTGAGTGGATTAAATTTTATAGCACTGCAAAATTTTCTTTTTTGATCAATGGTTCTCCTGTTGGGTACTTCGAGTCATCTTGTGGACTTCATCAAGGTGATCCACTTTATCCTTATCTATTCATTATTCTAGTAGGAGAATTAGGGAGAGCCTTTTCAAAGGCAAAATTGGAAGAAAAAATCAAGGGTATTCAAGTTGCAAAAAATGGTATATTTGAATATCATCTCCAATTTGTTGATGATACTTTTCTTTTGGTCTATCCCTTAGTCAATGAGGCCTTAGAATTTAAATCAACATTATCATGTATGAGAAGGCTACTGGACAATTGGTAAATACTTTAAAATCCAATATTTTTCATTAATATTGCCCTAGATTTACAACAAATTATTGTGAATATTTAAGGTTTAAAATTTAAAAAATTCCATCAACCTACTTGGGTATTCCTTTGTCTGATAAAGGAAATAAAAATGAGCTTTGGATCTCTTTTTTGGATATAATGGAAGCTTGCTTGTCAGGTTGGAAAGGTAAGTTCTTAACCATGGCAGGAAGGCTACAACTCATAAAGACTACATTATAATCCATTCCTATTTATATGACATCACTTTCAAGATTGCCATCAAGTATTGCATCAAAAATTGATAAAATTCAAAGAGACTTTCTATGGAAAGGTTGTGAGAAAAAATTCAGGTTTCCTCTTTGTAAGTGGGATAGGGTTTGCAAAGGAAAGAACATTGGAGGTACAAGCTTGCGAAATTGTAAACTTATGAATTTGGCATTAGGAGCAAAGCTTGGGTGGAGATTATTAAGAGATCAAGAAAATAATCGGGTAAAAATATTGCTTCAAAAATATATAGGTTCTCTTGATGCAATGAAATCGTTTAGAAAAATAACTTTACCCAAAGGATCGCCAACATGGAACTTTATATCATAGACTTTACAATTGATAAAGACACATATTAGATGATGATTCAATGAGGGGAGTTATGCAAATTTTTGGTCTTATGCTTGGTTGAAGTCTTATCCTCTTATCTCTAACTCAAAATGGAAACCATTGTCTCAAGTGTGCCTAGTATGTAAAGGTCCAAAGGTCAAAGATTGTATTATTATGAGCAAAAACTCTAGATCATTGATTTATTTTAGTAGCCTAGTTGAAGGAGAGGAACTCAAACAAATTGTAGATGAACTTCAAAATATGTTTTGAGAGTTTTATTTGTTTAATTTTACACGAAGGGATAAGTTGGTTTGGAATTTATCAAAGGATGGTGCATACTCAATCAAAATTTTCTTCTCCCAAATATTTTCCTTGGAAGAACTGTTGGTCATTAGAGGCTCTCCCTAAGGCCTCAACATTTCTTTGGTTAGCAATTCAAAGTAATATTCGTACGGGAGAGAGTCTACGAAGAAGAGGATATTATGGACCTTTCAGATGTGCCTTGTGAGAGAAGGATTTAGAAACATCAAACATTTACTTCTTCATTGTCCATTTGCTCACACCATTTTGGGTTATTTTTAAAAAATATGAAATTATATTGGGTAGCTCCATCAACATTGAAAGAGTTGATAAAATGTTGGATAAATTATTTCAAAGCTAAAGCATTATGTATTCTTTGGAGGATTGACCTTGCCATTATTTGTTAGAATTTATGGCTTGAAAGGAATAACAATTTTTTTAAAAATAAATCTCAAAATCATGCCCAAGTTTAGAATTGTATTATTGCCTCTCTTGCAGAATATCTACAAATATGATGTTCATCATGGGAATTCTCAATTGTAGAAAAAGAGGTGCTAATAAATTGGGTATAGGATTTGAATATACATGGAAGAGTCATATGCAAAAACGGAGTTAAAATAAAGGATCTACTTGGATCTATGGTAAAATGGAAATATCCAAAATTTGGGTTTATCAAAATTAATTTTGATGGTGCTTCTAAATAAAATCTAGGAAAAGTTGGTGGAGGTGGTGTGTTTAGAAATAGTGAAGGTAAAATTCTCTTCACTTATTTAGAATCATAGGTAACTTCAACTAACAACTATGCAGAGGCTAGGACACTTCTTACAGGGATTAAAATTGTAGTAGAAAAAAGGATGGAAATATATTTCAGTTGAGGGAGACTCACAAATTATCATCAATGCTATTAACAAAAATGGATGTGGAGATTGGATAAAAAAATATATTATTATTGATGTTCATCATCTATAGAGAAGGAAATCAGGTAGCAAATAAATTAGTGAATTATGGTGTTGATCTTCATTCCGATGAAATTTAAATTTTAGAAGGCAACTGGCCAAGTGATATTTTATGTCTTATCCAAAATGATGTCAATGAGTCGATTGTGGAAACATAGCACTTCGAGGAAGTCGAAGAATATATTTAACAAAAAAAATGGAAAAACTATGATAAAAAGTTATGTTGCAACAAATGTAATATTTGGTATTTTAACGGAAGTGACCCCCAATAGAAGCCACATGTACTATCCTACTAAACCCAACTATAATCTCTTTATATATACATATATTATTTTCTTCTTCAGAATAATAAATTAATATTGATATTTAAACAAACATAATAAATGAAAATTTTAATCCTTTTTACTAATATTAATAACTAGTTTCAACTTCTACTAATATTAAAAATTGACTTTATTAAACTACATTAATAAATTAATATTGATTTATGAACAAAATTATTGTTAATCAATATTAAAAAGACAAAAATGCTCAAATGTTAAAACATAAAGGTGTGTATAGCTAGAAATATTGGAAACCAACAATGAAAAACATCCCTACCATAGACCATATTTAATTCAATTCTTATGGGGAATAAAATCATTGCTCAACACTATGGAACACATTCTAAAGAACCAACCTCGATCAACCTAGGAAACAATGGACTCTCATATCATATTAATATGGCTTAAAACCCTAAGAAATGTTGACCTCTTAACTAGCATGAGTAGCCAATATTTATAAGCAACAAACTAATGAAAATAAATCATCTTCTAGATTATGGACAAAGAACCACCACAAAATCTATAGAGACGTCCCATCTATGGAGGAGTGAAATATGGGTTTTGGCAATCTAAACAATAATTTCCAAAAAAATAGGAGGTCTCCTACTACTAGGCCACCGAAACTCAAACCCCAAGAAAATGCAAAATCAAGAAATAAGTTACTCAACCAACCAAAATTTTGGAATGAGGTGCACAATATAAAATCCATTAAAACATCACATAAATAAGGAAAAAACATCAATATGAACATTGGGAAAATGTCCCCAAGCTTGGAATATAACAATCTCAAGCTTCCATTAAAAAATGAGACTCGATTAAACTAGATTTTGAGACATGGTCTCCATGAAAAAAAGAAAAACTTTATGGAGGCAATACATTAATGAAAAATGCAAAGCTAGCAATTTCATTATAAACATAAGAAAACATATTAAATAACTCCATTATCAAGTGAAGCATTTTAGAAGCTTACAATTTAGACTATTCTCCTTAATTTTCATACCTTGAGACTTCCTCCCAACCAACCCAATATTTTCCTCCTCTCCAAAACTCCCATAGCAAGGAGATTTAAATAGCGTTTTTAGAGGAGAAGAAGATCAAGGAAGATGAAACTAAAACTAAAGTGTCAGGTAACTCCCTCTTGTTTTTCTTTCTTTCTTATAATAATATTTATAAAGTGTGCCCCCCACTTTATAAAATATTACTCAATAAGGTTAAATATTTAATTAATTAATACTTTCAAACAATAGTAATTAAATTAATTACTCACTTCATATAATTAAATTAATACTATTACTATTTTCTAATGTTAATATTAATTATTAGCATTGATATTATATTTTAAGTATTAATAATGTCAACATCATTATTAATACCTTACTTGATAGTAATTAACCAAGTTTTGTACTTTGTAACACAAGCATTAATGCATCCTAATGATAAAATAAGAGCCTAAGCAACACAAGGGATCTTGTTAAAAGTTGTCCTTGCCCGAACTAAGATGCAATCAACAATAAGTAAGAATATGCACAAACATTACTATTCCCTAAGCAGGAGGTATTATGATAACTACAAGGTTATAAACAACCTACAAAGGACCCCTAAGCACAAGGGTAAGGGTTCTTTTGCTTTTATAGCAACCTCCTTGTCCGATGATGCATTTAATCACACATACACACATATGTAAATGCTTCTACATGATTGTTTTACCCTTGTGGGCTATCAACTAAAAATAATCCATCATTTTCTATTTCTTATTTCTCTCAATTCTAGTGGTTGTCCCATACCAATCCACCCGTGAGAGTACCTGGTCCTGCAACCACAAAATTCATCAACAATACCATATTCTAAAAATAGCATAATCCAACTTTAAAAAGCATAAAGTACAACTATCAACTCATAAACACAACAGTACATCAATCAAACAAGAGAAGGTCCTACCAATATGGACAATTAAAATCTCCAACTTTGAGGATAAAGCTCTTTGAAGGGGAAGGGATGTTAGGATCTCATCCTAACATTATTTGTAATTCTCATATTATTATGTAATGATCCCTTTCCAATGTGGGGACCCCCTTATAATGATATTTTGTAATGTTATGTGGTAAATGAGGTGCTTAGACAAGTGGGGCCATTTCATGTAATTGTTATCAAGAATGTAACTAATGTTTGGTAGAAGATTCTAGCTTGAGTGGCACTTCACATGTAAGCCAACTCTTGAGCATTAGGTTAGGGTTGCATGAAGTGTATCTTTAAAAGACAAGGGTCCATAAATGAATGTATCTTTTGGCATATTGAATGAAATTAGTGAGAGAGGTTGCCCCATCAAATAGGATTGTGATTCTATGTTGTGTTTGTGAGATTATTACAATTTTATATTTACGTTTTGTATTGCAATATCCTGTTTTTCATGAATTTATGTTTTTATTGCAATATTTATGTGAATGTGCTTATTTTAATTAGAAGGTTCCTACAAAATAGTTTTACACAATTCCTTCCTTGATATTTGAATAATCTCCAACCAAGCTTTTACCTTGATGTCAAACTCAAAAGTCTAAAATTTTACAAGCATGCCTCTCCAATATTCTTTTCTTTGTAAAACCCTATCCCACTTACAAAGAGAAGACCTAAAATTTTCCTCACATCCTTTCCAAACAAAATTTCTTTTAATTTTATTAAATTTATATGATGTAGTCTCTATGAGTTGAGCCTTCAAACCATGGTTAAAAAATTACCTTTTTATCCTGCCAAATAAAATTTCGTTGTAGCTAAAAATTGAGCCCATAAATCCTTTTCTTCATTTTTAGATAAAGGAAGACCTAGATATGTCAATGAAAATTTTGTAACTTTAAACCTTAAAATATCCAAATAATCCATTGTAAACCTAGGTTATTTTTAATAAAAAAAAAACCTAGATTTTTTAGTAGTAGCCAACTACCCAACAACCTTCTCACAAAATGAAAATATTGATTTATATTTTGTGGACTTACTAATGAATGAACCAAAAGAAAAGTATCACTAAAAAAATTCAAATGAGATTCAAAGGAAACATTTATCTTATGCAAGTATAAAAAATGGAGAGATGAGCGAGGGGAGGGCTCTGGTCCCTCCCCTGCTCCCCCTCCCATGGCTCCTGGTTCCTGCCCAGTCCCTGGCTCAACCCAGGTCATCTCTCTCGGGGAGTGGTTGTTTGCAGATGATCTCCGGGGGGAGATCCTTCTCCACTATCTGCGCCCCTCCCGGTCGGTTAGGGTTTCCTTGGTTGTTTTTTAGGATCGGTGCTTCCCGGGGATCCCGGTTTGGTTGGGGATCCCTTCCCTTTTTCCCTCGAGCTTCCCCCCCGGGGTTTTTTGCAGGTTATTCACGTGGATCTGGTCCCTTGCGTTTCTCGGTGCGGTGGAGGTGACGGTTTAGGGTTTGGACAGCTTCCCCCTTTTTTCTTATGAATCCTCGACGGGCTCTGTGCTTGGACGGGATTCTTGGTCCCTGCTGTTGGGATCCTCTTATGTTTTCCTGGGGTGGGTTCCTTGTGGTACAAATATTTGGTCACTTCTTGATGGGCTGGATCCTCTTTGTGCTAGCTGTCGACTTCCTACAGGATGGCTCTCGCTGAACGAAATTTTTTCCCGATGGGCGGCTGGTTTCTCCACAGGGCGGGATCCGCCAAATTCGTCGGTTTTCCCATGAGGCGGGATCCTTTCTTTTCTGTTGGTTTCCCAGATGGCAGGATTTCCCTGTTGCTTCCCGCTAGGCGAGACTATTTGTGGTGGTTTTGACTGCTTCCCACGAGGCGGGATTTTATTGTAATGGTTTTTCTTTGTTTCCTACTGGGTAGGATCTTCTCGATGGTGGTTTTTGGCTACTCCCCGCTGGGCGGGATCTCCAAAACTACTTTCTTTCTTATTTGTTTGTTTCCCGCTGAGAGGGATTGTTTCATGCTTACTGTTATCACTGGGCGGGATTTGCATTTTGGTGTTCAGTTTCAAGGGATTGATGCCCTAGGCCCATTGCTTATGTAATCAGGTTTTGGGATCCTTGTTAAAACCCGCTGTAAATACAAACACTACTTACCAAAAAAAAAAAAAAAAATGGAGAGATGAGGCATAAGGAGATTTTTCCTTCCATTTTTACCTTATACGAATCTCTCCAAAATTCATCAACAAGAATAACAAAGAGATAAGAAGATAATGGGTCACCCTAGTAGAGTCCACAAGATGATTTAAAATATCTAGTAGGGGATCCATTAATCAAAATAGAATATTTTAGAGTGATATAACATGTAATCTATTTATACCAATCTTAGAACTAAAATTTCTGAGAAAAATATTTAGAAAACTTTAAAAAAACCCTGTCTTATGCTTCTTTCATATCTAATTTTACAGGTATACTTGGTTTCTTTCATGGAATCAAGAGAATGCATGGCCTCTTATGCAATGATTATAACATTACTAATTTTTTTACCATAAATTAATTCTTGATCCTTTGAGATAACATACATTAGAATTCATTTCAATATACTTGCCATAATTTTAGATATGAGTGATAGCGAGGACCAAGTGCGAGTTGGGAGTCAATGCAAGCCAGATGCAAGCACCACTAGGTATCATGGAGGGAAATTCATATTTGAAAGTCTTGATGGGAAGTCAAGATTATCTACTTGAAAGTATGGATGCCCAAGCTAGAGATAACAAGAAGATTAAGCATATAGCAAGTCCGGTCTAGGGAACAAATATGACACTAGAAGTGATTATTAAAGATGAGATGATCAAGTATGATATAATGGTTCTTAAAATTAGAGGCTTCATATGTAAGATCTATGGGACTGGCCAAGGTTTTCAAAGATTCAAAATTGAATCAAGTGGAAGTGGGGATTGAATTCAAATCACATTGACTTTTCTTCCTATTTTTTTTTCTTCATCATATTTCTAGTTTAAAAATAAAAAATAAAATAATGTGTGGTGGACCATGTTTTAGGGAGAGATATTCCCTTTATTTAAGACCATGGAGTAAGCATTTTTTTGTCAAAACAAAAACTGTTAAAAGACTTCAACTATGGGCTAGTCTTTTTGGACTTCCATATCAACTTATCAATAAGGATATTTTGAAGAATATTGGTAATATGCTAGGGGAATTCATCAAGGAGGGACCAAATATTAATGAGTGAAAGCATGATATATAATCAAATATGTGTTGCTATGGATATTTCAAATCCTTTTGCCACAATCCATTAAGACTAAATCTAAATCAAAAGAATGGGACAAAAAAGTGGATTATAAAAATATTGCATTTAGATGCTGCAATTATTATGATATTGGATACATGACAAGAGATTGAAAAGTAAAAATAATGAAGAAAGAGATTAAAAAAATTGGTCATGATACAAACTTCAAGATGAAACAAGGAAATCATACTATAATAGAAGCTAGATTAGATCAAATATATTCCACTCCAAACAAAGATATGAAGAAAGAAGAAACAAAGAAGAATACAAGGGATGAGAAAGGACAATATGCAAATTTAAATTAGAAGGAATGAAAGGTACAAAGGAAGATGTGGAGGAAAATTTTAAAGTAAATATGACAAAATAAGTCAAGCATATTCCAAGTAAATTGTCTCTATTTTCTTCAAGTAGTTTAGAATCGTCTCATGGTAATAATAAATAAAAGTAGTGTAGAAATTATCCCTTGCACTTTAGAGTTTCAAGAGCAACATAATAAGGGGATGAGGATGAAGTAAATCTATAGCAATTTAGGATTTTTAGGGCAACATAAGAAGGTAATTGCTATGGAGAATCATCCTTTCACTTTAGGGTTTCTAGGGCAACATAAAGAAGAAAGTGCTTTTGAAGTTATTCCTTGCATTTCAAATCCTTCAAAGCAAGATAAACCTATAGGTAATAAGTCTCACTATAACCAATGTAAAAAAATAGAAGAAAATAATAAAAGTGAAAGTGTTTGTAGGAATGAAAAAGCGAGGAATAATCCAAGGAGAAAAAACAAAGAGAAAAAGAATCTCAAAGGGTTGTTGATATGGGAAACAAGAGTAAATATTGTAAGTGTTAACAAGAAGTGGGGCTAACACCAAAAAAAAGTGATGATACAAATGATATCCTAGAATATCAAGGGCATGAATAAGACCCCTAAAAATAGATATTAGGGAATTGATAGGTTGTTATAAACAACATTTTTATAATATTTTAGCCATTTGTAGTGTTGATTTTTATCTTGGAAAAATTAAAGTTTTAGAAGTCAATTGGATGAGTGAGATTTTCTATTAATAAGAATGACATCAAGGATTTGATTGTGGAAACATAACAGTTGAGGAAGATGAAAAATATCTTTGATAAAACAAAAAATGTTTTTTTTTTTGATAAAAGGATATGTGTTAATTAACCTGATAGCAATCAAGTGGCATTAGCTCAATCGGTTATATTTCTCAATATTTTCAAGGAGGAGACCCAAGTTCAAATCCTATCAAACGGTATATGGATAATATCCAAGCTTTGTTGTAATACCAATATATGGTGATGATGTAATACGAGTGGGGCCCGTTTCAATCCCAAATAATCCATTAAAAAAATTAACCTGATAGTAATGTAATGAGAAAAAATTAATATTTGATTTTTAATGGGAGTGGCCTCCAATAGAAGCCCATCATAGCTTATTAAAAAGAAATACTTGGAATAATATTTAAAATTATCTGATAAATAATATTATAAAATATTATTGGATGAAAATTATAAAAATATTTGTCTCCCCTTTTTTTGGGAACCAATGCAATAATGGTGGCAATGATATCATATATTATAACCTTTCTTTTCCTACACTCTTCAACTGCAACCAACATAAAACTCTTTAATAAATGTCAAAATTTTAAAAGAAAAATATAGGAAATTCAATAGGGCTAAATTCCTTATTAGTGGAAAGAGAAAATTTCATCCTATAACACATGTATAGAGATCTTATTCATCAACCTTTTATCCTATCTTTGTGTGATAATTGATGGAATATTTTGTAAAATCTTACCTTGGTCTTCCTCTTACCCAATTCTTGATAGAATATTTTTGAAATAAATAATTATTTCCTAAATAATCTTCTTTGTCAATACCTTTTTCATCTAGAGTTGAAATATTTTTTAATGAAAAGATAAATTTGTTTTAGTAGTAACATAAAAAATTTAGTATTTCTATCCCTTATCTTAAGCCATCCCTTTCTAGATTTTTGGGACCATAATGACTCTTTCTTTTGCAATACATTACTATAACTAGAAAGTGAATTTTTTTCTTGCATGTAAGGATATTGGTCCATTCTATCAATCTTTAATATCTATTATACATTGTTGATCTTGAATTTAATCTGCTCCTTAAAGAAAAAACATGTTACCAAAGTGTTTAACATTTTAGATCTTCATCTTTTTCCTTTAATCATTTCATATTTTAAATAAACCTATACATACATGGTTCTTCAAATCTTACTTCATCCCAACATAACATAACCATTTAGAAGAAATTAGGGTCTTTGAACCACATAGATTGAAATCAAACTGGCTTTGGATTTAGATGACAATTGTTGAGTAGATCACCTCTCAAGAGAATAGTTTTTTTTATCTAACCTTGCTCATAGTAAAATATCTAAATATATTATATATACTATTTACAATGATGTATTAGATAACAAAAAATATCCAAATTGTTGTGTTATATGAATTTCTTTATTGTATTGCTAAGATTAAAAAAAGTGTATACTCCTTTCTTTATTTTGCTATATGAAGTAAATATCTTCATTTTATCAATTAATAGAAATTTATCTTCATATAATTTAGGGTTTTTGATTTGATCCTACTCACAATAAAATGTCTAAGGATATTATATGCTTTATTTGTAATGATATAGTAGATAACAAAAATGTCTTCCTCTTTCATTTTAAAATTTACCTCCACATATTATGCAAATCTTTAATTCCTTTTGAATTTGAACTTGCACCTTATAATTCCTCATCCCTTGCATGCTTCTTAGTTTCTACTAATGGTTACTCTAAATGAACCATGAAGACCTTCACCAACTAATGAGACAAAAGAGATTTTGTTGCCATTTTTTGGGAGTGGAATATCCTTGATTTAAGTGAAATACTATAGGATGATCTCTTGGATTCATCTTGAAGTTTTTCTCATGACCAAAAATTTACATTTCTTTCTTAATAAATTTTACTTTGTAATCTCTTGCCATGTTTTGAGTCTCATAACATTTATGGCATCAAAATACAATGTTTGTCATAATCCTCTTATTGATCACATTCTTGTGAATTTTTACAAAGGTTTTAAAATATTAATGGAAACACATATCCAAGTATACACAACATGCTTTTTCTTCTTAATAGTTGCTTTCTAAGGATGAACTCTCCTAGAATATTTCTTATATTCTTTGAAATCTCATATAGAAGTCCAAAAATATCAACCTACACTAGAAGTAATTTATTAGTTTTTGTGTCCACAAACAAATTCTTTTTCATGGTCTTCAATACAAGTTATATCTCCTCGTAAACCATTGACTTGTACTTGATTTTCAAACTTGAGTAGATGATGAAGAAAAATCCATTTGAAAAAGTTAATGGATAAGTTGAATTCAATCCTCACTTCCAAATAATCTACATTTTATAACCTAAAAATTAAACCACTATTTGTGGAACTTAGGTATCAACCCTATTTTCTTAAGAACCATCATATTATGCTTGATCATCTCATCCTTGGTAATCACTAATGATGAAATAATTATTCTTTGGATAGAGATTATTATAGTTTTGCTCTTTCTCTTACCCCTAATTACGCATCCTTACTTCTAGCGAGGATTTTCATAAGTGATTGTTCTTCCTTATTATGTTGCTTTTCCTCATAAGAATCCTTCATTTTTTTTATTTTTTCCTAAGACCTAGAATAAGAAAAAGTGAGAGTCGCTTCTTGCTTGCACTCACTCCTTGCTCACACATGCTCCCCATATATCCACACTTGTTAGGATACTATCCTAACATTAATTAATAATAATAATAATAATAATAATAATAATAATAATAATAATAATAATAATAATAATATATTTTATCCTATGGTTATAATAATAAAATAATATAATAATTAATTATATTAATTATTATATTATTATAAGGTTAGGGTTAGGAAGCATTGCAACCTTTCACCTATAACCGTTAGTGGGTATAAAACACCATACTATTCTATCATAAGAGATACCCATGAAATATTATATAAAACATTTATTAAAACATTGAAGGGACTTCCCGACAATCCAAAAGCGATTCTTTTAGTTTTAGGTTATTATTTATTTATTTATCAATTTATGTGCTCGGAACCCTAGGTTCCTACCATCTGGTATCATAGCCTTATGGATCCAACCACATTGGTCAAGGAAATGAAAAATGACATTGCTAAAATTAGAAGAATGATTGAACAAAAATAAAAAAACAAATGGAACGTTTTGATCGTATTATACAATATTTAATGGAAATGCAAAAGGAGACCCTAGCCATGGAATCCCAGGGAGAAGAGGAGCCCATAGCCATGGAATATGAGGAGGAGGAAGAGCCCATAACCAGGGAATCCTAGAGGGTACCCATTGCACTCCCTAAGAACGAAAAAAATCCAAACCCTAAAAATATCTCCAATATTGTTTGCAATATCTCCAATGTTGTTTGCAATGTTCTTTTTAATGCAGAGGAAGAAACGAAAGTTTCTAAAAATAACAATGCAAATTTATTTTTAAAAGTGCACGAGGAAGAGAAGGATATCAAGCATGAAAGTTTACAAAAATTCTATTTTACAAATCTGCATATGAGTGATGCACATAGACATCAAGGTGACATTGATCCTGCTATTTGTAGCACATTGATTTCTCAAAGAAATTTAGATGCTGACCAAATCAATCATTTATTTAATAAGAAAAGTGGATTGCAAGAAAATCATGGTGAGAAGAACGTGAAATGCAACCCTGACCGACCTCCTCCATGGCCACCACCATTTTTCCAACAATAAAGTGACATTACTAGTTTAAAGAATGTATTGGAGTGTTTGTGCAAACAGTGCATTGATAAACTGAACATAAGGCAAAATGTCGTGGTTGTTTCCACCCATGAAAAGATGTTTTTTTTCAAAGGATGTGAGAATGACTATGCATCTCCTCGTGCTGATGTTTTCGATCCATAGAGAAATGGACCCCTATTCCAACCAACAATCAATTTTTCTGCTATGGAAGGTTGCTTTGAGCTAGACAATGTTGTCATCATGGGAAACAAGATATGGTTGCTCTCTATTGATTTAGAATGTGATATCATGGACTTATCATGGTCTATAGTTCTAGCCAAGTTTAGCAATCATTGGAAACTGATGTGTTCTACAGTTGCCATTGCCATCGAATTTACTGTTACAATAAAAAATATATATATACCACACAATGTCAGTCTATTGATGCCACACTATGTCTCCATAGTATAAAAATGCAGTGAAATCATCTCCAATCTACTTCAATGTTTTGGAAGCGAAAGCAAGTCACTCTGTAAATTTGGAGTGATTTATTAGAGAATACATCTATCACGACTGAGAATTTGGGCATGTTGAAGCCATGTTTATTGTATTTCTATTCGGCTAATTATATGGAATATGGGTTATACAACGGTGTCATTTCCGATACGGATTTGTCAAGAATGGTAGCAGATGCTATTCCTCATTGGGTTTTGGGAAGGGCGAATGACAGTTTTGTAATGTTTTCTCATGTATATTTATAGTGATATGAAATAATATTAGGGTACTATCACTTTAGGCAATAATTCTTCAAAATTTGAAAGTTGTTACAAACCGTGAGGTACGTGGAACGAGATTCCATTAATGAAATATGCGTTGCTACAAAATCTAAGAATGTTTTAGGGAAGTGGCAATTTACTTCCCATCATACCATTGTTAGCTCCTATCTGCATAGCATCTGCACACGCTATAAACATAGTTGAATAGTTATTCACTGAAATTCAAGCATGAAATTATAAAAATCATAATGGAAAATGACGATATTAACTTACCTCTGAGGATTGCGAAGTGGAGAATGGAAATGAATGTAATAAATCTCATCTTCATCTTTGTCGCTTTCAATTTAGGAAATGCTAACAAATGTGGGCATAAGATTACGGGCCTGATGAGCAACTACATGCTGGTGCTGCCATGACGTGTGGTGGATTGATAAGAACTGCTAATATATCGTTTGTATATTTGAAGATAATTCCAGCAATCGCAACACCAATCAACTTGTCCCAGAGGTTAAGCATCGTCCAAAGCTATAGAAGAAACATTTCTTGTCCTGCTGGGCTACTTGATAACACTGAGAACAAATGTGAGAAATTTTCACAGAGATGTGTTAAAAATGATAGGGGTGTTATTTTTACAAAGACGTGTTAAAAATGATAGGGGTGTTATTTTTACATAGACGTGTTAAAAATGGGTGTTGACAGATGATATATCTTACCCATAATTAGCATCTAGGTTGGTTACACTTTCAACCTTTGAATCTATTACCAGTATCCGAACTTGTCCAATGAAAGTGTGTAAATGTAGCCAAATGTTTTATTGCTAGCGTGGAATGCATGGACAATACACACCGAAGGCAAACAATTATATTTTTTAGACAAAAAATGCACATGATTTAATCGATAGAAAGAGATGGTTAATACTTTAATCCAGAACATTCATATTACTTATCATGGTGAAATATGCCGAGAGATTTAAAAAAAAATTATTACTTCGGAGAAAGAAAAGCTTCCTTATGTTGGTAGATCTTTTGTCAAAAGTAATACAACTGATATTCTAAACAAATTGAATGAGAAGGTTGGGTATTCACCAACTGAAGTTATTGAGCTTTATGAGGAAATCATGTTTGAGCCCAATGTTGTGTGAGCTTATTGACAAGAGACTTATATTTCGTGGCAACCAACTTGAATATGGATTAAGTATTTGCTACCAGAGGGGCATTTCAAAAGAAGATAACGAAAGATATCGGTTCGCTCATGTTCCTTCATTTTTGGAATATGTGCACAATCGATAGATTATCCATTTTTGGTGCCTCGATAAGCCAAAGGAAAATGAATTTTGTCTTGAATGATCAAAAGTAGACAAAATTCAAAAATTTACACATATGATGATGTTGTGGAAAGGATTGTGCAACATCTTGGTCTGGATGATCCTCGTAAAATCAGACTTAGGCAAACAATTTTTACTCTCCACAACCAAAGCCTCAACCTATCAAGTACCGTGGTGTTGATCACTTAACTCATATGCTGGTTTATTATAATTAGACTTCTGATATCTTATACTATGAAGTTTTGGATATTCCACTCCCATAGTTACAATGCTAAAGACATTAAAATTAGCTTTTCATCATTTAACGAAAGACGAAGTATCTGTACACATTGTAATATTACCCAAAGAAAGTATTGTTGGAGATGTCATTAATGATTTGAAGAAAAAGGTAAAATTATCCAATCCCAATGTGAAAATACACTTTCTTGAGGTGTTTTACCTTAATAATCAATACTATACACCAGAAGTATTATAAAATAGTGAAGGCACTAAAGGATTGACATATTGGAGTCCATCTCACATTCATAACTGTAACCGTTAGGATTTTTGACTAGCGAACAATATTTCTAAAGCGTTCAAATCAAATATGCAGCGCACTCATTGAAAGGTAATTTCATTCAACTTCCAACCTTAGACATTGGCCTTTCATGAGGGTATAAGGAGAATTAAGGAATAAAACCTTAGTTGCTTTATTACTTGCCTTGAAAAAAAAAAGTATTTTGAAATCGCCTTATTAATATAAGTTTGCAAATAATTAAACTTCGAGAATTTTGAGCTCTATGAACCATGATAGTATGCGTATATTCCATCTAGCCCTTGAGACTACAAAACACAAAGATGGTAACTGATGCATATTTCAAGAAGAAATGAGGTTGAGTTGGAAATAATGAATTCAGTTTCCATATCTCACAAACAATCTCTTGCAACACTCTTGGAGATAAACATGGAAGCAGGGTGATCAAATTAAATACAAGGGAGCATGTGATGTTGGGATAAGTAGAAACATATTTCCAAATTTTTCTAGCTTTGAGGACAAAGCTCTTTAAAGAGGGATGGCATGTTAGGATACTATCCTAACATTAATTAATAATAATAATAATATATATATATATATATATATTTTATCCTATTGTTATAATAATAAAATAATATAATAAATAATATAATAATTAATTATATTAATTATTATAAGGTTAGGGTTAGGAAGCATTGCAACCTTTCACCTATAACCGTAAGTGGGTATAAAACACCATACTATTCTATCATAAGAGATATCCATGAAATATTATATAAAACATTTATTAAAACATTGAAGGGACTTCCCGACAATCCAAAAGTGATTCTTTTAGTTTTAGGTTATTATTTATTTATTTATCAATTTATGTGCTAGGAACCCTAGGTTCCTACCAACACTATTCTTACTTCTTATGTTTTTCAAATTTCTTATTGTCTATTATTGATGGATTATTATTTTTTAATCTATATTCTCATCTTGAGAATATTTCACTTCATCTAAAGATTCTATGTGATATTTTCTTACCATATTAGTGCTATGACATAATTGATGTCTAAAATTTCAATAAATAAAATTGTATCTAGTTCATTTTGTACTTAAAACCCGGTATTAATGCTATAATATCTTATCTACCAAAAAAAAACCCAAAGCCACTAGTTCATTTTGTATCTAGTTCATTTTGTACTGGGTGGGATTTGAACCTTGGACCTCTCAAAGAGAAGCCAAAGCCCTTACCACTGTAGTAAGCTTGCAACTTTATTTTCTTATGAGTATTTAAGATGCATAGTTCATAACAAATTTAAACAAATCAATCTTTCCATGAGTAGGTTCTGAAAAGCATAGTTATGAAATATAATACAAAGGCCTTACTAAAATGTAACCTTCCATACCCACGTGTTGTAGGTGAGTTGGAGAGGGTAGGGCAATCCTCCAAGGGAGGTCCCTGGTTCGAATCTCCACCCTACCAAACGCACATTGGGTATCCAAAATCTAGTTGATAATGCTGGTGTGATCAGGGGCGAACGTGACTCTTGGGCGATTTTAATGGTGTAAAACCCCTTGGTCGTGGTTTCTCAGACCAAGATGGTCCCGCAAATGGTTTTCTGCTAAATTCAAAAAAAGAATGTAATCTTCCATGATTTTTTATTGTTAATTATAAGATATAAACATTGTCTCAAAACATTTGTTAAAAAAATTGTCTAAATATCTTATGCATAATGCATCCCAAAGGCTCACAAACAAAATAACACATTGTAAAAATTGAAAAACATTAAATTATTTTTCAAAAGTTTTAACAAAATTTTAAAAATATCATAACAAATGGTTTAAAAAAAATACTTCAAACAAATAAATAAAAGATGAATATTGTTTAAGTCTTTAAATTAATTTTCAAAAGTTTTAATAAATTTTTAAATATATCATAGCAAATGATTTAAGAAAAATACTTTAATCAAAGAAATAAAGGATGAATAATGTTTAAGTCTTGCAACCACTCCCATTTCTATGCATGAGACCATTCTTTCTTAACCTTTATGTAATCTTTGCAATTAACTCCTAAAAACATTTTGAATGCCCAAACTAACTCAACACACCCCTTTACATAATAATGTACATGCTCTCCCTTGAAAAAGGAGATAATCAATGTCTATGAGTTGCTATAGCTAGAAACTTACATCATTTTATATAAAATGTTTGAATTCTTGTTTTTTAGTTTTTAGATTTTTTCAAATTCATATGTGAATACAAATATTCGAGAATTTAACATCTTTCTTAACATTTTCCTATAGTAGCCTTCACAATATCAAAATTCATCTCTAGTGTCTATGCATTGCATCTTAGTAGAATACTATTTCTAAAACATTGCACTATCATAATCCACTTTATTAGATTTGGATTACTAGTTTCCTTTCTAAAGCACAAGTTTCCAAAACATCGCACTATCACAGTCCACTTTATTAGATTTGGATTGTTAACCACAAAACTTATAATAAATAGTTTTTATAAAAGCACATTCATGTTATAAAATAAAGCAAATATTACCAATGGAAAATACTCGACTATATCTTAATCATTTTTTTTGAATCAGACAGGCAACATTTTCTTATCAGCCTCAATGAAACTTATTACTTCCTGCAATCATGAAAAAAAAAATTTAACTTTACAATCCTCAATTAAAATTTCTTTATTGGCTAGCCTATCTACACATTTATTCCTTCCCTTAACCACGTGGAAACCCAATTTCTTCAAACTCTATAACAAAATCTTGAATTTCTACAATTCTTTTGATGTTCTATGAAACCTCTTTTCTCTATTTATTACTATAAGTGAATCACCTACTATCCATATTGTATTCCATTTCAGTACACTCTTATATACTACTATTCATAATATAAATGATATCTATTTTTTTTTGGTTACATAGATGATAGCAAAGTTCAAACTATCAACAAAGTTTTCCAATACACCCACGGTCCCGTTAAAGAAAAATAATCAAAAGAACTTGTCCGTTAAGACTACTCCAATGGAGACGGCTCAATTAAGTCCTTTAAAAAAGGAATTTCGTTTAATTAAATGCGACGGTCTATGTCTTAAAAGTCGCTTGTGTTTTACGCGCCCTATACGGTTGACGTCACTGCGTAGCTGTTGGTGGATTCTGTCAACGCTCACCACCCCTATAAGCTGTCTTCGAACTTTGTGGGTTTGTTTTTGCGAAGGCAATCAACAGCGTTTTTGGATCGTGGGCAGGTAAGTATTTTGCCCATTTCTTTGATTTTCGTTCTGTTCTGAGCGATTTCTATTGAACTTCAACCCTAATTTGGCTGATTTCTGTGGAAACAAAGCCCTTTTTTCGGGTCTTGAAATTACGCCATGGAAGAAAAAAATATATTTGGGTTGTGAAATTGTGGGGTGTTGTGGAGTAATTTTAAATTAATCTCAGTATTGTCTTTTGGAAATATTTGATGGATCTGGTGGAAAAACGGGGTGTAATGTGGTTTTGAGAGTCTTAGGGGACAAAGGGGTTTGGTCTACCAAGGTCTGTTTTTGATGAAGTGCGCTCTGTTTTGTTTTGTGGGTGTGGTTTTGTTTTGGCAATTAAGATAAGGTTTTGTATTTCTGATGGTGGGGTCTTTTGTGGGTGATGTAGTTCAGGAAGCCCTTTTGGGCTAGTGGAGACTAAGAAGGGCACTCAGAAAGCAGATTTCAATCTTTTTTCTTTTACCATGACTCATATCCTTTTTTATGTAGTGTAATGGTTCTTGGGTGTGGATCTCAGTAGGTTTTAGTTTTCTTTTTAAAAGAAGAGAATTGTTATGTTGCAAGATGATAGTTGTATTTTTCAGTAAGGCTATATTGATTTCTCAGGGCGTTTTATAATGATTTTTTTTGGAGAATCAGTTTTTGTAATCCAGTTTCTGTGTTGCTACGATGATTCAATAAAAGCAATAATTTGTGAGTAGTCACGCACTCTGACTTTGATGTTATTCTTCTTGTATTTCTTGTGAACCTAAAGACAAGATCTGCATAATTATATATCCCAATTGGCTTTATGGGATTAAAAGGCCCCCACTTGTTGTAATATATCATGATTACATAGTGGTATTACAACAACACTTTTGGCAGTTATACATGTGTATAGCTTAATTGGCTTTATGGGATTAAAAGGGCCTCCACTTGTTATAATATATCATGATTACGTAGTGGTATTACAACAACACTTTTGGAAGTATACATGTGTATAACTTAACAACACTTTTGGAAGTATACATGTGTATAGCTTAGTGAGATTTAAACCTAGATCTTCTCCTTGAAAGTCGAGGTACTAAACCAGTTGAGTTTATGATTACGTGATCTACATATTTACTTTTTATAAAATTTCCTATTCCTATTTTGTGAACCACCTGGGGAAGGGGATTGAACTCAGTTTGCATATTATACTTTCACATTCCAGTGAATCTCCTATGGACACAGATATTTCAGTGTCTCTTAAGTTTCCACAGTTTGTAGTATTTTTGCAAGAGGTTCATGGACCTACTGAGATAGAACTTAATTGTAATTCCTTTTATCCATTTCCTGTACACAGAGGATGGGATTGTGATTGTTCAAAGTCATTTTTAAAGGGTCACCATAATCCCATCCTCCATTTCTGGAGGAGGATGGGTCTAGGAGAATTTAGAACCAAATTGTTGAACAATTAATCTCAAAGCATTAATCCAGAAACTTTTTCAAAAATTTCAGTCTTAATGATTTTGTCCTATATCCCATGCTTTCTGTTATCATCTCCTTAGTTGGGAAATTGAAACTGCTGCAGTGTGGTAGTATTGTATCTTTTACCTGGTACAGTGCAAGTGGAGAAACTTTTGTTTTGATTCAAAAATTTCAGTCTTAATGATTTTGTCCTATATCCCATGCTTTCTGTTATCATCTCCTTAGTTGGGAAATTGAAACTGCTACAGTGTGGTAGTATTGTATCTTTTACCTGGTACAGTGCAAGTCGAGAAACTTTTGTTTTGATTAACATTTGTTTGACAAGTTTTAGTCTGTAGGAAATTTATTTGAGTCCTTTTTTTCCTGAGAACATTGTCCTCAACCAACCAACACACTCTGTTATTATTTCTTGAATTTAATCAAATTGAAGCTGCTGCAATGAAAAGAGATCTTGAGTTACATGGTGTTTAATGCTGGTGGAAGCGGAGAACCCATCCTCCATGATTAACACATCTTTGACAATTTTAAATTGGGATATTAGTTTTAACTTTGTATGCTTGTTGTGATTCTTTCTGTATGGCTTTTATTTGAGTTTGTCTTCATTTAAACCACTGATGGAGTTTTGAAAATGTTGTCCTCAAACCAGGCTTTCTATTCTTATTTACTTGATTCATTCAAATTGAAGATGCTATAGTAACGTAGTGAAAGGTGAGAGTAGTTTATGTTCTGTTTAAGGGCGTTGCAAGTGTAGAAACCACTTCTTGATTTACGTGTTGAACCATTTGTAGCTATTATATTAGGTTTTGGGTTTCGTTTGATTCATTTGTATGGATTTAATTTGAGTTTTTCTTTGTCAATTGCCCCATTTGAGAAGAATGCTTGTGGATGAATATTGGATAATATATCCTTAACTTAATTAACGGGGAAACCAAAGAGAGAAGGACAGAGAGAGGGCTGCAGCCCGGAATGCAAAGGGAGGCAAAAAGGATGATGGTCTTACTCCTGAACAACGAAGGGAAAGGTATGCCTCTTTTTGTGCAAATTGCCTATTATTGTATTAGGACAGTATTCCATTCACTTAAGGGACTGTAGTAATAAAGTATTACTTACCATGGCAACTGCACTTAGTAACTGTCAAATTTTTGAACATAACATTTATGGATTCGCCGTTATCAGATTGTTGTGTCAAGGGCTTTGCTTTCAGGGCCTCTGCATACTCATGTTGTGTTGGGTAATATTAGATCAAAATCATAGTATAGGTATGCTATTCTCTTTTTCTGTAATATCTAATGTGATTTCTTTGTATTACAGAGATGCGAAAGCACTTCAGGAAAAAACTGCAAAAAAGGCAGCTGGTGCTACCACTGAAGGAAAAGATGCTGGAAGTTCTAAATCTTCTAAGAAGTAGTATACATTTGTATTGACGTACAAACTAAATCTATTAGGACTGTTCTATGAGTGAGACGTCACAACTGGAGTTGAAATAAAGGGTGACTTGAAACTAACCTATTTGCTGTTTGACCAATGGATTTGATTAATTTCTAGCAACTCCGTCTTGACAATTTGTTTTCTGAAATGGATCGCAAAACATCATTTCCGTTAAGGATTTGCTTATGATGATGATATTATAGGCTGTTTGACCAATGGATTTAATTAAATTTTGCTAGCAACTCCGTCTCGACAATTTGTTTTCTTAAATGGATCGCAAAACATCATTTCCGTTAAGGATTTGCTTATGATGATGATATTATAGCTTTCTAAAATATGATATAGGTGTAATTCCAGTACTTTTTGATATATCTTCTATGCAATTGTGTGCAATTGCCCTTTCATAGTTAAATATTAGAATTTAAAAGATAAATTTGCATGTTTGGCTGTTCATACCTATTTTGATTCAACTACCAATGGTCATATTTAATGTTTTTTTTATCTATGATGAAGATGCTAACAGGAAGATATGATTTCAATAGTTACTTTAGTAGACAAGCAATGTCTGAATTCACTAGCATCAGAATTTTATGTCAAAATATCACATGATTTCAGTTGTTACTTCTGTAGACTAGCAGTGTCTGAATTCACTAACATCAGAATGATATTTCAAAGTATCAGGAAAAATAAATGAACATGTAATGCGTTTGAAGTTTCTACATACTGAGTCGAGTTGGTGCAGCGGCAAGACACCTGGTTGGATCTTTCATTTCTATGGATTTGTATGTATGTATCTTTGTTTAAGACCAGCTACTCTTGTATGCATTCATGGAGCATACTCGTATGTAGATCCCTATACCTAAGTTCCTTTGGATCATTGAAAATAATTTTGTTTAAGAGGGAGCAGAAAAGGGGGAGTTCAATGAAAAATCAGGCAGTAGAATTTGAACATGTTATTGATGAAGATTGCAATCAGTATGCATGAAATTCTGCATGCAATGGCCATGATGAGAAGGAATAGGAAAGAAGTTGCCATGGAAATAGATATGCCTGGCTATATTCATGACGTCTGCACCCAGTGTTTAGTGCTTATTCACACAAGCAATCTTATGCAGAAAGTTGTGACTTTACACAGCTTGGGGTTAAATTTGATTTTAAGACAAATTTGATTAGATACATTGGCAATATTGATCCATGAATTTGTTATTTGAATATTATGAACAGGGTTTTGATGCTGCAGACAATTGGAATGATTCAACCGTTGGCATGGTCTATTCGAACTCACATTTTAGCGATGTGCCTTAACTATTAAAGGAAGACCAATTTCTTTTTAAATTGTTTTATATGGATAAACATTGAACAAATCAGGAGTTCCAGAGGTTAACTACATTAGACTGACTTCAAGATATGTGTAATTGTTGTGATACCATTACGTGATCTCATGAATGTAATACAAATGAGATTCATTTCAATCTAATATAACTAATTTATTTAAAAAAAAACTAATTTCAATCTAATACAACCAAATAAAATATTCATGAAAAGTTTATGGAAGCATGGGATTTCATGCCATAACCCAAGTTTCTTATGCTATGTGTAAATCTTTAAAAAAAATCCAAGACATTGTGGAACGAAAAATAAAATCCTTACATTACAATGAAAGACATGCAATCGTTTGTGTTAGAATATTAATGTGTACTATGCTTTGTTTGACACTTGTGAGTTTATCTTGACACTTGTCATGTTTTAATATAGGCCTCATGCTTATATATTGTAACCTCATTTTTGCATAATACATCTCATATTTTGTTCATTCTTAACATGTGGTATCAGAAGCGTAGTGGCTCTCCTGCCCTTGTGAGCTTGAGGGGGCCTCATTTTTTTTTCCCTAATATTTTCCCCAATTTTTTTATTCAAGCTAGGGAGTATGTTCTCCATCCATAAGATGAATCAGAAACCATTGAAAAATTAATGGTTGCTGATTTTTGAGGCATTGAGGAGGATTTTTTTTTTTTTTTGGAGGTATCCGTCCGCAGAAGTAGTTTCTCAACAGAGAAACAAAAAACGGGATACTCTCTAGTTTAATATTCTTGGTGTGATTTTTTTTTTTGCAAGTCATATTCAAGAAGTCGTGTGTCGACCCTGCTTTGTGGTAATCTTCAGAGGAGATGCCAATTTGAATTTTTTACATCGATCACATGGTCATCGCATCATTTGGGGCCATACAGAAGGGTGTATTTGTTTTTGCTTTCGAATGGAGCGTCTATGGGCTTAGATTTGTCTGTGAATGATATTGGATCGGTGGAACTACCACAACGCGCTTCTGCATTGGCGAACACAGTTTGTTTTTTAGTGTTTTAGCGCCCATGATGAGATTCGAATCCAGTGCCCGAGCTAGAAGAGTTGCGGAGCTACAGAGCCGAGTTTGGCCTCACAGGCGTAGAAGCGGAGATTCATGATTATCAAAGCAGTATTGGAGGTGCGCATATTCTATGAAGTTTTGGCATGATATTTCAGTCAGACACATCTTCCAGTCGGCTCGGGGTTCAAACTCGCCAGTAGGAGATTCCGTATTTGCAGATTGAAGCGCGTGAAGGTGTTTTGGTGCGAGCGGTGATGGAAGCCGGTTTGGTCTCATACTCGTAGCTGCGGAGATAATTTGCAACTCGGTTTTTGATTGCCGCCTGTTGTTGAGTGCTAAACGCACGTCGCAGTTATGATAAGGTTGTATATTCATAGAAAAAAATTCCACATTGCACTCGTAGATGTATGATATGCCACGTGACTGTTTTTTTTGGCACCCACTATTTTTCGATAGGCAGAATAGGTTGGATTCGAAGAATGAGTGGCTGCGTCCCACTTTTCATGTTAGAATATTAATGTGGTTGTGTTCTAGCTATGGACAAGCAGCACAATGTCTCATGTTACGCACCATGTCCAAGAGAGGAGAGCGCACGTGTGCTGGCGACACCAATTTTTTTTTTAGCACCAACTATGGCCGTGCAAGGTTTCTGCAGCCTCTTGGAGGCGATTCGGGCGACATCGAAGGAAGTGAATGGTCATCACTGAAATTCTTCGTCACTGCTGAATATCCCGGCATGTGAACTCCCACGACAAGCCCAACAACTGAACTGAAGTCTTCGGGTACAACAAGACCGCACCAAGTTGGTCATCACGCCGCTCGCCTTCGGGAAAAAAAATTAATCACTGCAACACTCCGTGATAGTGAAAAATCAAGTCTATATCGCACTGCATCAAGTGGGGAGGACAACTGCCACGCACAACAACAGATTTGTGCGTGACATACTTTTCGCCTCTCACAACGGGTCAAACTAATCGTTTGCAAAAGAACATATTCTGAAACTCATTGCAGTCGTCGAGCGGATATTTCTACAATCAAATTTTCGACAAATAAAGCCAAACATCTTCGCACATAATGGATCGTCACCCCCATGACACCACCATGATCGTCCATCGAGCGATCCGAATTAGTGCTGCCAACATCGGGTTCTTTCGATGGCCTCGATACACACGTTCGACAAAATTCTCCTTGGGCTTTACGAAGTGTTAGAATTAATGTGCACTATGCCTACTTCTAGTTTGACACTTGTCATATTTCTTTGACACTTGTCATGTCTTGCATATAGGCTTATGCCTATATATTGTAATCTCATTTTTGTATAATACATCTCATCTTTTGTTCATTCCTAACAATATGAATACTACGCGACTTTAAATCCCTAGATTACAATGGATAGATTCAAGCATATAACCAAAACCTAAGCTCAAATCCTTGCATTAAATGCATTTCTATATGCTTACTCTAAATTTAAATCTTTGAACTAAAGATTGACAATAGTATGAGTGGAACATGAGTTTGTACGAGCACAACCTGACTTCAAATCCTTGCATTACGATGAACAATCATATAGGCACAACCCAAATTCAAATCCTCATCCCCATGGGACAGTGCAATGTTTAGGGTTTTGGGCTCTCTTTCAGGAGATTCAGGTTCAAACCACAACAAGGTGTGTGTGCATGGTTGTGTAAGTGAACTTGTTAAGAAAGAAAAATTCAAAACCTCACATTATGATACATAATTGTAAGAACATTTTCTAAGTTCAACTCCTCACATTGTGATGGATAATCATAAGAATACAACCTAAGTTCAAATCCTTATGTTGTGAAAAGTATTTTCATAATAAAACATGTGATATGACAACTAGGGCACTCTTCCGGCCTGTGCCCTAACAAGATAAAAAATCCTAACCCTAAGCAAGTTTGGTAACAAAAGGAAACAATTGATCCCATAGCCAATCAGGGCAATAAAGTAGGTTCGTTGGTAAAAAATAATTTGAATCTTCAAAAAGTCTAGGCAGCTTTGCAAGAGTGTGAAGGTCCTCAATCGAGAGAAGATGGAGAGATTTTGGAGCCTGTGACTCAGGTAAGCCCTTTGGTTTCCAATTCTAACATTACTCAACGAAATTCATTTGACTGTTTAAGAGAAGAATTAGCGAAACCTGTAGGAGAGGATAAGGAGACCTAGGGTGTGGAAATTGTGTTAGAAACCCAAAGGGAAACACATAAAGAATTAGGGAAGGAGGTTCCTACTTCAAAAGGAAATTCGGAATTAACCCTCTTTGACAATGATACAAAAGAAGGAAAAAATACCAACTACTTTATGCCCAATGACTATAAACTAGAAGAAAGGAGGATTAGATGTAGGAAATGATCGTAAGGTGAGTAAACCCATGAACCAAAAAATCAGAAAGAAAGAAACAAAGGCTAAAATTGCTAATGGCACTCAAACTGTCTTGGATCTAAGAGGAGGACAAAAACAACAGTTATATTATGTTAATGAAGCAACCTTCAAAAACCATTTAGCCTCAACCCTAGGTGGAGGTAAGAAACAACATGCTAAATCATGCAAATGAAGGTCATATCCTGGAATGTAAGGGGTCTAAATGGCCATGCTAAACCCAGATTGTTTGCTTCAATGAGGAAAGAATTAAACCCTCAGATTATCCTTCTCCAAGAAACAAAAGTAGAGGATTCCAATATTGACAAGGTTAAAAAGGCAATATGGAAGGATTCTAGTTTTATTGCCAGTCATGCACAAGGAACTTTTGGAGGATTATTATGCCTTTGAGATCCCAATAAAGTAGAGGGAGATTAATTTCATCCTCGGATAGATTAACAAACCTCATTTTTTTTGCAAGGACACCAAATGTAGATGGGTTCTTACCAATATTTATTCCCCAAATACAATTATTGGGAGATGTTATCTATAGAATGCTCTCAGTTAGATGAGAGAGGCCTTTTAAGGAGAGGTGTGGATGCTGACAGGTGACTTTAATTCTCCCTTCCATCCTTTAGATAAAAAAAGGAGGTAACTCAATTTTGTCAAAGGGTTTGGAGGATTTTGAACAGTTTGTGAATAAAACCAAGGAACTTTTGGAAGATTATTATGCCTTTGGGATCCCAAAAAAGTAGAGGGGAGATTGATTTCATCCCTAGATAGATTAAAAAACATCCTTTTTTTGTAAGAACACCAAATGTAGATGGGTTCTTATCAATATTTATGCCTCAAACATAATTACTCAAAGCTGTTCTCTGTGAAATGCTCTCAGTTAGATGAGAGAGGCCTTTAAAGGATAGGTGTGGATGCTGGCAAGTGACTTTAATTCCTCCCTCTATCCTTCAAATAAAAAAGAAGGTAAACCAATTTTGTCAAAGGTTTGGAGGATTTTGAATAGTTTGTGAATAACAAGTTGATGGATGTGGACTTGAGAGGGAGTAAGTTTACCTGGAGAAACAAAAGAGTAGGTAGTCAATTGATTCAGATTAGACTTGAGTAGGTAGAAGTCTCATTTCTAAGGAAGGTCTTGCTCTCTTTGGAGATGCTACCCTGAGTACTCTCCCTAAGGCTAGCTCTGATCATAATCCATTGGTTTTGGAGGCTTTCTTCTTGAGTAGAAAATTTAAAAGTCCTTTCAAGTTTGAGGTTATATGGCTTCAACATAATGATCTTGAAACCCAAATAGCAAGATGGTGGATAAAGGAGTTCTCAAGGGCCCTGGTCTCACAAATAGCAAAGAAGCTCAGATTTACCAAAGCTAATTTAAAAGGTTGGAATAGAACAGTCTTTGGGCACCTTTTTCACAAAAAAGCTAACTTGAAAAAACAATTGGCTAACATTGAATCTTCCATTCAGGGAGGCATCCTTACAGCCAAAACTAGAGAAAGGGAGAAAAAGATCCTAGCAGACTATCACAAGATTTTGACTTGCGAGGATTCATTTTGGAGACACAAATCAAGAACCCTTTGGTTAAAGGATGGGAACCGCAATACCAATTTCTTTCATGTGATCACCTTGATACATAGAAGCTTCAATAGAATTAGAGAAGTTGTGAAGGCTGATGGCACCCTGACTAAGGATGTTTTGGAAATTTGATCTGAAGCTGTTAGCTTTTTTGAAAACCTGCTTGGATTTGGGGAGATAAGGGAAGATCAGGCTATGAACATGCTTCTTTCCAACATTCCAACTCTCCTCACAGAAGAGATGAATACCTTTTTGTCCAGCCCTTTCAAGGAGGATGAAGTGAATAATTATATTTTTCAATGGTAGGAGAAAAAACTCTAGGCCTAGACAAAGTCCTTGCTTTATTTTATCATAGGTTTTGGCACATAATTGGAGCAAATGTGATTGCAACCATTTGTGACATCCAAAAATCCTTTCATATCCCAAGGGATGTGAATTCAACCTTTTTGGCCATCATCCCTAAGGTGGCAGGAGCAAAAGACTTCAAATATTTTATATCCATCAGCCTATGTAATACTCTCTATAAAATCTTGACAAAGGTGATGTCAAATAAAATTAAAGTGGTTTTAGCCTTTATCATTGATTCCAACCAAGGAGGTTTTGTTGCGGGAAGGCAAATACTGGATGACACCATAACTATTCATGAAGTCATTTACTCAGTGGAAAAGAGTGGGAAGGCTGGTCTCTTTTTGAAACTAGATATGAATAAAGCCTATGATAGGGTCTCTTGGGATTTTTTGCTTAAAGTCATGAGCAAATTTGGCTTCCACCAAGACCAGATTAATCTTACAAAATAATGCATATCCATGACAATGTTCTCAGTCATTGTCAATGGAGAAACTATAGGGTATTTCAAGAGCTTCAGAGGGTTGCAACGAGGGGAACCCCTATCTCTTTATCTGTTTATCATTTTGGTGGAAGCATTAGGGAGAACTATTGGTGTTGCCACTGCCTTGGGGGCTATTGATGGGATTATACTTGTAACCTCACTCAATTCGATATCTCATCAACAATTTGTTGATGATACCATCCTAGCCACCAACTCCTTTATTTCATAAGCTAGAGAAATTAAGAATATCTAAAGCATTTATGAGAAAGCAACTAGGTAGAAATTCAATTTATCAAAGAGCAAAGTGTATTTCCTCAACACTCCTAGAAGACAAGGAAGAATTACTCATATCCTCAGATGTGGGATAGTTGAGTTCCCATCAATCTACTTGGGGATGCCCCTCTTTAAAGGTAAAATGAAGGATTTTCTCTGGAACCTGGTGCTAGAAAAAATCCAAAGGAAATTAGCAAGTTGGAAAGGGGTGCTCCTTAGTCAAGAAGGTAAATCCCAACTCATTAAATCTACCCTTCAAAGTATCCCCATGTTTTTCATATCTTTATTCAAATTGCCAACGAAGATCTATTAAAATATTGAGCAAATTCAAAAGGCCTTATGGTGTGGATTAGAAGCCAAAAAGAGACTCCCCATGGTTGCTTGGGATCAGGTCTATTCAAAGAAAAAGGTTGGTGGCCCTGGGTTCATAAAGATGAGACAAATGAACCAAGCTCTAATGTCAAAATCTGGTTAGAAACTCCTAAGAGAAGAGGATATAAGATGGGTACATATTCTCATTGCTAAATACCTTCAGTAGAGAAGGAATTTCCTTGAGGAACACAATCCCCCCAATGGATCGAATTTTTGGAATAGCCTCCTTAGAACCAAAAGTCTAATCCAAAAAGGAATTAGATGGAAACCAGGCATTGGGATAAAAATAGATTTTTGGAGAGGCCTATGGATCTCGAATACTCTCATAATTAACAACCTAGACCTATCTGTCCTAGAACCAATCACTTCTCAAATATTTGGGAATAAATTTTTAGACTACATCAAAAAAATAGGTAGAAAATGTTAGAAGCCTATCCACATCCTTGGATTAGATCCTAGAGGGGAGTAGGCCATAAGAGAGCTCTCCAGAATGCTGAGAACCCGATATATTAAGAACTCTAAGGCAAAATATTATATGATCTTGAAGGTTGACAAGAGTGTCTTATTCTCAGTCAAATCAACTTACAACCTGGTAGAGGATGAACATGGGGGATGGCTCCCAATAAATCAGGTTTGGTTTAAAAATATCACTCACAAAATCAATTTCAAAATAAAATCTTTACTATCGATAACCTCCAAAAAAGAGGCATGACCATTCCAAATAGACACTACCTATGCGAAGCCAATTGCAAAGATACAAAACATTTTTTTGGATTGCCTCTTCTCCCAAGAGTTGTTTAATATTCTCCTAAGTAGCTTTGGAGTTTCCTAGGTGACTTCTACCAACATTGTAGACATGTGCATCCAATGGGACCCTCCTTTCAAAGGCAATCAACTATGTACTTTATGGAAATAGAGTTACCCATATTACCTATGGGGGTTTGGAGGGAACATAATAACAAAGCTTTAAATAATTTGAAAAGGGATCTTGAGTTAGTAGGAATCAAAATCATTGATGCTCTATTAGGAAATGTCTCCATCACCCCCTTTAGCAATGAAAGGGAAAATGAGTCTAAGATTCGAACTGCATACAACCTTGGCTTACCAAAGAGAAAGATTCATATTAGGAATCCTGGTCAGGAAAACTATTCCCAAGTTAGATGGGATCCTCCACCTCTAGGATGGATAAATCTTAATTTTTATGGGGTAGCAAAGGAGAATCTTGGAATCTTAGGGGTAGGTTGGGTGATCAAAAATGATAAAGGATAAATTATAATTACTTTTGTGGAAAACCTGGGTATTCAAACGAGCCACTTTGCCAAAGCAAGAGCCATTTTTTAGGGTGTTAATCTATTGGAAAGGCTAACTAACAAGAAGGTAATTATAGAAGGAGATTCTTTGAATATCTTTAATATTATGAAGGGATCTCAATATCCTAGCTGGACTATTAATGATTTTATTAAGGAAGCAAAATGAAGCATTCAAATTTTGGAGAATTCTTAGATCAACCATGTGTATTGAGAAGAAAATAGGGTGGCAGATTCCATGATCAATCTTGGTCTCCATAAATAAGCCATCATGGTTTGGAGGGAGGGGTTTCCCTAGGATTCTAGTAACTTACCCATACCATCTTTGAGGAATCAAATGATGCCACCTCCTGATGCTAGATCTCGCAATCACCCTTTGGATCTCCAAGGAAGAAAATCTAGGATGGTGCTTGTTTCTCTCCAAGGAAGAAAATCTAGGATGGTGCTTGTTTCTCCCTATCCTAATTTTACTATTCTTAACATTTGGGTAGTTAAAAAAATAAACTTTCCTTTTGTTTTTGCATGTCTATGCAAAAATGGGAAAAGGAATTGAGTGGTGTGCTAGAAAGAATGAACCCGACCCTTCTTGTTTTCATTTACTAATGGAAATGAAACCTTTTACCCTCGATTTTCTTTGGTGCCTTTGGGATCATTATTACTAAATATTTTGTGTCATAGATTTGTATTATCCTTGAAGTAGATTTGGAGGAGGAGTTGGGATAGTGAGGTGACTTGGGACATGACCATTACCATGTTCAAGAACCCAAATAACTGTATAGTTGGAAGAAAATTAATACGAGGTATGCATGAGCTTATGGCCAACCTTTTGTGAAGTAATGTGAATCCCCATCTGTTATTTTATATTTTACCTTCTAGATACTTCATTACTCCTACTTGCTTGTGCAAATAGTTATTTAGAAAGTATCTGGTGCAAACTATAGGGGAGGATGAGCAGAGAATGGAATCAACATCTTTATCACTTGATAAAGACATTTGGGACATATTGGAGAAGGGTGGATTCTTGAATTTCTTGAATAAATTTTGTGGGCTAGATAAAGAGCCATGGAGCTAGCACACTCATGGGATGAGGGCAAATTCAAGGCTAGAGGAGTAGAATTTACCATAAGCTTTGAGTTTATTGCTAAATTTTTTGGCTTAGTTTCTATGGATGAGTGTATCAACAAGGAGAAACACTCTCTTGTGAAGGAATTGAAGATTTTTTGGGGTAAAGGAGAGACACTGGATAAATTTCAAAATGGAATTCTTCATGATTCCCTCCCTAAATAATGGGATAGGGTGATTCTCCTCATTATACAGTTCTTTACACTAGATGAGAATTTCTCAATAGTCAAAATATTTCATAGGGCATTCCTCAACCACCTTAGGTGCAAGAAAATGATTACTATCTTGACCTTCCTATTTAGGTAAATAAAGAAGACAATTAAGGAGGTTTAGAAAGGAAAATCCTTTGTCCATTGCACTAGGGACTGCTCAAGATCCTTTTCTTGCATGTGGCTAAGAAAAACTCATGGGAATCTTGGAAAGAGTCTAGTGTTGTGCTCTAGTTCTCTTAGGAAGAGAAGGAGAAAGAGAGTAAAGCCTCCTAAGAATTCATCCCTTCGATGCAATGAGGGAAGAATCTCGAGAGTGCTGAGCCATTGAAAGGAGTTATTGTCAAGAAGGAGCTTGGACTTGGGGTGGAGTTAGTTGAAGGAACCAAAGAGGAATCAGAGTCCTAGAGGTATTCTAAATTCCTGAAGATAAGGATAGAGAAAAAGGACAAATCCTCTCCATATCATTTTTTACCAAAAATTAGAGGATTCTTGGGAGTTTGTGCTAGTCTCTTCGATTATGAAGGTATCTTAGACTTCCACCTCAAAGAAGACTAAGAAGCACACTGATACCTCATCAAGAAAACTAAATTTAACCCTTAATAGTCTCAAATGGGTCTAAAAAACACATTTTAAAGCCTAAGTTACCTCAATAACTCCATGTGTAGGATCAATAAGATGATAGAAAACTATGTTGATGAAGCAACTCTTCACTCGGGAGATCTAAAAGAAGATGACTTGGGTTCCAATGTTGAGTTGGAGACTTAGGAGGGGAGGCTACGAGGAAAGGATTTTGACTAGGTCTTTTCTATTTCTCTTTTGATCCTTGGGGTTTGCATACTTGGTCTTGTATGTTGTTAGTTTTTTAGTTTCTATTGGTCCAAAGCCCAAATCTCTTTTTGTTGGGTTGGCCCTTGTTAATATTTTTGCTGTTAAATTTGTGAGTTTCTTTTGCTTACCTCTTCTAGCTAGATGTAAAAGGTTTGGGGATCCCTTTAAAACCTCTTCTCCAACCTAATAAAAAAACTATTATAATAGGTCTCATTATCACAAATTATCTTATCGTGAAAATAATCATCATGAGAGTATTCATCACAATGAAGCATGACTCTAGTTATGCTATTGCATTTTATTCACAATTGCTTCACCATACCTTGGACAAAATATTAAGATTCATCAATGAGATTGGAAACTTGGTTTGCACATAATACATATTTAAACTTGTGTGTCTCTTATATTAATTACATTTCATTTACTTTCATTCCAAAATTCTTTAGATAAAATAATAAAAATTCATTATGGGATTGGAACCTTGGTTTATAATGTAATACTTTTTGTTCCCATAAACACCCAATTTTAGCACGATAAACTTGCAACAATCCACCAGACAACCAGATTGGTCTAACTAGCAATCTTGACCCAAAATCTAAGTATTTCTCCCCCAAAAGCAAAATCGCTAGGATGGATGAAAAATTGCTTGTGATAAAATTATTGGTATTGATAACAATTTCACAAAAATAAGATTTCTTGCTCAAATTCAATCATGCATGCCTAGTTTGACCTGTGATAGTTAAAATCATGAAATTGTTGGTTGATAATGATTTTTACCAACAACGATTTTGATTCTAGAAGTACATAATCTTAGAAGCTTATATTCTTTACCCTTTTTAAGCCTCCTATTTATGAGTCAATCTTGCCTCAGATCCACATATTTTCCTAACTACTTTTTAAATCCAAGACTTACCCTTTTGGTGATGTTTTGATTTAATCCTCTAGATTTGAGTTTGAAATCTTACCTTCTCTCATATCACCTTTAATGCACTTCTCCTACCCCAAGTCCATAAAATCTATATAAATTAGACCCAAATTTCATGCACTAACATTCTATCAAAATTGCTTTAGGATTTGCTCTCTTGCTCACATTCTTCACACTCAAGAACTTGGAGGTTATCTAAGAATCAAAGGGGGAAAGAAGAGAGACCAATAAACCTGGTAAAATATATTTTTTCTTTTTTGTTTGTTTATGTTATTTTGTTACTAATCTTAGCTAATATCTCATTTCCTTTATCGTTGTATGGTTTTTATCTTATTCTCGTCTTTTATGTGCAATTCTAAAATTTGCATATTTGAGTTTTAGTTCAATTTTGTAGCATTTGGACCATTTCTTAGAACATGTAGCTTTCTAGGGATGCTTTACAACCATATTAAGCCTTCTCCCTCAAAACTTAATTTTTTGTTTACCCCTTTTTGTCGCAAGAGCGAAATCGCTCCCTACCTAGCTTTAGGGAGCGATTTTGTTAGATACTGCTTTCTTCAACCCTTTCTATCTCCTAAGCATTTCTATAGGCTATTCCTTTTGTTAGACATACTACAGGCTAGTTTTGGTCTATTAGCCAAAACTTCTTAATTTGATCCTTTTTCAAAGCTACAAAAGCAAAATCACTCCTTACTCATTTTCAGGTAATGATTTTTCTGCACACAATTTTGCATGTTATTTTGAATACTTACTTTCATCCATGTCCCTATATCTATCTACAAACTTATGATTTAGTAATTTACATGAATAATTGAGCAATACTTTTACAAATACTACACTTTGTCTTACTCATTCAGTCTATAGAAGCAAAATCGCCGCCTCTACATTTATAAGCATTGATGTCTCATTCATGCTTCATGTTTCACTTAATTTTATTTTATCTAGAACCAAGGGATATGACCAATGAAGCAAGGCAACCACCTCTCTCTCCCTGAATATGTTTAACCCTAAGAACTAATCCCTATATCGAGCGTTTCTAGTTTTACAAGTTTTACAAAATTATTGACAGAGGGAGCGATTTTGCTTCCAAAGAGCGATTTTGTCTCGACCACAAAAATAGGTTTTTTTGATTCCTATACTCATAATTTCTATTTATGTAAATTCTTTGTTATCAAGATAAGTCTTATATTTTATGATTTTCACATAAATAAAATTAAGACTAGTTTAGTTTAGAAAACACTTTATTTTTGGCTTTAGGCATCAAAGTGAAAGACATATAGTTTGTATAATAGACTATTTTGTTTGTGAATTTTATCTTGTACCCTTTATTATAAAAGGAAAAGGAAAAGTGTTTAATTCTTATACTCATTTAAAAAATAAAAAACCATATCTAATAGATTATGTATTCTTGCATCATACTTATTTTTATCCATTTTATCGTAGATTAGGTTTAGTTAGGTCATAGAAACTTAAAGAAAGGAGAGCCTTTTGGTCTCCTTACAAAACCCCTATTTGTTTGTTAATAAACTCACAAAATGTAGACTTGGATCCATAACACACTACATCCCCTCTAATATTTGATGTGAGAATAGTGAACTAGGCTCTTCCCCATGTTTGAAAAAATTCTTACGTCCGTTCTCATATTTTGGTGAACCCGATATGAACACCTCACAAGTCCCTAATTTATTTGACCTTAATTTAAAACACCTCACAAGTCCCTAATTTATTTGACCTTAATTTAAAATATAATTAAAAGTAAAACTTGGTAAAAATATTTTAACCATGACTATATAATATTTATCTACATAGATTATTCCATATTAATAAAGATTAATCAAGAACATAACTAAATTGCTAGTCCTATTAAGGGTTGCATACAACCCTTTGAACAACCATTGTACGATTCTCTAGAATAAATTGGATATATTGTGGGATCGAGATGCCAAACTCTACATATAGGGTCCCACACATATTTTAAGCCTGTTGATAAGTATAACATGATGGACTAATGGGATTCATAAGGAGGATATTCCATTACCTCTCGTGTATCATCCCAAATGATGTACCTAGAAAGGTCACTTCTATGTGTTATTTTGTTTCATGTACCTTAAGGTATCTCTCATGTAGGGCCACGTATATAAATAGGACTAGCTTCTTCCATGTATCAGTGGGTATATTAAGAGTGCAAGTATATCAAAAGTATTGGTATATAGGGAGGCCCCCTATGGTATATCGACTAGATAGATATATTGAGAGAATGCATTATAAGGAAAATAATGTCTTAATTAATTCTTAAAAATCTAAAAATTGATTAATTAATATTATTTCTTCTATTAATCCTTATTCCATGGCCCAGAGAAGGTATTACCTATGTAGTGGAAATAAATTGATAGACCATACCTCCCCCCATATGGGATGATAAGGAAAATCAACATTGTTTAGAGAATCCTAATTTTGAAAAAGAAGATGATACATTGAACACAAGTTTCCTCAACCCTCAAGAAGATGCTTAGGGTATAATAATATTTAACTCCATGGATCATATATTACCCTTATTGAGAAACAATAGAAATATCATAACAAAGGTCATTAATCAAAACATTTTCTTTGGGGAAGGGACACCTATGGACCCTCCTCAACAACCTAATTCTAGTTATACCTCTTTCAATAAACCCAATGTAAATAATTCATTAACTAGAAATTCTAACCATTCAAATATAAATATTAATCCAATAAATGTACATTCTAATACATAAAATGCCAATTATATTATTTCTACCACTGTCACCACTTCCATAGGTAATGACACATCAAATGTTACACTATCCTTAGGACATCCTACATCTCTACCTCTGTTTGAAGAATTTAAGAGGATCAATGCTAGTTGTCCCACATCCCAATATCCTAGCACAAGTCAATCTCATAACTTAAATATTCGTCATAATTTCTCAATATCAAATCCTTTTTCCAATCCTTCTTTTACTCTTGCAAACACCAATAGTAACTTCATTTGGAGTTCCACATCCACAATTTCTAATCATGAACCTACTAATCTATTTTTTTCAATAATTTGGTATGGGCTATATGATGTCCACCTTGACATCATATGCTCCAATACCACAACCTTATCTTCATCAAAATTATTCCATTCCACCACACACCTCTCATATTCCATCAAATCATGAAATCCAAACTCTAAATGATCAATTGGAGCAACTAACACAATGAGTGGCTTCCATTCAAGCACCCTTGTCTAGTCATAAGTATTATTATGATAATTTGTACAATCAACCCTTAGATATGATGATAGCAAGCCATCCTTTCCATATAAATTTTGAAAAACCTAAATTTTAAAAGTTATAAAGGAAAGGAAGACCCTATCAACCATGTCATATTATTTCAAACTACTTGCAATGACATCACCTATGAAGAGATGTTATTTAAAATATTCCTCAAAAGTCTTCACGATCATACCCTTTAGTGGTACTATAAAATACAATATCACTCCCTTAATAGTTTTAAGGTCCTTATTGAGATGCTTGTGCAACAATTCTTAGTCTATATTGAGAAGACGATTACCATCGATGACCTATATAACTCTAAACAAGCAAAGGATGAGAGTTTTGTGGATATATTAGAAAAGTGGAAAGCTCTCATAGGGAGATTTTTGTACACTCTCCCACAAAAGGACCTTTTGGAAATATTCATAAGAAACCTACATGGCCAGTTAGCTTATGAGCTAGAAACAACCAACATCTCATATTTTGAAGAAGTGGTTGATTTAGCAGAATAGTAGAAACCACCTTCCTAAGGAGGGAACAACTTAAATTCAAGAAAGAGGAGTAAAAGTCCTCCAACCATAATGTCAGACTATAGTTTTAAAAATACATAAAAGTTTTCATTATTGTATATTATCCTCCATATTAAATTTTGTAGACACCTAAAACATGTAATGTTGAGGAGGCTATCCATATGGACATCTTTTTAGGCCATATGACTCACATCGGGCCTTATCAAGACCTAATAGTGGTTCTAATAACTCAAACAAGGCAATTTGATCCTTTACATCTTGGGTTGTTGTATCCCTTAGCATATTCCTGATGGTCATTAGACCCAATGATGGCCCCCAAATCTGGCTGCTCCACCCTAGGACGACCTTGCCTGTAAAAAACTTGGGCTCCCCAAAACGAGCCAAATTAGTTACAATGCAACTTGAGCATAACGACTAACCACGAGAAACTTCTAGATGCGACACTTAGGTTGCCTAGATCCTAACCGAATATTGATATTGGATTTCCTTGCAAGAAAATATGTCAATTGGGAAATATATAAAAGGTGGCCACAAAACTCCATGAAAAAGAGAGATGAGATTCAATAGGAATGCAAGGAAGTGCTACCGGTTTGAGTAATAGAGAGAACCTTCTCTCATATACAACGTAGTGCTGCCCAAATCCAGCCATGAAGCTTGAATTTGCATTAATGGAGTCCATTCAAGTTTGAAGATCAATTTTCATCATTATATATCATCAATCCTCACAAATTTCAACCAATTTCCATGATTCAACTATGCTTCAAAGCACAAGATCTTTGAACATCAATTTGATAGATAAATTGGATGTCACCCCGCATTGAGCATAAAGAATAGGCTCTATGTTCAGTAGTCACTTGACCCTAAAGTGACCCACATGCATAGCCATTGGACCCTTTGACGACTAACAAAATAGCCGCTGGACCCTCTAATAGCTAACAGAGCTAGCCACTTAACCCCACGACGGTATCTCAGTGACATTTGATTTGCTATCTTTTCTTAGTTAGATTAGCTTTAACAACATTCAATTTCATTTCTAACATAGTTTAGCATATTTTCATTCAGTTTTCCATGCATTTATTTGTTGTTTTAAGAATTTTTCTTTCAATGGATTATCATGGAAATGGACCTCATCTTAAGAGGTTCTACATTTGCTACTAATTTCTTGTAAGTGCTTTTGTGTGCAGATCTCAGGTTTCCACAGGAGCTAATCATCATAAAGATCCTTAAATATTTACATCATCAAGCAAAGGTTGCAAAGAAACCCTCCATAATCAATTTTAGGAGAGCAAAGACTCTACGGATTACACCTACCCTTTTGGGTCTCATTTTGTAATTTGTATCAAATTGGTTAATCCCTAAGAGGGATATTTTGTAACCTCTTGTAAAGACAATTTTCAAATATCAATGAGAAGGACACCATATTTTGTATATTTCTTTGTCATTATGGTTACATGATTTGCATTGTCAATTTGATTTCATATTACATGTTTAGGTGTATGGTTTTTGCTACTCTACAAGTTCCACTAAATATTGAGAGGTTACTAGGTAGGTCTTCGTATAATCCCATTACTTTAACGACTTCTATGAAATTCTTTTCCTATGTGACTCACATATAAAAATCATTATATACTTGCAAATGTATGTAGAATATGCATGAGATTATTGAAAAACATTTTATATTTTTACTTTATTCCCAACATGTGGTATTAAAGCAAACATCAAGATGTTCTTGAGCCAAGTAGATAGATTTTTTAATACATGCTATGAAGAAGGTTGTTAAGTGTTTTTGCTTTGAGAAGCTATTTTAAAAAAAATATTATTAAATGATTAATGTTTATGGAAGATCTCAAGAGACTAGAGACCCAAAAAAAAGAAAGGTGTTGCTTTGACCTCATGGATATTAGAGACCAAGAAAGGCACTACTTCTTTACATCGTCCAAGATAGATAATTGCACACACATTATTATTTGGAAAGTATTTAATATTTCATTGCTTAAAAAATGATCCTTTTATTATATTGGATCACTTGATAAAATATGGAATATTGGTGATCATATGTAATTAAAAGGAAGGTCCATGTACATGTATTTACAAAGTTTACAATCCAATTAAGATATTAATTGTTATCTAGTCATGATATATTTACTTCCAAAGTTTGCAGTTCTATCAAGATATTGCTTGCAGTCTAGTCAAAATATTGCAATAATATTTACTTTTGAAGTTTTTAGTTTGTTCAAGATATTGAAATAATATTTACTTATAAATATTGTATTTCGATCGAGTTAATGCAATAATATTAACTATGTTTAAGTCAATATTTTGGAAGCAATCATACCTAAAGAAGATTTTGAATTGTGCTTTATAAATAAGGCAAAAAATAAAAATTTGAGTGTTCAAATGTGCTTGTGTGCACAACCACAACTGCTATAAGTGGAAGCATTTAAATGTGTAATTTTTAGCGTTTGAATGCACTTGTATATGCAATAGTAACTATTTGGAGTGGAAGCATTCAAAATTAAAATTCGGAGTATTCAAATGCACTTGTCTATGCACCAGTGGGCATGGGACATTAATATAGTCCAAAAAAATGCATGCACCGATGAGCATGGGGTGAGCATGGGATGTCAATATAGTCTAAAACTATGAGTGCACTAGTGAACATGAGAAATCAATACAGTCTAAGAGCACCTGAAGTGTGCTTGTACGCAATAAAATAAGTTATTTAGTTTGAGAGCGTTTGAAGTGTGCTTGTAAGTAGCAAAATAATTTATTGATGCTCAAATCACATGTGAGCAATGAAAATATAAATCTATGGCTTTCCCAGGTTCTTTTATTTCTTAAAGTATTTTTTTTGAAAGTATATCTTTACTTTAAAAAAATTAAATTGTTTTCTATAGTTGAAACTTTTAAAAGTATATAAAATATATTTAAAGAAAAACCTTCCATAGTTGAAGATTTTTTGTAAGGTTTAAAACCATGGAAAATATATTGAAATAAAAACCTTCTATAGTTGAATATTTTAAAATTATATAAAGTATATGGAAAAGAAAAATTCTATAGCTGATATTTAAAGACTATATAAGGGAGTTATAGATTTTTTTTTAAATAATGAATCCTAAACTATTCCTCTCAAAGTCACAACAATTAAGAGGTCCAAACTTCATTATATGGAAAAATAAAATGAGACCTATCCTTGTAGTAGAAATACTATAGGATATTATATTAGGAGATGAAATACATTTTGAAGAACCAATTACACAAATAGAGTATGATGAAACGGATAAGAGAGTAAAACTAATAATATTATTAGGCATAACAAATGAAATTTAGTCTCATATTAGTGAAGTGAATACATCAAAAGAGGCTTGGGATATTCTATGCACTATTTTTGAAGGTAGAAATAAGGCAATTGTTCATCATTTGTAGTCTCAACACACATTAAAAATTCAAGATAATGAAAGTTTGGACTATTTTCTTCAAAATATTAGTAAATTAAAACAAAACATAAACACCTTGGGAGCTAGTATTGAAGGTACTTTGTTAGTATAATTGTACTACGTGTTGTACCTGATTCATACAATGTATTGGTAACTTATTTGAAAGTTTCTAACCATAGAGTATAATTTGAAGAGAAAATCAATATCCTATAACATAAGCTAGAAATTCAATTAAGAGATGATTCTTCAAATAATGCTTTTCTAGAAAAAGATACGAAAGTAATACTAGGGATCCTACTAATTTATCCTCATCTTCACAAAACCAACCTAAATGGAGAAGAAGATAATATCGTATATGTGAGAAAGAAGGAATCCATCATACTAGATTATGCAAATATAATGCTTTGAATAAGTGGAATCAATCATGATGTCTTCTCAAACAATATAATAAGATCAATATAAATATATAAATCCTAATAATGCACCACAAATAAATTAGAGGAATATATAATATTCTCTATCACAACAAGAGCATGTAGCATAGGAAGAACTTGATTCAGATCATGATAAGGGACCATAAATAGGATATAAGGTACTAATGACTCACAACAAGGAATAAATCAGGGATAATAATTGGTATATGGTTTTTGGAGTCAATAACCATATGATAGAGAATTGTAGACAAGGAATTTTAAACCTATGTCATAATCCCTCCCCTCCTTTAACACACGTAACCCTTCCACCCATCAACCCACCTTTTTCCTCATGCAGTAGAAACTGCTTGCCAACCTCCATTTTTATTTTTAACTCACTTCTAGTGAATTCATGAACCCTAAATTTAGCCCACAAATTCACTGAAATAGGCCATTGTCTATTAATTGGAATGACTATTTTATCCCATCCTAAATCCAACTAGTTTCATATCTTTCATGAATTTGCAGGCTCTAATTTTAGCCCACGAATTCGCTTAGATTGGAATTTTCCCAATCTACCTAACCTCCTCGAATCATCACCCCAAACCTCACATTTTTAGGTTAACTTTCTTTGATATGAGTTACAAATATCATTTGGTATTTGAGAGATAGGCTAATGAAAATTTTGTGTAGGAAATTAAGCAAAGGAGAAATTGAGGGACAAAGGAGTGAAAACTTGATCCAGATGATACAATCTGCAATGAATTCTTTTGATATCAAGCTATATAGTATCTATATTATGCTACTATTTCATTTCTTGTTGCATCATTTTATATTTTCTACATTTTAGCGAATTCACACTCAGATCCGCAAATTCGCGTACAACCTACAAATTCGCTTACAGGATGTGAATTCATAGATTTAAATATTGGGGGTATATGTATTTTCAAAATATTGTCACACCTTGCATACATCATTTAGATCATTCTATCTCTTATAAGCATCTTGCATCTTGTATTATTACATCATTTCATCTCTAATATCATATTTTTCTTAAAAGGCCAATAATTTTATTGTTTATGCACAGTATTGGGACCAAGGAGACTTGACTACTGTGTTGCTATGATCAATTATATAGTGGCCTAAGTAGATACCGAAACACAAATTTTAATTTTTAGTGTCTTGTGTGATTAGTTGTAAGTTTTTTACAATTTTGTGCTTAGATCAACAAATTTGCTTATAGATAGTGAATTCGCTCACAGGACAAAAATTCACTGTACAGAATATGAATTCACTCTACATAGCCATCCAGGTTAGGTAAGCATCATTTCCTACTTATTTTAGTTTTGTATTTTCTATTTTTACTATCATAGGCATTCTGTTCCTTACATATCTATGAAAAGAATTCAAAAACACAAAAATATTGAGAAAAAAGTTTAAATAGGTGCATTGTAGCTTAAACATTATTTGTTTATCTTCAAGAAAAACTAAAAATGCATATAGTGTAGGTCTTATCTACATTTGACCCAAAACATAGGTGTTTCACAAACTAAAAACAACACATCTAAACATATTTTGGCTAGACTTGGAAGTAGTTTTTAACTACTTCTTGGTGAACCCAAAACTATTCAACCATCACAAAAGGAGGCATGTCACCAGGTACCCTTTGCATTCAAGGTGTAGGTTTCAAACATCCACCCCCATTTTAGGCATGGATCCATTTGTCTAGAAGTAAATGTGCATGAATTTTATTGCCTACAATCTTTGGTGAGCCCGATGTGAATCTCATGTACTAAATGTAACAACCCAAAAACACACAAACAAAAAATAGAAAGAGTTTTTGTTTTTACTAAGGAGAGGGATACATGAACCCTTCATGAACCCCTAACCCAACTAGCATTTACCTAAAGTTTCAATCCCCTAAGTTTTCCTAGAAGTTACATCTCACGAAGTACCCTATCACAAGTCCATCTGTGTAGGCGTATCATGTGTCACTGCAGATAAGCCCATATGTCCCATCATTCTTGATGAGCTAGACCTATCACCCTCAGTCCATTGAAGGTATACACACATCTCCATACCATACACAAATCATTATGTGTAGGTATGCTACGAGTATTATGAGTTAAGCTATCTATCTCGTCTCCACGATGAGCTATCTTAACTCAGATGTAATCTCTTCACAACTTAGTCCTTTATCTCCCTAAGGGGGTCTCAATTTCCTTAGGTCTCCTATGTTCACCCTAAGGGGTTCTCAATTCCATTAGGTTACCTATGTTCACCCTAAGGGGTTCTTAATTCCCTTAGGTCACCTCTGAGTTCACCCTAGAACTCTACACTTAGATTTCTGTCATCAAGCAACCAAACAATGATATATCTAGATACTACAACATCAGAAAGCAATCACCAAGCATCTAGAAAATAAAACAAGCTTAACACTAAAAGATAATCAACTACATAATATAACCAAATACAAAAATAAAGTAAAAGTACCTTCTTTAAACCAATAAACAATTATTGCATCAAAATTTGCATGATAAATCCTTCTTACTTTAAATAATATTACATTAACCGCATTGGGGATATCTCCCCACAATTCTAGTCTATTTGAGCATAAGTAAATCAACATAAGATACAATTACCTATACTCTGTTTCCATTGAACTCCTTGCTTATCCTTGCTTCCCATTGGATCTTTGAGGGTAGTAGGGGATCAGGATACTCATGGTTCAAGATAGGCATGCCTTTAAATGCATATACTCATTTACTTTGCCAAATTGTAACTATACAAAATTCAATTAAGTTTCTAACCATATAATGCATATAATGGATATTATAAAAGAACCTTTACTTTTATTTTTCCCTCTCAAGTTCCCTTAGAGAGTCATCCATCATGAACTACTTAGATCAAGGTCTAACTTTAATCAAATTCATTCATGTCTTAAAGCATTAAAGTCCCATACCCTTAACCTTTAAAACAATATCTTTCATTTTCATTCCCTAAATCAAAGCCCCATAACTTCAATTTAAAGAATAAAACTACATCCTTTTTAATTCATAATTTCCAATCAACCAATTACTATTTAAAGCATTAAAGTCCCATACCTTTAATATTTAAAATAATCATTCATTCATTCCCTAAATTGAAGCCCCATAACTTCAATTCAAAGAATAAATCCACATCCTTTTTAATTGAAAACTCCTAAGATAATCAACTTTAATCAAAGGGTTCCTTCTCAATTAAAAACCTTTAATAAATCCCATAAAAATCAAAGGGTCCTTTCTAATTAAAATCCTTCAATAATTTCATATAAATCAAAGGTTCCTTTCTAATTAAAAAGCCTTCAATAAATCTCATATAAATCAAAGGTTATTTCTAAGTAAAAACCTTCATTATATTTTAAATAAATTAAAGGTTCTTTCTAATTAAAAGCCTTCAATAATTTCATATAAATAAAAGGTTCTTTTCTAATTAAAAGCCTTCAATAAATATCATATAAATCAAAGGTTCTTTCTAATTAAAATCCTTCAAAGGTTCTTTCTAATTAAAAGCCTTCAATAATTTCATATAAATCAAAGGTTCTTTCTAATTAAAAGCCTTCAATAAATATCATATAAATCAAAGGTTCTTTCTAATTAAAAGCCTTAATTATATTTTATATAAATCAAAGGTCCCTTTCTAATTAAAAACCTTCAACAATTTTATATAAATCAAAGGTTCTTTTCTAATTAAAAGCCTTCAATAAATCTCATATAAATCAAAGGTTCTTTCTAATTAAAATCCTTCATTATATTTTATATAAATCAAAGGTCCCTTTCTAATTAAAAACCTTCATTGTATTTTATATAAAACTAAGGTTCCTTTCAATTTAATTAAGTTTTACAGCACCTTCCTAAGGCAAGGTCTACAACCAGAGGCCAACGCCTTCCAAGGTGGATGCTGAACAACCACGACAAAACCTAGCGTCTAAGCAAACTAGAACCAGGTTTTGATCTTACCTCTATCATAAAAGAGTTCCCACTCTTGGAGCACAACACTCTCAAATACTCGACGCTCTCAAATCCCACAATGCTCTCAAACACGTAGTGCCCTCGAACCCTCATAGTTCTCCCTTTGGCATATTATGGCCTTCGAACATGCACATCACTCACCATTAACACTCACTGGCTTTCCTAGCACAATGCTCACCAATAAGACACACTCTGGTTTCATAGCACACAACGCTCACCAATTAACACACTCTGGTTTCATAGCACATATCGCTCACAAAATAACACACGATGGCTTATTTAAAACACATCATGGCTTCCTAAAGCATAGCGCTCTCCATAAACATATGGTGGTTTCTCTAAAACACAACTTGGCTTCCTAAAGCACAACGCTCTCCATAAACATATGGTGGTTTCTCTAAGATACAACCTAGCTTCCTAAAGCACATTGCTCTCCATAAACATATGGTGGTTTATTTAAGACACAACCTAGCTTCCTAAAGCACAATGTTCTCCATAAAAATATGGTGGTTTCTCTAAGACATAGCCTGGCTTCCTAAAGCACAACGCTCTCCATAAATATATGGTGGTTTCTCTAAAACACAACTTGGATTCCTAAAGCACAACACTCACCATAAAATTGGACGTAGGTGCTTCCAATATTTCCCATGGACTTTCATGCTATAGAGGAAATAAAACTAGGGGAGCATAACCAGGTTTTCTCACCATACCAATGCAAATAAAAACCAGATTCAAAGTTTAAAGCAACCCAACCTTAAAACTTATGCGAAGATGGAAATTTGGTAATGTCTGGTTGCCTCTCCTCCTCGCTTCTAGTGCATTCTTCTATTTCTCCCGGTCCCTGGTCTGCGTCTCCTTGGTGCTCCCTTCCTTCCTCTCCCATCCTCTGTCCTCTTTTTTTTCCTTTCCTTCCTCCTTACGTGCCTCCTTGCGTAGGTGGCCCATCCACCGTTCTTCTCGAAACCTCCCTAGCCTCGAGCTTCTTTCCTTCAATGCTCCATCCCCTATCCTCTATGTATTCCTTCCCATAATTTCCACCTTTGGAAATTAGTAGCCTCATAGGCTATTTTCATAGGTTTCACTATATAGGGAAAGGGAATAATTACATTTTTAAAATGAGGATGGTACACTTTAAATAAAATATCATTCCCATGATATTTATTAGCTCTTAAATATATTTATTTTATTTAAACAATATCATTATTGTTTTTTTTTTTAAATAAAATAAAAGATATCTATTTATTTTTAAATGGATTTTATTTTATTTATTTCAATTAATTAAATTCTTTTAATGAATTTTTCCATTATCATTAAAATGAACACCTTTAATTAATTCAAAAGAAATCTCATTTGTTAATTACAATGAAGTTTATCAATGAGCTCCAAAGTCAAATTATTTAATTAAAACCTCATTAATTAATTTAAAGGAATCTTTATTCGACATATAAATTTAATTTACTTTCCTTCATAAGAATGATACTCTACTTTCACTTCAACATGACAATTTACTTTAGGCATCCACACACATTTTGTAGTTGTTCTCCTATAGAAAACCCAACATTAAGCTACCCAAGCCATGATGCAGTAGAGAGCAAACAAATTTATAAAACAACAAAGAGGGAGTCTTTCCATCAACCCAATCACCTATCTTAGCCAGATATTTTACGATAGCTACTAGGCTATCAACTAAAGCTCAAGGTGATCAATCATCGATGATTATCCCTTCCGTCAATGCATGCCTATATGAAGGTATCTATCCATGTTACCTTTGAGTACCTTAATCATCATTTCCCTTGATATTTGGTACCCTCGTTCTTGGTGGGTAATTCTACCTATTCCATCTATGAGTGTACCTGATCTTGCATACTTGGCAATATATTAGCGATAACACACCCTTATAAATTAACTAAACATCATATAGTTGGTTCGATTGTTCAAATTAGGTATCACTACATCATAGGTTAATACATTGTTTTATTTTTACCATAAAGTCAACTAAGGAGGGTCATGACACTAAAGAATTTAGATACGCAAACAAGACTAAACAAACCTAGTCTTAAATATTAAAATAAGGAAAAAATCTCTTGTGTGACATTTTCCTTTAAGATATTATTTTCCCTTATTCCTTTCAAAATATGCTTATGAGTCTTAGGAATGGAAAATAAATTGTAGTTCCTTTAGAGGACCAAATTGATACAAAAAATCCCAATATTGAGGCTACAAAACCTGAACAAAACAAAGAAGAAATTGATTTATATCCTCAAGAAAATAAATATGGAATCATCCAATTCAGATCTCTCGAACACTTTTAGAAATTTATAAAGGCTAATAATGAGACCTTTGGTAAAGCCACAGAAGAGCAAGCTCGCAATGCAAGTGATGAACCTTCTGATCTTCACCCTCTTTTTTCTCATCTTAACCCTAATGCACCCTTAGTTCAAGCTTCATATAGCTTAACCTCACCACACCACACAACATATGTAAACCCATTGTATAATGTTACTTCTCCTAATCAACACCAATCTATGTATGCTACTACCACAACCATCACTATTGGGGAAGTTCAACAAGTTACTTTGACTGATGGAAATCAACTTTGTCTGCAATTCAATATACCAAAATCTTCTTTATTGCAACCTCTTCATTCTTTATCTCTTCTATTTCTATTGGTTCCTCTAAAAACCTCCCTTCTATATTCTTCTACATTATTATTTCAGTCACAACCACTTCCACATTCTTCTTACAACATGACATATCCATATCTGCAAGGCAATACTTCTTTTGCCAATCCTTTGCATAATAGTGTCACAATTCCTAATGTACATCCATATAAAAATTCACAATCAAGCTATTATCCCCCTCATGTGAATATAGTAACACCAATTATCCACAATGATCAAAATCAACATTTATAAGCAATAGTGAAATAGTTGACCACACAGATGGATCATATTGACCCATATCACCCTACTTATAGTTATAAAAAATGTGCAACCAACAATTGGATCTTGTTATTACCTCTAGGCCATATCCCAAACACTTCCCCATGCTTGTTCTACCCATCTACAAGGGGAATGAGGATCCCATTTAACTTCTAAGGATGTTTGGAAAAACATGTCACAATATTGCTTATGATTACATGTTATTATTGAATATGTTCCTGAAAAGCCTTAGGGACATGGCCCTAGATTGGTATTAAAAACTGCCCATACATTCCTTGAGAAATTTTGAGGAAACAAATGAGCTATTTGTGTATCAGTTTAGGGCCTATATTTAGAGGTATGTGATAACTAAAGACATCTAAAAATTAAAAAAAGAAAAAGAGGAAAGCTTTTTTGAATTCCTAACATGATGATGAAAGGTCGTAGGGAAGTTGCACTACACTTTACCTCCTAGAAAAATGTTGGATATGTTTATTGGAAATTTAAAAGAGTTACTTTCCTATAAGTTAGAAATTGATATAGTAACTTATTTTGATCAAGCCATAAATTGAGAAAGAAGAGTGAAGGAGTCTCTCATTAGAAGATGCCAGCTAAAAAGGAAAGAAGAAGACAAAACCTCCAAAAACCAATATAAAATCAAACATGTGGTGGGAGACAGAGTCACAAATGCTAGACCTTACCCAAACGTTAATGCTACCAACTTATTAAATAAAATTATATTTAAATATCCATAAAAAATTCCACCATGCAATTTAACCAAGCTCAACCAACCATTACCAGTGGTCCTAAAACAACTATTCAACATAGGCATGATAGATTTTCTTGATATTTAGCAACCTTATACCACTGTTGATTGGTATAAGCCTAGACAAAGCTATGACTTCCATAGAGTTGATGGCCACTTGAAAAATGCATGCAAGAGGTTGAAATACATGGTACAAGACTTAATTTATAATGTTCATTTAGTTGTTGAGGGTTCTACCATGACTTCTAACCCCTACAACCACTCAACCTCCAAAACAACAAACATAAACTACAAATCAAGATTTGGAGATTTTCCAATGTATACTACCTAATCATGATAAAAAAATATTATAATAAATCTCCACAAAATGCACTTGTGCCTTCAAATTCTATTGGTACAACTAAGAAATGCTAAAAGGAAGTTCAACAACCTTTGCCTTTCAAACATTCTAAAGGTGAGTCAAACACCCAATCTGACACTGTTTTAATTACCTCCAATATTTTAGAGGAAGACCTTGATCTCGTGATGCCTATTGTTTTTTTTTGGTTCCTAAGAGTCCATATGTAAATATATTACCAATCCATCCACATATGCATTAATTAATTCCACTATAACAACAAACACACCATAGGGTCCATCCTGTTCAAACCCATCCATCTTTTCCTCCTATTCTTCTCTAGCTTCTTTCACTATCCAATGACACAGTTGGAATGATTGGAGCCATGACATGACAACAATATCAAGCTCAACCCACACAACAAGTTGCATAATCATCAACCCCGCCTCAATCATCTTCACCACAACCAAGTAGCCCTTCTAGGCATCCTTTGTTTTTGAGGGCACCACAAAAGGGGAACAATGTGATAAAGCATCAACAAGATATGAATTTTGATATAAAGCACCAACTTACCCATACACCCATAATAATTTCTCTCCTAGAGCTTCTCCAATCTTCTCCCATCCATAGGGAGGAATTAATGAACTCCTTTAGTCAAATTATGGTGCCTTAAAATATTAACCCCTCTATAATTAACATTGTGGCATCTCACAGGGCTGATCACATAGATTTTTATGATGATGATATCCCTCCTCATAGTTACAGAGTGACAACCCTCTATACATAACAACATTAATTAGAGAGGTTCTTTTTAAACGGTTTTTAATATACAATGGGTCTTCTCTAAATATTTGCATATATGAATTCTTCAAAAATTTTGGCTTCAAAGATGAATATTTAAGAAAGTTAGATCTGATCATTAAAGCCTTCAATAATGAATCCCAAGAATCCTATGGCATGATATCCATCCCACTTTAGGTTGGCCCTAGGATTCTAGATATATGTATTTATGTGGTACCTTGTACTGCATCATACAAAATTATTTTGGGACATCCTTGGATTTATGCTATGAGGGAAATCCCATCCATATTGCATCCATGTCTAAAAATTAAATTCAAAAATCAACTAGTCACCATTCATGGTGATCCAAGACCATTTGAGTATTTTGAGCCATTTGATGCTCTATTTTGTCCATATTTATCATCATCATCACCTTCCATCCATCACCCTTCTTCATATTATCCTCCCACTTCTAACCAATATTCACAAATTGCTAATACACCTCATCCTTCTTCTACAACTAACCTATCACCTTCCACTTATTATTCTCTTATGGACCAATCACTCACCAATTTGTCCATCACATCACCATCACCTAGCTAGGAGAATTTTGTCACCCAGTATTCTCTCACTCTTTCTTGACTACCACCATATCCTTGTACTATGATATTACCTCACAAGAAAGGAGATGTCTATCATGTCGGTAGTTGTACTTTTATTTCTATTGGATATACTACAGATGAAACTATTGTTGGTAGAAATCTAATTATAGAGGAAGATAATTTTGCCCATTGCTACTTGTTTGATAAATATCCAATTCCTAAGCAAATTTTGTGTAGCATGGGTTGTTTAGATAAAGGTTTGGATCATCTACAAAATGGCATACGAGAACCAATTGAAAATAAATATTGGTCTACAATATGTGGCATTGGTTACATCCCTACAAAGAACCAACCTTTACCTTTCGATGACAATGACCATCTGATCACTTATGCAAAATATTTAGAAATTCATCAAAACTTAGAATGAATCGAGGAAGATGAGGGACCCTCTTATCCCTCTAATATTTATTGCAATATGTTGTCATTGATACATCCATAATTGATCACAACCCTATATGAATGTGTGGAAGATGATGTCTTTTATGATATCACACACCATGATTTTGTACATAATGGTTTCTTTTTTTATGGGTCTATCCCATGTGTGGCTCATGTTCAAGCATCTACCTTGCAAGACGAGTACGCAAATTTATTTTTAAAATAACTCTAGAAAATGGGTGTTTCACTTGCTCCTCTAAATTTTGAAAGAGATTCCCATATCTTAATCGAAGATACTTTAAAATAAACATTGGCATTGATGCCAATCCACGTAATATTAATATAGGATATACCTTGTATGAAGAGAAATAAGTCAAGTTCACAAATTTATTGCAAGAGTATCCAGGCATCTTCACTTGGACCTACATAGAAATACATGGTCTAGAATCATCTGTTGTCACACATCACTTAGTGGTTCACATTGATGCAAAACCTGCAAAATAAATCTTAGAAAAATGTATCCCAAAGTTGCCCTTCTCATTAAGGAAGAGCTCCAGAAGCTCTTAGACATGGATTTTATTCAAGCTATTGATTACTCTAGTTGTATTTCCAAAATAGTTCCTGTTAGAATAAATATTTGTTCTCTTAAGTTCTACTAGGATAGTCTTACTTGAGTTACCACTCTTCCATGAGTCGGGTGAACTCTCAGTTTAGACTAGTTCAGATTTATTGAGTTGTTGTAATCCAATGACTCACATTGATCAACTTTGCTATTTATACAAAGTTGATCCCATGGAATAATCAATCAGTTCTTGATATTTTTCAGTAATGCTTTGCATGTCTAGTTTCTTGGATTAATATTGATTCTCAATATTTCTAACATGGTACCAGAGCTAGGCTAGATTTTGCATGCATTCAAGTTTTCATAGATCTGGTTCATTTTTTTTGGATAGTTTTTTGACTAACTCAACTTGCTTGAAAGTTATAGAGTAGTCATACTTTTTATCCATAAGCCATTGAATTCCTTTTTTTTTAATTTTTTTCAACAAAATATCTCATTTTTATTTTTTGTTGTTGAAAATAAGCATTTAAAAAAAAGGTTTGTTGCCATTTTCAAGCTGTGTATGAATCCAGAATCAAGATAGTCAATTTTTTTGTTGCTACTAACTCTTAGAGCTTTTTTTCTACAATAAAATGTTTTAGGGCTATCTAAGAGCTATCTGGCCATTCTATTTTATGGCTTCTCCTTTATTTCAAATCCTACTGGATTTTTTGGAGCTAGCAATCATTTTTGATTGAATTCCTAAGTAGCTTCAAAAACTATATTTATTTTTGCTTGTGTCCACCCGAACCTTGCTCGCCCACCATCGTAGGCATCTTCCATTGTGCACGAGGCCCCCTTATAGGTGTTGATGTCATGCTCTCTAATCGAGGCTACATAGCTTATTTTTTATGGCCACCATTATTCTATTTAATATTGTGCTCATTTGTCGCATGAATATTTCTTGATGCATATAGGTTTTCAAATATTTCAATATGTCCCTTTTTCATTGCAACACTTTGCATCGCACATGCTTCTATATCAAGTTTCGTAATCCTCTAAAGTTCCCATGGATCATTGAAAGGCATTGTCAATCTCACTCAGTCTCACTTGAATATCTCAATCCTCTTAAATGCTCTCTTCCCATGTAACAGACAACTCTGCTCTACACTAGGAGAGTTGTTATTGGAGCCCACCTTGAAGTGGAATTCATTCAAGTGATTTTCACCCTTAAAATTGCTTTCCCTCACTGTGGAAGACCATTAAAACTCATCGCATTTAGCACATTACCTTGGCACATCAACAAAGCTTGCTTGGCACCAGATGATCCTCAAACATGTGGAGAAAATTCCAACTCAACGTGACACTCTTCGAAGAGCTATATTACCACTTCCATCCTCATTGAAGCACCATAAAATATTATTTCTTGGTTGCTCCTTTACCTCGATGAAGTGTTTGCTATGAAAAATAGTTGCACTTGGTTAGATCATCGACGACACCCATGCCTAGTTTGATCATCGACGAAGCACATTCATAAGATGATCGTCGACAAAGCTCATCCATAAGGTATCACAAATAACTTATTTTTTTGTGCCACGTCCTTTTGCAAGGAACACTAGAGTTTACATTGGCACCATCTGCTGCAATATCAAAACAAAGGAAGGGCTGCCACCCATGGGTAGTTTACCTATAAATCATAGAGCTCATAGAACCTATTCAAAAATCGTTCATAGCTCCAAATCCTCTTGAAGATTGGTGATTATTGTGGCACCCAAGTTTCTTTCATGTGTTCTTCCTGTGCAGCATACAGTGCAGTTCACTATATTGTATGATCAAATCCAAAGAGGGATATGTAGTGAGAAACAAGGCACAACGCAAGGTCGTTCACTTTCAAAGCAAGGAAAATAGTTGCTATTCAAAAATAATGGTGTAGAGATTCAAGTTTACTGTCAAAAGCTGCATCTCTCTCCCTTTTTTATGGACTTGTGGTTTTAAAGTTTTCATCTATTGTTCAACTCAAAATTTCTCTCTGTTGTCAACAAATAGGCTTGTGCATCCGTCAGTATATTGATTCTATATAAAGATGTTATTTCTCTAAAACTCTTTTGCCAGTCATTTGAGAGAGTTGATGCTTTTGTTTCAAATAATTGTAACGTTCGCTTATAGGACTTATGTTATTTTTTATTCTGTGTTAATTTAAAGAACTCAAAAACTGACAAGTCCATTTGTAAACTCTTAATATAATTTTTTTTTTGGGGGGGTTAATGGTGTTGCTTCATGCACCTATTTTTCTTTGACTTGATTCAGGGGATTCTTTCTTTGTTGCTGTTGCATTCCTTGTGTGGGAAGATATTGGAGGACAGTTTGGTGGTGTAGTCATTTTGTGGCCCTCTCTTGGCCATTTGGTGTTATTACTTGCTTCTCACTCTTTCAGCAGATTATAAATATTCTAACTACATATCTGTGTTTTTATGACACTTGATATTATAAAAGGAAGCCACCATTAACAAGCATCTATTAAAATTTTGGCCCAAATATCTAATAATTGCCTATGTTCCATGTATCATTATCCTCATTTGCCTATAGTGTCCCTCACGTAAGGGTAGGCCATTGAGAAGATTGGTATAAATATTTGGCAGATTATTATAGTTTCAAAATGCCTATGTTCCACGTATCCAACTCTTCATTTACTTATAGTTTCCCTCACGTAAGGGCGGGTATTTTGAAGAGTTTGGTATAAAGGTCTAGATTTTGCTACGTTGCTTTAAAGCTACTTGCAGTTAAGGGGGGAATATTGGTTCACTGTAGATTTTTTTGGCAAAATGAATACAATTGACCCACTCACCCCTCATAACTATCACAAATGGAAATCAAAAATATTAAATCTCATTTCTCAAAAAGGGCTCACACACTTGCTAGAAGAAGAGCAACCTGAATTTGAAAAGGAATATGAAAAATTTATTCATAAAAGGAAGATGTATGAAACAATGGGTATTATAAGCACAAATGTAAATGAAAGCTTATGGTTTCACATTTCAGATTGTAAAAATCCATTTGAGAGTTGAAAGAAACTGAAAGACTTGTTTGGTAAAGTAGATCAAATAAGGTCAATGCAGCTAGAGGCAGAGTTAACAACATTATATCCTAAAGACTTCAACAATATTGTTGACTTCCTCACAAAATTTAAAGAAGTCGTCACTCAATTAAAAGGCAGTGACAAGAATAAAATAGAAGAAAAATGCATCTATCTTATTATTTCTAAATTAAATGGAGTATTTCAAAATTTTGCAACCACTTTTTTGTCTATAAAATATGCACTTGGTACAAGCTTTAAAATGGCCTCTTTAGAGGAGTTTTACAATAGGCTAACTAGAGAGGAAATGAAACTTGCAAAATATGATATCTCTCCCTCTTTCTCAAAAGAATTAGTAGCATCCACCTCTACTAAAGATAAATTTAAAAAGAGAGAAGAGGCCCTATAACTTGTACACATTGCAAAAAGGATGGACATTCTAGGAAAAAATGTTCGAAAAGACTCCAACAACTAGAGTCAACAATAAAGGATAAAAAAATAGACATTAAGAAGCAGATAGGAAAAGCCTTAAATGTTCAAGGTAAAGCTGTAAAAACTTCATCAAAATACTAGGTTCTAGATTCAAGAGCAACTCATCATATGAATTCTTCACATGAGTCATTCACTTCTATCTCCTCAAGCTCAAATTGTAGCATAGACGTTGGTGACTCATCCTTTATCCCATTCAAAGGAAAATGTGACATATCCATTTATGGTGGTTATATCAATAATGTTCTCTATGTCCCAAATATAGCTACAAATCTCCTCTCCATCTATCAGATTTGTACTTCTACAAAGGGAAAAATAGTTATGTTTTCACCAACAGGAGTTGAGATAAGAGACTTTCAAGAACCAAACTCTCTCATAGAAAAAGGAGATATTGATCATAACACTCACCTTTTTCACTTCAAGGGATTAGAATAATTTAGATGGGACCTCCTGTTTTGTTGCACATGGAGATCTTGAAAGCAAAATTTGGCATGAAAGGTTTGGACATCTCAATTATAGCTATCTAAAAGAGTTGAACACTTATGAAATGGTTACAGGGTTGCCAAAAGTCTCTTCTATTGATGGAGTATGTCCTGGATGTGCTCTTGGAAAGAAACATCAAGATAATTTTCACCTAAGTGGTTCTCAAAGAGCCTCATCCTCTCTAGAGTTAATCCATAGTGACTTGATATTCTTCCCAGAGCCTTCTTTCAAAGGAGAAAAATATGCCTTAACCTTCATTTATGATTTATCGAGAAGAACTTAGGTCTACTTTCTAAAATACAAAAGTGATGCTCTATCCCACTTTAAAATTTTCAAATCCTTAATTGAAAATCAAGCCACTTGCAAAATCAAGCAAATACGTACATATAATGGGGGGGAATACTTCAGTAATGAGTTCTCTATTTTTCTCTCAAATCATGGCATATTTCATCAACATTTAGTCTCCCATAATCCATAGTAAAATGGCATTGCAGAAAGGAAAAACATAACTTTAAAGGAAATGGCCAACTGTATGCTCCACTCAAGAGATATTCTAGAATTTTTTTTGCTTGAGGCAATTAACTGTGCAAATTATATTCAAAACATCACACCTTATAAATATCTTGTCCATTTGACTCCTGAGGAAGCATGGACTGGCTCAAAACCAGATGTATCTTTCTTCAAAGTTTTTGGTTGTACTGCTTGGGCACATATCCCAAAGAAGAAGAGGAAGGCTCTAGACAAGAAAAGCCAACAACTCATATTTGTTGGTTCTTGTGAGGAAATGAAAGCCTACAGGCTCCTTGATACCACAACTCATGAGGTATTGTTCATAAAAATATTCAATTTGATAAAAAATTACCTCATAAAGATCCTCAACCATCCTCTTCCAACATTAATTCTCTTGAGACATCTCCAATAATTGAGCCTCAATATAATGAAGATCCCATCCTTGAGATAAATGACCAAAATGAGGATTCTATACTCCAAACTCCAACTCAAGTCTTGCCACACCCATTACTCCTCCCACAATGCCAAAATGGGCCCGCACCATACTTCAAGAGGCCACTCCTTACATACAAAATATTCCATGATCCATATTAATAAAATCTATGGGTTCTGGTCTTGTCTGTCAGTCCATTTCCATAGATCTTAAATCCTTCAAAGAAGAAACTGGTATAAAAGAATGGGATGATGCCATGGAGAATGAATTTTACTCCTTAATCAAAAACAAAACTTGGGATCTAGTCCCTCTTCCTAAAGTAATAAAATTGGTTCACTGTAAATGGATTTACAGAACTAAGTATGGACTTGATGGAAAAATTGACAAACACAAAGCTCGCTTGGTAACTAAAAGTTTCTCACAAATTGAAGGTATTGATTATTCTGAAACCTTTGCACCAGTTGCAAAAATGGATTTTGTTAGGTTGGTACTTGCACTTGGTTCTTCCCAAAAGTGGTATATTTTTCAGATGGATGTTAAAAGTGTTTTCTTAAATTGTGACTTAAAAGAGAAAATATTCATGGAACAACCTACTGGATTCACTCAAGACTCCTCCCTTGTTTGTAGACTAAGAAAATATCTCTAAAATATCTCTATGGTCTCAAACAAGCTCCTAGAGCTTGGCATTAAAAAATGGACTCCTTCCTTCTTTCCTCAAGCTTTTCTCATTGTGAATTTGATGCCACAGTCTACATTTGGAGAGATGAAGAAAAAATCACCATACTTGTTCTCTATGTTGATGATCTACTACTCACTGGTAGTGACATTTCTCACATCCAAACTATAAAAGACTCCCTTTCGAAAAAAATTGATATGGTTGATCTAGGTTTAGCTCATTACTTCCTTGGGATTTATATAACTCAAAAAGATACAAGAATTTCATTATGTCAATAGAAATATACTCTAGACCTTCTTCAGAGGTTCAGGATGACTGATTGTGAGCCTTATTCCACACCTTTTTAGTCTGGAGTCACTCTAAGTACTTCCTGAAAGTCCCCTCTATGTGATGTTACTCTCTACAAACATCTTGTAGGAAGTCTATTATACCTCACTCATACTCACCCAGATATTTCATATGTTGTTGGCTTAATATCTAGATTCTCACATCAACCTCATTTCAGCCATTGGCAAGCAAAAAAAAGAATCCTCTGCTACTTGCAAGGAACTACTCACTTTGGGATCTTATATGAGGGTGGATCCATGGATATCATTGGTTACATAGATTTTGATTGGGTAGGTTCAATTGACGATAGATGTTCCACTTCTGGCTATGTTTTTTTATCTTGGTTCTTCACCTATTGCTTGGTCATGCAAAAACAACAAGCAGTAGCATTATCATCTACAGAGGCAGAATATAGGGTAGAAATTTTGGCCAGTTAGGAAGATCTTTGGCTTCATCAGATACTAAGGAAATTTGGTTTTTTTTGTGACAAACCTATTACCATTTGGTATGATAATCAGAGCACAAATCATATATCCCGCAATCCAATAGAGCATCAGTGCACCAAGCACATTCAGATTCACATGCACTTCATTCGACAACATATTTAGCAAGGGAATCTAAAATTAGAGTACATTCCCATAGAAAATCAAATTGCAGACATCTTCACCAAATTATTTCCTTCTCTGCATTACATTCAGTTGCAAGAGAAACTTGGGGTTAGGCAGTTGAATTAGAAGGGTGCACAAAGGTTTTCATCTCTATCTTCTTCTTATTGTTCTTTTTCTTCTTGGAAGATGGTTTTTTCCCATGTGATTTTTCACCATCTCTCTTATATATAAGTACATTGTACATGAGTACCTAATAAGGCCATATTTATAGGACTATTTTTTTTGGTTTTCAATAGAGGACAATCTTCGCCATCCGAAGACATGCCTTTTATTCTTCTTCTTATTATTCTTGAAATATGGTCTTTACCCATATGGTTTTTTTACCATATATTCTCTAAGAATTCATTGTACATGAGTACCTCATCAGGCCATGTTGCTAGGACTCATAACCTGTTGTTACATTCACCCATAGTATCACTTAAGGGGGGTGTTAGAATAAATATTTGTTCTCAAATAAATCTTTGTTCTCTTAAGTTCTACTAGGATAGTCTTACTTGAGTTACCACTCTTCCATGAGTCAGGTGAACTCTCAATTTAGACTAGTTTAGATTTGTTGAGTTGTTGTAATCCAAAGGCTCACATTGATCAACTTTGCTATTTATACAAAGTTGATCCCATGGAATAATCAATCAGTTCTTGATATTTTTAAGTAATGCTTTGCATGTCTAGTTTCTTGTCTTAATATTGATTCTCAATATTTCTGACAGTTCCCATAGCCAAAAAGGAAGGAAATATCAAAATATGCACGAAATTTTGAGATATTAATATTTCTTGTCCTAAATATGACTTCCCCCTCCCTAATATGGATTAAATCATTTATTTCATAGCCAAGAGTGGGATGTTGTCTCTCATGGATGGCTTATTAGGTTATAATCAAATTCGTATGACACTAGAAGATCAAGCTAAGACTAAATTCATCAAACCATAGGGCCCTTTTTGCTAGAAAGTGATGCCTTTTGGTTTAAAGAATGCAAGTGCAACATACCAACATGCTATGACCTATATATTCCATGATATGATGCATGAAATTTTGCAAGACTATATGGATGATATCATAAGTAATTCAATTGAGCCTAAGGATCATATCCTAGATTTAAAATGGATATTCTATCAACTTCACGAATATAAAGTCTATCTGAATCTCAATAAAATGTGTCTTTAAAATCACATCTAATAAAATATTGGGGTTTATTGTATCTATACAACGTATTGAGATAGACCCCAATAAAATATCTACCATTATAGATATACCACTACCTTCTAACATCACTAAGCTTCATAGTTTATAGAGAAAAATCCAATATATCTATCATTTCATCGCCCATATTTTAAAATCATTAAGGTACACCCTTCTATTGGGATGATGAGTACAAAAAGTTCTTCAAAGCACTCAAGCACTATCTTCTTATACCACTGATACTTATTCTACCCATGTAATACTGATCTTTTATCCTTTATATATTAGCTATGGTGAACGTCGGGCGTTGCTTGCTCAATAGGATGATGATAAGAGAGAGCAAGCTATCTACTGCATTAGAAGAACCTTAGTGAGTTATAAAACTCGCTACACCCCCCTTGAAAATATTTATCTTGTCATTGTATTCTTTACATAAAAGCTACATTATTACATGGTTACTTAGAAGACTTCTATCATTTCTTAATTTGATTGACTCCATTACTTAATGATCAAACCTTACTTATCGAGACAAGCCAAAAAATGGGTTCTTACTCTTAGTGAGTTTGCTTTGAGTTTCATCAACCAAAATTCTATTAAAGGATAAGTTATAGTCAATAAAATAACTACTGCTCCTCTCCAGTCTACTCACCCTCTTGTAGTGGAATTTTTGGATGAATGTCTTAACCTAGAGGTCGATCACTCTGATTCATGGTCTTTATTCTTTGATAAATATTGGTGTATGAGTGATGTTGGTGCAAGCATCATATTGGTGTTTCCACAAAAGCAATTAATTCCTTTATCATTCAAACTTCAATTTTATTGCACCAAAAACATGGTAGAATACAAAGTTTTTATTCTAGGTCTACGTGTAGCCTTAGCATTGCAAATTAAGGTCTTGTCTATATTTGGAGATTTCCAACTTGTGGTGAATTAGATCAATAATGTGTATCAAACTCATCATGAGAAGCTTCACCTCTATAAGGAGTTTATCCTAAATTTTTTATCTTTGTATGAAAAAGTCACTATCAAGTCTATTCCATATTCTAGCAATAATTCTATAGATGCTATGGCAACATCTGCCTCATTAATTCCCTTTGTGCTAGAAGATGATAATGCTACCATAATCATATAATAACTCTAGAAACCTAATTCATCGAAGTCAAGTATTACACCATTAGATGTATTTTCTACTTAAGATACACCATACAAGCTGTGGTATGCATATATTCAAAACTTCCTCTAGATTGGCTCACTTCCAGATGATTTGGATCATAATCAACGTAGGCTTATACATAAAAGAGTCTCCCATTTTGTTACCCTAAGTAACAACTTATATCAATATTATTTTGAGGGAAATAGTTTAAGGTGTCTTAATTTTGATGAGTCTAAGCTCACTCTTACAGAGGTACACAAGGGATTGTGTGGAGGACATTTTAGTGGCAGTGCTATTTCCAAGAAGATTCTTCAGATGGGCTACTATTGGCCTACCATGGATAAGGATGCAAACAATTTTTTCCATCAATGTGACAAATGCCAACATCATGCTAACCTTATCCATGCTCCTTACCAAGAACTTTAGACCCTTTCCTCTCCTTGGCCCTTCTCTATGTGGGGCCTCGATATTATAGAGAAGGTTAATACCATATCTTGGGATGGTCATAAGTTCATTATAATGGTGATTGAATACTTCACCAAGTGGGTCGAAGCCATGCCATTAGCATCCTGCATAGGGGTCCAAGTCTCCAAGTTCATCTTTAACCAAATCATATGTAGATTTGGGATCCCTTAAAATATCATTTCGGATAATGGAACTTACTTTAAAAATAAAGGCATATGCAAAATTTATGTAAAGTATAAGATACAACATAGGTGATCTACCCCATACTATCTAGAAGGTAATGGACAAGTATAAGCATCCAAAAAAACTTAATAAAAATCTTGAAAAGGATGGTTAACAAGTTTGGTCAAGATTGGCATATCCAAATGTTTCCCACCTTATGGTCTTATAGGAAAAGTGTGTGAACCCCTATGAGTGCTTCTTTTATCTTGGTCTATGGTGTAGAAGTTGTATTCCCTTTTGAACTCGAAGTTCCTTCCCTTGGAATATTTTTACAAGACACTAAGGTAGGAGATGAGTATCGTGCGAGATGCTTGAGTCAGTTGGAAGTACTAGATGAAAAGCACATCAATGCATTAGAGCACCTTTGTGCTTACTAATAAAAATTAAAGAGATCTTATTTAAAGAAGGTTTGTAACTATTCTTTTGATTTTGGTGATATCATTCTTAAAGAAAATAAAAAAAACACTAATGCTTGCAAGGATTTAATAGGAAAATTTTAACCTAATTGGTTAGGACCTTTTGTTATAATTGAGAATTTTGGATCGAGTGCATATAATTTGGCCACATTAGAAGGAAAAGAACTTAAAGAGCCAATGAATATAATGCACCTCAAAAGGTACTATGCATAAATCATTGTACATATTGTACATAGAATATCTGACACAATTCATCTTGTATATAATCCATTGTACATAATCATTGCTTCTATATTGCATTACATAGTCATAATTATGCATTTCATAGCTTCCATATTGCATTTTATTAGCTCATTATATATGATATATTGTCATGAACCTCCCAGATGGACCTTTTGATATGGAAAGCAATGTATTAATTGATGGCACTTTGATACTTGATTTTGTGCAATTAAGTAGCTATGCAATGTTAGTAGATATTAAATAACATGATACAACTAACAAATTACTAATATGTAGGATCAGGTACGCTCATGGGTGGAAGAAGTTGATTCACCCACCAAAGGTGAGGGTACTTGAGGTTGGAGAAATTATGATAAGGCAACTCAGAGGTAATATTTATGGATACCTTAATATAAGTATGCATTCGGCTAGGGATAATTGTCAATAACTAGCCACATTGAGCCCTATATTGATAGCTTAGTAGCTATCATAAGTTATAGAGCCTAAGACAGGTTACTAAATTGATGGAAATATTCCCCTCTTTGTATGTGCACATGCTTGATTGTCTTTTACTTCAACATTATTTGCCTCAATGATTTAGGAAGTATGGATGGATAGGTTATCTTCGTAACTCCTTTTGTTACTTGAAAAAAAAGAATTATTAAGTAAATGTTTCATTTTAAATAAAAAGTTGATTTATTTTAGAATTATAAAGAGATTTCATTTTAAATACAAATTTGATTTATTTTAGAATGATAAAGAGATTTCATTTTAAATAAATAGTTGATTTATTTTAGAATGATAAAGAGATTTTATTTTTGAATTTACATGGTGGAATCGGTAGCCATCATGAATTTGGGCAAGCTATTTGCCTTTTATGTCTGCCACAGTATTCTACGTTGTCTGTCCCAGAAGATACCACACAAATATTTGTGTAGTCCGCAACTATAAACACCCTGCCACAATAATTTTAAACCTTTTACACTGCTAAAAGAACCAAGAAAAGGACAAGCATTTAGTATAGCAAGGCCTGAGATTTGAACTTTGGACCTCTGTCCCCCTTACGAGGTTTTGTCTAACAAATTGGTCTACACCTCGAACCTTTATTGAATGATAAAGAGATTTCATTTTAAATAAATAGTTGATTTAATTTCATTTAAATAGTTGTTTCATTTCATTTAAATAGTTGTTTCATATCAAGTTATAAAAGAATCTCCATTATAAATAAATAGCTATTCTATTTGGAATGATAAATGAAATTCATTAAACTTATAGAAAAGCTTTATTATATTAATAATAATGAAGAATTCATTTAATAAAATGGAAAAATACTTTTGTATTTTTTTAAAGATGATAGAATCACCCTTTAGAGAATCCGATCGAGTCAGCCATGAATATTTCGATCAACTTGAGGAGATGGCTTCATTTATGGTAGCATCTTGGGAAGGCAAAAGAGGAAAACATCTCCCCTACCACTGGATGTAGATGGGGAAAGTAATGGTTGGAATATGGTGGATGAAAGTAGAAGAAAATGCATGAGAGAGAAGAGAAATATACACTGTGAGATGGAAGGGAAGGAGAATGTTGTGAGAGAGGAGTAAGCACTACAAAATATAAGGGAAGAGCACTGCAAGAAGAAAAGAAACAAGAGAGAGATGAACGTCTACTACTACGATCAAGAAAAATAGCCAACACTACAAGAACCAGGTTGGACATATAGAATCAATGCCTAAATAGATATGTTTGATTTACCCCATTCACTGGTTTTTTGCTTACTGGGTTGTTGGTCTTCGCTCTTGTACCTCATCCCTTTTAACCAGAGAAAACTTGTTTGCTTAGTAAGTTCTAGTGCTGAACTAGTGGGGTGGTTATCTGGTCGTCACTCTCGTTATCATTTTTATGGAACACTTCATTGAGTTTGGGGTCATGTTAGCACTTTATGACCAAACCTTTGTGTTATCTAGTAAAGGATTAGCACCTTGGCTCTGCAAAATAGATATCTTGCTGGTCGGTCGGTGATGCAGGAGCATTCAGTGACAGTAGAGCAATCTTGCATCAACAAAAAAAATTTAAGTGTTTGCCTTGATGTCGCGGTATTACGACAGAGAAAAGTGTCGTGATATCGCGACATGTCGCGTTTTCATGACTCAGGAAGGAGAGAGAAGGCACGGAGCAAAAATGTCATGATTTCACGACATGTCACGAAATCGTGACCAGAAGACGAAAGAAGGCGCAAGGGAGGAAAAGTGTCGCGATATCGCGACATGTCGCATTTTCATGACCAAGGGACGAGAAGAGGCGCAGGAGCAGAAAGTGTCACGATATCGCGACATGTCGCATTATCATGACAAAAGGACGAAGCAAGGCGCAGGAGTGAAAAATGTCATGATTTCATGACATGTCACGAAATCATGACCGAAGCAAGAAAGGAAGACGCCCAAGAAAAATGTCACGATTTCGCGACATGTCACGAAATCGCGACCGAAAGAACGCAGAAAGGCCAGAGGAGAAAATGTCACGATTTCATGACATGTCACGAAATCGCGACCGAAAGGGAACAGGAAGGGTCAGAGAAGAAAATGTCACGATTTCGCGACATGTCACGAAATCGCGATCGAAGGAGCAGAAAAGGAAGCAAGGAAGAAAATTGTCACGATATCGTGACATGTCACAATTTCATGACCCGAAGCAGAGAGCGAAAACAGAAGGCAAAGTTGTCACGATATCGTGACATGTCACGATTTCGTGACCCGTAAAGGCAAGAAGAAAGTAGAGAGCAAGATGTCATGATATCGTGACATGTCACGATTTCATGACCGAGAAGGAAGAAAGAAGAACCGGAAGGGAAGATGTCATGATATCGTGACATGTCGTGATATCATGACCCATAGAAGAGGGAAAGAAAAATGTTGCAATATCGTGACCCGAAGGAAAGAAATGCAAGAGAAGGAAAAATGTCATGATATCGCGACATGTCACGATATCACGACCCGAAGGAAAGAAATGCTACAAGGAAGGAAAATGTCATGATATCGTGACATGTCACGATATCGTGACCCAAAGGAAAGAAATGCTGCAAGGAAGGAAAATGTCATGATATCGTGACATGTCATGATATCACGACCCAAAGGAGAGAAGGGCAACAAGAAAGAAAAATGTCGCGATATCACGACATACTACTGGTTCTCCGTTCGAAAAAGCCTGCATTCCTAGATGGTGTTTTTCGAGGTGGTCAAGGCCTCATTAATGCATGATTTCTTGCTCGGTAAGCTTGTTGAGCATGGCGGCCATTCGAAGACTGTGCCCAGAAGTCAGACGGCTCATCAATGCATGTATCCGTGGCCAACCCGGTGGCAGTTGCCAGTTAGGGAAAGATGTAAAGGTTCAGTCAGGCAGGATGTATTTTGGCAGATGGGTCATTAATGGCCTAGAGGGTCAGACCTAGAAAGAGAGGGGAGACATGGATATAGAAGCAGGGGGTGCATCAAGGAAAGGGGGACTCGAAACTAGAAACTATGCCTGTTGGCTAGATTGTAAATTTTCTTTTGAAAGTTTAATGAAATGAAAGCTTGATTGATTCTCTGTGATCCTGTGTCCCCATCAAGTGGTATCAGAGTGGGAGTTCTTGAGTGTGTGAGCAGATCGTCGAAAGTGAGGCAGCTTGCACCAGGATCTATGGAAGGGTTGTGAGAAGAGAGTGAAGCAAAATGCCTCCATGAAGAAACCATGGTGGTGGAAGAAATATGGTGCCAGCAGAAGATTTTAGAGCTTTGCAGAGGCAAGTTCAGGCCCTGCAAGAGGAGCTACGCAGAGGACTTGAACCCAGAGGGGAAGAAGGAAGTGAAGATGAAGTTGATGAAGAAGAGGACCAGTTTGAGGAAGAAGAAGAGGTAGTAGATCCTGCACAAGCCAGGTTATATAGAGCCATCTCTCAGATTGGAAAGAGACCAAAGATGGAGGTTTCTATGTATTCTAGAAATCTTGATCCAGAGGAGTTGATTGATTGGATCAATGATTTGGAAGAATACTTTGAGTATGAAGAAGTTGAAGATCCTGATAGGGTCAGGTTTGCCAAGACCAAGCTGAAGGGTCATGCCAGCATATGGTGGAAGGGAGTACAGCTGGAAAGAAATAGAAGAGGAAAGGAGAGAATAACTAGGTGGGATAGAATGCTAGAGAAGTTGAAGAGGCAGTTCATCCCAGCTGACTATGAGATGGATCTGCTAAAGAAAATGCAAGGTTTGAAGCAAGCAAGCAAGTCTATTAAAGAATACACAAAGGAGTTTTACAAGATTGTAATCAGAACAGGCCATTCAGAGGCCAACAAGGAGAAGGTAGCCCATTATATTAATGGGTTACGAGCAAGTATTCAAGAGGAGTTAAGCCTAGTCAGGATGACCACCATAGAGGATGCTTACCAGTTTGCCTTGAGGGTTGAAGAGAAGCTGAATAGGAGGTTTGAGAGCAAGCAAAGAGGAAGAGGTCATGGTGGAAGGACTGGTGGAAGGACCAGTGGAGAAAAATATAAGGACCAGAAGAAGGCTGGTGAGACCAATAATACCCAAGAGTAGAAAGAGGAGAACACCTACCAACCCCGTAATCAGAACAATGGTTACCCAAGAGGGAGAGGTAGATTTGGACGTGGATTTGGAAGAGGAGGATTTCGTGGAACCTGTTTCCACTATGGTGAAGAAGGACATCGAGCATTTGAGTGTCCACAACACCGAGAAAGGATGAATAAGAGACCTGAGGGTCCTACCAGAGCTGCTGTAGCAGATGAAGGTGCTGAATCAGAACATTCTGAGGAGGCAGAGAGAGGAGAAGTTATGGTCACTAGGAGGACCCTGTTGAATGAGGAGAAAGGATCAGACCAGAGGAGGAGCCTGTTCCGCACAAGGTGCAGAAGTTTGGGTAAGGTCTGCAATATTATCATAGATAATGGTAGTACTGATAACTTGGTTTCAGAAGAAATGGTTGCCAAGTTACAGTTAAAAAGGAGAAGACACCCGCATCCATACCGGATTGCGTGGTTACAGAAGGACCATAGAGTTTTGGTCAGTGAGCAATGTTCAGTGAAGTTCAATATTGGGAATTACTGTGATGAGGTCCTGTGTGACATCCTGCCCATGGATGCTTGCCATTTGTTGTTGGGAAGGCCATGGCAGTTTGATCGGTGTGCAGTGCATGATGGTCATGCCAACACCTACTCAGTGACGAAGAATGGAGTGCGCCATAAGCTGAAGCCCTTGAAGGAGGCGAAAGAAAAGGTATGCAGCAGTGCTAGAATCTGTTTAGTTGAAGGAGGAAATTTTTTGAATAGTTTAAAGCATGAGCATATGTGCTATGCATTAGTTCCTAGAGTTAGGAAGGAAGAATGCAAGGATACCCCTGTAGAAGTCTTAGGACTGTTAGAAGAATTTCTAGACATTATATCTGATAATGTGCCTGAGGGTTTACCACCGGTGAGGAAGATCAGTCACCATATAGATTTGGTACCAGGATCTAGCTTGCCCAATAAGGCAGCACATAGAATGACCCCTACAGAAACGAAAGAGTTGAACAGGCAAGTCCAAGAGTTGCTGGAGAAGGGACTGATTCGGGAGAGTTTGAGTCCATGTGCAGTACCTACAGTACTAGCACCAAAGAAATATGGAGAGTGGAGAATGTGTACAGACTCTCGAGCCATTAACAAGATCACCATAAAGTATAGATTTCCATTGCCAAGGATGGATGACATTATGGACTGTTTGAGTGGAGCCAAGTACTTCACCAAGATTGATCTGAAGAGTGGTTATCACCAGATTCGTGTCAGAGAAGGAGATGAGTGGAAGACAACCTTCAAGACCAGAGAAGGTTTGTATGAATGGTTGGTCATGCCATTTGGGCTGACCAATGCACCAAGCACATTCATGCGGTTGATGAATGAGGTATTGAAAGAGTTCTTAGGCAAATTTGTTATTGTCTATTTGGATGATATTCTAATATTTAGCAGAACCCTGGAAGAGCATCTGATGCATATCAGAAGGGTTTTTGAGAAGCTACGGGAGGAGCAATTGTTGATTAATCTGAAGAAATGTAATTTCGTGAAGAAGGAGTTAGTGTACCTGGGATTTGTCATCTCAGCCGAAGGTCTAAAAATGGACCCAAAAAAAGTAAGAGCTATCATTGAATGGCCTACTCCGAGAAGCACGACTGAGGTAAGATCATTTCATGGTCTAGCAAGTTTTTACAGGAAATTCATTAGGAATTTCAGTAGTATTTGTGCACCCCTTACAGAAACAATGAGAGGGAATAAGAAAGAATTTAAGTGGACCTTAGGAGCAGATAAGAGCTTTGATATGTTGAAAAGGAAGGTTATAGAACAACCTATTTTGGCACTTCCAGATTTTAATAAGGTATTTCAGGTAGACTGTGATGCTAGTGGTAGTGCCATAGGAGCTGTTTTGAGTCAAGAAGGTAAACCTGTTGCTTACTTTAGTGAGAAACTCAATGATGCCAGAAAGAAGTATTCAGTTTATGATCAAGAGTTTTATGCTATAGTTCAGGCTCTAAAGAAGTGGCGACATTACTTGTTGCCAAAAGAGTTTGTTCTATTTACTGATCATCAGGCCTTACAGTATATTAATAGCCAAGGGAAGCTAAATCAGAGGCACCTAAAGTGGGTTGAGTTTCTACAGAGTTATACCTTTGTGTTGAAGCACAGGAGCGGAAGGTCCAACAGAGTTGCAGATGCCTTAAGCAAAAGGCAGTGTTTGTTGACAGAAATGAAGGTGGAAGTGGTAGGATTTGATGAACTGAAGGGTTTGTACCCTGAAGATCCTGATTTTGTAGAAGCCTGGAAGGCTTGCTTGGCACCTGTTACTTTGGACAGGACCAAGTGGTTGGATTTTCTGATCCAAGATGGGATGTTGTTCAAAGGAGGTCAATTATGCATTCCACGGAGTTCAATGAGGGAGAATCTGATAAAGGAGAAGCATAGTGGGGGACTAGCTGGACATTTTGGTCGAGATAAGACCATTGCCCTTGTTAGTGAAAACTACCATTGGCCACAGTTGCAGCAAGATGTGACTAAATTTGTGCAGGGTTGTAGAGTCTGTCAGATGGCTAAGGGAGTGAGACAGAATACAAGATTGTATCAGCCATTACCTGTGCCAGAGAGACCATGGGAGGACATCAATATGGATTTTGTTCTTGGCCTACCAAGGACACAACGAGGGAGTGACTCCATTTTTGTTGTGGTTGACAGGTTTTTGAAGATGGCTCATTTTATTCCATGTCAAAAAATGAGTGATGCAGTTCATATTGCAGGCTTGTTTTTCAAGGAGGTGGTACGCCTTCATGGTCTACCCAAGAGTATAGTATCTGACAGAGATACCAAATTTATGGGTTATTTCTGGAGAACTTTGTGGAAGCAGCTAAAAATGGATTTGAAGTTCAGTTCTGCATACCATCCACAGACTGATGGACAAACAGAGGTGGTGAACAGAAGTTTGGGTAATCTTCTAAGATGCCTGGTAGGAGACAGGCCCAAGGGATGGGACTTGATCTTGCCACAGGCAGAATTTGCTTACAACAATTCCATCAACAGAAGTACTGGTAGATCCCCATTCCAGATTGTGTATGGGAACAACCCAAGAAATGTTTCTGAATTGAGAACGATGGGTAAAGGAGAAAAGAGTAGTGCTGAGGCTGGAGATTTTGTAGAGCACATAAAGAGTTTGCATGAAGAGGTAAAACAACATATCAGTAAGATGAATACTCAGTACAAAGCCAAAGTCGATCAGAAGCGGTGTTTCAAGGAGTTCCAAGTGGGAGATGAGGTCATGGTTCACTTGAGAAAGGAGAGGTTTCCTAGCAAAACCTACAACAAGCTGAAGATGAAGAGGTTTGGACCATGCAGGATCATAGGTAAAAGAGATTCGAGAAATGCCTATGAAGTGGAACTGCCAAGCGAGCTGAATATATCACCTATTTTTAACATTGCAGATTTGGTAGAATATCATGAAGGAGGCAGTAGCGAGACACCGAGTACAGAATTGTGGAGTATTCCAACATCTACCCCAACAACAGATGAGATCGAGGAAATACTAGACACTCGAGCAGGCAGAAGTACCAGGAATAGGCAGTATTCTGAATACCTAGTCAAATGGAAGGACAGGCCTATCGAAGATGCAACTTGGTTGTCAAAAGTAGAGGTCGACCACCTGGGTCTTCCTCCAACAGCACATAAGTGAAGGACACTTCTCAATCCACCCCGGGTGTCTGATGCGAGAGCATCCGATGGCGATAGAGCAATCTTGCATCAACAAAAAAATTTCTAAGTGTTTGCCTTGATGTCATAAAGTGTCGCGATATCGCGACATGTCACGTTTTCGTGACTCAGGAAGGAGAGAGAAGGCATGGAGCAAAAATGTCATGATTTCATGACATGTCATGAAATCATGACCAGAAGATGAAAGAAGGCGCAAGGGAGGAAAAGTGTCGCGATATCGCGACATGTCACATTTTCGTGACCAAGGGACGAGAAGAGGCGCAGGAGCAGAAAGTGTCATGATATCGTGACATGTCGCATTATCACGACAAAAGGACGAAGCAAGGCGCAAGAGTGAAAAATGTCACGATTTCATGACATGTCACGAAATCACGACCGAAAGCATGCAGAAAGGCCAGAGGAGAAAATGTCATGATTTCACGACATGTCACGAAATCATGACCGAAAGGGAATAGGAAGGGTCAGAGAAGAAAATGTCACGATTTCACGACATGTCGTGAAATCGTGACCGAAGGAGCAGAAAAGGAAGCAAGGAAGAAAATTGTCATGATATCATGACATGTCGTGATTTCATGACCCGAAGCAGAGAGCGAAAATAGAAGGCAAAGTTGTCACGATATCGTGACATGTCATGATTTCGTGACCCGTAAAGGCGAGAAGAAAGCAGAGAGCAAGATGTCACGATATCGTGACATGTCACGATTTCACGATCGAGAAGGAAGAAAGAAGAACCAGAAGGGAAGATGTCATGATATCGTGACCCATAGAAGAGGAAGACAATGAGAAAGAAAAATGTCGTGATATCACGACATGTCTCGATATCGTGACCTGAAGGAGGAAATGCTGCGAGGAAGAAAAATGTCGTGATATCATGACATGTCGCGATATCGCGACCCGAAGGAAAGAAATGCTGCAAGGAAGGAAAATGTCGCGATATCACGACCCAAAGGAAAGAAATGCTGCAAGGAAGGAAAATGTCACGATATCACGACATGTCGCGATATCACGACCCGAAGGAGAGAAGGGCAGCAAGAAAGAAAAATGTCGCGATATCGCGACATACTGCTGGTTCTCCGTTCGAAAAAGCCCGCATTCCCAGATGGTGTTTTTCGAGGCGGTCAAGGCCTCATTAATGCATGATTTCTTGCCCGGTAAGCTTGCTGAGCATGGCGGCCATTCGAAGACTGTGCCCAAAAGTCAGACGGCTCATCAATGCATGTATCCGCGGCCAACCCGGTGGCAGTTGCCAGTTAGGGAAAGATGTAAAGGTTCAGTCAGGCAGGATGTATTTTGGGGTAGATGGGTCATTAATGGCCTAGAGGGTCAGACCTGGAAAGAGAGGGGAGACATGGATATAGAAGCAGGGGGTGCATCAAGGAAAGGGGGACTCGGAACTAGAAACTACGCCTGTTGGCTAGTATTGTAAATTTTCTTTTGAAAGTTTAATGAAATGAAAGCTTGATTGATTCTCTATGATCTTGTGTCCCCATCAGTCGGTCCTTTGTAGCTAGAACTCCATTATTGATCAGCTAGTTTGTGCCACTCCCTATTTCCATACCATTGTCATCACCCTCAGCTTTGGGCTGTATACTGGGTAGGATGTGGACATCACTTAGTGATAGACATATCTTTGAGATGAGATGTTTTTGCTACGTATCTAGGGTTAACCCCTTCCTTTTTCATATTTTGTAGCCTACGTAATATCCACACAGTGGCCTTATAGTCATGTGTATCCTTTGGTGAACCAGTAGACATCCTTGGGTGTGAGTAATGTATCACTACTGGGTTATGTCAGTGATGGGGTGTCCTAGACAGTGCCTTGGCTATCGTCCAATACCAAACAAAGATCCATGTGCACTCCATCCTCTCTATAAACTTATCATGTGTCAAATATTGTCTCAACCCATGCCCTCATCGCCCTCTTGGGGCTTGAATTACCCTATGGTGCTTTGTATTTCATTCATTGGAATTAGCAACTGGTTAATTAACGAATGGGAGGAGTGTAGGTTTTTTAGTGGGAAACCTTTTTAATTTTAGATAAAGAGTTGCCCTTGGTAAGTCGCATAGATTTCAAGATTATTATAAGACTTGTTAATTAAGGTTGTGTGCTTTAATTTAACGAGAATAAAGATTATAGTAGCCTTGATAATTAGAGTTGTGCATTTTAATTAGTATGAAGAAAAATGATTTATTTATGAATTGAAGTAGTTGAATTTAATTTAATAAGTAAATATGAAAGTAGTAGTTTTGTAAGTTATTGATATGGTTCTTTAATTTATGAAATGAAGAAAAATGATTTACTTATGAAAGTAGTATATTTGTAAGTTATTGATATCGATCTATGAAAGGAAAAGGTTTATATTTATGGGTTAAGAAGATGTATTTGATTCATTAAATAAATACGAACCTAGATTGTTTGGAAATTAAGGGTATGGGACTTTAATTTTTGAATAAGGGTTGAGTGATTTATTTCAAGTAAAATTTGTAATCTAGATGCATTGTTGGAGACTCTCATAGGATAATGAGAGAGTAAATAGAAAGAGTAGCTTCTATGACTTCACTTATGAAAAATATGGTTAAATTGCTTGATTTGATTGTATAGTTGCAATTTGGAAATGAAATGAGTAAATGCATTTAGAGACATGCCTATATTGAACCATGAGTATCATGATCCCTTACTATCCTCAATTGATCAATGGAGTGAGGTGGATGACCAAGGACAACATCTAGTTTACTTGTATCAGTTTATCTTAAACTTTACTTATGCTCAAATAGACTAGACTATGGGGATATTTCCTTGATGAAATTGATGTAAATGTATTATTTAAGGGTATGGATGTTTTACCATATATGATTATGTAATAAATGATTAATTATGGAATATGCACCTTTAAATTATATTTGATTTACTATGTTTATATTTAAATATTTCTAGTTTATGTTTATCATTAAATATTATTCTTTGTTTCTAGTTATCCTTGCATGCTTTATTGTTATGTTTTGTTAGATTTAGTATGTGATCTATCTTGTATTTTCATGCTTGAATAATCCTCTACGGAATTTAGTGGCAAGTTCTAGGGTGAACTTAGAGGATAACCTAAGGGCTCGAGACCCCCTTAGGAAAAATGGTAAGTAGGTTTATAGAAGATCGTACCTAAGTTATGATAGCTTGTTAGAGGACAATATTGATAGCTTAACTCACAGTACATATAGCATACCTATGCATAATGGTTTACATAGAGTATGAAGATGTATGTACACATTCTAATGATCAAAGGTGATAAGTCTAGCTCATCGAGGATTGATGAGATGGATAGACTTATGTGCATAACATGAGATATGCCTACGTAGAATGGACTTGCGTGAGGGAAATATTGTGAGGTAAAGTTCTTGAGAAAATTAGGGGATTTGTTAAACATTAAGTTAATCTAAGGTTGGTTAGGGGTTTATAATCCCTCTCCTTAGTCAAAAACAAATTCCTTTATATTTCTGTGGGTTTTATTGCTTCTTTTTTTAGGGTTGTTACACATATGGTCATACTTATTCAATGTGATATTGAACAAAGGCTATCTTGTTCATATGTAATCTTGTTCTCTTTGACTGATTGAGAGTCCATTTTGAACCAATGACATGATTCATATTTTAATAAATTTTTGATGCTTGATGTTGATTAAAAATATCTCTTGAACCAAAGCACAATTCTCACTAGGAAAAATTTGAGTTTTGGGAATGAACTCAATTTTCAAACCACATACATGTCACATTTATTAAATCTTGTGTCAAGGACATATGACACCATGATTGGATTGAGCCTTGAATTGAATAGTTTTTCTTACTTGTCCCATTATGCATATAGTCCAAATGGTAATGAAAATATTTTTTTACAAAAAAAGAGAGGAGAAACAAAAGAGTGAGTAGTAAGGACAAGGTTTAATTCACATTAGGACTTGATTCGAGTGGTTGAGAATCTATTTTACCAAAGCTCCAGCTCTTTTCACAAATACATAATAATAATAGGTCTCAAGTAGTAAGGATAGGGTTTAATTCTCATAAAGCTCTTGTCCATTTGAATCTTGAGGAAGCATGGACTTGCTCAAAATTAGATGTCTCTTTCTTCAAAGTAATTGGTTGTACTTCTTGCGCACATATCCCAAAGAAGAAGAGGAAGGCTCTAGACAAGAAAAGCAAACAACTCATATTTATTGGTTATTGTGAGGAAATGAAAGCCTACAGGCTCCTTGATTCCACAACTCATGAGGTCTTTTCTCACATAAGTGTTCAACTTGATGAAACATTACCTCATAAAGATCCTCAACCATCCTCTTCCAACATTAATTCCCTTGATCCATCTCCAATAATTGAGCCTCAATGTAATGAAGATCCCATCCTTGAGATAAATGACCAAAATGAGGATTCTATACTCCAAACTCCAACTCAAAGTCCTGCCACACCCATTACTCCTCCCACAATTCCAAAATGGGCCCACATCATTCTTCAAGAGGCCACTCCTTACATCCAAAATCTTCCATAATCTAGATTAAGAAAATCCATGGGTTCTGGTCTTGTCTGTCAGTCCATTTCCATAGATCCTCAATTCTTCAAAGAAGAAACTGGTATAAAAGAATGGGATGATGCCATGGAGAATGAATTTTCCTCCTTAATCAAAAACAAAACTTGGGATATAGTACCTCTACCTAAAGGAAGAAAATTTATTTGTTGTAAATGAATTTATAGAACTAAGTATGGACCTAATGGAAAAATTGACAAACACAAAGCTCACTTGGTAACTAAAGGTTTCTCACAAATTGAAGGTATTGATTATTATGAAACCTTTGCACCAGTTGCAAAAATGGATTCCATTAGGCTGGTACTTGCACTTGTTGATTTCCAAAAGTGGCATGTTTTTCAGATGGATGTTAAAAGTGCTTTCTTACATGGTGACTTAAAAGAGGAAATATTCATGGAACAACCTATTGGATTCACCCAAGACTCCTCCCTTGTTTGTAGACTAAGAATATATCTCTATGGTCTCAAAAAAGCTCCTAGAGATTGGTATGAAAAAATGGACTCCTTCCTTCTTTCCTCAGGATTTTCTCATTGTGAGTTTGATGCCACAGTCTACATTTGGAGAGATGAAGAAAAACTCACCATACTTGTTCTCTATGTTGATGATCTACTACTCACTGGTAGTGACATTTCTCACATCCAGACTATCAAAGACCCCCTTTCTAAGAAATTTTAGATGGCTGATCTAGGTTTAGCTCATTACTTCCTTGGGATTCAGATAACTCAAATAGATGCAGGAATTTCATTGTATCAATAGAAATATACTCTAGACCTTCTTTAGAGGTTTAATATTACTGATTGTGAGCCTTATTCCACACCTTTTTAGTCTAGAGTCACTCTAAGTACTTCCTGAAAGTCCCCTCTATGTGATGCTACTATCTACGGACAACTTGTAGGAAGTCTATTATACCTCACTCATACTCGCCCATATATTTCATATGTTGTTGGCTTAATATCTAGTGATGCACCTTGCCGAAGCCATAACTTGTAACCGTACGCCCATTTGCATTGAAATTTAACAGGTGGTTTCACGTGCGTTTTCTGCATTAGGATGATCTCCGATCCTCCTAACCCTCCGAAAATCATGTTTTCGGGACCTAACTCCAATATCTAGTGCCCCAAAATTAGCTTTTAGAATAGGTTCCCAGGTTTTTTAGGGTTTATTGGCTGTTAGAAGTTTATTATATTTTGTTATCACTTAATTTGAGACCTAATATTTTAAATTAAGGTTCATTATTGTAATAGGGATGTGTGCACCAAATTTGGGTGCAATCCAACTCATTTCTATTTTTAGCAGTTTTTAGGAAAAATATCTATTTTTAGCAGTTTTTAGAAAAAGATATTTTTAGGGTTTCTTTGGTTTTTGGTTGCTATATTATGGATTGTAATATTTTGTAGAAGGGGTGTGAATTCAGGAATGAGAAGAATATCAATTGGTAGTTTTCTTCCATTATTGCATTTGTGTTATGTGATTGGAGTCCATTTTGTTGGTCTCTTGTAGCTGAGTTTACACCATCTAGATTCTCACATCAACCTCATTTCAGCCATTGGCAAGCAACAAAAATAATCCTCCGCTACTTGCAAGGAACTACTCACTTTGGGGTCTTATATGAGGGTGGATCCATGGATATCATTGGTTACACAGATTCTGATTGGGCAGGTTCAATTGACGATAGATGTTCCACTTCTGGATATGTTTTTTTATCTTGGTTCTTCACCTATTGCTTGGTCATGCAAAAAACAACAAGAAATAGCATTATCATCTACAAAGGTAGAATATAGGGCAGTATTTTTTTCCAGTCAGGAAGCTCTTTGGCTTCATCAGATACTAAGGAAATTTTATTTTTTCCATGACAAACCTATTACCCTTTGGTGTGACAATCAGAGCATAAATCACATAGCCTGTAATCCAGTTGAGCAAGTGCACCAAGCACATTGAGATTCACATGCACTTCATTCGACAACATATTCAACAAGGGAATCTAAAATTAGAGTACATTCCCATAGAAAACCAAATTGCAGACATCTTCACCAAATCCTTTCCTTCTCTGCATTACATTAGTTGCGAGAGAAACTTGGGGTTAGGCAATTGCATTAGAAGGGTGCACAAAGGTTTTCACCTCTCTCTTCTTCATATTATTCTTTTTCTTATTGGAAGATTATTTTTTCCCATGTGATTTTTTAACCATCTCTCTTATATGTAAGTACATTTTACATAAGTACCTAATAAGGCCATATTTCTAGGACTCATTTTTTTGGTTTTCAATAGAAGACAATCTTCACCATCCGAAGACATGCCTCTTATTCTTCTTCTTCTTCTTGAAAGATGGTTTTTATCCATATGGTTTTTTTACCATCTCTTCTCTTAGAATTCATTGTACATGAGAACCTCATCAAGCCTTGTTGTCGAGACTCATAACCTGTTGTTATATTCACCCCTAGTATCACTTAAGAGGGGGTGTTAGAATAAATATTTGTTCTCTTAAGTTCTACTAGGATAGTCTTACTTGAGTTACCACTCTTAAATGAGTCAGGTGAACTCTCAATTTAGACTAGTTCAGATTTATTGAGTTGTTGTAATACAAAGGCTCATATTGATCAACTTTGCTATTTATACAAAGTTGATCACATGGAATAATCAATCAGTTCTTGATATTTTTTAGTAATGCTTTGCATGTCTAGTTTCTTGTCTTAATATTGATTCTCAATATTTCTAACAGTTCCCACAGCCAAAAAAGAAGGAAAGATCAAAATATGCATGAAATTTTGAGATATTAACATTTCTTGTCCTAAATATGACTTCCCCCTCCCTAATATGGATTACATCATTTATTTCATAGCCAAGAGTGTGATGTTGCCTCTCATGGATGGCTTATTAGGTTATAATCAAATTCGTATGACACTAGAAGATCAAGATAAGACTACATTCATCAAACCATGGGGCCCTTTTTGCTAGAAAGTGATACATTTTAGTTTAAATAATGCAAGTGCAACATACCAACACGCAATAACCTATATATTCCATGACATGATGCATGAAATTTTGCAATACTATATGGATGATATCATAAGTAATTCAATTGATCCTAAGGATCATATCCTAGATTTAAGATGGATATTCTATCGACTTCACGAATATAAAGTCTATCTAAATCTCAATAAAATGTGTCTTCAAAATCACATATAAGAAAATATTGGGGTTTATTGTATCTATACAATGTATTGAGATAGACCCCAATAAAATATCTACCATTATAGATATACCACTACCTTATAACATCACTAAGCTTCATAGTTTATAGAGAAAACTCCAAGATATCTATCATTTCATCGCTCAGCTAGCAGATAAATGTCAACCCTTTCTTAAAATCCTTAAGGTACACCCTTCTATTGGGATGATGAGTGCAAAAAGTTCTTCAAATCACTCAAGAACTATCTTCTTATACCACTGATACTTATTTTACCCATCCAAGACTAATATTTTATCCTTTATATATTACCTACGGTGAACACCTTGGGGACGTTTCTTGCTCAACACGACGATGACAAGAGAGAGCAAGCTATCTACTACATTATAATAACCTTAGTGAGTTATGAAACTCTCTACACCCCCCTTTAAAATATTTGTCTTGTCATTGTATTCTCTACATAAAAGCTACATCATTACATGGTTACTCAGAAGACTTCTATCATTTCTTAATTTGATTGACTCCATTAATTAATTATCAAACCTTACTTATCAGGACAAGCCACAAAATGGGTTCTTGCTCTTAGTGAGTTTGCTTTGAGTTTCATCAACCAAAATTCTATTAAATGATAAGTTATAGCCGATCAAAGCACTACTATTCCTCTCCAGTCCGTACCCTCTTGTAGTGGAATTTTTGGATGAATGTTTTAACCTAGAGGTCGATCACTCTGCTTCATGGTATTTATTATTTGATAAATATTGTTGTATGAGCGATGTTGGTGCAAGCATAATATTGGTGTTTCCACAAAAGCAATTAATTCATTTATCATTCAAACTTCAATTTTATTGCACCAAAAACATGGTAGAATACAAAGTTTTTATTCTAGGTCTGTGTGTAGCCTTAGCGTTGCAAATTAAGGTCTTGTCTATATTTGGATATTTCCAACTTGTGGTGAATTAGATCAACAATGTGTATCAAACTCATCATAAGAAGCTTCACATCTATAAGGAGTTTGTCCTAAAACTTTTATCTTTGTATGAAAAATTCACTATCAAGTCCATTACATGTTCTAGCAATCATTCTATAGATGCGATGGCAGTATCTTCCTCATTAATTCCCTTGGTTCTAGAAGATGATCATGCTACAATTATCATATAAAAACTCTAGAAACCTAATTCATCAAAGTCAAGTCTTACACCATTAGATGTCTTTTCCATCGAAGATACACCATCCAAGCTGTGGTATGCAGATATTCAAAACTTCCTCTAGAGTGGCTCACTTACAGATGATTTGGATCGTAATCAACGTAGGCTTCTACATAAAAGAGCCTCCCATTTTGTTACCCTAGGTAACAAATTATATCAATGTTCTTTTGAGAGAACTCGTTTAAGGTTTCTTAATGCTTATGAGTCCAAGCTCGCTCTTACAGAGGTACACGAGGTATTGTGTGGAGACCATTTTAGTGGCAGTACTATTTCCAAGAAGCTTCTTCAGATGGGCTACTATTGGCCTACCATGGATAAGGATGCCAATGTTTTTTTCCATCAATGTGACAAATTCCAACATCATGCTAACATTATCCATGCTCCTTACCAAGAACTTTAGACCCTTTCCTCTCCTTCACCCTTCTCTATGTGGGACCTCAATATTATAGAGAAGGTTAATACCATCTCTTGGGATGGTCATAAGTTCATTATAACAGTGATTGAATACTTCACCAAGTGGTTCAAACCCATGCCATTAGCATCCTGCATAGGGGTCCAATTCTAGAAGTTCATCTTTAACCAAATCATATGTAGATTTGGGATCCCTTCAACTATCATTTTGGATAATGGAACTTGCTTTAAAAATAAAGGCATATGCAAACTTTGTGTAAAGGATAAGATACAACATAGATGATCTACCCCATACGATATAGAAGATAATGGACAAGTATAAGCATCCAAAAAAACTTAATAAAAATCTTAAAAAGGTTGGTTAACAAGTTTGGTCAAGATTGGCATATCCAATTTTTTCCCACCTTATGGGCTTATAGGACCAGTGTGTGAACCCCTATGAGTGCTTCTTCTTTTGTCTTGGTCTATGGTGTAGAAGTTGTATTCCCTTTTGAACTCGAAGTTCCTTTCCTTGAAATCTTGTTACAAGACGCTAAGGTAGGAGATGAGTATCGTGTGAGATGTTTGAGTCAGTTGGAAGTACTAGATGAAAATCACATCAATGCCTTAGAGCACCTTTGTGCTTACCAAGAAAAATTAAAGAGATATTATTTAAAGAAGGTTTGTAACTATTCTTTTGATGTTGGTGATATCATTCTTAAAGAAAATAAGAAAAACACTAATGCTTGCAAGGATTTAAAAGAAAAATTTAAACCCAATTGGTTAGGACCTTTTGTTATAATTAAGAAGTTTAGATCAGGTGCATATCATTTGGCCACATTATAAGAAAAATAGCTTAAAGAGCCAATGAATATAATGCACCTCAAAAGGTACTATGCATAAATCACTGTACATATTTTACATAGAATATCTGACATAATTTGTCTTGTATAAATCCATTATACATATTCATTGCTTCTATATTGCATTACATAGTCATAATTATGCATTTTATTAGCTCTATTATATATGATATATTGTCATGACCCTCCCAGATGGGCCTTTTGATATGGAAAGCAATGTATTAATTGATGGCAGTTTGATACTTGATTTTGTGTAATTAAGTAGCTATGCAATGTTAGTATATATTGAATAACATGATACTGCTAACAAATTACCAATGTGTAGGATCAGGTATGCTCATGGGTGGAAGAAGTTGATTCATCCACCAAAGGTGAGGGTACTTGAGGTTGGAGAAATGATGATAAGGCAACTCAAAGGTAATATTGATGGATACCTTCATATAGATATGCATTTGTTTAGGGATAATTGTCAATAGCTAGCCACCTTGAGCCCTATATTGATAGCTTAGTAGCTATCATAAGTTCTAAAAGATGATACAGGTGACTAAATATTCCCCTCTTTGTATGTGCAAATGCTTGATTGTCTTTTACTTCAACATTATTTGCTTCAATGATTTAGGAAGTATGGATGGATAGGTTATCTTCGTAACTCCTTTTGTTGCAAAAAAAAATAATTATTAAGTAAATGTTTCATTTTAAATAAAAAGTTGATTTATTTTAGAATGATAAAGAGATTTCATTTTATATAAAAATTTGATTTATTTTAGAATGATAAAGAGATTTCATTTTAAATAAATAGTTGATTTATTTTATAATGATAAAGAGATTTTATTTTTGAATTTATATGGTGGAATCGATAGCCATCATGAATTTGGGTAGGCTATTTGCATTTTATGGCTGCCATAGTATTCTACGTTGTCTGCCCCAAAAGCTGCCACACAAATATTTGTGTAGTCCGCCCCTATAAACACCATGCCACAATCATTTTAAACTTTTTACACTGCTGAAAGCACCAAGAAAAGGACAAGCATTCAGTCTAGCAAGTCTTAAGATTTGAACCTTGGACCTCTATCCCCCTTACGGGGTTTGGTCTAACCAATTGGTATACACCTTGAACCTTGATTGAATGATAAAGAGATTTCATTTTAAATAAATAGTTGATTTAATTTCATTTAAATAGTTATTTCATATTAAGTGATAAAAGAATCTCCATTATAAACAAATAGCTATTCTATTTGGAATGATAAATGAAATTCATTAAACTTATAGAAAAGATTTATTATCTTAATAATAATGAAGAATTCATTTAATAAAATGGAAAACTACTTTTGTATTTTTTTTAAATATGATAGAACCGCACTTCAAAGAATTAAATCGAGTCAACCATGCAAATATTTCGATCAACTTGAGGAGATGGCTTCATTTATGGTAACATCTTGGGATGTAGATGGTGAAAGTAATGGCTGGAATGCGGTGGATGAAAGTAGAAGAAAACACATGAGAGAGAAGAGGAATATACACTGTGAGATGGAATGGAAGGAGAATGTTGTGAGAGAGGAGCAAGCACTAAAAAATAGAAGAGAAGAGCACTGTGAGAAGAAAAGAAACAAGAGAGAGATGAACATCTACTACTACAATCAAGGAAAATAGCCAACACTACAAGAACTAGGTTGGATATATAGAATTAATGCCTAAATAGACATGTTTGATTTATCCCTTTCACTAGTTTTTTTGCTTTCTAGGTTGTTGGTCTTTGCTCGTGTACTTCATCCCTTTTGACCAGAGAAAACTTGTTTCCTTAGTAAGTCTTAGTGCTGAACTAGTGGAGTTGTTCTCTGGTCGTCACTATCATTACCACTTTTATGGAACACTTCATTGAATTTGGGGTCATGTTAGCACTCTATGACCAAACCTTTGTGTTATCCAGTAAAGGATTAGCACCTTGGCTCTACAAAATAGATATATTGTTGGTTGGTCGGTCCTTTGTAGATAGAACTCCATTATTGATCAGCTGGTTCGTGCCACTCCCTATTTCCCTACCATTGTCATCACCTTCAACTTTGGGTTGTATGCTGGGTAGGATGTGGAAATCACTTAGTGATAGACATATATTTGAGATGAGATGTTTTTGCTAGGTATCTAGGGTTAACCCCTTTCTTTTGGTATTTCATAGTCTGTATAAGGTCCACAAAGTGGCCTTGTAGTCATGTGTATCCTTTGGTGAGCTAGTAGCCATCCTTGGATGTGAGCGATGTAGCACTGCTAGGTTATGTCAGTGTTGGGGTGTCCTAGAAAGTGCCTTGGCTATCATCCAATACCAAACTAAGATCCATGTGCACTCCACCCTCTCTATAAAATTACCATGTGTCAAATGTTGTCTCAACCCATGCCCTCATCACCCTCTTGAGGGTTGAATTACCCTATGGTACTTTGTCCTTCATTCATTGGAATTAGCAACTAATGAATTACTAAATGGGAGGAGTGTAGGTTTTTTAGTGGGAAACCTTTTTAATTTTAGGTAAAGAGTTGTCCTTGGTAAGTTGTGTATATTTCAAGATTATTATAAGACTTGTTAATTAAAGTTGTGTGCTTTAATTTAACGAGAATAAATATTATATAAGCCTTGCTAATTAGAGTTGTGCATTTTAATTAGTAGTAAGAAAAATGATATATATGAATTGAAGTAGTTGAATTTAATTTAATAAGTAAATATGAAAGTAGTAGTTTTGTAAGTTATTGATATGGGTCTTTAATTTATGAAATGAAGAAAAATGATTTATTTATGAATTGAAGTAGTTGAATTTAATTTAATAAGTAAATATGAAAGTAGTAGATTTGTAAGTTATTGATATCGGTCTATGAAAGGAAAAGGTTTATTTATGGGTTAAGAAGATGTATTTAATTCATTAAATAAATACGAACCTAGATTGTTTGGCAATTAAGGGTATGGGACTTTAATTTTTGAATAAGGGTTGAGTGATTTATTTCAAGTAAAATTTGTAATCTAGATGCATTGTTGGAGACTCTCATAGGATAATGAGAGGGTAAATAGAAAGAGTAGCTTATATGACTTCACTTATGCAAAAGGCGGTTCGATTTCTTGATTTGATTGTATAGTTGCAATTTGGAAATGAAATGAGTAAATGCATTTAGATGCATGCCTATATTGAACCATGAGTATCATGATCCCCTAATATCCTCAATTGATCAATGGAGTGAGGTGGATGACCAAGGACACCATTTGGTTTACTTGTATCATTTTATCTTAAACTTTACTTATGCTCAAATAGACTAGACTATGGGGATATTTCCTTAATGAAATTGATGTAAATGTATTATTTAAGGGTATGGATGTTTTACCATACATGATTATGTAATAAATGATTAATTATGGAATATGCACCTTTAAATTCTATTTGATTTACTATGTTTATATTTAAATATTTCTAGTTCATGTTTATCATTAAATTTTGTGCTTTGTTTCTAGTTATCCTTGCATGCTTTATTGTTATGTTTTTTTATATTTAGTATGCGATCTATCTTGTATTTTCATGCTTTAATAATCCTTTACAGAATTTAGTGGCAAATTCTAGGGTGAACTTAGAGGATAACCTAAGGGCTCGAGACCCCCTTAGGAAAAATGGTAAGTAGGTTTATAGAATATCGTACCTGAGTTAAGATAGCTTGTTAGAGGACAATATTGATAGATTAACTTGTAGTACATGTAACATACCTATGCATAATGGTTTACATAGAGTATGAATATGTGTGTACACCTTCTAATGATCAAAGGTGATAAGTCTAGCTCATCGATATTGATGAGATGGATAGACTTATGTGCATGACACAAGATATTCCTACGTAGAATGGACTTGCGTAAGAGAAATATAGTGAGGTAAAGTTCTTGATAAACTTAGGGGACTTGTTAAACATTAAGTTAATCTAAGGTTGGTTAGGGGTTTATAATACCTCTCCTTAGTCAAAAAAAAAATCCTTTCTATTTCTGTGGGTTTTCTTGTTTCTTTTTTTAGGGTTGTTACACATATGGTCATACTTATTCAATGTGATATTAAACAAAGGCTATCTTGTTCATATGTAATATTGTTCTCTTTAAATTATTGAGAGTCCATTTTTAACCAATCACATGATTCATATTTTAATAAAATTTTGATGCTTGATGTTGATTAAAAATATCTCTTGAACCAAAGCACAATGCTCACTAGGAAAATTCTGAGTTTTGGGAATGAACTTCTCAATTTTCAAACCACATACATGTCACATTTATTAAGTCTTGTTTCAAGGATAGATGACACCATGATTGGATTGAGCCTTGAAGTGAATAGTTTTTCTTACTTGTCCCATTATGCATATAGTCCAAATGGTAATGAAAATATTTTTTTTTAGAAAAAAATAGAGGAGAAACAAAAGAGTGAGTAGTAAGGATAGGGTTTAATTCACATTAGGACTCGATTCGAGTGGTTGAGAATATATTTTATCAAAGCTCCAGTTCTTTTCACAAATACATAATAATAATAGGTCTCAAGTAGTAAAGATAGGGTTTAATTCTCATCAAGACTCGATTCGAGTGGTTGAGAATACAATTCCCCAAAGTTTGGAGATCCTATTAATGGACTATGGAGCTAATATCCACTGGGGTTATAGATGCTTGATTGATAGTGGAGTATGCTCATGCATGGTGACATATTTATTTTTAAGAGACCTCTAAATTCACATAAGGATATGCTAGCTTTTTAGTTTTCCCCATGATTGGTTTTCACCTTGCTCACGTTGGTAAATGAATTCATCATTTGTACACACAATGGTTTCTAATTGGCTTATGTCATTACCTTACTCAAAATTGGTAAATGAACTTCAAAAGTACACACATTGGTTCTTTATAGATTTGCATCATAATCAAGCACAATTTGGGAAATTAACTCATGAATCACACACAAGTTCTTGATAGGCTTGATTTTATTATAAGGATTACTAATATTTCCAATGATTATTGATTAGCTAATGTCATTATGTATACCCATTATCATAGATAATTGATGCCAAATAAACAATTAGAATTGTATTTTGCATCCATTCATCTTTGCATAATCCATTTTCATCATTGCTTAAACCATATAGGAAACATTGCATCTTTCATGACTAGTTATCTACATTCCTTTTCATATCCTTAAATCTTCAATGTAAAGGGTATGGACCATTTTTGCAATTCATTTTTCTTCAAAATCATGATTTTGACCATCATATTTGACCATTTTGGATTTTGTACCTTCAACTTTAGCATCACAATGTACCTCATATAGGATTTGCTTCATGAACACACACAAGGGACAACCTCCATTTTGGTCATCCACAAGCGTACATACTTACAGGTTATTGCCTGATAATTGATGTTGTAAGGACATGCTCAATATTTTGATTATCACTTTTTCATATTGTTTTCCACCGCTTCTTATTCATCATCGCTTATATCCATACTTAATTTTTCCATAAACCACATTTTTACTAGCATGACAAGTATGCTCTAAAACCAACATGACTATAAGCATTATCATATATTATCATTTAGATCATTTACAACATGTATCACCAATAAAACATCTAAAACAACAAAAACATTCACAAAATGTATAACACAAGCAATAATATCAAAAATACAATATGGTATATATCTCAAGAATCGTATATACATAGAATCAGACAAGTATACCATAATAAAAAATCTTGGAATGCTCAATCATCGAGGAAACATGCCAAAAAAATAAAAATTTAACATATCATCCCCTAAACTCTAGATCCTTGAACCTCACCCATCTCTAGTGGTGGCCCTCGTAGGAGTATGTTCATAGATCGAGTCATTGTCTATGATCTCGATCATGAATGAATTTGATAAAGCCACCATCTATCCATTTATAATAACTTGATAGTAGAGAGTCTGGTAAAATATCTCTCATTGCTATGCCATTAGAAGATCATCCAATAAGCACTAAAATTCACTACTCGTGGAGGGGTATTGCTCTCACCAGTTGCTATGCTTGAGCTCAAAACTATGAGAGTTGTATCTTCAATGATAAAATATGCTCTACTTGAGTAGCTATTTATGTACTCTGAGCCACTATCTAGGTGATCTAAGCTACTATCTGCTCAACTTGAGTCACTATATATGCCCTAAAAGTGATCACCTTTGACTCTAAATCCACCACTCATTGTCTATCCCCTCCATCTCCCTCCCCACTGACATCAACTATCCCTACCTCACTGACCACATCTACCTCATCATATGGATGCTAAGGGACATCCTCCTCTCTCTATATAGGTGACTCCCCCTCTTTGTGTATAGATGCATACCTCTATCTATGTATAGGCACCATATTCTATCTAGTTCTAGGTGCCTCTCCCTACTGGGATCTATCCTATTCCCTTTGTCGAGTGACCTCTTGAACTACCAACTGCATCCTACAATCTACCTCTACTCGTGTGGGTCATGGTAGCTTAGGATAAATCCTCTCAGGTCTAATATCATGATACCACCTATGGTATCTGACCTCCATCCCCACATCATTTACCTCAAGATCCACCAAAAGAGGGTCATCCTCATCAAGCTCTCAAAACTATGTGACATCAAGGTCACCACCTACACTTGGTGGACCCCTCATCACTCGCCAAAACCAAATATCACCCAACTTTGGCATCCCATACTATAGCCCAAACTATTTTTGTACCTGATCAAAATGGTACAACTCCACCTTACCCTTCTCTGACCATAACCATTAAATCCTTTACACATGAGCCAACTCTACACCATCATCATCCCAGATTGGATGCATCCTATAGGGCCTCCATACCACCCATCATGGATGTAACCCATCTATTACCTTCTTAGCCACATCCAACCCACCACCTACTACATGTATTCCCCATAAGGGATCCCATTGATACACAAACGACCACTCCACATCTATCTATTATCGAGGTAATCCATTGGACCTCTGCATTTCTAGTTGCTCCTAACTCCATACCTGGAGAAATATGGTGAGGACAATGTAGTTATACCACTTTTACATGACATTATATAATATCCTATACAAGTGGCACAACACAAAAAGACCCCATGCAAACTACATCCCTATATCCCTCATATCGACCATAAATCCAACAAGATTTCATGGCAAATATCACCTGCTCATGTGACAAGCTAACAACCCAAAAACTACTCCACTAAATACCACTATCAATGTAGAGATACCCTCCACACAAATCCCACTCTAGTTGACTAGGTAGTTTGGATCCTTGATTAGCTGCTCCAAGGCTTTCTCTTGTACCAAAGATTAGTACACCACATATACCTTCATTGAGATCTATAAAATCCTCCATACATCCTCCAAAGTAACTATCAACTCCTCTATCGATAACTAGAATGTGGATGATTTTGGATACCATCACTCTACCAATGAAGTCAAGAGTGCATAATCTACATCCACTCTAGGTATATCTGCTACATAAAGAAGCCCTACTTGCCCCATCAAATCCCTCTCTACTTGATCAACCTCTTTCACTTTCTTCTCAAACCCGTTACAACACCATTATCGACTCTTGAGAATGCTATGTTGCAATCAAAAACATCATCATCATAAAATCATCAAAATATTAATGCAAATAACAAAAAATAATGCAAATTTATGAGTTTACTATGAATTCATGAGTTTGCTATGATTTTTCTAGGCTTTTGCAACTTCACCCATGAGTCACAAATTCACCTAAAACTTGCCATCACATGAATTCTATGAATTTGCTAGGATTTTACAAATTCACATAACCCTAGTGAACTCGTAAATTTGTAGGGCATGAGTTCATCACACAACCATGAATTCGGGCTGATGAACGCGTAGTAAAAAATATAATATGAAATCTAGATAAACTTACATAAAATCAAAATAAAAGTACAAATCTAAGCAAAAGAAGCAATTTAATACTTGCCTGAATTCGTGTCACTACTCTTTTGCCACCTCTACACACGAATTCCACTATGTGAGTGGGAAGAGCCATTTTATCCAAAGCCAAAAACTAGAAAAATACACTGTAAAAATGAATTAGGGTTTTACCCCACCCTCCATTTTAATCCACTCACTTTTCATCATTTTTCATTTTTTTATTTTTTGTCAGTCATTTTGAGTTCAGTTAGGAATATCATTTTCCTCATGAAACTCGAGGGGGCACCCTGATTGAAAAATCCATCAAGTATTTTTACACATTGATTTTCATGCCAAAAAAAAAAATCTAATGATATTTTCACATGAACTATCCACACTAAATCATCTACCCATTTTTCATCCACATCAACCATTGTCATTTTCGCTCAAGCATCTATATATTTCTTTGATGCATTTTTTGCTCATAAATGCACCAAAGAGGGGGTAAAATGTAGATAAGGAATTTTAACCCTAGGTCATAATCCCTTCTCTCCTTTAACACACATAACCCTTTCACCTATCAACCCACCTTTTTTCTCGTGCCATCGAAATCGCTCGCCAACGTCCATTTTTATTTTTAACCCACTTCTAATGAGTTCATGGCCCCTAAATTTAGCCCACAAATTCATTGAAATAAGCCATCACCTATTAACCCAAATCGCAATTTTGGCCCATCTTGAATATGGCTAGTTTCATATCTTCCATGAATTTGCAAGCTCTAATTTTAGCTCACAAATTCGCTTAGATTGGAAATTTTCCCATTTTGACTAACCTCCTCGAACATACTTCGATCCAAGTTACAAAGATCATTCTAGTTTTGAGAGATAGGATAATGAATATTTTGTGCAGGAAATTGAGCAAAGGAAAAATTGAGGGACAAAGGAGTGAATATTTGATCCAAACGATACAATCTACAGTGAATACCTTCGACATCAAGCTATCTGGTATCTATTTTATGTTACCAAAATTTTTATCCAAATGATACAATCTACAATAGATACCTTCGACATCAAGCTATCTGGTATCTATTTTATGCTACTATTTCATTTCTTGCTACATCATTTTATATTTTTTGATTTTAGTGAATTCGCACTCAGATTCGTTAATTCTTGTACAACCCGTGAATTCTCTTATAGGCCACAAAATCATAGATTTAATTATTGGGGGTAAAATATCTAATTCCAAAATACTATCACACCTTGCATACACCATTTAGATCATTTTATCTCTTATAAGCATCTTGCATTGTTACATCATTTCATCTTTGATCTCATATTTTTCTTAAAAGGCCAATAATTTTATTGTTAATGCATGGTTTTCTAAAGAGACCAAGGGGACTTGACTGATGCATCACTAAGATCAAACATATAGTGGTCTAAGTAGGTTCCCAAACACTGATTTTTATTTTTAGTGTTATGTGTGGTTAGTTTTAGGTTTTCTATGAATTCATGCTCAAATCCATGAATTCGCTTATAGACCGCGAATTCACTCATAGACCACGAATTCATTGTGTAGACTGTGAATTCGCTTTGCATAGCCATTTGGGCTAGGTAAGCAATCTGTCCTACTTATTTTAGTTTCGTATTTTCTGCTTTTACTATCATAGGCATTTTGTTCCTTCCATCTCTATAAAAAGAATTCAAAAACACAAAATATTGAGAACAAAGTTTAAATAGGTGTATTGTAGCTTAAAAATTATTTATTTTTCTTCAATAAAAATTGAAAATGTATATAATGTAGGTATTAGCTACATTTTTATCCAAACCATAGCTGCTTCACAAACTAAAAACAACACATCTAAACAACACCTTTTGGCCAGACTTGGAAGTAGTATTTAACTACTTCTTGGTGAACCCAAAACTATTCAACCATCACCAAAGGAGGTACGTCACTAGGTACCCCTCGCATCGAGGTGTAGGTTTCAAATGTCCATCCCAATTTTAGACATGAATCCATTTATCTAGAAGGAAAAGGGTGCAAATTTTATCATCTATAGGAATATACACTGGCTTAATACTTTTCAAGAAATAAATAGGTGGCCAATGATGATGGAAGATAACCCAAGCTATTAATTAAAAGGAATAAGAACTATTTTTCTAAAGTTACCTTTAGTAGATTTCACCATAGAAAATGTGCTATATGTTCCAAGACTTACCAATAACTTACTTTATGTTGCTCAACTAATGTATAAATGAGTTATTGTTGATTTTCAATTTGTTTATGGATATAAAAGATGTTTGATCTTTAGAAAAGAAAAATTGGAAGGCACTACATCTTACAAGAATGAACTATTTGTTATAGATATCACTACACCTTCACTTGCACTTCAAGAAGTACAATCACCATCTCAAAATCTCAAATATACACAAAGGAATAAAAACATAAAATAAGATAGAGTATATGAAACTTTATACAAAGACCTAATGGCTAAAAAAGCAATAAAGGAAATATTGAATAAAAAATAATTCGGAAAAGTAAGATGTAAATTCAACATTTGATACACTAAAATATGATTCTCTAGATGAATATACATTGCTTAATACTTGTATACAAATTATTGTCAAAAGAAGTGATGGTTCAAAATATTTACAATAAAATTTCAAAGAATATAATGATGACATGTTTACTACACTTAAGACTTATATAAGTCTTCATATTCACAAGGCAGTTGAGTAGGGTGAGGAATTTGTTACAATACCCACTAATTTAGTCAAGATAATATATGTATCACGTCTCACTCTTGATATATATAAAGATAAGTCTACAAAACAAGAAGATTTAATTACAAAGATAAAGGAAAATCATTTAATGTAAAATGTCATAAGCGATACAAATGATCTTAGAAAATAGAAAGAAATTGGTTGTAATACAAAAAACTTGATAAAAAATATCATGTGTGATATAGGTGATCTTATCAAATAGAAAGATATTGGCTGTAATATAAGCACTATCCAAAAGAAGGATTTAAATGGTGATACTAATGATATGGAGGTTGTTTGAAAATGCAACAATGGTGCAAAGAGTAGTAGCAACATTGATAAATAACATATTGAATAGATTAATGATAAATATTATGAAGAGAAAACAATACAAATCAACTATAATGGAATAAATCTAAGAAGAAATGAACAAAAATAAAATAAAACACTCTAAGTTGATCTCAAAATACAATATATGTGGTGCAAAATAGTTGTAAATATTGTAAATACAAACAAATATCAGAGAAATTTTAAAATATTACTCAAAGAAACTACACAAAAATCTAGTTGAAATATGGATGGATGGATATCATGGAATGGAATAAGATAAAAGAGATATTTTATGGATATTATAAAAGAAAACCGAGTATTTTTTTTATTCAAAGGTAATTCACAGATATGACATAAAAAACACATATAGTTCATTTCAGACACACCAATGACAAGGCAAGCTTCATTTCTCAAAAAAATTTATCTTCAGATTCAGGGGGTAGTTATTACATTATTTCCTCTCTTAAATAATGTAATAAGAGGGGATGTTAGGCTATAGTTAAAAAAAAAAAAAATTCATTATTGTATATTCTCCTCTATATTAAGTTCTACTAAATATCAAAATATTTCTAGTTAGGTTTTTCCATTATCACGTTATTTTAACATCTTCTACAAGATTCTTTTCCTACAAGACTTACATGTAAGAATAATTATATACTTACAAATGTATGTGGAATATGCATGCGATTTATGAAAAGCATTTTGTGTTTTTCTCTATTTCTAACACATAAAATATAATACAATAATAAACATGTAGTGTTATGGAGTCATTGATTCTCGCCAAAGCCATAATGTGAATGCCATTGGAGCTCTCCAAATGCTAGTCATAGGAAAATCCCAGGTTTCTAGACCTAAGAGATAGTTCACCTAATTAGACCAACCCCCTTCCACTATCCTCAAGCAAATTTTTAATAAGATGATTGAGCTTCATCCAATTAAATCCATAAATCCTAAAAATAAGAAAGCCAATTGGTTCTGCTCAAGGAATAATGTGCTTTCCATAAGGTCAATGGCCATTACACAAATAGGTGTAAGCACCTTAGTAATATCATTCAAGACCTAATAGAGAATTGATGAATTGTTTTTAGTGGCTCTAAATCTTAATATTCATCAAACCAAGATCTTGGAATCTTTCAAAACCTATTTATGAACCATGACCAAAGGGAATCCAATACCATTCATTACCAAAGAGTCCCACACCCAATCAAAACATGGTGGGCATAATATTTTCTTCCAGTCATCTTCTCCTATTTGCGTTGTCAAAATACAACAACAAAATAATCAATCATCAGATCAAATTTATCAACAACCCTTAGTCCTTTGCACCAAGAAGACTTCTTCTAAAAGACCACCACTCATATTAAATCATGACATCAATATAAGGGTACTTTAAATATTAAACTAAAACTCAAGAGTATCCCCACCAATATTTCTCTTATTGAACTCCTTAAGGCCTCCCCAACACATCAGGAGGCCTTACTCAAACTTTTGAATGAGCAAATTATCTTGACCTTACTACTATAGTGGGGGTCCATTGGAGTAAATCACACTATCATATCATATATGAATATGATATTCCTCTATATTTTATGATTGGAGAACTCCCTCACTATATTATAGGTCATATTGATGATGCATTTATTAAAAGGATCCTCTTTGATAATAGATCAAGCCTTAATGTCTATAGTTCATCAATGACTTTGGTTACACTGAACAAAATTTACAAAAATTGATCTAATAATTAGGGCTTTTGATAATGGGACATTAGAGGCTAGAAAAACCATAGTCTTACCCATCAAATTTGGGTCTTGTATCCTCAATGCTCTCTTTTATGTTATGCTATGTGGCCTTACCTACAACATTCTCTCAGGGAGGCTCTAGATCCATGCAATGTGGGATGTTCCCTCCACCCTTCACCAATGTATTAAGTATGAGTATCAATGGAAGACCATCCATATCCTAATTCATTACGAACCTTTCACTTATTGTAAGCTAATCAAGGTTAGAAATCCTAAAGTTAATATTTGCCCTTCTCTCACCGTATTTCCATATACTACTTTATCCTAAATCAATGATGCATTAGGCTATTTAACTTGAAAAAACCAACCTAATAAACATAATAATCAATATAAAGACCAAAATGGTGATCAAATAAACTTAAAATCTGAAACAATAAATTTAATCCAAAAATATCAAGATAACAATAAATCCTTTTTGAACCTATCCAAAATCCCCTTGTCTTTTCAAACCTCGAGATTTCCTTATAGGAAGGGTAAAATAGTATAAATAGGGAAGTGATTTTTTATTATACGAATACTACCAATGAGGAGTAAATCCATGGTAGTAACCCTTGCTTGATTGAAAAAAAATGCCATTATTTGTCTGATTTATATCGTATCAAAAATTAGATTCTTATAAATATGGGATATCAAGGAAAAGTAAAATGAATAGGGCATAAAGGAGCCCTTGGAAGCTAAATCCTAGCCATAGTCAACCTACAATTCCTTCTATTTATTTTGATGATGACAATGAAGCTATTTGTTTCTTTTGTGAGTCCCATGAAGACACCATTTCTATAAGTATATTATATTAGTATGAGATAAATGATGAAAACTTGGCCCCTATAGGTCCTTCCTCCTTTCCATTTACACACATTGCTAGTGTGAACCCCTTAGTACCACTTGAGTTAATTACCACTGAAGAAGAATATGAGAATGGGAATGTCTTATGTGATTTACCCCAAGCTAGCCTCTCTAGAAACCCTTCTCAAGACACCTATTTTGTTGGATATTTCCCTAAATTAGCTAATAACACCTCTAATCATATCTTAATCTAGAAGACTTTGAGAGCTTAGGGTCTTACTCACTCCTCAATTTAAGGATGAATCACACATTCTCATTGAGGACACTATCAATATTAATATTGGGACACTAGGAACTCCCAAATTCTTGAAGCTAGGTAAAGTATTGACCCCTATAGAGTGTGAGAAATATACTAAGATAATGATAGAATCCAATGATATCTTTTCTTGGTCCTACATTGAGATGCCATGGTTAGATCCCTTCTTAGTTGTTCTCACCTCATAGTTCAACCAAATGCAAAACTCATCAAACAGAAGTTCCAGATGATGCATACTAAGGTCACTTTGCTTGTTAAAGAAGAGTTTTAAAATATCCTTGATGTCATATTCATGAAAGCAATCAATTACTATGACTATATTTCTAAAATTATTCCCATGGCCAAGAAAGAGGGTAGTGTTAGAATTTGTATCAATTTCAAGCGCATTCACAAGGCATGTCCTAAAAATGTTTTCCCTTTGTTGACATGATTGTATATTTTACTATTGGGTGTGGAATGTTATCCTTAATGGATGGAATATTAAGGTATAACCAAATATAGTCTTGAGTATCAAGCTAGGAAAATTTCACAACGCCATGGAGCATCTTTTCCTATTAAGTCATACCTTTTGGTTTGAATAATGTGAAATCCACTTACCAATGAGCTATGATGCACACATTTGATATGATGAACAACATCATGGAATATTACATCAATTACCTCCTTGGCCTATCCCTCATTCATGAAGATCATGTTCACAATATTAGACATATTTTTGAACAGCTGAGGGAATATAAGTTCTTCCTTAAGCCCTCCAAGTGTGTCTTCGAGGTGACATAAAGAAAACTATTGGGATTTATTGAATCCCAAAGGGAAGTTAAAGTAAATAACAATAATATATCAACTATTGTTGACATTCCACCATCACAAAATCTAACTCAACTTAGGAGTCTCCAAGGAAAGCTCCAAGCAATCAAAAAATTCATCTCCCAACTTGTTGACAAGTGTCAATATTTCACCAAATGTTTCTGAAAGGACATTGAGTTTTCATGAGATATTGAATGGAAAATAAATTTATCGTATCTCAATGGGGCATCAGAGTAGATCTTGACAAGATATTAACTATTGTTGATATGCCACTCTCATGGAATCTAACCTAACTTAGTAGTCTCAAAAGCAAGCTCCAAGCAATCAAAATATTTACCTCCTAACTTGCTGATAAATGTCAACCTTTTTCTAAGATTTGTTGAAAGGACATATAGTTTTTATGGGACATTGAATGCCAAATAGCCTTTAAATCACTAAAATTCTATCTCCTATTTCCTCTTATCCTCACTCCTCCCAAATATGTGTTGCTATATATCACTATATCTGCTTATGCCCTAAGAGCCATGTTGGCATAGTATGATGACCAACATAAGGAGTGAGCTATCTATTACATTAATAGAACTTTAGTTAACTATGAAACCTACTATACATCCTTAGAAATGCTATGCCTAGATATGGTCTTCATATCTTAATTTTTTTGACAATATATGATTTTATATAGGACCTTTGTTATCACTAGGGTTGATCCCTTACATTACCTTATGTTGAAACCCTGCCTATTTAGGTGAACTATTAAATGGGTTATTACCCTTAGTGAATTTGGCCTAGAATTCATTGGTCAAAATTTTATCAAAGACCAAATCATTGCTGACCAATTAGCTATAGCCCCCTTAGAGGTAATCCATCCTATAGTCATGGACTTTCCTCACAAATCTAACTTTTCCATAGAGGCTGATCAATCTGATTTCTATATCCTATATTCTAATGGTACTTGATGCATCAAAGAAATGGAGGAAGGGATCATTTTTATCACACCTAAAAAGCAACTAATTCCCCTCTATTTCAAGCTTTAATTTTGTTGCACCAATAACATTGTTGAATATGAGGCCCTTATCCTAGGACTTCATGCAGTCATAGCCTTGCAAGTGAAGACCCTTTTCATATTCAAATATTCTTAGATTGTGGTCAACCAAGTGAAAATCATTTACCAAACTAATAATGAGAAACTAGAAGCTTACAAATACATTATTGCAAAGCTTATATCTACCATTCATAAAGTGACTATTGTGCCTATCTCATAATCTAGCAATTACCATGCCAATGCCATGGCTACCACAAAATATTTCATTCCTCTAGAGTTGAATGAACAGTAAGCCATGATCATCATTCAAAAAATTATAGAACCTAAAACTATTGAATCCATCCAGTCATCATTCAAAAATTATGTACCAAGAAAGGTACATTTACATGATCCAAATTATGTAATATAATCTACTTCTAAAACCCCCCTATATTACATTATTTGGATATTGAATACTTTAGTCTTCAATGTGGATCTTTTTCTTGTCCTTGGGATTTTGAATCTTCTCTATTTCATGTAATATGTTAAAGCAAGTGATTAGTGTCTTCATAATATGTCATTCTTGCTGAAAGAGCTTTGATTTCATAATAATATGTCGATTCCTCTAATACTTCAATTTATTCTATCCTCTGAACTAGATGTACTTTTTTATTTATTTTTTGATACTCCAATTGGGAATAATTGGTTGGATACTAAAATTGTTGTTGATGAGGATTTTTATATTGTTGTACCTAAAATTGGTTCCCATTGTTCATTTGATTTCCTTGGTTCTGATTTTTGGGATTGAACCTATAGTAGCTGGTGCTATGGCCTTTTCTCTTGCATATTTGACAATACCTATTGTACCATGTTTTACATCCTTTTTATGAAGAAGAAATATTTCCCTATGGATTTTATTTAGATGCCAATGCAGTGTTAGACATTTCATCTTTAACAATATTTTCCACTTTATATTCCTATAGAAAATTTACTAAGTCATCAAAAGAAGTATCTTTACTTAGAACTTGTAAAGACGTTACCAATTGTTTATAGTTGTTTGGAAGTGCTTTCATATTTACTTGAGTAAGAAGTTAATATTTAACTGTTTCTCCTAAGGTAAATAATTTTCCTTTAATATTTGTCACCTTCCTTAGGAACAATTCTATGCTTTCTCCATTATTCATCTTTAATGAATGAAGTTGAGACTGAACATGAAGAATGGTTGCCTTATTCTTTTCCTCAAATATTTTCTCTAGACTTGTCCATGCCTCTAAAGATATTTTTGCTGAACTGATATAGGGTTATATTTCATCAGTGATAGCAAAGGTTATTATCATTAGAGCCTTTGAATAATTTTCTATGAACTTTAGGATTTCAATATCATCTGTGGTAGGTATTTGTGTTTTCCTTTTGACAATATTCCAAATTTTTCATATACCAAGATAGCTTTCACTTTATTATTCTAGGAAAAATAATTAGGACCCTTGAGTAGTCAAGATTCTGCTAGGAAGAATTTATTTGAAGCCATTTAAATTACCTATTATGAATCCTTAGATTTTGTAGAATGCCTTATGATTCCCTAGTATGTCCTAGATAATATATAGTGCTTTTGTAAATTGTAGTTAAGTATTTGATTGATTTTGTAAAGTTTTGTAAAAAATAATCTTCTATTACTTTTATGGCTCCTATTGAACTAATCACTTTTCCCAAATTTTAAAGAGGTTATAATGTTGGATATTTTGTATCCTTTTGAGAAGTTTGAGACAATAATTTTATAGATTTTCAACCTTTGAAATACTATGATAAATATCTCTTTAAATAACCCTTTGGGAATGAATTTAAGTGTATCTAATTTCCAATAAATTAATTTTATGTAGTAACCCTTTGGACTCCCTATTTTTTGGAAAACTTAGACCACAATAATATTTGAAAAATATTAAATAATCTAACCCAAGTAGAATACCTTATATCTCCTAGGTTAATTTGCAAATATTATTTTAGCTTGGTAAGTTATCTCCTATGTCTTTTTCTTTCATAATCTCAAAAATTTATCCTTGATTTTAAACCTTATATCTCCTTTATTTGAAAGCAATATTAAATGAGATAAATTACTTACCTTAGATTCTTTATCACCATACTTGAATGGCTCTAAATTCGGTTGGATATAATAGCTACAATACGTAACTTTCGGTGCTTGAGATGATGAGTGTGGATTGGGTCGACTTGTCTTCATTGTTGGAGTGGAGTGCTATAGATTTGAGAAGGTTTGACCTTATTTTCCATAAGCCTTTAATGCTTCTCCTACCTTCCTTCCATGTTGTGCTTCAGACATGTTTCACTATGCTATTCTCACCTAGATCCCTTTGACTACGCCATTCTATCTTTTTCACACTTTATCGCTTTGTGTTTAGATGCCTTTTAAGGTGGTGAAGGTTTTGATAAGTGTCACTGAGAATTACGTAAGAGATCTCTTCTTTGTAACATAACCAATATTTAGTAATGCTTTTCCAGCTTCTTGGTCACCTTGTAACACTTGAACACTTGTGTGAGTACTTGTAACTCGTTCATGAGTTTTCTTGGACATGAAGAAATGGGATGACACCTTAGAGAATTCATGCCAAGTGGATTTCAAGCTTTTTGCATGGAGTTATTTCACTGTAATGCTTCCAACGAGAGTATAACTCCTTTTTATATGCCTCTTCTTTGCTTTCTATATTTATTAGAGTGCAAGAAACCTATTCTCTTGTTGGTCGATCGTTGAGGTAATTTTGGAGCTTCAAATGACACTGTAGGTGATTCCTTTGGTGGATAATATTCACCAAGCTAGAAACCTTTGAATATTTCTCATGTTATCCTTATTCCTTGTTCCCTTCAATGTGCTCTTTTTATGCTATTCATCCATGTTGATTGAGGTAGAATCTACCACCTTTGTGCTCATAAAGAGTGCTCTCTTTCTGTCTACATAAATGTAGGTTGATATTCGTTGCTATGTGCATTTATTTTGCAGGTTCATTTATCTAATATGTGAAGTGTGAACCCATTTGAATGGATCCTTGTTCCATGGATGAGGAGTACTTGACATTTATCTTTGCTTGATGTTCGCCATTGCTTGACATTCAACCTTTCTTGGTTGGATTTCCCTGTAGTGTTGTGCCTTTAGTGGCACCTTCAATAGTCCCTTTTCCTATGAATAATATAGTGCAACACATTGTATTCTACTATGAGAATAATATGTTCTTATTGCACCCTTTTTGGACTCCTCCTTGTAGGTCTTGTAGTATTATTTTGTAGAAAAAATTGAATTCACAAATGAGGGTTTTGAGGACGTCCCTTTGGATAGACTCCTTGCCCTTTTTATTTGGATATTTAATGATAGATCCAAGAACTACATATGCTATAGATAGAAGATTTTTTTTCTACTGCACATAACCCTGTAGTGCTTTGGATTTGAGACTCACAAAGTCTCAATATTTTAAGCTTATTTTGGTTAGTTTTTATTCACTTGTACTAACCAATTTCGATGGCCTCTATTGGCCACCATGAGTTGCAAATTTATATACTTTAAGAGTGTCTTTAGATACTTGATGCAAACTAGATTTTGTACCCTTCTCAAAAACACAAAACTAATTTATTTTGAGAGTAATAATAGTGCAAATGAATCTAACAATTTTTACTTTTAATGCACTAACAATTTCACCTTATCACTCCAATCAACTCTCAAAATTAATGTGCTTAATCAATTTACTACAACTAATAAAGAATAATCTAAAATGAATCTTCAAAAATTATTATGTAATTCTCTTATAAGAAAGGTAGTAGGAGCTAGTCTTCTTTTGCTTTCCAAAGTATATGATAGGTAGTTTGAAATTCTAAAATCTAATAAAATCCTAAAGTGTAAATGAACCTTAAAGAAACATTTATCTTTATGTACTTTTTAAGACTATAATTGAATTCTCCTTATTGCAAATTTAATCCAAATTAAGGTGCTTAAACAAATCTGATAAGTAATCCACTTTAATGAATCTACTTGCACCAATAGTTGCTTACTATTTTTTGAAAGCCCTTTTCATCACTTCTGTAGAGGATGTAGATCTTGGTGTCTAAGATCACTAAGTTGTTGCCTTGAGTAAGATCTTGTAGATCTTTGTAGGCTACCTTGAACAACTTTGTCTTCACCAAAATATGGTCTCAAACTCTCTTTCACGAGCCTAGGTATTTGGTGGCTTGTTCTCCCCTTGTAGTCTCCTCCTTTTTCTATAGATTTGAAGAGATCCTTGTTTCTGAAGCAGTTCCTTATTGCTATGAGAGGTTGTAGCACCCTAAAATTGGCACAGTAAACCTTAGCAAATAATTAAAATTACCTTAGTAATAATTCAAATTCAAATTCAACCCCCAAAATCGCTCCCAAACCGTCGTTTAACCCGTTTCCTCGTTTCTCATGCCATTTTTAGGATTTGTTGTGACCGTTGGATGATATCGTCGTCGATCAGACGATATCGCCTCAGATCGGATGATTTCATCTGGACTAGGACGTCCAGACGATCTTGTCCCAAAACTGATTTTTCATAATTAGCTTCTGTTCAACGACATCTCTAAGTCAGGCAGAAGCGTGTCTGCACCGTTAGAGACCTCCCTCATTGGAGATCTTCCAAATTAGGATGATCTCCAACCTCCCAAATTCCCTCCTAAATCTATTTAAACCTTAGGACCCCCCTTTGACTTTCCCCTGGCTGGATTTTCTGTAACTTGACCTTTACACGCATTAGAACACCTTGGATTACCATCTACACTTGTCCTATCCAAATTTTGTTGTAGGAACCTTGTTATTCTTCAACCGAGCAAGCTCAGGTCATCGCAGATGATCCTATCCAATTCGAGATGATTTCGTATCAATCCGAGACGATTTCGACTACAGTCTGCATTGGGGAAATCAGTGCCCAGAGTTTGCGCTTTTCCTATACTTTGTTGCTACTTTATTCTGCATTTAGTCAGTTTTATTAGTATTTCCTGTTATCTTGCATCTTGGAGTTCACCCATGTAGTTTAATTGCATAATAAGATCATGATTAGTCATTAAAGAATCGTAATTTACTTGTATTTCCATTTGGGATTATCTTGTTAACATTCTTATTGTTATTTCACATCATTTGCCTCTATCGTAATAGTTGTATTTCCGGCATTTTGTATCTATTTCTCTGTTTGCAGGTCTCGACGAATTCGTCTGACGAATTCATCAGATCTCGAACGATCCTGTCGAATCGGAGATGATCCTGTCAAATTCTAGACGATCTGGACCGCTTCAAAAATTAGAATCTCCATCAGACATCCGGGACCAGGTATGGATTTCTTCACTTAGTTTGCTCTCTATGTTTTCTGTTAAATCTATTTTCTGTATTTAAATTTGCATTTTCATATAGAATAACTTAGATTCATCTGGCCAAACCTAGGACTTGGATGTTTAAAGCTAAAACTGAACACATTAAACTCATTCCCAACCTAGGCATGGAAACTGCCACTAAACGTTTCTTGGTGAACCCCACCATCCGTCAAAAAATCACCTTAATACCCCTCCCCCAAGAGGCGGGACCTTCAAAGGGCCTCTCAGTCCGAGGTATTGTCCCATCCTTTTCCCATCCTCCTTTCGGGCGCGGATCCTTTAGCCTGAAGGTAAGGATGCAAAAAATTTGGAGCGATACATTTTGGTGAACCCGACGTGAAACTAAAACCTTTTGAAAACAAAAAAAAAACAAAAACATAGATGCATTTAAAATCATTAGAAAAATACTAAGTTGCATATCATGTCTAGATGGTAGCTCCTAAGAAAATATTAGCAGTTACTATAAATGTTGAAAACCAATTAGCAGCCATAGAAGTTAATTATGTGCTTAGTGTGCCTGAAATAGATAGAAACCAACTTCTATGGAAAGAACTTGATAGGAGGCTAGGTGTCATTTCATCTAGATCAACCGAACTTAGACAAATCAAGAGGTTTGCCCTAGATAGGATCCTGGATCCTCATCAACTCATTGTTTATCATGAACTTCAGAGAGCCTACCATAGGTGGTTAGCTTATAGGAGAGCTCTTGTGTCTTCAAAATTGTTCACCTTCGAGGAATACCTCAAGAACGTAGCTGTGGTACGCCAATTTCTAGTTCATATAGAATCCCAAGAAACTGATCTTATGATTAGAAAAATATGGAATAGAATTCCTAGAGCTATGTTGTATCATGAATATTGTCATGAGAATTATTATTATCAACCAGAATCTGAAATACACGGTATTGCTATAGCACATTTCATTAAATTCTTGAAAGAAAATTTTCAATTTGAAGAAGAACACTTCATGACTCCTGAAGAACTTGAGCCCATTAATGATATTTATAAATTGTTTATAGAAAACTAGATCATTGCTTTCATTATTATTATTGCTTGCATTTAGTGTGTTGTTTGTTATCTTTATAATATTGTTACAAAAACAAGAAAAAACCAAAACATAACAAAAACCAAAAAACATTTTATTTCAAATACTATAGTAGGTATATAATTAAAATATATACCTCTTAAGCTTGTTGCACATATATATATATATATATATATATATATATATATATATATATATATATATATATATATATATATATATATATATATATATAAGTATATATATATTTGCTGAAATCTAAATTTAAGCACAATGCCTAAACTTAGGAATGGAAAACAAACTGAACAAGAAGAAGAAGATTGGTTAGAAGACAAAACAAAAAACCCAAATGTCCTTCCTGAGGAATCAATTCCGGAAGGAGAAACTCTAGAATAGCCAGAAGATGAGCTGGCTAAAGAAAATGAACAACAAGAAAACCTTAAAGAGGAAGGATCCTCATCCCCTAGAATAGCTCCAGATGGAACTATTGCTTTTGATAACTTAGATCATTTCTAGAAATTTTTCAATAATAACATTGGTGCTCTTAATATGGCAGTTCGTATTGATAAAGGGCAAATTAGTGACACTCAAGCAGCCATGGAACATATGTTTGACATACACACTAATCCCTTGTCTTTCATTGATCAAGAAAGTGATAAAGCTGGACCATCCAATAGAGATATGGTCACTATGATTCAAAACATGCCAAAACAATAGGTTACCCAACCCCCTAAGGAACCTGTTATTGAGCCTAAAATCATTCCCACACAAAAGAAACCTTCCTTCACTGCCTTACTTCACCAAACTATTGATCAATATGCTTCAAGTAGACAAAAACCTAAAATGAAGCCAAACACCAATTTTCAACAATCGGGCATACAACATAATACAACTTCAAAATTTCTTCATAACACCCTTCCTACCAACAATTTACACAATAGCAATATAGCATCTAATCTCCATGTCCCTCCATCATATGCTCACAAATCCCATATTAATGCCCTACCGAACCAATATGGTGGGCAAACCAGTAATCTGGAAGCCATGGTGAAACAGTTAGCTTCACGCATGGACCAGATAGATCCCTACCGTCCCTCGTACAATTATCGAGAGATATGTAGTCAACCTCTGGATCCCATAGTTGTAGCACAACCATACCCTAAACACTTCCCCATGCCCGTCCTGCCTATATATAAAGGAACTGAAGATCCCATAGAGCATCTTCGCATGTTTAGGATAGCATGTCATGATATATCGCATGATGACTTGCTATTACTAAAAATGTTCCCAAAAAGTTTAGGAGGAATGGCATTAGAGTGGTACTATCAATTGCCCACTCATTCTTTGAGAAATTTTGAAGAAACAACTGAATCGTTTGTCCATCAATTTAGTGCCTACATCGAGAGGCATGTCACCATTAAAGATTTGTACAACTTAAAACAAGACAAAGATGAATGTTTTGCTGATTTCTTAGCTAGATGGAGGCAGTTGATAGGAAAACTGCACTTTGTGCTACCTTATAGGGAAATGTTGGACATTTTTATTAATAATTTACAAGAACAAATATCTTATGAGTTATCAACCGCCACCTTAACTACCTTCGATCAAGCTATAGACTTAGCTCAAAGGGTAGAAGATGCTCTCATTAGAAGAGGTCAGCTCAAAAAGAAAGATGATGAGAAAACATCTAGAAATCAGTATAAAAACAAACAAGTTGTAGGTGACGAAGTCACTGATAGTAGAAACGTTGCTAACATCAATACAACGAAGACAACAAAAAAATTTATATTAAAACCTCCTGATAAACCTCCTCGAGAATTTACTAGATTGAATCAACCTTTATCAACCATTCTTCCTCAATTATTAGCACGAGGCTTGATTCAATTACCAACTATCCGGGAACCTGATCCAACTATACCCGGATACGGAGCTGATTTACATTGTGATTTTCATAGAGGACCTGGACATGCTACAAATTCTTGTAAAATATTGAAACATAAAATACAAGATCTGATTGATAATAATGAAATGGAGGTGCAAGCATTCCAACCTAAACAAAATGCTCCTAATAATGCTCAAAAGACCATTCCCCAAAATCAGAATCAAAATGCTAATCAATCATTGGATATATTTCAACATCCTTTACCAAACCATGGTAAAGAAGTGGCCAATCAAATCGAACATCATAATGTTCCCCCTCCTACCCGATATGTAGGGACTATTAGCGGACAATTATCTATTCAGGATCCTCAAATATTTGGCACAACCTTATCCCTGGTCACGACCAGACCCCTACATAATATTCACACTCCCGATCCTAGTGATGTAGAATCGGATATTGAAAGTGAAATAGACATCACCTCAAACCAATCGAATAGTTCTGAAAATGAATCAGATCCTATTCAACCCATCACAGATGCTATGGTTCCAGAAGAACCATTTCCTAGAAGAGTTACTACTCGACCCTCTTCTAATCAGTTCCTTCCTAATGAACAAGCCATAAACGCTCAACCAAGACCAGTTCAACGTCTTCAATATAACATTGTGGGTACCATCGGAGTCGTTACTAGACAACAGGCTCAAAACTCTCAACAAGATCAAACTCAAAATGATGGATCAGCTCCATTTATTTTGAAAAATCCCAATAAAGGGAATCATATGTCTAATGTTCAACCAAAACCTCCTTACAATATTAATGAACAATTATCCAATACTACACCCAAAATTTCCCTTTTGGACTTGTTAAGATCTTCTCCTACCCATAGGGATGAGTTAATGCTTACATTAAGCCAAATGATGGTACCTCAAAATATTCAACCCGAAGCCATGTCCAATACTATCATCACTCGAGAAGTTGATTGTATTGACTTTCGGGATAAAGATATCCCACAACATAGTTTACATAAGGATAACCCCTTATATATTACTGCTCTAATTGGAGATGTAGCTATTAAAAGAGTCTTGATTGATAATGGTTCATCTCTAAACATTTGCACTTTTGACTTCTACCAACGTTTTGGCTTTCGAAGTGATGAAATGAAGAAAATTGACATGATTATCAAAGCTTTCAATGACGAGACACAAGAAACGTGTGGAGTCATTACCTTACCCTTGCAAGTTGGTCCTAGAACCCTAGATACAACCGTGTTTATTGTACATTGCCCAGCATCGTACAATATACTTTTGGGTCGCCCTTGGATCAATGCGATGCGAGCGGTTCCCTCCACTTTACATCAGTGTGTTAAATTTGAATTTAAAAATCAGTTGGTCACTATCCATGGTGACCCTAGACCCTTTGATATGTGTGCTTTGGCAGAACCTGTTGGAGTGCAATTTTGCCCCGCTCTGTCATCCACACATCCTAATTCTTATTTTTCATCTAAACATGTGAAAAACACACACATAACATCATCTACTCCATCAACTACACCCATACATTTAACTCAACCATCTTCTGAACAAACCACACTAAAACCTCAAAAAGATCTTCAATCCACAACCAATCCTTCATGTTCTATCCCTATAATTTCAAAACCTATAGACCCATTTATTGACACTTCCACATTATCAACATCTATCATACCTTCCACATCTAAAGATATAGGGAATGATCCTTCTACATCTTATGCTCTTTCTGATGAACTTTTACCGGATTTATCCACAATCTTAATATAAAAAAAAACAAATGCTTTTATGCAAGATTCAATTCTTTTAAATAACTTGCCACCATCTCCTCGTACTTTGGGCCTCCCACAACCTATGGGAAGTACTTACCAAGTCGGGAGTTGTGCTTTTATTTATAAAGGATATGATTGGGGAAGAATACCCCGAAATATCAAAACTCATCATGAGGGATATGCCCGATGTTATTTTGCTAATGAATATATTAAAGCTAAGCCCATAATGCTTAAAATGGGCTATAAAGGGAAAGGCTTGGGACCTTTCCAAAATGGTATGAAAGAACCTATTGAGGTAGAGCCATGGCCCGCCCGATGTGGTGTGGGCCTATTTCCTAGTAAGGGTCAACCCTTCCCTTTTGAAGATGATGATCAACTCATATGTTACCAAGATTATCTAGATAAACAAGATTCTTTGTGTTCAAAGAATAATCCCTTTACCTGCAACATGCTATCCATAGCTTACCCCGAATTGATTGTTGAATCCGATGAGGAGTTGGAAGGAGATATTTTCCATGATGTCTCCGTTGAAGAGTTGTTACACAATGGTTTTTATTTTGATGGTTCTATACCAACTATAGCCCAACTTGAGGCCACCACTCATCAAGACGAATTATCCAACTTAACCTTAAAATAATTACAAGAATTGGGCGTTTCACCCGCCCCACCTAATTTTGAAAGAGATCTACACATGGAAGTAGAAAACGTCATTAAAGTTAACATTGGAACTGAGGATAATCCTCACATAATCAATATTGGATCAGCATTAAGTCAAGAAAAACAAGATGAATACATTGCATTCCTTAAAGAATATGAAGATGTCTTCGCTTGGACATATGAAGATATGCCAGGTCTGGACCCTTCTGTCGTCATGCATCACTTAGTAGTCCATCCGGATGCTAAACCTGTTAAACAGAAACTTAGAAAAATGCATCCCAAAGTGGCCTTGCTAGTCAAAGGGGAGTTAGAAAAACTCCTAAATGTTATTTTCATACAAGCTATTGATTATGCTGAATGGATCTCGAATGTAGTTCCAGTCACCAAGAAAGAAGCTACCAAAGTTAGGGTTTGCATGGACTTTAGAGATATTAACGCTGCATGCCCTAAAGATGATTTTCCTCTTCCAAACATGGACCAAATCATTGAATTTACCGTCGGGAGTGGAATGATGTCCCTAATGGATGGATTTTTTGGCTATAATCAGATCAGGATAGCTCCTGAAGATCAGGCTAAAACAACCTTTATTACCCCTTGGGGTACCTTTTGTTGGAAAGTGATGCCATTTGGTTTAAAGAATGCAGGTGCAACATATCAACGAGCTATGACTTATATCTTTCATGATATGATGCATGATATCCTACATGATTACGTAGATGATATTATAGCTCGCTCTATTAAAGAAGATGATCATTTAGATGATTTGAGAAAAGTATTTAATCGGTTAAGAGAATATCTTATTCGATTAAATCCAGCCAAATGCATATTCGGAGTTAAGTCCGGTAAACTATTAGGGGTTTTAGTTTCTTTACGTGGTATCGAAATTGACCCTCTCAAGATTGCGGCTATCACTGATATGCCCGCACCTACCAATATATCTGAGTTACGAAGTTTACAAGGTAAGCTTCAAGCCATCCGTCGCTTCATCGATAAGCTGGCGGACAAAACCACTCCCTTTCTTAAGCTCCTTAAGAAGGATGTCCCTTTTAACTGGGATGACGAATGTACGTAAGCTTTTGAACTTCTCAAACAATACCTCCTTAATCCACCTGTGCTTTCACCGCCTAGACCTGATCGCCCGTTTCTCCTGTATATTTCAGCTTTAGATTTTTCTTTAGGAGCTATGTTAGCTCAGCTTGATGATGAGAAGAAAGAACGTGCTAATTATTATATTAGCCAAACTTTAATCAGTTATGAAACTCGTTATACCTCATTAGAAAAACTATGTCTAGCAGTCGTATTTTCTATGCAAAAATTATGCCATTATATGCTTAGTCAAAAAACATATGTCATTGCTAAATATGATCCCTTGCGGTATCTTATGAGTCGACCTTATTTATCGGGTCGCACAGCCAAGTGGGTTCTTGCTCTCAGCGAGTTTGAACTCACATTCATAGGACAAAAATCTGTTAAGGGTCAAATCATAGCAGATCAGTTAGCTGTTGCACCCTTAGAGTCTACCCATCCCCTCATCATTGAGTTTCCTGATGAATGCCTTCAATTAGAGGCAGACCATATTGAACAATGGTCTTTATACTTTGATGGAGCCCGATGCATGAGTGGGGCTGGTGCGGGTATTATTTTAATATCCCCGCAAAAACACATTATACCTTTGTCTTTTAAATTAACATTTGCTTGCACCAATAATACTGCCGAATATGAGGCTCTAATCCTTGGATTACGAGCTGCCTTGGCATTAAAAGTCAAACATCTCCTAGTTTTTGGTGATTCTCAACTTGTCATAAATCAAATTAATGAAGTTTATCATACCAGAGATGATAAATTGCGCCCATATAAAGCATATGTTTTGCAATTGTTATCCTTGTTTGATAAAGTTACTTTGGAAGCTATTCCATGAACTAGCAACCGTGCAACTGACGCTATGGTCGCAGCTACATCTCTTCTGCCCTTGGAGTTAGATGACGAATATGCCACCATCATTATTCGTCGACTCCAGGAACCCACTTCAAATAAGTCATATTTAGAACCTTTGGATGTGTTTCTAATCAATGAAACTACTCCTGACCCTTGGTATACAGATATAGTTGATTTTCTTCAAAATGGGACTTTCCCTGCCAATTCTAATAGAAACCAACGTCGGTTATTACGTAGACGAGCAAGTCGATTTGTAATAATTGGCAATACTTTATATAGGAGATCTTTTGAAGGTATCCTATTGAGATGTTTGAATCTAGAAGAATCCAAATCAGCTTTAAGTGAAGTCCACGATGGATCTTGTGGAGGACACTTCAGTGGTAGTGTCATTGCTAAAAAGCTCCTTAGGATAGGCTACTTTTGGCCTACCATGGAAAAGGATGCACATGATTATGTGCACCATTGTGACAAGTGCCAGAAACATGCTGACCTTGTCCATGCGCCTGCACAAGAGCTGCAGGCTATTTCATCTCCTTGGCCCTTTTCAAAATGGGGCTTAGACATTATTGGCAAAATTAATCCCGTGTCATCTGATGGACACAAATTCATCATAACCGCCACTAAGTATTTCACGAAGTGGGTTGAAGCTATGCCTTTAGCTTCCTACACTGGAACACAAGTCTCTAAATTTATTTTTAATCAAATCATTTGTAGGTTCGGAATTCCTGCAAATCTCATCTCATACAATGGAACTTGTTTCAAAAATAAAGATGTCAAGAAATTATGCCAAAAATATAAGATTCAACATCGCTGGTCCACTCCCTATTATCCTCAGGGTAATGGCCAAGCGTAAGCATCTAACAAAACCTTAATCAAAATTCTCAAAAGATTGGTCAATAAATCTAGCCGCGACTGGCACATTCAATTATATCCAGCTTTGTGGGCCTATCGAACTAGTGTTCGAACTCCCACTAGAACTTCACCTTTTGTCTTGGTTTATGGCACTGAAGCCATTTTTCCTTTTGAATTAGAAGTTCCTTCTTTGGCTCTACTACTTCAAGATACCGAAGTAGGAGATGAATATCGAAGCTGGCAGACTCAGTCAACTGGAACTTCTAGATGAAAAGTGCATCAATGCTTTGGAGCATCTTCGTGCTTACCAAAACAAGCTTAAAAGATCATATGCCAAGAAAGTTCGTCATCGATCCTTTGAGGTCGACGACCTTGTTTTAAAAGAAAATCAAAAAAATACTAATGCAACTAAAGACCTTAAAGGTAAATTTGAGCCCAACTGGCTTGGACCATATATTATTACTCGCTAAATTTGAATCAGGAGCATACAAATTAGCTACCTTAGATGGTAAATATTTAAAAGAACCTCTGAATATTATGCATCTTAAGCGATATTACGCATAACATTTGGTCATTTCATCATTTGTACATATTTTGCATGTTGTCTCATTTTCAAAATATATATAAAACTGTTTACACAAAAACAAATAAAAATAAAAAAATAAAAGTCAAAAACAACAATATTATTGACTCTTTTAAAACCCAAAAAAATAAAGAAGCAAGAGAGAGTCAAAATTATCAAACTCTTCACAAATATTTGTTGTATATATTTCTTCTTCAAGTATTGCAGTTATATTTTCAAGTTATTTTGGATAAATTAGCATTTATTTGGAATCCCCCACTATCACAAACACACAAAAATAAATATCTTGATTTTATCTGGCATGATTACTAATCTCTCTTATATCAAAGTCCACAAAATTCAATTAAATAAATTTTGAGCATAGAGAATTGATCTTGTTATTTACTTAAACCAAGCATATATTTTCACAATAAAATGATTATATTTGTAATTTCCATGCTACGCTACATAGTAGCAGTGGTTCTTGAGCGAAAAGTTTCCCCTGCTATCCTATCATGCACATGGTCTAGAATCTTTGAGAATTGGCAAAAGGACAAGTTCACCCCTACCCAGAATAAAAATCCCTTGCTCTACAAACTAATCCGAGCAAGTATCCCTAGTATAGGAAGAAAAGAAAAGTTCAAGAAAAAGAGAAAAAGAAACAAGTTATTTCAGCATTATCTCAAATATCAAAGCAAAAGATACAAAAAAAAAAAAAAGAAAGCAAAAGAAAAAAGCAAAAGCAAAAGCAATAAAATCCCTTTCCCTACCCATTGAAAAGAAAAGAAGGGTTGATGAGCTTGAATCCCTGGAATTCTCAATTATTCAAAAACCGTGAGGTAAGCCCCATAACAGGTGGTTTGTGCCCAACCCGCTTGGCCTTGGGTAATCCCTAGCATGGTGATATGTCTGTCACATTAGCGACCTTCTTTTGTACAGACCTATGTCTGCTTATGGATTAGCTAGCTCTTGATAACCCGACCTACATAGTAGTCTCGGTATGGTTATATGCATCTAAATCATGGTTAACGAACACTTATTTGGTTCATTCAAATCACTTGTATCATAGTATCTTGCTCAAACTTGGTAAATGAACAATGCAATTGCACACACATTTTGTATTTGAGAGATTTTGTGTATCATTATGATAAATCAAGATTGGTAATGAACTCACCTACGCACATGGGATTCCTTATAAATCTAACTTTTGTCTTTAAGATACTTTGAAATATTTTTGCAAATTGTTTGGAATAAATTCATTTTCTTCTTTGAAAGTACAGTTGTTTAGTATAAAGACAACTACATGCATTATCAAAAATCAAAATCATTTTCAAAAACATGCAATCAAGTTACATTTATATATAACTTTTGACTTTCACGACGATGGTATAGTTCCAAAACCATAATTGGAATTTTATGCCTAGCGCAAGTCCTCATCTTCATATTTTCAGTTTATTTTCAAAAATTAAAAAAATCAACCATGCAATAAATCTATTATTTTCTTCTTTGGATTTCGTGATGATGGTATAAGTCTATACCTAAATATTCTATGCCTAGCGCAAACCATTGTACCAATTTTATTTTCCATTTATTCAAAATCATAAAAACATATGACTTAAATCATTATGTTACACAATTATGCTTTAAAACAAAACAAACACTTACTCTATTTTTCATGTCATTATGTCAAACTTCAATTTTGCAATGATGGTATAATTCCTAGGGAATTATCCAAAAAATTTATCACACTTAGGAATTTATGCCTAGCAAAAGTCATTTTAAAATATTTCATGCATAATTTTTTCATGAACATCTGAAAACAAATCATCATCATCATCATCATCATTTGCATCATCACAACAAAGTCTTAAGACAGTCTCTTAAGCACTCTTTTACTTTTAACAATATTTCTATACTGGGATTAGCTTGACGACCGAGTGAGCGACGACTCCATGAAATGGTCTATAATAGCGACAATGTCCTTTGAAATTATTGTTAGAAGTCCCTTTTCTTTTTTATCAAATCACATCACAAAAAAACCAATTTGTTTACATCAGATTATTTCATTTAAATTTTAAAAGCATGCCATTCAAACCATAATATTTCCAAACGACATAATTACATGAATCATCCAATCAATCACACCACAACAATAAAGCATCATACAAACACATAAGACAAGTCATATGATCAAAAATATCATATATATATATATATATATATATATATATATATATTTTATTCTCAACAATATATGTACATCATATCAAAACTGGATTGGTATGCCACAATCTACATCTTGGCATACTCAATCCTCTCAAATCATATAATCAGTCTGTGCAGTGCAGTACCCTAGCCTCGAGAACCCCTCGAGCTCTCAGCCTCATCTCCTCCCCAGCCCTGAGGTGGACGAGGTGGCCCCATCGTAGTATGTGTGGTACTACGAGTCCTAGTCGTCGATCGGGATGAAGTCCTCGATGACCCAACCCTGATCGGATCCACAATGCCGACTGGCAGCTGTACCCTCTGGCCCTCTGGCACCATCTGGAAGTAGATACCCTAATAGAATACGGTCTGAGCAATCGACCACGCCAGCTCCTGAGTGCTCGCTCCTCCGCTCCATGCTCTGAGGCGTGCAACCTCATCTCTGAGCTGTGTAGCCTCAGCTTGGTGGCATGCAGCCTCATCCTGTAAAGTCTGCACCTATGCCTGGAGACGGACAGTCTCCGCCCGAAGAGTAGCCATCTCACTACTCTCTCCTATGTCCACACCCTTGCCCTTATCGAGCGATGGTGGTCTCTCTCTCCATGGAGAAGGGGGTCTCTCCTCCCTCCTCTCCCACTATCATGGCCTCTATTGAGCCTGTGGTCTCCTCTGCTCTCTCCCTCCGTGACCCTGTGCCACCTCAATGGCCACCTGGCATCGCCTCCCCATCCGACGCACAACTACATGAATCGGACCCTGAGCCCTCGTCATCCGAGGAGGGCGAATGCCTACGTACCAGGCATCATAGCCGTCGGCTACCCCTACGTCATCCCCATCCACTGGCTGAATGGGGGCATCATCTGCATCCTGACTCCAGAAGCGCTGCATATCTGGAGCCTCGCTAACCGTAGTGTTATCCTGGATAGTCCAAGAAAACTCGTAGTCTCTGAGAGATGGGATCCCTTGTTGTAGACCGAACTGCCTCAAAACTCGGTCGTAGCGGTGGAGCTCCACCTCTCCCCTCTCCATCCTCAGCTAGCAGACTCGCCTGACGTGAGCCAGCTCCTGTCCATCCTCGGCCCACCCTGGATGATCTCTCCAAGGCCTCCAGGTGATCTGGTCGGAGACAAGGTCGTCAAGTAGTCTCCGGGACATTGGCAGATCTATCCGCCATTGTGACCCTCTCCGGAGCCACCAGTAGAAAGCTCGGGGCCTCTCCCCGTCAATCCCTATCGCTGGGAGCCCTACCGGCCTCCGCACCGCAATGTGCTCCCAGCACCAAACTCGTAGTAGTGATGTCATAACCAGACATCGGCCGCCCTTGTATACGACCCCATGCAGGATCCTATACAATCGACATAGTACATAACTCCCCCAAGCAAACCTATATCCGTGGTCTCTCATGTCGCAGACCACATCTGTCAGTAGCCATGGTACTCTGCATCCACTCTGATGGCATAGCAGCAGACCACCTACAACCCCAACCAAAACCTGTGTCAGTCTAGATGCCCCAGCATCTGGCGTAGCGACTCGATGTTCACTCCGCCCTTCTCCAGGGCGAAGCTCGGATCTCCGCACAGTCGCATCATCGCGTGGCCCTGATTGGCCATGGGAGTTATCAACCGTCCTTGTATGGGGACCCTCAAAATCCTCCATACATCCTCTAGTGTGGGAGTCATCTCCCCTTTCGATAACCAAAAATAGGAAGAACCCGGATACCACCTCTCTGCTAGGGCCGTCAATAGCCCCATGTCTCGTAGACACCTGTGGCATCTCCGCCACATGTTGCAAGCCGACTTATGCCAACTGATCTCACTCTGCCTAAGATAGAGCGGCCAAGTCATCCCTCAACCCGCCGTATTTCCATTCTCTGCTCTTTAGTAATCCTCTCTGCAACATAAACAACAAAACAATAAAAATCATTAATAAAACAAGTGATTAAAAATGCAAGTAAAGTAAGTTCAATTTCATCAATGATGATATCGTCCACTATTGGACGATATCGTCCCCAATTTGAGCAATTTCGTCTCCAATTTCGCAAGCCGAAATCGTCCCCTTTTTGACGAAATCGTCCCCATTTCGCCGATTTCGCCCTTGGACGAAATCGGCGATATCGAGACGATTTTGACGAAATCGAGACGATTTCGTCCCGACGACGTCGACGGCCCAAAAATGGCCGCGATGCTCAAAAATCATCAAAATTTAATCTACAAAGCATAGAAAATCAAATTACAGCATTCTAAACTAAGTTTAGACCCTTACCCGTAGCCCGCACCGGACCTCTGTCGATCTATGCGCTGTTTCGACCATCTTATCTGCAGAGCTCTAGAAAACAGTAAAAATGAACAGTAATAATGAATTAGGGTTTTTCCCTATTTTTCTTAATTTTATTCAAAAAACAATTAAAAACATTTTAATCTTGCTTTTCCGTGTTTTTACCTCAAACGTTCGATTTGGGTAAAAACACGGAGGGGGCACCATAGTAAGTCGTCGTACGATTCGACCAAGAATCGTCGCCTAAAAATGGGAATAATTTTTGCTTTCTCGTAGATCGAGAAGAACTCATCTTTAACGCATTTTCTTCAAAAATTTGCTAAAGAGGGGGCAAAATGTAGCACCCTAAAATTGGCACAGTAAACCTTAGCAAATAATCAAAATTACCTTAGTAATAATTCAAATTCAAATTCAACCCCCAAAATCACTCCCAAATCACCGTTTAACCCGTTTCCTCATTTCTCGTGCCATTTTTAGGATTTGTTGTGACCGTTGGACGATATCGTCGCCGATCAGATGATATCGCCTCAGATCGGATGATTTCGTCTGGACTAGGACGTCCAGACGATCTTGTCCCAAAACTAATTTTTCATAATTAGCTTCTGTTCAATGGCATCTCTAAGTCGGGCAGAAGCGCGTCTCGCACCGTTAGAGACCTCCCCTGTTGGAGATCTTCCAAATTAGGATGATCTCCAACCTCCCAACTTCCCTCCTAAATCTATTTAAACCTTAGGACCCCCCTTGACTTTCCCCCGGCTGGATTTTCTGTAACTTGACCTTTACACGCATTAGAACACCTTGGATTACCATCTGCACTTGTCCTATCCAAATTTTGTTGCAAGAACCTTGTTATTCTTCAGCCGGAGCAAGCTCAGGTCATCGCAGATGATCCTATCCAATTCGAGATGATTTCGTATCAATCCGAGATGATTTCGACTGTAGTCTACATTGGGGCAATCAGTTGCCCCGTAGTTTGCGCTTTTCCTATACTTTGTCTGCTACTTTATTCTGCATTTAGTCGGTTTTATTAGTATTTCCTGTTATCTTGCATCTTGGAGTTCACCCATGTAGTTTAATTGCATAATAAGATCATGATTAGTCATTAAAGAATCGTAATTTACTTGTATTTCCATTTGGGATTATCTTGTTAACATTCTTATTGTTATTTCACATCATTTGCCTCTATCATAATAGTTGTATTTTTGGCATTTTGTATCTATTTCTTTGTTTGCAGGTCTCTGACGAATTCGTCAGATCTCAGATGATCCTGTCAAATCAGAGATGATCCTGTCAAATTCCAGATGATCTGGACTGCTTCAAAAATTAGAATCTCCATCAGACATCTGGGACTAGGTATGGATTTCTTCACTTAAGTTTGCTCTCTATGTTTTCTCGTTAAATCTATTTTCTCGTTTTCATATAATTTGCATTTTCATATAGAATAACTTAGATTCATCTGGCCAAACCTAGGACTTGGATGTTTAAAGCTAAAACCGAACACATTAAACTCATTCCCAACCTAGGCATGGAAACCGCCACTAAACGTTTCCCGGTGAACCCCACCATCCATCAAAAAATCACCTTAATACCCTCCCCCGAGAGGCAGGACCTTCAAAGGGCCTCTCAGTCCGAGGTATTGTCCCATCCTTTTCCCATCCTCCTTCCGGGCGCAGATCCTTTAGCCTGAAGGTAAGGATGCAAAAAATTTGGAGCGATATAGAGGTAATCTCCAAATATCTTGGATTTGGTAGGCTTCTTCTCTATGAATCTTCCTTCAAGCTTCTTACCAAATTCTAACTTGAAACTGGATTTTCATCTCAATATTATGAATATCTTTAGGTCTTCTAATATTTGGAACTCCTTGCAAAATTCACCTTCTTGGGCTTGTTTTTGAATGGCAACAATTGTACCAAATATTTCACTATCTCCAGTAGTGAATTTCTCCAATGAGTTCTCCTTAGAAATCCTTTGATGACATATTTAGTAAGGCTCTCCAAGACTTTTATTGGATTCTCGTAGAGACATCTCCAAGGCCTTTGATATTGCAACTTATTCTGGTCTTCCTTGAGACCTTATCTTCAACCTTTTGCTTTTGGAAGTGTTGGTGGTAAGATATTCTCCTGGATATCTTATTCTACTACTTTTAGATTCGAGTAGGACTCTCCTAGTCCTTCTTCTTCTTCCAAGTCTGGAATTTCTTCAATGAGATCTTTTCCTAATCTCTTTTTCTTAGGTGTTGGATTGATTCTAAAGAAGATCCTCTTCCTAACTCACTTGTAGGAAGCTTTCCCAACTCATTGAATCTTCCTGTATTTGCAAAAAAGTATTAGTAATAAAATATGCTTATGAATTAGATAATCTCTTCTAGAGTCTTCTTCAGGATCAAGGCTTTTATGGCCTTTTTTAATATCAAGGCTTCTATGGCCTTTTCTTCAATATCAAGGCTTATGTGACCTTTTCTTCAATATCAAGACTTCTATGGCATTTTCTTATGTATCAAGGCTACTATGGACTTTTCTTCTTGATCAAGGATACTATGGCCTTTCATTTTGGATCAAGTCTACTATGGAATTTTCTTTTGGATCAAGGCTGCTATGACCTTTTTTATTTTGAAGTTCCCAATATAGCAATGGAGATATCCTATCTCCCAAATTCATCATAATTCTTCTCCAAAAGTCTCTTTTGTAGTATTCTTATCTTACAAAAACTAATATTTGCACTATAAAGGCACTCCAAACTTCAAGCAACAAAGTTGAAATATCTTAGCTTTCTATTGTAGGAGGTGTCCCAATCATCTAACATTTAATTCCCTGTAGTAAAAGAAAATTCAGGTAAATTTCTTTAGATCTCTTAGTTGAATTTCACTAGTTGATTCATCAAACTAGTGGATCAAATGCTAAGTCCTAGTATTCACAAGTTTTCTTTTGTAACTCTATGTAAAGACTCTAGCCATATGTAATATCAGTATTTCAAAAATTGAGATTTCTTTCAGTCCTTACTTGTGACTCTCCCTAATTCTACCACCTAGACTCTTTTGAGAATTTTTGAAAGTGACTAGTCCAATGGCGTGTCAAGTTGAAAAAAAATTAGGGTCAATGATAATGGTGGTATTCCTATTGATCTACCATAGCTCTGATACCACTGTTAGATTTTTATGTAGCATGTAATGGGAGATAGCAATAACAAGATGCATAACAATATGAAATAAATTAAATCTACGAGATGACTAAAAATATACTATAATTAGAAATGATGGAAATGTATACAAAGTAGCTATGGAGGAAATGAACACTCCATGAATAAATCTATTTCTTAAGAATGATATTTGAGCATATCACACTCCATCACATTACATCACACTCTGCTACATCACATCACATTGTTCTACACTACTTCCTATTGCTATATCATGCTCTATGTCTATGGCCCTTTATATAGGAAAATAGGTTCCTTGATCAACACTATACCTAGTTGTGCAAGGGACAACTTTCACATATGCAACTTGCACATTGACACTTGTGTATTTATTACATTACGTGAAGTAACTAGATAACTTCCCTCTAAAGTAATCTAATGTCCTAAGTATGTACCAAGAAAGGTACATTTACATGATCCAAATGATGTGATATAATATATTTCTAAAAGTTAGATGCCTCACCTTCAATGAAGATAAAGTAGTCATTAAAGAGGCCCATGAGGGATCATGTGATGGCCATTTTAGTGGAAATTCCATATCCAAGAAATGTCTCCAATTAGGATATTCTTGGCCCTCTATGGAGAAAGACTCTAGTGGCTACATTAAAAGTTTTGATAAGTGTTAGAGGCATGACAATATTATTAACATTCCATCCCATATCAAGACCTTCAAACCATAACCTCTCCTTGCCCATTTTCCATATGAGACATCTATATCATTAGCAAGATCAACTTGACATGATCTAATGAATACAAATTTATTATCACATCCATAGAGTATTTCACAAAATGGGTAAAAGAAATAACTCTCTCCTTTACCACTAGAGTGCAAGTCTCCAAGTTTATACTTAACCAAATCCTATATTTCTATGGTATCCCATCTATGATTATTTTAGATAATAGAATATTCTTGAAGAGTAAGGATGTTTGGAAGATGTGTTCCAAGTATAAAGTCTAGCATAAGCAGTCTATGCCTTATTATCCTTATGAAAATGGCTAAGTTGAAGCATCTAATAAGACTTTCATAAATATACTACAGAAGATTTTTAGAAAAATAGGTCATGATTGGCATATTTAGCTCTACCTCACCTTGTGGGCCTATCACACTAGTGTCTAGACACCCACTAGTGTGATGCCTTATGTTTTTAATATTGAATTGAAGTAGTGTTTTCTTTTGAGATAGAGGTTCCACTCTTATGATTTTTCTCCAAGATTCCTCTATTGGAGACAATAACATATTTCACATCTTAGAAAATTGGATTTGCTTGAGAGAAAACAAATCCATGCCTTGGAGAACCTATGGGCCTAAAAAAAATAGGCTTAAGTATATTTATAACAAAAAAGTGTGATCCCACTCATTTCAAGTGGGTGACCTTATCCTAAAAGAAAACCAAAAGAACACTAACACCCAAGTTGAGCTCAAAGTTGAGTTTGAGCCTAATTGGTTAGGTCCATTCATTATAACCACTAATTTTAGATCAAGAGCTTACCACCTAGCCATGTTTGATGGGAAAAAATCACAAAATCTATAAACATCATGCATCTCAAGAGATATTATGTCTTTTTTTTTGTGATTAAAGAAAAGGGTTTTGAAAGGGAATCTCACCCCTTTATGATGAAATATTTAGCTTGAAAATAAAAACAAAATCAACTATGCATTGAACCTTTGATTCTCATTGCCCAACTAAAAACTTGTCTAAATATGTATTATTTACTTTTTTAGTTGCTTACAATTTGCATACTTGTTGATTGTCTTTCATAGTTGCTTGTAATGAATGTGCTTGGTTTGCTTGTTGCATATTGATTTAGAATATTCACTAAGATGCAATTATCATACTAGTTAAAAATAACTCACACGAATTGCACTTGCACTATATAATTGATGCTAGCGGATTTTCTAGCCCTATAATATTTACTCTTGATCAATTATCCTTACTATCTCTTCCTCAAACTAATCTCATTTTTATCAATCTCATTACATCGACATATTCCAAGGTACCAATCTTGACCATCTCCTCACTCCAATTCACTTAGTCATAGACCTTTGGAAGATGGGTTATGTCTATTGAATACTTCACATTTGCATAATGACTTATGGATTCACTTAGTATAGAATAGTGTGTATTCCATATTTCCAATAGCATATCAGTGATTTGGGACCACCTATACTCATCATGACTTGACTCAAATTTATCATTATGGTTGTATAGAACATTATATAGGTGGGTTATGTCCTCTCGATTTTACACATATGCATAATAACTTTTAGATTTTCTCAACAATATATTAACATATCATCAACATTTAATGATCTATGCACCCATAATGATAGAACTCTTAATCAATATATATTATTCTTTCCCTAGTTCATGCATGGGCTATATTGTGAACTTCATGAGATTTTATCATATTGATAGCCCAATCAATCAATTTTGATTATTTTTTCTTTACTAACTCCCTTTGTTCTTTATCAACTTTCACTCACATAACCACCTCTCTCTATAAATATTCATATTTCACTCTTTTCATACTACGACCTCTTATAATGCCCAAGTAACACATAATATTAGTGGTTCCTTGCCTTGTAAGTCCATAAGGTGTTATCAACATACTTGACAATGGCATAGCAATATTGAGCACCATATCTATGGTCTCATAGGGGACTCTAGCATGACCTCCTATAATCACTTAATCTTGTTCAATGGATTACATGATGAACATTGTAATAGTTCACAGTCCCAATAGCTCAATCTATTTCTCTTTTCCCACCTCATCATCATCTCATGAAATCCACTCTTCCTATCATAGATTAATATCGTGTACCCTCATGAACTTATGAACTATTGAGCAAGTGATATTTATCAACCTGCTATTTTACAAATACATAAACTCCTGTAAATTGTTCAAGAACTATATGGACATTTCCTACACTCTTGATAGTACATAAGGACAATAGGATAAACTTATTCCACTATTCTCTTATCACCATGATCGTTTGAGGCATTGATCCTTATTTTTATTGCCTCACAGGGTTACATGATGAACACCATAATATTTTATCGTATTGATAGCCTAATCAAACCTCCACTTTCATCCTCCTTTGATACATCATGATTGAGGGCAACTTATCAAAGCATAATCCTCCCAACTAGAGGCATCATACTAACTCTAAGAAAAAATCAAATAATAAAACACTCTATTAAAGCATACGATCATAATACGTTATCAAATAATAAAAAACTCTAATGGTGAATAATAATTGTGCATTTAAATACGTTATCATGTATCATAGATCATTTATTGGGTGTTTAAATACATCACCTTGTACATAGATCATAATTGTGTGCTTAAATATGTCACATTGTATTATAGATAATTTATTGTACATTTTAAATATTCTACATTGTGTTATAGATAATTTATTATGCATTTAGATTGCCACACTATATTGTATATCATTTATTATGTGTCAACTTGTATCATAGATAATTCATTGTATGTTTAAATAAGTCATTTTGTACATATAATAGGTCAATTGTGCATTTAAATACGCTACTTTTTATATATAATAGATTGGTTATGGTACCTTTCATGCATATACAAAACTCACATTTCTCCTCATCCTATGTCATTATCCTTTTTCATCAAATATTTGAAACCAAATTCAAAATTTATCAATCTCATTACAATAAGCTACCTTATCAAAGATGATTATGTTCAAATTTAAATACAAATCCATTAATTAATCACATCCAATATAATAATCAATGGCACATTGAGCACATAAAAATTATGTATCATACCTCCATAAATAGTACACAGTCATAATATCATCACATAAGACTTGTAATGGGATAAATTAAATAAATATATATGTCAATTCTTATAATATCTCTCATCATATATAATGTACAACTTCATGTACTATGAATACAATATTGGTACATATGAATCCAAAAATAATCTTACAATGGCCAATAGGCCTATAAAATTACCTCAATATCCATAAACTAATAGGCTCTAGCTTTGTGACCTTGTATCCCTTGTCTCCTCTCCTCTTGTAGGTGGTGGTGGTGGTGATGGTGCCATCTAGACTATTCTTTGTGACACTCTTGAGACTAACATCAAGCAAGATCATGATTGAGTCCTCATGGGAGATAGTTGCCTCTGGTCAATTAGGAAAACCATATGGTATAGGCCCTGATAGTAATCATCATGTGCTAACTCTACTTGTACCTTTTCCTAGGCCTACTCCAACTAATCCATCAAATATCAGACTATAACATTGCTTTTTTTTGACCTATTTGTGACTACTTGCACTCATGCCTCATCCCTCTCCCTCCTAATTCAATCCACCTCTCTTTCTAACTGATTGCTTAAAAATTTTGTTGTAAGATACACTATCTCCTTCCATAAGACTACCACTCATCTCACCTAGTTTGCTTGAATCCCATCTCTCTCAGCCACCACCTAGGAGTACCAATTCTATAGATTTGTAATATCTTCCTAGTGTACCTATTGATATACCTTCCTCATGGTATCCAGGCTCATGACCTAGGCCTCTAATTTATTCATTTATTAAAAAATGTATCTCTCTGTTTCTCCTACCTCCTCCAATGTCCTACTTAGACCAACCTCTACTACTTCCTTGCCTCAAAAGGCACTACCTAAAGTGGTATAATATCTAGCGACCTCTCTATTGATGTTACTATTTTCTTTATCTCATGCATAGCCCTTTGTATCCATAGGATATCCCACTAGTGCCTTTTTAAAATGGCCATAATTCATTGTTGTGTAGACATAACCTTTGTTGTTATTTTATATGGCTAAAACTATTTATACCACTGCATGTACCCAATTTTAGCACCTACATCATCAACCTTAGGATCCACTATGTGTGTGTCATTGAAATCCTCATATCTAAATATATATAGGTTAGTAAGGCCTTTAAAATTACTCTCTCTTACTAGCGATTTGTACCAAATATCCCTCATTTAAGGCACATCTTGAATTAAATAAATCTCTCTCTCTCTCTCTCTCTCTCTCTCTCTCTCTCTCTCTCTCTCTCTCTCTCTCTCTCTCTCTCTCTCTCTCTCTCTCTCTCTCTCTCTCTCTCTCTCTCTCTCTCTCTCTCTCTCTCTCTCTCTCTCTCTCTCTCTCTCTCTCTCTCTCTCTCTCTCTCTCTCTCTCTCTCTCTCTCTCTCTCTCTCTCTCTCGCTCTCTCTCTCTCTCTCTCTCTCTCTCTCTCTCTCTCTCTCTCTCTCTCTCTCTCTCTCTCTCTCTCTCTCTCTCTCTCTCTCTCTCTCTCTCTCTCTCTCTCTCTCTCTCTCTCTCTCTCTCTCTCTCTCTCTCTCTCTCTCTCTCTCTCTCTCTCTCTCTCTCTCTCTCTCTCTCTCTCTCTCTCTCTCTCTCTCTCTCTCTCTCTCTCTCTCTCTCTCTCTCTCTCTCTCTCTCTCTCTCTCTCTCTCTCTCTCTCTCACCTTGACCAGATGATAAACATCCTATGGCCAACCTTGGTGTCACCACCATGGTATTCAAATGATTTTTCTAGGTCTTAGATCATTAATGGATAATCAATTTAGTTCTAAAGTGCCTCAAAAAGGTTTCTAACCTCTCTCAAAGTCATGTGCCCACCTAAAAACCATTGGTGACTCTATGTCCTTAAATAAAAATATTGGAAGACCTATTAGTTATCGAATGACAAGGTTCTCACACACCCAAACTTACAATAATATACAACATACTAAGCTTTGTATGCTCCTATAAATAACCCTATGCAATGCCTGATAGATTCACACAAATGTCATAGGTCCCCAAGAAAACTAGGTCTACTCATCTCGCATTTGGGTGACCACTTTGCCCCAACCACATAGAAGCATCTTCCTGCTCATGTATCCCAATAGTAAGCCAACTATAATGACACACAACATAGTGATATATCCAAATGATTTCCTATGAACATGTGATTAATATATATACTGCATTGGACTAAGGAAAGCCTCACATATCTAGTCAACATATTAAAGGTTTGTGCCCTATCCTAGCTTATTTGGATATGTGCCCCTCATACTGGTACTCTCAATCCTTCAAATATCCTCAAGTGTCACTATGATATCTCCTTTGTAAAGGTAGAAGGTACTCATTTTTTAGCACCATATCTTTGCGAGTGCAGTACGAAGAGACTGATAAAACTCAATCCTAGGCATCAGGGCTACATAACATAGCCTCACAACATCTAGAAGTACCTCATCTACTAGCGTGAATATGTCTAAAACCATATCTAGGGTACACAATCTATGCTCTCAACACTCTAGTATCCCATGTTACACATCATAAAACATATCTATTAGCCTATTTAGCCTAAAAAAACTCTCAAACTAGCCTACCCCATTAACCTTGAAAAATTGCTTATAGCATGGCAAAATTGCTCTATGATGAAATTGTCATTGATGTGCAAAATTTCTCCTTGAAAAAATCACCACTAGACAATAAAATTTTTGGAGAAAGAAATTGCCACCACTAAGAAAATTGCCAATGATTTTGCATCTTGCAAAATTACTCATAAGGTGAAAAAGCATGGTAGCATAATCACTGTTATCACATAAAATTGCTATTACAATTTAAAAATTTATATTTTGCATGAAAAATTAAAATTTTAGACATGAATTTCAATGCATACCTATACTCTTTCCCTTATTAGTCCCGCTCCCCCTTGAACAACATTTGCATGGTGCACTCGATGTCCTTGTTATGTCATCAAAATATTCTCTTTTTTATCTCTAGAGCTTAATTTTTCTCAATTATAGTAGAAATGAATAGTATTTACCCCCCTCAATCCTTTACCCCTAGGACTATCTGGATTAATTTTACCTTTCTTCTTGTTTATCTTCTCTAGCCTTATCAAGTTTCCTTGGGAATATTGATTTCCCTCCAAAACTGTAGGGGCAAGCTAGGTTGGAGGTATATGTGCCTTCTTGTTTATTATACCTAGCCTTATCGAGTTTTCTTGGGAATATCAATTTCCCTCTAAAAATCTAGGGGTAATCTAGGATGGAGGTATATGTGCAATTAATGCTAACTGAAAAAGTATAAATTTTCAAGTTTCTCATAAGTAAATGCTTTTTGCACCATACCTTCTACATCAACACACCTATCATTAGAAAGTTCCCCTCCCTCAAAATTGGGATATCTATGATTATTTCTAATTCATTTATTGTGTAATAAATTCATCAAAAAGTGGGTAAATGTACACCTAATTTTGGCATGCCAAAGTTACAATAATCCACCAAACAACCAAATTGTCCTAATTAGCAACACTAACCCATAATATAAGAATTTCTTCCTTAAAAGCAAAAATTATAGTATATACATAGAATTACTTGTGACAAAATAGTTGGTATCGATAATTATTTGTAAAAATAAGCTTTCTTGCTCAGATTCAATATTTTCTACCTAGTTTGGCCTGTAACTATCAAAGTCACAAAATCATTGGTTGAAAAATTTGTTGTAGAAATTTTGATTGATAGAAATTTTATTTTGATAAGTACAAAATCTTAGAATCTTGGATTTTCCACCCTCTTCAGGCCTCTTGCCATTTATGAGCTGATCTTGCCTTGGATCCACACCTTCTCCAAATAGCTCTCTAGATATAAGGCTTACACTTTTGGTGATTTCCCATTTTGTAGTATTTTGAACATTTCTTAGAAATTATAGATTTTTGTAGATGCTTCAAAGCCTTATTAAGACTTCTCCCTCATAAATCAAAATTTTTTTTATCCCTTTTTGTTATAGGAGAAAAATGCTCTTTGCCTAGTTTTAGGGAGTGATCTTGCCAAATATCATTTTCTATCACCTTTTTGTATCCTAAGCACTTATACCTTAGCTATACCTTATGCTAGACATACTATAGGCTAGTTTATTTCTATTATCTATAACTTATTAATCTATTCCTCTATCAAAGCTACAAAAGTAAAATTGATCCTTACCTATTTTTGGATAGTGATTTTGTTGCACATAATTCTGCATGTTATTTCAGATACTTACTTTCATCCTTCTCGTATATATGTACAAATATATTATTTAGTACTTTACATGAATATTTGAAAAATAATTTTATAAATACTACACTTTGTATTACTCATTCAGTATACATAAGAAAAATCACTGCCTTTACATTTACAAGCAACAATTTCATTGTTCATGCTTTCACATTTCACTTAGTTTCATTTTATCAATGAACAAAGAGGTTTGACCAATGAAGTAAGACAACTACCTATCTCTCCCCGAATAAGAAGACCCCAAAAACTAATATCTATTTCTAGTGGTTTTGTTTTTATAGGTTTTCATAAATTGTTGATGGAGGAAGAGATTTTACTTACAAGGAGTGATTTTATCTCTGTTGGAATTATATTGAATATTTCCCATGTTATTCAGGAGGGCTTAACTCTGAAAGGACTGTACAATCTATAAAAATTTCCTCATTGGGTTCATATGCTCCATCCTCTCCCGTGGGAGCATCACTCGATGGTGGTGGGTGTGGAGTTCTCCACATATGTGGTTTTTATTGGTTGATTTCCCTCCTGGACCCCATGTTAATTCTAGGGTCCATTATTCGCTCCTCCTATACTGCCCAATCTCATTAATTCTCAAATGAAATTTTTTTTGGGGTTTAATCTATTTTTAGACCCATATGGGTGTTTTTGTGTTAATGTAATGTCAGCCCATGGTTTTGTGCCCATGGTATTGTAAAACCCTTTATTGTGTTGTTGGTATATAGAGCAGCACTTGCATGAGGCTTTGGTAATGAATTTGCAAGAAATGTAATCGTAAGCAAATAGTAAGCGAAAGGACATTATTATATTAACTATGGTCAATTTTATACAATAAGGAAATATTCTTGCTGGGGATTTTCTCGAAAGAGTTTCCCAAGATAAACTCGTGTAATGTGTTCTCTATTTTTAGAATTGTTTTATTTGAGAAAGTATGAGACTGACCAGTATGAGAGGAGTGAAGAATGGACCTTAGAGCTAACATGGGGCCTACAAGGGAAATCAACCAAATAAAACCATACATGGGGAGAACTTCACACTCACCACCATCGATTGGTGCTCCCACAAAAGAGGATGGAGCATATAGTTTGGCCATGATTTGCTTGTTTGAGGGGTTGGGTCATGGTTGGCCTAATTTTACTAGGGCATTTCACCCAAAAGCCTGCTTCCTAATTTGCAAAGCTCTATGTGGGTGTTGTTCTTTATATACCACCATGAGGGCCATCATGGGATACATGTAGGATAATAACTCAATACTGTAACAATGTTGCTAAAGGTATTTTTTTAGATTTTTTTATTTGAGAAAGTACGAGACTGGGCAACATGAGAGGAGTGAAGAATAGAACCTAGAGCTAACATGGGATCCAAAAGGGAAATAAAACAATGGAAACCACACATGGGGAGAACTCCACACTCACCACCATTGAGCGATTCTCCCATAAGAGAGGATGGAGCATATTGCTTGGCCATGATTCGCTCGTTTGAGGGGCTGGGTCATGGTTGGCTTGCTTCCACTAGGGCATTTCACCCAAAATTCTACTTCTTGATTTGCAAAAATCTATATGGGTGTTGTGTTTTATATACCACCATGAGGACCATCATGGGATACATGTGGGATAATGGCTCAAGACTTTCATAGCGTTGCTCTAGAATTTTTTATTTGAGAAAGTATGAGATTGGGCAGTATGAGAGAAGTAAAGAATAGACACTAGAGCTAACATGAGGCCCAAAATAGAAATAAACCAATGAAAACCATACATGGGGAGAAATCCACACTCACCACCATCGAGTGATGCTCCCACAAGAGGATGGAGCATATAGCTTGGCCATGATTCACTCGTTTTAGGGGTTGGGTCATGGTTGACCTACTTCCACTAGGGTATTTCAACCAAAATATTGCTTCCTAATTTACAAAGCTTTATGTGGGTGTTGTGCTTTACATACCACCATGAGGGCCATCGTGGGATACATGTGGAATAATGACTCAATACTCTATGTTGCTCAAGGTATTTTTTTAGATTTTTTTTATTTGAGAAAGTACAAGACTGGGTAGTACAAGAGGAGTGAAGAATGGATCCTAGAGCTAACATGGCACCTATAAGGGAAATCAACCAATGGAAACCACACATTGGAAAGTAGAATTTTGGGTGAAATGCCCAAGTAGAAGCAGGTGAACCATGACCCAACCCCTCAAATGAGCAAATTATGGCCCAACCATATGCTCTATCCTCTCTTGTGGGAGCATCACTCGATGGTGGTGAGTGTGGAGTTCTTTTCATGTATGATTTTCATTTGTTTATTTCCCTCATGGATCCCATGTTAATTCTAGGGTCCATTATTTGCTCCTCTCGTATTGCCCAGTCTCATAATTTCTCAAGTGAAATTTTTTTGGGGGTTTAATCTATTTTTAGACGCATATGGGTGTTTTTGGATTAATGTAATGTCAGCCCATGGTTTTGTGCCCATGGTATTGTAAAAACCTTTCTTCTGTTGTTGGTATATAAAGTAGCACTTGCATGAGGGTTTGGTAATGAATTTGCAAGAAATGTAATCTCAAGCAAATAAAAAGTGAAAGGATATTATTATATTGAAGATGATCAAGTTTATACAATAAGGAAATATTATTGCTGGGGATTTTCTCGAAAGGGTTTCCTAGAATAAATTCTTGTGTAATGTGTTCTTATTCTTTGTTTTTCCTTTGATTCTGTAATTACTATTTTTCTAGAATTTGTTTATCGAGGTATTATTTCTCTTCATTTGGTATCATATCTAGGTTTTAGCTTTGTTCAAGGAATAAGGGTTTCAACCCTGGGATAAATTGATTCTTGAGTGGAAGCAGTGCATGAAAGAATCTGGGTGAAGAAAAATGACATGAAGCACACAGGTAGAGATCAAAAAAATTAATGGACAAAATTTCTAGCTATGGAAACTCAAGATGGAGGATCTATTGGTGGATAAAGATCAATGGGTCACAATATCAAGAGTAAAACCAACATAAATGACAGATGAGGAATAAATAAATATCGATAGGAAGTCAAGGAGATCTATTAGATTATGCTTATATAATTTAGTATTTTTGAATGTATTGACAGAGGCCACGACAAAGTTGTTATGGAAAAAGCTGGGAGCACTATATCAAACAAAGTCATAGCTAAATAAACTCTTTTTATGAAAGAATTAGTATTCTATTTAGATGAATGATGGTGACTTTGTGACTGAACATTTAAATAATTTTAACATTGTGGTAAGTCAATTAAACTCTATATATGTAAAAATGGATGAAGAGTTACTTTACTTTGTTCATTACTTGATTCCTGGGATAACCTAGTTATGGTTAACTACAATACTACTTATATAATGAAAGTAGAGGATATAGTAGGAACATTGCTATCTGAGGAAATGAGATGAAAATATTTTGAGGATTATCATCAGAGGGATGCCTTGGTTATGAGAGGTCATTCTCAAGAAAGAGGTAAAAAGAAATCAAGAGAAAGGAGATAAAAATCTAGGGGAAAATCTGTTGTTCTTGACAAAAGGAAATGTTGGAAGTGTGGTAAAATAGGGCATTATAAAAGAGATTGTAGATATAAAAAGTCTTATGAAGGAAAATTTTGTTAGAATTATTGAGTTGTAATTGATATCAAATGTCGACTTAGTTGTTGTAAAACCATGGTGTGCTTGGGTGAATTCTTCAAGGTATATATATCTTCAAGGGTGATTTAATTATAGGTGTATTGATTTAATATTTAATTTAAATATTTAAATATTAAAGAGTTGTTTCAAATATAATATAAAGGTTTGATATATTTAAATAAAAATATTTTAATATTTTAATAAAAAATTTAAATATTTAAGTATTATTGTGAAGTAAGTGGTCTGACCTTTGGGTGCCAAAAGCAAGCATTAAACGTTTGCATATAAATATTAGTTTAAAATTCATTTTGAAATGGATAATTTATCTTGAATATTTGAAATAAGAGAGCTAATGACACAAAAGAGGGGAGTTTGTAGTAGACCAAAGTTTCCATGATGGTGTAAAGGAGATCTACATCCAGAGGCAGTGAAGCTAGAGCTTGTGCAGGTTAGCAAAGTTGGATCTCGTGCAGGTCAGCAAAGTTGGAGTTCTAAAGGAATGAATCAATGAAGTCAAAGTCAGTAATGAGGATACATATGGTCATAGGAGTACTATTGATCATGGTGAATTGATTGAGAATGATGGATCTAAGAATGGAAAAGCAAATGCGAGCTACTTGAATGGCAAAATAGATGATAGCTTAATTATCATAATTATGGGTGATGATAAGCCCACGTTCTTTGCAACACCCAATGCATTTTCACTCCATGTTCAAGAGTAGATATTGGTGACATTCGTTGAAGAAATGATAAAGTAAAATGCATATTAGTGAGATGAGACTTTCCAAAATTAATCAATTTTATTTTACGATCTTTGGGTTAGTGAGAAGTGGAACCCACCATCTCAGTAGAGTAAAAATGGTAAAAAAAGGTGTCGATAGTAGGTATTTATTACCATAGCAAACATATTGAGTATATATTATGATTGCTAGTAAATCCAACAAGTTTGGAAGTGACATCATTTTAGAACTTGGTAAAGAAGACGGCAGTTACCATGGGAAAATAGAAGGGCAATGGAAACTAAACCAAGAATCATCCATCCAGTAGCACATTAAAACAAGCCTTGCCAAATCCAATCATTACGGCTCCCAGTTGCATGTAATTTTGGATGGTAAATAGATTTCACTCACTCCAAAGATCTAAACAAAATAAAAGTATTTTATTTGTAACTATGCATATTGAGTTGGATTTCATTTTGTTGGAAGCGCATGCGAGCATAGTGAGAAAGTCATACCCTAAGTGCACACCATAGTATTATTTCTACATATACTTTAGAGAATTTGATCTTGTATATTTTCCATCTATTTCATGGTCCATTGGAGGTTAAGAAAAAGCAAGGTACAACACGGATTAGAATAAATTGATGAGCAAATATTAGAGGCCAGATCTAAGAAGACCTTGTGAAAAAATTATGAACAGTATTGAATACTATTAATGATCAAGATTGTGGAGGTTTTTTGTTCTACTTTTGTCAAGTCTTGCTAGACTAGGGCTACCTTTAAAATGTAATAAATGTGAGACATGTGGAAGCGACATACTTAATGAATGTGAAGGACATTTTGACCATTTGAATCTTCCAAAACTATGAGTTAATTCAGATCTAAGGTTGGTGCCTTAAGGAGATTGGTGTCTCTAGTAGGTTGGTGCCTACATTATTATAACAAGGAGATTGGTGTCTCCGTAGGTTGGTACCTACATTATTGTAATAAGGAGATTGGTGTCTCCCATAGGTTGGTGCCTACATAATTGTATAAGGGGATTGGTGTCTCCTATGGGTTGGTGCCTAAAAATTTTATTGAAGTGATAAAAGCAATATTTTGTAGTGGTTTTCTCCCAAAAGGGTGTTTTCACGTAAAATCCTTGTCTCTTATGTGTGTGGTTTTTTGTGGGTTGATTCATTACTGCATTCATATTGTTGCAGTTATTTTTTTGGAAGGAAAAGTTTTATCTTATACTATTCACCCTCCCTCTCAGTATAAGTATGTGTTTCTTCACATATGCAAAAATGTAGATCACAAATGAAGATTTAGGGGACCTATTCTTAGCTGCAACATGCTCAAGTGAATATAATAACTCATGGTTGATTGACTCAGACACTTCTTATCATATGAATTCTCATAGGGAGGGGTTCTATGAATATGAAAAGATAAATGGAGGTGAATTATTCTTGGAGACAATTGGACATAGAAAATAATAGATCGAGGAAGAGTTAAATTGAGGTTAAAATATGGAAGAGTTAAAACCCTTCCTGGTGCTCTGCATATTCTAGGTTTGGCAAGAAATATTATATTTGTTAGTAAGATGAATAATACAGATGTGACTATGGAATTCAATAAGGATAGCTACAAGATGGTTCATGGATGATTGGTGTTAGCAAGAGGAGTTCATACATGAAATTTGTTCAAACTTGATGCTTCCACTGTAAGTATTGATTGCAATAACTCTTCAGTTATAGAGGAAATTAATATAGTAGAATATACTCCAAGTATTCTTGTAGTGAAGACAATGTTATGGTATCAACGCATTGGGCATATTGGTGAGAAAGGCCTTCAAACATTGAAAGTGAAAGGTATGGTTGAAGGAATTTATGATTGCCCATTAAATTGTTATTTTTGTGAGCATCGTATTTTTGGAAAGCAAACCAGAGTTAAGTTTCCAAGTAGTGCTACAAGATCCGAAGGAATTTTACATCTAGTTCATAGTGATGTGTTTGGACCTACAAAAGTACCATCATTAGGTAAATCCACCTATTTTGTTACATTTATAGATGACTTCTCAATAAAGACCTAGGTATACTTTTTATGATACAAATTTGATGTTTTCAATAAATTTAAAGAGTTCAAGGCTTGTAGAAAATCAAACATAGAAAAAGAAAAAGGTTTTGAGAAGTGATAATGGTGGTGAGTATTGCTCTAATGAATATGAGCCATTTTGCAAATATTATGGAATATAAATACATAGAACAACTCCGTATACTCCACAATAGAATGGAGTTGTAGAATAGATGAATAGAACATTGATGGATAAGGCTAGAAATATGCTAAGCAGTGCAGGGTTAGAAAATAAATTATGGATAAAAGACATGTTAACAGCTTGCTAGCTCATCAATAGATCTCCTACCTCATATTTGGTGGATAAAACTCCACAGGAAGTGTGGACTGGTAAGAAACCCTCTCTCAGTCATATAAGGGTTTTTGGTTGTGAAGCTTATATGTATGTCCCAAAAGAGAAAAGGACTAAGCTAGACTATACATTTCAAAAATTCATATTTATGGATAAAAGTATTGGTGTGAAATGATATAGGTTATGGAATACAAAAACACAAAATATTATTTACACTTGTAATGTGATATTTAGAGAAACAAAAGGTATTTCAAAATAGGAAATGAAACCAAACAAAGAATGATAAATAGTTCAAGTAAACCTGGAATAGGAGGAAGAACCTATGGTAGAACATAAAGTATAGAGAGAGTCTGAAGAGGAATATTTAGAGGAATAAGGTGAGGAGGAAGCTAAATATGTAGAACCTAGAACTCTAATTTTGAGGAGATAAGATCAGGTGAGAAGATTCTTAGAAAGGTATAGCCCTTCAAATTTTTGTTCTGCATTTAATTTATCAGTTACTGATGAAGAACCCAAGATTTTAGAGGTACTTCATTCAAGTGAGAATAAGTCTTGGAAAATGGTTATGGAAGAAGAAATGGAGTCCCTGGATAAAAATAAGACATGGCACTTAGTGAAATTACCCCTTGGCAAAAAACCTATTGGTTGTAAGTGGTTGTTCAAGGAGAAGTACAATGTAGAAGGAAATTTGAAGAAGTAAAAAGCTCACCTAGTAGCAAAAGGATTCTCTCAAGTTGAGGGAATTGACTTTGATGATATTTTTTCTCTTATGGATAAACTAACATCAATTAGATAGTTGGTTTGGTCTCCCCTTGTACTATTACCTTCACCTTCTTAATGGTCCCCCACTATCAACTAGTCACTTTCTTCAATCATACAATTATTCTTCTCCACTAGATAGTTCTTTGGATGCCCTTGATGGCTTAATAAATTTCCTATGTGGTCAAACATATATTCCATACAGTGAGATCCACTATCCATATGGATCAGTCACTTTCCTACATGACCTTATAATATTATATGACCACCATACTAACTAGTAAACCTTCTTCATAACTTGGATAGATCATACCTTCCTCTAGATTATCAACTATAACCTTTGAATGGATTTGTTCATTAGCTTCAACTAACCTCAATATGGCTTATATTAAGCACTAAATGGTATAATACCATTTCATGTACAAATCTTTCCACTATATGACTACTTGTCATATTTTATTAATGCATGTGGTGTCTCCTTTGAAGCAAATAAATTTGTAAGGTTTTCAAATAACCATCCCTTTGAACAAGATGGCTATATTATCTTCCTAGATGGTTTATTGCTATCGAATATCCTCATCCATGAATCCAGTAATTTCTACATTTGGTCAAATCCAAAAATAATATAGATGACCCACTTCAATTTCTATATTGCCAATGGTCATTGAATGACTTCTTAGTTTTGGTTAGCTATGACTAGGCCTCAAATGATCCTAGTTTTATCCATGGCCCATCTAAAATTTCTACATAATTATTTATCTAGTTTAGATGAACAAAATGGCCTTGTGTTCCTCTTGGAAAACCATCTCCATCCACCCAATAACTTCCCTTGTCTCTCATACAATCAAAACTCTTGATTTTCTTATTTGAAGGTCCTCCTTGGTTTTTTTTTCTAAATAACAATTTTTCCAATAATATTTTCTCAAATAAACTCATTCCATATCTAAATGACCAAGTTTCCTTACAAAATAGCTAGGGGTCTACTTAAATTGGCTAGGGTTTTGATTTTTCTTACTTTGAATCTAATAGAATATCTTCAATATTCAAATTCTCTTAGGGATTTAAATTTTTATTTGAAGTGCACAAGGGTTTTTGTAAAATCATCTTTCCTTTTGAGATTGTGTTATGTTCTCCAACTCTGCTTCCATGGTAAAATTTCATTTTTGACTAATAGTTAATTTTCCACCCTCAAATAATATGATTCTAGTCTATAATAATCCTAGTTTATGTTACCTAATACTATGCACTGCTCACTTCACATAGGCACCCAATACTTGGTGTATTTCTTCTCTATAGTCTTGATGCATTATTCTTCCTAAATTGGATTAAGTTGCACCATCACCATATCATCCATAAAATACTCATTATTCATGATGTCTTTGTGTGGCATTGGCTTATCTTCTCACACAATCTTAACTGGATATGTAGTCTCATATGCTTTCATAATCTTAATATATTTCAATGTGTGCATTCATTACTACTTTCTCATCTACTATATGATTGGACTCACCTTGTAAATGTTACAAGATTTCTCATCCTTCCCTTCATTTGTGAAGAGGCACAAACATGTAGGTTCAAATACACCATAGTATTCTATCTACCAATGGAATATACATTATCTAAGTGATCCACACCCTTTGTGCACTCTTCTAAACCTAACATTCCTTCCTTATTTGGTTTCAATCTAGCCATATTTTCTTCTTTGTTGGATGAAGGTTCTCTTGACTCATTTGAAAATGCCAATCATCCATTAATAGACATATTATTCAAATTGATGATATAGTTATGTTTTCCTTAAATTAAAATATGTTCTTCTCCCAATTGTGGTTGACCTTCACCGTGCATAGCCACTTACATCTCAACAATTTCTGATTTTCTTGTTTTTGCATGACAATGACCACAAAATCTAAAATGAATGGTTATTCATAATTTTTAGTTTTTAACTGTTAATATTTATCTTTATCTCATTTTAATTTGCTCCATACATCCTCAAGTTAGGTTACCATATAAATGGTGCACCCATATCCCTCAATATTCTTTAAGACAAAATGTTGACAATGAAGCCTCGTTAACAATCATTGATATTAGTATATGCTCAAGAAACTTGATATGGACCAATATATGTTTCTTCTAATCATAAAAAATAAATACCATCAGGTCCATCTACAGATATTTATATGTTCATCTTGTTATATCTTGGAATTGTACTTTCTCCTTTCTTATAGTATGTGACTATTATTTGGTTGTACATTGCACAAAATAAGCTAGACATATTGACAAACACGCTCAAGTTTAGTATCTACAATGTCAATTTATTTGCTAGTGATTCTTCTTCCTTCATTGTGATAGGATAGTATTGCTTATTTCTACACTCCCTTGATATTTTCCCCTTTAATTTCATGTGAGTTTTTTTCCATCCTTCCTTCTTCTTAGAAAGTTATGAATATTCTATGTTCTTCTTATACAATGTATATGTAATGATAAGTACATATTTTTTAAGGTATTATTTTGATGTTAACCAAGTTGACATTCTAGGAGTTGTTATTATTTGCTTTCTTTGGATAATTCACCTTATTATGGTTCCCAATTCTACAACATTGACATATCATAGCAATATTGTTATCATTTCCAATTGGCATGTTTATCCAAATTTGTGTAAAATATACCCACTACTTACATATTATAAACTATATAATAGGCCTTCTATCATAATCATACCATAATCTATTCTTATTTGTATATCTACTAGCATATATATTTTATATGCAAGCTCACCTTCCTTATCAATTATTTTGGTAACTATTGCTCGTCATGCCATGTCCATTCTTCAAAGAACTAGGTTTTTGGTTGTCTTGTTCCTTTTGCATTGACAAGGACTAATGCCTTATACTCTTCAAGTTAAGTAAAATATCTACCACATAATTCCCATTTACTTTGCAAATGTTGTAGTATAATTTCTTCAAATAGTAGATGCTCATCTAGCCTTTTTTTTATAATTTGAACACTATATGTCCTTCTCACTTATCATCTCACTAATTACATATTCCAAGTATTTTTTATCACTTGGATGGTTGAAACCATATCTTCTCTCATCGTAAGGTTCACTTTATTCGTTTATTTGACTAGTGCTTCCTCCTACCAATATTATCTTCATCTAAATTTCAAATTAAGTGTTTTTTTGAATACCTCTTGATATGTTGTCAATGGAACAACCTTCTGTAGAGGGGGAAAACTGCCCTACCACGTACAATTCCCAAAAAGGTTGGATCTGCAAAGGTAGAAAGCCTTATGGGGTGAACCGTGGGGGCTATGTTGTTCTCTACACTCGGTGCTAGGGGGAAGGGTTCACCAGGAATGGTTTTAGGACTCGCTCCAAGTCCTCAGGAATTTTGGGATAGTTTGATGTATTCAGTTAAAAGCAATCACCTAAGTTTGGCCTTTCTAGATCTATGCTATGAAATATAAAGGACAATGCAAAAATCAGAATGCAAGAATACAAGAGCTAACCTAATATGATTCTTTCTTTGAATGCTTGCTAACCTAGGGTTTTATCCAGAAAACCTTTAAAGCAAGGACACAAGATAAATGCACAATATTAACCCTAGATGCACACTATATGCTTTTCACTTTTAGATGCCTAAGAATCAATACTCAGATCAAATATTCAACCAATAATTAGAACACTTATCTTGATCGATGGTTGACTTAGCTTTTTCTACCTCTTGTCCAATGATATCAGAAATACCTATTTCTGCAAGATAACTTATGAAACACTTGAAAATGGGATTAGCATTAGGGGGCCTACTTAGGCCACTATACAACAATGCTTGGAGGTGCAATAGTCAAGCCCCCTAGGTCCTTTTAGATGACCTTTGGAAACAAAAGTAGAAATTGACCTTTGGATAATTAATCATAAAACAACAATGCAACAATAGAGAAGCAAAAAACAAATTATGCTATCATGCCCTAAATGCAATTTAGAAAATACTCATGCAATCAGAATCTGATAGATGCCCCCAGTTTAGTCTTGGGTAAAATCATGCCTCATAGATGGTAGGCATGATAACGCTACAGGAAAAGTCACGCTCCATCATAACGGGGTGTGATCTCGCTTTTGTGAGCAAAAACCCTAAATTAGGGTTAGCAAAGTCGTGCCTCATCGGGACAGGGTACGATTTCGCTTCAGAGACACAAAAATAAAATATAAATGTAGAGCATAAATAAATGTAGGAAACAAAGTGCGCACAACCTGATGGATGATGCAGAAGTAGGCATAAGAGATCGAGGTATCCAAATGGGCACTCTCTTTCCTTCTGAACTACAACACGAATCCACCAAACCACACAACAATCCAAATCAATGCAATAGAAGATCAAATCCAAAATTCGCACTTTGGGGTTAGCTTGTAGAAGAAACAGGAAGCAGAGCGAAAGTAAGAATGCGAGCACTAATTAATCATAAGAATTTTGAGCTTAATTAATTTCTAAGATCGATCACTTCTCTCTAGGAGTGGGATTAACCCCTCCTTTTATAGATGAAAATCGGGGTGAAAGAAGCGGGAAAACAAACACAAGCCGATGCCAAGCATGCTAAAAAGGTTAAACCCGAGTTTTAATAAATTAAAACCCTAAAAATAGTGAAGTCGTACCCCATGTCGATGGGGTGCGATATCGCTTCTGCGAAGTCGTGCCCCATCGTAATCCGGGTGTGATTTCGCTAAAAGGCTAAAGAAAGGCAAGGTAGGGGAAAAGAGGCTTACCCTTGCCTAGGGCAAGGGTTAGGGACCTCTTAGGGGCTCTAAGGAATATTTCCCACTAAAAGTGGGTCAATTTTCTGTGTCTACATTTTTCCCCCTCTTTGATGCATTTAAGGCCAAGTAAATGCATCAAAGAAAGGTGTAGACTCCTATGGGCAAAAAGGGCAACAAACACACAAAATAAAAGGAGTGGCTAGGTTTGGACAAAGGGGTGGCGCAAGAGGGGTACCACGAAAGGATACTCTGGACTCTTGCACACTAGGTGAGGCATTACTACCACTAATGCCTCTATGGCTAGGGTGCCCCCTCAAGTTTTGAAAGGAAAGGAGCCTCCTTAAGAAACTCGAAAAGGTAAAGAAAGAAAGAAAAAGTAGAACACAAAAACATGGAGAACAAAACAAGCAAGCAACAAAGAAAATATTATGGGGTACAACATGAATCTAATGCAGCTAGCATGAAATGCATAGAAGAAAGGAAATATAGAAGAAGGGAAGAGAAGAAGAATGAGAAGAAGAAGAAAAAGAAGCTCCAAAGGTCAATCATCTAAAATCGAGAAGAAGGCTAAATCAGAACCCTGACTAGAGGGTGTTATGCTCAAAATATGGTCCATGTATGGAGTGAAACCCGCTATGGGTGTAGTACTCGCTAATATGGATAGATGGGAAAAATATGGAGCGTAACCCACTATGGATGATTGCTCGCTAGTGACTGCTATGGGGTGATTACCCACTAGGATGTATGTCGAGGCCTACTGAAATGGCCAAGGAGCTGATCCTATAATGGGGTGTTGAGCCCATTGAGTCAAAGAGAGACATAACCCGATAGGGGTGATATATGATGTATGTTGATGTGAATGATGTATATGCTAGTACTACCCGATAGGGTGTATGCGGATGTATGTATGAGCCAATCAATATGAGCATAACACAACATGAGTGTGTGCATGTGCTAGAAGAAATAAGAGGAAGAAAATGAGGAGCAAAGAATTGTGCGTGTGTGCCCCCTGCTTGAAGTTTCAGCAAGTGAAAAATTCAAGAGGGAGGAAGTGATCAAACAAAGAAGAGAAGAATGTATATCCTTGTCTGAATCAAAGAAAGCAAAAGAGAAATAATTATCATGCAAAAGACAAGAATATACAAAAGGAGAATTGTATTCCTTGACTTTGACGAGAGATGATGAACATTATAAAAAATTTCAAAGTCAAGGAAGACAAGAAGAGGAGAGAAGAAGAAAAATGTAGGAGAAAACCAAGAAGAGAATTTAAGAAGAAAAGAAGAAAATGGACGAGGGTTCCTAGGTTGGGGTTTCGCTAGGCATCAGAGCCCTAGTGAGAATGCAATGCATGTGAGCTACAACCTAACTAGGTATCATCACCTGCCATTGTCGCGAATCCCCAAAAACTATATGAACAAGCAGTTATGAGCAAGCAGCAATGCAAATATGACAAGCAATATGCAAGAATAAAATGTCAAGCAATCATGCAAAATATGATAGGCAAGCATGCAAAATATGTCAAGCAAACATGCAACATGATCTAACTAAATGCATATGCAATATGAAAAATGGATCAAGCATAATATATTTTTAAATGCATTATATTCATTGGTTCTTTAAGCTCTTTACCATCCATAGAAGCCAACTTATAAGCACCTGAGCCAAACTTAGCTGTTATGACAAAGGGCCCCAACCAGTTGGGCTAAAACTTACCTCGAAGATCAACATGAGCATTAGTGTTCTTTTGGTTTTCCTTGAGGACAAGGTCCCCAACCTCAAAAGAATGGTTGCAAACTTTCTTAGAGTAAGATCACTGGAGCCTACCCTGATAGGCTTGCAAATTCTCTAAGGCATGAATGTACTTCTCATCCAACAACTCCAATTGGTGCAAATGGTCTGCACGATACTCATCATCGACCTCAACATCTTGCAACAAGATGCGCAAAGAAGGAACCTCAAGCTCAAAAGGAAACACCACCTCAGACCCATACACCAAGACATATGGTGAGGCCCCTATGGGAGTACGCACACTAGTATGGTAGGCCCACAAGGTAGGATAAAGCTGAGTATGCCAGTCACGACCGGTCTTACTAACCAACTTCTTCAAAATCTTGATCAAGGATTTGTTGGATGCTTCGGCTTGTCCATTACCCTGAGGATAATAAGGAGTTGACCATCTGTGCTGAATCTTGTACTTAGCACAAATATTATAGACATCCTTGTTCTTGAAAGGAGTGTCATTATCAAAAATAATCATCGAAGGAATCCCAAACCTACAAAGAATCTGGTTGAAGATGAACTTGGAAACCTGAGTTCTAGTCACCATAGCCAGGGGTATGGCTTCAACCCATTTAGTGAAGTACTCTATCACAGTAATGATAAACTTGTGACCATCAGATGACACTAGGTTAACCTTCCCGATAATGTCCAACCCCCACATGGAGAATGGCCAAGGGGAAGAAATAACCTGAAGGTCTTGAGAAGGAGCATGAATAAGATGATCATGGCGTTGACACTTGTCACAGTGCCAAACATAATCACATGCATATTTCTCCATGGAAGGCCAATAATACCCCATCCGAAGGAGCTTTTTGGCAATAGCATTACCACTAAAATGGCCTCCACATGAACCTTCATGAGCATCACTAAGAGCAAGTTGGGCTTCATCGGAGTTAAGACATCGCAAGAGGATACCTTCAAAAGAACGTTGATACAAAGTATTGCCAATTATAACAAATCGGCATGCTCTTTTGTGCAATAGCTTACGTTGATTGTGATCTAAACCATCAGGCATTGACCCATATTTAAGGAAATTAAAGATGTCATTATACCATGGTTCAGGTGGGGAATATTCGATGGTAAAACACTCTAGGGGATCCAAACAAGAACTCAAAGATGTAGGTTCCCAGAGTTTCCGAATGATAATCGAAGCTTGATCATCTTCCAACTCTAAAGGGAACAAAGATGCAGCAGCAGCCATGGCATCCGCATGGTGGTTTGAGGATCTAGGGATAGACTCTATGGTTACCTGCTCAAAAGAAGATAACAACTTGGTAACAATATCCTTATATGGTTTAAGTTTATCATCCCGAGTCTGATAAATGTCGTTGATCTAATTAACCACAAGTTGAGAGTCACCAAATATTGAAAGGACCCTAACCTGCAAAGCTAAGGCTGCTCTAAGACCAAGGATCAAAGCTTCATATTCTGTAGTGTTATTTGTGCAAGAAAAATGAAGCTTGAAGGACAAGGGGATGAGCTATTTTTGTGGTGTAACTAGAATGACTCTAGCTCCAATACCCTTCATGCATCGGGCTCCATCAAAAAACAAAGTCCAAGACTTGGACTCTTCAATTTCAACATTGAAGCACTCATCGAGAAACTCAACAACTATAGGATAGGCAACTTCTAGGGGAGCGGAGGCTAACTGATCAACAATCACCTGACCCTTGATAGCCTTATGACCTATGAAAGTCAGGTCAAACTCACTAAGGGCCAACACCCATTTAGCAGCTCGACTTGATAGGTGGGGCTTAGACATCAAATAGCACAAAGGATCAAACTTTGCAACCACTAATGTCTTATGGTTGAGCATGTAGTGCCTTAACTTCTGGGAAGCAAACACTATGGCTAGACAGAGCTTCTCTAAAGGAGTGTACCTAGTTTCATAGCTGACCAAAGTTCTACTAATATAGTAGATAGCTCTTTCTTTATTTTCATCATCATGTTGAGCCAGCATGGCTCCCAAAGCATGAGTTGTGGCTGCTATGTAAAGCAACAAATGCCTACCAGGCATAGGGGGAACTAAAATAGGTGGGGAGGTGAGATACCTTTTGAGGTCATCAAAAGCTTTTTGACACTCAGAATCCCATCAAAAAACTACATCCTTCTTAAGGAGCCGAAGGAAAGGCTGACACTTATCGACTAACTGGGCAATGAACCGATGAATAGACTACAACTTACCTTGTAGGCTATGCAATTCAGTCAAGGTGTGGGGAGGAGGCATATCAATGATAGTTGCTATCTTAGCAGGGTCCACTTCAATGCCTCACCTAGACACTATGAAGCCTAGCAACTTGCTAGATGTGACTCCAAACACACACTTAGCAGGTTTAAGATGAACTTTATATTGTCGAAGCCTTTCAAAGATTCATCTTAAATCATGGACATGATCCTTTCGTTCTAATGAATGAGCCAAAATGTCATCCACATAGTCCTGGAGAATATCATGCATCATGTCATGGAAAATATAAGTCATGGCCCGCTGATAGGTAGCTCCCACATTTTTCAAGCCAAAAGGTATGACTTTCCAGTAGAAGGTACCCCATGGAGTAGTGAATGTTGTCTTGGCCTGATCTTCAGGAGCAATCATAATCTGATTGTAACCTGAGAAACCATCCATGAGTGAAAGCATCCCATATTTGGTAGTGAAATCTACAATCTGGTCTATGTTGGGCAAGGGAAAATCATCCTTGGGACATGCTAAGTTAATGTCCCAAAAGTCGGTACATACTCTGATTGTTCCTTCTTTCTTAGCTATAGGAATGATATTAGAAATCCAATCAGAATAGTCGATGGCTTTTATAAAACTAACATCAAGGAGTTTTTGGAGCTCCTCCTTGATTGAGAGGGTGACCTTTGGATGCATCTTCTGAAGCTTCTTCTTAATAGGCTTAGCACTAGGCTTAGCTACCAAATGATGCATGACAAGGGAGGGATCAAGCCCTGGCATGTCGGCATATGACCAAGCAAAAATATCTTGATATTCTTTCAATAAATTGGTCAATTGCTCCCGCTCATCCATGGTCAGGGATTTGCCTAACTTAAGGATTCTAGGGGCTTCCTCAGAACCTATGTTCACATCTATGGTCTCCTCAATGAGGATGGATAAATTATCCTCAAGAGGAGGTGGGGTAGGAATCACTCCTAATTGCTCAAGGTCCTCGGGAGACATAGAACCAAAGTCCACTTGAGAACTAGAAGACTCAACCTGCATTGTGCAAGGGACAAACCCATCAAAGCAGATATCATTCTGAGGTAAAGCCTCATCTATAACATGCGACTCTAGGGTTAAGACCATAGGAGAGGGTGGACCCTCATCCTCAACACTCCACTCTAAACCTTGATGAGATTCATCAAAGAGAAGATCTAAACAAGAAGAGTCATCCTGATCCTATGATGAAACATTTATAGAAAATTTCTTAGAGGAAGATTGTGAGGAATGAATTTGGGCTAAATCCTCTGGTGAGAAAAATTCAAATGGATGTGGATCGCCCATGATAGAAATAATTTGGTTTTCAAATTCAAATTTTACACATTGATGAAAATTAGAAGGGATGACCTTCATCGCATGAATCCACGATCATCCAAGAAGAAGATTAAAAGATGTAGGACAAGACACCACGTAAAATATTGTATTCAAAATTTTAGGTCCAACTCTAAGAGGGAGTGATATAGTACCACAAGCCTTTTGAGACTCATTGCTGAAAGTTTTAATGATGTCACTGGTTACAATTAAATCTTCCTCTTTCAACCCAAACTTCTGAAAGAAATGATGTGTACATATATTAAGTGAAGAACCATTATCAATCATAACCCTTTTGATGAGAGTATCCCCAATAAAAGTAGTGATATATAAAGATGAATCTTCTTGCATTTTTAAGAAAGACATATCATTATCTAAAAATGTGAGATGAAGCATCCCAAGAGAACTTACAACCTTTTCCATATCACTAGGAGAAATATCGGGAGGTACCAGCTGCTACTTCAAAACATTTACCATAGCTTCCTCATGGGCTTGAGAATTCTGTAGAAGTTCTAAGAGAGAAATATTTGTTGACATACTCATCTCCTGTTGAGATCACTGAATTTGCTGACTCTATACTAACTTCTCTAGAGTAGTTGTTATCATTCCAACCATATTGTTATCATACTGATGTGGCACACTCTTATAGGACACTTGGTTGGTTTGTCTAGTTCTATCTTGATTCTATTGGTTGTTGGAAGACTAAAAACTACTGGTGTCAATATGACCAACATCAATTAAATCTTGAACCACATGCTTCAACTTCTTACAAGAGTTTGTCCAGTGTCCTTCTACTTTGTGATATGTGCAATATTGACCTACCTTATACCAATGAGTTGTAGTATCTGGTTGTCTTATAGGAGGTAGTTCAATTGCCTTAGCTTCTAATAGTTGTTTCAAAACTGCTTCCATAGGTATATTAAGTCTGGTAAAATTCCTTTGAGGAGGTTTCTAAAGTACAATATTTTGTAGGCTATTGGTGACATTATTAACAGGTCTACTATCATTATTACCTCCTGTATGCTTATTATTATGTTGAGACTTAGTAGAATTTTCTTCTTTATTCTTAAGATGACCTCTCCTAATGAGAGCTTGTTCCACTTTTCTGGCTAACTCAATTGCTTGATCAAGAGAGGTAATAGTAGTAGTTTCTAGTGCATACGATATCTATTCTTGTAAATTACTAATGAATATATCAAGCATATATTTCTGAGACATAGGTTGTATTAATCGGCCAACTAAACTTCTCCAACGAGCTAAGAATTCTGAAAAACTTTCTTCTTTACTTTGCTTGAGGTCATATAGATCTCTCATTGTCACTTCCTTTTCAATATAAGCACTAAATTGATGAACAAATATTTTTGTAGTCTTTTCAAAGCTCTTTAAAGAATAGTTGGGAAACCGATAATACCATTCCAATGCAACTCCAACAAGACTCTTTGGAAATGTTTTCAATAGAAGCATATCATCATAAACAAGATCATGGTAAGCTATTATGAATCCCCTTAGATGCTCTATTGGATCTTTTGTCCCTTTATAGATTGGTAAAACTGGCATAGGAAAATGCTTGGGATAATGATGCAGGAGCATCCGGCTGTAGTCGAGCAATCGTGCATTTTCCAGCTTGGGGGAGGTTTGGCAAAGCAATTTTTCGGTTTGAGGAAGTTTTGTAAGGCAAAGGGGAGAGGGGTCACAAAATCGTGACATGTCACGATATCGCGACCCCAAAAGCTGCAGAGTATCTTTGGCGGGTTTCGTCATGATATCGCGACGTCGCGACCGGTTGGCACCACAGTGGAGAGGAGCTTCAGGCGTCGCGATATCGCGACGTCGTGATATCGTGACGTCATGATATCGCGACCGGTTGGCACCGCAGTAGAGAGGAGCTCCAGGCGTCGCGATATCGCGACGTCGCAATATCACGACCATCTTCAGAGCAAGGTAGAGGAGAAGAGCCCTGTCCCGATATTGCGATAGGTCACGATATCGTGGCCTGTCATGATATCGCGGCAAATCAGAAGCTGCCACGTGGCTTATTTCGAAGGCAGCACCGAGGGCTAAGACAAAGCCAGAATCATAGCAAAGGACTTCGGCAAGGTGAAGACGAAGGTGGAGGGGTCGACCGCGACCAAGTAAGGTCAAGGCCGAAGAAAATAGCGGATGGCCATGTAAGGCCAATTTCGACATGTGGCTGCCACGTGTATCAAACAGTTGTGAAGGGCAGCACGTGTATCAATTATTTTTCATCAAGAAGAAGGCGTGGTCAGAATTACAAGCGGTTGGCCACGTTTAAGAAAACAAAGATAAGGAATGCAGAGGTGATAGCATTGAAGAGACAACAGGACAGAAGACAGTCTGACCGGAGCGGTGGTGCAGGTCAAGGAGGCCATTAATGCAAGCTTCGGGTAGCTCGGGCAGATGGCCCATTTATGTCAAGATTTTAAAAAAACCCGAAGGGGGGGAAATTTGAATTTGAATTTTTGTTAGGTGAAGGCATTAATTGCCGAGAGGATCGGGGGCCTCATTAAAAAGCCCAAAAATTTGTAATGGAAAAAAAAAAAAAAACGGTGGACCGGAGAACAGGGGAGGAACAGAGTGGAGAAAATACCAGACAATCTCTGGTTAATGTACGCCTGCGGGCTGTTTTATTGTATGCATGTAAATATTTTCTGCGAAATTTTAATGAAAAGTTGAATTGGTTAGAGATTGGTGTTCCCGTCCCCGTCAGATAAGGTCTAGCAGCAACAATAGGATGTAATAGCTGACTACACATTTCCTTATAATTGTATGTAAACCTTGAAGGTTGAATCATATCCATCCTTGAAACCAACTGATTCACTATATTTACCAAATTTTGCATTTTTGGATTATGAGTGTTTCTCATATTCCCTTGAATTAAGTTGGACATAAGAAGGTTGTTGTTATATGTGGTGCCTTGTGAGAATTGAATATTGACTTGTGGTGGAACATAAGCAATAGTGTTGACATTAGAAGATAAAGGAGGAAATTGAAAATAATGGTGCCATTACTAGTTGGAGGAATGGGTGGATTTCATCCAATGTCGGTGGTCATAGTAGTGGTATAAGTAGGTGGATAGGTTAGATTACCATTATTCAAAGGTTCACTCAAAGGATTTACTTAAATTAGGATATCATTTTCAAGTAATGCTTCTTCCTTTAAGGCTATATCTAATGCATGTTTATGATAAATATAAAAATTCCATACATGGTCAAAATATCTAAAGATAAGATTCTCATTGGGATATCGAATAGGATCAAGATGATTATCAGCCTCTTCTTTTAGGTTATGATTTTCTCTATAAATTTTATCATTCTCATGAAACATCTCATCAAACCTAAGGAGTCTTCATCCTTCCCCAAGGTTAGAAGCCATTGAGAAAAATAAAAAGATAAGAAGAAGAACTAACACCAAAGAGATCTATGCACTTACACAAGGATATTATCTTTTGAAATATTTGGAACACAAATTAATGGTCTTGCTTATTATTTTCAAAATAAAAGGAGGTTTTCACGTCAGATTCACCAAAGATGTAGAGGGGGAATATTGCCCTACTGTGTACAATTTCCAAAAAATGCTGGATCCACAAAGGTAGAAAGCCTTATGGGGTGAACCACACGGGCTGTGTTGTTCTCTACACTTGGTGCTATGGGAAAGGGTTCACCAGGAATGGTTTTAGGACTCGCTCCAAGTCCTTAGGATTTTTTGGATAGTTTGATGTATTCATTTAAAAGCAATCACCTAAGTTTGGCCTTTCTAGATCTATGTTATAAAAGATAAAGTACAATGTAGATTTCAAAATGTAAGAATAGAAGAGCTAACCTAATATGATTCTTTCTTTGAATGCTTGCTAACTTAGGGTTTTATACAAAAAAACCTTTAAAGTAAGAACACAAGATAAATGCAAAATATTAACCCTAGATGCACACTATATGCTTTTCACTTTTAGATACCTAAGAATCAATAATAAAATCAGATCTTCAATCAATAAAATAATTAGAACACTTATCTTGACCGGTTGTTGACTTAACTTTTTCTGCCTCTTGTCCAATGATATCAAAAATATTTGTTCTGCAGGATAACTTATGAAACACTTAAAAATGGGACTAGCATTAGGGGTCCTTCTTAGGCCATTGTACACCAATACTTGGAGGTGCAACAGTCAAGCCCCCTAGGTCCTTTTATATGAACTTTGGAAACAAAATTGGAAATTGACCTTTGGAGAATTAATCATAAAACAACAATGCAACAATAGATAAATAGAAAACAAATTATGCTATCATGCCCTAAATGCAATTTATAAAATACTCATGCAATCAGAATCTGACAAATACCTCTAGTTCATTCCTAATAAAAAACATGCCTCACACATGGCAAGCATGATAATGCTACAGGAAAAGTCACACTCTGTTATATTGGGGCACGATCTCACTTCTGTGAGTGAAAGCCCTAAATTAAGGTTAGCAAAGTTGCACCTCATTAGGACAGGGAAAATTTTTACTTTAGAGACAAAATTTTCTCCATGGGCTACAATATGGGTCTTCCAAAGAGGAAGCCCTCTTTCCACTTAACTGATAATGGAACCAAGGATTTCTATGAGCACCTTAAATGGAGTGGGTTTATTTCACATGCACTACTACTAGCTAAATAGGTCATCTAAACCTACACAAAAAAAAATCAAGATTTTAGTAGCACCTATGGGTCTATATTAATTAGAATTGGTTTGGTAAAAATATCAAACAAATGAAAGTTAATCTATTGCATAATTACATATTTAAAATGAGTTAAAAACAAGTAAAAATAGTCATAATCACATGACTTGCTGAGCTTCTAGACTATGATTACCTGAAATAGGTTCCCTATAGGAACTACACCCTAGGGTGTAGTTTAGGTTGTCATTCACAGCCCACCCTATGGTTGGTGTTCGTTTGATCAGATAAAAACTTCTTTTGGTAGGAACGTTCTTCTGGTCTTCTAGAGGTTGTGGTACAAATTTGGTAGTTGTCTATGTCCACTCCTATGATCATTTTACAATATAAAAGAAGGCAATAAAAGGTATGCAAAAGCATCCATAAAAGTTGACAACAAAGGGGGCTTGTGTGCAAAGGAAGCTAGGGTGATTTCTATAGAGTTCTATTATGTAAATGTCTGATTTTTTAAAATGAGAGAAATAGCCTTCTATTTATAAAATTTAGCCAAGTTTGGGAGGGGATGAGGTGGAGGTATGCACCATACCTAATGAATGACCTTGGGTGGAGGAAATTCTTCATCCACCCATATGCATTAAATGGGCAAGGGTGCACCATACCTCATAAATGCATGGGAGAAGAAAGTCTTCATCCATTTATGGCATGGTGGATGATGAATCATCAATACCTTTAATGCACATAGGTGAGATAAGTCCTCACTCTCTTGATTTAATTAAATGGGCATGATGAGGTAGAAAGGCTAGGTTAGGCTAGGCTAGTCTTAGTCAAATGGTAGACTAGGGTTAGATGACCCTAGGATAGGTTAGAGGGGTGGTTGCATGGTGACCAAGGGCTAAGCATAGGAGAGGGATTAGGTGGAAAAGGGATATAAAGGGGATGAATAGTGTTTTTATGAAAATTAATAAAATCTTGAAGGGTTTTGCAAATTAATATGTTGTTAGCACTGCACAAGGGATAATGTGATATTTTTAGGTGTCTACATTTACCTTTTTTTGTACTGTGATGTATGAAAAAATGATGCAGTGAAAAAACATGACACCAGATTGGTGGTTGTCTATGAGAAGGATGAGTTGATGATGGATGATCATGGTTGATTGCAAATTTTGGTATGCTATAGTGATTGTTGAGGGAGGAGATGCAATATTATATCAAATCATGATCAATGTAAGATGCCCCACTTATATAAGGGATGAATATCCTTAAAATTTTATCTTTGATAAATTGTTGAACTTGATTTTATTTGGTAAGCTAACCATCCAGTGGTAGGTATCCTCATGTTGCTACAAACTGATTGCAAGTGGGCTTAAGTTACCACCTCTACGTAGGTATTTCATGAGTAATTGTATAGGCATTGACATCAAGCGTACCAAATTTTATTTGGAAGAGTTTGATTGAGAAGAGAAATTATGGATTTTTGAATTGAGAAAATAAATTTTGCTTTTGTTTTCCCCAACAAAGGAGGGCTTGTGATAGTCTCAGGCAAATATTCTTGGACCAATACAATTCCGATATCGAGTGTTTAATATTGATCATGCTCAAGGAAACATTAACGGGTAATATCTACCCCCTCAAGTAGTGAATTGATGGGTGAGGAAGCAAAAAATAAAGAAGCGCTTAACAAAAAAATTGTTATTGCATAAACAGGGAAATGAAAGAAATAAAGAAAATGATGAATAAAATGAAGAAAAGGAGTAGATGTCCTAGTTGGATGTAAAAAACCTGGGTAAATGAGTACGTGCATGAATCACAGGGGAAATTACAGTTGGGGATAGTAAAGGGCCCTATGTTTAGGGATCATAGGTTGTAGTTCAGGGGCATCTGGTTTGAAAGGAATAAAAATGAGGCACATGATCTCATATATACAATGCAAGTTGGAAGAATTAAGATAAGAGAGAGGTGAGATTGATATTTTATGATGCAGAGTGTTTTCAAGTTGATGAGATGCATGCATGAGATGGCCAATAGAAGGGAAAGACTGAGTAAGGGAGATACTGTAGGATAGATTAGTTGGTCTTTACCCTATTTCACTTATATTTTTACTTTCAAAATAAGGGCCCCTTAATAGAAAAATAAAATTGTAGAAAACTATGATAACTTAGGATGAAATGATAATTGAAATGTTGAATTGCTTGAGTGTGTGGTTTGCTTGTGTTATTGTTTTTTGGGAGGCATGTTTTCAATGTGTGTGCATGTGTTGGTGTGTGATATTTTTTAATTTCATTTATGAGGAACATTTGGAGATAAAGGATATGTTAAAATACCCTCTGAACCTTGATTTTAGGGGACCTTGTGATTGACATCAACTTCATGTGTCCTTGCAATTTTTTTGGATTTTGAGGGAGATGGGAGTTGATGGAGAAAAATATTTGTAGGTGAGGATGCTTCAGCCCCTACACTAATTTTGGTCATTGTTCTACTGGATTCAAAAAATCTTAGATGAGGGTGACTAGATATGGATGAGAGCCTTAGGATTTGAGGGGGTGGTTTGGATGGAGACGGCCCATTGTGACCATGCATATTTTTTCACCCTATGCAAGAGGTGGGATCTTGATAGGTGTACTTTTCATTTTTTGATAGGGAAAATGACCATCATCTTAGAGGGTATTTATAGGATTTATAGGATTCCACTTGAGGTTTATACCATCATAGTTGTGGGAGGGCCACTAAAGGATGTTTTTATGGAGAGGTATGGGGTGAGGTGAAGATAAATAGTGGTGGTTTCCTCTACGAGCAGTATTATGATGAGAGTAGATTGATATGGAGGTAGGCATTGGCCATAGTTGTGATTTTGAGCTTTATATTTTTAGACTCCTTAGGATCAAGGTTTCCATGGACCCTATTGAGGATTGTGGTTGACATGGTAGAGTGATCAGTGGCATATGCATGGGTTCCAATGCTATTGGCATAGATGTATAGGTATTTGTATGAGGTTAGTAGGATGCATTAAATTGGGTTGAGCCCTAACTTATTGGTATAGATGTGGGGATAGGATCATATAGTAATGGACCAATCAGGAAGGGTTTCCATATGATGCTTAGAACTTTATGGCAGTGGAGTATCCATACATCTTAAGGTGGCATACGAATATGAAGAGGAGGGTGAGGAGGCCTCATAAGGGTGATGGATATCACTATCATGACACATTTGCTAGCTTGAATTCTTAGGATATTATATGATGACCATGGATAGGAACACCAACATGGTGGGAGGATGGGGAGCACATATACCGAGTGTGACAAGTGAGATGGGTGATTGGGGACAAAGCCACACAAATTAATTTTTTTAGTTTACTCAAGTTATACATCCATTTATATTAAGGTAGGGTATTCTAGATGCACCAGTGGTCTATCAAAGGTTGAGGGATGATGGTGGGCTACCACCATGGGATGTAGTGGTTGATAAAGTGATTATATTACCCGATTTGGATGATGTTGGAACTTCATCTAAGTATGATCTATGGTGAATAATACAACAATGGTGGGGAGGATAGGTTATGGAGTATGATGCAGATAGGAAGGAGGGTGGAGAGGTGATTGGAAGAGATAGAGATACAACTAGAGGAGAGGGAGAGACAGTAGGAGGAGAGGGAGTTAGAGCTAGAGGAGAGGGATAGGAGGAGGAGGAGGAGGAAGTTGAGGATCTATTAAGGAGGTAGGTACATTATCAGATAGAGGTAGGAGTAGGATAAAGGTAAGCTAAGGCCCATCAAGGGCATCAGAAGATCATGTCATAGGAGTAGCATTTTGGTAGGGAGATATTGATGGACAAGCTAGTGTCAATCAACACACACTTGAATTGGTGTCATCAATGCATGTAATGAGGTGCATAGGGGGGTCAACCCCTGTTCTCTCAAGATTTATGAGTTCATTATCATAATACACAATTAAGAGTTGCATGTAGGTTCTTGCACTTTCCACAAAATTGGTAAAGTCATTAGTGTCATTTGGCTCAATATCTATGGACCATAAAATATCATTTAGAGCCTTATGATGAGGTTGAGACTATTGTAGAAGGTCATAGATTGATAGCTTTATTTATGTGGTTCTAATTTGATGGGAAAGGCTACTCCTTATAGTTATGATAGGGCATTGATGAGGAGGATAACCTTGCATAGGAGGAGTAGTGGAAGAATATGACATGGGAGGAGGATCATGCTATTAAGAAGGTCATGCCTAATAATGTTGGTTTCTAGTTACAATATTAATCATTCCAACAAAAAATTGGTTAGAAGGGACACCATTGACTTGATTAATATATTAAGGCATGGATTGACACCAACTTATGTTTTTTGCATCTCATTCTGAGGCAAGGGATTTCTAAAAATGTCAATATTTTTATTAGGAGAAGCCAGGGGGTTATCAACTTGTATGACTCTATAATTGATTAGGTATTGAAATGGGTTTTTAAAGTTGTGACAATCACTAATGTCATGCCCACATTGATGATGATAAACATAGGATTGGTGCTTGTTAATACCAATTTGGTTTGACCCAATTAGGATTTTTTGGTCTAATATCAGGCAAAGTAAGATTTCTTGTGTTGTACAACTTGTGAAATATGTTGATCATCATCTCTAAGAGGGGAGTCCAATTATGCAATAAATGACGAGGGCACTAGGGGTGAGTAAAAGGCTAGTTAATCTAGGGAGGGAGAAAAGTAGGCCTAGGGTGTTGATAGCCCTAACATAATAGTAAAGTGTTTTGTTGTTGTGGAGTTATTGTTGCACTCAACGCAACTTGGTTAGTCTAGTGAGATCTAGGTTGGTTAGGGTTAGGTTTTCCCTTACTAAAATTGTTGGGGAAGTCAGTCTTCTTATAAATTTTATTCTCACCCTCTTGTATCTTGATATCCTCTATGACCTTCACTTGAGCAATGGTGTCCTCAAAGGAGTGATGTTGTATTTGCAAAGTTGTAAATAGATTCTTAGCATAACATTTAGCAAAAATTTTCACCAAATCAATAGGGGAATAGAGAATGTCAAATAATTGATCACCCCATGCCATTTTTAAATATAATCATTAATTAGCTCATAATCAAACTATCATAGACTATAAATATCAGGCAATGATGTTTGATTTTTTATATTTATTGAGAAATATTCCAAGAATAGATTTACTAATTGCTCGAATGAAAATAGGTTGTGTTGGGGTAGGTTTTAGAACTAGTCTAGTGCTTGACCCCAAGGGACAATGAAAATGTTTGGATCATTAGAGGGTTGCTACCATTGATATGGTATCAAGAAAACTTGTAATTCCATAGATGCTCCTTTGGGTCCTCTTTGCCCTTGAACTTCTCAAATCTAGGTAGCTCAAATTGGTGAGGATACGGTGCATGGTAACTGAGGGATTAATAAGCTCATTGTATATTTGGCTATAGGTGGGTTTTTGGGGCCCATAACCACTTTTTCATAGGTCGATATTCTTGATCTATTCTCATATTATTTGCATTTCATAAAAAATAGGGTTATGAGTTGTCAAGGGAGGCTAAATAGGAACATCTATGAGGGGCATTTTAAGGTAATAGGAATAAGAGTAAATATATGGGTACAATGGTGGAGGTGAATAAGATGGGTGGGAAACTTTTCTGGCATAAGTCGTAGGATTGATGTAGGATGAAGATTGTGGTGGTTGAAGAGGTGATGAATAGGATGATTTAAGGGGATAATAAGATGGAGGAGATGGATACTATAGAGGCATAGCCCATTGATTAGCTTAAGCTACAGGGGTATGAGTAGGGATTAGGGGATATTGATTTTGGTATGGAGTAATTTGATGTTGGGTTGGAGTATCTTGATACTAAGTTGGAGGAGGTTGATGTTGATTTGGAGAAATGTGATGCTAAGTTGGATGAGGTTTATGTTGAGTTGGAGGAAGTTGATGTAGTGTTGGAGGATATTGATATTGTGTTGGAGGAGGTTGATGTTGAGTTGGAGGAGGTTGATGTTGAATTGGAGGAGGTTGATGTTGTATTGAAGGAGCTTGATATTGTGTTGGAGGAGGTTGGTGTTGAGTTGGAGGAATATGATACTGAATTAGAGGAGGTTGATGTTGAATTGGAGGAATGTGATGCCGAGTTGGAGGAGGTTGATGTTGAGTTGGATGAGGGTGATGTTGAGTTGGAGGATGGTGATGTTGAGTTGGAGAAGTTTGATGCTAAGTTGGAGGAGGTCGATGTTGAGTTGGAGGAGGTTGATGTTGAATTTATGACTAAGAAGGCGGTCACTCCTAGGGATAGGGTGGTAGTGGCTAAAAATATGTAGCAGTAGATGGAGTGGAAGTCCATGAGGGAGGAGGAGTGAAGAAATAAGTTGGATTAGAATGAGAAGAGGGTGGAGAAAGGTGATCAAAGAAAGAAGCTTGATTAGAAGAAATGGATGAATTAAGTTGATAAGTAGGATAATGAGTATAAGTGTTGGATTGTGCATGCCATTTCAAAGCATAGAAATAAGAGTATTGAAGATAAAAAATATACTAAGGATCGAAATCCACTTGAGAAATTAAGGAAGATAGAGGATTAGAAGAATATTTCTAATAAGGAGGTGGAGGAAGAGTGAAAGTAGGGAAAGAAGTAGGATAGAAAGAAGTATCAACTTGTGCACCAACAAGAGGATTAGAATAATATAAATTTGAGAAAGGATTGACATTGGAATGATTAAAATCATGAGAAATGGGAGGATAGAAAGTCATTGAAGGAATAGAAATAGAAGAATCAAAAGCAAGAATTATAGAAGAAGGAAGATTACAAAGATAGGGACCATATGAGTTGGGTGGAATAGGTGTGGTTGAGACTATGCCCATGGTTTAGGACATAATGCTAGGGTTGACCTAGACCTGAGAGGTAGAAGAATAGTTATGATCAGGAACAGTGAGATGAGGCAAAGAGATTTGAGGTAAATCCAATTGTGAATGATGGGGCAAGGGGGTTGCTGAGAATTCAGAGAAGAGAAATGGGAATAATTATGGATGTAGGTCATAGAAGGAATAAAATTGGGTTCAAAATACATAACATGTGGAAAGGGGGTTGGTTAAGGAACCCTATCACTAGGACTCACAAGTTTCATATTATGGGTGGCATGCTACACTAGGACTTGCTCATAGTTCAAAGGCATAGGTTGTGACATGTTGCTCATATATTGGCTATCATAATAGGTGAGCATATTCTAAGGTGGAGTAGAGGCTACTTCCTCTCATTGGTTGAACATGTTGGTTGAAGGAGGAGGGGTGATCCTAGAAGATTCCATGGCTAGGAGCTCTTACTCCCGAGCTTCGCTACGGGTAAGAACCATGATGGAAGAAGGAGGTATCAAAGATTGGATAAAAAGGATGGGTAGAAAGATATAGTTTAGAATAGAATTGTAGCTTTCTATAGGATCTTGTCCTTGCCCTCAACTATCTTTATGATTTTGGCTTAAAATGTAGGGTACCCTACAATTTCTATCTACAACCACAAGTGTCCTTGTGACTTCTATCATATAAAGGTTACAAAGACTAGGTTGATGGAAAAATATAAAGGAAAGGTTTTTAACTATTTTTAGATCTAATTTTTTAATTTTGTGGTAATTTTATGAAAAACTAACTAAACAAATAAGTGATTTTGCAAACAACATATAATTTTAAGGTGAATGTATTTTTGGGGTGTGATTTGTGTGCTAATGTATTTGATATTGATTAGGTAGTTACTCTTTTTATGATTAGTGTTTTTATTTGATTTTATATGGTTTTGATGTGTTTTCAGGTTTTTGAGGACCTTTAAAACAAAGAAATGGGGTAGATGGATGTAATCTACTAGGGTATGTTGATACATGTTTCCTAATATATCTAAAGGTATGTAAATATAAATAGTGCACAAATAGGCAAAGGCTTCCTAAGATGGAAATGGTGTGAGGTGACTAAAAGGGGAAAAGAAACCTCTTATGCAATAGGCAACACTGTCTAAGACCTGTGATATCCTAATCAAATTTCGCTTCACCCTCAAGTGGGCTTGGTCAATAACGACAACTACACACTCACAAATTATTTAGCCTTATGAGCGAGGGTATATATCTAAAACTACCTTGAGATAATCCTAAGGGAAGCTAGATTTTTGGTGATGAAGTCCAAAATACTACTCGAATGGCGACTATGGTGGCCAAGGGATGAGTTGACAGTTGGAGATGAAGCCCAATGTCATTGATCTCAATTGATAGTTAGTGATGAAACCCAATGTTTCCAAGGTGTATCAATATGTGCAAGTGTGTGAAGGGCTTTGCATTAGAAATTAAAGTGCATAAATAAAAACTATGCAATGAAAGCAAAATATAAAATTTTGATTTTGTGAAAGTAAATTATTTTTGAGATGAAATATATGCTAAGAGAAAATAAATTAAATATTTTTTAAATGAAATTTACCCTAATGACAGGAATTTAAATGCATTGAAAGTAAATTTATGCTAATGCAAAGAAAAAATACTTTGAAAGTAAATCTACTTTATGGAAAGAGATGAAAATGCAAAAATTAAAAGCAAAAGCCTTTGAAAGCAAATCTACTTTATGGAAAGAGATGAAATACAAAACTTGAGAGAAAAACCTTTGAAAGCAAATGTATGCTAAAGGTAAGAAAATAAATTGCTATTTGAAGCAATATATATGCTAATATTTACTTGGTTGTAAATTTATCTACACTGGTCAAGATACACCTGTTAAGGTTATGACTAGTTGTCTGCCTAGAGCCTTATGTACAAGAGAGATCAAGATCTATCTCAACTCTAGGAGATGAAGAAATTTGGGGATTTCTTCAAGAATTATGCAAATAATTATCCTATTCTACTTTAAAATACCAAAATGCAAGCATGGAAGCAAAGAAATTTGATTTTTGGAAATAAGAAAGCAACTTGGGTGCTTTGGAAGAACAACTTTAAAGGAAAAATATTTATTTTGAAAAGAGAAATTTGAAATGTTGATGATTTTTTGATAAGAAACTAGATTGGATGCTTACCTATCATGCTCTATTATTTGGAGGCTTGTTGGAAGTGTTCTATAGGCTCTGTTTGCTTGGTTTTAGCTATTTGGAATCATTCATAGAGGGCCCTATGGTTCAAGACAACAATCGCAAGGGTGCATGCGATTGGGGTTGAGAGTGATTTTGGGAATCTCTTTAGGTTGGGATTGATTCTATGGCTAGTTATTGTTGGTTTTGCTATATTTTCCTATAAGAAAAAAGAGCATAAATTTAGAAATCATTGAAAATAATACTAAAATCAATAACACAGTAAAGATAATTAATCTATTGAAAATACAAGCAAAAATGATGAACAAGGAGTTCATAATGGAAAGATACTAAAAAAATCTATTATGAGAGGCTGAGAGGTGAATGTTTACACCTTTGATGGAGGTATTTTTGTAAAAAACTTTGGCCTAAGAAGGCAGTTTATCGAGTGATATAGCAATATCATGATTAAGTAGAGATAGCAATCTCCTACTTACCTACAATTATGGTAGTTGGATGTGAAAACTCAAGAAAAATTGGTACCTGACTTGTTTGGGTCCAGTTTTTGGGATTTTTTAAAAATTGCAAGGGTCCATGTGATTTTGAACAAGGACCACAACCCTCCTTGCAGTTTTGGCACGTAGACCAGAAAAGGCTTATATCTTGAACCTGATTGGATGACTCAAGGTTTTGAGGGTCTGTGTTGGTTTTTGTACTTGAAAACATAGTCAAAAGTAGAAATATGTTAGAAATATAGCTAGAAAATTAATAAACAAAACATGTGGGTTTAGGAGTCCCACCATGATCACCAAAATGTGTTTATAAAAAATGTGTCATTTCATTAATAAATAAAGATAAGTGTTACAAGATGAATCTCTTTTACAATATTTGTCACATGTGCTACAATATGGGTCTTCTAAAGAGGAAACCCTCTTTCTAGTGAACCGATAATGGCACCAAGGATTTTTATGATCACCTTAGGGGGAGTGGGTTTACTACACGTGTACCACTACTAGCTAAATAATTCCTCTAAACCTACACAAACCAAATAAAAGAGTTAATAACACCTATGGGCCTATGTTAATTAGACTCGATTTGATTAAAATATAAAAAGATAAAATAATTGAAAGCTAATCTATTGCATGATTACACACCTAAAATAAGTCAAAACAAGTAAAAATAGTCATAGCTAACTTGTTGATTTATTGGACTATGTTTGTCTAAATTAGATTCCCTATAATAACTACATCCTAGGGTGCGGTTTAGGCTATCAGTCGCAACCCAGCCTATGGTTGGCATTGGTTTGATCAGAAAAATTTTATTTTTGCAAAAATAATCTTCTAGTATTTTGGAGGCTTTGGTCTGGATTTGGCAGTTGTCTATGTCCATACCTATGAGTAGTTTTACAACACAAAAGAATACAATAAAAGGTATGAAAAAACATCCATGGAGGTTGACAATAAAGAGGGATTATGTGCAAAGGAGGCGAGGGTGATTTATACAAAGTTATGTTATGTAAATATCTCATTTTTTAAAATGAGAGAAATGGCCTTCTATTTATAGAATTTAGCCAAGGTTAGGAGGTTTGTGGTGTTGTATGAGGTGGAAGTGTGCACCATGTTGTACATGCATCCTGTCAACTTGGCAATTCTCCACATCACAAAATCTCAACCTCACCTCTCTCTTCTCTCAATTCCTCCAACTCGCATTGTGCAAATGAGCTCATGTGCCTCACACTGACCCCTTTTAAACCAAATGTCCTTGAACCATAACCTATTATCTCTGATCATCGAACCCCTTGCATTCCCCAAATGCAAGTTCCTCTGTGACTTTCACATTTACCCACTTACCCAATTTTTTTGCATCCACCCAAAACATCTGCTCTTTTTCTTTATTTTATTCATTATTTTATTCATTTCTTTCATTTCCCTATATGTGTAATGACATTTTTTTGTCAAGTGATTTGTTTTTGTGTTTTGCTGATTCACCCATAAAATCATCACTTGAGGGGTTAGATATTATCCATTAATGCTACATTGAGCATGATCAATGTTAAACACTTGATCTTGGAATTGCATTTGTCCAAGAATATTTTCTTGAAACTATCACAAGCCCTCCTTTGTTGGGGTAAGAAAAAAATAAAATTTATCTTCTCAATCAAACTCTAATTCAAATCAAATTTGGTATGCTCGATGCCAATATTTATACGATTACTAATGAAATCCCTATGCTAATGTGGTAACTTAAGCCCACTTTCAATATATTTGTAGCATCATAAGGATACTTACCACTGGCTGGTCAGCTTGCTAAATAAATCAATCTCAACAAATCCATCAAAGGTAAAATTTTAAGGATATTTATCCCTTCCACAATTTGGGTATCTTACATTGATCATGACTCGATATAATATTGTAACTCCTCCCTCAACAATCATTTTAGCATGCCAAAAGTCATAATCAACCATGGTCATCCATCATCAGCTCATCCTTCTCATAATTATCCACCAATATGATGCCATATATTTTTGAACTATAACATATTTTCACACACTATAGTATAAAAAGAGGTAAATATAGACATCTAAAAATGTTACATTATCCCTTGTGTAGTTCTAACGATTTATTAATTTGTAAAGACCTTTAAAATTTGCTTAATTTACCTAAAACCACTATTCATCATTCTTAAGCCCCTTTAGCCACCTAATACCTCTCATATTCTTACCCCTTGGTCACCATGTGACCACCCCTTTAGCCTATCCTAGGGCCACCTCACTTCCAGTCTACTCTTTGACTAGCCTAGCTTCCACCTAAACCTAGCCTACCCCAAGCCTAGCCTTTCCACCTCATCATACCCATTCAATGGCATCAAGAGGGTTAGTACTTCTCTCACCCATATGCATTAAAGGCATTGATGATTCATCATCCACCATGTCATAATGGATGAAGACTTTCTTCCACCATGCATTTATGAGGTACTGTGCACCTATGTCCATTTAAGGCATGTGGGTGGATGAAAACTTTCCTCCACTTAAGGGTATTCATGGGGCATGGTGCACACCTCCACCTCATAGGACACCTTCGCCCCCCCATAACCTTGGCCAAATTATATAAATAGAAGGCCATTTCTCTCATTTTAAAGAATTAGATATTTTACATAACAAAATTCTGTAGAAATCACTCTAGCCTCATTTGCACAACAAGACCTCTTTGTTGTCAACCTCTATGGATGCTTTTGCATGTGTTTTGTTGCATTCTTTTTTATTGTAAATTTCTCACAGGTGTGGACACAAATGACTACCATATCCAAACCAAAGCCTCCAAAAGACCAAAAGAACGTTCTTGTAGAAAGAATTTTTTATCTAATCAATCTAGTGCCAATTTTAGGATGGGTTACAATTGATAGCTAAAATAGTACCCAGGGTGCGATTACTACTGGGAACTTATTTTAGATAAACATAGTCCAACAACCCAAAAAGTCAGGTGACTAATTTTTTTACCTATTTTTGACTCATTTCAATTTTTGCAATCATGCAATAGATTAGCTTTCATTTGTTTTATCTTTTTATCAAATCAAGTCTAATTAAGACCGACCCATAGACGCTACTAACCTCTTGATTTGGGTTGTGTAGGTTTAGAGGACCTATTCAACTAGAAATGGTATGCATGTAGTAAACCCACTTCCCTTGAGGTGCTCATAGAAAGCCTTGGTGTCATTACTAATTCATTGAAGAAAGAGGGCTTCCTCCTTGGAAGATCCCAAATTGTAGCCTATGGGTCAAAACTTGTAAAAAATATTCATTTTGTAACACTTATCTTTATTTATTAATGAAATGGCATGCATTTTATGAATAAATTTTGGTGATCATGATGGGACTCCTAAACCCACCTATTTTTGTTTATTAGTTTTTTTAGCTATATTTCTAACATATTTTTGCTTTTGATTGTGTTTTCAAGTACAAAAACCAACATAGACCCTCAAAAACTTGAGTCATCCAATCAGGTTCAAGGTAAAAGACTTTTTTGATCTAGGTGTTGAAATAACAAGGAGAGTTGTAGTCTCCATTCATAATCATATGGACCCTTGTGATTTTAAAAAAACTCAAAAACTGGATCCAAACGAGTTAGGTACTAGTTTTTCTTAATCTTTTACATCCAACTACCATAGTTGTTGGTAAGTACAAGATTACTACATCTACTTAATCATGATATTTCTATCTCATTTGATAAACTACCTTCTTAGGCCAAAGCACTTTACAAAAATCCCCCCAAAGGTGTAAATGTTCACCTCTCAACCTCTCACAATAGAGTTGTTTTGTCTCTTTTATTTATGAAATCCTTGAAAAGATAGCAAAACCATCCATCACTAGCCACATAATCAATCCCAACCTGAAGAGGTTCTCAAAATCACTCTCATCCCCAACCACATACACCCTTGTGGTTGTTGTTGTAAACTATAGGGTCCCCTATGACTGATTCTAAATAGTTAAAACTAGGCAAACAGAGATTGTAACACCCTTTCAACAAGCCTTCAAACAACAAAGCATATCATATAAGCACCCAATTTGCTATTGGTAATGGAAAAATATGAGATATTGTATTGATACAAGAGATTACAATATATATGCATGAGGCCTATATGATAACATGACAAGTGTCATGAAAATATGACAAGTTTCAAGAAGAAGGTATAGTGTACATTATAATATTCTAACATTCCCCCTTAATGTGCACTATCTTAACTATAGAGAAAAAAATAAGTCAACATTAGATAACATTCCCCTTAATGTTGACTTCTCTAAAAAAATTCTAACATCCTCCTTTATTACATGATTTGGTCTAGGCTCATGCTCTTTACTTTTAGCTCTCCAACTGTGAATAATCCTAGATCAATAGTGTATACATATCGATCTGTTGCCATAGGGTCAGCTACTTCCATGGGTTTGTTGCTTTTGGGTCAACAATCTAAGTGCCTCAGGGTCATCCTAGGTGCCTCAAGGTTAGCCACTTCTGGGTCTATTGCCTCTATAGGTCATCCTCTAGGTATGTTGCCTCTCATAGGTTACTGACTAGGTTCACCATGAATATTATCCTCTCTCATGGTTAAACACAATCTAGAAGGTGTCGGTCTCTACCAAAAATATACCTAAATACAACAAAAATATGAGCCATGAAATATAATAAAAAATGATCCATAGAATCCAAATGTGGAGGAGAAGAAGAAAGAAGACCAATATATAGGAGAAAATGAGATATTGTACTGATGCAAGAGAGTAAAATCTATAGGCATGAGGCCTATATGATAACATGACAAGTGTCATGAAATATGACAAATGTCAAGAAGAAGGTATAGTGCACATTATAATATTCTAACATTCCCCTTTAATGTGCACTATCATAACTATAGAGAAAAAAAAGTAAGTCAACATTAGATAGCATTCCCCCTTAATGGCGACTTCTCTAAAAAACCCTAACATCCTCCTTTATTACATGATTTGGTCTAGGCTCATGCTCTTTGCACTTGGCTCTCCAACTATGAATAATTCTAGATCAACAGTGTATACATCTCGATCTGTTACCTTAAGGTCAGCCACTTCCTTGGATCTGTTGCCTCTGGGTCAGTCGTCTAAGTGCCTTAGGGTCATCCTTGGTGCCTTAGGGTCAACCACTTCTAGGTTTGTTGCCTTTGTAGGTCATCCTCTAGGTATGTTGCCTCTCGTAGGTCACTAACTAGGTTCACCATGAATATCATCCCCCTCATGGTGAAACACAATCTAGAAGGTGTTGGTATCTATAGAAAATGCACCTTAATACAAAATAAATATGATCCATATAAGAGTGTCGGTATCTACCAAAAATATAGTAAATTGAGCCATAGAATCCAAATGTGGAGGAGGAGAAGAAAGAAGAGAATAGAATCTTCTAAAGTGTCTATGTCTGTAGTCTTTAGAAGTTGATCCATAAAAGTCCTCATATAGAGTCTAGGGTGTCTATGTTTGTAGTCCCTAGAGTAGGTGTCCTTATGGTGACCTCCTCATCCTACCAAAATGCATGGGTAACTAGTCACTGCATCCACCAGGTGCTATAGAAAAGGTGACTAGATACTAGGATCACAAAAAATTTGCCTTGGGAGTGTCAGGTTCAACCGAGAGTGCACTCCATGATACAAAAAATTTTGAGGCTAAAAAATGCATATGGAACAGCCTCAAAATGAAAATAGGACACCACCAATGTGTCCATCTCGAAAAAACCTTTTCGATGACTATAAATACCCTTATATTTGGGTGTCAATGGGGCCTTCATGTGGAAAAATAACATCACATATTCACACTAAATTGACCAATTCTCATAGCCATATATATATATATATATATATATTTTTAAATTTCCCCCTACTTTGATTAAAATTCTAAGTTTTGCATTTAAAATAACCCGTCCTTGCATGACATGGAAAAAAATACTTTTTGGCCCATTATGGTCGGCCTCTCTCATCTTTACTGCCACTCTGTTCATGATCTCCAATGCCACCTGTACTATTTCAATCAAACCATCATCCCTTGTCCGCATGATATTTCCAACTAGTGCCCTAGTTACATTGGATTGAATCGTAGCTCACAACACTGCCAAACTACCAAACTCATGGAAATAATTTTTTGAATCAAACAGATCTCAAAGGACAAAAAAAATAGTAAGCAACAAGTAGTCGTACATCCATTAGATCTTAGCTAGGGCCACCATCAACATTGGTTGCATGGGTTAAAGGATTGAGAAGGATGTAAATGCCAACACATTCTCAGGTAGTTCAAGCCATCTCCACATTTGACACAAACTAGGGTTCACTTCACTCTCTGTCTTCTTTGTAGTCTCGCCATGAATTCTATGCTCACCAATACAAACTAGGAGGGTTTTTCCTAGTATTCACATGGTGTGGTTCTCCACAGTGCCCTTGACAGTCCATATCATCCTCCAAATTCAAATAACATATTCAAACTCCTCCAAATTCTCCACCATTACGAGGTAAAATCCCATGATATTTCACCACGTCTGCCTATTGTATTCACTGGTCTGTAGTACTTGGGCGAGCGTCTATCACCAATGCCTTGTAGATCTAGACACCACCATGATCATTACCTGAATCTGGTATTTTCAATAGACTAGAATTCTCTCATCTAAAATATCATAGCTCATGAGATTCGAAGGCTTAGTGGCACTTGTCAAATAGCATAGTCCAGCTCACAATAATTAAAAGCACACCATACGAGCCTTCATAATATACTAGATAAAAAAACATCATTTAAAAAAATTACAATGCGTGAGCTGGTTGTAAAAGAGCGACACAGTCGAGGGGCCATAGAGATTCTCAACCAAGATATGGCTAAAAATTTAAACTTGGTGGCTATCCGATCTATCATAAGATCTGGAAACACCCACTGTATTTTAAAAAATGAAGAATGCACCTCCTTTCATACATCGAAAACTAAACATCGATCTTATATTTGACTTGCTGAAAGGTCGGCTCACATGCACATAAAGCAACCCATTGTGCTACTCGACAACCAAAGATTGACTAGGCTGCGTAGCTCCATTCTGCACCCGAGGAAGGTGTGCGGGTAACTTTTCATAAATACCTTCCCACCTTTGCCATTGATATACAAATAAATACTTGCCATGATATGACTGGTAGCATCCTCCAAAACAACTTAGTTTACCAGGACCGTTCAAAGCAAAAAAATAATGTGTCGACTGGGTTAAACCTCGTCATAATGACTTCCAATATGACAAGTGATCGGTCTACTGTAGATGATGAAGCCATATTGTCGTATCAGTAAAAACTATTATGACAAGAATCATCCCCAAGCATTGTACTCCAGTTCCCACATAAACACATAATAATGATATGGGGCCATTGGGCAAAAAAACAACTTCAAACTTTTTAAAACTGGATCTATTTTACATGATAAAAAATCTAGTTTTGTAGCAGCACCAGGTTCTGTAGCAACGCCAGATTTATAGATGCCATCGCAATAGTGTAGCCACACCAAACCCCAACAACAAATATCCTTTTCAAAGCATTGATTATCCACAAACATCATCGCGCACCCTCCGATCAATTTGATCTAAAATTCATGATCTACCATACCTTGTAGGCTCGAAACAAATCTCCATGTTTACGTTCGTCTTCCATACGGTGGAAATAAATTTACACATGGAGAAAAATAAAATTTACCCAAAATAGACGCTCTTTGTCAGTAGATCGTCAATCATGAGTATTGTACCAAATAATATGGAGGTCCTTCTCATTGTTTGATGCATGGACAGTCTCATTGACATCATCATGGGATCCACTTATCACATGGATGGATCCACTCCTCGCACTTAGAAACCATCACCATGACCAAGTTCACGTAAAAATTTACCAAAAACAATAGACCAACATTGTTCTGCTTTGGGTCTTCATTGAGGGAAACTGTTCTGCATCATGGCTCCCCCATTTAAAATTAGCCACACCAGTGAAAGCCTTCAATAGCAGCTTCTCGACTTCGAATGGTACTAAACAACAAAGTAGCTCAAGTAGAAAGATCGCATCTATTGATGCTTCTACTTTCAATTTTATTCATTCGCGGTGGGATATGGCTATTGAACCATGAACAAAAATAAGAATAGGACAAAAAATAAATGGTGCAAAAATTATTTTTTATTTTTCATAGAAGGCGAATCTCATCAAAAACATCATAGATAAACAAAACAAGTAGACGTACAGTCTGTGCAGAATTTGTGTTGCCCTCCCCTTTTCTATGTTTTTTTTAAGAGATTCCATCAGAACTGCACTTCATCAAAATCTCGACCCTCTATCCAGCGAACATTATCGAGCGTAATCTTTAGCCTTGGTCCTTTTGAGGCACTGAAAGCCCTGGGGCTTGATTCTGATTCGAATTCAAGGCTGGATTTGAGCTGCAACATGTTGGTGGTGTGATTCATGGTTTCTATGGTGAATATGTAGACAACTTACATCCGAGCCTGCAAAATCCCAAATCAATAATGCTGCTCAAATTGCAGATAGATAGGTGACCCAAAAAATAATAAAAAATCTGCAGATAATAGATGTCCCAAAAAAATATCCAAATTTTGGAGTGTATCCCGTTTTTCATTTCTCATTGTCGAAAAATTACTTTTGCAGACAGATACCTCCTAATCACTCTAAAAACTATGGGCAACCATTAATTTATTCAACGTATGGTTTTTGATCCATCCATCAAATGATGGAGAGCATACTCCCTTAGTATTCAAAAAAATGAGGGGGGATTTCCATGAGGAAAATCCCCCTCAGACTCACAAGGGTAGGAGAACGCCTAAGCTTTGATACCAAATGTTGAGAATGGAAAAATATGAGATATTGTATTGATACAAGAGATTACAATATATAGGCATGAGGCCTATATGATAACATGACAAGTGTCATGAAAACATGACAAGTGTCAAGAAGAAGGCATAGTGCAAATTCTAATATTCTAACAGTTGCTTTCTTATTAGAAAAAAATTGTCAATATTTCAACCTACCCTATGGTTGGTGTTGGTTTGATCAAACAAAAACTTCTTTCAATAGGAATAGTCGTCTGGTCTTCTAGAGACTCTAGTCTAGATCTAGCAGCCATTTGTGTCCACACCTATCAGTAGTTTACAATACAAAAAAAAAAATCAACAAAAGGTATGCAAAAGTGCCCATAAAGGTTGACAACAAAGGGGGATTGTTGTGCAAATGAGGCTAGAGTGATTCCTACAGAGTTCTATTATGTAAATATATGATCCTTTAAAATGAGAGAAATAGCCTTCTCTTTATAGAATTTGGTCAAGGTTTGGGGGGACAAGGTGTCTTGTGAGGTGGCCTGTGAGGTGGAAGTGTGCACCATGCATCATTAATACCCTTTGGGTAGAGGAAAATCTTCATCCACCCACATGCATTAAATGGGCATGGATGCACCATGCCTCATAAATGCATGGGGGAAGAAAGTCTTCACCCATTTATGGCATGGTGGATGATGAATCATCAATATCTTTAATGCACATGGGTGAGAGAAGTCCTCACCCTCTTGATGCTATTGAATGGACATGATGAGGTAGAAAGGCTAGGGTAGGGTAGGCTAGGATTAGGTGGAAGTTAGGCTTAGTCAAAGGGTAGACTAGGGTGAGGTGGCCCTATACTAGGTTAGAGGGGTGGTCGCATGGTGACCAGGGGCTAAGCATAGGAGATATTTTACGTGGAAAAGGAGCTTAAAGGGGATGAATAGTATTTTAGGTAAATTAAGCAAATTTTGAAGGTCTTTGTAAATTAATCAACCGTTAGCACTGCAAAAGTGATAATGTGATATTTGTAGGTGTCTACAACTACTATGTGTCCTCCTTTGCATATAAATGAGCTTAGGAAATGGTCTTTAGGACACACTCCATTATTGTTACCATTGTACTCAACTCCCATCCTCTACACGTTTGGGCACTCCCCCTAGTATTGTATTGTTGCTAGATTCACTACCAACTCTTTCTTATGCTCATATTTCTGACCCTATTTGTTATGCTCCATATTTGTACATTCCACTCTACTCAAGTGAATGTGTTTGGTACCCTCCATAGTGTTTGCTTCACGTGTGTTCACATGCACAAAGACTCACATATACTATTTGTGCATATTCTCTTATTCATATTTCATCAGCAACGATGTCTTCTACTAGTTATACTCTCTACTCTCCCCCATTTTAAGAATTTTCTCCTCTTGAACGGATCACACACACTAAAATTTTGGTGAAGAGACTCCTCCTTCTATACTATTTCATTTGTGTGTCTCTTCTCATACACTTGTTTGTCATGACTAGCTACTTCTTGCATCACTTTGTGCACCATTTCATGTGTCATTTTGGGCACCACTTCACACATCACTTCATGTGATGCTTCACACATCACTTTATGCACCACGTCACACATTGCTTTATGTGTTACCTCGTGTGTCGCTTCACATGTCAAGTGTTGTGCAACTCTATGCAATTTTTGTATTGGATCTTCTTTTGTTTGTTTGAGTTTGTATCCATGTCAACTTTCATTCATAGATTATTTCCCATTTACCTTTCACTTTACTTTAATGTCACCACAATCCTCAATCCAACTCATTGCAACAAAAACACCAAATTTAGCACAACTTGGTATTATTGAATTAAAGGTACCATTAAACATGCATCAAAAAGGAAAGTGTAGAGATGCATTGCATTACTAATAAGAGCAACTTATAATATAAACATCATAACACTTACATATGCAACATGATCTACATATGTGATAAAATACCCAACAATACAATTAATATCCAAATAATAAATGTAAATATCATTAAATAGAATTTTTTTTATAAAGGAGGCAGTTATGCATTTACATAACCAACCTCTTGCACTTGTATTCTAACAAAAACTACCCTATTACATTACACTAAACAATTTTCTATGCACACCCACCAAAAAAACATAACGCCACACCACATAGTTTCATGTAATGTGATTATTTATACCCACCAAAAAAACATAACGCCACGCCACATAGTTTCATGTAATGTGATTATTTATGTGTAACACCAATATTTACAAAAACATTCAAACTTTCAAACATATATTCATGCAAATGTCTCAAAATATCTATTTATAAACATCAACTACTACAATTTTTTTATTAAGTAAAAACTTCTTATACATATACATATCCGCCTTGGGGATTGAACCCAGGTCACATCACAGACCATATCAACTACTACAGTTTTTAAAATTAATTCTATGGAATTTATATGAACTTTCATATAATAATATTACAATAACTTGTTAACTATATATATATATAGTTAAAGAAGATTTAAAACTATATCTCTTTTGTAAAATTTGAAAAATTAACTTAATCAAACTTCTAATATTTAATAACATCAATTAATACAATCATATGGATATTTATTGCAAATAAAATTATAAAATATATTAAACTCATGGACATTATTGACCTTTAATGACATTGCAAAAATCATCGCCCTAATTTGCTTACTGTTAGAGAAACTTCCAAATGTTGCATCCTGTTCAGTTTCCAAAGGTTTCAAGTAATTTCACGTCATACAACCTAATCCCCATACGATCCATTCTGACATACGATCCACTCTGACGATTCAGGGATCACAAATTGGTAAAGCATGACATCAACTAAGAACGTACGCAAAGAACAAAATAGAATTCATCACACTGTGATTAAAAATTCCTTTGCTTAATCTCCATGAAACACATCAAAACGTCACCTTTTACTAGTGCAATGACATTTAGAGCACTAATCGATACACAATATACTTACTACAGACACAGTCAATACTATTGTTTTTCTTCTTCATCCACTGCAATGCAATCATCATGTTTATGTAATATATTGATTTATTTAACTTCTAAGGGACAAAGCAGACCAAAAACATAGATACACAAAATCTATGGTAAACTGCTTTGCAATGATTTTAATATCTGATTTTATTACCAAGAACAGAACTCCCTGAACTTGCATGGGCCTTGTGGAGAATAATATAGTGCACTACTTTTCCTCGAGGAAGACGCTTGACTTGGAATTGTCACTGCTGGGGTCCCCTGAAAAGCCAAAGGCAATGTTGCAGGAGTACATGTAAAGAGATTTATGATTAATCCCCTCAAAAGCCAAAGGCAATATTGCAGGAGTACACGTAAAGAGATTTATGATTAATCTGGAATGTACTTCCAACGTTGAGACCTACTAATATTGGTAAAAATAGTATGTGGTATCAGGTGTGAGATTTACTGGTAAAGATGTTATTTGCCCTTTAAATAAGATTTGGACTTAAATTTTATCATTAATGTATATGAGAAATATTGATAAAAAAGTAGTATGGGGGTAAAAATCGCTGGTGGGCACCCACAGGCTGATTACAATCAAGTATATTGACGTAATTAAGTTTATTAAATTTTAATGATTTGTTGTGACATGTTGAGGGTTGTTTCCATGGTTCGATTCCGTTTGCGTTGAGGATTAAGAATAATAATTAATGCTTTGAATGATCAACGATGGAACTGACAAGAAAGTAGTTAACAGTTAAATGATTGGAATGGAATAGGGAGTTGGATAATGTTTTTGGATTTTTGACTGGTTTTATCCTCGGATTCCCCAGCGAGGCTGAGGTGGACAGGATAACTTTAGGTCGATGAAAACATTGCGGGGGCATAATTTGCATAGGATTTAGAGATCGAAGTCTCGAAGGCAGGGAGGGAAGGAGGGAATTGGACGAATCTTCTCGTCTCGATGTTGATTTTGATGGAGTTCAATTCCACCGGGTTTACTGTGATGTTATATAAATAAATCGGAAAGGGTCTCAATTTCAGGAATTTGTGTTTTCGAGCGGGAGTGGGGCTTGCTCATAAAGGTGTACAGTGACTGTTTTTTCCCTTTTTCTCTCTTCTTTCTTTCTTTATATCGTTGTTTGCTCTAGTTTTTTCGGCACGGAAACCATTAACGGCCCCACGCGCTTTGCTTTAGGGCAGCCGACACGCGGAATTGCATTGCATTCACACAATGAATTGAAATAAATTTAGTTCAACGAAAAAAAAGGCTAATGGAATTTTTCTTAACGTGTATAATTAAATTATTGGTTGTGATGTAGATTAATTAAAAGCTATTAGCTTAAAATTTTGGGTTTTAAAGTTATAAAAGTTTTTTAAAGTTAAGGAAGTACTATTATTAAGATTAAAAAAGTCTAGTCAAAAAATTGTTATAGACAAGTATTAACATGAAACGAGACGAAATTCCAATCACACAAAATAGACAAGTATTAACATAAAACGAGACGAAATTCCAATCACAAAGTCACTCTAGTAGTGAGCTCGTTTATATTGAAAGACTGAACTCATCATCTTCTCTTACAGATGCTTTTCTAATATTTTAAAAAGAAGTAGATTACAGTGTTTACAATGTTGGTGATAAATGTTCACAGTCTACAAGAACCAATTCTGATCATATAACCAGAGTATTGGATGATCGAGTTGCATATAGTTTTCAATAGTAATATGAATATGATTATAGAGAAGCATATAAATACCATCTTTGAAAAGCACAAGGGTTAGAGAGCTATTGGTATTTTTTGAAAAAATAAATCTGTAAACAAAATTTCTTTCCTTTTACCTGGGTTTTATGTTTTGGGTAGTTTCTGGAAATAAATAGAGAAGATTACAGAATTTCAGTGAGAAAGAAGAAAGAAATTGGGAAGAGTTTCTAGGATTTGGAAGGACAGGACTTCCACTATATCTACGTGCAGTAACGTAACGTAAGTATGTTTGTTTATAAAAAGTAGCTTAACAGAACGATTTAATGGGGCTAAATTAAAAAGCAGCTCACACACGCAAAATGCACACGTTCAAAATGAAAAGTTTGGAAGAAGTGTGACGTGAACGAAAGAGAAAGCAGTGCACGCTTGTAATTTTAGATGTATGCTGCTGTACATACCCAGCCGCATCCAAAGTTCTAAGACGATACCAACTGAATAAATCTAGCATAACAAGTTTGGTAACGTTCTCCAGTTGATACCGATCCTGCTGCCTCTAGCTGCAGGATGTATGGTCATAAAAATGGTGACAGACGCAGAAGAGACGTCAACCTTCTAAATATAAGCAAACATTTTGAAGATCAATCGGCCTAAGAGCCTTTGAATTTTTGAGAAAACAAAGCAGCCACGAATCCAAACTCAGCCAACTTTATCTGTTATTCTAAGACGATACCAACTGAAATCTAGCATAACAAAATTGGTAACTTTCTCCAGTTGATACCGATCCTGCTGCCTCTAGATGCAGGATATATGATCATAAAAATGGTGACAGATGCTAAAGGGACGTCAACCTTGTAAATATAAACAAGCATTTTGAAGATCAATCGGCCTGACAGCCTTTGAATTTTTGAGAAAAACATGGCAGCCACGAATCCAAACTCAGCCAACTTTTACCTGTTATTCTATTTACATTAACATCAACAGTCTCTAAAACGGAGACTGGTCGAAAATTACACACCTCTTGGAAATCAAAAACGAGTTTTCAAATGTTTTGTTTCTGCAACTATCACCCTCGCTATGCTATCAAACATGGACACATTCAAAAGGGACCAAGAAAAGGAAAAAGAGTTACAGCAGAAGAAGCAAGGCCTAAGAAGTCTGTGCCTGATAACAATAATAAATGAACGAACAAATCGATGAATAATGATGTGATCGGACCTATAGCTTGGATCGGTAACAATAATGGCGGTTACGAGATCCGATTGCTGAGTTAAGTCTATGGCAGTGCACCCGCGGAAGTCGCGTAATGCTGGAGATCGGACCAGGCTGCGAGGGGATTCCAATACGCGGCGGCGCTTTCTACCGTACCGTCAAACGGATGGTGGCCGCCACCGCCGCCGGTGGCGGCGGCTGTGGCGGCCGCCTGCCATTCGCTGCGGTTAGCGTTGTCGAAGTAGGGGAATTCGGGCTTGCAGGGCTTGATGTGGAGGCGCGATATGTTTTCCTTCTCGGCTTCGTTCTGATCGGCAGCCAACATTGCCAGCCTGTGCTGGTGGATTCTCCACTGCAAATCGGCGGCGCTGAAGTAATCCTGCGGATGAACGTTTGGGGATTCGAACAGGCCGTTCAAATCGCCGCTTCCGCCGATTAAGTTTTCCGTTCTGAGGCCGAGCAGAGTCGTCTCCAATGGCGGCAGATTCGCCAGCGCCTGGCAGCTGCTTTGCAAAATAGAGGTGGTGGAAGAAGTAGGTAGCGGAACCCTCTGTCCGAAAATCTCGGCGCCGCTCGTGACGGCGGTGACGGGCTCTTGCAGTCTCGTGAAGGCGAGTCCCGGGAACTCCATGTACGACCCCGCGGGCTGCGAGAGGCTCTGGAAAAGCTTCAAGCCCCCGGTCACATCGGAACCGGTGGTCGAGGGCGGAGGCTCGCGGTCGACGGGGTGGCGCTTTGGCTCCGCCGGGGGACCCGCCGGACTACGCTGCGGGTTCTGCTTGTTGGCGCGCTTGTTCTTCCGGCAGCCGCCACCGATGGGCACGTTGCGGAGCGCGCCTCCCTTGGTCCAGTACCGCCTGCAACTTTTGCAGAAGTGGCGCGGCTGCGTCAGGCTGTAGTTGTTATAGTAACAGAATTTGGTGTTCAAAGAATCGCATCTCGGGCACTTGAGGACCTGCTCCGGCGGCTTTAACGTGGGACGCCGCTCCGCGGCCGCCCCTGTCGCCGCCGCCGGATGCCTGATCGCCTCCTCCGCCGCCTTGGCGCCGCCTGATTCCTGTACCATCATTTTCGTCTTATACCTGCTCAACAACAACGAAACCCTTCAGAAGAGCACGATAAATATTTTCATCTAGCACAGTCTAAAACAATTTACTTCAAAAACTTAACAAACAATTTAATTTCCCAACGTCACTAATCTTATCTCGATATGCTTAGCTAGAAGAATATTGAAGGATCAAAGATTTCCACAGACCAAAGATTTTTCTGCATAAAACCTGCGTGAAATTGTTTTGCAATCAAGAAAATCTTTGGCCCTACAAAATATGGTTGTCTAAGGCAAAGATTACCGCAATCAAATGAACTATTCAGCTCCAGATTTCTTAATAGAAACGCGGGGATTGCTGGCACATCTGAGGTTCAAACTTCGATGCATCTATCATCGTATTCTACTGCTACCAAACACAAAGACGCACAACTACTATCCACGTATCCTACTATTCCAGCTGATAATAGTATAGATTTTCATTCTAATGACAGGCGAAGAACCTTCATCCTAAACATAGGAAAAGTGTAAAGTTCGTCGCTCTATAACGGGAAGTTGCATGAGAGTATCGAAAACATCCCGGACAATACAAATCAAAGCAAACCAGAAGACATCGAAGCACATGCAAATCACAGGCTATAATTTTGAGACAAAAACAGTCAGAATAAATACATACTAACAAACAGGAATGAGATTTTCATATTCCAACCCTGGATGCTACAAATCATATTGCCACTGAAAAGTATTCCAACTGGTAAATAAAAACTCATCTACTACCTCAACATAGAACAACATATCTCAATCTATTTCTCACAGCTTTGATCACTCAAAGCAAAATTTCTCATAGCTTTGAATCACTCAATACAAAATTTCTCATAGTTTTGATCACTAAATGCAAAATTTCTCAAAACTTTGATCACTAAATGCAAAAATTTTCATAGCTTTGATCACTAAATGCAAAGATTTTCATAGCTTTGAACACTAAATGCATAAATTTTCAAAGCTTTGATCACTAAATGCAAAAAAAATCATAGCTTTGAACACTAAATGCAAAAAAAATCATAGCTTTGATCACTAAATGCAAAAATTTTCATATAAAAAATTAAATGATATGAAACAACCCTATGTCATTTCTTAAAGGATAAGAACAGTGAAAGCTGGTAAATAGCCGGGGGCTTCTTTTTTTTTTTTCCTTTACCTTAAAGCAGCCTGTGATAGGAGTTGCTATAGCATAAAGCGAGAGGTGGTGGCGAGCCCAGCCAGTATAAGGGGATTAAATAGCCACAAATTGACTGTGTGGGGAGAGCACGAATGATTTGCGTTGGCCCTCAGATTTCGGTTTGAATTTGGAGGCAACGAAAAAGCTAGGGTAAAAAGATGAAACCAGTACTTGACTCCGCTTGGATACAAGAGAAAAAGGCGACACCAGCCAAGGGCGGGGCGATCGCCAGATCGATTTCAACGAAAAAGGAGTTGAGGCGGGGACTGTCTACACAATCAATACCCCCATCGAGCGCACGTGCCGCGGCAGCAGGCGCCAGATCGCCATGAACAGGCCTTCCGCAGTTTCTATACCGATTCACCTTAACCGCCCAATAAATAATTTACCATCGTCAAACGAATTGAAAAACCACCACCACTCTCTCCCCCACAATCTTCAAAAAGTTGAGGAATTCTCTGCCCTCCACCACTGTTGAATTGTATGACGAAGGCTCTCGTGAGGTGGTTGGGCAAACGGCTTGTAAGCCCGTGAAACGGACCAAATCCTCTTCCGCTTCCGCGTGCTTTCCCTGTCAGTGATCCAACTATTTCGCCCCCGCCAGCACGTGCCAATTGTGAACCGGCCACACAGCCTACGTGGCGGTAGCTCGTCACCGGCCTCGTCGGAATCTCGGCTGACGTGGCGAACGGTTACGAGACCGTAGACTACCGGGAATGTCTACTACGCCAATAAATTTTTTTATTTTTATTTTTTCTGTTCCCGCAGTGCGATGACGGGCCCCTGTTTTTTTCTTTATTGACCGAATTGCCGTCAGTTGACGAAGACTGTAGAGCTTTCCCGACAAAGATTATGCCGAACGATGGCTTCGGGAACCGACAACCATCATGCCTAGTCGGCGGTATCGTTGTCGAACGAGCCCGGGCGAACATTTTAGTCGTTTCGCTGTCACGTAAATGCATGTTTTTAGGTCAACCGACGGAAACCGTTGCCGTCTTCTGCCGTCAAAATTGACCGCGCTCACGCGAAGCTTTATTTCCACAATTTATCGTGGCCAGGGTTTTTTCGACAGTGGCTTACTTTCCCCCACCAAACAAGAGACGACTTTTTACTGTTCATTAAAACGATTTTTTTTTTTTTCTGTTAAATTAATATTAAATAATTTTATCCAGTTAATTTAACTCAACTTTTATTTATTTATTTATTTAGATTTAGATTTAGTTTGTATGAGAAATTTTAAGGACGCCCAGGGTTGACATTCTCATCCCATTATGATCTTTTGTAGGGGAGAGTTATGAGAGCTGAGCTTATCCATAGGGAATTTAACGTACACACAGACACGGGTTTAAACTTTAAACTTTATAAAAAACAAAATCTAAACTGTTGCGTTGTTTCTTAAACAAACTAACTCTTATTAATAAATAAATAAAATATAGTAAAATTAAGTTTAAATAACTGGAATGAATCGTTTTCACGGAGAAAGTTTACTTTCAAGTTTCCGTCCACATAAATTCATAAATTATGTATTGTTGGTGTGTCACTAAGGTCAGTGTTGTGTGGAAAAATTTGAACCGGAATATATACTTAAGAGTGTGAGAGACCAGATATTGATAAGTAATGGGTGATTAACCTTGAAAAAGTTTTGATTGGTGTAAATTTTTGATGTGTTAGTAGGTTGGTGAGAGTGGTGTAAGTTTTATATGGGAGATTCAAGTTTAAATTTTTGTATAAGGGATTGAAATTTTTATAAAAAAATTTGTTTTATCTTAAAATTTTTTATTCTTTGACAAATATTATAGTGGTATGTATTTAAGATTTTATTTAGGAGATCCAAGTTTAAACCTAGTGATAACGAGATTGGGATCCCTTTCAAAAATCTATGCTTTATCTTAAAATTGTCACGTGAGGGCTACTATATTGGTTTGTCTTTGGGTTTTTATCCAGGAGACCCAAGTTCAAACCCCTGTACAAGGGGCTCAAGACCCCATTTCAAAAATTTGTGCTTTATCTTAAAATTTTACTTAAAAGGGATAGGTCGGTTGATAATGGTTGACTGGCTATCAATAGGCTACCTTGGTTCAACCCCCTTTCAAAAATATATGTTTTACCTTAAAATATCACTTGAAAAGGATAGGTCGGTTGATAACGGCGAAGTACCTATCAATGGGTTACCCCGGTTTGATTCTTTGGATGGTCAAGGTCCCATTGATTTTGTCTTTACCCAATGGGCTAGGGTTTATGGAAGTTCCCTACTCAAACAAAAAGAAGATAGGTCACAAGTACCTATCAATGGGCTACCCCAATTTGATTCTCTGGAGGGTCAAGGTCCCATTAACTGGTTTATGAAAGGGCTACCCCAATTTGATTCTTTGGAGGGTCAAGGTCCCATTGACTAGTTTATGAAAGTTTCCTATGAAAATAAAGAAGATAGGTCATTTGGTCACATAGTTTTTTTTATTAAATGTTATGTGTGGCTTCTATTAGGGCCACTTCCACTAAAAAATAAAACATTGCATTTCTATCAACTTAATTTAACCATATCCAGCTGTCCTTTCTATTAAAATTATTTTTCATATGTTTTTCTTATCAAAGAGATTCACCATCTTCTTCACTATTAAGTTTTCACAATCAATTCATTTATATCATTTCATACATATATCTTCCAAAATTTAAATTTTGTCAAGATAAAATTCAACATCTTAAATGACTAAAATATTTCCTGATCAATTTTTATATCTATAAATATATTGTCTATAATAACATGCTAGTTTTTTAATACCTTTTATCAGGGTTCTTATTCATGCCCCTAATATTCCAAGATGTTATTTTCATTGTTATTTTTTGTTTTATTTGTGGATTTCGCCCCACTTCTTGTTAACACTTGTGATATTTGTTTTTGTTTTCTCACATCAATATCTCTCTAGGTTTCTTTTTCTCTTTGTTTTTGTTTCTTGGATTTTCCTCTTTTTTCATTCCCACCAATACTTCCATCTTCATCAATCTCTTTAATCTTCTCACACTTCTCAAAGTAAAACTTATCATCTATAGGTTTATCTTGTTCTTAAGGATTTGCAGAGTAAGGAATAATCTTAAAAGCATATTCTTATTTATATTACCTTGGAAACCCTGAAGTGCAAGAACACTTCCAAAGCAATTACCTTCTTATTCTACCCTAAAAAACCTAAATTATCACATACTTCCTCCATCCTCATTTCTTTATTATGCTACTCATGAAACCCTCAAGTGCAAGGGATAATTTCTACACCACTTTCACCTTTATTACCAAGGAGGATTCTATACTACTTGAGAAAAATGAAGATGATATACTTAGAAAGATCTTGACCTTTTCTCGTCTTTATGGTAGGATTTTCCCCCACATATTCCTTTGCACCTTTAATTCCTTTTGAACTTGAACTTACATATTGTACTTTCTCATACCTTATATCCTTATTTGTTTCTTCTAATGGTTGATCCAAGTGAGCTATAGTGGTCTTTGTCACAAGATGTTGTAGATAAGCTTTATATACCCCTTCTTCAGGAGTGGAAGATCCTTGATATGATCTACCTTCTATTAATGTATGATTTCCTTGCTTCGCCTTGTAGTTTATCTCATGATCCAAAATTCCTATATTTCTTCATAGTTTTCACTTTGCAAACTCTTGCCAAGTGGAGTCTCATAACAATTACGGTAACAAAATGAGATGTTTTCATAACCCATTCGTTGATCCCATTCTCTTGATTCAAATTTAATCTTAATGGATTGTGGCAAAAATTTTGAAATATCCATAGCAACACATATTCTAGTATATATATAACATGTGTTCTCCCCTTAATAGCTAGTCCTTCCTTGATGAATTCTCCTATGGTATTTCAAATATTTTTTAAAATATCCTAGTGATAAGCTGACATGAAAGTCCAAAATTCTTAATCCAAACTAGAAGCTCCTTAATAGTTTATGTCTCAACAAAAAAAATCCATTTCATAGTCTTAAATAAAGGACACCCCTCTAAACCATGGGCCACCACTCAATATTTTGTCCTTGATTTTTGAATTAGAAAATATAACAAGGAAAAAACCTTTAGGAAGAAAATTCGGAGTAATTTGAATTCAATCCCCACTTCCACTTGATCCAATATTGAATCTCCAAAAAACCCTGGCCAAGATCTATGGAACTTACATATTAACCCTATATTTTTCATAACCATTATATCATGCTCAATCATCTCATCCTTGATAGTCACTTCTAGTGTAACATCTGATACTTGGATCAAACTTACCATATATTTGCTCTTTCACTTATCTTCAACTTAGACACTCATACTTCCAACTAGGGCATCTTGACTTCCTATTAGGGCTTTAAAATATGACTTTCCTTCTATACTAGCTAATTGGCTTACTCTTGGCTTGCATTTCCTCTTGGTTCGCACTCCCTCCTAGCCTGCACTCCCTCTTGGATCACACTTCCTTCCAACTTGCACTCCCTCACTCTCGATTCACACTTGCTCATCTCTTCTTTCTCCTAGCATTCCTTTGCTTTGGCAAATTTTCAGAAACAATATTCACCACATTTGTGGTAAGGGTTTGAAGCATTGATACACTCTAAATGAACCCACACTTTTGCCATTTCTAAAGATTTCAAGATAAAGAAAAAATCATGCTTTTCTATAGGTAGTTGTTTGTTAATGATTGATCTAGAATCATTTTTTGTGAGAGTTAATGGGCCATCTTACATAATATTCGTTGTTGAAAGTGGAGAGTGCTTATAATGAGAATATTTCATAATTGAATATTTAATCAATATAATGATAAATTGTTATAATTCTTCTTTACAGTATTATATATGTGTATGTGTGTATGTGGATATGGAAATTTTATGCTTTAATTTGAACTGATATAAAGACTTAAAGTGTAAGAACAATTGAATATCAAGGAGTGATGAGTTTTAAACTCCAAATAAATTATAAAAAATATTTAAAGTTATATATAAGTGATGTAAGTGCTAGGGTTTGCGCATAATGTCACTGAGAGATCCACTAGGAAACTAGAGATCTGCTAGGGTTTACGTACAATGTCATCAAGAGATTTGTGAGGATTTGCGCACAGTGCCATAGGGAGATTTGTTAGGGTTTGTGCATAGTATCGCTAGAAGATCTGCTAGGATTTGTGCATAGTATCGCTAGAAGATCTGCTAGGATTTGTGCATAGTGTCATTGCCATTACATGTAGAACCCTCATAAGGATGGAGATTCTAAGTGAATCGATAGGGTGTGGTGCTGGTTTTGAGTCTCAATAAAATCCTATCGTGGAGGATGTTATTCAAGGGTTAGGAGAATAGTTACAGGCGAGCAAAAAGGATGGCGAACACAAGATATTTTACCCTAGTGTCTAGTCTTGGGTAAATGTTCTAAAGGGCAAGTAGAAGGTGAATAATTTTTAATTTAACTTACAACCGCTTCAGGATAACTCTTGATACCAGACTCTTTGGTGAACATGGCAACTACACAAGGGGAGTTTGTGTTGGTTGGCAAGTTTTGGTTGTTCAGCCTAAGTTAGACACTATTAGAAAGTGGGTGAGATCCAAATGAAAATTGCTAGGGTTCATGGAGATTCTTGTCATTCCTAAGAGCTTTTTCTTGTGAAGTTGAACTATGAGGAGGATCGAGATAGGATTCTTCAAGCGAAACCTTGGTTTTATGGTCGTAGAGGGTTCTTCTTAAGAAAATGGACACCAAATTTTGATTCAAACATTCAAATTATTTTGAAATGTCGGTTTGGATTAGGCTTTTGGGTCTTCCCCTTCGCTTATGATGTGAAAATATTCTTGTTGGTATTGTTCAAGGAATTGGGTATTTTATTAGGATAGATCCAGTAAACCTAGCTCAGTTTAGGTTGATGTTTGCCAGAATGTGTGTGAATGTGAATATGAAAAAGAAGTTTTCAAAGTCGATTGACATTGAATAGAAGCATGGCATATGGATACAACCTTTAAAATACGAGAATATTACAGTCAAATGCTCTCTATGTAAAAGGGTTGGACACTCCAACTTCAAATTGTGCTATGAAAAAGCAAGAAAACCAGGGGAAAAAGATGTGGCAATGTAAACAAAACCTAAACCCTCATCCTTTTGAAAATGAGGGATAACTAGTGATAGGTATCAATTTGGTGAACAATGGAGATGATCCAAAAGACTCAATTTGAGGTTATAGAGAAAAAAGGGGTTGCTCTCGAAGAAGGTGATTTTGAAGGAGAAAATCTTGAGGTAAGCCTCCCGGTAAGTGAACCTTCTGTGAAGGATAATGCGATTGTTGGAACAAGTTCTTTTAGATGTCTACAAGATTTAGAAAATGAAACAACCCAAGTGGATGGTTTTGGTGAACATAATGAGGTAAATCCTAAACTCCCTTTGAGAAACTAGTTCGAATGGAAGGAAACAAAGCAAATTTGAGTATCACCCCCCAATCTCTTGAGAAAAAATAGAAATTATAGTAAAATTAGGAGGGGAGAGTAGTAATCCAAATAGGATTACAAGAAACCAAGAAAAGGAAAGCAAATGTTGGATCAAATTCTTAGAGAGGAAGACCACCAAAGGCAAAAGTCTAAGAGAAGGAAACGACTATTGAGGTGGTGAATGGCATAGGGAGAAACACCCCTGGAAATATTCTCGAAAGATTAGGGGGTTGAAATCACCCTAAAAAATCGAGTGGTTTTTGCTTTAAGACATGATCCTCAACCAAATATGATTTTACCCAGCTCAACAATATTCTCATCAGCATTTTACAAGGGTTGGATCCACTCATTTTTCAAACATTTATTGGGAGTCGACTTCGAATCACTTGGTGGCAAGAAGACCCAAAGTTATTGTTGTCAAATTGTCAATGTTTTGGGTTTTAAATGTAAATAATATTTCTATGTTTGTTGTTCTTCGACTGATCTAGTTACTAGTATTTTGCTTAAAAGCTGTCTTGTAACTATTTTTGTTTATAACTATTTGTTTTGTTGAGGGTAATATCTTGGATGGTAAAACATATGAAAAATCAAAATCATTGGTACATGCATGTAATTGAAAATTAAAATCTTTAATTAAAATAAATTACTAGATTTAAAAGGAAGGGCAAGTATAGCAAGTAAAAAGTATTAATTCTTTAAAAGAAATTAGAGGTTTGACTCCATCCACATTCAATGACACCTCACCAGCCCATTTAAGGACAGCGTGTGGATTTTCTCGTGTGGCATTATTAGTGTAATGCTGGCAGTAGGGTCTGATTAGTAATCGAGTAAGAAAAAGTGAACACCTAATGCAAAGCCTAAGACCGACATAAATTGGTATTATTATGGCCACATTCATCCGTCACAAACACTAGAAACAATGTGGAGATCATTTGGGAATTCATATGAAATCATGATTTGGTGAAGATTGTTGTGTATAATGGTGTTTTACGAATGTCCCTTTATAAGGGAATAGTTAATAAGGTAAGTGTTTTTTCAAAGGAGATAATTATTGTTTCAAAATAATTAAGTCAAACCTTAAAAGTACATGAATGAGAGAGTAATCAAGAGGTCATCAAGGGTTGGTATGGGAAATCATGATGTAATTGGACAACTATGGGTAAATAATTAACGTGTGAAGCCCCCATAGGTTCAAGGAGTTATTAATGGGGTTGGTTTTGTTTGCTAATTAGTTGTTCAATTGGTCTTTTGTCCCATAGAGGCTGAGCATTTTCAACCAAATGACTTTGGCTTTTCTATGCCATATAATGATATTCTAAAATACAAATTGGTTTTGTCCTTTTGAAAAAAATAAAATAAAGGTTTTCAATTATGAATGGTTTAAACTTTCTTAAAACATAAATAATTTAATTTTTTATTTTTAATGTTTATAATAGTGTAAACATGAGGTTTGAAGGCATGTTCAGTGGTTAAACTTTAGAGACCATGGTGTTTCAATCCTTTAAGCTTCGTAGTATGGAGGGTGTATTACACTAATATCATTAGTTACAATAAAATCTTTATCGGTGTAATTAGAGGTTATAGTCACAACAAAAAAAATTCGAACCTAAAAAAAACATTAAAAAATATAATTATAAAAAAATTAATGATTTAAAATTTCTGATATTATTATTTTTTTTATCTGTATCAAAATGATGAAACTTATAACTTATTATATCTATTTGAAGGAAAAATATAGTTTTATAAGCACCCCTCTCATCGTTTTATTTTACCTAATGTTCCCATGAGTCATTATGTATGTTGGATATGAATTTATTTTAAGACAATATACCCATTAAAGCTATCTAAAGAACATCACTTAAGAAGTTTTCGTCTACAACTATACTGCTTGTCTCTTCAACCATAATTATGTAATAAAAATTTAATTTTTAATGTTTCATACCATTTAAATTTAATAAAAAATAACATATATTATAATATAAAGATATATATTTTTATTTTTTCCATCTTTAAAATCATTATAAGTGGTATCTTATTTATTTTTATTTTTTCCATCTTTAAAATCATTATAAGTGGTATCTTATTTATATAAGTCATGCATGGACATAGTAATATACGAAGTATAGTAATTTTTTTAAAACCATATTCAACATTTTATTTGAGCACATTTTCAAGTAATTATTTTTTTCAAGAGAAAGTTTACAAATTATATCAACAACCACCCTCAAGGGGTTTGAACACAAGACCACTTAAGAAACAACCACCATTTTAGCCACTAGGGCATACTATTAAAAAGTTTTAGGGTTAGGGTTTTGGTTTTTTTGAGAGGTTTAAAATTCAAACTGTAGTGTGGGACTGTGTTAAATTCCTTATTAATAAGTTCAACTCTCCTCCTTATAAGAGGTCATAGTGGGATGAGAATGCCCAATTCTAAGCATCCATTGTAGAAGTTTCTCACACTAACCAAATAAATAAATAAATAACTATTAAAAATATATTTTTTTAATACATAGGGAAATTAGTAACATGATTGGGATTGAGTGTTGCCATTACCTATTAAGTTAGACGAAGTCAATGAAACCCTTAACCTTGAGAGGCATTGAATTGGGGTAGCCTGCTGGGCGAAGTCAAAAAAATCTCAACCTTCGGAACATCTAACTAGGGTAACCAATCCACAAACATTTAGGTGTTGACACTATAAACTCTAACCCACTAGGTTAAATGAAGTGAATGGGACCTCTAACCCTCGAGGACATCAAACTAGGGTAACCAATTGATAAACACTTGGATGTTGCTACTATAAACTCTAATCCACTAAATTAAACGAAGTCAATAAAATTTCATTGCTTATTTCCAATAAAAAGTTAGAGCCCATCTCAAAATAGCCTTATTATGGAAGATCCACTTCATCACTTGTGAGCTATATACAAATACAAGATATGTCCGTGGGTCCAGGTGGATTGGTAAGTTGGGGCGCTTACCGAGAGGAGACCTAGGTTCCAATCCCATGGGCTTGCCCATGCAAAGCATAGTGAGCCGGATCTAATTCCTCTGAGTGGTGCGCCTGATTGATGACGACGGTGCAACCCCTGTGTGTCCGACGGTCCCCATCTCACGTCGGGTTACCATGTATCGAGACGGTGGAAGTCCTAGGAGCCTTTGCAGATAGTTTGAACCCTACCAGTTGTGTTGGTAGTTACTAAAAATCGTGATTGTAACCATTGCTTCTATATATCAAAAAAAAATATATATATATATACAAATACAAGATCACACATCTTTGCTTACCATGAGATCATTGCAAGTATCGTGTGGTTAAGATTTTTTTTTTTTACATATAGTTTAGTTACCAATATTTTGATTTTTCATCTCCTTGTCCCTAACACATATATCAATGTTTTTTTTTAAAATAAATATTTACCATTGAAATAATGTAGTTAAAAAAATATTTACTATATTTTGAAAAATACTATGAATGTATTATATTTATAGTATATAAATAGAAATAAATATTAGTATAGAATTTGTTACACATGTTTTTATTTAACATCTTCATGTATGAAATCAATTTTTTAAGGATACTTTTAATCTTAATTTTTGTTCTTCTGTGCATTGTTTAGAATACAATTATGTATGTCTTAATAGCACATTTGTTCTTCCTAGTCATACTTAATTCCAAATATAATGTATTCTAAGGTAGTGTTTTACCAAATCCAAAGTTTCAAAGGACTATACGTATCTTGGGAAAATATGTAGTTGTTAAAGTTTACTTCATAATTGTTGACAAGTATTACTCTTAACTATTTACTTTATTGCATAATTTGAAAAATTATTAGATAAGGATGCAATATCTCCTTTAATGCTTCTTAAAGACATGATTTCAAAATTATTAGATAAGGATGTTATGTCTCCATTAATGCTTATAAGAAATTTGGTTTTAACCTTACAAACGCTTTTTTTTTATAACAATACGATTTTAAATATTAGTTGCTTAAAGATATTATAATTAATAATATTTTAAAAATATATTTACTTTATTTAATATTGAATTTATTGTATGCGATCATTTTGCTACAAAACATGTTGTAAAGAACTAAAATTTGTAAAGTATTTACTTGTTAAAAAATATATTTCTATTCTTGTTTTTTATTCTCATATTATAAGAAAATGTATGTGATGGTTGTATTCCTTTGTGGCATATGGTCATTCCTAAGTTATATCATTGATTAGATATAACCTTGTATTTGCACTTGAAATTACATATAGATTATGGATTAATCTTTTCTAATAATTGTGAGAACAATTTCCACGAATGTTATTAGATATATCCATATGTAATGACATCAAGGGTAGTCAATATGTTGTATTAAATTTGCTTTTGCTTAATTCTAAGGTTTTATTGGATGCTTGTAATTTTATTTCTTTCAACACCTTTTAAGCATGTGAATGTAGTTCAAACTTATTTTAGACTTGCTTGAGAGTTGTTGTTGGTATGAAAGTAAGATTGTATGGTCTTTTATCGTAATTATAAATTTTAAGGGTACATGTTAATGAGTAATTAATAACTCTCTTGGGTAGGTGCAAGAAAATGAGGGGCTAAAATGTGGGTATCATAAGCCAAAGGAAAATAACTTAGTTTTGAGGAAAATACATATATGTTTTGATTTGAATTGTTATGCTTAGTATCAATTGTATTTAAATGCGTACATATTCTATAATGCATGCACATATTTAAAATTCATACATAGTACATAAAAAACTACACCTCACTACTAAAAAGTAGTGAAATGCAATACATTTACATAATATGCTTATGTTTTATAAGACTATTAATCTAATCATTTTCTTCAACAAGGCCAAGAGTGTGATGAGTAGATGACCTTGAGATTGAATAAATTAAGAATATGATTATCTAACACTTGAATTTTGTTTTATTTAAGATCTAAGTCATAGGTAGATTCTACTCATGGAGAATAATGCATCACACTCTTTAAGAGGAGAGTAATTTAAAAGTTGGATATAACGATACCTTTACCTTTGTTTGTGGTAACAAATGTCCAACAAAGATTATTGGAATATACTACAAGGATGGGGTTAGTGCACTTTTTATCATAATCTATTTAAATTGTACTTTAGCCATTTCAATTGACGTGTTATGTTTGAGATCTTCTACATGCATGTCCACTCTCAACCAAGGAAATAATATATAAAAGATTCTAGGAATTTTGAGAGTGAATTTTGAGGTAATTTTTATTGTAAGTTTTGAATATTCTATTTGGAATACAAACCCCATTATCTATATCACATTTCATGAAATAATTATTGTCGAACATTGATAACATACTTTATCCTATAAACAAAGAGATGGGTAAGGGAGGGTTGATTCAATTGGGAAATATGATTCTCCAAAATTTGAGATTTCTTGCATTTAGAATTTGATTTTTCTAAAGTTATCAAAATGATTTTCCTAGCATTTTCACTTGCATGCTTTGGATATATTATGTGTATTGAAGATATCAGCATATATATCCTAGGATGTTGGTACCATACTTTATGTAAATCATATTACCTTACTCAACCAAGAAGTTAATGCACAATATATTACCTTTAAAGACCAAAGACATAGGACGTTGATTCCATAAAACAAATGAATTCAGGATACATGACAACAAATTATTCTCTATGATGTATGTGTCCTATGAATATAATGATATGACATGAAAAGGCCCAATCTTCATTTGGAAATTCAAACCATACTTAGGGCTTGGAATCATTTATGATTGTTGGATTTCAAGATACTTTCCAAATAGGACTGAATTTAGTTCAGTACTATAAAATAATAGTCACTCATAAAAAGAACACACACACTAATAAGAGTGTTGATAGACACCAAAATATTCTCACTAAAGAAAATAATTGCACTCCCATTTATAAAGAAATGGTTGGTCTCAAGGGGTATAAATACACATTTGCAAGTGATCTTTAAGCCAAGGTTAAAAAATTGACCTTTAGGTTTGTTAAGATCATATTACAATAAACCCACCTATACAAGGTGTATAAAGGTCAAAAGGGCTATACGATAAATATAATATAAAAGTAATTTGTGGCCTCAAATGAAGCTTAACACCACATCCCAACAATCCCCCCTAAGCTAAATAGGATATACAAAGAGATATCCTTACAATCATCCCCGCTTAAGGGATACTCTCCTACTCAAAGGCTCTCCAAGACACACCTTGTCCATGACCTTAGTCAAGATATGTATATATGATTTGATAATGACACATTCCAAATAGAGCATCCCACATGCATAAATCCATCACATATAGTGCATCCAAATCTCAATATGCTTGGTCTATTTTTGAAATATTAGGATGCAAATAAGCTTAATGGAACTCTAATTGTCACAATGAAGGATGATAGGAAACTATTGAGGAATTATTGCTTGCTCCAAGCTCATTAGCATCCATCAAAGTTTTTTAATGATATCATTGGCAACATAATCTTATTTGTAATCAATGATAAAGGTTGTATGTAACATTGTTATTATAAGATAGTTTTGATTTTCATAAAAAAATGCAACAAAGTCTAGGTTTATGTTCCTCCATACATGTTATCTTAGTTCTTTACATGAAAGTATTGAAGAACCATAAAGGATATCTTATTTCTTTGTTACATAGACCTTTTTAATCAATATGGATATGTCCCATTATCTATCTTGATAAGGAGGACATGAGAGGATTAGTCACCAAATTGCTTTACAACTGATTTCTTGATGACATTGCCACCATAGGAAAAAGTCATTTCTTCATTTATTTAATCTATAGAGGGTATGTTTATATATATTTGATTTATAAAGGGGTTTTGAAAGGACACGAAACCTTTTACAAAGAGAAACAAGTGTGAACCCAACTGGGATCAACACTAAAAGTCGAAAAAAACAAAAAAGCATCTGGGAAAGCCTAGTCAAACCATCTAAAAAGACAAAAGAAAATCTAGAAGTTCCCAACAAACCCAACAAACCCAGAAAATGAATAGGAGAAACTGTCAAAACAAGCAAATCATGAACAGGAACCATGCAAACCAGAAAAAGAAACCATAACTGTCACTTGAGCTGACATTGACCTGCATCTCAAAATTCTCATGAGGAATCAAATACCATGCAGGAAGTGACTACTCCCAGGCTAGAGGCAAGGGAGTCTCATTTGGGGTCCAATAGGCTTACTTGGACCACCATACTTGCTAAAGTAAACAAATTCCATCACCATGGTTTTCCTCCATGAGTCCCATTGGGAAGTCTAACTGCCAAATACGAAGGGATTCTTGTAGAACTCCTTTATTTACAAGTAAATCTGCTGCTTTATTTCCTTCTCTATACACGTGCTAAATAATGATGTTTGTGTATCTACCCAGTAAGCTTTTGCATTCATTAATCATATTGTGAACACTCCATGGCAGGACTTGATTTCCTTTGAGCCAATTGATAGCAAGCATGGAATCACCTTCAACAATGATGTGGTCACAATCAAAATATTGCATAATTATCAGACCTTGGTACATGGCTCTCAATGTTGCAAGGTTGCTGGACTGAATCCCAATATTATCCACGTAGACAAAGATTATTTGACCCCTATCATTTCTGATAATGCCCCCAACGCCGACCATCCCAGGATCCCCATGTTTATATGGATTAGATAAAATGCTTTATATTAATCAATAATCCTTAGTCCACCTAAGTGTGAACCAAAAAGAGGGGTATGTTGTATGCTTTTTACACATGCTATTTATCTCCATTCATCTCATAGTGGCATGTTGTTTAAGTCTATATTATTTCTAATTTTATAAAAACAAGATATATTAAGATGTTGGCGTAGAATGCAACTTTTCAATTATAGAATAGAATGATGTACTTATCTCAATTCCATATTCTCCAAGGTCATTTTGATTTCCTATGTTTGAAACAAGGCTATATGAATTATAAGATATATGATGAAGTTTTAAAAGTTTTTGATTTTGTTTAAAATTTCAAGACTCTAATATTTGACAATGTTGTAGGAAATAATATCAAAATCTATTATCTTCAATTGATAAAGGAATCAAGGAGGTTGTCAAGTAAAATATTTTTGATCTAGGAGGTTAGCTTGATGGACTTGCCATTCCTTTGTCCTATTTTCAAAAGTAGTTCTCTTAACTGGGAAAAAATAATGGCTTCATGAATTCCAATCACCATGATTCTTACAATATTTATAATGATGACTTAAGGATTCATGAAGAGAAGCAAAAAATTTAGGTTAAACTTTAGGAAGGAGAAGGATGACCCATATGATGTGAGCATTATCATTGTAGTGAACTTGAATTTGAAGGAGATTAAAATCCAAGTGATTTGGATGGGTTAAAATATGATTGAAGTAGTTGTGAAGCACTTTTACAACCAACATAAATATAAGATCTTAACCACGATGAAAAGTATAAACTATACTAATTATTTTTTGTTAAGAACAAGCAATTGCAGAGGCAGTAAGAATATGGAATTGAGATAAGCACATTGTTCTTTTCCAATTCCATATTATGTTATGTTCATATGATTACATTTCATTACTGTTATTTCATGCTATTTTGGATAAAAACATTGAAGGGTAAAAGGTAAGTAGTTTTTATGTTTCTAAGGCCATAGGTCATAGGCCATATGATAAGACTACAACAAATTATACCATAATGAAACACTTCATTAAGAATTTATCCATGACAAGGATTTGAACTTACACTATATTCATATGATTACATTTCACTGTTGTTGTTTTTACTTGATTTGGTTAGTGTGAGAAACTCCTACAACCAACGCACAGGGTTGAGCAGTCTCCTCCCAACCATGACCCCTCATAAAGCGAGAGCTATGCTTATCAATAGGAAATTTAACACACAACCACCACACACCCACCCCCTCACACACTTGCCCATGTCACGGTTTGAACTTTGGACCTCCCGAAGAAGAGTCAAAGCTTGAACCATTGTGCTATCCCCTTTGGGACTGCATGCCAAAGCCCAAACCGTTGCACTGCCCCCTCTGGAACTGTATTTCACTGTTGTTATTGCATACTACCTTACATAAAATATTAAAAGGTAAAAGGGTAAAGTAGTTTTTTAATGTTCAGAGGGTCATATGTCATATAAGATGATTTTCATGGAGGATATTGTTTACCCAATATATGGTTATCCAACCATACTCTAGTTATCAAAACATGATGTACAATCTTAATCCTTCTAAGATTTTAACCTTAAACCTCTATTTACAATTTCAAAGTCTACATTATTATGCTACTCTAAAATACACTTATAAGATTAGAGCCTTTGCGTAAACAATATAAAACTCTTTCCTTCGTAGAATTCATTAAATTTACTTATGTTGTATTTACATTCTCCATCAATAATATTTTTAAACATATTTATAAATTATACTAATAATTTTCTATTTAAAAAATGCACAAATATTTTTTCTCCTATATAAGAAAAAGTTTGTTAAACATATATTGCTCGTGCTCAAATAACCTTAATGCTTTGCATACAAAGTAATAATGATGCTTGTCTTTATTATTACAACTTATAGTTCAAAGTAAACTAAACCTTTGCCCCCCTGACGTTCTTAACAATGAATCAATAAAAGTGAAACTGTATTCATATATAGCAAGCAAGATGGATGGCTTTAATTTAAAGCTTACACATCTTTTATGAATATTATTTAAATTAAAGGAAGAAAGCTGCATGACCGAGATTTATGGTACAATCTAAATAGTATGATAGACATTAACACTGATGTAAGACAAAAGTTACAACACCTTTGAAAAATTGTCAAATCTTATATATTATAATTTCATTATGGTTGTGTCACTGGACAATTATTGTTTTATAAAAGAATGTCGGCCTACCACCATGAAATAACATCAACCTACCAGTACAATATTCTTTTATGTAGCAATCATACAGTGAGTATAAAATTTAATCATTTTATTTATTCTACAATGAGATTTATGTGATTAGATATCGTTGGAGATTCTCTATAACAATGAGAAGGACCCATTGGCTTTCATAATTTTATAAGTTTGCATCTTATTATTATAAAAGGATAATGACAAGTGAGATTTGTATATGAGTATATTATAGTATAAGATTTCTTTTTATATATTAAAAACATCTAAGGATTTGGATGCCTTTCTTGATACATCCATCTTGTCTCTTGATGCTTGAGCCATAAAGCAAAGAATTGAAGGCAAAAGTGTAAGGTTGATAAAAGTTTCAATCTTGAGAACCAGAGGAATATAATAACAACACAGGTCTCCATAATAAGGACCACATGTGTCAATTTAAAATGCATTCAAATTTAAAACTAAGATCCCTCTGCAATAAAAGGTATTGTGTGATGATTTTTTCATGTTTTTTTTTTTAAGTAAAAAGAACAAACTTAGCCTCTATGTGAGGTATGGCGGCAATGGAAGATTGAAGACCAAAAAGTAAATAGCAGTTGAAGACAAACATCATCAAGTTTTCGTTGTTTTTTTCTCATTTTTACCTTTGGAATTCTTGACTAGAGCATTCTTTCTTCCTAAAATCAGGGGTAAAATTGCGGAAGGAATGGCTTATCTTTCCTTGTTATATCCAGATGCTTTGAGGGACTTTCACTTTAACTATGTGGGTAATTTAAAAAAAAAAAAAAAGTAGATGACTAAAATACAAGTACTTTTATTCCAAGATTGATGAAATAGAAAAGGAAAAGACACCTTGCATTTCAATTTCAAGAAATTCCATCGTCACTCTTTTTTAATATGCTTCCTTGCAGGGTACACTACTGTTGTACTATCCAATGAAAAGTGTATGGTTCTAGATTCACATTGAAATTTTTGTACTGGTCTTAACCCCATAAAGCTTCAATTTATTTGATTTGGTACCTTAATTTATATTTTATAAAAATGGTTATGGATATAATAAGTTGACTAGAATCTAGACCAAATTTCAAAGTAACCAAAGTAGATATGGATAAATTTTGAAGCAATCAAAGTTCGTTCATATCCACTTATTTGGATTATTATGTCTTCCATACCTTCTAAGTAGAGAAAATACTTTCTATGTTCAATCTCTTTCCTTCACATAAACTTCCAATCATTTTATTAAATTTAATAATATAAAAGTAAATTTATATATATTTATTTTATTTTTATTTTTTTAAGTTTGGTTAGCATAATTTTTTTTATGATCAATGTTTAGGATTAAGTATTTCATTTGTACCATGATTTTTTATAAAGGTGAGAGCCGAGCTTATCAACAAGAACAAAACACATAGCCATACATACACCCACCTCTCTCACACTCACCTTTTGAATTAAAAAATATATTATCAAATATAGGTTAAATTTATCAACATTTAAGGAGGAGACCCATGCCAAGAGACACATGAATAATATCCAAGGTCTATTGAAATACCACTATATGGTGATAATGTAATATGAGTGGGACCTATTTCAGTCATATAACCAGATTTAAAAAAATTGATTTTAAAATAATATATTAAAATTATTATTAAATTTATTGTAAAAATTAATAACAATTTAATTTTTTTAAATTATATATATGAAAAATATTATTACGCGATAGGCACCCTACAATGGCAGCCAGGAAGGTCAACCACGCCGTAAACAATATTAATATTTTATTAAAAAAGCCAATATTAAGAAAATTAGGCACAATAGATAGATAGGGCCTATCTCATTTCTTGGGGGTGTGATAGATAGGCACCTCGAGATCTGTGTTTATAGATATATATATTTTATAGATGTGATAGATAGACGCATCGAGATCTGTGTTTATATATATATATTTTATATCTAAGCTAGTTATTACATTGTTATGTGGTTGGTTGAAATACTATGGTAATATGACCATATATAAATGGGTTTATTTTAATATCATATAACCGAAAATAAATGTATTGCTCTTATTAATGTCAACTTATGAAAAGATAACGTAGTTAATTTTTTTATCAAATAACATGAACTCAAATGGTTAACAACCTAGAATTTTAAGGCTTAGATCCAAGTTCAAATCTTGCCGAAAATTAATCAATTTAATATAACTAATTAAAAGATCTAGTTAATTTTTTCCATCTTCTTCGTTATTTGATTAAAAGTTTTAATATTTTAATCAATAACTATAAAATATAACTAATTAAAAGATCTAGTTAATTTTTTTCCATCTTCTTCAATATTTGATTAAAAGTTCTAATATTTAATCAATAACTATAAAAAACTTAATCAAATGGCATTAGCTCAACCAATTAGATTCCTCAACATTCAAGGAGAGGAGACCCGAGTTCAAACCTTGCCAAGTGATCCATTGATAATATTCAAACTTTGTTGTAATACCACTATGTGGTGATAATGTAATATGGGTGGGGCCCGTTTCAATCCCATTTAACTAATTGAAAAAAACTATAAAACTTAAGATTTTCTTATTTGTGTTGATTTAAACCATATTTTTAAAGGTTTTTCTTTAAAAATGCTCTAAATTTTTAAAATTCTAAAGACTTTGAGGATTTGAAGTTTTAATTGATTCTCCTTACATGTCTCAAGAATACTTTGTCAGATTAGCAATACTTTTAAAAGAATGAACGAAATTAACACATTACCTGCAAATAAAAAACAACTCATAACAAACACAATACAATTTAAAAGAGTTTCCATAGTCACAAAAATAATCTCATTAAATAAATAATAAGTATTTTAGTTGATAATTAAATGGTTGATCTCAAGGGGTATAAAAACCCAAAATTCATATGACCTTAGGCCAAGGTTAAATAATTGACCTTAAGGTTTATTATTAAATAGTATAATAAACCTACCTATCCAAAGTGTACAAAGGCCCATAGGACTATACAAATAAATACAATACAAAAGTTAGCCATGATCTTAAGTAAAGTTCAATACTACATATTCCAACATACAACCTTAAACTGAATGAGGAACACAAAGAGAGACCCTTATTAGTGATCCCACTTAAGGGCCACTCTCCCACTCTAAGTCACTTACATTACAAAAAGGGAACCTTAGACATGACCTTCATTAGGATATTTTATTGTTTGCTATATTAATGATACATGAATTGGATCAAGCATCCTACTAACATAAAACCATTAAACATAGTGCATCTAAAACTCGATGTGCTTAGTTCATTGATAAGATACTAGATTGAGGATAAGCTTGATGGAGCTCTAATTAAAGGCTACCAAATACTTCTACAAAATATCTAAGTATATACTTGTGGGGATATAATATAATATTGTATTATGACATGGGTCACACAAAATTATAATAATATATAACATAGTGTCATATTATAATATTATACACTTTGTAACTCATGGAAGGTGAATCACCACATGGGTGACTTAACTCATGGAAGGTAAACCATCACATTCTTGTATAAAGAAAGATGTAGTCCCAATTGTAAAAGGAAGTAATACCGAGTATTCATTATAGTAGTCTTGGCTTGTGGAGCTAGAGATATTATGGAGTGATTCCTTTCTTAAGGAGTATTCTTGATGTTGATCTACCTTAAGGGTACCATATAACTCTATTTTATTGTGTGGATTATTATTGTGGAATTCATTTTTGGATGCATGTTTGATATGCATATTGGTCATTATCCATTGGATCTCATGGGGTGCCTACATACACCTAAAATAATAAATCTTGGAGTATATTATATTATTTGGTACATGGTACCTTCATGGTACATCTTGTAACTATTATATTAGGGTTGAATATTAGTCTAGAGTGTGATTAATATTTTATGTAATGTAATAATTTGCAAGAAATGCAAAAGTGTTATGTAAATGTGTATGTGTAGGAAATGCACAAGTGTCAAGTGAGAAAGTGTAATGTGAGTTTATATGCACAAGTGTCTTATATGTAAGTGTGCATAAGTATCCTCAAATTAGAGTGTGCAAAGTGAAGAGTCATGTATAGGGGTGCATACAAGAAAGAGTCGTGTGCATTGTCAAGTAGAGAAGCCAAGAGTCATGAGACTTGACATATGGAAAGGAATAGTCAAGTAGCCAAAGAGTCATTCTACTATGGCTATATATTACTCCATGGAGGAGTAGGATATCAATAAATTCATTATACAATTATCAAGTGTTGTATTTCTAAGAGAAAGAGGAGTAATAAAGTTTACATACATTTTGAGCAACTAATATTGTAAGTTGTGCTACATGCTTTGTACTTGTATGATTCAGGCTATTTACATTCATATTTATTTTTTTGAAATTAGCAAAAAATCCCTTATGGGATCGCCTTGGTCTGAGAAACCATGACCAGGGGGTTCTACACCATTAAAATCACCCGAGAGTCATGCCCGACCCTGACCACACCAACATTATCAACTGGATTTTGGGTACCTAATGTGCATTTGGTAGGGTGGAGATCCTAACTAGGGACCTCATTTGAAGGATTGCCCTACCCTTTCCAACTCACCTACAACATGTGGGTGTTTACATTTATATTGTTGCTTAATAAATGTTAGTTGATATATTGTAAGCCTTGATGTACATATTAGTTAGTTCATATTATTCTACTTATATTATTATCTTGATCTTACTATATTGTGGTTATCTTATATTTAATCCTATGAAATTTATCCTATGAAGTTTTATACTAACATTTAGGCTTAAAAAGCCATCAATAACTAGAAATAAATACAATATTTGTTAAGTTTGGATGAGATAGAAGAGTCACTTGATAAGTGATAGATATAGGATGGTATCAACCAAAAGAGTAGTGCAACCCACTCAAAGCTTTAAACCATAAGTGAAGGGAGTCTAACCAAGTTTGTTGTATTCCATATAAAATCACCATAGAAGATCCAAGACATACTCAGGCTAATAAATTATGATCTTAGAGGGTTATCGATTTATTTGAATCCCCAAGAATTAATGGAGGCCCAAATATATCATGTCAAAAGTAGCATAAAATTATGATTCATCTCTTGAATAAATGATGTTGAGCTTCCCATGATCTAAAGATTGTCAGCATACAATACAATCACTAAAATATGACCATCCTAATACTTGATATAGGAATCATACTATTCCTTACGTTATATTATTTTCACTTTTAAGATTTTTTATGCTATCCAAGCAGATGGCTTGAAAAAAGGTAGTTCACATACCCCAAAAAATATTTTCTCTACCTTGACCAAGTTAAAAAATCAAGAAACATTTTTTGTTCAAAAATATGTTTAGTGTGCATGTTTCACTTTACATATGTTTCTCTTAAGAAAAAATATTTTACTTGCTTTTTGGTTGTACAACTAGGAAACTACCAAAGCTTACAATTCTTGAAGTGTATACCAATATATTTAGTGGGGGTTTTCCATATGGAATTATTAAATTGAGTAATCTTTGGTACCTACATGTATATGAAAATTCTATTGATAATCATTGGATTTAAGATTTAAGATTTACAAAAGGTAAGATAATTTAACATTTCAAAAAAACATTCTCAAGCATTCCATTAAATATAAATTATAGTCTTTCTCTTCAGATATCTACTTCAACTACAAATAATTTCATTGGCAAATTCTTTGGTCTTAATTTGTGTAAAAATTTGAAGATTCTAGATTTGACCAAAGTGTGGGTGTTTGAATGTTCATGTGTTTGATGTGGGATTTTCCATATGGGATAACCATAGGAGGGGTCATTCTTACTTGCCCATAATTTTTGCATGATATGCCAACAAAGAAACACCATCTGACAAAGAGACTAAAAGAGAGTGTTTATAGATGTAAAAAATGAGAGTACACGGTAAAATAGGCATGTAATTTTTTTAGGGCATGGATTTATACCCAAAATGATAAAAATATTATTTTTTAATCCTAACCACACTATCAAGGGCATAACTTTATGCTCATGAATTTTTTTTTATCCATTCAAGAAGCATTGGAAATATTAGAGGGAGAACAATAGTACTAGTGAGAAATCCTCTCATAGATAGGTTACCATCAACTACATGTAAAAATGCTCTAAAGACCCTTAAATAAGTAAAACAAAATATTTACTAGAAATAATAAATTTCTATTTTCATATATTCACAACCAAGATGCATCTCTAGCCATGTTGACACATTCATAGAATACAAAACATAAAGGACAAGTTATATGTATATAATTTTTATTTAATGTGCACTTTATAACTGTTGGAAGATGAACCGCCACATTTCCATATGGATGATCTTCCATATCCCATATGGTATATTTCTAACACACTAGATATCATATAAAGAGAGATACACCCCTAACTATAAAAAATATGACCAATGAATGCAATGCTATAGCCTCACATCTCTTCCCATATTGTACTCTATTTTCTAAGCAATAAAATTATTATGTTACTTTGTTTTGATTTGTTATACCCTATTATTTATGAATTGTGATATTTCTTGATCTTTATTAACTCAAAATTCTAAGATTCATATTAGTGGTATCAAAGGAGTCGATATTTATGCCCATAAACACAAGATCAAGATATTAAAATTTTGGGTAATAGATGCAAGTTCCCTCTAATTTCCTCCCCTGCCATTCAAAAAAATATTAGACAAGAACTAGAATAAATGACACTTAAATAATTGATCCTTTCAAGGAGATGTTAAATAAAGCCCTCATGAAATAGAGGAATGATATTATGGGTCTATTTTATCAAATTCTTCAATGGCTATGTGCTATAAATTTTGCAACCTCCTTCCCACACCCTCTCACTACCCTAGCTCCATTCAATGCTCCCACACATTTTAATATGTAATAGAATTTTAATATTTTTACTTTTGAAGGAAAAAATAATATTGATGCCATAGGAAATTGGTTGGATCAATTATCTTCATACTTCTCTATAAATAAATTCATTGACATTGAGAAGACCAATTTTTCACATTTTAATGCTTCATTACCTATTCAAATTTGGTGGGAAGCATATTTTTATAGAGTCAAGGAGGTTAATGAAGATAATGAAGTAATGTTCATGTTGGATTATTTCATGAAGGTTTTCAAGGAAGAAACTATCCCATGGGAGCCTATGAAGACAAATACATGTGATAATAATAAGGTAAAGACCAATATATTCAAGATTAAATTGGCACTTTCTATTCAATGATAGAAAAAATAGGTATTCAAGATACCAAAAGGTATCAATTCCTCAAGTAACATAGTGGGCTACAATGGTACATTTGAGAGGACATAGTCAAATTATATTAAAAGTTAAAAAATAAAAAATAAAAAATAAAAAGGAGGAAAAAATAAAAAAATGAAAACACTAACTGCCAACAAAAAAAAGGTAAGAATGATACTCCAAATAATCAATACAAAAAGGGTCAACTCCAAAAGTAGAAGAAATACTCCCAAGAAAAGAATCCTATGAAGACCAAGAGTGGTTAATGGTATAGTTATCACAAGAACAACTAACATTCAATGGAGGAGTGTTCACTACACCCTCACCTCCACATCCATAAGTTGAGGGTAAAGGGAAAAAGATCATGGAAGCTAAACCAAATATGACTACTACCACTACACATGCTATACTAGAGGATTAATAAGAGGAGGAATAATTATTTCTCTCACAAATGTGGGTCAAGGGTAAGCCTTTACATTTCATTGTTATAGTAGGAGTCAAAAGAATATGATTTCCACTTAGAGTATGAAGGATTTAAATCTAATGTCACACCACACCTAGAACTATATAATATCAAATGGTTACACCAGGTAAAGACATTTGTGTCATTCAAAAAAATCTCTTTATACTATAAAACCCTTCAAAGATTAAATTTTGTGTAATGTTGTTTTCGTGTATGCTTGTGATGTGATTTTGGTCTAACCATCATGTGGAAGAGGTATGGTGTATATGATTCTAGACCTTAAAGTGTCATCACCCTTGCTAAATATTAGTGCTTCAAGATATTGGAGGTATCTCCTCCTACCTTTATTTCCTTAATTAATGTTAAATAATATATGAATATGATAATTAAAACAAGGAAGTTCATTCTATTAATGATCAAGATATAAATTAGGAGGATTGTTGCTACATTGATTATATGATCTACACAATAGAATTAGATGGATCAAATTATAGTAGAATATAATGACTTGTTTAAGTCACCAACTAGATTTCAACTTAAATATTTGGTAAACTTTCATTGATTTACATCCTAGTTCTCCTTTTTCTAATTATAGAAATCTAAATTTGTGCACCTTAGCTACTTATTTGTTGTTCCCATGCTTAGGGTAGGAATGCTCATTGTAGAATACCCAAAAAACCACTCCTTGAATCAAGCTCAAAAATATTATTCGATAAACATAACCGCTTCTAATAGCCTTTTAGCATCCACCAATGATAGTTTTTCTTGTTTGCACTATGGATATCAATATGTGTCATAGACCTCTATCTATGAATGTAGATCCTTGTAAACAACCATGGATTTCATCCATGCCATACGAATTCATCCATGATGGTGGATCCTCATCCACACTATAGATCTCCTCCTATGTCATAGACCCTTTATCATGTCATCTAGGTCATCCATGATAATGGGACATCATTAAACTTACATGTGGTAGTTATCCCTTCACAAACACATCTCAATAAACATATACCATGTGTTTGGTTAGAGGTATCCTACTGCATGTGATGGTAGTGGTCATTTTATAACTTGTGGTGGTAAGCACATGTCTGGTTCATATTCCACTACAAATTTTTTTTTAAAAGAAATATTGGGAACCATTCAACTATAACCATAGTAACTAGTAAATCTTTTAAATTCTAATTGACATTTACATAGGACTATGTAGGTTGGTAAATTTTTTAATTGTTTGTCTCTTCAATGTTGGATCACACTTTCTTGTTTGTTGTTCAAATTAGGTAACAATTATGTTTCCATCAATTTTCAAAGTAGGTTCCCAAGCCTACCTTGGAAATAGACCATGCCTTGACCCATTATTTTTTTGTTGGTAATCTACACCAAGCCACAACTAATATGGTTCCCAAGGATTTATTGGCCTAGCTCACCATATATGAAGAACACAAGCTTATACTGAGAGGGAGGGGGTGAACAGTATAAGATAACTTTTTACTTTTCTTTCCCAATCAATATTATGCAATGTATAGATCAATATCAACAGAAGTAATCAAAGCAATGCACAAAACACCATACACAATAGAGACACCACAATTTACGTGGTTCACCCAATGTGGGCTACTCCACGGAGAAAATATTTCACTAAAATTTTCTCGATCAATCTCTTGGGAATCCTTTCCCTATTACAATGTTTATGGACCTCTATCCAAAGGAGATGTTGATCCCCTAAATCAAGTTTGTGGATCTCTATCCACAGGAGAACTCCTTCTCCTCTGCTCTGGCTAGTGATCCTCTAGAAGACTACTGCCTCCACTACACTGGCTTGTGGATCTCTCTCCACTGAAGACTCTTGTCCCCACTCAGAAGACCTATCCTCACTACCCTGGCTGATGGATCTCTATCCACTAGAGACTACTGTCCTCTCTGCTCTATCACCTCCAAAGATCTGTCTCAAATCTACACTAAACATAGTCCTTCGGTCTAGCACAAATCTGCTCAATCTCTATCTCTGGTCTGGCACAAACCTATCCTCAAATCTACACCAAACTCTACTCCACAAGTCCACTCAGAACTTGCTCAATTCTGCTCAACAAGTCCACTCAAAACTTGCTCAATCTACTCAACAAGTCCACTCAGAACTTGCTCAATCTGCTCAACAAGTCCACTCAAAACTTGCTCAATCTGCTCAACAAGTCCACTCAGAACTTGCTCAATCTGCTCAACAAGTCCACTCAGAACTTGCTCAATCTACTCAACAAGTCCACTCAGAACTTGCTCAATCTGCTCAATAAGTCCACTCAAAACTTGCTCAATCTGCTCAACAAGTCCACTCAGAACTTGCTCAAATCTGCTCAACAAGTCCACTCAGAACTTGCCCAAATTTTCTCAACAAGTCCACTCAGAACTTGCTCAAATCTGCTCAATAAGTCCACTCAGAACTTATCCAAATCTTCTCTCAATCTGTATTGTAAGCTTCCATAAAAGCTTACTCAAATCTATCCACAAGTCCTCTCAAAGACTTACCTCAAATCTTCTCAACAAGTCCACACTAGAACTTGTCCAATCTCATAGAAACATAAAGAGAATTGTTAGAGACCCAATATGTTCTATACTCAATGCCCAATCACTTTCTCAACTCAAATCATAATATAGAATAGTTTGTTTTATGGAACTTGAACAATCACTTCACACACCCACTTGACTAGGCTCAACCAACTCTACTCAACCAATCACCCAAAGAAACAACCCTTGCTCACAAACCCTAGTCCAAGCATGTAAACATCAACTCAAAATATTTCCAACAATGCTCAACAACAATCCTCACATAACAATGATACTCATGTTCTTTTCAAACCCTAGTTCAAGTTCTTTTCTCAATAACTCACTTCAACAACAATGCTTATAAAACAGTCTTCACATAGCAATGATACTCAAACCCTAGTTCAAGCTCTTCACACAACCAATGGCTTCAACAACAATGCTTATAAAACAAGGTTTTAACCACACTTCTTTATTCCAGAAAACCTTGTAGCAATCACTCAAACACACTCAAAAGGAAACCCTAATCAAGTCCTTTTCACTCCAAACTTATTTTCCAGAAAATAATCAATCAACTTAAACTTTGAATAATATGCCCATACCTTTTTCTTGATAAAGATGACCTTCAAGAATCTACCACAATAACACAATATTCCTTTGCCAATTCTCAAAAGGATTAGATGACAATACAATGCATATATTAATTCATGAGTATACCTTATTACTCCAATCTCAAAATAATATCCAACACCATACTATTTTGAATATTCACCTCTCAAGCATAAGTCACTTTACTACTTTGTTTATCAAAGCCCAAAGCTATTTCTACTTATATCTCCCTAAACTTATTATTGCATTAAAGATAATTCTTTTGATAAAATAATGCAATTTATCTTTCCCTTTTCTAAGGTAAAAATATTTTACCCACAAGTAAATCTTTTCACCTCAATACTTTATAAAAACTACTCTTTTTAATTTAGGCATTCATCAAATTAATTACAACCTTATTTCTCCTTTATTCAACCTTAGCCTAAATTAAAATTAAATCTCACAAGAATGTTACCAGTTTTATTAACGCATGAAGCGCTTCTTCTTCCAAGCGCCTTCCTCTTGGCTATCACCACCGTGGAGCTGCATTCTCCCTTGGAGTCTCCACACTTTATGCCTTCACCTGCTTTAGGCCACACCATGCTACGTTCACTGCCTCAAGCCACACCTTGGCTACGCTCGCTGCCTTGCACCACTCCTTGGCTATGTTTGTTGTCTCTGGCCAAACCTTGGCTACGTTCACTACCTTGCACCACTCTTTGGCTACGTTTGCTATCTCTAGCCACTCCTTGGCTGCGTTCGCTGCCTTGCACCACTCCTTGGCTACATTTGCTATCTTTGGCCACTCCTTGGCTGCGTTTGCTGCCTTGCACCACTCCTTGGCTATGTTTTCTGCCTTGCACCACTCCTTGGCTACGTTTACTATCTCTTAGCCACACCTTGGCTACGTTCACTGGGCATAAACAAAATTTTCTCTATACTTTCTTCCTTACACAATTGCACATTTTTATCATCGAGCAAAAGGATGAATGAAATACCTCCAAGGCATTAGCCTTTATACTAAATCTCTTCCTCCATGCATGATGTCGATGCTTGATTTATTCTCAACGTCGGCGCTCGATTTTCCTTTGAAACTTTATTAATTTATAAAATATTTAAATTCTTTTGAATTTAAATTTTATAAATTAATTCTTTAAACCCTATGGTTTTAAATAAAAACCTTTTATTTTTGCCACCATTGGTTTTAAAGAAAAACCTTTTAACTTATGCTTCCACATAATATTTAAAAATATTATGGAGCCCTTTGCCTTTAACTTTTGCATTGTTCCTATTGATCTTGATTTTATTAGAAGCTTCTTCTAGAATATCAATGACAACTTTGATAACTTGTTTCTTGACAAATTCCTTGACATTTAATGATGACTTCATTTCTTGACATCAATGACAACTTTAACTTTAAGGACTCAAAATGTCCAACAATCTCCCCCTTTGTCATTGATGGCAACCCAAAATTTTTTACCGAAAACTTGACTTCTTCTTATGCTCCCCTTGGGACATTGCTCCCCCTGGCTCAATGCTCTCTTCAAATACCAAGTCTCCCCCTTACTCAAATATCTCCCCCTTTGACATCAATGGCAAAGGGTCACCTTTGGGGCTTGGGGCTAAGAATGAGCCTCTTAGCTTAGCCCCTCCCCCACCTCCTATTGAGGTGGTTAATTCTGGGGTGGGAGTATTTCTACTCCCAGTAAGGCATTGTTCTTTACCTTTATCCTCTTTCCTTCTTATCTGATTCTTCTGATTCCTCTGACTATTTCTTTCAGTGTCCATGTTCTTGTCCATGTCTACATTCTTGTTCCTATTTTTGTTCATATCCATGTTCTATTCTTGTTCCTGTTCTTGTTCCTATTCCTGTTCATGTCCATATTCCTGTTCTTGTTCCTGTTCCTGTTCCTATTCCTGTTCATATTCATGTTCCCATTCCTGTTCCTGTTCATACCTATTTCTGGAATGTCTGCTCTACACCACTTTGTTGTGTGACCATCATTATTGCACTTGTAACACTTAATGTTATTATTTCTTGGAGGTGCAAATGTCATAGGATTTCTTCTAGTGAAGCCATACCTCCTTCTGTCATGAACCCTGCAATTTATTGCCTTGTGACCAAACTGATTACATGAGTAGCAATACCCATGGAAAGGCTGTCTATTCCCATATTCCTGTCTTTCATGTGTCCGAAACTGTGAAGCCATGTGCCCAAACCTGTGACATGAGAAGCATCTTCCATTGAAGTTTCCTTGTCTTGACCTCATTGGTCTCTTGGTCTCTCTTGACCTATTCTGATTGTTGTTCCATCTGTATCTTCTTTGTGCATTGTTCCTATTTTTTTTGAACTCTCTATTGTCCAACTCATCCTCAGATGTCTCACTATATTTTACACTATATTTTTTTGAAGTATCTTCATCTGAAGTTTCTTCTCCTCCAAAACTTGAAGTTGACTCTCCTTCCCATTTCTTTTGAACCTGTTCAAATCCAAGACCTGTTTTGCTTGATGTAGGCTTTTGTATCTTGATGAACTTATCCAAGTTCTTTGAGCTATTTTTGAACCCTTTCATCTTGACCTTGGAGTCTTCTAAATCTTCTCTTAGTAGTGCCACTTCTTGTGCTAACTTCTCACATTCCAAGATCTTTGCTTCTAACTTATCTTTGAACCTCTTTGTCTTAGCCTTTGATTTTTCTAAATCCTCTATAAGCAATCTTCTCTCTTCATCACATTCTTGAAACTGAATTTCAAGTTTAGAGTGTTGCTTTCTTACCTTCTTTACCATGTCAAGGGCATAAATAAGTTCTCCCTTGAGATCATAACCATTATCTTCTGAATATTCCTCTATTTGTTTACCTTTGTCCTCATATTTATTTTCTATTGGCTTATCTTCTATAGGATCACTTTCTTCTTCTTCTAATGCCATTAGAATATTTTCATCTGGTCTTTCAAGTGCATCTTCATATTCATCATCACTGAAACTATAACCATCCCTTGTACAATCATCTTCAAGATGTCCAAAGTTACCACATCTAAAACACTTGAGAATTATTGGAGTCCTTTTCTTAACTTGCTCTTTTTATTCAATCATAAATAAGACTTCATCTCTATCATTGTCTGAAAAACTAGCATCACTATCACTTGAGTACTTACTTGCCTTATCCACATAGTAGCTCCTCTTTTGCCTTTGGAAGAACTTCTTTCCTTGTCTATTTTGTCCATCCTTGCTTTTCTTTTGATACCTATATCTTTCTGATTCCCTGTTCTTGTGATCCTATTTTTCTTCACCATTGTTGTTCTTGGGTTCTTGACAATCTGTTGCAAAATATCCATACTTTCCACAATTGAAACACTTAATAGATCTTAGATCTCTGGATCTTCTGGAATCTTTATCTCTTCTACCATAATTAGCTTCTTCATCACTGGATGACTCATTGCTTGATTCTGACTTCTTACCCTTTGTCTTATTGATTGCTTTGAATGTTGCTTCCTTCTAGGGAATAGGATCTTTTGTTCTTATCTCAAAAGTTGTGAGCATACCAAGCAACTTATCTCTTGTCAAAGTATCACCATCCATTGACACTTCTATAGCAGAAACCTATTCACTAATTTTTTTGGAAGAGTTCTTAAGACTTTATCACAAACATCTGATTCATCAATCTTCATTCCAAGTCCTTGCATATCATTAACAACCTCATCAATTCAAATTAGATAAGCACTAATATTTTCCTCTTCGTTCATTCTTAATGCTTCAAGTTGTCCTTTGAGATTTTACATCTTTGCTTTCTTGACACTTTTATCTCCTTCATATATATTTTTCAATTTATCCCACATCTCTTTTGTAGTTTTACAATGCATAACTTTCATAGACTCTGTTCTATACAAACCTCTCACAAGTGCATTCATTGCTTTTGAATTATAGTGTTGTAGAATCTTACCTTCCTTATCTATAGGAGGATTGACTAAGGGATCATATCCAAATTCCACTGATTCCCAAATTTCATTGCCAAGTGCCATCAGGTAGATCTTCATCATCATACTCCAATACATATAGTCACTTCCATCAAATACTGGTGCTAAATTATTTGAGGACACCTCCTTAGGATCCATTGTGTTCTTGTTAGCTTTTCCTTCAAGTTGTTAAACTCTTCTCGAAGGAACCCACTCTGATACCAATTGAAGAACACAAGCTTATACTGAGAGTGGGGGTGAATAGTATAAGATAACTTTTTACTTTTCTTTCCCAATCAATATTATGCAATGTATAGATCAATATCAATAATAATAATCAAAGCAATGCACAAAACACCATACACAATAGAGACACCATAATTTACATGGTTCACCCAATGTGGGCTACTCCACGAAGAAAATATTTCACTAAAATTTTCTTGATCAATCTCTTGGGAATCCTTTCCCTATTACAATGTTTATGGACCTCTGTCCAAAGGAGATGTTGATCCCCTAAATCAAGTTCGTGGATCTCTATCCATAGGAGAACTCCTTCTCCTCTACTCTGGCTGGTGATCCTCTAGAAGACTACTACCTCCACTACACTGGCTTGTGGATCTCTCTCCACTGAAGACTCTTGTCCCCACTCAGAAGACCTATCCTCACTACCCTGGCTGATGGATCTCTATCCACTAGAGACTACTGTCCTCTCTGCTCTATCACCTCCAAAGATCTATCTCAAATATACACTAAACATAGTCCTTCGGTCTAGCACAAATCTACTCAATATCTATCTCTCGTCTGGCACAAACCTATCCTCAAATCTACACCAAACTCTACTCCACAAGTCCACTCAAAACTTGCTCAATTCTTCTCAACAAGTCCACTCATAACTTTCTCAATCTACTCAACAAGTCCACTCATAACTTGCTCAATCTTCTCAACAAGTCCACTCAGAACTTGCTCAATCTGCTCAACAAGTCCACTCAGAACTTGCTCAATCTGCTCAACAAGTCCACTCATAACTTGCTCAATCTTCTCAACAAGTCCACTCATAACTTTCTCAATCTTCTCAACAAGTCCACTCAGAACTTGCCCAAATCTGCTCAACAAGTCCACTTAGAACTTGCTCAAATCTGCTCAACAAGTCCACTCAGAACTTGCTCAAACCTGCTCAATAAGTCCACTCAGAACTTATCCAAATCTGCTCTCAATATGTATTGTAAGCTTCCACAAAATCTTACTCAAATATGTCCACAAGTCCTCTCAAAGACTTACCTCAAATCTTCTCAACAAGTCCACACTAGAACTTGTCCAATCTCATAGAAACATAAAGAGAATTGTTAGAGACCCAATATGTTCTATACTCAATGCCCAATCACTTTCTCAACTCAAATCAAAATATAGAATAGTTTGTTTTATGGAACTTGAACAATCACTTCACACACCCACTTGACTAGGCTCAACCAACTCTACTCAACCAATCACCCAAAGAAACAACCCTTGCTCACAAACCCTAGTCCAAGCATGTAAACATCAACTCAAAATATTTCCAACAATGCTCAACAACAATCCTCACATAACAATGATACTCATGTTCTTTTCAAACCCTAGTTCAAGTTCTTTGCTCAATAACTCACTTCAACAACAATGCTTATAAAATAGTCTTCACATAGCAATGATACTCAAACCCTAGTTCAAGCTCTTCACACAACCAATGGCTTCAACAACAATGCTTATAAAACAAGGTTTTAACCACACTTCTTTATTCCAGAAAACCTTGTAGCAATCACTCAAACACACTCAAAAGGAAACCCTAATCAAGTCCTTTTCACTCCAAACTTATTTTCCAGAAAACAATCAATCAACTTAAACTTTGAATAATATGCCCATACCTTTTTCTTGATAAATATGACCTTCAAGAATCTGCCACAATAACACAATATTCCTTTGCCAATTCTCAAAAGGATTAGATGACAATACAATGCATATATTAATTCATGAGTATACCTTATTACTCCAATCTCAAAATAATATCCAACACCATACTATTTTGAATATTCACCTCTCAAGCATAAGTCACTTTACTACTTTGTTTATCAAAGCCCAAAGCTATTTCTACTTATATCTCCCTAAAATTATTATTGCATTAAAGATAATTCTTTTGATAAAATAATGCAATTTATCTTTCCCTTTTCTAAGGTAAAAATATTTTACCCACAAGTAAATATTTTCACCTCAATACTTAATAAAAACTACTCTTTTTAATTTAGGCATTCATCAAATTAATTACAACCTTATTTCTCCTTTATTCAACCTTAGCCTAAATTAAAATTAAAGCTCACAAGAATGTTACCAGTTTTATTAATGCATGAAGCGCTTCTTCTTCCAAGCACCTTCCTCTTGGTTGTCACCACCGTGGAGCTGCGTTCTCCCTTGGAGTCTCCACACTTTACGCCTTCGCCTACTTCAGGCCATGCCACGCTACGTTCACTACCTCAAGCCACACCTTGGCTATGCTCACTGCCTTGCACCACTCCTTGGCTACATTTGCTATCTCTGGCCAAACCTTGGCTACGTTCACTGCCTTGCACCACTCCTTGGCTACATTTGTTGTCTCTGGCCACTCCTTGGCTGCGTTCGCTGCCTTGCACCACTCCTTGGCTACGTTTGCTACCTTGCACCACTCCTTGGCTACGTTTACTATCTCTTAGCCACACCTTGGCTACGTTCATTGGGCATAAACAAAATTTTTGCTATACTTTCTTCCTTACACAATTGCACGTTTTTATCATCGAGCAAAAGGATGAATGAAATACCTCCAAGGCATTAGCCTTTATACTAAATCTCTTCCTCCATGCATGACGTCGGCGCTCGATTTATTCTCAACGTCGACGCTCGATTTTCCTTTGAAAATTTATTAATTTATAAAATATTTAAATTCTTTTGAATTTAAATTTTATAAATTAATTCTTTAAACCCTATGGTTTTAAAGAAAAACCTTTTATTTTTGCCACCATTGGTTTTAAAGAAAAACCTTTTAACTTATGCTTCCACATAATATTTAAAAATATTATGGAGCCCTTTGCCTTTAACTTTTGCATTGTTCCTCTTGATCTTGATTTTATTAGAAGCTTCTTCCAGAATATCAATGACAACTTTGATAACTTGTTTCTTGACAAATTCCTTGACATTTAATGATGACTTCATTTCTTGACATCAATGACAACTTTAACTTTAAGGACTCAAAATGTCCAACAATATATTTACAATTTTTGGTCAACATGATAAGGTGTGACTTAGCTTTCCTTTCTTGTAATAACCAAAGTCCCCAAAAACTCATCTATAAAAGCATATTTCTCATAGTAGATCAATAAAAATAATAAAAATAAAATAATACACATGTTTTATACACAATACATGGTACTAGAGATATCACTACTCAGACACATATAGTTAGATATAGATCAATCAACAATCATGTGTGATAGCATTGCTCTTTCTAGTCTAGAGAATTCCTCTTTAGGGCATATTCTCATGATCGTTGTTTCTTAGTGACCTACTTATGTTATATTTGGCTTAGATAATTCATCAACATGATTGATCAAGGGATATCCTCTTGAACATCATCATATTAATAGGCTTGACTTTATCTTCCTCTTATCTCTTCCATTTATTTAAACTCTACCACATGTACATAGCACAAATTTTGCATGTATTTGCATTTATTGCTCTTTTATTTTTAAATATATCATAAAATGAATAGGGGTTTGACTATATGACCAAGAAGATCTCACTGCTTCCACTGATCTTGACAGACCCTTAAATCTAACTACAAGTTGACATTTTTCTTGCAACTTTATTTTATTCCATTGTTTATAGGTAGATATTGCACCTCTGGATTAGATAAGTACTTTGTATCCTCATTTGTATATGCTTGAAGATGGCTCACTGAATTCTTAAGCATTGGTATCATTGTGTTATATTTGTAGCATTGCTTTTTATCTTTTATATACACTCATATCTATGTAATATGATTTTGTTTATTCAAAAAATCATATTATAGCTTGTTTTGATAATAAAGCATTTCAACATTTAATTAAATATTTCTTTGTTGTATTGTTGTCGTAAGCATTATCCATTTTAGTTATATGAAGGGATATTCAGATGCATGTAACATATATTTTGCCTTATTTTACTTATTTTTCATCCTTTATCTTTGTTAATAAGTGTGTAATAATTAATTTTAAAGCCACAATAATAATAATACGTATCTTAGGTGTATATAAATTATTCCCTAGAATCAAGACTATGAGCTTCGTGTATGTTGTATCATGCTCACATTAAAGTGAGGAAGAGTATCCTTTTACTGTCCTTACATTTTGGTGAACTTGATGTGAACACTTCCACAAGTTCCTAAAACCCTCTTTGTTCTCACCTATATTTCAAAAATATTATATAGTTAAGAAAATAAATTAGTATTCTTTAAATTAGACTCCCAAGAAATAAGTTCAATCAATTGATGGATGAACATCCTTATTTACTTTGTAGTAAAAGATACCTTGGGTCCCCTCTTTGGTTACCTTTTAATAATGACTATGAGGAGGTCAATCATTTTTGTAATCCCAATTTTGAGGAAGAAGAGGAGCTATGCCCCCTCCCAAAGACATTAGATAAAATGATCTTTAATTCCATTGATCACTTAAAATATTTTATTAAAACACATTGATATGTATCCATGGATGTTTTCAAATATTATGACAATCATGAGTTTTCTAATCATTTAATACCAGTTCCATGTCATGTAATGAAGATAATAATTTATCTAATAGTCAAACTAACATACACATTAATCCTTTAAAATAAAATGTTAATCAAGTGTACATATATAGTTTTAATGTATCCACAACCCATTATGTGGACTCCACTGTGCCTCCCACCATATTTAGGGATCATAATATCATGTCTTCATCTAGGTATCAAGCACAAACCTATTTCAAAGGAGATGTACATCCTAGCACTAGCCAACTTTTAGCACAACATATTATCATCAATGCACCTACCACTAACCTAGTTCCCAACACTACTCACTCTTCTTAAATTTATAACCCCCTTGTATCAAATCCCATCCCAACAAATCCTTTCATCTCAATTGGCCCTAACATAACATATGTGACACCTTCCATGTTTTCTCTTCCTCCACTCTCTCAAAATTTCTCATACAATAATTCTCAACCCCCATCTAGTAACAACTCTAAAGATGAATATAAGTCAGAGAAGATTAAACAACTAACCTCTCTTTAGGCATCTTTCTTCAATGAACAATATGTTTTTGAGGAATTTTACAATGTACCCTTAGCCCTTGCTATGACTAGTCATCTATTTCCTCCAAATTTTTAAATACCTAAGTTTTCAATGCACATAGGGAAGGGGAACCAAATTAGCCATCTTCATTAGTCTCAAATTACCTATCATGGCCTCATACATGATGAGAAACTACTTCGTAGGCTCCTCCCCAAAAGGTTTAGTAGACCGACATTAGAGTGGTATTTCCAGTTGCCTCACCACTCAATTCATAGTTTTAAAGAACTCACTTAACTATTTACCTAATAGTATGCAATTTATTTTGAAAGTAAGGCAACCATTGATGACCTCTACCAGCTTAAATAGGGTAAATAATAACCCTTCATTGAATTTATGGCCTGGTGGTGTAATGTTGTAGGAAGACTTTAATTTATTCCACTATCAAAATATATTTGTCATATCTTCATATGTAACTTGTAGGAGAAATTAGCATATCCTTTGGAAACCACCACCCTCTCCTCCTTTGATGTTATATTCAACTTATCTAGACAAGTAGAGGTTGCTCTCTTACATAGATGCCAACTTAAGCTTAAGAGGGATTATGATAATATTGGCCTTAAGAACTACCACAAATATAAACATGTGGTGGGAGATAGGGTCATGAATTCCTATCAAACTAATAGTGTTAATGCAATGAACTCTAAGTCTTAGAAGATTATCCTAGCAAAGTAGTAAAAATCCAAGTGTAAGTATACCAAATTAGATTTACTTCTTGTAATTTTGAATCAACTTCTAAAGGAAAAAATGATAAATATTCCATAGCCTAGACCTATAGATCTCATGTAGGGGACCCCTACCTAGTATAATCCTATTGAATATTATGAATTCCTTGATTAAGTTAGTAGACACCACCTCTTATTTTCTTGATCGTACCCTACCCTTGTATTATAGGTACATTAGATGATCATGTATGGTTATCATATGCTTACCAGATGGTAGCTACTAACATACAAGAGCTTGAGTAGGACAACTGCATGTATTTCTCTAAACAAATCTATCAAGGTAGATGGACAAGTTCAATTATTGTTTTTTCTTCCATTTTATTCCAATCATAGCCTAGAATTCTTCTACTCTAACACCTTTGAGGCTGAGGGGAAATATGGTCTTTATCATTCTAATAATTTGCAAAAATATAAGATCTAACATAATATCTGAGTAGTGATATAACAAAGTCAATGCTACCTTTGCTAGCCTTGGGTCGATAGGGTAATATGTTCAATATCTCAAATCATTTTTTCTTCAACTTCAATATTAGGGGTATTAAGCATGATACACATTATTAATTGAAGTCCCCACCAAGGGGAAAATTATCTTATCTATATAAAATTCCAATATACCTCCCTATGGGATGAGCATTGCATGAAATTCTATAACATCCATGTGGGATGAGTACTACATGACATTTTGAAACATGTTCCTATGAGGGGAGTATTGCATGATAGTTTAAAATACATCCTTATGAGGTAAGCATTGTATGAAATTCTGAAACACTTACCTATGGGGTGGGAATTGCATGTCATTCTAAAAAATCTCCCTATAGGGTGATCATTGCATGATATTTTGAAACATATCCCTATGGGGTGAGCATAACATAACATTCTGAAATACCTTCCTATGAGGTGAGCACTACATTACATTCTAAAATACCTCCATATGAGGTGAGTATTTCTTGATATTATAAAAACTTACCTATGAGGTAAGCATTGCATAGAATTCTAAAACACTTTCCTATGAGGTGATCATCACATGACATTTTGAAACACCTTCATGTAAGGTGAACATTACATGATATTTTGAAACACCTTCATGTGAGGTGAGAATTGAATGGCATTTTAAAATACCCCCCTATGTTGTGAGAACTACATGACATTCTAAAACACCTCCCTTTCGGGTGAGCATTGCATGAAATTATTAAACACCTCCCTATGGGATGAGCACTACATGATATTCTAAAACATCTCCTTGTGGGATGACTACATGGCATTTTGAAACACCTCCCTATGAGGTGAAAATTTGTATAGCATTCTGAAATATCTTGCTTGGGGTGAGCATTGTCTAACTTTTGAAACGCCCATTTGGGTGAATATTGAAACACTTCTTACATATATAGCTTAAGAGTGAGTATCTTAAAACTTGATTGGTATCATTGCTTAAGTGATATTACATCCATTATACATACTAGGCCATGACTTAAGAGTGATTCACTATGTATAATTCATGTCATTTTTATACATCTTGTATGAATTTCTTAAAAAAAAGAGAAAATAGCTAAATATATGTCATAAGGTAATTGTAATATATCATTTTCTTATTTATACAACTCAGGTTCTTCTTTACTTTTATCTATTTTTCTTATATTTACGACTAATAGTAGGCTACCCACTCACTAAAATTATAGTGACACCTCTCAGGGTTTTTTCTAGCCTTGTAGTAACCCATGAACAATAGATTGCTACTAAAACCATCCTTCATGTCCTTAGGATCCTCCAAAAAATCCCATCTATAATCTTGTATATGATACCAAAGTACCAAAGTAGAAGTGGCCTATATTGTTTTCCCAATCCACATAATCTCAATGTCTCTTAGTTCATCCACCAACCATGCAACCATTAGCCTATCCATGATATAATTTAGAGTGGACATGGGCTCTCTCTTCTATAGGGATTGAGGTAGGTCATAAAACCTTTTCATGTTCCCTTTTTAGTGCTTGCTCACAAAACTCAATGGAGATAATACAATGTCAATGTAAGAATTAATGTAGAGCTTATATCAATCTCTTGGAACATCTTTGATCTTGTTGTAGGATGTCATATCATTGGATGAATTATTTAGGGTTGAGGTGCTCTACTCACATCATCAGCCCCTCTATGCACTCCCTATTTTTGTGGGTCTCCATCTGGTGTGCTTTGGTCACTTCTATTTGTAATACCAACATGAGGGCCCTCAGTTGTATCTCACCTATGTGTGGATTAGATGTCCATATTGTGATCTTGATTACAACATAGTCATACACATATAGCTCATAGACTATATTATATTATAATGGTGGGATGAAATAATATGCTTCAAATAATTAGTTTAATGTATTTACCTCATCTGATAAACTTGAGGTGAGCCTTGAAATCCTAAATAGGAGGTACTATTATTGTAGCATTGGAAAATACACCTATGCTAGAGGCATAGACTCTAGCAATGCTAACATTACACACCCTATTATTATCATTCTTTCTTTCATATAATCTAATTATGCTTTTAGGTCCTTAATATTTACCTCCTTATTCTTTATGGTCCACTTCAACCTCATATTGCCTTTTATTAGGTTGAACATTTGGTATTGCATTTCATCATATCAGACCACCCATCAGTGTTCCTTCTCATAAATGATACTTTTGTGTGTATACAAAGTAATTAATCCAAGCTCTATTGAATATATAAAACTAGAAAATATTTTTATGGGTATTTTAGTATTCATTTTGATCACTTTTGAGCGATGTCCCTTGATCGATGTCATTTTGTCTTTTTTTTCTAATTTTTATTTCTTACCTCTCTCCTACAAATGCTATTGTTGCTACTTGGAATAGAAAATGCTAACATATTATTGATAGGAACTATGTATCCTCACATGATGTTGGATAATATTAGGATGCTCAAGACTTTAGTGAATTTATCTTGGCTGATCGAGATAGTGTCCTTGCTCCTATAGTATGCAACACTTACTTGGTTATCATTTTCTAAGTTCTTGACCTTGATGATTCTAGTTTTTATGATAATTATATCCTCCTCTTTTGGGATTGTACTCTTTAACCCCACATCAGTGGTATAAATTTCTATGATGTCGGAATCTATGCTCTATCAATCCATAAAGTAGATGTATGTGATGTTGGATTTCATGCTTTGTTTGTCTACACATTTTCTATCTATGATGCTTGCATCCATTCTTTATCCATTCATGGTGGTGGTATCCATGATGTTGATGTTTATACCCTCTCACTTTAGTGATATAATAAGTGATATTGGTGTTCATATTGTATGCCTTCACATTGTGAGCTTATTCCATAACAAGGTTTACCATATTTTCTCCTCGACTTATTATTTTGGTGTTGAACGTTGTCAACTCAAAGGCAATGTGTATAAAGGTTCTTATTGCACCCATTATGTGTGAAGGGATATAATTGTAAGGGTTCCCTTCTCTCTCATATCACCTCACCATGGTGAGTAACTTTACTTTCTTTTCTTTCAATTTCTCTTTATATACTAGTGATTTTGCTAGTTTCCTTTGCAACTAGGACACTTTATATTCTAGTTCATCTACCCATAGTTACATTTATTTCAACTACACCCTAAGTATGTCTAAAGGGTATCCAAACTTGCACTCCTTTAAAGCCTCTTTTATTGTGTATTGTGATGTTTTTAGTATATGAACTAGTGGACTAACCCCTTGCATGCTTGTCATTGCTTATAACATGAGCATATTGCTCCATCACTTCTTATTGGGTATAATAGCATCCTCTATCATTGGTAATTCCCTTAGCTTCATATTTTGGGCTTTTGAATCTCCTACTAACAAAGCCATGAGACCGTGATGGACTAGAAATCCTCGATTTCCATTTTGATGGTATTGCTCACTCATGTGCTCTACTAAATGAGTGAGATAGTAGGACATGTTAAGTCAAAATTATTCTCCTTATTTGCCTCTCTTTGCATGAACTAGTAGGCAAAGGTAATGGATTGCTAGCCTAGAGAACCATTCGTTGCTCATCAAGTATTTCAAATAGAAATAGGTGACAACATTATATGACAAAGGAAGTGATGGTTTGGTGACTTGTCCTTGCACTATTTTTTGACTATATTTTTTTTTAGGTATGAAAATGACCTTGGGCATCTACATAATTGTGAAGGGATACTTGAACTACTTTTCTTTAGTCTCTGGTAGTATTGTTACTCTCAATATTATCACCTTCAATACTTTAATTTCTAATTTATGGATAGTGGTTCATTCATCATTAAAATTTGTGGTAAATTCTACCACAATGTCTTTATTATATCCCTAAACCCTTTAATAGTAATCCATCCAATTTTCTCATTAAAAAATAACTACAACTTTAGAGTATTTCTCTAACTCAGTCATGTTATCTATCTGTCTTTGTAATGCTTTATCTACCTTGGTCAATCTAGAAGCGGTCAACCCTCCTCTTATTTTATTGCTATCACTCTTGACACATGAGAATGCCAAGATTTGTCTTTGTTTCCATATTATCAATGTTGGCTAGTTTATTTCTTTATTTCCCATTTGTCTTCAACATGTGTAGTGGGGTTATTTATCCTCAACCATCTATTGAGTTAGAGCAAGCAATTTTGGTTGTTGCCCAATATTCCTTTGATGGTCTTGGGTATCCATACCATAATAGATAGCTTATAAATATTTTCTACTTATCCTCTATTTCCTCATTTTCACTCTAAATCATATGTGCAACATTTGATATGGCCATGTCCTTAGCACCTTGTTTTTGTCACCTTGGGAACTCACACCCTAGATCTACACCCATGATCAATGGTAACTTGGGTCTACGTCCACCACTTCCTAAGTAGTGCTTGATGCCTTGTCATAATTCTCCCATATCTATTTGGATCATGTATCTGATCCTTGTCATAATTTCTTTCTAATATCATTTTACTTCCTTCTTTAATTTTCTTTTATTTTTCATAATTACTCCTATGTCATTCGTTATTTTATAATTAATATAACAAATTTTAAATATATAGAATTTACCTACCTTATTTAACATATTAACTCAATCATACACAATTCAAAAGGACCAAATGTGTAAAATTTCTATTAATATTTTTAATTATTAAAATACTTCTTTATACCTTCATCCATGCATACCTTAATATATATGAATAACACATTTCATTGTATTAAGTAAACATTTTTTATTTATCAAAAATTCTTTCTATGTACATAATAGCTTTCCATAAATTACATTTTATTTTTTTCCTTACATGTACGTCAACTTTGGGCCACCTAGGCACTAATATTATATGCCCTAATATGGAAAATCTCTCCCCTATATCAATATCCCATTGGTCCAGCATTTTTTTTAAAATCCTATTCGATCTCCTCCAGAATTCCATTGAAGGAATTACAATAGTCTAGTAATAACTACAATAATAATAGAAATTGGAGCCATTGGCCAATCCAGTTGATCCCTTCTTGTGATAGTTTCCTAATGAGCACCTTTGCATGCACCACTACCATTGACCAATTGGCAATTGAGATTAGTTCCCACCTCTATGAATTTGTAGGTAGACTTTCAAATATCTTCCTACTTTCATTGAGATCATCTCTTAGGTATTCTATTAACATATTGTTGAGCTACTAGAGATAGGCCTCTCACATTTCCTACATTCTCTTGTAGTATTGAGGGCTTGGTAGTAGTGCCAAGTACTCTATCAAGATTTGATTTGGATATAGGTGCTCTATGTGAACCATGAAGCTTACTTGCGTCTCTCACCTTTTATACTCCTCCCTTTAGTTTCCCATTTACAACTCCACCTATAGCACTAAAATAAAGGCTCTCAATTGCACCTCTCCCACATAGGAATTTGGGACCTAATCTATGACCTTCTCTATAGTATAATTGTGTATGTATCATTCACACATTAGATTCTAATGCTAAGGCACATTTTTGAAGAACAACACACACAAGTTCTTAGGTGTGTTCATTTTGTATGCAGAATTTAATAATACATTTAAAATTTTAAATAGATAGAACTACTCCTAGAGCATGATCAAATAGATTCTTGATGGGGATCTACATTCTAGGAGGTCCAAGACCATCCACCTCATGATGATCCTCTATGCTTGTAACTTTATAGCTCTAGCCACAACTCCACTTTATCTTCCTCCTAAGAAATGGTCTTCTTGTGCTTTTCTTTAATTTTCATTTTTTGCCAATGATTCCTCATCAACAACCAAATAGTTCCTCCATGTGAACCTCTAAAGCTGAAAATTATTTCTCCTTCTCTCTCATGATTGTTGTTGTAGCTTGTGTCATTAAATTAGCAAATCTAGATAACATTCCTATAACTTGTGTTACACTAGCTATGCTCAATGGTTCTTCTTTCGTTGTTGCTCTTGCACTTTCTTCCTTAGAGGAACCCACTCCTATTATGGAAGTTGCATTTATCCTAAGACCTGGTGGAATTAGTAGCGACCTAAGAAGATTAAAAATAATCCTACATGATTGTGTCTCTAGTTTACATTTTAGATGAGTCACCTTATGCTCTAATTCAATGATATCTCATGTTGCTTATAGTTGGTTCTTCAATTACACCTACTTCTCTATGGCCAATCCTTTTCCCTTTTCTTTCACTAAAAATCTTGGTTGTCACTCAGTTTCCTCTATCTTATATTTCCTTTAACTATCAATGGATGAAATATAGCTTACAAAATTTTCTCCTATAAACAGTCATGATCAACCCTTTAGGGTCCATATTTTTTGTGCCTCTCTAACATTTTTAGGTGTGCTCATTTTGTTTCTTTCTATCACTACCATTTCTTTTACCTCCCTTCTCTATGTCACTCGCATTACATACTCCCCCATAATACATGCCACCCATCATAGTTTTTGATGGCTCAAATGGTCTACTATTACTAGTTTAACCAGTCCATGGTGTGATAAAATCCCTGGAATCCAAGGCCATTGATGAGCATCAGAAATGCTCATATTTTGTATACAATTTCTTGATTATTATGCAACTGTATAATAAGGATTGCATATGTTTATGAATGATTATATAATTATTTGATGAAATTATGCGTGTTATCTAATTCATGTTATATCGCTCCAAATTTTTCGCATCCTTACCCTCAGGCTATAGGATCCGTGCCCGAAAGGGGGATGCGAGAAGGATGGGACAATACCTCGGACTAAGAGGCCCTTTGAAGGTCCCGCCTCTCGGGGAGGAGTATAAAGGTGAATTTTTGATGGATGGTGGGTTCACCAGGAAACTTTTGAGTGGCAGTTTCCACGCCTAGGTTGAGAATGGGTTTGATGTGTTTATTTTGTACTTTAATCATTCAACTCCTAGGTTTGGCCAAGATGAATCTAAACTATTCTATATGCCAATACAGATTTAGATGAATACATAAAATAGAAATGCATGTTAAACACAGAGAATATGCTAACTAGGACAGTACATACCTGATTTCGGATGTCTGATGAAGATTCTGAGTTTTGTAGCAGTCCAGATCGTCTCAACTCATACGTAATCATCTGATATTTCACATAATCATCGCAAATCATAGTCGGTCATCTGAGATCAGATGGAATTCATCTGAAATCTGGCGAATTCGTCGTAAACCTGCAATCACAAAAACATAGATACAAAATACCAAATATGCAACTACAAAAGCAACGGAGAATGATAGCAATAATAGTAAACGTGCCTAAATAATGGATTCAAATAACAAACAAGAGAAATGCAATAGATTTAATGTTTGATTTTAACTTTATCATGCGGTTATGCTAAATGAGGTGAACTCCAAGATGCATAAACATAATAACTTAAGATAATGTATAAAGAAATGCAAAAAAATGATAAAGAGATGCAAACTCTAGACTCTGATTGCCCCCAATCTGGACTACAGTCAGGATCACCTCCAATCGTACAAGATCATCTACGCTCCTCGACAGGATCGTCCAAAATAATCTAAAATCGCTTGCGACGATCCGATCTTGATCCGACTGAAAAACAATAAAGTTCCTGCAAGAAAATGCGAAATACAGAATGCAGATAGTAGTGCGAGGATGCTCTAGTGTATAAGGGACTAAATCTGTAGGGAAATCCATCAGCTAGGGGGTTCAGGGGGATAAACTAGAAAAATCCTAGTTTATATAGGATTAGGGAGAGGTTAGGAGGTTGGAGATCATCCCAATCTGGGAGATCTCCAACGGGGGAATCTCCAACTGCACAGACGCACTTCTGCCCAAGTTGGAGAGGCTATTGAAACAGAAGCTAATTATGAAAATTTAGTTTTAGGACGAAATCGTCTGGACGCTCTGTTCCAGATGAATTCGTCATATCGGGGATGATTTCATCTGATATGCGACGATATCGTCCAACGGTCAAAACAAATCCTAAAAATGGCACGAAAAAGAAGGGAAGCGGGTAACAAGCGGTTTTGGGGTTAAAATTTAAATTTTTATCTTTTATCTTTTACTAAGGGTTTAACTGCACCAATTTTAGGGTGCTACATTTTGCCCCCTCTTTAGCGAATTTTCTGAAGAAAATGCGTTAAAGACGAGTTTTTCCCATTTTACGAGAAAGCAAAAATGTACTCAATTTTTTAGACGACGATTCTTGGTCAAATCGTACGATTGCTTACTATGGTGCCCCCTCCGTGTTTTTACCCAAATCGAACGTTTGAGGTAAAAACGCGGAAAAGCAAAAATTAAAATGTTGTTGGTTTTGAATAAAATTAAAAAAAATAGGGTAAAACCCTAATTCATTTTTTGTTTTTACTATTCATTTTTATTGTTCCAGAGCTCTGCAGAGAGAAACAATGGTGGAGACAACGCACAGAGCGACAGAGGTCCGACGCGGGCTACGGGTAAGGATCTAATCCTAGTAGATTAGGTTTGATTTTACTTTGTGCAATTTTTTTTGTTTTAAATTTTGACTGTTTGGGGCATCGCGACCGTTTTTAGGCCGTCGACGACGTCGGGATGAAATCGTCCCGATTTCGTCGAAATCATCCCTAGATCATCGATTTCGTCGGAGGGCGAAATCGACGAACTAGGGGCGATCCCCAAGTTGCGAAATCGGAGATGAATTCATCCTACAAAGGATGATTTTGCCCAATTTGGGACGATATCATCCAATGGTGGACGATATCATCGCTTTTAAGAAATTAAGCTTGATTAAAATGTTTTTAATTTTATTTTAATGATTGGTTGATTAATGAATTTTTGTTGTTTTATTGTTTGTTTTGCAGAGGGGATTACTAAAGAGCCGAGAATGGAAATACGGTGGGCTGAGAGATGACTTGGCCGCTCTCGACCAGGCAGAGCGCGACCGACTAGCACAGGTCGGGCTACGACATGTGGCAGAGATGCCACAAGTACCGACGGACATAGGGCTTCTAACAGCCCTAGCAGAGAGATGGTATCCGGGGTCATCCTATTTCTGGTTACCGATAGGGGAGATGGCTCCCACACTAGAGGACGTATGGAGGATCATGAGGATCCCCATACAAGGATGGCTCATGATGCCTACGGCCAATCAGGGCCAGATGATGATGAGACTGATCGAAGACCCGAGCTTCACCCTGGAGAAGGGCGGAGTGAACATCGAGTCTCTGAGGCAGATGCCTAGGGCATCTAGGTTGACTCGAGTTTTGGCAGGAGTAGTAGGTGGCTTGTTGTTGTGCCACCAAAGCGGGTGCAGATTACCCTGGCTCTTGTCAGATGTGGTCTGTGACATGAGAGACCACGGCTACAGATTTGCATGGGGTAGCTTTGTACTATGTCGCTTGTATAGGATCCTACATGGGGTCGTATACAAGGGAGGTCGATGTCTGGTCTTGACATCGCTACTACAGGTTTGGTGCTGGGAGCACATCATGGTGCAGAGGCCGATAGGGCTCCCACTGATAGGGGTTGACCGGGAGAGACCCCGGGTTTACTATTGGTGGCTACAAAGAGGGTCACAGCGGTGGATAGATCTATCGATGTCATAGAGGTTGCTAGATGACCTCATCCCAGACCAGATCACCTAGAGGCCATGGCGAGAGCACCTCGGGTGGGCAGAGGATGGGCAGGAGCTGGCTCGCATCAGGCGAGTCTACTGGTTGAGGATGGAGCGAGGAGAGGTAGAGCTCCATCGCTACGACCGGATTCTATGACAGTTTGGTCTACAGTAGGGGATCCCTTCTCTCAGGGACTACGAGTACTCCCAGACTATTTGGGATAGTACTACGCTGAGCGGGGCTCCAGACATGCAGTGGTTCTAGAGTCAGGATGCGGACGATGCCCCCATCCAGCTAGTGGATGGTGACAACATGGGGGTTGCAGATGGCTATGATGCTTGGTATGCAGGCATCCACCCTCCTCGAATGACGAGGGCATAGGGTCCGATGCACATGGTTGTGCGACGGATGGGGAGGTGGCTCTAGGCTACCATTGAGGCAACATGGGGTCACGATGGGAGAGAGCAACGGTGGTCCCCATAGGAGAGATGCCAGCGGATGGGTCAGGCTCCACAGAGGCCATGGGAGATAGGGCGGAGGGAGGAGAGACTCCCTTTGTAGCAGGGGGAGAGACCACCATCGCTTGATAAGGGCAAGGGTGTCGAGGTAGGGGAGAGCAGTGAGACGGTGGCTCTCCGGGTTGAGGTTGCCCACCTCCGAGCTCAGGTGCAGTCACTGCAGGACGAGGCTACTCAGCTCAGGGCTCAGGTACAAACACTGCAGGATGAGACTACATGGCTCAGGGCATGGAGCAGAGGGGCGAGCAGGGATGAGCTAGTGTGGTCTATGATGCAGACCACATTCTACCAGGGGGTATACTTTCAGCTGGCTCCAGAGGGTCAAAGGGTACCGCTGCCAGCCAACATTGCGGAACCAATCCGGATGGGATCGACGAGGACATCCTCACGATCGACAACGAGGACCCGAGACACAGCACAAATCGCTATGGGACCACCTCCTCCACGTCAGGGTGGGGGAGGAGATGAGGCTGAGAGCTCGAGGGCTTCTCGAGACTATCTGGCTATAGACTGCATAGAGATTGTATAGATTTTTGAGAGGATTGAGTATGCTAGGGTATAGATTGTGGCATACCAATCCAGTTTTGATATGATGTACATAATTTGATATATATATATATATATATTTTTAGGTCTTGTTTTTGATGATATGACTTGTGTATATGTTGTATGATGCTTTAATTTGTGATTGAATATTCATGTAATTATGTCATTTTGAAATATTATATTTTGATATCATGGCATAAAATTGTAAATGAAATAATCGATGTAAATAAATTGGTTGTTTTGGTGTAATTTGAAAAAAAAAGGGACTTCTAACAATAATTTCAAAGGACATTGTCGCTGTTATAGACCATTTCATGGAGTCGCCGCTCACTAGGTCGTCAAGCTAATCCCAGGATAGAAATATTGTTAAAAGTAAAAGAGTGCTTAAGAGACTGTCTTAAGACTTTGTGTTGTGATGATGAAAATGATGATGGTGATGATTTGTTTTCAGATTTTCATAAAAATATTATGCATGACATATAAAAGAAATATGATTTTTGCTAGGCATAAATTCCTAAGTGTGATAAATTTTTTGCATAAGTTCCTAGGAACTATACCATCATTGCAAAATTGAATGTTGACATAATGACCTGAAATAGAATAAGTGTGCGTTCATTTTAAAGCTTAGTTATGTAACATAATGATGTAAGCCATATGTGTTTTTATTAAAATGAATGGGAAAATAAAATTAGAACAATGGTTTGCGCTAGGCATAGACTTATAGGTATAGACTTATACCATCATCGCGAAATCCAAAGAAGAAATGGATATTTTAGTTTTATTGCAAGATTAATTTTTGACTTTTGATAAACAGAAAAATAATAATATGAACATGTTGTTTGAAATCATTTTGTGATTTTGTGAAACAATGTATATAATTGTTTTTATACAAAACAAAAATTCTGAAATAAGAGGATAAAACTATTCCGAAAAGAATTACAGAAATATTTTAAATTATCTCAAAGACAAATGTAGGTTTATAAGGGATCCTCATGTGCAAATGTGAGTTCATTACCGATCTTGATTTATCATAATGATACAAAATCTCTCAAATACAAATGTGTGTGCGATTGTATTGTTCATTCACCAATTTTGAGCAAGATAATTTGATACAAGTAATTTGCCTTAACCAAATGAGTGTTCCTTAACCATGATTTATATGCATGTAACCGTACCTGACTACTATGTAAGTCGGGTTATCAAGAGCTAGCTAATCCATAAGCTGACATAGGTCTGTACAAAATAAGGTCGCTAATGTGACAGACATATCACCACGCTAGGAATTACCCAAGGCCAAGTGGGTTGGGCACAAACCACCTGTTATGGGGCTTACCTCACAGTTTTCGAATAATTGAGAATTCCAGGGATTCAAGCTCATTCACCCTTCTTTTCTTTTCAAGGGGTAGGGAAAGGGATTTTATTGCATTTTGCTTTTTCTTTTCTCTTTCTCTTCTTTTTTTTTTTTTGTATTTTTGCTTGGAACTTGAGATAATGCTGAAATATTGCTGCGATGGTACAAAATAATATTTTTCTTTTTCTCATTTTCTTTGACTTTTCTTTTTCTTCCTATACTAGGGATACTTGCTCGGATTGGTTGTAGAGCAAGGGATTTTTATTCTGGGTAGGGGTGAGCTTGTCCTTTTGTCAATTCTCAAATATTCTAGACCATGTGCATGATAGGATAGCAGGGGAAACTTTTCGCTCAAGAAACCACTTCTACTATGTAGCATCATATCGAATTTGCAATGAAATCATTTTAATGTGAAAAGATATACTTGGTTCAAGTAAATAACAAGATCAATTCTCTATGCTCAAAACTTTATTTAATTCAAATGTGGACTTTGATATAAGAGAGATTAATAATCATACCAAATAAAATCAAGATATTTATTCATGTGAGTGTGAAAGTGCGGGATTCCAAATAAATGCTAATTTATCCAAAATAATTGAAAATATAACTGCAATACTTCAAGAATTGACATGTACGAAAATAAAATATGTTTTTGAATATTTTGATGATTTTGATGTTTTTATATTTTGATTTTAATTTATGATGAATTGGTGGTATATACAAGATGATCTATATACACTATACAAGGTTATTTGAGTATAGCATGTCTAAGGTTGCTTCAAAATCAAAGGAGGTTTTGAAGGATAATTTGGTTGTGGTGAAGGTAAGAACAAAAGGTGATGAATAAAAGGTAGCGATAACAAAAGCTTTGTTATAATGTAGAATAATGTAGCAAAAGATTTTACTTTTATATGTGTAAAATTGATCATGTTACAAAATAAAATGTCCGAAGGATAAGAAGGTTCTTCATTCTTATCACTATCTTCCAAGTCTTGATAAGATGGAGGGAGCATATGTGAAAGATATGCATGGGTGTTATTTGGTAAACAAGGATGATCATATATGGATGAAGAAAAGTGATGGATAGAAGTTAATTGTGACAATGGAGAATGTATAGAACTTGATGTTTCAACCGTTAAATATTCTTCAAATGGTGTTGGGTCACCATGTATGGTAACAATTTTATTTGCAAGTTCAAACTTCAAACATTGGTGAAGAGTAGAAGGGACAACCCTCATCGTATGAATCCAAGGACTTCTGAGAAGTAGGTTGTAAGGTGAAGGGCAATATGCTACATAAAACAAAGTATCCAGGATCTTGGATCCAATATTAAGGGGAAGAATTATAGTACCTTGAGCTTCTTGAATTTCATTGTTAAAATATTTTATAATAACATTTGATTCATTAAGATCTTCTTCCTTTAATTTGAGTTTTTGGAATAATTGATAAGTGCATAAATTAAGAGAGGAGCCATTATCTACCATGATAGTTTTAACAGGTGTTTCTTTACTAGATCCTGTAATGTAAAGATAGGAGTCTTCTTGTGGAGTAGAGGAAGGAATCTCCTCATCATAGAATGAAATATGGTTAACCTCAAGAGGGCTTACACCATTAATTATGTTCTTAGGGAAAATATCATGAGGAACAAATTGTTGGCTAGGTATCTTGAACAAAGTTTCCTTATGAGAACTTTGTAATACTTCTAAAAGGGATATCTTTGCTTGAGGATTAATCACTTGTTGTTGGCTATCAAAGTGGATTTCAGATTGAGATTTTGATTCTAAAGATGAGCTTTCTATGCTTACATTCCATTTTGGATCATTCTCTAGAGCCAAAGATAGTTTTGAAGGTTGGTCAAATGAGGAATCCATATCTTGAATATCAGATTGAGTTGATTGAACTTGAGGTTGCTCATTTGTAGTTTCTGTTACAATATTAGTAATATCATCATGATGGGACACATTAACATGCAATATTTGATTGGTTTCCTGTTGTTGATAATTGAATAGGGGTTCTTGGGAGATCCCCATGTCTTGATTGATTATTGGTATTTGTTGTGTAGGAGTTTGATAGTTTACTTGGAGATTTATAATCAGTTGTAGATTGTAATTCCTTTATATTAAAAAGACCCTCATCAATCAAATCTTGAATTGCACATCTTAAATCTTTACAATTTTGTGTCATATGTCCATCTACTCTATGATATTCACAATGTAGCTCAGGTTTAAACCAATCTATTGTGGCATCAAGTTGTCTTATGGAAGGGAGTTCAATCTTATTTGTATCAAGTAAATGCTTGAGAATTATATCCATTGGTTGATTGAGCTTTGTAAATGTACGTGATGAAGGTTTTCGAGAGGTTTTTGATAAGTGCCTTAGGAGTTCAGTCATAAAAGGACCTAATGGTTTTTTACCTCTCTTTTCTTTGTTATGGGTAGAATGATGATAGGAAGATTGTGAAGTATGATGTGAGTGCATGGTAGGATTGGAAGAATAAGTATTTTCTTGTTGAAATGGATGTGTTGTATTGAAAGAAGAATATTGAAAGGGTGGAGGAGGATTGTATGTGGATTGATAGACATAATATGGATATATGGGAGAATAGATAATATCGTTATGAAGAGGATTGGAAAAGGGATTGTCCTGTTGGGGTAATGATGAAAAATGAGAAAAGTGTGATGGAGGTGATGTTGAATAGGGATGAGGTTGGTCATAATCAACAAATGTATTTGGCTGAATTCTTCCAACATTACCGATGGGCTCATATTGATTTGAGTAAAAACTCATGGTTTCTTTAGTACTTCTAAAAGTAATATTTAGTATCTACTATTTAGAATTGAATCTAAAACATACAAACTTGAAATGATGATTTTGTTGTTTTTATTTTTCTTGTATACATACATATATATATATATATATATTTTATTTTTTTATATTTTTGAATCAGAAATATGCCTATGTTATTCACGTCGGGTTCACCAAAATGTATCGCTCCAAATTTTTTGCATCCTTACCCTCAGGCTATAGGATCCACGCCCGAAAGGGGGATGCGAGAAGGATGGGACAATACCTCGGACTGAGAGGCCCTTTGAAGGTCCCGCCTCTCGGGGGAGGAGTATAAAGGTGAATTTTTGATGGATGGTGGGTTCACCAGGAAAATTTTGAGTGGCAATTTCCACGCCTAGGTTGGGAATGGGTTTAATGTGTTTATTTTGTACTTTAATCATTCAACTCCTAGGTTTGGCCAAGATGAATCTAAACTATTCTATATGCCAATACAGATTTAGATGAATACAAAAAATAGAAATGCATGTTAAACACAGAGAATATGCTAACTAGGACAGTACATACCTGATTTTGGATGTCTGATGAAGATTCTAAGTTTTGTAGCAGTCCAGATCATCTCAACTCGTACGTAATCATCTGATATTTCACATAATCATCGCAAATCATAGTCGGTCATCTGAGATCAGACGAAATCATCTGAAATCTGATGAATTCGTTAGACGAATTTGTCAAAAACCTGCAATCACAAAAATAGATACAAAATACCAAATATGCAACTGCAAAAGCAATGGAGAATGATAGCAATAATAGTAAACATGCCTAAATAATGGATTCAAATAACAAACAAGAGAAATGCAGTAGATTTAATGTTTGATTTTAACTTTATCATGCGGTTATGCTAAATGAGGTGAACTCCAAGATGCATAAACATAATAACTAAGATAATGTATAAATAAATGCAAAAAAATGATAAAGAGATGCAAACTCTAGACTCTGATTGCCCCCAATCTGGACTACAGTCGGGATCGCCTCCAATCGTACGAGATCGTCTACGCTCCTCGACAAGATCGTCCGAAATAATCTGGAATCGCTTACGACGATCCGAGCTTGATCCGACTGAAAAATAATAAAGTTCCTGCAAGAAAATGTGAAATACAGAATGCAGAAAGTAGTGCAAGGATGCTCTAGTGTATAAGGGACTAAATCTATAGGGAAATCCATCAGCTAGGGGGTTTAGGGGGATAAACTAGAAAAATCCTAGTTTATATAGGATTAGGGGGAGGCTAGGAGGTTGGAGATCATCCCAATCTGGGAGATCTCCAACGGGGGAATCTCCAATACGTGCAGACGCGCTTCTGCCCAAGTTGGAGAGGCTATTGAAATAGAAGCTAATTATGAAAATTCAGTTTTAGGACGAAATCGTCTGGACGCTCTGTTCCAGATGAATTCGTCAGATCGGGGATGATTTCGTCTGATATGCGATGATATCGTCCAACGGTCAAAAAAAATCCTAAAAATGGCATGGAAAAGAAGGGAAGCGGGTAACAAGCGGTTTTGGGGTGATTTTGGGGTTAAAATTTAAATTTTTATCTTTTATCTTTTACTAAGGGTTTAACTACGCCAATTTTAGGGTGCTACACATGTGTTTTCAGTGTATTTTTGTGGAATTGTAGTTGATTTAGTTAGATTTGGATCAGTCGAAGTCTTTTCATGGAACTGACACTTTGTTTCTTTTAGAATAAACACAAAGAAGGTAGGCACCTTCTTCTTCCAGGAAGGCACCAAATGTAAGTAGGCACCTTCCTCTTCCAGGAAGGCGCCAAGGAAATACAAGCGCCTTCCTCTTCCAGGAAGGCACCAAGCATAAGTAGGTGCCTTCCTCTTCCAAGAAGGCACCAAGGAAATACGAGCACCTTCCTATCCCAGGAAGGGACCAATAGAAGGCTAGTGCATTCCTCTTCCAGGAAGGCACCAAGGGAAAAGAAGCACCTTCCTCTCATAAGAAAGGCACCAATGGGAAGGCACCACTAGAAGTCAAGCACCTTCCTCTCATAAGGAAGGTGCCATTAGAAGGCAAGCACCTTCCTATAATAAGGAATGCACCAATAGAAGGCAAGCAACTTCCTCTCATAAGTAAGGTGCCAACAGGAAGGCGCCACTAGAAGGCAAGCGCCTTCCTCCCAAAGGAAGGCACCAATAGAAGATAAGTGCCCTCCTCCTATAGGAAGGTGCCAATGATAGTAAGGCACCTTTCGCATAGAGAAGGCACCCAACATACTTAGGCACCTTCCTCATAGGGAAGGCACCCCTATTCTTCGCCCGTTGACCAGACAAGCACGATGTGGACAATAGTGATTGGTGCAGTTCCAACTCTACATCATATAGAGCTAAATTGGGGATCACACCAATGTATGAGAACTTCCTACCAATGCCAGGCAAAGCACAAAATAATCAGTGAACACGCCATCGTTAGAACTGAATGCCAGTTTTAGTAGATGTCGATCACATTTACCAGACTATCTTAGTTTAGTCTAGAATGAATCGACTGTTATAACTTCTTTGTAATAGAAGTTCTATGGGTGTGCTATATAAACACACACAGACCTCTCTGAGAATAGATATAAAGGATATAGAATATTTTGATAGTAGTTATAGAGAGATATAAAAAAAGAAGCATTGTAATACTTTGATAATCATAATACAATTCTAAGAGTTTCTAAGTGCATGTTCAGCTGGGAGGAAGCTGTTGGAGCCTGGGCCTACTCCAAGCCAGTATTTCTTCCCCTATTTTTCCAGTGTTTTCTAGATTAGTTTACTACTTTTATAAGATTGTTTATCGCATTGCTATTTCCAGTATTTATAGTAGGTTCATTTCCAAGAATGTGTGAATATTTCCTTTCTGTAGATTTAATTGTTTTTACATAAATTATTGAGGAGTGCATGAATTATTGACAACCATTTGAAACACCCCCCAATAGTAGAACTAGCAAACTCATCTCAAGTGGTATTGTGAGTAATCTTGTTCAAGACCCTTCACAAGTTTACAAAGCTCCCTGGGTTGATAAATTAAATGCATGGGCATGTGATAAAAGTAGGAAAGAAGTTAACCTTGTTTGGCCCGCCAACATTTTGGTGCCTTTGCCGGGGAAGCGTCTCAACTAGATTATTTACAATACCTGGAAACCTTCCATCTGACCTTGTATGATTTCTTCGAGAAGAAGAGGAATTGACGGTCGGTTTATAAAAACCAATCCATCAAAACCTGAGTCATTCGAGCATTCTAAATTTGAATTAGACTCACCCGACCCATCTCCAGCAATACATTGGAGGGAGGATCCACACTTTTTGCAAAGTGCCTCCTCATCCCATCAACGTGGGGAAGAACGAATCATCATAAATCCCTTATTTAATAAGACACCCTTAGAGGAAGCCCTATTATGGAAAGCTATAGAAGATTGGATGATAACACCAGATAACCTTAGAGCCTTGACTCAAAAAGTCTTAAATGACCATAAGGCCATAAATACTGCATTGGAGACCATATTTCCTGAAAAAATGGTTGACAACAAAGAAGTATCATCTGGCTTTAGTTTCACAATTGAAGAAGGAGTAGGAGATACCAAAATGAAAAACATATCCCCTACTCACCTTTCGACCTTTGGAGGATACCCAACTAAGGACCCTGACCTATTTTTATTTAAGTTTGATGTCTTATGTAGGTCTGTGGACTACAAATCTGATATGTAGAAGCTGAAACTCTTCCCTTCCACGTTGGACGATGCAGCTCTATGGTGGTTCATTGGTCTAGGAGACAAACACATTACCACTTGGGATCAAATGAAGAAGCTCTTTTTAGAGCAATACCAAGATTTTGGGAGAGCAAGAGACTCCAAAGAAGAGGTCCTGAGCATGACGCAAAAATAAGATGAGTCTCTCAAGGATTACTGGGAGAGATTCAACTTCAATATTCAATGATCTCCTCACATGAAACTATCTGATAAGTCCCTCAAAAGTATCTTTTTGAGAGGAATTACCAATGAATCACTGGAGGCTCTTAACATGATATCTGGAGGTGACGTATACCAGTACGCTATGGAAGACATCCGATAACTATGCCAGAACTACTAAAGAAGGAGAGGCAAGACCACTTCTAGAACCATGAAAGCGACTTATTCAGTCATGACGATAGAAATAGGTAACATGCTAGAATATTTAAAGAACAAAATGCTCTCATATCTAGAATTGTAGATGGATACGCTATTGTTAGAGAAAAAGAAGCAGCATTGTCTTATTTCTGTCCAAAATGTAGAGGGAAGCATGTAAAGAATGCATGCTCAAAGAACAAAGTTAGAGTATGCGCAGTTTGCAGGCTAAACCATAAAACTTGATCGTGCCTGCAATTGCCCAGTAATTAGGAGGATGCTAAAAGCGTGGATGCCTACTTCATAGGCAATCAGAAGAGTTGGCCACAACCCCCTACGGGGAATATGCCAATTGGAATATCGTCATATGGGGGAGGACCATACATGCACCAAGGCCTGCCTCAACCACCTAACAAGGGGTGGTGGGGGCCATCACCTTGGTCCAATGCATCCCTAGTAGCATTCCTGAACCATAAGCAATGGATTCCATATCCATATCCTGGGCAGCAATGGAAAGGCCACACTCTATGGAATCAGGCTCCATAGAATGTAGCACCAGATAACCCCCAACATAATTTACCAATGTTGCTAGAAGTGAGACCTGCATAGTTACCCACACAACTAACAAAAATTTGAATAACAGGGTGAACCAGCCAACATACAACGTGGAGGATGAGATGTATCTGATGTACCATATTCAGCTTAGGTCTGGTAGACAACTAGGAGTAAGAATGCCTCCACTAGTAGAAGATGAGGAAGAGGTAGGAGAAACACCTCTTGTAGAAGAGGTGATAGAAGAAATTCTTGAGAGAGCAAAGGCTCCATTTCCCAATCGGCTACAAGAACATAGGAAAGTAACATAGTCAGGGTTCGATACCTTGTCTAGCTTGAAGAACCTCACAGTAACAATTCCATTATTTCAAGCCATCCGAGATGTTTCAATATATACCAAGGTGATAAGAGAGATGTGTCTAAGGAAGTCAGGATGAAGAGCAACCTAGACTATCAATGTCATGGGTAAACTAGCGAATTTGATGATGGGCAAAATGTGCCATATGAAGTATGCAGACCCGGGTAGCCTGATGCTGACTATAAAAATTAAGGGACATTCCCTATCCAATACGTTGGTCGATATCAGAGCATCCATCAACGAAATGCCTCAAGAGACCATGCAGAGGCTATAGATCATGAACCTAAAACCCACTATGATAGTTCTATAGCTAGCCGATCGATCGACCATGGCACTCAAAGGAATGTTGGAAGACATGATAGTGATAGTAAGTGCATGGGAATACCCAATCGACTTTTTAGTCCTGCAATATAAAACTAGGTTAGGCAGTTACTAACTCATATTGGGAAGGCCATGGTTGGCAACAACTGATGCTTACATTAGCTGTCGGGATGTGCTGATGACCATCTTTGATGGACAAAATGTTAAAAGGTTGACTATTTCACCCTAGCGTAGTCCGTCGACTCAGTAGGAGAACCCATGTTGAACGAGCATGAAAATCTTGAGCTATCCATGATTCAATCGGTAATGACGTTGGATGAGTTGGTAGAAGAAGACGAAGATGGTGCTATTGTGGAGTTCCTCCATATCCGCACCTTGATCGCCATTGGTTGGCACCCAAGATCACCATGTTTAGTAGATACACGTTGGGCCAGGAAGAATGTTGAATGTCAGCAATGGGCTAACTCCCACATAATTGATGAAAGTAGAAGAGCTCCTAGTTAGACACCAAAAAGCATTTCCATGGGATTACTTAGATATGAAGGGCATTAGCCCAAAAATCTATACCCATCATATATACCTTGATGATCAAGCAACTCCAAGTAGGCAACCATAGAGAAGAATGAATTCAGCGATGAAAGACATTTTCAAGGAAGAACTACAAAAAATATTGACTGCTGGATTCATCTATCCAATTTCTAATAGTGAGTGGGTATCACCATTAGTGGTAGTCCCTAAAAAGAATGGGAAATGGTGAATCTATGTGGACTACAGGGCATTAAACAAAGCGACCAAGAAGGACCACTTACCGCTTTCGTTCATTGATCAAGTCTTGGATACACTCTCAGGGAGGAAGTATTTCTCCTTCCTGTATGGATTTAGTGGATACAACCAGATCCAGATAAGAGAAGAGGATAAGGACAAGACAACGTTCACTTTCCCATGAGAAACATTTGCCTATCGGGTATTACCTTTCGGATTGTGCAATGCACCTACCACCTTTCAAAGGGTGGTGCTTAGCATATTTTTAGACATGATGGGAGACGCAGTCGAAGTATACATGGATGACTTCACCATCTATGGAGAAACATTTTACGAGACAATGACAAACTTGGAAAGAGGCAAGGAAAATAGTTTGTCCCTGAGCAACGAGAAATGCTTTATGATGATGCAAGAAGGCATCGTATTGGGACACCACCTCTCCATAGAAGGAATAAAGGTTGATAAAAGAAAAATTGAGGTCATTAGAGACCTACCCAGCCCCAGAATGTAGAGAGAGGTGAGGAGTTTTCTTGGATCAACCGGGTACTACTGATGATTTATCACCAAATTCAGCAAAATTACAAAACCACTGCACACTCTATTATCTAAAGATGTGGAGTTCAATTGGACGAAAGACTGCGAAGAAGCATTTCAGTTGCTTAAAGAGAAAATGATATCTGCATCAATTTTTAGAGGACAAAATTGGGCCATACCATTCCATATCTACTATGATGCATCCAACAATGCGATTGGAGCAGTCCTCAGATAGAAGGATGGAAAATAATTTTACGCCATCTACTATGTCAGAAAAAACTTGGCAGGAGTCGAGCTCAACTACACGATGATGGAGGAGTTCCTTGCAGTTGTGCATGCCATAAAAAAATTCTACCATTATATCATCGAGTATAAGGTATTTGTCCACACGGACCACACGGCTATCAGATACTTGATGAGCAAACCGGCCATTGGTGGAAGAATTATCAAGTGGCTCTTGTTACTATAGGAATTTGACATCATAATAGTCGACAAACCAGGCAAGGACAACGTCCTAGTAGATTTTCTATCCAGATTGTTATCAGCAGACCATACAATAGTGGAAGACCAATTTTTGGATGAACATTTATTCACCATTAGTGAGAAAACCCCATGGCATGTAGATATAACAAATTACTTGTACGCCAACAAGTGTGATGAATGCCAAAGAATGGGCAGACCAACCCATTGAGATGAAATGCCCCTCCAGCCTCAGGTACACCTAGAACCCTTCGATAAGTGGGGCATGGACTTCGTGGGACCAATTAATCCACATTCAATAGGGAGTAGGTTTATTTTGGTCTGTATAGATTACATAACCAAATGGGTTGAAGTTCAAGTGTTGAGAGATTCAAAATAAAGGACAGTCACTGATTTCTTATTTTCCCACATTTTTACATGATTTGGGGTCCCTAGAGAGATAACAACAGACCAAGGGTCTCAATTTACCTCAAGGTTGATCAAGGAGCTGATGGAGCAATACAGAGTTTGGCATAATAAGACTACACCCTACCATCTGCAGGCAAATAGGCAAGTGGAAGTGATGAACAAAGAAATAGATAACATCCTAATGAATACCGTGCAACAACATAGAAAATATTGGGCTACATGATTTTTAGAGGTAGTTTGGGCATATAATACCATGTGGAAATCCACCACAGGCTTCACACCCTTCCAACTAGTCTATGGGAAGAGTGCAATGATGCCCATTGAATTTGAAATCAAGACATTGAGGACGGCTTGAATTGAACTTGAGCTTGGATGATGCTCAAGAAGAAAGGATTCAGGCTAGATCAGCTGGATGAAATCCGAATGGATGCTTTGCAGAGAACGAAAATCATACAAAAGCAAAGAAAGCGATGGCATGATCACCACATTATACTGAAGCAGTTCCAAGAAGGAGAATGGGTGCTATTGTACGATTCTCGATTCCAGGAAAGAAAAGGTAAATTAATGCAAATATGGATGGGACCGTATGAGGTGGTAGAACTCATCAAGAATGGGATAGTGCGTGTTAGAACAATTGACGGTAGCAACATCATGTTAACGGTCAATGGCCATCGAATGCACCCCTATAACACATCTGAAACCTTATAGGTGGAATCTAGAATAGACGTGGGGGAGAACCCATCTTGTTAGATCTGGACAAAACTCTTAGCAGGTGAAACGATGGGCATGGAGGTGCTCACCAAAATCAGTTAATTTAGTTTTTTTCTTACAGTGTGTTTTGCAGGGATGACGCCTGCATGCAAGCTGTAGGCATCCTAACCTAGGGCCTAACAGGCATGGAATGCATCTAATTACCTTTATTTTTCTTTCTTTTTATTTTATTTTTGTAGGTGGAGGACCTGACAAACACGAGGAATAGGTATCTGGGAAACCAGGCCTGATTAGGCTCAACATTCCAACACCGGCACTCATAGGTAGAAGCTAAGGCAGTGTGAAGCAAGACTGAGAAGGCTTGATCACCCTTTCCTAGTCAATCGCAACATGATTTCCTAGAATAAGGTGCATTCCACATCAAGAAGGCATAGAATAAGGTGCATTCCTTATAAAGAAGGTGCCCATCCAGAAGAAGGTGCCCCACCAGAAGAAGGCACCTTCCTTATAAAGAAGGCACCCAGCCAGAAGAAGGCACCTTCCATATGAAGAAGGTGCCTCACCAAAAGAAGGCACATTCCTTATAAATAAGGCACCCAACTAGAAGAAGACACATTCCTTATAAAGAAGGTGCCCTGCGAAGAAGACGACTTCCTTATAGAGAAGGCGCACACAAAAAAAAAAAAAAAAAAAAAAAAAAATATATATATATATATATATATATATATATATATATATATATATATATATGTATATATATGGGCGCCTTTCATGGCTGGAAGGCACCACACAAAAAAAAAAAAGAGGAAGCCCAAGGTGCCTTCCACATCGGGAAGGCACATACATACCGAGGCACCTTCCACATTGGGAAGGCGCATACAGACATCGAGGCACCTTCCACATCGGGAAGGCACACCCATTTAGAAGCACCTTTCATAGTAGGAAGGTACCATCATCAAAAAGGTGCCTTCCACCACCGAAAGGTGCATCCAATCAAAGATGCCTTCCACCACCAAAAGGTGCATCCAATCAGAGATGCCTTCCACCACCGGAAGGTGCATCCATTCAGAGAGCACCAAAAACATCGAGAAGGCACCATATAAGTGCCTTCTACATCAAGAAGGCACCACATAAGTGCCTTCCACACTGGGAAGGTACCAAAGAGCACCTTACACATACAACCAACACTTAAGTCTCCCAGATGCCTCGATCGAAATGAAACCACCACATGAACGAGCGACATCAGATGACCATACCCTCCCCCGTGTCACAAATTAGAGAATTAGCACTCTTCACAACGCATGAAATACCAAATTAGGTACACGCATACTAACTCAAATTTTTATATAATTATTTATAAATTATGCAATAACAAAAAAAATATCGCCATCATAAAAATCATATCCCCCCATAGCCGGAACCGTGTGCCAATGATATGGTTTGAAAGGTGTACCCTAGAAATAAATGCTAAGGTTAGGCACCTTCCCTATAAAAAGGTGCCTTCCTAAAGAAGTAAGGACAAAAAAAATGTAGTAGTGAAGAAAGGCGCCATGGGAGGAAGGTCGAAGAATCATGCAGTGAGGAAGAATGAGCCAAGTGATATGGAAGGAATTAGGGGACGATAATAACATAGTTCGAGGCTGAAGGATGGCTCAAATATTGTACCCTGGTTAGTTAGGGCTAGGATATGGATGCAGCCAAGGAATTCACTGCCTCCTTAAGGGGCAACGTAGCTCAGGTGTGGGGGATAGAAATTCCAGTCACCCTCAAATATATCTCGTAGGCAACTGGATTGCCCCTCACAGGGGAATGTATATACAAAGGTGGAGTGCTGAAGTCATACGCCGAAGTGCTGCTTCCAAGAGAAACTATGCAGATAGATAAGGAAGGTCTACCCAAAAGCAGTCTTCCCATGCATCTGTAGAAGATATTCGAGCAGGTTGCTCTATTATTTACATGCACCGATAAGTATACCCATCTGTATGCTAACCATGTGCAATTTTTGAATCACCTGGTGAATGGAAGGAAGTTGAACATGCCCTTCTACCTAGAAAATGCCCTGAAGGATGAAGTGGCTAGGTACTAGAAGGGGGCACTATCTGCCTTGGCCCACCATGGGTTGATATCAGCACTAGTCCACCATGTAGAAGCACAAAGGCAGAACCCCGACGTAGAGGGAGATGGTAACCAAGAAAGGTAATAGGATGTTGTTGCCAAAACAAGGCAAGAAGAGGGAAGCCTTGTAGAGAAAATGGTGAGTATTAGGAAATTTGCATTGCCCTATTTCATGAAAGAAAGAGGGCATTCACCAATGCTCGAATGCACAGAGGAAAGAGGGCATTCCCCAGTGCCCAAATGTGAAGAGGAAGGAGCACCGCTTATTAGCGGTGAGGCTAAGTTCCAGCTACCAAAACTAATCCCTAGGAGGAAATGCCTGTAGTGACTCCTCCTCTCTACAGAAGAAGAACAGAGTGACCCAAAAGTCAAAGTTATAGCCCAAACTCTCTGAGAATTGACAAATCAGAGCCCACAAGATGCAGGGACTTTCGGGAGTAATGCTCAGGTCGATGTAGCCTTGGAGGAAGTGCTAGAGTGGCAAACCAATTGCTGGATGGCCCAACAAATTTTTGAGGACTGCCAGAACAAGCACAAAGGGGAATTGAAAGAGCGAGAAAGACGAATTGCCTAGATTGAGCAGCTAGTTCGATAGTTGCGGGAGGAGAACCAGCTACTCCAGGATAGGGGAATAGAGCGAAGGGATGCATCAACCCAAACTGACCGGGCAAAAAAATTCTTGATGAATTCTCCCACATATGCATAATGCATATTTTCTTTAGGAGAATTTCAATCGAACGCCCGATAGAGCAGCCCGAATTCAAGGGAAAATTCCTCTATTTTTGGGAGTGTAGGGGAAAGAAGTCCCACAACACCCCCTATCATTGTCCTGAGTGATATAGAGTAGGACAAGGGTCAGTAGCAGCAGACAGGATAGAAGGATAAGGAGGAACTCCCTGAACCTGAGGAAGGAAGAGAAGAACCTGAGGGGTCGACACAGGAAAGACTTGGGGACGAAGAAGCACCCCCAGGGATGACAACACAAAATGAAGAGAATGCTATAGGGACTGTAGAGCAGGCCCCTTAGAGCAAGAAGATGTTCACCAGTGAGAAAGGGAAAAACCCTGTTTGAGCCACCGTATTTTCTACAGAGGCCAAAGGAAAAGGGCCTAGGACGGCTTCAAAGAAGGTGAAGGTGACCTTCATCGAGCCAGAGGAAGACAAGTGGGATATACAACCATTCGCAGAGAGGAAAAAATGGTTTGAACGACTACTCAAAGAGATGATAGTAGCCAAGGATACCAGGAAGGCAACCTCAAGGATGTAGGGGGACTTTGGTATCTAAGTTAATTCGAAAGAGGACAACAAGTTCTAGGATATTTAAGGGTCATCCTGGGAATGACCCTCCATGATAAGAAGGTATTTTGAATGGTGGGGGGTATATGGCCCCAAATTGGAGGCCACTGCCATTGCAAAGGAGAACGTAGGGCTTACTCCTGAAGCAACCCAATTGTACAAAGCCCAAGTAGTTCATTCCAAGAGAGATAATTTAGATATCCCTCTTGCAGTGGTCAGACCTTCGGATGTTGACCTATGGCAAGCTGTAGAAGCTGCATTCTAGTCAGCAAAGATGATGCTGGTAATCACCCTCGATAATGACCAAAACAAGGAAAGGATAGCTGACAACCACACCCTCAGCTTTGCATAGAAAAATAAGATCCACACCTCTAGATGCCAGCATGCAGAAGAGGCAGACACGGGCCACAGGTACAGTCGAATCCACCAAGAAATGACAATAATGAGGGGTCAGTAGAGCTACCTATAGTTTTGATGCCACGATGGCGTGGCATATGTTAGACGTGGGGGAATGATGACCATAAAAAATGCTCATATTTTGTATATAATTTCTTGATTATTATGCAGCTGTATAATAAGGATTGCATATGTTTATGAATTATTATATAATTATTTTATGAAATTATGTGTGTTATCTAATTCATGTGTTTTCAGTGTGCTTTTGTGGAATTGTAGTTGATTTAGTTAGATTTGGATCAGTCGAGCTCTTTTCATGGACCTGGCACTTTGTTTCTTTCGAAATCAACGCAGAGAAGGTAGGCGCATTCCTCTTCCAAGAAGGCACCAAATGTAAGAAGGCACCTTCCTCTTCCATGAAGGAACCAAGGAAAGACAAGCGCCTTCCTCTTCTAGGAAGGTGCCAAGCGTAAGTAGGCACCTTCCTCTTCTAGGAAGGTGCCAAGGAAAGACAAGCGCCTTCCTATCCCAAGAAGGCACCAATAGAAGGCCAGGGCCTTCCTCTTCTAGGAAGGCACCAAAGGAAAAGAAGTGCCTTCATCTCATAAGGAAGGCACCGACGGGAAGGCGCCACTAGAAGGCAAGCGCCTTCCTCTCATAAGGAAGGTGCCACTAGAAGGCAAGTGCCTTCCTCTCATAAGGAAGGCACCAACAGGAAGGTGCCACTAGAAGGCAAGCGCCTTCCTCTCATAGGAAGGTTCTAATAGAAGATAAGCACCCTCCTCCTCCAGGAAGGCACCAACAATAGTAAGGCACCTTTTGCATAGATAAGGAGCCCAACATACTTAGGCACCTTCCTCATAGGGAATGCGCCCCTATTCTTCGCCCGTTGACCAGACAAGCACGACATGGACAACAACAACTGGTGCAGTTCCATCTCTACATCATGTAGAGCTAAATTGGGGATCGCACCAACGTATGAGAATGTCCTACCAATTCTAGGTGAAGCACAAACCAATCAGTGAACATGCCACCATTAGAACCAAATGCCAATTTTAGCAGATGTCGATCACATTTACCAGACTGTCTTAGTTTATTCTAGAATGAATTGACTGTTATAACTTCTTTGTAACATAAGTTCTACGGGTGTGCTATATAAACACACACATAACTCTTAGAGAATAGATATAGAGGATATAGAATATTTTGATAGTAATTATAGAGAGATATACAGAAGAAGCATTGTAATACTTTGATAATCATAATACAGTTCTAAGAGTTTCTAAGTGTGTGTTCAGCTGGGAGGAAGCTACTGGAGCCTGGGCCCACTCCAAGCTAGTATTTATTCCCCTATTTTTCTTGTGTTTTCTATATTAGTTTACCACTTTTATAAGATTGTTTATCGCATTGCTATTTCCAGTATTTATAGTAGGTTCATTTCTAGGAATGTGTGAATATTTCCTTTCTGTAGATTTAATTGTTTTTACATAAATTATTAATGAGTGCATGAATTATTGACAACCATTTGAAACACCCCCCAATAGTAGAACTAGCGGACTCATCTCAAGTGGTATTGTGAGTAATCTTGTTCAAGACCCTTTGCAAGTTTACGAATCTTCCTGGGTTGATAAATTAAATGCACGAGCATGTGAAAAAAGTAGGAAAGAAGTTAACCTTGTTCGGTCCGCCAACAACCATTTGTATTGATCACTCATATTTTCTAGTGCTTACCAAAGATAGTACAACATATTTAGTTTGAATTTTTCTATCTCATACCTTTGCTTGACATGCAATATAAATTAAAATGGTGTCTCATAATGACAAAAAACTAACTATTGTCTATGCGTACTTTGAACAATATAATGCAATAACATCATATGATGACAAAAAGGTGGTTCTCACCGTTGTCCTATTATCAAAAAATTCATAGGTATTTTGGTCATGAGGCAAGAAAAATTCCTCATGCACGTGTTGTAGATGAACCTTATTTGCTTTGGAAAACTTGTCCCTAAATACATATCTATAGTTATTGTCATCATGATCCCTATGAATCCCAAGGTGCTATAATTTTCCATGCATAAATGATAGATGACTAGATTCACATATATGTAGTATAGATTATCTCTTGTCTTCTTAAATTCACATGATGTAATGTGCAACATTTATTCCTCCTTGTACCATGCTCCTTTCATTGTCTTGAGATATACACTTCTACTCGGTGAAAACATTATTTTTCATCATTATAATTTATTTTATATCACATGTAGGTACTTATGCCCATGTGTCCTCATGAATTTCCTGCCCTCAATGTATCTTTTTTCTTTGGTTTGTGTGAACACATGTGTTTTTTTTAGTTTATTTAAAAAAATTATATTCCCCTTAGAAAATCAAGGGGGCACACCTAGAAAGTTGTATTTTCAAAACATAATTCTCTTCTTCAAAATTGGGGCACCCTACATGCTCATTTTATAATGAGCCCATCAAAAAGGGTAAAATGTACACCTAATTTTATGCACCTTAGCTATTTATTCACTATTCCCATGCTTAGGGTAGGAATAGTCCTTGTAGAATACATAAACAACTAATCCTTCTTGAAACCAACTCAAAAATACTATTTGGTAAGTATAACCATGTTTAAAGGACTTTTAGCAGCCATCAATAGTTGTTTTCCCTATATGTGCTATAGATCTCTATCCACAAACCTCTATCTATGACTATAGATCCTTGTCAATTATTATGGATCTTCATTTGTACCATAAGCCTTCATTCACAACCATGAATACTTGTCCATGTCATGGATCCTCGTCTATGTCATGGATTCTCATCCATGCTACAAATATCCACCTAAATTGTAAATTCTTTGTCATGTCACCTAGGTCATCCATGATAATAGTGTTAGCTTTTGAGGATATATGTAGTGGGAGAGATCTATCACATATCCTAATAAAAATGTAGAAAATATGAAAGAAAGTAATTTTGCAAAATGACTGAAATATACTATAAATAGAAAGTGGTAAAAATATAATGCAGTATGGAGGTAATGGTCACTCCATTACTATAAACTAAAGGACTGCATTTTACTCCATTCATGAAAATAATGCAGTATGGAGGTAATGGTCTTCATGATTTTTTCTACAACTCTATGGAAAGACTCTAGGTAAATGTAATCTCATAATTTCTATAATTGAGATTTATTTTAGTCCTTTCAATATTTCTTATGACTCCCCCTAATCCTATCTCGATTCATTGTGGCTCTGATTTCACTATTAGATTTTGAGGATATATGTAGTGGAAGATATCTATCATAGGTACTAATAAAATGTAGAAAATATGAAATAAAGTAATTCTGCAATATAACTAAAATATACTTTAAATAGAAAGTGGTGAAAATACAATGCAGTATGGAGGTAATGGTCACCCCATTACTATAAGTTAAAGGACTACATTGTACTCCATTTAGGAGTTCTACCACTATCTACTACACTCTAATATAATGCACTTGATATGCTTGATATGAACTATCACTATGAGGCCCTTTATATAGGAAGATAGATTCCTTGGCCAACACTCTACCTAGATGTACAAGGGGACACCTTGCACATTACAACTTGCACATTGACACTTGTGCATTTATTACATTGCTTGAAGTAACTATCTAAATTCCCCCTAAGGTAATATCCTACTCTAACTATGTACCAAAGTTGGTACATTTACATGACCTAAATGATGTAATATACTCTAACTCTAACACCCTCTTGTATTACATTATTTGGTTATTTAAGATTCTAATATTCAATATGGATGTTCTTCTTCAGAATGGTCTTTTGCTTGCTCGGTGATATCGTTATCTTATATCCATCCTCTATTTTTTATTTGTGAGTATCCTCATTTGGTTTTGTTGCTTCTTCAGATTCTAGTTGATTGAGTAGAGCATAGTGTTGTTGATATCTCATATTTTTATTTTTATTCTTCTATACTTACTTTTATGGTGTGTTGGTTCTTCATTTTATTCATCCTATTCCTCTAGAAATGAGTTAGTATCATTTTTAAATACAACAATGTCTTTTGAGATTTCCATTGAATATAGGATATATTTATTTCCATGGATTGATCTTGTTGTTTCTATCTCACTTTGGTTCATGATAAGGCATGTATTGATCTTATTCATATATCTAAAATTGACTGTCCAATTGCTTTCTACTAACTTGCTTACTGAAATGAGATTGTTAATCTAGTAACATACAATATTTTTTCATCCATATTCGTGTATAGGATAAATTTGGCTATCTGCAATTCTTAGTTTATAACCATTAGTGATTTCAAGATAGTCAAACCATTGTATATTTCTAGTCATGTGATGACTAGATCCTAAGTCAATGTGCCATGTATTCTTCTGCTTTGTTAAAATTTTACATGCTTGGATTATTTTTGCATTTGTGGCATGATGTAGTGTGTGTGCCTTGTTGTTTCTTTGCGTGAAAATATGTTCTTCTTTCCATTGTGGTATAATAGAACCTTTTTATTAGTCTTCCTTATAACTCCCTATTTTAGAGTATATGAGCTTGATTTTATAAAACCTTCTTAGAGCTTAAGTTTTGTAGGCTTCCTTATGTCTCCAAATGGATTGAGTACTTGATTATTTTTATGAATGCTATTATTATCAAGTTTTGTAAATACCTTATGTCTCTTTAGTGATTTTGGATATGCTAAATGATTGATAAAGTGCTTTTGAGAATAGTAGTTCAATTTTGGGTTGATTTTGTAAAGTTTTATGAATAGTAAAAATCGACTTCTATTACACCTTATCACTCGTATTGAACTTAAGCACTTTCTATTTTGATGAGGTCATAATGGTTGGATTTCTTTTATCCCTTTAATATGGTTTTGAGACAAGTATACCAATTAATTTCCAACCCTTGATAATATTTAATGAACCTTCTATTATAGCTTTTGATATTTGATATTTAATGTTTCTAAATTCTAAAATCCTACTTTGGTGTAGTATGCCTTATAACTCCCTAATTTGGAATATTAGGAAACAATCATATTGCAATAATAGAATTTTAATTTTTCTAGGTAGAAATCCTTATTTCTCCTATGTTTTAATTTGAAAATATTAAGCTATAATTATTCTTTAATTTTGCTTTCAATAATGGTTGATTTCCCTATAGTTTCAACATTATAATATACCCTTATATCTCTCTATTAATCAAAGCAAATAAATCAAGGTAAAGTATTACCTTTATAATACTATAAATCTACTATATGAGAATTGTATTTTCCTTGTATCCTCCAATGTATGCATACTAGTCTTAATGCTTGCTTTGACCTTCTTTCAATTGTGGATGCTGATAGATTCCTTTGACTGCAATATTGGATGCTCCTCTTTTGCTTGACCAAGAGACTTTAATGCTATTACTTATTCCTTCATGCTGCACTCTCTTGGCCACTACGAATGCACTCCTCATTGGTATTTGGTACCTCAAATAGGGACAAAATATTGTAGTGGGTGACAAGTGTCATGACAGTTTCACTTTAACACTTGGGAGAGAGATAGAACCTTGTTGACCCTTGGAATTTTCTATAGAATGGAAGGTGAGCTTTACAGTATTGTATGAGCACTTATATTCCTTGGTGACAAGTGTCACTTCTATTCTAACACTCCCAATATGCTCCTTTGTAATTCCTTCTTGGAATTTCATTCAAGTGTGCAAAGGGAAGCACTCATTTAGGAGACGTTAGGGTTTTCTTCAAGGTGATAAGTGTCACATTTCCTTTTTGCATGGGCCTTTTCTTCTCAATGTCTCTCAATCCTTAATGTATTCTTTGCAAGGTTCTTTTATCAACGTATTATGGCTAGCTTCTATTTTTTTGTATGCTTTCGATGGTGCTTGGTGTGAGTTGGTTCCAATTGGAGTAGTGAGAAATACTTTGGTGGATTTGACTTAGGATTCTGAGTAGCACTTTGGTGGTTATGGGCAATGTTTTTGTGGAGTTTTGATATGCTCCAATGGTGCCCTTGAGTGCTTGTTGTGGATGTACGTCTAGATGGTATAGCCTCTTATGTAATTTTTTTTATTCCTTATTTCAAACTATTATGTATTTGCCTTTGTAGATAATATTTCTCCTGTTGTATTTGCTTATAGATACCTTGATATAGTTGTCTAAGATTGTGGATGATATGAGCTCTTTGAAAGGATCGTTTACCTTGCTTGGAGAATGCTTTTACACAACCACTTTGAGCTGATTTCTCCTTGTGAAGAATGTGCCTTTGTGGCACTTAAACCCTATCCTTTTTCCTATGTAGGACATATTAGTATGGTGCAATATGATGTAAATGAATTTGTGAATATAATACCTTTTTTACACCTCCTTTTGCAACCTTATTTTTTCTAGTTTTAATGGTGACTTTCTTGTAGGCAATCACAAATTTTAAGGTTTTCTCCTTTCCTAGATAACTCTCTCCTTTGCTTGGCTAATTTTTGTAATAAATCCAAGGTAATAACCACGTAGACAAAATCTTTTTTAGAAGTATTTTCTACACTATTTTTTTCTATAAATAGTCCTTAGTGCATCTCAAATCTGAGACTCACCAAGTCTCGATTTGTAGCTTCTTTCACTAGTTTTGATGGTGAATTTCTTCTCCACTCCTTGGAGGAATCTGATATGATTTTGGTGGATTATTTGGACCATGAAATGTTGCAAGTTCTATGCATAAAATAGTGTCTCTAGATACTTTGATAATTTATTGGTTTTGTGCCCTTGATCTTTAACAATCAACAAACACAAACTAACCCTTTCGAGAGTAACTAGTTAAAGATCAACTAGTATAGTGCTAATGTATTAATAATGCACTTTAATGGTAACATTTAATATCACCTTAGTGCTCCTATAAATAAACTCTCAAAATAATTTCAAATGCACTTAATAATCTCTACAACTTTTAAGAGTAATCTGTAATAAACCCTTAATGAATAATCTGCAATTTTCACTACAATCAATATTGTAGGATATAGTCTTCTTGATTTCTGGATAGATAATAGGTAGGTGATAATTTTATTTCTTTCAAAAAATATCCAAATATATTTTAAAATGAATTCTCCTTTTTACACTTTCTTGAAGACTATATAATATGAACCCTTCTCCTTGCAACTTTTAATCCAAATATGGTGCTTAATAGAATTTGATAATGAACCCTAATTTGAAGTTCAACAAGTTGAACCCAAGTTGCTTATATTTTAATGGCTTTTGTCGTAGATGTAGATCTTGGTATTTTGATTCACCAAGTTGCTGCCATGTAGTGGATGAATTTGCAGCTTCTTGTTGGCTATCCAAAACAACTTCTTACTTCACCAAACTATGGTATCAAACCTTTTGTCTTGAGTCATACATTTGGTGGCTTGATCCTTCCAGTGATATTTTATTTTCTATAGTAGCTTCATAAATTCCTTGCTTTTTAAATGTGCCTTCTTGCTGTGAGAGGCAATCTCCAAATATCTTGGATTTGGTAGGCTTATTCTATCTGAATATTCCTTCAATATTATTGTTGAATTTAGAATTCAAATAGAATCTTATTCTTCTCAAGATTATGAATGTCTTGATGTCTTCAATGGATTCTTCTTCAGGATTTGACACTCTTTACCAAATTATTCTCCTCTTAGGCTTGTTATTGGATGGCAACAATTGTCCCAAGTCATTCACTATCAGGAGGTTCTCCTTGGTAGTGGATTTCTCCAATGAGTTCTCCTAGGAACCCTTTTGATGATGCTTCCACTAGCTCTACAACAAGGCTCTCCAAACCTTCTTCTTTTCCTCCTTAATACCCATGTAAGGTCTTCTATATTATAGATTTTTTAGTCTTCCAACTAAGACCTTTTCTTCAACCTTCTACTTATGGAAGTGTTGGTGATGAGATATTTTTGGATATCTAAAATTTACTACTTCTATGATCAGGAACATGTCTCTGTTAGTCCCTCTCTATCTCTTCTAAGATTGGAAGTTTTTCTAACGAGACCTACTTTGGATCTCCTCAATTTATTTTGAAATAAGTCTTTAATCAATAAAGGAGATCACCAAATCCTATCATATGAACTCTTCTCTATAGTCTTATTTTGAATCAGGATCTCTTCTTCTAAATCAAGAACTCTTCTCTAAAGTCTTCTTCTTCAAAATTAAGGCTTCTATGGCCTTATTATTCTAGATCAAGGCTTCAGTGGCATTTTTTGCTTCTGCACTCTATAGGTATTTATATTTAATGGATATCACCAATCTCCTATCTCCTCCTAGACTCGTCTTCTATAGTCTCTTCTTACTTGAGTTAGCTATAAGGCTATTGTGGCCTTTTCTTCACTTCTAGAATCTATAGGATTTTTAGCTCTTGTAATGGGACCTTTATCCAAGGTCTTTGAAATATCCAATCTTCTCCTTGTTACTACAAGTGTTGGAATGATTTTAATAAGATATTCTTCCTAGGTCTCTTGTAGGAAGCTTCCCAATATCCTTTTCTTGCAACAAGTTATTAGAGACTAGAACGTAAGAATTTATAATTTTGGAGATAATAATCTTCACTAATTGATTTGTCAATATAGTGGTATGAATGTTGAGTCCTAGTCTTCATGATTTTTTCTACAACTCTATGGAAAGACTCTAGCCAAATGTAATCTCATAATTTCTATAACTGAGATTTATTTTAGTCCTTTCAATATTTGTTATGACTCCCCCTAATCATATCTCGATTTATCGTGGCTTTGATACCACTGTTATATTTTGAGGATATATGCTATGGAAGATATCTATCATAGGTCATAATAAAATGTAGAAAATATGAAATAAAGTAATTATGCAATATAACTAAAATATACTTTAAATAGAAAGTGGTGAAAATACAATGCAGTATGGAGGTAATGGTCACCCCATTACTATAAGTTAAAGGACTACATTGTACTCCATTTAGGAGTTCTACCACTATCTACTAAACTCTAATATAATGCACTTGATATGCTTGATATGAACTATCACTATGAGGCCCTTTATATAGGAAGATAGATTCCTTAGCCAAAACTCTACCTAGTTGTACAAGGAGACACCCTGCACATTACAACTTGCACATTGACACTAGTGCTTTTATTACATTTCTTGAAGTAACTAGCTAACTTCCCCCTAAAGTAATCTCCTACTCTAACTATGTACCAAATTTGGTATATTTACATGACCCAAATTATGTAATATACTCTCACTCTAATAAATAGAACATCATAAAAATTCTATATTCTAGTTGTTCCTTCATGGACGCACCTTGGAAGGTATATACCATGTGTTTGACTAGAGGTATTATACTAGGCATGATGGTATTGGTTATTTTTATAAGCTATGGTGGTAAGCACGTGTCTAGATCATTTTCCATTACAAAATCCTAAAATTTCTACCAAATAGAAAACATAGGAACCATCTAACTATAACCATAGTAATTGGTAAATATTTTAATGTCTAATTGGCATTTACACAACATAGTTTGGTAAATGCTTTAACTATTTTTTTTTATATGTTGAATCACTCTTTCCTATGTGTTGCTCAAATAAGGTAATGGTTCTGTTGCCACTGATTTTCAAATTTGGCTCCCAAGTCTACCTTGTAAATAGACCATGCCTTGATCCAATATATTAGTGTTAGTTTCCTAGACCAATCCATGACTGATATGGCATCTAGGGATTTATTGGCCTAGCCCATTGCAAATCCATAATTGCTGCTCGATGTGACAAATTGTAATTTAGCTTTCATTTTCTATAATGATCAAAGTCCATCTAAAATAATTTATAAAAGCATATTTCTAATATTATATCAATAGGAATAAGAGTGATAACACAACACACATTTTACACATAATACATGGTACTAGCAATATCACTATTTGAAGACTTAGCTAGATATAAACTAATAAAAAATCATGAATGATAGTGTAGACACCAAATCCTAGCCACTTGTCCTTCATCCTAACCATCCTACCACCCACTTGTCCACAACTCACCTTTCATGCCACTCATTTATCCATTTCATACATTTCCCACCTTCAAAAGGCCCACTTTAGCCCTTTCTTGCCACTTTTCGACTCCTTTGGACTTATTTTATATTTATTTTATATTATTTATATTTAATATAATATTTTATTATTATATTTTAATATATTTATTTTAAAATATATATATATTTAAACCCAATTAACCTCAACCATTAGATTTAATCTAATCTCAGCCATCCATCTTCATCAATCCATGTCACACTTAAAGTACAATATCAACCTTAGGATTTGATTTAATCTTAGCCACACGATCAAAAGTGTTAAGCTAAAACCCTAAGAAAATCCTAGGTTGGATTATAAATAAGAGCATTTGCAAATGCTCAAACCTTGGAATGTTCTTACCCTTGGAGATATTGTTTAAGAAATCCCTATGAAGCAAAAAGTTGTAGATCCTTGAATATCCCATCGATCAAATTTACTTGTGAGAGCAGACTCAAAACCTAGCTTGCCATAGGACTTCCATAATTCCAGACACTTCCACATCCATTCTCTATTGTCACCATTATCGTCCATCCACTGCATCCTTTGTACCCCCGTGATCTACTTCTACAAATTAAACCCTCACTTGTAAGCACCTTCTAGAGCTTGCCAAGCTCGCTACAGAGCCTGCCATATCTTGTAGGTGCATTCTAGAGCCTGCCAAGATTGTGCTAGAGCCTTAAAAGCACCCACCCACACCTGCCATAATTATCAACATGAACCAGAGCTTACCACATAAAATCATGAGGTGTTGTTAGGGCATCATACCAACGGACTTACAACAAAGCATCATCAAGTTTAGCAGGGTAAATCACCATCAATTTTTATTTCATTGCATAATATGTAGGTTTTTGTATGCCATTGTATTCATTTGTAGTTAGGGTTTATTTGATAGTTGAGGGTCTCATGCTGTGGAGCCCTCATAGGTATTACTAATCCCCTTGTATGTTTATGTGTATGCATATCTATAGGTTCTCATTCAATATTGGATAGATGTTGAAGCTAGAGTGGCTCGAAGTCGGATATCTCACAAGCCCACTCATTTTATTGAGAGTGAAGCACAGTTGAAGACACTCATATTTATATAGCTAGGGTTTCAGAGAACCCTAGAAATTGTATCTATTGTATAAAATCAACTCTATCAAGGCAGAATAATTGTAACAAGGAGTTTTTCAGCTCCCCCCATTTATTGAAATATATTCTATTTTGTGTAGTTATTTATCTCTTTGAGTTGATTTCTTTATTTCTTGCATAGTATCGCATTTTTAGCTCTAAAAATGGTGATCATGGTGGGAATCCATAAGGATTTCATTTATTAATCTGATTTACTTATCTGATTTCATTTGGTTTCTATCTGTTACAGGTTTTTCAGAAGCAAAAAATTTGTTGATTCCATCGCTTAGGATTTCTGAAGAATTTTGCAACAGTTGTAGAAGCTATACAGGTATTCTATGGTGACTGTCGACCATCACAGGTGTTCTTATACACCTACACAGGAGCCCTTAAATGCCTACACAGGTGCCCACCTGCATCTAGCAGTGATCTGATATAGAGTGTAGTCTTTGGAGTAAGTCCTATAACCTTGATTTCAATTTTGCAATTTACGTATTTCATTTTGGTATGATATTTTCAGATTCTAGGATATAAAAATAATATAAATTAAGTAATCTCGAAAAGAATTCATAGTAGATTGCATTTAGGGTTTTTCGTGCATACATTCACATGGTTTAAATTTCTTGTTTTAAAATCTGCAAATTCAAGTGATTGCTTACATATTTTGTTTGCATTTGAAGCTAAAGAGAATTATTAGAATCTGCATTTTTAGGATTTAAAGACTGATTTATTTTGCATATCTAAATAGGAACAGTATTCAGGCGTAAAAAGTAATCCTGCCCTAGGGTGACTCCTTTGGTAGAGAGGTGTACGAACCCTCTGATTTTTATTTAGGCAAGGGGTCTTGAGTGGTGTACTTCACCATATTTAGGTGAAATTTATGTTCTGATATTGGATTCTGATTTAGATGAGTAAAATTGGTGATCTTTAGCATTTTTTGAACACAATAAAGAACAAGAAACTTTAAAATCAATCACACATAGCACGTTTCACTCTAAAATAGTAGTGGCTAGATTTCATCACCATCCATTGCTTGAGATTTTGTGACGGTGGTAGTCATTTCCATCCACCAATATCTGCCTTAGACACCATAGTTTTACCCTTAAGCAAACTTGTTGGAGGTCATTACCAACAAGAATCTCGTCACCCAGCCAACCATAGTTTTTACCTTTGTTTTTATTAAGCAAGATTAGATACATCAAAATATACAAAACTGTCACTTTAAAAAGAATACACATTAATGAAGAAAATAATTAATGTATGAGGTAAGCCACACAAGGTAACAACTTAGCATTGATTGTTTCTTTCATTTTTTATTTTTTTTGTACAAGTTTTAGCTTTCATGTTCATTTTGATAGTTCTAAGTTTTTATTTAGTTACTTTATGGTATTAACACAAAATTAGAAGAAAGTAATAAATAAAAATAACTTAATGGAAAACACATCCAATTTCCTTGCTACTTCAATGGCAAACCCTTATCCATCCCTACCATAAGTAGGATCCCTTTCGCATAACATTGAGCAGCCTACCACCCACATAGACATGGACAAGGTAGAGGTAATCTACAAGGTCTCTAACTATGTTCTTGAACCCCTTAGTCAAGACTGTATTGAACAACTAGACTTGGATACAACCTGTCCATCCAAAACCACCCAAGGATATCATAATTCTACCTATGAATATGGTATACCTTCTTGCCCAACCCAAAACATAAGTTTTTTTAACACTCACCCTTCATCTAGCCATATCCAAACCTATTCCAATCCCTTGTATGAGGAATATGTGAATGTTGCCTCACAAGCCCTAACCTCCCAAGTTGCCACGTCAAGTGTAACTTGTGCCATATATATTTCTTCTAATCCATATCCTTCACTTCCTTCATTTTTCAATCTAGCCATAGCCATGTCAATGTCTACCATATCCGAACAAGATCTACAGGATATATTAGGTTACGCAAACAAACTGCTCTCACAGCTTTGCAAGGCTAAGCATCAAGTTTAGGTAGACCCTATGATCCAAGATGTTCCAATCCAACCCATAATAGCCAATAAAAATCCAACATGGGTACCCCATTATTTGGTGGTTTTCATCCCCAATCCTCCACCAATTCGCACCCCAATCCAGCCAATTACCATTTATTCTAGCCAACCTCTCAACCAATTCTTACAACATCTTCCTCATAAATCATATCCTTGTTTCATTCACCAATATTCACCCCATGTTCAAACCAACCCATTCCACCAAATTCGGCCAATCACTCCACAACATTTTTCTTCTAGTCCATCTCCCAATCATCAGGTAATCCAAGCCTTCCAAGTTCCTAGGGAAGATCCTAGGATACAAGCCATGCAGAAACAAATTGATCAGTTGATGCAGAACACTCCTAGCATGTCAAGCTATAAATTGACCTTAAGTCAACTGATCCACCAACCAATTCATCATTCAATGCCATCACTGCCATATCCTACAGACTTCACACTACCGAAGTTTGATAAATATAGGGGAACCGAGGACCCTAAGGAGCATGTGAGCTCATTTTTTCATGCATTTTTTAGAATTCAAACTGATGATGCCCTCATGCTTTGAAATTTTCCTCAAACATTAGGGGAAGACGTCATAAAGTGGTTCAATCAGTTGCCAACACATAACATTTATACTTTTTCTCAACTGATGGATCTATTCTTGGATCGTTTTGCCCTAAAATTTAGAAATAAGGTCTCATTACCAGACATTTATTATCTAAAGCAATGGCATGAGGAACCTATATACAATTTTGGAAACCATTGGAGGGCAGTCATATCAAAATTGCCATTCTCCCTACCAATGGATGAAATTATCATATTCACCAAGAGTTGCTTAAAACCCATCTCTTGGATGCTTCAGCTTAATACTTATTACACATTTGAAGAAGTTTTAGCATAGGCTAGCATCATTGAGTAAATCAAAATCCAAGAGGGCATCATCAATCCTAAGAAGAAAGAATGGAAAAATAAAGGCCAATACCAAAATAATCAATCTGGCCAAAATAAATCATCACAAGCCTCTACAACTAACACACTCAATAAAATTAATAAAGTGGTAATAAGCTAGCCCACAATGGCTCAAAAACCTATGCAATAACCAATTACTTATCATGTGGTCCCATCAGTTACACAATCACCAATGGTGCAAAACATAGTGCCAGCTATGGAATAACCTCCCCGTCGCTAATACACCCGATATCAACATCAATATACTCCCTTAGCGGAGTCGTATTCTTCCATTTTTTTGAAGGTTGTACAAAACAAACAAGTTAGACTTGCCTGAAGTTAGACTCGATGACCCTAAAAAACATCCCAAGAATTACATAGAACACTTATTTTTCCCATATCATAGGCAAAATGGTCACGACATCAACTCTTGCCATGTTTTTAAGAACATCGTCCAAGACCTTATAGGGTTGGGGGCGATCAATATGGGTAATACTTTAGCTCTGCAAAACCAAAATTTAGGAATTTTTTAGACACCTCTTCTCAACCATGGAGAGGCAAAAACTACTGTAGGAGGTAACAACCATCAAACACCTCCTAATAAAGTCAACCATGTTCAACAATACCAACATTTTTTAGGAGCAGTCCATGTAGTCACAAGAGGGCAAAGGCAAAATCAATAGAATGCACAACAACCTTCAAATCCACCACCCATCGAAACATCCCCAAATACATCCTCGCCAATCCATCTACCCAATCCATCAAATCAATCCATCCATTTTCCTATAAGGCCAACGGTAACCTTAAGTAGCCAGTTGACTACTAGCTTGAAAATGGCATCAGCTAAATTATCTATATATGAGATTATTCAACAATCCACTAGGCATAGAGAATATTTGATGAAGATCCTTAAGTATATTGAGTTAGAATCCCAAGACTCTAATGCCTTCAATAGTTTTGTAGAGAGTGTTAGGACGTGCATGGAGCCATCCATCACCTTTTATGACTTTGAAATTAAGTCAATAATCTTAGAATCCGTGGATCCACCATTGCATATCATGGCCTTTATAGATAAGAAGCCATTCAAAAGAGTCCTAATAAATACTGGCTCATCCATTAACATCATCACTACCCCTTCCCTTCACCACCTCAAGCTACCACCTTCCCATATTTCTAAGTCATCATTCACCCTCAAAGCATTTAACGATGCTTTATGTACCACAATTGGCATTGTTGTTTTGCCCATTGAAGTAGGGGCCAAAACATTGCACATAATGTTTCACATCTTGGAATAAACCATGGAATACAATGTACTCTTTGGTAGACCTTGGATGAGGGAAATGAAATGTGTTCCTTCAATACTCCATCAATGCTTGGAATACATTCGTGATAGACAAGTCCATTGCATCCCCACAGATGTAGAACCTTTTACGTATTGCAATTTTATTTCAAATCCTTATGAATTCATGTTGCCTTCCACTCATTTATTTTTATCTCCATCTTCATCCAATCTACCTTCTTCATTTTCTCATCCATCTTCTTCTAATACATTCACATCTTCTTCTAAAGCTCCCATCTTAGAGGAATTACCCATCACAATACCCCCTAAATCATCCATTTCTTATTGTACATGTAATAAAAATCAAACCACCATCGTCACATCGTACACCTCAACCATCCCTTCTTCCATAATAATTTCTTCTTCTTCATCAATACCCCATCCACCTTATTCTAATTTCATGCCATCACCCAATCCTTCTCCATCAGTCGATGTTTCACAAGTTGAAATTTTAGATTGTGAAATATTTAACTCTCCACCAACATCCACAAACACCTCCATTCCTGAGCCATCCATCCCCACATCATCCACCACCTCATCCCAAGTCGAGGTCCACATCACTAGTCCTGGTATTGGTGAATACGTGGTCTAAGATGTTACCATTACCCCTCTAGCCATTCCCACAACCAAGGATTTCGGTCACCCACGTGACCATCCTTTAGCCATAGGTGCCATAAATGACATGGGCTCCATTACAAATAGTATCAAATTTGTTTATGGAGGGTTGGATTCCTAAATTGGAATAAACCCACCCGATGAACCTTAAGAACCAAGACGTTCCAACATACACAATATAGTAGGATTTTCATCTCATTACTTTCACATAGTAAATTGGCAAGGTCAAGGTCTAGGTTCCCATGAACAAGGGATACATGACAGTTGATCTTCCATATCAAGGAGCACATGATCATTCAGGCTTAGGGTACACCTCACTTTCCACAACCACTTCCCTTGAGCAAGCTTTTCAAAATCTTAGCCTCGAGGATGAAGATAACAACACCCATCCATTTTCCTCAACCTCCTCTATTGAGCAAGCCCTTTAAGAGATTAGCATCAATGAAGTGAACGAGGATGACCCCCTCAATTTTTCCTACCTAATCCTAGATTCCATGAGGAAATTTATAAAGAGTTTGAAGTAATGTCAAACACTTCTGATGACTCTGAAGAGGAATTTCAGCCCATTTTCCCCCTTACCCAACATGATGAGTTTTACCTCAGAATGTTCCCCATCCATCAACCCATATTTCACTTGCTTATTCCATAAGAACAAGTTGACCCACCCAGTGAACCACCTCCCACATGAATTCCATTGAGCCATTCAGCCCAATCCAAAATTTGTAACATATGTATATATAAAAAAAATTAAAAATATATCAAAAATATAAAAAAAAAAATTTCTTTACATGTACATAGATTTTGATTTCATGTTTGTTGCTGCTATCCAGGGTTAGCAAGGCCAAGTCATCAGTTTAAATCCAATCATCCCACCCATCCATTGGTCCAAGCCATCACACCTTTTTTCCTATAAGTCAATATGAATCTTATTGATTTAATCACCCCACTCTGCAATCCATACAATTTGGCTAAGCCAATTCCAATTGACATAAGCCTTATTTATACGGATTGGATTTACTCCCCACATTCCTTTTTGGAATTCATCATGCTTGAGGAATTTTTAAAGGCTTTGGCCAATTACATACCTCCTTCCCCTCCATCTCCGCCCCCATATTCAACCAAGAAACCTGAGGTTTTTCAGGTAGAGTTAGATGACGATAAATAGGAGTTGGATGACATCTTAGATGACATTAATCTTATCCCAACACCACATCAACTTGAGGAAGGTTCACATATGTCTATTGAAGATACTATCGAAGTGAACCTTAGTTCAGATCCTCACAATCCGTAAATTGTCAAGCTTGAAAAAAATTTATCATCTAATGAACAAGAGCAATTCATAGCTCTCCTCAAGTGGAAGAAAGACATGTTTGCATGGTCCTACAAGGATATTCCTGGCCTTGATCCTAATCTGGTGGTCCACAACCTCACCTTAAATCCTGATTCCAAATCGGTCAAACAAAAGCTTAGGAGGATGCATCCTACCATGGCCTTCATAGTCAAAGAAGAGCTTCAAAAACTTCTAGACATCAAGTTCATCGTCCCTATTGACTAACCTGAGTGGATTTCAAATATAGTACCTGTTTGCAAGCCCAAAAGGGTGATACACATTTGTAATTATTTTTTAGACCTCAATAAAGCGTATCCTAAGGATGACTTTCCTTTGCCAAACATAGATAATCTTATCGATACCTGCATAGGCCATGAAATGCTTTCCCTCATGGATGGTTTTTCAGGATACAACCAAATTCAAATAAATTTGGATGACCAACACAAAATGACATTCACAACACCTTGGGGGACCTTTTGCTTCAAGGTTATGCCCTTTGGCCTTAAAATTACAGGAGCTACTTATCAACGAGCCATGACTTATATCTTTCACGATTACATGCATAAGATTAATATCAAAAAGCCTTTGATGACATCAAGTGATACCTAACTTCTTCATCGGTCTCAACAATAGACTCTGCTTTAGGAACAATTCTTACACAAAAAAATGAATAACATCGAGAGCATGTTGTTTATTACATTAGTCGAACATTGGTGAGTTATGAAACCCGATACGCTTATGTAGAGAAGTTGTGCTTAGCAATGGTTTTTACCACTAAGAAACTTTGATATTATATGCTTAGCCATACAACTTATGTCATAGCTAGATAAAATCCTCTGCATTATATGATATCTCACATTTATAATAACACTGATACCGCTAAATGGATAATGCTCCTTATAGAATTTGATCTCGAATTTGTCAGTCAAAAATCCATTAAACGTCAAGTTATAGCCGATCAACTTGCAGAAGATCCACTACCTAGTGATCATCCTTTGATTATAGAGCTCTTAGATGTTTCAGTATTTTCTATCACTGAATTAGAATAAAATATCATTCCAAAGAAAGACGTCGATATCACCTTATTCTTTGATGTATCTAAGTGCGACAAAGGTTAAGGTGTTGGAGTTGTATTTCATACACCCTAGGGGATTCCCATCCCTTTATCATTCAAGCTAGACTTTTCATGCACAAACAACATCGTAGAATATGAAGCCCTAATATTAGGTCTTCAATAATTTATAGCTATGGGAATTAAGCATATTAGTATATTTGGGGATTCTAAACTTGTGGTTAAACAAGTAACTAGAAAATACCAATGCAAAGAACCTACCATTAAGCTTTATCATGAAGTGTCAATGAAATTGCTCTCAACATTTCAATGGTATGAAATCAATAAATTACCTTGTTTGACTAATATATTTGTATATGCGATGGCCTCTCTGGGATCATTAATTCCAAAAAATGACTTGGGAGAGGTACAACCTCTAATAATCTCCATAATATCTAAAGCAGCCATTGTCCTATTGGCAATTTTGGGTACTTTGGGTACATTGCCCTTGCTCAAATGTATAAGTTGTCATTGATGTCAAAAGGCATTTTTGTGTTGATATCAAAAGAGTGTGATGTCAAGAATATCTTGAGAAGCTTCATTGCTAAAGGGTTTTTATTAAAACCATGGTGACAAGGTTAAAGGTTTTTCTTAAAACCATTTGGACTCATTAAGGGTTTTTATTAAAACCAAGCTTAACTTAATGCAAAGGTCCATGTTTATTATTAATAATTAAATTAACTCAAACCTTTGTCAAAGGTCCAAGTTTAATTTATTATTAATAAAATAATAATAATAATTATTTTAATTATTATTATAGGGTCTTTCAACCCTTAAGCGATAGAAGTAAAAGAATTCTTTCGTCGATATGATGCCATCATTGGAGGAGCGTCGACGTCAAACTTTATGGAGAAATGGCTATATAAGTGGGGATGTTTTTCCAAAGTGAGTACCACGAATTATTAGACATCTGTGATTTACGATTGGCTCTGTATCTTGCGATTTGCACTTGGCGTCTGCGATTTTACATTTTCTCTATTCTTTCAAACAACGCTTTGTGTTTTCAATCTCTGATTGACATCCTTGAAATCATGCTTGTTCTGTGTTGGAAACCATGCTTTGCATATTTGAAACTGAGTTTGGGCTACATCCTTACCTTTATGCTTGACGCCGGTGGATTGGCAATTGCACCTGGACTACGGTTTTCAGACTGTGCTATGAGATGATAAATGCAAGCATTCTGTGACTTACGTTTTGGACAGCGCTCACCAGTTTGCATGTGGCTTGTGGAAGACATTTACGTTTTCCAATTTCTTGGCATCAAAAGGAATATAAAAGAGAGGGTAGTGCTATATTTCTTCGTTGGGCACTTGTGACCCAACGGTGGTGGCGTTTAAGCTAAAGCGCTAGGTGGCAGAGGTGTCGAATTCGATTCTCTTCATTGGGAATTTCTTTTTGGTCACGGTGTGCAAAGGATAGTGGTTGTGAATGCGCGGGAGGTATAAGGTTAAGGTATCATATTTGTTTTTGACATTGTTTTATTGATGTTTAATGTTTATGTGGAGTAATAAGGTGTAAAGAGGTTTTACTTTGTATGTATATTGTACTTTGGTGTTTTTACTAAGTTGGAGAAATAATGTGTTATTTTGGATCTTTATTATTGTGTATTATTGTTTAGTTGCTAACTCTAATTAGTGGCAAATTGAGAGTTAGTGTTGTGACAAATTTTGAGTTCTCCTTCTTCATCAAAGTAAAGGTATGGGCAACTTCTTCCATGTATGTTGTTGATGGTATATTTTCTGAAATTGAGTTTGGAGTGAAAAGGTTGTCTACTAGGTATCTTTGGTGTAAATCTTATTTTTTGGATATTGAAGATTGTTTATGCATTAAAATCATTGATGAGTGTTTGGGTGAATGCATAATTCTGGTTGAGGAAGAGGAAGCATTTTTGCACTAGGGTTTATGTTAGTAAGTCTTGCTACTTGCATTGAGATGATGAAACCCTTAGTTGGCTATTTTGATATTGATGGATGAGTTGCTTTCATAGAGGTTGTTGTTGATCAAGTTAGTGCTTTACTTGATACATGATATTGGGCTTACTCCATTGAGTTGATTTGAACAAGTTATTATTTGCAATTGGTGATATTGTGTTGGTGGCTATTTTGTTCAAATATCCTTGGAGGGAAAAGGATTTCTACTTGTTTCCTTTTCTTGTGATGATTGGTTAATGCTTCAAGGTTGATGTTGAGTTGAATGTGTTGGTGGTCTAAACCTTGTTTGAGGAGCATTGTTGTTGAAACTCTAATTGTTGGTAAAAAGAATATGAGTATCATTGTTAAATGAGATATTGCATAGTTGGCAATTGTTGGGTTGTGTTTCATATTCTTGAGAAAAGCATACTACATCTATCTTATTCTTTTGAGATTGAGATTGAGTTGAGATTGAGATTGGGAGTTAAGTATAGAACATATTGGGTCTCTAAAAATTCTCTTTATGTTTCTATGAGATTTGATATTGCTTTGGGTATATTGCTTTACTGTTTTGAAGTATAAAGGAATAAGTAAAAAGAGGTCTTATACTATTCACCCCCCCTCTTAGTATAAGCTTGTGTTCTTCAATTGGTATCAGAGTGGGTGCCTTCGAAAAGTTTAATAGCTTGAAGGAAAAGCTAGTAAAGAACACAATGGATCATTCAAGTGGCAATGCAACACCTATTCTTGATGGGTCGGATTTTGGTCTTTGGAGTGCAAGGATGAAGGTTCATCTAATGGCACTTGGGAATGAGGTTTGGGAAGTGATTGAAGATGAGTACACTATTCCTGAACATGGTCCTAATACTAAAGAAGAAAGGCTCCTACATCACAGACAATTCAAAAGCAATGAATGCAATCTCGAAAGGCTTACGAAAGCAGATCTCACCAAAGTGATTCACCGCAAGACAACTAGTGAAATGTGGAATCAGTTGAAGGTGGTTCATACAAGTGATACAAATGTCAGAAAGGCCAAGTTGAGACACTTCAAAGGTATGTTTGAACAACTCAAGATGAATGATGATGAAAATATTAGTGACTACATGCTTCGTATGGATGAGGTTGTTAACTCCATGAAAGACTTAGGTATTGAGATTGCTGAAAATGATGTTTGTGATAAGATTTTAAGATCTCTTCCTAATAGATTTAGTGAAAATATTTCTGCTATTGAGGAAGCTAAAGATTTGGATAAGTTGAAAAAGGATGATCTCCATAGTATACTTGTAGCATTTGAGTTAAGAACTCAAGTGAAGGTTGATGTCAAGAAGGAGGCAGCTTTCAAGGCTACCAAGAAATCCAAAGGTAAACAACTTCAAGAGAGTGATGAGTCTTCTAGTGATGAAGAGGCATATTACAGCAAGAAAGGCAAGTTCTCTAGAAAGCACAAAAATATGAAAAAAATAAGATTTTTCAATTGTGGAAAGTTTGGTCATTATGCTACTGATTGTATTGTTGCCAAGGATGAAAGTGATGAAGATAAACAGGACTGTAAGAGCAAGGATTCTAAAAAGCACAAGCATCATAGGAAAAACAAAGATGAGAACAACAATCAAGGAAAGAGGTATTCTCATAAGCACAAGAAGAGTTTCTACCTAGACAAAGCAAGTAAGTGTTCTAGTAGTGATAGTGAAAGTTCTTCAAGTGATAATGAAAATGAGATGTTGTTCATATCAGAAAAGGAGGAAGAACCAAAACATAGATTCATTATCATGAAATGTCTTAGATGTGGAAATTTTGGTCACCTTGAGGATGATTGCACAAATAATGATTTGATTTCTAGTATGTATGAGGATGCTTCAGAAAACTATAAGGAAGATGCATGTATGGTTTTTGAAAAGGGTAGCACCTCTAGTGATAAGAAATCTAAAAAAGTCTTTGATGATTCTAATAGCAAACATATAGAGGAAGGTGAAGTAGATCTTAAAGGTGAACTTATTAGTGCTCTTAGTGCTTTGAAAAAGGAAATAAAGAAGAATTCTAGACTCAAGGATAAGTTAGATGAATGTTGTATGGAGAGAGATGATCTTATAGAAAGTCTTGACTTCTCTATAGCTAAGACACAAGAACTCAAGGATGAGTTAGAGTCTAAGGTTCTTGAGTATAGTGAGTTAGAATAGAAAATGGCTTCTTTGAAAGAGGAAACTAAAGGGTACAAGGATAAGCTTCACAGGTTTCAAGATAGCTCCAAAAATGTTAAGTCTCTCATCAAAGGTCAAAGAAAGACAACAGATAAAACAGGCCTTGGTTTTGTTAAACATCACAAGAAACAAGTTGGAGAATCTAGTAAGAGACTCCAAAAGGAAGAGGGTTCTGATGAGGAAAGTATTTCAAATCATGAGTCCTTGAATGATAGATGCAAAAAAATAGAAAATAGAATTCAGAATGAGAAGAAGAAGTTTTCAAAACCTAAGAGGTCAAATAAAGGAAATTTTCAAGGCATATGTTTTGCTTGTCACGGGTTTGGTCACATAGCTTCACATTGCATGGCTCAAGTGAAGAAGGTAAATGACAGTTTCAGAGGTGGTAATTTCTTTCAAGGGTATTGCTACTCTTGTCAATAGTTTAGGCACAAGGCAGTTTATTGCAAGGCAAATATCAGGAACAGGTATGATCAGAACAGGTTTGGTCAGAAACTAGGTTTGGTCAAAATAGGTTTGGTCAGAATAGGTTTGGTTAGAATAGGTTTGGTCAGAACTGGTGGATTCAAAGAACAGGTATGCCTAAAATAAATAACATTGTTACTTGTTATAAGTGCAACAATGAAGGTCACATAGTTAGACAGTGTAGAGCTGAAATTCCAGAATACAAGAACAGGAACAGTGGCATGATCAGGTCCAAGGATCAAGGCATGGATAAGAACAGGGATGAGAAAAAGAACAAGAATAGTGACAAGAATAGTAATATGGAAAAAGAGTTCAATATAAGGCCCAAAAAGGAAATTATAGACGCTGATGATGATCAGTGCCTAATGGGAGTTTTACTCCCACCCCAAAATTAATCACCTCATCAGGAGGTGGGGGAGGGACTAAGCTAAGAGGCTAATTCTTAGTCCCGAGCCCCAAAGGTGGCCCTTTGCCATTGATGACAAAGGGGGAGAGATATGAGTAAGGGGGAGAGCTTCAAAGTGAAGAGGAAAGCTTCAAGTCAGGGGGAGCAAAACTTCAAAGGAAGATTCTCGGTTGTTAGCATAGTTGGTTTTAGTTGGTTTCAGTTTTGGCTCTTGAGAAGTGTTTTCAGTAAAGGTTTGCCATCAATGACAAAGGGGGAGATTGTTGGCAATTTTGGGTACTTTGGGTACATTGCCCTTGCTCAAATGTATAAGTTGTCATTAATGTCAAAAGGCATTTTTGTGTTGATATCAAAAGAGTGTGATGTCAAGAATATCTTGAGAAGCTTCATTGTTAAAGGGTTTTTATTAAAACCATGGTGACAAGGTTAAAGGTTTTTCTTAAAACCATTTGGACTCATTAAGGGTTTTTATTAAAACCAAGCTTAACTTAATGCAAAGGTACATGTTTATTATTAATAATTAAATTAACTCAAACCTTTGTCAAAGGTCCAAGTTTAATTTATTATTAATAAAATAATAATAATTATTATTTTAATTATTATTATAGGGTCTTTCAACCCTTAAGCAATGGAAGTAAAAGAATTCTTTTGCCGATATGATGCCATCGTTGGAGGAGCACCGACGTCAAACTTTATGGAGAAATGGCTATATAAGTGGGGATGTTTTTCCAAAGTGAGTACCATGAATTATTAGACATCTGCGATTTACGATTGGCTCTGTATCTTGCGATTTGCGCTTGGCATCTATGATTTTGCGTTTTCTCTATTATTTCGAACAACGCTTTGTGTTTTTGATCTCCGATTGACGTCCTTGAAATCGTGCTTGTTCTGTGTTGGAAACCATGCTTGGCATATTCGAAACTGAGTTTGGGCTGCATCCTTACCTTTATGCTTGATGCCGGTGGATTAGCAATTGCACCTGGACTACGATTTTTAGACTGTGCTGTGAGATGATAAATGCAAGCATTCTGTGACTTACGTTTTGGACAGCGCTCACCAGTTTGCATGTGGCTTGTGGAAGACGTTTACATTTTCTAGTTTCTTGGCATCAAAAGGAAGATAAAAGAGAGGGCAGTGCTGTATTTCTTCGTTGGGCACTTGTGACCCAACGACGGAGGTGTTTAAGCGAAAGCGCTAGACGGCAGAGGTGCCGAGTTCAATTCTCTTCGTTGGGAATTTCTTTTTGGTCGTGGTGTGCAAAGGATAGTGGATGTGAATGCGTGAGAGGTATAAGGTTAAGGTATCATATTTGTTTTTGACATTGTTTTATTGATGTTTAATGTTTATGTGGAGTAATAAGGTGTAAAGAGGTTTTACTTTGTATGTATATTGTACTTTGGTGTTTTTACTAAGTTGGAGAAATAATGTGTTATTTTGGATCTTTATTATTGTGTATTATTGTTTAGTTGCTAACTCTAATTAGTGGCAAATTGAGAGTTAGTGTTGTGATAGATTTTGAGTTCTCCTTCTTCATCAAAGTAAAGGTATGGGCAATTTCTTCCATGTATGTTGTTGATGGTATATTTTCTGAAATTGATTTTGGAGTGAAAAGGTTGTCTACTAGGTATCTTTGGTGTAAATCTTATTTTTTGGATATTGAAGATTGTTTATGCATTAAAATCATTGATGAGTGTTTGGGTGAATGCATAATTCTGGTTGAGGAAGAGGAAGCATTTTTGCACTAGGGTTTATGTTAGTAAGTCTTGCTACTTGCATTGAGATGATGAAACCCTTAGTTGGCTATTTTGATATTGATGGATGAGTTGCTTTCATAGAGGTTGTTGTTGATCAAGTTAGTGCTTTACTTGATACATGATATTGGGCTTACTCCATTGAGTTGATTTGAACAAGTTATTATTTGCAATTGGTGATATTGTGTTGGTGGCTGTTTTGTTCAAATATCCTTAGAGGGAAAAGGATTTCTACTTGTTTCCTTTTCTTGTGGTGATTGGTTAATGCTTCAAGGTTGATGTTGAGTTGAATGTGTTGGTGGTCTAAACCTTGTTTGAGGAGCATTGTTGTTGAAACTCTAATTGTTGGTAAAAAGAATATGAGTATCATTGTTATATGAGATATTGCATAGTTGGCAATTGTTGGGTTGTGTTTCATATTCTTGAGAAAAGCATACTACATCTATCTTATTCTTTTGAGATTGAGATTGAGTTGAGATTGAGATTGGGAGTTAAGTATAGAACATATTGGGTCTCTAACAATTCTCTTTATGTTTCTATGAGATTTGATATTGCTTTGGGTATATTGCTTTACTATTTTGAAGTATAAAGGAATAAGTAAAAAGAGGTCTTATACTGTTCACCCCCCCCATCTCAGTATAAGCTTGTGTTCTTCATGTTCGTACTGATCCTAAGGGTAAAAATAATGTTTGATTTATCCAATCAAAACCATATGAGTCTTGGTCAAGCAACATAATAGACTTTATAAAATTTGAAACACTCTCATATGATATGAATTGGTCCGTAAAATGCTTTTTTAAGCAAAAAGTAGCCTATTTTATTCTTTTTGGGGATGTGTTGTATAAACGAGGTTATGATGGAATCCTTCTTCATTATCTCAAACAAAGTGAGGCTCAAAGAGCCATAGAGGAGGCCCATGATGGTACTTGCAATGGTCATTTTAGTGGAATGCCCATTGCAAAGCATCTGTTACGCATGGGTTATTATTGGCCCACAATGGAACATGATTGTTATAACTATGTCAAAAATTGTAAGCAATGTCAAGAACACGTCAATTTAACTCATATACCATCACAAGATTTACATCATATACAAATCCTTTGGCCCTTTTCCCAATGGTACCTAGATCTAATTGGAAAAATTTCACCTCCTTCCTTGGGACAACATACATTCATCATCACAACCATCGAATACTTCAAAAAGTGGGTTGAGGCCATTCCTTTAACTAGTACGACAAGGGCTCGAATCGTGGACTTCATACTCTACCATATCATTTGTTGTTTTGGTATTTCTTCTAAAATCATTTTTGATAACAACAAGTCTTTCAAAAACAAGGATGTGCAAGCACTTTGCAAGAAATATAACATCCAACACAGTTTCTCAACTCCTTATTACCCACAAGCAAATGAACAATTTGAAGCTACCAACAAGACCTTGATTGCTATTCTCAAGAAACTAGTCAATGAAAATCATAGATATTGGCATACACAAATATCTTTGGCACTTTGGGCTTATCGAACAAGCATCCAAAACACCAACAGGAGCAACACCATTTTCCTTGGTCTATGGAGCTGAAGCTATCATGGATCTTGAGCTCAATATTCCCTCATTGTGAATTTCTTTGCAAGAATTCATAGATGATGACACCACTAGACAAGCACGTCTTGACCAACTCACTCTTCTTGATGAGAGGCGAGTCAATGCACTAGAGCACCTATGAGTTTATCAAGAATACCTCAAGCATTCTTACAATGCAAAAGTCCATCTTCGTGAATTTTGGGTAGGGGATCTTGTACTTAAAGAGAACCAAAAAAACACCAATGCTTTGTTGCACATTCATGACAAGTTCATGGCTAATTTGTTAGGTCCATACATAATCACTCAAAAAGTGGGTAATGGTACATATAGACTTGTCGATTTAGAGGGAATAGAGGAACCCGAACAACTTAATGTTATCCATTTAAAGGTATTTTATTGTTAATATGATGTTCTATGTGTGTATATATACATGGCTAAAAAAAAAACAACAAAAATCATTCAAATAGGCTTGTTCCCATTGCATACATATGGCATTTTCATATAGGTATTTTAGCATGCATTTTTCACATTGCATTCAAACATACTGTATTTTTACAATTACATTTGCATCCATTCCAAACACATTCCATTGCATTGTTTAATATTGCATATTGCATTCATCCCATCCCACGTTCAATGATCATTTATAGTAGTGATGATATGGCCAAATAAATGATTCAAGTTTCCACAACTGGGGGTACCTATTTGGGAGAATTTATGCAATCCCCTCCAACAATCCCATTTGTCCAAAGTCACAATAAGCCAAAATTTTCATTCACTCAGCCACTACTAGTGTGTCTAGTAGCCTGCAAAAAGATGTCCAATTTTCTTTAGGACCAAAAACACTTTTTCTCACATTAAAAAAAATCTTGAGTATTGTCGACTGATTTCGAAAATAATCTTGCACCAACCACACTTTTTCACATCTTAAAAATATTTTTGAGTCAAATAGGGATAACACCATACTTGGGTAGCACCTTGAAGTGAAAAGGGTATTCCTCGCTTGTCCTATTATGCAACATAGTCCAAAATAAAAAATAGTGGTTTTTACCACTATCACAATTGCTCTCCAAGTATAAACACAAAAGTATAGAGTAGTAAGGATAGGGTCACATTCTCATCACACTTCGGTTGAGAATCCGATTCCCCAAAGCTCTACCCAAAGTTAACAATTTCCACACACACACCACAAATCCCTAAAGCTGTAAGGATCGTACTACATTTCCATTAGAAAGTTATGTAGTCATCCCCAAGGCCTAAAGATCATAATACTATGGAGTGAATCTCCACAGGGGCTATAGATTCTTTATTGGCAGTGGAGTAAGCTCATGCGGGGTGACATGTCTCTCTTCCAAAAAGGGAGACCTCTAATCACACATATGGGCAAGCTAGCTTCTTGGTCCATCCCATAATAGGTCATGCCCAATTTACTCATAATGGGTTAATGAACTTCACATTCACACACACTGGTTCTTGATTGCCTAGGGTCATTTTCATGCTCAATATTTGGTACATGAACTTCACTTGCACACACATTGGTCCTAAAGAAAGTTAGACAACCGTCAAGTGAGTTTGGTTGATAGCACTAGTCTGTTTGAGTCTTTGAAAATCTTTTAGTATTCCATATCTTCTTTCATATCAACATCCATATCTTCTTCCATATCAACACCCATATCTTCTTCCATGTTAGCATCCATGTCTTCATCATGGACCAACCCGTATAACGCCACCAAGCTGAGTACCCCCGATTGTAAAACAATGAACAAAAATGGCCAGCAAAATTTTGAACTAAAAATGATCATTCGAATATCCTGCATATAGTTTGCATTTCATATACACGTCATTTAGCTTGCATTAATCATCCATATAAACACCATTCACATACATATCATGGTTAGCTTGCATTAATCATCCATAAGTACTATGCATACACATCATGGTTAGCTTGCATTAATCATCCATAACACTATGCATATAAATCATGGTTAGCTTGCATCAATCATCCATAAAACATTTTCATTCAACATGCATTGCATACACATAAAAGCATTCACACAAAGGATAACACAAATATATAAAAATCCATGTATATATATATCAAAAATATCATATGTACAATGAATGCCATAAAGGCTACAATGGAGCACCAAGGCTCATATACAAAAGTGCATCTAAGCACTAAGCTACTATCTATGAGTGGACCCCTGAGACCTAGTAGGAGCCCGAGCCCTAGAACTCTACATAGATGTTGTGTGCCTCGATGGCTCGAACCTAGAGGAATATGGAGGATCCAACAAAGGAATATGATTAGCCATACACAAATCCTCCAAGGAGTGTGCATAGGCCTCGCTAGCATGCAGTCATCGTAGGTCAATATGATGATGCCACTCTCTAGATAAAATATTTTTTTGAAGTCTTGTGATTGTCTCCTGGTCACCAACCCTAGCTATCGCTCATTCTACCTCCATACAATCTCTAGTAGCCAAGGCCTCCCTATGATACACAAGAGTAGTATCTCGCTCCTCGTGAAGCTGCTCCACTAACACACCCTGAGGTAAGCCAAACTGCCTCAACACCTGTGAGTACTGAAAGTACTCCACCTCCTCATCCTCCTCCCAAAAAACCATCGAGCCTGCCTCACCTTACGTAACTGCTCCTCATCACCATCCCATCGGGCTCCTCACCATGGCCTCCATATAACATAATCTTGAGTCAACCCCAACAACGTATCTCGATACCATTGGCTGGTATGCACCTCCCAACTCAGCTGCACCTCCTCTCCCACTATCCATCTCCTAGCATAGGGCTCCCTCATCTACCATTCCTGGCACGACAACCCCACTGGATGAGCCACACTAAAATGATTCCAATTCTAATATTGCATGAGGAAGTTTCACCTAATACCCTTCCTACCTCTTTGTGTCACCTCATAAAGCTCCTGGTATAGTTGCACCAATAACGTAGGAGCCCATGCATATCCCCTTGGGTCGGTGAGTAGATCACTCACCAACCCCAATAGGTTCCAAGGGAACCTACAATCTAGTTCTATTAGGTAGCACTATGTTCGCTAACATGAACATGATCAAGGCTAGGAGTGCATCCAACTCCTTTGCCTTGTACATGCTCAGATAGCATATACCTCCATCTCCCATCCATGCCTCCCACCATCGCTCCCCAAACATCTTCTCCATATCAACCTTCTTGTCATGCCCAACCACCACCTTTTCCCCTTCTACTAGCACCTTGAGGATGTGGTATACATCCTCAAGGGTGATAGTAGCCTCCCTAGTAGGTAGCTGGAAGGTCCCCCTATCAGAATCCCATATCTCTATCAATGATGAGAGATACCCCTCATCCACCCTCACAACATCCAACCTAGCTACCCCCTCCAAACCCACCCTACCCAAAAGCTCCCAATCCCCATCCGTGAGCTTCTTCCTCATCCCGGGAACAAGAGGAGAGAAGTGATGATGAGGCTCTATCTCCCTCAACTACAACAACAAATATTTTTTATTATTATTAATACTATTTAAAAAAAAAGAAAAAGTTTTGCACAAAATACAAAGTGTTTTTAAACATTATCGGAGCAAATTGTGCCTCGGTCCCACCAGCAACATTCGATCCCTCCACCACCATAGCTTCCATGCCAATTTCCACTACCCTCACCTCCCTCACTAATCCACTCCACTCCTTAGGTGCAGCTTCTCAAAGTTCAAAATGCACAAATGAGCCTCACAATTCACTCAGAAAGCTATTTATAGATTTACTTAGCACATTCAGGCACAATTCAATACCTACAGTTTGTAGGTGCTCTTGGCACCTATAGGTGTACTTGGGAGCCTGGTGCCAAAAGGCATGAAGACAAAATCGAGCAAAAATAGTAGCTTACCTCCTCCAAATTTCACCAAATTTCATCCACACATCATGCACATCATAAAATCAGGTTTTGTGAAAACAAAAATCGTTTTGCATGCATAATTTTTGAGAACAAACCAAATCTTCAAAATGCACAAATCGAGTCACAAAATGCATCAAATAAATCCAAATTTTCACAAAACCAACATTCAGCCATTCTGCATCATATTCTTCATCATCCCAAACAATTTCGTAAAAATTGGAGTTGATTTGACCAATAAATATCTTATTTTCATGCAAAATGAACCACTACAAGAAGCACAAAACACAAATCAAACATCAATCAACTCTACATTTAGTGAAATCACAACATTCATTCATCCAACATTCTTCCATCACCATCTCTCAATCCATCAATCATTTCATACAACATTTGTCCAGTTCACCTACAAATTCAAGCAAACCTCGTATCTAGTGGTCTATTCTATCTCCTTGGCGATTGCAGCGATTCGCATCCATGTAATTCGGTAAGATGAACAAACCACCATAAGGACACTTCACCATGATCATCATCACTTATCACATTGTTTGAATTCACAATCACATTGGGTACTTCACATTTTGGAGTGAAACCTTACCAAGAACAATTTGCATAACTGTTGTCATTGATGGCCTAGTTCATGAGGCTTAACACATGAACAAAAACTCAAATTTCATCATTTTTCTTCAAAAACCTAATGATAGGCACTGGCTAGGATGATTGGTTCCAATTGTGGGAATTATCAAAACAATCACTAGAAGGTCATCCATGGTTATTTTTCTTTTTATCTGCATCATCATACTTGCATATCAATGGCATCAAAGAGCACACTATTCAACAACATCGAATCATCCCAAAATTTGGGGCAACCACAATTTGATCTTGATCCTCCCACAATGGGATACATATTACATGATCATGACATCTACACTTGACAAAACCCCTTTCCACCATTGGGGAAAAAATGGTATCACATTTTACATCATTCATATCGTCCACAATCACATGGTATTTTACACCAACTCCCTTTCCACCGTTGGGATAAAAATGGTATCACATTTTACATCATTCATATCATCCACAATCACATGGTATTTTAAACCAACCCCCTTTCCACCGTTGGGGCAAAAATGGTATCACATTTTACATCATTCATATCGTCAACAATCACATCGTATTTTACATCATTCATATCGTCCACATCATTCATCATTTGCACAAATTTTTCAATTGGCTCGTGAGATGCATCCACAACTCATTCACCAATTGAGGGGGTAAGCTATGCAAAATTCCAAAAAAAAAATCTTTATTCTTTTGCCTTCAACATTGAGTGCTCAAATCCAACAACAGAGAGAAGCTGCTTCTGTGCCCATAGCCCAAGCAGGTGTCTCATATTTTTGCACCATATTGTGCTTCAACAACATGGTACAAAAAGAGGCATCTGTAGACACCAAATCCTAGCCACTTGTCCTTCATCCTAACCATCCTACCACCCACTTGTCCACCACACACCTTTCTTGCCACTCATTTAGCCATTTCATGCCTTTCTCACCTTCAAAAGGCCCACTTTAGCCCTTTCCCGCCACTTTTTGACCCCTTTGGACTTAATTTATATTTATTTTATATTATTTATATTTAATATAATATTTTATTATTATATTTCAATATATTTATTATAAAATATATATATATTTAAACCCAATTAACCTTAGCCATTATATTTAATCTAATCTCAGCCATCCATCTTCATCAATCCATGTCACACTTAAAGTACAATCTCAACCTTAGGATTTGATTTAATCTTAGCCACACGATCAAAAGTGTTAAGCTAAAACCCTAAGAAAACCCTAGGTTGGATTATAAATAAGAGCATTTGCAAATGCTCAAACCCTGGAATGTTCTCACCCTTGGAGAGATTATTGAAGAAGCCCTTATGAAGCAAAATGTTGTAGAGCCCTGAAGATCCCATCGATCGAATCTACTTATGAGAGCAGACTCAAACCCTAGCTTGCCATAGGAATTCCACCATTCCAACCACTTCCACATCCATTCTCTATCATCACCATTATTTCCCATCCATTCCATCCTTCCTACCCTCGTGATCTGCTTCTGCAGATTAAACCCTCACCCACAGGCACCTTCCGGAGCTTTACAGGCTCACTACAGAGCATTCCAAGTGCTTGCTAGAGCCTTTCATATCTCATAGGCACATTCCAAACCCTACCAAGCTCGCACCAAAGTCTTCCAAGCACCCACCTATGCCTACCGTCATCATCAACGTGAACCAGAGATTGTCGCATCAAATCATCAGGTGTTATTAGGGCATCATACCAATAAACTTACAATGAAGCATCATCAAGTTCAGCAAGGTAAATCACCATCGGTTTTTATTTCATTGCATAATCTATAGGTTTTTGTATGCCATTGTATTCATTTGCAGTTAGGGTTTATTTGATAGTTGAGGATCTCACGCTGTGGAGCCCTCATAGGTATTACTAATCCCCTTGTCTGTTTGTGTGTATGCAGATCTATAGGTTCTCATTCAATATTGGATAGCTACTAAAGCTAGAGTGGCCCAAAATTGGATATCTCACAAGCCCACTCATTCTGTTGGGAGTGAAGCATAGTTGAAGACACTCATATTTGTATAGCTAGGGTTTCAAAGAACCCTAGCAATTGTATCTATTGTATCAAATCAACTCTGTCAAGGTAGAATAATTGTAACAAGGAGTTTTTCAGCTCCCCCAATCTATTGAAATATATTCTATTTTGTGCAGTTATTTCTCTTTGAGTTGATTTCTTTATTGCTTACATAGTGTCATGTTTTTAGCTCTATAGATAGCATTTCTCTTTCTGGTCTTGATAAATCCTATTTTGGGCATACACTCATGATCACCATATTTAGTGATATCCATGTGCTCTTTGGCTTGACCAATTTATCGATGTGATGACTCAAGGGTCATCCTCTTGTATGTCATTTTATTAATAGGCTTAGTAATTTATCTCCCGCTTATATCTCTCTAATTTTTTTTATTCTTTACTACATATACATAACACAACTTTTGTATGTCTTTGTATTTGTTGCTCTTTTATTTTCAAATATACCTTAAAAGGAATAGGGGTCTGAATGCATGACCAAGAATATCTTAGCACTTCCACTGATCTCAATAGGCCCCTAAATATAACTACAAGTCAACATTTTAATTGCATCCTTCTTTCATTCCTTTGTTTATAGGTAGATGTCATACCTATAGGAAAAATAATGTTGTCTCCTCACATGTATATGCTTGACAGTGGCTCACTAGATCCTTGAGGATCGATATCATTGTGTTATATTTGTAGCATTACTTTTGTTGTCTTTCAGATACACTAAGGTTTAGGTGATATGGTTTTGTTTCTTCAAAGAATTGTGTTATAGCCCATTCAAATGATAAAGCATTGCAATATTTATTTAAATATTTTTTGTTGCATTGTTGTCGTAAGCATTTCCTATTTTAGTTATATGAAGGGATAAATAGATGCATGTAGTGTAGGTTTTTTCTTATTTTACTTGTCTACCCTCTATATTTATTAATAAGTGTGTTATAATTAAGTTGAAATACATAATAATAATAATCATAATAACATGTATCTTAGGTGTTCTTAAATTGATCCCTACACTAATGCTTGAGGAAGGGTATTTTTCATTGTCCTTGCACTAATGCACCTATTTGTCATAAATTAGTACTTGAAAATTATGAAATCAAGAGGCCAATCCAAAAATTTATGTAGAATGAGAACGTCAAATGAAGTAATTTACCATATGGAAATCCAATTATCTTAGCTTTAAAGAAAAATGGAATGTGAAAACTCTATATCAATTATAGATATTTGAATACAATCACTATGAAGAATTGTTATCCACTTCCTTAGATAGATGACTTGCTAGACTAGCTCCATAGTGCAAATTGATCTTAAATCCATCTATTATCAAATATCCATCAATCCCACTAACATATGGAAGACTACATTCAAATCCAATGAGGATTTATTTTAGTGGCTCATTATACCTTTTGGATTGACCAACACACGTTTCACATTCATGAAAATGGTGGATGCTATCTTACATCCCTACACCAACTTATTTTTGGTAGTCTATTTAGATAATATTATCATAAACAATACGACATGGAAGGAGCATCTATAATATGTTTGATAGGTACTTAAAACTCTTATAATATACAAGCCATATACTTTGGCATGACAAAGATTAAGTAACTTGGGTACATTATTGACAAAACAATTATCTATGTTGATATTTAGAAGAATTAGGTAATTAGAGATTGGTCTTCCCCAAACACTCTGATAGAGTTTCCTAGATTTTTAGGTATTTATAAACTCTACTAAATATGTATATTGAGGTTCTCAAATATTTCTTGGGCACTACACTAGGGGACCATAGTAGGTGCCAAATTCAAGTTCCATTGGGGAGATACACAACCAAGAGCATTTGAGAGGTTGAAGGGCCAATTATATTTATCCCTTATATTTTTTCTACTAGATATGCAACAACATTTTGAGGTGATGATGGATGCATAAAAGTATGCATTGGGATATATTCTCACACAAAATGGGTATCAAGTTGGCTATCACAATAAATAATTTAATGAAGCAATTTAAAAATACCCTATACATAAAAAAAGAGCTTTGTGCCATTGTCCAAACATGTCAATAATGCATGCACTAGTTCTTGGGAAAAGAACCCATCAATCATATAAATCACATATCTCTAGGGTTTATTTAGATATAGAGTAAGCTATAAAATAAAAGACATCAAAAGTGATCCACACATATATCATAGATCCATATGATAATCAAGCAAAAGAAAGGGAGTGCCAATTCAATTATTGACTACTTTATATAACCTCCAATTATAGCATTTACCATCATTCTTGATTTTCTTGGGTATGATATTTTTAATTGGTTCACCTTGTATGAAGTAGATTTTGAGTTTATAGATACATGCCAAGATCTTTATGTGGCTAAGCATATTTTTTAAATTAAATTTGTAAGACAACCTCCTTTTTCACATAGGACATATTTATATCCTAGTTAATGAGCACTCAAAGATGATTTGGTAAGCACATTTCAACAAAGTAGTAGGTCACTTTAGGCTAGAAAATATTAGTAGTTCTACAAAATCACTTCTACCAGCCTAAATTAAGGAATGACATCAAGAGGTATACTAAGTCGTGTACCCCTTATATTGTTTCTAAATCATCCAAAAATAAGAATGGACTATACACACAATTGTGAGTGTCATCCAATCCTTGGAAATTTATCTCCATGGATTTCCTCTTAGGTTTTCCTACATCTATGCATGCTAATGATTGTGCTTTTGTAGTAACTGATCATTTTTTTTTAAATGGCTATCATTATTCCTTATAAGAAATTTGTTTTAGCTAAGGAGATTTCCAAGATCTATTTTAGTCATATGTGGCTCAACTTTAGATTACCAAGGGTCTATTACCTCTAATAGGGATAACAAAGTTTTGACCATTTCTTTGTCCACCCTATCGAGCATGATGAACAACAAAATAACCATGTCCATATCCTTCCATCCTCAGACTGATGGTAAGAGAGAAGTTATATATCAAATTATTATACATATTTAAATCTACAATTACAAATATCCATGCACATGGGATGAGAGTCTTTCCTACATTCAACATGGGTACAATCAAGCTCTAGAAAACTCTACCAAATAGGACCCCTTTCATATCTATTTTGGGTTCAAACACTTAACACCCACTGATGTAGATCTTCTTATGCAACCCATGAAGTACTCAAATTATGAATAGAAAGAAGTAGATAAGGTAGTAATATTTTTGGAATAGATTTACATACCCACCAATAGGCCCATGATCCTTTAGAAAATAAAAATAAAAAATACAACATTAGATCATATATCAATTAAAGGTTGGAGATAAGAAATATTTACATCTTCAAACAAATATACTTGTATAACCCCATAGGAACATTATACCTCTTTGTTATCAACCATAGACCATCACCAATAATATGGTAGAGAATACATTTGAAATGGATCTTCCATATTATCCTAGTTTGCATCTAATATTCAATGTTGAACTTCTTAGGACCTATCATCTACCTTTGTTAGATACTTCTATAGTAGCAAAACAATTGAACATTGAAGAATTAAATCTATAAAGGTTAGCACTAGTGGAGGAAGTTCAAATTATTGATACATGGAAGGTAGCCCATTCAAATGTATAGAGTGGTCAAGGTAGGACAACTTGGTCACCATGGGGAATGACATAAAAAATAAAATAAAGAAATAACTTATACACATGATGTCAAATTGACATTGAGGATGAATTATCTAGGCATGTAACATTTTTAGGACATGGCTTTGTCCTTGAAAATTCCTAAAAATCTAATTTTGATCCTAATCACACTGTTAAGGGTATAAATTTATGCTTGAGACTCCATTTGTATCCATTCAAGTAGTTTTGGAAAGCTTAGAGGGAGAATAACAATTTTAGTGGTTAACCCTATCATGGACATGTTGCCAGTATATTCATGGAAGAAAATCTCTAGAGGTCCTAAAAAATTACAAAATAAAATATTTACTAAAAGTTATAATTTCCTATTTTTAGATATCCATCCAAATGCATCTTCAGCCATGTCAACACATTAGTAGAAGAAAAAATACAAACGAAAAAGTGATATTTAACATACACTTTGTAAATCATGGAAGATGAACCACTAGATTTTCATATGGGCGATCTTCTATATTCAATATGGTGAATTTCTAACACAAAAAATACTATATAAAGAGAAATGCATCCTTGATTATAAAAACCATGAGTAACATATGCAATGTTATATCCTCACATCTCTTCCTAGAGATTGCTTGCATTATAATCTATTTTATGAGCAAAAATATCACTTTATTATTTTGCTTATTTATTTTCTTGTTTTGATTTATTATCCTCTATTATTTTTGAATTGCACTCTTTCTTAACATTCCTTGAATCATAATTCTAAGGTTTGACTTAGTTATTCATAGCAATTTTATTCAAATATATATGGTTGATATAGAGCCTCCACATTCCATATTTCTTTAGATCTAAGATAATTGGATTGCCATATGGTGAAGCATATGGTTTAATGTGTCCATTATAAATCAATTCTTGGATCTACCACATGATTTTATCATTTTCAAGAACTAATCTATGATAAAATGGTGCATTACAAAAAAAGAGAATAAGAGCTAAATCAATTAAATTCTTTACCTAAACAAACTAGGAGCACTGTGAAGTATCCTATAGATTTTGGCAGTGAAAAAAGAAGACGGAGAATATCAAATGTTGAGCATCAAAAAAATTAAAATTGATAATGACATTGCCAATGGAAAACAAAGAACCTTATTTCAACAGGTTATTCCGGGTTCTAAAGACAAAAAATTAGGAAAAACCCCTCAAGGGAGGGGGAGAGGAAGAAATCCCAAACAATATAAATGAAGTTCCTCTCATGGAACATGAGAGGCCTCAATGGCCTGCCCAAACACAGGGAAGTCAATGCAATAAGAAATCAAGTGAATCCAACTATTATCATGTTGCAAGAAACAAAAACTAATGAGATTCAGTCAAAAAAAGTAGCAAAAAAATATGGAATCAAGGGGAGATGGTTTGCAAATCATCCAGAGGAGTGTCTGGAGGCCTTATGACTTTGTGGGATCCCTGGATAGTAGAAGGCACCATTATTTAGAAATATGACAGGGTTCTTAGTGTTTTATTTAAGGAAATAAACAACAAGTCGTGGATCCTTTCAAATATTTATGCCCTGAATTCAATTCAAGGGAGAGCTCTACTGTGGGAGTACTTAGAAAATCTGAGTGAAATATTCCATAATATCCCCTGGATTTTGGCTAGGGATTTTAACAGTCCTCTTTACCCTTCAAACAAAATTGGTGGAAATGGACCACCTATCAGGAGCATGGATGAGTTCAATGACTTTGTGAACTCCAAAATATTGATGGATGTAAAAATTAGATGAGCGAATTATACCTGGAGCAATCGACGGATAGGGTGTCATCTCATTCAAGAAAGGCTTGACATGTTTTTTCTATCAAAGGAGGCTACAAATCTATTCGGTGATTCTACCCTGCAAGCCCTTCCTAAAATTGCCTTTGATTATAATCCCATTTTGTTGGATATACCTAACTCTCTATTCTTCAAGAAACCTTTTATATTTCAATCTATGTGGATCAAACATTCCAGTTTTAGAGATAACTTAATTCAGTGGTGGCAGCAGCCTATCACGGGTAGTGCAGTTTTTAAACTTACTAGCAAATTAAAGTTTGTTAAGGAAAAACTTCGAACTTGGAACAAAGAGGTCTTTGGGAACCTCTTTGAAAATAAAAAATAGGTTGTTGAAAGTTTTAAGATAATTTATCAGAGGATTTAACATGGTGATGTTGATGAAACTACTAGGCAGGAGGAACAGACAAAACTAGCAGAGTTTCATAATATTTTGGCCTGTGAGGAAATCTATTGGAGGAAAAAATCAAGGGCTCTTTGGTTGAAATATGGAGATTCAAATTCCAAGTTTTTTCATGTCACCACACTTAGAAACAAAAGCAATAACAAGATAATTTTTTTTTTAAAAAGCAGATGGTTCTATTACTCAGGACTTAATAGAAATCAGAAAGGAGGTAGTAACTTATTTCAATTCTATCCTTGGTCAAGAATCACAGTGCAATGAGGAGGCCAAATATATTCTCTTGCAATCCATTCCTAGCATAATAAATGAGGATATAAACCTTTAGCTTCTAGCTCCATTTTCTGATGAGGAAATTAAGGAAGCCTTGTTTAGCATGGAGCCAGATAAAGCCTCGGGACCCGATGGCTTTCACCCTCGTTTCTATCAAGATTTTTGGGACATCATAAGTGAGGATGTAATTTTTGTTGTTAGATAATTCAAAGAACACAATCATATCCCAAAAGGTCTCAAATCTACTTTTATTTCTCTAATTCCTAAGAAGCAAACCCTTGAATCTATGGCTGACTTCAGGCCAATCAGTCTATGCAATGTTTCTTACAAGATCTTAACTAAAGCCATTGCAAATAGAATGAGAGATGTTCTACCCCGCATCATATATCCATGCCAAGGAATATCTATTTAGGGTAGGTCAATATTGAATAGATTTATCACAGTTCATGAAGCTCTGCACTCTGCTCATAAGACTAACATGTATGTTTTTGCCCTCAAGCTTGATATTTTTTTTTGGTAAATAAAAGTCTTCATTAATTATCGGGTTTTGCAGGTTAACCCAAAACCTATTATAATATCCAACCTTCTGCTGAGATTGTAGATCCTATTCATCCTTGAAACTTTCTTACCAGAACTTGTGTTGAATCCCCTACAACACCTTACTAACAAGGCACACCCATACCTAAACATAACTGTAAACATTACTTACATTGATAGGAAATTGAAGTTTGGAACTTTGCACTTGTGAAACCTGTTGCTTGCCCATTTCCTATTATCTGTCATAATATTCCAAGTCTTACACCATGTTACCTTCATTTCTAATTTGGTATGATTTAGAGGGAAACCCCATAGTTATTACCAGCTCCATGGGGAAAGAACACCCATTCATATTTCTCCTTAACGGTAGGTTTCTTTTCATGACTAATAATGTTTTCCACTTCACATGGCACACCTTGTGTCCATGTCACCAAACTACCAACATCAACACCTATGTTGGCTAATTTTTCAGCTGACCTGTTGGCCTCACGGTACACGTGACGAGACCTCCTATTCTATATTGCCGCAAAAAGGATCCTCACTTCATGGATGACTCCCTCGATTCTCCATGGAGATTTTTTGCCATTGGTTAACAGGTTGATGATGTTCATAGAATCACCTTAAATAATCAAGTTACCTTGAGTTGCTTGGGCTACATGCAACCCTCTCCAAAGGGCTCTAGCTTCTGCTTTGTTATTAGTTTTGATTCCCAATGGTTCAGTAAAATCCTTGACTAGATTTCCTTGATGATCCCTGATTATTCCTCCATTTCTAGCTCTTCTCGGGTTCTCCTTGGCTGCACCATCAAAATTTAGTTTAAACCAACCCTGGGGGGTGGCTCCCAAGAAATCCAATTTCTAGGATTGGGCAAAGGAATGGAAGGTTTGTCCTCAATACCTAAGGCCCGAGCTAATTTTTTTTCTTTGGGAGGAATTGAGTGGTTCTCATCCACTAAGGTGCTAAGGTTTTCTTTTGCAAAGACAATAATCCTGTTGAGGATGGTTTTTGGGTTGTGAATGGTATCCTTAAAGGCTCTATGGTTCCTTTCTAGCCAAATATTCTAGATAAAATGATGCCAACAGATTTTCCATAGGTACTTAAGTTTTAGGCTAACAAAGGGTTGAGTCCATTGATGGAACACTTCGGATATAAGAGCAGGCTTAACCCACGAGATCCTAAAGGCTTGGAAAAGTTCATCCAGGAAGGACTCTGCTACTGGACACTCCAAAAACAAGTGTTGGGTTGTCTCCCATCCTGCCTTGCACATGTAGCAATGGTTAGCAATAACCATACCTTTGGATAACATATTGTCCATAGTGAGGATTTTTCCTTGAATCACCAACCATGAAAAAAAGTATATTTTAGGAATTAAGCCTTTGATCCAAACCAAACTCGGTTGAAATTGTTGACCTTCCACATTGAGAAGCAAATTATAGGCAGACTTAACTATGAAGTCACCACTTTCGACCTCAGCCCAAACAATGTGATCTTCATTCTCTCCAGAGGGAATAATTTGTTTGAGTTAAAATGTTATAAAGCTCTTCGGACTCTGCTTCAAAACCTCGTACTTGATGTGTTTCCACCTGTTGATATTTATATCTTGCCACATATAATTTGCAACCTTCTTCCCAATATGCTACTCCATATGCTCTTGAATCCTAGCCAAATGAGGATTCTGGGATAACTCCTCAGCTCTCACCCACCGATCCTTCCAAAAGTCTATTGTTTGTCCATTTCCTAGAATCCATCTAAGACCTTTCTTGACAAGATCCCTACTTGTGAGGATTTCCTTCCAAAAAGTAGACCCCCTGCTTGCTAAGTTGTCATTAAGGAAGTTCATACCTTGGAGGTATTTCCTCCTAACTATGGCAGTCCATTCATTATCGACCTTAGTCAATAACTGCCACGCTTGTTTGGCTAACAGAGTTGTATTGAGATGAGCAACTCTCCTCAATCGTAACCCCCCATTAGCTTTAGGTTTGCAAACCTTGTTCCAACCTACTAAATGGATCCTTTTCTTATCCTTAGTCCCTGACCAGAGAATTTTTTTTTGAAGCTACTCAATTTTGTGATACACCTTGCTGGGAGCTCTGAAGACTGATAGGAAGTAAACGAGTATACTTTGAAGTGAAGCCATAGTTAAAACTGCTTTGCCTACTTGAGATAACAGATGTCCTTTCCAACTTGCTAGCTTTTTTGGATCCTCTCCAGAACTATGTTCCACATTGATCCTTTAGGTTTCCTCGTAAATAGGGAAAGACCTAAATAGGAGGTGGGAAGGGATGCAATCTGACATTCCATGATCCTTGCTATGCTGTTTTGCCTAGGAATGGGGGTATTGGTGAAATAAAGTTTGCTCTTATCAAAATTCACTTTCTATCCAACCACTTCTTCATACATTATGATAATATTTTTAATCCTTCTTGCCTCAACCACTGAAGCCAAAGTTAGTAGTAATGTATCATCAACAAATTGCTGATGTGTCACCGGGGTAGTTAGCGATGTGGCCTTGATACCTGATATGAGTCTAGATACCACTGCTGCCTTAATGGTTCTTCCCAAGGCCTCAACTACAATGATGAATAGCATAGGACTTATGGGATCTCCTTGTCTTAGACCACATTTGCTTTGAAAAAAACCTGTAGTAGACCCATTAACCAAAACTAAAAAACAAGGATCTGTTTGTTGTGGTGCAGTGGTAAATGCCCTAGGTGCTGGTAGAGGCCGACCCAGGTTCCATTCCCCTTGTCTCCATCCTACAGATATATGGTATAGTTAGAAATGTCCTATGTGCTAGTATAGGATGACAAGGCTCCATTCCTCCTATGCCCAACCTGTTGAAAGTGGCACCTCAAAAGGGGTGTTTTCCACTATAAATTAGTTAAGGGTGCAATCATACCAGCATTAGTGCACCGGATCCCATCAAAACTCCATAGTTAAGCATGCTTGGGCCGGAGTAGTACTGGGATGGGTGACCTCCTGGGAAGTCCCGATGTTGCACCCTTTTATTTCTTCAATATGCTTGTTGTGGTGCAGTGGTAAATGCCCTAGGTGCTGGTAGAGGCTGACCTAGGTTCCATTCCCCTTGTCTCCATCCTGTAGATATATGGTATAGTTAGAAATGTCCTATGTGCTGGTAGAGGCCGACAAGGCTCCATTCCTCCTATGCCCAACCTGTTGAAAGTGGCACCTTGAAATGGGTGTTTTCCATTATAAATTAGTTTACCGCTTGTTGTGGTGCAATGGTAAATGCCCTGGGTGCTTGGTAGAGGCCGACCCAGGTTCCATTCCCCTTGTCTCCATCCTGCAGATATATGGTATAGTTAGGAATGTCCTATGTGCTGGTAGAGGCCGACAAGGCTCCATTCCTCCTATGCCCAACCTGTTGAAAGTGGCACCCCAAAAGAGGTGTTTTCCACTATAAATTAGTTTTAATCTGCTTGTTGTGGTGTAGTGGTAAATACCCTAGGTGTTGGTAGTGGCCGACCCAGGTTCCATTACCCTTGTCTCCATATTGCAGATATATGGTATAGTTAGGAATGTCCTATGTGCTGGTAGAGGTCAAAAAGGCTCCATTCCTCCTATGCCCAACCTGTTGAAAGTGGCACCTCGAAAGGGGTGTTTTCCACTATAAATTAGTTTAGAATTAATGCCCAACCTATTGAAAGTGGCACCTCGAAAAGGGTGTTTTCCACTATAAATTAGGATTTTAGTCTGCTTGTTGTGGTGCAATGGTAAATACCCTGGGTGCTGGTAGAGGCCGACCTAGGTTCCATTCCCCTTGTCTCCATATTGCAGATATATGATATAATTAGGAATGTCCTATGTGCTGGTAGAGGCCGACAAGGCTTCATTCCTCCTATGCCCAACCTGTTGAAAGTGGCACCTCGAAAGGGGTGTTTTCCACTATAAATTAGTTTGTATCTACTTGTTGTGGTGTAGTGGTAAATGCCCTGGGTGTTGGTAGAGGTCGACCCAGGTTCCATTCCCCTTGTCTCCATCCTACAGATATATGGTATAGTTAGGAATTTCCTAAATGCTGGTTGAGGCCGACAAGGCTCCATTCCTCCTATGCCCAACTTGTTGAAAGTGGCACCTCGAAAGGGGTGTTTTCCACTATAAATTAGTTTTTTTTATCTGCTTGTTGTGGTGTAGTGGTAAATGCCCTGGGTGCTGGTAGAGGCCGACCCAGGTTCCATTCCCCTTGTCTCCATCCTGCAGATATATGGTATAGTTAGGTATGTCCTATGTGCTGGTAGAGGCCGACAAGGCTCCATTCCTCCTATGCCCAACCTGTTGAAAGTGGCACCTCGAAAGGGGTGTTTTACACTATAAATTAGTTTATCTGCTTGTTGTGGTGCAGTGGTAAATGCCCTGGGTGTTGGTAGAGGCCGACCCAGGTTCCATTCCCCTAGTCTCCATCCTGCAGATATATGGTATAGTTAGGAATGTCCTATGTGCTGGTAGAGGCCGACAAGGCTCCATTCCTCCTATGCCCAACCTATTGAAAGTGGCACATCGAAAGGGGTGTTTTCCACTATAAATTATTTACACCCAGGTGTTGAAGGTGAGTTGGAGAGGAGAGGGCAATCCTCCAAGGGAGGTCCCATGTTCGAATCTCCACCCTACCAAAAATATGAATTGGGTACCCAAAATCCAATTGATACTGTTGGTGTGGGCAGGGCTGGGTGCGACCCCCGGGTGACTTTGACGATGTAGAACCCCCTGTTCATGGTATCGTAGACCAAGGCAGCCCCGTAAGGGGTTTTTCGCTAAAAAAAAAAACTAAAAAACAAGGCTTAGAAATACACTCTTATTAACTTGACCCATTTCATGTTGAAGCAAAATTTTAATAAAACTGCCTCTAGGAATTCCCAATTTATCCTGTCATAAGCTTTGTTCATGTATAACTTTAAAGCCATGACTGCTTTTTTGATCTGAGTGGCTGTATGAAGAACCTCATGAATAGTAATAACTCCATCTAAGATTGATATTCCTTGTATAGAACTTCCTTGACTTGGATCAATGATAACCGGTAGAACTTTCTTCAAACGGTTTGCTAAAACTTTGGAAAAAATTTTATAGGATATATTACATGGGCTAACCGGCCTAAAGTCAGCCATAGTCTTGGGGTTGGGGCCTTTCGGGATCAAAGCAATAAAATTTGAATTGAAACCCCTACGAATATGATTTGAACTTTGGAACTCCTTGATTGCAGCAATAACTTTTGCTCCAACAATATCCCAACAAACTTGGAAAAGCCATGGTGAAAACCCATCCGGCCTAGGAGCTTTGTCAGGATCCATGTTAAACAAAGCCTCCTTGATCTCTTCATCTAAAAAAGTTGCTATAAGAGACTCGTTAATCATTTCATCAATGAGTTGTAGAATGAATTGAAGGAGAGAGTCCTTTGCTTGGGCATTACAGGCCCGTTCTTCACCCAATAATGAATTGAAAAAATTAACAGCCTCGTCCCTAATCTCTTGAATGTTTTGAGTTGAGGATCCATCCACCTTAGTTAAATTTCTAATATTATTATTGCTTCTATTTCTCAATGTGGTAACATGGAAAAAATTTGAATTAGAGTCACCTTCCTTTAGCCATAATGCCTTTGATTTCTGCCTCCAATACATCTCTTCACAAGCTAAAATATTATAAAACTCACAAAGGGTTTCCTTCTCTTCAGTCCTTGTCGCCTCATCATAGGTTCCATTTTGGATTTTTGTTTCTATTATTCTTAGTTTTTCCCCCACTACTCTCTTATTCTCAAAAATATTTCCAAAGACTTCTTTATTCCATATTCTAAGGTTGTTTTTCACCATCTTAAGTTTTTGAGATAGTTTGAAGGAAGCACTTCCCTGGATAGGTTGCTGCCACCATTCCTCTATTCATTTCTTGAAGTTCGAATGTTTAACCCACATTGACATAAATTTGAATGGCTTTTTAAAGGAGTTAGCCTGAAATGCCTCCCATAGAATAAGATTATGGTTTGAAGCGCATTTAGGAAGGGCTTGTAACGCTGAATCACCAAACATTGTTGTAGCTTCCTTGGATAAAAAAACATGTCCAACCTTTCTTGAATCAGTTTACTTCCTATCCTATTGTTACTCCATGTAAATTTGGCTCCTTTTAGTCTTACATCCATCAATTCATTTGTGTTAATGAATTCATTGAAGTCCTCCATGCTCCTTGAGGGTAACCCAGATCCTCCCTTCTTATCAGATGGGTAAAGGGGGGTATTGAAATCTCCCCAATCACCCAAGGAATGTCTTTAAAATCTTGGCTCAAATGCCCCAAAAACTCCCACAATTCAGACCGTCCTTGGACAGAGGTGGGGGCATAAACATTTGACATAATCCAATTCTTATTAGTATCAAAATCATGAAATAATATGTGTAAGACTCTTTCATTTTCTTGAATAATACTTCCTTCTATTTTAATAGGATCCCATAAGATCATGAGGCCCCCATATGCTCCTCTCGCCTGTTGAAAGGACACTTCCCCTTGCTTCCAAATCCTTCTAGCTATAAGTGATGATTGTGCCGCATCTATTTTGGTTTCTTGAAGAAAAATGATAGTAGGATTCCAATCCTTCCTTATAGACTTCACCATCCTTTGTTTTGGTGGGTTGTTTAGGCCTCTCACATTCCATGAGAGAACCTTCATTTAGACTGTTTGATATTTTTTCCCCGCCCCCTTCCCTGAGCCAAAATGGGTTTGTCAATTTTGCTATTATCCTAGCTAGGAATAGCTTGCTGTAACAATGTTCTTTGCTTTCTATTTGCAATTTATTCATTGATTCTCATTCTATAGTGCTCTGCTGTAGATATTCTACCTTTCTTTCTTTCACTTCCATAATCTATCGGAGGCTTGGTGGTGCTTCTAGTCTATTTTAGACTGAAATGAGGGGGCATATACTATGATAGTCTAGGGCTTGAACCTTCTTTCTCATTTTGGGGGTTTTCAATTCCCTCTTCATCCTCAACCTTGTTTTGGTTCACCTCTCCTATCTGGTTCCTAAACAGGGGGCTTTCCTTCAAGGAACCTTTTACTGTTGGGCTCATCTGAAAAGGGATAATTTGCTCCACTACCAGATTAGGAGCTACATTCCTATCTCTTGTTTCCACAACTTCGACTCTTGAATCTATTTTTTCCATGTTTAAACTGAAATGACCTGGCATTTTTTCTTCATTTTGAGCATAGCTTTTGGGGCTTTTTGTCATAACTGTGGATGGTCCCAATTTGGATGGGGAGTCTATGGTTTTAGGAAACTTGACACTGATGGTATCATCCTTACTATTTTATTTTTAAACTTCTATATTTTCTAGGATATCAAACATGTTCAAGCTAGGATCTTTATTACATACCTTATGATTTTTTCCTCCCTCATTATGTTGCTTTCCTTTCCCCTAGATTTTTTCCAGTTCTGTGTTGGCTTGGTCAGCCTGGTTATTCCTAACTTGTCTGTATCTTTCCAAGTTAAGACGTGGCCCTTGAAATTTTGGGATCCCTCTCCCATTAGCTTTCCCTAGAAAACCTTCACTCGTGGCTTCCTTGTTTGCAGTTATTGTCATACATTGGGCTTGAAGGTGGCCCTGGGTTTTGCACACGCTACAAAATGTTGGCTTGTTCTCATACTCCATAGGCTAAATCCTTAGAAACTCTCCATATGCTAGTTCCACCTGAGAAGGTAGATCAGAATCCAAGTTTGCATTTACACAGATCATGGCATGCGTCAGTCTAGTCCTTGCCCGGGTTGAATGGTCTATTTCCACGAGCTCTCCTATCGTCTTTGCTATGCCACTAAGCCAGTACTCATTAAAAAATTGGGCTGGGAGGTTTGGTAAGCGGACCCAAATGGGTGCTATATTAATGTTCTACTTCTTAGGGTTGAAATCCTCCCCCCACTTCCTCATAAAGAGGCTACGCCTTTCTAGAAACTAGGATCCTATGAACAAAGCATTTGACAGGCTAAATTGGGACTTTCTAATTGTTGTCCTCCTTAAGTTTGGTTTTCACCATTAATGGGTTAATTTGATCAAATAATGCATTTCTAAAGCATGGTTCTCAATTCTGGTTAATGGAACAACTGCTGGTTACTTTCAAAGTCATAGAGGAATTTGGTAGGGGGACCCTATCAGCCCCATGTTATTCATCATTGTGGCAAACGCTTTAGGTAAAACTATCAAAAATGTTTGCAGTTCAAGGCTAATATCAGGAATCAAGGCAAAATCTCTCACTAGGGCTGTTTCTCACCAAAAATCATCGATGATACCCTTCTATTTACTAAGGCGTCGGTGGTTGTGGCCAAAAGAATTTAATACATCATGCAACTCTATGAGGACGCTGCTGGTCAGAAAGTTAATTTTAGTAAAAGCAAGTTATATTTCTTGAACACCCTTATTTAGAGGCAAGGAACAATTGTAGAAATTTTAAGGTGTGATATAGCAAACTTCCCCACTTTGTATCTTGGTCTCCCTCTTTTCATTGGTTCTCTGAGAGAGTCAATGTGGGATTTTTTAGTCCTTCAATTTTTCCTGGGTTAAACCAGCCATCGTACTTGATTTGTTCGTCTAGTGGCCTTGCCCCTTTTCATACCAAAGACTTAGATACATGTGGAAAATTTATCTCAATCACTATCTTTGGCAGGTGTGGTTAGAAAGGAACCATAGAGTCTTTAATGAGTCTATCCATGATCATAAAACTATCATTGCCAGGATCCTATCCTTTGCCAACGAGAATGTGAACCTTATCCCTTTTTATAGTCGTAAAGCTCATCTATAGGAGACCACGATTGCTCAATATTTAAGCTTAACCTTGTTAGATGAGTTTGTGCCTAGGGTAGTCAACCCCAGATCCAATGTTAAGTGGTCCCCACCTCCTACGAGTTGGTTTAAGCTTAATTTTGATGGAGCAGCTAAGGACAATCTTGGAAGAGCAGGCACTAGCGGTATTGTGCGAGATCATAATGAGAATATGATGCTTGTGTTTTTTGAATATTTGGAAACAAGGATGAACAACGAAGCTGAAGCTAGAGCTATATGGAGAGGCCTTCAAATGACTCAAGACTTAGAAGGCAATTTTATCATAGAAGGATACTCTATGCATGTTATAAATGTTGAGCAAGGTGCAGCAAAAGCATTGAGAAAGTATTGTCATTGTTGTCAACACGAGCATGATTGATGCGATTGATGCGGTTCGGAGGTCGGTCGAGATCAAGTGCGAGAAAGTTTCAAGCAAAACGAGAGGTGACCCAGATTCGAAAAATTGGCAGAAAGAGACAAGGAAGAAAACTGTCGCGATATCGCGACATGTTTTCTGTCGCGATTTCGCGACAAAAAGTAGGAGAGAGAAAATGCACGCCAAAATGTCGCGATGTCGCGACATGTCGAGTTTTCGCTGAGGAGAGAGAAAATGTGTCGCGATTTCGCGACAAAAAGTAGGAGAGAGAAAATGCACGCCAAAATGTCGCGATGTCGCGACATGTCGAGTTTTCACTGAGGAGAGAGAAAATGTGTCGCGATTTCGCGACAAAAAGTAGGAGAGAGAAAATGCACGCCAAAATGTCGCGATGTCGCGACATGTCGAGTTTTCGCTGAGGAGAGAGAAAATGTGTCGCGATTTCGCGACATAAATGGAGGAAAGGAGCTTGCAATGAAGAGAGTAGCGATTTCCATGCATGTTAAAGTTTCGCATTTCAAAGCACAGCTGGAAATGTATGGAAACAAAGGTGTAGCGATTTCGCTACAAATCGGAAGTTAAGAAAACCGAGATGCGACGATTTCGACACAAGTAAAAATTCACAAGAAGAAGGTGTAGCGATTTCGCTACATGTTGAAACAAAGAGAAACTAAGGTGTAGCGATGGCGCTACATGTTGAAACAAAGAGAAACTAAGTTGTAGCGATGGCGCTACATGTTGAAACAAAGGGAAACTAAGGAGTAGCGATTTCGCTACTAGTCAAAAGTGTAGAACTGAAAGATGCAGCAATGATATTACAAGTCAAAATTTCATGAAAAGAGGCAAGGTGAAAACACAAGGCACAAAGATGTAAAAATTTTGCCATTGCATGAAGCATAGTGTCGCGATTTCGTGACATGTTCCATTTTCGTTGGAGTTGGCAAGGAGAGTTGTACGGAAGAGCAAAGTGTCACGATTTCGTGACATGTTCCTTTTTCGCTGCTGCTGGCAAAGAAGAGTGTATGAAAGCCGAAAGTGTCACGATTTCGCGACAAGCAGGATGATGACGTCAGCAAGAGTCAGAAACGTCACGATTTCGCGACAAGAAGGATGATGACGTCAGCAAAGTTGAAAAGTGTCACGATTTCACGACAGGATGAAAGAAAAGCCACTGGAAGCCGAAAACGTCGCGATTTCGTGACAACCTTCAGGGTGACGTCAGCATAAGTTAAAAATGTCGCGATATCGTGACAGGCGACAGGTTGGCAGGTAAAAGCCAAAAAAGTAGGCATGGTGACACGTGTCATAAAAGACATCATGCAGCCGGTTACATAAAATGTAACTGATGTCAGATCTGCAATTACAGATTGACAAGTGTTAGTCATGCATTCGAACAGCCGTTTGCATGTATTCGAAGAATCAAATATAAATTATCGAAAGGTTTTTGAAAAGTTTTTTTAGCTTTCGAACGGTCGCACTCATGGAATCGAACAGACATTTTGCTTGTATTCAAAGAGCCGAATATGAAGGATCGAGATATGCTTTTCGAGAAGATATGTTTGCAACATTCAAAATAGCCATACCACAAGAAATCGAAACGCCGTATTGCAGGGTTTCGAACAGTCGTTTTCGAACAACCACTTATTTGCAGGAGAAAAGAATTCGAACAGTTGGGTATATGATTCGACTGCGTGTCGGATTGGATGTATATAAATGAATAGTCGTAAAGAGAAATTGTTGAACAAAGATAGAAGTTGTTGCGGTAGAAAGGGAATTCTCTGTGAAAAGAGGGTCTCATTATAGAGAAATAAGCGGGAGACATGAGATTGTGCGAGAGGTTGTTAAAATTACAGACCAGTCAGGGGTCGAGTTAGTAGTGAAGACATTTTTATGTCATTTTGATTTGATTAGAATTGCAGTCCAAGTTGGTGCTTGGTACTAGGGGTTGGTGCTCCTTCCAGTGGATGCTTGGTAAAGAAGTTGTAAAATTGAAATTTTGCAAAGACTGGATTTGGATTGAAGTCCAAGCAGTTAATTTTTGAGGAGTAGCCAAATTGGTGAACCTCGTTATATTGTGTGTTGTGGTGTGCTCTCATTTTGTTCTTCTGGTTTTATAAGTTTTATGTGCTTCAGTCTTTGAATCTCTTGTTTTGAAGTTAAATAACTACACTTGATTCACCCCCTCTCGGTGTCATTGTGTGAACATCAATTGGTATCGGAGCAAGGTTCCTTGTACAAGCTTAATCAGCTAAGGAGATCTTGGAAGAAACAATGGCGAAGCGGTGAAGGATTTTCATCCAACAAAGCTCCCTTATTTGATGGAACAAATTACACCTTCGGAAACTCGAGAATGCAAACATATCTGAGTGCATTGGGATATGATATTTGGGATTCTGTAGATAGTGGATACACAGCACCCACTACTCCTCCAACGGATACTGCGAGAAAAAGAAATTTGAGAACAACTCCAAAGCTAAGAATGCCATAATGTGTGGGCTTGTTGACGGTGAACTGATAAGAGTCATGAGTTGTAAATCAGCAAAAGACATGTGGGATAAGGCGAAGAGCATCCATGAAGGAGACGGTAAGATTAAGGAAGCAAAGCGCAAACTCATCGAGCACGGTTCGAAGCACCTGCAAATGAATGAAGATGAAAACATAGAGACTTATATTTTGAGAGTCAACGGAATTATTAATGCAATCAGAGGACTCGGTGAAGAAATTGATGATGCGGTTGTTGTGAAAAAGGTTCTCGGAACACTTCACAAAAGATTTAATTCCAAAGTCTCTGCAATAGAAGAGGCAAAAGATCTAAACAACTTCAGCATGGATGAGTTGCATGGTTCCCTGACAACATATGAAATGAGAATAGGACAAACCAAGTCTACGAGACGAGAAGCGGCTTTTAAAGCACACAAGAATGTAAAAGTTGAACATGAATCTGAGGATGAAGGAACACTGGATGAAACAGAAGCCAATTTTGTTCGGAAACTCACAAAAGGAAAAGGAAAATATAGAGGGAAGCTACCTTTTAAATGCTTCAATTGTGGAGGAGTCGGTCATTTTGCAGCCAAATGTCCAATGCAGGAGAGAACCAAAAATGGTGAAGGTTCACACCAAGAAAAAGGTGACTGGAAGAAGAAACAAAATTTCAGAAAGAACAACTTCAAGAAGAAAAGCTTCATAACCAAGAATGTCAGCAGTTCTGAAGAAAGCACAGATGAGGAGTCTGAAGAAGAAGGAGGTGAAGCTCTGTTCATGGCACTTGAAGAAGAAAGAACAGAGAAAAATCAGGAAGGTGATGAAAATTCCAAGGATGAAGTTGAAGTGTATTTGGAAGGAGAATTGGTTGCTGCACTTGAAGAGTTGAGTGCGAGAAAGGAAGAAGAATAAGAAATTTTCAAAGAAATTAGAGAATGCCACGAGACATAATAAACAATCTAAAAATACGAGACGAGAGGAATTCAAGAAAATGTCCGAAGTTCTTGATGAACAATTAACTCATAAAGACAGTTGAATGCGGACAAGCTAGAGGAAGACATTGTTATGTTAAGGATGCGGTTAGAGGAGATGAATAGAAAATTGAAACTGTTTTCATAAGTTTGAAGAAAGTACTGTAAAGTTGGATAAAATGTTAAATAACCAAAGGCCTTATGGCATAAAATTTGGTTTAGGCTTTGATGAAGGAGAATCTTCAAAGGATTCAAAGAACTTGAATATAGAACCCATAAAGAAAGAAGAAAAGATCAGGGTTGAACCAGAAAAACCAAATCATGCAAAAGAAAACAATAATGCCGGATTCAAGAAGAATACTGACAAAGATGGATTCACAAAAGTCACACATCCAAGGAGGAGAAGAGTCATGGCTCCTACTTCAAGCCGCAAAGACCGGCACCCAGGTTTAATCATGCATTTTTTGGTTATTGTTTTAAATGCAATGCTTATGGCCATAAGATTTCAGATTGCAGGCATAATGTATCTCAAAGGAATTTTACCAGTAGAAATGTTTTTTCTCCTTTAATGAATTATGCAGTTGAATGTTATAATTGTCATAATTTTGGACATATTGCTAGAAACTACGAAGCACTTTTGCATCAAATAAATATCAGGGTAGAAAATCTCTGCCAAGTGGGTTGAAACAAAACCAGAAATTTCTTGAAAAACAGGCACATGCTAATGAAAGGACAAAGGCAAAACAAGTAGCAAAATCTGCTATCAAACCAGAATGGAAAGAAAAGGAATCTTTGATTGTCCAGACTACTTTTAAAGCTCAGAACAAATCAGCACCTTGGATACTTGACGGTGGTTGTTCCAGTCACATGACGGGTGACAAGCAAAAGTTTGAGAATTTACAGAATTATGAAGGTGGTTACGTGAAATTTGGAAATAATGATGGAGCAAAGATTGTTGGAAAGGGATCAGTCAAGATCAGTGATGGCAATATAAAATCAAAAGAAGTCTTGTTTGTAATTGGCCTGAAGCATAACTTGCTAAGTGTAAGTCAAATATGTGACAGAGGTCATGATGTAATCTTCAAGAAGGAGGGCTGTGAAGTAAGAAAGACAAAAAATGGAAAGTTAATAGCCACTGGACTGAGAACTTATGGAAATCTGTATACACTTTCAGAAACTGTAGAAGGAACATGCTTGATTGGACAGGAAGATGAAAAGCGGCTATGGCACAAGAGGCTTGGGCATATTAGTTTTGACAATCTGGCAAAAATCGGTTCAAAAAGAGCGATTAGAGATATACCAAACATTGGCAAACCTATAAATAGCATCCGTGAGTCATGCCAAAATGGAAAACAAACCAGAGCCACTTTCAAAGCAAAATAATACTTCACTAGCAAGCCATTAGAACTAATTCACACTGATCTATGTGGACCCATGAGAGCTGAAAGCATAAATGGACACAAATATTTTATGCTGTGTATAGATGACTACTCAAGAATGACATGGGTACTATTTTTGAAACTCAAGTCAGAAGCCTTTGAGATGTTTAAAACCTTCAAAAATCTTGTTGAGAATCAATCGGGAAAAAGAATTAAATGCCTAAGATCAGACGGGGGAGGAGAGTTTATCTCCGAAGAATTTGCGAGAATCCTTGTCAAAAACATGGGATAAGAAGACAAGTTTTCAGCGGCTAGGACACCTCGGCGAGAATGGTGTTGTAGAAAGGAAGAATAGAACGAGTGCGAGGAAATGGCAAGGACAATCCTTGCGAGAAAACAAAATAGGCGACAGATTTTGGAAAGAGGCGATTCATACTTGCGGTTTACATTCAAAACAGGTGCATCCTTGAGACCACATGAAAGCAAAACACCTTATGAGTTGTGGTTTGGCGAGAAAGGCAACAACAAGACATTTCAAAGTATTTGGCGAGCAAGTGCTACATAAAGCGGACTGGAAGATAACCTCGGTAAATTTGAAGATAGAGTGATGAAGGTATCTTTCTTGGTTACTCAACAAAAAGCAAGGCCTACACATGTTACAACAAGAGGTTGAAGAAAATTGTTGAAAGTCCTGATGTGAAAGTTGATGAAGGTAGAGAACAAGAAACTACTTATCAAGAAAACTACCCTATGTATGAAGAAGTCATTGAAGGTGATGATGAAAAAGAAACGAGAGAAGAATCGGAAAATTGATCCAGATGGTGTAAAAGGCGAGATCCGAAGAAGAAGAAAACAGGAAATTTAAAGCAGAGCAATCGCGAGAAAAATCATCCAAGTGAGCAGTTATTGGGGATCCCACGGATGGTATTCGGACAAGAAGAACAACGGTGAGGAACTATTCTCTGTTATCTAGTATTGAACCTAAAAATGTTCTTTGAAGCAAGCACTCGATGAAAGTTGGATGAAGGCAATCAATGAAGAACTAGATCGGATAGAGAAAAACAATACCTCGGAATTAGTACCTAGACCAACAAATAAAAACATAATTGGCACTAAATGGGTTTTTAGAAATAAATTGAATGAAGATGGGCGAGGTTGTCGAGAAATAAGGCAAGATTGGTATGTAAAGGCTATGCTCGGGTTGAAGGCATTGATTTTGAAGAAACTTTTGCACCGTAGCCGGACTAGAGGCAATCGAATGTTTACGGCATTAGCGAGTTCATAAAAACTTCAAAGTATATCAAATGGATGTAAAATCAGCATTTTTGAATGGAAAAGCTGGAAGAAGAGGTTTACATTGAACAACCGAGATGGCTTCCAACTTGGTGACAATCCAGATTTTGTTTGCGGGGTTAAAGAAAGCTTTATATGGATTAAAGCAGGCACCCAGAGCATGGTATGCAAGGTTGGATAATTATCTAATTAAACAAGGGTTTAAGAAAGGTTTGGTGGATAGCAACTTATATGTCAAAACAGAGAAGGGTCATCTTATTGTTCTTGTTGTTTATGTAGATGACATAATATTTGGCAGTAGCATGGATGAATACTTGCAAAGACATATCAATTAAAATGAAAAAAGAATTTGAGATGTCAATGATTGGTGAACTTTCTTATTTCTTAGGATTGCGAGGTCAATCAAAATGAAAAAGGCATTTTTATTTCTCAAGTTAAATATGTAAAAGAAATGCTGAAAAAGTTCACAATGGAAGACAGTAAACCGGTCAGCACTCCCATGACAACGAGTCGCAAGTTGAGCAAGGATGATAAATCTCCAGATGTGGATCAAACAATGTACAGGTCTATGATTGGAAGCCTGCTGTATTTAACAGCTACTAGACCAGATATACTACAGGCAGTATGCATGGTTGCTAGATTTCAGGCAAGTCCCAAAGAAACTCATGTCACAGCTGTAAAAAGGATCTTCAGGTACCTCAAAGGTACCATGGATTATGGGTTGTGGTACCCAAAAGGCAAAGACTTCACTTTGATTGCATATTCTGATGCAGATTGGGCAGGGTGCATTGATGACCGAAAGAGTACAAGTGGAGGAGCATTTTATCTTGGAGACAGGCTGGTAGCATGGCACGACAAGAAACAAGAATCGGTCTCTCTATCCACTTGCAGAGGCGAGAATACATTGCGGCCACAACTTGTTGTACACGAGATATTATGGATGAGACAAACTTTGAAAGATCTTGGTATCCACTTCAAAGAGCCAATATCAATAAAATGTGATAACACTAGTGCTATCAACATATCCAAGAATCCGGTTATGCATTCAAGAACCAAACACATTGCAATCCGATATCATTTCTTGAAGGATAAAGTTGCAGAAGGAGAGGTCAAGTTGGATTTTGTTCCAACTACAGAGCAAGTAGCTGATATATTCACAAAACCATTGCCCAAGGATGTTTTTGAGTACCTTAGGAATAAGTTGGGAGTGGTCACAATTCCCAAGAACTGACTATAATTAGGGATCACATTCTCAATGGGTGCATGCATGCATATACTTATAGTTTTGCTTATATTTATGATTTTTGCTAACTATAACGATATTTTCCTGAGAATGGTGTACAGAGACTCAGGGGGAGTCTGCAGCAGCCCTTTGGTATTATTGGCAAAGGGGGAGAAGAAGTTGAGCAAGGTTGCTTGTGTGTTGCCAACAATTCCAAAGGGGGAGATTGTTGAGCAAGGTGCAGCAAAAGCATTGAGAAAGTATTGTCATTGTTGTCAACACAGACAGATTGATGCAGTTGATGCAGTTCAGAGGTCGATCGGATCAAGTGCGAGAAAGTTTCAAGCAAAACGAGAGGTGACCCAGATTCAAAAATTGGCGAGAAAGAGACAAGGAAGAAAGGCGTCGCGATATCGCGACATGTTTTCTGTCGCGATTTCGCGACAAAAAGTAGGAGAGAGAAAATGCATGCCAAAATGTCGCGATGTCGCGACATGTCGAGTTTTCGCTGAGGAGAGAGAAAATGTGTCGCGATTTCGCGACAAAAAGTAGGAGAGAGAAAATGCACGCCAAAATGTCGCGATGTCGCGACATGTCGAGTTTTCGCTAAGGAGAGAGAAAATGTGTCGCGATTTCGCGACAAAAAGTAGGAGAGAGAAAATGCACGCCAAAATGTCGCGATGTCGCGACATGTCGAGTTTTCACTGAGGAGAGAGAAAATGTGTCGCGATTTCGTGACATAAATGGAGGAAAGGAGCTTGCAATGAAGAGAGTAGCGATTTCCATGCATGTTAAAGTTTCGCATTTCAAAGCACTACTGGAAATGTATGGAAACAAAGGTGTAGGGATTTTGCTACAAATTGAAAGTTAAGAAAAATGAGATGCGACGATTTCGACACAAGTAAAAATTCACAAGAAGAAGGTGTAGCGATTTCGCTACATGTTGAAACAAAGAGAAACTAAGGTGTAGCGATGGCGCTACATGTTGAAACAAAGAGAAACTAAGTTGTAGCGATGGCGCTACATGTTGAAACAAAGGGAAACTAAGGAGTAGCGATTTCGCTACTAGTCAAAAGTGTAGAACTGAAAGATGCAGCAATGATATTACAAGTCAAAATTTCATGAAAAGAGGCAAGGTGAAAACACAAGGCACAAAGATGTAAAAATTTTGCCATTGCATGAAGCATAGTGTCGCGATTTCGCGACATGTTCCATTTTTGCTGGAGTTGGCAAGGAGAGTTGTACGGAAGAGCAAAGTGTCGCGATTTCGTGACATGTTCCTTTTTTGCTGCTGGCAAAGAAGAGTGTACGAAAGCCGAAAGTGTCACGATTTCGCGACAAGCAGGATGATGACGTCAGCAAGAGTCGAAAACGTCGCGATTTCGCGACAAGAAGGATGATGACGTCAGCAAAGTTGAAAAGTGTCACGATTTCGCGACAGGATGAAAGAAAAGCCACTGGAAGCCGAAACGTCGCGATTTCGCGACAACCTTCGAGGGTGACGTCAGCATAAGTTAAAAATGTCACGATATCGCGACAGGCGACAGGTTGGCAGGTAAAAGCCGAAAAAGCAGGCATGGTGACACGTGTCATAAAAGACATCATGCAGCCGGTTACATAAAATGTAACTGATGTCGGATCTGCGATTCTAGATTGACAAGTGTTAGTCATGCATTCGAACAACCGTTTGCATGTATTCGAAGAATCAAATATAAATTATCGAAAGGTTTTCGAAAAAGTTTTTTTCAGCTTTCGAACGGTCGCACTCATGGAATCGAACAGACCATTTTTCTTGTATTCAAAGAGCTGAATATGAAGGATCGAGATATGCTTTTCAAGAAGATATGTTTGCAGACATTCAAAACAGCCATACTACAAGAAATCGAAACACCGTATTGCAGGCTTTCAAACAGTCGTTTTCGAACAACCACTTATTTGTAGGAGAAAAGAATTCGAACAGTTGGGTATATGATTCGACTACGTGCCGGATTGGATGTATATAAATGAATAGCTGTAAAGAGAAATTGTTTTTAAGAAAGATAGAAGTTGTTGCGAGTAAGAAGGGAATTCCTTTGAAAAGAGGGTCTAGTATAGAGAAATAAGCGAGAGACATGAGATTGTGCGAGAGGTTGTTAAAATTACGGACCCAGTCGGGGTCGAGTTAGTAGTGAAGACATTTTTATGTCATTTTGATTTGATTAGAATTGCGGTCCAAGTTGGTGCTTGGTACTAGGGGTTGGTGCTCCATCCGTTGCGTGCGAGAAAATTACGGGGGTTGGTGCTCCTTCCGGTGGATCTTTGGTAAAGAAGTTGTAAAATTGAAATTTTGCAAAGACTGGATTTGGATTGAAGTCCAAGCGGTTAATTTTTGAGGAGTAGCCAAATTGGTGAACCTCGTTATATTGTGTGTTGTGGTGTGCTCTCATTTTGTTCTTACGGTTTTATAAGTTTTCTGTGCTTCAGTTTTTGAATGCTGTTGTTTTGAAGTTAAATAACTACACTGATTCACCCCCCCCTCTCAGTGTCATTGTGTGAACATCAATAAATCTCTTTAATAATTGGAAAACACCTCCTTGGAGGATTAAAACAATTTTTGAAGAGGCTAGGATCCTTTTCCATAGAAGACAGGATAAAAAAGCCCAATATGTATTTCGGAAAGCTAACAAAGTTGTTGATAAGCTAGCCAATTTGGGTTTCGATGGTGACGGAATTTTCAAATGGGAACACGATGTCTCGATTGGACTAGAGGAGCTTATTCAACAAGAATACCAAGAATGATAATCAAATTTATCAATAGGAAAGGCACTATAAGTTTGAAGTCTATGAGTATTCCCGTCTCTTTTTTGAAATGGATTCACAATAAAAATTATCCGAGTTGTTAGTATTGGTGGATGTTGCTTGGAAATACCACAAAGACTAATGGGGATAGTCACATGTCAGATAACATGGCTCCTATTCATCTTAGTAATTTGAGGTTGGTTGATAATCATAGGGTAGGAAAGAAATGGTAATATAAGACTCCTAAAAAGAGCCACGTGGACCACTAGATAGCCACCACCATAAATCTAGCCAGTAGTTTCACTTCTCCAAGGCTGATTGGCCAAGACGGGATGTGGTCCCAAAGCATGTCATATATGAAATAAAGCAATTACCAAATAATTATTAAGAGTAACTGTCAATACAGAGCTTGTGGGAGTTATTTTCAATACTCTACTATGTGTGTCTATAGATTTTTGTTTCTCCACTGTTTCAAAGAAGGGATCTGTGTCTGTTTCTTTTTTTGTAATTATGATGTAGGTGTATTTTCTCGGGGTATACCCAAAATGTTGTATGGAAAGTTTCTTTTTGATAACAGGCTATGTGCCTTACCGGATGTAATGGCTTTGGAAAAATGTAGATTTTACATATATAGGATCCTTAGTAAGCACATGTTCATCAACAACCCTAGGCTGATTTTTATAAAAGGTTTTGGGTCAACCTGTAAAACTTGGTATTAATTCTATAGTATCTTATCTACCCCAAAAAATTGGAACTATAGTTAATGATTTGAATAAATTATCATATTCTACTACAATCTAGTCTATCTACTTTTGCTATGCAAATCCTACAATTGATGTAGTAATAGTCCTCCCTTTTCTTTATGACTTGGTTTTGGCTGTGATATTCCTACATTGTTTAGCATTGATTAAGGAAACAAAGGTAGGATAATATACCTTTAGTATCCTAAAACATTAACCTCCAACAATGATGATGACACTTCTAGTCACAGACTCACACCCTTTCTCTTCCACATGAATGGTTAGTTCAAAATCACATCACAAACATCCAAGGGTATAACATCACATATAAATTCAACTTTTAAGGGTTTTATGGCATAAGATATGATGCATTATCGAGTTCCACAAATGTCTCTATCCTATGGTAAGTATCTAACATTTTATGGTTGGAGGTGTGGTGTAATATACAAATTTAAATCATTTACATTTTGAGTGAATCAAATTATTTTAACTCCCACTATTAATAATTAAATGTAATGGATTACTCTTTGACCCATATTTATGATTGAAATAAGTATTCTTCCTCTTGTTCCTCTAATGTAGCATTTTTTGTGGCAATGGTCACATATATTTAGGCTTCCATAACTCCCTTCCTTCTATCCTCAATCTATGGATGTGGAAAATATGGTGCAATGCATGTAGAGGGTTATGACAAAAAATAATAACTTAATTGCTTGATATTTTCTTCTTGAGTGTCATTTTCTATTGTGATAATTATGTTGTTTTTCAATCTTGGATGATGAGGGGTTCTTTTCTTGCAAGTCTTTCTTCTACTTATAATTTTTATTTTGGTTTTGAAACCCTTTGTCTTGATTATTTAGAATATCGCTCTTACCTTTCTTCTAGTTGGTACTTAGAGTTTTGGTTCTTGTGATTTCTCCTCATTTTTTAATTTTTTTTTCTATGATTCTACTCCAATTTGATAAGTTTGTAAGCTTCTCCCAATATCTTGAATTCGAACAATTCCACATCCTCTTGAATATACCATTGTATATTACTATAATATTTGAGGATTCAATACCTTTCAATTTATAGAATACCTAGTTTTACTATAATGGAATAAAAAAAATTAGTATAGCCTTGAATAGATTGGTCTTTACCTTGATGCAATTTTTAGCATCACAAAAATTGGTCTTCAATAGCTCCCATGAGATACTATTATTTCTTGAAAACCTTCATGAAATATTTTTGGAGATTATTACATTATTTGGTACATGCCAATGTACCACCTTGGTACAATATTAGATTAGGTGTTTATCTTAGATTAGAGTGTGAGTTTATCTAATATAATAATATGTAAGAAATGCACAAGTGTCATGTAATTATGTGTGCAAGTGTTGTGAGTGTAAATGTGTACGTGTCTATTATGTAAGAGTGCACGTGTCCTTAGAATAGGAAAGTGAAGAGTTACAAATAAGAGTGAAGTTCAAGAGTGCACCATATGAGGAGTCACATACTACTATATATTTGTGAATAAGAATTGTAATTGGTATCGAAAGTGTATTGCTTATTGCATGCATTAGTAGATCTTTATTCTATATCATTTTTAGTATTTTCATGAGCATTTCTATGTGATTATTCTATGATTTATTATGAGTTATATGTTTATTCTTATATTTATTGAGTTCATTATATTCCAAATTTATATTTGATCCTATGGTTATTTTATTGAAATATTTACATTAAGTATTAGGCTAAAAAAACTATCAGTGGTATTAGATCCATAACAAGTTTACTTGCATAGGTTTTCAAAATTTGCAAACAATCAAAGGACATTTTCACTAGCTAAGGAAAGACCAGTAAAGTTAAGGTATTTCCATTGGGTTGGAGGAAAATCAATGAAGCCAAGAATTAATACCACTAGTTGAAGGAAAACCATTGAAGTTAAGGTATTACCACTAGGTTGAAGAACAATCAATGAAGATTAAGGATAAAAATTTTAGAGAACCAAATTAAGAAGAAAAGTTGATCATTATTAAAAAAATTAGATATATTGAGTTTACCTATTCCAAGAATATATTAAAATAGAAGGTAATCTATAATATAGATTTAGGTCTCAAAGACAGACCTTGATATTGATAAGAGTTTGGAAACTCTAGAAGATAAGCCTCATTGAAGGTAGATTCAGAGATCTAAGGTGTGTTGGAAATTTGAGCAAGTTTTGTTGTCATTGATGTCAAGAGGTTTGATGTCCAGTTTTGTCATCATTGATGTCAAAAGGTTGATTTTCCAAAAGGCAAGGAAGTTGTTAAAAGAAGAAAAGGGTATAATATTTATTTTAAATATTATATGCCTAAAGAGGCCTAAAAGGTTGAAGACCCAAGGAAAGGGAAGCAAGTTTAAAAAGAAATAATAATATTATAATATTTAATATTATAATATTTGGGAAAAAGGAAGAGGTGAAAAATAACAGGGTCCAAGGAATCATTAAAAAATATATCCCCGACAAGACCCATTGAGCAAGGTTGGAAAAGGTTTTAATTTAATTTATTTAAATTAAAATATTTTAACCTAAGGTTAAAATTTTAATTTAAATAATTAAAGGCGCCAAGTTTAAAGTTTAAATTTGAATTCAAAATTTGAAAGGGTCAACGTGTTTCAAATGCAAAGGAAGAGTATTAATAGGAAATGTTTTTCATTTCCTAAGTCTAACACCAATGCAATATTTGAATGCCCAAGTCGTGTGATAAATTGTGCGCTCCATATGTGAAAGGAAGAAGCTTGTGAGTTGTTTTAAATAAGGAGGTAAACTTGTATTGATATTTGATTGGTGTGATAGAAATATCCCAAGGTTTTGGGTAGCATATATGATGGTCGAAGGTGTGGCTAAGGCGTTGTGAAGGGAAGGTCATGGTTTTGAATCCCATGCGATTCATTTTTGCAAAGGAGGAGAGGAGTTTTTGTTTTTCACTAAAATTTATGTGGCAACAATAGTAAGGAAGAGTGGACCTTTGGTTCATGTGTGGGCATGTAGCCCAGGTAGTAGCTTAGCCTTGGGCTAAGGCATTATGATGGCTTAGGTCATGGGTTCGAGTTTGGTGTGGTATTGGGGTCATTGAAGATGTGCATAATATTTTTGGTGATGTGGGCTAACAAATAAGGTATGCACATTTGATTTAATTTGCCAAAGGTTTGGAATGTAGAAAGAGTTTTGAGGGCATGTGATAATTAAAGGGCATGTGTTAAATGTTTAGGGAGTCATAAGGGTTGTTGAAATAATATTTTATTTTGCTTAGAAAATAAAATATTGGAGATTATAAGGTGTTAACAAAGGAACTTTATTTTTATGTATTGAATATTATTTTGAGAAGATTGGAGATTATAAGGTGTTAACAAAGGAACTTTATTTTTATGTGTTGAATATTATTTTGAGAGTATGGAGATAATAAGGTGTATTTGTGACTTGATATTTTATTGTATTTCTTGAATGGTGAAATAATTATTGAGGAGAATATTTGTGTGGAGATTTTGAGATAGATTATTGCTATCTAACCTAGAATTGGCAAAAGGATTTGGTTGTGAGTAAAATAGGTTTTGAAGATATATCTCCATCAAAGAAAAAGGTATGGGCACACTATATTTTGTTTAGAGTGTTTGAAATGAATGTATGAAATATAAGGTGGAGTGAAAAGGATTGATGAGTATTGTTGGAAATGTGTGAGCAAGTTTAAGTGCATCTTGTTGATGAATGATTTGATTTGAAATAGAGATTGAGAATTATTTGAGTTAGGGTTTAAGACCTACATTGTGCTTTGTGTTGGAAGAAGGGTGAAACACTTGTTTAGGGTTTATGAGCAAGTTATGTTTCATTGGTTGAATAATTGAATGAAACTTTTGAATGTTGGTTTGAGTATGTTTATGATTGAGCAAGTTCTTGAGAGGACTTGTAAGCAGATTTGAGCAAGTCTTGGTGAAGACTTGAGACAACATTGAGAGCAGAGTTGATTGATTGATTTGTTCAAGATTTGTGTTAAGGCTTGGGGTAAATCTAAGTAAATTTGATTGGTGATTTGATCAAGATTTGTGTTAAAGCTTGAGGATAGATTTGAGGATAGATTTTGGTGCAAATTTGAGGGTATATTTGTGCTAGACTAGAGATATATTATGAGTATATTTGTGCTAGATCGAGGATAGTGTTTAGTGTAGATTTGAGATAGATATTGAGTAGAGTTTAGAGTAGTATTTGGAGGTGATAGAGTAGAGGATAATAGTCTCTAGTGGATAGATATCCATTAGCTAGGGTAGTGAGGATAGAGGTCTTCTATGGAGAGATATCCACAAGCTAGTGTAGTGGGGGTATAAGTCTTCTAGAAGAGCACCAACTAGAGTAGAGGAGAAAGAGTTCTCCTATGGATAGAGTTCCATGAATCAGAGCATAGGGGATTGGTGTCTCCTTTGGATAGAGGTCCATAAACATTGTAATAGGGAATTGATTCCCAAAAGAATTTATTGAGAAAATTTATAAGGAATATTTTCTCCATGGAGTAGCCCACATTGGGTGAACCACGTTAAATCATGTCTCTCATGTGTGTGATGATTTATGGAATGCTTACTACTTTAATATTGTTGATGTTATCATATGGATTGAAAAGTAAAAAGTTTTATCTTATACTGTTCACCCCCCTCTCAGTATAAGCTTATGTTCTTCAATTGGTATCAGAGTGGGTCTCTCCATGAAAAGACTAACAACTTGGAGGAAGATCCAATAGGAACACACATGACTTCAAAAAATGAAGAAGAGGCCATGATCGACATAAAAGAGGAATTCTTTGCTGCTCTCAAGAACTTGGAAAAGGTTAGAAAGAAGAACTCAAGTTTGAAGGATCAAATTCAAGAGGATGAAGAAGCAAATATGGAACTTCTACAAAGTCTCATAGAACTCAAGATAAAGGTGGAAGAAGGAAAGAAAATTGAATAGGATATGATAGATCTATTAAGGGCAAGAGAAGCAGAGTGTGAAATATTGGAATAAAAAATTGTCTCTCTAAGGAATGAAGTTGAAAAGACTAAGTTACGACAAGATATAAAGTTAGGGAAACAGAAAGAGGAGTCGAGCTCTCAAGAAATAGAGACATCAAACAAAGATAAGCTCATGACTCATACTAATACTCTGGAAGGAAAAGGCATCAGGAAAGAAGAGGGCAAAGAAGAACCATGGACAAGATTCAATCACAAGAACAACAAAAGAAGAAGCACTCGACCATATTTTCCAAGGCACTCAAACAGGTTACAAAATCTCTTCCATGGCTATTGCTTTACATGTAATAAATATGGTCATAGAGTTGCACATTGCACTAGTTATGTGAAAAATAATGTTGATAGAAATTTCAATTCTTTTGCACCTCTTATGAATGATGATGTCATATGTTATAAATGCAATAATTTTGGGCACAAGGCTAGATGGTGCAAAATGGTATTTCCTGAGTCAAGTAAAAAGAATACAACTTCAACAATTAGGAGAGAGAGAAAAGAGCATGAGAAAGTTAGATCAATGTTAGTACAAACAACTCTTCATGTTCAAGATAAGGGAAAATAATGGTTCCTTGATAGTGGTTGTTCTAGTCATATGACAGGAGACAAGAGTAAATTTCTTGTACTCAAAGAAATTGATGGAGGATCAGTAAAATTTGGTGACAATGGATCAAAAAAAATTTGTGGAAAAGGAACTTTGAGTTTAGATAATGGAAAAACAAATATGGAGAATGTATTGTATGTCAAGGGGTTGAGGCACAATCTACTAAGTGTAAGCCAACTTTGTGATCAGGGGCACATGGTTACATTTCATCCAAATAGGTGTGAGATCAGAAAGTCTAAAACTGGAAAGCTTATTGCAGATGCAAATAGAACTACAAACAACCTCTACATGCTAAGTGAGATTAAAGGAGAAAAGTGTTTTCTATCACAAGAAGATGAGAGTTGGTTGTGGCATAGAAGAATGGGTCATTTTAACTTTGAAAACATAGTGAAAATAAGCAACAAGTAGGTTGTCAGAGATTTACCCAAGCTAAAAAGGCCACAAAACATAATTTGTGCACAATGTCAGCATGGGAAGCAAACTAGAACAAGTTTCAAGTCAAAAGGATTTATGTCATCTGAGCCATTGAAACTAGTGCACACTGACCTATGTGGTCCTACAAGGACAAAGAGTCTACAAGGTGAAAGTTACTTTATATTATTTATAGATGATTATTCCAGAATGATTTGGGTAGCTTTCTTGAAAGAAAAGTCAAAGCTCTTGAGAAGTTTAAAGCTTTTAAAGAATTAGTGGAAAATGAAATAGGTAGAAGGATTAAGGGTTTAAGATCAGATAGAGGAGGAGAATTTACCTCAAATGAATTCATAGACTTTTGTGAACAACATGGGATCAAAAGAGAATATTCAACAACAAGAACTCCTCAACAAAATGGGGTAGTTGAAAGGAAAAATATGATTGTTGAAAATATGGCCAGAGCCATGTTAAATGAGTCTAAGATTTCAGATGGTTTTTGGAAAGAGGTAGTACATACAATAGTGTATATCATCAATAGAGCTCAAGTAAGAGTAAATCATCACAAAACTCCATATGAGCTTTGGAAAGGAAGACCAACCACTGTAAAGTATTTCAAAATTTTGGAAGCAAATGTTACATAAGATGAGAAGAGAAAAATTTGGGTAAGTTTGACTCAAGATGTGATGAGGGTATTTTTCTTGGCTATTCCACTAAGAGCAAAGCCTATAGATGCTATAACAAAAGGACACATACTATTATAGAAAGTATAAATGTAATAGTTGATGAGAAGATAGGGTCAAGAGAACCAACTCGAGAAATTGTGTATCAAGAAGAAGAAAGTTGCCAAGAAGAGTTAGGTGAAGAATCAGAAGAAGAAGAAGAAACACAAAGACTTTTACCTAAGACTCCATCCAGGTATGTGCAGAAAAATCATCCAAGAGATCTAATCATTGGGAATCCAGATGAGAGACAGACAAGGAGGAAGATAATAGCAACAAATGAGCATGCTAATTTCTCTTTGTTATCTAAAATTGAGCCCAAAGATTTCAATGAGGCAAGAGAGGATAAGTTTTGGATCAAGGCAATGAATGAGGAACTAGATCAAATAGAGAAAAGTGAGACTTGGGAACTTGTCCCATGACCAAAAGGTAAGAATGTGATTGGCACTAAATGGGTATTCAGAAACAAGTTAAATGAAGATGGTCAGGTAGTCAGAAACAAAGCAAGATTAGTATGCAAAGGTTATGCACAGGTTGAGGGAATTGATTTTGATGAGACGTTTGCTCCAGTTGCATGACTTGAAGCTATAAGAATATTCTTAGCCTTCTCAAGTTTCAAAAACTTCAAAGTATATCAGATGGATGTTAAATCAGCCTTTCTAAATGGTGTCCTGGAAGAAGAGGTTTACATTGAGCAACCTGAGGGATTCAACCTAACTGATAAACCAGACTATGTATGCAGATTGAAGAAGGCACTTTATGGACTAAAACAAGCTCCTAGAGCTTGGTATTCAAGATTGGATAAGTACCTTCAGGAATAGGGTTTCAGGAAAGGAATAGTGGATAGTAACTTATACATCAAAAATGAAGGAAATGACTTACTAATTATGGTTGTTTATGTGGATGATATCATTTTTGGAGGTAATAATGATAAGATGTGTCAAAAATTTACAAAGAGCATGCAAAATGAATTTGAGATGTCAATGCTTGGTGAGTTGTCCTTCTTTCTTGGACTTCAGATTTCACAATCATAGAAAGGTGTATTTCTCTCACAAACCAAGTATATAAAAGAGATGCTAAAGAAATTCAAGTTAGAAGATTGCAAACTAGTAAGTACCCCCATGGTTACAGGATGCAAGTTAAGTAAAGATGATGAATCTCCTGAGGCAAATCAAAAATTGTACAGATCTATGATTGGCAGCTTACTATATGTCACAACTACAAGACCAGATATAATGCAGGCAGTGGGACTAGTGGCAAGGTTTCAAGCGGCACCAAAGGAAACACATGTAGTAGCAGTAAAAAGGATTCTCAGGTATTTAAAAGGGACTATGGATTTTGGGCTCTGGTACCCCAAAAGTGATAATTTCACTCTCATAGCATATACAGATGCAGATTGGGCTGGCAGTATTGATGATAGAAAAAGCACAAGTGGAGGAGCATTCTTTCTTGGAGATTGTTTAGTCTCTTGGCTAAGCAAGAAATATGCATCAATATCCTTATCCATAGTAGAGGCAGAGTATATTGCAGTAGTTGCTTGTTGTACACAGGTATTATGGATGAAGTAAACTTTAGAGGACTTCAAGATAGAGCATGATCACCCTATCCCCATACTGTGTGATAATACAAGTGCTATAAATATCTCAAAGAATCTGGTGATGCACTCCAGGACCAAGCACATTTCGATCAAATATCATTTTTTGAGAGAGCAGGTGATAGATAAGCAAGTCAGGTTGGAATATGTTACTACAAAGGAGCAGATTGTAGACATCTTCACTAAGCCACTTCCAAAAGAGACTTTTGAGTATCTTAGAGGAAAATTGGGAGTAGTTCTACTCCCACCCCAAAATTAATCACCTCAAGGAGAGGAGGTGGAGAGGGGGCTGAGCTAAGAGTCTTATATTTAGCCCCAAAGGAGTCCCTTTGCCATTGATGTCAAAGGGGGAGAGATTTGAGTTAGGGGGAGAGCATTCAATCAGGGGGAGCAGTTTCTTAGGGGGAGCAGAATTGAAAAAGGTAAAAGGAATGCTTAAAGAAAAAGGGTTGCCATCAATGACAAAGGGGGAGATTGTTGGAAATTTTGAGCAAGTTTTGTTGTCATTGATGTCAAGAGGTTTGATGTCCAGTTTTGTCGTCATTGATGTCAAAAGGTTGATTCTCCAAAAGGCAAGGAAGTTGTTAAAAGAAGAAAAGGGTATAATATTTATTTTAAATATTATATGCCTAAAGAGGCCTAAAAGGTTGAAGACCCAAGAAAAGAGAAGCAAGTTTAAAAAGAAATAATAATATTATAATATTTAATATTATAATATTTGGGAAAAAGGAAGAGGTGAAAAATAACAAGGTCCAAGGAATCATTAAAAAATATATCCTCGACAAAGTCCATTGAGCAAGGTTAGCAAAGGTTTTAATTTAATTTATTTAAATTAAAATATTTTAACCTAAGGTTAAAATTTTAATTTAAATAATTAAAGGCGCCAAGTTTAAAGTTTTAATTCGAATTCAAAATTTGAAAGGGCCAACGTGTTTCAAATGCAAAGGAAGAGTATTAATAGGAAATATTTTTCATTTCCTAAGTCTAACACTAATGCGATATTCGAATGCCCAAGTTGTGTGATAAATTGTGCGCTCCATATGCGAAAGGAAGAAGCTTGTGAGTTGTTTTAAATAAGGAGGCAGACTTGTATTGATATTCATGTGATGCAACAAAAATATCCCATAGCGTTGGGTAGCATAGATGGTGGTCGAAGGTGTGGCTAAGGCATTGTAAAGGGAAGGTCATGGTTTCGAATCCCACGTGATTCATTTTGGCAAAGGAGGAGAGGAGTTTTGTTTTCACTAAAATTTATGTGGCAGCATTAGTAAGGGAGCGTGGACCTTTGGTTCATGTGTGGGCGTGTAGCCCAGGTGGTAGCTTAGCCTTGGGCTAAGGTGCTACTATTGCAAGTGTGAATGGGGTTTCTATCAAAAGGCCTAGAAAAAACTAGCTATTCTAGCCTAAGTGTGAACACCCACTCAAATGGTCGGCAAATTTTTTGGTTTATATTTTTTCCTCTATTCTTCCCTAGCCCCTCTAAATATCTTTCCCCTCGATTCCCTATTCTCCCTCGCCTAACCCCTATATACCCTCACCTACCTTCCTAACTACCCTTATACCTCCTCGACACCTCTCACCTCCACCTCCTCCCTTATCTCCTTTATCCTCCCTTATCCCTCCTTGTCATCCTTTCTCCTCCCTAATCCTTTATTCCCTATAAATACCATGAGCTACTGAAAGTTGTAATGCAATTTTTGAAGTTATTAATTAAATATTATTTTATATTATAGCCCGATTTGGCTCACTGGTATCAGAGTCGAGCATGCTTTTATGGCACAGGCATGGAGGCACGAGAGCCGAGGCCGAGGGCATGGATCCCAAGGTAGGTACTAGTTGAGGTGGTAGTTGGGCATGAATCCTAAGGTGACACGCAGTTCGAGGTAGGCGTTGGCTGAGCTGACATATGGGCATGAATCTCGAGGCGGTGATGTGGCAGCACGAGAAAGCGACGTGGCATGAGTCTCGAGGCGATGACGTGGCAGAGCGAGAGTTCTAAAGTAGACACGTGGCAGTTGAGTGTCGTGACATGTGGTGGCGAGCTCCTGCTGACGTGGCGACCTATGACTGGTTGATGGGGCAAAACACTGGCCAACGAGATTGCCCAAAGGCAATCATTTAATATGTGCCTGCGCGCATATTTAAACATGCAAATTCCTTTTGCCCGCTGCATGTGGGATTAATTTTTTAAATGTTGCAATTTTTAAATGTTTTTATTAATGTGTGCTTCTCCGTAGTGAACACGTCAGGCGACGTGGTGTGGTGGCAAGACCTTTCAGCACGCTATGGGAAGTTCGGGGTTCAAAACCCGGCAGCGACAGTATAAAGGTATTTTTTTTTTTTGTTTGTTTGCTTCAGCACCGACAGGTACAATAGGCACGAGGTGCCTTCATATATCAAAGGTGCCGCTTGGTGTAGCGGTTGTGCACCCCTCTTACAAGCAGAAGGTTGGGGGATCGATTCCCCTCCACTACGAAACAATATTTTTGTTTAAAAAAAAAAGGTTGGTTTTTAAAAAAAAATTATTAAAGTTTTTTAAAAATAAATTTAATAGTTATTTATTTATATTTTTAATTATTTTTAAATATACATTTATTTAAAAAATAATTAAAGATATAAAAATTATTAAATTTTTTTTATAAAAAGACTTTATAAAAAATATATATAGAAAACCTTGCAAAATTGTGTAATAGCCTGAGAGGCAAACATTGTAAAAAAAGGTGACGGGAAGCCTTCCGGAGCGCCCGTTTATCGCTGCCCCTTGGAACCCCATTCAAGGCTAAAAATTTTGTGTAATAGCCTCAGCGGCTGTAAAAGAGCAAAAATTGTAACCTCAAAAGCTCTAACGAAGTTTTTTTTTGCCTTGATGAGTAGATGATCAGATCTACCGGATGTTACCATGCTTTGTGCTCTCTATTGCAGAGAGAAACTGCTGAAGCTTTTGATGAATGAGTTCGACGAGATGGACTGCATGTCGTATTCAGTCAGCTGCAGAATTTTGTTATAGCCCACCTAAGGAAGCCTGATTCTGGATACGAGGCTGACTCAGAAGACAATATTTTTGGACAATGAGTGGAGGAGTCCGATACAATTGAAGCCACACCTGTAGATCAAGCCAGTGATAGCTACTCTCCAGCTGAGCCGGAGCAACAATCCAGTGAAAGTTATACCCCACGCTCTCCAGAGCCTGAGCCAGTAGAGCTTGAGCCAGCACAGGCCGAGCCAACGGTAGCTCCTAAAATTGTTGTCATCAGTGATGACGAAGATTCCATTGCAGATAATTTTGGGCCTCCAGTACTGGGCAATCCACAAGAAGAAGAAGAAGAAATCAATGAGAGAGTTAAGAAATCTAGATTTGATTTGAACTCGTAATTGCTTTGTACTTCCTATTTTTAGTCAAATCAAAGTTTGCTTTCAAGTAGTAGAAATGGCTTCAAATTCAAATCTCCCAATTCCTGAATTTAATGGTAGTGATTATGAATATTGGTCAATAAAGATGAAAACTATGTTGATTGGTAAAGGTTTATGGGAAATAGTTGAAGAGGGTTACACAGAACCCTCTCCTACTGACTGGTCTACCTTAAGTGTTGCTGATAGAAAAACCAAGAAAGAAGCCCAGAAAAACAATTCCTTTGCCCTATATCATTTACAAGTAGCCCTAGATAAAAGCATATTTCCTAGAATAGCATCCTGTATAACAGCTCAAGATGCTTGGAAGGCTTTAAAGGAAAGTTTTCAAGGGAGTGATCAAGTGAAGCAAGTCAGGCTTCAAACTCTGAAAAGAGATTTTGAAAATCTCAGAATGCAGGAGAATGAGAAAGTAGGAGACTACCGCATGCGAGTCAAATCCGTAGTAGATAAAATGGTCACTCTAGGTGAAGAAGTTAAACCAGAGGTTGTGGTGAAGAAAGTGTTGCGAACACTTCTTCCTAAGTGGAATCATGTAGCAATCATTATTGAAGAGTCAAAATATTTGACTGCACTTTCCTTTGATGCACTAATTGGTTCTCTTCTTTCACATGAAGAGAGATTGCAGGAATCTCCTTCCACTAGCCACGGAGGCGATGACAAAGCCTTCGCTTCACAAGAAGGAAAAGGACAAGGCAGAGGTCGTGGCAGAGGTCAGCACAGAGGTAGAGGTAAGAATAGTCCACGAGGTGGAACTCCTAACAGAGGAGGATCTTCAAACAGAGGTGGAGGTCAGAATAGAGGTGGACAACAGAACAGAGGGAAGAATCCAGGATGAGGAAAAGGGAGTGACAAGTCAAAACAAGCTTGCTACAATTGTGGCAAACTTGGCCATTTCGCTCGTGACTGCTGGTCAAAATCTTCACAAGGGAGCAGCAGCCAGAGCAGTCAGTATGGCAATTTTGGAGAAGAGGAAGGGACCTCAAATCTCTTTCTCTCATATGGCAAGTCAGATCAGAACCTGAATGACACCTGGATCTTGGACACTGGGTGTTCAAATCATATGAGTGGCAAAGAAGAACTCTTTGCTACTCTGGATTCTTCTTACAAATCCAACATCAAATTGGGAGATGACAAGTCATTGGCGGTTGAAGGCATTGGAGCCATGGAGGTTCCAACAAAAGAAGGCATGAAACAAGTAAGTGATATCTATTACACACCTCATCTCCAACACAATATTTTAAGTGTTGGTCAAATGTTAGAAAAGAACTATAAGTTGCTATTTGATGAGGGTAAATGTACCATTTTTGATAAGAGTAATAGTGATAGAGTCATTACTCAAGTGCCAATGACAAGAAATAGGTTATTTCCTCTAAATTTTGGCCAACCAGGAGGAGATCAGTTAGTAAATGTTGCTATTGCAAACCCAAGTGTGTTGTGGCACTTGAGATACGGTCATTTGAATTCAGCCAGTTTGAAGTTGTTAACTTCTCAATCGATGGTGACCGGACTTCCTAAAGTTCAGGACAATAAGGAAGTCTGTGAAGGGTGTGCCTTGGGCAAGCACGCTAGAACCAAATTTCCTCATGGACAAGCATGGCGGGCCAGTTATCCACTCCAGCTAGTGCATTCGGACATCTGTGGTCCGATGCAGACCAAGAGCATTGGTAACAACTCTTACTTTCTTCTTTTCATTGATGATTTTTCAAGAATGTGTTGGATATATTTTTTGAAGCATAAAGATGAGGCATTTGATTGCTTCATAGATTTTAAGGCAAGAGTTGAAAATGAGAGTGGATATTTTGTTAAGTGTCTCAGATCAGATAAAGGAGGAGAATACTCCTCTAATGAATTTTTGAATTTTTGTAAAAAACATGGAATAAAGAGGCAGTTCACTACTGCCTATACTCCATAGCAGAATGGTGTGGCTGAAAGAAAGAACCGCACCATTGTAGAGATGGCAAGATCTATGCTTCAGACGAAGCATTTGAGCAATATGTATTGGGCAGATGCAGCCAGGACCAGTGTGTATATTTTGAATAGGAGTCCTACTTCAAGTTTGAAAGGGAAAACTCCTTATCAAGCATGGTATGGTAAGAAACCGAATGTCAAGCATTTCAGAGTGTTTGGTTCACTGGCTTACTCACACATTCCTGATGAACAGAGGAAGAAGCTCGATCCTAAGAGTCAAGCATGCATTTTTGTAGGGTACTGTGAGAACACAAAAGCTTACAGACTCTACAATCCTAGGACTCAAAAAATAATACTTTCCAGGGATGTGATTTTTGATGAAGGGGGAGAATGGGGAAATCCCAAAATTTATAGTGATGTTGAATCTCATGATGCAGGTCCTTCACAAATTCAACAGGCATCACAGAAAAGCAAGAAGTCTCCTCCAAGCCCAAGCCGACATTCGACTTCCAGTTCATCATCATCATCACCAAGTCCTTCTCCACAAAGGTCAATTAGTTCCTCACCAATGGATATTGATTCTCCATCTAGAGGTAAGAGAACTCTCCAACATCATCCATCTTATCAGATGTTGGATACAAATTTTCAAAGACGATATACTAGAAGTCAAGCAAGTGAAATGGGTTCAGTTTTGCAAAGACTTGAAAATATGCATTTGTATGGAGATGATGACTCCCAAGAACCTCGGGGAGATGTAGTTAACTATGCCTTGTTAACTAGTGCACAACTTGAACCTTCTAGTTATGAGAAGGCTTGTACTCAGAAGATATGGCAAGATGCCATGAAAGAGGAGATAACCTCTATAAAAAACAACGATACTTGGGAGTTGGTAGAGCTTCCTAAAGGAAAAAAGTGTGTTGGATGTAAATGGGTCTTCAAGACCAAATTCAATGCTGATGGAAGCATTGAAAGGCACAAAGCAAGATTGGTTGCAAAAGGATTTACACAAAAGTATGGTATTGATTATGAAGAGACATTTGCTCCTGTAGCTCGACAGGAGACCATCAAAATAGTTCTTGCTTTAGCTGCACACAAGGGATGGAAAGTCCAACACATGGATGTGAAAAGTGCCTTTCTCAATGGGTACTTGACAGAGGAAGTATATGTTGAGCAACCTCAAGGATTTCAAGAACAAGGTAAGGAACACCTTGTTTACAGACTAAAAAAGGCACTCTATGGCCTCAAGCAGGCACCACGAGCTTGGTACTCATGCATTGATGGGTACTTCAAAGATTTTGGGTTCACCAAAAGCAGAAATGAACCCACTCTTTACTACCTGAAGCAAGGTAACGACATCCTCATAGTTTGCTTGTATGTGGATGATCTCATATTCATGGGTAGTAATAGAAAAGTGAATATGGAGTTCAAACGCTCCATGATGAAGCAGTTTGAGATGAAGGATCTTGGCTTAATGCACTACTTCCTTGGACTGGAAGTTCATCAGACAGATACAAGGATCTTCATCTGTCAACATAAGTATGCTCGGGACATGATCAAAAAGTTTGCTATGGAGCATTGCAAACCAGTTGCAACTCCAGTTGGACATGGGATCCAATTGAGCAAAGATGATGGAGCATCAAAAGTTGACGTGACCACTTTCAGAAGCATAGTTGGGAGTTTGATGTTTCTCGCCAACACCAGACCTGATATTCAGTATGTTGTTTCTCTTGTATCTCGATTTATGGCTAGCCCATCTGAGCTGCATTTGCAAGCAGCTAAGAGAATTCTCAGATATGTGAAGGGTACATTGGATTTTGGAATCCAATACCATAAATGTAACATTGTTAAGCTTGTAGGCTTCAGTGATAGTGATTGGGGCAGTAATATTGATGACAGGAAATCAACTTCAGGGAACTGTTTTAGTCTGGGATCAGGACTAATAACATGGAGCTCCAAAAAGCAAACAGTGGTAGCCTTGTCTTCTACAAAAGCTGAGTATATAGCAATCACCTATGCTAGTACTCAAGCCCTATGGCTAAGAAAAGTGTTAGAAGAGATTGGAGAGCAGCAAAGTGGTCCGACCAGAGTCTACTGTGACAACATCAGTGCCATTCAGTTGGCATACAATCCGATCCACCATAGTAGAACGAAGCATTTTGATATGAAGTATCACTTCATCCGAGATATGGTGGAAAATGAAATTGTTGAGCTTCAATTTTGCCGCACTTTGGAAAACGTCGCAGACATCTTCACCAAAGCGATGGCTAAAGCTCAATTTATAAAGCTGAGAGACTGTTTAGTCAGTCCTCTCAACTTTAAGGGGGAGAATGTTGCAAGTGTGAATGGGGTTTCTATCAAAAGGCCTAGAAAAAACTAGCTATTCTAGCCTAAGTGTGAACACCCACTCAAATGGTCGGCAAATTTTTTGGTTTATATTTTTTCCTCTATTCTTCCCTAGCCCCTCTAAATATCTTTCCCCTCGATTCCCTATTCTCCCTCGCCTAACCCCTATATACCCTCACCTACCTTCCTAACTACCCTTATACCTCCTCGACACCTCTCACCTCCACCTCCTCCCTTATCTCCTTTATCCTCCCTTATCCCTCCTTGTCGTCCTTTCTCCTCCCTAATCCTTTATTCCCTATAAATACCATGAGCTACTAAAAGTTGTAATGCAATTTTTGAAGTTATTAATTAAATATTATTTTATATTATAGCCCTATTTGGCTCAGCTACGATGGCATAGGTCTTAGGTTCAAGTTTGGTCACTGGTCATTGGCCTTTGGTCATCGAAGACATGCACAATATTTTTGGTGACACGGGCCAACATTAAGGTATGTATTTTTAATTTAATTATTGCCAAAGGTTTGAAATATGAAAATATTTTTGAGGGCGTGTGATAATTAAAAAGGTATGTGTTAAAATGTTTAGGGAGTCATAAGGGTTGTTGAAATAATATTTTATGCTTAGAAAATAGAAGAATATAGATTATAAGGTGTTAACAAAAGAAATTCATTTTTATGTATGGAATATTATTTTGAGAAGATTGGAGATTATAAGGTCTTAACAAAGGAACTTTATTTTTATGTGTTGAATATTATTTTGAGAGTATGGGAGATAATAAGGTGTATTTATGACGACATTTTATTGTATTTCTTGAATAGTGAGATAATTATTGATGAAAATATTTGTGTGGAGACTTTGAGATAGACTATTGCTATCTAACCTGGAATTGGAAAAAGGATTTTATTGTGAGTAAAGCAGGTTTTGAAGACATATCTCCATCAAAGCAAAAGGTATGGGCACACTATATTTTGTTTAGATTGTTTGAAATGAATGTATGAAATATAAGGTGGAGTAAAAAGGATTGATGAGTATTTTTGGAAATGTGTGAGCAAGTTTAAGTGCATATTGTTGATGAATGATTTGATTTGAAATAGAGATTGAGAATTATTTGAGTTAGGGTTTAAGACCTACATTGTGCTTTGTGTTGGAATAAGGGTGAAACACTTGTTTAGGGTTTATGAGCAAGTTATGTTTCATTGGTTGAATAATTGAATGAAAATTTTGAATGTTGGTTTGAGTATGTTTATGATTGAGCAAGTTCTTGAGAGGACTTGTAAGCATATTTGAGCAAGTATTGGTGAATACTTGAGACAGCATTGAGAGCATATTTGATTGATTTATTTGTTAAAGCTTTGTGTTAAGGCTTGGGATAAATTTGAGCAGAGTTGATTGGTGATTTTATCAATATTTGTGTTAAACATTGAGGTAGATTTGAGTACAGATATTGGTGCATATTTGAGGGTATATTTGTGCCAGACCAAAGATATATTATGAGCATATTTATGCTATATCGAGGATAGTGTTTAATGTAGACTTAAGATAGACATTGAAAAGAGTTTAGAGTAGGATTTGGAGGTGACAGAGCAGAGGACAACAATCTCCAATGGATAGAGATCCATTATCTAGGGTAGTGAGGATAGAGGTCTTCTGTGGAGAGAGCTCCACAAGCCAGTGTAGTGGGGCCAGAAGTCTTCTAAGAAGAGCACCAGCCATAGTAGAGGAGAAATATTTCTCCTATGGATAGAGATCTGTGGATCAGAGCAAGGAGATTGGTGTCTCCTTTGGACAAAGGTCCATAAAAATTGTAATAGGGAATTGATTCCCAAAAGAATTTATCGAGAAAATTTATAAGGAATATTTTCTCCGTGGAGTAGCCCAAATTTGGTGAACCATGTTAAATCATGCCTCTTATACTGTTCACCCCCCCTCTCAATATAAGCTCATGTTCTTCAAGGTGGTCCTACTAAATATTAAAGATAGAGAAGAAGACCTATTGGAAAATGTCATTGATAAAGGTTTATTGGTTCTTAGCAAGAAAAGAGACATTAAGGAAAACTTGAAGGTAGCAATAATATTTCAAGATAACAGAAAGTCTTGTGGATAGTCCTAGTTAAAATGCAACACATAACCATAGAGGGCAACATATTAGAAGTCCACATTGGATAAAAAAGTCAGATAATTTAGGATAATAAAAGAGAAAGGTATCATTTGAAATCCACAAGGGCAGTTTTAAAGGAAAGAAACAACAAGCTTAGAAGTAAATGCCACAAGGGCAAAAGTAAAGAAAAAGGGACAACAAGTTTATAGAATGCAAGGAAAATTTCATAGTATTACCACAAGCAAGTGAAGTGTCATAATAGCATCACAACAAGAAGTATTGAATCTAGAGAAGGCATTATATTCAGTCAAGAAAAAGAGTAAAATCTAGAAGAACAACATTGAAGACTAGAAAATATTTTCAAGAGAGAAAGAAGACAAATATAAAATAACTCTAAAAGGATTGCTTATACCAAGATTGGAATAATCGTTGCTATTTTAAAACAAGCCCGTAGATATAGAGAAGTAATACTCATAATTTAACTAAGCACAAGGGGGAATAATTAAGGTTCAAAGGAGCTATAAGAAGTATAGAAGTCAAAAAAACAAATATTAAAGACAAATTCAAGAGTAGCCAGAGAGCACTAGCAAATACAAAAACATAGTAAAGTATTTACCCATTAATTTTGATAATCTTTAAAGAAAAATCTTGTTCAATAATACATTTTAAGAAATAAGTTTGGAATCATATACAAGGCATAGAATGTTGCATATTAAAGGTGATTAAGTGTATTTTTAAGAAGTTTAAATTATTAATGGTTACAAATATTCAAGAGGATAGCATAGTGCAAGTTTAATCTTGGAGAGCACCCTGCACCAGTGATCCAACACATGAGTATAATGCACCTACAAGAAGGAAAATAAAGTAAGACAACAAGATTACTACATTGCTCATATGATTAAGTCATCTAGAAGAAAAGCAAATTTTATCAAAGTGAAAGGATAACTTATAAATAAAGGATATATTTGGACAAGTTAATGTACAAAGGTAGAAAGATAAATTTTAAAGACAACAAGCATTAACTTGATGGTAGAAAGTATTGGTAGAATTATAAAATTGTAGTAAAGGTAAATTTTAGATTGCAAGTGCTGCCATCCATCCAATGCTTGAAGGAGCTATCTTTAATGTCATATTCTATAATCTATAAATAAACTAATAAGTAAAGGTAATGTTGTAAGCTTTCATTTTAGTAAGAAAAAGTGTGATTTCTATTCAAAGGAGATAGCGTAGAAGTTTAGAGTGCAAGTTTGTAAGCATTCTACACCTGTGTTAAAGTACGAAGCTTGCACCTATAAAGGGAAGTTAGCAATGTAGATAGAGAAAGAGCATAAGAGAGTGCAAGAAGGGGGACAACAATAGGATAAAGGTATAGTCTCCATTAGAGCTACATTGAAGGCATCAAGAATACAAGCATTGCCTAGCCCCCAGAGCCAAATGTAACAAGGAAGGTGCAACATAATTTTCTATCACTATTATGTAGCCAATCGTAGCCATTGAGGAGCTCCTAAAAGTTGTGTCTCATAGTTAGAAAGAGGAGCATAAAAATATAGCACATTAATGTCATCCATCGTAGTCCAAAGAAGAGAATTGGAATGTTGTTCATCATAGTCCAAAAGGAGCATTGAAATATTTCCTATCATAGTCCAAAGTAGGAGCATTGGAACATTATTGGTCATAGTATGAAAGGAGCACTGAGACATCATCCCTTGCACTCAAGAAATGAGCATTGAAGCATTAGAGAAAGGTGAAAAAATGAATATGAATGCCAAACATTGGAGAAGCACAAAAGGTTAGAAAATTGAACATTGGTTGAAGTGCAAGACTAAGAACTGTTGTAATCACAATGACACTAAGAGGGGGGGGTGAATCAGTGTGTTCTTTAAAATTTCTAAAACATATGATTTTAAAACCAGCAGCAGTTTAAAGCAGATAAAAGAGATACTAAATGCATCAAGAAAGCATCACACATAACACAACATTTTAACGAGGTTCACCAATGTGGCTACTCCTCAAAAAGACTGCTTGGACTACCATCCAAATCCAGTCAATGCAAAGCTACAACTTTACATAATCCTTTACCAGCACCAACTGGAAGGAGCACCAACCCCTTAACTTTATCTGCTTCAACAGAATGGAGCACCAACTCCTATTTTACCAGCACCTACTGGAAAGAGGCACCAACCCCTTAATCCAAGCAACAACTTGGAAGACAATAATAAAAATTACAGAATAAAACTTTCACCTCAATTTTCACGGTCTGCTATTTTTTTGCATTTTGCTTCTTCTGCGCAAAATGAGTCGCACTATTCCACCTCTTCTCTGTACTTCTTTGCACTCTCTGCTGCATTCAGATGATCAATCACTTCTGTAAACTGCGCACTGTCACTTCAGACTTAGAACACAACTTCTGCACATCGCGCTCTTATCTTCGCACAAGTCACTCTACTCGCTCTTCGCACATTATCTCATCGCAATGCACACCTTACTGCAACTCCGAAGAACTATCACTTCGCTCTCATTCTGAATCGAAACGACTTGCTCTCTGCTCAACACGAACTTCACTTTCACAAACACTATGCTCGCATTTGCACTTTATCTTTACACCCCATATTTCAAACTCGAAGAAGCCCTCCTTTTATAGAAGAAATTTTAGGAACAAACCCTAGAAGAACGTCGGCTGAGAAACCCTAGAATTTGTCAGCTGCCAAACCCTAAAATCCATCGGCTGTAACCCTAAGAATGTCAGCTGCAAAACCCTAGAAATTGTCGGCTGCCAAACCCTAAAATCCGTCGGCCCAGATTTAACTTTGTCGGCCTCAAACTCTTCTCCACCTTCGTCACTTTCCTGTAGCTTATTGCCGCGAAATAGTAACACGTCGGCCCTTTTAATTTAATTTAATATTTTAATTTAAATTTTAAATAAAATAAAATTTAAACTAAATATTTAAAATTAAATATCTTCATCACCGGGGCATCTTTTTCAACGAAACGAAGAGCCAACTTGGGTTTTAAGAAAAACCCATTTCAAATATGTTATCCATGGTTTTAAATAAAACTTTTTATTTTGATTGCCTTGGTTTTCACAAAAAACCTTTAAAATTTAAACTAAATATTTAAAATTAAATATCTTCATCACCGGGGCATCTTTTTCAACGAAACGAAGAGCCAACTTGGGTTTTAAGAAAAACCCATTTCAAATCTGTTATCCATGGTTTTAAATAAAACTTTTTATTTTGACTACCTTGGTTTTCACAAAAAACCTTTTCGCTTCTTGACATCTCAGGTTCTGAAGACTTCTTCTCATTTTGAATTATGTTTTCTGTTTCTATGCATCTATCATTTAAGGACTCATGATCTGACTAACTTTTGAACTTTATCCTCTGCATCTGAGTGACTTCTGAACTACCTGTCCATTGCATCATTAGATCTAACTGACTGTATTGACAACAATGACAATCCTCCTGCAACACCTTGCTCAACACTGAACTCCTATCCATTGTACTTTGGCTGCACCTTGCTGTTCAATAAACTCTTGTCCATTGCATCAATAAATCTATCTGACTGTGTTGACAACAATGACAATACTATTTGCTACACTTTGCTCAACAATCTCCCCCTTTGGAATTGTTGGCAACACATGTGCAATTTTCCTGTAAATCTTCTCCCCCTTTGACAATAATACCAAAGGGCTACTGCAGACTCCCCATGAGTCTATGCACAATATTCTTAGACACAAATTATTACAATTAGCAAATATTCCAAGCATGAACAAGAAGAAAAACAAATACACAAATGCTCCCCCTGAGTCCAAGACTACTTCATTTCATCGATTGACAACATCATGATAAGCATAATAGGCATCAATAAAATCAACAATGTGAATAGCGGCAATAACCGATGAATGACACCATCACCATCAACTTCACCAATATAACATGTGTAAGAACATGGCTGAACCACTAGTCTTACGTGCAACTACCCTCTGTTGCTTTGCAAACTCAAACTTGTCCCTTGTTAGTGAAGGCATACAATAATCTTATATAGCCAATTTTTTGTTTCTGCAATGCCAGCAACATCTGCATACAACTTCACCATGCATCTTGGATATATTCTCAACAAGCTTGAACCCAATGACAGTTGTTTGTCTCTCTCTGCAGTGAGAATCCAGCAGGCTACCTCAATCCACTTTCAACTCTGTGCAAGTACCAAACATTGTACCACAACACAACCAACATCTTTTCTCAACCAATTAGGGCTTTAGCAACAATGCTTATAGACAAGGTTTAACCAACATCATTCAACTCAAGATTAACCTTGAAGCATTCAACCAATCACTACATGAAAAGGAAACTAGTAGACATCCTTTTCCTTCCAAAGGTATTTGAACAAGACGACCACCAACATAAATCACCAAGGCAAAGAATAACTTGCTCAAATCAAACTCAATGGAGTAAGCCCAAATCATGTATCAAGAAAAGCATTAACTTGATCAAAACAACCACTATGAAAGCAACTCAACTATTCATCACCGAGCTGGAAATCATCCGTCTGCTCATTAAAAAACTTTTTCTTCAATCTTCCCATTCAACATGCTTGATTTCACTTTTGTCAACGAGAATTGACAAGTGACTCACATCTGTACCAATTTTTGTCCGATGACTTGCAATTTCATTGCCAACTCTTACTTTCAACTATGCATGTCGGAAGACGACATTTTGTCAAACACTTTATGGCCAACCGTAGTGCACCTTACTCGACCTCAAGCTTCTTATCCTTGGAGTGGCATTAAATCAATAGTTAAAACAAAGCTATCCGTGAATTAAATATATTCACCAAGGTGTCATGAAAGATCTGGCAATCTTCACATCAAAGAGTAAAAACAAATACATCCTTGCTCGAAACACAAATACACGACTAGGGCAAGCATTCTTTCGTTGAGCAAATTATACTGGACTATTATGATTCATAATTTTGAGCAGTGGTATTAAGAATCATCAACGAGTACAACGGTGACATATCTCAAAACTACCAATGGTGACGACTCTCAAATTAAACACCACACTTCACGACATTTCCACAAACCACTATATAAAGCTGAAAAACACACTTTAACAACTATACAACATTAACCCGATTGCTTACCTTTCATCCTCGGATACCTAGACAAATACATAGGAGCATTAAAATAAAACTTTAATATTGCTCCTCCCGAGGATGTGCCACAGGAGTTGCTTAGAGCAATGGCGGAGTAGCCTCCTTCGGTCCAAGGAGACACAATTTCCTTTCTTCTGTCTTTCTCCGGACTTTCCTGAACTTGGGCTTGGGTTTTTCAACAACATCCCTATTTTGCTCCTGTTCGTGAACTTGAACATTTCTCTTGTGGGGTTGTCTCTTGTGCATTCTTGATGGATGATTATTTTCTTTTCTTTTATGCACATGATATGTTCCTTGTCGGTGTTGTCCTCTTTGTGTATGATGAAATCTAGGGTTTTGCCTTAGATTAGATATAGAAGTGCTTGGACAGAACCTTGCTATGTGCCCTTGACCGTTGCATTTAAAACATTGCACATGTTTTATTCCCTCTCTGTATTGCATTCTATGTGTATGATGAAATCTATGGTATTGCCTTAGATTGGATACGTAAGTGCTTGAACAAAACCTTGCTATGTGCCCATGGCCATTACATTTAAAACATTGCACGGGGTGTTCACTCAAAAAAATAGAAGTATTTTTATCGGCATAACTCTTTGATCTATTGTTCGAGTCCACAATAAATTGCCTTGTGACCAAAGTGGTTGCATTTAGAACAATAGCCATAAAAAGCATTATTATTAAAAGAGTGAGAGTGAGAGAACCTCTTTTCTTGTGGTTGCTTTGTTGTAGATCTTCTTTGATATTTTCTTCCTTTTGAGGATTCGGCTTCAGACTTTTCTTGTTTCAATCCTTCAACCGAGGACTTCTTCTTCTCTGCATATTTGGAGGATGAAGGTTGTTCAACTTCATATCCAAGACCAAACTTAGCTGTGGAGCTTCTTTGTTGATTTATCATTGTATCTAGCAACTCTGTGCTCTTCTCAAATTTGAGATTTATATTGGCCTCTTTTAGTTGTTTCTTCAATGAAACAATCTCTTCTTCTTGTTGGCGGCATACGAGTCTCTTTCTCATTGATCCGAGACCTAAGAATATCTTCAATCCTTTTGTTCTATTCTACTTGCAGCTTTAGATCAACAATAACCTTTTTATATTCCTCTTCACTTGTCTTGTATACATCATTCTTATTATCCAGCTGTGTCTTCAAGGCTTCTTCTGATTTCTTGGCCTTTTGAACTTGTAGGAAGAGATCTTCAATCTCATCCCCATATTCTTCCAATTTCTTGGACAGTCTTTTGTTCTTTTTCTTTTCTATACTCCACTCTTCAAGTGCAGATATCAACTCTCCTTCAAAATCTACTTTAGCCTCAATATTTTCATCACAGACTTCAGGATTCACTTCTTCTACCTTTTTCGGTTCAAATTTCTCTTCTACAGAGGCTGAAGCTGATCGGGATGCCTTTTTGGATGAGGATCTATTCTTCTTAGCCATTGTGTACTAATCCAAGATCAACCCTGACTGATTTAGCCAAAATTGGGAACTTGGCTCTGATACCAATTGTTGTAATCACAATGACACTGAGAGGGGGGGTGAATCAGTGTGTTCTTTAAAATTTCTAAAACATATGATTTTAAAACCAGCAACAGTTTAAAGCAGATAAAAGAGATACTAAATGCATCAAGAAAGCATCACACATAACACAACATTTTAACGAGGTTCACCAATGTGGCTACTCCTCAAAAGACTGCTTGGACTACCATCCAAATCCGAGTCAATGCAAAGCTACAACTTTACATAATCCTTTACCGGCACCAAGTGGAAGGAGCACCAACCCCTTAACTTTATCTGCTTCAACAGAATGGAGCACCAACTCCTATTTTACCGGCACCCTCTTTGGAAAGAGGCACCAACCCCTTAATCCAAGCAACAACTTGGAAGACAATAATAAAAATTACAGAATAAAACTTTCACCTCAATTTTCACGGTCTGCTATTTTTTTGCATTATCGCTATTACGCGCAAAATGAGTCGCACTATTCCACCTCTTCTCTGTACTTCTTTGCACTCTCTGCTGCATTCAGATGATCAATCACTTTTGTAAACTGCACATTGTCACTTCAGACTTAGAACACAACTTCTGCACATCGCGCTCTTATCTTCGCACAAGTCACTCTACTCGCTCTTCGCACATTATCTCATCGCAACGCACACCTTACTACAACTCCGAAGAACTATCACTTCGCTCTCATTATGAATCGAAACGACTTGCTCTCTGCTCAACACGAACTTCACTTTCACAAACACTATGCTCGCATTTGCACTTTATCTTTACACCCCATCTTTCAAACTCGAAGAAGCCCTCCTTTTATAGAAGAAATTTCAGGAACAAACCCTAGAAGAACGTCGACTGAGAAACCCTAGAATTTGTCAGCTGCCAAACCCTAAAATCCGTCGGCTGTAACCCTAAGAATGTCGGCTACAAAACCCTAGAAATTGTCGGCTGCCAAACCCTAAAATCCATCGGCCCAGATTTAACTTTGTCGGCCTCAAACTCTTCTACCACCTTCATCACTTTCCTGTAGCTTATTGCCGCGAAATAGTAACACGTCGGCCCTTTTAATTTAATTTAATATTTTAATTTAAATTTTAAATAAAATAAAATTTAAACTAAATATTTAAAATTAAATATCTTCATCATCGGGGCATCTTTTTCAATGAAACGAAGAGCCAACTTGGGTTTTAAGAAAAACCCATTTCAAATCTGTTATCCATGGTTTTAAATAAAACTTTTTATTTTGATTGCCTTGGTTTTCACAAAAAACCTTTAAAATTTAAACTAAATATTTAAAATTAAATATCTTCATCACCGGGCATCTTTTTCAACGAAACGAAGAGCCAACTTGGGTTTTAAGAAAAACCCATTTCAAATCTGTTATCCATGGTTTTAAATAAAACTTTTTATTTTGACTGCCTTGGTTTTCACAAAAAACCTTTTCGCTTCTTGACATCTCAGGTTCGAAGACTTCTTCTTCTCATTACGAATTATGTTTTCTATTTACATGCATCTATCATTTAAGGACTCATGATCTGACTAACTTTTGAACTTTATCCTCTGCATCTGAGTGACTTATGAACTGCCTGTCCATTGCATCATTAGATCTAACTGACTGTATTGACAACAATGACAATCCTCCTGCAACACCTTGCTCAACATTGAACTCCTATCCATTGTACTTTGGTTGCACCTTTTTGTTCAATAAACTCTTGTCCATTGCATCAATAAATCTGTCTACTGTGTTGACAACAATGACAATACTGTTTGCTGCACTTTGCTCAACAATCTCCCCCTTTGGAATTGTTGGCAACACATGTGCAATTTTCCTGTAAATCTTCTCCCCCTTTGACAATAATACCAAAGGGCTGCTGCAGACTCCCCTTGAGTCTATGCACAATATTCTTAGACACAAATTATTACAATTAGCAAATATTCCAAGCATGAACAAGAAGAAAAACAAATACACAAATGCTCCCCACGAGTCCAAGACCACTTCATTTCACCGATTGACAACATCATGATAAGCATAATAGGCATCAATAAAATCAACAATGTGAATAGCGAGCAATAACCGGTGAATGACACCATCACCGTCAACTTCACCAATATAACATGTGTAAGAACATGACTGAACCACTGTCTTCTGTGCAACTACCCTCTGTTGCTTTGCAAACTCAAACTTGTCCTTTGTTAGTGAAGGCATACAATAATCTTATATAGCCAACTTTTTGTTCTGCAATGCCAACAACATCTGCATACAACTTCACCATGCATCTTGGATATATTCTCAACAAGCTTGAACCCAATGACAGTTGTTTGTCTCTCTCTGCAGTGAGAATCCAGTGAGGCTACCTCAATCCACTTTCAACTCTGTGCAAGTACCAAACATCTTGTACCACAGACACAACCAACATCTTTTTTTCAACCAATTAGGGCTTTAGCAACAATGCTTATAGACAAGGTTTAACCAACATCATTCAACTCAAGATTAACCTTGAAGCATTCAACCAATCACTACATGAAAAGGAAACTAGTAGACATCCTTTTCCTTCCAAAGGTATTTGAACAAGACGGCCACCAACATAAATCACCAAGGCAAAGAATAACTTGCTCAAATCAAACTCAATGGAGTAAGCCCAAATCATGTATCAAGAAAAGCATTAACTTGATCAAAACAACCACTATGAAAGCAACTCAACTATTCATCACCAGGCTGGAAATCATCTGGCTGCTCATTAAAAAACTTTTTCTTCAATCTTCCCATTCAACATGCTTGATTTCACTTTTGTCAACGAGAATTGACAAGTGACTCACATCTATACCAATTTTTGTCCAGCACTGCAATTTTACTGCCAACTCTTACTTTCAACTATGCATGTCGAAAGAAGACATTTTGTCAAACACTTTATGGCCAACCGTAGTGCACCTTACTCGGCCTCAAGCTTCTTATCCTTGGGTGGCATTTTATCAACAGTTAAAACAAAGCTATCTGTGAGTTAAAAATTTTCACCAAGGTGTCATGAAAGATCTGGCAATCTTCACATCAAAGAGTAAAAACAAATACATGCTGCTCGAAACACAAATACACGGCTAGGGCAAGCATTCTTTCGTTGAGCAAATTATCTGGACTATTATGATTCGTAATTTTGAACAGTGGTATTAAGAATCATCAACAGTACAACAGTGACATATCTCAAAACTACCAATGGTGACGGCTCTCAAATTAAACACCACACTTCACGGCATTTCCACAAACCACTATATAAACTGAAAAACACACTTTAACAACTATACAACATTAACCCATATGCTTACCTTTCATCCTCAGATACCTAGACAAATACATAGGAGCATTAAAATAAAAATTTAATATTGCTCCTCCCGAGGATGTGCCACACGGAGTTGCTTAGAGCAATGGCGGAGTAGCCTCCTTCGGTCCAAGGAGACACAATTTCCTTTCTTCTGTCTTTCTCCGGACTTTCCTGAACTTGGGCTTGGGTTTTTCAACAACATCCCTATTTTGCTCCTGTTCGTGAACTTGAACATTTCTCTTGTGGGGTTGTCTCTTGTGCATTCTTGATGGATGATTATTTTCTTTTCTTTTATGCACATGATATGTTCCTTGTCGGTGTTGTCCTCTTTGTGTCAGATGAAATCTAGGGTTTTGCCTTAGATTAGATATAGAAGTGCTTGGAGAGAACCTTGCTATGTGCCCTTGACCGTTGCATTTAAAACATTGCACATGTTTTATTCCTTGTCTGTATTGCATTCTATGTGTATGATGAAATCTATGGTATTGCCTTAGATTGGATACAGAAGTGCTTGAACAAAACCTTGCTATGTGCCCATGGCCATTACATTTAAAACATTGCACGGGGTGTTCACTCAAAAAAATAGAAGTATTTTTATCAGGCATAACTCTTTGATCTATTGTTCGAGTCCACAATAAATTGCCTTGTGACCAAAGTGGTTGCATTTAGAACAATAGCCATAAAAAGCATTATTATTAAAAGAGTGAGAGTGAGAGAACCTCTTTTCTTGTGGTTGCTTTGTTTGTAGATCTTCTTTGATATTTTCTTCCTTTTGAGGATTCGACTTCGGACTTTTCTTGTTTCAATCCTTCAGCCGAGGACTTCTTCTTCTCTGCATATTTGGAGGATGAAGGTTGTTCGGCTTCATATCCAAGACCAAACTTAGTTGTGGAGCTTCTTTGTTGATTTATCATTGTATCTAGCAACTCTGTGCTCTTCTCAAATTTGAGATTTATATTGGCCTCTTTTAGTTGTTTCTTCAATGAAACAATCTCTTCTTCTTGTTGGCAGCATACAGTCTCTTTCTCATTGATCTGAGACCTAAGAATATCTTCAATCCTTTTGTTTTGTTCTACTTGCAGCTTTAGATCAACAATAACCTTTTTATATTCCTCTTCACTTGTGTTGTATACATCATTCTTATTATCCAGCTGTGTCTTCAAGGCTTCTTCTGATTTCTTGGCCTTTTGAACTTGTAGGAAGAGATCTTCAATCTCATCCCCATATTCTTCTAATTTCTTGGACAGTATTTTGTTCTTTTTCTTTTCTATACTCCACTCTTCAAGTGCAGATATCAACTCTCCTTCAAAATCTACTTCGACCCTCAAGATTTTCATCACAGACTTCAGGATTCACTTCTTCTACCTTTTTCGGTTCAAATTTCTCTTCTACAGGAACTAAAACTGATTGGGATGCCTTTTTGGATGAGGATCTATTCTTCTTAGCCATTGTGTACTAATCCAAGATCAACCCCGACTGATTTAGCCAAAATTGGGAACCTGGCTCTGATACCAATTGTTGTAATCACAATGACACTGAGAGGGGGGGGTGAATCAGTGTGTTCTTTAAAATTTCTAAAACATATGATTTTAAAACCAGCAGCAGTTTAAAGCAGATAAAAGAGATACTAAATGCATCAAGAAAGCATCACACATAACACAACATTTTAACGAGGTTCACCAATGTGGCTACTCCTCAAAAAGACTTGCTTGGACTACCATCCAAATCCGGTCAATGCAAAGCTACAACTTTACATAATCCTTTACCGGCACCAACTGGAAGGAGCACCAACCCCTTAACTTTATCCGCTTCAACAGAATGGAGCACCAACTCCTATTTTACCGAGCACCTCACTGGAAAGAGGCACCAACCCCTTAATCCAAGCAACAACTTGGAAGACAATAATAAAAATTACAGAATAAAACTTTCACCTCAATTTTCACGGTGCTGCTATTTTTCTGCATTCTGCATGCTTCACGCAAAATGAGTCGCACTATTCCACCTCTTCTCTGTACTTCTTTGCACTCTCTCTTGCATTCGGATGATCAATCACTTTTGTAAAGCGTGCCTTGTCACTTCGGACTTAGAACACAACTTCGCACATCGCGCTCTTATCTTCGCACAAGTCACTCTACTCGCTCTTCGCACATTATCTCATCGCAACGCACACCTTACTGCAACTCCGAAGAACTATCACTTCGCTCTCATTCTGAATCGAAACGACTTGCTCTCTGCTCAACACGAACTTCACTTTCACAAACACTATGCTCGCATTTGCACTTTATCTTTACACCCCATCTTTCAAACTCGAAGAAGCCCTCCTTTTATAGAAGAAATTTTAGGAACAAACCCTAGAAGAATGTCGACTGAGAAACCCTAGAATTTGTCAGCTGCCAAACCCTAAAATCCATCGGCTGTAACCCTAAGAATGTCGGCTGCAAAACCCTAGAAATTGTCGGCTGCCAAACCCTAAAATCCGTCGGCCCAGATTTAACTTTGTCGGCCTCAAACTCTTCTACCACCTTCGTCACTTTCCTGTAGCTTATTGCCGCGAAATAGTAACACGTCGGCCCTTTTAATTTAATTTAATATTTTAATTTAAATTTTAAATAAAATAAAATTTAAACTAAATATTTAAAATTAAATATCTTCATCATCGGGGCATCTTTTTCAACGAAACGAAGAGCCAACTTGGGTTTTAAGAAAAACCCATTTCAAATCTGTTATCCATGGTTTTAAATAAAACTTTTTATTTTGATTGCCTTGGTTTTCACAAAAAACCTTTAAAATTTAAACTAAATATTTAAAATTAAATATCTTCATCACCGGGGCATCTTTTTCAACGAAACGAAGAGCCAACTTGGGTTTTAAGAAAAACCCATTTCAAATCTGTTATCCATGGTTTTAAATAAAACTTTTTATTTTGACTGCCTTGGTTTTCACAAAAAACCTTTTCGCTTCTTGACATCTCAGGTTTTGAAGACTTCTTCTTCTCATTATGAATTATGTTTTTCGTTTACGTGCATCTATCATTTAAGGACTCATGATCTGACTAACTTTTGAACTTTATCCTCTGCATCCGAGTGACTTCGAACTTCCTGTCCATTGCATCATTAGATCTAGCTGATTGTATTGACAACAATGACAATCCTCCTGCAACACCTTGCTCAACATTGAACTCCTATCCATTGTACTTTGGCTGCACCTTGCTGTTCAATAAATTCTTGTCCATTGCATCAATAAATATGTCTGATTGTGTTGACAACAATGACAATACTGTTTGCTGTAATTTGTTCAACAAGAACCACTTGGTAGAAGCCAAGCATTGGAAATTCTAACACCCATTGTATCCAAGGTCAATGAAATATCTCATTTGCACGTGCCCAAGAAAGTTGAGTGTAAGCATTTGGAAAGCCAATCAAATTTGCCATACGTAGAGCCAAGGTGACACATAGAGGAATAGAAGGTGAAGGGAAGAAGCTTTCAAAACCCATTTAGAAGAATTCAAATAGAGGTCCATGCAAAGATATTTTAACTAATTCTCACATGCTTGAGTCAAGGAGCATAGCAAAAATATTATTGAACTTGTTAGTAAAAAAGTTATCATTCAAAGCAATGCCTTTCAAGGAGGTAAAATTAGGGTTTATTGGATAAATTAAATTATTTTTTTATTTTTCTAAAGTTTAGTGGAGTGATAAGGAGTTAATTTTTTATTTTTTATTTTTAAAGTTTTTCTAAAGGTTATTTTGGAGTGATAAGTGTGCTATTAGAATAATAAGTATTTTAATTGTTCTTTTAAGCATTTTCTTGGAGAAATAAGTAGTTAGTGAGAAGCTCTTTATTAAAGTTCTTTTTTGAAAGCTTTATTTTTTAATTTCAAATCCATAGAATATTTGCAAATAATTCAATTATGGAGAGATAAGGAATTCTACTTCAAATTTAGGAATTTTTGAATTTGCAAACATTCTTCTCCATTCATAAACTTAGGGAGACATAAGGTAAACTACATCAAAGTATATTCATGGATGAAATTTTCAAGAATGCATTTAATGAAGATAGTGAAGACATGTTGCATGCACTTAGATTTTACTCACACAACTTAATAAATAACTTTGATGGAGAAAATCAAATATTTGATGTTCTAAAAGATAAATTGACTTTGTTTTTTAAAGAAGCAAAAGAAGGAAAATTTACAACTCTTATAGGTTATCTTCATGAAAAACTTTTCAAGTCATGGTGGGATTCTCAAAACACCATTATACTTACTTCAAAAGAATGTTTAATGATTTATCTTTCATTAATTAGTTTTGAGCTTTTTCAAGGGAAGATACAAGTTGAAATAAATGATACATATGATAGTCTCAAAGAAGAATAATTGAAAACAAAGTCATATTATTGTGATGATTTACTAACTCAATGCTTAGAAGATATACCATTAGATATATCACAAATGAAATTGCAAAAAAAAAAAGAGGAAGAGAAGGAATCACAGGAAATTCGAATCCAAATACAAGATCAAGCAAGGAAAAGAAGAAAATCATAAGGTTTAGAAAGAGGTAAAAAGAGAACAGGGGAAATATAAGAGTCAAAAATACATGAAATATGATCATGTGAAAGACTATTACATTAAGGATCCAAAAATTAATCTACTGGAGGTAGATTGAATATTGAAGGATAAATACTATATTGAAGACTAAAGTCTTCAATAACCAAATAATGTAATACAAGGGGGTGTTGGAGAATATTACATTATTTGGTACATGCTAATGTACCACCTTGGTACAATATTAGATTAGGTGTGTGTCTTAGATTAGAGTGTGAGTTTATATTTCATGTAATGTAATAATGTGCAAGAAATGAACAAGTGTCATGTGATTAATGTGTGCAAGTGTTGTCAGTGTAAATGTGCACGTGTCCATTATGTAAGAGTGCACATGTCCTTAGAATAATAAAGTGAAGAGTTACAAAGAAGAGTGAAGATCAAGAGTGCACCATATGAGGATTCACATACTATTATATATTTGTGACTAAGAATTGTAATTGGTATTGAAAGTGCATTGCTTATTGCATGCATTAGTAGACCTTTATTCTATATTATTTTTAGTATTTTCATGAGCATTTCTATGTGATTATTATATGAGTTATTCTAAGTTATTTCTATGTTTATTCTTATCTTGATTGAGTTCATTATATTGCAACTTTATATTTGATCATGTGGTTATTTTCTTGTAATATTTGCATTAAGTATTAGGCTAAAAAAGCTATCAAATATCTCGTGAAACACTATTTCATCTTCATTATCCTCATTGACCTTATTACAATATGCCTTCCATAAATTTCATATAGGTAATGAATATTTAAAGAGTTTAAAAGTGATATTCTCACTATTAATGAATTTATGTACATAAAATTATGAAGATAATCGATCCAACCAAATTTTTAGGATATCAAAATAAATATTTCCTTCAAAAGTAGAAATATCAAAATTCACATGCACCTTAAAAGGTGTGGGAGCACTAAAATATGGTAGCACAATGAGAGGTTGGGTAGAGGAGGTTACAAAATTTTTTGTAGGGAGTGTTGAAGAATTTGAGTAAATTGATCCATCATCTCATTCTTTTATTTCATAAGGCCTTCACTTGACATGTTTTTGAAAGGATTAATTATCTCTGCGTTGTCCATTCTAGTTACCATGTTAGAGTATTTAGGATGGAAAGGGAGGTAATAAAATAGATATCGTGACTGATAACCAAATGTTCTATATAATGATATCATGTTTATGGACATACACTCAAAAGATAGACTACTTTGACATCACTGATTTAAAACATAGAATTTTAAGTTAAGGAAGATAAATTAAGATTGTAGTTTACAAATAATAAAGTATAACAATTAGAATGCATAGATATATAAGCAAAATAATAGAATTATTTTATTGCTCAAAAAATATAGTATAATACAATCAATCTTTGAGAATATCTATGAGGCTATAATATTGCATCCATTATTCATACCTTTTACAATCAAGTATGCATCTCTCTTTATATGATATTTTGTGTGTTGGATATCCATTATATCATAAATGGAAAATCACCTATAAGGAAATGTGGTGGTTCATCTTCCATAATTTAGAAGGTCACCCATATGAAAATGTGGTGGTTCACCTTCCATAAGTTATAAAGTCCATGTTAAATAAAAATTGCATACATATGCTTTATCCTTTGGTGTTTCATCTTATACTAATATGTCAACATGGCTAGATATTCATTTTGGCTATGAATAATCAAAAATAGTAAATTACTACTATTTTTTTTTTTACATTTTTGAGGGCCTCTATGATGTTTTCCATGTAGTTGTTGGCATCCCTATCTACGATAAGGTTGCTTGCTGAAATTTTTGTTCTCCCTCTAATATTTTCAACATTTCTTGAATGTATCAAAATGGAGTCTCGAGCATGAAGTTTACCCCTAAAATTATGGTTAGCATAAAAAAATAGGTTTTTGGATATTTTTTGGGATATATTCTTGCCCCATAAAGTTCACATGCTTGGATTAGAAAAATTCCTTGAGAATAGTCCTATTATGGCTATCTTGATCATGGAATTGAATGTAATTACTTATTACGTCTTACAATAATTTATATGGAAGAAAGTAAATAGGATAATCACATAAAATTTACCTATTGGATTTGCTAGACAATCTAAAATATCATTGTACACAATGTAAATAACTTATGTTACCTATAACGTGTTCTCTATTTCATAAGGTTGCATTCTAGTTTTGACATGATTCTTAGTTGGAATGCTAGATGGATTATAGCATTAAGCCTTAGAATCTTTGATGTCTGTTAAAATAGGTCCATTGAATAACTAGTTCTATAGTTCAACATTTGGATATGAATAACTTTATATAGGTAAAATTTTAGTTCTATTTTGTCTAAAAGAAATAACATTATATGTAAAGTAACTAAAGCTTTCTAATGGTAACCAACCTTCTCTAATGTAAACCATGAAAAAATTCACTCTGGTAGAATTTACTAAAATAAGTAGTAAGGTTGTCTAGCTTTAATCCATGGAATAATATTATCATTTTTGAGGATATGACCTTATTTGTATTTATGATAATTATAAACATGCTTGGTTCTATTGCAAATATTATTAAAAGGATAAAATTAGTATTATTAAATTATCTTTGAATGTCATTTTATTGTACCTATTATAAATGAGTTAGCAAGATCAAAGGTGATATGTCTAAAAGGAATTTGATGGAGGATGAGTACTAGTTGATATCTTATTTAGCACATTATACACATGTTGAGTTATAATGTATGTGATTAGACATGTTATGTAGATGAACATGACCATATCTCCTACCACTTTGAAAGGATAGAGGAATATGCCATGTATGTTCGCTTACAATTAGCCAAGTTGGTAGAGCTAATATTAAACCCTTCAATCCATAGTGCTAAGAACCTTGTGACTGGTTGCTATAAACTCTAAGTGACATTCTCAAATGCAACCTTAAAAATTAAAGGGTGGTTTGAACAAAGTGTTTTAACTATGTGAAGGACTAGTTGAAGAACCTAAAAGGATAATTTACTAATTGTGAAATTCCTAAGGGATAGGCATGAGTCTCTTTTACCTTAAGTTAATTGTCTAGAGTTGATAATGGAGATTTATTCTATTTCACATAGAAGCGTGACACTAGCCCTAGCGAAAAAGATAGTATCTATAACTTCATCTAGGTAATGAAAAGTATTTGTAAATCTTTTCAACCTAGAAGGATTAAATATTAGCATGACTAGTTTAGCCCAATAAACTATTTCTAGACTAGATGTAACATAGGATGGCTAAGGATGATTATGACATTGACTAGATAATTTTATAACATGTGAGATGGATATATGTTACTTACTAAATTTACATTATTAATAAACTATATTCTTTCAAGTGGCAATGTATGAATTATTATTAGTTGTGATAAATTTTGAATGAAATAAGAAGAAAACTATTATTATTTTTGTTAGAAATAGAGTCTATTCCATCATTTGGGTTATGTAAATGTATCTTCCAAGGTACATACTTAGGACATTAGATTACTTTAGGGGGAAGTTATCTAGTTACTTCATGCAATGTAATAAATGCACAATTTTTAATGTGTCAATATAGTGCAAGTTGTCCCTTGCACAACTAGGTAGAGTGTTGGCCAAGGAACTTGTCTTCCTATATAAGAAATGCCTCATTGTTAGATAGATATGATAAGGGGGACATAGATAGATAGAGTTGCTTACAGCATAGTCATAGGTAGTAGTGCAGTGTTGTGTATATCACCATATATTGGTGATGGGTGCAATGTAGTTCAATAGCTTCATTAATGGAGTGTTCATTTCCTCCATAGCTATGTTGTATTCATTTATGTTATTTCTATTCAGCATACTTCAGTCATCTTGTAGATTTACTTTCTTTTATATTATTCTGCATCTTGTGATTGTTATCTCCCATTGCTCATTACATCAAAATCTAATAGTGGTATCAGAGCTATGGTAGATCTAGTCTGTGTAGGTCAATAGGGAAACCACCATTATCATTGAGCCTGAGTGTTTTGTCAAACTGACGCATCACTGGACCAGCCACTATCAAAATATCTCAGAAGAATCTAGGTGGTAGAATTAGGGAGAGTCACAAGTGAGGACTGAAAGAAATCTTAGTTCCAGAAAATACTGAGATTGCATTTGACTAGAGTCTTTCCATAGAGTTACAGGAAAAACTCATGAAGACCAGGACTCAACATTCAATCCACTAGATTGACAAATCATCTAGTGAAGATCATCCAGGATATCTGGAATTTTCTAACTATTACCTAAAGTTTCTTTTGTTGCAAAAAAATAATTCTCATAGGATTGGGACTCCTCCTACAATAGAAAGCTAGGAGACTCCAAATTCGTTGCCTGAAGGTCAGCGTGCCTTCATAGTGTAGAGATTAGTTCCTTGTGCAAGAGAAGAATACTATGGAAGAAGACTTCTAGTGAAGAGTTATGGTGAAGTTAGGAGACTAAAGATCTCCATTTCTGAATCAAAGAACTTCACAAGTTGAAGAAAAGGCCATAGAAACCTTGATACAAAAAGGCCATAGAAGCCTTGAATAAAATGCCATAGGAGCCTTGAAGGAGAAGCCACAAAAGTATTGATACTAGAAAGGCCATAGAATCCTTGATACTAGAAAGGCCATAGAAGCCTTGGTACTGAAAAAAGGCCATAGAAGCCTTGGTACTAAAAAATACCATATAAGCCTTGATACTGAAAAAGGCCATAGAAGCCTTGATACTAAAAAATGCCACAAAAGCCTTGATCCTGAAGAAGAATTCAAAGAGAATATCTGATTTAGAAGTAGACTAAATATTTTAGTACTAATACTTTGTTGCAAGGAAAGAAGATTTAGTGAGTTGGGAAACTTCCTACAAGAAATTTAGGAAGGGTATCTTCTTTAGAATCAATTCAACACCTGAAGAAAAATCAAAGAGATCAAGAGAAGATCTCAGTGAAGAACTTCTAGTATTGGAAGAAAGAAGAAGAAGGACTAGGTGAGTCCTGCTCGAATCCAGAAGCAGTAGAATCAGAGATCCAGAAGAATATCTCACCACCAACACTTCCAGGAGTAGAAGGTTGAAGAGAAGGTCTCAAGGAATACCATCAGAAGTTGCAAGATCAAAGACCTTGGAAAGGTCTCATCGAGCATCCAAAAAAGGCTAGGAGATCCTGACTAAAGAAATTCTCAAAGGAGAACTCATTGAAGAAATCCACTACCAAGGAGAAGCCCTTGATAGTGAAGGACTTGGGATAATTATCGCCATCCGATAACAAGCCCAAGAGAAGAAGAATTTGGCAAGGAGTGCCAAATTCTAGAAGAAGAATTTGGCAAGGAGTGCCAAATCCATGAAGAAGAATTTGGCAAGGAGTGCCAAATCCTAGAAGAAGATCCTACTTGAAGTTAAAATTTGACAAGAAGACTTGAAGATAAAAGAAGCTCACCAAATCTTGGAGATTTGAAGATTACCTCTCATAGCAAGAAGGCACCACTTCAGAGATAAATACTTCTCCAAATCTATAGCAGAAGGATGAGAACACAAGAGGAGAACAAGCCACCAAATCCTAGGCTCATGAAAGAAAGTTCGAGACCATCATTTGGTGAAGAAGGAGCTGTTCAGGATAGTCTACAAAGAGCTACAAGATCCTACTCGAAGCAACAACTTGGTGATCCTAGACACCAAGATCTACATCCTCTACAGAAGTGGCAAAAGAGCTACAAAAAATTTCAAAAAGGTAAGCAACTTTTTGTGCAAGTAGATTCATTAATTGGATTACTTATCAGATTTGTTAAAGCACCTGAATTTGGATTAAAGTTGCAAATTGGATTACAGTCTTCAAAAGTGCAAAAAGAAAGGTTCTTTTTAAGGTTCATTTGCACATTTATTAGGAGTTGATTAGATTTCTGAATTACTTCTATCAACTACCTATCATCTACTTTGGAAAAATAAAAATAAGACTAAGTCCTACAATATTGATTGTAGTGAAATTTTAGAATAATTATTGAAGGTTCATTTCAGATTATTCTTGATTAGTTGTAGTAAATTTGATTAAGTGCATGTTCTTGAGAGTTTATTGGAGTGATAAGGTGAAATTTTTAGTGCATTAAAAGTGAAATATTATTAGATTCATTTGCACTATTCTATTGCTCTCAAAATATTAGCTTTTGTGTACTTGAGAAGGGCACAAAATCAGAAATTGTCAAAGTGTCTAAAGACACTATTAGTGCACAAAAATCTGCAACACATAGTGGCCAAGTGAAGCCACCAAATCAGGTTAGAATCCTCCAAAACTTGGAGAAGAATACAACTAACCAAAAACAGAAATAGAAGCTTCAAATATTGAGACTTGGTGAGTCTCAAATCCAAAGCATTACAGGGTTAATTGCTTGTTACAAAGGGCAGAAAATTATAGCTACAAAGAAGCTTCTATCTACATAATTAAGGGCTTGGATTTATCATCAAAGTATCCAAGAAAAAAGGGTAAGGAGTCTAGCTAAAGAGACATCCTCAAAACCCTCATATTTGCATTCAAAAATATGCTACAAAGACAAAATTTTAGACCTACAAAAGAGTGCAAGAAAAAGGTGCAATAAAGAAAGTTTTATATACATGTAAGGTTACATGGTATTGCACTTATACAATACATTATACGCAGGAAGAGAGCATATTTGAAGGTACCTCAAAAAGGCACAACATCTATAGGGTAAGCCAACCAAGGAAGGATGAATGTTTGCACTCCTCTTCCACAACAAAAGGAGCCACTCAAAGGGCTCACTCTCAGCATATCTTGGATGGATGAACCTACAATATCAAAGCCCACACAAGGTTGTTATCAAGCTGCATTTACGTAGATAGAAAGGGAGCTCATCTACGAAGAGAAGGCATCAAATATACTTCTACCAACGTGGGATGGACAACATAGCAAGCGACTATCTACACTACAAAGAAGCACAAAAAATAGCATGTTGAAGGTATAGTAGACAAGGATAAAAGGTGCTACATTCAGGTCTTAAAATTGGTGAAGATCATCCACCAAAGGAAGCACCAATATCACTTTCAGAATCACCATTCAAAGCTCCATAGCGCCTCATCAAATCACCTACAAAAGATAAGGTTTCTTGTTTTCCAAGAAATGAAGCAAGCTAAGAGAAGGCATATGAAAGGAGTTATATTCTCCTTGGGAGCATTATAGCACAGGTCTTCATACAAAGTATTTGAATACCACTTGGCATAATATTTCTAAAGTGCCATTCTATCTCTCAATGCTCAAGAAACCTCATGCAGGAGTTACAGGGAATATTAAGGAGGTGGTACCACTTGTTATCCTCCACAAGCCTCACACAAGTACCCACACGAGTGCTCATACGTTATAGAGTGCCAAATAAGTATTAGAAAAGGAATTTGGTACATTACAAAAGGAGCGAGCACTCATACATAATAGTTGTGACACTTGTCACAAAATTCAAGACTTACCTTCCATAAAAATGGTGGTCAATGAGGTGAAAATACAGTCAAAGAAAGGCAAAAATAGAAGCAAGCAATTTTGAAGTGACTCAACAACATCTTGATTATATCATGATAGTAGCTTGGCAACTACACGACAGTGGATCGATAGCAACTTGGAGAACAATCCGAGAGCAAACGATGAAGCACATTACTCCTGGTCAAACGGGTCAAGAAAGCATTGAAGTGAGTGTTGAAGCAAATAGCAAGTGGAAGAATCTTCCATTACTCACAGCACCCAAGAAGGATAGTCTACCACCGGTTTCATAAAGGTACAATTTCCATCTAATTTGCTTTCCATAAAAAGGGAGTTATAAGGTTATATTATAAGGTTGAATTATTGAAAGAAATCAATCTTCATTTGAAAGCAAAACTTAGGGAAATTAAATATTAAAATTGTCTAATATTTGCAAAGCATAACCTAGGAGAAATAAGGAATACTACTTGGAATTAATTCATTTAAAGTTTGCAAATATTAATGTGTTCTAATTTTCCAAATTTGGGAGTCATAAGGGCTACAACTCCAAACTAGGTTATTGGAAATTAGAAACAATCCAAGGGATATAAAAAGAGGTTATTAAAGATTTTTACTAAGGTTGGAAAATTATAATATTCTTGTCTCAAAAACTTCTCTAAAGGGACAAAAGAAATCCAACATTAAAACCTCTTCAAAATTAAAAAGTGCTTAGTTCAATAGGAGTAATAAGGTGTTAAGAAGTTGATTTTTGATCTTTACAAAATTTGTACAAAATCAACCAAAATTGAACTATATCTTTACAAAAGCACTATATTATATCTCTAGGGAGTCATAAGGCATTCTACAAAACTTGATGATAATAATATCCTTCAAATATTATCAAGTTGGGAAGATATAAGATTTCTACAAAACCTAAAAATTAGGTATTCATACTCTCATTACTAGGGAGACATAAGGAAGTCCACAAAATCTAAGAATTGATATTAGGGTGATTCAAATGGCATCAAATAAATTCTTCCTAGAAGAATCTCAACTACTCAAGGATCCAAATTATTTCTCTTGGAAAAATAAAGTGAAAGCAATATTAGTATATGAAAAACTTTGGGATGTCGTCAAAGGGAAAACATAGAGACCTACCACAAGTGAAACTAAAATCCTAAAGTTTGAGGAAAATGATTCAAAGGCCTTAATGATAATTAATTTTGCTATCACTTATGAGATTCAACCATATATCAGTTCAGCCAAAACATCTTCATATGCATGGACAAGCCTAGAGAAAATTTTTGAAGGAAATAATAAGGCGACCATCCTTCATCTCCAAACTCAACTTCACTCATTAAAGATGAATAGTGGAGAGAGTATAGAACTGTTCCTAAGGAAGGTAGTAGATATCAAAGGGAAATTATTGACCTTAGGAGAAATAGTTAAGGATGAAATTCTCACTCAAGTAACCATGAGAGCACTTCTAGACAACTATAAATATTTGATCACATCTTTACAGGTTTTAAGCAAAGATACTTCTTTTGATGACCTAGTCAATATACTTCAAGAATATGAAGTAGAAAATACTGTGAAATATGATATGACTAACATTGCATTGGCATAAAAATATAATCCACAGGGAAATATTGCTTCTTCAGAAAGAGGACAGAAAATATGGTATTGTCAGATATGCTTAAATAAAGGTCATAGTACCAGCTATTGCAGATACAATCCAAAAAATTGAAAGCAAGGAAATCAGATGTACAATGGGAATCAATTTTCACAATATCAAAGGAACCCTCATCAGCAAAAATTTTAGTGACCAACCAATTATCCTCAACTGGAATATCAGAAGAGAAATCAGAAGGGAGACTTGGTTCAGAGGATAGAAGAAATTGAAGAACTGGAAGAACCCATAAACACCTATGAGGTGAAAGCTCTATCAGCAAATGTTACATATTGCAGAGACACTAATTATTTGCTTGAACAGGTTACAAAGAATACAGAGGAAGAGTACCAAGATCAATATGAAGAGGAAGATCCATATTGAAGACTAAAGTCTTCAATACCCAAATAATGTAATACAGGGGGGTGTTAGAAATAGAGTCTATTCCATCATTTGGGTTATGTAAATGTATCTTCCAAGGTACATACTTAGGACATTAGATTACTTTAGGAGGAAGTTATCTAGTTACTTCATGCAATGTAATAAATACACAAGTGTCAATGTGCAAGTTGTATATGTGCAAGTTTTCCCTTGCATAGCTAGGTAGAGTGTTGGCCAAGGAACCTGTCTTCCTATATAAGAAAGACCTCATTGTTAGATATATATGAGAAGGGGGACATAGATAGATAGAGTTGCTTACAACATAGTCATAGGTAGTAGTGCAGTGTTGTGTATATCACCATATATTGGTGATGGGTGCAATGTAGTTCAGTAGCTTCATTAATGGAGTGTTCATTTCCTCCATAGCTACGTTGTATTCATTTATGTTATTTCTATTCAACATACTTCATTCATCTTGCAAATTTACTTTATTTTATATTATTCTGCATCTTGTGATTGCTATCTCCCATTGTTAATTACATCAAAAGCTAACAAATTTTTGGACCAACCTAAGTATGGGGGTTGTTATATTAATAATTATATCAATATTAATTATGTTTAATCTCTTCTACTTTGGAGACTATTCCCAATTTGACATATCATATTTATGCTACCCTCAAAAACCTAAAATACAAGGACAAACTCCATAATAATTTCTTTTTGATTATGTACATTTTTATTATAAATGAATTTCTATTGTTTGAATATGATGGAGATGATTTACTTGAATTTGTTAACGTATCTGTAATATGATCTTATTAGGCCAAGGTCAAAAGTAATAGAGAGTGCTTATGGGTTCTACTAATGTAGCCTATGAGCATTCCTCATGTAATCCCATGGGAATAATTTATGTAAGCCTTTGGGCATAATTTATGTTAGCCTTTGAGCATCATTTATGTAAGCCCATGGGAAGTTTTAATGTATTTATTCTAAATGATATTGGTTAAACCATCTATGTGGTTAACCTTGATTAAAGGATATAATACATTAATTACATTATAATTTAACCTTCAAGTTATATTATGTCAACTTGAGGTTTGTATTTAATTAGACATTTGGTATCATTATAAATACCCCCAATAATGGATTCATTGTATTAGTTTGTGAGATGTGATATCATAGGGGTGCCTACAGGCACCCGTTATTTATTATTTATATCTATTATCTCTATTTTTTTTGTTTATCTTTGTCTTTCTATTTCATTTATTATAATATATGTGTTTCTCTCTTGTATCTTTTTTTGTATATGATCTTGGCGAATGTATGTTTTAGAATGTTTGTGAAAAGTATTGTAAATTCCAATAGGGTATCAGATCAAGTATTAGAGCTACATCATTTGATTATAAAAAAGAACCCCTTTCATTCAAGTTATTAAAGAAGCGGTCCTTAGGTTGCTACTTTTTTAGAGGGAATCCATAGAAGTTCAAATTTTTGAATTCAAACTCCCATTTGGTGCCTATGTTTCCTATCATATTTTGTATACCATTTGCATATGACTTACTAGAATTTGAAGACTATCTTCAATAATGAAACTCATATTGAGAGCCACTACACTGATAAAGGCAATGATTACCCATAATAGCATCATGTTTTCAAACCCCTTGCTCTCTATTTCATTTCATTTTATCTTTTTATCCTCTTTTCCATATAGAAAATCCATTAAATCTAAGGCTTTCTACATTAGAGAGAGCAACATAATGGTAAGATAGTTGGCTAGGAAGGTGCACTTCATAGGTTCAATTCTCTAGGTTTTTATTTTTTGTGTGGCAACTTCTATTTTTATAAAGGTTTAGGCTTACGAGTGGCATAGGGGTTAGCATAAGCATCCCATTTTAATTTTTATGACTTAGTAGAGGAAATTACACCTTGAATCCAAGCCATTACTATAGCACAATGGTCACTCAATTCTCTTGTAGTAGGGAGGTTTTTGGTTTAGATTCTTCAAGCAATTTTATAGAGGGAATATTTTTGATGAATAGGTATTGGAATGGGTGTACACACACATGCAGATATGACCAATGATATTATGGTTCTTCATCCCTTACCTCTAGAGGTGCATGATGGTGTGTTGGTTGGTACTCTTATGGTTTATAGGTCCTAAGTTCGAACCATGATGTCAACCTTTTTTTGGCTATGCTCAAGACAACTCTTAAGGGAAATAAGGCTTTTCAATTTACAAAGTGTGTAATGACACAATGATTCATCATTTCTCCTACAAAAGGGAGGTCATAATTTTGAAGCCTATCAACTAACAAACCATTCACTATATATATATATATATATATATATATATATATATATATATAGGGAGAATCAATCAAATGATGACACAGATCAACTTTTAACTAGCCAATTTCAATGCATGTGGAAGACAGTGTAGGAACCCCCAATCATTTTTTTCCAAGTGGTAGTGTCAATCTTAGATTCAACAAAATTTTCTAAGGTTTGTCAATATCATTTTTCTTATTTTTATTTTTAATTTTTAGTGCTAATTCACTCAACCTTCCAAAGGCCATAACTTTTGCATATGGAAGCATTTGAAGCCCATTTTTTAGCTCACATGATTTTTTGATCCCTATAAGCTAATCTAGTAACATTACTTTAAAGACCTATTATAATTCTATAAGGTATTTTGTACAAAATGTATCCCTTGGCATATGTCGCATGCCTTAATTGATAAAATTATAGCACTTGGTTAATACAAATGGTAGGTATACTTAGAAGTAAGTATCTTTGGTTTATCTTTAATGATGGAATAAAAAAGATCTTGATGATCATAAACCAACCAAGGAAAAGGATGAAGTACTTGACATCTTCTTTATGTTAGTAGTGTTGTGGCTGATCCACAACACACCCCAAAATTGGGGACCCACCTTTTTGCTTGCTTCCAAAGAAGACCGCTATGACCCAGATGCTAAAAAAAATCAAGAAAAAAGCAAAATTTCACAAAAATGAAAAAGTGTCGCGATATCGCGACATGTTGCTCCATCGCGGCAAAAAATGAAAAAGTGTCACGATATCGCGACATGTTGCTCCATCGCGGTAGAAAATGAAAAAGTGTCGCGATATCTCGACATGTTGCAATGTCACTGCCAAGAAATGAAAGTTGTCGTGATATCGCGACATGTTGCGCTGTCGCTGCCAAGAAATGAAAGTTGTCGCGATTTCGTGACGTGTTGCGCTGTCGCTGCCAAGAGATGAAAGTTGTCATGATTTCGTGACATGTTGCACTGTCGCTGCCAAGAAATGAAATTTGTCACGATTTCGCGACGTGTTGCGTTGTCATTGCCAAGAAATGAAAAGTTGTCGCGATTTCACGACGTGTTGCTCTGTCGCTGCCAAGAAATGAAAGTTGTCATGATTTCGCGACATGTTGCACTGTCGTTGCCAAGAAATGAAAGTTGTCACAATTTCATGACGTGTTGCTGTCACTGCTCAAACAAGCAAAATGCAGAGAAAGAAGAAACGTCACGATTTCACGACTTGTCGTGTTTTCGCGGCTATGAGCAGCAGAATGCATCGTGAAGAGAAAATGTCGCGATATCGCGACGTGTCGAGAAATCGCGGTCCATAGAGGAGAGAGAAATACAGAATGGAAAATTGTCACGATATCGCGACATGTCATAAAATCGTAGTCAAACCAGTCAAATAGGGCAAGGCACTAAAGTTGTCGCGATATCGCGACATGTCGCAATTTCGCGACAGGAAGCAGCCAAGGCATACAAAGATGAAAAGCGTCGTGATTTCACGACAGGAAGCAGCCAAGGCGTACGAAGATGAAAAGCATCACGATTTCACGACAGGAAGCAGCTAAGGCGTACGAAGATGAAAAGAATCACGATTTCGCGATAGGAAGCAGCCAAGGCATACGAAGATGAAAAGCATCACGATTTCGTGACAAGAAGCAGCCAAGGCGTACGAATATGAAAAGCGTCACGATTTCGCGATAGGAAGCTGCCAAAGTGAATAGAATGAAAAGGTGTCATGATTTCACGACAGAAAGCAGAAGATGGTGTAGAAGAGAGAAGTGTCACGATTTCGCGACATGTCACGTTTTCGCGGCTAAGTGCAACAAAACCCAGCGAAGTAGAAAAGCGTCGCGATTTCGCGATAGGTTGCACCCACATGGCCCGATAGCATAAAAATGTCACGATATCGCGACATGTATCATTTTCGCGGTGCATGAGGATGAACAAGGCTATTGGCCAAAAAATGTCACGATATCGCGACATGTCTTATTTTCGCGGTGCAGGTAGAAGAGCAGAGTTGCATGCAGAAAAACGTCGCGATATCGTGACATGCTATTTTTGGTCACGATTTACAAGGGGGCCATTATGGAACATGCAGAGAAGCACAAAACACGTGGCATAAAGGTGTAAGGGTTACATAAGCGTTACAGTTCACAGAGAAGATCAAACGTTTCGACGCATCGAACATAAAGTCAAAAACAATGAAGAGGCGAGGAAGACGAAACGAAGCGATCTGGGAGGTGAAACAAAGTGCCACAAAGCGAAACAGAGAACCGCACCAGAAAGTATAAAAGCAGAGGCACATATTGATACGGGGTCGAAAACCGCTGGGAGCAGGGTTGCAGAGCTGAGGGTGATGAGCCATTCTGGACCTGCTTTGGAGTGCTTTTCTTCCACTTTTTCTGGTTTTGGAAAACCAGATATCTGTTATTGTAAAAAGACAAATATTTAATGCAGATAACATTTCAAAAATTTGCATCTTATGGGCAAGAAAGAAGGAGTCATTTTCTGCATGCAAGATTAAATGTCTATTTTCCCTTTTCAGATTTTAGGCTTGTAAATGTAGTTGATACAAGTTTTTCTTGGTTGTTGCATGCGAATGCTTAAATCTGAAAACCTCATTCAAATCCCTAGAAGCTAGCACTTAGCTTATCAGGATTGTGCATGTTTTGCAGGTCCAATAGGTTAGGTTGCATGCATGGAAACCTCATATCTTTGGTTTTGTCGAACAAGATAGCATCAGACTGAATGTGTTCTATTTTTAATTTTCTGCATTTCTTTCTCATTTTTTATTTTTCTAGAAGGTTTAATTTATTTAAAATAAACATTTAAAAATTACAAAATCTAAAAAAAAACAATGAACAATCACTAAAGCTTCATGATGAAATAAACCAACATTGCCCCTTGTTTACGGTTACTTGCAATCACTAAGGTGTTCCAAGTATTTAAATTGATTATCTTCATTTGAGATTACTAATACACAGTTGCAAATGCTAATACAACGGAGACCTTGGAGAAGTTGTTTGTTTGACTTCTTTGCAAGAGGGGATTTGGGACCCAAATCCTAAAGGAGAGTTGTACTTTCACAGCTGGGTGAAAATACCACTCAACATTTTGGCGCTAGAAGGAGGGCCTGAACCGGTTTATTTCAGATTGATTTAAATGCTATAGGGATTTAAATTTTGAATATTTCATGCCCTATTGATTATTATCTTTAGCCCTCTTTTAACAATACAACTTTGTACTGTTAAAAGGAGGACATGAATTGCTATGCATTGGTCTAACGCTTTGATTGTTCATACAGGAATAATGTGATTTGATTTAATTTAAAAAAAAATAATAATTGATATTAAAGTTGTATTCTTTAAGATACACTAATGGCTATGTTTTCACCATGGATGCCAGGTAGCCCATTGAACATACCGAGAGTTCAACATTATTTTCCCGTTGGTTTTGAGAGATGTCTTCCTCGATTTTCGTCTAACGGGACAAATACTGCAGAAGAACACATTCAAGCATTCAAATTCTGTGCCAATCACTTAACAAGTTGGTATGATGATGTTGCTTGTAAAATGTTCTTGTACACCTTGGACAAAGTGGCATATGATTGGTTTACAAGTCTACCTTTAGGGTCTATCACTTCTTGGGCTCAACTAGAGGCAGCATTTCTTAATCAATTCAACAAAAAGCAAGTTGACTCAATCCGCATGTATGAGCAGTTTTTCACTATTAAAAAAGGACCAAGTGAAAATGTGAAGTCATTTTCTGAAAGGTTCTTTGGATTATATACTCAATTAGTGACATTTTATGTTCTGCAAGAAGAAGTGGCTCTCCAAATATATGTCAATGCTCTTGACCCACTCACTTCCACATATTTGCGAGGGATGCCTCTAATCACATCTTTGTCACAAGCCTATACTCAAGCAATGGCAATTGAGCAACAATTGAGTTGTCAAAATTATGGTGTGGGTTTTGGATCATATAATTTTCAATCATTTAATACCTCCTTTACCCACCCAATGATTTATCCACCTCAACCAAGTTCAAGTGTGAATCAATTTCAGAATCAACAATCACTCCCAAGCTTCAATCAATTTCAAAATCCTCAACCTACTATGCAAGATCAACCATCTTTCTTAAGTATGAATCAACTTCAAAATACTCATCTTGATTCAAAAGATGTTTCTAAAATCAATTTCAATGATTTTCATAATAATATGATTTTAGGCAAGGGAGGAGTACTAGATCCAACTAGTATTGAAACATGTGACAGATTGGGAACCCTTGACTCACCAAAAGATGAATTCTACGAGGATGAATCTGTTTCGGATGACATGTTGGATGACATTGTTGAAGATAATGGCCAAGAAAATTCACACCTTCCAAATTATGTTAAACTTGAATCATGGGTTACACATGTGGATTATGATGGCCTTATCAATTTGAATACAAGCAATAACCCAATTTTGGAAGTAATTGAACCATCTAAGGAAGGTGAAGATAAATTTGATGAGAAACATGTTGATGAATTAAAGGATGATGAAGAAATAGTTGAGAATCACAATTTGATTTTGAAAGATGATCATCATGATTCTTGGGAAGAGTATGCTCACTCCAAAACTGCTAATGAAATTTGTGTGCCTATTGATATGCAGGATAATACAATTGCCCTTTCATATGAGGATATTACAAGTCCTGTACAATCTAAGAATGTTTTGGAAGAAGGGTTGGAATCTCATCAAAGGTTGGAGAAGGATAATGATTCTACTACCATGGATAAAGAAGGAGAATCAATTGATTTTGTTCCCCTTGAGGGGCAAGAAATCGAAAATCTTGATCCACCTATTGTTTCTACAATGTCTATGCCATCTCAAAATGATGAAATTACAAAGCCTAAGTGGTGTGGGTTTGATACTATTGATGATCCTAATGAAAATATGGATTTTGAGGCAACTCAAGCCATTGATCATGGAAAGGTGTCACGCGACACATATCTTGAAAAACTAGGCTCTTGTTTTGAAAAATATGGATGCATGTTTGATTGGGTGCCTAACTTTGGTGTTTTTGAACAGGTGTTGGATGATGAAGAAGACAATGAGAAAAAAGAAAAAGCTACTAACACTCATCAAGTTGTTGTAAATTCTAATTATGATGGGTTGAGTATGGGTGACAAGGTGAAATCTTTACCTTTGGTAGTAGCTACAAAAATTTTAAGTGATGGGTTACATGATGTCCCTTTGGATGCTAATGTCATTAAGGATGAAATGTCAAATCTTGGTGATGTTTGTCAAGTTTTGATTGATTTTGATTGCTTTAAAATCTCGAAAAATAATTTGAATTCAAGACTTTTAGAAATAGGCTCTTGTTTGCAACATCTCACATTTGAAAAAGAAGGCCTAATTTTAAATCAAGAATCGAATTATGAAATGGATACTTTCAAGAATAGACAAGATAAAATTGAATATCATTTATGGTCTAATCATTTTAGTAATCGGACGCTCACCTGTGAGAGTACTAATGGAATTAAATCTAATTGGTGGGGTGAGCAAGGTAAGTTAAAAGTTGTTGCATGGTGTGGTATAATATTGTTTTTTTTGGATTCCTACATCATTTGGCATGCACATCACGTTATATTTTTGTTGAAATGTTCTAATCATGTTTGGGATCCAGGAAAGTGATAATCCAAGCTTTGCATCATCTTGTATTATTTTGTACATTTGTATATAGGTTTTGATTTTTGGTTTTGGTTTGTGTTTTCAAATTTTCATTTTTGGATTGCATTTTGGTTTTGGATTGAATAAGTTTTGATTTAAAGTTATGTGTTGGTCCTATGGACATGTTTGGTTTGTAAAAAAAAAAAAAAAAATTCTGAGATGTCAACTTATGCCTAAAATCAGGAGAATATGAAACATTGGAATTGTATTGCAGAAAGCTCCACAAGTAACGCAAACACATTAAATAATATCGTTTGAAACTTGTGATGCATGAAGTTGTCAGTTTTACAAATTATGGCAACATAGGTGGTATACTCCATCCACAATTCAGAAAAGCAATGCATTCATATTACATTCCATTTTGCATATATATTCCATCTTAGTTGCATATCCATTTCCAATACAATCATTGAAAAATGTCAAATCCTCTTAGGGTTATGCTATAACATAAATAAGAAAAAATCCTAAGGTTGGGAACTGAGCCCCGAAATATCTAGAACCAAGCACATTTTATACACATTAAAAAGGATCTTGAGCAAAATGATCAAAACCTTGCTTGGAAGGAAAGGTCAGGCGAAAGAAGTATTTCATGTCTATCCTATTATGCAACATGATCCTGAAAAAAAGTGGTTTTTACCACTTCCATAAAGCTTAAAGCCTAAAATCAGAGTAGTAAGGATAGGGTTTAATCCCCATCGAACTTAGGTTGAGGATCCAACTCCCCAAAGCTCTGATTTGACCTACATGGAGTAGTAAGGATAGGGCATAATTCTCATCTCGCCTAGGTTGAGAATCTGATTCCCCAAAGCTCCTATGTCTCATTTCATCATAAATCTTGGATTGGAAGGATCGTACTACATGTCCTCTGCAAAGGATGGGTAGTCATCCCCAAGGTCCAAGAAATAAAAACTAAATATTTCCCATTTAATAAATCTTGGATTGGAAGGATCGTACTACATGTCCTCTGCAAAGGATGGGTAGTCATCCCCAAGGTCCAAGAAATAAAAACTAAATATTTCCCATTTAATAAATCTTGGATTGGAAGGATCGTACTACATGTCCTCTGCAAAGGATGGGTAGTCATCCCCAAGGTCCAAGAAATAAAGGAATGAAGCTAAATCATGGATTATGGGGTTAAGTATGCTCATGCGTGGCAGCATGTCTTGTCTAAAAACAAGACCACTGACTGTTCAAACGGATAGACTAGCATGACCATTTCATCCATAATTGGTTAAATTATTTTGCTCAAAGTGAGGTAATGAATTCCAAATCAGAGTAGTAAGGATAGGGTTAAACTCCCATCTCGATTAGGTTGGGAGTCCGATTTCCCAAAGCTCTGATTTCACTTTCACTTGCACATGGGTTCAAGATAGTAGTGACTCATAACCAGCTTTAGGATCTAATAAAGCAATTCATTACACATATATCTGGTCCTAAGAGGGTTTGACAGTTTTAATATGTTTTGTTCATGATATTAGAAGGTTTGAGCCTTTGTAAAGCAGGTTGTTATATCTCTAGTATCTTCATCATGCATCAAATCCTGCACAAATCATTCATAGCCTTGCATACAAATCATAAGTGAAACTGACAATGGAATGCTGATCCAGTTCAAGCGATAGGGAATGAAAACACATTGCACACACCGAGCTGATGCTAAATGATTCTGATGTTTCATGTATTTCTGATCTATCGGTATTGGTTTATCTTTTATGTGCTGACGCCTGTATCTAAGCTTGTATATTTCAGGTTGGGTTCTCACCAAAATGCTCAAGAGCATTTGACAGCAGAGTCACCATTTGTTGTGGCTGATCCACAACACACCCCAAAATTGGGGACCCACCTTTTTTTGCATGCTTTCAAAGAAGACCGCAGTGACCTAGATGCTAAAAAAATCAAGGAAAAAAGCAAAATTTCACAAAAGAGAAAAAGTGTCGCGATATCGCGACATGTTGCTCCATCGCGGCTAGAAATGAAAAGTTGTCGCGATATCGCGACATGTTGCTCCATCGCGGCTAGAAAATGAAAAAGTGTCGCGATATCGCGACATGTTGCTCCATCGCGGCTAGAAATGAAAAAGTGTCACGATATCGCGACATGTTGCTCCATCGCGGCTAAAAATGAAAAGTTGTCACGATATCGCGACATGTTGCTCCGTCGCAAAATGAAAGGTGATGACATGTCGAAGAATGAAAGTTGTCATGATTTCGATGTCAGCAGAAATGAAAAGTTGTCATGATTTCGTGATGTGTTGGAAAAATGAAAAGTTGTCACGATTTCGTGACATGTTGCCTATCGCGCCAAGAAATGAAAAGTTGTCGGATTTGTGACGTGTTGTTGGGGAAAAAATGAAAAGAAATGTAGATTTGTGACGTGTTTTCGGCTATGAGCAGCAGAATGCATCATGAAGAGAAAATGTCGCGATATCGCGACATGTCGTGAAATGCGGCCATAGAGGAGAGAGAAAGATAGAATGGAAAATTGTCATGATATCGTGACATGTCATAAAATCATAGTCAAACCAGCAAATAAGGAAGGAAAAGTGTCACGATATCACGACATGTCACGATTTCGTGACGTGAAGCGAAAGGATATGAAGATGAAAAGCGTCGCGATTTCACGATAGGAAGCAGCCAAGGGTACGAAGATGAAAAGTGTCATGATTTCATGATAGGAAGCAGCCAAGGCGTACGAAGATGAAAAGCGTCACGATTTCGTGATAGGCAGCAGTCAAGGCGTACGAAGATGAAAAGCGTCATGATTTCACGACAGGAAGCAGCCAAGGCGTACGAAGAGAAAAGCATCACGATTTCACGATAGGAAGCAAAGTGAACGAAATGAAAAGGTGTCATGATTTCACGATATAAAGTAGAAGATGGGGTATAAGAGAAAAGTGTCACGATTTCGTGACATGTCACATTTTTGCGGCTAAGTGCAACAAAACCCAATGATAGAGAAAAATGTCATGATTTCGCGATAGGTTGCATCCACATGGCCCGATAGCATAAAAATGTCACGATATCGCGACATGTATCATTTTCGCGATGCATGAGGACGAACAAGGCTGTTGGCAGAAAAATGTCACGATATCGCGACATGTCTCATTTTCGCGGTGCAGGTAGAAGAGCAAAGCTGCATGCATAAAAACGTCACGATATCGCGACATGCTATTTTTGGTCATGATTTACAAGGGGCCATTATGGAACATGCAAGGAAGCACGAAACACGTGGCATAAAGGTGTAAGGGTTACAGAAGCATTACAGTTCACAGAGAAGATCAAACGTTTTGAGCATCGAACATAAAGTCAAAAGCAATGAAGAGGCGGGAATACGAAACGAAGCGATCTGGGAGATGAAACGAAGCGTCACAGAGCGAAGCAGAGAACCGTAGCAAAAAGTTTAAAAGCAGAAGCAAAGACAGATACAGGGGTCGAAAACCGCTGGGAGCAGGGTTGCAGAGCTGAGGGTGATGAGCCATTCTGGACCTGCTTTGGAGTGCTTTTCTTCCACTTTTTTTGGTTTTGGAAAACTAGATATCTGTTATTGTAAAAAGACAAATATTTAATGCGAGATAACATTTCAAAAATTTGCATCTTATGGGCAAGAAAGAAGGAGTCATTTTCTGCATGCAAGATTAAATGTCTATTTTCCCTTTTCGGATTTTAGGCTTGTAAATGTAGTTGATACAAGTTTTTCTTGGTTGCCGCATGCGAATGCTTAAATCTGAAAACCTCATTCAAATCCCTAGAAGCTAGCACTTAGCTTATCAAGATTGTGCATGTTTTGCAGGTCCAATAGGTTAGGTTGCATGCATGGAAACCTCATATCTTCGGTTTTGTCGAAACAGGATAGCATCAGACTGAATGTGTTCTATTTTTAATTTTCTGCATTTCTTTCTCATTTTTTATTTTTCTAGAAGGTTTAATTTATTTAAAATAAACATTTAAAAATTACAAAATCTAAAAAAAAAACAATGAACAATCACTAAAGCTTCATGATGAAATAAACCAACATTGCCCCTTGTTTACGGTTACTTGCAATCACTAAGGTGTTCCAAGTATTTAAATTGATTATCTTCATTTGAGATTACTAATACACAGTTGCAAATGCTAATACAGTGGAGACCTTGGAGAAGTTGTTTGTTTGACTTCTTTGCAAGAGGGGATTTGGGACCCAAATCCTAAAGGAGAGTTGTACTTTCACAGATGGGTGAAAATACCACTCAACAAGTAGAACCAAATATACTTTTCCACATAAGAGAGAAGACTGGTCCTCTTTAGGTATGGATAACTTGAAGAAATATCTAAGAAAAAGTAAGTGCTAGTGTAGTTAACATGATAGAGATGAAGCGTTTCAATCTTACGATTTTATAATTTGATAATGTTGAAGACTACATATCCCATTTTAAATCCTTAAAGGCTGAGTGGCTATGATACAAGGTAAGGTAATGGAAAATTAAAAGTATGTAAAATATATCACCTCCAATATTACTCCATATTTTCATATAGTTGGAATGGTTCTTTATATGAATGCTATGATTATCAAGGATCCATAACCCATAGCTCTTGAAGGACTCTTCAAACTTCTTGTTCATTATAAACCTAGTATAAAGAATTGTGGAGCTCTTTCTCCTATATAGGCCCATCCTAAGGACTTCAAATCAATGGAACGTAAGGGTCAGATACCCAAGGGCAAATCAGATAATTAAAATAAATTAATATCATGTGAATATTGTAGAAGGAAATACCACTTTATCAAATACTACATAACTATATTAAATAAGAATGAAGCAGAATTCTTGAGGCTAGGACACAAGCTTTCTGATGATGAAGATGCATATGAAGATTGTAAAACAAAGGCCCACTAGAAGCATCCATAATGGGGGATGCTATTACCTCTAATGTCTCTTCTCCTTGGCTCTTCAACTTAAATTATTAGAGGGTATTGAAGTATTTGTATTATGATCTTATCAGGCCAAAGGCCAAAAATGTTTGAGAGCAATAATGGGTACTATAGATGTAGCACATAGGCAAGTGTTTTTGTAATCCTATAGGCATTACTCATGTAAGCCTATGAGCATAATTTATGTAAGACTTTGGAAATCACTTATGTGATCTTATAGGTAGTTTTGATGTATTCGTCCTTAGTCATATTTGTTAAACCACCTATATGGTACCTTGATTAAAGTGTTTAATACATTGATTATATTGTAATTTAACCTAAAAGTTGGGTTATGTTGACTTGAGGTTAGTATTTAATTGGGGATTTTGTATCACTATAAATACCCTCGATAATTGATCCATTGTATCAATTTATGATATGTAAGATCATGAGGGTGCCTACAGGCATCCATCCCTTATATAGTCTATCTATTACCTCTATTCATTTATCTTTCTCTCTATTTTGTTTATTATACTATATTTGTTTTGGTCTTGTATAGTTTTTGCATGTGATCATAATGAATGTATGTTTCAGAATGATTGTGGAAAATAATAAATTCTAACATGACATCATAGCAAGGACTAGAGCTACAACACTCTATAAAAAAGAATCACCTTCATTTAACTGATTAAAGAAGCAAACCTCAATTTATTGTTTGGAAGAAATATGTAGAAGTTTAAAATTCCTTTTGGAGGTAACGTTTTTTGCCATCTTTCATGTTCCATTCACATGTGACTTTCTAGTATTTGGAGACTATCTTTAGTAGTGAAACTCGCCCAGTCAACACATGAGTAGAGGCATTGACTGCTTGTAATAATATCGATTTTTCAAATCCCTCCTATATTTCATTTTATTATCTTTTTATTCTCTTTACCATATAGAAAATCCAATCAAACTAATTCCATATGCAACAAAGAGAGTAGAATGATGACAAGACTATTTACTAAAAGGTGCAAGTCATAGATTCAAGTCTTCAAGTTTTATTTTTTATGTGGTGAATTCTATTTCTACGAAGGCATAGGTTTATAGGTGGTGTAGGGGATGGCGTAAGCACCCCATTAACCTTTTATGACATAGCAAAAGAAGTTGCACCTTAACTCCAAGCATTGTTATAGTGGAATGACTGGTCAGATGACTAGTAGTAGGGAGGTTGCTAGTTCAAATACTTCAAGCCATTTTTTGAAGGGCATATCACTAATGGACAAGTGTTGGCATCAGTGTACGTACCCTTTCTGAAATGACCAATAATATTATGGTTCTTCATCCCCTAACTCTAGAGATGCATGATGATGCATTGATTGGTAATCTTTCTTGTAGCTGATAGGTCCTATGTTAGAACCACAATGTCAACCTTTTTTTAATACTACACTTAAGACAAATACTAAGGGAAAAGAAGCACTTTCATTTTAGAGCACGTAGTGGGAAACCACTCATCATCTCTCCATCCCAATAGACCCATAGTCACCTTCTTTCACATCTTCTCCTTTAAAAGTTGACTCTAAAACTTCCTTTACAAGTTTAGACCCTTCTAAATTTGATATCTTAATTGTAATTGTTAATCTAGTATGTTTTTTTTATTCCTAATATTTATTCTCCATGAATTGGACAATGGTTCCCATTTGATGAAGTAGGTGGTCTTTCTCTACCATATATTTGGAAGAAAAAAATCCTTGGTTTGAGTCATCTTTTGTCACTATAGAATCATATTGCTTCAATTTTAGATTTTTTTATGACAAGAACCATTTGCATATTTCTTATTTTTTTCATTTCTATAACCCCTTATCATGTGTCCAGTATTTTGGCATATGTGACACCAAAAGACCATGTTTTCTTAGTCCACTTGTTGGTCCAAGTTTCTTTATTCAGATATGTTAATGATGGATTTTGGTAGAGGTATTGCAATATCCATGGAAACACATATCCATGTGCACATAGCTAGATGCTACTTTAGAGATGTCAATGCCACCTAGATGAACCTCCCTAAGGTATCACCTATATTTTTCAATATCCCCATGTTGATGAGCTCATATGGAAGTCCAAATAGTCTGACCCACACAATACCCCTTTTAAGGGTTTTTATCTCTACATAAATTTTTTCACTTCAGGGTCTTAAATGCAAGTCATTCCTCCCAATAAATCATAGACTACCACTCATTATTATCGTTAGATTCCAAAATCAAAATTACTATAAGAAAAACACTTATGGAAGAGATCTCATAGAATAGTGCAAACTCAATTTGTATTTCTTTTCAATTTATTTTTAAATCTCTAAAACGTTTTGCCAATAACTACTAAATTTGAAATTCACCTTCTATTTTTATGAACCATTATATCATACTCATCTCATCCTTGATAATTTCTTTTAGTGAACCATATGCTTCCTCAATTGGATTTTCCATAAATGCTTTCTTCATTTATCCTTACCAACAAAATATTACTTTCCTCAACAAGTGCATCTTTACTTCCAATTAGACCACTTTTTAATATTTTTCTTTTGATTCCTAACTTGTATACATGAGATAGTGGCATTTTAAATTTAAAATGCAACTCAAAAGTCCACAATTATTGAATTTTTTATGAAAATTTTAAATAGAACTGATATATGCAATGTAAGGTTTGATCTCTCTTTTGCTCTTCAGTTGCACTCCACTCACGCCTCACTTGCATGCATTCTTGGTTAACACTGCTACCTCCTTTGTAAAATGGTATATAATTATCAATTGACATTAGCTTAATCGATTAATTTGCTCTCGACTTATCTTACTAAACGATACATAATAGTCAGGCTATTGTAATTATAAAATAACAGGTACTATGAATGAGGTTTTTTCAATACCACATTATATATAAAACAAAATAAATAATAAAAATATATACTTTAAATAATTTAATTTAAAAAAATATATATATTACTATTAAATTTTATAGTAAAAATTTAGCAATGAAGCAATTTCATCCAAAAGCAAATAAATCCTTTTATTTAAGGATAACAATTAAACTTAATTTAAAATTTTTAATATAAAACTTTCAGCTATTTTTCATCTAAAGTCAAGTATACAATTACAATTAAATATAATTTTAATTTTTCATTATAAAATTTTAAGTCATTTTGATATAAAAATGGTTAAAACAATAATAATAGTGATTAAAATAATAATAATTTTTTTAATTTGGAAAAAATTAAATTAGTTGAATATCATATTACATCTCCTACCTTTCCAAGATTGAAGGTTTTTAAGCCAAGTTTTAATAGAGGATGTGAGACTATTCTTCCTCATATCTAATCTACTACAATTATCTATATAAAAAAAGAGTAACCATGTAAAACAATGATATATAAATTTATATTAATATATATATATACAACAAGCATTACTATCATCAATAGTAAGAATGGAAAAAAAGCTTCCCTGGTCCGCTGAGGCCACCATCTAGGAGGATATCCATAGCAAGTGAAGTCTCCTCGATCAAAAGCCTAGTTAGCCATCGCATCTACCACCATGTTTTGATCTCTAAAGATGTGTATAAACTCCACTACCTCAAAGCGTTGTTGGGTCATCTGTATTTGCTCAAGTATTCTCTGTATTCTCCAATCTTTATTCTTTTGCTTGCTTGATCCTTTCAAGTGATCAGTCATAATTTAAGAGTTTGATTCCACTCTGAATTCTCCTCCCCATCTTCAAAGCCTCTTGTAATCCCCTTAAGATGGTATATCCCTCCCTTTGCCAAGTTATTAGATAAGATACCTAGGTTTTTTATGAAGATAAAAGCAGGTGTGTCATTTGAAAGGTGGCCTATTCCCCATACTCGCTCTTCCTGGATTTCCTCTTGAGGCTTCATTCGTATTATTCTTATCTAGTCCCTTTGGAGGAAGTTTCTACTTCCTAATTCTGATTACTTGTGCATGATTTGGGGTTATCCTGTTTGATGTGACCATCATTAAAGACACTTGTAATCTAGATATTATTTGAATCCACTTTTGGTTAGGATTATGGAGCTCTTTTAATAGATATTGGATTGACTCCCTCATATTAGATATGATCCTTTGCCAAACAAAGTGGTTATCTCTGTATTCTTAGTTGAAGATACGATTATTTGTCTCCTTCCATAAATTCCACAAAAAAAAAGAGTTGTCCCCACCCAAAACATTTGTCGAGTAGGTTGGTCCATTTCCTCCCTTTTAGGCCACTTCCTCTAAAGTTGTTCTATAGAAGATATCTTAAACCAGTGAATGCATAGCAAAGGTGTCATTTGTTTCCATAATTTAACTGTGATGGGGCATTCTATAAAATATGAGAAATTGTTTCCTCGTTCTCCCATCACATCTCACATCTAAAAGCCCCATGCATCCCTCTTTTCATCAATTGTTCCCCTGTTAGCACCCTTCTATGAAGTAGAAGCCAAATGAAATCTAACTTTGGGCTAAAGGTTTTGTGCCCACAATTGCTTGAATATATCACTTAATGGGCTTGGGATAATTTGACAGAGGGCTAAGTATCCAAAAGTAATTGTATATTCACTCTGATTTTTCTTGCCCCAACCAAGAATATCCTCCTCTTGAGACCACAAGAGTGATCTCATCTGAATTTCTTTTCTTTGGTCCTTTGGGATTTGGATTGACCAGTCTTCTATTGGGATCCATTGCCTTCCTACCTCCCAACTACTGCTTTGAGGCTTACAATATTTGGCTACCTTAATCCAATTATGTCTATGAAGATTCTCCATCAACGATCTCCAAGTTGGGAATTGAGTTATTAGAGGAGGATGGTCATCCCATGAATCTGTCCAACTTAACCTTTTGTCCATTATGGATAACCCAAACCAATCTTTCCTTGATCACATCCTCTCCTATTCTAAGTCTCATTAAGATAAAATATCCTCTGCTAGGAAGCGAAAATTGGATAAGCTTTGTCAAGGCTTTATTCTTTGCATATTTTGCCCTCAAAATTTGAGCCCACAATCCTCAAGAAATTTTAACAATCTCCAATATAACTTAGTTGTCAGTACCTTATTATTCTCGACAACTGATATGACTCCTAGTCCTCCCTCCCTCCTTTTTTTTATAAACATGAAGTATCCCATATCATAAGTTCCCATTTGGCTTTCACTCTCTCTAACAACCAAGTCTATTCCTCCTTTTTTTGCCTCTCAACTATAAGTGGAATTCTTAGGTAGGTGATTGGAAGAGATGTCTTCTTGTATCTCAATTTATCCAACAAAATTATCTCTTGGCTAGGTGAGAAATGGAAAAAGATGACCTTGGACTTTTCTTCATTTATAAGTTGTCCAGTTGCTTTTGTAAACTAGCTACTTTTGTAAACCATCCTAAAATCATTTTAAATCTGGAGGCCTTCCTTTTTGTTCCTTTTCCTAATTATATAGTCATCAACAAATTGTAGGTGAATAATTGGTTGTACGTGAGTAATTGGTTTAGCTCTAGTTGCTATTATTATTCCCTCCAAAGCTTTGGTGTCCTTATCCTTAGCCAATGTTCTACCCAAATATTCAGCCAATATGATGAACAAGTATGGAGATAAAAGGTCTCCTTGCCTAGAAGCTATAAATAGTTGGGTAGGAACTTCATTTACTAGAATTGTATAGGATACCGTAGAAATACATCCCTTAATCCATTCTACCCAATCACCCGAGAATCCAAATTGTCTCATCACCTTTAGGATCGTGATTAAAATAATTATCAAATGACATTAGTTCAACCAATTATATTCCTCAACTTTCAAGGAGACATGTGATCTTACCAATCTTACCAAGCTATATATGCATAAGTGTCAATCTATTGAGTTCCTTATTAACTCATTCAATATGCAACTCTAATGTTAGTGTATTAGTTGAGGTATTTCAGGATGGGATGGGACTACCATGTAGGTTTTCCATCATGTTTTGATCTTTGGAGACCCAAAGAAGACTCAACCAAAGATGGTTTGGATGTTGGTAAGCCCCATACACAAAGAAAATTCTATTTTTAGAGCCTGGTGAACTACAACAAGAATCAAGTATAGAACTTTCTTTATGTTAATTTAAGGGGCTAACCATGACAAACACAAAGACAAATAAAAGGATTTCCGAAAGCTCAAGGTACACCTTTGATTTTCGAAAGATCAAGGTAGACCTTTTTTTTCCTGCTGAAACTCCATGCCGATTTCAAAAATTTTAAAGAATTTGATATAAGGTTTATTTGCAAGTAGTTAAACAAAAATTTTAAAGAATTTAATATAAGGCTTATTTGAAAGTAGTTAAACAAAACTTGTCTTTATCATTTTGACAAATTAAATATGAAACCACCATTCTTAAGACAAGCAACATAGTTTTTGACTTATCTCATTGAATAATAATTTTCCTGATACAATTCTTCCAAGATACAAACTTTATGATGCAATAAATTCACAAAAGTACGAAGCTTATTACCAAGCCATGGTTCTCGCAACTGCCATAAGCTAGCAATGTTAGAATCTCAAATTGTCTTTATATCTTAATTCTTAGAAATGCAATAGGACCAAAATACAATTACTAAAATCTATAAATTGGAAGGAAGCATATCTTCATATGCTACTCACTGTTGAGAAAATATATCAAACATAATAAAAATAGCAAGGAAATAACTAATGAATAGTTATATTATACTCAACTTGTATGGTAACATGGAAGCCAATGGAATAGATGCTTCAAATACAGTACAGTACAAATTGGAGCACTTTGGAGGAGAGTTGGAGATTGTAAAAATATCAAGAAATAAACAAGAAATTTGATAAAATTCAACTTGTATGGTAGACTGCAATTCAATGTATACAAAATTTTGAAATATATAGCAGTGCAAATTGAAGCATTAAAGTGGGAAGGAGTTGCAATAGTTCAACCTTTGAAATATAGATTGAAGATATTCAGAAACTTTGTCCACGGCAACTTGAAGCAAGTAAAGCTCCACCATTGTAAAGTCTAACAGAAATACATGTAAATAAGCAAACTTAGTACGTGACCACATACTTCATGTTGTCACTTGCATCAATAACTCCGCCCCTTCTTTCAGTATAGTCAACATAAGTTGGCCTGCCATAACTGGAGACTCTAATGCTCCCATTTCTCTGTTACAATGAATAAGGAAATAAGCTTGTTTGCCAAACCACAGCTCTACTGAACTTTGTCATCTGTAAATCCCCATAACTGTTTCTCACATAAATGCAAAGGAGTTCACATTCTCCAGAAAATTGAGAAGAATGTATGAGATTATTTCTGATGCTTGTCATCAATTGGTGTCTAAAATAAGTTAGAGGAAAGACTCCCAAATGTTGGGGTTGTTTTGGAACCCAATACCACCATGAAAATTGTCAGAAAGAAAAATGGATAAACAATCCTAAAATTTCTAACACATAAATACAGAACACCCATAGTTATCTGTTTTTGATGAAGAGAGCTGGCTGTAGTCTTGCCACATTTGAGTATTTCCTAAAAACAAAATTGATCATGTCTTGGCCTGAATTTTCATGTAAATCAACCATGAGCATAGCACATTCTCTGCACAAGAACAAGGTAAGGAATGAGGAAATAAAAAATAAGACAAGAAAATCTAACCCAAGAGGAGTTTCTTCTTGATAGTTGGTAATTAAAATATCTGCCAATCAGTTCTAACACTGCAAAACTCTAGGAATTTCTCTGCAAGCAAAAGCAAAACACTGAAAACAAAAATCCCAACTTACTGAAGAGAAGCTTCTACATAGTTGGTGCAGCACTGAAGAGTTGAATCCCATGATGGATGTCTTTTCAGAGTGCACCGTGCAGTGTATATGGCAGCAGCTGCTAACATGGATGGGCTATACCGCAACATTTCATATTCCACAAGACTCAGTTCGATGAAGAAAAATGTTGCCTCTTCTAACTGAAAAAATTATGAATCATACATGAAGAAAGATTCATAGGATAAGAAAAGCTAAAACCAATTTGTAATCTGTGAAATTAAGCATACTTTACCTCCATGTCTGATCCAGCAGCCTTGAGAAACCTCTCCATGAAAACATATGGGGTGGGCAAAGTAAATTTGAATTGCAAGGCCCTTGCAATTGATCTCTCCATTTCCAAGACTTCATCTCTAGTGCAGGCTCCATCACAAATGATGACAAAGTCCTCTGGTATGGGAAAATATATCTCCTCATATTTGCAAGCCAAAAGCATTGTGGAAACCCCAACAAGCTGCAAATTATTCCTGGCAACATTCTGAATTGAGAGAAATCTATCTATGATATTGACAGTCAGGAATAAAGTTTCATGCCTTAAATCAAACTTATGGTGGACCTGCAGATACCACAAATGCTAAAATGCGTTAAAATTATCATTATTTTTGCAAAGGAATAGAATCAAATGCATGTTTATAGAAAATAGAAGCAGCACCTCAATAAGCCAGTCAATGAGAATACTCCTCATCTTATCATTCACTTCTGATTGATGAACCATATAGTCTGGCTGAATGCCACTCATGATCTATCACAATAAAAATCTTATGAGATTCTAGTGCACAGGATGATTGAACAGGTGCATTTGTTCAAATTGATAATAACCTCCTCCACAAAACTTACATTTTTTTTTTTTTTTGTGGCTTCTTAAAAATATTGTGAATAATATTAATCCTGAATAATAATCCCTAAGATTTAAATATCCCTGTATTTGAATCCACATGTTATTTTTTCACTGGTTTATTAAGTGACTGCTTGTGATATAATGGTGTTATGACTCTTATCAGATGAAATTGTATGCAATACAATTCATGTTAGTCAAGCCTCTGTACCTCTACGTGATGATAGTAACTATAAATGTCTTGTACATATTCAGTTACAAACATAGGGTTCCCTTCATCATCTTCATCAATATTTGGCACAAAGGTTCCCTCTGCTTCTGATTCTACTCCACAGATTATTGTGGTATTCTGTCAAAGGTAAACCAAAGGCATTTTGTCATGATGCTATGATCACCATATCAGTCAATATATACAAACATTCTAAAGTCAGAAAAGAAGTATACATAGTCAACTATGTCTACACTTCTGACAATTGCTGTATTATAGTATAAAATCTTATTAGCTTCAAAATAAAAAGTCATGTCAAAAATGTCCAGGTCTCATGCATCCAACCTATAACAGTTCTACACAAAAACTAACAAAAGGCAGTGCCTTGAACAAACCTTGTCCTTCCTTGCAAGAGATTCATTCTCTTTCTTCAACAATGCTGTGGGGAATCGAGGCATAAGTTTGTTAGTACCTCTACAAACTTGCATAGGATGAGCAGCTTCTGAAACTTCATGTCTGGGGTGCTTGCTCAGGAATTTTCTCTGCTTCTGTCTTTCTTCACAATTTTCATCATGTTCCCCATCTACCTGTTTTATTAAACACAGAGGCAGCAGCAAAATACTGTTGTTAACCTATATATCAGGAAGGGATGAATTGAAGGAATTAATGAAAACAAATAGCACAGTTAAAATGAGATAACCTGTGTCAAGTAGTGATTATTGGCAAACGTATGTTTACATTTCCTGAATCATGAACCAAATCAACAAAAGCTATCAAATAAAATGTAAACCACACAAAAAAACATAAGGAAGCTGAAGAGAAGACAGTATTCATAAAATGAAGATAGCCAATAATTATTCTCTACAAGCTATTGACTTAGATGCAACATATTCCCAAATATAAGATTTAACTTCATATTAATAACTCTTCTGTTTGTTGAACTTATGTTGTAAATAATCCAACATTGACTTGCAAGGAAAGATCAAAGAGGAAATCCATGCACCCAACGATCTGTCACTCTTAAAATCAGTACATATCGCAAGTTCTTTTTTGAAAAAACAAATTAAATTAGCTATATGGGATTGAAACAGGCCCCACCTGTTTACATCATGACCGTATTACCATGGAACTTCAACAAACCAGACCGTGGTATTTGCCACTTGGGCATATATCAAAACGTCCACATTCTTAACCACTTGACCTCATGCCATTGGTTAAGTCCTTCAAATGTTTTGTTAGTGAAATCTTTTCAAATTGATTTGCAAATTCCACTAGATTGATTTGTTAACAAATTACTCTTCTTTGCCACTGCAATCACCTCAGCAGTGCATAGACATGCCTTGTTGATTCCCTTACCTTGTTTGTTAACATTGTAATGTTTTCTTACTCTCTCTTGTGTTTGATGTGATTATGCTCGCATAGCTACACTACTAACAACTTCCGAGATTAAAAAAAAGAATTTTGAAGCACAGCATACCAATTTTCAAGATAAAGCAGACTTTTGAAGCATTGCATGCACTACAAAATTTACGAATTAAGAAGCAAGCATCAGGTGCAAGACCCTACATTGTGATTGTTATCATTAGGATGAATTTCTTAGTTGCAAGAGTGTATCTTATGAGTAAGATTAAGCTAAGAAACAAAAACAGAAATAAATGGCAATCTGGTAATTAAGTAAATTAGACATCTTAATGCCAATGGATACTACAAAAGAAGTACAACCATTTCTCTGAGCATGAATACCAATTGCAAACAAATAAATTTAAGACATACGTAACCTGGTTTCTGGGCGACGAGCGGGAGCGAGATTTTGCAAAGTACCAGATTGTCTCCTGGAATACCATGGGAAGAAGTGGATTGAATCAAATCATAAGACACCCCAAAACAAGACTATATGAACACAACAACAATTCATGAAGCATACTCTGATTCAAGTCCATTTTTAGGAGCATCTCCTCCTCTGATAGGAACGGCACGATTTCTAATATCTCTCAATGCTCTTCGAGAATTTACTCGTTTTCTTACTGTTGCTCTGCCTCTGCCTTCTCCCATTCCCTGGCCTGTAAAGATCCAAGACGGATTCCAAAATGGTAAATTTTGTAAAATAGCTATTCATTAGCTCTTAAATTAGGGAGGTTTGTAAATTTGCATTTTCTATAAAGAAGGTTTAGCAAACATTTATTTTATAGTATGATTTTGAGTTTGGGACTAAGGGTTCAAACTTCAAACCCCACCTCACATTTAATTAGTACAACAGATTTAAGAGATGCACTTCAAGGAACACCTCTAACCCCTGAATGATAAAAGCCTAATAGTTTACCCTCTGTGTACCAAGAAAGAAAATTTGCCCTATCCACTTTGGTGACAGGGTTTTGCACACATTTCGCTCACTTACATCCTAAATGAGTTCCAAACATATTTTTTGCTTTGAGCATTAGATTGTAAATAATTTAAATAGAGAATGCAGAGGAATCACCTCACACCCCTGAATGATAAAAGCTCAATAGTATAACCTCTATGTAAGGCAGTTTGTCCTATCCAATTTGGTGTCAGGGTTTTGCATTTCACTTACATCCTAAAAGAGTTTTAAACAAATTATAGTTTTCTTTGAGCATTAGGTTGCAGACAATAAACACTGTTACAATTACAACTTGTTCTGAGCACAGGGTTGGAAAATCATAAACAATAATATCTATCACTTACAATTTGTTTTAAATATTGAATTGGAAACCGCAACAGGATTAAATTATGATGATGATTACCATTAGCTTTATTGGGCTGAGCCATTGCAAGATTGCCTTGTTCAAAATATCCTGCAGAAAACAAAAATTCAAGTTATATTAGACTTAAAATTTTATGGGGCATGAGTGATACAATTAATTTTTTTTCTCTCTCTTCAAAAGGTTTCATGGGTATTTGAAAAAAGTAGTGCAATCTGGAAACTCAGAGCCTGCAAGCAGTTTTTAGATTCAAACCTGTATAAACTGCTTGAAATCGATCACTGACAATCCTCAACAATATGAATAGTAAGAAAGATTTTAGTTCTTTTTGATAAGCAAATTATTAAAGGGAGGGATGGTTTTGGCTTTGGTTTGGCCAGATAAATGGTTGCTTAACCCACTTGGACAAATCCTAAATGTTGTTCAGAAGGTGCCATGTAAGAAAATCAAGCTTTGCCTTCCTGGGTTTCAAAATCATGAGAGCCCAGAGACAGGAGAAGAATCTGAAACGAAACGAGGTGAGCATATATACAGATGAACAATCCAAATTCTTTTTTCGAGTGGTAACGAAGAGATCTTTCTTTTTTAACTGCCATCATCGAAGCATATTATTTTGCCACGTCATTTTGAAAACAAGGTTTCGTTCTTGCAAATTGAAAGGACCGGAGAGACAAGGGAAAATGTCAGTAAAAGCATAAGCCACGTATTTATTTTGAAAACGAAAAAAAAACGAGTCTTTCTTTTATTTTTGTTTTCGATAACAATTATATAATTTAATGAATAATTTTTTTTATTGAAGTTAGTGCGGAAAACTCCACCATTTAAGTTTAAGGTTGGGAGTTGAGCTTATCAATAGGGGTCAAACATGTTGAACTTATCGATACGGACCAAACATACACCTATACACATCCACTCCCTTACACATGCCCATGCTGAGGTTTGAACCTTGGACCTCACGAAGAAGAGCCAAGGCCTATACCTTCATGTTATCCCTGGAACTAAATTAAAATAACTTTAATTAATCTATTTGTTATCATGATTTGCATTTATATAAGAGAGGTGTACCTCCATCAAAAGTTAGAGTGTGCATATCATGTTCATATTGTGTTATGGATTTTTTTATATATAAGAAAATATATATGTATATGTATGTATGTGTGGGGTTACATGGGAGATTTGGTCACAACCACACTATTTTTGTAACTGACAAGCGTATGGTTCAAATCACAAGGGTTGCTTCCATCAAACTTATTTCACCTCATTATTATTGATCCAAATCACAGGGGTTGCTTCCATCAAACTTATTTCACCACGTTATTATTGATCCGATATGAAAGGGACCACTAGTGGTTCGGGATTCGTACCATCATTGTCAGGTCTAACACCCAGTATGAAGGGGACCTCTTGTTACTCGGGATTCGTATTATCATTTTCAGTCTCATGCGCACTCGGAGGATTCAGATCAGACTACTACCTTTGCAAACAAGCTGCCCTGAGATTTGAAATTGGGTGTCTTCTTGGTAAGTGCCTGACCATACAAGCACTTACCAATCCACCTAGCCCTCAGGGGCAAAAAGGCTAATGATAGCCAACGTGATTTGAACCAGAGTTGAATGGACTGCGATACGGATTGGATTGCATACCTCAATTGACTTCCTCACACCAACTCAACTACTCACTCACCCTTAAAAGGGTTTATGGTAAGATCTCGCTTGTTGTGGTGCAGTGGTAAATGCCCTGGGTGCTAGTAGAGGCCGACCCAGGTTCCATTCCCCTTGTCTCCATCCTGCAGATATATGGTATAGTTAGGAATGTCCTATGTGCTGGTAGAGGTCGACAAGGCTCCATTCCTCCTATGCCCAACATGTTGAAAGTGGCACCCCGAAAGGGGTGTTTTCCACTATAATTTAGTTTTTACCTCTACCTCCTTGGGTCTTACCCGAAAGTGGCATCCTTTTGAATGTTTTCCACAAATTAAAAAAAAAAGTTTATGGTAAGCCTTTGTGATTTGAACCGAAGATGTGTGGATTCGTATCATACGGATCAAGTTCTTCAACTGGCCACCTCACACCAACTTGGATACACATTTTATTTATATTGTTATATAGGATAACTGATTATATCTCCGTCATTTTATCTTTGTGGATACAGTTTCAAATTTGGAAAGTTACCACTATACCCCTATTCCACCTCGGTAACATTTTACTCCAAGTAAGAAGACCTTGGAGGGGCTCAAGATTGGGATTGCTAACCTCAAGTTGGCAAACAATCAGTTAAAACCGGTCGATATACTACCTCCGTCCAATGTAAAAGTATATTTTAATAACGTATAGAGTAAACAAATAGGTATTTATTTTTAAATCTATATATAGGTAAAACTAATTTTTAAAATTGTTTAAAATATGTATTTTATTATTTGAAGATTTAAAAAAAAATTAAAAAATTAAAAATTAAAATAAAATAAATAAATATAATAATATGTTTTTATATGTGAATCAATATTTTTAAAGTCATTGAAAGAGAGGAGCAAATGTAAGTTAAAAGGGAATGCAAATTAGGATTCAGTCATGGTAGAAGTATAATAGGTTCATCGGAAAGCACCAATGCTTCAAACCCTTACCATAAATGCATGGAACATTATTTCCAAAAAAATTATCAAACGAAAGGAACATTAGGAGCAAGAAGAGACAAGAGCGAGTGCGAGTTAGGAGTGAGCATGAGGTTGGAGGGAATATGAGCTAGAAGTGAGTACGAACTGAGAGGGAGTACAAGCCGAGAGGGAGTATGATCTAGGACCAAGCTCCACTGGCTATTATGGAAGGAAAGTCATATTTGAAAGCCCTAGTGGGAAGTCATGATGCCCTAGTTAGAAGTATGGAAATCCAAGTTGAAGATAAGTAGAAGAGCGAATACGAAGTCAAGATGCCCTAGCTAGAAGTATGGAGGTCCAAGTTTGATCCAGATAGCATCTGCTACCTGTATTAAAGACAAGATCATTAAGCATGATATAATGGTTTTTTAAAGTAAATCTGGCATTTGGTTAATTTGGATAGCTATTGCAAATATATGGTTTACGAAATTTTGTTTCAATACATATCTCTTTTTAGTGTTGTAACCAAAAGTGGTTAGTTCTTAGGATCTTGGATTTTAGAGTTATGGAAGTTTGTTGAAAAGTTAAAAGAAGGAACGAGTGCTCTTGTTGGCTATGGCTAGGAGGAGTCTAGTCCCAACTTGTAAATAATATTTTTTTAACATATATTTTTCAAATTCTTAAAAAAAAAAAAAGAACATGCAAGTTCCATAAATCATGGCCAAGGTTATTGGAGATTAAAAAATTGGATCAAGTGATATTCAAATTACTTTGTGACTTTTATTCCTAAAATTTTTTAACTAGGGATAAAAAAAAATGGGTGGTGGTCCATGGTTTAGGGGGAGAGATGCACTTTATTTGAGACCATGGAATAAAAAGAAATTCTATTAAGGAATAGACTATTAAGAAGCTTCTAGTGTGAGTTAGGTTTTTTGGACTTCTAAATCAGCTTATCAATAAGGATGTTTTGAAATATATTTAAAATACCCTAAGGGAATTCATTAATGAAGGACTAGCTACTAAGGAGTGAAAGCATGCTATATATACCTAAATATGTTTTGTTATGGATATATCAAAAACTTTTTCCACAATCTATTAAGATTAAATTTGAATCAAGACAATGGGATCAACAAGTGGATTATGAAAATATTGCATTTTGATGCCACAATTGTTATGAGATTGGACACATGACAAGAGTTTACAAAGTGAAAACTATGAAGAAAGAGACAATTTTTTTTGGTCATGAGATAAACTTCAAGATGAAGCAAGGAAATCATTTAGTAATTTAAGCTAAGATCAAATTAAGGATATTCCACTCCAAATTAAGAGGTAAATAAAGCCTATCTACAACATTGTTTGACAAGTTTAGAAGGAATTAAAGGTGCAAAGGAAGACGTGGAGGAAAATCCTAAAACAAAGACAACATAAGAGGTCAAGTTTATTACAGGTACATCATCTTCATTTTACTTAAATAATATAGAATCCTCTCTTGGTAACAAAAGTGAAAGTGGGGTAGATTGCACTTTAAGGTTTCAAGAGTAGCATAATAAAGGTTTCAAGTGTAGATGTTATTTGTTGCACTTTAGGGTTTTTTGGGAAGAATAAGAAAGTAGTTGCTACAAAAGAGCATCCTTGCACTTAGGGTTTCCATGGCAACATAAAGAAGAAAGTGCTTTTGAGGTTATTCCTTGCACTTCAAATCCTTTAGAGCAAGACAAACCTAAACATGATAAATCTTATTATGAGCAGTGTGAGAATATGAAAGTATTGCTTGAAATGAAAAAAAGAGAGGAGGATGTAAGAAGAAAAAACAAAGAGAAAAAGAAACCTAGAGGGATATTGATATGAGAAAACAAAAATTAAGTGAAAGACTACAAAAATATTTCTTATGGGATGACACTAAATGCAAAAAATATTTACATTTGGTAGCCTAGGATACCTGCTCCTAATTTACAAAATGGGGGTCTTGGATTGAGGAAGTTGAGAGATCTAAATAGAGCCCTTCTAGCTAAACATGGTTGGAGGCTTTGCACTGGAGCAATAGGGAAAGGGGCTAGCATTATCCAAAACAAATACTTGGAGGGCAAAAACCACTTTATCAGTTGTTCTAATCCTCCATGTATTTTTTGGTAAAAAATTATCAATAGTAGGAAAGTTCTATGTCAAGGTCTAAAATGGAGAGTAAGAAGGGGGGACAAAATACACTTTTGGAAAGACCCTTGGATTCAAGAGGAGCCTTTAGCGAAATATAGAAAGTTCAAAGATATTAAAGAACATTTAACCAGAACCTATGGTAAGAATAATAATAGTTACATTCATAGGGTGGGTGATATTTAGGAGTGGAAAATCCTGCAAGAAGATATGCAAGGCTTGGGGGGTAAAGATCTGTAAAATATTTTAAGGAGTTATTATTTAGATAGAGGTTCAGAGGAGGATTAGATAATTTGGGGAAGAAACCAACAAGGCCAGTACTTGGTGAAGGATGGATATAGAGTATTGGGTAAAGTAACCTTAGAGAAACATGAACTTAAAATAATTTGGAAGCTATGCATCATCCCTATGGTTTCTATATTTTTTTGGACTACCATTCTCAATAAGATCCTCATGAAAGACAATATGTTCAAAAGAGGGATTATGGTTCCAACTGTTTGTGTGTTGTGTAACAAAGAGGATGAGTGTGTGGATCACTTATTTGGAACTTGTGATTGTTTTCATGATATCCTAAATATGTTATTGAGAGAAGCTAATGTTGCTTGGGTCATTCCACATTTTCTAATCACGATTTGGGAACAATGGCACTTAGAAAGCAATATCTTTTGGCAAAAGTGCATTCCACATATTTTTGGGGGGATTAGATGAGTGTTCAACAATAAAGCTAGAGGAATAATTGGGGTTTATTCCAGGATAAAAACAATCCTCTTGGAGGATTGTATTAAAAACATTGTCGACCAGGAAAATCTTGTAATGATCCTATCTAGAGAAAAAAATATCTTAAATATGAAAAAAATTAATAATATGAGACTAGATACTAGATGGGGACGTCCTCACAAATAATGGGTAAAAATTAACCTCGATGGGGTTGGGGAAGGCAACTCAAGTCATGTTGGTGGTGGGGGTCTCATTAGAAATAACAAAGGTCAGGCAGTGGTTGCTTATGCTGAGGATCTAGGAATTACCACAAATCACCAAGCTGAAGCAAGGGCGATGCTTACGGGCCTTTGAATTAGGGTGAATTTGGGTTTTAGGAGAATTGTTCTTGAGGGGATTCTAAGAATATTATAAATTCCCTTAAAAAAGGGGAGCTAAATAATTCCAACATTTTCCAAATAATTCTAGATGCGAGGACTATTTTGGGAAACCTAGAAGAAGGTCAAATTAAACATTTTTTGTTTTCTTTTAATTTACATGGTGGAATCAGTAGTCGCCACGAATCCAGGTAGGCTATCTGGATTTTATGATAGCCACAGTATTCTGCGTTGTCTGCCCTGGAAGCTACCACACAATTCTTTGCACAATCCGCCCCTATAACCACCATGCCACAATCATTTTAAACCTTTTATGCCACTTAAAGCACCAGGAAAGGGACAAGCATTCAGTCCAACGAGGCCTGAGATTTGAACCTTGGACCTCTATCCAAATTAAACATATTTGTAGATAGGGAAACAAAGCTACCAATAAAATAGTGAATATGGCAATTAGATATAAGAATTTAAAGTTTGGTTATACACCCCCATGGAATTGAAAGAGATTATAAGAATTGATAATGAAACTAGTAGATAAAAAGGGAAGAGCAAAGAAGAATACTTATTGGGATCATGTGATGAAGGATTTGAGCACACTAAATTACATTGTTGTCAGTGATTTCTTTATTAGTTATGTAAAGCATTGAGCACTGCATAAGCCTTGTTAAATAGAAGGATAGCAAGACAGATATTATTTCAGCTTCTTCATCAACACGTTTAGCCTAGGTTTGTTTGTTTTACTAAGACAGGGCGATCTTGCATTTGTATGATCTTCTCTTGTTTTTTCTTGTATATTTTTTGAGCTCTTTGTAAAGGTTCGGGGCCCTTCAACCCCCTTTTTTGTCAAAACCAAAAAACGAAGGGCTAAACCCACAAATAAAAACAAAAAATAACAATGAAAATAATATCTTGGAATATTATGGAAATCAATAAGAACCCTACAAAAAGGTATTAGGAAATTATCAGGTTGTTATAAACAAGATGTTTATAGATATGGAAATTGGGCAATAAATATTTTAGCCATTTGTAGTGTTGAATATCATTTTAACAAAATTTAAATTTTGACAGACATCTGATCTAAAGAGGTTGGTTGTGGAAACTTACTAGTTTGAGGAATATGGAGAATATCTTTGATAGAAAGACAAATGAAGAATATCTTTGATAGAAAGGTAAGTTGGATATGATTTAATTAACTTGTTAGAAATGCAATGAGAGCAATGAAATATTTTATTTTTGTAATGGGAGTGGTCCCCAATAGAAGCAACACATAGCTTATTATATATATAATTTAGATATTTATGATTAAATCACTCTAATGCATTAAATATAGGATTTCTTATACAACTATCAAGTTGATGCAGTCTAGATGAGGGAGTCTAATGAAAGACAACCTCATATAGTAGCCCAATGTCTCACAAAAAACTCACAAAACCAATAAATAACTACAAATTACTTGCATTTCTCTATTTAAAAAAATTAAAGCAACAATAAAAATATTGCAATCACTACAATTTCTTTGTTGTAAACTAGAAATTACAACAAAATTTAGAACTCCATTAACTTGTTTCCTTTGTTGATAAAATAAAAATTATAGCTAATTTAAAACTTCATTAGATAGTTTCTCTTATTGATAATCTAGAAATAGAAGCAAATATCAAACCTTCTCTTGTCAATAATATGGAAATTACAACAAAACTCAAACCTTCTTTTGCTGGTAATATAAAAATTGCAGCAAAACTCAAACTTCTCTTGTTAAAAAACTAGAAATACAACAATACATCCAATTTATGCTTTTCCAACAATGGAAACTAAAGTGAGAAATAAAATGGTAAAAGTCATTCCTCTTCCTCTTCTATTGACAACTACAAATAACTTATTTATTTATTTTTTACTTGGATTCTCCTGCATCATACACATCAAATAAGAGAAATACATCATGAGCTCTAGCTCATTAACATCAATTGCTCTTCAAATTATCACCATTTTAGTCTTTCTCTCTTCACAATATCACTTTTTGTCTTATCCTTATTTTGATTTGAGAACATAACCTTTATTTTGTAGAGTCTACTCAATATTTCTTTCACTTTCTCCTATTCCATCACATCTATCCAATCATAATCAACATGTATTTTATTGGCCATTTTTTCTTTGTGCCAACAATATTTCTTAGGGTGATTATTTCCACCACAAATCTCATATGGATGCAAATCCCAACACTTAGTTGTCACATGTCCTAATCATCCACAATGACTACAACAAAATGTTTCATCCTCTGCATAGGCTTCTCCTTTCACTTATTTGGTATCATCATTTTTTGTCTGACTTACATAACCAATGTTTTCATTCTTTGGCCTTATTTGGCTTTATAGGCTTTCTTATGCCTTATCCATTCATTCTCAATCCTTTTTTATTATATCCATTATTTTAATTAAGTCAGAGATAATACATTTGATATACATTTCAAAGCACCTAATCTCTTCATAACCACAATGTCTTCAACAACACAACCTTTGTCATGACTATCACAATAATCAATATCAACACGATTGAGCATGGTATTATGATGCTCATATTCATGTATACTTACAATTGTCATCCTTTGCACATTTTTGTAATGCTTCTTTTTTCCTTTCCCTCTATCCATATTTCTTATCACCTCTCCACTTGGTCTCAAGTCTAGACCTTCCCACTCTTCCTCTTATTCCTCTCCTATATCTTTATCCTTCTTTTTCTCTTTACTCGTAGTACCACTTAGGGGTGATTTTGAAATGGAAACGAGAATCATCGCATTGTCATCTTCATTATCACTATTGTTGGTGACTTGGACCAACCACCTATTTTCCATTCGTATTTTCTTTCTTATTTCCACCTCTACCTCTACTTGTTTTACAACTTCTCTCAACACTACCATCTCTTCCTTCAACTTTATCTCATAATCCTTCAACCTTGTCTCATAATCTTGGAACTCCTTTTCTTTCTTCAAAAGAGCACCATTTTCTTCTCTTAGGCTCTTAATTTATTTAACCAGAACTTGGTTGAGCCTTTGCAAATTGGTTATCTTATTCTCATTGCCAATGTTGTCATTGTTTGTAGCTTCTTCATTCAATCACACTACCAATTCTTCCCTAGTAATTACCAAAGTTTTCCTTCCACATTGAATTGAAAAATACCAATTTGGCAAAGGCTTCTACATATTTGCCTTTATATTATTTTAATTTAATTTATTTTTATTTTTTCTTTCTTCATTTTTTTAATAATAAAAAATGAAATGCAACCTCCTTTATTCAATTAAGCCCAATGCTACACTTTACAAAATTTTCCTATATGTAACTAATAATTTACATGAATACTTATCAAATTTTAGATAAAATAGGACCTCCGTTATTCAACCAAACCTAGGATGATATTATTTTTCATTTTATCAAATATTCTCCCACAATCACCACCAATGTTGTTGCTAAAAATATCCTCCCATAATCACCAAACCTAGGACGATACTATTTCCTTTTTTTTCAAATATTATCCTACAATCACCAAACCTAGGGTGGTACTATTTATTTTCTTTTAAATATTTTCCTACAATCACCACCAACATTGCTATGAAAATATCCTCCCACAATCACCACCAATCCCATAATCACCAAACCTCAGATGGTACTATTTTTTTTTTTTTTTCAAATATTCTCTCACAATCACCACCAATGTTGTCATTGCTACTAACAAAGAAAAAAATAACCTAGGATGATGCTATTTTTTTTTAAATATCCTCCCACAATCACCACCAATGTTGTGAAGATATCCTTCCACAATCACCACCAATCCTATAATCACTAAACCTAAGATGGTACTATTTTCTTTTTTCAAATGTTCTCCCACAATCACCACCAATGTTGTCATTGCTGCTAACAAGAAAAAAAATAACTGAACTTGAGACCACCACCCTTAAGAGTCTTTACATTAGCCATGATGCCAATCCAGCTAACCACCTTTGTGTGTTTTAAAATATCTCCAAATTGAGCTATCCACATTGTTTGAGCTATCTTCATAGACCTTTATGATGATGGCATGTTGATACTCTCCAAAATAGGCTCCTTTTTTATTTTTATTTTTTTCTTATCGATTTTGCTCTCTATATCCAACTTGCGATGGACATAGGAAAGGACCACCACTATTTCAAATGCCATGACTTATCAACCTTCAACTCTTTTTTCTCACATTCTTTTTTAACTTAATAAACTTTCACTTCTATTGAATTAAAAATGTATCATTGTTATCAAGTGGCATTAGCTCAATCGGTTAAATTTATCAACATTCCAAGGAGGAGACCCAAGTTTGAATCTTTCCAAATGATATATGGATAATATTCAAGCTTTGTTGTAATATCACTATGTGCCCGTTTCAATCCCATTTAATAAATTGAAAAAAAGGGATCATTGTCAATATAGAAATAAAAGTTAGTTCGTCAAACTTTTGATCACATTTTCTTCACAAGTATAGTTGCATCTTATTTTGGTTATGATACCATTTGAAGCAGTCTAGATGAGGGGGTCTAATAGAATATAACCTCTTCTAACAACCTAATTTTTTACAACAAATTCACAAAACCAACAAATGAACAACTAATCAAGCCAATTATATTAAATTTAGGTAACTATAATTAATATTTATATTTAAATTTTTAATTTGAAAATTTTAAAAGACTATTATCCTATGTTGAAATTTTGTTTATTGTCTATAGTATTTAACTTGGTTGAGCCTTTGAAAATTGGTTATCTTATCCTCATTGCCAATGTTGTCATTGTTTATAGCTTCTTCATTCAATCACACTGCCAATTCCTCCCTAGTCATTACCAAAGTATTCCTTTCACATTGAATTGAAAAATACCGATTTACCAAAGTCTTCTACATCTTTGCTTTCCTATTATTTTAATTTAATTTATTTTAATTTTTTCTTTCTTCAATTTTTTTTTAGTAATAAAAAATGAAATGCAACCTCCGTTATTCAATTAAGCCCAAGGCTACACTTTACAAAATTTTCCTATATGTAACTAATATTTACATGAATACTTATCAAATTTTAGATAAAATGGGACCTCCTTTATTCAACCAAACCTAGGATGATACTATTTTTCCTATTATCAAATATTCTCTCACAATCACCACCAATGTTGCTACTAAAAATATCCTCCCATAATCACCAAACCTAGGATGATATTATTTCCTTTTTTTCAAATATTCTCCCACAATCACCAAACCTAGGATGGTACTATTTTACCTTTTTTAAAATTTCTCCTATAATCACCACCAATGTTGTCATTGCTGCTAACAAAGAAAAAAAGAACTGAACCACAGACCACCACCCTTAAGAGTCTTTACATTAGCATTGATGCCAATCCAGAAAACCACCTTTGTGTATTTTAAAATATCTCCAAATTGAGCTATCCATGTTGTTTGAGCTATCTTCATAGACCTTTATGATGATGGCATGCTGATACTCTCCAAAATAGGTTCCTTTTTTATTTTTATTTTTTCTCGATTTTTCTCTCTATTTCCAAATTGCAATGGACATAGAAAAGGACCACCAGTATTTCAATTGCTATGACTTCTCAACCTTCAACTATTTTCTCACCTTTTTTTAACTTAATAAACTTCCACTTTTTTTGAATTAAAAATGTATCATTGTTATCAAGTGGCATTAGCTCAATCAGTTAAATTCCTCATCATTTCAAGGAGGATATCCAAGTTCGAATCTTGCTAAATGATATATGGATAATATCCAAGCTTTATTGTAATATCACTATGTGGTGATGACGTAATACTGGTGGGGCCCATTTCAATCCCATTTAATAAATTGAAAAAAAAATGTATCATTGTCAATACAGAAACAAAAGCTAGTTCATCGAACTTTTGACCACATTTTCTTCACAAGTATAGTTGCATCTTATTTTGGTTATGATACCATTTGAAGCAGTCTATATGAGGGGGTCTAATAGAAGATAAGCTCTTCTAACAACCCAATATTTCACAAAAAACTCACAAAATCAACAAATGAGCAACTAATCAAGCCAATTATATTAACTTTAGGTAACTATAATTAATATTTATATTTAAATTTTTAATTTGATAATTTTAAAAGACTATTATCCTATGTTGATTTTTTTTTAATTTCTATAGTGTAACTTAGGCAATATGCATCATTTTAATCAATAATTCATAATTTTTTTGGTTATATAAGAGAATTAGTAACACCTTTGCCTGATAGGAGCAGAACACCAGATAAAACTTGGACATCACAACTATAAACCCTAGTCCACTAGGTAAGACAAATTCAATAGGACCCCTAACCAAGACAACCAATAGATAAACACTTGGGTACTATATTTCAACCTATCCCCTTTTGGGTACACTATGGTTTAAACCTAGGTCTCCTCAAAGAGAGCCCAAAGCCCTTACTACTACATTGTCCTTATAGACTAAAATATTAGGGCAAAGCATGGTTTCTTCATACCAGGGTTTCAACTTGGATCTCTTGAATGAAAACCCAAGAACTTACCACTATGGTATCCCTCCTAGGACCAAAAATGTTAGCAAAGTATATTTTTTTATGAGGGGTCCTAGTACCCTCATACCAAGGTTTGAACTTGGGTCTCCTAGATGAAAACCAAAGAACTTACCACTACAATATCCCTCTTGGGATAATAAATTTTGAGTTGTTAAAAATATGGATTTTTATGAGGGATTCTAGTCCCTTTATACCAAGGATTGAAATTGAATCTCTTGGATGAAAACCCAAGGACTTAACATATGGTATCCCTCATGGGACCAAAATGTTATGGTAAAACATGGGTTTTTATTAGTGTACCAATCCCCTTGTATAGGGGTTTAAGGTTGGGTCTCCTAAATGAAAACCTAAGGACTTACCACTATGGTATCCCTCTTGAGAAAAAAAAGGCATAAAATATAATCCTTAACTTATGTTTTCTTGGTCAATTAAGTTGATATCCAGTTCAATTTAGGTAAATAAATAATAATAAAATGCCTTGATATATAGGCATAATTTTAATATGGTTGTCAATTGGCCACATAGATGAAGTGCTTTCTAGTTGATCTAGAATAAGACATGAGATTATTGCCCTAGGAGGTCCCAATGGGGATGCCTCCACATCCCCTTTTAGATAGACAAAGTTTATTTGCAGATTTGTTGAAGAAAAAATCTCCAACAAATATTGAAGCACACAAAATACCCTAAAAATGCTCTTTATGGTTTCCAAAATAATATCAACATCTGAAAGGGTTAATGGATGCTTTCCATAGTGGAAATCAAGGCCAAATATCATCATTGAGTAAAGTATAGTAGAAGAAATAGTCTTATATAGAGCCAATCATGACCTAATTTGTAAATTCATGGGTATTTTCCCTACCTTGAATTTTTTGTATTCATGGGTTTGACATAACTAGGAGCCTCTTTGTGAGTATTATGTGGTTTATTAGTAATGTATATTTTATTGTTATTTTTTCCTCACTTGTCAATAGACATAAGGCTTTTGAATCAGAAAAAGGAGAAATTATGGTTCGACAAGAATATTTGTTTAGCCCTAGAGATGGATTTGATTCTTGAATTAAACCCATTATTGTCATGGTTTGGATCCATTTGCATGCAATTCCAATGGAATTTTGATGTGAGTGTAACAACCCAAAGCTACCAAACTATTTTTTTAAAAGAATGATTACAAGCAAATGTTCACAAGGAAAACAATATTTTTATTCTTCCAACATACAAGGCTTCACCATATTTGAGTGCCAAGTCACTGTAGATGACACTCAGTGGATAGGAGTAGCCAACTCACATGGTTTTTGGGGTTTGCCTTACTAAACCTACACATTTAGAAGGATGCCAAAAGTGGTCCCCCCATATTTCCATACCCTCATTGGCATAGGACCATATGACCACGACATAGGGATTATCCTTTAAGGCCCATAAAACTTAAAGGGGGATTCCTATTCCCTAACCATACACTAAGTCCATCTAGGTAGGTTAATTAGGCATAGAGCCTTGGTGCTTAGTTACCACATCTTCATGAGTTAACTAAGTTTATTACCACTTCACTGGTGAACATGATCACTCGATCCTACACGTTCAAGGGATCACCATTGTTGTCTTATGAATGGATCCACAACTCTTAGTTGGAGTACACCCGAGCCTACTCATTCAAGGTGCAATGATTCACAAGAAACCTAGCTATTGTATTCTCACAACTCCTTCTAGGTTTATGAGCCTAGCTATTGCATTCTCACAACTCCTTCTATGACTCATGGCTACCTGGTTATTGCATTCATGCAACTCCTCCTAGGATTGGGATTTAATGTATTTGAATCAGGTCCACAAGAGATTCTAACCACCCCAAGATAATCTTACTTAAATAAAACTTGCACTTTAAAACATGATTTTAAAGTAAAGCAACATACATCACATCATATCAAAAGCACTTTAAATCAAATCATAATCTATCTAATATGAAGTTCTATAGAAGATAAGTAAGGATTCAGATTAATAAAGCAACATCTTTCTTAGCTCAAAATATTGACATTAAGCTTCATTACATGTATTTGCTTAACATTAATTCTATAACATAATAAACCAAGCACTAACATAGAGATGCATTCCAACAATTGCTATAACCCAATACTAACTATAAATAAATTATTTCTAAAAAACTTAATGTACAAAACCCAAGGAAAAATTAAAATAATATAATATTTTAATTTGTATGATAATCAAGTTTATAAAATTCTTTGAGACATTCCTTTACATAGCCTTTATTTTTCCACATCATCTATACATTCAAAGTACTATGATGTCATCCACCAAGGATCTTCAAACCATCTATTAAAAATACAATCTCATTCATGATAGGGAATCTACCCATGGCTCATGAGGAATACTTGGGATTAGGACAACTCTAAATGCAATGCAAATAGACATACCATTTATATTATGCACCACCATGCATTAAGCAAGACAACAAGAAGAGAATATTATACTTCTCTTTATAATGATCCCTTAAATCATGAGTTTCAAGGATCATTATAATAGTTTCTCTTTCAAAACCAACATACAATAATCCATCTTATAAAAGAGAATCCCATACTTCTATTTATAATGATCCCTTAACCCACATGAGTCTTAGGAATCATTATAATAGTTTCTCTTTCAAAACCACATACAATAATCCATCTTACAATAACTTCCTTTCTACACTTTTAAAGCAAGGAACATACATCCCATTTTATTTTCCAAAGACAAGATTACTATAGATCAAGAATAACTAAAGCATTTACTAATATAAAGTTCCCCAATTCTAAAACCACTTCTTCCTTAGCAAACTATAAACCAATGAAAGATATTTTTTCTAAATCCATAACTTTATCAATAAAAGAAGCAACATTCAATAACATAAATAAAAAGAGATTCTATAATCTAACAAAGTTCTCCTAAGATAAATTTTATAGCTTGGAAAGAGATTTAAACAACTATTAACATGACTAAATGAAAGCCATGATCACACAAAACCACCAAACAACCTAGCAATAGATCTGCATGAAGCCAATACATAGATGCATAAAATAAATTAACATAGGTGGATCAAGCCAAAATATCTACTACTATCAAATATGATCATATCCAACCCTCAAGCCACAATGACCCACTAGATCACACTAGGTCACATGGATTCCAAGTTACTATACTGGTCTAACACAAGCATACACTAAGAATATAAAATATGGGTGTGCACAGGTTGGAACAACATTGATCTAAATGGTAGGAGGAAAGAATGGGTATGGCTATGAGCAGTAAACCTTACCACAAGAAAGAAAAAACACTAACAAAACAAGCATGTCAATTAGCTAAAACAATATCCAAACTTAATGTACAAGAAAAGATCAACGTCAAGTGTAGGACAACACTCAGGCATCTACTAAACAATACATAGGTTAGAAATAGGCTAATATTAAAAAATATTAAAGGATAGGTAAATTAACATCAAACAATACTATCAACAACCTTGGAGAAAAACCAAGCTAAAAAAACACATGATTCAATAAAACAACAAAGAAAGAACTTGGTTCAAATATTTCCTACAACTCTAAATTGGACATCACAATCTTCTCTTCAAGCCTTCAAACCTCCTTTTTTCTCTAAAAATCCATTTTCCACTCAACACGATATTTTAAAAATCAAAAGGGTATGGGCACATATTCTTGCATGGAGACGATCACATAAGAAATGCTCAAGAAGACATTTTGTTTTAAAAGACTTGTGCTACCCTGAGTCTTTTAATTAAGATGCCATCAAAGCATACCAAAAAGAATAATGTGCTCCTTAAATTGAGTTTGCCATAACTAGATTTTGAGGAAATTCCCTTTAGATGTAGATTTTGCCATAAATATGGGTATTTGGCCTGGTCCTACCCAAACAAAATAGTCACAAGAATGGAGATTCCTTTGGGTGTAGACACCTAAAACATGTCATTTTGAGAAGACTACCTATATGGACATATTTTTAGGCCATATGACCCACCTAGGGCAGCCTCAGGGCTTAACAATGATTTTTATCACTTCAACAAGAAGGATTCTCCTTTTGTAGACTAGACCATCATACCCAGGAGCGACCTCCCAAGGCCACAATACCCTATGAATGCCAAAAGTCATGATCACTCTACCCTATGACGATCGTGCATGTAACAAAATCAAAACCAGTTCCATGGACAAAAATGATTTCAACAACCAACCAAGCCCAACGACACTTGCAATCAGTTGCGGGAAGCTTCTAGAATGGTTTGTTGTCCTTCTTGATCCTAATTGTTTCTTGGATTCTCAAGGAAGCCAAGATTCCCATTGGAGAAATATATAAGAAGGTACCTTGCCTTCATTAAACAATCTAGATTTTTTCTACAATGAAGTACTTCCAAATTATTCTTGAGTGATATCTTGCTTATTCTCCATAATGAAGTGCTACTGGATTTCAATCATGGAGCTCTCAATTACAACAATGGAGTCCCTTGGAGTTTGAAGATCAAATTCAACACTCTTTCACCATCAAAAATCCCAATTTCATGCCAATTTTTGTGATTTAACTATGCTTCAAAGAGCATGACCCTTGAACATCAATTTGACAGATCAATCCTAATATTTCCTACATTAGTCACAAATAACTAGTCCTCTGTTCAGGGGCCACTTCACCCCAAAGTGACCTTTAGGTGTTGTAGCCCTTCCCTAGGATGGTTAGAAGGCTAGATTTCTCTACCTCAAAATGATCTCTTGGTGACATCTATGTTTACTGCTTTTCTTAGTTATAGTAACTTAAATAGCATTTCATTTCCTTTCTAGTATAGTTTTATTCAATTTTCATGTATTTGTTTATCATTTTTAGCATTTCTTTTCAATTTCTTATCATGGATATGGACCTCATAATGAGAGGTTCCTCATTTTCTATTAACATCTTGTGAGTGTTCTTGTGTGCAGATTTTAGATCTTGGTAGGAGCTATCAACATAAAGATTCATCAATCTTTATCTCACATTACAGAGGTCACAAGAAACTCCTCCCCAAGTTAGTTTTGAGGGTGCAAATATTCTACAAGATACACCTACCATTGGTTCTTTATTGTAAATTGTATCAAATTGGTATCTATCCCTAAGAGGGATATCTTTGTAACCACCTTGTGAAAAATGATTTCAATATTAATAATAAGGACACAATTTCTTTATTTCTTATTTTGATCTCTGATGGTTACATGATGTGTTATTAATTTTTATTTCATGTTAATTACATATGTGTTCAATTTTTGCATTACTATAGTGGCGATCACGATCAAACTTTGACTAATATTTCATAAATCTATTGTTAATTGTTACTTTTCTTGATTTTCTTGAGTTGCAAGTACTGCCATCCTACCCGGAGATGACCCCTAAAGTAGAGTTTAGAAATAAAAGAAACATATTCATCGGATGTAAGCCTCGCCTATGAGTTTTTCTATACTTAATTTTCCTATTTTCATAGAGAAAGTTAAAATTTCATGTCAAATTTGGAAAATATAGAAAAAATTTTAAATTTAAAACATCTTACTTATGACTGCTTCTGGGTCAGGCAACCTCTGTTTTTGGTCGTTGTGGGGTAAAGTGGCCCCTATTTCTGATCACTTCTATGTCAGATGACCTACACTACAAACCATATTACACAGGATGACCTTTGTTTGCTTACTGTGTGGATTATGTACTTTCTACCTGTGCAAAGGCTGACATCATATTAGGGTTTGCAATCTTAGATTTTTGAAACTAAAATATTTTTATTTAGGAATCTAAAAAATTAAACGTTATTTTATGCATTAGCAAAAAGTCATTGATTGCTCTATGTTTGCATTTTTTCTTTTTGCAGAACCCACACACACCACACATCATACTAAAAATCAATGAGTTAGAATTCACACCCAACCATTGATCAAGATCAATGATGGTGGCCTTCATTACGACCTTGTTGGTTTTTTATGGTTATTTCACACCCTATTTTGGCCAAGGTCGGTCTAATACCCTTCATACAGTGAGGACTGGTAGGAATTGGACTCCCTCGCCTAGTTTGGACTTCATCACTAAATTTTTGTGGGTTTCATGAATTTGATTTCACCACCAAGTCTGTGTGTGAGAGTACACAGGTGAAAACCCTTAAACTGAGTAATATCCTCAATGAAAGCAAAAACTTGAACAAGAAAGCAAAAAACAATAAATCAAAACACATTAGACAGTTTAGGATTCACAAAGAAATTTTTAAAAGGGATAACCAAATTGTATACTTTGTTTATTTCTTTATGGTTCTTATACAAGGTGCTTTAGCCTAACCAAGAGGTTAGCAAGCTTTTCATTTCTAAAAAAAAGCAAATCGTAGCTATAAAAAAGAAGTTGTAGTGGTTTTATCATTACTCTATTTTTAGTAATTTTTAGACCAAAAATAGGGAAAAAAAGCACTAAAAAAGTCATAAAAGCCCTAGACAAACTCCCAAAATCCTAAAATTTATTTTATTATCTTATTTAGCCCCTTGTACACCTTTCACAAAATTTTTGAGTCCTCACTCCTTATTTTCTTGAAATTCCTCAAATTTGTCATTTTTCCACTAGTCCTTTTTGGCCAAATATTTCACAAATACAAAATTTGATCACGAAAATACTTTTTTGAGTCCTAGCCCATTATGATCATTTTATCACACTTATCATTTTGATATATAATAGCCACAATTTTTTTTTAAATTCAAAATTTTCTAAAAAAAAGAGAAAAATGGCTGAGGGACCCCCTGCGGTGACACAAGTAAGGGGGCACTTATCCCCCTACACCCACCATTTTGTGGAGTGGATCAAAATATGGTTGAAAATAAGACCTCAAAATTAGAGAAAGAATCAGGCTTCACAACCAACGAATGCCTCTGATACAGTCCTGAGGATATCCTCATTTCCAAATGATTCTCTAATAGTTATTACGAGGTTAACTCCTCACATGGAGGATCATACTACCAAAGTACCTCTGCTAGAGAAACACCCATGGGTTATACACATGATCAAGTGGATGATATTGTTAACCAATGCCAATACCAGACTACTACAGACATGACCGGTCTATCAAGGGGCCTAGTAGGTAAATCTACATTCCCTCTACATCGTGGCCTTTGCCATCCAAACTCCTATCCAAATCCCAACTCAACCAATGGTCACAATCAAAAGTGGACCTATGTAAAGTTTGCATATGCCATCAGCCAACATAACCATGGGCAAGTTAATACAACAATTTCCCAAGCACCAAGAAACTCTCATAAAGATTTTGAGTTTGATCGAGTTACAACCCCACAGTCTTGATGTTTTCACCAAATTCATGCAACACATACAAAGGTACAATGGTCATGTTATAACATTTTAGGATCACAAGATCAAACCCGTGACTATCAATATATTATACCCTCCTTTGCACATCATAACGTGCATCAATAAGGTCCCCTATAAGCGGGTATTAATTAACACGGGCTCCACAATAAACATTATTACCATAACTACATTGAAAAATCTCAACCTTCCATATTTCCATATTGCAATGTCCACATTCACCCTGCAAGTGTTTAACGACACTTCATCTCCCATGGTTAGCATGATAGTCCTCATTTTCCAGGTGGGAGAGAAAAATATGCCTACATTGTGCTACATCTTAGAAGGTTCCAGACAATACAGTATACTGCTTGGGAGGCCATGGATGAGATCCATAGAGTGTATTCCATCCATAGTTCATCAATGCCTCAAATACATACATGAAGGTAAGGTCCATGCCGACCTGAACCCCTTCAAGTATTACAATAAGGTTGATCACTCATAGGAGCCTACTCTATAACCCATGCATCTAGAAACTAAACCTAATGATATTATTTAGAGTCTAGATTCAACCCCATGGTTAGTCATGGAAATGCCTCCACCACCACCATTACCATCAGTTTATCCTGCTACTCCTCCTTCATCTTTGATTTCTCCAATCAAGGATGAGTCAAAAAAGACCATCATGGAGATTCCCATAGACATATATAATATGTTAGCAGAAAACATCCCCACTCCTACATACAAGGAAGAACCCATTGATGTTATGGGCGAATCAGATCATATCATACCATCTTCATCCACCACATAGTAGGTCATAGTTCACTTGACCAATACTAAACTTAGTGAGCACATAGCACAAAACATTATGTTTACACCGATCAGTGAGTCCATCAAGAATTTAGGTCAACCTACGATCAAGTTGCCACCTATCAATACCATCCTTGATTCTTTACCTAAACATGGGAGACAAGTAGATAACCCTATAGTAGTTGATGAGACATCCATGACTTGTCAAAATGCCAATACCTCTTCTCAATAATTTTTGGGAATGATCAATGTTATGATAGGGAACCAAGTTTCTTTAAATCAATCAACACAACTGGTAGCTCCATTAAACATTACCTCTACATCAAAAGTGCTACCACCACTGAAACTAGTCACACCTAGCTTGTTTCAACCAACATATTTACAAAAGCAAGATCAGGGGTATCCACTACACCAAAATGAGGGTAATCAAGTTGTCATAGCTGAGCACTCCATGGTGGAACAAGAGCATGAGATAAGTAAAAAAATAAGATCATGTAGACATTCCCACTAAACAAGATCATTATGATACATCCACTTCTCCTCAAATAGTAGATACATCTAATTCCCATATGCCTAAGGGTCTTCTAGCACCTGAACTCAATTCACCTAAGGGTCTTCTAGCACCTGCACTCAATTCACCTACATCATCTGATAATTGCCATCCAAATAAATAAAAAACAATGCAATCATCATCCCCATTAGTCTTATAACACATTCTAGATTGTATAGCTAAAGTTGAGACACAAATGGGTCACCAAAATTATGCTTTGAAATAAATCATGCATCAGATCATAAATATGGAGCTTCAACAACAAATTTCATCCATGGCTAAACCATATCCTATGCAAACATAAAATCGATCCCTAAAAAATCGAACGTTAAATAGACAACATTGTATATCTCACATTTACACGTCTTTGTTCAAATATTTGGCATTGATTTTTAATCAATTATGTGAGACAAAGACCATTACTTTGTACGAGATCCATCCCTCAGATCCAAATCACCCAAAATCTAAAGGGCTTAAAGAAAATTTATATTTTTTATATCATAGACAAAATGGTCATGATATACAAGCATGCTACACTTTCAAAAACATAGTACAAGACATGATTGATAAGAATAAATTTCAAATACCTATTGAGGATCAAAAAGTAGACATGGAAGATGAACTGTCACCTATGCTAGAAAAACAAGAAGAGTAACCTAAGAAGATGAATGAGACAATCACAACCCAACCACCTCACCAAACCAATCCACTGCTTCCACCTCACTTACAATTTCAATCTCGTACTTGGAATCCGTTATCCGAGCCCATGTCAACCATTTTCCCAAAGCTGTAAGAAGAAAATGCCATCATCTTACTAGACATACACCCCCTAGATCTAAACAAGATTAAGCTTATAGGTAATAGGGAAGATCACTTATACCTTTATCATCGAATAGAGGGCCATGATATTAATAATTGTTATTATTTTAAAAATGTGGTCCAAGACCTTATTGATAAGGAGGCTTCACCCATAAATAGTTTGCCTACCTCACCTTAGCCTACCACTATTTAGACCACATCATCACATCTGCAACTCCAAGATTAAATGCAGCCTCACAAACCTAACAAGCTACCTCACCAGTATGTTAGATTCTCGATGACTACTTCAACCCTATTTCAAAAGTTGTATGAAGCACATGCAATCACATTATCAGATATGAAATTGAGAAAACATAAACTTGGGTCAAACAATGAAAGCCTCTATTGTACCTATCATTGTTTGAATGGGTATGATGTTCGTAATTGCTACTCATTCAAGAATCTGGTCAAAGAGATGATAGAATAAAATGAGCTTTGTACTGATGGTTCACTTGTTTTACCCCATCACAACATTGGCATTTCATAAAACTCTATGCCATAATATGGGGGTAGTTTCTATCACTCCTCCTAGCCAAGCCAATCACATAGCATAAAAAAAATCACATTGGGGGTCTTCATCCTATTATGTGCATGGTCTTCATCCTTAAACATTAAAATCTGAGTTTAAACAAAGAAATATGACACTACAAAGTAGTCCCAATCACCTTAAGAGAAAGGTTTCCTTGGATCATCCTATTATGCACATGGTTGAGAATGCTGAGAATTGGCAAAAGGAAAAACTCCTCCCTACCCAAACAACCCCCTTGCACTTTCACAAATGAGAAAATTCCTAAAATAATACAAAAGAAACAATGATTTTCATCACTAATAAAATCCCTTGTTTTAAAAAAAGTGGTTTTCATCATTAAGCATGAGCAAGCATCCCAAGCAATAAAAAAAATAAGGGGGTAAAGAGCTTGAATCCTTGGAATCATCAGTTTTCAAAAGTCATGAGATGATCTCTATTACAAAAATGGGTTGAATGAAACCCGTCTGGCAATGGAGGAACCTTACGCATGGTATTATGTCTGTCACATTAACGACCTTATTTTGTACATATCAATGTTAACTTATGGTTGAGCTAGCTTTTGGTGGCCTGTATTTCCTAGTAGTCTAATATAACTACAACCAAAATCATGATAATATGACTATAGGATGATCCTTATTACAACAATGGTTTGCATGAAAACTGCCTAGCAATGATGTAATCTTATACATCATCAAAATACATTCACTTTGCACACATAGGTATACTGAATATTGTTGCCAATTTTGGGTACCTTGAGTATATTGCCTTTGCTCAAGTGTATAAGTTGTCATTGATGTCAAGAAGCTTTTAAAGGAATTTGATTTGATGTAAAAGAATTTGTTTTGATGAAGGTTTCGGCTTGACAGGTTCGAAAGAAAGCAAGTTAGAAAAATGTCGCGATATCGCGACAAGTCGCATTTTCATGACTTAAGCAGGAGAGAGAAAGCAAGTTAGAAAAGTGTTACGATATCGTGACATGTCACAGTTTTGCGACTCAAAGAGGAGAGAGAATGTTCGAGTCAGAAGTGTCACGATTTCGTGACATATTGCAAGGAAGGTTGAACGGATGGAAAAGTGTCACAATTTCGTGACATGTTGTAGGAGAGAGAGTCCGAAAGAAAAAATGTCGTCATTTCATGACATAATGTAGGAAAGAGAGTTCGAGAGAAAAAGTTTCACAATTTCGCGACATGTCGGGATTTCGCGACATGTCGGGTTTTCGCGACCCGAAGAAAAGAAAAGTGCTAAGGAGAAAAAGTGTCACGATTTCGTGACAAGTCAGAAGACAAAGTGGAAGCAAGATAAAGTGTCACGATTTCGTGACATGCTACAGATGAAAATGTTCCAAGTAAGAACTGTCACAATTTTGCGATATGCAAAGAAAGGGAAGAGTCTGAAATGAGAAGCGTCGCGATTTCGCGATAGGTTGCAGAGAAGTTGTACGAAAGCTAAAAGCGTCACGATTTTGCGATAGGCTGCAAAGAAAACGTACGAAAGCTAGAAGTATCACGATTTTGCAAAAAATTCAAGGAGGAAGAGCTCAAAGGTGAAAGCGTCATGATTTCGTGACATGTTCCATTTTTGTGGGCATAAGGCAGAGAAAATCACAAGGCAGCGAAAGTGTTGCGATTTCGCGACATGTTTAATTTTCACTAGTGCAAGCAAACAAGAGTGCAAGGAAGAGAAAGTGTCATGATTTCACGACAGTTTGAGATGGCAGCGTACGGATGGAGAAAGTGTCACGATTTCACGACAGAAACTAAAAGCATGTCTTCCATAGGTGAAGTGTCACGATTTCGCAACAAAAGCAGAGAGGAAGGCTATGAAGACAAAAGTGTCACGATTTCATGACAGAAGTGAAGATGAAGTCTGCAGAAGGAGAAGTGTCACGATTTCACAACAAAAGCAGAAAGGAGGTTGGCGAAAGGAGAAGTGTCACGATATCGCAACAAAAGCAAAGTTGATGCTGACTAAGTCAGAAGTGTCGTGATATCGTGACAAGAACTTAGTTGAAGTCGACAAAGGCTAAAGTTTCATGATATCGCGACAAAATCCAAAAGAAAGTATATGTTTGCAAAGGTGTCGCGATATCGTGACATGTTGTAGTTTCGCGGTAGAAGCTACAGAAGAGTTGCAGATGCAGTGAGGCCAACAAAGTTAAATTTGGGCCGACAAAGATTAGTGTTTGCAGTCGACGTAGTTTAGGGTTGTGCAACCGACTAAGATCAAGGTTTTGATCTTGAAAGTGTTAGTATAAAAGGAGGGCTGTTTGGAGAGTTGGGATGTGATGGAATGCATTGTAAAAGTGCGAATTTCGAAGATAGTGTGCAAGTTAAGTCTACGATGTGTAGAGAGCGAGTCGAGCCAAATCGAGCTAAGTGCGAAGCAGAGTGCACAGAGAGCAAAAAAGTGCAAAGCTATTGGGTGCATCATTTTTGTGACGTTCAAAGATAGTGTGTAGGCCTTGATGGTTTTGGACAAATCATTGAGAGGGATTGTTGGACAGATTTGAGCAAGCTTTTATTGAGCTTGTGGAGCAGTTTGGGCAGGTTCTAGTGAGAACTTGCAAAGCAGATCTGAGACAAGTCTTGGTGAAGACTTGGGTGAAGATCAAGCAAGCTTTAGTGGAATCTTGTGAACAACTTCTATGAACCATATTTGAGGACCAGTTGAGGACAGAGATTGGTGCAGTTTCGAGGACATTTGTGCCAGACCGAAGGACTCTGTTTGGTGCAAATCAGAGAAATAGGACGAGGACATTTGTGCCAGACTGAAGGACTGTGTTTGGTGCAGATCAGAGAAATAGAACGAGGACATTTGTGCTAAAGTGAAGGACTGTGTTTAGTGCAAATTCGAGGACCAGCTTTGGAGGTGATAGAGTTGAGGACAGAGGTCTCCAGCTAGAGTAGGGAGGACAGGTGTCTTCTATGGATAGAGTTCCATTTGCTAAGGGTAGTAGAGGTAGAGGTCTTCTAGAGGATCACCAGCCAGAGCAGAGCTAGGGGATTGGTGTCTCCTGTGGGTTGGTGCCCACGAATTCAAGATTAGGGGATTGGTGTCTCCTTTGGGTCGGTGCCCATAAACATTGTAATCGATAAAGGTATTCCTAGAATTTTGATTGATAAAATTTAGTGAAAGATTTTATCCGTGGACATAGCCCAGCCATTCTGGGTGAACCACATTAAAATTGTTGTCCTTTGTGGATGTTGTTGTGCATTGTTTTGATATTGTTGTGGGTATATTGCTTTACTATTTTGTAATATAAAGGAAAAAGTATAAAGAGGTCTTATACTGTTCACCCCCCCTCTCAGTATAAGCTTGTGTTCTTCAAATATTTGGGTCTTCTTAATAAGATTGTAACTTTCAAGAGTCTTGTGTAGTTAGTATACAAATTTTGATCAATCAACTAGGGTGTTTGAGTCTCACGAAAAACTACAAAAATCCTCTCATAGCACCAAATCATCTCATCAAAAATCAAATTTTTCCTTATGAGCTTTTGTTTATTAAGGGGTTATCATAAAATAGGATAGATATCGGATGGATATCAACAATGATATTTAGACGGACACTAACTATTTTATGCACACCTTTTAGTTTGCAAAAGCTTATAGGGAAAACCCCTACATTTCACATATGCATATACAAATGTATAACTCTTATGATAATGATAACATTTTAATTCATGATTTGTATACATTATGTGGTGTCTAACATTATTCTGTTAAATACAAATCAGATTCATTCTTTATGTTTTAAATAATTAAAGCATATATGTACAAGTTGCATTAGAACACCCATATAAAATTTATGCATTACATACACATTACATCTGTAACATCAATACCAAAAATTAAATGCATAATCAATTAAATAAATCTAAAAACATGCATTCAACATTAAACATTACATTCATAAACACATACATAAGAGTGCATCCATACATCTAGACTATAAAATCTAGTCATACATCCATCACCTAATCATTGCATGTCATTAGTACATCACATGTATAAATCAATACATCATCACATCCATCAATGCATCCATAACTCATAACACATAAATCAAAATCATAACCACATGATGAGCCATAAAATGAGAGATATAATCATGTATATATATCTGAATGTCTTAAGTATATCATGAGACAAAATACCCATAGGCTAAAATAGAGTGGGTCCTCAGACCTTACACTCTAAAAAAAAGAGCACACATAGATAACTCAGGCTGGTCTTGGATTGCTACTCTCACCTCCACCCTCAACCCCACTCTGATGAGGCTGAGAAGAACCACTAGCCTCTGATCTTTGTGGAGGATCTCAAAATTTGGGCACCTACTGCCTCACTGATGGATGCCCTAACTCAGTACGTTGATTCTGAGGTGATGCCCCTAATGAGGATCGTATCGGTATTATACCTCCACCTTGGTCTACCTCATCCTCTAAGCTCATAATGTAGGTTTGATTTGATCATCGAAGAGAGGAGTATCAATCCACCAGTGCTTGTAGAGTTGCCACATCACTTGTGTCCTGTTTACTTGTATCTATCTGCCCCTATACCATAATTAGATCATCCACTTGAACCTATAGAGCATCTCGCTCCACTATCCTAACATCCCTCTCTACTATCCTATCATCCATATGCATATGTAGAGTATCCTGCTCTGCTATGACTTTGTCTCTCTTAATAGTAACTCAGTCTATCTTTGTCTATGCTATGGTTATCTGGGCCTTGAGAATATGTCTCTCCTCAGATAACCCTCTCCACTATTGCTACCCACTACTAAGCTAAATATGGACTATGGTAAGAGTGGTCTCCTAATCTACCGGCTACCCCTGTACAGTCTGCAACCGAGATCTCAACTGGATCCCATCATAAATAGGTGCATCTTCATCCCATTCACCATTAACCTGTGGCTCCTCTACCTTCGTTGTAGCCTAGCCCTACTCCTCCTATATCCTGTGACATACTCATTACCCAACCTCATCTCCATCCTTTGCTACTACCTCCACAAACCTGCAAAATATTGCTAAGAAGAATAAGTCTGTGGTTAATAAATAAAAATCCAACATTTCTTAGGGAAGAGAAGCACAAGGAGATGGTTTTGAATAGCCCAAAGGGAGGATAATGCAAAATAAAAAAGAGGGTAAAGAGCAAACCCAATATAAGACCTCAAATAGGCATGAGATATTCAAGTGGATTAGGAAGAAAAACTTATGGAAGGAGTAGATGAGAATAATAATAATAACAACAACCATGTTCAAGCCCCTCTTTTGGATCCTCCTATCCTAGAGGAGGTAATAAAGTGCAGTAAGTTACCACAATTAAATATTGTAGGGGTATTGATAGTGAATAACCAAAAGTTGTTGATAATAAAGGATGCCATCAACAAATAAAATATAGTTCTAGGGATAATCCAAGTGGAGAAGAGATAAAAGAATATCAAATCTCAAGGAGTGGGTTGAAAATTAAATAAGTATTTGATAGAATTTTAAGGAGATAAATTGATCATTGGGGGATAAATGAGGCCAATATAATCTTATTGGTCTCAAGGTAACTAATGATTATACAATCATGGAATATTAGGGGTTTAAATAACAAAACCCATCAATTTACTATTAGAAGAGCATATGAGAAAAGTAAAATAGTTTTTTTCTTATCCAAAGACGAAAATATCACTAGATCTCATGTATAAAATAGTAAATAGACTTTAGAGGGGTGTTGATCATATGGAAGTGGTTACCTAAGGGGTCTTATGAGGGATAGTTAAATTTTGGAACTCTCTTGAATGGATGAAAATAGAACATATAGCTTGGAGGGGTGTCCTCACATTGTATTTTAGGAACAATGTGATAACTGAGCATTTTTTAATCATAAATTTCTATGGGGCTCAAAACCTAGATGGTCAATTTTGTCAATAGAAAGTGATGCATAATATGAGAGTCTCGAGGGAGGAATTAGATTGGGTTTTTGTTGGGGATTTAATGCTAAATTATTATCCAGATATTAGGAAGGGGGAATCCCAATTTTGGACCTAGGGGATCGACTTATAATTGCCTAGGTCCATCCATTATATTTGGTGGATATTAATTGTCATGGAAGAAACTATACTTAGACTAATAAGAGGAGGCAAACACATAGCAAGAAGGTAAAGTTATACCATTTTTGGTTTCAAATGAGGCATTTATGAAAAAGAATATGAAATTTTAGAATTTTGAGGGTCTAGTTATGGATCATATTTCCATTCTGTTGGAAAGGGGAATCAAGATAGGGCAACGCCACAAATCATTTAGATTTGAAAAATTCTAGTTACAAAAAGAGGAATTTAAAAATAAAATCCAATAGTGGTGGGAATATGGATGATTGACATATGTGACAACAATTTTTAGATTCCAAAAGTAGCTTAATTATATCAAGGATCAATTGAAACAATGGAAGTGAGCTAACAAGTAGGACTTCCAAGCTCAAAGAGCTCCATTGGTGGTGAGATAGTATGAGGTACAAAAACTCTTTAGGGAAGAAATAATTATAGAGAATAAAAGAAGAGGATGGTAAATTGTGTAAAGCTATTGAGGACATTGACAACCAAGAGGAGATCTATTGGAAATAGAGAGCAATAACCACTTGGTTATTGGAAGGTGATAGAAAGACTAGTTTTTTTCCTTTGGGTTACTTGTGCTAGGATACAAATGATCAATATGGACTCTCTTTAGGATGATAATGGGTACTACTTTGATATGATCCTAGGTATGCATTCCCATTCAATGGATTATTTTGTTAAATTTTTCAAGGAAGGTATGGTGCAAGATGAAGAGGTTCAAAAAAGTTCTTGCTATCATACCCTCTATTATCTCTGAAGAAAAAAATTAGGCCCTTATTAAACCCATTGATAGAGAGGAGATAAAGAAGGTAGTCTTTGAATTGAGCATGGAAAAACTACCAGGTCTAGATGGCTTTCCAATTGAATTTTTTAGACCTTCTCAGATAGCTTGGAGGACGGTATAATAGTTGTTATAGAGGAGTTTAGAGGCAATAAAATAATTCTTAAATCATTAAATCATACATTCATTACCTTAATTCTAAAAGGAGAGGAGAGGGTGCATATTTTAGATTATAGACCTATTGTATTATGCAATGACATATGCAAAATAACCACGAAGGCAATGGCTGAGTGGCTAAAACCTCTCCTAGACAACATTATCTTCTCAGAGCAAGGGGGTTTTGTAGAGGGTAGACATATCTTGGATGATGTGGTTCTATATCAGGAGGTAATCCACTAAATACAAAAATATGGTAATAGAGGAATGTTCATAAAATTAGATATATCAAAGGATTATGATAGTGTGGAGTGGAGTTTCTTGTCAAGGATTATGGAAGCCTTCAATTTCTTTTAGTATTAGATATAATGGGTCATGAGCTACATCTCTACTCTAACATAATCAATGTTAATCAATGCTCTTCCCTCATAACTATTTGGAGCCACTTGAGGCCTTCATCAAGGAGACCCTTTTTACCCTTATATTTATCTCACATTGGCTGAAGTCTTAGGTAGACTCATCTTGAGGAAAAAACAACAAGATTTTCTAACAAGTATCAAGGTGGGTGAGGATTTTTTGATTCACCTATAGTTTATGGATAACCTAGAATTGGTGGGAGTGGCCAACCTTAGGGAAGCAAAAATGATTAGCGATACTCTTAAGGTTTATCTTAGGGCCATAAAACAAGTCATCAACGAGAAGAAATCTAAAGTGGGTTTCTTCAATCTTGACCAAAGGTTTCAAGACATAATTTTAGAGATCTTGGGACTCATGAGGACTTCTCTCCCAATGGTCTATGTAGGGGTTCCTTTGAATTTTAAAAAAGTAAAGATAGCTATATGGAGGAATATTTTGGATTGTATCAAAGAAATAATTAACCATTGGTCTCACAAATGGTTAAACTTTGGGGGTAGATTAAATTTTTTATAGTTAGTCATTTAGGCCATGCCAATTTATAAATTTTCTATCCTTGCCATCCCACATACCACATGGAAATAATTTGACAAGATGGCTAGAAAAATTTTATGGGGAGGAGTAAAAGGAGGGGGGAAATGAGAATTATTAGATTGGGAGAAAGTAATACAACCTAAGGAAAAGGGAGTCTTGGGATTGAGAAGATTAGAGCTAAATAATAAAGCTTAGTCTAGAAACTTAACTGGAGGTGGATATCCTATTCAATAGAGTTAACTAGTAAATATTTGGGACATGTGAACCTGAATAAGGTGACTCATTTCCATTTGTATGGTAATGGGTCCCTAGTGTGGCATGATCTAAAATTAGGATCTCAAGTAGTTAAATATGGATTATTTTAGAAAGAGGATAGAGGGGAGAAGGCACAATTTTAGATAGATTCATGGAATCAATACTCACCTATCATTGTTAAATTCCCAAAACTACAATCATTAAAAAAACCATGGAAAATAGGGGTTGGATCAATATTGAAATGTTTTTCAACACTAGTCAGCTAGGGGATTATAGGTTTAATAATTTTAATAAATTGGATGAGTGGCAGATTCTAATCCCTCCATAATTGACACCCATAATGAATTAAATCTTGGTAGAAATATTTCTCATAGGTGGAGATGAGGAGGATGAAATAGCTTAGGGTTATGGGAGCCTTGGATTCTACACATTGAAGGATAGATATGATAAGATCCTTTTAGAACCTCCTCCACTTGTATATCAGGTTGAGGATTGGAGAAATATTTAGTAATCCAAGAATTGGATGAAAGTAAACTTCTTTGTCAAGCAATTCATGCATAATGGAATTCTTAATTTTGATAATCTAAGATGTAGGTGAATCATTAGTCTATCCCAATGTGTTTTATGCTACCAAAGTGAGGAAAAAATTGACCACTTGATTGAGTGCTTGTTAACATACCAGATCTAGGAGCCATGGTTTTTAGCTTTTTAAATCCAATCCAATGGTGATTTGAACCAAATTAATTTTTAGAAAATATGGAAGAGGGATAGATTTAAATTTGAAGCCCTTCATATCAGGTTAGAGCTTGGATTAAACTTTATTTGTGGAAAGTGTGGTTTGAGAGAAATGGCATAATTTTTAGAGAAACCTTTTCATCCTTGGATGGTATTTGACAGGTCATTTGGAGCAAAGTCAAGGAAACTGTGGTAGTGTATGCTAAAAAGAAAACTTGGGCTGATATAGGGATGATAGGGAATAAATCCAAAGTACATAAGGGGTAGGATAGAGCTAGTTGGAAAACACCCCCAAGAGGATGGATTAAAATTTATACTAATGGAGCTAAAAAGGCTATCTGGGTAGAGTTGGAATTGGAGTGGTTTATAGGAATTATGTCAGGATAGTTCTTTATTGGGAACTATAGGGCCTGGGCATGGCCATGAAAAATGAAGCAAAAGCATTAGCTATCAAATACTCTTATATTTAGGTGGTAAGACAATTTTATATGAGGATAAACATAGAATCAAATTCTCAAATATTGGTAGGAGATCTAGATTATAGGAGGAACTTTTATTTGGAGACATGGAGGTTGAGGATTCTTGTTACTCATAGTAAGGAGTTGAGGAGGGAATTGGATGATGTTTTTATGATTTATGTGGGTAGATATTCGAATAAAGTGGTAGAATTCTTGAATAAGATAGGTACCAAAAAAGAGGTAGGGATTTAGTGGCACACTGGCATGACTATTAAGGATGAGAGGATTATGCAGGTTGGTGAGCAAATCCATTATTTGGATAATTTAGATAACCACTACAAATATATGGTTTATGTTAGAATTAAAGTACATTATTCCTCTTTCAGTTTGACACTTGTCACATCTTCCATATAGACTTATGCCTATATAATGTAATCTCTTGTATCAATACAAATATCTTATCTTTCCATTCCTAAAATTTGGTATCATTTGGTATCAGAGCTCTAAGATTTCTTTGACCTTGTGAGCTTGAGGGGGGATTTCCCTCCTCATACTTTCTCCCCCATTTTTCATTTTTTCATTTCCCCCCAATTTTTTCAAAACAGGGAGTATGCTCTCCATTGTTTACAATGGATCAGAAACAAAATTTTTGGAAAAATCATGGATCCCAAAATTTTTTTTAGTGATGCATTTTTCCCCCTTATGTATCCGTCTATAGAAGTAATATCTCCATAGAGATGAAAAAAGGGATACCATTAATGACTGCCCCTAAAGCTTCAAGCTTGGAGCCATGAAAAATAGGCCCTTGAATAGGGTTCCAAGGGGCAGCGCCCCTGGCGTGCCTCCCCCGTCATGAGACGAAGAGAATTTTTTTATTTTTTTTCAATGATGCAGACACCTGTTTGGCTATTCTCTTTATGCTTGTATTCATATCGAGATGGCATCTGAGCTGTATTTGACGCGATGACTATTTTTTCATCACGTAATGCAGTTGCATTTTCGCTTTGACAACGTTTAAGCGTCTCCACCAAAGCTTCATATTTATGAATTTGGAGCGCATGGAGAATAATAATTTGCAGTGATGGTTGATGGTGCTCTAAAGAACTGTTCATTCCAATAGCCAGATAATCCACCATCTGCAGGAAATCGACGCATGTCTTGTGTAGAGAGTCTGTGGCCGCTGTTATTTTTGCAACGGGGAGTGGTAAGTTCAACATGCAGTGTTTTGTCACAATGCTGCACACCCTCCCATTCCAGTAGCATCAGAGTACCAAAAGTGTGTTGTTAATTGCTAGATGAATGAGGGTGAAGTTTATGTCAGATGACATTGTGCTAATTGCATGTCCTGGCGGAGTGACGAAGCTACATGGATCCGACAATGGACAACTACAGTGTTTAATTTTTTGGGTGATCAAAGTTTATGGAAAAATTCTACTTCTTGTATCCAAACTATGGGAGAATCACCCTAATCATGGTGAAAGAAGTGCTATGTTGTGGCCGAAGGATGCTTTGAGCGATGAAAATTTATTCATAACTGTGCATTTGTATTGTTAAAAACTATTACAATGGAGATAATTTATTTTTTTGAAGATGTCAATCTGTTTCCTCTTCTTGTTCGAGTGGATGAAGAACATGATCATGATGGCATTCTGATCTGTTAAATCCACCATAGAGCAGTTAGAAGTGCTAATTTGTTTTGATGAGATAGGTCATGAAATATGCAAGCGATTGCGTGATTTCCAGATCTGGAATGTGAGTGGATTGATTGTGTTATCCACTAAAACATGACATGTGGAGAGACGTAGGAGCCGTGGGAGTGTTTCTATTCCATGGAGATGTTCGACCTCTTCATGCGTAGCTACGTACCTGAATGCATGGGAGTCCAACATTGATGACTCTATGATCACCACTTGATAGTGGACAAATTGTTTGAAGCCCTGATATTCCTATAGAATGGGCGTCCGACTGTGGCTATGACAGTCTTAGTTTTTTGCACACTGATATTCTCACGATGATAATTGAAGATGCTGAGCGATGCAACATATGCGAGGTGGTAGCTACGAAGACAAAAGTTGACAAAAATTGGAGGGTCGAGTATACTGGAGTTTTTTAATGCTGATGTTGCCATTGCTATTTGCTTCTCCAAGTTGAGTGGAGATCGGGATGCATCATTAAGATCATCGACAAAGTTAGTTTTTGGATGTGCAATTTGTGCCTACACCATGCCCTATCTGTTAGCGCAAGGAGTGCACGCACAATGAAGAAACATATCTATTTTTTGTTGTAGATGCTCGGGCATGAGATTTGATGGAATGCGCTTGTTGCTAGCAAAAAGGATGGAAAATACCTTGTGTTCAAACAAAATGGTGGAGTACTTCAATGAGATATTTGAATTCGAAGAAGTAGGACTGCCCGATTAGAGTAGTACAGTGTGTCATTCACCATTGTTCATGGATGTGGATGTTGAAGGATGTGGATATGTTAACAGGAAGTGCAATGTTATTTGCAGAATGGAAGGAGTATTGGCAGAATGATAGTTGCTGCTATTTTTTGATTAATCAGAATGGTAAAAACAAGTAGCATAATTATGGACTATTCAAAATAGGCAATAGAAAATGGAGCATGTTTGGAAACTACAATGTGGATGGCCCCATCTACGTGGATGGCCACGCTCTGGATTGATTGATCCTTGTTTTTTTCATTGTCTATTTTAAGGCGCTGGAAAGCATCGTAAAAGATAAATTTGAACATTAAAAGTTTTCTATCTGCATGGTGTGATGTGCTGAGGTAGACGAGAGTTGCTATGATGATATGGCATCGAGGAGAGTGTAGTGGTTGTGATTTGCTTTCTATGAAGCTGTTTGTGTACTAGATATGGTTAATGAATGCTTTCAATGTTAATATTGATAGATCGAAGATGGTGGAGTAGAAATACTCTTGACAGATTTGTTCAAACTATCCAATATTGTGAGGAAATCACAATCACAAAAATATTACAATTATCCAAAATGCAAACTATTTTATTCTGCAATTATGTGCTTGATAAGATATGAGTTGTCCGCTATTTTTTTTCCATAGATGGTGTGTATTTTGATCGTAATGATCGATTGGGATCATTGTCTATTTTTTTCCTGCTTTACCATGATGTTGCAGGCCAATTTTTTTATTGAGCACTGACTCCCCTGCTGAGAAGGATGGTGACTCGGTGCCAAATATCGTGCTACGTTCGACACAAAAGAACAAGAATTGTTTTCTACCCCGATGCAAATATTCTTTCTATTTTCCCAATGACTGTCTCGGTGTATTTTCCTGATGTCCTTCAGTGGTGGCAGTGGCGAAAGGCCGTAGCTTAATGCCTCAGACGACTATGCTGGAACCGTTGATTGGTGAAAATATGAACAGAATGGGTAAGGTTTGTTTTTAGACCCAAGTGGATTTACCATTTTCCTGGAAGATTTTTTGGAGGGGCATATTTATTTAAAAAAATGATAGTGGGACAATTTTTTTTAATCAAAGGAAGTGGATGGGCCACTTAAAAATTATGGGCCTATGATCATTTTTTAAATATTTGCTCATTGTAAGGGGTATCATATATTAAAGTGGAGTGGCCACTTAACTTTTCATATTGTATGGGGGGAATTTTATTAATATGTATGTCTACGAGAATGTCCATTAATTGTGAAATGATATTTTCAAAGAACGGGAGACAATGAATTTTTTTTGAAAGGCCATATGCTCCATGTAATTCCCCTGTGAGAAAAGATGTACGATATTATTTTTTTAGCAAGTTGAAGGCCCCATTAACACCCAAACATAAGGGTGTTTATAGTCATCAAAAAGATTTTTCCACAAAGGACACTTTGGTGGTGTCAAATATTCATTTTGAGGTTTTTTAATTTATATTTTTTAGCCTTAAAGTTTTGTACCTTGGAGTGCACTCTCGGTTGTACCCGACACTCCCAAGGTAATTTTGTAAGTGAATCTAGTATCTAGTCACCCTCTCTACAGAACCTAGCGGATGCAGTGGCTGGTTACCCATGCATTTTGGTGGGATGAGGAGGTCATAATAAGAACACTTTCTCTAGGTACTATAGACATAGACACCCTAGACTCTATCTTAGTTTTTTTTTTGGATCAACTTCTGAAGACTACATACGAAGACACTTTAGAAGATTCTATTCCATTCTCTTCTTCTTCTCCTTCATATTTGGATCTATGGTTCATTTTAGTGTATTGAGTGCATTTTCGATAGAGACCAACACTTTTATATGGCTCGTTTTACTTTTGTATTAAGGTGCATTTTTGGCAGATACCGACATCTTCTAGATTGAGTTCACCATGAGGGAGAATAATATTCATGGTGAATCTAGTCAGTGACCTACGAGAGGCAACATCCTTTGAGGATGACTTTAGAGGCAACAAACCTAGAAGTTGCTGACCTTGAGGCACCCATGATGACCCTAAGGCACTTAGATGGCTGGCCTAGTGGCAACAAATCCGAGGAAGTGGCTGACCCTATGGCAACAGACCAAGATATATACACCGTTGATCTAACATTATTCATAGTTTGAGAGCCAATAGCAAAGAGCACGAGCCTAGACCAAATTAGAAATAAAGAAGGACAATAGGGTTCTTCTAGTGAAGTCAACATTAAGGGAGAATGTTACCTAATGTTGACTTGTTTTTTTTCTATGGTTAGGATAGTGCACATTAAGGGGGAATGTTAGAATATTTTTTAATGTGCACTATGCCTTGTTATTGACACTTGTCATTCTCTTTGACAAGTGTCATAATTTTCTTATAGGATCATGCCTATATATTGTAATCACTTGTATCAATAATATATCTCATTAGTTTTATATTCCCAACATTAAGGATGAATGTTACCTAAAGGAGCCTAGACCAAATCATGTAATAAAGGAGGATGATTTTTCAACATTAAGGGGGAATGTTACCTAATGTTGACTTGTTTTTTCCTTTAGTTAGGATAATGTACTTTAAGGGAGAATGTTAGAATTAAAGTGCACTATGCCTCTTTCAGTTTGACACTTGTCAGTTTTATTGACACTTGTCACATATTTCATATAGGCTTATGCCTATATAATGCAATCTCTTGTATCAATACAAATATCTCTTCCATTTCAGTCCCAACAGTTTAGGAGATTTGGCTCCAATGCAAATCTCCTTTTAGTGTTGTAATCAAAAGTGGTTAGTTCTTAGGATCTTGGGTTTAAGAGTTAATGAAGCTTGCTGGAAAGTTTAAAATGAGGAAATGAGTGCTCTTGGTGGCTAAGGCTAGGAGTTGTTTCCTCCCAACCTAAAAATGATCTTGTTTTAATATAATTTTTCAAAAAATAATAATATGGTTGTCAATTCAATCAAAATATTTCTATTCAATCAAATTGCAATCTATAACCAAACACCTTAATTCAAGTTAGTATGACTATCTATTATATTCAAGTAATATGGTTATTATTTTAGTATTATAATAAGGATCTATTCACAAGTGCAATGTTTATATTAAGGATTTTATGTGATTAAGTTTTAATAAGGTTGAGTTAATTAAATGTAGATTTTTAGTTTGTTTGCTTCTATGGAGATTTATATAAAATATTCCATCACAAATAAAATAGGGTTAATTGCCCGATATAGTATGTATAGATCAATGGATAAATAAAATAACAATTAAAAACGATAAAATAGTCTATTAGGCTAACTTTATTTATAAGAAAAAAAATATACCTAAAATAAATATTCAAATTAATACCAGATAAACCCAAAATGCTAAAACTAAGATAGCAAAAGAATAAATTAATAATAAATACCCAAAATCTCTCATAATTCAAGCATAAATAAATTTAAACCATTCAAGATTAATTGCACTAAAATTATCCACAATATGCTAGCATGCTAGGGCTAATAATAATGCAATAAAAATAATTAATTGATATCTAAGGCATCAAGGAACATAGTATTTAGGTAATAAAGAAAGCTCATTCATATCCTATCCTACTTCCTATCCTCCTCAATGGAAGGCAATGAACTAGTGGTTGATGGTTTTACCCAGAGAGAGAGAGAGAGGCTGATGACTAATTTTCATTCTTTGTTACTAAGAAGTTAGGTAACACATTAATAGGTTCTGTTATATATTGTATTATTTTCTAAACCTTCAATACTACTCATTTCATTATTATAAAAGTTGTATTACTTCATTACTCATTTCATTATTATAAAAGTTGTATTACTTCATTGGTAAAGCTCTTGAGATTTTTTGAAATATAACCTATTAAGAGAGAGAGAGACTGAGAGAATGGTGACTAATTTTCATTCTTTGTTACTAAGAATTTAGATAACACGTTAATAGGTTCCGTTATATATTGTATTATTTCTAAACCTTCAATACTACTCATTTCATTATTATAAAAGTTGTATTACTTCATTGGTAAAGCTCTCAAGATTTTTTGAAAGATAACCTATTAACGTGTTACCTAACTTCTTAGCAACAAAGAATGAAAATTAGTCACTAGTCTCTGTCTCTCTCTCTCTCTGTGGGAGAGAGAGAGAGGCTGATGACTAATTTTCATTCTTTGTTGCTAAGAATTTAGGTAACACGTTAATAGGTTATCTTTCAAAAAATCTCGAGAGCTTTACCAATGAAGTAATACAACTTTTATAATAATGAAATGAGTAGTATTGAAGGTTTAGAAAATAATACAATATATAACGGAACCAATCTCCTTCAAATCGGGATATCCTAATTTGAAAGAAAGAGGAGCCCTCTCGAACTAAGGCAGTAAAGAGAAAAAGGCAAGTGGATTAGGAGCCCTCCTAAACGCTGCACCCCATTTTAGATAGAGTCCTAAGAATGGAGGGCCGATCCTGATAAGCCGGAGCGAGGACGAGCCCCTAAAGGCTCGGACGAACGGAGGCCTTTCCCTCTAAAACTTCCCTCTCAAAATGGTAAGTGCCGGTGTATGCCTTTCCCTCTAAAACTTCCCTCTCAAGCTGAGGCAGTTTTGAGAAAATGGTAAGTGCCGGTGTATGCCCTCCCAAACTAAGGGCCCTTAAATAGAGTCCTCGAAATGGTAAGTGCCACGCTCAAGGAACCCTCCCATCCCAAAATGGTAAGTGCCCCTCTCAAACTGACCTTTAACCCAAGTTACCTTTCTTTCACGATTTCTTTCAAGACACCTTTCAAAACTTTCAAAACTAAAAAGTCAAAACGAAAACACCCAAGACTCTCCATAGTCTCCCCGTATAACCATTCTTGCTATCATAGAAAAACGATATCCTATGATAGAGCTCGGAATAGAACTATCTCAACTTTGCCAATCTGACCCTTCCCTATTGCATGACATCTGGATGAGTGGATCTTCAGCTGGGGGATTCGGATCACCCCAATTGGTTGTTTCCTTACTTCACAACTCGCCATAAGTAACCATCTAGCCCCGAATGAGCCTTACCCCAAACCATTTTGATCGAAAAGATGGAGGGAAAATGGAGGGAAAAAGCTCGTCTTGAAAACCGGAAATAGCCCGCCTCGCCTTGCTCTTAGGGGTAACTGCGCGGAAACCTCTTTCTAAGGTAGGGGCTCCTCGTGGAAGTGAGATCAAGTGCACCTTCATCTCTTACTACTCTCTAAATCCGGTTATTAAAATTCGGATGGCTGACAAAATACTTTTGGGGGTTCACCAGCTCTGGAAATCCTTACTCTTGCCTAAAAGATGAGAAACCTTTTAGACGCTCCAGCGATCAATAGGGCTTACGGAGAGGAGCCTGCCTTCTTTTTCATTTTTCGTTCACTTTGAATTCACTTTTCTTGTTCTTCTTTACTGTCATGGCTCCTCTCTATCGAAACCTCTTTTAACGGAAATCGCCCGATCTCGCATTGTCTCTGCAGGCTGCAAGGTTCATGTGTGACCCCATCCTGAAGGTGGATGCTTCACGTGGAGGAGACTGGATTCTCTCAGCCACCTCTCCTCCTTTAGCGAATTTCCGTTATTTGGTAAAGAGGTTCCAGGCCTTAGTACCTTGCTAGTCTCTATTGTAGATCAAATACCGGTTCCTTCGGCCTAGCTTATCGATTGGATGGGTAGGTAATGCACCCACCCGTAGGGAGAGATTCGCGTTTGCTCTATTCCTAAAGATAACTTGGGATTCGAACCCAAGATCATGCTCCAGCTAATCTCGATTTATTTATGTCTTAAAAATATCCTTAAAATCGATTATAAAGCCCACCCTAAAAGAGATTCTAAATCGATTTATATACGTATTAACAATGTCGATTATTTAATTGATATTATTGGGAGGATTACTTCTCTGTCTCCCTTTAAAAGAACACCCTTTCTTCAATTCGGATGCTCCGAAGGGAACCTTGTAAATCCCTCCCGACCCAAGGGAGGCCAACAGAGATAGATAATAAAACCAACCCGCGTTTACTCCATTCCACCCATAATCAAACCAACTTGCATTTACTCCAACTCCAGAGATAGAAATTCCCCTTTAAAAGATAAACCTGGCTCCCATTCGGATGACCCATCGAGAATTAGAAACTACTCCCGACCGAAGGGAGGCTTACTTAGAACTTTGTCTCCCTTTCAGAGATAACCCTAGCTCGCTATTCGGATGCCCCGAAGGGAATTGGAAACTAATCGCTATTCAAAAATTGATTGGTTATAGAGATTTCGTGTGTGCCACAACAAATAGTAGAACGTGTGGAACCACTCCCCTTCCCTTTTCAAATAGAGATATTCCCAATCAAACATATTATAGATATCCCAATTATTGAATAGAGAGTCTATTCTAGACCAAGGAATCGACCCCCTCTTTCAAAAGGCCTGCCCCTGACGGATCAGATGGATTACCCAGTTTTATTTCTTCATTCTTAGTACCCGAAGGTGGGCCGATCAGGTACACTTGGGCCCCTCCCTCTCCTTATCCAACCAATTCTGGTGTTGCATTTAAAATAGAGAGAGAGAGAGAGTTCAAGAGAGAGAGAGAGAGAGAGAGAGAGAGAGGATGATGACTAATTTTAATTCTTTGTTACTAAGAAGTTAGGTAACACGTTAATAGGTTATCTTTCAAAAATTCTCGAGAGCTTTACCAATGAAGTAATATAATTTTTATAATAATGAAATGAGTAGTATTGAAGGTTTAGAAAATAATACAATATATACTAATATTCACCTATTATTACATTATTTGGTACAACAAATAATGGAATTGCTATCCCCCATTAATGTAGAGGATAGAATTTTGAGAATGGTAAACTGGTTCTAGCTTATGCTCTGGTGTTGGCTCAACTAAATCTAGATAATCTCCATTGGGTGTGTCTTCTTAGATTAGTCTTAGGATTTTTCTCTAGGATACTACCTTTAGGTATTTTCTTCAGGTTCACCTCTCAGTCATCGTTTCCTCTACATTTTTATCAAACACATTTAATATCTATAGGTTCTACTACTATAGGCTTTCAAGTATCACTTGGGTCATATAATTCTATAGGTTTTATCACTACAATCATCCAAGCATAGATTTGGCCATATTCTAGTGTAGTAATAATACCTTTTAGAGTTCATAAGAATGCATTTATCTATGGGAAACCTTACCAATTTTTTTATTATTCATGTTTCTTTCAAAGAATAAAATATTCTTATAAAGAATCCATTCAATATTTTTTTTACTTTATTCCATTCAAATATAGTCATCCATCCACCATTCAAATGTATTGTGTTAATTCTTCTCTCTTTATGTTGAAAATTTATTTTTGAATGATTATTGCCTCCACAAATTTGATAAGGATGTAGATCCCACCATATTTATAACATATACCCATATTTTACACAATATTTGCATTTGCTTTTGTAGGAGTTATATATGATTCCTTGTTCATAGATGGTGAATTTGTGTTTTTTGTCTAACCTATACAACAAAGGCCTTCATACTTGGTATTATGGATGTTTTTATTCCTTGTCCATTTATCGCCAAACTTGTTCCATCATATCCCATTTTATTATTATTTTGGAACCAATTTCTATTTTATGTCTTTCAAAATATCTGAAGTTTTTATTATAATATTTGTTATCATGCATGGGACTATTACTATTGCTATCAAGTTTTACAATTTGACCTTTACCATGGTCAACACAACTACTTTATATACAAATTTTCTCCTCATGAACAATCTTCAAATCATTGGTGGCACATGCTATATATTTTCTTTGGATAATATCCCTTGTATCACAATACACACTTGTCTTCATGAGGTTCAAATCACTAGTATCACAATAATAATACGTTATTATGGGTATCAAGTCACCCATATCACAACACACACTTGTCCTTTGATGAAGATCACTTGTATCACAAGTAGAGTCTTTTTTAATATAATTGCTTGAATCCAAATTATTTGTATTACAATCATGATCTTTCCTTGGGATAAGGTCACTTGTGTCACACATAACATTTATCTTCAAGTGTTTCATATTCAATCTATCAATTGTTTCCTCTTGCTTTTTATACTTCTCTTTAAAAATATTAAGGGTGAGAAATGCCACATATATTATCTTTACTATATTAATGGGCAATGTAACAAAATTCTCATAGTTATCATCAACTTTATCGAGAAGTAGACCCAAATAAGTCTTAAGTATCTTGAAATTCCCATCATCAACTTCTTTGAAATTTGAGTGTATGTACCTCATACCATAAACTTTACAAGTATAAACATTCTAGATAGTGGATTGTATCTAGGACTTTAGCAATAAGAGTTCTTCTTGACAATCCTTATCTTGTGTCATATGTTGGCATTTCAACCATTTTTTCTTTAATTTCTCTTTCTTTTGTATATTTTTGGTCTTCTTGTTCCTTATTTATATTTTTGGCCATGGAAACCTTGTATGTTGAGACATATGCTATTTTAACAATGCGCTCCTTTGAATTTTTATATATTTGATATATCCTTGGTGGATATTACCTTCTTTTATGATTTTGTGATTAATAAGATGATTGAGTTCCCTGGTTTTGTTGTCTTGGAAGAAATTATATGTAATCTTAAAGCAAATAGAATATTCTTATAATATGTAGTAGCTACCAAATTTTCTTATGTTAAAATAAAATATTTTTTATTCCCATTAACAATTTAGAATTCGATAGTCATTTCTTTTTATAGAAATTGAGATACTAATAGTAAGTTATTGGCTAGACTTGTTACATATAAGACATTCTCTATTGTACATTAAAAAAATAGTATAGTAAATTCTCACTACACTTGGGAGGAGTAAGTATTTTGAGAAGAATCTTAGTGAAAAGCAGGACCACCAGTCCCAAAAAGGAGATTGATTTATTTTTTGGTCAAATATGACAATAGAATAGAGAGCCCTGAGGCACTGGTGGCCATCCAAAGAAACAATGCACACAACTAAAAAACATCCAAAAATTGTAATATTAGGATGGAAACTGAAGCATAAAAAAATCTAGGAAGAGGAGTCAACCAGTCCAGCCAAAATGATAGTCCAACTAGAAAAAATAAAAGAAACCCAATCACTAGATAAAAACTAAAGAAAAAATACCTCCTTGAATTTGGTCTAGCTTGCACCACTCAATTTCCCACAAATAATATTGAAGTGTCTACACTGCCAAGAGTACAATCCCTCATCTACAAGAAGGTACAACATTTAAGATATCATCATGAAACCTTTAGAGGAGTAGTACTAGATCAAACAAGGAAATAATGATCAAATATATTAATGTCTAATCAAGGCATGGGCAATGATATCCTACCTCAAACAACCCTAGAACCAGAGACCTCAGGATTGCACCATCACCATTATAGAGTACCTTGGAAAATTTATTTTTGAAGTGGGAATTTTTAATCTTAGAAGGGAAAAGACTCCAAAATTAATCTATAAATATGCACTCTTATTTTTATTTTAAATCATTGAAATCCATCCATCCTTCTAAGGGGTTCCTTACTTCATTCTATCATGTGTCTCGACTTGTCTTGAGCCTTGCATAGCTAGTTAAGGAGTTTTTTGAACCTTTTCTCTTTGCATGCATGTAACTCAAAGTTCATACTACTAGGAATTTATGACTACTTATGAAATCCTTGTCCTAGTTCTGGTGTGGGTGTTCTATTTTATTGCATGTTCTTGGAGGGACCTATGTTCCTCATGCACTATCAACCACTACACAAGTGTTCACTTCAATCCACCATGACATAGAGAGTCTTATTGGATATTTGGTGCATCAACCTTCATAGGTAGGGTAGGTAGAATTTACTAGATTCATTTTTTTCTTTCCCTTATTTTCCCTTTTCCATGGAGATAAACCCTAATATTTTACGCTAAAATAGGAAGTTAAAGATGAGCATGGAATATTAAATTTTAAAAAGGAGATGACCTTGGTAAGAAATCCTAGCGGTCATCCAATGGAGCCATGTCCCATGCTCCCCCATAATTCCTAGGACTAGTACCCCCCACATAAGGTATAGGACACAAAATGCATCCACTTGGGAGATAATAAGAGTGAACTATAATGATGAGGATCCATGGTGCCCAGGGAGCATAAGGGTTTATTTTGACCCTCAAAAATTCAAATGGGCATGCTTGATAGGACACAAATTACAAAATTCAGCCCTTAGAAGCATGGTTTTGATGAAGGCCATAATCATTAGCTTGCTAAAGCACCCTAAAAAATCACCTAGTGAATCTTCTACAAAATAACCTAGAAGTCACGATAGCTAGACCAAGGTTACAGTGGGAAAATTTGTTTAGCCAATATCTCCCCACCTGGCGACTCTACACATAGAAGAAGAATTTGAATAAGTCACCTAGGAATTAGGTTGAGATTATGGTGAAGGTCTCAGTCTATCAACTCTTAGAGTAAATGAAGTATTCACTTGGTTACTCCTATCCAAGTAGTATCATAAGGATACTGCTACCAAATTCATACACCTAGATATGGACACTTACCATTTTGTAAGATTTTCCACCTAGAGCAAGGGGAACCCCTTGTAGCCTTTGGTACCATCAAATGCATGGGAATACATTTAAATGTTAGTGCTTGAAATAATATCACTTTATATTGGAAAAGATATGTTAGACTCACCAATGAATCTACAAGTTATGGCCTACTTCTTTCAACTACACAACATCATGGAGTATAAAATAACTTTAAGGTTGTTTGTGGCATCATTTAGAGGGAAAGTTCACAAAGAGTATGAATACCTTCCCTTGCAATCGATATATGAATAGGATAAACTTGTTTTCCTATTTGTGGATGGATTTAAGGAGGAGGAGAAAACCACTCCCACTATCCAACCTATCACACCTCAATGCTCTCTCACTTAACAACTTGCTATTCCCAACTAGATCACAATTGTCTAATATGGGAAGGAAGATTACATGGATGCAGAAAGAGTAGCATGCCAAGGATCGTATAGCCAAATTAGCTACATGATGGGTCCCATGATAATAGAGATCATGGAGTCAAATTTCTATGGAGAATTTAAGGCTGCAATCCCCTCCATCCCAAAAGGTTCAAAAGAGATAAAGAATTGAAGCTAGGTATGAGGGATACACTCTAATATAATCAAGAGTGGAGGAGTCACCATTTCTATCAACAAACCTATGGTAAACAAATAAAAACTATTTGTACCAATATTTTTGTAGCTCAAAGGTTTCTTAGGAGCCCCAATTTCATAATGGTAGATATTTTTTACCCCTAAAACTAGAAGAAAAGAAAAAAGTAGATGGTTTCAGTGGTTACAATGTGGGAGGGCCTCTACTCTATACCCAATGGATAGAGACCACCCACCATGTACTATAGTTTATTTTGTAGGAAAATATTGATTTTTACAAGAAAGCCTAATTTTGCAAGGGTATGGGGCAAGAAGTTGCATTTTAGCAACTAAAATTCCCACCTCTACTTCCTCTTCCTCTTTAATCCTAATTTTGACTTCATACCCAATGGATACGGTTGTGGCTTTTTGGGTTCCTTATCCTGATAAAGTTGAGGATCTCTTGTGAGTCACAAAAAATTTAGTGAGTTCTCACTACACTTGGGAGGGGTAAGCATTTTGAGAAGAATCTTGATGAAAAGCAATACCACTAGACCAAAAAAGGAGGCCAATATGAATACATGGACTAGTGATTTAGTTTTTCTAGTTGGAGCTAACAATAGAATAGAGATCCCTAAGGTGTTGGTAGCCAACCAAAGAAATGATGCATGCAATAAAAAACATACAAAACTTGTAAGATGAGTGTAATGATCCAAAAACTAGCTATAAAAGAATACAATAAATAAAAATGATTTATTTTTTTTAAACTGAGAGGGATTCGTAAACCTATATCCTACATTAGGTTACTCTATTGTTTTAGGTTTAATAAGTTTTCCACCTTTCCTAAAGAGTTACATCGTATTCAATACTCTACACAAGTCTGTCTGTATGTAGGCATATTATGTGTTCCACATATAAGCTATCTATATCATCCTTCTTTATGAGCTAACTTATCACCTTTCGTATAATCAAAGGTATACGCCCATCACCATACCATACACAAGTCTATCTATATAGGGATGCTACACATATTGCAAGTTAAGTAATCCATATCATCTTTATAATGAGATATCTTAACTAAGATGTAAGTAATTAGTTTACTTAGTCAACATCACCCTATGGGGTCTCAATCCCTCAGGTCCTTTCTATGTTCATCCTAAGAGGTCTCATTTTCTTAGGTTCCTTTTATGTTTAGAAAGAAGACAAGAATAGCTCTATCTATTTAATCAATCAAGGAACAAACACTACACCAAAAAAGGGCTTTAATAGTGCTTATAAATCACCCTTAAAGACCTTAAAGGTGGTTATTAAGCCACCATATATGAGGGAATCGTAAAAAGTTTGTGATATACGAAAATAACTATAAATTACCTCAAAAAACTGCCCTCTTATGGTCTAATAGGATGGTTAAAAATGCCCTCTTAGGACTACAAGGATGGTTGTCAACCATCATCTTATGACTAAGAGGGCGGTTATTAACTGCCCTCTTTGGGTTAAGCCTCTTAGGCCTAAGAGGGCAATTTATAGCCACCCTCTTAGAGTCTAAGAGGGTGGTTTATAACTACCCTTTTATGCTCCCATCCTAAAAAAAATATATAAAGGAGACGATCCATGTTGGAGGGACTAGAAATTAGGCCAAAACGTTAGGCTCATGAACAAATTGTAGTGATAACGGGTATTTCAATTGTCCTTACCTATATCCTGGCTATTGAAATTACCATTGATGTTCATTGTTGTGCACTTAAACAATAGAAAATTTATAGGTATTGATATCAATATACAGGAAAGTTAATATGGAAAGGCACTAACTTAAAAATTGTGTATTTAAGTGATAGTGTTATCAGATAAGTTATGCCATCGATTATAAAGAGCCTATGACTCTTTATTCAACACTCTCTCAATAGAAACACTTGTGTTAGTGCATTTTTTAACTCCATGATCAAGGCCCAAGAGTTTGTAAACTTTACAAAGCTACTTGATAATAAATAAGATCTTGCATATATTACCAATTCTTTGAGAATCAATCAATTTATACTCACAAATAGAAAAAAATTTCTCTTTGTGGTCCTGACTTTCAAAACACCACCCACAATGCCTATGACATCAATGTATTAATATGAATTCATCCCCATAATCAAAGCTCAAAAGCTGCCAAGTAGACACTATGACATAATTATCAATGAGATATTGCATGTACTATTAGCACCTTGTTTTCCTTATCCAATGGTATTTTATTATCATAATAAATCAACTAAGATGGACTGAGAGTAAATCATAATGAAAATGATGAACCTAATTCTTAATATTAAACCAAAAGGAAGGTTTTTAAGTGAATCATCCATTTTGTTCAGTTTATTTTTTAGCATCAAAGAGCAAATACTTGTGGTCTCAAGTTACAAATACCACCCATACAGTGTAAGGATATATTATCTACAAAAGTTTATAAACTTTTTAAATTAAATATTACTCCTTTTATCTTAAAAAAATGTATATTGAGAAAATTCAAACTTTATAGATCCTATGCCCTAAAGAACACCCCTATGAGTTAGTTATCTGTTACCCACATATCATCAAAATAACTTACCATCCATTTCTATGTTAATCATCTCAATCATTTGTCCTAAGCTTTTAAGTTTATATATCTTTTCCTAGCAGTACGAAATAAATGTGTGTTCATGCTGCCCCAACTTTAAGAAATTTTCATATAACAACTTTGCAATAGGATTACTGAATTGATGTCCATCATGATGTGGTGTTGCAAAAAGGTGATACACTTACCATAACAATCACTCAGTTTCAAAACGTGACAAGCATTATCCCATGTTCAATTGGTTTTCCAACTAATACAATTAGGTACATATGGTAAAAAAGTTAATATTTCCATGATTTAAAGATCCTATGGATGTATAAAGAGACGGTTGATTTCTTAACTAAGAGTAACAGTGCAAAGAAAGAGTAGCCTACCTCCATGGAAATTAACTTTTACAATTAAGGAACTAAACAAAAAAATATCATTCAATAAAAATATTCATAAAGGTTCTATATGTATAAAGAAAATATTGGGGAAGGCTATTGTGGGAATGAAAAGTATGAATAACTTGCATTTAAGGAGTATTATCATCCTCATATGACACTGTATCTCATGTTGGGCCCTTACTTCATCCCTATTGCTCTCCACATGCTTTCCTCTTCTCTTATAGACATAATTGTATTCCATTGGTGCAACTCTTCCTAGAGTTTCATAAGTTGGATAGTTCTACTGTGAGAGCTTTTTTATGGTTTTATCGGTGTGTCCTACATCCTAGGTTCTTTATATAGTGTTCTTATTAACACATGGTGTGGAGCATGCTCCAGGTGTTGACTTGGGATCTTCCTCAATTGAAGAGGATTTTTGAGATTTTTTAAAACCAGATTGCTAAATTATCTTCAACCACTTATCCTTTTTAGGTTTGTAAACTCATACATGAAGTACAAACTAGAATGTGAGGTGAAAGTCCATTACACATCTAATGAGTTCTACCTCAACAATTTCAATATTGTAACCATAAGTTTGTAGGACCTGCTTATGGACATATACTTGTAAAAACTAAAAAAATAAAGACTATTATGAAGGGAATGTGAACTAGTCATGTGGAAAAAGAACCTACATTGAACAAACATAATTTTACATGATGCAAAAAATTTGTAGTTCAGTCTGACTACATCAAAATGGGACTCAACAAAAGAGTGGAGAATATTACTATATCTAAAAGTTGATAAAAAATTAAATTGATGCTAGTGTTGTGATGATTTTGTATTTATGGCTTGTGTTGGAAAAAAAAAAATTATGTATTACAAAGTTGAATAAGGAGTCATAAGTTCTATTCCTACCACATCCACCTAGTTGTATTCAAACTTCAAACTAAAATATTTTATGTGCAAAAAATTTATAATGTAGAAGAATTAAACAATTTATTCTCTTTTACAATGAATAGAATAACATATCTTTCAGTAACTCCAGTAAGTTGCCAAAGCTTTTGTCTGACCAACCATAATTTGCTTTAAGATTATACAATTTAGAAATCACCAATAGCTTTGTGTACTTTGTACAACTTGGGTATAATGGTCATTTGACATCTTTGAGCAAGCTACGATATTCATCAATAGGAACTGCTCCATAATATGACTGGAACTCAACATCATTATCTAGGAGTTTTGGTCCACTCTCTGGGTAATTGATATTGAAAAATTCATATGCATTGTTGACTATTCCAATGATGTCATATTGTACATATTCGGTAATTGGACCCTCATCAGTGGTAGATTTTGAGGACAATGTATATTTGTCAAAACTAGAGGGTTCTTCTCTGTGCAAGAAAAAAACGGTATATGTCTTGTCATTCCCATGATAAATAAAGTGGTCATGAACCTTTGAAAAACAAAGAGTTTCCATATTTGAGCACTTTGACATGGACATCTAGTTATTTTAGAGACTGTTGAATTATTTCTTGCAAAATCCAAGAATTGGTGAACCCCACGATAATAGTCCTTGCTATTTCAACAAACAACCCCCCCCAAAAATAAAAAAGTATAGTTATACAGGTAGATCACATCGAAAACATAACTTTTCTTTGTTAATGGAGATAACATAGTTGATATACCTAGTTGATCCTAGCCAAGTTTTGTCCATGATACTTGATGGATATAAAATATTGACCCAATTGACCTAACTAGAGTTGGTGCTCGTAGTATTTAGGATGATCCAACTGTTAAAAGTAAAGACAATGATCCTGTTACCCAAGCACAACTTGCACAAGGTAAGTGGAGTTTCTTATGCAACTTATTACTACACAGTACACTCCAAGGAAAGCTTTCCACCTTTACTAAAGTTGATTATGTAATAGAAATATTTAATATGATTTAAAGGAGAAATATTCAAATAATTTTGTAGTCACTTTGTGCATGAGATCCAAACAAGAGGCCAACCACAACTAAAACACTCAAACATCCAATGAGTCTCAAAATACATGTGACTATAATATTAAAGAAGGTTCGAGGTGTAGACCAATTGGTTTGACCAAATTATGTAAGGGGTGTGGAGGTCCAAGGTTCAAATCTCGAGCCTCATCGAACTAAACGCTTGTCTCTTTTCTGGTGCTTTTAGCGATGTAAAAGGTTTAAAATGATTGTGACATGGTGGTTATAGGGGTATACTGCATGAAGATCTGTGTGGTAGCTTTCAGGATGGACAACACAAAATACTGTGGTGGCCATAAAAGTCAGGCAACCTACCCAGATTTGTGGCGGCTACCGATTCCACCATGTAAATTCAATATATATATAATATTAAAGAAAATAATGGTATAATTGTGTTGAAGGTGGTGTACATGTTACTTTACTAATGGTAAATAGCAAACGCAGGAAAATGATATATTACTTAAAGAAATATTTTTTATAGATTATTGTCATAAATAAGATTTCTTTTTTTGTAGTTGATATATTACTTGTATAAATTGTATATATTACTTGTATATCCAAAGAGGATTACCAAAATGCATAAGCCTCACAAAAATAAATTGGTGCCTTATTATTAAAAAGTCAATTCCAAAAATGGTGTATACCCAACCTTCATCATATTCAAATATCAGATGTCTATATAGAAGCTGGTAGGCTACCTCCTACTGAGATTCTAGCCCTTCCAATGTTCAAGAATTATACTCCTAGAATTTTGGATCATGATTTATATATTAATAACTTTGCAAAAGATGTAATTGTGGATGACTTACACTTTGTATTTGGCTTCCTTTTTGAAAGCATGGAGGAAGCCAAATCTGGACTTGGCATAAAGTTAATGTAGGAGGAATGGATGAGAGGTCAAGCATTGGTAACTTTTCAATCTACAAAAATTGTAGACCATGCATTGAAAATGGCACATTGGTATGTGTTAAAAGGAAAGCCAATGATAATCTAGTTTTGGAGAAATCCTTCAACTGACAAAGTGAATTGAGTAGTGGGAAATTTAAGGACAACACATGCACTCCAAGAGCTTGTTGATATAAAAAATAAGTTCAACCAATAGATGGTGAATGAAGATATTTGCTCATAGCACTGGAGTCATATTGGCTGAGGATCAGGTATTCAATGCAACTATATTATTACAATTATATTTGTCAATATTTTGGAAGTGCAATTTATTTAAGGAAGTAATAATTTTAGATATCTTCTAAAGGTCAAATATGCTACACAAGTTCTACACAAAAATATTACTATTTTTAATGTCACACATTACTTAGTCATGTGTCATTGATCATAGTATATCAGGAGACTATAATACTAAATCTATAATGATATGCAGGGATTTCTTGTATGGAGACAGTAAGTAGGTGATTTCTGTTTACACTTAAATCACAAAGAAGAATGTGTATTTTTTTGCCCTACAATAATTAGTTTATTTATGAGTTTTTTGTAAAGAAATAATATTTCATATTGCAATGTCATGAATAAGATGAAATAAAAATTAAAAATGGTGACCTAATTGTGCATATTATTGATGTCCTCAAGTTTTGAAAATATGTCTTTGTTATACATGGTTGCTTAATGGTATAATTCTAAGCTAAAAGAATTGTTATCTCTAAATTTTCTTAAGGTTGTCTTATTCCATCCAGTAAAATTCTAAAGGCTCTTTACCATGTCATAGCCTTGAACCTCTTAATATTTTGAATGTAAATCTAAACAATTCGATGGTCAAATTTTTAATATTCTTAACCTGCTAATATTTTGAAATGACATCATTGCTCAGTTGGTAATATATGGTTCTTCATTTACTGAATTTATCAAGGATAAGCTGATAGTTGCTCTAGAAGCACAACTAGATATCTTATAGGTAAGAGTTCATTGAAACTTGGTTAGTGCTATATGGCTGTGCCTTTGTGGGCAACTCTTAATGATAATGTCTATGTTGGATGGAAATAGATAGAATATCTGATACTAATACAAAATAGGATATGGATACGATAAATTTTATAGATCTAGTATGGATACAATTGGATACAACATTAGAAAAAAAATATTTTTTAAATTTATGATAAGTAAAAATGATATGACATAATTTTTTTTACAAACAAATATGTTTTTAATAGGATATTTTCATTAACTAGGTAGCCTTAAAAAATTCACCAGGCACCATCATATACATAAGCCCCATCTAGGGTAAATAATTCTCTTAAAAAATAAATAACAAATCAAATATGTGGAAATAATATAATTCTCAAGAGATGAAAATGGTTCCGTTGGAAAGTAATTTTGCAAGGCATCTTGATCCATTGACTTCCAGATGATAGCTAGATGTAATATTATGTAAAATATCTCATAATTATTCTAAATATACATAATTTGTAGACCCAGAATTTAAACTAACAAAATGAATTTTGCAGACAATTGAGATATAAGTGTTATATTGGTCGACCTAGAACTTAAACTAACAAGTTGTTGCCCCTTCATCGTAGCTCATGAAAATTGATAATAAATATTTTAAACATCCTAAAAACATATACAATGTACAAAATCATTCAAAGTATTATAGTTATTTTCCAAAAATCCATAACATGCTATACTTAAAGAAATATTATTTATAGCTTATCATCATAAATAAGATTTTTTTTGTAGTTGATATATTACTTGTATAAATTGTATATAGTACTTGTATATCCAAAGAGAATTACCGAACATGCATAAGCCTCAAAAAATAAATTGGTACATTATTATTAAAAAGTCATTTCCAAAAATGGTGTATACCCAAACTTGATCATATTCAAATATTAGGTGTCTATATAGAAGCTAGCAAGCTACCTCCTACTGAGATTCTAGCCCTTCCAATGTTTAAGAATTATACTCCTGGAATTCCAGCTCCTATTTTATATATTAGGAACTTGGCAAAAGTGTTAAAAATATTAAGTATATTGGTTGTCATTGATGTCAAAGGTAAAACTGGTTGAGGATTTATCTTCAAGGTTGAAATAATAAAATGCAAGGCAAATATCATCAAAGGTTTCATGAGGCAGAAATATTGATGTCAAAGGTATAATAGTTATCAAGGAAAAAATATTTTCCATGGTTATGTTAGCAAGAAAAAGACAAGGTTTCATTTGATTGAAAAGTTTTTCCATGGTTATGTTAGCAAGAAAAAGACAAGACTTTATTTGGTTGAAAAGAAAATCATTTGACAAAGGTTCACAAGAAAAATATTATAATATTTAAAACCAAGGTTTAAATATTTTTTTGGTAAGTTAAGGAATTCATTAAACAAGGGCATTTGAAAGGTGCCCCAATGCCTTGTACAACAACAAAACCAAGAACAGAAAAGAGGAAACACTAGAGGAAACAAAAAAGGAAACAACAGAGGAACAAAAGGCATCCTGCCAGCAAAACCAAAAAGGTCCTGAACCACCAAAAGTATGGAACATTACAAAAAGGAGAAATCTAAGACCAAGATTTCAATAGTAGAAATAACAGACACATCAGTTGGGTACATTAGTCTACATTGGTGACACAAATACAATCTCCAGGTCAATGTCCTTAATGTCATCCTTTGGCGTATCCTTTGGGGCTTCCTTGGTGATCTCCACAACCTCCTCATCCTTGGTATCGTATTTGAAATCAGAAGGTCCCCCCATTGTATAAATGGCTGGAACATCCTCAAAGGAGTCAAAAAACAATAAGATGAGCGATTGACGTTGCTCCTGAAGTTGCGCAATGGATTTCCTAATAACAACATGAGTGGTTTCCAGGTGATCGATAGTAATAGAAGTGGCTTGGACAACAAGCTTATGAAGGTATTTTTCAACAATGTCAAGAGAATCAAAAAGTTCTTTCTTGATATTCTCAGAGGAGGGAGTGGGAGTTTCAGTAGCATCCTTGAATTTAAGCCTTTGGGAACAACGAACATGCATTTTTCAACTTTGAATTTTTTCTTGATGTTGGAAACGGCTTGAGATTTCTCAATCTTGTTCTTTCTCTTGGACCTAGAGGCCTTAGGGCTAGGAGTAGAGGAAACCAAGGTTTAAATATTATAATAAAAATAAATTTGAATTTTAAATTTATAATAAAATATTATAATATTTAAATCTTGGTAAAAATAAATTTGAAATTTGAATTTTAAAGGGCTCCAAAATTCAAATTCAAATGGTGGAAATAAAAATGAGAGCCGATGTATTCATAAAATTTGAATTATATATTAAAGGGAGGAAAATAATTCATTTGCTAATATTTTTGGAGATCAAGCATGATTCAAACCATTCGTTGAGGGTAGAGAGAAGAAAAGACAAGTGCACACATTTTGAAGCAAGGACAACGATTTAAAGAGGCAATGCATGAGGTTTCCAACCAAGCATCTAGCCCAGGCGGTAGGCAGGTCCTATGCAAGTCATGGCAGGTGAGAGGTCACGGGTTTGAGGTGCAGTGGGTTCATTTTGCTTAATGTTTTATTGAACAATGAACTACCTATAGAAGAGGATGACAAATTAGGTTTACATATTTTAAGTCTTGTGTGGGCAATTATCCCACGTGGCAACCTAGCTTTTGCTAGGATGCGGGCTAGGAAGAGGTGGTAGGTTCAAGTCACGGTGGAGCAGGTTGGCAGGGCAAATGTTTTTGATTAAATTTGAAATGATTAAGGTATGTATAACGCTTGACCTAGGGAAACACAAGGTTAAATATTTGCATTATTGGGTATGCATAGTGCTTGATCTAGGGAGATATAAGGTTGAATGTTTGCATGATAAATTGAAATTAAAAGTATTGTGTGAGTAATGATATTTTAAATTATGTGTGTGTGGATTTATAAGGTTGAAATAATTTTTGATATAGGAGGTATAAGTGGAATTAAAATTGTATTTTGCACTTAGGATTTTGGATGATTATAAGGTACATTATTGATATTGAAAATTAGTTGTGCCTTTTACAAGTAGGAGTAATAAGGTGTTATTGTGGTTTAATTATTGTGTGTATTCCTACATGGTGAAAGAAAGTTTGAAGGGTTTTGTTCCTTGATTAAAAAGATTTATTTTGGAAAATTAAAAGGAGTTGTAAACCATTATTTTTGTGCACATTTTTGAAGAAAATGTAATGTGGAAGATTTGAAAGAAAAATCTACTAACCAGCTTTTTGAAGTGGCACCTTGAAATGGAAATTATTTTGAGACAGGTTTTGAGGGCACATATTCATCAAAGCAAGTTAAGAGGTATGGTGATATCATTACTTATTTAAGGTGTTTTATTGAACAAATATTTATGAATCATAATGTGGAGAAACAAGGATAATGTATGAGTGTTTTTGGAAATATATGTGCTAGGGTTTTGAGAATAAATTGTGCATTCTTGTTGAAATAATTTGTGAAGCATTTGGGATTTCATGTGAGTGATATTGAATGTGAATGAGAAAGTGTTAGAGACTAGTTTTGTGAAGCAAATTTGTACATTATTGTGTTTGATCTTTGAGAGAAAATTTACAAGGAACATAAACCAACTTTTGTGAAGTAAAGTTATACACTAGCGTAATTTGATTCGAAAGAAATTTACAAGAAGTAGAGATCTAATTTGATGAATGTGAGACATGTGAAAGTGACATACTTAATGAATATGAAGAGAAAATATTAAGAATTTGCATTGCATATTATTATTTATATGTTCTTGAAATAATTTTGGGAAGAATATGTTTGAATTACCTAGTTGAAGAAAGCATTTTTGAAAGAGATACAAGCATTGTTTTGAACATCATTTGTGTGCAAGATTTGGGATTGGTTGAGCATTTTTTATGAGCAGTTTTGAGTATGTGTTATGAGTAGTTTTGAGCATGTGTTATGAGCAGTTTTGAGCATGTGTTATGAGTAATTTTGAGCATGTGTTATGAGCAGTTTTGAGTATGTGTTATGAGTAGTTTCGAGTATGTGTTATGAACATTTTTGAGCATGTGTTAGAGCAGAATTGAATAGAGATAGTGAGGTAGATTTGATAAAGTCTTGTGAGAAGACTTGAAGCAGGTTTGAGGTAGATTTGAGTAAGTCTTATGAGAAGACTTGAAGCAAGTTTGGGCAAGAGTTGAGAGCAGATTTAAGCAAGCCTTGTGAGTAGGCTTGGTGTAGATTTATGAGTAGGTTTTGTTTCTAATTTGAGTAAGCCTTATGAGTAGGCTTGGTGTAGATTAGAGTAGTGAGTTGAGCAAATTTTTTTGTATATTTGAGCAAGCCTTATGTGAAGGCTTGGAGTAATTTTTGAGTAGAGTACAAAGTAAATAGGAGAGGTGTCTCCTATGGATAGAGGTCTACAAACTAGGACAATGAGGATAGATGTCTCTTATGGATAGAGATCCATAAACTAAAATAGTGGGGACAAAGATATCCTATGGATAGAGGTCCACTAGCTAGAGCAGTGGGGACAAAATCCTCCTATGGATAGATATCCACTAGCTAGAGTAGTGGGGATAGAGGTCTCTTGTGGATAGAGGTCCACTAGCTAGAGCAGTGGGGATAGAGGTATCCTATGGATAGAGGTCCACTATCCAGAGCAGTGGGGACAAAGGTCTCCTATGGATAGAGGTCCACTAGACAGAGCAGTGGAGACAAAGGTATCCTATAGATAGAGGTCCACAAACTAGAGAAGTTGGGATAAAGGTCTCCTATGGATAGGGTTCCACAAACCAAAATAGTGGGGATAAAGTTATCCTATGGATAGAGGTCCACAAACTAAATTAGAGGGGATAGAGGTCTCCTGTGGATAGAGGTCCATGAACTTGAGCATAGGGGATTGAGATCTCCTTTGGATAGAGGTCCATAAACATTGTAATAGGGATTTGGTTCCCAAGAGATTTGTTGAGAAATTTTATAAGAAATATTTTCTCCATGGACGTAACCCACATTGGGTGAACCACATTAAATTTGTATATTTCTTATGTGTGATGATTTGTGCATTGCTTTGCTACTGCTATTGATGATATTGGTTAATAATTGTTTGGAAAGTAATTGCAATTTGATAATATTGGATAATATTATTTTGGAAAGAAAAGTAAAAGTTTTATCTTATACTATTCACCCCCCTCTCAGTATAAGCTTGTGTTCTTCAATTGGTATCAGAGCAGGTTCCTTAAAAAGTCTAACAACTTGAAGGAAGATCTTACAAGAACACACAATGGCCACTAAAATGATAGAAGTTGCTTCTATGGTTGAAATCAACAAAAGAGACTCAGAACTGGATGACATAGAGAAGGAATTTACTGCTACTCTAGTTAAATTGGAAGTTCAAATTCAAAAGGATGAAGAAACAAAGACAAGGTTTCTACAAGATCTCAATGACTTAAAGGTTAAAGTTGAAGAGGCAAGAAGAATTGAAGAAGTAATGATTGAGAAATTAAAGGCAAAAGAGTTGGAATGTGAAAAGTTAGAAAATGAGATTGTCTCTTTGAGAAAGGAAGTTGAAACATCTAAAAGGAAGTCACAACAAGATATAAGGATACAAAAGGGGGAATCAAGCTCAATAGGGACATCAAAGAAAGCAACCGGTGAAGAACCCATGACCTATGTTGATATACTAAAAGGGAGTAAAAGCACCAAGGAGGAAGAGAAAAAAGAATCATCATGGACAAAGGTCAATCACAAAAACAAACCATATCATCCAAGGAAATCAAACAGGTTTTAATACTTCTTCCATGGCTATTGTTTCTCATGTAATGAATATGGTCATAAATTTGTGCATTGCATGATCAGTATGAAAAATGATGTTAGAAATTTCAATTCATTTGCACCTCTCATGGATAACAACATCATATGCTACAAATGCAATAATTTTGGGCACAAGGCCAAATGGTGTAAAATAGTGTTTCCTAAATCAAGCAAAAAGAAGGAGGATCAAAAAGTTCAAAAGAATACAACCTCAAAAGGTTGGAAAAATAAAGAGGAACAAGAAAAGGAGAAGTCAATGTTGGTACAAACAGCTCTTCGTCCACAAGATGAGGGAAATCAGTGGTATTTTGATAGTGGTTGTTCAAGTCATATGACAGGTGACAAAAGTAAATTTCTTTCACTTAAAGAAATCAATGGAGGATCAGTAAAATTTGGTGATAATGCTTCAGCTAAAATTGTTGGAAAAGGGACTTTGAGTTTAGATAATGGAAAATCAAAGACAGAAAATGTATTGTATGTTAAGGGATTGAAGCATAATTTACTAAGTGTAAGTCAGCTATGTGATCAAGGGCACACAATCACTTTTCATCCAAATGGATGTGAGATCAAGATATCCAAGATAGGAAATCTTGTTGCAGATGCCAGTAGAACTACAAACAATCTCTACCTGTTAAGTGAGATTAAAGGAGAAAAATGTTTTTTATCACAAGAAGATGAGAGCTAGTTATGGCATAGAAGAATGGGTCATCTGAACTTTGACAACATAGTAAAAATAAGCAACAAACAGATAGTCAGAGATTTACCTAGGATAAAAAGACCCCCAAGTACAATTTGTGCACAATGTCAGCATGGTAAGCAAACAAGAACAAGTTTCAAGTCAAAAGAGTTTTCTTCATCCCAACCATTGGAACTAGTTCACACTAATTTATGTGGTCCTACAAGGACAAATAGTTTACAAGGTGAAAGTTACTTCATGCTATTTATAGATGATTTCTCCAGAATGACTTGGGTAACCTTCTTAAAAGAAAAGTCAAAAGCTTTTAAAAAATTCAAGATATTCAAGGTTCTAGTAGAAAATGAAATAGGTAAAAAGATCAAGTGTCTAAGATCAGATAGAGGAGGAGAATTCACTTCAGGTGAATTCATAGAATTATGTGAACAACATGGAATCAAAAGAGAGTACTCAACAGCAAGGACTCCACAATAAAATGGAGTAGTTGAAAGAAAAAGAGAATTGTTGAGAATATGGCCAGAGCTATGCTAAATGAGTCTAATATTTCAGATGGTTTTTGGAGAGAGGCAGTTCATACAACCGTTTATATCATCAATAGAGCTCAAGTAAGAGTAAATCATCACAAAACTCCATATGAGATTTGGAAGGGAAGACCAGCTACTATGAAGCATTTCAGAGTTTTTGGGAGCAAATGCTACATTAGAAAAGAAGAGAAAAATTTGGGCAAGTTTGATTCAAGGTGCGATGAGGGTATTTTCCTTGGCTATTCCACAAAGAGAAAAGCCTATAAATGCTATAATAAAAGATCACATACAATTGTGGAAAGTACAAATGTAAGAGTTGATGAATAAATAGGGCCAAGAGAACCAGATCAAGAGATTGTATATCAAGAAGGAGAAAGTTGCCAAGAAGAATTAGGTGAAGAATCAAAAGAAGATGAAACACAAATAACACCACCTAAGACACCATCCAGGTATGTGCAAAAGAATCATCCAAGAGATCTGATTATTGGGAATCCAGATGAAAGACAAACAAGGAGGAAGATAATAGGAACATGTGAACATGCAAATATTTCTTTGCTATCTAAAATTGAGCCCAAGTATTTCAATGAGGCAAGAGAGGATAAATATTTGGTCAAGGAAATATATGAAGAGTTGGATAAAATAGAAAAGAGTGAGACTTGGAAACTTATCCCATGACTAAAATATAAGAATTTAATTGGCACTAAATGGGTTTACAGAAATAATTTAAATGAAGATGGTCAGGTAGTTAGAAACAAAGTAATACTGGTATGCAAAGGCTATGCACAAGTTGAAGGGATTGATTTTGATGAAACATTTGCTCTTGTTGCACGTCTTGAGGCCATAAGAATATTTTTGGCATTCTCAAGTTTCAAAAACTTCAAAGTATATCAAATGGATGTAAAATCAGCTTTTCTCAATGGTTTCTTAGAAGAAGAGGTCTACATTGAGCAACCTAAGGGGTTTAACCTGATAGATAAGCCATATTATGTATGCAAATTAAAGAAGGCTCTTTATGGACTAAAACAAGCCCCTAGGGCTTGGTATTAAAGGTTGGATAAGTATCTTCAAGAATAGGGTTTCAGAAAAGGAGTAGCTGACAATAATTTATACATTAAAAATGAAGGATATGATTGTTGTGGTCTATGTGGATGATATCATTTTTGGAGGCAGTAATGATAAGATGTGTCAAAAATTTGCAAAGTGTATGCAAAATGAATTTGAAATGTCAATGCTTGGTGAATTGTCCTTCTTCCTTGGATTGCAGATTTCACAATTAGAAAAAGGTATATTTCTCTCACAAACCAAGTATATAAAAGAAATGTTGAAAAAATTTAGACTGGAGGATTGCAAACCAGTGAGTACCCCCATGGTTATAGGATGCAAGTTGAGTAAAGATGATAAATATCCTGGGGAAAATCAAATATTGTATAGATCCATGATTGGAAGTTTACTATATGTCACAACTACAAGACCATATATAATGCAGGTAGTGGGATTAGTGGTAATATTTCAAGCAGCGCCAAAGGAAACACATGTACAAGAAATAAAGAGAATCCTTAGGTATCTAAAAGGAACTATGGATTTTGGACTATGGTATCCTAGGGGTAATAATTTCACTCTCATAGCATACACAGATGTGTATTGGACAGATAGTATTGATGATAGAAAAAGTATGAGTGGAGGAGCATTCTTTCTTGGAAATTGTTTAGTCTCTTGGCTAAGAAAAAAACAAGCATCAATATCCTTATCTACAATAGAAGTAGAGTACATTGCAGTAGTTGCTTGTTGTACACAAGTTTTATGGATGAAGTAAACTTTAAAAGACTTCAAAATAGAGCATGATCATCCCATCTCCATACTTTGTGATAATACAAGTGCCATAAACATTTCAAAGAATCCAGTGATGCATTCAAGGACCAAGCACATTCCAATCAAATATCATTTTTTGAGAGAGCAGGTGATGGATCAGCAAGTCAAATTGGAATATGTTACTACAAAGGAATAGATTGTGGACATATTTACTAAGCCACTTCCAAAGGAAACTTTTGAGTATCTTAGAGGAAAGTTGGGAGTAGTCTTACTCCCACTTCAAAATTGATCACCTCAAGGAGAGGAGGTGGTGAAGGGGCTAAGCTAAGAGTCTTATTTTTAGCCCCAAAGGAACCCTTTGCCATTGATGTCAAAGGGGAAGAGATTTTAGTAAAGGGGAGAGAAATCAGTAAGGGGGAGCAGCTTCTCAAGGGGAGCATATTTGGAATCCAGTGGTAGTAAAAGGAAATATTTTAGAAGAGTTGCCATCAATGACAAAGGGGGATAATGTTGGAAATATTAGGTATATTGGTTGTCATTGATGTCAAAGGTAAAATGGTTGATGAGGAAATTTAGACCTAGGGGCTAATTTCTTTTTAGACCTAGGATATTTTAATTAGGCTTAGTCAAAAGAATAATCAACGTGAGTTGTTGATAAGCTCCGTTGAATAGTCTAAGTCTAGGTGTTTTACTTTTTGTTCTTGTAGGGCTTATGTTTTAGCCTTTCCTTGATTTTTGTATGTAAATCCTTGGAGCAGTTCATGATTTCCAGGATTACGGTTTTCATTTTGGACTTATTTAAGTCCTAAGTTTGCAAATAATAGTTAGCTTCATTTTATTCCATATCATTGGTATCAGAGCGTAGAAATGTTGGAGGTTTTGGGTTATTTCCAATCTCCATAGTGTGGTTTGGATAGTTTTCCACCACCTTCGTTCCAGTGTGAAGCTCAAAAAAATTGCACAAAATTTTGCTGCCAATATTGCAAAAAAATTGCAAGCAATTTTCATTGTTGATAATTATTGTCATTTGTACAATATGATTTTAATGTCGTAGTGAAATTTTTGTCTTCGTCACCCGCAGATGTACGCAAAGCAACTATAGTATATTAAAACAAAAAAAAAAAATTGAGATCGCCACTGCCCACCGACTTCCAAAGGTGTCCAGCCACACTATTCATGGTGGCGTTCTACCGTGCATCATTTTTTAGGCAAGCATAGAACAAACTTTCGGCGATGCGAACGCGTGACATTTCTTGGCCAATTGCAGTCTGTTCGACGAATTTCAACATCATTCCCGCTGTAATAATTTTTAGTGTGACAAAATTACACTTTCTGATGGGGATCTAATCTATTTAGGTTGTTTTTGTTCTGTGCACGGCTAGTTCATGGTGACCAGTGAAACTCCGATGATCGATCCCACGATTCGTGGCCATATTAATTTCCAAAATTTGGCGTGAAACTTTTGCGACAGGTGTTCTCACATTTTTTGGTAGTGGTTTGATTTGGTCTAACCTTTTTTTGGCTATCGACTTTCCATTTGGTCGTCGCCAGCGACATTGTGGTCGGTGTCCCTCTGTGTTTTTCGGTGGCTTGTAGCATTCTGGTAGGGAGCTTCGACCTTCCATTAGCGACTGTTGTCGCAATTTCTTGGTAGGCTACGTGCCATGATTTCTTGCCTAGAAATTTCTAGCCGCCACTAGATCTATTTTGTGTGGACAGCTTGCTATGCGTGGATAGAGTAGACCGATTTGTTGATTCGTTGCTCGTGGCCGCATTTCTCATCGCGTGCTTACTGACCGTCATTTGCCACTTTGGCCTTAGTGGCTAACCTTTGCTTTAATTGTAGTTAGCACATTTAAAACAAATAACAAAAAGGATATTTCATATTCAAAAAAAGAAAAAAGAAAAAACAAAACAAAACAAAACATAATATTCCTTTTTGTCTTTCTAACAAGTCCATTTTGACTTTTTAAACATTGTGCAAATATTCCTTTTTGCCCCTTACATGTTATAATTTTGCAATTTTTGCAACTTGAATTGGGCGCATTTTTGCACATTTTGTAACTTCTTGTCTTTTTGTGACAATTTTTGCTGGCGATCACTCGGGGTCAAATGGCTTCTAAATTAGCCAATAAATTGGCTCAAGTAACCCAACTTGTCAACGTTTTGGCTGATAAGGTTACTTCTAATGAAGTTCAACAATAGTGTGAGGTTCCACTTTATACTGGCTCACGAGATCCAAAGGTCCTCAACAGCTAGATTTTGGACATGGACAATTGGTTTGAGTATACCAAGATAGCAAAGGATCAGCAGGTTAACTTTGCTAAGTTGAAGCTTTCTGGCATTGCCAAGGTCCTTGTCACTGATCGACTACGGACCCAAAATCCCATTGACATGTGGGATGAATTGCAAAGAGTTTTGAAGAATAAATTTTATCCTTAAAACTACGCCACTGATCTTGACATCAAGTGGCTTCGTATTCGACAAACCTCCAATATGAGTGTTTCGACAAACCTCCAATATGAGTGTTCATGACTATATTTTTCAATTCAACAAGTTGTGGATTTTGAATTTTGTTCAGGATAACACGGCACAACTTGTTAACAAATTCAAAAGTGGCTTGCAGGAACCCATTTACAGGAAGATGAAATACAAGTTGATTGTTAACATTGACATGGCTTTCAATCAAGCCCTTCTTGCTGAGGAGGAAATGGGGAGCAATCGCGTGGGACTCGCTCTTCTATGTCAGGAGGAAATCAGAAGGCTTCTCCTCAACCTTCCAAGGGAGCTAAATCTTCTTCTTCTCCTTCTCACTATTATTCATCTTCCCCTTCTTCTTCTTCACAAAAATCTTCTTCTTCTAAATCACCTTTGATTTGTAATTATTGTAAAAATCCAAGACATACTCAAAAGAGGTGTTTTAAGTTGCAAAATGTGAAGAAACAATCCCTAGTTGTAAAGCCTTCCAATGAGGACTCACAAGAAAGTCCCATTGAGGCTACAAGGGAACGTAAGCCTTATAAGGAATTGGCAGGGTTAAACAAATTGACCCTTATGAATACTTCACAAGGTGATCGTGAGAATTTGTTTGTGACTACGGTCCATCTCAGTGACACCTTTATGGTTGATTGTATAATCGATAGCGGCTTGCAGAAAAATCTAATTGCGAGGTCCGTTGTTGACAAACTGAAGTTACCGATGAATCCCCATCCTCATCCTTATCCTTTGGGATGGAAGGACAATGGGATTACATCTGAAATCACACACACATGCACTGTGAATTTTTCTTTTAGTCCTTCTTTTGTGGACTCGGTTGTGTGCGATGTAACTCCAATGGATTGTTGTGGCTTGTTGCTTGGAACACCCTATCAATACGATAGGAGGTCTATACATGATGGGTACAAAAACACATACACTTTGCACAAAGACAATAAAACTTTCATAATCAGAAGTACACAACCAACTCCACATAATTTGATGTTGAGTTGTAGACAAGCACGCAAAGCTGTAAATCAAGCAAAGGAATTAGCACTCATCTTCATCAGATCAATTCAATAAGAAAAGCAAGCACCTAAGCACATTAATAACAGGAGTTCTTCAATTCATTCAATACTTCAATCATTTTATGATGTTTTTCAAGAACCCACAAGTCTTCCTCCTGAAAGACAGATTAATCATAGTATTGAGATTGTTCCTACATCTTCTCTTCCTAATTCTTCAATGTATAGACAATCAATAGTGCAAATGGAAGAAATTAAAAAGCAAATTCAAGCATTGTTGACTAAAGGGTTCATCAAACCCAGTACTTCCCCTTGTGCTTCTCCTATCTTGCTTGTATTGAAGAAGGATGGCACATGGAGATTATGCATTGATTTCAAGGCACTCAATAAGATTACAATCAAGAATCGTTATCCACTTCCTTGCATTGATGATCTCTTGGACCGATTGCAAGGTGCAAAATTCTTCTCCAAGATAGATCTCAAAAGTGGGTATCATCAAGTGAGAATTCAAGCAGAAGACACTTGGAAAACAACATTTAAGACCAAAATGGGGCTCTTTGAGTGGCTTGTCATGCCCTTTGGCCTTACAAATGCTCCAGCTACATTTATGCGGCTGATGAATGAAGTATTCAGAGATTGTTTGGATCAATTTGTAATCATCTATTTGGATGAAATTCTTATATATTATTCTACTTGGGAGAATCATTTGGAACACTTGGAAACAGTTCTTCACACTCTTCGTAAGAACCAATTGTATGCAAATTTTCCTAGTGTTCATTTGGGCAAACATTCATTGCCTATCTTGGATTTGTAATTAGTGAAAAAGGTGTGCAAGTAGATCCTTCCAAAGTTGAAGTTATCTTATCTTGGCCAACTCCTAATTTAGTCATGGAGTTAAGAAGTTTTCTGGGACTTGCCAATTTCTATCACAAGTTTATTGGAGGATATTCTTCTATTGCTACACCTTTACACTATTTGACGAAGATCAAAGTTCAGTTTCAGTGGACAAAGGATCAACAAAAATCCTTTGACACATTGAAACACAAATTGAGTATCTACACCAGTTCTTGTTCTTCCCGATTTGTCTCAACCATTTGAGATAGAAAATGATGCTTCGCAAGTTGCACTTGGAGCTGTGCTCATGCAGAATGGCCATCCAGTGGACTACCATTCAGAAACATTTTTAGAGGCCAAGAAGAACTATTCTACATATGATAAGGATTTCTATGCTTTGGTTCAAGTAATCAAATATTGGAGGCATTATCTCTTGGGAAAAGAAACAATTATTCATACAAATCACATGCCCCTTAAGTTTCTTCAATCTCAAACAAAAATTGAGGAAGCTAGGCACATGAAATGGGCATCGTACTTGCAACAATTCCATTTGGTAATCAAGTACAAGAAAGGATGAAACAATGTAGTGGCTGATTGTTTGAGTCATCCTCCTTCTACTCTTGTTTTGACAATTGTCACTACTTCTCATCTTGGCTTCCAAACTTGGCCTACACAATATCCTATGGATCCAGATTTTGGCAAAGTTTTCCATCAACTTTCCAATCCTTCTTCTTCAAATTTGAGAGCTCTTCAGGACTTTCATATTCAATATGGAATGTTGTATAAATTTGGAAGAACTTTGTGTTTCTCATGGGAATAGGGAGTCTCTTCTGAAGGAGGCTCATTCCACACTCTATGGGGGACATTTTGGTAGGCAAAAAACTCTTCATCATCTTCAACGGTTTTTCTTTTGGCCACACATGCAAAGAGATGTTCTTCGATTCTTGCGACAATGTGCAGTCTGTAATCGCTCCAAATCAGCCAATAGGACATTAGGTTTGAGCATGCCTTTGCCCATTCCTTCTCATCCCTGGGAAAGCATTTCCATGGATCTCTTAAGCGGTTTTCCAATGACAGTACGCAAGCATGATTGTGTCTTCGTTGTGGTGGACAAATTCAGCAAAATGGCCAAATTCATTCCTTGTCGCAAGACAAGTACTGCATAGGATCTTGCCCAACTCTTCTTTGAGGTGGTATGGCGTTCTTTTGGTCTTCCTACCAGCATTGTCTCTGATCGTGACTCACACTTTGTGGGTCACTTTTGGCGATCACTTTGGAAGATTTTGGGAGTATCTCTTAACTTCTCTACTGCTTATCATCCTCAATCCGATGGACAGATAGAGGTAGTTAATTGTACTCTCATGCATAGTTTGAGGATTTACCATCATTCCACTCCAGCCAAGTGGGACTTAAGCCTCACTCACATTGAGCACGCCTACAATAGGGCCGTCCATAGTTCTATCGGGCACTCTCCATTTGAAGTGTGTTTTGGTTTTCAGCCACTTGCTCCTTATGAGTTACCTTTGTCTTTGCCTTCTTCAACCACAATGCACATTCAGAAGGAACAAGACAAGGCCAACTATTTTGTACAACATTTGCAGAGTCTTCAAGCCAAAGTGGTTCAAATTCTTTAGAAGACTCAACAAAAGCAGAAAAAACAGATGGACAAGCACCACACACCTCATTCCTTTCAAGTTGGTGACAAAGTATGGTTTCATCTTGACAAACAACGATTTGTAGATAAGGCACATAGAAAAATCAAGCCTCTTCATTATGGGCATTATACTATTATTCAAAAAATCTCTGAGAATACCTTTCGCTTGGACCTTCCAACTCATCTTGGCATTCACGATGTCGTCAATGTTGATCTTCTCATACCATACTATGATTCGACACTGGAAACAATTACAACCATCATACATCTAGTTGATGTGGTTCCTGATGCTCAGCTTCCGCTTGACGTCGATACAGTCTTTGATACGAAGACCCGACAAACATGCCAAGGTGCTTCTACTTCATATCTTGTGGCCCGACGAGGCCAATTTCCACATCAGGCTCATTGGATTTTTGCTCACATTCTGTCCCGGGATTTTCCCTCTTTGTTAAAAGCATTGGAGTCTAATGCTTCTTTTGTTGGGACGAATGATGAGGAAATTTAGACCTAGGGGCTAATTTATTTTTAGACCTAGGATATTTTAATTAGGCTTAGTCATAAGAATAATCAATGTGAGTTGTTGATAAGCTCCGTTGAATAGTCTAAGTCTAGGTGTTTTACTTTTTGTTCTTGTAGGGCTTATGTTTTAGCCTTTCCTTGTTTTTTGTACGTAAATCCTTGGAGCAGTTCATGATTTCCAGGATTACGATTTTCATTTTGGACTTATTTAAGTCCTAAGTTTGCAAATAATAGTTAGCTTCATTTTATTCCATATCAATGGTTGAGATTTATATTCAAGGTTGAAATAATAAAATGCAATGCAAATATCATCAAAGGTTTCATGAGGTAGAAATATTGATGCCAAAGGTATAATAGTTGTCAAGGAAAAAATATTTTCCATGGTTATGTTAGCAAGAAAAAGACAAAGTTTCATTTGATTGAAAAGTTTTCCCATGGTTATGTTAGCAAGAAAAAGACAAGAATTTATTTGGTTGAAAATAAAATCATTTGACAAAGGTTCACAAGCAAAATATTATAATATTTAAAACCAAGGTTTAAATATTATAATAAAAATAAATTTGAATTTTAAAGGACACGAAAATGGTGGAAATAAAAAGGAGAGCCAATGTCTTCATAAAGTTGGAATTATATATTTGAGGGAGGAAAATAATTCATTTGCTAATGTTTTTGGAGATCAAGCACGATTTGCGCCATTCGTTGAAGGAAAAGAGAAGAAAAGACAAGCAAACAAATTTCAAAGTAGGGACAATAATTTAAGAAAGAGGCAGTGCATGAGGTTTCCAACCGAGCAGCTAGCCCAAGTGGTAGGCAGGTCCTACACAAGCTGTGGAAGGTGAGAGATCATAGGTTTGAGGCATAGCGGGTTCATTTTTCTTGGAGTTTTATTGAATATAGAACTACCTATGGAAGATGGCATAAAATCAGGTTTTTGCATTATAAGTCTTGTGTGGGCAACTAACCCACATGGTAGCCTAGCTTCTACTAGGATGCAGGGTAGGAAAAGGTGGTAGGTTCGAGTCGCAGTGGCAACACATGGTAGGGCAATTTTTTTTGATTAAATTTTAAATGATTAAGGTGTGCATAACGCTTGACCTAGGGAGACACAAGGTTTAGTTTTTGCATTATTGGGTATGCATAGTGCTTGATCTAGGGAGACATAAGGTTGAAGGTTTGCATGATAAATTGAAATTAAAAGTACTGTGCGAGTAATGAAATTTTATATTCTGTGTGTGTGGCTTTATAAGGTTGAAATAATTTTTGATATAAGAGGTATAAGTGGAAATAAAATTGTATTTTGCACTTAGGATTTTGGATGATTATAAGGTACATTATTGATATTGAAATTAGTTGTGCCTTTTACAAGTAGGAGTAATAAAGTGTTATTATGTTTTAATTATTGTGTGTATTCCTGCATCGTGAAATAAAGTTTGAAGGGTTTTATTCCTTGATTAAAAAGATTTATTTTTGAAAATTAAAAGGAGCTGTAAACCATTATCTCTGTACACATTTTTGAAGAAAATTTAATGTGGAAGATTTAAAAGAAAAATCTACTAACCAGTTTTTTGAAGTGACACTTTGAAAGGGCAATTCTTTTGAGACAGGTTTTGAGGGAACATCTTCATCAAAGCAAGTTAAGAGGTATGGTGATATCATTACTTCTTATGAGGTGTTTGATTGAACAAATATTTTTGAATCATAAGGTGGAGAAATAAGGATTATGTATGAGCATTGTTGGAAATATATGTGCTAGGATTTTGAGAACAAATTATGCATTCTTATTGAAAGAATTTGTGAAGCATTTGGGCATTGATGCAAGTGACATTGAATAATGTGAATGGGCAAGTGTTAGATACCAGTTTTGTGAAGCAAATTTGTGCATTATTGTGTTTGATATTTAAGAGCAAATTTGCAAGGAACATAAACCAACTTTTGTGAAGCAAAGTTATACACTAGTGTAATTTGATTTGAAAGGAATTTGTAAGAAGTAGAGATATGATTTTATGAATGTGAGACATGTGAAAGTGATAGAATTAATGAATGTGAAGAGAACATATTAAGAATTTGCATTGCATATTATTCTTTATATATTCTTAAAATAATTATGGAAAGAATATGTCTAAATTGCCTAGTTGAAGAAAGCATTTCTAAAAGAGATACAAGCATTATTTTGAACATCATTTGTGTGCAATATTTCAGATTGGTTGAGCATGTGTTATGAGCAGTTTTGAGTGTGTGTTATGAGCAATTTTGAGCATGTGTTATGAGCAGACTTGAGCATGTGTTATGAGCAACTTTGATCATGTGTTATGAGAAATTTTGAGTATGTGTTATGAGCAGTTTTGAGTATGTGATATGAGCATTTTTGAGCATGTGTTAGAGTAGAGTTGAGTAGAGGTAGTGAGGTAGATTTGAGTAAGTCTTGTGAGAAGACTTGAATCAGGTTTGAGATAGATTTGAGTAAGGATTGTGAGAAGACTTGAAGTAGGTTTAGGCAAGAGTTGAGAGCAAATTTAAGAAAGCCTTGTGATTAGGCTTGTTGTAGATTTATGAGTAGGTTTTATTTCTAATTTGAGAAAGCCTTGTGAGTAGACTTGGTGCAGATTGGAGTAGTGAGTTAAGCAAATTTTGTTTTAGATTTGAGCAAGCCTTGTGTGAAGGCTTGGAGTAATTTTTGAGCAGAGTAGAAAGTAGATAGGAGAGGTGTCTCCTATGGATAGATATCCACAAACTAGGATAGTGGGGACAAAGGTCTCTTGTGGATAGATGTCCATAAACTAGAATAGTGGGTATAGAGGTCTTCTATGGATAGAGGTCCACTAGCTAGAGAAGTGGGACAAAAGTCTCTTATAGATAGAGGTCCACTAGCTAGAGTAGTGGGGATAGATATCTCTTGTGGATAGAGGTCCACTAGCTAAAGCATTTGGGATAGAGGTCTCCTATAGATAGAGGTCCACTATCCAGAGTAGTGGGGATAGAGGTCTACTATGAATAGAGGTCCAATAGCCAGAGTAGTGGGGATAGAGGTATCCTATGAATAGAGGTCCACTAGCAAAATCAGTGGGGATAGAGGTCTCCTGTGGAGAGGGTTCCACAAAATAGAATAGTGGGGACAAAGGTCTCTTATGGATAGAGATCCATGAACCAGAGTAGAGGGTACAAAGGTTTCCTATAGATAGATGTCCAAAAATTTGAGAATAGAGGATTGAGATCTCCTTTGAACAGAGGTCCATAAACATTGTAATAGGGATTTGGTTCCCAAGAGATTTGTTGAGAAAATTTATAAGAAATATTTTCTTCATGGACGTAGCCCACATTGGGTGAACCATGTTAAATATGTGTCTCTCATGTGTGTGATTATTTGTGCATTGCCTTGTTACTGCTATTGATGATATTGGTTAATGCTTCTTTGGAAATTTATTGCAAATTTTTAATATTGGATAATATAAATTTATAAAGAAAAGTAAAAGTTTGGTCTTATACTGTTCTTCTCAATATAAGCTTATGCTTTCAAAAATATGTAATTGTGGATGACTTACACTTTGTATTTGAGTTCCTTTTTGAAAACATGGAGGAATCCAAATTTGTACTTTGCATAAAGTTAATACAAGAAGACTGGATGAGGGGCCAAGCATTTGTAACTTTCCTATATACAGAATTTGCAGACCATGCATTGAAAATAATACATCAGTATTTGTTAAAATGAAAGCCAATGATAATCCATTTTGGGAGAAATCCTTTAGTTGGTAAAGTGAATTGAGTAGTGGGAAATATGAAGATAGCACAGGAAATCCAAGAGCTTGTTGATATGAAAAATCAACTTCAACCAATAGATGGTGAATTTGAGATATTTTCTCATAGCACTAGAGTCATATTGGATGAGGATTAGGTATACAATGTAGCTATATTATTACAATTATATATGTCAATCTACTAGAAGTGCAATTTAAGCAAGCAATAATTTTAGAGGCCTTCTAAAGGTCAAATATGCTACATAGGCCCTATACAAAAATATTGATGTTTTGAGTGTCACACATCACTGTCACAAATGTGTATTGCAGATTTGTAGAGCATATGTAGACAATAGTATGACTGATAAATATCAACAATTATTTTTTATGAATTTTCCCTCTATGGATACCTATGAATATCTTCTCTTTTTTACTTGCCACAAAATCCTTGCTTCTAAGGTAGATTTAGAAACCTAAATAATTTTGGCACTTATCTTGATCTTATTCACTTATGTTGAGGTTAACCTTTTAGCATGATATTATAATATAAAATAATTATGGATTATTTCTCAAAAACTAAAGTTTGTGATGTTTTAAAGGTCCTAGTTAAAGAATAATTTTTGATAACATAACCAACTATAAAATGTTTCATGCATGGACTTTGTAAATTGTAACAAGCAAAGAAAATTTATTTCCAACTATTGTGGTATTTACCTTATAATGCTACAAGAAGAGAGGTCATGTACAATGGATAACTTAAATAATATATCACTACCAACAACAAAGCATACTGTATTGCTCTTATGTAGGGATTGGAAGCAGTAAAATATATTTTTATTGTTTGAATTTGTGTATATAGAACCCTTATTATTTATCATTAAACAAATGTAACATAGAAAACTAGTGCTTACCACCTGAAACAATGGAAAAAATAGCAAAAGAACTTGCTAATTATTTAGTCCTCTGTCATTGACTACAGTACAACCTATCTCAACTACTCAAGTTCAGTTCAATGGACAATGAATAAAATATTAAGGTTCACCATGGGATTGGAACCGTAGCTTATGATGAAACTCCTTGTTCCCCACCACTTGAACCTTAGTTTATGGTATGAAACTCCTTGCTTCCCATTGCTTGCCACAAGCCCAATAGGTAAGTAAAATCTCTATCTTGTTTTAGTTAATTTAGTAGGGTCTACATTTATTGTTTGATAAAAGGTTAAAATGTAAGGGTTGTGTCTAACACATATTACTATTTTTTTTTGGAATTTCTTTAGTGAAAGCCATGAGTGCTAATAATTCCTCTCTTGTTATTTTATTAATGAAGGAACCTGAGAGTTTGTTAGGATGGTTTGAGTTTAGTGAGGATTTTAGCATTGAAAAAGAAATGTGAGCTTGAACATCATAAAAAATATCCATCAAATGATGAGGGGAAGTGCCAATGAACGGAGAGGAATTTGTTGTTTTGGAATATGATAGATTCAATTGCACCAAAATGTAATCTAATCATAGAACCATTGATGGGTGTTGGATAAAATTTGAAGTGGATTTGGTTGAGAAATCCTAAATGAAATAATTAGGATGTTGAGTAAATGCCATTGCTTAGGTGAATCATGGGAGATGGAGAAATTAAAAGCAAAAAAGATTAATGCCAAAGCCTAGCAAGACTTTGATGTATACCACAGTAGACATGATGTTCAGAATACCACTATGGATATTTGATACTAAATACTTTGGTCTCAATATTTTTTGTGTTGCATAACGAGATGAACTAAGTAAGAGATAAAGGTATCTTTTAGGTCATGGCCAAGCTAGCATGCCTCTTAGATGTGTGAAACCCCCTTGTATGAGAAAGGAATAGCTTTTATTTTACCTTGTATTAATATTTTAAATGTGTACTTCAATGTGTTTCAACCCTTTCACCAAGATCATTGCAATTTGAGACTTGCCAACGTGTCTAAGCCCAAGGTAGAGTTACTTGGCTTATGAAAATAACTTCAAATAATGAAGAATTTGGAGGCCAAAAATCATCATCAATAGATTAAAATTGCTTAGCTTGTCTTGGAAATAGATCAAAAGTATTGGATACCAATTCCTGTTGGGCTTCTCATCACAAAGAATGAGGATTCTATGATAGAGGCCTCTCTAGATGATCGATTAGATATGGTTTCTATTGCATGATACAATTATTTCCTCTGCAAATGATAAAATAGAGTAAGGTCCTATTTTATTGTCACTTATATCTCACTCTTTATTTTCTCTATCAGTATGTTAGAAGTTTCTTCAAGTATTTCTCATATCACAAGTCCTGGGAGGGTTGGATGCAGTGACAAGAGTAGTGGTTTTGAAAATAGTATGTGGATCTTGCATGTAAAATTTTAGTGTGTTTACTATATATTATAGTATGTATAATCTAATGGAAGGTTATCCCCATATGCTGAGGATGTATAATTGTAGGCTTTTGATCAAGGGTATTGTAAATATGCAAATAATAGTATAATGAGAAAAATATATACCTTCATAGTAGTATGCCATCATGGCAAATTTTGAAAAAAATCTGAATGTAATATCCTAATTTATTGGGGGTATGTCCTAGTGGATAGCTCCATGTTTATCAATCCCAAAACAAAATCGAGTGGTGAAATTTCGAAGACCATATGTCTTTAATGAAATATTATTGGTATCAATGCCTTGCATCATATTAAGACTAGGATACTATAATACCAAATCTATAATTATATGTGGGGATTTCTTGTATGGAGATAGTAAGTAGGTAATTTTTATTTACACTTAAACCACAAAGAAGAATGTGTGTGTGTTTTTACCTATAATAATTAGTTTATTTCTAAGTTTATTTTATAAAGAAACAATATTTCATATTGCAATTTCATGAACAAGATGAAATCAAACTTAAAAATGGTGACTTAATTTTAATCTAAAGGTCCTCATGCGTAAAAACAACATTAGGGTTTAAATTTTACAAATCTCATGTGTAAACACAACATAACCAACTAAAAAATTCCAAACCCTAGTCAAAAAATACCTAAAATAATGTAAAATTTACTGAACCTAACTAACCTCATCTTTGCCTTCATACCTCATTCTATACTGTCAGCTTTGGCCATCATATCTCATTATTTTGGGTAAATTAGCAAATTTTTTAGAGAAATTTCAAGGTAAACCCTAGCCAAAAAATGAACAACATGAATCAAATCCTAGGAGTCCTAGAAGTTTTAGAGAAATTTTAGGGTAAACCCCAACCAAAAATTGAACAACATGAATCAAATATCAAGAACCCTAGGTTGTGTGTGTGGTGTGGAGGTTGCAATAACTAAGGTGCAGTGTGGAGGTTATAGTAGCTAAGGCATGGTGTGAAGGTTGTAATAGCTAAGGCACGATGGTTGTAGTAACTAAGGCATAAAATTTATAGTAGCCAAGGTATAAAATGGAGGTTAGAGTAGCTAAGACATGGCATGGAGGTTGCACAAACAATACAAACTACTAGGGGTTGATCTTATGTAAGGGTACAATGACCGATTGTGATTGACTAGAGAGATAAAAAATGACCGCTATGAATTCAACACTTCAAAGAATGTAGATACGATCATCAAATGACGTAAAATAAAGGCTTCTGTCCCCTTCTCTAACAGTTCCCTAGAAAGGTAGCTTGGTAGCTAGCCTCTCCTCAAGAAAATTGGGTATGCATAATATAAATTGATAAGAATAAGAAGACACCACTATGGATAGGGTGAAAACCTACAACCCAATTCATGGCTAAGCATAGATTTACCCAACACAACAATCATGGGATGACAAAAAATCTACTTGCAAATAGCTAAGGGTTGGTTAAAATAACACACATGATTAGACACTATAATTCCATAACCAACGGTGGGTGTTTTTATTTGGAAATTTGATAAAATTGCAATGCTATAATAGAACCAGTGAAAATAAGACACTAAGAACCATGGCAAAAGCCTAGGTTTATATATTTTTGTAAAATATTTAACTAAGACTTTGTTTAAACAAAGAAATTTGTTTTAAACCCAACCTAGTCTCTCCAATGTTACCCTTCTCCTCCTTTGCTATTGGAGCATGGATTCTCATGGCATCAATCACAGATTATTGGATTTTTGAACATTCACTTGTAATTTAGTTCGTAGGTCGTTGGCTCTAAAGACGTTTACGTTCAAGATTCTTTCTCTCCTTCCCATCCCTTTGTCATAGTGAGTAATCCTTTTTCTTTAAGGCCTTCCTCCTATTTCCTTTATCGTACCCCTTTCAAGTCCTTCTCCCCCTATACCCTATCCTATATCTTCATTCCATTCACCTTCCCACCATCAATACCTTATCATCCAACTGACTACTATAGGATATATATATATCTATATATATATATTATTTCTTTTCTTACTTAAAAAATTCCTCATCAATGAAGCTTCTCCTTCTTAGTCGATCGAAAGCTTCTTCCTTCTTGCCTTTAGTCAAATATCTTTTTCTCTTATAAAAAGAGATGCATTATTTTATTTAAATCATTTAAAATAAATTCTATTATTATTTAAATAATGCTCTTTTCATTAATTTAAACAAAATTCCATTATTATCTAAATTAAGATCTTAAAATAATAAAATTATTTTATTATTAAAGAAAATAAAGTCTTAATACAAATTTAAATATTGTTCAACTATTATTTAAATTAAGATCTTATTAAATAAAATTCTATTATTATTTAAATAGATAATATAATATATTTACAAATATATCTATCTATCTATCTATCTATCTATATATCTATTTATCTATCTATATATATAGGGTTCTTTCATCATATACTAATATCATGGCATTCCTAAAATAATTCAAAAGATTCAAAGACAACCACACTTTTGCACTCTTTTCTCAAAACTAATGATGTAGAAAAGTGATGAAGTAAAAGATAACCAAACATATGCACATTTTTCCAAACCAATATGCAGTAGAGTAATGAAGTAAAAGATAATAAATCATATGCAACAAGTAAAGAGGGAGTCTTTCCATTAACCCCATCACCCATCTCAGTCAAAAAATTTATGATAGCTACTAGGGTATCAACTGTGGATCTAGGTGGTTGGCTAGTTGATGATTATCCCTAAACGATAATGCATACCTATATGAGGGTAATCATCCATATTACCCTTGATTTACCTTAATCATCACTACCCTAACCTCAAGTACCCTATTTTTGATGGAGGGTTCTACCTCTTCCACCCACGAGTGTACCTGATCTTGCATATTAAAAATATATCAATAGTACCATGTTCTTCCAAAAATTAAACTAAATATAGCACAACTATTCATTTGCACAAAACTAAGAATCAAAACATCAATACATAGTTTTTCATTCTATAAGGTCTGTCAGGGAGGGTCATGACATACTACCTCCTTGGGACTAAACACCATCCTGGGTGTTTCCTATTTTACAAAAAAAAAAAGTTATTACATTATATTTTCAAACAAGAAGACAAAATGTTTCTACATGTCCTCCACTTTTTCCTAAGTGGCATTTCATTCAAAAAATAGTCCCATTGGACCTTACATTTTTCCAAAGTTTGGTTTCATAGAGTCTTAGAACAAAAATCAAGAATCATTATCGACATCACTTCAATAGCCTCTAGGTTTGCCATCTGCAATTTAGAAACATCCCACACATGTTCAGGATCAACAACATATTTCCTAAGTAGGTATATGTGGAAGGTGTCATGGATATTTGATAGGTTAGGTGGTAAAGCAAGTCGGTATGCCACTAGGCTAATCTTCTTAGTGATATCAAAGGGTCCCACAAATCAAGAATCTAAAGAACACAAGCTTATACTAAGAAGGGGAGGTGAACAGTATAAGATAAACTTTTACTTTTATTTCAAATCAATATTATCTAATGTTATCAATTTCAATAACTTTCCAAAGTAGTATTAACCAATATCATCAATAGAAGTAACAAGACAATACACAAATCATCACACACATGAGAGATATATATTTAACGTAGTTCATCCAATATGGGTTATATCCATGGAGAAAATATTTCTTCTAAATTTTCTCAACAAATCTCGTGGGAACCAATTCCCTATTACAATGTTTATGAGCACCCACAAAAAGGAGATCTCAATACCTTATGCTCAAGTTCATGGACCTCTATCTATATGAGACACCTCTCATCACTACTCTGGTTTATGGATATCTATCCACAAGGGACACCTCTCCTCTCTGATCTAGTTCATGGATATTTATCCATAGGAGACACCTCTCCTCTCTGATTTAGTTTGTGGATATCTATCCATAGGAGATACCTCTCCTCATTGCTCTGGTTTGTGGATATCTATCCACAAGAGACACCTCTCCTATCTAATCTACTTTGTGGATCTCTATCCATAGGAGACACCTATCCTCTATGATTTAGTTCATGGATCTCTATCCATAGGAGACACTTCTCCTCTCTGATCTGGTTCATGGATCTCTATCCATAGGAGATACCTATCCTATCTGATTTAGTTCATTGATATCTATCCATAGGAGACACATCTCCTCTCTGCTCAACTCTACTCCAAGCCTTCTCATAAGGCTTTCTAAAAATAGCTCATCAATATTGCTCAAAACTTCTCCAAGCTTTCTCACAAGGCTTGCTTAACTCAAATTTTAGCCTTATCACAATGCTTGATCAAAATAGCTCATCAATCCTACTCAAATATACTCCAAGCCTTCTCACAAGTCTTGCTTAACTCAACTCTCAAACCTATTCACTTAACATACACAAATATACCTCAAAATTTCTCATAGATTAGCTTACAAAACTTGCACAAATCTACCTCAAATCATGCACAAATCTATCTCAAAATTGCTCACAAATCCTACTCAAAGCTATCTTAAACATGCTCATAGATCTTGCTCAAATATATCTTAAACCTACTTTACTTTGCTCACAAATTCTCACAAATCTGTTCACAAGACTTGCTCAAATTTACTCTTATAATCTGATCCAAACAATGCTCATATCTTTTCCAAAAAATGCACACAAACAATTCTCATATATCCATCAACAATTTATTTCATAAACCAATCTCAATGCACATATTTGCCTTGCTTATCTGTTGAGCAAGATGTTGCCAGAAGGTTGTCATTATTGTCAACACAGGCAGTTAGATCCAAAGATGCAGGCAGTTAGGTCCAAGGATGCAGTGGATAACAGACTTGAAATGGGTTTTTCTTAAAACCCAAGTTGGCTCTTCGTTTTGTTGAAAAAGATGCCCCGATGATGAAGATATTTAATTTTAAATATTTAGTTTAAATTTTTATTTTATTAAAAATTTAAATTAGAATATTAAATTAAATTAAAAGGGCCGACGTGTTACTATTTCGCGGCAATAAGCTACAGGAAGGTAACGAAGGTGGAGAATGACACCGACAAAGTTAAATCTGGGCCGACGAATTTTAGGGTTTTGTAGCCGACATTCTTAGGGTTACAGCCAACGGATTTTAGGGTTTGGCAACTGACAAATTCTAGGGTTTCTCAGTCGACGTTCTTCTAGGGTTTGCCTCTAAAATTTCTTCTACAAAAGCAAGGGTTCTTCGAGTTTAAAGTGTGGAGAGTGATGCGATCTATGTGAATGAAGTTCATGTGCAGCAGAGTGTAAGTCGTTTCGATCTCGAGTATGAGCAAAGTGATAGTTCTTTGGAGTTAAAGAAAAGAGATCGCAGTGAGGAGATAGTGAGTGAGTTCGTATCGACTGATCGAGAACAAAGAGAGTGATATGCAGACGATGTATTTAAAGTTCGAGGCAAAAATACGTAGATGGTTGAAGTGAGATTTCTATGAAGTTGCAGCAGAGAACGCAAAGAGATATAGAGGAGAGGTTGAAAAAGTGTGAATCATTTTTCACAGCAGTAGTCGAATGCCGACAAGCAGCAGATCGCAAAAAAATAGCAGATCATGATAATTGAGGTGAAAGTTTACATTCTGCAATTTTTATTATTATCTTCAAGTTGTAGCTTGAAAAAGGGGTTGGTGCCTCTTTCCAATTTGTGCTGGAAAAATTGGAGTTGGTGCTCCATTCTGTTGTAGCAGATAAAATTTAGAGGTTGGTGCCTCTTACCAGTTGGTGCCGGTGAATGATTATGTAAAGTTGTAGCTTTGCATTTGACTGGATTTGGATGGTAGTCCAAGTAGTCTTTTTGAGGAGTAGCCACATCGGTGAACCTCGTTAAAATGTCGTGTTATGTGTGATGCTCTTAGTACTTTTATTATTTTTGTTTTAATCTGCTGTAGTTTATTTAAAATTCTAAATTGTTTTAAGTTTTTAAAGAACACACTGATTCACCCCCCCTCTCAGTGTCATTGTGATTACAACAATTGGTATCAGAGCCAAGTACCTGAAGAGGCTTAAATAGCTAAGGTGATCTTGGAAATCAAACAATGGCAAGTGGTGAAGGATTCTCTTTAAACAAAGCACCGCTGTTTGATGGGACAAATTATGTGTTCTGGAAAATTAGAATGCAGACTTATCTTAGTGCTTTGGGCTTTGACATCTGGGGTGCGGTAGTCAATGGTTACAAAGCTCTTGCCACTGCTCCAACAGACACTACAGAATCTTCAGAGGACAGTTCTAGTGAAGACTCTGAAGAAGGAACAGGTGAGGCTCTCTTTATGGCATTTGAAATAGACGAATCAGAAAACATAGAGGGGATGAACTCTGAAGTTGAAGATGTTGAGGTTGAAGTTGATTTAGAGGGTGAGCTAGTGTCTGATCTTACGGAATGGGAATCAGAGAAAAATAAGAATGAAAAACTGACAAGGAAACTTAAGAATGCAAATGAAATTATTGCCAGTTTAAAAACACAGACTGAAGAATACAAGAAAATGTCTGAAGATCTGGAAATACAGGTTTCTATGAAGATAGACCACTGCTACAAATTGGAAGAAGAAAATGTGAGTCTCCGAATACAAATACAAGAGCTGGATCGAAAAATCAACTGTCATCTAAAACGTGAAGAAAGCTTGATAAAACTGGACAAAATTCTGAGCGATCAAAGATCCATAGGCATCAAATTTGGTCTTGGCTTTACTAAAGGAGAATCATCAACTGAACCAAAAACAAGCAATGTTGAAAGTGAAAAGAACAAAGACAAGAAACAGGCTGTGGAAAGTAAAACGAATCAAGCAAAAGAAAGATATAATGCCAGACCTAAAATGATAGTTGACAATGATGGCTTTACTAAGGTCACACATCAAAAGAATAGAAGATCCAAGGCTCCAAGCAACAACCTCGGCCAAGACCATCTTTCAGGTTTACTCATTATTTCTATGGTTTTTGTTTTAAATGTAATAATTATGGGCATAAAATTGCTGACTGCAAATACAATATAGGTCCAAGAAGTTTCACTAGTAGAAATGCGTTTGCTCCTTTAATGAATTATGCAGTAGAGTGTTTTAAGTGTCACAACTTTGGGCATATTTCCAGAAATTATCGTAGTATGTCTGTTTCATATCAACCTCAGGAAAGTAGATTTCAACCGTATAGAGCAAAACAAAATAGAATTTATACTGAAGGATATGTGCAAAATTCTAAAAAGGGGAAGTCTCAGCTAGAACCCAACAACATAGTTAAGACAGAATGGAAACAAAAGGAACAACTCAGGAAAGAAAAAGAATCCTTAATAGTGCAGAATGCTTTTAGAGCTCAGAATAAATATGTACCGTGGATTCTTGATAGTGGCTGCTCAAGTCATATGACAGGTGATAGACAAAAATTTGAGAATCTTCAGAAATATGAGGGTGGTTCTGTGAAGTTCGGCAATAACGATGGAGCAAAAATAATAGGTAAAGGATCGGTCAAAATAAGTGAAGGGAAAATCAAGTCAGAAGAAGTTCTATATGTGGATGGTCTGAAACATAACCTGTTAAGTGTGAGTCAAATCTGTGACAAAGGACATGAAGTGGTGTTCAAGAAGCAGGGTTGTGAAGTCAGAAAAACAAAGAACGGGAAATTAATAGCAATTGGCTCAAGGACGTCTGGCAATCTGTACACACTCTCAGAATTTTCAAAAGGTATGTGCTTCATGGGACAAGAAGAAGAGAACTGGTTGTGGCATAAGAGGCTTGGACACATAAGTTTTGATAATCTGGTAAGAATTAGCTCTAAACAAGCAGTGAGAGATATTCCAATCATTAAGAAACCTGCAAACAACATGTGTGCTTCATGTCAGAAGGGAAAACAGACCAGAGTTTCATTTAAAACAAAATAACATCACACTAGCAGGCCTTTGGAACTCATTCATACTGACTTATGCGGACCAATGAGGACTCAAAGCATAAACGGCGACAAATACTTCATGTTGTGTATTGATGATTTTTCCAGAATGACTTGGATATTCTTCTTAAAAGATAAATCAGAAGCCTTTGAAATGTTCAGAACTTTTAGACAGCTGGTAGAGAATGAAACAGGGAAAAGAATTAAATGCTTGCGGTCAGACAGAGGAGGAGAATTTATTTCGAATGAATTTTTAGAATACTGTGAAAAATATGGCATCAGGAGACAATATTCAGCAGCCAGAACTCCTCAGCAGAATGGTGTAGCAGAGAGGAAGAATAGAACAATTCAGGAAATGGCACGCACCATGCTGGCAGAAAGCAAAATAGTAGATAGATTCTAGAAAGAAGTAGTTCACACAGCAGTATACATTCAGAACAGGTATATGTTAAGAACTCATGAATGCAAAACTCCGTATGAGCTGTGGTTTGGTAGGAAAGCAACAACAAAACATCTCAAAGTATTTGGCTGCAAGTGCTACATCAGAAAAACTGATGACAACCTTGGAAAGTTTGAAGATAGAGCAGATGAAGGTGTGTTTGTTGGTTATTCTCCACATAGCAAAGCTTACAAATGCTACAACAAGAGACTCAAGAAAATTGTGGATAGTGCAAATGTTAAATTTGATGAAGGGAGGAAACAAATAGTTAATTTCCAAGAAAACTATCCAATCTACGAAGAAGTCATTGAAGGAGATGAAGTACATGACACAGAAAATATGTCTATGGCTGATGCAGGTAACTTATCAGATGACTCAGAGGTACAAGAAAACAAAAAAATTAGAATGAGCAATTGACAAAAAAATCATCCTAGAAACCAAATAATTGGAGATCCCACAGCTGACATTCAGACAAGAAAGAAAGTAATAAGTAATTACTCTCTTTTATCCAAAATTGAGCCCAAAAACATAGATGAAGCAAGCAAAGATGATAGCTGGATGAAGGCAATAAATGAAGAGTTAGATCAAATTGAAAAGAACAGAACTTGGGAGTTAGTACCTAGACCTGCAAACAAGAATGTAATCGGCACCAAATGGATATTTCGTAATAAATTAAATGAATACGGTCAGGTTATTAGAAATAAAGCAAGACTGGTTTGCAAAGGCTATGCACAGGTCGAAGGCATTGACTTTGAAGAGAATTTCGCACCAGTGGCCAGACTAGAAGCTATTAGAATGTTTCTGGCACTAGCAGTTCACAAGAACTTCAGAGTTTATCAGATGGATGTGAAATCTGCATTTTTAAATGGGAAACTTGAAGAAGAGGTCTATATTGAACAACCAGATGGCTTTCAAATCAGTGAAGATCCCAACCTTATCTGTAAATTAAAGAAAGAATTGTATGGATTAAAACAAGCACCACGGGCCTGGTATGCTAGGCTAGATAATTATCTCTCTCAACAGGGATTCAAGAAAGGTTTAGTGGACAACAATATGTATGTGAAAACAGAAGATGGGCATCTCATTGTTCTTGTTGTCTATGTGGATGACATCATATTTGGTAGCAACAAAGATGAATCTTGTAAAGACCTAGCAAACAAGATGCAGAATGAATTTGAAATGTCAATTATTGGTGAACTGTCTTATTTTTTGGGACTACAGGTTAATCAAAATGAGAAAGGTATATTCATTTCCCAAATCAAATATGTGAAAGAGATGTTAAAGAAGTTCACTATGGAGGATAGTAAGCCAGTCAGTACTCCCATGACAACAGGCTGTAAGTTAAGTAAAGAAGACAAATCTCCACCTGTAGATCAAACCATGTATAGATCAATGATAGGAAGCTTACTATATTTAACTGCAACCAGACCTAATATTTTGTAGGCAGTGTGCATGGTAGCCAGATTTCGAGCCAGTCCCAAAGAGACTCATGTAACAGCAGTTAAAAGGATTTTTCGGTATCTCAAAGGCACCATGGAGTATGGATTATGGTATCCAAGAGGCAAAGATTTCACTCTTATATCATATTCAGATGCAGATTGGGCAGGATGTGTTGATGATAGAAAGAGTACCAGTGGAGGAGCATTCTATTTGGGGGACAGATTGGTTGCATGGCACAGTAAGAAGCAAGAGTCAGTGTCTTTATCTACAGCCGAGGCAGAGTATATTGCAGCAGCAACATGTTGCACACAAGTTTTGTGGATGAAACAGACCTTGAAAGATCTTGGTATTAATTTTAGTGAACCAATATCAGTAAAGTGTGACAACACCAGTGCAATCAACATTTCTAAGAATCCAGTAATGCACTCACGGACAAAGCATATTGCTATAAGGTATCATTTCTTGAAAGACAAAGTTGCAGAAGGAGAAGTCATATTGGACTATGTCCCAACTACAGAACAGGTAGCGAGACATTTTTACAAAACCTTTGCCCAAGGAAGTATTTGAGTATCTTCGAAGCAAATTAGGAGTAGTCACACTTCCTAAGAAGTGACTAGCTACAGGGATCACCTTCTCAGGGGGAGCACTTGAGTGTTTGAGGATGGACTCAGGGGGAGTCAAATTTTGCCTGAGAAGTGTGAGGATGGACTCAGGGGGAGTCAAAATTGTGCCTGAAAAGTGTGAGAATGGTCACAAGGAGAGTCTGCAGCAGCCCTTTGGTATTATTGACAAAGGGGGAGAAGAGTTACAGGAAGGTATACAGGTGTTGCCAACAATTCCAAAGGGGGAGATTGTTGAGCAAGATGTTGCCAGAAGGTTGTCATTGTTGTCAACACAAGCAGTTAGATCCAAAGATGCAGGCAGTTAGGTCCAAGGATGCAGTGGATAACAGACTTGAAATGGGTTTTTCTTAAAACCCAAGTTGGCTCTTCGTTTTATTGAAAAATATGCCCCGATGATGAAGATATTTAATTTTAAATATTTAGTTTAAATTTTTATTTTATTAAAAATTTAAATTAGAATATTAAATTAAATTAAAAGGGCCGACGTGTTACTATTTCGTGGCAATAAGCTACAGGAAGGTAACGAATGTGGAGAATGACACCGACAAAGTTAAATTTGGGCCGACGGATTTTAGGGTTTTGCAACCGACATTCTTAGGGTTATAGCCGATGGATTTTAGGGTTTGGCAACTGACAAATTCTAGGGTTTCTCAGTCGATGTTCTTCTAGGGTTTGCCTCTAAAATTTCTTCTACAAAAGCAAGGGTTCTTCGAGTTTAAAGTGTGGAGAGTGATGCGATCTATGTGAATGAAGTTCGTATGCAGCAAAGTGTAAGTCGTTTCGATCTCGAGTATGAGCAAAGTGATAGTTATTTGGAGTTAAAGAAAAGAGATCACAACGAGGATATAGTGAGTGAGTTCGTATTGACCGATCGAGAACAAAGAGAGTGATATGTAGATGACATGTTTAAAGTCCGAGGCAAAAATACGCAGATGGTTGAAGTGAGATTTATGTGAAGTTGCAGCAGAGAACGCGGAGAGATATAGAGGAGTGGTTGAAAAAGTGTGAATCATTTTTCACAGCAGCAGTCGAATGTCGACAAGCAGCAGATCGTAGAAAAATAGCAGATCGTGATAATTGAGGTGAATGTTTACATTCTGCAATTTTTATTATTATCTTCAAGTTGTAGCTTGAAAAAGGGGTTGGTGCCTCTTTCCAGTTGGTGCTGGAAAAATTGGAGTTGGTGCTCCATTTTGTTGTAGCAGATAAAATTTAGAGGTTGGTGCCTCTTACCAGTTGGTGCTGGTGAATGATTATGTAAAGTTGTAGCTTTGCATTTGACTTGGATTTGGATGGTAGTCCAAGCAGTATTTTTGAGGAGTAGCCACATCGATGAACCTCGTTAAAATGCCGTGTTATGTGTGATGCTCTTAGTACTTTTATTATTTTTGTTTTAATCTGCTGCAATTTATTTAAAAGTCTAAATTGTTTTAAGTTTTTAAAGAACACACTGATTCACCCCCCCCTCTCAGTGTCATTGTGATTACAACATTATCAACCATGAATCATGCACACATTGCTTTCAAATATGATTTCTAACACTTGCACATTCACTTCCAATATCACTCAAACCAATGCATAAATTACTTCACAAAACTGCTCTCTAACCTTTGCAAATTTATTCTCAATATCAATCAGTGTTAATGCATAAACTTGTTCTCAAACCCTTGCACTTATATTTTCAATTTCATTCATAAATGGTGCACAAATTTGTTCTCAAACCAAAGTACATATATTTCCAATAATGCACACTCAATCAAACCTTATACCTCCACCTTATGACAACAAAAAGAATCAAACCACCATACCTCTAAAACTGTCTTGATGATGATGCACTTTCAAAACCTTAAATCAGGAATTTTGGTGCATATATGGGAGTTGACCTTCTAATGTCTAGAGCTCAAACACTGCCTGCGACCACTCAGGATATCCAACTGAATGAATATTAAGGTGTGCAATAATGTTTTGAAATACTTATTAATACTTTTCAACACCCATGTCAAACTAGAACTATCAAGTCACAAACCTGCTCCCATATAATATCTTTATGCAAATCCAATTGTCACTTGGGATACCCTATGGGTGACATAAATAGAATAGATAAAGTCTTCAAATTATCTTCCTCCTATTCACTACATGATCTTCACTTTTCTCATTCATACACCATTCCTGCAATACACACCTCCTCAAGCTCTTCTTGTTGGTAATCACGATCTATAACATTCTGATTTGCACACATTTAGATACCCCTTTTTATGCTCATGAAGATATTCAAAAACACCGTTTGAAAATAATTTTATGCCGCTGCTCCTTATAATAATTTCAAATCATATTTTCTCAAATCACATTTCATTCCTTTGTTGCCCCCAATCACATTACTTCAAAACACACTTTATGAAGGTCACTATTGTCATGATTTTTGATAAATATTTTAGGTGTTCCTCAATAATTCCAATGTGTAAACTCTTTGTTGCTGAAATATCACCACCGAAGCTAATTGTATACACCACACTTACTTCACCATATCAACTTAACCTTCAGACTAATTTCACTCTCACAATTGCTCATCACCACTAATCATCTTCTGCCCAATCACATTGTTGCGCTCATGTATCTTTGTGTACTGGAATCATCACATTTTTGGTGTATCAAATGGCACTCATTAATATATATATATATATATATATATATATATATATATATATATATATATATATATATATATATATATATATTCAATAAATTCTTTTGAAACCTTCCATGCTATGTATTTTCAATGCTTTTGTCTAATCGATGATATTACTCCTCATTTGCTTGACATACACGACATTTGAATAGTATCTCTACTATAAGCACGGTGATGAAATCTACTTTCTGCGCTCAATGGATTCCAAAAAACTTAGCATGTCTCATTATCTATTTTTTGTACTCATTTTCTTCGAATCCATCTTCAATTACATTTTTTCATTATTATTTTTCAAAGGTGAAATGAGTTCATCTCTATATATGTCTTGACTTCCTTCAAAATTTGTCATGAAGGGTCGGCTTATATTTTTCTCAACTTTATACCTATGCTCAAATATTGGCACTCTTTTCACTTTCAAATAATGTTTAAACCTAAACGTCAAATATTATAATATCTAGTTTTTCAAATATTTGTTGCATATAGCTTTAATAAACCCTTGGTCTTCTTTTTTAAAACTTTGCCTTCCTTTTAAACCATGGTATCTTTATTAAAAATTTATTTTCATATTTACACCTTTCTGTTTAAAATTTTGTCCCACTAACTTAAAACCATCTCATTATAATATTTAAAAATATTATAATTCCTTCCTTTTTGTCCCAAGCACTTATAAACCTTTTTGTCCAACCTTAGAAGAATATTCTTGCCTTGAACTCATGTACCCATTTGACATCAATGAAAACTCAATATGCTCAATATTTCTAACAATATCCTCCTTTGTCATTGATGGCAACCCTTATAAAAATATTCCTTTTATTGTGACTGGATTCCAATAATGCTCCCTTAAGAAGTTGCTCCCCCTTACTGAATTCTCTCCCCCTTTGACATTGGCAAAGGACTCCTTGGGGCTAAAAATAATATATTTTAGCATAGCCCCCTCACAACCTCATTTTCTTGGGGTGATTAATTATGGGATGGGATTAAACCTACTCCCAACTTACAATGCTATTTTTTTTTATCAATCTTCTTTTTCCACACTTTTGAAGTCATACCTCTTTGAACCTTTTGAGCATCCTCTTTCTTAATTGTCCTTGGAAGTTTCAAAAATTCTGTTCTACACCACCTTGATTTATGCCTAAAATTATTACAATTGTAACACTTGATGTTGTAGTTCTTGAAAGATGCAAATGACTTGAAATTTTTTTTAGTGAAGCCATAATCATTTCTGCCATGAACCCTGCAATGTATAGCTTTATGACCAAAAATATTACATGAGTAGAAATAACCTTGGAAGTAATATTCATCTTCAAATGAATTGAAGTTCCTCTTGGTGAAGCCAAAATCATTCTTATCATGAACCCTGCAATGTATAGTTTTATGACCAAAATGATTACATGAGTAACAATAACCCTGGAAGAAATATTCATCTTTCCTTGGAGGATATGATCGCATGCTTACTTCTTTGCTTTTCCTATGATGGTATTTGTTATTTTATGGTGCATTTTTTCCTTCCTCTTTGATGCTTCCACTTCTCAACACATCAGTATAGGTCTTAGGTTCTTCTTCAATCACTTATTATGCTTCTGGTTCTTTTGAGCTTGAATCTTTCCCTTGTCCCTCTTCAAAACCAAGTCTATTCTTGATAAATGGAGATCTTTGTATTTTGATAATGTCATCCAAGGTTTTTGAGCTTTTCCTAAAATTATGTAGCTTATCATTTAAATCTTTCACTTCCATCTGTAGAGAAACTACTTCATGCTCTAATATTTCACACTCTAGTTCTTTTACCTTTAACTATTCAACCTTACCTTCTTCAACATTCCTTGACTCTTCAACCTTAATTTTTAAGTCAATGATATCTTGTAGAATATTTGCCTTTGTTTTCTCATCCTTTTGTACTTGAGTCTTCAATCTTAAGTTCTCTCTTTTTAACTCTTCAAGATTAATAACAAGTTCCTCTTTCATATCAACCATGGCTTCTTCATCCCTTTCTGAAAATTTCTCTTTTTATTGGTCTTCGATAACAGGAGCATATTATTTCTATTATACTTGATCTTCAATAGGAGCATATGCTTTCTTTTATACTTGGTTTTCAATAGGAGCATATTCATTCTCTTGTACTTGAGCCTTCAATCTTGAGTTCTCCTTTCTAGAACTCTTAAAATCTTCAAGGGCAGCAATACGTTTCTCCTTTTTATCAATTGTGGCTTCTTCTTAATTTTCTAAAACTTTTTCTTCTTCTTTACTATCGTAGAAGATTTCATCACTGCTAATGTACCCATTTTATGGATAATAAACTATGTAGTGACCAATGTTACCACAACTAAAATATTTCATAGATTGCATATCTTTGTGTCTTCTTAGATCCTTCTTATTCCTTATTATACTACTTGATTCATAACTTGATTCTATTTCTTTATATGTTTCCACTTCCCTTTTTATAGTAACACTCACTTTGAGAGCAAAATAAAATTCTTCTTCCATGTCCACCATAGTTTCCTCTTTCTCTCCAGTTTCTTGGATTTCAATTACTGGAGCATCTTACTTTTATTTCATGGCCATGTGTGTTCCTTCCTTCTTAGGAGGATATGGTCTCATGGTTCTTCTTTTTAATTTCCTAGCCATGTGTGTTATTGTAAGATATTCCTTCAAGTTGTTAGGCTTACCTGAAAGAACCCACTCTGATACCAAGTGAAGAACACAAGCTTATACTGAGAAGAGGGATGAACATTATAACATAAACTTTTAATTTTATTTAAAATTAATATTATCCAATGTTATCAATTACAATAACTTTCCAAAGTAGTATTAACCAATATCATCAATAGTAGTAACAAGATAATGCACAAAAAATCATACACATGAGAGATATAGATTTAACGTGGTTCATCCAATGTGGGTTACATCCATGAAGAAAATATTTCTTCTAAATTTTCTCCAAAAATATCTTAGGAACAAATTCTCTATTATAATGTTTATGGGTACCCACCCAAAGGAGATATCAATCCCCTATGCTCAAGTTCATGGACCTCTATCCATAGGAGACACCTCTCCTCATTGCTCTGGTTCATAGGTCTTTATCCATAGGAGACACCTCTCCTCTTTGATCTTGTTCATGGATATATATCCATAGGAGACACCTCTCCTCTCTGATTAGGTTCATGCATATATTTCCACAGGAGACACCTCTCCTTACTGCTCTGGTTTGTGGATCTCTATCCACAGGAGAAACCTCTACTCTCTGATCTAGTTCATGGATATCTAACCATAAGAGACATCTCTCATATCTGATCTGGTTCATGGATATCTATCCATAGGAGACACTTATCCTCTATGATTTGGTTCATGGATATCTATCAACAGGAGACAACTCTCCTCTCTGATCTAGTTTATGTATCTCTATCCACATGAGATACCTCTCCTCTCTACTCAATTCTACTCCAATACTTCTCACGAGGCTTGCTCAAAATATCTCATCAATCCTACTCAAATCTTCTCCTAGACTTCTCATAAGGCTTGCTCAACTCAAATTTAAGCCTTCTCACAATGCTTTCTCAAAACAACTCATCAATCCTACTCAAATCTACTCTAAGCCTTCTCACAAGGTTTGCTTAACTCAGCTCTCAAACTTGTTCACTTAACCTACAAAAATCTACCTCAATATTACTCACATATCAACTCACAAAACCTACACAAATATGCCTGACAATCCTACATAAATATATCTTAAACCTGCTCATAGATCCTACTCAAATTTATCTTAAACTTGCTCACAGATCCTGCTCAAGTCTATATTAAACTTACTTTACCTTGCTCACAAATTCTCACAAACCTATTCATAGGACTTGATCAAATTTTCTCTTATAATTTGATCTAAAAAATGCTCATATTTTTCCCAGAAAATGCACACAAACAATGCTCATATATTCATCAAACATTTATTTCACAGACCAATCTCAATGCACAAATTTGCCTTGCTTATAAACCATGAATCATGCACACATTGCTTTCAAATATTATTTCTAACACTTGCACATTCACTTCCTATATCATTCAAACCAATGCATAAATTACTTCACAAAACCGCTCTCTAACATTTGTAAATTTATTCTCAATATCAATCAAGGTTAGTGCATAAACTCACTCTCAAACTCTTGCACTTCTATTTTCAATTTAATTCATCAATGGTGCACAAATTTATTCTCAAACTAAAGTACATATATTTCCAAAAATGCACTCTCAATAAAACCTTATACCTCAATCTTATGACAATAAAAAGAATCAAACCACCATACCTCTAAAACTGCCTTGATGATGATGCACTTTCAAAACCTTAAATCAAAAATTTTGCTACGCAAATGGGAGTTGACCTTCTAACGTCTAGAGCTCAAAAACTACCTGTGACCACTTGAGCAATTCAACTAAATGAAGCTTCAGGTGTGCAATAATATTTTGAAACATTTTATCATGCTTTTCAACACCCAAGTTAAACTGGTACTATCAAATCATAAACCTTCTCCCATACAACATCTTGATGCAAATCCAATCATCATCTGGGCTACCCTACAGGTGATGTAAATGGAATAGATAAAGTCTTCAACTTCTCTTCCTCCTATTCGCTGCACGATCTTCACTATTCTCCTCTGTACACCATTCCTACAATACACACCTCCTCGAGATCTTATTGATCACAATCACAATCTACAATGCTCTGATTTGCACACAGTCAGATACCTCTTTTTTATGCTCACAAAGATATTCAAAAATATATCTTGAAGATATTTTTATGTTGTTGCTCCTCATAATGATTTCAAATCAGAATTTATCAAATTGCATTTCAATCCTTTATTACCCCCAATCACTTTACTTCAAAACATAATTTATGAAGGTCATTGTCGTCATGATTTCTGATAAATATTTTAGCTGTTCCTCAATAACACCAATGCATGAAATTTCTATTGCTGAAATCTCACCACCAAAGCTATTTGTCTACACCACACTTACTTCACCATATCAACTTGACCTTCGGATTTTTTTCACTCTCACACAGCTGCTCATCACCACCAATCATATTTTGCCTAATCATATTGCTGCGCTCATGTATCTCGGTGTGTTGTAATAATCACATTTTTGGTGTATCGAATGGTTCTCGTTAACATATATGTCAATATATTATTTCAAAACCTTTAGTGCTATATATTTTTAATGCTTTCATATAATCAATGCTATTACTCCTCATTTTATTGACATACATGATGTTTGAATAGTCTTTCTACTGTAATTACGGTGATGACATCTACTTTTTGTGCTCAATGGATTCCAAAAACCTTAGCACATCTCACTATATGTTATTCGTACACATTTGCTTCGAATTCATATTCAATTGCATTTTTTTCATTATTATTTTTCAAATATGAAATGAGTTCATCTCTTTATATGTCTTGACTTCCTCCAAATTTTATCACGAAGGATCGACTTATATTTTTCTCAACTTTATACCTATGCCCAAATATGGGTGCTCTTTTCACTTTCATATAATGTTTAAACCTAAACTTCAAATATTATAATATCTAGTTTTTCAAACCTTTGTCACATATAGCTTTAATAAACCCTTGGTCTTCTTCTTTAAAACTTTGCCTTCCTTTTAAACCATGGTCTCTTTATTAAAACTTTGTTTTCATATTTAAACCTTTCTCTCTTTAAAATTTTATCCCAATAACTTAAAACCATCTTATTATAATATTTAAAAATATTATAATTCCTTCCTTTTTGTTCAACCTTAGAAGAATATTCTTACCTTGAACTCATGTACCCCTTTTACATCAATGACAACTCAATATGCTCAATATTTTCAACATGATCCAACTTTGTAGATTTGTGTGGCAACTAAGGAAGCATACACCTAATGCTAGTAATAATTATAATTCACATATAAAGCATAAAAGATGAACAAATTTACATATAACCAAAAGAAGGGTTTCCTTTATTAAATTTTCATTGAAACTCGATTACAAATTTATCCCTCTTAGGGATACCCAATGTGATACAGTTATTACAGCAATAGAAAATATCCCCACACAAGAGTAGGTATAATTCTAAGACTTCCTAGATTGTCACGAACTGCTCTAAGGCATATGAAGCCTTCTTATCCACAATTAGAGGTATTTGTTGCTTTGAATATCAAGACCTTGTTGACCTTGCATTTAAGAAACAACAAGAAGCAATTTGATGGAGAGCCAAATTTTTAACACAAAGAAAAGACTCAATTTTTAATTAGAAGCATGGAAAGATTTACAGTTCCGAACCATGGAAGATTTTTTTATAAAGTACAAAAAATGCAAAAGAAGCCGCAGTCTTCGTCTTTCCAGCCTATGAGATCTTCCGAGCAATCTCCTTTTATAGCGTCAGTTTCTCATTGCAGCAACCGTTCGTCACGATCTCTGTAACCGCTGCCACGATCCCCTGGAACTACTATACCGAATTTTGGAATTGCTGTAATGACTTCTGGTAACTGTCAAATGTCATTCTGTAACAGTCCATGAAAAAGTAACATGTCGTGAAATCGCGACATCTCTTCATCCCGCTCTTCTCTCTCCTCTTCGGGTCGTGAAAACACGACACCTTTTCTCCTTAGTCACCCTGTCACGATATCGCGACACCTTTTATGTCACGATATTGTGACACTTTCCTTTGCTCTGGATTTTGGTAAAAACAAGTCACGATATCGCGACACCTTTTATGTCCGATATCATGACACTTTCTTTTGCTTCGGCTTTTGGTAAAAACACGTCATGATATCGTGACACCTTCTATGTCGCAATATTGCGACACTTTATTTGGCCCTTGCCTTTGTTCAAAATACGTCGCGATATCGCAACACTTTCTTTGGCCCTTGCCTTTGTTCAAAATACGTCGCGATATCTTTTATGTCGTGATATCGCGACACTTTCTTTGGCCCTTGCCTTCGTTCAAAATACGTCGCGATATCACTACATATTTTATGTCGCGATATCGCGACACTTTTCAACACTTGGAATATTTTTCAAAACATGTCGCGATATCACGACATCTTGTATGTCACGATATCGTGACACTTTTAAACACTTAGAATATTTTTCTTTTCTTTTGTTTTTGGTGATGCAAGATTGATGTGCTACCTTTGGATGCTCCTGCATCAGACACCCGGGGTATATTGAGAAGTGATCTTCACTTTTGGACGGTCAGAGGAAAACCCAGGCGATCAACCTCTATTCTGGACAACCAAGTTGCATCTTCGACAGGTCGACCCTTCCACTTGACCAAATACTCAAAATATTGTCTGTTTCGGGTACTTCTACCTTCACGAGTGTCGAGTATGTCTTCGATTTCCTCTTTGGCTGGAGTAGACATTGGAATACTCCACAAATATGGACTTGGTGTCTCACTGCTACTTCCTTCATGATATTCGACCAAGTCTGAAATATTGAAAATAGGTGAAATATTCAGCTCACTTGGTAGATCTACTTCATAGGCATTTCTTGAATCTTGTTTACCTATGATTTTGCATGGTCCAAACCTTTTCATCTTCAGCTTGTTGTAGGTTTTTCTAGGAAATCGTTCCTTGCACAAATGAACCATGACTTCATCTCCTATCTAGAATTCCTTGAAATGCCACTTCTGATCTACTCTGGATTTGTACCTGTTAGTCAAAAAGTGACTAACTACAGAAAAACATCTGATGCTCCTTTTTGCATATTTTCCAAGAGGACCGAAGTGGCCCATATGCTAAATATCAAAGAAAATGCAAAACACCGCAAGGAGGAAAAAGTGTCGCGATATCGCGACATGTTGCATTTTCGCGGTTCAAAGCAAAGAGAAAAAGCAAAAGGGAAAAAGTGTCGCGATATCGCGACATGTTGCTTTGTCGCGGCCAAAAGGGAAAAAGTGTCGCGATATCGCGACATGTTGCTTTGGGCCAAAAGGGAAAAGTGTCGCGATATCGCGACATGTTGCTTTGTCGCGGCCAAAAGAGAAAAAGTGTCGCGATATCGCGACATGTTGCTTTGTCGCGGCCAAAAGAGAAAAAGTGTCACGATATCGCGACATGTTGCTTTGTCGCGGCCAAAAGAGAAAAAGTGTCGCGATATCGCGACATGTCTCAGTTTCGGTTCATAGTGAGGAGAAAGAGCAAAGGGCAAAAAGTGTCGCGATATCGCGACATGTTGCATTTTTGCGGCTAAAGAGCAAGAGAAAGAGCCAAGAGGGAAAAGTGTCGCGATATCGCGACATGTTGCTTTTTCGGTCCAAAGCAAAGAGAAAGAGCCAAAAGGAAAAAGTGTCACGATATCGTGACATGTCTCATTTTCATGGCTGGAAGCGGCAGAAGAGCAAAGCAAGGAAAGAATGTCGCGATTTCACGACATGTCTCATTTTCACGGTGGAAGCGGCAGAAGAGCAAAGCAAGGAAAGAATGTCATGATTTCGTGACATGTCTCATTTTTGTGGTGGAAGCGGAGAAGAGCAAAGGAAGGAAAGAATGTCATGATTTTGTGACATGTCTCATTTTCATGGTGGGAGGCAAAAAAGGAGCAAAGGAAGAGATGAATGTCATGATTTCGTGACATGTCCCATTTTTGTGGCTGGAAGCGAAAAAGAGCCAAGCAAGGAAAGAATGTCATGATTTCGTGACATGTCTCATTTTCATGATGGGAGGTAGCAAAGGAGCAAAGGAAGAGATGAATGTCACGATTTCGTGACATGTCCCATTTTCAGGTGGAAGCGAAGAAGAGCAAAGCAAGGAAAGAATGTCACGATTTTGATGACATGTCTCATTTTCAGTGGAAGCGAGAAGACCAAAGCAAGGAAAGAATGTCATGATTTCGTGACATGCTAGATGTAAAGGAATAAAGTATATTTTTGGCAACTGGAGACGAGCACTGACATCAGGTGCCGATTTTTGAAGAATGGTCTGTTGATTATAACCTGGCAGGTCCATTTGGATGATTGCCAATCTATCCAATCTATGGGAAATCCGTTGTGTATTGTTAGAAACTATAGATGATTGCTTGTAAAATAAGTAAGATGTACTTAGGAAGATACTCTTTTAGGGTATATATAGGGGTGAGCGACTCCAAAAAAAGGGTCGGCTCTTGGACGTTTACAAGACTGTGTGTACGTACTTCGAATACAAGCAATAAAATCACATCTCCCATTGGCTTCTGGTTCATATCGTGCAAGTGTATGTATTAATGTTCTTTATTTCTGCTCACAATATTGAATTGTAGATTGAGTCTGTTCTTGTATCTGAACTTTCGCAATACATAAATCATATTGCTGGAATAAGAATCTAATATATACGCATGCTAAACGAAACATCAGAAATCATATCTGGAATTATATAATTTTTGCTTTGGAATGTGTTTTTAAATGCTTTGGATAGAAGTAAGTAAATCTGTCTTTGATGTTGTCTAACCTGCACCATGATAAAAGTTCTAGCTTAGGCTATATTTCCCTTATCTCTTGTTTCCCCTTTTCTCTAAAAAACTTCAAAGGAACCAACCTTCTCTGGAGACTAGACAGATGATCTCAAGCAAGATCTGTCTATTCAATGTTGGCAAAGTCTAAGGTGCATCACTATTAACCGAAGGCAGATTTTGTTCCAATAGTTTTTGGCACGCCCGGTGGGACCAGCAATCCCATAGTATTGTATAAGTTTTGGTGTTTTACCTTCAGAGCCTTTTGTTTGCAAAATCTCAAGAAAAAATCACCTGGCGACTCCGTTGCATTTAGACCATAAAAGAAAGACCTTGTCTAGAAAGCCTTCTGGTTATATAGCCATATGATAACCAGATCCCGAGATAGAAACTCTGAAGAACCTATCGAGTTTTTTGAACTACATCTCGAGAGCCTAAAAGCACACCCTGTGCTAGCCGCACGATCAAATCCTCCCGGCACCATTAGCACCTCTTTAACACCCACTGTAGGAGCATCTGCAAGTCTTAATCCCATAGCAGTTGTAACTCCTTTAGCAATCATGGCAGCCGCCCCTACCCCAGCGCATCTTGTATGGAATCAAACTGGCCCTTTGAACTTGGGAACACACCACCAAATTCCACAAGCTGCATTAAAAGCCTTACCGACCTTTGATGGAATAGGCAAAACAACAGATGAGCACTGTTTAGATGTTTCAGCGCTAGCATCTATTTATAACATCACTCAGGAAGATGTAATGGTCAGATTGTTGATTATATCTTTGAAAGGAAAGATGCTCTATTGGTACAGAGCGCTTCCCGCTGGATCCATTACTTCTTGGGCAGTACTAGCCGACCGTCTGGTCGATGAATTCAATATACATGCGGATCCTTTCACATTGCTTGAATCAATTCACTGTCATTGAGAGGCATCCACAAGAAGAAATCCAAGATTTCAACATCAGGTTTACCAGAACTCGTGATAGAGTACCGCAAGGCCTAAAGCCCATGGAAGAACAAGCTATATGCTATTATCTAAGGGCTTTTGATTCAGAGCTCGAGTATGATAATAAGGCAATCCCGTGTAACCACTTTTCCTGGGATCTATGTAGAGGCAGCAAAGGGCGAAGCTGATCTCATCGCTACAAAAAGATATCCATCAAAAACTCTATTGCCAATTTTACCAAAGTTTTCCCAAGCGTCAATCTCTAAACTGCCTGTACTCCCATCAACGTAGGCCCTCCCAGCTATAGCTGCACCTCCTGCATTCCATGCATTACCAGCCACACCCCTTGCATCAGCTCCCCCCAGTGATCAATACACGACCATAATTAATACAATGAAGGCATTGTCAAATGAAATGGCATCCATGAAAAAGAGAGAGGCTGAAAGGAGTTTTCCACCAAGAAGGTTCCCTCAGGTAACAGGAGATGCAACACAATCAAGCAATAGGGGACATGTAAGACCGAGCACGGTATATACAAATGAGACAGTGGAGGCCGATGAGCCTCCCACTGATTCTAACTCTTGGTGTACTACATGTAACGATCCACATGGGGAAAGTTCGTGTATAATACACCAACATTATGTACAAAGTATAGCAGTTGAAAAGAGTAAAGAAAAAATGAAAAGCCATGTAAATATAATTAGAGAGGAGGACCACAACTTCATGATGCCTACAGTAGAACAGGTTTCAGTTTTGACAAGATCAGGTAAGAAACCATTGCAAGCAGACCCTAAAGAGCTTCAGCCATTGGATGTTTCCCCTGCTCCCAAGGAAGTTCCCAAAGAAAATCCTAAAGGAAGTCTCCCTCAGGAAAGAGAATATCAGTTTCCAGCCAAAATTCAAGGGCAAGAAACACACAAAGAATTTTTTCCTCAGGGGGAAAATGAAACCCAAGAACAGGCTAGGGAAAGGTTGAGTTTCCCCTCGCTGACAAAAAGGCAAAGAACTGAAGCTACCCAGGGATACAAAAATAAATGTGAAACTTTTGCCAAAGAAAGAGAAAGGATAGTTGATTCACCTATATTCGAGTATAGTGGAGGAAATGAAAAAGACTCCTTCTAAGGCAAGTATGTATGATGCTTTTCAAATCCCAGGTCAAATCAATCTCCTACAGGAATCCCTAAGGACAATGAAAAATGGAGGTGGGACTGCATCATCTTCAAAAATGGTTCTAATGAACTTGACATCCGCCACTGGTAAGAACAAGCCCCCCCATTTTATTTATCCCTTCAAATGAAAGGATGGGTTGTCCACAACTGCATGATAGATTCAAGCGCTGCTACCACTGTGATACCCAAAGCAGTATGTGATATTATGGGAATGGAGTACACTAGGAGCAGCGCAGGCGTCCTACAGTTAGATGGTACTCCAGTAAAAACTGTAGGAGTGATAAAGGATATTCCCATACGGCTGCATAATTTGCCTCAGATGACAGTCATACAAGAGGTAGTAGTCGTAGACTTGGAGCCCTATTTTGGTATGTGTCTATCCAGAGAGTTCACAACAAATATAGGAGGATACTTATCCTTAGATTATTCTCATTTGGAGATACCTTTCAAAGGTAGAAGGGTCAAGATTTTTAATGAGAAACCATCGACGTTTCATGTAGAAAGGATTGGTGAAACTGATCGTGTAAATATGATGACTGAAGAAACAATAGAAGAAGACCTGATGGAAGAAACATTAGAAGAGCTCCAAGCTGAGGACGAGTTTTCTCTACAGAACTTTAATGCCATGATAGAAACAGAAATAGGAAACTATTCTATTGAGAAACCAAAAAGAAAATTGGTACCCTCCCTAGAAGAGGATGGTTCTGTGAATCATTTGTGGAAGCTTTTCTTTGATGGGGCTAGGTGCAAGAATGGAGCTGGTGCCGAAATAGTTTTGATTTCTCCCACTGGAGAGGAAAAGGTTTTCTCTTACAGGTTGACTTGGAGTTGCTCCAACAACGCAGCAGAATATGAGGCCCTGTGCTTAGGGTTAAGAAAGGCTGAGAAATTGAGAATCAAACAGTTACTCATCTATGGAGATTCAGAACTTATTGTGAATCAAGTCACCAAAAAAGGTATAAGTAAACAGGATTATTTGAAGGCTTACAGGAACAAAGTGTGGGATCTCTTAGAGGCCTTTGAGGCCCTAAATATAAAGTTTATCCCTAGAGAACAGAATACCCACGTAGATTTGTTAGCTTCAGTGGGAGCTAATTTTTGTCCTGTAAGTAATGTTATTCGAAGTCTAAAACTGTTAGACTTATATACAAGCCTTCAATACCCTGATAAAAATATTTTTCGGCAAGTTTTTGAAAATGATGAACAGGTACTGGATTTCTTAATCCCTGAAATGAATTGCTCAGCCAGCCGGGATCTGCAGGATGAAGAGGAAGGGAACCAGATCAGAGAAGTGCGTAAAAAAGGAGCTAAGCCTTTTAGGCAAAAGCAAAAAAGGAATTATATGTACAGTATAATATAAGCATATTCAGACAATATTTGTAAATATTACCGTTTTTTCGGCCTTAACACAAAAAAAATATTTTCAGTCGCAGCCAATCAGAAGTCGACATTTTTTTTGAATAGAGATACTAAGGTATAAAGGGAGTTTTGGCGAGGTAATGTTCACGTTTGATCTAAGTGCATTTTCCTGTGTTCTTTGTCTTTCTCTGAAAGATTCTTTTTACAACTGCGTTGTTGACTCCGATACCCAATGGATAAAGGCCTGGTTCAAAATTTTTGCAAGCAAAAAATCCCCCGGAAGGCGCCAAGAATGTTAGTCAAAAAGTGACTAACTATAGAAAAACATCTGATGCTCCTTTTTGCATATTTTCCAAGAGGACCGAAGTGGCCCATATGCTAAATATCAAAGAAAATGCAAAACACCGCAAGGAGGAAAAAGTGTCGCGATATCGCGACATGTTGCATTTTCGCGGTTCAAAGCAAAAAGAAAAGCAAAAGGGAAAAAGTGTCGCGATATCGCGACATGTTGCTTTGTCACGGCCAAAAGGAAAAAGTGTCGCGATATCGCGACATGTTGCTTTGCGGAAAGGGAAAAAGTGTGCAGAAGTGTCGCATATCGGACATGTTGCTTTGTCGCGGCCAAAAGAGAAAAAGTGTCGCGATATCGGACATGTTGCTTTGTCGCGGCCAAAAGAGAAAAAGTGTCGCGATATCGCGACATGTTGCTTTGTCGGCCAAAAGAGAAAAAGTGTCGCGATATCGCGACATGTCTCAGTTTCGGTTCATAGTGAGGAGAAAGAGCAAAGGGCAAAAAGTGTCGCGATATCGTGACATGTTGCATTTTCATGGCTAAAGAGCAAGAGAAAGAGCCAAGAGGGAAAAGTGTCGTGATATCGCGACATGTTGCTTTTTCGTGGTCCAAAGCAAAGAGAAAGAGCCAAAAGGAAAAAGTGTCGCGATATCGTGACATGTCTCATTTTCATGGCTGGAAGCGGCAGAAGAGCAAAGCAAGAAAGAATGTCATGATTTCGTGACATGTCTCATTTTCATGGTGGAAGCGGCAGAAGAGCAAAGGAAGAGACGAATGTCACGATTTCATGACATGTCTCATTTTGTGGCTGGAAGCGAAGAAGAGCAAAGCAAGGAAAGAATGTCACGATTTCATGACATGTCTCATTTTCATGACGGGAGGCAGAAAAGGAGCAAAGGAAGAGATGAATGTCACGATTTTGTGACATGTCTCATTTTTATGGCTGGAAGCGAGAAGAGCCAAGCAAGGAAAGAATGTCATGATTTCGTGACATGTCTCATTTTCACGGTGGGAGGCAACAAAGGAGCAAAGGAAGAGACGAATGTCATGATTTCGTGACATGTCTCATTTTTGTGGCTGGAAGTGAGAAGAGCAAAGCAAGGAAAGAATGTCATGATTTCGTGACATGTCTCATTTTCATGGTTGGAAGCAGTAGAAGACCAAAGCAAGGAAAGAATGTCACGATTTCGTGACATGCCAGTTGTAAAGGAATAAAGTATATTTTTGGCAACTGGAGATGAGCACTGACATCAGGTGCTGATTTTTGAAGAATGGTCTATTGATTATAACCTGGCAGGTCCACTGGATGATTGCCAATCTATCCAATCTATGGGAAATCCGTTGTGTATTGTTAGAAACTATAGATGATTGCTTGTAAAATAAGTAAGATGTACTTAGGAAGATACTCTTTTAGGGTATATATAGGGGTGAGCGACTCCAAAAAAAGGGTCGGCTCTTGGACGTTTACAAGACTGTGTACGTACTTCGAATACAAGCAATAAAATCACATCTCCCATTGGCTCCTGGTTCATATCGTGCAAGTGTATGTATTAATGTTCTTTATTTCTGCTCACAATATTGAATTGTAGATTGAGTCTGTTCTTGTATCTAAACTTTCGCAATACATAAATCATATTGCTGGAATAAGAATCTAATATATACGCATGCTAAACGAAACATCAGAAATCATATCTGGAATTATATAATTTCTGCTTTGGAATGTGTTTTTAAATGCTTTGGATAGAAGTAAGTAAATCTGTCTTTGATGTTGTCTAACTCTGCACCATATAAAAGTTCTAGCTTAGGCTATATTTCCCTTATCTCTTGTTTCCCCTTTTCTCTAAAAAACTTCAAAGGAACCAGCCTTCTCTGGAGACTAGACAGATGATCTCAAGCAAGATCTGTCTATTCAATGTTGGCAAAGTCTAAGGCGCATCACTATTAACCGAAGGCAGATTTTGTTCTAACAGTACCTAGCATTCATTTTACTGATATGCTGCTGGACCTCTTCATGTAAATTCTTCATGTGTGCTGCAAAGTCTTCAGCTTCAACACTATGCTTTTCTCCTTTATCCATCGGCCTCAACTTAGAAGTGTTTCTCGGGCTGTTCCCATACACTATCTGGAATGGGGATTTACCAGTACTTTGATTGACAGAATTATTGTAAGCAAACTCTACCTATGGTAAAATTAGATCCCATCCCTTGGATTTATTGCCTACTAGACATCGTAGAAGATTACCCAAACTTCTGTTGACTACTTCTGTCTATCCATCAGTCTGTGGGTGGTATGTAGAACTGAACTTCAATTCTATTTTTAGCTTCTTCCATAGAGTTCTTCAAAAATAACCCACAAATTTGGTATCTCTATCCGAGACAATGCTTTGGGGTAGACCATAAAGGCGTATGACCTCCCTAAAAAACAAGCCTACAACATGAACATCATCACTTGTCTTTTGACATGGAATAAAATGGGCCATCTTCGAAAACCTGTCAACGACAACAAAAATGGCGTAATTTCTGCGTTGTGTCCTGGGCAGACCAAGAACAAAATCCATACTGATGTCCTCCCATGGCCTCTCTAGTGTAGGCAATGGCTGATACATTCCTATATTTTGGCTTACTCCTTTCGCCATCTGGCACACTCTACAACCCTACACAAATTTTGTCACATCCGGCTACAACTGTGGCCAAAAGTAATTTTCACTAACTAGAGCAATGGTCTTATCTCGACCAAAATGTCCTGCTAGTCCTCTGCTATGTTTCTCTTTGATCAGATTTTCCTTCATGGAACTCCTAGGAATGCACAACTGATTCTTTTGAAACAGCATCCCATCTTGGATCATAAAATCCAACCACTTAGTGCGATCCACAGTAGTAGGAGACAAACATACCATCCATGCCTCTGTGAAATCTGGATCCGTTGGGTATAAAATTTTGAGTTCATCAAACCCAACAACTTGCACTCTCATTTCTATCAACAAATTATGCCTTCTAATCAAGGCATCTGCAACTCTATTATATTATGCTTCAGGACAAAGGTATAACTCTATAGGAATTCAACCCACTTCAAATGTCGCTGGTTCAATTTACCTTGACTATTTATATATTGCAAAGCTTGATGGTCAGTATATAAAACAAATTCCTTGGCTAGCAAATAATATCTCCATTTCTTAAGAGCTTGAATGATAGCATAGAATTCTTGATCATAAACAGAGTATTTCTTTCGAGAATCATTTAATTTTTCACTAAAGTATGCAACAGGTTTACCTTCTTGGCTCAATACAGCTCCAATGGCATTGCCACTGGCATCACAGTCAACCTAAAACACTTTATTAAAATTTGGAAGTGCCAGAATGGGTTGTTTTGTCACTTTATTTTCCAATATGTCCGTAATGGTACCTGCCTTTGTAGTCCACTTAAATTCTTTATTGTCCCCTCTCATAGTTTCTGTTAAGGGTGCACAAATACTGCTAAAGTTTCTAATAAATTTTCTATAGAAACTTGCAAGACCATGAAATGATCTTACCTCTGTTACATTCCTTAGGGTAGGCCATTCAATGATAGCCTCCACCTTCTCTGGGTCCATTTTCAGACCCTCCTCTGAGATGAAAAATCCCAAGTATATCAACTCCTTCTGTACAAAACTACACTTTTTTAAATTTATCAACAACTGCTCTTCTCACAGCTTTTCAAAAACTGTCCGAACATGCATCAAATGCTCATCCAAGTTTTTACTAAAAATTAGAATATCATCCAGATAAACTATCACAAAATTTTCTAGGAAGTCTCGCAATACCTCATTCATCAGCCTCATGAACGTACTGGGTGCATTAGTCAATCCAAATGGCATAACTAACCACTTATACAGACCCTCTTTGGTTTTAAAGGCTATCTTCCATTTGTCACCCTCTTTGACACATATTTGGTGATATCCAATCTTTAAATCAATCTTAGTGAGGTATTTAGCTCCACTCAAACAATCCATTATATCATCCATTCGAGGTAATGGGAATCGATACTTAATGGTAATTTTGTTTATTGCCCTTGAATCAGTGCACATTCTCCATTCTCCACCATTATTTGGTGCTAGTACAGTAGGTACTGCATAAGGACTTAAACTTGCTCGAATTAATCCATTCTTCAACAACTCATGAACCTGGTGGTTCAATTCTTCATTCTTGATAGGGGAAATTCTATGGGCGGCCTTATTGGGTAAGCTAGATCCTGGAATTAAGTCAATCTGATGACTAATCTTCCTCATTGGTAGCAAACCCTCAGGCACATTATCTAATATAATATTAGGAAATTCTGCTAACATATGTTCAAATTTTGCTGGAATGTCTGTAGCTTCTTCTCTCTTTTTAGTAGGAATTAATGCATAACACATTGAATCCCTCTTTAGACCATCCAATTTTTTTTTGCCATCTACTAAACAAATTCTAGCATTATTGCATACCTTTTTCTCAACCTCCTTCAATGGCTTCAGTTTGTGGTGCACTCCATCTTTTGTCAGGGAATAGGTATTTGCATGCCCATCATGCACCACACGTCTGTCAAATTGCCATGGTCTTCCCAGCAACAAATTGCAAGCATCCATAGGTAAAATATCACACAAGACCTCATCCTGGTATCTTCCAATCCGAAACTTGACCAAGCATTGTTTACTGACCAATGCCCTATGATCCTTCTGTAACTATGCAATCCGGTATGGATGTGGGTGCTACCTCCTCTCCAACCGTAACTTAGTCACCATCTCTTTAGAGACCAAGTTATTTGTACTACCATTATCAATAATAATATTACAAATTTTACCTGAACATTTGCACCTCGTGCGAAACAAGCTTTTTTGCTGGTCTGGTTCCCTCTCTTCGTTCAACAAGGTTCTCCATGTGACCATCACTTCTCCTTGCTCTGCTTCTTTAGAGTGATTAGATTCAACACCATCCTCAATGACCTTAGCTCGAGCATTTTCTTCAGGCCTTCTGTTCAATGCCTCTTGGTGTTGGGGACACTCATATGATCGATGCCCCTCTTCCCCACAATTGAAGCAGGTTCCACGAAATATTCCTCTTCCATATCCGCGTCCACCTCTACCTCTTCCCCTTTGATAATCATTGTTCTGATTACGGGGCCGGTATGCATTCTCCTCCTTCTATTCCTGGTGATTGCTTGTTTCACCAGTCTTCTTCTGGTCGTCATATTTACCTCCACTGGTTCTACCACCAGTTCTTCCACCATGACCTCTTCCTCTCTGTTTACTGTTAAATCTTCGATTTAGTTTCTCTTCTACCTTCAGAGCAAACTGGTAAGCATATTCAATGGTGCTCATTCGAACCAAACTCAATTCTTCTTGCACAATGGTTCTCAACCCATTGCTGTAACGAGATACTCTCTCCTTGTTGGCTTCTGTATGACCGGTTCTAATTAAAATTTTGTAGAACTCCTTGGTATACTCTTTGACAGTTTTGCTGGACTGTCTTAAAATCTATATTTTCCTCAGTAGATCCAATTTGTAATCTGCTGGGATAAACTACCGCTTTAGCTTTTTGACCATTCGATCCCATCTGGTGATCTTCTCCTTTCATCGTCAATTTCATTCTAGCTGCACTCCTTTCCACCATATGCCAGCATGGCCTTTCAACTTTTTTCTTGCAAATTTTATCCGATGCGAATCTTCAACTTCTTCATATTCAAAATACTCCTCCATATCGTTGATCCAATCAATCAACTCTTTTGGATTTAGATTTCCAGAATATGTGGAGACGTCTAACTTTGGCCTTTTCCTAATTTGAGAGATGGCTTTAATCATTCGAGATTCCATAGAACTCATTGCTTCTTCTTCTTCTTCTAACGGGTCATCAACCCCGCAAGCTTCATCATCACTTTGGTCTTCTCCTCTTGGCTCTACTCCTCTTTGCAATTCCTCTTGCAGGGCCTACACTTGCCTCTTCAATGCTCTGAAGTCTCCTTCAAGAACCACATTTTTTCCAGCACCAAGATTTCTTTGCAGTGACATTCTTCTTCATTTCTTCTCACAACCCTTAACCCCAGATACTGGTGCAAGATACCTCACGTTCGGTGCTTTGCTTACACACTCAGAATCTTCTCGCTCTGATACCACTTGATGGAGAGCCAAATTTTTAACATAAAGAAAAGACTCAATTTTTAATTAGAAGCATGGAAAGATTTACAATTCCGAACCATGGAAGATTTTTTACAAAGTACAAAAAATGCAAAAGAAGTCGCAGTCTTCATCTTTCCAGCCTACAAGATCTTTCGATCAATCTCCTTTTATAGCGTTAGTTTCTCGTTGCAGCAACTGTTCTTCATGATATCTGTAACTGCTGCCATGATCCCCTAGAACTACTATACCGACTTTTGGAACTGCTGTAATGACTTACGTAACTGTCAAATGTCGTTCTGTAACGGTCCATGAAAAAGTAACATGTCACGAAATCGCAACATCTCTTCATCCTGCTCTTCTCTCTCCTCTTCGAGTCATGAAAACATGACACCTTTTCTCCTTAGTCACCCTATTGCGATATCGTGACACCTTTTATGTCACGATATTGCGACACTTTCTTTTGCTCTGGCTTTTGGTAAAAAACAAGTCACGATATCGCAACACCTTTTATGTCGTGATATCCTGACACTTTCTTTTGCTCTGGATTTTGGTAAAAAGACGTCGTGATATCGTGACACATTCTATGTCACGATATTGCGACACTTTCGTTGGCCCTTGCCTTTGTTCAAAATACGTCGCGATATCGCGACATCTTTTATGTCGCGATATCATGACACTTTCTTTGACCCTTGCCTTTGTTAAAAATACATCGCGATATCGCGACATCTTTTATGTCACGATATCGCGACACTTTCTTTGGCCCTTGCCTTTGTTCAAAATACATCGCAATATCATGACATCTTTTATGTCGCGATAACGTGACACTTTTCAGCACTTAGAATAGTTTTCAAAACATGTCGCGATATTACGACATCTTGTATGTCGCAATATCGCGACACTTTTAAACACATAGAATATTTTTCTTTTCTTTTGTTTTTGGTGATGCAAGATTTCTATGCTGCCTTTGGATGCTCCTGCATCACAATTGTAAACAAAGGAGGCCTCTCTTAATGAGGTTTTTTATCCAAATCCTGCATGAAAATACTATAAGAAACATGAAATGAAGAAGATGCAAAAAGCATGGTAAACTACATTAAACATGATAACTCTACCATCAATAATGTAAAGGAAACATCAATTAATCTATCTAATGCCCTAATTATGAAATCAAAAGCATGAAAACATGAAATGTAAGCATTCTTGTCCTACTTACTACAAATGCCAAAATGAGAAGAAAGATGCCTAAAATCTTAATTCTACCAGACAAATGTCTCTAATAATGCAAGTATACACTAAATCTATCTAATCTAATGCAAATGAAATAAAACCTATGGCTAAATATCAAGGAAATATGGAAATTGAACCTAACCGTGGGTTTGTTGAGTGGTGGGCACTATTAGCCATAACTGATAGCCACGATGGAGATGAAAATGCACTTGCCCTCAAAATATGGCCTAGATCTCTGATTTCCTTGATGAATTGATGGTTCAAGGGTCACCTCTATGTCCTTTGATAGATTTAGCAGTTGAATTGCTTAGATTTTTGATGATTTGGCCTCAATTTATTTTCTTTATTCTTCCTAGCCCTCCATAGCCTTATTGATCTCAAATGCCATTTTACCTTCAATTGGGCAGAAAAAGTATTCCTCTCAATGCATACAAGTGAGTATACAATTCGACAGGGCTTCACTGCGTTTCAACTCAAGGTTCATCTAGGCCTATCTCCAATTTGGATAAGGTTCTTATAGCATTTAGGAAGGCCATGTCTTAGCTTAATGGAGAAGCCAATATGAAGAAAGGGTAGTTGGAGTAATTGAATGGAAGCTTCTGGATATTTCTACCCCTAAACCACTCGGATCTGCAAGTAATTAGCCATTGCAACCAATTTTGGATCGGCCAAGGTCCAACTATTTTTTTAGGCTAGCCGTGGCTCTGATGCATGGTCAACTCTGTTAGCCATGGGTGTCAGCTGTGGCCATCATTTATTAGGCCAAACTGCCTAAATGAGTGGTTAGAACCACTACTACACCTTGGAATCTATCCAAGATCTTCCATATGGTCTTCTAGCATGTCCCATATGAGTAGTCACCTCGACATGACACATTTTAGGTGTCTATAATTTGATAGCACTCTTCATTGGTTTTACCCTTAAGAACACTTTATCTCCTATAGAATACTCCCTTGGAGTTCTCTTCATATTGACATAACGTTTTTGTCAATCGATGAATTTCTTGAGTCTTTACCTGATCACCTTTAGCTGATCTTCCATTTATATGATCATATATGGACCAATCACAACTCAATATTCCATATTATCCCAAGAAAATCTACACTTTCAACCATACAAGGAATCAAAAGGAGCCATTCCTAAAGAGGAATCAAGGGATATGCTAAAATAGACTTGGATATTTGGTCGAAGGGTGGAAAGTTGAGTATGGTTCTAGTGGAGCCAACTTTCCCAAAGAGTTTAATCACATTCAATACCCTACACAAGTTTATCTGTGTAGGCATATTATGTGTTCTATAGATAAGCTTTCATATAATCCTTTATGAGATAACTTATCATATTTTTATATATTCGAAGGTATACGCCCATAACCATACCATATACAAGTCTATATGTGTAGGTATGATACACGTATTACAAGTTAAGCTATCCATCTCATCTTTATGATGAGTAATCTTAACTCTAATGTAAGCAATCAATTTAATTAGTCAAAATCACCCTAAGGGGTATCAATCCCTTAGGTCCTTTCTATGTTCACCCTAAGAGGTCTCAATATCTTAGGTCCTTTCTATGTTCACCCTAAGAGGTCTCATTTTCTTAGGTTCCTTTTATGTTTAGCAAGAAGACAAGAATAAATCTATCTATTTAATTAATCAAGGAACAAAATTTATAAAGCATATAAGAAATGCTTAGAAAGGAAACAACATTTAATTGGAGATAAACATTTAATAAAAGAGAAATCTAGATAATAAAGCTTAGATACTTCATAATAGTAAATTAAGAAACATTCTCAATTCATTCAATAAAGTATTACATATATCCAAGTATGGTAAAACTTTCATTCTTTTAAAAGAATAAAGTAATACATCCATATTCATATAGGAATTTCTTCCTACAAATATTTTAAGCATGAATAAATTATTGCAATTATAAATCAAACCAATGTATTGGTTCCAACTATAATCTTTGGTCCTCCTTGTCTTTCCTTAGTTCGTTTGAGGATATTAGGGGATCAAGGCAGTTCATGGTTCTATGATAGACATGAATCTAAATGCATCTACTAGTAATATGAAACCAATGCATTTATTGTTTACTTTACCAAATTGTAACTATACAAATTTAATTAAAGCATTCAACCATATACTATCTAGTTGATATCATAAGAATTTCTTCATTTTTATTCTTATCTCTCATTTACTCAAAGAGAGTCATTTCAATAGATATAGATAGATCACAAGTCTTACTTTAATCAAATCATATCAAAACCATTATTTTGAACAACTAAGGTCTTATTCCTTAGTTAAGAAAATAATATATATTCCTTCTATTTAAATTAATCAAAGTCCCATTCCTTTAATTAACCAAATAAACATTTATTCCTTTATTTACATTAATCAAAGTCCCATTCCTTTAATTAACAAAATAAACTATCATTCCTTTATTTACATTAATCAAAGTCCCATTCCTTTAATTAACAAAATAAACTATCATTCCTTTATTTACATTAATCAAAGTCTCATTCCTTTAATTAACAAAATAAACTATCATTCCTTTATTTACATTAATCAAAGTCCCATTCCTTTAATTAATGAAATAAACTATCATTATTTTATTTACATTAATCAAAGTCCCATTCCTTTAATTAACAAAATAAATTATCATTCATTTATTTACATTAATAAAAGTCTCATTTCTTTAATTAAAAAAATAATTATCATTCCTTTATTTACATTAATCAAATTCCCATTCATTTAATTAACCAAATAAACTTTAATACATCTATCAAATTAACTAAAGCTCCATTCCTTTAATGAACTTATTAATTCAATAATACATTTATCAAATTAACTAAAGTCTCATTCCTTTAATTAACTTAATAATTCAATAATACATTTATCAAATTAACTAAAGTCCCATTCCTTTAATTAACTTAATAATTCAATAATACACTTATTCACTTCATGGATTCCATGCATTCTTTCTTTATCAACTAAAATATCTTTTATTTAGTTCACAAATAAAAGTGGGTATTATCTTTTATAATATGAAGTACCCTTCCCTTAATATTATAAAACCCAAACCCCATTTGCACTTCCTTTATTTAACCAAACCAATAAAGGTAAAACATGAACATACATCCTTTTAAAATATGTGCTCAAAATAATAACCAAACGAAGGACACACAAACAAGACGAGCTGTTAGGGGATTGAACTTATGATAGGGTACGTTGATCGACTGCGATAAAAAAAAGAGATAACATAGCTGACCACTATGAATTCAACACTTCAAAGAATATGGACCCCATCATCAACTGACATCAAACAATGGCTTTGGTCCCCTACTCTAACAGTGCCCTACAAAGGTGGATCGGTAGGTGGTCTCTCCTCAGGTGGAGTGGGTATGCATAGCACAAATTGATAGGAAGAAGAAGACACCACTGTGGCTAGGATGGAAACCTAAAATCTAGGCCATGACTAAGCATAGAGTTACCCAACACAAACATGGAATGGAATGCACACAAATATGTATGCAAACAACTGAGGGTCAGTTGAAAGAGCATACAAGCTTATACACTATAATACCATAACCAACGACGGGTGGTTTACTTTGTAAAGTGGATAAACTGGTAATGCTATGACTGAAACAATGGAAACAATATGCTAAGAATTTGTGAAAATATGCCACTCAGAACTAGTGGAAAAAAGATGCTAAGAACCATGGCGAAAGCTTGGGTTTATATATTTTTCTAAAATATTTAACTAAGCCTTTGTTAAAACAAAGAAAGTTATTTTAAACCCAACCTAAAATCTCCAATGTTAGCCTTTTCCTCCTTTGTTTTTGGATCATGAATCCTCAAGGCATCAATCATAGATGGTTGGTTCTTCAAATGTTTGCTCATAGTTCAGTTTGCAGGTCGTCGACTCTCAAGACATCTACGTTCGAGCTTATTTCTCTTCCCTTTTTCACAGTGAGTGATCCATTTTCTTTAATATCTTTCTCCTCCTTCCTTTATCGCACTCCTATCGAGTCCTACTCCCCTCGTCTCATATCCCATATCTTCATTCCATTCACCTACCCACTATCAATTCCTTATCATCCAACCAACTATTGCATGATATTTTCTTTTTAATTATTTATTTTCTTACTTCGAAACTTCCTCATCAATGAAGATTCTCCTATTTAGTTGACCGAAAGTTTTTTATTTCATACCTTTAGTCAAATCTCCTTTTCTCTTATAAAAGGAGATGTTTTATTTTATTTAAAACATTTAAAAGAAATTCTATTATTATTTAAATAAGGATCTTATCATTAATTTAAACAAAATTCCATTATTATCTAAATTAAGATCTTATAATAATAAAATTATTTTATTATTAAATAAATAAAGTCTTAATACAAATTTAAATAATGTTCAACTATTATTTAAATTAAGATCTTATTAAATAAAATTCTATTATTATTTAAATCAAGATCTTATTACCTATTTAAGTAAAATTTAATTATTATTTAAATAGATTATATATATATATATATATATATATATATATATATATATATATATATATATATATATATATATATATATATATATATATATATATATAGGGTTCTTTCATCATATACTAACATCATGCTATTCTTACAGTAATTCAGAGGATTCAAAGGCAACCACACTTTTGCACTCTTTTCTCAAAACTAATGATGTAGCAAAGTGATGAAGTAAAAGACAACCAAACATATGCACATTTTTCCAAACCAAGATGTAGTAGAGTGATGAAGTAAAATATAATCAATCATAGGAAACAAGCAAAGAGGGAGTCTTTCTATCAACCCAATCACTTGTCTCATCTAGAGAATTTACGATAGCTACTAGGCTATCAACTGTGGCTCTAGGTGGCTAGCTAGTTGGTGATTATCCTTAAACAATAATGGATACCTATATGAGGGTAGTCATTCATGTTATCCCTAAGCTGCATTAATCATCACTTCCCCAACCTCAAGTACCCCATTTTTGGTGGATGATTCAACCTCTTCCACCCATGAGTGTACCTGATATTGCATATTAAAAATATGTCAGTAGTTCCATGTTCTTCCAAAAATTAAACTAAACATAGCACAATTATTCATTTACCCAAAACTAAGCATCAAAACATCAATACATAGTTTTTCATGCCACAAGACCTACTAGGGAGGGCCATGACAATGAGGTTGAAAATTAAAGCAAAAAAAAAGGTAGGAAGAGGATTCAACCAATCCAACTAAATTTATAGCCCAACCAAAACAAACAAAAGAAATTGGATCATCATAAATACCAAAGAAAGAATCAAGCTTACACTACCATATTCCCTGCAAATAATGATGATGTGTCCATATCACCAAGAGTATAATCCCTCCTTTCTAAGAAGGTACACCATTTAATATGTCATCATGAAACCTTCAAGGGAGTTGCCATTGATTAGACTAGGTATTAATGATGAGATATATTAATATATAATCATAGAATGAGTGATGATATCCCATCTAAAATAGCCCCAGTTCCAAATATCTCAAGATTGCACCATCATCATTACAGAGTACCCTAGGTGAAAATTTTGAAGTGATAATTTTAAATCTTAATAGAGAAAAGACTCCATAATATATATATATATATATATATATATATATATATATATATATATATATATATATATATATATATATATATATATATATACTTTACTTATTTTGAGTTGGCTTAGGCAATGCTTTTGAGTTGGATTGGGTTCTTCTCTAGTGCACACTTCTACCTTTAATATTTAATATTCTACCTTAATCTTAAATGGGATTTCTACCTTACTTTCTAGGTAGATTTGTCTTCACTATTGTTGTAGGAAATAGTGCTCTTTCTAGTGTTCCTTTTCAATATGTAGAGTTCTTACTTCAATGTTCTTAGCTATGTATTCTCCTTTTTAGGTGTATATTTAAGCGTTCCTTGGCGTTCGACGTTTGTTGCTTCAACCTAAGAGTTCCTTTGCTCCTCAGAATTTAAACTTAACAACATTAACAAAAAACTCTCTACAATATTTATATGCCTTATTTTAGAGCAATACAAACATAGATACTTATTCTTCAATGTAGGTGTAATATTTTCATTCTTCCTTGATGGCTATAGCTACTTCTTTTATTCTATTATCCAATGCAATTGTTTTAGGTGAATGCCACCATTATATTATTTATATAGATGAATTTACTTTTGAATTATACCTTCTATAGCTTCAATATTTCCCTTTATTTTATGACTACTATGAATCTTAGGCTTCTTTTCTAGAGTCTTCCTTTATAAGTCTTATTTTACTAGTCTTCTTTAGACCTTCTTTCTATGATTCTACGAGACTTATTTTCTCTGGTTTCTTGACCTTCTTTATTTTCCATTTCTTATCTCAAGTCTTTCATAAACCTTTACTCAAGTCTCCTTTACCTTTCATATAATATGGAACTTGCTTAGATTATATATGGAGTCTTCTCTTTTCACTAATATGGGCCAAAAATATTTATTATGGATCTTTTTTTTTAAGGGTCTCAATCCTCTAATATTGGCCTCTCTTGGACCAAAGCCAAGGTCTATACGACCTGAATTATTTCTGTATTCTAATTTACTAAAAATTTTATATGGCTGCCAATGTCAAGCCAATTGTCAAGGTCTATCTTCAAATTGAATCCTTCTCTATCAAGATCTATCTTTAAAACCTAAATCTATAATACAAATTAAATCATTCCCTTCTCGATGATTTTTTTTACCTCCTATTTTACTTGAAGATGAAATTCTTCTATATTTGATGTAGGAAGCTTCTCACACTTTTGATGACTAATATCTATTGCAACAATATCTTAGGGTGATCCTAAGAAATCCAATAACAATGTCAAGGTGACTATAAACTTCCTTGATGCTCCAAACAAGATAGCTTGATTGTACCAAATTCTTTCAACTTTCTTTTGAGTGTTGATAGAAATTAGTTGTCAAGAATTTGTTTGTCCTTGAAATCCTTTATCAATGTCAAGATGGATCTTTCCTGAATGACCAAATTTCTCTTGAGTTGGTTCTGCCTCTATCAATCAATACTTATTCTCCTTATTTTAGAGAATATCAATGTCAAGGGATTTATATCCTTGAAATTTTCCTATCAATATTAGGGTTGGCTATTTCCCTGAATAATCAACTATCTTCAAGTTGATTTGCCCAAATATGGGTCCTAGTCTTCATTGGTTATTCTTCAACCTAGTGGAAAGACCCTAGCTAAGTCCTAGTCTTCACTAGTTGTTCTACAATTATGGAAAGACCCTAGATTATTTTATCACTCTGGAAAAAACTCAATTATATTTTCAACTAAATCAACTTGTGAAAGTAACTACTTGTTGTAGCTCTGATAGTCTTCACTACTAGTTCTACAATTGTGGAAAGATCCTATCTTATTTTATCACTCTAGAAAAAACTCAATTATGTAGCTAACTAAATCAACCTGTGCAAGTAACTACTTATTGTAGCTTTGATACCACTAATATCTTTTGAAACCTTAATATTAAGATAAACTCATAGGATAAATATTCACATAATCAAATATATGATAGCCATAATATAATACGATCAAATATTAATTTAACCAAAATAATATGAGCCAACTAATATGTAAATCAAGGCGAATAATATATCAACTAATATTTATTAATAAGCAACAACATATTAATACAATAGCTTGAATCATACATGTAGAAAGCATGTGGTACAACTTACAATATTAGTTGCTTAAATGTATGCAACCTTTATTAATCCTCTTACAAATGTATCATAAAACTCTCATACAATAATGATTCTTTCTATGCTCACTATGTAGACACTGTAGGCTATGTAGGTAATATCAGTGATTGCCTCTCCATGGAGTAATATATAGCCATTGTAGGATGACTCTTGGATTACTTGATTCTTCCTTTCCTTATGCCAAGTCTCATAACTCTTGGCTTCTCTACTTGACATTGGCATACACATGGGTCTATCTTGTATGCACACTTGGATATGAATCTTCAAATAACACTTCCTAATCTAAGAACACGTGCACACTTACACATGAAACACTTGCGCAAATCTACACACATAACACTTCCTAATCTAAGAACACGTGCACACTTACACATGAAACACTTGCGCACATCTACACACATAACACTTGCACATTCATTTACATGACACATGCATTTTTTGCACATTATTAAATTACATAAAATATTTACTCACACTCTAATCTAGGACACAACCTTAATCTAATATTTACAAGATTGTACCATGAGGATACATTAGCATGTAATAAATAATGTAATATTATCTAACAAGTAGTACAAGGATTTTAGTCCAATAAAATTATGCTTCATTTATATCCATTATTTTGTAATTACATAAATTTATTTTTGAGACACTATCATTATAAAGAGATGTACTACTCATTGTGATAAAATTTAACTACAAATATCATAACAAAGAATGGGAATATATATCCACTTATCATGGGATGGTACTTGAATGATACTAGCATCCTTGAATAGGCTATTCATGAGGACCAAACTATTTTGGGACCCAAAATATGCTTTCATCAAATTTGAATTTATTCCTTCACCACCTATGTAGTGGAAACCCTTTTCAATCTATTGTACACAACATTTTACACATGCCTTCACACTTTCTTGAGAGAGTGCACATTTTCTTTCTAGTATAAGGCTATTTCCTAATTGCCATTATTGGAAATATTGAGTTATATTGAGTTGTCATTGATGTCAAAGGTGCATGGTCATTGATGTCAAAGGGTTGATGTCAAAAGGTTGCATGGTATTCAAGGCAGAAATATTCTTCTATGGTTGGAAAATTATGCAAGGCAAGGTATATCTCAAAGCAAGGAAAATTGGTGAAAAGAAAAGGTTTATAATATTTATTTTTTAAATATTATATAGAGGAACAAGTTTTAAAAGAGAAAGCAAAGAAAAGGTTTAAAGGAGAAGGCTAGGTTTAAAAATTAAAAGAAGCCCAAAAGTTTAAAGTTTAAATAGGAGGTAAAAAGGTTTAATTAAAATCAGTTGGGACAAAGGTTTGAACGCCTAAGTTTAAAAAAAGTAATATTATAATATAAAGTAACAAGCATAGAGCCAATTTTTGTAAAGCATAATTTAAATTCTCGAGCATCGATGTCGTGTGATCAAGGAGATAAAAGGTATTTAAATAAAATATTAATCCAATGCAATGCTAAGGTTTGGAGTATGTGCATTTCGATATCTTCTCACACTTTTTGAAATGATGAATCACAGAGGAGAAGGGGCATGAATTTTGGTAGATGGTATAGTGAAGATAAGGACAAAGGGTTGCATGTTTAGTTTCAACTAGTAGGCTAGCGCAGCTGGTCATTTGGGTAGCACTAAGGCACTATGAGAGAGGTGGTCATAGGTTTGATTCATGCGGGTGACATGCGGGTGCTGTTTTGGTGGTAGAAATATTGTTTTATTGTTGCTATCCATTGGTGTAGCCCATTTGGATGCCTAGCTAGCCCTAGGGCACTATGAGCCAAGAGGTCATAGGATCAAATCACTGCAAATAATTTTTACAAGGCAGAAGAGAATATTTCATGCGCTTATGAAAGGTATGAATAAATTTTGATTAAAAGTTGTTTTGTAAAGGTACTCCGTTCGCTATGCATTAAGGGGGTAAACTATTTTATTTTGAATTTGATATAGAGGGATTCATAAGGTGTAAAATGATTATTTGATATTGTAATAAGGTTATTTGGCTCTTATTTAAAAATTGTGATTTGACATGTTTAATTAGGAGATATAAGGTGTATTTTGGTTTATATTGAATTGTATTTTTGGCACATCAAAAAAAGGAAATTTGAGGGTTTAGTCATCATAACAAGCTTTATTTTTGTGAGACTAAAAGGAGTTATAAAACATTATTTTCAAGTCTTGATATGCACATATTTTTGAGAAGGAATTTAATGTGGATGATTTGAAAGAAATATTTACCAACCAATTTTTTATTAAAAGTTGTTTTGTAAAGGTACTCCGTTCGCTATGCATTAAGGGGGTAAACTATTTTATTTTGAATTTGATATAGAGGGATTCATAAGGTGTAAAATGATTATTTGATATTGTAATAAGGTTATTTGGGTCTTATTTGAAAGTTGTGATTTGACATGTTTAATTAGGAGATATAAGGTGTATTTTGGTTTATATTGAATTGTATTTTTGGCACATCAAAAAGAGGAAATTTGAGGGTTTAGTCATCATAACAAGCTTTATTTTTGTGAGACTAAAAGGAGTTATAAAACATTATTTCCAAGTCTTGATATGCACATATTTTTGAGAAGGGATTTAATGTGGATGATTTGAAAGAAATATTTACTAACCAATTTTTGAAGTGGCACAAGAAAGGGAAATTATTTTGATAGATTTTGAGGGCACATCATCATTGTGGTAGATTTAAAGGTATGGAACTTTCATTCCTTTCTTAAAAGAGTTTTGGTTTGAAGGAAATATTCATGTTGTCATAAGGTGGAGATATAAGGATTATGTTTATGTGCTTTGTTGGAAACACATGTGCTAGGAATTGAGAACAAAGTGTGCATAATTATTATTTTTTAAATTGGAAACAAATTGATGAAAAATTATAAGTCATATTTGTGAGTTAATTTGTGCATTGATTTTATGGAAATTGGAAGAAAGTATGCAAGGGTTATAGATCAGATTTGAGAAGCAAATTTGTGCATTGTTCATGATTGATTGTATGAGTAGATGAGAAGGACTTGTGCATTGTGATTGGTTTTTGAATGAAGTTGCAAATCAGAAAATACCAGGTCAGTTGTCAAGTGATAGCCTAGATCTACCTTTAAAATGTAATAAATGTGAGACATGTGAAAGCAACTGACTTAATTAATGTGAAGAACATATCGAGAATTTTTTAGTGCATATGATTTTCTATATATTTAGGAGGTTAAATGAATTCTGGGTAGAATATGTCTAAACTAATTTAGTTGAGGAAAGCACTTGATGACATCATTATGCAAGATAGATAAACAATTTTTGTATACAAGGTTTGGAAAAGAGTTGAGCAGGTTTTATGAGCAAGTTAAGGAGGATCTTTGAGCATATTTGTGAGTATATTTGAGCAAATTTATTAGCAGGTTTAAGAAGATTTATGAGTAGGTTTGAGTAGATTTTTGATTAGATTTAGAAATCTATTCTGAGCAGGTTTGGTGAACTATTTTTATCAGGGTTGGTGAGCTATTTTGAGCAAATTTATTGAGGTATTATTGGAGCATATTTGAGAAAATCTTGTGTAGGCTTAGAGCAGGTTTAAGCAAGCCTTGTGTAGGCTTGGAGTAGTTTTTGAGAAAGCCTTGTGTGTAGGCTTGGAGTAGGTTTAATCAAGCCTTATGTGTAGGCTTGGAGTAGGTTTGAGCAAGCCTTGTGTAGGATTGGAGTAGATTTGAGAAAGCCTTGTGTGTAGGATTGGATAAGGTTTGAGAAAGCCTTGTGTTTAGGCTTGGAGAAGGTTTGAGCAAGCCTTGTGTAGGCTTGGAGTATATTTGAGAAAGCCTTGTTCGTTGGCTTGGAGTAGGTTTAATCAAGCCTTGTGTAGGATTGGAGTAGGTTTGAGCAAGCCTTGTGAGTAGGCTTAGAGCAGATTTGAGCAGGCTTTGGAGCAGACCAGAGCAAAGGAGTTGGTGTCTCCTATATATAGAGCTCCATGAACTAGAGCAAAGGGAATTAGTGTCTCCTATTGATAGAGGTCCACAAACTAGAGTAAAGGGGATTGGGGTCTCCTGTGGATAGAGGTCCACAAACTTGAGCATAGGGGATTAAGGTCTCCTTTGGGTTGGTACCCATAAACATTGTAATAGGGAATTGGTTCCCAAGATATTTGTTGAGAAAATTTATAAGAAATATTTTCTCTGTGGATGTAGCCCACATTGGGTGAACCATGTTAAATCTATGTATCTTATGTGTGTAATGATATGTGCATGGTTTCATTATTGCAATTGATAATATTGGATAATACTATTATGGAAATAAAAGTAATTTTTTTTATCTTATACTGTTCACCCCCCTCTCAGTATAAGCTTATGTTCTTCAATTGGTATCAAAGCAGGTTCCTTCATGAAAGCCTAAACACCTTGAAGGTAGATCTTACAAGAACACAAATGACACATCAGGAAGGGTTTTCATCAAACAAGGCACCATTGTTTGATGGGACTAACTATGTTTTCTGGAGCATAAGGATGAAGACATTTTTGATGGCATAGGGATATGATACATGACAATTAGTTGAGGATGGGTTCACACCACCTACAAATCCTCCCATATATGCAAGTGGTAAGAAACCATATGAAAGTAATGCTAAGGAAATGAATGCAATTTTAAGTGGGTTATGTGAAACCAAATTTGTGAAAGTTATGCACTAAAATTTAGTAAAATAAATGTGGGATAAGTTATAGAATACATATGAAGGAGATGACAAGGTCAAATGGCAAAAATTCAAACACACGAGAAATTTTGAAGAATTGAAGATGAAATATGAGGGAAATATTTCTAGGTATCTACTTCGTGTTGATGAGGTTGTCAAAACTATTCATGGACTTGGAGAAAATATTGAGGAATATACTATTGTTTAGAAAATATTGAGGTCACTCCCTATGAGGTATGATGCAAAGGTTCAACAATAGAAGATATGAAGGATCTCAAAACTTTAGGTATGGATGAGATACATGGAATACTCACAACCTATGATATGAGGACATAAAATGGACAAACATCCAAATGAGAGGAAATATTCAAAGCTTCAAAGAAGGCAAAGGAAAAATAACTAGAATCAAGTGATGAATCAAGCAATGAAGAAGAGGCTAACTTTATGAAAAGAAATAAGAAGGGTCCAAGAAAACACAAAAATATGCAGACGGTGAAATGCTTTAGTTGTGGTAACATTGGTCACTATGCAACTAATTTTCCACAAAATGGATATAGTAGCAGTGAAGAAGAAAAGGAATATGAGAAAAATAAAGAAAGAAAATTCTATCATAAAAACAAGCATGGTCAAGGCAAGAATGAAAAGAAGATCTTTCAAAGGCACAAGAAAATATTTTATGTTGAAGAATCAAGTAGTTCTTCCAATAACAATGATGAAATATTCTCTGATAGTGAGGAAGAAGAAATTCCATTTTTGCCATAGAAGAAAAAAAATATACCCCTATTATTGAAGACCAAGAAGAAGAAATAGTTTTAGAATATGAAAAGAAATCCACTATTGATATATAAGAGGAACTTGTTGAGATTGAAGATTTGAAAAGGGATAATTTAAGATTAAAGGCTCAAGTTCAAGAGGATGAGGAAGCAAAGGAAAAGCTTCTACAAGATCTCACTGAATTAAAAATTAAGGTTGAAGAGGCAAGGAAGGTTGAAGAAGGTATGGATGAACAGTTAAAGGCAAAAGAACTAGAATGTGAAATACTAGAACATGAAGCTAACATTATAAGGAAGGGACTTGAGAAATTCAACAATAAGATATATTAGATCAAAATATTTGGATGATATTATCAAAACATAGAGATCTCCATTTATGAAGACTAGACTTGGCTTTGAGGAAAGTCAAGAAGTAAAAAAGTAGGAGACAAGCTCAAAAGAAATAGAAGCATAAAAGAAGGTATATGAAAAATAATCTAAGACCCATACTAATGAGTTGATAAGTGGAAACATCAATGAGGAAGAAAGCAATGCACCATCAAAGAACATGGACCAACACAGAAGAAGCAAAGAAAGAATCATGCGACCATATCCTCCAAGGCAAGATGAATATTTATTCCAAGGTTATTGTTTACCATATAATCATTTTGATCATAAAGCTATACATTGCAAGGTTCATAGTAAAAATAATTATGACTTCACTAGGATAAATTTCAAGTCTTTTGCATCTTTAAAGGACTAAAACATCATGTGTTACAATTGCAATAATTTTGGGCATAGAGCAAAGTTGTGTAGAATTTTTTTTCCATAACTTCCAAATACAAGAAAGAAGATGGATAGTAAAAAGGTTCAAAAGGGTATGACTACAAAAGTGTGGAAAATGAAGATTGAGAAAGAAGAAGAGCATTATAAGTTGGGAGTAGTTTTACTTCCATCCTAAAATTGATCACCTCAAGAAGAGGAGGTGGTAAGGAGGCTATGCTAAGAGTATTATTTTTAGCCCCAAGGAGCCATTTTCCATTGATGTCAAAGGGGGAGAGAATTTAGTAAGGGGGAGCAACTTCTCAGAGGGAGCAGTTTTGGAATATAGTTGCAACAAAAGAATATTTTTTGTAAGGGTTGCCATCAATGACAAAGGGGGAGATTGTTGGAAATATTGAGTTATATTGAGTTGTCATTGATGTCAAAGGTGCATGGTCATTGATGTCAAAAGGTTGCATGGTATTCAAGGTAAAAATATTCTTCTATGGTTGGAAAATTATGTAAGGTAAGGTATATCTCAAAGCAAGGAAAATTGGTGAAAAGAAAAGGTTTGTAATATATATTTTTTAAATATTATACAAAGGGGCAAGTTTTAAAAGAGAAAGTAAAGAAAAGGTTTATAGGAGAAGGCTAGGTATAAATATTAAAAGAAGCCCAAAAGTTTAAAGTTTAAAGAGGAGGCAAAAGGGTTTAATTAAAATCAGTTGGGACAATGGTATAAAGGCCTAAGTTTAAAAAAAGTAATATTATAATATAAAGTTACAAGCATAGCACCAAAATTTATAAAGCATTATTTAAATTCTTTAACGCCGACGTTGTGTGAGCATGGAGGTCAAAGGTATTTAAATCAAACATTAATCCAATGCAATGCTAAGGTTTGGAGTGTGTGCATTTTGATATCCACTCATGCTTTTTGAAATGATGAATCATAGAGGATAAGGGGCACAAATTTTGGTAGAGGGCATAGTGAAGATAAGGACAAAGGATTGAACATTTGGTTTCAACTAGCAGGCTAGCACAGGTAGTTGTTTGGGTAGTGCTAAGGCACTACGAGAGAGATGGTCACAGGTTTGATTCACACGGGTGACACACGGGTGCTATTTTGGTGGTAAAAATATTATTTTGCACTCTAGAAAGAAGGTTTTAGAGTTAAGTTGTGCACTACTATTGCTATCCACAAGTGTATCCCAACTGGACGCCTAGCTAGCACTAGGGCACCAGGAGCCAAGAGGTCATAGGATCAAATCACTGCAAACAATTTTTGTAAGGAAGAAGAGAATATTTTGTGCACTTATGAAAGGTATGAATAAATTTTTATTAAAAGTTGTTTTGTAAAGGTACTCCATTCGCTATGCATTAAGGGGGTAAAATATTTTATTTTGAATTTGATCTAGAGGGAGTCATAAGGTGTAAAATGATTATTTGATATTGTAATAAGGTTATTTGGGTCTTATTTAAAAACTGTGATTCAACATGTTTAATTAGGAGATATAAGGTGTATTTTGGTTTATATTGAATTATATTTTTGGCACATCAAAAAGAGGAAATTTGAGGGTTTAGTCATCATAACAAGATTTATTTTTGTGAGACTAAAAGGAGTTATAAAACATTATTTCCAAGTCTTGATATGCACATCTTTTTGAGAAGGGATTTAATGTGGATGATTTGAAAGAAATATTTACTAACCAGTTTTTGAAGTGGCACAAGAAAGAGAAATTATTTTGACAGATTTTGAGGGCACATCATCATTGTGGCAAATTTAAAGGTATGGAACTTTCATTCCTTTCTTAAAAGAGTTTTGGTTTGAAGGAAATATTTGTGTTGTCATAAGGTGGAGATATAAGGATTATGTCTATGTGCTTTGTTGGAAACACATGTGCTAGAAATTGAGAACAAAGTGTGCATCATTGTTTGTGTTTGAAATTGGAAATAAATTGATGAAAAATTATAAGTCAGATTTGTGAGTCAATTTGTGCATTGATTTGATGGAAATTGGAAGCAAGTATGCAAGGGTTATAGATCATATTTGAGAAGAAAATTTGTGCATTTTTCATGATTTATTTTGTGAGTAGATGAGAAGGACTTGTGCATTGTGATTGATTTTGGAGTGAAGTTGTAAATCAGAAAATACTAGGTTAGTTTTCAAGTGCTAGACTAGAGCTACCTTTAAAATGTAATAAATGTGAAAGTGACAGAATTAATGAATGTGAAGAACATACTGAGCATTTGTTAGTGCATATCATTCTCTATATGTTCAAGAGGTTAAATTTTTTTTGGATAGAATATGTCTAAACTACTTTAGTTGATGAAATCACATTGAAGAATAGATAAAGCACTTGATGACATCATTATGCAAGATAGATAAACAATTTTTGTATACAAGGTTTGGAATAAAGTTGTGCAGATTTTATGAGTAGGTTGAGGAGGATCTTTGAGGAGATTTGTGAGCATATTTGAGTAGATTTATGAGTAAATTTGAGCAGATTTGTGAGCATGTTTACATAGATTTTTGAGAAGGTTTGGTGAGCTATTTTGAGTAGGTTTGGTGAACTATTTTTAGCAGGGTTGGTGATCTATTTTAAGTAGGTTTATTGAGCTATTATTAGAGCATATTTGAGCAAGCCTTGTGTAGGCTTGGAGCAGGTTTGAGTAAGCCTTGTTTAGGCTTGTAACCGTTTTGAGAAAGCCTTATGTGTAGGCTTGGAGTAAGTTTAAGAAAGCCTTGTGTGTAGGCTTGGTGAAGGTTTGAGAAAGCCTTGTGTAGGCTTGGAATAGATTTGAGCAAGCCTTGTGTGTAATTTTGGAGCAGGTTTTAGCAAACCTTGTGTAGGCTTGGAGAAGATTTAAGAAAGCCTTGTGTGTCGGCTTAGAGTAAGTTTAATAAGCCTTGTGTAGGCTTGGAGCATGTTTGAGCAAGCCTTGTGTGTAGGCTTAGAGCATGTTTGAGTAGGATTTGGAGCAGACCAAAGCAAAGGGGATTGGTGTCTCCTATAGATAGAGGTCCATGAACTAGAGCAAAGGGGATTGGTGTATCATATGGATAGAGGTCTATAAACCGGACCAAAGGGGATTGGGATATCTTGTGGATAGAGGTCCATAAAATTGAGCATAGGGGATTAAGGTCTCCTTTGGGTTTGTGCCCATAAACATTGTAATAGAGAATTGGTTTCCAAGAGATTTGTTGAGAAAATTTATAAGAAATATTTTCTCCATGGACGTAGCCCACATTGGGTGAACCACATTAAATCTGTCTCTTATATGTGTAATGATATGTGCATGGTTTTATTATTACAATTTATAATATTGGATAATACTTCTGTGGAAAGAAAAGTAGAAATTTTTATCTTATACTATTCACCCCCCTCTCAGTATAAGCTTTTGTTCTTCAGCCATTGCAATAAAGGCTTGACTTCATAACCCCCCAACACACTTTGTTTTCTAGTACCAATTTCTCCATGATGTTAGGTATTAAATATTATATTATTTTCATCACTTTGTTGAAGGAATACAATATTAAAGGTTTTGACTCAACGATATCTAAAACATCAAGACTTTAGTGAAACCAAAAAATATCATTTTGTATTTATATTTGTAAAGGCTATACCTTTGATGGATTGAATGTAATAATAACAATTTCTTGCCTACTCAATTCCATAATTTGGTATCATAGTATGTAAGAGTTTGTGTGAGGAGTATTATTTTAAGAAGGGACAATCATTGTCATATGATGGCATACCCTATGTTTATCACAACAAATGCTTGAGATAGATAAATAATGTATGGAGGTTTATTCTAGTTTTTAAACCTGCAAAGAAACTACCTTGATGTAGCTTTTTTTCATTATGTATTATCCATTAGGAGTTTTCAATTAATAGAAACTATAATACTTATCGATAGTATTATTTTTGCACTAATTTATTCCATTGCAAAATTTTTATTTATTTTTTAATAAAAAAAATGAGTAAATAACAAAGGATAAATGATGTGACCCTTAACATGACTATTGAATGGTGCACTATCACTAGGAAAAAATCTTGAAATTGAGAAATTCTAAGTATTTAGGGAAGTTACACTCATGTAAAAATATTTCTCTTTAACCAAGTATCATATATAGGATGAATCCCTTTATGCATATATTGTTCTCTTTCATGTACCTTAAGGTATATCCCATGTACAACCACACATTGAGAGGAATATATTCTTCCACATATCTATGGGTACATAGGAAGGGTGGGTATATAAAAAGGATCAATATTACAAACTAGTGGATATAGAAAGGGGGACCATTTGGGAGATATAAGGAATGATCACCATGGAAACAAATAAATATTTCTTATAGAATTGCTTTTTTTAAATTTCTAAATTTTGTGCCTTGGAAAATCAAGATGAAGACCATTCTAGTAGTCAAGAAACATTGGGACATAGTCACTGAAGAAGAAACTCAACTTGAGAAAATTTTATATAAGTAAAAATAGGATGAGGGGGATGCCAAGGATCTAATGTTCATCACCCTTAAAGTAGTAGGTGAAATTAAACTACACATAAATTAAGCAAATACAACCAAAGAAGCATGGGATATACTTTTTGCTATTTTTGAAAGAAAGAATGAAGCCATAATTCATCATCTTCAATCCCAACTTCATACATTGAAGGTATATGATGGAGAAAATATTGAGTAATTTCTTTACAAACTTGTAAAATTAAAGGTAAAATTGAATACCATAGGGAAAAATATAAATGACAAGATCTTAGTCTCCATTGTACTTACAACTCCTCTTAATTTATTTCAAATGTTGGTCACACCTTTGCAAGTTTCAAACAGAAGGGTATAATTTGATGAATTGGTCAATATTATTCAATAGGAGAAAATAAAAAATTAATTAAGGGAACAATTATCCAATAATGCACTCATCTCTGCCAAGAAATCAAAATGTCCTTCTACTTTCTAACAAAAATAATTTCAAAAATAAATGAGGTATTGTCATATTTGTGAGAAGGAAGGACATAGTACCTGATTTTATAGATATAATTCTTTGGCTTGAGGGGTACAAGTCAACAAACCTATTTAACACAAACCATAATTTAAACCATAGTAGCAATAAGGGCATGTTTCCCATGAGGAACTGAAATGTGTTTCTAAAGAAGACTTTGAACTTGCCCACAAGGTATTGATGTCTAAGGTAACAAAAAAACCAAGGGATGAAGTTTGGTACATTGATTTAGGGGCTAATAAATACATGACTAGAGACAAATAAGTGTTTATTTTTCTACAAGAAAAGGATGGAAAACCAATCATGATTGCCAATGACAAAACTTATCAAGTTAAAGAAGTTGGTAATGTTCTTATTAATATTTTTGATAGAAAATATATGATTAAAAAAGTACTATATGTAACAAGGATAGCAAAAAAATTGTTACCAGCATCATAAATTATATATCAAGAAATGGTAGTGAAATTCAAGGTTGTTGATGGGAAGATAAAAAGTTTCATTACACAACATGGAATGTTTATGGCTACTAGTTTCCACAAAAATGGTTTGTTTATATATGGTGTTCTATCATCTCTTAGTGTCACATTATCAACAACCACATTTGATACTACCTAACTCTAGCATATGCAATAAAGTTATTTAAGTTATGGATATTTATTCTAGATGAATAAACATCACATGGTAAAACATATGCCAAACCTTTCATCCACACTACCAATTTACTTGAGTTGTTTAGTAGGAAAGTAACATCAAGTACCATTTGAACTCAACATTCACAGAGCTAAAGGACTATTGGATGTTATACACACTAATCTATGTGGACCCATGCTAACTAGTTTTAGTGGATATAGGTGCTTTCAATAATTTGTTGATGATAACTCAAAAAATGTGGGTATACTTATTTCCCCTTAAATAAGATACTTTCCCACATTTTTAATATTTCAAAATGGTTGTGGAAATAAAGATAGGTTGTTATATTAAAAAAAATTATTCATATCAAGGGGTGAATACATATCTAAATATATTTTTAAATTTTGGTACAACATGGGATAAAGAAACAACTAACTATTGCCTATACTCTATAATAGAATTGGGTTGCTAAGAGGAAAAATCATTTCATAAATGAAAATGGTTTGATGTATGCTTATAGGAGCACATCTAGCACAATAATATTGGGTTGAAGTTGTTAAAAATATGGTGTATCTTCAAATAGAGCACCTACAAAGGCTCTTCAAGGGATTACTCCTAAAAAATATTTGTCTAAAAGGAAACCCTCAATAACACACCTTAGAGTTTTTGGATGCAAGGCATACATGCATGTGCTAAAGCAAAAAAGGATGAAGTTGGATGCCAAAAATATGTCTTGTATATTTCTTAGGTATGATGAGGTATTGAAATCCTATCAACTGTTGACTCAATCACCAAGAACATTCATGTAAGTAGAGATGTAGTATTTTATGAAGAATTCAAGATAGAAAATAATGACTCTAAGGAATATAAGAATACTACACCTCCAATTATGAGAATTGAATTAGATGTGAAGGTTCATAAATTTTTTTTAGAAGATCAATTAGAAATGATTGAATAAATAGTTGTAGAACCAGTAGCAGTGACACCACCACAATAGAAAAAGGATTTAGAATGCCTCACAAATACTCTCAAAGCTGCTAAGCTTGATACACCACTTGATCTAAATTTCACCATATCTTGTACTCATAGTAGTATATGAGAAGAAGTAAATTTGGGTTTGGTGACATCAATAATGGAGAACTCAAAATCAATTTTAATAAAGGGTATAATTTAGTCATCTAAGTGGAAAGGAGCGACGAGAATAGAATATACATATTCTATGAAGAATGAAACATAGGACCTGGTCAATCTGCCTAAAGTAAAGAAACCCATAGGTTGCAAATGGGTATACAAAATTAAATACAAGGAAGATGGTTCCATTGAAAATTATAAGGTCTAACTTGTTGTAAAATGTTTTACACAAAAGGAGGGTATTGATTATGCAAAAACATTTGCATCTATATCCAAGATAACCACTATTCATACAATTTGTGCACTAGTAGCACAATTGGGGTGAAAAATTCATCAAATGGATGTTAAAAATGCCTTACTCAATGGTGATCTTGAATAATAGGTGCACATGACCCAATTTTTTTTTTGTTATTGATGAGTAGCAAAAATAAGTTTGTAAATTAAAAAAGTCACTATATGGGTTAAATTAGGCTCCCAAGTTCTAGTACATCAAAATAAATGATCACCTCTTTTAGCATGGTTTTACAAGAAGTCCCTTTGATCCAAATATCTATATAAATAAAATTGGTTCTAACATAGTGATCCTTGTGGTATATGTTGGTGATTTTTTTATTATAGGAAGTTTAGATAAAATAGTGTATAATGTGAAGAGTGATTTGAAACAATAATTTAATATGATAGATTTGGGGCTTCTACACTACTATCTTGGTTTATAAGTTTAGAAAAAGAAGAATGACATTGTGGTCGCACAAGAAAAATATACCAAGATATTACTTGAAAAATATTGGATGAAATATTGTAATCCCATGATGGAATCCATGGAGCAAGGGTTATAATTTTCAAGGTATAACAAATCACCATAGGTATCTACTACTCTTTATTGTTAATTGACAGTGAGTCTTATATACCTAACAAATACTAGGTCTAACATAGTGTTTGCTATAAATTATATTTCAATATTTATGTAGGATCCTAAGGAGAATTAGTGGAATTCTACAACAAAGATACTACATTATGTTTGTGGTATAGTAGAATATGGCCTAAAACATAAGAAGAATTATATTTTTTTCTTACAAAGTTACATGGACTAAGACTATGTTGGATATTTAGATGATAAAAAATCAATATCAATGTACATGTTTTATTTAGGATCTGGACCTATCTCATGGCATAGTAAAAAGCAACATGTAGTGGGACTGTCATACATAGAGGTAGAATATCATCCTACATGAAAAGTTGTGCATGAAGCACTATGGTTGCAATTCATTCTATTAGACATGGGTGTGTGCAAAAGAAAACCAATAGTATTGAATTGTGACAATTAGGATGTTTTGAAATTTATCAAGAATCCAATGTTTCATGAAAGGACAAAATATATTGAATCACAATGTCACTTAATTGAAGAGCAAGTTCAAAACCATGAAATACAACTGAAATATGTTTCTACTAGAGATGAACTAGAATATATATTTACAAAGGCACTTGGATGATCCAAGTTTGAATTATTTTGCAATTATCTTTACATACCAAATAATGTAATAAAGGGGGTATGTTAGGCATTAATTCTTACATTATTTTTATCACTTTGTTAAAGGGATAGAATATAAGCACTCATGACTTGCTTGACTCTGAAATATCAAGAGTCTCTTGAAACCAAGAGATACAATTTTGTATTTATATTTGTAAAGGTTGTTTTGATGGGTTGAACATAATAACAAAAATTTACTACCTATTTTATTCCATAACATGAACCCCTTAAAATATATATTTTTTATTACATTTTTATACTAGTAATCCACAACATTGATTGTTGATTTGTATGACCTTATGATTATATTGATGGTCTATTTGTATTAAAAATATACCCACCTTGATTTGTAAACCTTCATGTCTTATTTTAAACCATTTTGAATCTCATTGACCACACAATTAGATTGTTCCCCAATTGACATTCTTGCTAGTGTATAAAGATAAGCATCATGCTTATATTAGTATGATGATGTATTTTATATACATTTAGCTTGTACTTATCTAACATTCATTTATGAGGATGTTCATCCATATTAGCTAACTTGGTGATATGGAGAGTATGATATATTTCTTGCTATTAGATTTGCTTCAAGGAAAACACTTTCCTAAGAGAGGATACCCATTGATGTCCATCCTAGTACTATGTCTTATATGCCTATAACACACTCTTTATATATGCCTATGCTTCATAATAACATTGAGTTAATTTTCTTATTTATTCAGTTCTCTTTAGGTGACCTTATCACCACTCTAGGTAACAAGTATCAATCTATTCATTATCATGTTCAACCTAGATATGTTTTTTAATCTCCTCACTGACACTATGATATCTTGATAAATGCATACTAACCTATGCAATAGTATTATACTAATTTGTATATTTGCAAAATCATTCCCATCATAGCCATTCCTTGAATCTCTAAACTTGCATCTAACCAACCTCTCATTCTTCTCAAATTTCACATATGGATTTAAGCATTGTATTCTTTTTCCATTCCATGGAGATTTGCTTAGTCCATTGAATATATGTGGTGATACCTCAATATCATCATCCCATATGTTCAAACACCTAATAAAAACTTCTCTCATTGTTGTATTTCCATGCCCAAGGATCTTTCTTCATACTTTAAAGTTTTGTTTTTCACACAACGAGTATGTACTAAATGTTGTACATTTTGACAATATGAAGTATTAATTGGAAACTTTCTTGAATTTACTTTGAAAAATATCTACATTTTGGATTCTTATTAAGAACACTTTATACAATTCAAATCTACAATTAAGTTCTTATTCTTAATTATGGATCACCATCATCCTTAAATATTCGTAATCTAGAGCTTCCATTTATATGGATACTCATTGATCATTCTCTTAGAATAAGATATACATAAAAACCTTAAGGATGAATTGTGAATGCAAATACCAAATTTCAAATTTTATATAACTATAGTAAATCCAAAATCATCCATGCTCAATGTCTAACTACTTTGGTCCTTCTTATAATTAGGTGATAAAAAAAATACTAAAGATAGCAATGTTTTTCAATTTTAATATTTGAAAAATGAGCTACAAGAATAGTTGTCTATTAGGAAGTAAAAATTTTAGAATAAATGTATAAAATATGATTTGAGTCATCATAAAGTTATTCAACATAACTGTACTTGCCATATGAGTTAGTAAATATGCACTTTTATTTTTTGAAAAGAGTGACATCAAAAAAACAGAACTAGACATAACAAAAAATATGTTATTATTATTATTTTTATTATGTATATATCAAAACTTTTTCCTTTTAAGAAATTTTTAGCATACCTTGTATAAAATCTAGTTTTTCTTCTCTCTCTATCTATCTCTCTTCTTATATGGGAAAACATTTAAAGGATGAAGAATATTTACTTTGAATGCTCAGATTAAATATAAGGAGTGTGAAACAAGAAGGGAAGGAATTAAAATAGTTAAGAAAATTTCTTTGGATAGTTTGCAAGGTATATATTAACTATCAAGGAGGTTCAATCTCAAGAAGTTTTCTTAACTACTTTAAATTCCTTCCCTTTTTGATTTCTTACTCTTTATGCGTAATATGAAAATTCTAAGTATATATTCATTGTTCTACAAATAACACTACAATGTAATAATTATGCAATAATGATAGATCCATTTCAATATCATGTAACCAATTGAGAAGAAAGATCTATAATTAACATTAAACAAGAATTAAATACAACATTTTACTACTCTATGTGAAATTTGATCATATGAAATATTTTATACAAGAGTTACATATTTGAGAATGGAATCATTGCTATGACAATAAAATTTATCATAATAATTCAAACTTGTGTGCTTTACAAAAAAATGATCATGTCATATTGGCATAGACATTATTTTTGGGAATTGAAGTATAAAATAGTAATAATATTTTTTATAATAACCTAGCTAGATGAGATTGTATAAGGTTTTAGGATGTATTATTTTAATATATTAAATGCTTGTATGTCTTAGAAACTAAAAAAATACCATATCAACCTAAATTCAAGGTTGGAATGATTACATTTGTGTAAATGTAATGATCTATTAAAATATTGCTTGGTTTATGTGCAATGCACCAAAGCAATATATATATATATATATATATATATATATATATATATATATATATATATATATATATATATATATATTCTAGAAGGTTGAGATTGACACTCTTTCAACCACTTCAATGGTTAGTGAATAAATATTGTAGACTGCATTGTACAAAATGAATTTATTCTCAAAACCCCACATAAAATATTTTTTAAGACCCAAATATTAAGAAATAATATTTATGAGAATTACATCTAAATTTAGGGGTTTACAGCAAAATGTCTACTACAAGATCCACATAATATATTTTAAACCTAAAAGAATTTTAAGATGGAAAAATTCTCCCACTTAAGGCTTTAATCTTCTATCTTGTAATACTTAAGCTGAATCACTTAATTTTGGACAAGTTTCTTGATATAGTAATGGTCTAGCTCAATATGTTTAATCCTTGCATGGAATATTAGATTCTCAGAAAGCTTTAGGGTACTTATATTATCACAATATAGTATAGTAGGTCATATTTGACGTTGTTGTAACTCAAAGAGAATTTTTCGTAATCACTTAATTCCTTTGTTACCTTATTAGTTATTATGTACTCTTATTCTATTGTAGACCCAAGACAAAACAAGTTATAGTATAAAAAACAAGTGAAAAAACATATCTTGCAGTGGGTTTCTTGTCATTTGCATATTTTCCTAATCTAAATTTGAATGTCCTACAAGGAAGAATTATACACCACATGACTACTCAATACCCATGATAAGTGTTCCCTACACATACCTCCATATCATTTTTATAGATTTCCAATGTGGAATCTTCATAAAATTCATAAATTTAGATACCATACCAATGACATAGGAGATATTTGGTCTTGTATGGATCAAATATATGAAGGTACCAATAATTTATTCATAAAGAGTTGTATCAACTTCATCACCTTCCATATACCTACTAAAGTTTGTACGAATAGAAATTGAAGTAGATGCCTTTGTATAATTTTACATTTTGAATTTGACTAACAAGTTGTTAGCATATTTTTTTTTATGAAAGCAAGATACCATATTCAATGTGCCATACCTAAAAGATAATAAAGTAATGAAGAAGTCCCAATTATATCATTTCAAACCTCTTCCTAAGTCATAAATTTACAATGGTATTTTATTGATTGCTATATTTGATATTAAAATCATCTATATAGAGGACAATGATGAGTATTCCATTGTTGGGGATATTCACATACCATTTTGGATCATAGGAACTACTATTAAGCCATTAAGTTTGAAGTATTCATTCACTTTTGCATACCAAGTACTTGTAGTTTGTTTAAATCCATAAAATGGCTTCTTTAATCCACATACCAAATTTTCTTCTCCTTTATTACAAATTCTTGTGGTTGAGTCAATTTTTTTTCTCTATATCACTATTGAGAAAAGTATTCTTAACATCCATTTGAAGAGTTTCCCATATAGAAAAGGCTATAAGTGTGGTGGCTATCTTGATAGTACTAACTTTGGCAAATAGACCAAACATCTCTCCATAGTTAATCCCTTTCTTTTGGGAGTAGCCTTTTACCACAAGTCTTACCATATGTTTTCTAATACTTCCATCAAATTTATACTTAGTCTTGTAGTTCCATATACTTCCAATTGAATTCTTTCCCTTAGGTAATTTTGCTAACTCCTAAGTTTAACTTTTTATTAAGAATTTGTAATCTTCTTGCATAGGTTGCTCTCATTCTTTTATTCTTGGGATTACTTAAAAGTTTGAGGATAACTAGTTTTCATACTTGTGGTCATTAAGGAAGAATTTGTATTTTTATTTTTCATATGAACTTGAACAATATTTTAATAGATATCTTGAAGGCTTCTTGTATTCTTAGGGATATTTCTTCACCATAAAAATTTTCCTTTTATTAACACCTATTCTAGAGTTATCAATTATAATTTAAAGAGGATGGTATAGAGGATTTTCAAGACTATCTTGAATGGCTTTATTAAACTTGAGCTCCATAAATTTGAAAGTGTCCCTTTCTTCTTGATTATCTAAACTTGATCCCTTGTTTTAATCATTATAGCCAAAAAAGTACACTTAATGGTTTTGCTATCAAAATTCCAAGATCTTATTTTGGTTTGCACATGAACATAAGCTTCAAACTAAATACTTTGAAATATTACACATTGGGCTTCTTTCCACTCTATGCTTATTTTGGTGTGATATTGTTATGACATGATGTATGGGACCTATTTTGAGTATGTGATTCTATAGTCATTGTTTTTTACAAAGTTTCATATGCAAGTTATTAGATTGAATTATGCACCCAACCATTTCAATTAAAGTTCCATTTTTTTATTTCATCCACTCTATTTTGTTGTGGATTATACCTATTTTTTTTCTCCATCCAAAAGACATCCTTTACACAAAAATCCTTGAAGTTATAATCTATTATATTCTCTTCCATTATTTTTGGCTGAATATAAGGGGTTGTACTTGGGTCCTCCACCCTTGACAAATTACAAATCTCTTATTTAGAGCTTGAGAGTTTATAAATAGATAGACTTCTCATCTCAATTGAGATGCCATAAATAGATACATACATCATTTTACATAAAATATTTGAATTCTTGATTTTTATTTTTTGGATCTTTTCAATTTTCTCTATGAATACAAATATTCTAGAATTCAACATCCTTCATGAAATTTTTCTATAGTAGCCTTCACTTCCAAATATCACACTATCATAGTCCAATTTACAAAATCTGGATTGCTAGTTTCCTTCCTAAAACATAAGTGCAACCATAAAAATTATAATAAATAGTTTATATGAAAACATATTATTGTTACAAAATAAAGCATATATTACCAATGGAAAACATTAAAGTAAATCTTAATAATTATTTTATTCAAGAAATTAATATTTTCTTGTTAGCTTCAACTAAACTTACTACTTCCTCTAACCATGGAAAGGAGAATTTAACTTCATGATCCTCAATAAAAATCCCTCTATTGGATAGCCTATTTGCACATTTGTTTCCTTCCCTTAAAGTATGTGTAAACCTGATTTATTCAAACTCTTTAGCAAGATATTGAATTTCCATAACTATCTCTTGTATGTTCTATGGAACCTTTTCTTTCCTCAAAATTATATTTATTACTATGAGAGAATTACCTTCCATACATACTCTATTCCATTTTAGTTTTTTGCATATTTTTAACCCTTATAAAGTTACCCAAGCTTCAACTTCATTATTTGTCTTGAATCCACTATTGAAAGCGTAATGAGACAACATCTCTCTATTATTTCTAATTATTCCTCCTCCTACTGGTCCTAGATTTCCTTTAGATGCTCCATCAAAATTCAATTTAGCCCACTCCACATCTGGTGGTTTCCACTTTATATTCTTTGCCTTCTTTTTGTTTCTCTTGTACCGAACATCATAATTCCATTTAATGACTTGAATCCATCTATCAAAGGTATCTAATTCCAAATTAGGGACTGGGTGAGTTGATAGGGTTGGTTTAGACTCCTCTATGGTTAAAATTATCTCACTTTTCATTACCTCTAAATTGCTTTCCTTTCCCTTCAATATTCTTCTATTCCTTTCTAGCCATACAAGCCAAAGTATTTTATATTTTGATGTATCCCATATTGTTTGTAAATCCTCACTTTTATAAGTGCTCTTCCATTGCTGTAATCAGTCTTCAATTCTTCTATTCATCACCATGCATTTACCAAACATATAAATAATACATTGCCATAGTTTCTAGACCTTTGAGCAATGTCCTAGGAGATGGTCTACTCTCCTTATTTTTACAAAGAACACATTAAGAGGAGCCATGAAAACCCCTTTTCATAAGATTATCACAGGATAAAATTCTTCTATAAACAACTAACCAAACAAACATTTTAGCTTTATGAATGTTTGGGCTATCTCAAATATCTCTCTACATTCTAGTGATATTATTATTTTGTTGGTGTTATACATTATATCAACTTCTTTTTGTGTATTCTCCTGAGAGATTAAAATACTAAATCAATTTATATGTGGCTCCCCTCAAAATAATCACAATTGTTATATTTCTACTCAATTGACTCTAGCATAAATGTCTTGTAGGCCTTAAGATATTCAAACTTTTCGAACACTTCATCCTTGGTATTAGTAAATTATACCCACATATTTTATAAAAAAATAATCTATAAAGGTTAATACATATTTTCTCCTCTTAGTGATAGATCAATTATGGGCCCATACATGTCATTATGCACCAACTCTAGTAGTTATATTACTTTTTATTTACTCCTTTCAAATGGCTCTCTATGTTGTTTTTCAACCATGCATTATTCATATACAAACGTGTTTGCTTTAATCCATGGGAGTACAAGCATCATATATTAATTTGATAATATAAATATATAATAATTCAAGTACCTAAACCTTTGGTGCCACAACTTAATAATATAATATTGCATTTTCACATAATCAGCCTTGTTTGCATGCTCCAATTTTTCTACAATTTTTACTACGATGATTCTATATCCATTCCCCATATTTTAATAAAAAAATCATCAATAAAAAATTCTACCTTGTATCCATGTTTTATTATTTGATTCATTAAGAGAAGATTATTCTTCAAATTTGGTATATTAAACACATTAGTAATTTGCTACTCCTTTCCATTATTATCCTTCATAGAAATTATACCAACATCTTCAACACTAAGTGAAATATGATCACCTAAAATAATCTTGTGAATCCATTTTCCTTCTCTAGAGATTCAAAAATATCCTTATAATTATTCATATGCTAAGTTGTAACTAAATCAATATGCCAATCATTTGTAGAGCTTTCATATGTAGTAAGAGAATAATATTCATCTTATTGGATAAATTTTGATCAAGAACTTTCTTTGAAATTCATCTATTTTTTGTTTTATGACATTGTTATACATTATTCTCTTCTTCCCCACACTCATAAAAATTTTCCCTAAATTTAGTTCTTTTATGACTATTATTATATCTTTGATTGGATTTTCTATGTTTCCAAATTTTTTTGCCTTTCTTGCCTATGCTATCATTTGTTACCTTGTGGTTCTCCCATTTGTTATGTTAGTTATTTTTTTTGAATAGAAGATTTTCATTTACATTTAGTCACTAAAGCTTGTCAATTTTTACTAGATTCACCATTAAATTTTTAATTTTATCTTATTTATTTGGTAAGACCTCACATAGCTCTTCTAGTTTCATTGTACTCATTTTTTTATTAGCTTAAGGGTGGATATAAATTTATGATATTTTCTAAGCAAGTTGTCAAATAAAAATCTATTATATCTTCATCTTATAGGTTATCTGCATAGTTGAAAGCTGATTTCTTATTCATTTCAATATGGTAAGGTTATCATTCATGCTCTCTCCTTCTTAGACCTTGATATGTGTCAATTGTATCTTTAGATCCATTATTTTGAGTTCAATATTCCTCTCATACATTGTAAAAAGAGTATCCCATGCTCATTTTGATATTTAAAAATATTAAACACAAAACCTAATTTATGGATCTAGTTGCCACAAAATAAGTGCTCTTGCATTCATGTATTTTCCATTTTATTTAGCATGTTCAATTAGATCTATTATCCTTTCTTGTATTGTTAAATCCCACAAATATTTCATTTGTAACACTAATGTCATTTTTGTATTCCATGGTTCTTAATTTATTCTATCTAGCCATGATAACCATTTAAAAAAATGGTTTACTACTATAACATAATAACTACCATGTTTAAATGTGGATATATCTAAGAGAATCCACAAATATGGATTTCCAAAATTTTATTGGCATTAAAAATGGTGTGTCCAAACTTTATTTCTTGTTGATGGGTCTAGAAACAACATATAAGGTGTATGAGTGAAAGTATCTCTCAATATCATTCCTCATCTTAGGCATATAAAAATGCTTATAGAGAATTTTCAATATTGTATTTGCTCCAAAGTAACCTATTAATATGCTAAATTACACCTCCCAAATCACATGTGATCAATTATTAGATGACATATAGAAGTGTCCCATGTGACAAAGGATATTGTCTTACAAATAAAAGTTAAGAATATATTTTTTGACACAAAAAACTCAACAAGTATACACAAAATCAAAATCAATTTTATATAAGGTGGACCACTTGGAAGTCTCATGTGCATAAGACTCAAGAATTATGCGTTTGTTAATTGGAATTCAACTTAGATAATTTTTTTTCCAAATTAATACTCTATTTTGTATGCTTGATAATCATATGAAATTGTTATAAATATACAATCCACTTTTGATGTATTTCATTTATTAGCTTACTTTATGTCTAAATGAACTTAAGAGGTCTATGGTCTATATGAATGATTGTTTTCTTTCTCAAGATGTAGTTTTTCCAGTATTTATATGCTTGGATAATGTTATAGAGCACTTTATCATAGGTGGGGTATTATAAAACTTCTTCATTATGTGAAATTATTTCATGTTTTATGAGAATATACCCAATACAAGCTTTATTTTAGTAATTATTATTTGAAAAGGTTGTTGCATATTAGGTAGAAAAAATATAATATTTGAATACAATTGGTCTTTCAACTTCTCAAGTACTCTTTTCTATGTACATCCCCACATGAACTTTCTTTTGGTGCCTTCTTTGGCAATTGAGTACAATGGCCAAAAATATGTAATAATCCTAATACAAACTTTGATAAAAATTAGCAAGGACAAAAAGGTTGCAAAAATATATTAGGGTATTTAGGGTAGGCTAGTCTTTGATTATCTAAGTCTTTTTTAGGTCAACAATTGAATTCCTTTATTAACAATATAACCAAGATATTAAATCTTTGTCATTCTAAAATAACAATTCTTAATTAACATATAGATTATATCTTCAAAGTGTCTAAAGTATCTCTTCAACATGTTGTAGATTCTTATCCCATGTATTTCTATAGATAATAATGCCATAAAAGTAGATTAGCACAAACTAGTTGGTGTAGGGATGAAGTATATTATCCATCATATTCATCATGACACGTACATTGGTCAAGCCAAAATTTATAATTAGCCACTCAAAAAATCCTTGTTAGATTTAAATATAGCTTTTGATACATTAGGAGGATTAATGGTTATTTGATGATATCCAAATTTTATATTAACTTCAGTGAAGAATACTACACTAGAGAGTAGGTCCAACAATTTTTTTATCTAAGGGTGTGGATAGTGCCTCTTCAAAGTGCTTTTATTTAATGCTTTATAATCGATAAATAATATCCACATTTTGTCTTTCCTTAAAATCAATACAAGTAAATTACTCGATGGTGAATCACTTAATATGCTTCTTTTGAATTAGTTCTTGAATTAATATTTTGATTTCATTAATTTTAGGGATTAATAAGCAAAAGAGAACTAAGAACTGAATCACTGATATGTTTACCTCACAATGAAGTGAAACACTAGTTGGTGACTTGAACAAGTCATCAAAATCTACCATAAACCATTCCATGTATTTATATTATGCAAATCTTTTGATCATTATGGTGGTAGCAATAGTAATTTTCTTAACAACTTCATCATAAAGAGAATTAATTTCTTTGTTTTTCCTATCACCTTCCTACATTGTTTGCCACTAGCTAAGAAAAAAAAATGTAGGAGGAGATACCTATGGTATCATATTATTTAAATCTAGTAATAATTACACTTTGAGGTCTTGACTTATAAATACCATATTTTTTTTATATGAATTATTGTCCTAGGATAATATCACAAAAATCAAAAGACACAACATCACATAAAGCTTCACCTTGGAAGGGTTTTATGGCATAAAATAAGAAAATTATTGATCGAGATGAATATATGTCTCTTGTTACAACCATTTGATTTTATATGGTTGTGGGTGTGGTGTAATATACAAATTCAAATCCTTTACAATGTAGTAAAAAGTTAGTTTCTAACTTTAACCATATATGAGTGAAATAAAGGCTCCACCATTGGTGAATCCTTTGGTATAACATGTGTGGTGGTGATGGTCAAATTTGATTCGGCTTCCACAATCTATTTTTCTATCCTTAGCCTTTGCATGATTATGTAGTGGTGTAATGGATGTAGAGGGTTATATATCAATGAATATTCATAAAATTGCTTAACACTGCTCCATTGAACATTAAATGATCTTATGATAATCACACCATTTGCCATCTTAATATTTTGAATATTATTATCTAAGGAATATTTTTTTTGATCAATTAAAAATTTTATATTACGTACGGGTTTTGATAGGGACCCAAAACCTGATTACAAATAGGCAACAGAAGCCAAGAGCCCAAAGGATAACAAAATATGACATAGTACTCCAAAATCATGAACCACTGAAGCTATCCCTAGGATCTAACCAATACAACAAAATAGAATCAGAGGATATCCTTAAATAAAAATAGAATTCAACATAAAACAGATGAATTAGGCAGTAAAAATAAAGCTTCCAGCCCCACCGCAAAGGAAAGGAACCCTTAGGCTTCTTCATTAGGTTCTGTACCAACCTCCTGAATCTCATCATTTTAAGTGTCCATTTTAGCATCCTTACCCTCACCTTGATCATCCATAAGAGCAACAACAACCTTGCTATCATCAGCAGGGGCAATGACAACATCCTCAGTAAAGGATTTTCTAAAGAAAAATAGGTTTAAAGTATTGCACATATTAGCAAGTTGAGAAATGCAATTAGTGATAGAATAGATGATAAACTATTGCATGCAATGGTCAGGGGTATCCTTTTCATCATACTTTGACTTGATGATAAGGGGTTCCTTTTTTTGGACCAATTTCTTTAGTTAGACAGAGGAGCGCATATTATTTGGCTTAAGCTCAAGGGATTCACTTTTGGGTCTATTTCTCAATCTGTGAATAATTTCAACTATATTTTGCTTCTTGTTTGAAAGCATAAGAGTGCCTAAGGATTGTAGTATTAGTTGGGATGATCTAGGCTTTATGGGGCTAGGCCTGGGCTTAGGAGGTGGAGACAGAATGATACCCTAGGGGCAGTGAATGTGCCAGTGCTTGTACATAATATTAAACAGTCCTTGGTGGGTAGGCAACTCGGACCCATTTTTATTTCTACAATGTTCAATGGTGTAGCTGATAGAGTTAAACAAAAATTGTGGGATATTGACCAAATTGATGTCATGAAAATGATTGAAAAATGCAAAATGGAAACTACACAAGGCTTTATCAAGGTCGTCAATAGTGGCGAACTCCATTATGGATTTTAACACACTTCCCCAAGGGAAAGGGATCTCATCGTGATGAATCCCCATATGAGCTTTCCTACAAAGCTCCTTATATTTAATATCTTTCAACTCAGCATCCCAATTATGTTTCTCTCTATATGGATCTCTCTTTGGTAGGATGACTAGTGAGCTCAACCAAAACCTTGATATCAACATCATAAGTTCTATCGTGGATGGTAAACCTACCATTATCCCATGAATTTAGGAATGTCATAGTAATTTTTGGGTCCTCACCTTCAAATTTTTGGTAAAAAGGGAGGAAGACCCTGGCAGAGAGGATGCCTTCAATAATTGAATCCATGCAAAACCTAGAAGGCTAAATGAAATTTAAGGTGATAGCACAAGAACAACTTTGGAGAAGCAATTGAGAAGATAAATGACGAACAAAAACTAGAACATAACATGCATAAAAAGAACCCGCCAAGATTTCAAAAATGGAAACATTCCAACAACTTTCTCGATAAGAGTACCAAATGGTCTGGGGATAGGAAATACTGCATGAAATGAGGTACTCATGATAGAAAAGGCAATCAAAGATATGAAAAAGGAGTGTGTGGATATCCAAACCAATCATCTACATGGAGAAATAAATCATGAGGTAAGACATAGGGTAAGGGAATGATGTGGATGGAGGAAGGATGTTGTTGAAAAGGGGTAACAAAAAGAGGGGGAGACAAGGCATATCATAGAGGGAAGGGTAAAAAATCTAAGGAAGAAAGGAGGGGTTGAAAGATGAAAATATGAAAGCTAGCAAGACAAGGATGGGGGAAAAAATAAAAGGCTGAATAAAACCCACCAAAAAGAGAACCTAGGAAGACGAACAACCGATAATCAAGGTTGAAGAAACCAAAATACTTAGGTAGCCCATGAACCAAGGTAGTATGGGAACCAACAATGAGGTGAATATCTTCAATGAGCATGTGATCTATTTGAAAAATGGTTGACTTGCTCCACATCAGCGTCGATGTTGGTTGATGATAAAATGTCTTACCCATTGATGTGTTCCAAATTGACTATTGGTCCAAGTCATCAGATTTGTGGACTAAGCACCAATATTAGCTAGAATGTCAGTGGCTTTGTTACTTTCTCTGAAGGTATGTTGAAAAATTATAAAGTTTGACTTATAATACTGGTCTCATCAATATGGTTTCTTATCCTCCAAGATGGAATTTTAGAGTTTTTTAAATAATTGATGATATTTAGGGAATCACATTCAACTATGATCTTATCAGAGAAATATTTATATAATTCAATGTGAACCTTACTAATTAATCTTCACTCTTATCCTTGATTCTATTACAGTATGTTTCCCATAAATTTCAAACAAGTAATAAGGCTTTCAAGAGTGTAAAAGTGGTTTTTATTATCAATGAATTATTTACAAAAATATATGGAGATAAACCGTCTAACCATTTTGATATAACATTAATTTTTCCTCAAAAAATATGAATATAAAATTTCACATGCACCCTAAAAGGTGTGGAGTATTGAATGGTGCTAGGGTAGCAAGAGCTTGTGTGAAGTATGGGATTTGAGAATTTACAATAGGATGTAATTGAAGAATTTGAGTAAACTAATAAAATATATTCTTTCTTATTTCTAAGGACTTAATTTAACATCTCCATGACATGATATTTTGTCTTGGTATTGTCAATTCTATTCACTATCTAAGATCATTTGAAACAACAAGGAAGATAATTATATGGATTTTATGTATGAAACTTGAGATTATGGAATTCTAATTTCATATTTTTGGAAATATATTTAAAAGAAAAATTTATCTAATATCATTAATTATAAACATAGAGTTTCAAGTTAAGAAAAACAAAATAAAAAGTACAATTCAAACAATAGAGTACAACAAATTAAAACACAAAAGCATATGATAACAATAAAAAATTGATCTTATCGCTAAAAAACTAGAGTATAATGCAAGGAATCTTTGAGAAAATATGCGAGGCTATTTTTTCATGCATTTATTGGAAATATTATCCATGATAGGCTTGCCTATTAAAAATTCATGTTTTTACTCTATGTTTTTTAGTGATTCCTAAACAAGTCATAAAAAATCATGAGCATAAAGTTATGCCTTGACTAGCTAGTTAGGTAGAAAAAATAATTTCCTATACATAATATTATGCCCCTCGACAATAAGGGTTAGGTCACATTATTGAATATAAGATTATGATGGGCCTTTGTCAAGGCAAAGATAATTATATTAATATAGCATAACCTTGTTCTCTTTTATTTGATGGACGATGCTTAGGTTGGCCCTACAAAATGCAAATAGGCTAATTTGTGCCCAATATTTTATTTAAAATCAATAATTAAAATATAAACATTTAATTTTGTAGAATTAATCAAGTTTTTATGCTTATTGTTATAGAAAATGCTTTTATGCCTATCACCATATGTCTTTTATATATTATACTTCTTAGGTATCCAATAAATATATCTAAAGTAGCTTAAAAGAAGATCTATGTGAAACTAACAAGGTTCTTATTTCTATTTTATCCATATCTAACAATTCAGTTGCAAACCACTTGATTAGGTTATAAAATATTTATTTGAACATATTGTCATCTTATTCTAGTTAGTGAAGGAAAAATCTAGTTAAAATTTCATACATATTAACCCATTCATTATTTAGTAGAGGTCACATTATCAATTCAATTCATATATTAGTAGATCTTAGATCTATTATTTCTATTCTTACATCTTGATATTTCATTTGTTCAATTTTTTTGAGGCTTCATTGAGTCATTGTATCATTTATTCCTATGATGAATTATTTTTTAGATGGGGTTGTTTTGTGGAATCTATTGAATAATCTAATTAGTGTGGTTCTAAATAAGAGGATTTATTTCTATATTTCATTCATTATTCTTTCACTTGATTCATCTTATTTGCATAAAAATATTCATATAAATTCTCAAATATAATGATAATTTAAGCCAAGTATATCTTCCACCATTAACATTAAATTCCATAAAGCAAATTTTTATAGAAAAGGTAGTTAATGGAGGAACTTTAAAGGTGAGTTTGGGTAAAAATTGACATTTCAAGATTTTCCACTTAGCTCACTCTTTTTCAACTATCTATGTTTGAATATGCTAAAGTAGTGCTCTTAATATGTAAGAAAAAATAAATTATTTCATGGAATAGTAAGTCCTATCTATTTTAAGGCTCAATAGGTAACAACAAGTAAAATAAAATATAATGGATTGGTTGGAAATTAATTCAACCAAATAAGTAAAGTTAGCACCACCAAATAGAACAAGAAGATCTTGGTGGTCAAGCAATAACAAAGATCCATATGCATTTCTTATCATTTGGGAATTTAATTACTTTTAATCGAAAGGATTTTCCCAAAAAAACTTTTTCCAAGTGAGGAAAATCTTTGAAGTTTTCTAGCATTGTATAGTTTCCATGATCTTGGTTTTGAAAATATGGTATGGACATATTCTACCTATTCTATCTCAATGAAATTGTGCCAAAAACATATTTGGGAGTCTACCTAAGTGCTTTATGATTCCTCTTTATTCTAATAAATAGACGAAAATAGCTAACTAAACCATGACCTTATATCCATTATCTCAAGTGACACTACTTATTTCCTCTACATATTTCTTCTTATTTTCTATATAATATATGGAATATATCCTTTCATAAAATATTTTAAAATAATATAGGTTTTGAATAATAGATATTCCCTTTTATTTATAAGGGTAGCTAGATTCTATCATAAGTAGGGTGGTTTATATGGTCGATTCTTCTAGTCCAAAAAACAAAGGGAGTTTATCACTTGATTTCTTTTATTTCTAACCATTTTAAGCTAATTAAAAATCCTATTAAGAAATTGTATGAGATAAAATCAACCCTCTATCATTCTTTAAAGGACCCAGTGCTTTGGAAACAAGGAATATACTAGGTTTTAGATCTTTCAAATAGTATTGCAGTCCTAATTTATATCAAAATAATAAGAATCCTAGGGATCAAAAGTAGTTAGAAATTGATAGAAATAGTTGGAAATGGGGAGGCATATCTATGTTTTATAATAATGGATCAAATCTATGTGGTCCATGAAATATGAAGATGAATGAATTATGATTATTTATCACATTTTAAGTGGGTTCATATAATTGACATAGGGATGAACCCAAGCTAACTAAAATAGCTAATTTGACATACTAACAAGTAGTTGCAAAGATATGGGTAGCACTTCTTTTATCTAAAATATACTACTCATTTTTGTTTTGTTAGAGTAATTATGATTTTTATTTTAAATATGTTGTAGAAATAAATGAAATTCTCCCATTTCTTCTTATTGATGGAAACAAGCATGCATTTCCCCTGTCATTTCTTCAAAATAAGTTTTTCTCCATTTAATTTTGTGATAACTAAATGAAATTATTACTTTCCTCATCACCAAAGTATCATATAAAAGGTCAAACTATATTAATGTTTGAGTGTATTGAAAATTTAGTAAACATAAATAGAACATGGATGAGTGCACTTTTTTTTGCTTGATAAAAAGGGGTTGTACTCGGGTCCCCCACCCTTAAAAATTACATATCTCTTTTTTAGAGCTTGAGAGTTTACAAATAAATAATTTTCTCATCTCAATTGAGATGCTATAGTTAGAAACCTACATCATTTTACATAAAATATTTGAATTCTTGATTTTCATTTTTTGGATCTTTTCAAATCTCTATATGAATACAATTACTCCAAAATTTAGCATCTTTCTTGACATTTTACTATAGCAGCCTTCACAATGCCAAAACATCATCTCTACTATATATGCATCGCATCTTAGTAGAGAAATATTTCCAAAACATTGCACTAACATAGTCCACTTTACCAAATATGGATTGCTAGTTTCCTTCCTGAAACACAAGTACAACCACAATAATTATAATAAATAGTCTAAATGAACATACATTATTGTTACAAAATAAAAAAAATATTACCAATGGAAAAAATTAAAGTAAACCTTAATCATTAAATTATTTAGGTAATCAACAATTTTTTTTAGCTTCAACTAAAATTTCTACTTCCTCTAACCATGGAAAGGAGATGTTAACTTCATGATCCTGAATCAAAACCTCTCTATTGGCTATATTATCTGCACATTTGTTTCCTTTCCTTAATATATGTATAAATCTAATTTCTTCAAACTCTTTAGCAAGATCTTGAATTTCCACAATTATCTCTTGTATGTTCCATGAAGTCTTTGCTTTCCTCAAAATTGCATTTATTACTATGAGAGAATCACCTTCAATACAAACTCTATTCCATTTCATTTTTTTATATATTTTTAACTCTTCTAAAGCTGCCCAAGCTTCAACTTCATTATTTGTCTTAAATCCACAATTGAAAGCATAATGAGACAAAATATCTTCTCTATTATTTCTAATTATTCCTCTTACTAGTCCTCAGTTTCCTTTAGATGCACCATCAAAATTTAATTTAACTCACTCCATATCTAGTGGTTTCCAATTTATGTTATTTGCATTATTTTTTCTTCTCTTGTACCCAACATCATAATTCCATTTAATGAATTGACTCCATCTATCAGGACTCTATGCTTCCAAACTAGGGATTGGGTGAGTTGATGGGGTTGGTTTAGACTCCTCTATGGCTAGACATATCTTATTTTTCATTACCTATAATTTTTTTTCATTTCCTTTAAAAATTCTTCTATTCATTTCTAGTCATATAGTCCAAAGTATTATATCTTTTGATATATACCATATTGTCTATAAATCCTTACTTTTATAATTGCTCTGCTATTTATTTAACCAATATTTAATTATGCTATTCATCACCATGTATTTACCAAACATATTAAGAATCCATTGCCATAGATTCTAGACTATTGATTATTGTCCCAAGAGATGGTCAATCCTATCCTCCTTATTACAGAAAACACATTTAGAGGGGTCATGAAAACCCCTTTTCATAATGTTATCCTAGGATAAAATTCTTCTATGATCTACTAGCCAAAAAAACATTTTGACTTTAGGAATTCTTGGCTATCCCAAATATATCTCCAAATTCTAGTGATATTATTTTTATATTGGTGTTGAAAATTATATCCACTTCTTGTTGTGTATTCTCCTCAACTATTCAACTCTCAAATCAATTTATCCTTGGAACCCCTTGTAATAATTACAGTTGTTATATTTCTACTCAATTGCCTCCTAGCATCAATGTATTGTATACTTGTAAAAAAACTTCTTTCCATTTGTATATTCCTTCTTGATCCTTGTACAAAATATTTGAAACTCTATCACCATATTTATCTTGAAGCAATCTCATCCAAGGTTTCAAAACTGGATCTAAATTGAGTGGTTTTTTTATCACACTAGGTATCCATCCAGATAGAAATATTTTCTCCAGTTCCCATCACCCATATTAAACCTTTAATCATAATATCAATATAATTTTTTAAACCATTCCAAATAGTAGAACCATTTGGAAGAGAGAATGCAATAAATATTAAACTTGGGTCATTGAGATCAACATACTTATTTAGAAGAATTCTTGCCCATTGTCTTTGACTCTCTTTGTACAATATCTAGATAACTTTTTTCCTAAGAGCTAAGTTTACATCTGTAAGAGCTCTTAAACCAAGACCTCCCCTAGTTTTGTCATCACACAACTTGCTCCATTTAACCAAAGAAATTTTCCTTTTATCATGTAAACTTGACCATAAAGAGGATCACATAATAAATATTAAACTTTTTTCAACTAATTTTGGCCTAGAATACAAAGACATATAATATGTTGGAATGACTTGTAAGACTGACTTAATTAACTGCACTCTTCCTGCTAATGATAACCATATACCTTTCCAAGCTAGAAATTTATTTTGAACTTTACTAATAACTAGATTCCATAAATCTATCCTCATTCTCCCCTTAAATTGTTGGCAATTTTGGGTACCTTGAGTACATTGCATTTGCTCAAGTGAATTAGTTGTCATTGATGTCAAGAAGCTTTTGAAAGAATTTGATTTGATGTAAAAATAATGTGTTTTGTTGAAGGTTCGGCTTGACAGGTTCGAAAGAAAGTAAGTTGAAAAGTGTCGCGATATCGCGACATGTCGCATTTTCGCGACTTAGGCAGGAGAGAGAAAGCTTTTTGAAAAAGTGTCACGATATCGCGACATGTCGCATTTTCATGACTTAGGCAGGAGAGAGAAATTTTTTGAAAAAGTGTCACGATTTCGCGACATGTTGGAAGAGAGAGAAGAAGCTGGCAAAACTGTCACGATTTCGTGACATGTTGGCAGAGAAAGAGAGCAAGGTGGAAAGTGTCGCGATTTCGCGACATGTCGCATTTTCATGACTCGAAAAGTGCAGGAAGGCAAAGAAGGAAAAGTGTCACGATTTCGCGACATAATGCAAGGAAGGTTGTATGGACGAAAAAGTGTCACGATTTCGTGACATGATGCAGAAGGGAGAGTCCGCAGTGTGAACTGTCACGATTTCATGACAAGTTCGAAGAGAGATAAAGTATCTCGAAAAGTGTCACGATTTCGTGACATGCTGCAAAAGACTAAGTGAGGACTATCATGATTTTGTGACATGCTGAAAAGCTCGAAGTGAGAACTGTCACGATTTCGTGACATGCAACAAAAGGAAGAGTCTGAAATGAGAAGCGTCACGATTTCGCAACAGGCTACAAAGAAGTTGTACGGATGCAAAAAGTGTCACGATTTCATGACAGGTTGAAGAGAAAGCTTGCGAATGCAGAAAGTGTCACGATTTCATGACAGGTTGAGATGGCAGCTTGCAGTTGGAGAAAGTGTCATGATTTCATGACAAAAATAGTTAGCAAGTCTTCAACAGAAGAAGCATCACGATTTCATGATGAATTGAAGAAGGAAGAGCTCGAAGGCGAAAGCGTCATGATTTTGTGACATGTTCCAGTTTCGTGGTGTAAGGCAGAGAGAAGCTCAAGGCAACGAAAGTGTCATGATTTCATGACATGCTCCGTTTTCGCTAGTGCAAGCCTAGAAGAAGACCAAGAAGACTAAAGTGTCACGATTTCATGATAGGAGTGAAGATGACGTCAGCAAAGATAGAAGTGTCACGATTTCGTGACAAGAACGTAGTCAAGGCAGACAAAAGCAAAAGTGTCATGATATCGCGACAATAGCCAAATGAAAGTGTACGGCTACAAAAATGTCATGATATCATGACATGTTGTGGTTTTACGGTAGAAGCTACTGAACCACAGAGGCGGTTGAAGCTGACAGAGTTAAAATTGGGCCGACGGAGATTAGGGCATGCAGCCGACGGAGTTAGGGTTTTGCATTTGCATAACAGTCGACTAAGACCAAGGTTTAGATCTTGATTATGTTAGTATAAAAGGAGGGTTGTTTGAAGAGATTTGGCATCGATCGAAGTGTGCATTCGAAGTGCGACTGTCATAGATAGAGTGCGGGGAGAAGTTCGATCACCAAAAAGTAGAGTGCAAATTTGATTGCAGTGTACAGAGTGCATTCCATCGAATCTTCTAAGTGAGAGAGATTGCAAGGAAGCAGAGTGCACGAAGATCATGCTGCTGTGATTGCGTAGAGGTGCATAAGTTGATGTTTGATCGAGTGCTACTGTGATTGCGTAGAGGTGCAATTTCGAGGACATTTGTGCTGAACCGAAGGACTGTGTTTAGTGCAAATTCGAGGACCAACTTTGGAGGTGAAAGAGTTGAGGACAGAGGTCTCCAGCCAGAGCAGGGAAGACAGGTGTCTTCTGTGGATAGAGTTCCACTTGCTAAGGGTAGAGGAGGCAGAGGTCTTCTAGAGGATCACCAGCCAGAACAGAGCTAGGGGATTGGTGTCTCCTTTGGGTTGGTGCCCATAAATATTGTAATCGGGAAAGGTATTCCCAGATTGTGAGTTGATAAAATTTAGAGAGAAATTTTATCCGTGGAGTAGCCCGCATTGGGTGAACCACGTAAATTGTTGTGTCTCTTTTGTGGATGGTGTTTTGTGCATTGCTTTGATTCTTGCTATTAATACTGCTTTCTATACACTGCATAATATTGATTTAAAAGTTGATTTGAAGGAAAAAGTTTAAAGTGGTCTTATACTGTTCACCCCCCCCTCTCAGTATAAGCTTGTGTTCTTCAATTGGTATCAGAGCGGGTTCCTTCGAAAAGTTTAAACAACTTGAAGGAAAAGCTTGATAAGAACACAATGGATTATTCAAGCGGAAATGCAGCACCTATTCTTGATGGATCAGATTTTGGTCTTTGGAGTGCAAGGATGAAGGTTCATCTAATGGCACTTGGGAATGAGGTGTGGGAAGTGATTGAAGATGGGTACACTATTCCTGTAAATGGTCCATATACTAAAGAAGATAGGCTTCTACATCACAACAATTCAAAAGCAATGAATGCAATCCTGAAAGGCTTACAGAAAGCAGATCTCACCAAAGTAATTCATTGCAAGACAACTAGTGAAATGTGGAAACAGTTGCAGGTGGTTCATACAGGTGATGCAAATGTCAGAAAGGCCAAGTTGAGACATTTCAAAGGTATGTTTGAACAACTCAAGATGAATGATGATGAAAATATTAGTGACTACATGCTTCGCATGGATGAGGTTGTTAACTCCATGAAAGACTTAGGTCTTGAACTTGCTGAAAATGATGTTTGTGATAAAATCTTAAGATCTCTTCCTAATAGATTTAGTGAAAATATTTCTGCTATTGAGGAAGCTAAAGATTTGGATAAGCTGAAAAAGGATGAGCTTCATAGCATTCTTGCAGCATTTGAGTTGAGAACTCAGGTGAAGGTTGACGTCAAGAAAGAGGCAACTTTCAAGGCTACCAAGAAATCTAAGGGTAAACAGCTTCAAGAGAGTGATGAGTCTTCTAGTGATGAAGAGGCATATTACAACAAGAAAGGCAAGTTATCTAGAAAGCACAAAAGCATGAAAAATATAAGATGCTTCAATTGTGGAAAGTTCGGTCATTATGCTACTTGATCGTACTGTTTCCAAGAATGAAAGTGATGAAGAGAAACAGGATGTTAAGAGCAAGGATTCAGAAAAGCACAGGTATTACAGAAAGAACAAAGATGAGCACAACAATCAAGGAAAGAGGTATTCACACAAGAACAAGAAGAGTTTCTACCTAGACAAAGCAAGTAAGTGTTCTAGCAGTGATAGTGAAAGCTCTTCAAGTGATGAGGAAAATGAGATGTTGTTCATATCAAAAAAGGAGGAAGAACCGAAACATAGATTCATTATTATGAAATGTCTTAGATGTGGAAATTTTGGTCACCTTGAGGATGACTGTACAAATAATGATTTGGTTTCCAGTATGTATAAGGATGCTTCAGAAAACTATCAAGAAGATGCTTGTATGGTTTTTGAAAAAGGTAGCACCTCTAGTGATAAGAAATCTGGAAAAGGCCTTGAGGATTCGGAAAGCAAACAAATAAAAGATCTTGAAAGTGAACTTAATAATGCTCTTAGTGTTTTGAAAAAGGAAAGAAAGAAGAATGATAGACTCAAGGATAAGTTAGATGAATGTTGTATGGAGAGAGACGATCTTATAGAAAGTCTTGACTTCTCTATAGCTAAAACACAGGAACTCAAGGATGAGTTAGAGTCTAAGATTCTTGAGTATAATGAGTTGGAACAGAAAATGGCTTCTCTGGAAGTGGAAACTAAAGAGTACAAGGATAAGTTGTATAGGTTTCAAGATAGCTCCAAAAGGGTTAAGTCTCTCATCAAAGGTCAAAGAAATCCAACAGATAAAACAGGTCTTGGTTTTGTTAAGCCGCACAAAGAACAGGTTGGGGAATCTAGCAAGAGATTCCAAAAGGAAGAGAGTTCTGATGAAGAAAGTACTTCAGAACATGAGTCCATGAGTGATCGATGCGCAAAAATAGAAAACAAAATTCAGAATGCGAAGAAGAAGTTTTCAGGACCCAAGAGGTCGTATAAAGGAAAATTTCACGGCAGATGTTTTGCGTGTTACAGGTTTGGTCACATGGCTGCACATTGCATGTCTCAAATGAAGAAGGTTAACAACAATTTCAGAAGTGGTAATTTCTTCCAAGGGTATTGCTACTCTTGTAATCAGTTTGGGCATAAGGCAATTGTCTGCAAGGCTAATATCAGGTTCACGGTTAGTCAGAACAGGTGGATTCAAAGAACAAGTATGCCTAAAAGAAATTACAGTGTTACTTGTTATAAATGCAACAATGCAGGTCACACAGCTAGACAGTGTAGAGCTGATCTTCCAAGGTACAGGAACAGGAACAATGGCATGATCAGGTCCAAGGATCAAGGCATGAAAAAGGACAGGGATGAGAACAAGAACAAGAACAGTGACAAAAATAGGAATGCGGGCAAAAAGTTCAAGAAAAGGCCGGGCAAGGAAATTATAGACACTGATGATGATCAGTGCCTAATGGGAGTTTTACTCCCACCCCAGTTTTAATCTCCTCATGAGGAGGTGGGGGAGGGACTAAGCTAAGAGGCTCATTCTTAGTCCCAAGCCCCAAAGGTGACCCTTTGCCATTGATGACAAAGGGGGAGAGATTTGAGTAAGGGGGAGAGATATGAGTAAGGGGGAGAGCTTCAATGTAAAGAGGAAAGCTTCAAGTCAGGGGGAGCAAAACTTCAATAGGAGATTTTTAGCTGTTAGCACAGTTGGTTTCAGTTTTTGCTCCTGAGACGTGTTTTTAGTAAAGGGTTGCCATCAATGACAAAGGGGGAGATTGTTGGCAATTTTGGGTACCTTGAGTACATTGCATTTGCTCAAGTGAATTAGTTGTCATTGATGTCAAGAAGCTTTTGAAAGAATTTGATTTGATGTAAAAATAATGTGTTTTGTTGAAGGTTCGGCTTGACAGGTTCGAAAGAAAGTAAGTTGGAAAAGTGTCGCGATATCGCGACATGTCGCATTTTCGCGACTTAGGCAGGAGAGAGAAAGATTTTTGAAAAAGTGTCGCGATATCGCGACATGTCGCATTTTCGTGACTTAGGCAGGAGAGAGAAAGCTTTTTGAAAAAGTGTCACGATTTCGCGACATGTTGGAAGAGAGAGAAGAAGCTGGAAAAACTGTCGCGATTTCGCGACATGTTGGCAGAGAAAGAGAGCAAGGTGGAAAGTGTCACGATTTCGCGACATGTCGCATTTTTGCGACTCGAAAAGTGCAGGAAGGCAAAGAAGGAAAAGTGTCACGATTTCGTGACATAATGCAAGGAAGGTTGTACGGATGAAAAAGTGTCACGATTTCATGACATGATGCAGAAGGGAGAGTCCGCAGTGTGAACTGTCATGATTTCGTGACAAGTTCGAAGAGAGATAAAGTATCTCGAAAAGTGTCACGATTTCGCGACATGCTGCAAAAGACTAAGTGAGGACTGTCACGATTTTGCGACATGCTGAAAAGCTCGAAGTGAGAACTGTCACGATTTCACGACATGCAGCAAAAGGAAGAGTCTAAAATAAGAAGCGTCACGATTTCGCGATAGGCTACAAAGAAGTTGTACGGATGCAGAAAGTGTCACGATTTCATGACAGGTTGGAGAGAAAGCTTGCGAATGCAGAAAGTGTCACGATTTCATGACAGGTTGAGATGGCAGCTTGCGGTTGGAGAAAGTGTCACGATTTCATGACAAAGACAATTAGCAAGTCTTCAACAGAAGAAGCGTCATGATTTCACGATGAATTGAAGAAGGAAGAGCTCGAAGGCGAAAGCGTCACGATTTCGTGACATGTTCCAATTTTGCAGGTGTAAGGAGAGAGAAGCTCAAGGCAGCGAAAGTGTCACGATTTTGTGACATGCTCCGTTTTCGCTAGTGCAAGCCTAGAAGAAGACCAAGAAGACTAAAGTGTCACGATTTCATGATAGGAGTGAAGATGACGTCAGCAAAGATAGAAGTGTCACGATTTCGTGACAAGAACGTAGTCAAGGCAGACAAAAGCAAAAGTGTCACGATATCACGACAATAGCCAAATGAAAGTGTATGGCTGCAAAAATGTCATGATATCATGACATGTTGTGGTTTCATGGTAGAAGCTACTGAACCACAAAGGTGGTTGAAGCTGATAGAGTTAAAATTGGGCCGACGGAGATTAGGGTGTGCAGCCGACGGAGTTAGGGTTTTGCATTTGCATAACAACCGACTAAGACCAAGGTTTAGATCTTGATTATGTTAGTATAAAAGGAGGGTTGTTTGAAGAGATTTGGCATCGATCGAAGTGTGCGTTCGAAGTGCGACTTTCATAGATAGAGTGCGGGGAGAAGTTCGATCATCAAAAAGCAGAGTGCAAATTCGATTGCAGTGTACAGAGTGCATTCCATCGAATCTTCTAAGTGAGAGAGATTGCAAGGAAGCAGAGTGCGCGAAGATCATGCTGTTGTGATTGCACAGAGGTGCATAAGTTGATGTTTGATCGAGTGCTATTGTGATTGCGTAGAGGTGCAATTTTGAGGACATTTGTGCCAGACCGAAGGACTGTGTTTGGTGTAGAACAGAGGAAGCGAACGAGGACATTTGTGCTGAACCGAAGGACTGTGTTTAGTGCAAATTCGAGGACCAGCTTTGGAGGTGAAAGAGTTGAGGACAGAGGTCTCCAGCCAGAGCAGGGAAGACAGGTGTCTTCTGTGGATAGAGTTCCACTTGCTAAGGGCAGAGGAGGCAGAGGTCTTCTAGAGGATCACCAGCCAGAACAGAGCTAGGGGATTGGTGTCTCCTTTGGGTTGGTGCCCATAAATATTGTAATCGGGAAAGGTATTCCCAGATTGTGAGTTGATAAAATTTAGAGAGAAATTTTATCCATGGAGTAGCCCGCATTGGGTGAACCACGTAAATTGTTGTGTCTCTTTTGTGGATGGTGTTTTGTGCATTGCTTTGATTACTGCTATTAATACTGCTTTCTATACACTGCATAATATTGATTTAAAAGTTGATTTGAAGGAAAAAGTTTAAAGTGGTCTTATACTGTTCACCCCCCCTCTCAGTATAAGCTTGTGTTCTTCATAAATAAAGGTATTCCTAGATAAGTTGTTGGTAAATTTTCCTCTTCCATTTGAAGAAACCTATAAATTCTTGCTTTGATATTAGCAGGAGTGTTAAGAAAGTAAATTTTGGATTTAGTCCTATTAATTTTTTCCCTGAAGCTCTTTCGTACTCTTTTAAAAAGTTATTCAAAGCTCTAGCCTCATTTATCTTTGCCCTTACAAAAAGGGTTGTATCATCTACAAACTGTTGATGGATGATGTTATCGATGTTATTACTAACCTTAAGTCCACTTATAAACCCATATTTGTAAGCCTTATTTAATTTCTTACTCAAAACTTCAGCCATAATAATGAACAAATAAGATCATAGATTTCTCTTTTTTTGAAGTTGCTAAATGTATAACTTCATGAGCTACTATGATCCCATCCAAAATTTGTCTCCATTTCATAAAACATCCTTGCTCTTCTGAAATTATTTTTTCTAACAATGGCCTTAATATGTTCACCATCACTTTGGAAATAATCTTATAAGACATATTACATAGGCTTATGGGTCTAAAACAATCAAACCATTTAGCATCCTTTTTTAGAATTAGGGTAAGATAAGTTGCATTTATTTTATAAGGAATGTATTGTTTTACCCTAGACTGTTCCACTACCACCAATAAAGAATACTTCACTATATCCCAATTATGTTGGTAAAAATTTGTAGAGAGCCCATTTGGACCAAGGGAATTATCCTTATTAAAAGAGAAGAGCTAAATGAACTTCTAGAGTAATAGACTCCATAAATTTTCTATTGTCTTCATTTGTTATAACTGAAGGAAAATCTTGAATAAATTTTTCATTAAGAACTTCAGTCTCCTCTGAACCTAGAATATTTTAATAAAATGACTTAGCCTCTTTTCTAATTTTACTCTGATCTTCAATCCAAACCCCTTTTATTGATTTAATTCTACCAATTCTAGAAGAAGATCTATATACTATAGCTCTGTTAGAATAAATATTTATTCTCTTAAGTTCTACTAGGATAGACTTACTTGAGTTACCACTCTTCCATGAGTCAGGTGAACTCTCAGTTTAGACTAGTTCATATTTGTTGAGTTGTTGTAATCCAATGACTCTCAATGATCAAATTTGCTATTTATACAAAGTTGATCCATGGAATAATTAATCAGTTCTACTCTTTTCTTCATAATTCTTGTAATGCTTTGCATGTCTATTCTTGGGAAATTATAACATGGTACTAGAGAAGGATAGATTTTGTTCAACATTCTCTCTTGAAGGCTCTTCTGGGACTGGTTCTTTGTTCCTTTTTTTTTACATATATCTCTTGTAGAACCTCCATGCTTTAGCTACAAGTCATTTTTTTTTTTGGAAATTTCTTATAGTTCTTTTTTATAGAATTATATTTTTTTTGCAATATTGTGTAGATCTTCCTGTGGATGATAGATTTATTCATCTTCCAAGACTGCAAATGATAAGAGGGTGTCCTTTTCTTTTTCACTGTTGAAGAGCTATGATTTGTCATGATATATGTATTCAAAGTGATATTATAAGGGTATATTTTTTGGCCACATTTGCCTTCACAAATTGGCCTCATATATTTCTTACCTCTTACTTGCTGCACTACACAGGATAGCAATCAATATCTGCCTTCCTTTTTTGAGAGGTCTGCTGCCTCAACACCGTCCTTTGAAGCGCTGCCATCTATGTTTTTTTGAAGAGGACTACTTCCTCTTCGACGTCCCTCGCAGCCCTTCCTGACGATATTGGCACCTAGATTTCCCTCTTTGCTAGCCAAGAATATTCATTGGTGAAAGTATGAGTTTGCTCCCTTCATTGTTGGAGTTGGCGCCTGATGCATCCTAAATATCACTACTTGCACTGTTGTCTTAAGCACAAATCTGAGAGCATCATGGAAGAAATTTAATGCAAATCTGAAGAGAATACGTGGCATGATTTGTCAATGTATCTGGCACTTAGTCTTTCATTACGTATCTGGCGCTTAGTCTTTGTCAACATGTAAGAAATCTGATGCAAATATGAAGAGCATCATGGAAGACATATGGCGCTTCATATTCTAAAGAACAACAGTGGACAAAGTGTCCACTCCGGTCTCCACAATGGTCAGATTTTGACTACGTTTTTAGATCCTCTCTCGTCGATGTGCATTCGAAGGTCTTTATAAGGAGTACAATTTAATTTTTTTAATTATCACTAAGTACTTTCCCATCTTGCCATCGTTCCTTGGCGACTTCATTCTTCCTGGAGTGCTATTCAGCTTCGTTCTTCCCAAGCATTCGAATTGGTTGGTGCCCTCCGTTCGTAGATGTTCCTCATCGTCACCTAGGAGGATAAGTCGAGATTCGTTCACCCCCCGTTCGAAGGTGTAGAATGCTCTTCATTCTTCCCATCTCAGTACATCACCAACAAGAAAATCTTGCCTTCACATTTTCCTATGCAAAATCACAACATGATAGAGTTATTCCTCGTGGAGAACGTCGCCTGCAGGATAGCTTAACAGTGTTCTTTCTCATAAAATCTCTTCATTCTTCTCTGCTTTCATAGTAAAATGTATGAAGAAGAGCTTGCATCGTTTACGTTGACGCAAGCTTCACATATCGAATCTAAAGCCAGAATGTCCTTCCTTGAATGTAGACCAGAGAGAAAAAATAAGGCCAAAAGAATAGCTTACCTTCATTCACGTTGATGCAAGATTCGCATATAGAAGTCGAAGCCAAGGATGTTCTTCCTTGAAAACAAACCATAGAGGAACAAGCCAAAGGTATTCAATTTTTGGTTTGTTTATATTAATCGGATATGTAGTGAGAAAGTTAAGAAGACATCGTTCTTCGAGCATAGAGTGCTATTAAAGTGTGTTGTTTCAAATATGGAAACCTTTTAAGAAAGGACTTGTATTTAAAAAGTTTTTTTCTCAGCAAGAAATTGAATAACTCTGAGAGAGTTAGGGATTCGAGATTGTAACCTCCTCTAATAGGACCACTGTCATTTTTATTTGCTTGTTTTGTGCCTATTTTTTGGCCAAAAAAAATGACAAGTCCATTTGTAATCTCTTAATACAAATATTTTTTCTGAAGGGGGGTTTTTTGAGGTGCCATTTCTTGCACCTATTCTAAAGACTTGAGGGGGGTTGTTATTGATGGTCCTTGCATCTTATTTGGTCTTGGATTTCTTCACAAAAGTTACTTTTGCTCCATTTAAAAAAAAATAGATTTAAGAAGACAGATTTGTGGTGGAGACTAATAGTGGCACATTTATTAAGCCACTTACTATTGTATCTTCATTTCAACATCTTCTAAATGTTCTAAAAGCAAAACTATTTTTATAAAAATATAGGAACATTTTTTAACACTAAGGCAAAGAAGACTTACAATTCTTTCAAAGAGAACATCAAATTTCATAGATTTCTTTATAATCACCTATGTTCCATGTATCGTTCTTCTCATTAACTTATAGTTTCCCTCACGTAAGGGTGGGTAACTGAGAAGATTTGGTATAAAGGTCTGGCTGATTATTCTTGCTTCATAAGCCTATGTTCCACGTATCAAACCTCCTCATTTACTTATAGTTTCCCTCAAGTAAGGGTGGGTAAATTGAAGAGATTGGTATAAAGGTCGGGCTTCTATTGCCTCCTTAAAATAGGTGTTTCTACTAAAGCATCATTGTATTCTCTAAGAGCATCTTGAAGTTAAAAGGGGGGATTATTGGTTCACTTCAATTTTTTCTTTGGAAAAATGAATACAATTGATCCTCTCACCCCTCATAACTATCATACATGGAAGCCAAAAATATCAAATCTCATTTCTCAAAAAGGGCTCACACACTTGCTAGAAGAGAAGCAACATGAATTTGAAAAGGAATATGAAAAATTTGTTCATAAAGGGAAGATGTATGAAACAATGGGTATTATAAGCACAAATGTAAATGAAAGCTTATGGTTTCACATTTCAGAATGTAAAACCCCATTTGAAAGTTGGGAAAAACTAAAGAACTTGTTTGGTAAAGTGGATAAAATAAGGTCAATGCAGCTAGAAGCAAAGTTAACAACATTATCTCCTGAAGACTTCAACAATATTTTTGACTTTCTCACCAAATTTAAATAAGTCCTCACTCAACTAAAAGGTAGTGGCAAGGATAAAATAGAAGAATAATGCATCTATCTTATTCTTTCTAAGTTAAATGGAGTGTTTCAAATTTTTTCTACCACCTTTTTGTCTACAAAAGATGCACTTGGTACAAGTTTTAAAATGCCCTCTTTAGAGGAGTTTTGTGATAGGCTAACTAGAGAGGAAATGAAACTTGCAAAATATGAGATCTCTCCCTCTTCCTCAAAAGCATTAGTAGCATCCACCTCCACTAAAGAAAAATTAAAAAAATAAATAAAGAGGCCCTATAACTTGTACTCATTGCAAAAAGAATGGACATTCTGTAAACAAATGTTGGAAAAGACTACAACAACTAGAGGCAACAATGAAGGATCACAAAATAGACATCAAGAAGGAAATAGGGAAAGCCTTAAATTTTCAAGGTAAAAATATAAAAACTCCATCAAAATATTGGGTTCTAGATTCAGGGGCAACTCATCATATGACTTCTTCACATGAGTCATTCTCTTCAATCTCCTCAAGCTCAACTTGTAGCATAGAAGTTGGTGACTCATCCTTCATCCCTATCAAAGGAAAAGGTGACATATCCATTGATGGTGGGTATATCAATAATGTTCTCTATGTCCCAAACATAGCTGCAAATCTCCTATCCATCTATCATGATTGTACTTCTTCAAAGGGCAAAAATAGTTCTATTTTCACCAACAAGGGTTGAAATAAGAGAATTTCAAGAACCTCACTCTCTCATAGAAAAAGGAGATATTGATCATAACACTCACCTATTTCACTTCAATGGATTCAATAATTCAGATAGAGTGTCCTATTTTGTTGCACATGGAGATCTTGAAAGCAAAATTTGGCATGAAAGGTTTGGACATCTCAATTATAACTATCTAAAAGAGTTGAATACTCATAAAATGGTAACAGGGTTACCAAAAGTCTCTTCTATTGAAGGGGTATGTCCTGGATGTGCTCTTGGAAAACAACATCAAGATCCTTTTCACCCAAGTAGTTCTCAAAAGGGCTCATCCCCTCTAGAGTTAATCCATAGTGACTTGATGGTCTTCCCAGAGCCTTCTTTCAAAGGAGAAAAATATGCCTTGACCTTCATTGATGATTTTTCAAGAAGAACTTGGGTCTACTTTCTAAAATATAAAAGTGATGTGCTATCCCACTTCAAAATCTTCAAAGCCTTAGCTGAAAATCAAGCAAATTGCAAAATCAAGCAAATTCGTACAGATAATGGGGGGAATACTTCAGTAATGAGTTCTCCATATTCCTATCAAATCATGGCATAATTCATCAACATTCAGTCTCCCATAATCCTCAACAAAATGGCATTGAAATGGAAAATTGTATGCTCCACTCAAGAGATCTTCCAACAATTTTTTGGGTTGAAGCTATTAACTGTGCAAACTATATTCAAAATTGCACACCTCATAAAGCTCTTGGCCATTTGACTCTCGAAGAAGCATGGACTGGATCCAAACCTGATGTCTCCTTTTTTAAATTTTTTGGGTGTACTGCTTGGGCACACATCCCAAAGAAAAATAGGAAGGCTCTAGACAAAAAGAGCAAGCAACTTATCTTTGTTGGCTATTGTGAGGAAATGAAAGCCTATAGGCTCCTTGATCCCACAAATCATGAGGTCTTTTTTCATAGAAATGTTCAATTTGATGAAACATTTGAGCCTTATAAATATTCTCAATCATCTTCCAACAAAAATTATCTCGAGCCATCTCCAACATTTGACCCCCAATATAGTGAAGATACCACCCTTGAGATAGATGACCAACATGAGGATCCCATTATTCAAACTCCTCCTCAAAGTCCTCCCACATCCATGACTCCTTCCACAATGCCAAAATGGGCCCGCACCATAGTTCAAGAAGCCACTCCTTACATCCAAAATCTTCCATCATCCAGATTGAGCAACTCCATGGGATCTGGTCTTGTCTGTTAGTCCATTTCAACAGATCCTCAATCCTTCAAAGAAGAAACTGGTATAAAAGAATGGGATGATGCCATGGAGAATGAATTTTCTTCCTTAATAAAAAATAAAACTTGGGATCTAGTCCCTCTACCTAAAGGAAGGAAATTGGTTCATTGTAAATGGATTTACAGAACTAAGTATGGACCTGATGGAAAAATTGACAAACATAAAGCTCGCTTGGTAGCTAAAGGTTTTTCACAAATTGAAGGCATTGATTATTCTGAAACCTTTTCCCCAATTGCAAAAATGGATTCTGTAAGGCTGGTTCTTGCACTTGCTGCTTCTCAAAAATGGCCAGTCTTTCAAATGGATGTTAAAAGTGCTTTCTTGCATGGTGACTTAAAAGAGGAAATATTCATGGAACAACTTGCTAGATTTATTCAAGACTCCTCCCTTGTTTGTAGACTAAGGAAATATCTCTATGGTCTCAAACAAGCTCCTAGAGATTGGTATGAAAAAATGGACTCCTTCCTTCTTTCCTCAGGTTTTTCTCATTGTGATTCTGATGCCACAGTCTACATTTGGAGAGATGATGAAAAAATCACCATACTTGTTCTCTATGTTGATGATCTACTACTCACTGGTAGTGACATTTCTCACATTCAGACTATCAAAGACTCCCTTTCTGAAAAATTTGAAATGGTTGATCTGGGTTTAGCTCATTACTTCCTTGGGATTCAAATAAATCAAACAAAAGTAGGAATTTCATTATGTCAATAGAAATACACTCTAGACCTTCTTCAACGGTTTAAGATGATTGATTGTAAGCCTTCTTCTACACCTTTTCAGTCTGGAGTAACTCTAAGTACTTCCTACAAATCCCCTCTATGTGATGCTACTCTATATCGAAAACTTGTAGGGAGTCTGTTATACCTCACTCATACTCACCCAAATATTTCATATGTTGTTGGCTTGATATCTAGATTCTCCCATCAACCTCATTTCAGCCATTGGCAAGAAACAAAAATAATCCTACGCTACTTGCAAGGAACTACTCACTTTGGGCTCTTATATGAAGGAAAATCCATGGATATCATTGGTTACATAGATTTTGATTGGGCAGGTTCAATAGAAGATAGATGTTCAACTTATGGCTATGTATTTTGTCTTGGTTCCTCACCTATTGCTTGGTCATGCAAAAAACAAGTAGTAGCATTATCATCTATAGAGGCAGAATACAGGGCAACAGTTTTGGCTAGTCAAGAAGCTCTTTGGCTTCATTAGATACTAAGAGAATTTGGTTTTTTCCATGACAAACCTATTACTCTTTGGTGTGATAATCAGAGCACAATTCATATTGCCCATAATCCAGTTGAGCATCAATGGACCAAGCACATTGAAATTCACATGCACTTCATTCGGTAGCATATTCAGAGAGGGGAAATACACTTGGACTATATTCCCATAGAAAATAAAATTGTAGACATCTTCACCAAATCCTTTCCTTCTCCACGTTACATTCAGTTGCGAGAGAAACTTGGGGTAAGGCAGATGCATTAGAAGGGTGCACAGAGGTTTTCACCTCTCCTTTCTTCTTATTATTTTTTTCTTCTTGGAAGATGGTTTTTCCCATGTGGTTTTTTCACCATCTCTCCTATATGTAATAACATTGTACATGAGTACCTCATCAGGCCCAGTTGCCGGGACTCATTTCCTTTTTTGTTCAATGAGGACAATCTTCGCCATTCGAAGACATGCCTCTTCTTTTTTGAAAGATGGTTTTTTCCCATGTGTTTTTTTTACCATCTCTTCAATAAATATCATTGTACATGAGTACCTCATCAGGTCCTATTGTTGGGACTCATTTGTTACATTCACCCCTAGTATCACTTAAGGTGGGGTGTTAGAATAAATATTTATTCTCTTAAGTTCTACTAGGATAGACTTACTTGAGTTACCACTCTTCCATGAGTCAGGTGAACTCTCAGTTTAGACTAGTTCAAATTTGTTGAGTTGTTGTAATCCAACAACTCTCAATGATCAACTTTGCTATTTATACAAAGTTGATCCATGGAATAATTAATCAGTTCTACTCTTTTCTTCATAATTCTTGTAATGCTTTGCATGTCTATTCTTGGGAAATTCTAACATAGCCATCCTATGAAAAAAACTTTGTATTTTTATCTCCTTTTAACAAAGATTATCTTAGATTTAATCTCTAGAACTTCTCTTCCTTACTCAAAATATTATGATATTCACTAAGCAACTCCCTTTCCTTTGAGCTTGCATTATTTTCATAACCTTTTTGGAATTGTGAAAGTTTATCTTTTAGTTTTTATTTATTCTCAAAAATGTTTCCAAAGATGTTCTTGTTCCATTATTTTAATCTAGATGTCATAGATTTAATTTGGTTTGGAAGATCATACAACCCACTGTTACCTAAATAATTTCATGTTTGAGCTATCATATCAACAAATTGAGGATGGTCTTCCCACATCTGCTCATATTTAAAATATGATATTTTTTTGAATTCACTAACCACCATTTTAGCTCTTAATGGCCAGTTATTTGAACCAATCCTTGTTAAGGTATTAATTTTAGCACCAGTTCCTTCATCTAGCTGATATGAGAGAATGCATCTATCTAATTTTTTTGCTATTGTGTTCTAGCCTTTCCCTTGTTGTTGGTCCAAGTATAGTTGTATTCTTCAAACTCAACTTCCCATAGATTGTTGTTTTGAATAAAAGCTGAGAGATATTTTATACTTTGGGTCAATTTTTTAATTTCTCAAATTTTTCATTCAGCTTGGTAATGGCATTAAAATATCCAATGATTATGAAACGGGTCTCTTGGTCTTTACTCCACATAAATGACTCAATTCCACTCCAAAATTCTAATCTACCTAACTGAGTTGTAGGACCATACACATTGATAAGAATGAAGAAAATATCAACAAAGTAGCAAGTGAATAAAGAGGCTATCCAATGCTTAGTTTTATGAATGGTTACACAAGAGGTTCTAGAAGGATTCAAAAAAGTTAGAATTCCCCTGTTAATCCTTCAGAATCCATAGCATCCCATTCACATCCTGCCTAAACTACTTTCATAGTTTTTGAAACTTCTTCTTTTATCATTTTAGTTTCCTAGATACAACACCCTTTATATTCCATCATATGAAGATCATGTCTCATTAGGTGATTTTGGCCCCTCTCGCGTATTACCAATATCATTTTATTGTTTGGTAAAGATAAGTTCAACCAACTTAGTTTATGTTCCTTTCTCTATGTTAGATCTTGCTTTCCTGAATCTTGCTTGATAATTTGAGGGTTTTCCTCTTTTTGCCTTGCCTATATCAGGAGTAGGTCTTATTATTCTATTCCTAAATATTATTTCACTATTTTTTTTTAACATATTTATCCTCTCTTGGCTCTATTATAGAAGCTTTTGACTTATCCCGCTCAATTTTTGGCATTTCCTTATTAATGGCAGAGGTATTAACTTCTAAAAATACATTTTCTTTACCAATTACTTTCTCATGAATGGTGCATGGTACTTCAAGAGAGTTTTCAAAATATGATGAAACAAATTCCTTGGGTACATCGAGAATGTTCTTCCTTAAACGAGTATCATATTGAATAGATGATTCCTTTCTAATATGTTGAAATTGTTGTCTTGTGTCCTCTAAGTTTTGATCTACTTTTTCTTCATAGGCTAAAGCCTCAAAAGAATTGAAATTTCTTCCAATATCATTTCTTATTGGTCTCCACTACTCATTTTATTTTATTTTTCTAGATCTATTTTTTGGAAGTTGAAAACCATCTTTATCCATAACCATTTATAAATTTCTCTTACGATTTTCTACAAATGATTCTATTGGGCTCTTCTTAGGGCATGATATCTCAATATGCCCCACCTCATGACATATTCTACATCTAAAAGATATATTTTCATAATATATAGTTTGGGTCCACATATTATTCCCATACTTAAGAATGATTGATTCTGGTAAAGCTTTACGTCTATCAATCATGACCAATATTCGAGCATAAATAGCCAAAAAATCATTTTTTGTTGTATCTAAAATCTCAAGGAATTATCCTAGATTTTTGCCTATTGCCTTGAAGGTATCTATTTCCCAAAATTCAATGCACAATCTAAAAATCCTAACCCAGATCGGTACTAGGGATAAATTTATATTTTTAGGTGAAAATCCTTCATACCAACGGGTAAAGAAGAGCCCTGATCTTCCCATAAACCAAGGACCAAATTTTAGGATTCTTTCTCTTTATTCCCTAGAAAAAAAGGCTAGGAAGAAACCTTTGGGAAGAAATGATAGAATCACTCCTGGAGACTTCTAAATCCTATCAATCCATTTTCTCAAGGCTAAACCCCCTGGCCAATACCCATTACCAAAAATCACCCTATCTTGGAGAAATGAGGATCTCTATGAGGTGTGCTCAACAACCTCTACTATTAGGGATGATTATAAGGATTTAAATATAAATCAATCCATGGAAAGGAAACTAAAACTTAAAATATACTAAAATTTATCTGAAAGTTCTATAACAAATATAATATTTGATAAAAAATATATAAAAGTTTCATGCACAATTTCTAAGATAAAGAAAGGAAAAAAAGAACTTAGCTGAAAAATTCTTTGTCTAGATAGAATGTCTTACCTAACTAAAGTCCTAGCCCTTCATTTATCTTCCCATCATTCAAATCCTAGTTGGAAAATTTTTACAATTTCATTTTTGACAACTTGAAAAATTGTCACTGCCCTTGTTTCGAATGGTTGACTGTATCTCCTTCAATATAGCTCAAATTTTTGTATATGACCACCCATTTTAAATCTATTCAAATTCTGTACAAGTTTCTACAAGAATTAGTTGATTAGGATAACTCTTTTCAAATATATGGCTCCTAAAAGATGAGATATTTTTCAAGAAAAAACCCTAATCCTTCGCACTTATTTTTGCAATTTGAAAAATCATCACTGCCCTTGTTTTGAATGGTTGAATTCATAGGGTTGTATCTCCTTTAATATTACTCGGATTTTTGTATATGACCACTCATTTTAAAGCTATTCATATTATGCACAATTTGGTCCAAGAATTATCTAAATCGAATAACTCTTCACGAAGATATGACTCCTAAAAGATGAGATATTTTTTAATAAAAAACCTTAATCCTTCGCATTTTGCGAGATGAGTGCACTTTTGACTAAACAACAACTCTAGAATTATGTGAATAAAATACATGTATCAATTTATTTTTTTTGTATGGTTTGATGAACTAACACAACCTTGTATATCAAATGATTTAAAATTTTTAATAGAGTTATGCAATGGTAGAATCATTTTAATTTTATGGAGATTCTTGAGTTAATACTATTTTATAAGTTCCATAAAATATTGACTACAGAAATTTCTATGGTAGTCAAATAAACTAGTAATGGAAAATATTTATTTGTCCTTGGATTTAAATTGTTTCTATTGGAACACATTAGAATGGGATGCTACTATGTATAATTATAATTTATTTATGATAGAATATACATCACATAATAACTACTATACTACTAGTTTCTCTTTGTTCCACTTATCCTCTTTGTTTATGGTAGGTGCATTGCAATGATACATGTTCTACACTCTTTTATTTAGGTCAACAGATTCTTTATTGAAAGAAGGGTTGTAAGAGTGTTTGACTATCATGTGGTAAAATTTATATTTATAGTCTTTTGGTTTATGATTAGGAGAAGAATCATAATTGGTAGGTAAATTCCTTTGGTGATCCAATTATGCAAATGAGGAGTTATGAAAAGCTTCATTCAAGATTTGGACAAAGTAAAGTGATAGTAAACCTATATATGGATTCATTTTAATTGAGTTATTAATTTTTACTTTATCATAGTTTAATTCTTACTATTCTCTTCCACACTAAAGTGTATAGATTACAAAGATTAAAGTATCATTTCTAGTAGGATAATGAAGTGAGAATGTATGCCAATAATTTAATATTTAATTCACTTTAAATCCATCCAATATGGCAGTGACATTCTAGTTTTGGATAACATTGTTTAGTATGGACTAGAGATACCTCTACGATCCATGGCTAATCCAATTATTTATAGTGTAGATTGTTAACTTTGTTAATGGATTTTAAGATGGCACCATATCATTCCCAATCCATTTGTTACTTATTTTAGTTCAAGGAATACTTTCCCAATCCTTATTTCCTTCAATCTATCTACTTTCCATTACTTATTTTCCTCAATAGGTTCTCAAAGGAAGACCTACTAGTTTCATTTTAAGATAACAAGATTCAATCAAAAGCACTCATTGATTTGCTATCTATCTATGTACTTTCCTACTTTATTTGTAAGAAAGTTACCATTTATAACAACAAAAATGAACTAACCTATTTTTTAGTAGTCAGTAGTGCTCATTATCATGCACATCATATTATAAATATAATACATGAATCATTTGTTGGTAAACATATCAAAATTAGTTTATTTTATTTTTGCATGTAATATATGATTACTTGAGTAAAAACTTATATTTTTGTTCTTATTGTCACATTGGACATGAATTTTGATCTCATACTCATTACCATACCTCCTATCTAAAAGTTTAAATACTTATCTAAAATATCTCTCAATAATTTCAAGCTCAAGTGCAAAAGAGAAGAGAAAAATATCAAGTGCATAGTTGAAAGAAAAGATTGAGAATAGCTTAAATGGAGATTTAATCACATTATAAACATAATAAAAATTTTAGGAGCTTTCAAGCTATCCTATAAAAAATTATAAATATGAGTTGATCCTTTTACCTCTCTTAAAAGATCAAGTGTATTTATATCAAATGATCCTTCTCCCTCTCTTAAAATTTTGAGTGTATTTATAATGTTTAATTCAATTTAATTTTAAACCTATTAAGAACTGCATTTATTTATGTACAAATATTAAAAGAGAAGGGAAAAATATCAAAATATATAAGGTTGTTGAATAAAGGATTCCTAAGGGTTCATTCCTTTTATAAATTTCTAATATGTATATAATAGTTCATACTCTTTTTCTTTAATTTATATATATGGAAAAGAGACCCATATAGTTTTTATTGTAAATGTTTACTTCAAGATCTAAATTTATCTATTGTGCATACACATTTGTATGTATATGTATACATACATACACATTATTGGAAATATTGAGTTGTCATTGATGTCAAAGGTGCATGATAGGCAAGGCAAAAATATTCTCCAAGGGTGATGAGGTAAAGCAAGGTATATCTCAAGGCAAGCATATATTTCAGTTGAAGCAAAGCAAGGAAAATATTTTTAAGACAAGGATTATAGTATTTAAATATTAAATTTAAATATTATAAAGAGATGGACAGTTGCTTGGGACAAAAAGGATTTAAATATTGCAAAAGAAGGACAAAGGTTTAAAAATTGCTTGGAAAGAGTTTTAAAAATCACAAGGTGGACAAGGGTTTAAAAGTTGCTTGAAAAAGGTTTAAAAGTTGCTTGGAAAAAATATTTTAAGACCACAAGAGAAGGGCAAAGGTTTAAAAATAATATTATAATATTTTTAAATCAAAATATTTAAAATATTATAATTAAGAGAAGGTGCCAATGTTTGAGAATTATGAAACCAAAATAAATCGTGTGCCGACCTCCCAAAGCATAAGAAAATGCATATATATGTGAAGGTAAAATATTTAATTTCTCCTCTAATGTTGCGATCATTGAATATCTCTATGCAAGCAAACTTTGGAAAAATCTCCAACTCGAGTGTGTCAAATCAAAAAATCATAAGCGGGAAGGGAACAATGAATAAGAAAATGTTTTCAGAGCAGCACATAAGGAATAAAGGATTACTCCACTGGTTCCAACTATCAAGGTATCCCAGGCAAACATCTAGCCCTTGTTAGGGTGCTATGAAACAAAGAGTGCAAAGTTTGAATCTAACCGGGGATATTTTTGCTGTGTGAAGGAACTACGAAAGTTTGAGGTGTTATATGTTGGTTGTGTCTCCTTTGTTCTTGAGCTAGTGTGCAGTCCAACTGATTAGGTAGGTCATGTTAAGTCCCTACCATGGGAGAGGTCCAAAGGTCGAAACTCTTCGGGTGTGTTTTGATTGATGTTGACAGTTTTTTAATGATATTTGGTAGCGCACAAGGGTTTTTATAAAGTAGGAGCTATTTTGTTGCTATCCACTAGGCTAGCCTAGTTGGTTGAGGAGCACATGGAGGGCGTTGTGCTATGAAATATTCAAGGGTCAAACCCCCTCCATGACAGTGAAGTCTTTTGGTGAAAGGTAAGGAAAATATTTTTTATTTTAATTTATGTTTGGAGTTATAAGGTGCTACAGTTGATTTTTATAATCCTGAATTTTGGGGAGTTTTTTTTGTCATAAAAATTATGAATTGAATGCTATGAGATTGGATTTATAAGGTGTACTTTATGATTATTATATTTTGTATGTGTTAAAAGTGAAATATAAGGTGAATGTTAGAAGTTGGAGTTATAAGGTGTACTTTATGATTATTAAATTTTGTATGTTTAAAGTTGAAATATAAGGTGTATCTTTTAATTATTGAATAATATAAGTTGGAGTTATAAAGTGTGACATTAACAATTTAAATGTATATTTTTTATATGATTAATGAATGAAATAAGAGGGTATTTTGATAGTATTAAAGCTTTATTTTAAGTTTTAATAAGGGAGAAATAAGGAAATATTTCTAGAACTTTATTGTTTATATTTTGATAAGGGTTGTTGAGTGGATGTTTTTATATTTTCTTAAAAGAAGAAAAAGATATTTGCTAAAATGTTTTGAAGTGGAAGAAAGAAAATAAAATTATTTTTTACAAGACAGGTTTAGAAAGAACATGCAAAAGAGGATCATCTTCATTGTTGCAGTTTTAGAGGTATGGTGATTTAATTCCTTCCTAAAGATGTTTTGGTTGAGCAAAATATTTTTGATGTCATAAATTTGGAGGTATAAGGAATTATTTGTGATATTGGAAATGAAAGTGCAAGGGTTATAGACTAGAGTTGTGAAGTAAATTTGTGCATTGTTCATGATTTTTTTTGGGAGTACATAAGAAGGTCAATTATCAAGTTCTAGACTAGAAATATGTTTGAATAAATGTGGGACATGTGAAAGCGACAAACTTAATGAATATGAAAGAACATATTGGGTATTTGTTATTGCATATCATTTTCTCTATGTTCTTGAAGATCATTTTTTTTGGGTAGAATATTCCTGAATCACTTTAGTTGAAGAAAGCACTTTTGGGAGCATTGTTTGTATGCGATATTTGGGAAAGATTTGAGCAGGTTTTATGAGCAAGTTAGTGAGTATATTTAAGCAGATTATATGAGCATATTTGAGCAGGTTTTGTGAGTAAAGTTGAGCAGGATTGTGAGCCGAGTTGAGCAGGTTTTGGAGTAGTTTTGAGCAAGCCCTTTGAGAAGGCTTTAGAGTATATTTGAGCAAGCCTTTTGAGCAGATTTGAGTAGGCATTTTGAGTAGGCTTGGGTGTATATTTGTGAGCAGGCTTTGGACTAAACTAGAGTAGAAAGGACTGATGTCTCCTATGGATAGAGGTTCATGAACCAGATTAGAGGGGATTGAGGTCTCCTATGGATAGAGGTCCATGAACTAAAGCATATGGGATTGAGGTCTTCTATGTATAGAGGTCCATGAATCAGAGAAAAGGGGATAGGTGTATCCTATGGATAGGTGTCCACAAATATTGTAATAGAGAATGAGTTTATAATTTTTTTTTTGAGAAATTTATAAGAAATATTTCTCCATGGATGTAGCCCACATTGGGTGAACCACGTTAAATCTTTGTCTCTTATGTGTGTGATGATTTGTGTATTGTTTCATTATTGCAATTGCTAATTTTGGATGATATTGCTTTGGAAAAAAAAGTAAAAGTTTGATCTTATACTATTCATACCCATCTTAGTATAAGCTTATGTTATTCAATTGATATCAGAGTGGGTTCCATCGTGAAATACTAACAGCTTGAAAGAAGATATTACAAGAACACACATGGCACATTAGGAAGGGTTTTCATCAAATAGGGCATCATTGTTTTATGGGACTAACTATACTTTCTTGAGTATGGATGAGCTACATGGGATGATCACAACCTTTAAGATGAGGATAGAAAAAGATCAAAGATTAAAAATAGAGGTATATTTTAAAGCTTCAAAGGAGGTAAATAATAAAGAACTAGAATCAATTAAAGAGTCAAGCAGTGGAGTAGAGACTAACTTTGAGAGAAGAAATAAAAAGGATCCAAGAAAAATACAAATGTTTTATTTGTGGTAACATTGGTCACTATGCAACTAATTATCCACAATATGAAAATAGTAGTAGTGAAGAAGAGGCTAACTTTGTGAGAAGAAATAAGAAGGATCCAAGAAAACACAAGTTTTTTAGTTGTGGTAACATTGGTCACTATGCATCTAATTATCCAAAATATGGGAATAATACCAGTGAAGAAGAAAAAGAATACAAGAAGAAGAAAGAAAGAATATTTTATCATGAAAAGAAAAACATGCACAATCAAGGCAAGCAAGAGAATGAAGATGCTCCTGTTATCAAAAACCAAGAAGAAGAGAATGAAGATGCTCCTATTGTCAAAGACCAAGAAGAAGAGAATGAAGATGCTCCTATTGTCAAAGACCAAGAAGAAGAGAAAGAAGATGCTCTTATGATTAAAGACCTAGAAAAATAGAAAGATTCAGAAAAGGAAGAGGAAGCCATAGTTAATATGGAAAAGGAATTTTTTGTTGATCTTGAAGAGTTGAAAAAGGAGAACTTAATTTTGAAGGCTCAAGTACAAGAGGATGAGAAAACAAAGGCAAAGCTTCTACAAGATCTCATTGAATTAAATGTTAAATTTGAAGAGGTAAGGAAAGTTGAAGAAGGTATGACTAAGCAATTAAAGGCAAAAGAGTTGGAATATGAAATACTAGAACATGAGGTTGTTTCTCTAAAGAAGGAAGTTGAAAAGCTACAACAGAATATTAGGTTTGAGAAAAGCACAAAAATCATGAATGATATTATTAAATCACAAAGATCTCAATTTATAAAAATAGGATTTGGTTTTGAAGAAGGTCAAGAGAAACAAAAAGAAGAGTCAAGCTCAAAAGGAATAAAAGAATCAAAGAAAGGAATTGAAGAAGAGCCTAAGACCTATGCTAATGTGTTTAAAGGTGATAGTATCAAAGAGGAAGCAAACAAAGAATCATAAAGGAACAAATACCATCACAAGAAAAGTAAAGAAATAACCATGAGATCAAGACAAGATGAATATTTCTTCCAAGGTTATTGTTTCTCTTGTAATGATTTTGGTCATAAAGCTATACATTGCATGGTTGATGATAAAAATGATTATGGATTCACTAAGAGAAATTTCAAGTCATTTGCACCTTTCAAGGACTACAACATCATGTGTTTCAATTACAATAATTTTGGTCATAAAGCTAAACATTGCAAGGTTCATGGTATGAATGATTATAACTTCATCAAGAGAAATTTCAAGTTATTTGCACCTTTTAAAGACTACAACATCATATGTCTCAATTGCAACAATTTTGGGTATAAAGAAAATTTGTGTAGAATTTTTTTTTTGGAACTTCCAAAGACAAAAAGGATGCTCAAATGATCAAAAGGGTATGACTACAAAGGTGTGGAAAAATAAAATTGAACGATAAGAAGAGCATTGTAATTTGGGAGTTTCACTCCCATCCCATAACTAATCACCTCAAGAAAAGGAGGTGGTGAGGGGGTTGTGTTAAATGACTTATTTTAGCCCCAAGGAGCCCTTCGCCATTGATGTCAAAGGGGAATATAACTCAATGAGGGGGTGCAGCTTGTCATGGGGAGCAGTTTGGGAATCCAGTTGCAGTAAAATAATTCTTTTTGAAGGATTGCCATCAATGACAAAGGGGAAGATTGTTGGAAATATTGAGTTGTCATTGATGTCAAAGGTGCATGATAGGCAAGGCAGAAATATTCTCCAAGGGTGATGAGGCAAAGAAAGGTATATCTCAAGGCAAGCATATATTTCAGTTGAAGCAAAGCAAGGAAAATATTTTTAAGACAAGGATTATAGTATTTAAATATTAAATTTAAATATTATAAAGATATGGACAATTGCTTGGGACAAAAAGGATTTAAATATTGGAAAATAAGGACACATGTTTAAAATTTGTTTGGAAAGAGTTTTATAAATCACAAGGTGGACAAGGGTTTAAAAATTTCTTGATAAAGGTTTAAAAGTTGCTTGACAAGAGAAGGGCAAAGGTTTAAAAATAATATTATAATATTTTAAATCAAAATATTTAAAATATTATAATTAGGAAAGGGCACCAACGTTTGAGAATTATCAAAATAAAATAAATTGTGTTTTGACCTCCCAAAGCATAATAAAAGGCACATACATATATATATGTGTGTGTGTGTGTGTGTGTGTGTGTGTGTGTGTGTGTGTGTGTGTGTGTGTGTGCGTGTGTGTAGAGCTGGAATCGTCAAGGTATCCCAAGTGATCGTCTAGCCCTTGTTAGGGCACTATGAAATAGTAAGTGTAGAGCTAGAATCCGATCGGGGATATTTTTGTTGTGTGAAGGAACTACAAAATTTTGAGGTGTTATATGTTGGTTGTGTCTCCTTCATTCTCGAGCTAGTGTGTAGCCTAGTCGGTTGGCTAGGCTACATGAAGTCCCTACCGTGGGAGAGGTCCGAGGGTCGAAACCCATCGGGTGTGTTTTTCTTGGTGTTGATGGTAGTTTAATGATATTTTGCAGTGCATGAGGGTTTTTATAAAGTAGGAGATATTTTGTTGCTATCCACTGGGCTAGCCTAGCTGGTTGAGGAGTGTGTGGAGGGTGTTGTGTTGTGAAAGGTTCAGGGGTCAAACCCCCTCCGTGATAGTGAAGTCTTTTGGTGAAAGGTAAGGAAAATATTTTTTTATTTTAATTTAAGTTTGGAGTTATAAGGTTCTACAATTGATTTTTATAATCCTAAATTTTTGGGATTTCTGTCTGTCATAAAAATTGTGAATTGAATGCTATGAGATTGGAGTTATAATGTGTACTTTACGATTATTATATTTTGTACGTGTTAAAAGTGAAATATAAGGTGAACTTTAGAAGTTGGAGTTATAAGGTGTACTTTATGATTATTATATTTTGTATGTTTTAAAGTTGAAATATAAGGTGTATCTTTTGATTATTGAATATTATAAGTTGGAGTTATAAGGTGTGGTATTGGTAATTTAAATGTGTATTTTGTATATGATTAATGAAATAAATAAGAGGGTATTTTGATAGTATTAAAGCTTTATATTAAGTTTTAATAAGGGAGAAATAAGGAATTATTTCTAGAACTTTATTGTTTATATTTTGATAAGGGTTGTTGAGTGGATGTTTTGATATTTGCTTAAAAGAAGAAAAAGAGATTTGCTAACATGTTTTGAAGTGGCAAAAAGAAAATAAAATTATTTTTGGCAAGACAGATTTAGAAAGAACATGCAAAAGAGGATCATATTCATTGTGGCAGTTTTAGAGGTATGGTGATTTAATTCCTTCCTTAAGGTGTTTTGGTTGAGAAAAATATTTTTGATGTCATAAAGTTGGAGGTATAAGGAATTATTGGATGTGCATTGGTTTAGAGTGATATTGGAAATGAAAGTGCAAGAGTTATAGATCAATTTATGAAGCAAATTTATGCATTTGTTTAGAGTGATATTGGAAATGAAAGTGCAAGGGTTATAGACCAGAGTTGTGAAGTAAATTTGTGCATTGTTCATGATTGTTTTTGGGAGTAGATAAGAAGGTCAATTATCAAGTGCTAGACTAGAGCTATCTTTGAATAAATGTGAGACATGTGAAAGTGACAGACTTAATGAATGTGAAAGAACATATTGGGCATTTGTTATTGCATATCATTTTCTATATGTTCTTGAAGATAAAATAATTCTAGGTAGAATATGTCTGAATTACTTTAGTTGAAGAAAGCACTTTTGGGAGAGTTATGAGCATTGTTTGTATGCAAGATTTGGGAAATATTTGAGCAAGTTTTGTGAGAAAGTTAGTGAGCAGATTTAAGCAGGTTTTATGAGTAGATTTGAGCAGGTTTTGTGAGTAAATTTGAGTAGGATTGTGAGTTGAGTTGAGTAGGTTTTGGAGTAGTTTTGAGTAGGCCCTTTGAGTAGGCTTGTGAGTAGATTTGAGCATATATTTTGAGCAGGCTTGTGAGCAGAGTTGTGAGCAGGCTTGGGAGTGAATCAGAGTAGAGGGGATTGAGGTCTCCTGTGGATAGAGGTCCACAAACTAGAGTAGATGGGATTGAGGTCTCCTATGGATAGAGGTCCATGAACTAGAGCAGAGGGGATTGAGGTCTCCTGTGGATAGAGGTCCACGAACTAAATAAAAGGGTGCAAGTGTCTCCTGTGGATAGGTATCCACAAACATTGTAATAGGGAATGAGTTCCCAAGAATTTTTTTGAGAAATTTATAAGAAATATTTCTCCGTGGATGTAGCCCACATTGGGTGAACCACGTTAAATCTATGTCTCTTATGTGTGTGATGATTTATGCATTGTTTCATTATTGTAATTGATAATATTGGATGATATTGCTTTGGAAATAAAAGTAAAAGTTTGATCTTATACTATTCACCCCCCTCTCAGTATAAGCTTGTGTTATTCAATTGATATCAGAGTGGGTTCCTTTGTGAAATCCTAAAAACTTGAAGGAAGAGCTTACAAGAACACACATGGCACATCAGGAAGGTTTTTTATCAAATAGGGCATCATTGTTTGATGGGACTAACTATGATTTCTTGAGTATGGATGAGCTAAATGGGATACTTACAACCTTTAATATGACAACAAAAAAAGATCAAACATAAAAAAGAGATGTATATTTCAAAGCTTCAAAGGAGGCAAAGAATAAAGAACTAGAATCAATTAAAGAGTTAAGCAGTGGAGAAGAGACTAGTTTTGAGAGAAGAAATAATAAGGATCCAAGAAAACACAAATGTTTTAACTATGGTAACATTGGTCACTATGCAGCTAATTATCCACAAGATGAAAATAGTAGCAGTGAAGAAGAGGCTAACTTTATGAGAAGAAATAAGAAGGATCCAAGAAAAACAAATATTTTAGTTATGGTAACATTGGTCACTATGTAGCTAATTGTCCAGAAGATTGGAATAGTAGAAGTGAAGAAGAAAATGAATACAAGAAGAATATAGAAAGAAGATTTTATCATGAAAAGAAAACAAGCATAGTCAAGGCAAGCAAGAGAAGTAAGATGCTCCCATTGTCAAAAACTAAGAAGAAGAGAATGAAGATGCTCCTATTTTCAAAGATCAAGAAGAAGATAAAGAAGATGCTCTTGTGATTGAAGACCTAGAAAAAGAGAAATATTCAGAAAAGGAAGAGGAAGCCACAGTTGATATGGAAAAGGAAATTTTTGTTGATCTTGAAGAGTTGAAAAAGGAGAATTCAAGTTTCATGGCTAAAGTACAAGAGGATGGGAAAACAAAGGTAAAGCTTCTACAAGATCTCACTGACTTAAATTTTAAAGTTGAAGAGGTAAGGAAAGTTGAAGAAGGTATGGCTGAGCAATTAAAGAAAAAATATTTGGAATGTAAAATACTGGAACATGAGGTTGTTTCTCTAAAGAAGGAAGTTGAAAACCTATAGTAAAATATTAGGTTTGAGAAAAGCACAGAAATCCTGAATGATATTATCAAAGCATAAATATCTCCATTTATAAAAATAGGACTTGGTTTTGAATAAGGTAAAGAGAAACAAAAAGAAGAGTCAAGTTCAAAAGGAATAAAAGAATCAAAGAAAGGAATTGAAGAAGAGCCTAAGACCTATGTTGATGTGTTGAGAGGTGATAGTATCAAAGAGGAAGTAAACAAAGAATAATCAAGGAACAAAGACCATCACAAGAAAGGTAAAGAAAGAACCATGAGATCAAGTCAAGATGAATATTTCTTCCAAGGTTATTTTTTCTCATGTAATCATTTTGGTCATAAAGCTATACATTGCAGGGTTCATGATAAAAATGATTATGGCTTCACCAAGAGAAATTTCAAGTCATTTGCACCTTTCAAGGACTACAACATCATGTGTTTCAATTGCAATAATTTTGGTCATAAAGCTATACATTATAGGGTTCATGGTAAGAATTATTATGGCTTCACCAAGAGAAATTTCAAGTCATTTGCACCTTTCAAGGACTACAACATCATTGTTTAAATTGCAATAATTTTGGGTATAAAGAAAAATGGTGTAGAATAGAGTGTTTAAAAATCCCAAAGACAATAAAGAAAAAGGATGCTCAAAATGATAAAAAGGGTATGACTACAAAGATGTGGAAAAAGAAAATTGAAAGATAAAAGGAGCATTGTAAGTTGGGAGTTTCACTTCCATCCCATAATTAGTCACCTCAAGAAAAGGAGGTGGTGAGGGGGTTGTGTTAAGTGACTTATTTTAGCCCCAAGGATCCCTTTTCCATTGATGTCAAAGGGGAGAGAATTCAGTGAGGGGGAGTAGCTTGTCAGGGGGAGCAATTTGGGAATCTAGTTGTAGTAAAAGAATTTTTTTGAAGGGTTGCCATCAATGACAAAGGGGGAGATTGTTGGAAATATTGAGTTGTCATTGATGTCAAAGGTGCATGATAGGCAAGGCAGAAATATTCTCCAAGGGTGATGAGGCAAAGCAAGGTATATCTCAAGGCAAGCATATATTTCAGTTGAAGCAAAGCAAGGAAAATATTTTTAAGACAAGGATTATAGTATTTAAATATTATAAAGAGATGGATAGTTTCTTGGGACAAAAAGGATTTAAATATTGCAAAAGAAGGACAAAGGTTTAAAAGTTTCTTGGAAAGAGTTTTAAAAATCACAAGGTGGACAAGGGTTTAAAAGTTGCTTGACAAAGGTTTAAAAGTTGCTTGGACAAAATATTTTAAGACCACAAGAGAAGGGCAAAGGTTTAAAAATAATATTATAATATTTTTAAATCAAAAGATTTAAAATATTATAATTAAGAGAAGGCGCCAACGTTTGAGAATTATGAAACCAAAATAAATCGCGTGCCGACCTCCCAAAGCATAAGAAAAGGTATATATATGTGAAGGCAAAATATTTAATTTCTCCTCTAATGTTGCGATCATTGAATATCTCTATGCAAGCAAACTTTGGAAAAATCTCCAACGCGAGTGTGTCAAATCAAAAAATCATAAGCGGGAAGGGAACAACGAATAAGAAAATGTTTTTAGAGTAGCACATAAGGAAGAAAGGATTACTCCATTGGTTCCAACCGTCAAGGTATCCTAGGTGGTCGTCTAGCCCTTGTTAGGGTACTACGAAACAGTGAGTGCAGAGTTTGAATCCGATCGAGGATATTTTTGTTGTGTGGAGGAACTGTGGAAGTTTGAGGTGTTATATGTTGGTTGTGTCTCCTTCATTCTTGAGCTGGTGTGCAACCCAACCAGTTGGCTAGGCCGCATGAAGTCCCTACCATGGGAGAGGTCCGAGGGTCAAAACCCATTGGGTGTGTTTTGCTTGGTGTTGATGGTAGTTTAATGATATTTGGCAGCGCACGAGGGTTTTTATAAAGTAGGAGCCATTTTTTTGCTACCCACTGGGCTAGCCTAGTTGGTTGAGGAGCGTGTGGAGGGTGTTGTGTTGTGAAAGGTTCAGGGGTCAAACCCCCTCCACGATAGTGAAGTCTTTTGGTGGAAGGTAAGGAAAATATTTTTTATTTTAATTTAAGTTTGGAGTTATAAGGTGCTACAATTGATTTTTATAATCCTGAATTTTGGGGAGTTCTGTCTATCATAAAAATTGTGAATTGAATGCTATGATATTGGAGTTATAAGGTGTACTTTATGATTATTATATTTTGTATGTGTTAAAAGTGAAATATAAGGTGAATGTTAGAAGTTGGAGTTATAAGGTGTACTTTATGATTATTATATTTTGTATGTTTTAAAGTTGAAATATAAGGTGTATCTTTTGATTATTGAATATTATAAGTTGGAGTTATAAGGTGTGACATTGGCAATTTAAATGTGTATTTTGTATATGATTAATGAAATAAATAAGAGGGTATTTTGATAGTATTAAAGCTTTATATTAAGTTTTAATAAGGGAGAAATAAGGAATTATTTCTAGAACTTTATTGTTTATATTTTGATAAGGGTTGTTGAGTGGATGTTTTGATATTTGCTTAAAAGAAGAAAAAGAGATTTGCTAACCTGTTTTGAAGTGGCAAAAAGAAAAGAAAATTATTTTTGGCAAGACAGGTTTAGAAAGAACATGCAAAAGAGGATCATCTTCATTGTGGTAGTTTTAGAGGTATGGTGATTTAATTCCTTCCTTAAGGTGTTTTGGTTGAGCAAAATATTTTTGATGTCATAAAGTTGGAGGTATAAGGAATTATTGGATGTGCATTGGTTTAGAGTGATATTGGAAATGAAAGTGCAAGAGTTATAGATCAGTTTGTGAAGAAAATTTGTGCATTGGTTTAGAGTGATATTGGAAATAAAAGTGCAAGGGTTATAGATAATTTTGTGAAGCAAATTTGTGCATTAGTTTTGATTGATATTGGGAATAAATTTGCAAGGGTTATAGACCAGAGTTGTGAAGCAAATTTGTGCATTGTTCATGATTATTTTTGGGAGTAGATAAGAAGGTCAATTATCAAGTGCTAGACTAGAGCTATCTTTGAATAAATGTGAGACATGTGAAAGTGATAGACTTAATGAATGTGAAAGAACATATTGGGTATTTGTTATTGCATATCATTTTCTATATGTTCTTGAAGATAAAAGAATTATGGGTAGAATATGTCTAAATTACTTTAGTTGAAGAAAGCACTTTTGGGAGAGTTATGAGCATTGTTTGTATGCAAGATTTGGGAAATATTTGAGCAAGTTTTATGAGCAAGTTAGTGAGCATAGATTTAAGCAGGTTTTGTGAGAAAAGTTGAGTAGGATTGTGAACTGAGTTGAGTTTTGGAGTAGTTTTGAGTAGGCCCTTTGAGTAGGCTTTGGAGCATATTTGAGAATGCTTGTGAGAAGATTTGAGTAGGCCTTTTGAGTAGGCTTGTGAGTAGGCTTTGGAGTGAACCAGAGTAGAGGGGATTGAGGTATATTATGAATAGAGGTTCATAAACCAGAGTAGAGAGGATTGAGTTCTCCTATGGATAGACATCCATGAAATAGAGTAGAGGGGATTGAGGTCTTCTCTGGATAGAGTTCCATGAACTAGATAAAATGGGACATGTGTCTCCTTTGGATAGGTATCCACAACATTGTAATAGGGAATGAGTTCCCAAGAATTTTGTTGAGAAATTTATAAGAAATATTTCTCTGTGGGTGTAGCCCACATTGTGTGAACGACGTTAAATATGTGTCTCTTATGTGTGTGATAATTTAAGAATTGTTTTATTATTACAATTGATAATATTGGATGATATTTATTTGGAAATAAAACTAAAAGTTTGATCTTATATTGTTCACCCCCCTCTCAGTATAAGCTTGTGTTCTTCAATTGGTATCATAGCGAGTTCCTTTTTGAAAGCCTAATAGCTTGAAGGAAGATCTTACAAGAACACACACGACACATCAGGTTGGGTTTTAATAAAATATGGTATCATTATTTAATGGGACTAACTATACTTTCTTGAGTATAGATGAGCTACATGGGATGCTCACAACCTTTAATAGGAGGACATAAAAATATCAAAATAAAAAATAGAGGTAGATTTCAAAGCTTCAATGGAGGAAAAGAATAAAGAACCAAAATCAAGTAAAGAGTCAAGTAGTGGAGAAGAGACTAACTTTGAAAGAAGAAATTAGAAGGTTCTAAGAAAACATAAATATTTTAGTTGTGGTAACATTGGTCACTATGCAGCTAATTATCCACAAGATGAAAATAGTAGCAGTGAAGAAGAGGCTAACTTTGTGAGAATAAATAATAAGGATCCAAGAAAAAACAAATGTTTTAGTTGTGGTAACATTTGCCACTATGCTGCTAATTGTTCAGAAGATGGGAATAGTAGTAGTGAAGAAGAAAAATAATACAAGAAGAAGAAACAAAGAAGATTTTATCATGAAAAGAAAAACAGGTACAATCAAGGCAAGAAAGAGAATGAAGATGCTCCTATTTTCAAAACCAAGAAGAAGAGAATGAAGATGCTCCTATTGTCAAATACCAAGAAGAAGAGAATGAAGATGCTCCTATTGTCAAAGACAAAGAAGAAGAGAAAGAAGATGCTCTTGTGATTAAAGACCTAGAAAAAGAGAAAGATTCAAAAAAGGAAGAGGAAGCCACAGTTGATAAGGAAAAGAAATTTGTTGTTGATCTTGAAGAGTTGAAAAAGGAGAACTTAAGTTTGAAGGCTCAATTACAAGATGATGAGAAGACAAAGGCAAAGCTTCTACAAGATCTCATTGACTTAAATGTTAAAGTTGAAGAGATAAGGAAAATTGAAGAAGGTATGGCTGAGCAATTAAATGCAAAAGAGTTGGAATGTGAAATATTGGAACATGAGGTTGTTTCTCTAAAGAAGGAAGTTTAAAAGATACATCAAAATATCAGGTTTGAGAAAAGCACAGAAATCCTGAATGATATTATCTAATCACAAAGATCTCCATTTATAAAAATAGGACTTGGTTTTGAAGAAGGTCAAGAGAAAAAAAAAGAAGATTCAAGCTCAAAAGGAATAAAAGAATCAAAGAAAGGAATTGAAGAAGAACCTACAACCTATGCTGATGTGTTGAGAGGTGATAGTATCAAAGAGGAAGCAAACCAAAAATAATCAAGGAACATAGACCATCATAAGAAAGGTAAAGAAAGAACCATGATATCAAGGCAAGATAAATATTTCTTCCAAGGTTATTATTTCTAATGTAATAATTCTGGTCATAAAGCTATACATTGCAAGGTTCATGATAAAAAGGATTATGACTTCACTAAGAAAAATTTTAAGTCATTTGCACCTTTCAAGGACTACAACATCATGCATTTCAATTGCAATAATTTTGGTCATAAAACTATACATTTCAAGGTTCATGGTAAGCATGATTACGGATTCACCCAGAGAAATTTTAAATCATTTGTACCTTTCAACAACTACAACATCATATGTTTCAATTACAATAATTTTGGGCATAAAGAAAAATGGTGTAGAATAGAGTTTTCGGAACTTCTAAAGACAAACAAGAAAAAGGATGCTCAAAATGATCAAAAGGGTATGACTAAAAAGTGGAAAAAGAAAATTGAAAGAGAAGAAGAACATTGTAAGTTGGGAGTTTCACTCTCATCCCATAATTAATCACCTCAATAAAAGGAGGTATTGTAAGGAATTATTTCTAGAAATTTATTGTTTATATATATTTTTTTGGTAGATAAGATACTATAGCATTAATACTGGGTTTTACAGGTTGACCAATACCTTTTACAAAAATCAGCCTAGGGCTGTTGATGAACATGTCCTTACTAAGGATCTTTTATATGTAAAATATACATGCTGCCAAAGCCATTACATCCGGTAAGGTACATAGCCTATTATCAAAAAGAAACTTACCATACAACATTTTGGGTATACCTCGAGAAAACACACCTGCATCATAATTACAAAAAATAAACAGACACAAATCCCTTCCTTGAAACAGTGGAGAAACAAAAAGCTATAGACACATAGTAGAGTACTGAAAAAAACTCCCATAAGATCTGTATTGACAGTTACTCTTAATAATTCTTTGGTAATTGCTTTCTTCCGTATATGACATGCTTTGGGACCACATCCCATCTTGGCCAATCAACCTTGGAGAAGTGAACCTGTTGGCTAGATTTATGGTGGTGGCTATCTGGTGGTCCACGTGGCTCTGGTTCGAAGTCTTATATTGTTGTTTCTTTCCTACCCTATGATTATCAACCAACCTCAAATTACTAAGATGAATAGGAGCCATGTTATCTGACATGTGACTATCCCCATTAGTATTTGTGGTATTTACAAGCAGCATCCACGAAGACTGATAGCTTGGATAATTTTTATTGTGAGTCCATTTCAAAAAAGAGATGGGAATACTCCTAGCCTTTGAACTTATAGTGCCTTACCTATTGGTAAATTCGACTATCATTCTTGGAATTCTTGTTGAATAAGCTCCTCTACTTCACTCGAGACATTGTGTTCCCATTTGAAAATTCCATCACCATCGATACCCAAATTGGCCAGCTTATCAACAATTTTGTTAGCTTCATGAAAGACATGTTGGGATTTTTTGTCCTGTCTTCCCTGGAAAAGGATCCTAGCCTCTTCAAAAATTGTTTTAATCCTCCAAGGAGGTGTTTTCCAATTATTTAGGAGATTTATAACATGCATAGAGTCTCCTTCTATGATAAAATTGCCTTCTAAGTCTTGAGTCATTTGAAGGCCTCTCCACATAGCTCTAGCTTTAGCTTTGTTGTTCGTCCTTGTTCTAAAATATTCAAAAAATGCAAGCATCATATTCCCACTATGATCTCACACAATGCCACCAACGCCTACTTTTCCAAGATTTTCCTTAGCCACTCCATCAAAATTAATCTTAAACCAACCCGTAGGAGGTGGGGACTACTTAACATTGTCTCTGGGGTTGACTACCCTAGGCACAAACTCGTCTAACAAGGTTAAGATTAAATATTGAGCAATCATGATATCCTACAGATGAGGTTTTACGACTATCAAAAGGGATAAGGTTCACATTCTCATTGGCAAAGGATAGGATCTTGGCAATGATAGTTTGATGATCATGGATAGACTCATTAAAGACTCTATGGTTCCTTTCTAACCACACCTACCAAAGTGATTGAGACAAATTTTCCACATGTATCTAAGTCTTTGGCTTAAAAAGGGGCAAGGCCACTGGATGAAAAAATCAAGTATGATGGCTGGTTTAACGTAGGAAATATTGAATGCCTGAAAAATCCCACTTAGGAAAGTCAAGGAAAAAGGGCACTCAAGGAAAATGTGATAAATGGTCTCCTAATTAGCCCTACATAGATAACATCAATTAGTGATACAAATACCTTTACGCATCATATTATCAATGGTTAGAATTCTTCCTTGGATAACCAACCATGAAAAGACTACAATTTTTGGAATTAAATTTTTTATCCAAACTAAGTCCTTTTGGAGGACAAAATAATCGTCATCAAGCAAAAGCTTGTAAGCTAATTTAACAGTGAACTGCCCGTTTTCCATAGGAGCCCAGGTCACTTGATCTTCCTTGGGTATCATGGGGATAAACTATTACCCGAGAATGTTACAAAGATCATTTGATTCTATTTGAAATACCTAAATCCTTATTTGTTTCCACTTAATTCTCCCTCTGTCCTCAACCATATAATTAGAGACTTTTCTACCAATGAGTTCTTTCGTGATATCTCTAATTCGGGCTAGGATATTGCGTCAGTGGTTCGTCCTTAGCCCACCTATCATTCCAACAATTTATCCTATCACCATTGCCTAAAACCCATCTTAAATATTTTGTTTATGATTTCTTTACAATTGAGAATTGCTTTCCAAAAAGCAGAACCTCTGATTGGAACTGAGTCACTTAGAAATTCCATATTTTAAAGATAATTTCATTTTATGATAGTTGTCCATTCATTTTCTTCACCAAAAATGAGATGCCATGCCTACTTAGCTAGTAAAGATAAATTCATATGAGCAATTCTCCTCAGACCTAAGCCCCCATTTTCCCTGGGTTTGCACACTTTGGTCCATCCTACAAGGTGTATCCTTTTTTTCTCCTCTGATCCAGTCCATAAAAATTCTTTTTGGAGTTTCTCAATTTTTTGGAAAACCTTCACAAGGGCTTTGAAAATGGAGAGGAAATAGACTGGAATTCTTTGAAGAGAGGACTTAGTGAGGGTCAGCTTTCCTTCTTGAGATAGAAGACCTTTCCATCCAGCAAGTTTTTTTGAATTATTTCAATAACCCTGTCCCACATTGACTCTCTCGGAGAACCAATGAAAAGAGGGAGACCAAGATACGAAGTGGGGAGGTTTGCTATATCACACCCTAAAATTTCTATAGTATTTCCTTACCTCTAAATGAGGGTGTTCAAGAAATATAACTTGCTTTTACTGAAATTAACTTTCTAACCAACAACATCCTTGTAGAGTTGTAGGATGTATTTAATTCTTTTGACCTCAACCATCGATGCCTTAGTCAATATAAGGGTATCATTCACAAATTTTTGGTGAGAAACAACCCTAGTGAGAGATGTTGCCTTGATTTTTGATATTAACCTTGAACTACAAGCATTTTTTATGGTTTTGCCTAAAGCTTCTACCACAATGATGAATAACATGGGGTTGATAGGGTCCCCCAACCAAATTCCTCCATGACTTTGAAAGTAACCAACAGTTGTTCCATTAACCAGAATCGAAAAACATGCTTTAGAAATGCATGCTTTGATCAAATGAACCCATTGGTGGTGAAAACCAAAATTAAGGAGGACAACAATCAGAAAGTCCTAATTTATCCTATCAAATGCTTTGTTCATATCAAGCTTGAGGGCAAAAATAGATCTGTTAGTATTATGAGCAGAGTGCAGAGCTTCATGAACTATGATAACTCCATCCAAGATTGACCTACCCTGGATAGATCTTCCCTGGCATATATCTATGATGTGGGGTAGAACATCTCTCATTCTATTTACAATGGCTTTAGTTAGGATCTTGTAAGAAACATTGCACAAAATGATTGGCTTGAAGTCAGCCATAGATTCAGGGGTTTGCTTCTTAGGAATTAGAGAAATAAAAGTAGAGTTGAGACCTTTTGGGATATGATTGCTTGCTTGGAATTATCTGACAATAGAAATTACATCCTCACTTATTATGTCCAAAAAATCTTGATAGAAATGAGGGTGAAATCCATCGGGTCTCGGGGCTTTTTTTGGGTCCATGCTAAACAAGGCTTCCTTAATTTCCTCATCAAAAAATGGAGCTAGAAACTTAAGGTTTATATCCTCATTTATTATTCTAGGAATGGATTGCAAGAGAATATCTTTGGCCTCCTCATTGCACTATGATTCCTGACCAAGGATAGAATTGAAATAAGTTACTGCCTCCTTTCTGATTTCTGTTAAGTCCTGAGTAATAGAACCATTTGCTTTTTTTAAAAATTTTCTCTTGTTATTTCTTCTGTTTCTAAGCGTGGTGACATGAAAAAACTTGGAATTTGAATCTCCATATTTCAACCAAAGAGCCCTTTATTTTTACCTCCAATAGATTTCCTCACAGGTCAAAATGTTATGAAACTCTGCTATTTTTGTCTGTTCCTCCTACCTAGTAGTTTCATCAGCATCACCATGTTGAATCCTCTGATCAATTATATTCAAACTTTCAACAACCTATTTTTTATTTTCAAAGAGGTTTCCAAAGACCTCTTTGTTCCAAGTTTGAAGCTTTTCCTTAACAAACTTTAATTTTCCAACAAGTTTAAAAGCTGCACTAACCCTGACAGGTTGCTGCCACGACTGAATTAAGTTATCTCTAAAACTAGAATGTTTGATCCACATAGATTAAAATCTGAAAGTTTTCTTGAAGGACAGAGAGTTAGCGATCTCCAACAAAATGGGATTATGTTCAGAGGCAATTTTAAGAAGGGCTTGCAGGGTAGAATCATCGAACAGAGTTGTAGCCTCCTTTGATAGAAAAAACCTTTCAAGCCTTTCTTGAATGAGATGACACCCTATCCGTTGATTGCTCCAAGTATAATTTGCTCCTCTAAGTTTTACATCCATCAACATGTTGGAGTTCACAAAGTCATTTAACTCATCCATGCTCCTGATAGGTGGTCCATTTCCACCCATTTTGTCTGAAGGGTAAAGAGGAGTGTTAAAATCCCCAACCAGAATCCAAGGGACATTATGGAAGATTTCACTCAGATTGCCTAAGTACTCCCACAATAGAGCTCTCCCTTGAATTGAAGTTGGGGCATAAATATTTGAAAGGATCCACGACCTATTGCTATTTATTTCCTTAAATAAAACACTAAGAACCCTGTCATATTTCTGAATAATGGTGCCTTCTACTATCCAAGGATCCCACAAAGTCATAAGGCCTCCATACACTCCTCTGGCTAATTTAAAAACCATCTCCCCTTGATTCCAATTTTTTTTGCTACTTTTTTGATTGAATCTCATCAGTTTTTGTTTCTTGCAACATGATAATAGTTGGATTCACTTGATTTATTATTGCATTGAATTCCCTATGTTTGGGCATGCCATTGAGGCCTCTCACATTCCATGAGAGGAAATTCATTTAGATTTTTTAGGATTTCTTCCTCTCCCCCTCCCTTTAGGGGGTTTTCCTAATTTTTTGTCTTCAGAACCTGGAATAACCTATTGAAACAAGGTTCTCTTTTTTCCATTGACAATGTCATTATCAGTTTTAATTTTTTGATGCTCACCATTTGATATTCTCCCTCTTTTTTTTCACTGCCAAAATCTATAGGAGACTTCACAGTGCTCCTGGTTTGTTTAGGACTAAATTGGAGGGAGGTAATTTGTTGCAGAATCGGGCTGCCATATTCCTCATTCTGAAGAGTTTCACATATCTCCACCCCTACATCCAAATATTCTCCTTTTTTCTTGTATTCCCCTAGTTTGTGGGATGACCCCTCAGTAGGATTCACCTGGATCCTAGTGATGATGTTAGGGAGATGAGATTTTTTATTTTCCAATGCCTCAACTTTCTTCCTAAGTTCTTCAGCATTAGGGTTTGGCTTTGGGATGCCCATTGGGCTTGAAGTATTTTCAGCATTGGGGTATAAGGATCCTAACTTGGATGGGGATTCTAGAGATTGGGATGTGTATTGGTTTAGAGTGATACTAGAAATGAAAGTGCAAGAGTTATAGATCATTTTGTGAAGCAAATTTGTGCATTGGTTTAGAGTGATATTGGAAATGAAAGTGCAAGAGTTATAGATCAGTTTGTGAAGCAAATTTGTGCATTGGTTTAGAGTGATATTGGAAATGAAAGTGCAAGGGTTATAAACCAGAGTTGTGAAGTAAATTTGTACATTGTTCATGATTGTTTTTGGGAGTAGATAAGAAGGTCAATTATAAAATTCTAGACTAGAACTATATTTGAATAAATGTGAGACATGTGAAAGTGATAGAATCAATGAATGTGAAAGAACATATTGGGCATTTGTTAGTGCATATCATTTTCTATATGTTCTTGATGATAAAAGAATTCTCGATATAATATGTATAAATTACTTTAGTTGAATAAAGCACTTTTGGGATATTTATGAGCATTATTTGTATGAGATATTTAGGAAAGATTTGAGTAGGTTTTGTGAGCAAGTTAGTGAGCAGATTTAAGCAAGTTTTATGAGTAAATTTGAGCAGGTTTTATGAGTAAAGTTGAGTAGGATTGTGAGTTGAGTTGAGAAATTTTTGGAGTAGTTTCGAGTAGGCCCATTGAGTAGGCTTTGGAGAAGATTTAAGTAGGCCTTTTGAGAACGCTCGTGAGCAGAGTTGTGAATAGGCTTTGGAGTGAACCATAATAGAGGGGATTGAGGTCTCTTGTGTATAGAGGTTCATGAACTAGAGTAGAGGGGATTAATGTCTCCTATGTATAGAGTTCCATGAACCAGAGTAGAGGGGATTAAGGTCTCCTTTGGATAGATTTCCATGAATCAGATAAAAGGGGACATGTGTCTCCTGTGGATATGTGTCCATAAACATTGTAATAGGGAATGAGTTCCCAAGAATTTTATTGAGAAATTTATAAGAAATATTTCTCCATGGATGTAGCCCACATTGGGTGAACCACATTAAATATGTGTCTCTTATGCATGTGATTATTTGTGCATTGTTTCATTATTGCAATTGATAATATTGGATGATATTGCTTTGTAAAAAAAAGTAAAAGTTTGATTTTATACTATTCACCCCCCTCTTAGTATAAACTTGTAGTATTCAATTGGTATTAGAGCAGGTTCCTTTGTGAAAGCCTAAAAACTTGAAGGAAGATCTTACAAGAACACACATGTCACATTAGAAAGGGTTTTCATAAAATAGGGTATCATTGTTTGATGGGACTAACTATGCTTTTTTTAGTATGGATGAGCTACATGAGATGATCTTAGCCTTTACAATTAGGACAAAAAAATATCAAATATCAAACAGAGAGGCAAATTTCAAAGCTTCAAAGGAGGTAAATAATAAAGAACTAGAATAAAGTAAATATTCAAGCAGTGGAGAAGAGACTAACTTTGAGAGAAGAAATAAGAAGGATCCAAGAAAACATAAATATTTTAGTTGTGGTAACATTGGTCACTATGTAGCTAATTGTCCACAAGATGAAAATAGTAGCAGTGAAGAAGAGGCTAACTTTGTGAGAATAAATAAGAAGGATCCAAGAAAAAATAAATATTTTAGTTGTGGTAACATTGGTCACTATGTAGCTAATTGTCCATAAGATGGGAATAGTAGCAGTGAAGAAGAAAAAGAATACAAGAAGGAAATAATATTTTATTATGAAAATAAAAGCAGGCACAATCAAGGAAAGCAAGAGAATAAAGATGCTCTTATTGTCAAAAACCAAGAAGAAGAGAATGAATATGCTCCTATTGTCAAAGACCAATAAGAAGAGAATGAAGATACTCCTGTTTTCAAAGACCAAGAAGAAGAGAACGAAGATGCTCTTGTGATTAAGACCTAGAAAAAGAGAAATATTCAAAAGGAAGAGGAAGCCACAATTGATATGGAAAAGGAATTTGTTGTTGATATTGAAGAGTTGAAAAAGAACTTAAGTTTGAAGGCTCAAGTACAAGAGGATGAGAAAACAAAGGCAAAGCTTCTACAAGATCTCACTGACTTAAACGTTAAAGTTGAAGAGGTAAGAAAAGTTGAAGAAGGTATGGCTAAGTAATTAAAGGCAAAAGATTTGGAATGTGAAAGACTAGAATATGAGGTTGTTTCTCTAAAAAAGGAAGCTAAAAAGCTACATAAAAATATTAGGTTTGAGAAAAGCACAAAAATCCTGAATGATATTAGTAAAGCACAAAAATATCCATTTATAAAAATAGGACTTGGTTTTGAAGAAGGTCAAGAGAAAAAAAACAAAGAGTCAAGCTCAAAAGGAATAAAAGAATCAAAGAAAGGAATTGAAGAAGAGCCTAAGACCTATGCTGATGTGTTTAAAGGTGATAGTATCAAAGAGGAAGCAAACAAAGAATCATAAAGGAACAAATACCATCACAAGAAAAGTAAAGAAATAACCATGATATCAAGGTAAGATGAATATTTATTCCAAGGTTATTGTTTCTCATGTAATAATTTTTGTCATAAAGCTATACATTGTAGGGCTTATGATAAAAATGATTATGGCTTCACCAAGAAAAATTTCAAGTCATTTTCACCTTTCAAGGACTACAATATCACGTGTTTCAATTGCAATAATTTTGGTCATAAAGCTATACATTGCAACGTTCATGGTAAGAATGATTATGGCTTCTCCAAGAGATATTTTAAGTCATTTGCACATTTAAAGGACAACAAAATCATATATTTCTATTGAAATAATTTTGGGCATAAAGAAAAATGGTGTAAAATAGAGCTTCCAGAACTTCCAAAGACAAGAAATAAAAAGGATGCTTAAAATGATAAAAAACGCATGACTACAAAGGTGTGGAAAAATAAAATTGAAAGAGAAGAAGAGCATTACAAGTTGGGAGTTTCACTCCCATCCCATAATTAATCACCTCAAGAAAAGGAGGTGGTGAGGAGGCTGTGTTAAGTGACTTATTTTATCCCTAAGGAGCCATTTGCAATTGATGTCAAAGGGGGAGAAAATTCAGTGAGGGGGAGCAGCTTGTCATGGGGAGTAGTTTGGGAATCCAGTTGCAATAAAAGATTTTTGGAAGGATCACCATCAATGAAAAGGGGAACATTGTTGGAAATTTTGAGTTGTCATTGATGTCAAAGGTGCATGATAGGCATGGTAGAAATATTCTCCAAGGGTAATGAGGCAAAGCAAGGTATATCTCAAGGAAAGCATGTATTTCAGTTGAAGCAAAGCAAGGAAAATATTTTTAAGAAAAGGATTATAGTATTTAAATATTAAATTTAAATATTATAAAGAGATGGACAATTTTTTGGGACAAAAAGGATTTAAATATTGTAAAATAAGGACAAAGGTTTAAAAGTTGCTTGGAAAGAGTTTTCAAAATCATAAGGTGGACAAGGGTTTAAAATTTGCTTGACAAAGATTTAAAAGTTGCTTGGAAAAATATTTTAAGACCACAAGAGAAGGGAAAAGGTTTAGAAATAATATTATAATATTTTTAAATCAAATGATTTAAAATATTATAATTAAGATAAGGCACCAATGTTTGAGAATTATGAAACCAAAATAAATTGCGTGTCGACCTCCCAAAGCATAAGAAAAGGTATATATATGTGAAGGCAAAATATTTAATTTCTCCTCTAATGTTGCGATCATTGAATATCTCTATGCAAGCAAACTTTGGAAAAATCTCCAACGTGAGTGTGTCAAATGGAAAAATAATAAGTGGGAAGGGAAAAACGAATAAGAAAATATTTTCAAAGCAACGCATAAAGAAGAAAGGATTACTCTGCTGGTTTCAACCGTTGGGGTATCCCACTGGTCATCTAGCCCTTGTTAGAGTGCTACGAAATAGTGAGTGCAAAGTTCAAATCTGACTAGAGATATTTTTTCTATGTGGAGGAACTACAAAATTTTGAGGTGTTATATGTTGGTTGTGTCTCCTTTGCTTTCGAGCTGGTGTGTAGCCTAGCCAGTTGGATAGTATGCACAAAGTCCCTACCGTGGGATAGGTTCGAGGTTCAAAATCCATCGGGTGTGTTTTTCTTGGTGTTGGTGATAGTTTAATGATATTTGGCAGCACACAAGGGTTTTTATAAAGCAAGAGCCTTTTTGTTGCTACCCACTAGGCTAGCCTAGATGGTTGAGTAGTGCATGGAGGGTGTTGTGCTGTGAAAGGATTAGGGGTAAAACCCTCTCCACGATAGTGAAGTATTTTGGTGAAAGGTAAGGAAAATATTTTTTATTTTAATTTAAGTTTGGAGTTATAAGGTGCTACAATTGATTTTTATAATCTTGAATTTTGGGGAGTTCTATCTATCATAAAAATTGTGAATTGAATGCTATGATATTGGAGTTATAAGGTGTACTTTATGATTATTATATTTTGTATGTGTTAAAAGTGAAATATAAGGTGAATGTTAGAAGTTGGAGTTATAAGGTGTACTTTATGATTATTATATTTTGTATGTTTTAAAGTTGAAATATAAGGTGTATCTTTTGATTATTGAATATTATAAGTTGGAGTTATAAGGTGTGACATTGGCAATTTAAATGTGTATTTTGTATATGATTAATGAAAGAAATAAGAGGGTATTTTGATAGTATTAAAGCTTTATATTAAGTTTTAATAAGGGATTATTTCTAGAACTTTATTTTTTATATTTTGATAAGGGTTGTTAGTGGATGTTTTGATATTTTCTTAAAAGAAGAAAAAGAGATTTGCTAACCTATTTTGAAGTTGCAAAAAGAAAAGAAAATAGTTGTCATTGATGTCAAAGGAACAAAGCAGTCAAAGCGGAAATTATCTTCAAGGATGGTACTTTATGATTATTATATTTTGTATGTTTTAAAAGTGAAATATAAGGTGAATGTTAGAAGTTGGAGTTATGAGGTGTACTTTATTATTATTATATTTTGTATGTTTTAAAGTTGAAATATAAGGTGTATCTTTTGATTATTGAATATTATAAGTTGGAGTTATAAGGTGTGACATTGGCAATTTAAATGTGTATTTTGTATATGATTAATGAAATAAATAAGAGGGTATTTTGATAGTATTAAAGCTTTATATTAAGTTTTAATAAGGGAGAAATAAGAAATTATTTCTAGAACTTTATTGTTTATATTTTGATAAGGGTTGTTGAGTGGATGTTTTGATATTTCCTTAAAAGAAGAAAAAGAGATTTTCTAACCTATTTTGAAGTGGCAAAAAGAAAAGAAAATAGTTGTCATTGATGTCAAAGGAACACAACAGTCAAAGTGGAAATTCTCTTCAAGGATGGTAAGATCAAGAATGAATTTGTGAAGTTTTCAAAGTAAAACTTCTCTTCAAGGATGGTAAGATCAAGATGGGTATGTTGTAGTTGATGCAATTCATGTTGCTCTCGAGAGAAGAAGATTATGTTCGTTCACATCTTGCATCTACATTTAGGAAGGAGAAGATCATTGAGTGCTTTGAGAGCCTATCTTTGAAGCACGTTGAGAGCCTATTGTTGAGAGTCTTGAGATATAGTTGTTGATAACATCATGAGCCTTTCATTGAGTGGAGTGTGGGAGCTTTCATTTAGGGAACCTAAACTTAAAAGAATATTGTTGTGTGTGCTACAATGAAGACTTGTGCATTAAGAAAAATATGTTGTGTGCATTGAAGACTTGAAGTTGATGTTGTTGTGCACCTTGGGAGGAGAACTTGAAAAGAAGATGATATCTGTTGTGCATTTGTGAAAAGAAAACTTGATGTTTGTATTGAAGACTTGCACTTGATGCTTGTTGTATGCTTGGGAGAGAGATTTTGATATTTGCTATCCAACATTCGAAAATAAGAGCTTGAGGATTTGTTGGTTCATTTAAGACTTACAAAAGGATTGTTGTTCACTTTATATTGTTTTTTATTCACCATTGAGAAGAAGAACGAAATGTTTTCATTGCTTAAATCATAGTCTTCATTCACTAGGACTAGCCCAAGAAGTGGATATATGTGAATGCAGTGGAGGTCTGTGAGCATAGTGGAGGTCACTGTGTTATTTCACATCATTGATGGTTTCATGCTTTTTGTATTGGACAGTGCATAAACCCTGGTTTAAGAAATACATTGCCATATTTTGGACTCAGCCACCATGGTAGTATACCTGGTCAAAGTGCTTGGGAGAGTGCTAGACATCATGAGGTTGGAGGTTCGATTCACAACAATAAAGGAGGTATTTAAATTTTGATTTTTGATTAAGTTGGTTTGAATGGATCATGGTGATGCATAAGACATGGTTTTTGGTTTGATTTTAAATTAAATATCCAGTGGGAGGTCTAAGGTGTGCTATGGTCATTTGAAAATTGTAATGTATGTGAAGGCAATATATTTGCATGTGGAGAGTGGGAGTTGTATGGTGTAATAAGAAAATTATATCTTTAAGAAAGTGTAAGGGAACCATTTATGCATCTTTATAAGGAATTTATAAGGTTGTTTGTTTTCTAGAGAAAGGATTTACAAGGTGTAATTTATGAGTACCTTTGATTTGTAACTTGCATATTGAAGAAGGTTTCAATATGGAATTTTTGAAAAGATAAATTGCTAACCTATTTTAAAATGGGAAGAATAATAGTACTTTTGTTAAAGGTAGGTTTTTGAGGGTAAATCATCATCAAGATAATTATTGAGGTATGTTGTTTAATTTCTATGATTTAAGGAAGTTATATTTAATACATGAGGTGGATTTATAAGGTTAAATCTTATATGCATTATTGAAAATATTTTATCCAAGGTTTTGAGAGCAAATTGTTCATCATTGACTAGTGAAATTGGAAATACTTATCCTAGGGTTGAGAACAAGTTTGTGTATCATTGTGAAACATTTGGATATTGGTTTGAATGACATTGAAAGTAATTGTAAAAGTGTTTGAGATCGATCTTGTGAAGCAAAGCTATGCATTATTGTGTTTTATCCTTGAGAGAAAAATTTGCATGGAACATAAACTAGTTTTGTGAAGCAAAGTTTTACACTAGTGTGATTTGATTTGAAAGGAATTTGAAAGAGATAGAGATCTGATTTATTGAAAGTGAGACATGTGAAAGCGGTAAACTTAATGAATTTGAATGTTTTGAGCATTTGTTTAGTGCATATCATTATCTGTATGTTCAAGAGGTTAAATGAATTCTAGGTAGAATATGTCTGAATTACTTTGATTGAAGAAAGTATTTTTGAAAGGAATATAACCATTGTTGTGAGCATTATTTGTGTGCAAGTTTTGGAAATATTTGAGCAGGTTGGTGAGTTGTGTTGTGAGCAGTTGTGAGCTATTTTGAGCAGGCCTTTTGAGAAGGCTTGTAGATAGATTTGTGCAGATTGTTTGAGGTATATTTGAGCAAGCCTTGTGAGTAGGCTTGGTGTATATTAGGACATAGTTGAGACAGATTTGTGCATGTAATGTATGCAAATTTAGGACAGAGTTGAGATATATTTGTGCATGTAATATATATAAATTTGGGATAGAGTTGAGATATATTTGTGCATGTAATGAGTGCATATTTGAGTTAAATTTGAGATAGATTTGTGCATGTAATATGTATAGATTTGGGATAGAGTTGAGATAGATTTGTGCATATAGTGTGTGCAGATTTGGGGTAGAGTTGAGAGCAGATTTGTGAGTAGACTTGAGCAAGTCTTGTGAGAAGACTTGAAGTAGGTTTTAGATATATTTATGAGCATACCTAAGTAAGCCTTGTGAGTATTCTTGGAATAGAGTTAAGCAGAAGTATGTACCAACTTTGGAGGTGACCAAAGTAAAGGAGAAGAGTCTCTTGTGGATAGAGTTCTATAAACCAGATCAGCAAGGGGATAGATTTATCTTGTGGATAGAGTTCCACAAACTAGATTTAAGGGGATAAAGTTCTCTTGTGGATATATTTCCACGAAACAGATTTAAGGGGATAGAGTTATCTAGAGTTCCACAAAATAGATTTAAGGGGATAGAGTTATCCTGTGGATAGAGATCCAAAAAATTGAGCATAGGGGATTAAGATCTCCTTTGGATAGAGGTCCATAAACATTGTAATAGGGAATTGGTTCCCAAGATATTTGTTGAGAAAATTTAGAAGAAATGTTTTCTTTATGGATGTAACCCACATTGGGTGAACCATGCTAAATTTATTTCTCGCATGTGTGTGATGATTTGTGCATTATATATTGCCTTTATATTATTTTTGTTATCATTTGGATTGAAAAGTAAAACATTTTATCTTATATTAGTTCACCCCCTCTCAGTATAAGCTTGTGTTCTTCAATTGGTATAAGAGTAGGTTCCTTCGTGAAAGTCTAAACAACTTGAAGGAAGATCTTACAGGAACACACATGGGCAAGAAAGGCAAAAGGAGAACCATGAGATCATATCCTCCTAATAAGGAAGGAGCACACATGGCCATGAAAGAAAAGGAAGATGCTATGGTGGACATGAAAGAAGAATTTGATTTTTCTCTCAAAGAAATTGTTACTCAAAAAGGAGAAGTGGAAATAGAATCAAGTGAAAAATCAAGCGGTAGAGAAGAGGCTAAATTGATAAAATTTTGTACTAAATGTGGTAAGCTAGGTCACCATGCAGCTTATTATCCACAAAATGGGTATAGTAGCAGTAAATAGGAAAAGGAATTTGATTTTACTCGCAAAGAGATTGTTACTCAAAAGGGGGAAGTGAAAATAGATTCAAGTGATGAATCAAGCAGTGAAAAGGAAGCTAACTTTGTAAAAGGAAATAGGAAGGAACAAAGAATACTCAAATGTTTTATTTGTGGTAACTTTGGTCACCTTGCAGATCATTGTTCAAAATTTGGGTATAGTAGCAGTGAAGAAGAAGAAGAATGTTTTATTTGTGGTATCCTTGGTCACGATGCAACTCATTATAATGGGTTCAATAGCAGTGAAGAGAAAGAAGATGATCCTAAAATTGAAAACCAACAAGAAGATAAAGTTTTAGAAAGGAAATTCACAGTTGATGTGGAAAAGGAACTTGTTTCTAAAGAGTTAAAAATGGAGAACTCAATATTGAAGGCTCAAGTACAAGAGGATGAGAAAACAAAGGCAAAGCTTCTACAAGATCTCATGGACCTAAAATTTAAGGTTGAAGAGGTAAGGAAAATTGAAGAAGGTATGGCTAAACAGTTAAAGGCAAAAGAACTAGAATGTGAGAGATTAGAACATGAAGTAGTTTCTCTAAGGTTGGAAGTGAAAGATTCCAATGATAAGCTACATAGGTTTGAGAAAAGCTCAAAATATTTGGATAATGTTATCAAAGCACAAAGATCTTCATTTATCAAAAATGGACTTGGTTTTGAAGAAGGACAAGGGAAACAAGAAGAAGGGTCAAGCTCAAGTTCAAAAGGAATAGAAGAACCATAAGTGATTGAAGAAGAACCAAGGACTTACGATGATGTGTTGAGAAGTTATAGTATCAAAAAGGAAGTAAACAATGCACCATAAAAGGACAAACAAAGAAAGAATAATGAGATTAAGGCAATATGAATATTTATTCCAAGGTTATTGCTAGTCATGTAATCATTTTGGTCATAGAGATATACATTGCAGGGTTCAGGATAGAAATGGTTATGGCTTCACCAAGAGGAACTACAATTCATTTGCACATTCCAAAGAATACAACATCAAATGTTACAATTGTAATAATTTTGGGCATAAATAAAGGTGGTGTAGAACAATGTTTTAGGAACTTCCAAGGATAAGCAAGAATATGGATGATAAAAATATTCAAAAGGTTCAAAGAGGCATGGCTACAAAGGTATGGAAGAAGGTTGAGAAAGGAGAAGAGCATTGTAAGTTGGGAGTAGATTTACTTCCATCCCAAACTTGATCACCTCAAGGAAAAGAGGTGGTGAGGGGGCGGAACTAAGATTCTTATTTTTAGTTCCAAAGGAGTCCCTTTGCCATTGATGTCAAAGGGGGAGAGTTTCAGTAAGGGTAAGATAAATTAGTAAGGGAGAGTAGCTTCTTAGGGAGAGCAAATTTAGAATCCAATGATCATAAAAGAAAATATCTTAGAAGGGTTGCCATCATTGACAAAGGGGGAGATTGTTGGAAATTACGAGTTGTCATTGATGTCAAATAAACAAAGCAGTCAAAGCAGAAATACTCTTCAAGGATGGTAAGCTCAAGAATGGATTTGTGAAATTGTCATTGATGTCAAAAGCAAAAGGATGTTCAATAAAAAGGCCACATTGTCAATATTATTGTGCTTGAGAGATTCAAATGGTAAGCTTGGTCAATATCATTATGGTTGAGAAATTCAAATAGTGAGCATGGAGAATTAAAAGGGTGATGTACATTATAGATCTTGGAGAATTAAAAGGGTGATGTACATTATTTATTAATGTACACTTTAATATTTAAATTAAAAATTTAAATATTAAAGTAAGGTTCTAAAGTGGGACATTATTAAATTAAAAGTTGATAATGTGAAGGCCGAATCCAAAGTCAAAAGGATTAAAATTACTCATATATATTAACCTAACTTTGTGGTTGAGATGGGTATGTTGTAGTTGATGTGATTTGTGTTGCTCTCGAGAGAAGAAGATTTTGTTTGTTTGCATGCTAAATTTGCATTCAAGAAGGAGAAGATCATTGAGTGCTTTGAGAGTCAATTGTTGAAGCATGTTGAGAGCCGATAATTGAGAGCCTTGAGAGTCATCCGTTGATAACATCAAGAGCCTTTCATTGAGTGGAGTGTGAGAGCTTTCATTGAGGGAACCTACACTTAAAATAATATTATTGTGTGCACTACGATGAAGACCTATGTGTCAAGGAAAACTTGCTATGTCCATTGAAGACTTGAAGTTGATGTTGTTGTGTGCCTTGGGAGGAGAACTTGAAAAGAAGATGGTATCTGCTATAAATTTGTGAAAATAAAACTTGATGTTTGTATTGAAGACCTACGATTGATGCTTACTGTACACTTGGGAGAGAGATTTTGATATTTTCTTTCCAATATTTTAAAATAATAGCTTGAGGATTTGTTATTTTATTTAAGACTTACAAAAGGATTGCTATTCACTTTCTATTGTTCTTTATTCACCATTGAGAATAAGAACAAAATGTTTTTATTGATTATACCATAGTCTTCATTCACTTGGAGTAGCCCATGTAGTGGAGGTCTATGAGCTAAATGAAGGTCTGTGAGCATAGTGGAGGTCACTGTGTCATTTCACATCATCACTAGTTTCATGCTTTTCATGTTGAATAGTGCACAGACCCTGGTTTAAGAAATACATTGCTATATTTTGGACTTAGCCACCATGGTAGCACAGCTCATGAAAGTGCTTTGGAGAGTGTTGGACGTCATGAGGTTGGAGGTTTGATTCACAATAGTAAAGGAGGTATTTAAATTTTGATTTTTGATTAAGTTGGTTTGAATGGGTCACAGTGATGCATAATACATGGTTTCTGGTTTGATTTTAAATTAAATATCCAGTGGGAGGTCTAAGGTGTGCTATGGTCATTTGAAAATTGTAATGTATGTGAAGGAAATATATTTGCATGTGGAGAGTGGGAGTTGTATGGTGTAATAAGAAAATTATATCTTTAAGAAAGTGTAAGGGAATCATTTCTGCATCTTTATAAGGAATTTATAAGGTTGTTTGTTTTCTAGAGAAAGGAGTTACAAGGTGTAATTTGTGAGTACTTTTGATTTGTAACTTGCATATTGAGAAAGGTTTCAATATGGAATTTTTGAAAAGATAAATTGCTAACCTGTTTTAAAATGGGAAGAAGAATATTACTTTTGTTAAAGGCAGGTTTTTGAGGGCACATCATCATCAAGACAATTGTTGAGGTATGTTGTTTTAACTTCCTCTCAAGGTGGTTGTGATTTAAGGAAGTTATATTTAAGACATAAGGTGGAGTTATAAGGTTAAATATTATATGCATTGTTGGAAATATTTTGTCCAAGGGTTTGAGAGCAAATTGTGCATCATTGACTAGTGAAATTGGAAACACTTGTCCTAGGGTTGAGAACAAGTTTGTGTATCATTGTGAAGCATTTGGGTATTGGTTTGAGTGACATTGAAAGTAATTGTAAAAGTGTTTGAGATCAATCTTGTGAAGCAAATTTGTGCATTATTGTGTTTGATCCTTGAGAGAAAAATTTGCATGGAACATAAATCAGTTTTATGAAGCAAAGTTTTACACTAGTAAGATTTTATTTGAAAGGAATTTGAAAGAGATAGAGATTTGATTTATTGAATGTGAGACATGTGAAAGCGACAGACTTAATGAATGTGAAGAATTTATTGAGTGTTTGTTTAGTGCATATCATTATTTGTATGTTCAAGAGGTTAAACAAATTCTAGGTAGAATATGTCTGAATTACTTTGATTGAAGAAAGTATTTCTGAAAGGAATATAACCATTGTTGTGAGCATTATTTGTGTGCAAGTTTTGGAAATATTTGAGCAGGTTGGTGAGTTGTGTTGTGAGCTATTTTGAGCAGGCCTTTTGAGAATGCTTGTAGATAGATTTATACAGATTGTTTGAGGTAGATTTGAGAAAGCCTTGTGAGTAGACTTGGTGCATATTAGGACAGAGTTGAGACATATTTGTGCATGTAATGTGTGCATATTTGGGATAGAGTTGAGACAGATTTGTGCATGTAATGTGTGCAAATTTGGGATAGAGTTGAGATATATTTGTGCATGTAATGAGTGCATATTTGAGATAAATTTGAGATAGATTTGTGCATGTAATATTTGTAGATTTGGGATAGAGTTGAGATAGATTTGTGCATATAGTGTATGCAGATTTGGAGTAGAGTTGAGAGAATATTTGTGAGTAGACTTGAGCAAGTATTGTAAGAAGACTTAAAGTAGGTTTTAAAAACATTTATGGGCAAACTTGAGTAAGCCTTGTGAGTAGGCTTGGAATAGAGTTAAGAAAAAGTATGTACTAGATTTGGAGGTGACCTGAGTAAAGGAGATGAGCCTCCCATGGATAGAATTCCACATACCAGATCAACAAGGGGATAGAGTTCTCCTGTGGATAGATTTCCATGAACCAAAGTTAAGGGGATAGAGTTATCATGTGGATAGAGTTCAAAAAATTAGAGTTAAGGGGATAGAGTTCTCCTATGGATAGAGATCCATAAATTTGAGCATAGGGGATTGAGATCTCCTTTGGACATAGGTCCATAAATATTGTAATAGGGAATTGGTTCCCAAGATATTTTTTGAGAAAATTTAGAAGAAATATTTTCTCTATGGACGTAACCCACATTGGGTGAACCACGTTAAATTTGTGTCTCTTATGTGTGTGATGATTTGAGCATTATTTATTTCCTTGATATTATTGTTGTTATCATTTGGATTGAAAAGTGAAAAGTTTTTATACTATTCACCCCCCCTCTTAGTATAAGCTTGTGTTGTTCACTATATGATTATTATATTTTGTATGTTTTAAAAGTGAAATATAAGGTGAATGTTAGAATTTGGAGTTATAATGTGTACTTTATGATTATTATATTTTGTATGTTTTAAAGTTGAAATATAAGGTGTATATTTTTATTATTGAATATTATAAGTTGGAGTTATAAGGTGTGACATTGGCAATTTAAATGTGTATTTTGTATATGATAAAAAATGGAAAAAATAAGAGGGTATTTTGATAGTATTAAAGCTTTTTATTAAGTTTTAGTAAGGGAGAAATAATAAATTATTTATAGAACTTTATTGTTTATATTTTGATAAGGGTTGTTGAGTGTATGTTTTGATATTTGTTTAAAATAAGAAAAAAAAATTTGCTAATTTATTTTGAAGTGGAAAAAAGACAATAAAATTATTTTTTGGCAAGACAAGTTTAGAAAGAACATGCAAAAGAGGATCATATTCATTGTGGTAGTTTTAGATGTATGGTGATTTAATTCCTTCCTTAAGGTGTTTTGATTGAGCAAAATATTTTTGATGTCATAAAGTTGGAGGTCTAAGGAATTATTGTATGTGCATTGGTTTAGAGTGATATTAGAAATGAAAGTGCAAGAGTTATAGATAAGTTTGTGAAGCAAATTTGTGCACTGGTTTAGAGTGATATTGGAAATGAAAGTGCAAGGGTTATAGACCAGAGTTGTAAAGCAAATTTATGCATTGTTCATGATTATTTTTGGGAGTAGATAAGAAGGTCAATTATCAAGTGCTATAATAGAGCTATCTTTGAATAAATGTGAGACATGTAAAGGCAAAAAACTTAAATAATGTGAAATAATATATTGGGCATTTGTTATTGCATATCATTTTCTATATGTTCTTGAAGATAAAATAATTATGGCTAGAATATGGCTGAACCACTTTAATTGAAGAAAGCACTTTTGGAAGATTAAATGAGAATTTGTATGCGATATTTGGGAGAGATTTGAGCAGGTTTTGTGAGCAAGTTAGTGAGAATATTTAATGAGGTTTTATGAGTAGATTTGAGCAGGTTTTGTGAGTAAAGTTGAGTAGGATTTTGAGCTGAGTTGAGCAGGTTTTGGAGTAGTTTTGAGCAGGCCCTTGAGTAGGCTTTGGAGCATATTTGATTAAGCCTTTTGAGTAGGCTTGTCAGCAGATTTGAGCAGGATTTTTTAGTAGGCTTGTGAGCAAAGTTATCATCAAGCTTTGGAGTGAATCAGAGCATAGGGAATTAAAGTCTCCTATGGATATAGGTTCATGAACTAGAGTAGAGGGAATTGAGGTATCCTATTGATAGAGGTTCATGAATCAGAGTAGATGGGATTGAGGTCTCCTATGGATAGAGGTCCATGAACCAAATAAAAGGAGATAGGTGTCTCCAGTGGATAGGTATCCAAAAACATTGTAATAGGGAACGAGTTTCCAAGATTTTTGTTGAGAAATTTATAAAAAAATATATTTGTGGATATAGTCCACATTGGGTGAACATGTTAAATATGTTTCTCTTATATGTGTGATGATTTGTGCATTGTTTCATTATTATAATCGATAATATTGGATGATATTGTTTTGGAAATAAAAGTAAAAGTTTTATCTTATATTGTTCACCCCATATTGGTATAAGCTTGTGTTCTTCACACATATATGTACACTTACACATGTATAAAATTTATATTTTTCTTATATATACATAAGGAAAACATGAATCATAAAAAATTCCTATAATGAGGGAAAAGACAAACAATCCACCTAAAACCATATTTTAGTCAAATTTCTAATATTAGAATGCATTCAAAGGGCATGGATGATGTCTGAAGAACACAAGCTTATACTGAGAGGGGGGGGTGAACAGTATAAGACCTCTTTTTACTTTTTCCTTTATACTTCAAAATAGTAAAGCAATATACCCAAAGCAATATCAAAGCAATGCACAATATCATCCACAAAGTGACACCAATTTTAACGTGGTTCACCCGAATGGCTGGGCTACGTCCACAAAACTTTTCTCTAAAAGTTATCTCAAAGTTCTTTGGGAAACCTTCCCAATTACAATGTTTATGAGCCTCGGCCCAAAGGAGATACCTTCCCCCAATCTGAATTTATGAGCCTCTGCTCAAAGGAGATACCTTCCCCTCTATCTAAATTTATGAGCCTCTGCTCAAAGGAGATACCTTCCCCTCTGCTCTGGATATGATCCCTCAGAAGATCAACTGTCTCTACCTCTTGCCAGCACGTGGAACTCCTTTCCACCGAAGACCTCCTGTCCTCAATGCTTAGCCTAAGAGACCTCTGCCTTCTATGATCACGTCCACAACAGCTCAACAACTCTGTACCAAACATAGTCAGTCGGTCTAGTACAAGTCTTCCTCTGTCTGTCAGATCTGTCCAACTCTTGAACAAATCAATCCTCTGCACACAAGCCTTCTCAAAGACTTGCCAAATATGTCCTCAGGTTCTTCTCAAAGAACCAATGCTCCTCTGTCCTCAAGTTCTCTGATAGAACTCTCAAAAACCAGCTCACAAGTCCTCTGCTAGGACCTGTCCAAATCTGCTCACAAGTCCCCATCGAAACCTGTCCAAAACTGCTCACAAGTCCCCACCGAAACCTGTCCAAAACCTCAACAAGCTCACCAAGAAAAACTTGCTTAGCATGAACCCACAAAGAGAATTGTTAGAGACCCAATGTGATTCATCAACCTCATAGAAGCATAAAGAGAATTGTTAGAGACTCAATATGTTCTATACTTAACTCCCAATCTCAATCTCAACTCAATCTCAATCTCAAAAGAATAAGATAGATGTAGTATGCTTTTCTCAAGAACATGAAACACAACCCAACAATTGCCAACCATGCAATATCTCATATAACAATGATACTCATGTTCTTTCCACAACCAATATCTTTTCTCAACCAATTAGGGCTTTAACAACAATGCTTATAGACAAGGTTTAACCAACATCATTCAACTCAACATTAACCTTGAAGCATTCAACCAATCATCACAAGAAAAGGAAACAAGTAGAAATCCTTTTCCCTCCAAAGATATTTGAACAAAATAGCCACCAACACAATATCACCAAATGCAAAGAATAACTTGCTCAAATCAACTCAATGGAGTAAGCCCAATATCATGAATCAAGTAAAGCAATAACTTGATCAAACAACCTCTATGGAAGCAACTCAACCATCAAACTCAAAACAGCCAACCAAGGGTTCCACCAACTCAATGCAAGTAGCTAGACTCACAAATATAAACCCTAGTGCACAAAGCTTCCACTATCTCAAACCAAAAATTATGCATTCACCAAAAACTCTCCTTAAGGATAACAATGCATAAGTAGTCTTCAACAAACCAGAAAATAGGATTTACACCTAGCCAAAGGATACCTAGTAGAATACCTTTTCACTCCAACCTTATTTCAGAAAACATACACCAATCATACTCATAAGAAGAATGTGCCCATACCTTATTGGAGTAGAAGATAATTGAACCTTCAAGCTTGGCCAACCTTAGTTCTCCAACCTTTGGAGAAAATGAATAACACCACCACAAATGCTAAAGCGCTTTCATTGCTGCTATCCTCGTGCATCACGACCAAGACGAAATTGCCCACAACATGGGTCAAACTTGGCACCTCTGCCCAACGCTTCTTCACTCAACACACCACCACCATTGGAGCACAAGTGCCCAATGAAAAATATAATGTAATCCTATGTGTTGTCTTCCTTCAATCGCCAAGGATTTGAAAACGTAAACGTTTTCCTCAAGCCACCACCATCATCATGAGCGCTGTCCAAAAACGTAACTCCCAGAAAACATAGTTCGCAGTCTTATCAAATGTCAGAGAAACGCAATCTACCGGACGTCAAGCGCAAGAAAAGCTTGGGCAATTCAATATGGATGGACAATGAAATACAACGAAAAACATCGCTTTTACGGAGGACACAGAGCTACGAAATTGCATCGATCGAAGGTACAGTTACTTTAGAAAATCATCCCCACTTATATAGCCATTTCTCCTTAATTGTTTGACGTCGGCGCTCCTCCAACGATGGCAACACGTCGGCGAATGAATTCTTTATGTGCATCGCTTAAGGGTTAAAAGACCCTTTAATAATAATTAAAATAATAATTATTATTATTTTATTAATAATAAATTAAACTTAGACCTTTGTCAAAGGTTTGAGTTAATTTAATTATTAATAATAAACATGGACCTTCAAGGTTTTTCAAGAAGTAAAAACCTTTGCATTAAGTTAAGCTTGGTTTTAATAAAAACCCTTAATGAGTCCAAATGGTTTTAAGAAAAACCTTTAACCTTGTCACCATGGTTTTAATAAAAACCCTTTAACATTATGAAGCTTCTCAAGATATTTTTGACATCACACTCTTTTTGATATCAACACAAAAATGCCTTTTGACATCAATGACAACTTATACACTTGAGCAAAGGCAATGTACCCAAAGTACCCAAAATTGCCAACAATCTCCCCCTTTGTCATTGATGGCAAACCTTTACTGAAAACACTTCTCAAGAGCCAAAACTGAAACCAATTGTGCTAACAACTGAGAATCTTCCTTTGAAGTTTTGCTCCCCCTGACTTGAAGCTTTCCTCTTCACTTTGAAGCTCTCCCCCTTACTCATATCTCTCCCCCTTTGTCATCAATGGCAAAGGGCCACCTTTGGGGCTCGGGACTAAGAATGAGCCTCTTAGCTTAGTCCCTCCCCCACCTCCTGATGAGGTGATTAATTCTGGGGTGGGAGTAAAACTCCCATTAGGCACTGATCATCATCAGCGTCTATAACTTCCTTGCTGGGCCTTCTCTTGAACTCTTTGTCCATATTCCTGTTCTTGTCACTGTTCTTGTTCTTGTTCTCATCCCTGTTCTTGTCCATGCCTTGATCCTTGGACCTGATCATGCCACTTGTTCCTGTTCTTGTATTCTAGAATTTCAGCTCTACACTGTCTGACTATGTGACCTTCATTGTTGCACTTGAAACACTTGACGATGTTGTTTCTCTGAGGTAAACCTGATCTTTGAATCCACCGATTTCGACCAAACCTATTTTGACCAAACCTGTTCGGCCAAACCTGTTCTGACCAAACCTGTTCTCGTTATTTGCCTTGCAATAAACTGCCTTGTGCCCAAACTATTGACAAGAGTAGCAATACCCTTGAAAGAAACTAGCACTTCTAAAATTGTCATTTACCTTCTTCACTTGAGCCATGCAATGTGAAGCCATGTGACCAAACTTGTGACAAGCAAAACATCTGCCTTGAAACTTTCCTTTATTTGACCTCTTGGGTCCTGAAAACTTCTTCTTCTCATTCTGAATTTTGTTTTCTATTTCTGTGCATCTATCATTCAAGGACTCATTTTCTGAAATACTTTCCTCATCAGAACTCTCTTCCTTTTGGAGTCTCTTACTAGACTCTCCAACTTGTTCCTTGTGTGGCTTAACAAAACCAAGGCCTGTTTTATCTGTTGTCTTTCTTTGACCTTTGATGAGTGACTTAACCTTTTTGGAGCTATCTTGAAACCTGTAAAGCTTATCCTTGTACTCTTTAGTTTCCTCTTTCAAAGAAGCCATTTTCTGTTCTAACTCACTATACTCAAGAACCTTAGACTCTAACTCATCCTTGAGTTCTTGTGTCTTAGCTATAGAGAAGTCAAGACTTTCTATAAGATCATCTCTCTCCATACAACATTCATCTAACTTATCCTTGAGTCTAGCATTCTTCTTTCTTTCCTTTTTCAAAGCACTAAGAGCACTAATAAGTTCACTTTCAAGATCCTTTATTTGTTTGCTTTTTGAATCATCAAAGCCTTTTTCAGATTTCTTATCACTAGAGGTGCTACCCTTTTCAAAAACCATACAAGCATCTTCCTTATAGTTTTCTGAAGCATCCTCATACATACTAGAAACCAAATCATTATTTGTACAATCATCCTCAAGGTGACCAAAATTTCCACATCTAAGACATTTCATGATAATGAATCTATGTTTTGGTTCTTCCTCTTTTTTTGATATGAACAACATCTCATTTTCATCATCACTTGAAGAACTTTCACTATCACTACTAGAACACTTACTTGCTTTGTCTAGGTAGAAACTCTTCTTGTGCTTGTGAGAATACCTCTTTCCTTGATTGTTGTGCTCATCTTTGATCTTCCCGTGATGCTTGTGCTTTTAAGAATCCTTGCTCTTAGAATCCTGTTTATCTTCATCACTTTCATTCTTGGAAATAGTACAATCGGTAGCATAATGACCAAACTTTCCACAATTGAAACATCTTATATTTTTCATACTTTTGTGTTTTCTAGAGAACTTGCCTTTCTTGTTGTAATATGCCTCTTCATCACTAGAAGACTCATCACTATCTTGAAGTTGTTTACCCTTGGATTCCTTGGTAGCCTTGAAAGCTGCTTTACTACTTGAATGATCCATTGTGTTCTTTACTAGCTTTTCCTTCAAGCTGTTAAACTTTTCGAAGGCACCCGCTCTGATACCAATTGAAGAACACAAGCTTATACTGAGAGGGGGGGTGAATAGTATAAGACCTCTTTTTACTTTTTCCTTTATACTTCAAAATAGTAAAGCAATATACCCAAAGCAATATCAAAGCAATGCACAATATCATCCACAAAGTGACACCAATTTTAACGTGGTTCACCCAGAATGGTTGGGCTACGTCCACAAAACTTTTCTCTAAAATTTATCTCAAAGTTCTTTGGGAAACCTTCCCAATTACAATGTTTATGAGCCTCGGCCCAAAGGAGATACCTTCCCCCAATCTAAATTTATGAGCCTCTGCTCAAAGGAGATACCTTCCCCTCTATCTAAATTTATGAGCCTCTGCTCAAAGGAGATACCTTCCCCTCTACTCTGGATATGATCCCTCAGAAGATCAACTGTCTCTACCTCTTGCCAGCATGTGGAACTCCTTTCCACCGAAGACCTCCTATCCTCAATGCTTAGCCTAAGAGACCTCTGCCTTCTATGATCACGTCCACAACAGCTCAAGCAACCTGTACCAAACATAGTCAGTCGGTCTAGTACAAGTCTTCCTCTATCTGTCAGATCTATCCAACTCTTGAACAAATCAATCCTCTACACACAAGCCTTCTCAAAGACTTGCCAAATCTGTCCTCAAGTTCTTCTCAAAGAACCAATGCTCCTCTGTCCTCAAGTTCTCTGATAGAACTCTCAAAAACTAGCTCACAAGTCCTCTGCTAGGACCTGTCCAAATCTGCTCACAAGTCCCCATCGAAACCTATCCAAAACTACTCACAAGTCCCCACCGAAACCTGTCCAAAACCTCAGCAAGCTCACCAAGAAAAACTTGCTTAGCATGAACCCACAAAGAGAATTGTTAGAGACCCAATGTGATTCATCAACCTCATAGAAGCATAAAGAGAATTGTTAGAGACTCAATATGTTCTATACTTAACTCCCAATCTCAATCTCAACTCAATCTCAATCTCAAAAGAATAAGATAGATGTAGTATGCTTTTCTCAAGAACATGAAACACAACCCAACAATTGCCAACCATGCAATATCTCATATAACAATGATACTCATGTTCTTTCCACAACCAATATCTTTTCTCAACCAATTAGGGCTTTAACAACAATGCTTATAGACAAGGTTTAACCAACATCATTCAACTCAACATTAACCTTGAAGCATTCAACCAATCATCACAAGAAAAGGAAACAAGTAGAAATCCTTTTCCCTCCAAAGATATTTGAACAAAACAGCCACCAACACAATATCACCAAATGCAAAGAATAACTTGCTCAAATCAACTCAATGGAGTAAGCCCAATATCATGAATCAAGTAAAGCAATAACTTGATCAAACAACCTCTATGGAAGCAACTCAACCATCAAACTCAAAACAGCCAACCAAGGGTTCCACCAACTCAATGCAAGTAGCTAGACTCACAAATATAAACCCTAGTGCACAAAGCTTCCACTATCTCAAACCAAAAATTATGCATTCACCAAAAACTCTCCTTAAGGATAACAATGCATAAGTAGTCTTCAACAAACCAGAAAATAGGATTTACACCTAGCCAAAGGATACCTAGTAGAATACCTTTTCACTCCAACCTTATTTTAGAAAACATACACCAATCATACTCATAAGAAGAATGTGCCCATACCTTATTGGAGTAGAAGATAATTGAACCTTCAAGCTTGGCCAACCTTAGTTCTCCAACCTTTGGAGAAAATGAATAACACCACCACAAATGCTAAAGCGCTTTCATTGTTGCTATCCTCGTGCATCACGACCAAGACGAAATTGCCCACAACATGGGTCAAACTTGGCACCTCTGCCCAACGCTTCTTCACTCAACACACCACCACCATTGGAGCACAAGTGCCCAATGAAAAATATAATGTAATCCTATGTGTTGTCTTCCTTCAATCGCCAAGGATTTGAAAACGTAAACGTTTTCCTCAAGCCACCACCATCATCATGAGCGCTGTCCAAAAACGTAACTCCCAGAAAACATAGTTCGCAGTCTTATCAAATGTCATAGAAACGCAATCTGTCGGACGTCAAGCGCAAGAAAATCTTGGGCAATTCAATATGGATGGACAATGAAATACAGCGAAAAACATCGCTTTTACGGAGGACACAGAGCTACGAAATTGCATCGATCGAAGGTACAATTACTTTAGAAAATCATCCCCACTTATATAGCCATTTCTCCTTAATTGTTTGACGTCGACGCTCCTCCAACGATGGCAACACGTCGGCGAATGAATTCTTTATGTGCATCGCTTAAGGGTTAAAAGACCCTTTAATAATAATTAAAATAATAATAATTATTATTTTATTAATAATAAATTAAACTTAGACCTTTGTCAAAGGTTTGAGTTAATTTAATTATTAATAATAAACATGGACCTTCAAGGTTTTTCAAGAAGTAAAAACCTTTGCATTAAGTTAAGCTTGGTTTTAATAAAAACCCTTAATGAGTCCAAATGGTTTTAAGAAAAACCTTTAACCTTGTCACCATGGTTTTAATAAAAACCCTTTAACATTATGAAGCTTCTCAAGATATTTTTGACATCACACTCTTTTTGATATCAACACAAAAATGCCTTTTGACATCAATGACAACTTATACACTTGAGCAAAGGCAATGTACCCAAAGTACCCAAAATTGCCAACAGATGCCACTCACCTATTATCACTATTGTGTGAAATGAGATAGGGATTCTAAATCTATTTTATAGTCATCCCTTAATTTATAATCTCATTAACAAATATGAGCCAACCAACCTCTATTTTAATAAGGTATCACTATTCCTCTTAAGACCCTTAGGATGGGGGCTTAGATTACAATAGAGTACTCAACCCCTACCCACATGTTTTTCATAAATCCGTTAATGAATGACCCTTCAATAATGCAAAATTGTTAATGTTTTAATTAGTCAAAGTTGAATCAATTAATTTATCTTGTTTTATTAGATTTATTTGAAATACATCATAATTTTGCATAATATTTTTTCTTTAAGACCAATTTTATTTCTCTAAAATCTATCAAAACAAAAAAAAATTATTAGCTACTATTACTTTTCAAAATTTGAATACTAAAAAATTAAAAATTATAGGCTAAATAACTTCGTAATACTTAATCAAGTGGCATTATCTAAACCGGTTAGATTCCTCAACATTTAAGGAGGAGACCAAGGTTCAAATCTTGACAAACGATACATGGATAATATCCAAGATTTTTTATAATACCACTATGTGGTGATGATGTAATATGGGTGGGATCCATTTTAATCCCATATAACCAATTGAAAAAAATAACTTTGCAATACTTACAAGCTAACTTTATCAATTATATTTTGTCCTACACCATTTACTTAAAGCTGATGGTTCAAGGTGTTGATGAATATGTGATTATATTGAAAAATGCTTAAAATTGAAGGTAATGTCTAATCATATTCATCCTCCATAGGGGAAATATATGGGAACAAGTACTACATGATCATAAAATACATAAAAAATAGGATCATCTACAAATGTATATCAAGGATGTTGAAATTTATACCTAGATTTACTTTGTGATATACCTAATTTTGCAATTAAAAAATATACAACTTTTGATGGATTATAAGTACATCTCACTAAGTTTTAGTATATGATGATGTGGATCTATATCATGGCTATGGTCGTATTGAATTTTTAATATATTCAAGAATGAATAGATTTAGCATACTACCCAACAAAGCAAAACTAAATCAGTTATAAGAAAAATACATATATTATAGATTTCTATAGACACCAATAATCACACTACCAAATAAAAAACCATATCTAATCTATAAATAAATGATTTAAAAAACATATAAATATCCCATGATAAATGTTATCCATAGTCACGATTAAAGAAATTATCTAATGGATAACAATAAAATAGTACAATAAAGTCACCTATCAAGGTTCTCATGGCTCCACATGACAAAATATAAATTGAGTAAGGTATATCATGGCCTTTAGTGAAGGTTAACACTTATTTTAACATACCCATTTAAGATAATCCAGAGATATGGATAGATATCCTTATTAGTAATCCCCTATCAAGGGATGATCTATTATGCCAAGACACTCATATATAACCACACAAATTTATGTATGAAATAACCTTGGTTAGTTATCTATAGATTGCTCCATTGACACCATATAAAATAGATTAATCATATAACAATTATGAAATGAATAAACATAGTGTAGTCACACCTCAATGTGCTTTATTTATTAAAGAAAAATAATATTGTAAATAGGTTTGATGGAGCTTTGTTATCATAAAAGAGAGTAACAAGAGACTAATAAGTAAGGACCAATAACTCAATAATTATCAACATTTATCATAGATATATGACAATATTATTAGTAGAATAACAATGATAAAACCAATATATCAATGCAAATCCAAGATGAAATACAAAATGAATAGTAGATCACCTTTCACAAAAATAACTTGCCCAATATAAATAAAATAAACCTATAATTAGGATCCCCAATATAATAATGAATGTCTATTTGGGAGGTACCCATGAAATATTATACAATCTACTTAGACACTATCTAATGACTCTCATAATATGCTTGCATATACCTGGAACAATAATTGACAACAAAGACAATGTTTGGTCTAGTGTGTGTAGTTAAATAAGTCAAAATAAAAGATTGATACAAAGTAGCATAAACAAAAGGACTAGAATAGTATATTCAAACAATTATATCTAAATTAAATGGGGTATAAATGACCTTACACTTTTACATCCTAATTTATTATAGGTATAATTAGGCTATGTTAGCGATCCCACAACATGAATAATCAATTTGAATCACAATAAATAATTAAGACCCACATCTATCATCTCAAAGGTGTGTTGGAGCCCAAACTTATCTCTTGGATCAAGTTTGTTTTGATTCCCATGATGAAAAGGTCATCAAAATACAACATAATAACAACAATCTACCTATCATGATGCTTAATATAAATATTAGGATCTTGCTCACACCTTTATAAGATGCAACTAAGAAAGAAAGAAATGAATCTTCTCATACCAGACACAAGGTACTTGCTTAAGTTGATATGAGAAATTTATAATTTAATAAACTAGAGGAATAGGTTTATCCAAGACAAATTTAGGATGATGTTATATATTAATATCCTCCTAAAGCCTACCATGAAGAAAATTACTCTAGTCATCCATATAGTCAACTTATCATCCATATGAAGCGACAATAGAAAAATCATCCTTGTGTATATATATATATATATATATATATATATATATATATATATATATATATATATATATATATATATATATATATATATATATATATTTTGATTACCCAACTTCCACATTTTATAGAAACACTTAGCTATAAGGCATACCTTGTGTTTGCTAATCTAAATATATAGAGTATGTTCCTATAGACCAAGTTATGTTCTTAACTCTAAACAGAGGATACGAAATTTTATTTTTTATTAGAGAATTATACTCTACCAACATAAAATATTCCCAATCAAGACACTACTTGGTCTAGAATTATGTTATAATATATTTAAAATCTTCAACCTTCAAAAGCAGTGATTGATAAGGAGGTGAATCCTAATGGTGTTCCTATGCAAGAATGGTGTGTGCATCCTGATGAAGGGTTCAATCACATTGTAACAACCACATAAAAACCAACCCAAGAGATATATTTTTTTCAAGTAAGGTTCATAAAGAAGACCTGATATAAATTTTATTTCACCATTCTCAAGGCTTCACCAAATTTGATTTCAATGTCACTATAGAAGACACTCATTGAAAAAGAGTATCCAATATCTTGCTTTTTTGGGGGTTCATCTTACTAAAACTCATCATTTAGAAGGACACCAAAGTGGTCCCCCACATTTCTTATACCTTCATCGATATAGGAAATTATAACCACAATGTAGAAATTATCCTTTAAGGTCCATAACACTTAAAGGGGAACACATATTCCGTAACCTTACCATAAGTCCACATAGGTAGGTTATTCAAGTGTAATCCTTGGTGCTTACTTTACACACCTCCATGGGCTAACTAAGGTCATTATAACTCATTTGGTAATGAACATGGTCACCCAAATATACACATTCAAGGTACCACTATTGTTGTCTTGTGAATAATTTCTATAACCTCTTAGTTATGGAACACCCAATCCTCACCATTTAGGGTGCATAAAATTATAATAATTTGGCTATTTCATTTTTGTAACTCCTTCTAGATTCAAAAGTTCCTACCTATTGCATTCTTGCAACTTCTTATAAGACTCCTTTCTACTTTTTTTTGCATCATGACAAATCCTTCCAAGATTGGATTAAATACTTTGTGTAATGATCTAAAAAGCATACACACTACTATTGCATCAATTGAAATTGAGCATAAAAACAATAAATATAGAAAACAATAAATTTAACAAGAAAATAGGGTTTCCTTTTATTAAAAATTTACCAAATCCATATTACATATACGTCCATTTTAGGGATACCCAATTTTTGATACAATTGATACAGTATTGAAGACCCTCTAAACAAGGGGGAGGTGTAATCCATAGACTTTTCAAAAGGCACACAAACTTCTCAAGGCCAAAGATAGCCCTATTATCCTTTGGTTAGAGATATATGTTGCCTTGAATGCCTTTAAGTTATTAGGTCCTATAAACCCTACGTTCAAGAAACAACATGAAAGAGGTTAATGACAAAGGAGGCCTCTCTTTATGAGGCTTTTGAGACAATAGCATAAATTGATGATAAAGAAAATAAGAAAAGCATGTAAATATATTAAGATATGTAATAAATCATCAAATTACTATAAAGCATGTAAAAAAAACATGAAATCTAGCAATTGGGAAGCCTAATTAGCCATTAGAACTTGAAAAGCATGAAACTAGTGTAAAGTGTTGATTACAAGGAAATAGAAGCAAATATACCTCTAAATCCTAAATTAATTAGTCAAATGTCTAATAAAATGTTAATATATACTAGATTAAACTAATTGAACAACTAGAAATATAATATACTACTAAAACAAAGGGAATTAAATATCAAACCCTCATCGCAGGTCTGAGGCATAGTTGGTACAGTTAGCTACAACTGACAACCATGACTGAGCTGAAATTCTTGCTCTTGTAATTGGACTTGGATATCTAAATTCCTCTATTGAATTGATGATAAAGTGTTGCCTTAGTCTCCCAAGATGGATTGGTAGTTGAATTTGATGAAATTCACGTTCGATTAGCTTGATTTTATAATTGATGTTTCCTAGTCCTTTGGAATCTCCATTTACAGGTTCATGATTGTTACAACACAATTGGGCAGTGTTTCAACTCTCCTTAAGGGATTGTCAATTCACTTTCCATTTTGGAATATCTTCGCTAAATTTAAACTCAAGATCATTCTGTATCTTTCCTTAATTTTGGGGGGGGGTCTTATAGCCTTCCTAATCTCTAATCTTGGCTTGCTTGGGAAGCCAAGATCAAGATCTAGGAGGTTGGATCAGTTGGGAGGAAATATTTCAAAGTTTACCCACCCAAAACCATTTGAATTCTCATTGCCTAGAATGTTACAGCCAAAATTGGCTTGGCCCAAGATTCGAAATATTTTTATGCTAGTCATGGCTTTGAGGTGCAACTAGCTCTATTAGTTGTTGGTGTTAGTCGTAGCTAAGACTAATTAGGCCAAGACTACCTAAATTGAGTGGTTAAAACCATTGCTTCACCTTGGGGTTGTCCAAGATCATTTATATAGTCTATTATCATGTCCTATATGAGTAGTCACATCAACATGATCTATTTTATGAAGAACACAAGCTTATACTGAGAGGGGGGTGAAAAGTATAAGACCACTTTTTAATTTTCTTTCCCAATCAATATTATGCAAAGTATCAATAACAATATCAACAACAGTAATGAAAGCAATGCATAAATCACCACACATAATATAGACATCAATTTTATGTGGTTCATCCAACGTGGGCTGCTCCACGAAGAAAATATTTCACTAATATTTTCTCAATAATTTTTTGTAATCCTTTACCTATTACAATATTTATGGACCTTTGTCCAAAGTAGACACCAATACCCTAATAAAATTTGTGGATCTTTATCCATAGGAGAACTCCTTTCTCCTTAGCTCTGGCTACTGATATTCTAGAAGAATTGTTGCCTCCACTGCACTGCTAATGGATCTCTATCCACTGAAGACTCCTGTCCTCACTTAGAATACCTATCCTCACTACCCCAACTAATGGATATCTATCCACTGGAGAATGTTGTCCTCTATACACTGTCACCTCTAAATATTGCTCTTAGCTCTATCTCAAATTTGTACTAAACATAGTCCTTCGGTCTAGCACAAATCTGCTCAACCTTTGTTTTTGGTCTGGAACAAACCTATCCTCAAATCTGCACCAAAATTTGTTCTCAAATCTACACTAAACACAGTCCTTCAGTCTAACACAAATCTATCCTTAATATTTATCCTCTGATCTGCACTAAACACAGTCCTTCGGTTTAGCACAAATATTTCCTCAGTATCTGTCCTCAAGTCTTAACATAAAGCTTGACTTAATCACAAATAAATTCTACTAGATCTATCCCAAACCTTAACTCAAGGTTTGAACAAATCAATTAATCAATTCTGCTCATAAGTCTTCTCAAAGACTTGTCTCAAATATGCCTTGTAATCTTCAATAAAAGTTCACACTAATATATCCACAAGTCCTCTCTAGAACTTGTCCAATATGATCAATAATCTCTATCCTCAAATATGTATTGTAAGATTCCATAAAATCTCACACAAATCTGTCCACAAGTCTTCTCTAAGACTTACCTCAAATCTGCTCAACAAGTCCTCACTAAAACTTGTCTAATCTTACAGAAACATATAGAGAATTGTTAGAGACTCAATATGCTTCACACCACAGTGCTCAATCACTTTCAATATATATTTTTACAACATAAACATATAGAGAATTGCTAGAGACTCAATATGCTTTACATCACAATGCTCAATCTCTTTCCCAAATCAATTTAGAATATAGAAAAATTTGTTTCATAGAACTTAAACTATCACTTCAACACATACACTTGAATAGGCTCAATAAAATCTACTCAATCAATCACTCAATGAATTAATCCTTGCTCACAAACCCTAATCCAAGCATATGAAAACTCACACACTTATTTCCAATAGTGCTTATCAAACAATCTCACATAACAATGATACTCATGATATTCTCAAACCCTAGGTCAAGTTCTTCACTCAACCGATCACTTCAACAACAATGCTTATCAAATAATTTCACATAAAAATAATACTCATGATATTTCACAAACTCTAGTTCAAGATAATTCACAACTTCACATAATAATGATACTCATGATATTTGCAAACCCTAGTTCAAGTTCTTCACTCAACCAATCACTTCAACAACAATGCTTATCAAACAAGATTTCTAGAATCAACTTTCATTCTAGAAAATCCAAACCCAACAATGCTTATCAAACAACCCTTTTCACTCCAACTTAGCATTCACAACATCCAACAATCACTCACTAGGAATATGTGCCCATACCTTTTTGTTTGATGTAGAAGTGTCCTTCAAAACCTATCTCAATCACAATTTTCGTCTTTGCCAATTTAATGGTTAGATGACAAAATATCACACTAACACTCTTTCAAAATATTTCTCAATCACAAAAATTATCAATCTCAAATACACTTTATTACTCCTTGAAATTAGCAATCATAAATCACACACAAAAATAATCACTCAATTTCCCCTTATAATCTCCAACTTTAATTAACCAAACTATAAAAATTAATATTTCAAAATAATATTTGCCTACCCTTTTATCTCCCTCAAAATACTTAATAACCAAATTAATTTAGGCAAAAATTAAACTTCATAAACCATCAAAATATTTTATATTTTTCAACCTTAGGCACATAATTTTTTTTTTTATTTCATTTCAATCTTAGCACATCCAAAATTAAGCAACCAACACAAATGACATCAGGGCATACCTTTGACACTACCAAAAGGCCTCGAAGGGTTTCAAACATGAAATTTGCTCTTCGTCGAGTGCCTTATAAGGGTGCTAGCCCACAACGTGGGCTAAGTGCTCCCACGGGGAAGGGAAGGCGTAAGCCTCCATTTATCTCTTTGTGCAGTTCTACTAAAAAAATGAATGCCCTCTCTGCCTTACAAAATGTAATCGATGGGGTTTGAAACCAACACTTCTTGCCTGCCGAAACACTTAGCACATCCACTGTCACCAACTATGCTACATCGTGTTATGCATGGTATAAGGAGCCTCACTCCTATTTCTCTCACTTCTGCCATCGAAGACCTTTCAAAAATGTGGAAACTCTTTCCCTTTTTATGCACAAAGTAATGGAGCATAGTTCGATCGATAGCATTGGGGGTTGTAAGGCAAAGGTTTTACCACCATTTATACACAATGCTTCATGCCTTAAAATGTCGATGCACCAAATCAAATTTCTAATTCAATTTTTGACTTAGCCTTATAACCCTCTTTAGGGTTTATTAAATTAATAAAAATTAATTTATAATTAAATTAAAATTAAATTATAATTAACTTAAATAACTTTGGAAGTTAATTAAATTAATTTATAATAAAATTATATTAATTAATTTATAATTAATTTAAATTTTCCTTTATAATATTATAATATTATTTGCTTGGGCCTCTTCTTTGCACTTTGGACAACATATGACTACTTGGAACCGGGTCTTGACCAATTGGAAGTAGAATCTCCTTTTTGCACTAATTGTGAAACTGCTTCTCCTTGCAATGCTCACTGCAACTAACTTTCGACATCAATAACTATTCACTCTTGATATCAATGACAACTCATCTACTCAAAATGTCCAACAATCTCCTCCTTTGTCATTTATGGAAACCCACTTATCTTTTCAAATTTCCTTAACCTATTTTTGTTCTCCGCCCCCTAGGAAATTGCTCCCCCTGACTCAATGCTCTCTTATTATATCAAATCTCTCCCCCTTTGACATCAATGGCAAAGGGTCACCTTTGGGGCTCGGGGATAAGAATGAGTATCTTAGCTTATCCCCTTCCCCACCTCCTCTTGAGGTGGTTAATTCTAGGGTTGAAGTATTTCTACTCCCAAAATCCACTAATATTTACGTTTGTCTAATTTCCTTTGCATCTGATCTTTCTAATTTATCTGATTGTTCCTGTTCTAGCTTGTCTCTGGAATTTTTTTCTACACCACTTTGCTATATGTCCATCATTATTGCACTTTTAACACTTATTATTGTTATTTCTTGTAGGTGCAAATATCTTAGGATTTCTTATGGTGAATCCATATCTATTCCTGTCATGGACCCTGCAATTCATTGCCTTGTGACCAAACTGATTACATGAGTAGCAATACCCATGAAAAAATTGTTTGTTTTTGAAGTTTCTATTTTCATGTCTTTCATGTGCCCTACACTGTGAAGCTTTGTACCCAAATCTATGACATGAGAAACATCATCCATTGAAGTTTCCTTATCTTGACCTCATTGGTATCTTAGTCTCTCTTACCCTATGCTGGTTCCTGTTCCATATGTTTCTCCTTTGTGCATTGTTTCTTTCCTTATTGAAATTTTTGTTGCACAACTCATCCTCAAAAGTCTTACTTTCTCTCACATTTTCTTCTTCTAAATTTTCTTCTTCTTCAGAACTTAAGATTGACTCCTTTTCTTGCTTCTTTTGTAGCTGTTCAAAACCAAGACCTGTTTTGCTTGATGTAGGCTTTTATATCTTGATAATTTTATCCAAATTATTTGAGCTTCTTCCTAACCTATATAACCTGTATTTAGAATCTTTTATTTATTTCCTTAGTATAGCCACTTCTTGTTCTAATATTTCACATTATAAGACCTTTGCTTCTAATTTATCCTTGAACTTCTTCGTCTTAGCCATTGACTTATTTAGGTCCTCTATAAGCTTTCCTCTCTCTTCATCATATTCTTGAAACTGAAGCTTAAGTTGGGAATTTTTATTTATTACCTTCTTAAATGTATTAAGAGCATAAATACGCTCTCCCTCAAGATCAACTTATCCTTTTTTCTGATTCTTCCTCTATTTTTTTGCCTTTGAAAACATCTTCATTCTCTTCTGACTTGCATTCTATAGGATCACCTCCTTATTATTCTAGTGCCATTAGAATATTATCTTCTGGTCCTTCAAGTGTATCTTCATACTCATCATAACTAAAGCTAAAACCATTATTTGTACAACTATCTTCAATATGTTTTAAACTATCACATCTAAAACACTTGACAATTATTGGTGACCTTTTCATAACTTCTTTTTCCTCTGTCAAAAATAGAACCTCATTTTATTATTATCTGAGAAACTATTATCACTATCACTTGAGTATTTACTTGCCTTGTCTGCATAGTAACTCCTCTTCTATTTTTGAAATAACTTCTTTCCTTGTTTGCCTTGTCCATCCTTGCCTTTCTTTTGGTACTTGAATTTTTATGATTCCCTGTTCTTATGATCCTTTTTTCTTCATCATTACTATTTATAGCTTCTTGAAAATCAGTTGCATAGTGACCATACTTTCCATAATTGAAACATCTAAAATATTTTGCATCTTTAAATATTCTTGTATCCTTATTCCTTCTACCATAATTTGCTTCTTCATCACTGGATGACTCATTGCTTGAATTTGACTTCTTCTCCTTTGTCTTCTTAGTAGCTTTGAAGGTTGCTTTCTTTTGGAGATTAGGTTCCTCTTTTTTTATCATCTCAAAAGCTATAATAATACCAAGTAATACATCTCTTGTCAAAATATCACCATATTTTGATTCCTCTATAGCAGAGATCTTTTCACTAAATATTTTTGTGAGAGATCTTAAGATATTATCACAAACATCAAATTATTCAATCTCAAGTCCAAGTCCTTGCATGGCGTTAACAACCTCATCTACACAAAGTAGATAAGTACTAATTTTTTTTGTCATCCTTCATTCTTAAATCTTCAAATTGTCCTTTGAAATTTTGTATCTTTGCCTTTTTGACACTTTTATCTCCTTCATAAATGCTTTACAACTTATCCCAAATTCCTTTTGCTGATTTGCAATGCATAACCTTTATGAACTCTATTCTATGCAAACCTCTCAAAATTGCATTCATTTATTTTGAATTGTAATGATGTAGAAGCTTACCATCTTTATATGTAGGTGGAGTAGTTGGTTGTGTGTATCTATTTTCAACTGCTTCCCATATTTCATTGCCAAGTTCCATCAGGTGAATCTTCATTTTGATACTCCAAAATATATAATCGCTTCCATAAAATACTGGTGTTGAATTATCTGAATATCCATTCTTAGAATCCATTATGTTCTTGTAAGCCATTCCTTTAAGCTATTAAACTCTTCCAAAGGAAACCGGTCTGATACCAATTGAATAACACAATCTTATACTAAGAGGGGGGTGAACAGTATAAGATCACTTTTTACTTTTCTTTCCCAATCAATATTATGTAATGTATCAATAAAAATATCAACAACAATAATCAAAGGAATGCATAAATTACCACACACAATAGAGACACCAATTTTACATGGTTCACCCAATGTGGGCTACTCCACAAAGAAATTTTTTCACTAATATTTTCTCAATAAATCTCTTGGGAATCCTTTCTCTATTAAAATGTGTATGGACCTCTGTCCAAATGAGACACCAATCCCTTAATAAAATTCATGGATCTATATATGCAAGAGAACTCCTTTATCCTTAGCTCTGGATGGTGATCTTCTAAATAACTTCTACCTCCACTACACTATATAATGGATCTCTATCCACTAAATACTCCTATCCTCACTTAGAATACCTATCCTCACTGCCCTGACTAATGGAAATCTATACACTAGAGACTATTGTCATCTATACTTTGTCACCTCCAAAGCTTGCTCTTAGCTCTATCTCAAATATATAATAAACATAGTCCTTCGATCTAGCATAAATATGCTCAATATCTATTTTTGGTCTGGCACAAACCTATCCTCAAATCTACACCAAAATTTTTCCTCAAATCAACACTAAACATAGTCCTTAGGTCTAGCACAAATCTATACTTAATATCTGTCCTCTGATCTGCACTAAACACAATACTTCAGTCTAGTACAAATATGTCCTCAATATCTGTCCTCAAGACTTAACACAAAGCTTGAATTAATCATAAATCAATTCTTCTAGATCTATCCCAAAACTTAACTCAAGGTTTGAACAAATCAATCAATCAATTTTTCTCACAAGTCTTCTCAAAGACTTTTTCAAATCTACCTTTAAAGATTCCACAAAATATCACACTAATATGTCCACAAGTACTCTCTAGAACTTGTCCAATCTGCTCAATAATATTTTTCCTCAAATATGTATTGTAATATTCCATTAAAGCTCACACAAATTTATCCACAAGTCCTTTAAGACTTACCTCAAATATGCTCAACAAGTCCTCACTAGAACTTGTCCAATCTCATAGAAACATATAGAGAATTGTTAGAGACTCAATATGCTTCACACCACAATGCTCAATCACTTTCAATCTCTCTTTTTACCATAGAAACATATAGAGAATTTTTAGAGACTCAATATGCTTCACATCACAATGCTCAATCTCTTTCTCAAATCAATTCAAAATATAGAACAATTTGTTTCACAGAACTTGAACTATCACTTCAACACATCCACTTGACTAGGCTCAACCAACTCTACTCAATCAATCACTCAATGAATGAATCCTTGCTCACAAAACCTAGTCCAAGCATATGAACACTGACTCACTTATTTCCAACAGTGCTTATCAAACAATCTCATATAACAATGATACTCATGATATTTGCAAACACTAGTTCAAGTTCTTCACTCAACCAATCACTTCAACAATAATGCTTATCAAACAATTTCATATAACAATGATACTCATTGTATTTAACAAACTGTAGTTCAAGATAGTTCACAAATTCACATAACAATGATACTAATGACCATTGCAAACCCTAGTTCAAGTTCTTCACTCAACCAATCACTTCAACAACAATGCTTATCAAACAAGTTTTCTATAATCAACTTTCATTCCAGAAAAAACCAAACTCAACAATGCTTATCAAGCAACCCTTTTCACTCCAAATTAGCATTCACAACATCCAAAAATCACTCACTAGGAAGATGTACCCATACTTTTTTATTTTATGTATAAGTGCCCTTCAAAACCTATCTCAATCACAATTTTCTTCTTTGCCAATTTCAATGGTTAGATGACAAAATATCACACTAACACTCTTTCAAAATATTTCTCAATCACAAAAATAATCAATCTCAAATACACCTTATTACTCCTTGAAATTAGCAATCATCAAATCACACATAAAAATAATCACTCAATTGCCCCTTATAATCTCCAAATTTAATTAATCAAACTCCAAAAATTAACCTTTCAAAAATAATATTTGCCTACCCTTTTATCTCCCTCAAAATACTTAATAACCAAATTAATTCAAGCAAAAATTAAACTTCATAAACCATCAAAATATTTTATATTTTTCAACCTTAGGCACATAAAAAATATTTTATTTCCTTTCAACCTTAAGACAAATGACATCAGTGCATACCTTTGACACTACCAAAAGGTCTCGATGGATTTTGAACATGAAACCTACTCTCCACCGAGTGCCTTATCACAACGCTAGCCCACCATGTGGTCTAAGTGCTCCCATAGGGAAGGGAAGGTGCAAGCCTCCCTTTATTCCTTCATCCGGAGCTGCTCAAAAAATAAATGCCCTCTCTACCTTGCAAATCATAATTGGTGGGGTTTAAACCCAACACTTATTCCCTATAGAAACACTTCACACATCCACCATCACCAACTATGCTACACCGCATTGTGCATGGTATAAAGAGCTTAGCTCCTATTTCTCTCAATTCTGTCATTGGAGATATTTCAAAAATATGGAAACTCTTTCACTTTTTGCGCATGAAATAATGGAGCATAAGAATTCGATCGATATCATTGGGGTTTGTAAGGGAAAGGTTTTACCACCATTTATACACGATGCTTCATGCCTTAAAACGTTGGCGCACCAAATCAAATTTGTAATTTGATTTTTGACTTAGCATTTAGGATTTATTAAATTAATAAAAATTAATTTATAATTATATTAAAAATAAATTAAAATTAACTTAAAGAACTTTGGAAGTTATTAAAATTAATTCATAAATTAATTCATAATAAAATTATATTAATTAATTTAAATTTCCCTTTATAATATTATAATAAAATATTATAATATTATTTTCTTGGGCCTCTTCTTTGTACTTTTGACCACATCTAACTACTTGAAACATGGTCTTGACCAACTGGAAGTGGACTCTCCTTTATGCACTGCTTGCGGAACTGCTTCTCCTTGCACTACTCAGTGTAATTGACTTTCGACATCAATGACCATTCACTCTTGACATCAATGACAACTCATCTACTAAAAAATTCCAACATTTTAGGTGTCTATAAATGCCCCTTTGGAGATGCGTTGTGAGAATGAACAATGCTACGCAAAAATAAACCTCCTAAAACCATGTCATAGGTTGAATGATGATCATTAATCTACATTAGATGCCCAGTCCTACCAAAGGATGTGCATATTAGAATCATTACTTCCAACTAAGGGAAGGCTTAAATTTGCAAAGATTTTGCAAGCTCCAACGGTGATCGGGTAGCTTCAATGCTACAATAGTACCAATAGGTGGAGAGCTACTAACTTAACTATCATATTTGCTTTTTACACTAGTAAAGGGTAAGCTTATGATAGTTGTTGGCAATGATTCTTAAGATGAACAAAGTTTGACAAGATTGAGTGATCTCCTGTTGAATTTTATTATGATAATTGATATTATGACTACCCCTTTAAGAGACAAGTTGATGAGGATAGGACAATTAATGAAGCGATGATTCGCTTAACCAACATGATTGATATGAATAATTGAAGACTTTAGCACTTTGATTACTTGGCAAGGCCTAAATCAGCCGTGATTTCAAATGTGAATAGTAATTGTATATCTCTATCTTGTGGAGCAGTTCAGACACAATGGCCTTCTTGGAGAATCAAGATGATAACAATTCCGTTCAAGCTTGTGTTGAATCACAATGTGAACTTCCTTCTATAAAATTTTTAATGCTAGGATATGCGGTGTCTCTATGATCCTCACAGTGTGATTTTACACGCATGTGGAAAGATGTCTTGGACTGGAGCATCTCCCTTCCACCAATGACTGATTTTGTCCCAAATTTCCTTATGGTGACTTATTCATATTTTGGGATTGCATGGATTGCAAGTCACTACAACCACCAAGTGTATAGAATAAATAATTGTATACGAGGCACATTTGGATTTTTAATTATTTAAATGTTTTTGTTATTTTCTAAAATTTTTGAAGGTTTTGCACTATTAGATATTTTTGATTTTACATTTTAAAGCCCCTCATGGTGAAATTTTGAGAGTATCTATGCCTAGATGCTAGCCGCACTTGTTAGACACAACTAATTTTTACAAATTCCTTAGCCACGAATCTAATCCACGGTCAGCAAACCCTAATTCTACACCCACGGTTGCCAAGCACAGTTGAGAGCAAAATAAAAAATATAAAAAAAAAATGTCATTTTTAATTAATTATTTTCCAATTTGCTATCACTATCAAGAGAGCTCTGAGATATGAGATTAATAAATTGGCCCAGAATGCTGTCGAACCAAAAAGTCACACCCATGGCTAACCAAGCAGAGGCGTCTTCTAGTGGTGGAGCCGGTGCCATGAAGGTAGTATCACATATCACTCATTTGATTACCAAATTAAAATGAAATTCATTCAGAAATGGGTTAAATAAACCAAATTAAACTGTTGTAATGAACCTCACCCTAGCTAGGATTAGTCTAGGTTAGCTTAGTGGGGAGCGTTTTTAATTTTTTTAGGTTGCTCAAGATGAGAAGTGACATCGAAAGGGGTACTTCTCTTAGCCTCAGGTGGCAGACGCGATTCCAAATTGGTAAATTGGGGTCCAAGACTATCATCCATGGTGGGATTCAAATCCCAACGGTCAAAAATTTGACCATTACCACCAATCACGGGTCCCGACTATGGCTGAGCAACTTTTTTAATTTTTTTGATTTTTTTGAAATTTGACTGGTTTAATTGATTTTTTTTTTAATTTTCTTGTGCATTTATGAATGTTTTTATCTTTTTGAAGATATTTTGATTTTTTTTGACTTTTGAAGTTCATTTTTTAATGTTTTTGATTGATTTTATGTATTATTATTATTTTCCCTTTTAGATGACTATCCAAGAAAGGGAGTACAAGCTCTTTAGGGCCTCTTCCATGGGATTAGCGATGTGGATCAGGATTGGGTCATTGCTATAGGCATTGGTTACATCATTCGACTACCATCCATTAGGGTTGACTAAGCCTGTATGATTGCTTTGGCCTATCACTAGGATGCGCAGACCAATATATTTCACCTATCGACTGGAGAGATCACAGTCACATTGGAGGATGTCTATTGCATCTTTTGCATCCCTATTGATGGTGAGGACATCACCTATTCACCTGCCATGATGAAGGCTATAGTTTTCCAATGGATATTTGGCACTTGGAATGACGAGGCACTAGAGGACATTGACCATATGGGTGTGCCCATTGAGCACTGGTATAGGGCGCACATCTTCACAGAGTGATAGGCCATATTGATGTACCTATGCATCCACATCCTAATCCTAGATATATCTAGTGTGAGGTTCCCCTAGAAACTCCTTTCCAAGATGCATTATCTATTAGGGAATACTATAGAGTAGCCATTGATTCTATCATGGGGTAGCACTCTGCTAGCACAACTCTATGATGAGTTGTACAGGATCACTCAACAATATCATGTTGGAGTTACCTATAACCTGCTGCTATAGATATGGTTATGGTAGCACATTGCCATTGACTACCCAAGGATACTTCCATGTGAGATTGGTGCTATCGTAGAGGCTTCTTAGTGCTACGCTACTTGCTAGCCTAGAGAGGTTGAGGGGTTCAGGATAAGGTCTTGGGTAGGAGATCTATAGCACTACTTAGATCAGTTGACTCAACTGCAACCAGATCATATTGTATGGCAGCATTACATGGAATGTCCTACATGGTAGGAGGTATAAAAGTATCTGAGCTAGACATATCAATACATGTGGCTCATCGGGTGCAAGCCCAATATGCATGAGTTTTTCCATTTCTCATGTGTTACTCAGTAGTTTGATTTCTGCCAATATATTACACCATTACCCACCATCTACCACCACATTAAGGTGGAGAGATATTTGACTTGGCCTACTATGACTCCACTAGGTGAGGAGGATGAAAACTCTAGGAATCAAGAATGGAAAACATGAGGACTACAACTAACTATGATGCTTGGTGGACTACCAGGATCTAGTGGGGTGGTGGCCCACTACGCAGATCTAGGGATGGAGCCACATGAGAAGAGGTAGTTGAGATAGATCCATATAGGCAATGAGTTCTCCAGAGGATATAATATGGATGGGGTAAGGGTAAAACCATAGAGAAGGAGCCCTAGGCAGAAGAGAAGGGTGAGGAGGAGCCAGACAATGAGACATCATAGCTTAGAGCCTAGGTAGTTAGCTTGCAGTCACAACTTGGGACTGCTCATATGTAGATTCTAGGGAGGGACACCTCTATTACCACTATACAAGTATAGCTTAGAGTAACATAGGATAAGATAGAATAGGAATAAGAGCAATATCATGGATACCATGAGGAGAGAGGGATCTATTGAGGATCATTCAAGGTGAGCCCTTGAATCTACAAGCTACTCCTATGACTTTAGCTATACAAGGACCTACAAGATTAGACCCATCTACAAAGATCAGGTGACTGCAGGTTCTCATCTAGACCCATCTTAAGTAGCGTGCATTAGATGCTACTCAAATCACTCTCTTGGAGGAAGAGGTCGAGATGCACAATGACAAGATTCTAGAGAGATACATAGATCTAGGGATCCAGAGGAATCATATATGGAGACAGGGCAGTCCTCAGCTCAACCCAGCCATAGCACACATAGATTTGAGAGGTCCACCAGTACAAACTCTAGGCATATTCACTAAGAGGATGGAGGCAATGAAGGAGCCTCACAGACAGGGGTTGCAGGCCAATCATGATCATGCATTGGTCATATTATATAATTTTTTAGTATAGGGTCTAAGGACCTACACATTTATAGCCTATGGATATTTTTGACACACCTATATACTTTTTTGAGAGACACACACACACACACACACACACACACACACACACACATATATATATATATATATATATATATATGATATGGTATTGGATTTATGACTCATTACATGTGTTCATTAATTAATTTTATATTTATGAGATGCATATGGATGCAATGTTTATATGTGATGTTTATATGATGCTATATGATGTGATGTATGGATGATATGCATTAGCTAGATGATGGATGTATGACTAGATATTGTAATCTAGATGTGTAGATGGACTACTATGATGTATGCATATGGATACAATGTTATATGTTAAAGGTATTTTTAATTTGATTTACTCATATACATTTAATTTATGATGTTATGATATGATGAATGCAATGTATGTAATACATTATTTACATGATGATGATCTAATGTAAATGAACCTGTATGCTTTAATCACTTAAACATAAAGAATGAATGCAATATGAGTTAAAAATCTAATGGATGACACCATAGAATGTATAACAATCATGAATGTAATTGATATATCTTATCATAAGAATTAATCAATTAGACATCCATATGTGATATGAAATGATGTATTGTTTCTATTTATAAGCTTTTGTAAGTTAAAATATATGTACAATATAGTCAGTGGTTGTCTAAATATCATTTTTGATATCCATCTAGTATATGTTCTATGTAATGAACACCCCTTAACAAATAAACTCTTATAAAAAGAAGTTGATAATTTCTTGATTAATATGAGTTGCTATTTGGGAATTTTTGAGGTTTTCCATGAGACTCAAACACCCTAGTTGACTTATCAAAAGTTGTATACTGACTATACTAGACTTATGAAACACAAAGCTTTCACTATGAAAGACAAAGCTTTCACTATGAAATACCAAGCTATTCATTACCCTTGTGTGTGCAAATGAATATATTTTATGATACACAAGACTACCTCATTTCCAAGAAATATTCATTCAACCCATTGTTGTAATTAGGATCACCACATGCTCACCCGATCCTAGGTTTGGACTTAGTTGGACTAGACTACTAGGCAATATAGGGCACCTAAAGTTAGCTCATTTGTGATTTTCTAGACCTACCCCAATATTAGGCGAGATTCATTAAAACCATTACTGTATTGGGGATCACTCCATGATTTTGAGTATTGACCATTCCAGGGATTCAAGTTCACCCCCTTATTTTCTTCAATTTATTTCAATACTTGCTCATATATATAGTGATAAAAATCACTGTTTATTTTGTATATACTCTTTTTTTTTTAAGAGCAAGGGATATGATTTGACTCTGGGATTTTTCTCCTTTTGATGTAAGCAAGGGATCTCTTCAGGTAGGGGGAAAATCTATCCTTTTGCCAATGACCTCTACTCTAGACCATTATGCCTCACATATGAGCAATTAATAAAACCTTTCGATTACAGTGGCTAGGACCGTTTTCCAGTGTTCATCTTCCCTTGTTCTAATTAGTATTGTTTAGTTTGTTGATTATTTATGGGATTATAATATACTAAGTACTATGAAAATTAGACCTCATACTCAAAAGCAAAGCAATATTTCTACAAACTCTTGAGAAGACCACTAGGTATGGCTGACTGACCAAAAAAACCTAGTATATTCTTCATAGCAACAAGAGGGGTTGTGTTGATAAACACAATTACTCACAAGGGTTATGGATGATGATGATGCATAGATGCATGATTGAAATATAAACATGGTGTCATTTGTAATATTACAAACACAACCTATTCTAATGCATGGTGTGACGGATGGAAATGCCTAAATGCAATGCAATTAAATAAAATTTTTGTGCAAAATGAAATGCATGATGCAAATGTTTTTGAAATTTTGAAGTTTTACAATATTTTTAAGTTTTATTACTTTTTTATTTTTATGGCTTTTGAAATTTTACATATTTTTATATTTTGAAATTATTATGTATGGAACACCTTAATATGAAGAATATTGAGATGTTCAAGCTCTTCAACACCCTCAAGCGATGTCAGGCGATACGTACCAGGTCTAATCTACTCTAAGATGCTATATGGACCTATATCACTCCAAATTTTTTGCATCCTTACCTTTAGGCTATAGGATCCATGCCCGGAAGGGGGATGCGAGAAGGATGGAACAATACCTCAAATTGAGAGGCCCTTTGAAGGTCCTGCATCTCGGGGGAGGGGTATAAGGGTGAATTTTTGATGGATGGTGGGTTCACTAGGAAAATTTTGAGTGGCAGTTTACACACCTACGTTGATAGTAGGTTTGATTTGTTCATTTTGCACTTTAATCATTCAATTCCTAGGTTTGGACAAGATGAATCTAAACTATTCTATATGCCAATACTGATTTAGATGAATACAAAAAACATGAATGAATGCTAAACATAGAGAATATGCTAACTAGAACAGTACATACTTGATTTCGGATGTCTGATGAAGATTCTAAATTTTGTAGCAGTCTAGATCATCTCAACTCGTACGTAATCGTCTGAGATCAGACGAGATCATCGTCAATATGATGAATTCATCATCAAAAACTTGCAATAATAGGAATAGATACAAAATACCAAAGATGCAACTACAAAAGCAAAGGGGAATGATAGGAATAATAGCAAACATGCCTAAATAATAAATTCAAATAACAAATAAGAGAAATGTAGTAGATTTAATGATTGATTTTAACTTTATCATGCGGTTATGCTAAATGAGGTGAACTCCAAGATGCATAAATATAATAACTAAAATAATCTATAAAGAAATGCAGAAAATAATAAAGAAGATGTAAACTCTGGACTCTGATTTCCCGCAATCTGGACTATAGTCAGGATCACCTCCAATATTACAAGATCATCTGTGCTCCTCGACAGGATCGTTCGAAATCGCCTGGAATCACTTGCGACGATCCGAGCTAGCTTCGACTGAAAAATAGTAAAGTTCCTGCAAGAAAACATGAAATACAGAGTGCAAATGATGGTGTGAAGATGCTCTGAGGTGCGTGAAATTTCAAGGGGTTTAAGTAGAGTTTCAGGCAGAGATTCAGGGGGTTCAGGGGGAGATCCATTCTGGGGGATAAACTGGAAAAATCCCAATTTATATAGGATTAGGGAGAGGTTAGGAGGTTGGAGATCATCCTAATTTGGGAGATCTCCAACGGGGGAGACTCTAACTACGTAGACACGCTTTCTGCCTAGGTTAGAGAGGCTTTTGGAATAGAAGCTATGTATGAAAATTTGATTTTGGGATGAAATCGTCTGGACGTTTTGTTCCAGACGAATTCGTCAGATCTGGGATGATTTCGTTTAATCTGCGACGATATCGTCCAATGGTCAAAACAAATCCTAAAAATGGCGTGGAAAACAAGGAGAGCGGGTAACAGGAGGTGAACGAACGGTTTGAGGTTAAAATTTGAATTTTTATCTTTTTACTAAGGTTTAACTGTGCCAATTTTGGGGTGCTACATTTTGCCCCCTCTTTAGCAAATTTTTTGAAGAAAATGCGTTAAAGACGAGTTCTTCCCATTTTACGAGAAAGCAAAAATGTACTCAATTTTCTAGACGACGATTCTTGGTTGAATCGTACGATTGCTGACTATGGTGCCCACTTCGTGTTTTTACCCAAATCGAACGTTTGAGGTAAAAACACGAAAAAGCAAAAAAAAAAAAATGTTGTTGATTTGAAATAAAATTAAGAAAAATAGGGTAAAACCCTAATTCATTGTTACTGTTCATTGTTATTGTTTTTAGAGCTCTGCAGACAAAAATTGTGGAGATAGCACACCGATCGACAGAGGTCCGATGCGGGCTACGGGTAAGGATCTAATCCTAGTAAATTAGGTTTGAATTTAATTTGTGCAATTTTTTGTTTTAAATTTTGACTGTTTGGGGGTATCACGGCTATTTTTATGCCGTCGACGACGTCGGGACGAAATCGTCCTGATTTCATCTGAATCATCCCTAGATCGTCGATTTCGTCGGAGGGGGAAATCGACGAACTAGGGAAAATCCCATCCAACAAGGGGCGATCCCCAAGTTGCGAAATCAGAGACGATTTCCTCCTACAAAGGATGATTTTGCCCAATTTGGGACGATATCATCCAATGGTGGATGATATCATTACTTGATGAAATTAAGCTTGGTTAAAATTTATTTAATTTGATTTTAATGATTGGTTTATTAATGAATTTTATTGTGTTATTGTTTGTTTTGCAGAGGGGATTACTAAATATTTAGGAATGGAAATACGGGAGACTAAGAGACAACATAGCCGAACTCGACCAGGTAGAGCATTACCGACTAGCACAGGTCAGTTTGCAGCATGTGGTAGAGATGCCACAAGTACCGATGGACATAGGGCTACTGACAGCCCTAGCAGAGAGGTGGTATCCGGGGTCATCCTACTTCTGGTTATCGATAGGGGAGATGGCTCCCACACTAGAGGACGTATGGAGGATCATGAGGATCCCCATACAAGGACGGTTGATGATGCCTGTGGCCAATTAGGACCAGATGATGATGAGATTGATTGGAGACCCGAGCTTCAGCATGGAGAAGGGCAGAGTGAACATCGAGTCTCTAAGGCAGATTCCTAGGGAATCTAGGCTAACTCGAGTTTTGGCAGGGGTGGTAGGTGGCTTACTATTGTGCCACTAGAGCGGGTGCAGACTACCATGGTTCCTATCAGATGTGGTATGTGACATGAGAGACCACGGGTATAGGTTTGCATGGGGCAACTTTGTACTATATCGCTTGTATAGGATCCTGCATGGGGTCGTATACAAGGGAGGCCGATGTTTGGTTTTGACATCGCTACTACAGGTTTGGTGCTGGGAGCACATTGCGATGCGGATGCCAATAGGGCTCCCATGGATAGGTGTTGACCGGGAGAGGCCCCAGGTTTTCTACTGGTGGCTACAGAGGGGGTCACAATGGCGGATAGATCTGTCGATGTCTCGAAGGTTTTTGGATGACCTCATCCCATACCAGATCTCTTGGAGGTCATGGCAAGAGCATCTAGGGTGGGCAGAGGATGGGTAGGAGCTGGCTCACATCAGGTGAGTCTGCTGGCTAAGGATGGAGCAGGGAGAGGTAGAGCTTCACCGCTACGATCGGGTTCTACGATAGTTCGGTCTACAGCAAGGGATCCCTTCTCTCAAGGATTATGAGTACTCCTAAACTATCTAGGATAGTACCACATTGAGCGGGGCTCCAGACATGCAGTGGTTCTAGAGTCAGGACATAGATGATGCCCCCATACAGCTAGTGGATGGTGACGACACTGGGGTTATCGATGAATACAATGCTTGGTACGTAGGCATCTGGCCTTCTCAGATGACGAGGGCACAGGGTATGATGCACACTATTGTGCAATGGATGGGGAGGTGGCACCAGGCTGCTATTGAGGCAATGCAGGGTCATGGCGGGAGAGAGCAATGACGATCTCTCTAGGAGAGACACCAGAGGATGGCACGAGATCCACAAAGACCACAATAGATAGGGATGAGGGAGAGGGGAGTGCCTTCTTAGTAGGGGAGATACCACCATCGCCCAATAAGGGCAAGGGTGTCGAGGTAGGGGAGAGCAGCGAGACAGCGGCTCTCTGGGTTGAGGTTGCCCGCATTTGGGCTCAGGTATAGACACTGCAGGATGAGGCTACACAACGTAGAGCTTGGGGTGGAGGAGAGAGCATGTAGGAGTTGGTGTGGTATATGGCTCAGACTACATTCTACCGGGGAGCATACTACCAGATGGTTCCAGAGAGCCAGAGGTTACAGCTGCAAACCAACATTGCGGGGATGATTAGGATGGGGTCATCAAGGACATCATCACGAACGATGTCAAGGACCCATGACACAGGGTGGACTCTGATGGGGCCTCCTCCTCCACCTCAGGGTGGGAGAGGAGACGAGGCCAAGAGCTTGAGGGCTTCTCAAGACTAGACGCTCACTGCACAAAGATTGTATTTTTTATTATATATATTTTTTGAGAGGATTGAGTATGCCAGGCTCTTGATTGTGGCATACCAGTCTAGTTTTGATATGATGTACTTAATTTGTTGATATATATATATGTGGTTGTTTTGATGATATGACTTGTGTATATGTTGTATGATGCTTTAATGTTGAATTTTGCAATTGATTATTGATGATTCATGTGATTATGTCATTTTAGAAATATAATAATTTTATGTCATGTTATAAAATTTAAATGAAATAATCTAATGTAAACAATTGGTCGTTTTGGTGTGATTTGATAAAAAATAAAAGGGACTTCTAACAATAATTTCAAAGGACATTGTCATTGTTATAGACCATTTCATGGAGTCGCCGCTCACTCGGTCGTCAAGCTAATCCCAGTATAGAAATATTGTTAAAAGTAAAAGAATGCTTAAGAGACTGTCTTAAGACTTTGTGTTGTGATGGTGATGATTTGTTTTCATATTTTCATAAAAATATTATGCGTGAGATACTAAAAGAAATATGATTTTGCTAGGCATAAATTCCTAAGTGTGATAAAATTTTGAACAATTCCTTAGAAATTATACCATGGTTGCAAAATTGAATGTTGACATAATGACATGAAATAGAATAAGTGTTTGTTCATTTTAAAGCACAATTGTGTAACATAATGATGTAAGCCATATGTTTTTAAAATGAATGGGAAAATAAAATTAGAGCAATGGTTTGCGCTAGGCATAGAATTATAGATATAGACTTATACCATCATCGTGAAATCCAAAGAAGAAATTGATATTTTAGTTTTATTGCATGATTGATTTTTATTTTTGATAAACAAAAAATAATAATTTACAAACTTGACTTTATTTGCTAGATTTTGTAATAGGTTGTTTAAAAGAATTTTGGATTTTTGAAAACAATGGATGTAATTGTTTTTATACTAAACAGATGTTCTGAAATAAGAATAAAATTTATTCCAAACGAGTTGCAAAAATATTTTAAATTATCTCAAAGACAAATGTAGATTTGTAAGAAACCCTCATGTGCATATGTGAGTTCATTGCCGATATTGATTTATCATAATGATAGAGAATATCTCAAATACAAATGTGTGTGCACTTGTATTGTTCGTTTACCAATTTTGAGCAAGATAATTTGATACAAGTAATTTGAATTAACCAAATGAATGTTCGTTGACCATGATTTATATGCATGTAACCGTACTAGACTCATCGTGTAAGTTAGGTTATCAAGAGCAAAGCTAATCCATAAGTCGACATAGGTCTGTACAAAAGAAGGTCGCTAATGTGACAGATATATCACCACGCTAGGGATTACCCAAGGCCAAGCGGGTTAAGCACAAACCACCTGTTATGGGGCTTACCTCATAGTTTTCGAATAATTGAGAATTCCAGGGATTCAAGATCATTCACCCTTATTTTCTTTTCAAGGGGTAGGGAAAGGGATTTATTGCATTTTGCTTTTGCCTTTTCTTTTTCTCTTCTTTTCTTCTCTCTCTTTTTTTTTTTTGTATTTTTCTTGGAACTTGAGATAATGCTGAAATATTGCTGCGATGGTACAAAATGATATATTTTTTTTCTTGTTCTCATTTTCTTTGACTTTTCTTTTTCTTCCTATGCTAGGGATACTTGCTCGGATTAGTTGTAGAGCAAGGGATTTTTATTCTGGGTAGGGGTGAGCTTGTCCTTTTGTCAATTCTCAAAGATTCTAGACCATGTGCATTATAGGATAGCAGGGGAAACTTTTCGCTCAAGAAACCACTTTTACTATGTAGCATCATATTGAATTGGCAATGAAATCATTTTAATGTGAAAAGATATATTTGGTTCAAGTAAATAACAAGATCAGTTCTCTATGCTCAAAAACTTTATTTAATTCAACTGTGGATTTTGATATAAGAGAGATTAATAATCATACCAAATAAAATCAAGATATTTATTCATGTGAGTGAAAGTGCGGGATTCCAAATAAATTCTAATTTATCCAAAATAATTGAAAATATAATTGCAATACTTCAAGGATTGACAGGTATAAAAATAAAAGATGTTTTTTGATTTTTTTATGTTTTGATTTTAATTTATGAATTGAGAAGATACACAATGTGATTGTTTTTTGAAATTTTTTATTTTTATATGAATTTTTAGATGATGGAATTGGTGGTATATACAAGATGATCTATATACACTATACAAGGTTATTTGAGTATAGTGTGTCTAAGGTTACTTCAAAATCAAAGGCGGCGGTTTTGAAGGATAATTTGGTTGTAGTGAAGGTAAGAACAAAAGGTGATGAATAAAAGGTAGCGATAACAAAAGCTTTATTATAATGTAGAATAATGTAGCAAAAGATTTGACTTTTATATGTGTAAAATTGATCATGTTACAAAATAAAATGTCAGAAGGATAAGAAGGTTCTTCATTCTTATCACTATCTTCCAAGTCTTGATAATATGGAGGGAGTATATGTGAAAGATATGCACGGGTGTTATTTGGTAAACAAGGATGATCATATATGGATGAAGAAAAGTGATGGATAGAAGTTAATTGTGATAATGGAGAATGTGTAGAACTTGATGTTTCAACCGTTAAATATTCTTCAAATGGTGTCGGGTCATTATGTATGGTAACGATTTTATTTGCAAGTTCAAATTTCAAACATTGGTGAAGATTGGAAGGGACAACCCTCATCGTATGAATCCAAGGACTTCTGAGAAGTAGGTTGTAAGGTGAAGGGCAATATGCTACATAAAACAAAGTATCCAGGATCTTGGATCCAATATTAAGGGGAAAAATTATAGTACCTTGAGCTTCTTGAATTTCATTGTTAAAAGATTTTATAACAACATTTGATTCATTAAGATCTTCTTCTTTTAATTTGATTTTTTGATAAATGCATAAATTAAGAGAGGAGCCATTATCTACCATGATAGTTTTAACAGGTGTTTCTTTACTAGATCTTGTAATGTAAAGAGAGGAGTCTTCTTGTGGAGTAGAGGAAGGAATCTCCTCATCATAGAATGAAATATGGTTAACCTCAAGAGGGGTTACACCATTAATTATGTTCTTAGGGAAAATATCATGAGGAACAAATTGTTGGCTAGGTATCTTGAATAAAGTTTCCTTATGAGAACTTTGTAATACTTCTAAAAGGGATATCTTTGCTTGAGGATTAATCACTTGTTGTTGGTTATCAAAGTGGATTTCAGATTGAGATTTTGATTCTAAAGATGAGATTTCTATTCTTACATTCCATTTTGGATCATTCTCTAGAGCCAAAGATAGTTTTGAAGGTTGGTCAAATGAGGAATCCATATCTTGAATATCAGATTGAGTTGATTGAACTTGAGGTTGCTCATTTGTAGTTTTTGTTACAATATTAGTAATATCATCATGATGGGACACATTAACATGCAATATTTGATTGGTTTCCTATTGTTGATAATTGAATAGGGGTTCTTGGGAGATCCCCATGTCTTGGTTGATTATTGGTATTTGTTGTGTAGGATTTTGATTGTTTACTTGGAGATTTATAATCAATTGTAGATTGTAATTCCTTTATATTAAAAAGACCCTCATCAATCAAATATTGAATTGCACATCTTAAATCTTTACAATTTTGTGTCATATATCCATCTACTCTATGATATTCATAATGTAGCTCAGGTTTAAACCAATCTGTTATGGCATAAAGTTGTCTTATGGAAGGGAGTTCAATATTATTGGTATCAAGTAAATGCTTGAGAATTATATCCATTGGTTGATTGAGTTTTGTAAATGTACGTGATGAGGGTTTTCGAGAGGTTTTTGATAAGTGCCTTAGGAGTTTAGTCATAAAAGGACCTAATGGTTTTTCACCTCTCTTTTCTTTATTATGGGTAGAATGATGATAGGACAATTGGGAAGTATGATGTGAGTGCATGGTAGGATTGGAAGAATAAGTATTTTCTTGTTGAAATGGATGTGTTGTATTGAAATAAGAATATTGAAAGGGTGGAGGAGGATTGTATGTGGATTGATAGACATAATATGGATATATGAGAGAATAGATAATATCATTATGAAGAGGATTGGAAAAGGGATTGTCCTATTGGGGTAACGATGAAAAATGAGAAAAGTGTGATGGAGGTGATGTTGAATAGGGATGAGGCTGGTCATAATCAACAAATGTATTTGGCTGAATTCTTCCAACATTACTGATGGGCTCATATTGATTTGAGTAAAAACTCATGGTTTCTTTAGTACTTCTAAAAGTAATATTTAGTATCTACTATTTAGAATTGAATCTAAAACATACAAACTTGAAATGATGTTTTTGTTATTATTATTATTTTTTTCTTGTATACATATATATATTTTTTTGTTTTGTTTTTTTATATTTTTGAATCAAAAATATGCCTATGTTATTCACGTCGGGTTCACCAATATGTATCGCTCCAAATTTGTTGCATCCTTACCTTCAGGCTATAGGATCCGCGCCCGAAAGGAGGATACAAGAAATATGGGACAATACCTTGGACTGAGAGGCCCTTTGAAGGTCCCGCCTCTCGGGGGAGGGGTATAAGGGTGAATTTTTGACGGATGGTGGGTTCACCAGGAAAATTTTGAGTGGTAGTTTCCACACCTAGGTTGATAGTAGGTTTGATGTGTTCATTTTGCACTTTAATAATTCAATTCCTAGGTTTGGCCAAGATGAATCTAAACTATTCTATATGCCAATACTGATTTAGATGAATAGAAAAAATAGGAATGAATGCTAAACACAAATAATATGCTAACTAGAATAGTACATACCTGATTCCAAATGTCTAATGAATATTCTAAGTTTTGTAGCAGTCCAGATCATCTCAACTCATATGTAATCATTTGAGATCATCGTCAATCTGACGAATTCGTCAAATGAATTCATCAGAAACCTGCAATCACAGGAATAGATACAAAATACCAAAGATGCAACTGCAAAAGCAAAGGGGAATGATAGGAATAATAGAAAACAAGCCTAAATAATAAATTCAAATAACAAATAAGAGAAATGCAGTAGATTTAATGATTGATTTTAACTTTATCATGCGGTTATTCTAAATGAGGTGAAATCCAAGATGCATAAATATAATAACTAAAATAATGTATAAAGAAATGCAAAAAATAATAAAGAAGATGCAAACTCTGGACTCTGATTTCCTCCAATTTGGACTACAGTCAGGATCACCTCAAATCGTACGAGATCATCTGCGCTCCTCAATAGGATAGTCCAAAATTGCCTGGAATCGCTTGCGATGATCCGAGCTAGCTTCGACTGAAAAATAGTAAAGTTCCTATAAGAAAACATGAAATACATAGTGCAAATGATGGTGTGAGGATGCTCTGAGGTGCATGAAATTTTAGGGGGTTTAAGTAGAGTTTTAGGCAGAGAGTCAGGGGGTTCACGGGGAGAGTCAGTCAGGGGGATAAACTGGAAAAATCCTAGTTTATATAGGATTAGGGAGAGGTTAGGAGGTTGGAGATCATCCCAATTTCAAAGATCTCCAATGGGGGAGACTCTAACTACGCAAACACACTTTCTGCCTAGGTTAGAGAGGCTGTTGGAACAGAAGCTAAGTATGAAAATTTGGTTTTGGGACAAAATCGTCTGGACGTTCTGTTCCAGACGAATTTGTCAAATCTGGGACGATTTCGTCTAATCTGTGATGATATCGTCCAACGATAAAAAAAAATCCTAAAAATGGCACGAAAACAAGGAGAGCGGGTAACAGGTAGTTAACGGGCGGTTTGAGGTTAAAATTTGAATTTTTATCTTTTTACTAAGGTTTAACTATGCCAATTTTAGGGTGCTACAGGACCTAACCAATTAGCCACAAATTTGTCTCACAAGTGCGGCGGTAGGTTTGAGTTTTGTTGGTTCTCTTTCAACACAAGATCATCAACTTTAAAGTCTCTCAGATGGAATTTATTATTGTAAGCTCATTTTAAGCACTCTTGATAAATGTGGAGATGGTCCAAGGCATTCACGTGATGTTCATCAAGAAGCGTCAATTGATCAAGGTGAGCTTTTGATGAAGTGTCATCATAGATGAAATCTTTTAATGCGATGCAAAATGTTGGAATTTCCAACTCTAAGGGCATAATGGCCTCAACTCCATATACTAGCAAAAATGGGATTTCCCTAATGGGCATCTTAATGCTAGTCCTATAAGCCCATAATGCAAGGGGAAACTAGATATGTCAATCTTTGTGGTTTTCTTGTATCATATTTTTCAATATGGCTACCACTATCTTGTTTGAAGCTTCAGCATACTCGTTTTCTTGCAAATAGTATGGAGTCACAAAACTATGTTTTATATTGTACTTGGATGTCAAAGCCCTTATAGTTTTGTTCTTGAATGATGTTCTATTATCTGATATTATATTTTATGGTATCCCAAAATGACTAATGATATTGTGAAGTATAAACTCCATAATACATGCTCTAGTTGTTGTTGTTAAAGGGATTGCTTCCACCCACTTTGTAAAATACTCAGTAGCCATTATAATAAATGTATGTCAATATGATGATAGGGGAGATATCTTATCGATTATATTTAAACCCCACTGAGTAAATGGCCAAATATCTTATCGATTATATTTAAACCCCACTGAGTAAATGGCCAAGCCACTTGAATGGGTTGTAAGGCCTATGATGGCAAGTGCGTAATATTAGTATGATGCTAATATTTGATGTATTTCTTGACATACGTGATGCAATCCTTCTCCAAAGTGGGCCAATACTAACCCATTCGAAGGATCGCTTGACAATGGCCATGCCACTAAAATGGCCACTACATGTACCATCATGAGCCTATAAAATTACCTAATTTGTTTCTTGCAGTTTAAGGTAACAAAGGAAAATTCCATTGTAGCTTCAACGATACAAGATGTCTCTAAGCACGACATACTTTGTTGCTTTCTTTGTGAATTTTTGCTTTGTGGCATGCGATAATACCTAAGGGATTAAACCAAGCTTAAGGAAGTCATATAATTGTGACATCCAATCTTGATAAGCATTTGCCTTGACTGACAAGATGACTTGTTCCCCTAGAATTTTGTTGTGCATGAATGCAGACTGGGATACAACCTTGTGGTGAATGGTAGTGGCATTCCCCGTAGGACCCTATGAGATCAAATATCCCTAATGTACCTTCTTAAGAAAATATCTGGCTTTATAGAACCACTCATGGTTTAGTTCTATATGAATCATGTTGACTGATTCCTTGTTATCGAAAGCCTCACACTACATCGTGACATACGATAGTGTATTTACATAAATGGTAGTAAAATTGGCAGGCAAATTATGAGGGATTAAAGATCCCAGAGATGTCATAGTTTCTGTGAATCTATTTTATGAATGAGGGATTACCTCGATGTCATACCACTCTAGCTAGACTAGATAAGTGTTAGCAAGATCCTTATAACCTTTCAGGATAGGAAACCTACATTGAAAAATTCCCTTCACTTGATTGACTATGATAAGGGAATCATAAAATATGTTTAACCTTTTAATCTTCATGGTGATAGCTATTTGGAGACCCAATATTAGGGCTTTGTACTTAGAATTATTATTGGTACAAGGAAAGTCTATCTTAAATGACAAGGCCATTGGAGCACCTTCTGGTGTGAACTACACCACCCCCTTGCTCACACTTTGAACCATTGAAGAACAAAGTCATGTTAGCTTTGTTATCTAGTTCTTCAATTTTGAGAGATTCTAATAACATGAAGACATCATCATCAGTAAGATCTATGGTGAGAGGTCTACTATTCTAAAGAGGTATCTCTACCAGCTGATTAGCTATGAACTATCCTTTTATGGAATTTTGGTTGATGAATTCCAAATCAAATTCCATCAATAGCATGATCCACTTTGCAGTATATGTATTATGATACATCTTGCTCATTATATACTACAAAGGATTTTATTTGGATATCAAATACATTGTATGACACATGTAATGATGTAACTTATTCATTACAAACACCACTACTAAACATAGCTTCTCCACGTATGCATACCCAAGCTTATAACTCACCAAGGTGTGACTGATGTAATATATCGCTTGGTATTTATATTGAATATTATTTTGGGCCAACATGGTTTCCAATGCAAAGTCAGTAGCTGATATATATATAGCAAAAAAGGAATCCGATCTTGGTGGAGATAGCACTGGCAATGTTTCCAGGTATTGCTTAATTTCAGTGAAGGCCACTTGATAGTCCTTATCCCAATTGAATGGTACCCCCTTGTGTAGCAATTGACTCATGGGTTGATATTTGTTCAATAATTATGAGATAAATTGATTTATGGATGCTACTTTGCCATGTAGGCTTCTTAAATATTTGATATTTATGGGAGGATGTATTTCTAGTATGATCTAGACCTTCACTAGGTCAAATTTGATCCCTCATTTTGAAACGATTAATCCCAAGAGCTTTCTTGAAGTTATACCAAATATGCACTTCTTGGGATTCAACTAGACATTATGATCTATCAGGAAATCGAAGACCTTCCTTATGACCTTTGCATGCTCAGAACGCAACAATGACTTTGCCAATAAGTCATCAATATAATATTCTAGAATTTTATGCATGTAGTCATGAAAGATACATGTCATGGCTCACTGATATGTGGCACCGACATTTTTAATGTTGAATGGTATAATTTTGTAACAAAATTTTCCCCATGGCATTGTGAATGTGGTTTTGTGTTGGTCTTTAGCTTTAATAAAAATTTGATTGTAACAAAAAAAACCATCCATAAGGGAGAGCATCTCATGACCTACAGTTGCATCTACAAGAGCATTTATGTTGGGCAACATAAATGAATCCTTTGGTGTTACCTTGTTGAGGTCTCTAAAATCCATGCAAATACGGATCCTTCCATAAGGTTTTCCTACAAGTACCATGTTTGATACCCATTATGGATAATTTATGGAGATAATAAAATCTACAGCTAAATGCTTATGCAGTTCATATTTAACCATTAAAGTGACTATTGGATGCATCTTCTTGAGCTTCTACTTGACAGGCATTTTGGAGGGATCTAGCGAAAGGTTATGAGTAACCATTTTTGGATCTAGTCCTGGCATATCCTTGTATGTCCAAGAAAAGATATCATGTCTCTCTTTCAAAAAAGGTATGAGGGTGGCACACTCACTAGGAGATAGACTTCCTCCAAACTTAACCTTCTTAGGATTAGTGGGATCATCACTGATATCCACATCGAATATTTCCTCTATTAATATGTGTTATCCCTCTTCAAGCTGGTGAAGCATTAGAATCAAGTAGATGTCATCAACTGGGTTTAAAGGTCCTACATCAGATTTTACCTCAATGTGATAAACATCATGTGCACAACCTAGTACAAAATGAAAAGGTTGCAACATTTCTTCGTTAGGGAAGAAATATTCAAGCTCTAGTGGTGAATCAACATGATCCCAATCAATAGTATACACATTAAGATACAATGGTTTAGAAGGATCGACTGGATTGCAAAGTTGAGTGGTAAAATCAATGGAGATCATATTGATGGAATGGGTTAGATCTCCAAAACCACATGTGTGCAATTCTAACTTATTTGTGCTATTCACATATCCAAGATGTGGCTCTAAGGGTATGGGGATTTTTGAATCCAGTCTATGGACAGGCTAGAAAGTGAGATCATTATGCTGAAGGAGTTGTATGTATGTTGGTGGATCAGGGAAGACTATATGATAAATCATATCTAAATTGGGTGGTATCCCTCTAAGGTGCAGGCTAGGATAGACTTGTTGATACATCTCATTGATTTCAATTGGTTAATGATGATGTTGTAAATAGTGAGGCTTGAGATAAGCTTTATCGATCTCATCCTCGTCATCACTATCATATATGAGTCCTTCACTATAGCTGATAGGAATAGGGAAATTATCAAGATGAGGCACAAGGTAGGTTCACTCTTCATAGCCACTATCATCATTGAGGGGTCACTCATTCTCACCTACTGTCTCCATAGGTAATAGATGATGCAAGTGTAGAGGATCTAAGTAAGCCAACTCAGTCCCATCCTCATATTATTCATTGCTTGAGAATCACTCATCATCATCTATTCTAGAATTGCAATCGGGTCCATCACTTTCAATAATGGACTCTGCTTGCACATCCTCAAAAGGAACTTCTGATTCAGTGTCAATTACTATACCCAGATTCTGAACCTGCATACCAGTGTTGTGAGTAGCTTCACAAATTTTGATGTCCAATTCAACTCTTGGATTATCTCTTGGATTGAGCTCTACCACGATATTGTTGTGATAGATCTCAGGTTGTTCATTAGAGATGTAGGTTACCATCCTATTACCCATTTATAAGCGAGAAGGGTTAGGGTGATAAGAATTTCAATCCACATCATCCCCCAAATTGAGGTTCAAATGATCTAAAGATGCTTCTAAGAGCTTATGTTGTCCTCTTAAATGGTAGCCTAACCTGAACCTATCAATTGGCAACTGATACTATGGTTCATAAGGATTTCAACACCCTTGCTTGAATAAGCCTAAGCCATAACCATGTCAATGGTAACATTCAAAATAGTGCAAGGCAAACTCAGGGTTATATAAGTAATGAAAATTCATAGATAATGGTTCATCATCATCCTCATCTATGGGCATGTGATTTGCATATTGGTCAAGCCCTCCATAAATAAAGTTTGTTTGGTTAGGTGGCACCCCAATGGTACCACCATTCCCACAAGAAAGTTATGGGCTTGAGATCATCCCATGTCTTGTGCAATTTTGATAAATGGTATGAATGTCACGTTCTGCATAATATATTTTGCTAATTTAGGATTAACCAAATGTACAGTCACCTATGGTGCAAATGACCCTATTGAAGAAGCAGGTAAGGTAGGCTGAGGTACCTCCTCAACTTGATTTTGAGTGTTCCCCTCATCCATAGGACTGGGAACCTTGATAGTTGTTATCTTGGACACTTGCTTTGACTCTTTTTCACCCTAATTGCCTTAATCTTCTTATCATTCCTAAGCATCTTGGATACCATAGGCTTTGTTGAAGCTACCATTATGTGCTCTAATAGTTGTGGTGCTACTGTGGAAGGTCCTACACACACTCCTTTTAATTTACGTATTGGATGTTTGATAGCCAAAGTTGGCCATTTATCCAGATGCATTGAGGGGAGAATGAAATCTCCAGGTAAATCTACTAAGTTCACATATTTGAATGATCCTCATTGAAAGGAACCACATGAAATTATACCTCATGCATATATTTAATACATTAAAATAAAATTGAGACAACACAACACATTTCTCTAATCCAAGGCCTCCCCAAGAGGATTTTATACTACATGGTGCCTTCTATAACATGACACATCATAGGGATGGTCTTCAGTTCAACCTAAATCGGTAGAACTATAGTACCTGTTGTGGAGCATAACACATCGTTAAATGCTCTCAAGGTGAAAGTAGAAGGTACAATGTGTGATTTTGGCAACTTTAGATGTGTCAATGCATTGGTTGTAATTATATTTATTGATGATCCTATATCAATAAAATCCTTTTCATATGTTGTGTGATTAGCACATAGAATTATATGTAGTGGTGGGTCTGTTATGGCAGTGGATACCGTATTAATCTCATGATCATTGAATTGAATCATCGGTTCACTACATTGTTGCACATGTCCCACAAAGTTTCTAAATGCTTTAGGATCCTAGGAATAAACTTCATTAGATATTAGGATGTCCATGAGTGTCTCTCTATGCTTAGGAGACTGCTGAATCAGTTCATATATTGACAACTGCACTAGAGTTAACTGTAGGCTTTGAACTAGCCTACTTTTGGTAGTCACCATCGGTCTAGTTGGTGGGCCTAAAATATTTTTCGTTGGCCTTTGAGGGGGCATATATTGAACCCTAATTAGAGATAGAGGTGGATTTAGTCACTCACACCTTTCTTGTCTTGTGACAACATTTACCATGTCGATAAATCCTTGAGTTGGCGATTCCACCCGCACTTGATTCACATGACCAACATTGTTCCTCAACGGCTCATGATTTGGTAAGGGGTTCTTTAATATCACCATATTTTGGTTGTCTAGAGCCTGAGGGTTTCCATCATTAGCTCTATTTTTTTATCATGTTTTGTACTACATGTTTAAAACTCCAACATCCTTTGATGTCATATCCTTTCATTCTATGGAAAATGCAATACAGATCATCCCTATACCCCTTTGGCTTGGGTTGATTAGGGTCTATTAATTTGATATATGGTAAGTTGAGGGACTTGGCCTTGTATAGTTGATGGAATATCAATGTCATCGATTCTGACAAAGGTGTGAATTAGCGAGGCAGACATTTTTCTTTGTTATTACCCTTCTTGTTGTTATTGTGATGATTATATCGCGTAGGAGGAGGCTAGGCCTGATAATTCTATTGTTGCCCCTTATCCCATTTCTAGAGGTTTAACACCATTTGTTTTACATAGGCTGGCTTCACCTACTCTTTTTATTGTAGGTGTTCTTGTTCCATTCCTTCTTGTTCCAAAGCTTCATGTTACCCTCCTGTAACTTGATGTCCTTTGTTACCTTAGCTTGCACCAAGGCCTCCTCAAATGTTTGATATTGTTGTAGCTGTAGTAGTAACAAGATGTACTTTGCACAATTATTTGTGAACATCCGAGTTAGCTCTGTGGTTGGAATGGAAAATGGCAACTTTACCATTATATTTCTCCATATTTCCCATAATCCATGATTGACTCATCATCATGTTGCATTAAAGCAACCAGATTGGATAGGTTCACCTTCTTATTGATGCCGAAGGAGAAGTTTTCAAGAAACATATTAGCCAACTGCTTGAAGTTGGTTATGTTGTGCCTCTTAAGTTGATTGAACCACTCTTAGGTTGGGCCTAAAAGGGTTGTGATGAATATTCTTAGCAATAGAGCATCATTGATTTCTATGTGAAAGCACATGTCCATAAAGATCGTAACATGTTCTTGAGCATCCTCCTCACCTTGAAACTTCTTTATCTTTGGCAAATCGAAGTGATCAAGATATGCTAGAATGGGAACTAATGAGCATAAAGGTTCTTTATGAATATTGTTCAAGGTTTGATAAGTCATCCCTTGTTTATATATAGCTTGAAGGCCTGATAAACCTTTGAAGATATAATTTCATCTTCTCTAAGAGGTTTTTGGGGAGCCTTTGGAGGTAAATTCTTCTTTGGTCAAGGTGGAGGACTAGGCTCATCCTCCACATCTACTAGGGAGATCTCAGGATACTCTTGTTCTTGGTCATCTCCTACTACTTCTTCGTACTGTGTACACCTATGATGTTCAAGTATCTGGTGCTGCATCATGTTTGGGACCATGTGGTAAGTGCAAGTGTTAATGTGCTTAGGGCATAAATTAGGCTATGAAGTAGCTCATCTATGAGTACACTCTCTATATTCACTATGAGGAGGTAAATTGACATGATCCAATAGATCCTCTCGCTCATAATTCTCCTTTTGATCAAGTATGCATTGCTCATGCATGCATTGCTTAAAAATATGTTACCTTAGCAACCTCTATCTCTGAGTATCCTCATTTTTGAGGTACTAACACTCTGTGTAGACATCCTCCAATTGATCTTGGAGGATTTTTTGTTGATGTTCTGACACCAGTATTTGTGATCAATCTACAAGATCGGTCATATGTGGTATCTAGTGGATTCATTCAATATGAACAACTTTGTTGGTGTGACCTCCAATAGACTTGTTTGCCACACTTTTGCATTTTTTTGTGTAGATGACACTCATGTTTTGGTTTTATCTATGCTCTATGCCCTCATGGACCAATGAGGCAAGTATACTATGATAACACTTAGAGAATTCTCTTGGTTCTTTGATGGTCCTACGTGTGCTCTCACTATGAGAACTCATAGAATGAGAATGCACAACCAAGGTTTTATACCCTAGCTACCCTAGGAATATATCAAGACCGTCCAATTGTCTAGTGCACCACGTATCATGTGGTGGCATACCATTGGATCTAACCTTGAACATATCAAATGTGAACTTACCAAGTTCATTGTTGTTTGGAGTTTGTGTGGGCCTATGATTTGAAGTAGCCCTCTCTTCCTGCCCATGAGTGGGTAGATTTTCTACTTTTCTATATTGAAATGATAAAGGCCTTGAGCCACCCTTAGCTCGAGTATTTATTAGAATCAACTTGGTTATAGTTCCTTCCTCAATGATGTACTCTTCAGTAGATCTAGTGGATCTACGAGGTGTACGATTGTGATATATTCTACCATTATCAAAGGCCCCATGTTGGAATCTTCCATACTCGGATCTATCTCATGAGGCATGTACATTTCTTCCTCTAGGTGGGGTATTTTTATGATAACCCTCGTGCGTAGAGTTATCCCCTCTAATGCTCACTGAGCATTGTTCAAGAGGATCTTGTAATTGGGGTTTTGACACGTTATGTTGTGCATTGGGTGGAGCTTTGAATTTGACCTTGGTTTTATGTCGAGATTGACCTCTCCATGTTCTAACCATGATGTGTATTATCTCGTATGTATATTTTAAAGTAAACACACCAAACAAGAATGATTATCTCTTTTAAATTTTATTTGTGAGCCCTACACTAGTTTGATATGTTTTGAAATTTATTGAATACTTAAAATACTCTCATTGTGTTTGAAATTGTTGATGCAATGCTTAATAGTTTAAGGGTTTTCACCTGTATGCTCATAGATCGACAACTAGCAATGAAAGTCATGATCACGTAAACCCCCCAAGATGTGGAGATGAAATCCACACCCAGGAAGGGAGCACATGTCCTGTTGATCCTCATACAACACCCTGTGAGCAGCGATACACCCCTCCAAAGAGGAATGCATGTTATTTTGTATGGTTAGGATAGATATTGGAGTTGGGATTGGCCAAAAGTACGAGGTTCAAGGGAGTTGAGCCAACGAATAGAAATCACTACCACCATCGTTGAACCCTACTAGTGGTTGGATATAACTTCCAACTCACTAGCATTTAAATAGTGCATGGTGTGTGTTTATTCATTTTAAATTTTGGCATAAAAGTAAAAATGCAACACCCAACACTCAATGCTCTTTTCTAAATACCTAATGATAAATATTTTTAATGTTTAAAAAAATGCATCTAAATAATTTCAGAGAATATACATTAAATGTTCTAATAGGCCTCTGAATGGGCCACAAAATAAACTCTACAAAATAGACTCTGACTGTTAGCCATGAGACAGAACCATAGGTAACAGTGTTCACCACAGGATAGAACTGTAGGCCAAAAATTTAGCCATATTTGATAGGTGTAGTTAACAAATCTAGCCATGACTATTAGGTATGGCTGATAGACAACATAGAAATTGCATTGATTATTTTTCTTTTACTATTTTTTATGTGATTTAATAAGCTAAAAACTAGAAACACAATAAAAATCAAACACACAGAGGATCAAAATTACCTGGAGTCCTCATCTGATAGAGATAAAGTCTAATATATGTCTGCTTTTATGATCTACTACTATTTGTGGTTATCAAGCATGGTGAAGACTGTGTGCTATGGATATCAAGTGTGGTTGACACCTGCAACAAAAAAATTTCAAAAATCCATTAGTTTTTGTGGAATTTGTAGGGTTTTTGTCATGATTACCATTTGTAACAATCTAAAAAGTATTCAATATGAAAGTTTTGTTTTTGGGCACATGCTTGTTCCCTAGGATGATGATTGTGACATTTATAGCAAAAATATCTTGATGGTTGATCATTTCTATGAAAGGAATTGTTGCGATACGAAGGACGACTATAAGTTTCATGTCATGCATACAATTGAATTCTCTTCTCAGCCAGCTTGGCTATTCTTATACAATCGTTTAGCGAGGTTGGAGTTTGAATGTCCATCTCCACCCTAATATTTTCTTTCAATCCATTGTGAAAAGCTCCTACCACTATGTTGGGACTGAGGTCTAATGTATATGGTAGTAAACTGGTGAATTTCAAGATGAACTCACTAATCAATCCTTCTTTTTTAAGAGATAACATTTTTACTGTGTATGACGATGTATCTCCTTCATCAAATCTTTCCAAAATATAGGTAGTGATTTTTTTCCAATTAATAGTAGCTCCTTTCTCTCGCTTAAGCCATATGAACCATTGGTAGGCCTCAGTGCCTAATTTTGATGCAACGAAAGGGACTTTATCAAAATCCTTAATTTGGTATAAGTCGAGAATGCCTTCCATTTTGGCTATCCAACCATGAGGATAATGACCCTCAAAAGTGGGCATATCAATGCGTGGAAAATTATTAGGGCCTCTCGGTTGGTGATAACCCATATCCCTATCCTGATCTTGGTTATATCGTTGTCTATGATAGTGATTCTCGTAATTATTTGGATTGCCTCTTTGCTGCTCCCAATCTTCATCCTGGTCGTCATTTTCTTAATGCATTTGTTCATGGGAGTGATTTTTGGGATTAGTATTGGGATTAGGTTGGTTTTGTGCACTCAATAGTTTAGTTAGGTTGACATTAATTTGGCGCATACCATCTAGTAAGTGTCGGAGAGTTTCATCCATGGTAATGGCCGAGTTACTTGATTCTCCTTGTGTGATGGTTTCATGAGTTGGGGGAGGGTTAGTAGCCATAGGGTCTACCAGTGGATGATGTGGATTATAACTGCCAATTTTGAAAGGAGGAGGAGAATTTTTTGTACCTAGGCTTCGATGAGGTCTTCTGGCATTGTTATTGGTCGTCTCCGAGCTTGATAGTCAACCGTCAGGTCCTGTGGTCCACTGTTTGGTCATGCACTTTCAAAAAAAATTTGGGCTTCCCTTCTGCAATAATAATTTGATGAATTGCCAAAATTTGTGTTCCACTGCAATAATAATTTTGATGAATTGCCAAAATTTGTGTGTTTCACTTCAACTGTCATGCCAACTATGACATGGAATTTAAGGTAGCGCTACCCCTTGACTTCACTGAATTTAATGTAACTCACCTGACCTCGATTGGCAATGATAGGACACTACTGACACGACAAACTAACTGACACGATCGGATGCAGGATGCAGACTAACCGACAGACTGATAGCGACAGGACACGACTGATCGACAGACTGATAGCAAGGAGCAAAACAATGGACAGTGAACGAGGACACAATAGCAGAGAATGGATCGACCGATCGTGAGGAACAGAGGAACTGACAACAAGGAACAGAATGACTATGAGGAACGGACCGACTGACAACGAATGAGGACGAATGAGGACACAATGAAAATAGATGCGACAACTAACAACAAGGAAACCGAAGACAAACACGAGGAGGCGGGCGTGTGACCAAGGCCACAACACTAACTGATGGTGTTTCTATTTTTAAATGGTATCACGGAATCCACACCTTCAGTGTGGGATAAATGGAGACGCCCGAGAAAAAAAAAAAAAAAAAAAAATATATATATATATATATATATATATATATATATATATATCCGTGATGATGTCATGAATTAAATTTAATAAACAACCTTAGCCTTGGCGTATAATACATGATTTTAACGCGATTTGATTGGCCGCGACCTCGAAAGGAACTGACGTGATTTTTTATCGGATTTTTGGCAATTTTGGTGTTTCTTTTCGTGGTTTAAGCTCGCGTTCTCTCCTGCATGACACGATTTAATATTCCACGGCTGCCGGCAAGCTTTATCTTTCTGTTAGTGGATTAAAACTGGAAATGCCCCATGGATGCCTACGAAACGCTTGTAAACTAGAGTACGCCTGTGGAACGCTTGTAAACTGGAATGTAGATGTCTGCGGAATGCGGTGGATGCCTACGGATTCTTCAGGACCGGTGATGGAAACTGATACCACTTGGTAAGGTTTCCCTTACTTCCCTTGCTTAACACGGGTATCTCAATAAATTATCAATGCAACAGTGAATAAGCGAAGCAGAATATAACATAAAACAGCTAAAGATTATTTTGTAAAGGAACCAGGCCACTAGAAGGGTAGTTCCCGTCGTTGAGGCAATTATGCAAATACGCAGTGAAAATCAAATAAGAGATAAGATGATAAAATTTAATAATTATCTAATCTATATATATATATATATATATATATGAATTGTTTACATGTGGAATACCTAGCCGACGACTAGGTTTGGTATGTAACATAAACAAAGAAAACTAAAGATCAAACCCTCACCGTGGATCTGAGGTACAGTTGGCACTATTAGCCATGGATGACAACCACGGTTGAGTCAAAAATGTTCTTGCTCTTGTAATCAAGGCTTGAATATCTGATTTCCTCTATTGAATTGATGATCAAGGGTCACCTTCTTCTTCAAAGATGAATTAGAGGTTGAATTTGATGAAATTCACGTTCGATTGACTTGATTTTTTGATTGATGCTTCCTAGTCCTTTGGAAGATCCATTGACAAGTTCATGATTCTCACTCCATAATTGGGTAGCATTTCAACTCTCTTCAAGGTTTTGTCAATTCAGTGTCCATTTTGAAAGAGCTTTGCTATATTTCAACTCAATATCGTTCTCTATCTCTCCCTAATTCTGAGGGGGGTCTTATAGCCTTCTTAATATCTAATATTGGCTTGCTTGGGAAGCCAAGATCAAGATCCAGGTGGTTTTTTTAGTTGGGATAAAAGCTCTTGAATCTTACCCATCCAAAATAGTTTGAATTCTTGTTGCCTAGACCGTTGCAACCGAATTTGGCTCGACCCAGGATTCAAAATAGTTTTGATGCTAGTCATGGCTCTGAGGCATATCTAGCTCTGTTAGCCACTGGTGTTAGCCACAACTAATATTTATTAGGCCAAGAATACATAAATTGAGTGGTTAAAACCATTGCTTCACCTTGGGGTTATCCAAGATCATTCATATGGTCTATTAGCATGTCCTATATCAGTAGTCACTTCGAAATGACACATTTTGGTGTCTACACTTTGACTTAGGTCCTAAAATAAGGTTAAGATTCATCTTGAGCACATATCTTTAACCCAATAAAGCATTAAAGAAATTAATAATAAATTTATCTACAATAATAAAATGCTTCAAATAAATTTAACATGATTAAGCTATAAAACCATTTAAAATCTAAGAAATACTTTGATACATTGCATCGCTAACCATCAAAATCTTTCACTCAAATCAACATAATTATATTAGACCAATTGCTATATTGGAGCAATATAAAAGAAGCATTTCTTCATAAAATATGAATAAGAAATCATATCAAAATACTTAGTAGTCATATGGAATAATCCATAAAAATAAATCTTGAAAAATTATACATTTACAAACCAATAATAGCATTAGACAAGATCATATTTGCGTACTTTACACATCCTTTTTTTTTTCCAAAAGATAAACTCAGTCTAATTTACAAACCATCACATTTAAGAATGAATTTGATAGCTTCATCTACACATTACAAAGCAGGCTTCCTTTAATATAATAACTTTTCATTCCAAAATACATCAAAGCCAATTTGCCTAAATAATCTCTACTCCATCTCCTTTTCATGATCTTCTTCATGAGAGGAAATTTTCCTACAAATTGAGGTACACTTAGGGATCAAGACAACTCTTATGCAATACAAAATAAATTCTCTATGCAATTGCAAGAAACCATGCATAATACATTTCTAAACAAACAAGAGAAAGTACCATACTTTTCTATTTAACATCTTCTATGTATTTGCAAGCAACCATACACAAATATTTTTAAATAATAAAAGAGAATCCCATACTTCTCTACTTAACATCTTCTATGTATTTGCAAGCAACCATGCACCATAAATTAAAAAAAAACAAGGAGAAAGTCCCATACTTGTCTACTTAACATCTATGTATTTGCAAGCAACCATGCACAATACATTTTTTTTTTATTTGTGAAAAACATCCCAAAAAGGATGCCACTTTCGGGTAAGACTCAAGGCCTAATCAAGTCTCAAAGAAACCATTATAGCTATTTTCCTTTTAAACTAAGGATATCTTCTTTCAAGTTTTGAAATACTAAAGAAAATAAGTTCATAACTATCATTTCCATAAAATAACATCATCACCCATGCGTTAACATTATTAATCTAAAAAATCTATCATTCAACTTTAATCTTATTAAAATAAAACAAAAAAATAAGCTCTATTATTCCATCTAAATTTCCCCATCCAAAGCATTATTTTACCTACAAAGGCCTAATATCCAAAGATACGATTTACTAAAGATATACAATGGGTCTCAATAAAACATGGGCCACCACAAAAACAAAACAACAACAAGAATAATTTCCAACATAATAATTTGAAGCATGACTTTAAACATTAAGGAACCTCCCAGACATAACATTAAACCATATCGATTGAAAATTGCAAGGACAAGACCAACCTAACCCAATAGCTTACAAGGAAAACATTAACCTAATGATAGAAGCCAACACCAAGTCACTTAGCATGAATAGGGAAAGAAAGTGGTACATGATCACAACTATGAATCACTAAGGTTTTTCTTGGCCATTGTCAAATATGTATAGCCCTATGGAGGTCCTTAACATAAAATAAACTAAAAGGATATGTTTTATATATAGCATATATAAAAAAAATCCACATAAAGGAGCACCCTAAGAGGTAGCACCTCATAAAATAATCCTTAGCCTCAGAAAATAAATCAATTAACAAAAATGGTGAACAGAGACTACTAGGCAAGATATCAAATCCAACAAAAAAACCAGTTTTTATTTTTACCAAAGCAACCTTGGTATAACAATAAAAGGGTTAAATAATATAAATAAATGGGTGAGGCACTTCACACAACCATAATATAATTAAAAGTAGGGTAAAAATCCTATGAAATCCAAGCCAACCAATAACTAAACTTTAATAAACCAAAACTTCATCATCCATAAAAAAACATGGTAAAATACCACTTGTAAAAATTGATGAATCTCCTTGCTCTATCCTGGTGTGTGCCTTACTTTTAGCTCCAAAAGTTTCTCTTCCTTCCTTTCTCAAAAATTTCCCCACCCCAAACTCATATCGATCCTCATTTAAAAAATACGGTGAGGTAGCTTCACAAAGACTCAAATGTTTTCCATGACATTTTTCTTTGAGATGGCCACCTCTAGCTCATAATGTTCTTTAATGAATGTTGAAAAATATAAAATGGTCATAATGATTATCTAAGAATGATTTGAGCAAAGAATAATACTTTCTTATTTTAAAACCGTAATGTTATTTCTCTTGATTACTTAGCATTTAATAAAATAAATAAATCATATTATTTTCAAGGCAATCAATGGAAAGAAACCATTTATGCAACTAGAATTAATCTATTTTAAACCTTTTCATTTTCTAGCAATAAGATATTAGATTAATTAATTATTAATATTAATTATTAAAATCAGTACGAGTATTCTCAAGTATTAAGGTTATAACCATATTAATACTTTATTGGTTTAATCCAACCATCTATGTTTTCAATACCCAAACATAGAATCTACTCAACAAAAATATTGTACACTATTATTTTATCCTTAATTAGGTGGCTCTTTTAAGATAGCTAGTTTCTATCACCAACCTATTGAGGAGACTCATTGCATAAGCAACTTACCAACCCAATGGTGTGACCATATAATAAGTACAAATATAATGCATCTACATGAAGGGTATTTTGTTACCCCTTGAGTTGTTGATGAACAAGTAATCCATCATTTTATAAAATATTCTCTTAACTCAAGTGGTTATCCTTATTAATCCATTAGTGAGAGCACCTGGTCCTAAAATATATAAATACATCAATAGTACCATATTCTAAGACTACAATTTAAGTATCCTTGAGTGATAATTGATGGAATATTTTACAAAAAAAATTCTTCTGCCTCCATGAAAACATGAACAGTATGAGTAGCGGGAGAGGTGTTGTAAGTACAAGGTTTAAATTTTTGAAGGGTGGGAACCCTGCTGCGAATGATACCGATGGAGGAACTAGGATTTATTCCCTATCATATGGGAATACGATGGAAAATAATATCGATAGTGGTGGTGGGCCTAGTGATTTTGTTAGTTTTGGGGTTGGATCCCTTGAAATTCTTATCACCTATGACCATTCAGTCCCCAGGGGGACCCATACCTCCTGCAATTGCTATTTCAAAAACAAAAGAAATGTTTTTTCTAGACCCCAAGAAGGGAAACTTGGTGACCCCCATTCCTTTGTGGATAAATTTTGATGTGGCTCGAAGTTTGTGACCATCCCTAGTGAAGAACTCATTCCCAATGGAAACAATGTCATTATCACAGAAAGCCTCATGGCTAGCTTCGTCTCCAGTGAATATTTCTCCATCATTAGGAAATTCATAGGTGTATGCCTCAACATGAAATCCATGTGGATATGGGCCAATACCAAGTGGCACCCCCATGGGATCTTGGAACTTATCACCTATTCCAGAGGATTTTTTCAAATCCATCTCAATAATATAGAAGACACCAAAAAAATCTTAATGGGTTGCCCATGGTTTTTTGTAGAAGGAGTTTTTTTTTTATGAAGTGGATTGAGGAATTCAACCTAGATACTCAAAGCATTAACTTTGCTCCCATATAGGTTCAGCTTCCTAGGATCCTTAGTCAATTTTGGTATGAATAAATATTTCATTGCATTACCAGAACCATTGGAGAAATAGTCTCTGATCCAAACAAACAACAAGAAGATGCTTCATCTACGCTCGTATTTGCATAAATTCCAACTTGGATTTTGATCTGCCTACCCATGTAAATCTTATTTATAGCTCCTTCCATAACCACCAAGCAGTGGAATATGAAAATAATTTGGTATTCTATATTGAATGTTGCACTCAAGGACACCTTAGAGCTTAGTGCTCTATTCTTAAAGCCTATAAGGATATCCCTATAAAGGAGAATGAAAACCCTAATCCTCAAGTGGCTACTCACTAGGCTTGCCCCGCTACCACTAGATGCAATCAACAAGTTACTAGAACTTCTCAAAAGTCTGTCACTACCAATAGTCAACCTAAGCGGAATCAACAAGCTGCCATAACCTCTTAGAGAGCGACTACTACTGATAGTCATCCTATAGGCTCCTATACCTAGGAGAAAGGTAAGAAGGTGGTGTCCTAGTCCCAAATATATTTGAAAGAATAGGTATGTTCCATTTTTTCCTATTCTAACTGCTTTGGTGTTCTTTCTAATTTACTTATAGCTATCCTAGATCCCTTTGACTGACCCTGAAGCTAGACATGACCTTCCCCCCTCTCGGATTGTAACCTCTTTGCCCTTCTCACCCCCTTCCAATTATAATTTTGGGCCTTCCTATCCTCCCCCTCCCCTAACCCAAACCCTAAATTTTCCCTCCTATTTTCTCTCCTAACCCTCCATAAAACACTCAAACCGTTGAACCCACTCTCCCTAGCTCCCCCAAACCCTCTATTCCACTCTCCACCTCTTTTCATGCCTCACGCCCACCCAAGACATCTGCTTATCTAGGTTACCCTAAACCTTCTTGCTTTCCTTCCCCCTCTGTGATCACCCTAAAGCCTTGTTCCCCTTCTATTTTTGGTAGCCCACCTAAACCCATGATCCTCCTAAGTCCATCCAAGATCAAAGGAGTTCATTCCCATGATCCTCTTATCCCCACCAAGATGTATTTCATCCAGTCTATTGTATCTCACTCTAGGAAGCATTGATCTCCCTTCACATTTAGAGTACCAAAAAAGCCATCATTGATGTGGGTAGTGATTAAAAAAGAGGGCATCCATCCTTCAATGATCAAATAAGAAACAAGACTAATGATGAGATCACTGATGGTACTCAAACTACTATATTCCAAACTCTATCAGATCATTTCAAGGAAGACATTAAGTGAAATAAACCCACCTCACACCAAGGCAAAGGTTGGAAAAGGACCAACTCCAAGAATTATAAATGAAAATCCTCTCATGGAATGTGAGAGGGCTTAACGACCCAACCAAGCAAAGGCTTATTGCTAGTATGAGAAAGGAAATTAGACCCACCATATTAATCATGCAAGAAACCAAATTGGAAGAAAGTAACTCCAAGAAAGTAGCAAAACACATCTAGAAGAATGTAGATTTTATTGCTAACCCAACCTAAAGAGCATCTAGGGGTCTCCTATGCCTTTGGAACCCCTTACAGGTGGAAGGAAGGCTCTTATCCATTTCTTATAGAGTTATGAATATTCTTTTCTATTGTAAAGACACAAGGTTAAGTTGGGTTCTTTCAAATATCTATGCTCCCAACTCACCCCTTGGAAGGACCAACCTTTGGAACACCCTCAGTCAAATGAGAAGTATTTTTTCTAAAAAACCATGGATCCTGGCTGGGGACTTTAATTCACCCCTCTACCCATCTGATAAGAGGGGGGTATGTCCATTTCTCCAACAAATTATGAGGACTTCAATGATTTTGTTGATTGTAATGAGCTCATGGATATTCACCTCAAAGGATCTAGGTACACTTGGAGCAATATAATTATTGGAACCATGTACATCCAATTGAGACTAGGCAAATTCATCATGTTCTATGAAGTTAACCCCTTGTTTGGAGATGCCACCCTCGATGCTCTACCCAAAATTGGGTCAGACCATAACCCCTTAGTCTTTGAAGCTACCCACCAATCTACATTCAAGACCCCCTTCTGCTTTGAAGCTATGTGTATTCAACACCCTGACCTAAGGGATCGCATCTTAGAATGGTGGAGCCTCCCACATCCTGGAAATCTAATTTATCAATTTATCAATAAGCTCAGGGTCATTAAATCCATTCTTAAAATTTTTAATAAGAAAATATTTGATAGCATCTTTGAAAACAAACAAGCAATCAAAGAAATACTCCAACTGATTGAGAACCAAATACAATAATGGAGTATTGACATCAACACCAGGGATGAAGAAAGGATACTATTGTCAGACTATCACAAAATCCTAGCAAGAGAAGAAACCTTCTGGAGGTAAAAGTCCTAGGTTCAGTGGCTAAAATAAGGTGACTCCAATACAAAGTTTTTCCATACTTTCATGCTTAGACATCACAACTCTAATAGGATTAGAGTGTTGACTAGAAGAGATGGTTCTTCGACATACAATATCCATGATATCAGGCTTGATATTGTAAAACATTTTTAATCCTTCTTAGAAGTGTCCCACCCCAGCTCTGACTCCATCCACCAGACCCTTAGCTATCACATCCCCAACCATATTTTGTAGGAGTTGAATCAACGCCTCTTAAAATCCTTCTCCGATGATAAAATCAAATTCGTCCTGTTATCCATGTTGTCTGATAAATCTCTGGGTCCCAATGGGTTTCCCTAATTCTTTTTTCAAACTTTATAGGAAATTTTTGGACCTGATATTTGCTCTACCATTTGCTTCATCCAAAGATCTAAATATATTCCCATAAACGTTAACTCAACCTTTCTGACCCTTATTCCAAAACAAGCCCATTACAGATCCCTATCCAATTTTTGTCTCGTTAGCTTGTGTAACGTACTGTATAAAATTTTGACCAAATTCATGTCCACTAGAATACAAGAAACCCTCCCCCTCATCATTGATACCTATCAAGGAAGCACTATCCAAGGGAGGAACATCACTGATGGTGTCATTACCATTCATGAGGTGATACATTCCATCTCTAAAAGTAGGAAAGTAGGTTTTCTCCTCAAACTCGATATGAACAAGGCCTTTGATCGAGTCTCATGGGAATTTCTTATTATGGTCTTACTCAAGTTTAGGTTCCATCCATAATGGGTTGATCTAATTAGAGTATGCATATCCTCAACATGGTTTTTAGTCATTATCAATGGACCTACAATAGAATACTTTAGAAGTATTAGAGGGATCAGACAGAAAGACCCCCTATCACCATGAATATTCATCATTTTATCTGAGGCCCTAGGAAGAACTCTTAAAGTTTCTCATGCCAATGGTACCATATCTAGAATCAAACCTACTTCTCTTCTTGAACTGGTTACCCACCAAAAATTTGTTGACGATACTATCTTAGCTACCTTAGCCTCGGTGGCTTAAGCCAGAACCATTAAGTCAATTCTTAATCTCTATGAGGATGCAACATGCCAACAGGTGAATTACTCCAAGAGCAAAATATTCTTCATCAACACGCCCCTTGCATACCAATAATGGATAGCCCAAGTCCTCAAATTTTCTATTGGTACTCTTCCCATGTACTACCTTAGTCTTCCTCTCTTTGTTGGTAGCCCTTAAGATAACATGTAGAATAATATTATGGATAGACTCCTCAAAATGCTAGTAGGGTGGAAAGGATCCCTCATTAGCAAAGATGCCAAAATCACCTTGGTTAATGTATGTCTCCAAAGCATCCCTATCTATTTTCTATCCATATTCAAAGTCCCATCACTAATATACTCCAAAATTGAATAAACCCAAGAAATATTTCTATAGGCAAGATCAAAAAACAAAAAAAGGTTTCACCTAGTTGCTTCGGACAAAGTTTGCAAGCCTAAATCACAAGGGGGTGCTCAGACTAAGGGGAATTGGCAAAATGAACCTCATCCTCATAGCTAAAGGGGTGTTGAAGATAGTGACTAATGCATATTTAGAATGGGTCTCTATTTCTAAAGGAAGTACCTACAACACTTTAATTTCATGGAGGATGAGCCCCTCTGTTGGTTCTACCTTTTGGAAATCAATTGCAAAAACCAAAGATATCATCTCTAGGGGAATTATATGGTAGTTCAATAATGGGTAGACTATTTAAATTTGCCATGATACCTGTTTCCATGACCAACCCCTCATCATCGATCCCACCTTCACCCCTCTTAAGCCAATCATTGACACCATTTTTAGTTGTAAGGTTTCCCACTTCATATCTTTCAACTTGGGTAGACCTTCCTAGAAAGCCACCCCCACCCCATCCTTGCCTCCTAACCTCTCCAACGCCACCTCCACCCTGACCTCCATACTCCACTCTTTCATCATTTCCATCCTTGTTGAATCCCCTGACACTCCCAATTGGAAAGAGTGCGACGACGATCAATTTACTGTTAAATCTGCTTACCTCCTGATAGACCAACCCATTGTATGCAACATCCTCATTAAGTCTATTTGGCTCAAGAAAATTATTTCCAAAATTAGTTTCTTTTCTTGGTTAGCAGCTCGAAATAAAATTTTGACCTTAGATAATCTCATAACCTGAGGGCTTTAGTTACCCAACCATAGCTACCTCTGCAATTTGAGTGGGAGTTAGTAAGTCACATTTTTCTAGATTGATTCTTTATTGAATCAATTCTAAGCTCAATATTTACCATATTTAGCATTTCTTGGACCCACCCTCACATAGTGGTTGACCTCTTTAATCAATGGCCCAATCCTTTTAGGAACCCTAGATTCAAATCCCTTTGGTCAATGTGCCTCCATAATTTCTTGTGATAAATATGGCTGGAGCATAATAACTATGCATTTTAAAATTTCTCTAGGGACCCATCTTTGGTTGTCAACAAGATCCTCAGATTTGCCATTAAAAATACATCATTTTACCTGTGCTCCAGACCTCCAAGTCCTGGGATTGAAGCCTCCATAGCCTCCTATCTCCATATTTCTATGGACCCCATCAGCTTGCATGTGCATCCCAATCCTAGAGCTACTTCAATATGGACCCCACCCACAAAAGGTTGGTTAAAAATAAATTTTTATGGCTCTTCTATATGGAATCCTAGGATAGATGGAGGAGGAGGAATCGTCAGAAATCACAAAGGAAGCATAATTCTAACCTATATCGAGAATATTAGCACCCTCACTAATCATGTAGTGAAAGCTAAAGCCCTCTATTAGGGGTTATCAATCAAAAGTGATCTACAATGTAAGATAGTGGTCAATTAAGATTCACTAAATATTATCAACTACTCTAAAACTATCAAGAACCCCAGTTGGAGGGTAAAAAATATGATTTCTAAAGTTAGGTGGCTCCTTCTCAGTCATCCAAAGATAGTTGTGTAACACATGCATGGAGAAGCTAACAGAGGAGTAGACTCCCTTGCTAATTTGGGCCACTCCAAGAGGTCCCTTAGTTTTTGGAATGATATTTTTCGTACAACCCTTGTCGAAGTCATCTCCCAGGATCAACCCGACCCTTCTTGATCCCTGGATCTCACCCCTGGTGATGGGTCCTCTATTTGTTATCCCTCCTTTGCCATCCATGTGTTATCCTTGTAGGTTTTCCAATTCAAATCCTTCAACCTTCCATCCATTCACTCTCATTTTACCCCACTCACACCCTTTCCCCCTTTCCCTGCTCTATATTTTTGTATCCCCCTTCATTTTTTCATGTGTATCCCTTCCACCCTCATCCCCCTTGATTACCATTGATCATCCACCATTATTTTTCTATGCACCTTGTGCTTTGTTCCAAAATCCTTCTTGACCTGATCGCTAGCTTCATTATGTTTTTTCATGCCTTGTTCTTGTGAATCAACCCTCATGATCTTGATCTATGGGCTTTGTCCAATCATCATCGTGTGAACCTCAAAACCATGTTGCTTCATATGTGTAATATCAATCTCAAGCTTGATTTCCATAGAATGCATATCTATGCCACATATGAAATCCAAAACAAAGATATGACTGTAAACATTTCTACTTCTCATGCCAAGGTTGTCCACTGTGCTACTAAAAATAACTGCTCCACTAAGGTTCCTCCTATTTTTAGCTCTTGGGTTTCACTGATTGGCATGCATATCATAAGACACTACCTCCGACACCTCACATTATCCCAATTCATCTCGTATCCCATACTCTTCAACATGCATATTGGCTAGCACTTCAAATTTGGCCTATGTCCAAAAATTTCTTCATTTTTCTTATCCTCATATATATTTCATTTTTCCCAATTCCAAACCCCCCATATTTGTTCCCCCATGGCTATTCTTGAACCCTCAATCTTGTAGCTCAACCCTGTCATCGAGGATATTTTGAATAGTTAAAATTGACTCCCATTTATGAAAAATTTTACTGGTGATGAGGAGGATATCACCAAAGCCATTGTAATAACTCAAGAGGTTGGTCAAGTCTCTATATAGGGCCTTGAATTCACCATTGATGTATAGTTACCGGTGAATTGACTAGTCTTCCTACTGGTTGGACAAGTGTTTGTCGAAACAAGCATATGATGGCAGTGGAGCTCAATTTTTTCTTGAAGAAAGGTAAGGACCTTCTCACCACCGATGGGGGCATTGAGAGGACCAAACTCCTTGGACCTTGGGATCGGGTCATGATCCATATCCTCTAGTATTTAAATGTCAATAAAATAGATTCCATATTATGTAGTTTCCACATTGCTTTTTTGAACCACCTCAGAGGTAATTGAAAAATCAACATACCTGATTATCTATTTAGGTCTACTAAATTATTCATTACTAACATCAAAATTGGAAAGGCCCACTACACCATCCACCAGGGTCTGCATTACATTTTGTATAAGCATACCCTTGATGCTTTCTTCATAAGAGCCCTCATCATCATTGCCCCCACCCCTCCCTAGCCTACCCATGCTCCTCCTAGTCCTTCCCACCATGAATCCCCTGGTCACTCTCAACCCACCCCTCCTAGCCCCCACAGCCTACCTCTTTACCTTCTCTCACATGTCCTCCCACCTATCCCACCCTTTCCAAGTATTTTGATAGCTATAGTCCTATAGTCATGACACTCCCATACAAGAGGTTCCCAATGATGAATTGGACCCTGATTTCTCCTCCCCAATGGCTCCCAATATTAAAGCTAATTCCCATGATGATTCTAAGCCTAAACCCAGAGCTATAAAATGATCTACATCCAAGTTCCTCCAAAATAACAACCCTTCCCACACGTGGGTCTCCCCATGTTTAAATAATATCAAGATGGATTCGACGTACTTTACAAAAATAAATGAGCCAACTAAGAAAATCGGTTCATCCCTAGCTAATTTTAGTGAGATGACCAAGGAAAATATCAATAAGGAGGCAAATGTGGATGACAAAGGGGTTTAGAGGTTGGAAAAATAGTATGGTGATGAGGCTACCCTAATAAATGTAGTGCTAACTCATCTACCTAGTTTTGTGGCCACCCTATATGTGGCTGTAGAGACTATCAAATCCATGTAGATAATTTTCCAACAGGTGGCCAAAGGCCTTGACACATCCCATGCCCAGCTCAACATAATATTCAAGGATGCAAAATAGCCTTGTACCACCCTAGATGGAAACTGAACACTTGGTTTCTATTGGGAAGTCTTCCTCTAAGATGGGCCTAGTTTTTAGGATGGGATCATCCCCTCTATTTAGCTTGCTTACTATCTTTTGTTCTATGGGATACCCATTATTTTTTTCAGATCCTCCTTGTGGGTTGTTTACTATTTTGACTATAAATTTTGCTTTACGTTATTTTCATTTTGGATGTACTAAGGTTTTGGGGTCCCTTCCAAAACCCTTCTATTAATGAAATTTCATTTTACCGATAAAAAAATACTACAATTGAAGTGTAAAGTGCAACTACCCATTCTTATTGACATCATAAAATAAAACTATGCATTAGACATCCACACACCAATACATAATTTATTGTCAATAATAAGTCCTACCAAGGAGGGTTGTTACATACCCCCCTTGGAACATATATAGTCCTTATGTTTTCCTATAAATGAGAAAACAAATATTTTCATTCAAATAAATATAGGAAATGCTTTCTCATTTCTTCAACATTTTTCCATGTTGCACAATTTTTAGAATATTGGTCCCACTGGACCTTAGATTGATCTAGGGTTTGTTTCCTCAACATATTAGAATAAAACCTTAGTATGTTTATTGGTATCACCTGAATGGTTGAAGAATTTTCCATCTATAATTTACAAATATTCCAAACATGGGTAGGATCAACAACATAATTTCTAAGCAAGTATACATGGAAAGTATTGTAGATATTTTATAGGTTGAGTGGCAAGGCAAGCTTATAGGCTACTAGACTAATCTTATCAATTAAATCAAAGGATCCAATATAGTGAGGTTTCAACTTAGTTGACTTGATGACACTTCTCATGGGTCTTACCCTTTAAAAGCTATATCCCCCATAGAGAATTCTCTTGGTGATATTTTTATATCAACATAGCTCTTCTAGTGATTGATCATTTCCTTGAGCCTAAGTCAAATTGCTTTGAGATGTTCCTCCATCTATTTGATAGTGTATAGGATGATCATAACCTAATCCTCTATATTATCCCATGATAGAGGTGTTCTGCATATTTTTTATATAAGGCTTCAAATAGGGCCATTCCCAGTGATGCATGGTATCCATTAGTATGTGCAAATTCAACAACATGAAAAAAGTATTTCCATTTAGAACTTTAATCCATGCAATACATGCATAACATGTTCTATAAAACTTGTTTCACCCTCTGTATTTGATGATCTATTTCTATATGATATGTATAACTAATGGTCAACTTAGTACCCACTACACGATGAAGAGCCTGCTAGAATTATGGTATAAACCTTGATTCCTTATATGATATGATCACCTTATAAAATCCATGTAGCCTAAAATTTTCTTTGGAAAAATTATTTTCCACCACTGGTGCATCATCCTTGATGTTCCTCAATATCAAGTGTGCAACCTTGGATAACATATCAACCACTACTAAGATTTCATCATGCTGGTACCTAGTATTAGGTAAACTCACAATAAAATCCATAGATATTTCTTGCCATTTCTATGTATGTATATCATGTGGGTATAATTTCCCTCTTGGGTATCGATGTTCTACCTTGATTTTATGGTATTCTAAACATCTTTCAATGAACTTAGTGATATCCTGCTTCATTCCTTCCCAATAGGTCTTTTTCATGTTTTCCCTTATTTTTGATCCTCTTGGATGAGTGGAAAAGGGAGAATTATGTGCCTTATGCATAATCAATCTCCTTAGACCACCAATTTTAGGTATAACTACCCTATCCTTAAATCATAAAAGTCCATATTTTATGTTTAAATCCTTACTTTCTTCAAGGTTCCTCATAGTTTTACCTAAGATTTATATGTAGTGTAAGTCCTTGTAGCACCCTAAAATTGGCGCAGTTAAACCCTTAGTAAAAGATAAAAGATAAAAATTTATATTTTAACCCCAAAACCGCTTGTTATCCGCTTCCCTTATTTTTTGCACCATTTTTAGGATTTGTTTTGACCGTTGGACGATATTGTCGCATATCAGATGAAATTGTCCCCGATCTGACGAATTCATCTAGAACAGAGCGTCCAGACGATTTCGTCCTAAAATAAAATGTTCATAATTAGCTTCTATTTCAATAGCCTCTCCAACCTTTGCAGAAGCGTGTCTATGTAGTTGGAGATTCCCCCGTTGGAGATCTCCCAGATTGGGATGATCTCCAAACTCCTAGCCTCCCCTTAATCCTATATAAACTAGGATTTTTCTAGTTTATCCCCCTGACTCCCCTTCCCTGACTCTCCTGAACCCCCTAGCTGATGGATTTCCTTGTAGATTTAGTTCCTTATACACTAGAGCATCCTTGCACTACTGTTTGCATTATGTATTTCACGTTTTCTTGCAGGAAATCTATTGTTTTTTAGTCGAAGCTAGCTCGGATCATCACAAACGATCCCGAACGATTTCGTATGATGTTGTCGAGGAGAGCAGACGATCTCATATGATTGGAGGTGATCCTGACTGTAGTCTAGATTAGGGGCAATTAGAGCCCGGAGTTTGCATTTTCTTAAACTATTTCTGTATTTTCCCATTTATAATTCTACATTATCTTAAGTTATTATGTTTATGCATCTTGGAGTTCACCTCATTTAGCATAACTACATGATAAAGTTAAAATCAAACATTAAATATATTGCATTTCTCTTGTTTGTTATTTAAATCCATTATTTAGGCATGTTTACTATTATTGATATCATTTTTCATTGCTTCTATAGTTGCATATTTGGTATTTTGTATATGTTTTTGTGATTGCAGGTTTCTGACGAATTCATCAGATTTCAGACAATTCTATTTGATCTCAGATGACCAATTGTGATTTGAGATGATTTTATCTCATTTCAGACGATTATGTGTAGTTTGAGATGATATGGACTGCTACAAGACTCAGAACCTTCATCAGACATCCGAAATCAGGTATGATCTGTCCTAATTTGCATATTCTCCGTGTTTAGCACTCATTTCTATTTTCTGCATCCAAATAAATCAGTATTGGCATATAGAATAGTTTAGATTCATCTTGGCCAAACCTAGGAATTGAATGATTAAAGCACAAAATAAACACATTAAACCCATTCTCAACCTAGGCATGGAAACTGGCACTCAAAAGTTTCCTGGTGAACCCACCATCCATCGAAAATTCACCTTTATACTCCTCCCCCGAGAGGCGAGACCTTCAAAGGGCCTCTCAGTCCGAGGTATTGTCCCATCCTTCTCGCATCCCCATTCCGGGTGCGGATCCTATAGCCTAAAGGTAAGGATGCAAAAAATTTGGAGTGATACATTTTGGTGAACCCGACGTGAATAACATAGGCATCTTTATGATTCAAAAATATAAAAAACAAAAAATATATATGTATACAAGAAAAACAAAAACAAAATCATCATTTCAAGTTTGTATGTTTTAGATTCAATTCTAAATAGTAGATATTAAATATTACTTTTAGAAGTACCAAAGAAACCATGAGTTTTTACTCAAATCAATATGAGTCCATCAGTAATGTTGGAAGAATTCAGCCAAATACATTTGTTGATTATGACCAACCTCATCCCTATTCAACATCACCTCCATCACACTTTTCTCATTTTTCATCATTACCCCAACAGGACAATTCCTTTTCCAATCCTCTTCATAACGATATTATCTATTCTCCCATATATCCATATTATGTCTATCAATCCACATACAATCCTCCTCCACCCTTTCAATATTCTTCTTTCAATACAACACATCCATTTCAATAAGAAAATACTTATTCTTCCAATCCTACCATGCACTCACATCATACTTCACAATCTTCCTATCATCATTCTACCCATAACAAAGAAAAGAGAGGTAAAAAACCATTAGGTCCTTTTATGACTAAAATCCTAAGGCACTTATCAAAAACCTCTCAAAAACCTTCATCATGTACATTTACAAAGCTTAATCAACCAATGGATATAATTCTCAAGCATTTACTTGATACAAATAAGATTAAACTCCCTTCCATAAGACAACTTGATACCACAGTAGATTGGTTTAAACCTGAGCTACATTGTGAATATCATAGAGTAGATGGACATATGACACAAAATTGTAAATATTTAAGATGTGCAATTCAATATTTTATTGATGAGGGTCTTTTTAATATAAAGGAATTACAATCTACAACTGATTATAAATCTCCAATAAACTATCAAACTCCTACACAACAAATACCAATAATCAATCAAGACATGGAGATCTCCCAAGAACCCCTATTCAATTATCAACAATAGGAAACTAATCAAATATTGCATGTTAATGTGTCCCATCATGATGATATTACTAATATTGTAACAAAAACTACAAATGAGCAACCTCAAGTTCAATTAACTCAATCTGATATTCAAGAGATGGATTCCTCATTTGACCAACATTCAAAACTATCTTTGGCTCTAGAGAATGATCCAAAATGGAATGTAAGCATAGAAAGCTCATCTTTAGAATCAAAATATCAATCTGAAATCCACTTTGATATCCAACAACAAGTGATTAATCCTCAAGCAAAGATATCCCTTTTAGAAGTATTACAAAGTTCTCATAAGGAAAATTTGTTCAAGATACCTAGCCAACAATTTGTTCCTCATGATATTTTCCCTAAGAACATAATTAATGGTGTAAGCCCTCTTGAAGTTAACCATATTTCATTCTATAATGAGGAGATTCCTTCCTCTACTCCACAAGAAGACTCCTATCTTTACATTATATGATCTAGTAAAGAAACACCTGTAAAAACTATCATGGCAGATAATGGCTCCTCTCTTGATTTATGCACTTATCAATTATTCCAAAAACTCAAATTAAAGGAAGAAGATCTTAATGAATCAAATGTTATTATAAAATATTTTAACAATGATATTCAAGAAGCTCAAGGTACTATAATTCTTCCCCTTAATATTGGATCCAAGATCCTGGATACTTTGTTTTATGTAGCATATTGCCCTTTACCTTACAACCTACTTCTCAGAATTCCTTGGATTCATATGATGAGAGTTGTCCCTTCTACTCTTCACCAATGTTTAAATTTTGAACTTGCAAGTAAAATTCTTACCATACATAATGGCCCAACACTATTTGAAGAATATTTAACGGTTGAAACATCAAGTTCCATACATTCTCCATTGTCACAATTACCTTCTATCCATCACTTTTCTTCATCCATATATGATCATCCTTGTTTACCAAATAACACTCGTGCATATCTTTCACATACATATGCTCCCTCCATCTTATCAAGACTTGGAAGATAGTGATAAGAATGAAGAACCTTCTTATCCTTTTGACATTTTATTTTGTAACATGATAAATTTTACACATATAAAAGTAAAATCTTTTGCTACATTATTCCACATTATAACAAAGCTTTTGTTATCACTACCTTTTATTCATCACCTTTTGTTCTTACCTTCAACACAACCAAATTATCCTTCAAAACCTCCTTTGATTTTGAAGCAACCTTAGACATGCTATACTCAAATAACCTTGTATAGTGTATATAGATGATGCGAGGAGCATCCAGTAGCACCTGATGCAGAAGCATCCGGTGGCAGGAGGGCCACTTCTAAAAAATTGGCTAAGGAAGCTGTCACGATTTCGTGACATGTCACGAAATCGCAACCAAAATAGGGGAGAGATGAGAAGGAGGAAAACTGTCACGATATCGTGACAAAAAAAGTGTCACAATATCACAACACAAAGTAGAGAGAGAAGCAGCGGATGGAAGATGTCGCGATATCGCGACATGCCGCGTTATCGTGACCTGCAGATGAAAGAGTCGACGAGAATGAAAACTGTCGTGATATCGCGACAGAAAAAGTGTCATGATATCATGACACCAAAAGGAGAGAGATGGTGCAATTTTGTGACATGTCATAGTTTCATGACCAGAAGGCAAGTGAAGAAGCCAGCGGAGGAAGATGTCACGATTTCGTGACATGTCACAGTTTCGCGACCTACAAAGGAGAGAGAAGGCACGAAAGAGAGGATGTCGTGATTTCATGACATGTCATAGTTTCATGACCTACTGAGGAGAGAGAAAGCACATAAGAGAGGATATCACGATTTTGTGACATGTCGTAGTTTCATGACCCACTGAGGAGAGAGAAAGCATGGAAGAGAGGATGTCATGATTTCGTGACATGTCACAGTTTCACGACCCATAGAGGAGAGAGATGGCGCAGACGAGGAGATGTTGCGATTTCATGACATGTCACAGTTTCGTGACCCATAGAGGAGAGAGAAGGCGCAGTGGAGAAGATGTCACAATTTCGTGACATGTCGCATTTTCGCGACCAGAAGGCAAAGAAGAATCCAAGGGAGGAAGATGTCATGATTTTGCAAGATGTCGCATTTTCATGACCAGAAAGTGAAGGAGGAGCTAGAGGAGGAAAATATCATAATTTTGCGACATGTCGCATTTTCACAACCAAGAGGCGAGCGAAGGAGCCGGAGGAGAATATGTCATGATTTCACGACATGTCACATTTTCGTGACCCGAAGAAGCGAGAGGAAGCAGAGAGGAAAAGATGTCACGATTTCATGACATGTCGTATTTTCACGGTGCAAGGATAGAGAAGGGGCCAGAGACCGAAAGGTGTCGCGATATCGTGACTTGTCATATTTTCATGCCTGAAAGGAAAGCCGAAGATGAAGAGTCAGTAAGGTAGACGTTTCGAATACCAGGACAACAAAGCGGCACGAGAAAACAAAATGAACAGTCATGGCAAAAATGAATTGAAGGACCACCAGATGGAAGATGAAGAGTCATGCAAAAGTTATAAAAGGGCAAGCCGAGGCATGCATAAGGGGTTGGAGAACGACAAGAGGCAGGGTTGCAGATGCGATAACCAGAGGGCCGTTCTAGCCCTGCTGCGTTGTTCTTCCTTCCAAAAAAGCTTGAGTTCTTGGGTAGTGCAGACAGATTCACTGGACATGAGGCAGTTTGCACCAGGAACAGAGTAAGCTTGGATCCATAGGCATGTAGCAGATTTGTTGAATGTGAGGCAGTTGCACCAGGGTCCGTGGAGTGAGAAATTTGTGAAAGCTGAAGAGCTACAGATTGAAGGCCGAGAGCCATTGCGTGACTGCCAGTTTGAAATCTATGCAGATTGAGAGGGATGGAGAGCTGGAAATCACATAGTGAATAGCAAACTATGCCTGTGGGCTAGTATTGTAAGATTACAACAAAAAAATTGTAAGCCTGCGGGCTATAAACTGTAAACTGTAAATTAAAAGTGAAAATTTTGATGAAAATATGAATCTCAAATTTTTGCAATTTTTTGACCTCCATAAAGTGGTATCAGAGCAAGAAGATTCTGAGCGTGTAAGTAGAGCGCCGAATGTGAGGAAACTTGCACCAGGATCTATGGAAAAGTGGTGAGAAGACAGAGGGTTGATTAATGAGAATTCGAGTTACTGTGTAGAAGAAGGCAACAGAACAATACAAGAGTGAAGGTCACTTCTCCATCAACACCGGGTGTCTAATGCAGGAAAATCTATTAGCACCTGATGCAGAAGCATCCAGTGACAGGAGGGCCACTTCTAAAAAATTGGCTAAGGAAGCTGTCACAATTTTGCGACATGTCGCGAAATCATGACCAAAAGAGAGGAGAGATGAGGAGGAAAACTGTCATGATATTATGACAGAAAAAGTGTCGCGATATCACGACACAAAGTAGAGAGAGAAGCAGCGGGCAGAAGATGTCGCGATATCATGACATGTCACATTATCGCGACCCATAGATGAAAGAGTTGGCGAGAATGAAAACTGTCGTGATATCGCAACAAAAAAAGTGTCACGATATCGTGACACCGAAAGGAGAGAGATGGCACAGACAAGGAGATGTCACGATTTTGTGACATGTCGCATTTTCATGACCAGAAGGCAAGTGAAGAAGCCAGCGGAGGAAGATGTCACGATTTCACAACATGTCTCAGTTTTGCAACCCGTAGAGGAGAGAGAAGGCATGGAAGAGAGGATGAAGCAATTTCGTGACATGTCACAGTTTCGTGACCTGTTGAGGAGAGAGAAAGCATAGAAGAGAGGATGTTGCGATTTCGTGACATGTCACAGTTTCACGACCCACTGAGGAGAGAGAAAGCATAGAAGAGAGGATGTCATGATTTCGTGACATGTCACAGTTTCATGACCCATAGAGGAGAGAGATGGCACAGATGAGGAGATGTCACGATTTTGTGACATGTCACAATTTTGTGACTCGTAGAGGAGAGAGAAGGCACAGTGGAGAAGATGTCGTGATTTCGTGACATGTCACATTTTCACGACCAGAAGGCAAAGAAGAAGCCAAGGGAGGAAGATGTCACGATTTCACGACATGTCACATTTTCGTGACCAAAAAGCGAAGGAGGAGCCAAAGGAGGAAAATGTCACGATTTCATGACATGTCGCATTTTCGCGACCAAGAGGCGAGCGAAGGAGCCGGAGGAGAAGATGTCACAATTTCGTGACATGTCACATTTTCATGACCCGAAGAAGCGAGAGGAAGCAGAGAGGAAAATATGTCGCAATTTTGTGACATGTCATATTTTTGTGGCACAAGGATAGAGAAGGGGCCAGAGACCGAAAGGTGTCGTGATATCGCGACCTGTCATATTTTCGTGCCTGAAGGGAAAGATGAAGACGAAGAGTCGATAAGGCAGACGTTTTGAATACCAGGACAATGAAGCGGCATGGGAAAACAAAACAAACAGTCATGGCAAAAATGAATCGAAGGACCACCAGATGGAAGATGAAGAGTCACACGAAAGTTATAAAAGGGCAAGCCGAGGCATGCACAAGGGGTTGGAGAACGACGAGAGGCAGGGTTGCAGATGCGATAACCAGAGGGCCGTTCTGGCCCTGCTGTGTTGTTATTCCTTCCAAAAAAGCTTGAGTTCCTGGGTAGTGTAGACAGATTCTCCGAACATGAGGCAGTTTGCACCAAGAACAGAGTAAGCTTGGATCCATAGGCGTGTAGCAGATTTTCCATATGTGAGGCAGTTGCACTAGGGTTCGTGGAGTGAGAAAGTTGTGAAAGCCGAAGAGCTGTAGATTGAAGGTTGAGAGCCATTGCGTGACTGCCAGTTTGAAATCTATGCAGATTGAGAGGGATGGAGAGCTGGAAATCGCATAGTGAATAGCAAACTATGCCTACGGGCTAGTATTGTAAGATTACAATAGAAAAATTGTAAGCCTGCGGGCTGTAAACTATAAACTGTAAATTAAAAGTGAAAATTTTGATGAAAATATGAATCTCAAATTTTTGCAATTTTCTGACCTCCATCAATAGATCATCTTGTATATACCACCAATTCCATCATCAAAAAGAAAAAAAAAATAATAATAATAAAAATTTCAAAAAATAATCACATTATGTATCTTCTCAATTCATCAATTAAAATCAAAATATAAAAACACTTCAAAATCATCAAAATCTTCAAAAACATATTTTATTTTCATACTTGTCAATTCTTGAAGTTTGTAGTTATATTTTCAATTATCTTGGATAAATGAGCATTTATTTGGAATCCCGCACTTTCACACTCACATACATAAATATCTTGCTTTTATTTGGTATGATTATTAATCTCTCTTATATCAAAGTCCACATTGGCATTAAATAAAGTTTTGAGCATAGAGAACTGATCTTGTTATTTACTTGAACCAATTATATCTTTTTTTCATTAAAATGATTTCATTGCAAATTCGATATGCTGCTACATAGTAGAAGTGGTTTCCTGAGCGAAAAGTTTCCCCTGCTATCCTATCATGCACATGGTCTAGAATCTTTGAGAATTGACAAAAGGACAAGCTCACCCCTATCCGGAATAAAAATCCCTTGCTCTACAGCTAATCTAAGCAAGTATCCCTAGTATAGGAAGAAAAAGAAAATTCAAAGAAAATGAGAAAAAGAAAAATATCATTTTGTACCATCGCAACAATATTCCAAGCAAAAATACAAAAAAAAAAAAGAGAAGCCAAAGCAAAAGCAAAGGCAAAAGAAAAATGCAATAAATCCCTTTCCCTACCCCTTGAAAAGAAAAGAAGGGTGAATGAGCTTGAATCCCTAGAATTCTCAATTATTCGAAAACTGTGAGGTAAGCCCCATAACAGGTGGTTTGTGCCCAACCCGCTTGGCCTTGGGTAATTCCTAGCATGGTGATATGTCTGTCACATTAGCAACCTTATTTTGTACAAACCTATGTCATCTTATGGATTATCTAGCTCTTGATAACCCGACTTACATAGTAGTCTGGTACGGTTACATGCATATAAATCATGGTTAAGGAACACTCATTTTGTTAAGGCAAATTACTTGTATCAAATTATCTTGCTCAAAATTGGTGAATGAACAATACAATCGCACACACATTTGTATTTGAGAGATTTTGTATCATTATGATAAATCAAGATCGGTAATGAACTCACATTTGCACATGAGGATCCCTTATAAACCTACATTTGTCTTTGAGATAATTTAAAATATTTCTGTAATTCTTTTCGGAATAGTTTTATCTTATTTCAGAATTTTTGTATAAAAACAATTATATACATTTTTTCACAAAATCACAAAATGATTTCAAACACCATGTTCATATTATTATTTTTCTGTTATTAAAAGTCAAAAATTAATCTTGCAATAAAACTAAAATATCCATTTATTCTTTGGCTTTCACGATGATGGTATAAGTCTATACCTATAATTCTATGCCTAGCACAAACCATTGTTCTAATTTTATTTTCCCATTCATTAAAAAAAAAACACATATGGATTACATCATTATGTTACATAACTAAGCTTTAAAAAGAACGCACACTTATCTTATTTCAGGTCATTATGTCAACATTCAATTTTGCAATGATGGTATAGTTCCTAGGAACTTATGCACAATTTTTATCACACTTAGGAATTTATGCCTAGCAAAAAATCATATTTCTTTTTTATCTCACGCATAATATTTTTTATGAAAATCTAAAAACAAATCATCACCATCATCATTTTCATCATCACAACATCAAGTCTTAAGACAATCTCTTAAGCACTCTTTCACTTTTAACAATATTTCTATCCTAGGATTAGCTTGACGACCTAGTGAGCGGCGACTCCATGAAATGGTCTATAACAGCGACAATGTCCTTTGAAATTATTATTAGAAGTCCTTTTTATTTTTTCAAATTACACCAAAATAACCAAATTATTTACATCAGATTATTTCATTTACAATTTTATGCCATGATATAAAAAATATAATATTTCAAAACGACATAATTACATGAATATTCAATCACAAATTAAAGCATCATACAACATATACACAAGTCATATCATCAAAAACAAGACCATATATATATATATATCAAATTATGTACATCATATCAAAACTGGATTGGTATGCCACAATCTATACCCTGGCATACTCAATCCTCTCAAAAATCTATACAATATCTATGTAGTCTATAGCCAACTATCCTTGAGAAGCCCTCGAGCTCTTAGCCTCATCTACTCACCCACCCTGACATGGAGGAGGTGGTCCCATAGAAGTTTGGGCTATATCTCGGGTCCTTGTTGTTGATTGTGAGGATGTCCTCGATGATCCCATCATGATCGACTCTGCAATCAGGGCTGGTAGTGGTACCCTTTGGTTCTCTGGAACCATGTGATAGTATAGCCCTTGGTAGAATGCAGTCTGAGTAATAGACCACACTAGATCTCGAGTGCTCGCTCCTCTGCCCTGAGCTCTGAGCCATGTGGCTTCATCCTACAGCGTCTGCACTTGAGCTTAAAGGTGGGCAACCTCATCTCGGAGAGTCACCGTCTCATTGCTCTCCCCTACATCGACACCCTTGCCCTTATCAGGCGATGGTGGTCTCTCCTCCTACTACGAAGGGAGTCTCTCCTCCCTCTGCCCTGTCTCCTATGGCCTCTGTGGAGCCCATGCCATTCTCTGGTGTCTCTCCTACGTAGACTATCATTGCTCTCTCTCGTCACGACCCCAAACTGCCTCAATGGCAGCCTGGCACTGCCTCCCCATCCGGTGCACCATGGCGTGCACTGGACCCTATGCCTTCATCATTCGAGGAGGATGAATGCCTATGTACTAGGCATTTTATCCATCAGTCACCCTAGCATCGTCACCATCCACTAGTTGGATGGGGGCATCATCAGCATCCTGGATCTAGAACCACTGCATGTCTAGAGCCCCGCTCATTGTAGTACTATCTCAAATAGTCTAAGAGTACTCATAATCCCTGAGAGAAGGTATCCCCTACTATAGACTGAATTACCATAGTACCCGATCGTAGTGATGGAGCTCTACCTCTCCCCGCTCCATCCTCAGCTAGTAGACTCGCCTGATGCGATCCAGGTCTTGCCCATCCTCTGTCCACCTTGGGTGCTCTCGCCATAGCCTCCAGGTGATCTGGTCAAGGATGAGGTCATCCAGCAACCTTCATGACATCAGTAGATCTATCCGTCATTGAGACCCTCTCTGGAGCCACCAATAGAAAACTTGGGGTCTCTCTCGGTCAACCCCTATCAGTGGGAGTCCTATCGGCCTCTGCACTATGATGTACTCCCAGCACCATACCTGTAGTAGTGATGTCAAAACCAAACATCGTCCTCCCTTGTATACGACCCCATGCAATATCCTATACAGCCAACATAGTACAAAGTTACCCCATGCAAATCTGTACCCATGGTCTCTCATGTCGCAGACCACATCTGAAAGGAGCCATGGTAATCTACACACACTCTGGTGGCACAGAAGTAGGCCACCGACTACCCCTGCCAAAACCTGAGTCAACCTAGATGTCCCAGGAATTTTCCTCAAAGACTCGATGTTAACTCTGCCCTTCTCCAGGGTGAAGCTCAGGTCTCTACACAACCTCATCATCACCTGGCCCTGATTGGTCGTAGGCATCATGATTCGTCCCTGTATGGGGATCCTCATGATCTTCCATATGTCCTCTAGTGTGGGAGCCATATCCCCTATCGGTAGCTAGAAGCAGGATGACCTCAGATACAATATCTCTGGTATGGATGTCAAAAGCCCTATGTCTGTCGATACTTGTGGCATCTCTGCCACATGCCATAGCCCGACCTATGCTAGTTGATCGCACTCTGCCTGGTCGAGAGTGACCAAGTCATCTCTTAGCCCAGCATATTTTCATTCCCGGATCTTTAGTAATCCTTTCTGCAAAACAAACAATAAAACAACAAAATTTCATTAATAACCAATCATTGCAATCAAATTAAACACATTTCAATCAAGCTTAAAGATGATATCGTCCACCATTGAATGATATCGTCCCACATTGGGCAAAATCATCCGTTTTAGGACTAAATCATGTCTGATTTTGCAACTTGGGGATCGCTCCTTGTTGAACGGGATCACCCCTAGTTCATTGATTTTGCCATCCGACGAAATCGATGATCTAGGGACGATTTTGACGAAATCGGGATGATTTCATCTCGACGTCGTCGATGGCCTAAAAATGGTCACGATGCCCCAAACATTCAAAATTTAAAACAAAAAATTGCACAAAGTAAAATCAAACCTAATCTACTAGGATTAGATCCTTACCCGTAGCCCATGTCGGACCTTTGTCGCTCTATGCACTGTCTCCACCATTGTTTCTCTCTACAGAGCTCTAGAATAGTAAAAATGAATAGTAAAAAATGAATTAGGGTTTTTTCTATTTTTCTTAATTTTATTCAAAATCAACAACATTTTAATTTTGCTTTTCTGCGTTTTTACCTCAAACGTTTGATTTGGGTAAAAACACGGAGGGGGCACCATAGTCAGCAGTCGTATGATTCGACCAAGAATCGTCGTCCAAAAAGTTGAATAAATTTTTGCTTTCTTGTAAAACGAGAAAAACTCGTCTTTAACGCATTTTCTTCAAAAAATTCGCTAAAGAGGGGGTAAAATGTAGCACCCTAAAATTGGCGCAGTTAAACCCTTAGTAAAATATAAAAGATAAAAATTTAAATTTTAACCCCAAAATCGCTTGTTACCCGCTTCCCTTATTTTTTGTGCCATTTTAAAGATTTTTTTTTACTGTTGGACGATATCATCGTATATCAGATGAAATCATCCCCGATCTGACGAATTCATATGGAACAGAGCATCCAGACAATTTCATCCTAAAATCAAATGTTCATAATTAGCTTTTATTTCAACAACCTCTCCAACCTTGGCAAAAGCGCATCTGCGTAGTTGGAGATTCCCCCATTGGAGATCTCCTAGATTGGGATGATCTCCAACCTCCTAGCCTCCCCTTAATCCTATATAAACTAGGATTTTTCTAGTTTATCCCACTGACTCCCCTTCCCTGACTCTCCTGAACCCCCTAGCTGATGGATTTCCCTCCAGATTTAGTTCCTTATACACTAGAGCATCCTTGCACTACTATCTGCATTCTGTATTTCATGTTTTCTTGCAAGCACTCTACTATTTTTTAGTTGAAGCTAGCTTGGATCATCGTAAACAATCCCAGACAATTTCAGACGATCTTGTTGAGGAGAGCAGACGATATCGTACAATTGGAGGCAATCCTAACTGTAGTCCAGATTAGGGGCAATCAGAGCCCAGAGTTTGCATTTTCTTAAACTATTTTTGTATTTTCCCATTTATAATTCTACATTATCTTAAGTTATTATGTTTATGCATCTTGGAGTTCACATCATTTAGCATAACCGCATGATAAAGTTAAAATCAAACATTAAATCTATTGCATTTCTCTTGTTTGTTATTTAAATCCATTATTTAGGCACATTTACTATTATTTAGGCACATTTACTATTATTGCATATTTGGTATTTTGTATCTATTTTTGTGATTGCAGGTTTTTTATGAATTCGTCTGATGAATTCGTCAGATTTCAGACGATTTTGTCTGATCTCAGATGACCGACTATGATTTGAGACGATTTTGTCTCATTTCAGATGATTATGTGTAGTTTGAGATGATGTGGACTGCTACAAGACTCAGAACCTTCATCAGACATCTGAAATAAGGTATGATCTGTCCTAATTTGCATATTCTCTGTGTTTAGCACTCATTTCTATTTTTTGTATCCATTTAAATCAGTATTGGCATATAGAATAGTTTAGATTCATCTTGGCCAAACCTAGGAATTGAATGATTAAAGCACAAAATTAACACATTAAACCCATTCTCAACCTAGGCGTGGAAAATGCCACTCAAAAGTTTCCTGGTGAACCCACCATCCATCAAAAATTCTCCTTTATACACCTCCCCGAGAGGCAGGACCTTCAAAGGGCCTCTCAGTCTGAGGTATTGTCCCATCCTTCTCACATCCCCATTTCGAGCTCGGATCCTATAACCTGAAGGTAAGGATGCAAAAAATTTGGAGCGATATAGTCCTATAGCTACATTATTTTGACTTTATACATTAATTCTATATGACTTTGGGTTAGCACTACTATGTACCTTCTTCTACTCAAGGCATATACAACCTTATTTTCTTTCCCTTTGATATACTCAATATTGAAGTCATACTCTGCTAAAAAGGAATTAGAGGAGGATGAGTAAGATCAACAATATCCTGAGCCCTCCTCTATAGATGTGGATGATGAGCATAATCATCCAATTTTATCTAAGAGAAACTTACCTCTACTAGATTCATAGAGATACCTTAGAGGAGAGGAAATCTTATCCTCTCAAGCATATAGAGACCTAGCTAAAAATGTCAAATCTATTGAGAAATATGGGATGGCCTATCAAAATCCTACCTTGAACATGATTCAAAATCAACCATTGTATCCTTTAGTACCTAGCCCTACGTATCTCAAATTGACATAACCAAAAAGTGTGCGCCTATCTACTGTATTGGTCTATAATCATCATAAAAGTGTAAAAGCTTGACACATTGCATAAATTCAACAAAATGATATTTCTTGTATTGATTATGGATGAATATTTGTTACAAATATGTCCCTTTTAGGATCACTTGAATGATGATACAGTTTATACAATTTCCAATGCCCTCAAAAGGGTAGGCACATTAATATTGCCCTTTGACTAGTCGCAAACTACCTTGGGGTGGAGTTGACCCCCTTCTTCACAATGAGGAAGGATTATGACATATAATCCTCTTGTACCTATCTTCCTACGATCAAGAAACAATAGCACATGATAAAAAATATAGATAGCCTCTCATGATGAGGCATTTTAAGGAAATATACATGATAATGCCATTAAACTAATAATAAATAAAACATAAAGAAATCCTTTGCACTATGCTAATTGAATCAGGATTTGTAATATAGCATAAAAGAGATCATTAGACAAATAATGCATGGATCAGATAACAAAATAGAAGCATAGAGGTGCATAAAAGATCCATAAATCTTCTAATTAATGCAAAACATAAACTATCTATTCTAAGCTAATTCCTACAGTCAGAATTCTTCTAAATTACAATTAACCCTAATGTTAGGATCCTGCTATAAAATAAACTCAAATAACACACTCTCACACAATTGCTTGGAAATAACTCACATAAACATCACATTAATATAACAAAAATTTGCAGAAAGAACAATCTCACAATAGAACTGAATCGCAGGCCTCTTCGAGGGGGCAACCTCCTTCAATACTTCATTAATTTTGCAAAAGATGGTTACATTGGTGCCCTTTCGGGTATTTAAGGAGTTTCCTTCCAAGGTTGGCTTACATGCAAAATGCCACCTGGATTACATGCATAATGCCACCCAAATTACATGCATAGTTCCACTTTGAATTACATGCACAATGCCACCCGAATTACATGCACAATGCCACTCGAATTACATGCACAATGCCACACGAATTACATGCACAATGCCACCTATCTACCATGTGTTACATAAAAAAGGGTGCCATTTGTCATAGGCACTACCTAAGCTAAAACTTAGAACATTACAAAATATTAATCATGGGTACTACCCACGTTCACTAGGAATTATTACATCAAGGAAGTTATTACATTAAGGGTTAGGATGAGATCCTAACATGCCCTTCTCCTTGAAGAAGCTTTGTCCTCAAAGCTAAAAATGAGGAAACTGTTGCTGGAGTTGATGGAGGGACTCCCATGTAGCATCCTCAGGTTGAAGTCCACGCCACTGAACCAGGACCTCTGTGATGGTACGGTTGCGAGTTCGACGATACAACAACTGCTTTGGTGCAAGTAAGATGGAGCCTTCTTCATCCAATTCGGGAAGTGTTGATGGAACCTGTACCTTGGAGCTGCCCGAAATGTAGGAGGGAGGCGTGAGTGGAGGGTGCCCGTACTCTGCCTCTGGTGGTGGTATCATAGGAAGTGTTGTACCACCATTCGGCCAAAGAAAGCCATTTTGCCCAATGAGTAGGATGATCGGAGGCAAGCAGCAAAGGTAGGTTTCCAAGCAGTTATTAACAACCTCTGTTTGACCATCCGTTTGTGGATGGTAGGCTAAACTCATTGTGAGCTGAGTCCCCTGCAACTTAAACAACTCTTGCCAAAAATTTCTAGTAAGGCTGGGATCACGATCAGATACAATGGAGGTTGGCATGCCATGAAGGCGAAATATGGAGTCAAGGAAAATTTGGGCAATAGTGAATGCTGTGTAAGGATGGGTTAGGGCACAAAAGTGAGCATACTTTGAAAGGCGGTCCACTACCACAAAAATAACAGACTTGTCTCCAGATTTAGGTAGCCCTTCTATGAAATCCATAGAGATGTCAGTCCACACCTGATCCGGTATCGACAAGGGTGGAAGAGTGCCCGAAGAGTGCACTGTTTCTCTTTTCATCCTTTGACCTGTGTCGCAGTCTGCCACAAAAGAGCGAATGTCCTGTTTCCTACCTTTCCAAAATAAGGTGCGCTTGAGTCGCTCATAAGGTGGTCTGATATTGGGAGGTGTACTATCCAGCAATAATGGAATGGCATGGTCATGAGAGCGATGCAGTGGTCGTGTGATGGGTTCTGAAAAGATGGCCTCATGTTTGTTGAGAATCTGTTGCATGTCTTGTGGGATTTCACCCATTGGAGATGTGGATGGCTGGATGGAGAATAGTTGTGCAATGACCCCACGTGATGATTTATTTAGCAATTTCTCCATGCCGTTTGAACTGATAATTTGAGGTGTTCCTGTAAGGGAGCCCTTGATGATGTGTGTTTTTCCGTTCTGGAAGAACTGCATCCAAAGTTTAGCAAAGTTCCAACTGATAGTGCCCAACGTACTCAACCATTGGCATCCCAAAACAATATCACATCCACCCAAATGGAGGGCAAACATGTCCTGCTTGAGTTCATAGTCCCCTATCTTGATTTTAACATTGTGACACTTTCCTTTACAAGATAAGATTCCCCCATTGGCTACCATGACCTCAAAGTAATTACAATTGTGGAGCAATTTGCCCGTTGAGCAACTCTAGGGTCAATGAAGTTGTGCGTGCTTCCCGAATCCAAAAGGATGGAAAGACGTTGGCCCTTGAAACATCCTGTAACCTTCATGGTTTGAGGAGTAGTAATGCCTGCAAGGGCATGGATTGTAATTGATGTCTCAGGTTCCTGTTTCCCTTCTTCTTGTGGAGGATGTGTTCCTGGAGGGTCCTCATCCTCATCACTCTCGTCAACGGTATCAGGTTCTCCAACATCTATCAAGAATAATTTTTTGTGTGCACACTTATGCCCCTTGAAAAACTTTTCATCACAATTGTAGCATAATCCTTGGGCACGATGTGCATCCATATCTTCGATGGTGAGGCGCTTGGGTGCAGCAGGTTTATTATCATCTGGGTGTTGGGCTCTCGGGGGAAATGAAGGTCTATCTTGAGAAAACTTTGATGGGCATTTTTGGGCAGAGAGTTTAGATTCGGCCAGATGGGCCAAATTGATAACTTCCATCATAGTTCGTGGTTTCAACATTTTGACTTCTGCTTGGAGTTCCATCTTCAACCCACTGATATAAAAACTCTAGAAGAACCCTTCACTCAATCCTCTTGTTCGATTGGCCAATTTTTCAAATTGATCTTGGTACTCTCGAACTGACCCTGTTTGTTGTAGTTTGGATAAGGCTCCTGTGAAGTCCTCAAACTCACTAGGACCAAATCGAGTGATTATTTGGGATTCAAAATCCTCCCAAGAGAGATTTGGGTAGGTAAGACGCAACCATTGAAACCAGTGTAGAGCCTCAGATTCCAATTTAAAGGAAGCCATCCGGACTCGATGAAATACTGGTACATTATGAATTCGAAAGAATTGGTCAACCCGACATAGCCACCCATCAACATCCTTCCCACTGAATTTGGGAAAGTCCAACTTGGGCATTCTAAAGGGTGTATCATGGTCACGATTCCTTGTAGAACTCTCAGTTTGGTATTCTAATTTGGGTGGTTCTCTTCTCAGTTTGCTATCCACTTCAGTCAATGCTTCTTCTAAGCGATTGCTAGTGGCCTCATGCTCTAGGCGAAGACCTTGGACTTCTTCCCTTATGGAGTGAAAATCCGAGTTCAAGTTCTCAATGGCTTTTGTTAGGGACTCCAAGTGTTCTAGTTCTTTCTGGTGTCCACGGGTACCCTGGGCCATTTTTTGACCTTTTGTGACCAATTACTAAAAATAGAATTGAATTTTTTTGACTTACTATTTTTAGTAAGTGCCCAAAAAAGTGCTTGGGTGCTATATATCAAAATGATCAGCAGGAGGAGGTGGTCACAATGAGCTATATCTCTCAACACTACTTTTTGGCACCCTAGAATTTTTTTTTTATCTCCTATTTTGCTGAGTCTAACGGTGTTTACAGATTCTGATTCTGAGCTACTGAGCAAAAGTTGGGTACTGGAGCACTATCTAAAACTGGCCATGTTTCACACTCAAGATTCTCTGTATTTTGCAGGTGATCGATATGACAGTTCTGTTCGACTCAAGATCGTGAATTCCGCCTCGATCGTGCTAACCTCTTTGACTTGATCGACTCGATTGTGGATCGCCATCTGTAAATTTCATTGTTACTCTCCGGACTTTCAACTTAAGTGTCACCCTCATGGCTTATCCCGAATGCATGTCCCTTCGTTATTTTTTTGGTAGAGGACTCCTTTCTCATATGCTCACTTTTGAAATGCAGGTTTACGAACGGGGGTGTTTGGATTCTTATTTTTATTTTTATTTTTGCGTTTTTTATAGGTTGCGGTTTAACAGAACTAGGGAATGCTAAGTATAGGAGTATGTACCACCCATAGGCCCTCTAATATACCGACAGGTGACGAACAATAGTGCTCGGACCAATATTTCGAGGCCACTACTCAAGGAGGATTCCACACATACCCTTGAGCACACTACCCGCCTCTCCGAAAATACGGGAGGGTAATCGTCGAGGATGTTGTGTCCCGTAGACTATGAGTAATACAAGGCCGAAGAGCTTCCTAATGGCTAAAAGTTTGTTTAATCCTAGATGGTCTCCCGATATACCCGAAGATACGTGGGAGCTCAAGTCCGTGCGCGAGTTCTATCTGAGGCCTGGGTATTGGAGCCTGATCGCCCCTCACTTCACTAGATGCTTTATGGGCTATCTAGCTTAGCCAATAACGACAGATCCTTCATGATATTTTAAAACCCCCGGTACAGGGTTTCTACCTACTCAACTAACAATATATTTTTTTTGTTTTTGGTCTGGAAAAAAAACACTGTATTTTTTTTTGGATTTTTTTTTTAATAAGGAAAAACAAAATGGAAAAAACACACAGAATTTATACCTAACAGGCGGATTGGATGGCAAGAATCGTTGCAGTTGCAGCAGAACTTGGCCCTGGAAAGCGCTCTGATACCACTTGTTAGGATCCTGCTATAAAATAAACTCAAATAACACACTCTCACACAATTGCTTGGAAATAACTCACATAAACATCACATTAATATAACAGAAATTTGCATAAAGAACAATCTCACAATAGAACTGAATCGCAGGCCTCTTCGATGGGGCAACCTCCTTCAATACTTCATTAATTTTGCAAAAGATGGTTACATTGGTGCCCTTTCGGGTATTTAAGGAGTTTCCTTCCAAGGTTGGCTTACATGCAAAATGCCACCTGGATTACATGCATAATGCCACCCGAATTACATGCATAGTGCCACTTTGAATTACATGCACAATGCCACCCGAATTACATGCACAATGCCACTCGAATTACATGCACAATGCCACACGAATTACATGCACAATGCCACCTATCTACCATGTGTTATATAAAAAAGGGTGCCATTTGTCATAGGCACTACCTAAGCTAAAACTTAGAACATTACAAAATATTAATCATGGGTACTACCCACGTTCACTAGGAATTATTACATCAAGGAAGTTATTACATTAAGGGTTAGGATGAGATCCTAACACCTAAGAAATGATTAATCTACCCTATTTAACTGGACAAAAAAAAATAGTAAGGTGATCTATCACCTATTGTAAATCATAGCTCTAGTGAGCGGTCTGCACTGTGAACCGTGGCTGACAGTCGTGGTTTGACCTCTAATAGGTTTACCCTCAAAATTAGGGGCAGTGGGCTTAATCTCCTTGTCCAAATTGATGTTCAAGGGTCGCCTTTGTTGTCCTCAGACTGATTTGGTGGTCAATTCGATGTGAAGGGCCTTTGTTTGCTTGAATTTGCATTTATTGATCCTCCTAGGCTCCTAGGACTTCCATGGAAAATTTATTGTTGAATGAATAGCAAAGTAGCCTTCGAATGCACAAATTCAGTATGCAATCTAACAGGGCTTCGCTGCTCACTTGATCACTTTACACTCACTCGATAATTCGTCAGCGCTTCGCTACACAAATCATCCTCTCTCATCCTCTTTTCTCCCCATTTTGGAGGGGGTATTTATAGCATGCCCCTAGGGCTAGGGGTGGCTTCATGGAGAATCCAATACCAAGAAGGGTGGTTATGACAGTTGGGATGGAAGCCTCTAGATTCTTTCATCCTTCAACTACCTCCTTCTAGATATTTTGGTCGTTCCAACCAATTTGGCTTAGATGGAAGACCTAACTAAACTTTAGTTAAGACCACAGGTCATAGTTGTGGTCCAGAATGTAGACCGTAGGTGTCATCCATGGTTTATACTGTAGACCATAGGTTTGGACTGCAGTTCAGACTACTTAGGCTAAAATTCCTAAATTGAGTGGTTAGAACCACTGCTCTATCTTGGAGTCTGTCCAAGATCCTCCATATGGTCTTGTAGCATGTCCATATGAGTATTCACCCTCAAAATGACATGTTTTAGGTTTCTACAGATGCCCCTTTTGAGATGCGTTGTCAGATTCAACAATGCTAAGAAAAAATATACATCCTAAAATGATATCTAAGTTTCTATGATGATCATTAGTCAGATCAACATTAGATGCCCCAGGTCTAGCAAAAGGATGCACATATTGGAATCATTGCTTCCAACTTGTGAAAGGCTTACATTTTGACAAGTCTACCCTCGTCATCAGATGTTCAGATAGCATCAATTCCAAGTATGGGTATCTTATGACCCATAAATTCAAAGGATGAGAGTTACAAACCAATTATCATATTTGCTATTTTCCCCAAGAAAAGGGAGAAGCTTATGATAGCTGTTGAAAATGATTCACAAGAACCAACACAATTTTGACAAAGTCAAGGGATCTACAATCTCAGGGATCTTCTGCTGACTTTTATTATGATTATGAAATTATGACTACCCCCTCAAGCAATGATTTGATGAGGGTAATGACAATGTATGAAGCGATAAAATTGCTTGACCATAATGAATGATCCTGAAAAATTTTAGATTCGAGATTTTTAATGCCTTGGCTAGGCCTAGTTTAGCTTATGATTGCAACTCTTAGTAGTATTTGCACATTTCTATCCCATGGAGCAGTTAGGCTACAATAGTCATCTTAAGGAATCAAAATGATAATTTTGCCCCAAATTTCATAAAAAAATATGTCCTCATAAAAAAATGAGTATTTGCAATATGGTTTGCTAAAATATGTCATAAAAAAATGATAATTTTACCCCAAATGTCCTTATGGTGAATTACTCATCTTGCCAGATTGCATGGACTACAACTCGCTGCAACCGCAAAATGTAAAGGATAAATCACTGAATACAAGGTGCATTTGGTTTTTAATTATTTGATTTTTTTTTGTTTTAATTTTGCATGTATTTGATTGGTCCTAGTGCTTTTAACATCACCAAATTTGCAATTTTAATCATTTATTTTGAATTTTTATCCAATGGAAGTCATTAATTTGCTATTTTAGACCTTCCCACAGTGGGTTTTGAGTGCATTTAATGCTAGTTGTGGACCGTAGGTATGGTTTTCTATTTACATTTCTAAATTTTGGTAACCATGGGTCAGACCTACGAGTGAAAAACCCTAGTTCCAAAATTGCAGGTGTCAGCTGCGGTTCGCTGAGACTAGGAAAACCTATAAATTGAATTCCCATTTGAAATTTTTCATCATTTTTTGGAAAGCATTAGCAATTTGAGAGCTCTGAGAGTGAGAAAACATTTTCTGATCCAAAAAACTACCACACTCTATCATTATTACACTCCTCTACCTTGATGGCGGATCTTGATCAACCATCTACTAGCTAGGGCCAGGGTGTAGGTAAGGTAACTCGAAACCGAGACCGTGCACTCAATACTAGTAAAATGAACCACATTAAGTAATGTGGATAATGAACCTCACTAAACTATTGGTAATGAATCGCACTAGTCTAGGTTAGCTTTAATAATTCAATTTGATGTCTTAATGGTCTATGAGGGTACCCAAAATGGGTGCCGCTCCTAAACCGTAGCTGGTAGTTGTGGTTCCCAATTAGCAAATTGGGGACCGTAGGTTGCAGCTGCGGTTCCTAATTGTCAAATTGGGAACTGCAGGTTTCAATTGCGGTTCCCAATTGGCAAATCAAGAATCACAGGTTTCAGATGTGGTTCCCAATTTACAAATTAGGGACCATAGGTTTCAGTTGCAGTTTGTTGTTTTTTTATTTTTTATTTTTTTTATTATGTCATTTTTAGCATTGTTTTTAGCTCTAGTTAGCTAGATTTTGTCTTAAATTATGCTTTTTATTTCATAGACTAACTTCTAGATCCGAGGAGCTAGATATTATGAAGAATCTTTATGAGGCTTTATTTGATGATGATCGAGATTGGTTTCGAGCTGTCAGGTTTGGCTACATCATGGATTTGCCCACTATTAGGGTAGATCAAGCCTACCTGACTGCATTATCCTGATGATGGAATGCGTGGACCAATACATTTCACATACCTACAAGTGAAATGACTATTACTTTAGAGGACATCTATAAGATCTTTAGGATCCCCATTGATGGTGAGGCCATCATCTCCTCTACCTCCAGGGTAAAGGAGGCTATCTTTGATGCTATCTTTGATGACCAGAGCGAGGATGCTCAGGATGTGATTGACCATGGAGGGATGCACATTGGTGAGTGGTACCATGAGGATGTCTTCTCTACACGAGAAGTCCTCTTCATGCACATCATAGTATAGATTTTCCTTCCAAACTCCTTGGGCATGAGGATTCCCTAGAACCTCATGTCCACCACCTGGAGGGTGCTACAAAGCTCTACAGAGGAGCCTTTACTTCTATCTTGAGGGAGCACACTATTATGTTAGATCTATAAGGAGTTGTACCAGATTACTGAGTGTAGCCATAAGGTCCTTAGTTGCAGTCTTCTATTGTAGATCTGGGGGTGGCAACACATCCAGATCGAGCATCTTACAGATCTTCCACTGTAGATCACTACTATTGCTGAATATTGTTAGTGTTATACCGTATGCTAGCCTCGTGATGAGGAGGGTACCCACAGTAGGATCCATTTTGGTGATGTCCAACATTATATCACTTAGTTTTTGGTACTTGGCTCGAACGATGTTTAGTGGCGATCCTATATGGATTACCCAACATGGCCAGAGGAGGGCCAATGGCTGAGATAGACACACTATGATAGATGGTTGATCGGTTGTAAGGCCAATATTCGATAGTACTAGTTCTAATATCAGTTCCTATGGTAGTTTGAGCTCATGTAGGATATTCTAGATATCCCCATCAGATATCGATGCTTGGTCGTGGAGCATGATCTATAGTGGATAGTTCTTGAGCCTCTGGGAGATGCTATTGATGACTACCAGGAGACTGGAGTCGAGACTGCTAGGACCACTCCAAATTATGATGGATGGTAGTCCATGTTTAGATGGTATGACATAGGGACTCTATGCCAAGAGCTAGATTAGGCAGAGGCAGAGGTTGATCCCAATGGGTGTAGGGTGCGCTAGTGGATAGAGGGCGGCTTGGGTGTAGTGGTTGCCATAGAGGAGGCTCCTAAGGTTGACCCAAATGAGGAGTCTCTAAAGGAGGGTGAGGTACCTCCCGATAGTGTAAAGGGTTAGCTCTTAGCTCAGGTGGCTAACTTGTAGATTTAGTTAGGATGATTCCACACACAACAGCTAGAGTGAGATACTACGATCGCCACTCTAGAGGTGAAGGTATCTAACAGGGATAGGAACCTAGCTGAGGTGCAAGATCAGATATAGGATCTTACTACGTGGTCCACATATGCAAAGGCCTAAGTTCAAAGATTATAGACTGCTTTGGAGTTAGCACAGGTACAGTGGACTATAGTAGAGGTAGAGATGTATCTAATTTGGGTATCGAGGGGGCTATGCCACTTCCTTAGGCTAATATTGGGCCTCTGATAGCACCAGCGACAACACTAGTAGTTGTTCAGGATTCGATGACCGAGGTAGAGTGACTATGTAGTATGGTCATGAGGACCAATGAGATGCATGCAACCCGACTTTCTTGTGTTGATCAGCTAGTCAGTTATATTGAGATGCATAGGTTACAGGTTCCTAAGGATCCTTTCTCCTTAGAGTCTTAGCAGACTAGGTCTAGGACCTCAGGACAGTCTATGGCGAGCTCGGGTCATAGGACTCATAGGACTGAGAGGACACATAGGTCCTCTAGCACACATGAGGTGACATCGTGTGCCATGCCTAGAGATGTATGGTAGACTTCAGGGGCTGCCAGTCAAGGGACTAGCCTGCTATAGTTACCAGTTTCTTATGTTTTGGGTGCCTTAGGATTTGGAGGTATGCAGGACCCACCATGGGTGCCAAAGCAGATAAGAGAGTAGGCTCCATAGCATAGTGCTGAGGGAGGTTATGAGAGCTTTGGTATAGGGGAAGCAGACTAGATCTAGGCTCTACTAGATGTAGACTATACTTTTGCTATGTTGTATTCATTTTGAGTGTAAGGTCGAGGACCTACACACTTTGTAGCCTACGGGAATTTTGATACACCTCCTATGTATTCTTTTGCACACACACACACACACACACACATATATATATATATGACTTGATATTTATGGCTCATTATATGTATTTGATGTTTAATTTTAATTTTATGTTTATTTGATGCACATGGATACAATGCTTATATGATGCTATGTTTATATGATGCAATGTATAGATGACATGCACTAGATAGCTATCTTATTTATGATGATGTTGATGAGATGCAGTGATATAGATGATTAAATGTGCCAAATATAATGTATGCATATGGATGCACTATTTATTTTGAACGCATATTTGTTTTTGCTTTGTGGGCATGCATTTATTTTTATGAAGTTATGGTATGCTATGTAATGTATGGTAATGCATTATTTACATAATCGTAATCTAATGGGAATGAACCTATATGCTTTAATCACTTAAAACATAAGGAATGAATGTAAACTGTGTATATCAGTTTTAAAATATGACACCACAAAATGTATAATAATCATGAAAAATAATTGATAATTCTCATTACAAGAACTTAATAAATTAATCATCCATAGATGAAATGCAATAAAATGGATTGGTATGATGCTAATGAATTAGTATTCCATTTTGTATATTTTTCTTTGCTGCACTATATAGTCAGTGGCCGTCTAAACATCATTTTTGATATTCATGCGGTATTTATCCTATATGTTTGATTGTGCTTTGTAAAATGCATTATGATGAATGAATGACTCGTATTTTTTATGTCTAATGATATTTGGTATATTTTTTCTATTAGAGAACTTTTTGAGGTTTTCCTTGAGACTCAAACACCCTAGTAGACTTCTCCTAAAATCACATACTAACTGTACAAGGCTTTTATTGGACAAGGCTTTTGTCGTGATAGACCCAACTATTCATTATCCCTATGTGTGCATGTGAGTATTTTTAGATAGACCATAAGCATACCCCATATGTCAGTCGGGACTCTTTCAACCCATATGTGAGATAGGGTTCCTCATACGATTGTACCATCCTTGTTTTAGCTTTGATTATACTTATACAGCTAGAAAAATCTAGGCACCTAAAGCTAGATCATCTTACAAATTGATCAGGGCTACCCCTCCAAATGCAGGCGGGACTCTTTCAACCCATTACTACGTTTGGGGATCACCCAATAGAACTACCCCTTCGATTGCAAGCGGGACTCTTACAACCCATTATTGCTATCGGGGATCGCTCTATGGCTTTCAAAAGGTGGACAATCCAAGGATTCAAGTTCTCACCCTTCTTACTTGCTCATATATAGTGATAAAAATCACTGTTAGTCCATGCATTACCATTTTATTTGAGCAAGGGATTTTTATAGTGCTTTTGATTCACTATGTCACTTTACATTTGATTTGAATTTTATACTTTGAAATTTGCACTTTGTAACTTGGGATTTAAACTTTGTAACTTTGGGATTTATAGGGGAAATTCTTTTCCTTTTGCCAAAGTTCACCTTTCTAAACCGACTATATGCAAGATAAGCAGGTTGTGAAACCCATATCTCTAGATACCTAAGATTATTTTCATAGCTTTCATCATCTCTTGTCTTAGCAGGATTTTATATTGGTTTGCTTAGTGACATGATCCTGATATGTTGAAGCACTATCCCAAATAATGACCTCATCTATGAAAGCAAAGTGAGTTTTCGACAATATCTTAAGAACCCACTAGGTATGTTTGAGTGACTGGAAAACTTAATATACATACATATTTCTCTACAACACGTATCATGTATGAATGCAATGAATTATGATAAATGCAAGGGTGCATTATTGAAACACAAACGTGCGATAGTTTGTAAGATTTTGATAAACACATTACACTCTACTATGGAATACAACGGATGAAAAAAGCCTAAATGCAATATGATGAGGTGACTGCATGTATGAAAATGCAAACTGCAAAAGCAAATATTTTTAGATTTTAAGCTTTACCATTTTTTTTGGGAATTTTATATATTTTCAAATTTTTATAAATTTTTGAGCTTTCATATTTGACCAAACGACGAGCATATATGCCTTTGGAGCTTTTTGGGGTTGACCAATCAATTTTTAGAAATCCTTGGAGCTTTTTGGATTGACCAAAGGGTTTATAGATGCCTTTGGAACCTTTTAGTTGACAAAACTCTTAGCAAAATAGTTTTAGAGCCTTTTAGGTGCCTTTTTGACTGACCAAAGGGATTACATATGCCTTTGGAGCTTTTAATGACATTACCAAATCACTCAAATGAGAGCTTGAAGCCTTTTGGGATGACCGAGTAGTTTGAAAAAAACTCTTGGAGCCTTTGGGTTGACCAAGCGATTTTTAGAAATCCTTGGTGCCTTTTGGACTGACCAAAGGGCTTTTAGATGCCTTTGGAGATTTTTTTTACATGACCAAATCACTCGAATGAGACCTTGGAGCATTTTGGGATGACTGAGTAGTTTGAAAAAACTCTCGAAGCCTTTGGGTTTACCAAGCGATTTTTAGAAATCCTTGGTGCCTTTTTGACTGACCAAAGGGCTTACAGATGCCTTTGGAGTTTTTTTTGACATGACCAAATCACTCGAATGAGAGCTTGGAGCCTTTTGGGATGACCGAGTAGTTTGAAAAAAAACTCTCAAATCCTTTGGGTTGACCAAGTGATTTTTAGAAATCCTTGGTGCCTTTTTGACTGACCAAAGGGCTTACAGATGCCTTTGGAGCTTTTTCTGACATGACCAAATCACTCGAATGAGATCTTGGAGCATTTTGGGATGATCGAGTAGTTTTAAAAAAACTCTTGGAGCCTTTGCATTGACCAAGCAATTTTTAGAAATCCTTGGTGCCTTTTTGACTGACCAAAGGGCTTACAGATGCCTTAGATTTTATTTTTTTTGCTACACTCTTTAAGCATAAAACACCCTAAGATGGATGATGTTGATATGTTCAGGCTCTTCAACACCCCTAGCGACATCAGGCGATAGGTACCTGGACCAATATTTTTAGATATGATATAGGGTCCTAGCCAATTAGCCATAAATTTGTCTCGCATATCGGGCAACAAATTCAAGTTTTGTTGGTTTTCTTTCAACACAAGATCCCCAACTTCAAAGTCTCTCTAGTGGAATTTGATATTGTAAGCTTGTTTGAGTCGCTCCTGATAAATGCGGAGATGCTCAAGGGCATTCGCATGGCATTCATAGAGCAACTTCAGTTGATCTAGGTGAGCTTGTCACATGGTATCGTCATCGATGAAATATTTCAATGCGATATGCAGCGTTGGAATTTTCAACTCTAAGGGCATAATGGCCTCAACACCATATACTAGTGAAAACGGAGTTACCCCAGTGGGAGTCCGAATGCTAGTCCTATAAGACCATAATGCAAGGGGCAACCATATATGCCAATACTTGTGGTGTTCTTGCACTGTCTTTTCAAGATGGCTATCATAGTCTTGTTTGAGGCCTCAGCTTGCCCATTTACCTATGGATAATATGGAGTTGCAAAACTATGTTTGATGTGGTACTTAGATGTTAAAGCTTACATAGTTTTGTTCTTAAAAGAAGTTCCATTATCCAAAAAAAAATTGGATGGTACCCAAAAATAACTTATGATATGCTCCATTATGAACTCTGCTATGCGAGCTCCAGGGGTCATTGTTAAGGGAATTGCTTCCACCCACTTTGTAAAATACACAGTAGTCATAATAATGAATGTATGTCAGCCTAATGATAGAGGAGAGATCTTGCCAATTAGATCAAACCCCAACTAAGCAAATGGCCAAGCTACTTGGATGGGCTATAAGGCCTGTGATGGTAGGTGTGTAAGATTAGCATGATGCTGAAATTTGATGCATTTCCTAATATACACATTGCAATCCTTCTCCATAGTGGGCCAATAATAACCCATTCGAAGGATGCACTTGACTATGGCCATGTCGCTGAAATGGCCATCGCACATACCATTATGAGCTTCTAAAATTGCCCAAGATGACTCTTGGGGTTCAAGATAATGAAGGAGAACTCCATAATAACTTTAGTGGTACAAAATGTCTCCCACCAAGACATATTTAGTCACTTTCTATTTAAATGTGCATCTTGCAGCATGTGAGAGTCCCTCTGGGACAAAACCAAGTCTTAGGAAGTCTTGAATCTGTGACACCAATTCTGATGAGCCTCAGCTTTCATCACTAAGACATCTTGTACCCTCTGTTTATTTACTTTTGCAAATGTAGACTGGGAAACAAACTTGTGGTGAATGGTTGTGCCACTCCCTACAAGACTATGGGAGGTTAAAGACCCCCAGGGTTCTTTCTTGAGAAAGTCCTCAGCTTTGCACAACCAATCAACTTTTGGCTCCACCCTAATCATGTTGACTAATTCTTTATTATCAAAGGTTGCACGCTCTGCTGCAGGATGCAAGAGTGTCTTGACATGGATGGTAATGAATTCGACAAATGGATTTTGAGGGATTAAGTATCCCAAATAAGCCATGGTGTCTGCGAACCTATTTGATGAACGAGGAATTGCCTCGATGTCGTACCATTCTAGTTTAGCCAGATATGTGGCAACAAGATCTTTGTAGGATTTTAGTACTAGATATCGACACTGAAATAGTCCCTTCACTTGGTTAATTATGAGCAGGGAATCGCCAAATATGTTTAATCTCTTGATATTCATGGCGATGGGTGTATGGAGGCCCAAAAGTAGGGCTTCATATTCAACATTATTGTTGGTGCATGGGAAGTCTAGTTTGAACGACAAGGGCATTGGAGCTCCTTACGACTTGAAAAATACTATCCCTACACTAGCTCCTTTCTCGCATTTCAAACCATCAAAGAATAGAGTCATATCAAAATTGTTCTCTGGTTCTTTAGGTTTGGGAGCTTCGGATACTACAAACATTGCATCATCTGAAAGCTTGATTTTTAGAGATGTAGTGTTGGATAGTGGCATCTCAGCTAACTAATCTGCTATGACCTATCCCTTAATGGTCTTCTGCCTTATGAATTCTAGATCAAATTCTATCTATAGCATAATCCACTTTGCAGTACATGTATTATGATATGTCTTGCTCATCATATACTGTAAAGGATTGTGTTTCAATATCACATATGTCGTATGACTCAACATGTAATGCCACAATTTCTTAGTAGCAAACACTACTGTTAGACATAGTTTTTCCACATATGGATATCCTAGCTCATAACTCACCAAGGTTTGGCTAATGTAATATATGTCTTGCTCTTTGCCTTGTATGTTATTTTGGGCCAACATGGTCCCTAACACAAAGTTTTTTACCGATATATATAGCAGAAGAGGCTCTTCTATACTTGGTGGATCTAACACTAGCAACATTGCTAAGTATTGTTTTATCTTAGTGAAGTCTACCTTGTAGTCCTTATCCCAGTTGAATGGGACACCCTTATGTAGCAGTCGATTCATGGGTCGACATTTATCCGATAGTTGGGTGATAAATCGCTTTATCAAAGCTACCTTGCCTTGGAGGCTCCTTAATTCCTTAATATTGGTGGGAGGACACATTTCCAAAATGGCCTTGACCTTTGTTGGGTCTACTTTGATGCCTCTCTTGGAGACAATGAACCCTAGTACTTTTCCAAAAAAATTGAATACACACTTCTTAGGATTCATCCTGACGTTGTGCTCTATCAGGCGATCGAAGACTTTTTGTAAGACCTCTACATGTTCTTCTCATAGCAATGACTTGGCTAGCAAATCATCGATATAATCTTCAAGAATTTTGTGCATATAGTCATGAAAAATGTATGTCATGGCTCGTTGGTATGTGGCACCAACATTTTTGAGACCAAATGGCATAACTTTGTAGCAAAATGTTCCCCATGGCGTTATAAATGCGGTTTTGTGTTGGTATTCGGGTTTAATCCAAATTTTATTGTAACAAAAAAAATTGTCCATTAAGGAGAGCATTTCATGACCTATAGTAGAGTCTACTAGAGCATCGATATTGGGCAACGAAAATGAATATTTGGGTGTTGCCTTGTTGAGATCTCTAAAATCCGTACAAATACTAATCTTTCCATCTAGTTTTCCTATAGGCACCATATTGGATACCCATTCTAGATAGTCTATGGAAATGACAAATTCTACAATAATTTTTGCAATTCATATTTCACCATTAAGGCTACTGTTGGATGCATATTTTTGAGATTTTGCATGACAGGCTTCTTGGATGGGTCTAGCGAAAGGTTATAAGTAACCCATTTCAGGTCTAGACCGGGCATATCTTTGTATGTCCAAGTAAAAATGTCAGGTCTCTCTTTCAGGAGAGGTATGATGCTAGCATGATCATCTGGAGTGAGACTCATTGCAAATTTAACCTTCTTCAGATTGGTTGGGTCATTACCGATATCCATGTAGAAGGTTTCCTCTACTGATATATGGGATCCCTCCTCAAGTTGATGAGGTATAGGGATCAAATGGATGTCATCAGCTAGATTTATATATTCTTTGTTGGAAGCATGTTCAACATGATAGACATCATAAGCACAACCTGGTCTAAAATGAAATGGTTGTAGCATCTCTTCATTTGGGGAGAAATATTTAGGCTCTACTGGCAAATTAGCATGATCCCAATCGATATCATCCATGTTTATATGTAATGGCTTGGACGGATCTGCTGGATTGTAGAGTGGAGTGGTCAAATCAATGGAGACCATGTTTATGGAATGGAATTGATCTCTAGGACCACATGGACTAAACTCTACATCGTCCATGTAGCTTCCATACCCAAGATCTGGCTCAGATGGTATAGGGATGAACGGGTCCTCCCTATGGGATGCTCAAACAACTGGATCCTCCTTGTGCACTAATTGCAAAATGGGATCTCTTGGCTCAAGTAGCTCAACATAAGTAGGTAAATGGGGAAAGAGCCTTTGATATTCCTCTTCCAAAATTATTCTTTCCCTAAGGCGACATTGGAGATTAATCTCTCGATGTAAACCTATAGCTGTGATAGGTGGCAGACCTCAAGGTGGATTCTGATTACGTAGGTTATGAGGCCCTAAATAGGCCATATCCAATGACTCCTCATTATCACTATATAGATATAATCTTTCACTTCTCCCCATATGCAAGGGGCGATTTTCTAGATGTGGCCCTATGTATTTGATTATGTGGTCACTATCATCACTATCTGAATAAATTGGATAAAATGATCGTATATATCACACCGGTGCAAAAACTAGCTCTATTTCCTCTTTAGAGTGATCAGTGTTAAGAAGTCCTTCTTCTATAACATATTCAAACTTTGTAGGCAATAGATGTGGTGGGTATACGAGCCTCGTATCGATCATCTCAACCTCATTGCTATGATTGTCTACATGAGCAGACCACTCTATCATGTCCAAAAATATTGGGAGGTTAGTTGGATGAGGCCTTAAGTAGGCCTACTCTGTCTCATATTCATAATCACTCTCGACTATGAAATGCTCTTGTATCTCATCTAATTGCTATCTAGGCAACAAATGGTGTAGAAATGTCGAAACCACGAAGGCTTGATCAATTTCCTCCTCAAATTGATCATCATTTGAGGACTCACCATATGCATCATAACTCGGACCACTTATTTCAGAGGTGGAATCCTCTCCATATTCACTACAAAGATCTCCTAAATAGAGATCACCTAGAATGATGAGGTTGTGCCCCTGTATACTGGTATCATCGATTATGATACGATTTTGATGACCCAGGTTGCCTCTAGGGTTTTGCTTTGAGAACTCTTCATGTTCAAGCTCTAGTATCTTAATGGTGATGAATGACACCATTGGGTTGTTTCCCCAAAGGCTAGACATGTTAGGATGATATAGATTAAAATCCACTTTGTCCCCCAAACTTAGGTATAAATGATCCAATGATGCAGCGAGTAAATCATCATGTCCCTGAATCTGCAATCCCAATCCTAAACTATCATTTGCCAACTGATAATGTGGTTCAAGAGGGATTCTTCATCCTTGTTCGAAAAGACTAAGGCAGTATCCATGCCAATGATAGAGCTCAAAAATGTGCATGGAATACTCTGGATTGGATAAGTATCGAACGTTCACCGTGAACTGTTACTCATCATCCATCTCCATGGGTGCTCGTGTTGGAACTTGATCCAACCCAATGTAAATGAAGTTTTTTTTGTTGGGTGGCTTGCCCAATGGTACTATGGATCCAACTGGATAACAATGGACTATCGACTGGTCCATGTCTCGTGCAGTATTTAAAATAGGACCGAAGGTCATATTTTGTACAAGATATTCACCCAGACATATGCTGGCTAGGTGAACAATCACCTGTGGTGCGGATGACCCTACTAAAGATGTAGGTGAAATAGGCTGAGATGCCTCCTCGACTTGATCCTAGGCTTCCTCTACCTCCATGCGAGTGGCAACCTCAAAGACGACTAGTTTGGGCATGTTATTTGCTTCTTTCCTACCCAATTTTATCTTTAATTTATTATCATCCCGACACATTGCCAATGCACTCAGTATCAGAGAAGTTGCGGTGGTATGTTCAGATCTGTTTGATACGGATATCGATGGTTGAACATGCACTGCTTGTTTACCTCTTGGAACCCTTATCGATGATATGGGTCGTATGTCCAAGTGCATTGATGGGATCACGAAATCCCCTGGAAAATTTGTTAAGTTCATAAACTTGAATGGTTCTTCATCTGATGAAACCACGTGAACTTGTCCCTCGTGTATATACTTTACACACTGATGCAATATCGAGGAAACACAACATATTCCATGAATCCAAGGCCTCCCTAATAGTATGTTATACTATAAAGTGCCCTCTATAGTGTGACACATTACGAGAATGGTCTTTAGTCCCACCTAAATAGGTAGGAAAATTGTGCCAATCGTAGAGCATAGTGCGTCGTTAAACACTCTCAATGTAAATGTGGTTGGTACGATGAGTGATTTAGGAAATTTAAAATGGTGCAGTGCCTTAGTTGTGATTATATTGATTGACAAACTAGTGTTAATCAAAACCCTTTTGAATGGCACATGGTTAACACATGCAATGATATGTAGTGGTGGGTCAGCCACGCTTGCAGAAACCATTTTCACTTAATGATCATAAAATTGAATCATTGGTTCTTGGCACTATTGTACGTGCTCCAAAAATTTGGTGAACACCTGTGCATCTTGGGACTGTACCTTAATGGACCTCATAATGTTGATAAGAGTCTCCCTATGCCTAGGGGACTGTTGTATAATCTCATATATCGACAACTTCACTGGAGTCATCTGTAGGTTTTGAACCAGCCTGCTCCTAATGGTCACCATCGGTCTTGTTGGTGGGCCTGGAATATTTTATGCCTACCACTACTGGGGCATGGCCTGTATCTGAATGGGAGCATGAGGTTTATTTGGTTATCCATACCTACCATGTCTGGTAACAACATTGACCATACCGATGAACCCTTGAGTAGGTGGTTCGACTCGTACTTGATTGATGTGGTCAGTGTGGTTACAAGGTGCCTCATGGTTTGGTAATGAATTTTTAAAAATATGCATGTTTTGGTTTTCTAGCACCTAGGGATTGTCTGGTACTACAAGATCTCCCTTTTCTATAATATTTTACATAATATGTTGGAAAGACCAACACACCTCGATGTCATGATCTTTCGCTCTATGAAATATGCAAAACAAATCTTCCTGATAGTCTTTGGGCTTGGGCTGATTTGGATCAACCATCTTGACTTCGAGTAATCTTATTGCCTTGGCCTCGCAAAGCTAAAAAAAATCAATGTCATTGATTTCATCAATGGCGTAAATATGAGAGGTGGGTGTTACTCTTTGTTCTTGCCCTTGTAGTTACTTTTGCGCTAGTTGTATTGTGCAGGAGGAGGATGGGCTTGATAATTCTGTTTCTTTTGCCCCTTATCCTCATTTTGGATATTTAGTACCACCTGATTCACATGGGCCTGCTTGCCCTATTGCTTTGAGGTACTCATATTATATCCCTCTTTCCTAGTTTTTAGCTTCAAATTGCATTCTTGCGACTTGATGTCCTCAATTACATTGGCTTGTGCCAAAGATTCTCTGAATATAGCATACTATTGCAGCTGCAACAGTAGCGATATGTGTTTGGCACAACTCCTTGTGAACATTCAAGTTAATTATGTGGAAAGAATTAGGAATGCCAACTTTGCCATTAATCTCCTCCATCTCTTCTCGTACTATTCTATTGGCTCGTCATCGCGCTGAGCTAGCGTAGCCAAATCAGAAAGGTTGGCCTATTTATTGATTCCAAAGGAATAACTTTCAAGAAAAGCATCAGCTAGTTGCTCAAAATTTGTTATGCTATGTTTCTTTAGCTGATTGAACCACTCTCAGGCTGGCCTAGAGAGTGTCATGACAAACGTACATAATAACAATGCATCATTGTTCTCTATTTGGAAGAAAGCATCCAGAAAGCTCATGACATGTTCTTGCACCTCTTCATCACCCTTGAATTTTTCCAACTTGGGCATCTTAAAATGCTTAGGGTATGGGGGCGTAGCCACTAAGGGATCTAAAGGTTCATTGTGAATTTTTCTTAGTGTCAGCTTTTGGATAGTTGTGCCTTGTTTCTCGATTGCTTTGACCTTGTCAGCTAAAGCTTTGTTTCTTTACTACTTTGACCTTGTCGACTAAAGCTTTTGGAAAGTCCTCCTCCCTAAGTTGGCATGGAGGTGGTCTAGGAGGTACATTCCTCTTTTATCGATGTGGAGGGCATTGCTCTTCCTCCTCATCTTGGGAACTCTTAGGATATTCTTGGTTGTATCTATTCCCCTCTTGTTCCTCATAATGGTGCTGCCTCTGATTGTTGACTGAAGGTGGTTGCTCTGTCAGGTGGGCAGTGATATGAGTGTGAACGCTTATGCACGGTGCACGTTGGCTTGTAAAAGAGCCTTCCTATGCACCTGCTCTCTATGCTCGTCTTAATAATATAGGCTGGCCCTAGCCAACCTATCGGCCTGCTCTACATGCTTCTTATGGATGAGGATGTGCTCCTCATGCAAGCGCTGCTCATACAACCTTTGTATAGTAAGCCTCTACGCCTGAAGATATTCATATTTGATGCACTACCTCTCTAGTCGAGCATCCTCTAATTATTCTTGGAGGAGTTGGCATTTCTGGTCAGAGGCCAGTCAATTTGATATTTTGACCTGGTCAGCTATAAGAGGCCTTTGGTATGCTTGCTCTGTACGAGCGACCTTATGGGTTTTGTACCCATCGAACTGACGTGCTATACCTTTACCACTATCTATGAAGACAACATCAGCATCATGTTGTGTCCTATGCTATGTGCCACCATGCATGGATGGTGGATATGAGACATGCAAGCACCTAGAAGCCTATCCATGCTCTCTAGCAGTTTTAATGGTGCTCTCGCTATGCTCACGAGTGGGTGAAGCCAAAGGCTTGCAAACTAGATTCTCTAACACACTACCTAGAATGTCTAGTTATCTAGACCTCCACCTATCATGGGATGGTGTTCCATTAGCTACCACCTTCGATATATCGATGGTGATCTTGTGTGCTATAGTACACATGGGAGTATGGGTAGACTTGTGCTCAACAAGGAGATCGTATACTTGCCTCTGAATGGGTAGATCTCTATTCCTTCTGTATTCATAAGGTGGGGGTATAGTACATCCTGTAGACCTAGTGTGAATGGGTACCAATATGGTCCCTTTCACGACATACTCTTTGACCGATCCTATGGATGCACATGCAATGCGGTCTCGATAATGGCTTCTGAGTGGAGCACCCTCATGCTGATAAGCTCCATGCTCTAATATATGTCTAACAGAATGCACTGATGCTAGTCTATCATGGGTATGCTCGATGGTATCCCCTCGTGTTGAGTTGTCTCCTCTAATTCTTGCTGAACGATGTTTGGTTTGCTCATGTTGTCGAGGACTAGACAACTATAATTGTGAATCAGTTGGGACTTGATCATAGGCTTTATATTTGGGCCTTTGCCGACCACCCCATGTATCCACCATAGTGTACCCAACATCTAGATGTATATTTAATTATCAAACAATGTATACAATGATGCTTATATTTTTTAAATTTTAATTTTAGCCTTAAATTGTTTGATGTTGTTTCAAAATGTGTTGTATCAGTATGAGAAACTCTCTCATGTTTTACAAAATCATTGGATTTTGTTCTCAGTTTAATTGGATTTCACCTATATACTCGCACAAGCTGAATATGGAAATGAAGTCCATACTCAACGAGGTAGCATAGGTACTACCAACCCTCACCCAGCACACCATGTGCAATGATACACTCTTCCGAAGATGAGTGCATGCTATTTTGCATGGATAGGACAGTTCTTGGGTCGACCTTGGCAACGAGCGGGTCCTGATAATACAATTTCAAATGAGCCAACCAAGTGGTAATGACATCCACTGTTGGTCTCAATCAAGTGGGTTGGATGTGAGAGCCCAATTCCACTGATGTTTAAAATAAAATGTGGTGTGTGTGGTTTGTTTTACTTTGCATAAATACAAATTCATTAAATAGCATTCATATGATCATTCCTACATGATATGCATAAAAAGAAACATTTCAAATTTAGAAAGGTATGCATGCTATGCCCTACATGATGTTATGACAATGCAATTACGATGACATGGCCTCTAATTGTGCCTCAAGCATGCAAATGACCACACAATTTTTATCAAGGTCATTGTATTCTATGGCAGACTGCAATCAGAGGTTCGATGTTCCTAGCAACGCCTTTCTAATGGAAGGAATGCAAAATCAAATTAGGACTATTCATTCACCTTTTTCCTTAATGTACCTAATTTGCCATCGATTTGTCACTTATTGTAAAAATACAAAGAAGAAAATGTAGAACAGAGAATGAAAATAGAGCCTACCTTAGCTCCTGATCTGATGCCAAGTGGTTTATCTGATGTTTGCTACTTCTACTATAAACCATAGCTCTGGTCTGCGGGCTGTAGTTTGAACCACAGGTGACAGTCGCAGGCCAAAAAATAATCATAGATATTAGCTGCGGTTAGCACCTAAGATAAAAAACAAGAATGTTAGCACTTAGGGGCTATAAATGTGGAGTTCCACCATGATCACCATCTGACATAACCAAAAAGTGAGCACCTATCTACTGTGTTGGTCTATAATCATCATAAAAGTGTAAAAGCTTGACACATTACATAAATTCAACAAAATGATATTTCTTGTATTGATTATGGATGAATCTTTGTTACAAATATGCCCCTCTTAGGGTCACTTGAATGTTGATACAGTTTATACAATTGCCAATGCCCTCAATAGGGTAGGCACATTAATATTTCCCTTTGACTAGTTATAAATTGCCTTGGGGTGGAGTTGACCCCCTTCTTCACAATGAGGAAGGATTATGACAAAGACTCCTCTTGTACCTATCTTCCTACAATATAGAAACAAAAACACATGATCAAAAATATAGATAGCCTCCAATGATGAGGCCCTTTAAGGAAACATACATGATAATGCCATTAAACTAATAATAAAGAAAACATAAATAAAGCCTTTGCACTATGCTAATTGAATCAAGATTTGTAATATAGCATAAAAGAGATCATTACACAAATAATGCATGGATCAGATAACAAAATAGAAGCATAGACTCTTGGGGCTCAAGACAATGAAGGAGAACTCCATCATAACTTCAATGGTACAAAATGTCTCCTACTAAGACATATTTACTCGCTTTCTGTTTAAATGTGCGTCTTGCAGTACGCGACAGTCCCTCTAGGACAAAACCAAGTATTAGGAAGTCTTGAATCTGTGACATCCAATTCTGATGAGCCTCATATTTTATCACTAAGAAATATTGTGCCCTCTGTGTATTTACTTTTGCAAATGCAGACTGGGAAACAACCTTGTGGTGAATGGTGGTGCCACTCCCTATAGGACTCTAGGAGGTTAAAGACCCCTAGGGTGCTTTCTTGAGAAAGTCCTCAGCTTTGAAAAACCAATCATATTTTGGCTCCACCCTAATCATGTTGACTGATTCTTTGTTATCAAAGGCTACACACTCAGATGCAGGATGAGAGAGTGTCTTGACATGGATGGTAATGAAGTCTACAAATGTATTTTGAGGGATTAAGGATCCCAAATAAGCCATGGTGTCTGTGAACCTATTTGATTAATGAGGGATTGCCTCGATGTCGTACCATTCTAGTTTAGCCAGATATGTGGCAACAAGATCTTTGTAGGCTTTCAATATCGGACATCGACATTGAAATAGTCCTTTTACTTGGTTAATTATGAGTAGGGAATCGCCAAATATGTTTAATCTCTTGATATTCATGGCGATGGCTATATGGAGGCCCAAAAGTAGAGCTTCATATTTAGCATTATTTTTGGTGCATGGGAAGTCTAGTTTGAACGACAAGGGCATTGGAGCTCCTTACGGCATGAAAAACACCATCCCTACACCATCTCCTTGCTCTCATTCCGAACCATCAAAGAATGGAGTCATATCAACATTTTTCTCTGGTTCTTTGGGTTTGGGAGCTTTGGATACTACAAACACTGCATCATCTAAAAGCTTAATTGTCAGAGGCCTACTATTGGAAAATGGCACATCAACTAATTGATCTGCTATGACCTGTCCCTTAATGTACTTCTGCCTTATGAATTCTAGATCAAATTTTGTCAATAGCATAATCCACTTTGCAGTATGTGTATTATGATATGTCTTGCTCATCATATATTGCAAAGGATTTTGTTTTGATATCACATATGTCATATGACTCAACATGTAATGCCACAATTTCTTGGTAGTGAACACTACTGTTAAACATAGTTTTTCCGCATATGCATATCCTAGCTCGTAACTCACCAAGGTTCGATTAATGTAATATATGTCTTGCTCTTTGCCTTGTACGTTCTTTTGGGCCAACATGGTCCCTAACACAAAGTTTGTTATCGATATATATACTAGAAAAGGCTCTTCTAGCCTTGGTGGAGCTAACACTGGTGGCGTTGCCAGGTATTGCTTTATCTCAATGAAGGTTGCCTTGCAGTATTTATCCCAGTTGAATGGGACACCCTTATGTAGTAGTTGATTCATGGGTCGACATTTATCCGATAGTTGGGTGATAAATCACTTTATCGAAGCTACCTTGCCTTGGAGGCTCATTAATTCCTTAATATTGGTGGGAGGACGCATTTCCAAAATGGCCTTGACCTTTGTTGGGTCTACTTCAATGCCTCTCTTGGAGACAATGAACCCTAGTAGTTTTCTAGAAGTTATGCCAAATACGTACTTGTTAGGATTCAGCCTGATGTTGTGCTCTATCAGGCGATCGAAGACTTTTCTTAAGACCTCTGCATGCTCTTCTCATAGCAATGACTTGGCTAGCAAATCATCGATATAATATTCAAGAATTTTGTGCATATAGTCATGAAAAATGTATGTCATAGCTCGCTGGTATGTGGCACCAGCGTTTTTGAGACCAAATGGCATAACTTTGTAGCAAAATGTTCCCCATGGCTTTATAAATGCATTTTTGTGCTGGTCTTCGGGTTTAATCCGAATTTGAATATAACCAGAAAAACTGTCCATTAAGGAGAGCATTTCGTGACTTATAGTAGAGTCTACTAGAGCATCGATATTGGGCAACAAAAATGAATTTTTGGGTGTTGCCTTGTTGATATCTCTAAAATCCTTACAAATACGGATCCTTCCATTTGGTTTTCCTATAGGCACCATATTGGATACCCATTCTGTATAGTCTATAGAAATGACAAATTCTACCAATAATTTTTGCAATTCATATTTCACCATTAAGGTTATTGTTGGATGAATATTTCTAAGATTTTTCTTGACAGGCTTCTTGGATGGGTCTAATGAAAGGTTATAAGTAACCAATTTTAGGTCTAGACCAGGCATATCTTTGTATGTCCAAGCAAAAAGGTTAGGTCTCTCTTTCAGTAGAGGGATGATGCTAGCGCGATCATCTGGAGTGAGACTCATTCTAAATTTAACCTTCTTTGGATTGGTTGGGTCGTTACCGATGAGAACTCTTCATGTTCAAGCTTTGGTATCTTAATGGTGATGACTGACACCATTAGGTTGTTGCCTCGAATGCTAGACATGTTAGGATGATATGGATTAAAATCCATGTCATCCCACAAACTCAGGTATAAACGATCCAATGATGCAGTGAGTAAATCATCATGTCCCTGAATCTGCAATCCCAATCCAAAACTATCATTTTCCAACTGATAACATGGTTCAATAGGGGTTCTTCATACTTGTTCAAAAAGACTAAGGCCATATCCATGCCAATGATAGAGCTCAAAAATGTGCATGGTGTACTCTGGGTTGGACATGTACCGAACGTTCACCATGAACTGTTACTCATCATCCATCTCCATGGGTGCTCACGTTGGAACTTTATCCAACCTAGTGTAAATGAAGTTTGTTTGGTTGGGTGGCTCGCCCAATGGTACTATGGATCCAAATGGATATCGATGGGCTATTGGCCGACCCATATTTCGTGTAGTATTTAAAATAGGACCGAAGGTCACATTTTGCACAAGATATTCACCCAGACCTATGCTGGCTAGGTGAACAGTCACCTACGATGTGGATGACCCTATTGACGATGCAAGTGAAGTAGGTTGAGGTGCCTCCTCGACTTGATCCTAGGCTTCCTCCACCTCCATGGGAGTGACAACCTCAATGATGACTAGTTTGAGCCTGTTCTTTGCTTCTTTCCTAGTCAATTTTACCTTTAATTTCTCGTCATCCTGATGCATTGTCGATGCACTCAGTCCCAAATAATTTGCAATGGTATGTTTAGATCTATTTGATACAGATACCGATGGTTGAACATGCACTACTTTTTTACCTCTTAGAATCCTTACCAGTGATGTAGGTCGTATGTCCAAGTGCATTGATGGGATCACAAAATCCCTTGGCAAATCTGCTAAGTTCATAAACTTGAATGGTTATTCATCTGATGAAGCCACATGAACTTGTCCCTCATGTATATACTTTACACACTGATGAAATATCGAGGGAACACAATGCATTTTATGAATCCAAGGCCTCCCCAGTAGAATATTATACTACAAAGTGCCCTTTATCACCTGACACATTACGGGAATGGTCTTTAGTCCCACATAAATAGGTAGGAAAATGTGCCAATCGTAGAGCATAGTGTGTCGTTAAACGCTCTCAATGTAAATATGGTTGGTATGACAAGTGATTTAGGCAATTTCAAATGGTGTAGTGCCTTAGTTGTGATTACATTGATTGAAAAACTAGTGTCAATCAAGACCCTTTTGAATGACACGTGGTTAACACATGCAATGATATGTAGTGGTGGTTCAACCACACTTGCAAAAACCGTTTTCACTTCATGATAATAAAATTGAATCATTGGTTCTTGGCACTATTGTACGTGCCCCACAAATTTCATGAACTCCTGTGCATCTTGGGACTGTACCTCAATGGACCTTAGAATGTCAATAAGAGTTTCCTTGTGCTTAGGGGACTATTGTATAAGATCATATATCAACAACTTCACTGGAGTCATTTGCAGGTTTTAAACCAGCCTGCTCCTAATGGTCACCATCGGTCTTGTTGGTGGGCCTGGAATATTTTATGCCTACCACTACTAGGGCATGGCCTGTATCTGAATGGGAGCACGAGGTTGATTCGGTTGTCCATACCTCCCATGTATGGTAACAACATTGACCATACCAATGAACCCTTGGGTAGGTGGTTCAACTCGTACTTGATTGATGTGGCCAATGTGGTTACGGGGTGCCTCATGGTTTGGTAACAAATTTTTAAAAATCCTCATGTTTTGGTTTTTTGGCTCTTGGGGATTGTTTGGTACTACAAGCTCTCCATTTTCTATCATATTTTACACAATATGTTTGAAAGACCAACACACCTCGATGTCATGGCCTTTCACTCTATGAAATATGTAAAACAAATCTTCCTGATAGTATTTGGGCTTGGGATGATTTGGATAAACCATCTTGACTTCGGGTAATCTTATTGCCTTGGCATCGTAGAGCTGACAAAAAATCAATGTCATTGATTTTGTCAATGGTGTAAATATGCGAGGTGGGTGTTGTTATTTGTTCTTGCCCTTGTAGTTAATTTTACGTTGGTCGTATTGTGCAAGAGGAGGATGGTCTTGATAATTCCGTTTCTTTTGCCCCTTATCCTCATTTTGGATATTTAATACCACCTGATTCACATGGGCCTACTTGCCCTGTTGCTTTGAGGTACTCTTCTTATATCCCTCTTTCCTAGTTTTTAGTTTCAAATTGCCTTCTTGCAAATTGATGTCCTCAATTACCTTGGCTTGTGCCAAAGCTTCTTCGAATATAACATACTACTACAGCTACAACAGTAGTGAGATGTGTTTGGCACAACTTCTTGTGAACATTCGGGTTAATTCTATGGCAAGAATCAGGAATGGCAACTTTGCCATTAATCTCCTCCATCTCTTCCTATACTTTTCTATTGGCTCGTCATCGTGCTGAGCTAGCGCAACCAAATCAAAAAGGTTGGCCTGTTTCTTGACACCAAAGGAATAGCATTCAATAAAAGCATCAGCTATTTGCTTAAAATTTGTTATGCTATGTTTCTTTATCTGATTGAACCAATCTTAGGCTGGCCCAGAGAGTGTCATGACAAACATACATAATAACAATGCATTGTTGTTCTCTATTTGGAAGAAAGCATCCAGAAATATCATGACATGTTGTTGTGCCTCTTCATCACCCTTGAATTTGTCCAACCTGGGCATCTCAAAATGCTCATGGTATGGGGGGCACTGAGGGATCTAAAGGTTCATTATGAATTTTTCTCAGTGTCAACTTTTGGACAGCCACGCCTTGTTTCTTGATTACTTTGACCTTGTCAGCTAAAGCTTTGTTTCTTGATTACTTTGACCTTGTTGACTAAAGATTTTGGAAATTCCTCCTCCCTAAGTTGGTGTGGAGGTGGTCTGGGAGGTATATTCCTATTTTGTTGAGGTGGAGGGCATTGCTCTTCCTCCTCAGCTTGGGAACTCTCAAGATATTCCTGGTTGTATCTGTTCCCCTCTTGTTATTCATAATGTTGCTTCCTCTGATTTTTGACCGAAGGCGGTCGCACTCTCTGGGGGGCAGTGATATGAGTGTGAACGCTTATGTGTAGTGCATGTCGGCTTATGAAAGAGCCTTCTTGTGCACCTACTCTCTATGCTCGTCTTAAGAATATAGGCTAGCCCTAGCCAACCTATCATCCTGCTCTACATGCTCCTTTTGGATGAGGATGTGCTCCTCGCATAAGTGTTTCTCATACAACCTTTGTCTAGTAAGCCTCTCTGCCTAAAGATCTTCATCTTCGATGTGCTACCTCTCTAGGTGAGCATCCTCTAATTTTTCTTGGAAGATTTGGCATTTCTGCTCAGAGGCCAGTCAATATGATATTTCAACCGGGTCAACTGTAGAAGGCCTTTGGTACACTTGCTCTATACGAACGACCTTGTGGGTTTTGTACCCATCGAACTGATGTGCTGTGCCTTTGCAACTATCTTTGAAGATGACATCGACATCATGTTGTGTCCTGTGCTATGTGCCACCATGCATGGATGGTGGACGTGAGACATGCGAGCACCTAGAAGCCTCTCCATTCTCTCTAGTAGTTCTAATGGTGCTACTGCTATGCTCATGAGTGGACGGAGCCGAAGGCTTGCAACCTAGCTACTCTAACACACTACATAGACTGTCTAGTTATTTAGACCTCCACCTCTCATGGGATGGTGTTCCATCAGATCCCACCTTCGATATATCGATGGTGATCTTACATGCTATAGTACACATGGGAGTATGGGTAGACTTGTGCTCAATAGGGAGCCCGTCTACTTGACCCTGAATGGGCATATCTCTATTCCTTATGTATTCATAATGTGGGGGTATAGTACATCATGTATACCTAGTGCGAATGGGTACCAATATGGTCCCATGCATGACATACTCTTCAACCAATCCTATGGATGTGCATGCAATGCGGTCTTAGTAATGGCTTCTGAGTGGAGCACCCTCATGCTGAGAATCTCCATGCTCTAATCTATGTCTAAAAAAATGCACTGATGCTAGTCTATCAAGGGTACGCTCTATGGTATACCCTCATGTAGAGTTGTCTCCTCTAATTCTTTATGAATGACATTTGGTTTACTCATGTTCTCGAGGACTAGATACGTGTAATTGTGAATTGGTTGGGGCTTGATCATCGAATTCAGGCTTGCGCATTTTCCGACCACCTCGTGTATCCACCATAGTGTACCTAACATCTAGATGTATCTTTTATTATCAAACAAGGTATACAATGATGCTTATATTTTTTAAATTTTAAAGTGAGCCTTAAATTGTTTGATGTTGTTTCAAAATGTGTTGTATCAGTATGAGAAACTCTCTCGTGTTTTGCAAAATTGTTGGATTTTATTATTATTTTAATTGGCTTTCACCTATATACTCGCACAAGCCAAATATGTAAATGAAGTCCATACTCAACGAGGTAGCATAGGTACTATCAAACCTCACCCAGCACACCATGTGCAACGATACACTCTTCCAAAGATGAGTGCGTGCTATTTTGCATGGATAGGATAGTTCTTGGGTCGACCTTGGCAACGAGCGGGTCTTGATAATACAATTTCAAATGAGTCAACCAAGTGGTAATGACATCCACTGTTGGTCTCAATCAAGTGGGTTGGATGTGAGAGCCCAACGCAATTGATGTTTAAAATAAAACGTGGTGTGTGTGGTTTGTTTTACTTTGCATAAAGACAAATGCATAAAATAGCATTCATATGATCATTCCTACATGATATGCATAAAAATGAACATTTCAAATTCAGAAAGGTATGCATGCTATTCCCTACATGACGTTATGACAATGCAATTATGATGACATGGCCTCTAATTGGGCCTCAAGCATGCAAATGACCACAAAATTTTTATCAAGATCACTATATTCTATGGTGGATTTTAATCATAGGTCCGCTATTCCTAGCAGCACCTTTCTAATGGAAGGAATGCAAAAGCAAATTAGGACTATTCATTCACCCTTTTCCTTAATGTACCTAATTTGCCATCAATTTTTTGCTTATTGTAAAAATATAGATAAGAAAATGTATAACAAAGAATGAAAATAGAGCCTAACTCAACTCTTGATCTGATGCCAAGTGGTTTCTTTGTTGTCTGCTACTTTTGCTATAAACCGTAGCTCTGGTCTGTGGGCTGCAATGTGAACCGCAAGTGACAGTCGCAGACCAAAAAATAATCATAGCTATTAGCTACGGTTAGCACCTGAGATAAAAAACAAGAATTTTAGCACTTAAGGGCTACAAATGTGGAGTTCTTCCATGATCACCATCTGACATAACCAAAAATCGGGCACCTATGTACTGTGTTGGTCTATAATCATCATAAAAGTGTAAAATATTGACACATTACATAAATTCAACAAAATGATATTTCTTGTATTGATGATGTATGAATATTTGTTACAAATATACCCCTCTTAGGGTCACTTGAATGATGATACAATTTATACAATTGCCAATGCCCTCAATAGGGTAGGTGCATTAATATTGCCCTTTGACTAGTCGTAAACTACCTTGGGGTGGAGTTGACCCCCTTCTTCGCAATGAGGAAGGATTATGACATAGAATCCTCTTGTACCTGTCTTCCTACAATCAATAAACAACAACACACGATCAAAAATATAGATAGCCTCTAAAGATGAGGGCTTTTAAGGAAACATACATGATAATGCCATTAAACTAATAATCAAGAAAACATAAAGAAAGCCTTTGCACTATGCTAATTGAATAAATATTTGTAATATAGCATAAAAGAGATCATTAGACAAATAATGCATGGATCAGATAACAAAATAGAAGCATAGAGGTGCATAAAAGATCCACAAATCTCCTAATTAATGCAAAACATAAACTATCTATTCTAAGCTAATTCCTACAGTTAAAATTCTTCTCAACTGCAATTAACCCTAAGAAATGATTAATCTAATGTATTTAACCAAAAAAAAATGAAAAGAGTAAGGTGATTTGTCACTTGTTCCAAACTGCAGCTCTAGTGAGTGGTCTGCACTGTGAACCGCGACTGATAGTCATGGTTTGACCTCTAATAGGTTTACCCTCAAAATCAAGGGCAGTGGGCTTAATATCCTTGTCCAAATTGATGTTCAATGGTCACCTTTGTTGTCCTCAGACTAATTTGGTAGTCAATTCGATGTGAAGGGCCTTCATTTTATCAAATTTGCATTTTTTGATCCTCCTAGGATCCTAGGGATTCCATGGCAAATTGTTCGTTGAATGAATAGAAATGTAGCCTTCGAATGCACAAATTCAGTATGCAATCCGGTAGGGCTTCACTGCTCACTTGATAACTTTACACTCACTCGATAATTCATCAGTGCTTCGCTAAAAAAATCATCCTCTCTTATCCCTACTTTGTAGGGGGTATTTATAGCATACCCTTAGGGCTAAGGGTGGCTTCATGGAGAATCCAAGACCAAGAAGGGTGGTTAGGATAGTTGGGATGGAAGACTCTGGAATCTTCCATCCTTCAACTACCTCCTTCTAGATATTTTGGCCATTCCAACCAATTCGGCTTGGATGAAAGGCCTAGTTGAACTTCAGTTAAGACCGTTGGTCATAGTTGTAGTCCAGACTGCAGACCATAGGTGTCATCCATGGTTTAGACTGGATACCAGAGGTCTAGGCTGTAGTTCAGACTGCTTAGGCCAAAATTTCTAAATTGAGTGGTTAGAACCACTGCTCTATCTTGGAGTCTATCCAAGATCCTCCATATGGTCTTGTAGCATGTCCATATGAGTAGTCACCCTCAACATGACACGTTTTAGGTATCTACACAAATATTTCAAGATGCCTAAGCTAGATAAATTCAAGGGCGATGATGATGCACAAGAACATGTGACCAATTTTATGAATCTATGTTTCTAGATTCAAAGTAACGATGCATTATTACTTAGGACCTTTGTGATAACCCTTGCAGGTCCAGTCCTATAATGGTACAATCAGTTGAAGAGGCATAGTATCACCAACTTTGAATAGTTGTCAAATGCATTTTTGAATGCTTCTCTTTTGGCATTAAGAAGAAGATCAATATGTCCAACTTGACTGCTCTAAAGTAATTTGATGATGAGCCAATGATAGACTATGGCAATAGATGGAGGAAATTGATGGCTAAAATTCCCTTCTCCATCCCAACTACAGAGTTGACATAGATGTTTACTAAGAGCTACGTGAAACACATCTTGCTATTGTTATAGCTACACCAATACCAAACATTCAAAGAGGCTTTGGCACAAGCCAAGGTCATAGAGGATATCAAGTTACAAGAAGGTGACTTGAAAATCCAAAAAAAAAGAGTGGAATAAAAAGAACATGAAGAATTAGAATTACCAAGCCAATCCTACATATGTAAATCAAGTCATGTTGAACCTTCAAAAGGGGGGAAGATCCAGCAACTACAAAACTATTAGGCACAACCACCCCGAGCACAATACAACCAGTGAAATAAAAAAGGGTAAAGATAAAGAACATTGCCCACCTTGTCAATTTATGCCATTATCAGAGACTTTGGTATCAATATTCAATCAATTGTGTGAGGCTAAGGCCTTAACATTATTCGAAGTTAAATTTCTTGATCCTAATCACCCTAAATCAAAAGGATATAGGGAAGATCATTACTACCCATACCATCGATAGAAGGGACATGATATTGAAGTATGGCATAGTTTCAAACATGTGGTGCAGAATATGATCGACAAGAATGAGTTACTGATTGACAAAATCTTGGTAGAAGATAACCAAAATATGGGAATTTTTAAAAATATCTTACCAAACCACAAGCCACCAAGGAATAATGCTAAACAAGTCAACAAAGTGCAGATTGAGCCGCCTAAACAAGGATTTGTTACCAAAATTAGGAGGTATAACCAAATAGATCCTCCTATAGTGCCCATAAAAATTCAAGTTGCACCTCAACAAAGGATAGCATAGAACCCATTACCAGGTCCATTGAAAAGACCAGTGGTAACAATTAGGAATAGACTCATTCAAATTCTATAGATAGCCTCGATAAAATTGTTGATATATGAGATCATACAATAGTATCCTAGGTACAAGGAGACAATAATAAAAATATTAAGAGACACCAAAGTCCAACCCAAAGATCCTAAAAATTTCACCAATTTTGTGGGGCATGTGCAACAGTTCCAAGCTCCTATAATTCAATTTTATGATCATGAAATCAAGATGGTTTCCACTGCTACACATCATTGCATGTGTGAACCATACTCCTTTCAAGTGGGTTTTAATTAACATAGGATTTTTGATCAACATAATAACCACAAAGGCCTTAGGACACTTGAAGTTACCTAAGTCACATATCATACCTTCAACCTTTACACTACAAGCTTTCAATGATGTATTGTGCTCGATAGTAGGCACTATAGTCCTTCCTATTTAGGTTGGACTAAAAACCATCCCTATGATGTGTCATGTGCTAGAGGGTGCTATACATTATAACATTCTTCTAGGATCATCGTGGATAAGGTACATGTGATGCATTCCCTCAATTTTGCACCAATGCATCAAATATGTGCATGAGGGACAGGTGCATGTGGTCCCTTCAGATGAAGAGCCATTCAAATATGTCAATATGGTTGACTTGTCAAGAGAATTCATCATCCCATATACTCACTTAGATATTAGACCAATGTATCCTATAAAAAAATTAGTGGATAAGTTAAAGGCAGTGTGCGTCGGTCCTTCAACATCAACACTGCATCCAACCTCAAAGACAACGATTGCTTATGAGAAGTCTACAACATCAACAAAGCTCAGGAATGATCAAAATCTAAAGGTAGTATTGGGTGAAAAATAGTCTAGAGAAATCCCCAACATAGCAATAGCTAAGATTCCAAATATTATGGAGGAAAACTTACAAAATATAGTCGAGGAGGTACCTTAGCCTGCCTCACCTATGTCATCAACAACATCATATGCATCGTAGGTGACAATTCACCTAGTCAATATCTTGTTAGCTGAATACCTGGTGTAGAACTTAACTTTTATATCGATCATAGAATCTGCATGGGACATGGTCGGACCTCAAGCTCATCGCTTTCCTATTGGGATTGTGGTACCACTGGGGGTGCCACCCAATTAGACAAATTTTATCTATGGAGGTTTGGATCAACTCGCAGATCGTTCATCCATAGAATAAGATGATGATGAACATTTTGTTGTAAATGTTAATTATCTATCAAACCTAGAGTACGACCTTCATTATTTTGATCGTTACCATTGGCATGGTTATGGTTTGGGTTTATTTGAGCAAGGGCATTGAACTCTGTATCATCCGTAATACCAATTATCGATTAATAGGTTTGGACTAGTATATCACACCAGAGGTCAGGATGAGTGATTAGCTATATCTCTAGATTTCCTGAACCTTAGCTTAGGGCATGATGTATATTGGAACCCCTATCACCCAAATCCTTCTCAATAATGGAGAGGTAATTTTACAGTGACCATGGTTACAAAAGAACCACCTTTGGTTTACCATCAAGGTCTCTCCTTAGAAATATTCGAAGCAAAATCCATTACTGAGGAAGAAAATCCATGATACTATTTTGAATATGATGAGAGTGAGTATGTTAGTGATGATGATGATTATGAATATAAGACTAAGTTGGATTACCTAGGCCTTCAACATTTACATTATCTTTTACCACATGTAGACTTGGAGGAAACATATCGCACAGTATTCTCAGGTATGCCCATTTAAATAAGGCCAATGAATCTAGAAGAGATATATCATATGGATTTTTTTGGTCCTTCCAACTTAAGGTAATTGCTTCCTCTTGAGGATTCAATTATTATGTCTATTCCCAAAGTAGACTTAGTGATCCCCATACTGCCTGAGCCTCATCTCAAGTAGGGGTAACAAACCAAAGTTAGTGAGTTTCACGTGCATGGTCCTAGATATTTATTCCATTCCATCAACATGGTCTCTATCGATCTGACCACTCCACTTAATAATCCATCTGACCCTTAGAAACATTTGTATCTCAATCCTGAGGCCATTGATTTTGACCCCATCAATTCACCCCTAGAGTCTAAATATATGTTCTCCATAGAAGAAATGTTACAACCTTTTCATTTTGCACAATTCTATGCATATGATGTATATCATGTTGAGGGTAATCCTGATTTAGTGGAATATTTAAACCCAGTAGATTATATCCATTTGATCTCTACACCTCACTATATTGATGAGGGGTCACATATGTCAATAGATGAAACCTTTGAAGTGGATATCAGTAATGATCCCACAAATTCAAATAAGGTTAAATTCAGAGAGAGATTATCTTTTGAGAAGCACACCAACCTCATTCCTCTATTGAAAGAGAGACCTGATATATTTACTTAGAAATATAAGGACATGCGGTCTTGATACAAAACTGGTTACTCATAACCTTTCGTTGGACCTTATCAAAAAACCAATCAAGTAAAAATTTAGGAAGATGCATCCAACTGTCACCTTGATGATTAAAGATGAGCTACAAAAGATGTTGGATATAGAGTTCATAATTCCCATTGACTATCTAGAATGGGTATCAAAAAACATGATGGAAGAATCCACGTATGTATGGATTTTAATAACCTCAATAAGGCAACACCCAAAGATTCATTTCCATTTCCTAATATCGATGCTTTTGTAGACACGACTGCAGGTCACAAAATGCTTTCTCTCATAGATGATTTTTTTGGTTATAACCAGATTCGGATTAAACTAGAAGATCAACACAAAACTACTTTTACCACTACATGGGAAACATTTTGCTACAAAGTTATGTCATTTAGCCTAAAAAATTCTAGTGCCACGTATCAACAAGCTATGACATATATTTTTCATGACTATATGCATAAGATATTATAATATTATATCGATGACTTATTGGCCAAGTCATTACTATGTGAAGAGCATGCTGAGGTTTTAAGGAAAGTCTTTGATCACCTAATAGAGCATAATATCAGGTTGAACCCCAAGAAATGTATCTTTGGTGTAACTTCAGGTAAACTCTTGGGATTCATCATTTCTAAATGAGGTATCGAAGTTGATCCAGTGATGGTCAAAGATATTTTAGAAATGTGTTTCCCCATAAAAATTAAGGAATTAAGAAGCCTACAGGGAAAGGTAGCATCCATAAAGTGCTTCATAATGCAACTATTGGATAAATATTGACCCATGAATTAACTACTACACAAGGGGGTCCCATTTAACTAGGATGAAAACTATCAAAAAGCCTTCACTGAGATCAAACAATATTTGGCATCACTACCAGTATTAGCTCCACTTAAACCAAATGTGCCATTTTTCTATATATATTTGCCATATAATTTGCACTAGGAACCATGCTAGCCCAAAAGAATATGCAAAACAAAGATCAGGTGATATATTACATTAGTTGAACCCTAGTTAGTTATGAGCTACAATATGTATATGTAGAAAATTTGTGCTTAGAAGTGGTATTTGTGATGAAGAAGTTGCACCACTACATGTTGAGCCATATGACATATGTAATATCAAAATAAAATCCTTTGTAATGTATAATGAGCAAGACATATCATAACACATGTAATACAAAGTGGATCATGCTATTGATAGAATTCAATCTAGAATTCATCAATCAAAATTCCAGCAAGGGATAAGTAATAGCAGATCAACTGGTAGAGGCTCCTCTTTAGGATCTAGACCTCTCATCATAGATCTTCCTAATGATATAGTATTTATGTTGTCAGAGTCACCCAAACCCAAAGAATCGTATAATAAATCAGACATGTCTTTGTTCTTTGACGGATCAAAATGCAATCAATGGGGTGGCATAGGGATTGTATTTTTTACACCACAAGGTGCTCAAATACCCATGTCATTTAAACTCAATTTCCCTTGCACCAACAATAATATTTAATAGGAGGCCCTAATCTTAGGTATCTAAACAATGCTCACCATGAGGATCAGAAAGCTAAATATCTTTGGTGACTCCTTGCTCACTATTAATCAAGTTGAGGGGATCTATCAGTGTAGATATTCCATATTGAAAGCATACAAATAACTTGTGGACACCTACCTAGGCCAACTGGAGTGGTATGACATTGATGTAATCCCTCAAAAATCCAATAGATTTGTAGACACTATGGCATCTTTGGGATCCTTAATACCTCAAAATCCATCTACTAACTTCACTAACATTCAGGTAAAAATGCTATCACAATATGTGATATGATATGAGGTACAAAACAATCAAGAATTAGTCCACATGATTCATATAGAACCAAACCATGAGTGGTTCTATAGATCTAGAAACTTTCTAAAGAAGACACCTTGGGGATATTTGCTCTTGTAGGGTCCTACAGAGAATGGTATCACTATTCTAAATAAGGCTGTTTTCTAATTTATGTTTGTGCAAGTTAAATTGTAATGGAAATATGTCATTCAGTTAGTTGAAGTTGTTGGTTATCAAGATTGGTTATTGCAATTACATTATTTCCTTAAACTTGGAGTAATCCCATAGGGATTATCGCATGTCATAAAAATGGTTTTTAAAAAAAGTGACTAGATATGTCTTTCTAGGAGACATCATATATCATTGTATCTATAATAGAATTCTCCTTCATTGCCTTGAAATCCAAGAATCATCTTGGGTGATTTCACAGGCTCATGATGGTACATATGATGGCCATTTTAGTAGTATGGTCGTTGTCAAGCGTGTTGGACATTTTGAGTCCCTAAGTTAAAGTTGTTATTTATGTCACCAGATGAAGTCATTATTAATATCCAGGACTTCATCAAGAAATAAAGTTGTCAAGGTTGTCATTTGATATCTAGGAAGAAGCTTCAAATAAAGCCAAATATCAAGAGAATCAGTGCAAAAGTTAAAGGCAAAAGGGCTCCATAATATTTTAATTTTATATGGAATCTTAGTTTAAAAGGTGTTTCATAAAAACCTAAGGAGGATTATTGGAAAGTTAAAAAAGAGATAATATTTATTTTATAAATGATTTAAATTCAATGTGAATTTAAATTTTATAAATAAATGTTACTTATACCAAGTTATGCAATGAGAAGGACTTAATAAGCCCAAAGGTTTCTAAGAGAATTAATTTATAATATTTAAATTCAAAAAGATTTAAATAAATTATAAATTAATAAAGTCTAAAGTGCCCACATTCTATAGTTGGAAGAAATTTGAAGCATCGGCGTCATGTGGTTTAAAGAAAATTTGAATCGTTAACGTATTCAAACAAAGGTGAAAATTATTATATAAACCATGCCCAAGGGGCATTAATTTTTTATCTTTGCTCGAACAAAAAAAATGCATGTGAACTGTAGCTTGTGAAAAATACTATAAAATTCATGTTTGTGTATGCCAGCGAATAGAGATAAAATGAAAGGCATAGATCATTTGGAAGCCATCCAGGCAACGTGGCCTAGTGGCAAGAGGGTAGTGGCTAGAGTGCTTGGATGCAAGGAGACCAATGTTGGAAATGTGATGGCTATGCTTGGCAATTGTGTTGGGTTGAATGTGCCAAAGGTGAGGCACATGTTTTGTAAAATGCAAGGGAGGGATACTTTTGAAGCACATGGTGATTCCACACTCCAAGCTAGCACGTAGCTCGTGCAACGATTGGAGCCATGGCTAATACGTTGGTCATGGTCTGCATTGAGGGTTCGAATCCCTCCAAAGGCAAGGAAATTAAATTTTGATTATTTTTAATATTGCCTAAAGTTGGGAGTTAAAAGGGGTTGCTAGTTGGAAATATTTGTAAGGGTTGCTAGTTGAAAATTGGTGTTTGTTGGAAATTGTTTTTAATAAAATTTAGAGTTATAAGGAGTTTGATTTTATTATTATATTTGCATATTGGAGGAGTAAGACTTTAACAGTGTTGATTTTATTTTTAAAGGAATTTTTGCCAAAGAGATTATTATGAAGGTGTTGGATATTATTTTAAAGTTGAAGTGATAAGGTGTATTTTATTTTATATCATTTTGTATTGTGATTCATTGAGAAAATTATTATCTTCTAACCTCTATTGAGATTGGCAAAGAAGTGATTGTGAGTGTGGTAGATTTGTGTGGTCTACTCCTTGTCAAATAAAAGGTATGGGCAAATTCTTCCTTGGTTTATTTGATTGGTTAATTTATAGAAAATAAGTTTGGAGTGAAAAGGACTTGATTAGGGTTTCCTTTTGAGTGTGTTTGAGTAATTGCTTCAAGGTTTTATGGAATAAAGAGTTGTTATTAAAACCTTATTTTATAAGCATTGTTGTTGAAGCCATTGGTTATGTGAAGAACCTGGGTTAGGGTTGTGCAAAAGAACCTGAGTATCATTGTTATGTGAATATTGTTTTATAAGAATTGTTGTTGAAGAGAGTTTTTATACAAAGAAATTGAACTAGGGTTTGAAAAGAATAGGAGTATCATTGTCATGTGAGATTTGTTGTTGAGCATCGTTGGAAACATTTTGAGTTGGAGGTTATAATATTGGACTAGGGTTTGTGAGAAAGGGGTATTTCATTAAGTTATTGGTTGAGTAGAGTTGGTTGAGCCTATTCAAGTGGTTGTATGAAGTGATTGTTCAAGTTCCATAAGAAAAACTATTCTATATTCTTATTTGAGTTTATTGAGCATTGAGTGTAGAACATATTGAGTCTCTAAAAATTCTCTTTATGTTTCCATGAGATTGGTTAAGTTTTGTGTAAGCTTAATGAGCAGATTTGTACAAGTTTTGAGTGGAATTGTTGAGAAGATTTGAGCAAGTTCTGAGTGAGCTTGTTGAGAAGATTTGAGCTTATTGAGTAGATTTGGATAAGTTCTGAGTGAGCTTGTTGACCAGGTTTGGAAAAGTTTTGAGTGAGCTTGTTGAGTAGAGTTGAGTAAATTTTGAGTGGACTTGTTGAGCAGATTGAGCAAGTTCTGAGTGGACTTGTTGATCATATTGAGCAAGTTATGAGTGGGCTTATTGAGCATATTGAGCAAGTTTTGAGTGGAATTTTTGAGAATATTTGAGCAATTTATGAGTGGACTTGTTGAGAATATTTGATCAAGTTCTGATTGCACTTGTTAAGCAGAATTGAACAAGTTCTAAGTGGACTTGTGGAGCAAATTTTGGTGTAGATTTGAGGATAAGTTTGTGCCAGACCAGAGAAAAATATTGAGTAGATTTGTGCTAGACTAAAGGACTATGTTTAGTGCAGATTTGAGATAGATATTTGGAGGTGACAGGTTAGAGAGGATAGTAGTCTCTAATGGATATATATCCATAAGCCAGGGTAGTGGGGATAGGTCTTCTGAGTGGTGACAAGAGTATTCAATGGAGAGAGATCCATAAGCCAGTGTAGTGGAGGCAGTAGTCTTCTAGAGGATCACCATACAAAGAAGAGAAGGAGTTCTCCTATGGATAGAGATCCATGAACTTGATTTAGGGGATTGGTATATCCTTTGGATAGAGTTCCATAAACATTGTAATAGGGAAGGATTCCAAAGAGATTGATTGAGAAAATTTTAGTGAAATATTTTCTCTGTGGAGTAGCCCACATTAGGTGAAACACGTAAATTGGGGTGTCTCTATTGTGTATGGTTTTTTGTGCATTGATTTGATTATTTCTATTGATATTTCTATCTATACATTGCATAATATTGATTGGGAAAGAAAAGTAAAAAGTGGTTGTATACCGTTCACCCCCCATATTAGTGTATATTTGTGTTCTTCAAAGTGCATCCTTTGAATGGGTTACTATTGGCCCACTATGGAGAAGGATTGCACAGTGTACGTCAGGAAGTGCATCAAATGTCAACATCATGCTAATATTATTATGCATCTACCATTGTAGGCCTTATAACCCATACAGGTGGCTTGAACATTTTCTTAGTGTGGTTTTGATCTAATTGGTAAGATCTCTCCCCCATATTTAGGCCAACATATATTTATCATAACGACCACTGAGTATTTAACCAAATAAATGGAGGCAATCCCTTTAACTACAATGATAGGAGCATGTATTGCGGAGTTTATACTTCACAATATAATATGTTGTTTTGGGATACCATCCAAGATAATATCGGATAATGGAACTTTATTCAGAAATAAAACTATAAGGGCTTTAATGTCCAAGTATAATATTCAACACAATTTTACAACTCCATATTATCCATAAGCAAATAGGCAAGCAGAGGTCTCTAAAAAATAATGGTAGCAATCTTAAAGAAAAATATTCAACAAAACAACAAATATTGCCATATTCAACTACCTCTTGCTTTATGGTCTTATAGAACTAATATACGGATGCCCACTAGGGCAACACAATCCTCACTAGTATATGGCACTGAGGCCATTATACCTTTGGAATTGGAAATTCCAACATTTTGAATTGCATTGAAAGAGTTCATCAATGATGACACTGCACGACAAGCTTACCTAGATCAATTGATGTTTCTTGATGAACATCATGTGAATGCTCTTGAGCATCTTCGAGTTTACAAATATCGACTAAAATGAGCTTACAATGATAAAGTCCACTTGAGATACTTCAAATTTTGGGATCTTGTGCAAAAAGAGAACCAACATAACTCAAACTTGCCATCACATCTATGAGATAAATTTATGGCCAATTGGTTAGGTCTATTTATTATCTCAGAGAATATAGGACCTGATACTTACCACCTAACATCGCTAGAAGGTGTTGAAGAGCCTGAAACTATCAAAATTATTCATCTAATGGCATTCCATACATAAAAAAAAAAAAAATCAAAAGTTCAAAAAAAAATTAAAACACAAAAATTCAAAACATTAAAAAAGCAATAAAATTCAAAAAAATTGTAAAACATCAAAAATACAAAAACAATTACATTTTGCATTTACATTTTGCATATGCATTCATTTAGTTTCATTGCATTAGGCATGTTCATCCATTGTACTTGCATTAGGATAGGTTGTGTTTACAATATTACAAACGACACCACGTTTGTATGCCAATCATACATCTATTCATCAACATCATCCGTCACCCCTATGAGTAATTGTGTTTTTCAACACAACCCCTCTTGTTGCTATAAGGAATATACTAGGGTTTTTTAGTCATTCAGCCATACCTAGTGATCTTCTAAGATTTTGTAGAAAGCCATCTTCACTTTTAGAATATGAGATCTAGTTTTTATAGTACCTTGCATATCTCAAAATCATATCACAATTTAAACATTAACAATCTGAGTCTAGACAAGGAAATATGAATACTACAAATTGGTCCTAGTCACCTTCAACGAAAGGTTTTTACTTGCTCATCTTGTGATGCGTATGGTATAGAGTGTTGATCATTGATAAAATTTCAAGCTCCCCTCTATCCAAGAAATCCCTTACTTTCATAAAAAATAAGAAAATCCCAAAATCAAAGAAAAATCCCTTGCTTAAAAAAAATTATAAAATAAACAGTGATTTTCATTACTAAGCATGAGCAACTATCCCAATAAATGTGAAGAAAAGAAGGTGAAGAAAAGCTTGAATCCCTAGAATGGTCAATACTCGAATCCATTGAATGATCCCCAATATAGCAATGGGATGAATGAATCCTGCCTAGCATTGGGGTAGTTCTAAGCAATTTACAAATGAGCTAGCTTTAGGTGGCATGTATTACCTAGTAGTCTAGTCCAACTACGTCTAAAATTAGGATCATGGTGAAAATTTTGTGATCCTCATCACAACAATGGTCTGAATGAATCCTACTTGGCAATGAGATAGTCTTATGTCTCATCTAATATATTCATTTGCATACACATGGACGATGAATATCTTGGCATTCATAACAAAAACTTTTATCTTTTAGGAGTCCTGTATAGTTATTATACAAATTTTGATTAATCAACTAACATGTTTGAGTTTCATGGAAAATATCAAAAATATATTATAGAAACAAACCATCTCATCAAGAAAGCACCTTTTTCCTTAGGAAGTTTTGTTTATTAAGGGGTGTCCATGAAATAGGATAGATATCAGATGGATATCAAAAATGATATTTAGATGAACATTGACTATTTTGTGCATATATTTTAATTTATAGAAGCTCATAAGGGCAAAATATACATTTTGCATCATCTCATATCACATGGATGCTTAAATAATTAATTATTATGATAAAATTTATCAGTTCCATTCATGATTTTTATACATTTTGTGGTGTCATCCATTAGTTTGTTAAACACAAATTAGATTCATTCCTTATTTTTTAAGTGATTAAAGCATACAAGTTCATTTGCATTAGATCATACTCATGTAATTAATGCATTACATGCATCATCTATCATATCATACCATGTAGATTAAATGCATAAACAATTGAAACAAATTAAACATGCATTTAGCAATAATCATTGCATCCATATACACATACATCATAGTGCATCTATCCATCTATATCATCACATCTAATCATACATCTATCATCTAGCTAGTGCATGTTATTATTAAACCACATCCATACAACATAAGCATAACATCAAATAAGAATTGCATTCACATTTGCATCACATAAAAAAAATTAATAAATGATATACATAATGAGCCATAAAAATAAAAATATCATATATATATATATATATATGTGTGTTAATAAGTACGTAGGAGTAAAAAATACTCATAATATACAATAGTGTAGGCCCTTAGACATTACACTCCAAAATTATACAATGATAGCATATCACATCATGAATGACCTGCACCCCTTGAGTCTCCTCCTCCCTTAGCCCCCTCTTTATGAGGCTACCTAGAGCTAGTGCCCACCGATATCTCTGGTCAAGCCCCTGATTTGTGGCTAGGATGCACTAAGGAATGTATAGACTCACTTTGAATCTAGTGTGATCCTCAAATAGTAGACCATGTAGGCAGAGTACCCCCTAGCATAGCATACTATCCCACTAGTTTTAGAATATATGTGCCATCATACTTACACCTTGCATCATACTTACTGAGTAGACCCTACAACCTAGCCACCTATGCCTGCAATGTTGCTACATCTCCTATAGTAGGTGTACCTAAAGCTGCCTATCCATAAATGAATGGATTGGATGTGTTGAGTGTTAATTTGTCATATTACAAATAATAACATGCAACTTAGAGTCTCGAACAAAAGACTCTTTCTTGCAAAGAAATAATTTATTTTATTTTCCTTCCTTTTATTATTTCTCCAAGATTTTTCGTGAAACAGCTTTTCGTATATAAAAATGAATTTCAATTTAATACATACAGCTGATATATCCCAGAATAACTCAAAATCCTGCAGATAGCTGTTAAAAAGGGGCATTTGTTGATTCTCAATGAACTTTATAATCTTGACTTGTTTGATTAATCAAAAATAAACAAAAATCCTTTTGATGTTTTAATATTCACAATTTATTCTAAGGTTAACTTGTTCGTTTTATCTCTATTCCATAGTTTTGTTATTTCAATGTTAGTCTCTGACATGAAATTAAGCATATCAAGAAATAAAACAGAAACTGTTATTTTTGAGTCAGATGGAAAATAATGAAGGATATTAAAATGGTTAACGATCTCCTCCCTACAAAATCCCAAGTTAAGAGATGAAGTCCCCAAAACAACCCAATCGATCAGATCTGTACTAACACACAATCTAATCAGATCAGATGCAAGACTCTAAGGAAACGAATATAACTGCATCATTCTACCATTCACCTATCGTAACCCATCCCATGGCGTAAACAAAATAGATACAAGACAAAATGATGCAACGGAAATATTGACAGTAAAACAATAGTTTTGGCTTCGATCTCCTTTTGATTTTACACACAAAAGTCATGTTACCAAAGAAAAATCCTTTATTTCAATAAGTAATGCTTTTTGTTATAGTCTCCAGCCCCGTATCCATCTACATTTCTGCTATTTAACCTTTCTGTCACGCGTTCTCGGCTGGTCCATGATGCTTCGTTTCGACTACCGGGACCCTTCGCTTCAATTCCCGCATTTTGGTATTCTAACCCTTGCATGCAATCGTAACGCTCGATCTCTGCGGCCAGTAACTGTTGTTATGAAATGTTACTCTAGTTCTATCATTTTTGCCACGTGTCCTGCATCTCCTGCACCTTTCATAACGCTTTCCCATGGAAATCCCGAAAGAATTTGCATTTGGCCTCTTCTGTTTCCTAGCCGCGATAACGCGACATGTCGCGAAATTGCGACATGTCGCGATATCGTGACATGTTATTGGTTCGTACGCCCACAGTAGCTCATTGTAGCGATATCGCTACCGACTTTGCTTTGCCTTCTTTTCAAAAAGTGGTAGCGATATTACTACCACTTTGGTTTCGAGCCTTCCTTTCAAAAAGTGGTAGTGATATCACTACCACTTTGGTTCTGAGCCTTCCTTTGATGAAGTGGTAGCGATATCGCTACCACTTTGGTTCCGAGCCTTCCTTCGATGAAGTGGTAGCGATATCGCTACCACTTTGGTCTCGAGCCTTTGCTTCACGAAGTGGTAGCGATTCGCTACCACTTTTCCTTCGAGCCTTCGCTTCACGAAGTGGTAGCGATTCGCTACCACTTTTCCTTCGAGCCTCCGCTTCATGAAGTGGTAGCGATTCGCTACCACTTTTCCTTTGTGCCTCCGCTTCACGAAGTGGTAGCGATTCACTACCACCTTTCAACCTTGTGCTTCCTCTCCACGAAGTGGTAGCGATTTGCTACCACCTTTCAACCTTGTGCTTCCTCTCGACAAATCGTAGCGATGGAGAGAGAGGTCGCGATTTCGCGACCCTTTCAACACTTAGGCATTTTTCTTCTTTTCTTCATTTTTAGCATTCGGGTCTTTGATATCTTCCCTAAAACTTGCAAAAACAAAGGTGGGTCCCCACTTCTGGGGTGTGTTGTGGATGAACCACAACAAATGGCGACTCTGTTGTCAAATGCTCTTGAGCATTTTAGTAAGAACCCAACCTAACACAAATCACAAATTTGAAAACATGGGTTAGCCCATAATCAATATAACTAATGCCCAAAATCAGAAGTACATGAATTATCAGAATCATCAAGTACTAGCTCGGTGTGTGCAATGAATTCCTTTCCTTATCATTTGAATTTGATCCACATTCCATCATTGGTTTTGCATGAATGCATATGCGAAATTGTGAATGATTTGTGTATCCTGCTGAATATGCCATGAGAAAATGCATAGTCACTCTTGTAGTATTATGTGCAAACATTCAAGACTGCCAAACCCTCTTAGGATCCACTAGTGAACGGTTCATTGTATCCCAAAGTTGGTTATGAGTCCCTACTATCTTGAACCCATGTGCAAGTGGATGTGAAATAAGAACTTTGGGGAATTAGACTCCCAACCAACCGAGATGAGAGTTTAACCCTATCCTTACTATTCTGATTTAGAATTATTTACCTCACTTTGAGCAAAATAACTAAACCAATTATGGAAGAAATGGTCATGCTAGTCTAACCCTCTAGACAATCAGTGGTCTTGTTTTTTTTTTTAGGCAAGACATGATGCCATGCATGGGCCTATCTAACCCCATAATCCAAAACTTATCTTCATTTCTTTGGACCTTGGGGATGACTACCCATCCCTTGCAGGAGGACAAGTAGTACGATCCTTACAATCCAATATAAGGATGAGATGGGAACAATTTATTTATTTTACTTCTTGGACCTTGGGGATGACTACCCATCCTGGTTAGGGACAAATAGTACGATCCTTACAACCCAAGATTTTAAATGTAAATGGAAAATATTAATCTTGTTACTTAGACCTTGGGGATGACTACCCATCCTTTAGAGGACAAATAGTACGATCCTTACAATCTAAGACTTAATACGAAATGAAACATAAGAGCTTTGGGGAATCATATTCTCAACCAACCGAGATGAGAATTTATGCCCTATCCTTACTACTCCATGTGGGTCCAATCAAAGATTTGGGGAATTAGATTCTCAACCAACCAAGATGAGAACTTAACCCTATCCTTACTACTCTGATTTTAGGCTTTAAGATCTATGGAAGTGGTCAAAACCACTGTTTTTAAGATCATGTTGCATAATAGGATAGACATGAAAACCATTTTCACCCAACCTTTTCCTCCAAGTTAGGTTTTGATCATTTTGCTCAAGATCCCTTTTAATGTATGAAATGTGCTTGGTCCTAGATACTTCAAGACTCAGTTTCCAACCTTAGGATTTACTTAGATTTATGTTATAACATAACCCTAAGAGGATTCAACATACTCAAATGAATTGCACCTAAGATGCATATGCCACTACGGTGAAATGTATGAAAAGTGAGATGGAACATGAATGCATTATTTCTTGAATTGCAAATGAGATGATTTGTCATGCAAAACTGACTTTTTCATGCATCACAAGCTTCAAATGATCTAAATTAACTGTTTGTATTACATGTGGAGCTTTTACAACATGATTCCAATGTTTCATATTCTCCCAATCTTAGGCATACGTTCAACATCAAGCTTTTATTCCCCCCTTTTTTTTTTTTTTTTTAAAGGCAATGAAAAGGAAATCAAAGGAACACCACCGCCTAAATGTCCAACATGCACACAAATGCAAAAAAACCCAACATTAATACAAGAAAAACCTGAAATAAAAAATGAATACATACTAACATATCAAATCTGCACATCAAGAAACTAAATTACAGCATTGACACAAAACTAGATATCTCCTGAAACACACACTTAAGTATCAAATCTCATGCTTGAAAGTAATGCTTCAAGTGCAACCCATTGATAGGTAGTGCCAAATCCTTTCCATCCAAGGTTTTTAGTCTAAAACTATTTTCCCCTAGGATCTCTGAAATCTGGTAGGGACCTAACCAAAGGTTCAAATTTATCATGTTCCCCCTTCTTCTCATGTCTTTTGTCCCATAACGACACTAAATCTGAAATTTTAAATGCCTTGGCCTTAGACCTTTTGTCAAACCATATTTTTACAATGTCTTGGTGTTTACTAAAATGAAGCATAGCTTCATCCCTTTTTTCATCCAAGCGCATTAATTGCGTTAGTCTAGACTCAAGTTTATCATTAGTTCCAAAATAATCTTTCATGAAGTGCAGCGTTTGTAATATGAGATTTGCAGGAAAAATGGGATCTTGTCCATAAACCAGATGGTAAGGAGATGTCCCTATTGCTTCTTTGACTCTAATTCTGTCAGCCCAAAGGGCCAACTTAAGCTTATTGTGCCAGTCCCGCAGATTCCTTTCCAATAATTTTTTTATGACAGTCAACAGATTCTTATTGGATGACTCGGCCAATCCGTTACCTTGCGGGTAATAATTGGAGGAGAAATTTAAACTTAGCAAACTCCAGAGAGGAAAATGCCGAATCATTATCACTTACGATGGAGTTAGGCATCCCGAATCTAGTGACAATGTTATCTTCTAAAAATTTAATGACCACATCTGTAGTAGCATTCTTTGTGGGGATAGCTTCGGTCCATCTCGTGTAATAATCCGTAGCCATCAAAATATATTTGTGAGCATCAGATGAATTGGGGCTAATAATCCCAATAAAATCCAGGCCCCATTGTGTGAAAGGTCTGGACTCGATTACAGACTATAAAGGCATGGAAGCGTTTCTGTCTCTATTGGCTGCAGTTTGACATATGTGACATGACCTCACATGAGAATGGGCATCCTTGAATAGTTGAGGCCAATAATAATCGGCTCTGAGGATTTGATGGGCTGTGGCATTAGCATACCCATGCCCTGTACCATGTTTACCATGAAAATATTCGAGTATTTGCACTGCCTCCTCTTGATCAATGCAATGAAGGTAAATACCTTCATGGTTATTTCTGTATAATGTGCCAGATCTAACTAGAAAATTAGCAGACTTCAAACGCAAGTCTCTGTGTTGAGTAGCATTCAAAAATGATGGACACCTACCATTTAGTAGATAGTACACCACATCTGCATACCACTCCTCCTTAGTTACATCAGCGACTTCATAATGTTGACAAGGAATTGTGAGATCCTGTTCTGCGATTGCCTTAGCTAACCCTTGCCCCCGCACTATCTTCATCGATTGAATCTCCAGATCAAATTCTTGCAAAGTTGAAACCCACTTACCATGCTTCTCACCTAATTCATTCTGAACGAACATGGCTTTGACAGCAGGATCTGGGACGATAGCAAAGACCCTACTGTGGACTATGTAGTGCCTGAATTTTTTTACAGTCTTAACCAGCGCATACATTTGCTTGTCTAGGGTAGAATATCTCAGTTTTGCATCTTTGAGAGGACTACTCAGGAAAGCAATGGGATTTTCAATGCTGCTTTCACTCTTCTGAGTTAAAACACTCGCAAAGGAGTGATTTGAAGAAAATGTGTAGATATAGAAAGGCTTCGTATAATCGGGACTCACCAAAACCGGGGCTTTAGAAATTGCATCCTTGATATTATCAAACGCCTCTATCCTTTCATCTGTCCAAATGATCTGGACCTCTTTCTTTAGCATGTCGTTCAAAGGTCTTGCTATCTCTGCAAAATCTGCGATAAATTTTTTGACAAAATTGATCTTTTCGAAAAATGATCTCAACCCCTTCTTGCTATTGGGACGAGGAATTTGTTGTATGGCTTCTATTCTCTCAGGGTCAATGGAAATTCCATCCTTAGATATTATATGCCCCAAAATTTTTCCTTCTATTACCCCGAAGATGCACTTCTTTGGGTTGAGAGATATACCATGTTCCCTGCATCTTTGAAAGACTTTCTTAAGATCCCTGACATGGTTTTCTCTGTTCTTAGAAAATACAGGAATGTCATCGACGTAAACAATGATGCACTTACCAATAAGCCCTTTAAAAGCAAAATCCAAAGCTCGCTAGAAAGTGGCACTTGCGTTCAATAGTCCGAAGGGCATTCTCCTGTATGCAAAGGTGCCCCATTTTGTCATAAAAGCAGTCTTCATCCTATCACTAGGATGGATAAGGACCTGATTATATCCCGAATAACCATCCAAGAATGACATCATCTTCGACCCGTTTACCTTTTGGAGTATTTCATCGATGGTGGGTAACGGGTAGTTGTCCTTTTGGGATGCCTTATTGAGATTTTTGAAATCAATGCACAACCTTATTTCTCCACTCTTTTTCCTCACAGGGACTAGGTTAGCAACCCACGTGGAATTCCTAACGGGAAAGATGATCTTAGCTTCTAACAGTCGCTTCACCTCTTTCTCTATCAAGGGTTCTAATAATGGATTAACTCGCCTTTGTCTTTGCCTGAAGGGCTTGGACTCGGCTCAGTGGAATCGTGTGCATTATGACATTCTGATCATAGGTTTTCAACTCCTTATAACTCCAAGCAATGCAATCTATGTATTCTTTTAATGCATTTGCTATGGAATCCTTCTCCTGTTTGGTACATTCTTTTGCTATGAATACCTCCCGAGGATTTTTTGCACTTCCAATGTTAACCAAATCACAGGCCTCTCCAGGATATGGAACCCTTTTACCTTTTCTTGGTTTGCTTTCGATATCAAAGATTTTTTCTAATGAAGCTATCTCATCAGGCATCCGGTTGTTTTTTACAGGATTTTTATCTTTCGAAACTACCTCCTCTATGTCCCTTTCTTCTTCATCTATGTACTGCTTTTCAAATATACCAGAATTAGTGACAAAATGAAATATGTGCCTGTCACTATCAAATACTTGGAAGTTCGTAACATTATCTGGTATCGAGGGACAAGGGACCAACTCTATAGAGAACTTCTTGCATTTCTTATGGTTCATTGGCTTCAACATACTCGCTGCTACAGCTAGGGAGTCTGCCAGATGATTGCCCTTTCTCGAGATCAGAGAAATGTTAAAGGCATCAAACTCATCTATTAAATCTCTGACCCTAGTTCGGTAAAGCCTAAGCCGCATGTCCTTGCATATGTATTGTCTCCTCACTTGTTTCACCACCAGTTCCGAATCACCAAGGACTTTGATATATTTAATTTTCTTCCGAATGGCCAGCTGTAGTCCAAGAATCAAAGCCTCATATTTTGCCATATTGTTGGTGGCAGGGAACTGTAGTCTGTATGCAGCGAATATAGGCTCCTGGTTCGAGCATGAAAATTCAACACCGGCTCCTGATCCTTGTCTGGACCTGGATCCATCAAATCTCAAGGTCCAAATGTCTTGATGTCCTTCAGTAAATTTGTGCCCCATCCTTTCATCATGGGTATTTTTGAGTGCTTCTATGTCCAAACAGTATGCTCCCAATTCAGCTTCAATGTACTGGATCTCGTTTGGCTTTTTGTAATCTGTGATCATCTCTTTGAGTCGGGGTTCACTGTCAATTCAAATTTGATTGGCCACTCCCCTCCAAGGCAGCCACATGTGTGAAGAGTCTGTCACAATGTAACCGTTTAGGTTCTTACTCCAATCTCTTCCCAATACCATGCCATATTTGATAGGAATATCGAGCACCAATATGTCTATGCTGTTGTTGAACTCCGGGTTCCGAATTGACTTGAATATGCACATCACCCGACTCTCCCTATCGCCTCCATGGTTGACTCTGTCCAACTGCACCACCCTGCTCCTAGAAGGCTTTGGTGTAAGTCCCAATATTTTCTGATTTCTAAGGGCATGATAGTAGCCGAGGCCCCCGAGTCTATTAAACAATTGTGCAAGTTTTTAACTGCAATTCTAATGGTTACCAAAAAGGGAGGTATATCTCATTTTTCTTTTTGTACAACCACTTGGGACTCAGCACTTTTAGCTTCATGAACTTGTGCAGATGGATTTAATCCTTTTGGTGAACTCGCTTCTTGGCCTAATAATCAGGCCATGTCATACATCGATACATTGGCCCGATTCTTCTTCATATCTTCCACCAAATCGTAAGTGAGCTTTTCTGGATTTGGCAAGTTTTGCATCATCTTAGATTTTTTGACCTTTGATGGAGGAGGGGGATTGACATCTCCTTGAGGGTCAGGAGGGAGTAATTGATTATTAGGAGGAGCAGAGGAAGTTTTGGGCTCTTTAGAACTCCTAGTGTAATATTTGTGATTTGCTTTCCCAAAACATTTGTTTGCATGAACTTCCAAAGCTTCTTCATCTTCGCTTCCAAAAAATTCTACATCCTCCTCTTCTTCATTTTCATGGGAATGTATGACCTCCGTTAGCATAGACTCTGGTTTCACGTGGCCACAGTGCAGGCAATCATTATCACAAGATCCTACATCTCCACAGTCTTCCGAAATGTCAACCTGGTTGGCAACGGGATTGGGTACCCGCCCGTTGTTAGGCTACGTGTTATACATTCCTTTTCCTCTATGATTGTGAGGTCGGTTATGGCCCATGGCCTGATCAACTTTTTTATTGACATTCCCCATTGTTACCAACACCTTGGCCAACGTTTCTTTCATATTTTCTATGGCTGCTTCGGACCCTTGTGGTTGAGGCACCGCAATTGCGAGTCCGAGTTGTGTTTACTGCATTAGCCACCTCTGGACTGGGTACAATTGCTTGGGTTTGGGCAGGTGGATTCCATCCTGGATTCCCATTTTGAATGGCTTGAGTTTGGGCAGGTGGATTCCATCCTAGATTCCCATTTTGAATGGCTTAGAGTTTGGGCAGGTGGATTCCATCCTGGATTCCCACTTTGAATGGGAGTGATTGTTGGATAATTCGCTGAGCTTGGCGTGTTAATTGGAGAAAACGTCGACATGGTCAACAGATTATTGCCCATATCGAACCCATGCAAACCCATCGAGTTATTTTGAATCAAACTCTGTGTTTGAACAACGACATTCGGATAACCTGATAATGGCGTAACTTGGGTGGGTGTTTGGAAGTTGTTCAACATCGGAGCCTGTGGTGCTACTACCTGGTTCATCATGGCAAATTGGCTGTATGGGCCATATTGTCCCATCCCAGTCAATTGAGACAATCCTGTGCATGGCAAGTTCATCTGCTGTTCGAGAGTCATTGTTTCTACATAAGCCAAAGGAAGGGTTGTAACATGAGGGTTCCTTCTAGTCAACAAAGATGTTAAAGGATCTAAGGCTCCGAAGTATAGCTGCAAGGCAATTGCAGGGTCTACCGCAAAGTGACGGGTCACATTCGTATATAGCTTTTGAAATCTCTGATTGAACATTCGAATGGGTTCATTGGTTTGTCTTTTGCAAGATACAAAGAAATTGTATGTCATGGAGGGATCTACTAACTATCTTAATTGACCTATGAACGCAGTTTCTAGCTGGGCCCATGAAGTTATGGACCCTGCTGGCAAATTTCGATACCATTCGTTAGCAATGTGGTCTAGACTAGCAGGGAAAACTCGATAGGCAACATCCTCGTGAGTAACCCCCTGCCTAAACATGTAATCTTTATAGATTTGGACATGATCTTCTACTGTTGTTGGACCATCATGAATGAATTTGGGTAATCCCATTTCAATATTTCTAGGCAAGTCGTGGACTGCCCCGGGAATATCTAAAGGGGAACTCTGAGCACCATACCAAAGGGCAGGTGGCTGTTGTTGTTGTTGTTGTTTTTGGGACATGTTATTCAAAGGTGTCAACCCTGTGGGAACAATTGGAACTCCTGGAACTGTGGAGACAGATACAACCGGTGTTACTATCCCACTTGAACTTAAGGGTTCAGGCCCACTAGAGGTACTTGAGTCCAAAGAAATCCCTAACTCAAGTATACTGGGTGGTATTTCAACTTCTAATGTTTGGTTTTTTGGCCTCCTAGGAGTGGGAGAAAGGCTTTGGAAGATAGTTTCCCCTGTGTTTTTAGACCTAGTAGCAATGTACTCAGGTTGGGCCAGCTTGGAAACTCTAGGACTCTAAAAGATTTCTCAACTCTGCTGCCAGATAAAATGTCTAAATGTTATACCGCAAGCACAATAGGTGGAAACAAAACTACCCAGGTTAATTGTTAGAACAAATCAAAATTGCAAAGCAATAAGAAGGCCCTCCTTCTAGCGCCAAAATGTTGAGTGTTAATTTGTCATATTACAAATAATAACACGCAACTTAGAGTCTCGAACAAAAGACTCTTTCTTGCAAAGAAATAATTTATTTTATTTTCCTTCCTTTTATTATTTCTCCAAGATTTTTCGTGAAACAGCTTTTCGTATATAAAAATGAATTTCAATTTAATACATACAGCTGATATATCCCAGAATAACTCAAAATCCTGCAGATAGCTGTTAACAAGGGGCCTTTGTTGATTCTCAATGAACTTTATAATCTTGACTTTTTTGATTAATCAAAAATAAACAAAAATCCTTTTGATGTTCTAATATTCACAATTTATTCTAAGGTTAACCTATTCGTTTTATCTCTATTCAATAGTTTTGTTATTTCAATGTTAGTCTCTGACATGAAATTAAGCATATCAAGGAATAAAACAAAAACTGTTATTTTTGAGTCAGCTGGAAAATAATGAAGGATATTAAAATGGTTAACGATCTCCTCCCTGAAAAATCCCAAGTTAAGAGATGAAGTCCCCAAAATAACCCAACCGATCAGATCTGTACTAACACACAATCTAATCAGATCAGATGCAAGACTCTAAGGAAACGAATATAACTGCATCATTCTACCATTCACCTATCGTAACCCATCCCATGGCGTAAACGAAATAGATACAAGACAAAATGATGCAACGAAAAGATTGACAGTAAAACAATAGTTTTGGCTTCGATCTCCTTTTGATTTTACACACAAAAGTCATGTTACCAAAGAAAAATCCTTTATTTCAATAAGTAATGCTTTTTGTTACAGTCTCCAACCCCGTATCCATCTACATTTATGCTATTTAACTTTTCTGTCGTGCGTTCTCGGCTGCTCCATGACGCTTCGTTTTGACTCCAGGGACCCTTCACTTCAATTCCTGCCTTTTGGTATTCTAAACATTGCGTGCAATCGTAACGCTCGATCTATGTGGCCAGTAACTGTTGTTATGAAACGTTACTCTGGTTCTGTCATTTCTGCCACGTGTCCTGCGTCTCCTGCACCTTTCGTAACGCTTTCCCGTGGAAATCCCGACAGAATTTGCATTTGGCCTCTTCTATTTCCTAGCCGCGATAACGCGACATGTCATGAAATCGTGACATGTCGCGATATCATGACATGTTCTTGGTCTATACGCCCACAGTAACTCATTGTAGCGATATCGCTACCGACTTTGCTTTGCCTTCTTTTCAAAAAGTGGTAGCGATATCGCTACCACTTTGGTTCCGAGCCTTCCTTTCAAAAAGTGGTAGCGATATCGCTACCACTTTGGTTCCGAGCCTTCCTTCGATGAAGTGGTAGCGATATCGCTACCACTTTGGTTTCGAGCCTTCCTTTGATGAAGTGGTAGTGATATCGCTACCACTTTGGTCTTGAGCCTTTGCTTCACGAAGTGGTAGCGATTCGCTACCACTTTTCCTTCGAGCCTCCGCTTCACGAAGTGGTAGCGATTCGCTACCACTTTTCCTTCGAGCCTCCACTTCACGAAGTGGTAGCGATTCGCTACCACTTTTCTTTCGAGCCTCCGCTTCACGAAGTGGTAGCGATTCGCTACCACTTTTCCTTCGAGCCTCCGCTTCACAAAGTGGTAGCGATTCGCTACTACCTTTCAACCTTGTGCTTCCTCTCCATGAAGTGGTAGCGATTCGCTACCACCTTTCAACCTTGTGCTTCCTCTCGGAAACTCGTAGCGATGGAGAGACAGGTCATGATTTCGTGACATGTCATGATATCGCGACATGTTGCGATTTCGTGACCCTTTCAACACTTAGGCATTTTTCTTCTTTTCTTCATTTTTAGCATCCGGGTCTTTGAGATCTTCCCTAAAACCTGCAAAAAAAAAGGTGGGTCCCCACTTCTGGGGTGTGTTGTGGATGAACCACAACAAGATGGTGTAGCCTATGAATTAGTAAGATCCCCTATCATAACCCTGAGAGTGTCTCTCTCAACAATCTTGAGATCGAATTGCACCTATAGAGGATACCTCTAATCGATGATCTTTATCCCAGTAGTGGTCGAGTCAAATTGTATCTGAAGGGTAGTCCTATCATCCTTGTAGACCTACCACTATACCTATCCTACACTCAGTTGAGCCTATACTATAGCTAGAGAGGTGTCCCTCTCTATAATATATCACTAAGATGTTTGTAGTTATGCTTGAAGACTATGTACTTGGGCCCATAGTTGTGACACCTCATCATATCGCTCCTTCTTACCCTTCTCCTCCTCCCACAACTCCTCCTAGGTGACTGCTTGAACCCACTCATCCTCTATCCTCTAATATACTCGTCATCCATATGGGTCATCAAATTCTACCTCAGTAGCATCACCATCTCTAGATCGGCCTAGACGGCTACCACCCTGCCATAGTCTGGTAGTCCACCAAGCATCAAAATCAAAAGTTGTACCTACATCTACCACCCTTGTTTCTATGAGGTTATCATACTCATTTATCAAAGTCATGATCTATGGCCATGCAATCTATGTCTTTGCCTTAAGGTAATGGTAGAATATTGGCTCCTCTAGTATGTCCTACTAGAGCCTAAACTGTATGGTCACTTGGGAGAAGTGGAAGAACTCCCATAACCTAGGCTTATGCTCAATCATCCAATGATCATTTCTGGCATGTCTCAGGTATTGATCAGCCTCCTCCCATGTTGGGTAGTCTAAGTATGACCACCATATGATATGGCTAGCTTGTAGCCCTGATAGTCAATCAATGTAATGCTACAAATCTCCCACGTAAGATTTACTCCTATAGATATTTGACTCCCATGGCTAGAAGGCACCATAGTACTGAGTATTTGATGCTAATACAGTGATACCCAAGGGTAATACTACAAGGTGATCTATGTTGATATGCTCCCATACCCAAATCTATAGCAACAAGCTGCATCCTATGCCTACTCATCCCCTCTATGTGATGCGATATAACTCATTGTATAGTTGGACCAAGAGTACACACCCCCACACCATGATGAGTGGCTCATTAGTGGTGCTCCCAAGTAAATCTTACACCATAGCCAAGAGGTTCTAGGGGAAACTCACTCTTGAAGTGTTTGGGAGAAGAACATTATAGATAATGTACATTAGGACGGTTTGGCATCATGATAAGACATTTGTCCTATACCAGTGCTTCACTCGCAACTTCACTATACTCTATGTCCCCTAGTGTCGCCTCGCTTCTATCACAAAAAACCCTCTAAAACATGATAATAATCATTATGGTATTCGAAGAGGTGATGGCATACCCATCAAGAGGGATCCTAAAAATATGATAGATGACCTCTAATATCACCGTCATTTCCCCAATAAGAAGGTGGAAAGTGTTAGTCCTCGCATCCTAGCGATGGGATAACGTTGTAAGGTAGACCTAATCTACCCTGATGGCAAGTAGTCTCAAAATATATCCAAGGCCTACAACCCTAAACTAGTCTAATTTGGCATGGCCCAACTTAGGTAGTAGCTCGTGCATCAATTCAGGCTCCCATGCTCACACAATCAAGGTCTAAGGGGACAAAAAAAAGGTACATAATAAAAAAATAAAGTCCAAAAATCAACAAAAAAAAAAAAAATCAACCTTCAAAAAATAAATAAATAAAACAAAAATCAACCTTAAAAATAAAAAAACAACAAAAATCAACCTTAAATATCAAAAAAATCAAAATATCAACCTTAAAATTTAAAAATTGGGCTAAAGTTTCTTAGTTGCTTTTGATAACAGTAGCTATCGCCGTAGTCGTGGTTGTTAACCACGGTTAGCACCAACAGTTAATTTTTTAATAATTGGTATTTAAACCTAGCCACGACTGGCAACCGTGACCCCCAATTGGTAAATTAGGAGTCACGGTTGCCAACTGTGACTAAGGAAAAAACCCCTTTTGAGGTTTTTTCTCACCCCAAAATTGCCCCCAAAAATTAAAACCCTTCCCCTAAGCTACCCTAAGGCTAAATCTAACCTAAGGTGAGGTTCGTTATCGAAACTTTAGTGAGGTTCATTTAAATGCCATTAATTAGTGAGATTCATTTTAACATGCTTAAATCATGAAGGAGAGTTGGAGAATCTACATTAGGAGCATTGGCTCCACCACTAGTGGATACCTCTAGTTGATCCGCCATGGTGGTAGGTGGTCAATTTGGTAGCATTCTATATCAAATACTTTTTCTCTCCCATTAGAGCTCTCACTTTCACTCTCTGCCAACTAGAAATAATGAATAGTAAAAATCCTAATTTTATTTTTATATATTTCACTTACGTCTCAACTGCTGATGTCAGTCGTGAGCATAGATTAGGGTAACTCTGACCAAAACTATCATCTATGGCTAGCAAATTTATAAAAACTAGTTGTGACTGTCAACTGTAGTTAGCAGCAAGCAATAAATGCCCTCATTTCTCATCATGAGGAGCTTCATAATAGACAATAATAATTATCTACCAGTCCAGAATTCTCAAAAATTTCAAAATCAGCAAAAAAATCAAATAAATCAAAATATAAATATGCCTTGTATTCAATTATTTATTATATAAACTTGGTGGTTGTAGCGAATTGCAATCCATGCAATCCAACAAGATGAGTAAATTACCATAAGGCCATTTGGGGTAAATTAGTCATCATTAAATTGAAATGTTTTCACTTCAATATCGAAGAAGGCCATTACGGTTGGACTGCCCCACGAGAATGAGGCATTCATTCCATTTTTATATGATATTTTTAGTATATCAATGAATATAATGATTAGCATAAGCTTAAATATAATTTCTATCATCTTGATTCTCTAAGAAGGCCATTACGAATAAACTGCTCTGCAGGATAGAGATGTACAATTATTATTAACGATTAAAATCATGGCTGTAATTGGACCTGCCATATAACAAAATACAAAAGTATTAAATTATCTAAATTATTCATATTTGTAAAGTGACTCATCATTTTAATCACTTGTCCTTTCCTCATCAACTTGTCACTTGAGGGGGTAATCATAATATCAAATTTATAATCAAAATAAACAAAGGATCACTCCACCATGTAAATTGTGTTCATATTACAAATCATTGCTAACAACTATCATAAGCTTACCATTATGCTAGGGAAGAAGCAAAAATAGCAAATTAAATCTTTGGAAATTTTTCTTTGGTCATTCAGTTTTGATTTCATGCAGAGATCATCCAAAGTTTTAATAAAGCTAAGCCTTCCATACTTTTGGAAGCAATTATTTTGAGATGTGCATCCTTTGTAGAATTGGCGTATATAATGTTGATTAGATCAATGATCATTAATCAACCTACAACATGGCTTTAGATGATCTATTTTTGCTCAGCATTGTGTTTTCCCACAATGCATCATAAAAGGGGCATCTGTAGACACCTAAAATATGTCATGTTTAGGAGACTACTCATATAGGCACCTTTGCAGACCATATGAATGATATTGGACCTTTCCAAGGCTAAGTAGTGATTCTAATAACTCATTTAGGTAGTCTAGGTCTATTCAACCTTAACCGATGATGATATCAATAACTAAGATATCAGCCATGATTGACAATCGTGGCTAGGGTCCTAGCCATGTTGAGCAATAGTGGCTAGCCCTGTAAAAAATTTAGGCTAAAAGAGCTGAGAAAAATCAGTTGCAATGGAAAAATTGCAATGGTTTTCAAGCGATTTTGGATGAGGAACCTTCCAGAGGATTCTTCCCAACTACCTAGGCCAACAACTTCTTGATCTTGGATTCCTTTAGAACCCAAGATTGGAATTTTAGGAGTCTGTTTATAGACCCCACGAAGAGGAAATTAATTTCCATAATTCATTTTAGCAAAGCTCTACCAGTTTGATGATTGATTTCACAACCCTTGAGGAGTAGTGAGGTGCTACCAAATTGGAGAATGATAGTTGTTGCTATGCCAATGGATTTTCAAATATCTTGAGGAGCAAGCTTACCAATTCATATCAATCCACCATAAATTCACACAAATTCAACCACAAATCAGTGTTGAGACACCCAGGAAACCCTTGACCATCAATTCAATGAGATATTTGAGCATCTACAACCATGATTTCAAGAGAAAGGACACATTTACCATGGAACAACGACCCACAGTCTTAGCTGTGGCTATCAATAGCAGCTAGGGTTTGATGAGCTTAATCCTTCGTTTTAGCCATAGGTTTATATTTCTTAGTATGCATTTAGATTTATTAGTCATATATTAATCTGATTATAGGTATTTTCATGGTTAATTAGCATATTAATAGTCATATTTTCTTACATTCATGCACTTCATGTTTTCCTTTGCAAGATTTATACATTAGTTTCCTTTATGCTCAATTTACAAGATTATGTGCATTCCTAGGTTCCTTTACATGATTTAAGCCATGCTTCATGCTTTAACATTAGTTTCTTAAGTATCTTTATGCATATTTATGTAGATTCATGATTTCTTTATACATTTGCTATGTTTCACACATTTCCTTGGAAATTAGCCTCATCATGAGAGGCTTCATGTGCTATTGATGTGTTTGTTGTTTCCTTGCACATAGGTGGCAGATATCACTAGGGACAAAGCATCATTCAAGATCATTCCTCTTTACACTGGAGAAGGAGGCATCCTTGTAAGCCCTCAAGAAAATTTTGAAGACCTTAAGAGTCTATTGAAGACATCTACCACATGAGTTATAGGTTGTAATATGTATCACAATGGTCAACTCCCTAAGAGGGATTTTATTGTAACGTTGTTGTAAAAATATTCAAAATTATTAATAAATATGGACACATTATTTTACTTTATTCCTTTGCACTTGGATATTTGATTATCTTGTCATTTTGATAGCATATTATCTAGTTGCTACATTTTTTAAGCCTCTTTTACATAACAGGTTGAAAAAGAAGGCATAAAATATTATACTAGACATACATCCAAGGAGAATCATTGGAGTATTTCAAAATTCACCATAGAATTGCTTTAAGCCTTAAAAATAATTTCTCAAATAATTTCTCCAAGTTCTCAAGGCATTGCTCACCATTCCAACTAGAAACAACTCACTCCAAATACCATCGAATGCATACAACAAAGGTGGAGTTGGTCATGTTGTATTGTTAAGGGTATTGCAAAGATAAATTGAAGAGGCATTACATATAAATATCATGCACAAAGATAAGGTGATACTTGTAACCTAGAATTAAACCCTAACGTTTCTCACACAAGCATCCATCCATTGTAATCTTGACCAAGAAAATGTTATAGTAAAGAAGGTTGGTGTGAGTGCTCATCCAAGACTGTAATGCTCATCCTTTAGCTAGAAAATATTTACAAGTGGAAATAAGCATATTATCATCCCTCAAGTGCTCAAATATAAGTGTCATGACACTTGTCATTCACTTAAATATTCAGCTCTTCTTTTAGGCACCAAATACTAAGGAACAATAGCATTCAAGGTCAAATTTATAGCAGTAGTAAAAATCGAGTTTGTGGTAGATTTACGTAGTAGAATTAGTGTTCATAGTAGCAAAAAAAAGAGAGCATTTAAAGCTCTTGGTCAAAGTGATCAAACATGAGGTATCCACTATCCAAGTATTGCCATCAAAGGTATCAAGAAACCAACCACCATTCAAATTCAAGAGAAGCACTAAATCCTATGCCCATACATTTGATATAATGGTCAAAAGAGCACTAAAAAGTACTGTCATCCATGTTTAAAAATCAACACCAAATATGTAGAGGTTTGGGGCATTACAAAGGTAATACTTTACCTTATAATAATTTGATTTCACTAATAGGGAGATATAAGGTATAATATAAGGTTGAAACATTAAGGGAAATCAACCATATTTGAAAGCAATATTAAAAAGGAAAATATATATTAAATAGATTAATATTTACAATCTATAACATAGGATAAATAGGGATTTCTACCTAGATAAATTAAACATCTATTATTGCAAATATCATTGTTTTCTAATACTCCAAAATAGGGAGTTATAAGGAATACTACACCAAAGTAGGTAATTGGAATTTAGAAACATTAACTATAAAATTAATAAAGGCTATAAAAAGAGGTTTATTAAGGAATATCAAGAGTTGAAAACTAATTACTATACTTATCTCAAACTTGCATTAAAGGAACAAAATAAATCCAACAAATAAAACCTCATCAATAGAAAGTGTAAAATTTCAATAGGAGAAATAAGGTGTAAAATAAGTTGATTTTTGCTATTAATAAAACTTTACAAAATCAAATCAAAATTGAACTACTATTCTTAAAAGCACTTCATATATCATTCAACATATCCAAAATTACTAGGGATACATAAGACATTCTACAAAACTTGATAATAATAGCATTCATTCAAAAATTTATCAAGTACTCAATACATTTGGGAATCATAAGGTGTCTACAAATATTACAAGAATTTTATTAAATCACATCTCTTAACTAGGGAGTCACAAGGAAGCCTACAAAAAACTAATCTCTAAAATATTTTATCAAATCAAGCTCATACACTCTAAAGTAAGGAGTCATAAGGAAGACTACTACAAAGGTTCTATTATACCACAATGGAAAGAAGAACACATTTTCTCACAAAGAAACAAGAACAAGGCACACACACTACATCATGCCACAAATGTAAAAATAATCCAAACATGGAAAATTCAAAATTGTAGAAAAATACATGACACATTGACTTAGGAGCTAGTCATCACATGACTGGAAATCTACAATGGTTTGACTGTCTTGAAATTACTAATGGTTAAAAACTAAGAATTGCAGATAGCCAAACTTATCCTATACATGGATATGTATGTGTAACACCAAGTAAATCATTTCCAAAATTTATACTACAAAAAGTATTGTATGTCCTGGATTAGCATTCAATCTCATTTTAGTAAGAAAGTTAGTAGAAAGCAATTGGATAGTCAATTTTAAGATATATGAATAATATCATTACATGTCTTACTCATGAACCAAAGTGAGATATAAGCAACAAGATCAATCTATGGAAATACATATATCCTAGATTCAATAGAAATATCACAAGACATTGTTGTATTTCAAAATGATACTAACTCATTTCCTGAGGAACATGTTGAAGAAAATGAAGAACCAGTGCACCATAATGGCAAGCATAAGAGAATAAAAATAAAAAAGATGAGAGGTCAAAAAAACTATGCTCTACTCAGCCAATTGCAATATGAAGAAGCAATAGAACCAAATGAATATACACACATAATAAAATAAGGAGGATGGATAGAAGAAGAAAATATCTTTGAGCAAGCCAAAGACTATTCTCAAGAAGAAGATCCATATTGAATATTGAAATCTTCAATACCCAAATAATGTAATACATGGGGATGTTAGAGTTAGAGCATATTACATCAATTGGGTCATGTAAATGTACCACCTTAGGTACATAGTTATAATAGGAGATTAATTTAGGGGTAAGTTAGCTAGTTACTTCAAGCAATGTAATAAATGCACAATTGGCAATGTGTAAGGTGTCACCTTGTACAACTAGGTAGAGTGTTGGCCAAGGAATCTATCTTTCTATACAAAGGGCCTTATAGTGGTAGATCATATATCAAGTCAATATCAAGTTCTTATCAAGTGCATTGTAGTAGATAGTAGTAGTGATCCAATATGGAGTACAATATATCTCTTTAGCTCATATTAATGAAGAGATGATTTTCTTCATAATGCATTATATTTTCATCATTTCTATTTATAGTATATTTCAATCATATTGCAGACTCGCTTTCATATTTATTGCATATTATTAGGACCTATGTTAGATCTATTCCAATACATATATCCTTAAAATCTAACAAGGATACCTCACTATTTTGGTATATGGTAGACATAACTCTTCAAAAAATAACTTTGGAATTATTGTTACTACTTACCTTGAATCTATTATACAACTTATTAGTAGATAGTTTTTAATATTGAGATTCACATATGATGGGGGTGTATTTAGTGTTTTGATATTTGGATAATTATTATGTCAATTGCATTGGCTCAAACATCTATTCGATGCTCTACTACCAAGTTTTCTTATTGAACTATATCGGGTCAAGTGGGATCTAGTCACTTTCTCTTGGCATATATTATTTCTTGATATTTCAAAGCCTCTTGAAATAAATATTATTGACTAGGCCAAGCTAAAACTTCCAACATACTTATAATAGTGAGTGTACTTTTCAATTCCTTTACAATGTTAAATTTCATAGAGGTAGGCTCACCTCGTGTTACACATTTTTGTTACTACCTTGTGGGTATTACACAACTTTCATTAATGAAAGAGGGATGCTTTAGTCATATCTCAGTATCCTATAAAATTAATATCTTTATTTTTTACTCCTTTAACTTGGAGTTTTATCTATCCTTTTTCATTCTTCTTTTTTATTTTATATTCCTTTCCTATGTTAGTTTGCATATCTTTACCAAACTATGCCTTATTTGTGTCCTACTTGTGCCATTATTTTATGACCTAATTTTAATTATATTTATCTTATTGTTTCATTATTGTACCATTATACTTCAAGTACAATTGATGTGGAACCAAAGTTCCATACACAAATGCAGAAGATAAATATTGAAATTGCAAACAAAAAACTAGATACTGCATTAACATAAGGTGCTTAAAATATCATATTACAAGAATATAGTAGTTGCAACCACTTTAAAAGGATAAAATATGAGTTACAACTAACAACAAACTTAGTTAACCACTAGCTAACTAAAGCATCACCTAGTTAGCTAAATACAAAGGAAAACTAACGAGGTGCTAACAAATAACAACTAGGAGGTTGTCCAAAATAACCTACCAAATAGAAGCTAGCATGATGAATGTGGTTCACATTATTAGAAATAAAAGTAATAAAAAACTATGCCTAAGATAATACTTAGGATATTGGATGCCCTCATCATACCTCCCTACAATACAATTATTGGACTCCAATGCTTTTTAAGAACACAAGCTTATACTGAGAGGGGGGTGAACAGTATAAGATCACTTTTTTACTTTTATTTCCCAATAAATAGTATGGAATGTATAGATAGAAATATCAATATAAGTAATCAAATAAATTCATAAATCACCACACATAATAGAGACACCAAAATTTATGTGGTTCACCCAATGTGGGCTACTCCACAGAGAAAATTTTTCACTAAACTTTTCTCAATCAATCTCTTAGGAATCATTTTCCTATTACAATATTTATGGATCTCTATCCAAAGGAGACACAAATACCCTAATCAAATTTCATGGATCTATATCCATAGGAGACACCAATCCCCTAATCAAAGTTCATGGATCTTTATCCACAAGAGACACCAATCTCCCAACTCTGCTTTGGATGGTGATCCTATAGAAGAGATATGCCTCCACTGCCCTTAGCAAATGGAAATCTATCCATAGAAGACACCTATATTGCCTACTCTGGTTGGAGTTCTCTATCCTCAACTCTGTCACCTCCAAATATCTATCTCAAATCTATACTAAATACAGTCCTTCGGTCTAGCACAAATCTGACCTCATTCTCTATCTCTGGTCTGGCACAAACCTATTCTTAAATATACACCAAAATCTATTCTCAAATCTATACTAAATAAAGTCCTTCGATCTAGCACAAATCTATCCTCAAGCCTTAACTCAATACTTGACTCAATATCAAATCAACTCTGCTAGATCTACCCAAAACCTTAACTCAAGGTTTGAACAAATCAATCAATCAACTCTGCTCTCAAGTCTTCTCAAATACTTGTCTCAAATCTTCCTTGTAAGCTTCCACATAATCTCACACTAATCTATCCTCAATTTCTCTCTAGAACTTGTTCAATATGCTCAATAAGTTCTCACAATAACTTATCCAAATATTCTCTCAATATGTATTGTAAGCTGTCACAAAAGCTTACCCAAATATGTCCATAAGTATTCTCAAAGACTTACCCCAAATATGCTCAAAAAGTCCACACTAGAACTTTTCCAATATCATAGAAACATAAAGAGAATTGTTAGAGACTCAATATGCTCTATACTCATCACAATGGTCAATTAATTTCAATCACTTTTTTAGAAACATACATATAATTGTTAGAGACTCAACATGCTTCACATTCACCTCAATGCTCAATCACTCTTTTAGAAACATACAAAAAAAATTTAGAGAATCAATATGCTTCACAATCACCTCAATGCTCAATCACTCATTTAGAAATATACAAAGAATTTTTAGAGACTCAATATGCTTCACAATCACCTCCACATTCAATCACTTCCTCAAATCAATTCAGAATATATAATAGTTTATTTTATAGAACTTTAACAATCACTTCACACATCCACTTGACTAGGCTCAACCAACTCTACTCAACAAATCACTAAATGAAACAATCCTTTCTTACAAACCCTAGTCCAAGAATATGAACCTTCACTAAAAATTTTCCAACAATGCTTATCAACCAATCTCACATAACAATGATGCTCAAGTTCTTTTCAAACCCTAGTTCAAGTTCTTCACTTAACCAAGGGCTTCAACAACAATGCTTATAAACCAATCTCACATAACAATGATTGTTTTTTTATTTCTATTAACAACCCTTATCTCTCCACAACCTTAGCAACTTAATTAAAAATTAAATCAAAAATATGAAAACCTTTTATATCTCCAGCTCTACGTTTCATGGGATTCAATCTTTCCCTTTCTCCCTTGTTATCACCTTGGTCGTGACTTTCTAGCCATGTGAGCCAAGTGCTCACATGCCCACTAAAAGTGTAGAAGGTGCTTTAATATTTTGATGAATCCTTTAGAGACCTTGGCTCCCTTCTCCTCTTGTCACGTAGCATGTGTGATGCATTCCCTTCTCACTGAATGCATGAGCCTTTTGTTCGCTGCTCCTTGGCACTTTCTCCATGAATCTTAGCACTATTTTTGACACAAAGTTAATTGAAGGGAATTAAAATTCTTGGTTTTGAACTTAGGCAAAGGTTTAAATACCTTTTGCCTTCTAAATATTGCACGTCAATGGCGTATTAAACTTGGATGTCAGTGCCTTTATATATGTATAATTAATTTATAAATAATTTAAATTCTATTTATAATTTAAATATTATAAATTAACTTTGTAACATTTGGATTTTTAAAAATTAAAGCCTCCTTGGAGGTTAAATCAATTTTTTTTTTGCTCATAATTATTTAATAAAAATTCATTTTGCCACCTTGGTTTTAATAAAAACCCTTTATCTTTCTACCACGGTTTTAACATAAACCCTTTATTTTTGCCTCACATAATATAAAAATAATATTATGACATATTTTCAATCAACCTCTCGCATTATTAATTTTGACCTTTTGACATCAATTGTAGCTTATTCCTTGACATCAATGATAACTTTGACTCAAAATGTCCAACAATCTCCCCCTTTGTCATTGATGGCAACCCAAATTATTTTTACCAAAAACTTAACCTTTTCTTTCTTCTACTCCCCCTGGGACATTGCTCCCCCTAGATCAATGCTCTCTTCAAATATCTCATCTTTAATAAAATACCAAATCTCTCCCCCTTAATTAAATCTCCCCCCATTTGACATCAATGGCAAAGGGTCACCTTTGGGGCTTGGGGCTAAGAATGAGTTTCTTAGCTTAGCCCCTCCCCCAGCACCTCTTGAGGTGGTTAATTCTAGGTTGGGAGTATTTCTACTCCCAACAAGCACTGTTATTTACCTTTATCCTCTTTTATTCTTATTTGATCCTTTTAATTCCTCTAACTTTTCCTTTCCATGTCCATTTTCTTGTTCCTGTTCCTGTTCTTGTTCTTTTTTATTTTCATATCCATGTTCCTGTTCCCATTCCTATTCATATCCATATCTCTTTTCCTATTCCTATTCATACTTGATTCTAGAATGTTTGTTCTACACCACTTTGTTGTGTGTCCATAATTATTGCACTTATAACACTTAATATTATTATTTTTTGGAGGTGCAAATATCTTAGGATTTCTCCTAGTGAGGCCATATCCTCTTCTGTCATGAATATTGCAATTCATTGCCTTGTGACCAAATTGATTACATGAGTAGTAATACCCATGGAAAAACTGTTTGTTCTCATATTACTGTCTTTCATGTGTCCTACACTATGAAGCCATGTGTCCAAACATGTTACATGAGAAACACCTTTCGTTGAAATTTCCTTGTCTTGACCTCATTGGTCTCTTAGTATCTCTTGACCTATTCGGATTGTTGTTCCATATATTTTTTCTTTGTGCATTGTTACTGTCCTTGTTGAACTTTCTATTGTCCAACTTATCCTCATACTATATATGGACAATAGAAAGTTTTTTCTCCTTCAGAGCTTGAGGTTGACTTCTCTTCATGTTTCATTTGCTCCTATTCAAATACAAGACTTGTCTTGCTTGATGTAGACTTTTGTATCTTGATGAACTTATATAAGTTCTTTGAGATATTTTTGAACCCTTGTAGCTTGACTTTGGAGTTTTTGACTTCCATATTTACTGAAGCTACCTCTTGTTCTAGCCTTTCACATTCTAAGACCTTTTCTTCTAAATTATCCTTCAAATTCTTTGTCTTAGCATTTGGTTTGTCTAGATCCTCTATAAACATTTTTCTCTCTTCATCACATTCTTGAAACTGAAACTCAAGTTTAGATTTTTGCTTTCTTACCTTCTTTACTGTGTCAAGAGCATAAATAAGTTCTCCCTTGAGATCATATCCTTCTTTGTCTGATTATTCCTCTATTTATTTTCCTTTGTCCAAATCTTCATTTTATTTTAACTTTTCTTCTATAGGATCACATTCTTCTTTCTCTAGAGCCATTAGAATATTCTCTTCTAGTCCTTCAAGTGTATCTTCATATTCATCATCACTAAAATTGAAACCATTTATTGTAAAACTATATTCAAGATGTCCAAATTTACCATATCTAAAAAACTTGAGAATTATTGGTGACCTTTTCTTGACTTCATTTTCTTCAATAATAAATAGGACTTCATATTTATCATTATCTAAAAAATTGTTATCACTATCACTTGAGTACTTACTTTCCTTGTCTGCATAGTAGCTCCTCTTTTTCATTTGTAAGAACTTATTTCCTTGTCTGCTTTATCCATCCTTGCTTTTATTTTTATGTCTGTATATTTCTGATTCCCTATTTTTGTGATCCTATTTTTCTTCATCATTATTATTCTTAGCTTCTTGACAATCAGTTGCATAATGACCATACTTTCCACAATTGAAACATCTAACAAATTTTACATTTCTAGATATTCTTGAATCCTTATTCCTTATGCCATAATTAGATTCTTCATCACTAGATGACTCATTTATTGATTTTGACTTCTTACCCTTTGTCTTATTAATTGATTTGAAGGTTGCTTCCTTTTGGGGATTAGGTTATTTTTTTCTTAACTTAAAATTTGTAAGAATACCAAGAAACATTTCTCTTGTCGAAGAATCACCATCCTTTGATTCTTCTGTAGCAAAAATATTTTCACTAAATATTTTTGGAAGAGATATTAAGACCTTATCACAAACATCTGATTCTTCAACCTTAAGTCCAAGTCCTTGCATAGCATTAACAATCTCATCGACTCAAAGTAGATAAGTACTAATGTTTTCCTCATCCTTCATTCTTAAATCTTCAAATTGTCCTTTGAGATTTTGCATCTTTGCTTTCTTGATACCTTTACCTCCTTCATATATACTTGGAAATTTATCCCACATTCCTTCCATAAATTTTATGGACTTTGTTCTATGCAAACCTCTCAAAAGTGTATTCATTTATTTTGAATTGTAATGTTGTAGAAGCTTAAGTTACTTATATGTAGGTGGATCAACTGAGGGGTCGTATCCATTTTCAACTACTTTTCAAATCTCATTTCCAAGTGCCATCAAGTAAATCTTCATTGTCATACTCCAATATATGTAGTCACTTCTATCAAATACTGGTGCTAAATTATCTGATGATCCATTCATAAAATCTATTGTGTTCTTGTTAGCTTTTCCTTCAAGCTATTAAAATATTTCGAAGGAACCCGCTCTGATACCAATTGAAGAACACAAGCTTATACTGAGAGGGGGGTGAATAGTATAAGACCATTTTTTTACTTTTCTTTCCCAATAAATATTATGCAATGTATAGATAGCAATATCAATAGTAGTAATAAAATCAATGCACAAATAACCACACACAATATAGACACCAAAATTTACATGGTTCACCCAATGTGGGCTACTCCACAGAGAAAATATTTCACTAAATTTTTTTCAATCAATATCTTGGGAATCCTTTTCCTATTACAATATTTATGGATCTCTATCCAAAGGAGACACCAATATCCTAATCAAAGTTCATGGATTTCTATCCACAGGAGACACTAATCCCCTAATAAAATTTCATGGATCTCTATCCACAGGAGACACAAATATCCTAACTCTACTCTGGACAGTGATCCTCTAGAAGACCTCTGCCTCCACTACCCTTAGTAAATGGAACTCTATCCACAAAAGAAACCTATCTTCCCTGCTCTGGTTGGAGTTCTCTATCCTCAAATCTGTCACCTCAAAATATCTACCTTAAATCTATACTAAAAATAGTCCTTCGGTCTAGCACAAATATATCCTCAATCTCTGTCTCTGGTCTAGCACAAACATATCCTCAAATCTGCACCAAACTCTATTCTCGAATCTATACTAAACATAGTCCTTCGGTCTAGCACAAATTTGTCCTCAAGCATTAACTCAAGACTTGAATCAATATCAAATCAAATATGTTGGATCTTCCCCAAACATTAACTCAAGGTTTGAAAAAATCAATCAATCAAATCTACTCTCAAGTATTCTCAAATACTTATCTCAAATCTACCTTGTAAGCTTCCACAAAAGCTCACACCAATATGTCCTCAAGTCCTCTCTAGAACTTGTCCAATCTGATCAATAAGTTCTCACAAGAACTTATCCAAATCTACTCTTAATATGTATTGTAAGCTTCCACAAAATATTACCCAAATCTATCCACAAGTCTTCTCAAAGGCCTACCTCAAATATTCTCAACAAGTCCACACTAGAACTTGTATAATATCATATAAACATAAAGATAATTTTTAGAGACTCAATATGCTCTATACTCATCACAATGCTCAATTAATTTCAATCACTCTTTTAGAAACATACAGAGAATTGTTAGAGACTCAATATGCTTCACATTCACCTCAATGCTCAATCACTTTTAATCACTCTTTCAAAAACATACAGAGAATTTTTAGAGACTCAATATGATTCACAATCACCTTAATGCTCAATCACTTTCAATCACTCTTTCAGAAACATATAGAGAATTGTTAGAGATTCAATATGCTTCACAATCACCTCAATGTTCAATCGCTTCCTCAAATCAATTCAAAATCTAGAATAGTTTTTTTTATATAACTTTAACAATCACTTCACACATCCACTTGACTAGGCTCAACCAATTCTACTCAACCAATCACTCAATGAAATAATTCTTGCTTACAAACCCTAGTCCAAGCATATGAACCTTAACTCAAAATATTTCTAGCAATTCTTATCAACCAATCTCACATAAAAATGATACTCATGTTATTTTAAAACCCTAGTTCAAGTTCTTCACTCAAAAAATTTCTTCAACAACAATGCTTATAAACCAATCTCACATTACAATGATACTCATGTTTTTTTTCAAACCCTAGTTCTTCACTCAACCAATGGCTTCAACAACAATACTTATAAAAAAATGTTTTAACAACAACTCTTTATTATAGAAAACGTTGAAGCATTAACTCAACACACTCAATAAGGAGACCTACTTAAGTCCTTTTCACTCCAAACTTGTTTTTTAGAAAACCAACCAATCAACTCAACTATGGAAGAATGTACCCATACCTTTTTCTTGATGATGAAGGAATCTCAAAAATCTGCCACAACCACAAACACTTCTTTGCCAATCTCAAAGAAGTTATAAGATGATAAACTCTCTCAAATATACAATGTAAATATCAAAAATTACATACACCTTATTACTCCATCTTAAATAAATCATCCATCAACAATAATTGACCAAACACACCTTACTCTTCTCAATATTGAAATAATTGATTAAGTCACTTTACCAAATATATGCAATAAATCAGTTTTTAATTCCCTAAGGTAAAAACAATATTACCCTAGTAAATTTCCATTTACCACTTAGGTAAATATCATAAAAAATTTATCCCTTATTTTCCCCTAGCCTTAGCAACGCAAAAAATAATTTTTATTTCTATTAACAACCCTTATCTCTCCACAAATTTAGCAACTTAATTAAAAATTAAATATAAAATATAAAAACCTTTTATATCTCCCACTCTGCGTTTCGTGGGATTCAATCTTGCACTTTCTCCCTTGCTAGTTCCTTGGCCACAACATGCTAGCCATGTGATCCTGGTGCTCACGTGCCCACTAAAAGCATAGAAGGTGCTTTAATATTTCGACGAATCCTTTAGAGCCCTTGGCTCTCTTCTCCTCTTGCCATGTAGAGTGTTCGATGCGTTCCCTTCTCACTGAATGCATGAGCCTTTTGTTAACTGCTCCTTGGCACTTTCTCAATGAATCTTAGCATGCTTTTCAACATATAATTAATCAAAGGGAATTAAAATTTTTGGTTTTGAACTTAGGCAAAGGTTTAAATACCTTTTGGCTTTCAAATATTGCACATCGACGATGTATTAAACTTGGACGTCGGTGCCTTTATAATATGCATAATTAATTTATACATCATTTAAATTCTATTTAGAATTTAATTTTTATAAATTAACTTTGTAACCTTTGGCTTTATAAAAATTAAAGCCTCCTTGGGGGTTAAATAAAAACTTTTTGTTGCTCATAATGATTTAATAAAAAATCATTTTGCCACCATGGTTTTAATAAAAACCCTTTATCTTGCCACCATGGTTTTAACAAAAACCCTTTATTTTTACCTCACATAATATAAAAATAATATTATGACATCTTTTCAATCAACCTCTCACATTATTCCTTTTGACCTTTTGACATCAACTGTAGCTTATTCCTTGACATCAATGACAAATTCGTTCCTTGACATCAATGACAACTTTGACTCAAAATGTCCAATAAATTTACAACATAAGTGGGAGTATGAGCTACAAAACACTAAAAATAAATCTTGCTGGTTAGATGGAGAAAAGGCTAAGGTGCCATGTCATCATTGTATTGGAAAATATTGATGAAGACCATTAGTGCATGTTATGGAATGCCATGCTTGGTTAATACTCTATCACTAAATTTAGAAGGAGGGGGAAGCCAATGAGGACCAACATCATATTGCTTATGTTGCTAAGTCTAGTACGGAGATGGAGGAGCAAGAGGAGCAATCGCAGGAGGAGCCAATGAAGAAGAAGTCAACTCCTTAGGAAGAGGAGTAGTATATGGTTTAACTAGTATCGATGTATCTTGGGATCTATTGAATATTAAGACAATATTCTTATATTGTGGCTAAATAGGATGCATCGAAAGTACATCGTACTTCATACTTCCAAAATGAAAATTCTTATTCTCATGGTTCAATTTATATGTATTTTTAAAAGCATTATGTATAGCCCTATTATCAAATTTGATAGGGCTTTCCCAAAATAAAACTACAAAAATCCCTGGTAGTTACATCGTATGTGACTCTATCCACATAATTCAAACCAAAGGCAAAGAATACCATGCATATATCATTGATGTATGAGGAAGAACCCTTATACTTACATCCTAGTGAGTAAGGATGAGGATATGATTCCACTAGCAGTTCCAACCTATCAACAATAGAATTCACAATTATAATCTTTTGTAATCCATTGTCAAGGATACAATGCACAAAAAAGTCATGCATCAAGTGGGCCTTCGTGATGAACAAATTTTCATGGGTACCCTCATACAAAGGATGTGATATTGGTTTACATTATCGAGATTATCCCTAAGATCATAATAAGGTTTTCCCTCTTCTGTAGTGCAAATGGGACCATCTTGAGATTCCTCATTTGTTTGTACAATCAAAAATTTCTTCTTTCTCAAACTATGTTTTTCTACATGGGCTCTTATTTTAGAATGATTACAAAAAAATTTCCATTGGAATAATGCGAAGAGGAAGAATAAGGAGATAAATAAGAGGGAGGAGAGAAAGAAGAAGAGGAAGATGTCTTCACCTAGTGATTGTTGTGGACTTGATGACTTGGAATGGTGTACATACTAAGAAACCACCTTCTCCTCTGCTAGAAGTGCATGATTGAATGTTTCATCCAAAGTAGAAAAGAGAGTGAACTTAAATTCCCTAAATATTTGATGTTGAAATCCACTAGTGAATTTATCAACTAACTACTCCTATGAATTTTTGATACCAAGAAGAACCCTTCATATTTTAAATTTAAAAATGTAGCCTGAGATTGACATATTATATTATTTCCTCAACCTATACCATTTGGTCTTGATATCACTTTGGTAATTAGGTAGTTAAAAGGTGTTCTTCAAGGCTAGGATAATTTCCTTCCATTTTTTGATAGGGTGTTGACTTTGTTGTATTTCTATGATCAATATTTTGGTTAATCCTAAGAGTTTTACTTTAAGAAAGGTAACTTGTTCATCTCAAGGATTTTTGCATGGAAGAACCAAGTCTCCATATCTAGAATCCAACTAGATAATACATTTGAATCCCTTGATATATCATAGGGCTTGATCTCATACTTTGCCTTATTGAAAAATTTGTTGTTTTATATCTTGACATCGACAAGAGATAATTGTACTATGATACCTTTTACTTTATCCATTAATTCTCGTACTACATTAGTAATATTTTCCACTTGTGTTACGAGATCATTAGCCATTTGAAGTATTGTATATGCTTCTCTAGGAGAGATATCAAATGGTTGCAAGAACTATCTAAGCAACTATTAGGAATAGTTTTTTGAAATTCTTAATGCAAAAATGAGCCTAGATTATAAAATTTGTCTTCCAATTTACACAAAAGAGGATTCTAATGTTTTTACAATAATTACAATAATTTGCCAAAAAAATAATTTTACCCTTCAATTCAAAGAGGTAAGAAAAATAAGCATTGAATTTTGACAATTTTCCATTTATGCAAAAAAAAGTTGGATTTATGGAGGCAAAATTGGAAATTTTTGCAAAAAATTAGGTAAAAATTGCAAAAATCAAGAAAATTTGTTTCAAATTTACAAAAATTTACATTGCTCAACAAGCTCACAAGTCAAAATTTACCAAGTCAACAAAACATGAAATTAATAATTAGAATATACCAGAGTCAACAACGGTGATCAATCACCAAGACTAGCCATGGGTCATGTGTCCCCACTAGTTTGCACCTCCAACTGGTATAATTGTGCATGAGTGCAAATCCAAGCATGATCATCGAGAGGTGGTAACTCTCCTATACGTACTTAAAAACTTTTAAATAGATTTTACCCCATCACATGATTGATGTGGGACTAAATTCCCACATAAAAAAACAAAACATTGTGATTTTTATCGCCTAATATCTACATGACTAGTGAATGACTGCTTTCCATGTTTACACATAAAAAACAACTTGATCCCTTACCATGTGTCTTGTGTATAGTAGGTATGCTAATTATTCTTGGAAGGTTGAGATTGTACTACATGTGGTGATTTGATTGAAGTGATGTGTTAGGATTTTCTCCTACATTATGGCGAGAGGATAAACTTCTACTTGCTCTCTTGATCCAGGTGGCTGAACCACATTGCAAGTTCAACAATGACAAAATTTTAAAATAATTGATGCCACGAGATTACACTATAGGTTTATATTCTTGGCCCCCTTATTTTGTCACAAGAGACACACTATAGATACAATGTTAGCAAATATCCTTAGAATATATATTTTCTCTATGTATTTGGTTGCTTGCATCTGGTCTTTATTTTTTAGCTATGATTGGTGCAATATTTGGATCATTTGATAATATGGAGAAGGGTTATTGTACCCATGAGGAGACATATTATGTGATGAGGGAGGGGGAGCTGCAACTTCTATTGCTCCTACTCTCGTGTAGGCCATAATATCAAATTGATATGGTTGTAGGGGCATATGAATGAGGGTAAGGGATAAATCCAAAACTATGGTAGGGAAAATAATATGGAGGGAGGTAATAAGGGGGGAAATAGGGTAAAGCACTCCTCTATCAATCAAGTACAGTAGCTGGTTAGGTAGGTTAGCAATTTGGTCGATTGATTAAAAAGGAAAGAAGAAAAGAGGAGGTAAAATAGGGGTAATCATGCCAAACCATTAGAATTAAAAAACAACTTGTCCATCCTTTTCCATCGTAAAAAATTTCACACCCTATAGATACTTTGTTCCTCTCTCGATAAGGAGTGTCGAGGCCTTATTTTAGCCACAAATTGGCCAATATATTGTGCGAATTGTCCTTCTAGCTAAACTAGATCCTCCATTAATAGGAGCTAAAAACCTATTCAAAATTTTATTACCTTCCTCAGGGAAAGTCTGGTTCTCAAGGAGAAATACTTGTTTCAAAGTGATGCCACCTAAACCTATGTTACCCTATGAGAGTTTTCTTAGGGTACATGATGAAAGGACAATTGGAAAAATTCTACACCTATGGAAGCAAATATAAGGTCTAGTACAGAACCAACCCAAGTGATCAGAACTTGGGATTTGATACCAATGATGTAGCACCAAATGTCACACACAATTATGGAAGACAAATATTGAAACTATATACCAAAAACTAAATATTGCATTAACATAAGGTGATTAAATAGCATATTACAAGAATCTAGTAGTTGCAACCACTTTGGAAGGAGACAAGGTAAGTTTCAACTAGAAATAAACTTGGCTAACCACTAGCTAACTAAATCATCACCTAGTTAGCTAAAATACAAAGGAATACTAACTAGGTACTAACAACTAACAACTAGGAGGTTGTCCAAAACAACTTGCCAACTAGAAGCTAACGTGAGCAAGGTGGCTCACATTATTAGCAACAATAATAATAAAAAATATGCCTAAGCTGATACTTAGGCTCTTTGATGCCCTCATCAGTAATGGTGACCTTCCTCTCCTTATTACCATGGCTCATTTATTTTCCTCATCCTATTTATGATTTGGTTTCTTTGTAGATGCTTTCCTCTTATGCTTTGTCATAACCCTTTGTTGATTAGCACATATGACATCATATTCAAATGTTGACTCTTCATTTATCTCTAGAACACTAAAATTAGAAAGGATAGCATTATTGAGGTTGGGTAAGGAAGGAATTTATTTTTGAGGTTGATGTTGTTGGTATATAGGCTATTTTGTTATGGGGGACAATTGTCCTAGAATAGGGCCCTATGGAGCCTAGCATTGTTGATTATACTAGATTTTTTGAGAATGTGTGATGGGTCCAACATAATTTATATGATCAAGAAACACCATATTGGATCTACCTCTGAAATAGAGTTCACGATATCATTGTGAGATTGACTCATTCCTTGGTTAGCACCTTGTCAAGGCACTCAATATTTTATGATCTATGTAGGGTTTTAGGTTTGTTTATTTTGAGGTTGTTTCCAATATTTCCTATTAGTATTATTAAGATCTATAAATTTTTTTATCACCTCCATCATCTCAATCATCATCAAATTACTAGTTTGTTTCATTATTTATGTTGGATAGAGTGGAAAAAGTCAAAATTTCTTGAAAAGCAATAATGGATGGCGATTTTTAGCTAGGATGCATGATAATGTATGATGATGGTGAGAGATTAATAGTAGCATTTAATTTATAATTTTAAATGGAAAAAATGGGGTCTATAGGACCAAACAATGATGTGTTTTGGGTAATATGGGTTGCATATGGTATAGCTAGTCTAGGAGGAAGTTTTCCTACTCTAGTCAGAATCTCTTCTACCCAAGCCATTTCTTCAAAAGCTATAACTAGTGTACAAAGATTAGCATTAAAAACCATAAAAGCTAGATTAGACTATATAACATTAATGTAGTAAGGTAATGCTTGTTCTTCATTAAATATAATATTTTATAAATTAAATTTTAGTTTATCAAGAATATATAAATAAAATCATGCACATTTCCTTGATGATATATTTGTATCATGTTTAACTAGAACAAAATAGAATAACCATTACCCATACTATTAAATATCTACATGATAGGTTCCTTAATTTATTCCTAACTAATAATAAAATTATATGGTAATTTCCCATACCATAATATATACATATTATGTAGGGATTAGATTAGTAAATGTATCATGATCTCCTCTTGGATGCAGTAAATCAAGTTGAGTGTTAACAACTCATTGAGGTGATCTGGTATCATCTTATTCTTACTTCTATCAAAGGTAGGTAATGCTTTAATAACTACTATGGAATAAGACACTAAGATTGATGGTTCTTAGTAGGTCTATTTGAGAAGTTGATTTTGTGGCCTAAGATGTTCCCTAGGGTTCTATTGAGGAGGAGGTTGACCATATTATTAATATAGAGGTACATAAGAATACATCACATAACCAAGAGGTGGATATGGAGGGTGCTAAAGATATTGGGTACAAAGAATAATAAGGAAAAGGATAATGAGGTGGTGAATTTTAAGAATCCCATTATTTATTTAGAGGAGGATGCATATTTATATGCAAAAAAGGGTGTTATAATCCTTGTTCTATTTTTTTTTGGTTTAGAGGAGGAGGCCCTTACACATTCTATTATTCATAACTAACTCGAGCTGGTATTTTCCCTTGGATGTTTTCTTGGAACACATGTGATCTCATTTGTCTAGCCAATGCTTGTAGATTTTGATCAAGGCCTTAGTTTTTGTTGTAAACCTCTCTTCTCATACCATAAATATTTCAATAATTTGCATAAATATTCAACATGCATCCACAAATAAATTAATTGCACAATAAATTTCTCAATAAAATAGAGATTGATTATACCCTTGAGGTAGGGAAACACCATACAATTCTCCTTTGGAAAGCAAGCCACTTCACAATATCTCTAGCTCTACGAGCCAAGACTTCTCTAAGAATACATCATAGATACCTTTTACAATTAGGGTCCATATCTCTTTATACAAGAGTGTTATGGTTAACCTTCCATGAGTTACAAGATCACCCATGTGGCGGTTCATCTTCCATGACTTACAAAGTGCATAATAATATTCCTTGTAGTTACATATGACAATATTCTCCCAATGATTACAAATATGATTCTATGACATACCTATTTCTAATTTGACATGTGGCCTTCCTTACTTCAATAATTAATTTATGGCTCATACCATTATACAATATTAAATTATTAATTATTAAGTACCTATCTTGGTACCTAAAATTCCACCTCCTTACAAAATTTTTTGTCCTTGAAACATTAGAAGAAGCTAAATAATATGATATTTTGAGACATGTTGAATACTAGTACCAATATCAATCTATAGACACCAAAACAACACCAATCCGATTATGTGACGACAAGCACTGACCAAATTGGCATACATAGCCCCTAAGGCAGCCCCCAGAGGTTAAACAGTGGTCCTAACCACTCCCAAAGCATTTTTGGAATGTCAGAGGTCAATTTGGCACCTTTAAAGCACTTTGCTCCCTATTCATTCCACCTTGGGATGATTAGATTGCTATTCGCCCCACCCCAGGATGATTAGCAGCAATATCTCCAGGGTGGGACGAATAGTAGGTTTGATGGGCAAAATGTCAAACCTTGACAAATGGCAGCCCAGATCCACCACTCAACTCCACCTTCAATGCATGGGAGTGCGAGTGAGCATTTTTGAGCTTAAAGAGGCAGTCATAGAGGCAGTCATGGAGCCCTTAATCAGGGAGGAATCTTCTCTCTTCTGGGAAGGAATGATGGCAAAGTGGTGCCCCTGCATGCACATTCAAAGGAGACCCTCAAGTATATAAAATGGTGAGTCTTCTCAACCCCAAAAAAATAGAGCAAGAGAATTTTGAGCAATGGAGTGCTGTCAAATTATACCCTCACCCTCATTATGCTTCCTACATCCTTGATCTCTCTTTTGGAAGGGAGGTTATTGGGTGAAAATTAGGAGCGCAATCCGGACCCAAAACCTGAAAATTTGGCCATAATACCACAACCAATTTTCCGATACAACCCCCTAGGAGGTTTTGGACCCATCCCAAGTGGATTGGTGTCAAAACCAAGCCCCAAACGATGGGCGTCCTGCCCCCGGGTGCCCCCCGCACTGTTGTAGTCCCAATCACCCCACCCCGGAGCGATTAGAAATCTATAGTATATTTCTTCACTGTTTCTTTTGCATCATGTTTTTTGTGTTTCATGTATGTTGTGGTTCAAATTTCAATGCATTCTGACTTGTTTTGACTGTGTTTTCATGGTTTTACGCTTTTACTAACCTATAGGGAGCACTTTCAGATACAGGGTAATCTGGGAAGAATATGCAAAATATGACCTTCTGGGTCATCTCAAAATTCCCCATTTTGCCTAAACCTAAGTTTGTAGGTTTTTTGGAGGCCCCTGTATGGGACATTTGGGAGGTTACTTTTGTACGTTTTATGACAGTCCTAATCGTCCCACCCCGGAGCGATTAGAAATATACAGCAGATTTCTTGACTGTTATTTTTGTAGTGTGTCCCTGATGATTTTTACATGCTTTTGTCCAAATTTCATTTCATTTTGATAAGTTTTTATCACTATTTTAATTATTTCATGTATGCATTAACCGGAGGCCTTGGGGATTGCATGTTTCCCTCCATCCGCATGTGCTATTAATCATTTGTTGTTTCTATGTATGCAAGATCTCAACACTGGAGGGGTAGTAAGGAATTATAGATGCACTCATGCAATAAGCGGTGATGTTTGGCCCACCCATTTTGAATGTGGGCACGCGAAAGATCCCGAAGGGAAGCGTACCGTCTGTTGGTGTAACAAAATTGTATCGAACGCTCCTAGCCCATGAAAATGGGGGAGACATATTGTAACATGATATCAAGAAATATTAATAAAAGAGGTTACACCTTTGCTTTTGCTTTACATCTCATTTCATTTCGTTCATTTTCCCTTTTCATGCACTTTAAGTTCTTCGCATCTTCATAGGACTTAGAATTTCCTTAATACATTTGCCTTTTTTTGCATCGCACCTGGTGCGCAAGTTATTTCGTAGATATTATTTCAGTGGTGATCATTGTGGGACTCTATCCCCTACTATCAGGATCAAAATTTTGATAAAAAATCTTGTGTTTTTCTTACAAGTGTTAATTCTTCAAGCGCTGGACTGCTGCTCATGCCACCATGTGACGAATACAGACTGGAATTTGTGTCATCCCGAGATGAATACATATTCATACCACCCTATGATAAATATAGATCTAATATTCGTCCCACCCCAGGATGATTAGCTCTTTGTGCAGTTTTTGAGAAAAAACTCAAGGGCATTTGGTGTGGGCAGAGAAGAGGTAGGTTTTCTAAACACCCTATGTAATTTTATGTTTCTTTTTTCTGTAATTTTTCTATTTCTTTGCTTGCATGGAAAATTTTAATGTATGTTTTCTTTCTTTGCGCAAGTAAAAAGAACCACACACACCACGTGATAATATAAACATAAAGGAGTTGGTCTTAAAACCCCAACACTTGATCAAGACCAATGGTGGATTTAATCACCACCTTGGCTTGAATTTTGCATACATAACCTTGATCATGACTGTTGCTAGACGTAAATCCTAACAAAAGCTGACCAAGTGTAGTGGGGGTGATTCCTCGTGCATGAGGATAAGTCTTCTATGGTAGGTGTCAAAAATAGAGTGATTCCCCTTTCGTATCGCCTATGTTCCATGTACTGTTCTGCTCTCACGTACCAATAGTTTACCTCACGTAAGGGTGGGTATATTGAGAGGTTCGGTATAATGGCCTGGCAATGGTATATTGAAGGGGCGACCATTTTGGGAGATATAAGAGCCCTCATTATGCATGTTTTCATTACAAGGTTTTGCATAACAAAAATCAAAACATAGTAAACCAGATTTATGACACACCTTTAATCTATAAATGAGATAATCATTTCTTTGATTGTGTGGTCCCCTTTGTTTAGTGTAGCATAAAAAATTGTAAAGAAGATAAAAACATACGTATCCCTTAGAAAACCACCACCATGGTGTACACCCATAGCCAAGCCCAATCACGAGCAAGAGCGGCAAAAAGTGTAGAAGGAAGTACAAGTCGCCTTCGTTATAGCCCCAAGGACTTGGTCATACTACCTTGGTGGTCTGACCCACAAAATAGTCCACATCATACCATGACGAAATAGGACTATAGAGGCACCCCTTCGAGGGGCACTCCCATTCAACACAGACCCTTTTAGGAGTACATACACGAGAAGGCCCCCTTAGACACTCATTATGAGTGGCCACCACACGAGGAAGTGCTAGAACAACATAAGGTCCATAAGGAGGGGCCACATGATTATATCATCCCTCTTCTACCCCTCATTACTATCAAAAATAATAGGCCAAATCTAGAGTGCAAGGCTCTTCAGACAGGGCGAGCCAACTATGCCCGCCCATTTTACATATATGAAATGGAGCATGAGGAAATCCATTATATTCCTCAATAGCAATACACAGTGTGAGAGCAATGCGCCTCTACACCTGCTATTTATCAGGATCACCTACTAAGTCTAGAGCCTCGGGTGAATGCTGCTAACCTTGATAGAGGGAAGTGACCTATAGAGATATCGGATCACTACAACCAAGATAGATATGTAGGGGAGGCATCTAGGCCTCCTAGACCTAAGACAGTAGAACAAATTGACTTGGCATTTGCCAAAAATATCGCTCGCCAAGTGCAAATCATGTAGCTTGAGTAAGATCAACAATAGTTAGAGCACCTGTACCGTCTTAGCAAAGAGCACATTTACCATCAGATGGAAGAGTTGCTCCAAAACACTATGCATGAGAGGATTCCAACCCATCACACATATAAGACAAGGCTTTATGAGAGGCATAACCCCTTGGTACGAGACAGGTCTTCATGACCTTATCAAGTGTTGCCTCCAAGATCTCCTAGACCCGAGCGAGAGACCACTCCCAGAACCAATGATGGGCACCCTCCCCGGGCACCCACCCATGTTTATAGGTCATGCTCAGGAACTCCTCAAGAAGCCTATGAGGAATTTGAGCAAGAAGAAGAGCGGGCTGAAATGCCCTACCAAGATAGGGGGCACTATCCGGCTACCCCTCCATAGGCCTCAAGTTCCCTATAATTCACAATGGGAACAAACCAAGGAGGAAGAGATAAAATCTTCCAATGCATACAAAGAGCTGCTAGAGTGCTTAGAGTCTATGGAGACCGACTTATGGGCCCCAAAATCCCACTTTACGCCAGCTCTGTAGTCACCCTGTGCATCCTTTAGTGTTGGCACCCCCATATCCTGAACACTTCAAAATGCCTCAATTGGTGATTTTTAGAGGGGATGAGGATGCCCAAGAGCATGTGACAAGATTCTTGAGTCAATGCTTTGACATTCAGGACAATGATGCTTTACTTCTAAGAACATTTATAACCACATTCATAGGCCCTACCTTGGATTGGTTTACCCAGTTTTTGAAGCATAGCATCAACAACCTAGACTAGCTAGTGGACGTGTTCCTCGAACGTTTTACCTTCAACACCAAGAAGAAGGCATCATTAAGTGACCTATCTAGCCTTAGGCAGTAGGAGGAAGAGACCATGGCGGCTTATGGAAATTGATGGAGGACATTGCTTTCAAGGCTACCTTACCTCCCTCCCATGGCTGACTTGACCCAAATATTCTTGAAGAGTTGCCTAAGGTCAATCTTTGTGCTATTATAGCTGCAGTAATATGCCACTCTCAAGGAATCCTTGGCGCAAGCCAGAATAATTAAGGAGATCAAGATACAGGATGGTGACATTGTCAATCCATGCAAGAAAGAGTGGCCCAAAAATACCAAACTGGGTCCACGCAACTGAAACCCGCCGTAGTCAATCAGGTTGCCATAAACATACCAAAGCCTACACAGACGACATAGCCCCCAAAGGCTAATTATCAGACAGTTCCTCTTGACAAATATGAGAAGGAAAATCATAGGCAAGAACAAAATCAGTAGTGTTGCCCTAGGCGACAATTCACACCCTTCACAGAGTCTAAAGACTCATTATTTGACCATTTGTCCATGACAAACTTGATAAACCTACCAAAAAGTTGACCCGTAGACCCCAACACGTCAAAACCCAAGGGCTATAGGGAAGACCTATATTGTAGATTTCACCGATAGAAAGGACATAGCCTTTACGCATGTTGGAAGTTAAAAAGCTTAGTGCAGGACCTAATAGACAACAAAACACTAGCGGTGGATAATCCTATAGCACCAAGCAACCAATAGATGGAGGTCTTCAAAGACCCCCTACCTACTCATGATACGTAGACAAAGACTTTACAAGTAAATGAGGTGACACAAAACTGCCCCATGTAGGGGTATGTAGGGATGATAAGCATAGTGACACGGAACAAGAGGTACCCAAACATAGTTGCCCCCGCTGCAGCTACAGGAAATGTTCCATCAATGTCATAACCTCTGCAACACCCTACACAACCTCCCCCACCTAGACCAGTGGCCACGATTCAGACTAAACTTACCCAAATTTTAAGGACAACGTCGGCTAGGATCTCCATCTATGATCTCATCCAATAATCACCACCCCATCGGGAGGCTCTGATGGAGATACTCAAAGCCATCGAGCTACAGCCCCATGAAGCAAATTCTTTCAACAACTTTGTGGCACATGTAAAATGATGTACAAAACCAGTCATCACCTTTAGAGAAGATGAACTGAAATCGGTGGCTAGTGATATGGCGGATCCACCCCTGCACGTCATTGCGTAGGTCAACAGGATTCCATTTAAGAGGGTATTGGTGGACATTGGATCATCCAGTAATATAATCACAATGACAACATTGAAACACCTAAAGCTTCTAACATCTCATATTATGGCCTCCACCTATACTCTTTGAGCATTCAACGATGCGATATGCTCAATGATTGGCACAATTGTCCTGCCAATCCAAGTGGGACAAAAGACTATTCCTACGTTGTGCCACATGCTGGAAGGTGATATGGCCTACAAAATCTTGCTTGGCCAGCCTTGGATCAGGGACATGAAGTGTGTCCCTTCAATAGCCCATCAATTCCTAAAGTACACATACAAAGGGCAAGTGCATGTAGTACCAACAGACTTAGAGCCCTTCAAGTATTGCAATATGGTGCAGCTGATGCCACAGTAGATCCTCCCATAGACACATTTGGACTTTTAGTTGAATCTGTCCAAACAGGGCCCGATTCCACATACATCCCCACTGTTAAGTCCATCAAATCACCAACCGGGCCCATATTCATCATCTGTTCCTTCACCAATGATGCCACCTATGGTGGCCATACCAAAGGACAATGGGAAGAAGCCCTTGGAAGAGGTACCACCATTAGTCTCAACCATATTTACTGAAGAGGTGCCCAACCGAATGGAAGTTGAGACGCCTAGTTCACCCAACATGGAGTGGACTCAGGAAGAACTCCCATTCCCTCCCCCTCAATCCCCAATGATCACCGTTGAGATGGCCAATACGGGCCTGGGGGAATACCTAGTGTGGAACATTGTGGAAACACCCGCGCTTGAGTCCATGAAAGACATGGGGAGATCTTGCCTCCCCATCGACACTATTGTCCCTTTAGGATACCCATCGAATCAGACAAATTTTGTATATGGGGGCCTCGATAATGGCATTGAACCTTACCTACAAGAGGAAGAGGACAAAGAACCCTTTGTTGAGAACGTCAACTATTTGTCCAACCTAGACTTCACTTTGAAATACCTTGGCCAATGTAATTGGCACAGATATGGATTGGGCATATATGAACAAGGAGTGCGCATTCTTTACCAACCAAGATATCAAATGCCATATGATAAATCAGGATTAGGGTTCAACCACCATTTACCCCTTGACATCTTGGTAGAGAACATGCAAGGCCTAGGGCTAGGCAACAAGGATGGGTTGGCACAAGATCCATATGCCAATCCTAAAACAATATACACATTGGGGGATTATCTCCCATTGTTAACAACAAACCTTGTTGACCTCAACAACACCTTCCCTTTGATCGAGAAAGGGGAAAGTTCAAGAACTTACCTCCAAGAGGGATATAAACAAGGTCAAGAAGGATCTTCTGAAGATGAGTCAGAGTATGAGGTAGCACCTTGGGACCCTTTTGAGTCTAATAGCAATCACTCGCAAGTGACACCCATAGATGACTATCAGGAGAACTTTGTGGCAATGTTCCCCTTGAATGCTCCAATCGAGCGATTGCTACCCCAAGAGAATCAGGTTCTCCCATAGAGAGCGGAACAACCCCGATGGGACCAAATAAACTTGCTTGAATAGAACGAGCATCACATGCTGCACACAGTTATCAGAGCCAATGAAGGCCTATGGATCTTCGATAGTGATTATGAAGATGAGACTGAGATGGCATATCTTGACCATATGCGGTGGCAGCAATACCCCATGGACATTGATGACATGTTTGAACAGCTAAACATGTGCCAAGGCATAGGTGGAATTTGAACCAAGCGTAATTGGACTAAGTGCTGCATCTGCAACTTCAGGCATACAGAGAGCACATTCCACCCGGAGACCCTATAGAGCCATCAGTGCCAAAGGTAGACCCTGTCCTTATATCTGCACATAGGGCTGATCCATTTGTGCCAATAACCACAGAGCTATATCTGGAGCACAAAGATCACCAAGGATGTCTGAGTCACCACCCACGTGGTAATGGAGACCAAATTCACTTCATCAACATGATCTCCATTGAATTCACTGCCACCATCCATAATCCAGCTAATCCAGCATGACCATTGTATCTAAACCTAGATTCCACAGACTGGGATCATGCTAACTCGCCACCATCCCCATCAGAGTACTGGCCTTGCGGTGAGATGCTTCATTTCACCCCAAGACCAACTCAGGATATATTCCACGCTGAAGAGGAACCCGACATTCCAAACGTAGATCTAAATTTAGCAAATGATATCTACTTGATCCCAACTCCACACCAGTTGGAGGACGGGTCCCACATGTCAGTCGAAGAGATGACTGACGTAGACATCGGCTTTGATCCAATGAATCTGCAAATCATCAAGCTGGGGGTAAGTCTATCCCCCGAAGAGCAAGCCAATTACATTGCCCTTCTTAAACGAAATAAGGAGGTTTTTGCATGGTCCTACAAAGACATGTCGGGGCTAGACCCGCATCTAGTCATGCATAATCTAACGCTTGATCCGATAGTCAAGCCAGTCAAGCAAAAACTACGTAAGATGCACCCAACAGTGGACTTAATGGTAAAATATGAATTAAAAAAGCTATTGGATGCATAGTTTTTCATCTGCATAGATTACCCCTCATGGTTGTCCAACATGGTGCCCATCAAAAATCCTGATAAGAGGATTCGCATATGCACCAATTTTTGAGATCTAAACAAAGTGAGTCCCAAGGATGATTTCCCCTTGCCTAGCATCGACGCATTGGTAGACGCTATAGCAGGCCACAAAATGCTTTCCCTCATGGATGGTTTCTCGGGATACAACTAGATTCGTATCAATATCGATGATCAACTAAAAATGGCATTCACAACGCCTTGGGGGACATTTTGTTATAAGGTCATGCCCTTTGGCCTAAAAAATGCTGGTGCCACCTATAAACGCGCTATGATGTACATCTTACATGATCACATGCATAAAAATTTGGAAGATTATATGGATGATTTGTTGGCCAAATCTCTTTTACGCCCGGATCATCTTGATGACTTACACAAGATGCTTGATCGCCTCATCGAACACAAAGTTAGGCTAAACCCCAAGAAGTGTGTATTTGGCGTCACATCTGGAAAAATCTTGGGTTTCATAATCTCAAAACAAGGCATCGAGGTGGATCCAAATAAAGTCAAGGTAATCCTTGAAATGCTTCCCCCAACCACCATCAAGCAGCTAAAAATCTTGCAGGGTAAGGTCGCGTCGATCAAGCGCTTCATAACGCAACTATCTGACAAGTGCCGATCCATGAATAAATTATTACACAAGGGGGAAGCATTTCACTAGGATGATGAGTGCCAGTCAGACTTCGAGTACTTCACCAAGTGGGTGGAAGCAATTTCACTTACCTTTACGACTGGAACCTACATTGCGAAGTTTATTTTACATAACATCATATGTCATTTTGGTATTCCATCTAAGATCATCTCAGATAATGGGACGTTGTTTAAGAATAGAGATGTGTGTGATTTGACCACAAAGTACAAAATCTAGCACAATTTTTTGACACCTTATTATCCGTAGGCAAATGGGCAAGCAGAGGCATCAAACAAAATGCTAGTTACCATCCTTAAAAAGATAGTCACAGATAGTCATAAGGATTGGCACATTCAAATACCACTTGCTCTTTGGGATTATCGCACTAGCATTCGGACGCCCACTTGGGCAACTCCATTTTCACTGGTGTATGGCTCCAAGGAAGTCATGCCTCTCGAGTTGGAAATACCTTCCCTGCATATATCAATGCAAGATTTCATTGATGATGAAACTACATGGTAGGCCCGGTTAGACTAGCTTACGTTACTCGATGAATGACGTGTCAATGCTCTCAAGAATTTACGTATATACCAAGAGAGACTTAAGAAAGCATACAACATGAAAGTTCACCTAAGGGACTTTCAGGTTGGTGACTTGGTCTTAAAAGAGAACCAACAAAATTCTAACTTGCCATCCCATATAAGGGACAAGTTCATGGAAAACTGGTTAGGTCCTTATGTAATCGATAGTAAAATAGGACCTGGAACATACCGACTCACCTCTCTTGATGGAATCAAGGAACTAGAACCCTTGAACATCAGTCATTTGAGGCCATTCCACATTTAAAAGAGCCATGGCCCACCCCAAAAATCCCCAAGGGTTCTCACAATCGCTTGGTCACCCAAAACGCCCCAAAGGTATCCATAAACCCTTTGGTCAAACCAAAAGCTCCAAGGATTCCCACAATCGCTTGGTCAACCCCAAAAATGCCCCAAAGGTATCCATAAACCCTTTGGTCAAACCAAAAGCTCCAAGGGTTCTCACAACCGCTTGGTCACCCAAAACGCCCCAAAGGTACCCATAATCCCTTTGGTCAAAACCTCCAAGGATCCAAAAGAATCACTTGGTCCGCACCCCTTCGGGATAAAACAACCATAACGAATATTCAAAAAAAAAAAAAAACACAAAAAAAAAAAAATAACAAAAAAAATTGCATCTCACTTCCATGCATACTCTTAAAAATCAAAACACAAAAAAATAAGTTGCATTAGGCATCACATACATACATTGCATATTTGTTGGTCATACAGGTCAAATGCACCATAGACTGTAATTACTCGGTAATTCCATCATTTTCCACATTTGTCCACTCTGTAAATAATCCAACGAGAATAACGCCATCCAAATTTTCACCATATCATAGTTAGTTGTCTCCTAATGTATTTAGGGTTTTTGTCATTCAGCTGTATTTATATTTCTAGCCAAAAATTATACAAAGTCAGACGGATTTTACAAAGGTAGAGTTTTACTTGGATCACACCTTGTTACATAGCATCCCCACACAAGTTAAAACACATAAAAATTCCCAAGTTGTGTGAATGAAATATGAAACCTGCAAAGCAATCCAGGATACCATACAGTGAAAATGTTATCTCACTCACCCCCCTGTGTGAATGATCCTAAGAATGCTGAGAGTTGGCAAAAGGACAAGAATATTCCCTACCCAATTCCCAAAAAAAAAAAAAACAAAAAAAAAATCCCAAGTTCTCAAAAAGTTGCAAATATAAAAAAAATTGCAAAAATTCAAAGTACAAACTCCAAAGTTTGACATCAAAACCCTCACAGTGCATACATCAAAAAACACAAGAAATAGTGATTCTCATCACTCAAAATTCAAATCCCTTGTTAAAAAAAAAAATAAATAAATAAATAGTGATTTTTATCACTACATACGAGCAAGTATCCCAATAAAAGTGAAGAAAATAAGGGAGTCGAACTTGAATCCCTGGAAATCTCAGCATTTGGAAGGTCATGAGGTGATCCTCAGTACTGGTTTCGTGGATAGCCTGTTGGTCACTAGTGGCAAACCTTCCGCATGATGATATATCTATCACATTAAATTGTGTACATATCAATGTTTGCATGTGGATGAGCTAGCTTATGGTATCCTAGATTGCATCACAGATTAATATTACTAAATACAACAAAGGAGTTAGTGGAGCTAATTAGGTGATCCTCAGTACAGTTTTGGTTGACAACCTATCTGGCACTAGCGGTATCCTGACAACTACCACATAAAAAAATTCAATTGCACACACAGGGATGAGAAATAACTTGGTCAAAATCAAGTCTGATTCATACCTTGTTCAAAAGTCTTGTGAGATAAATGTACAGTCTTGGCTAGTTAGTTAAAACATCTGAGTCTCAGAAAAACCTTAACTACATTCTAGAACACCTGTGGTACATTCCATCCTTACATCACCATAAAAAAATACAAACAAAAAATATTACACATGCAAAGTCATTTCACAAAGCAATCACATAGTATAGAAAACCAGTAAATCCTGTATAGTCTATGGTGCCACCGCCAAGTTATCAACAAACCATTTCATCCATTCCATATGCATATATCATATAGTAGAAACATTCACATTCACAATAACACATGCATACATCAACGTAAATAAATGTGCATAAAATAAATGATAAATCATGACAAGTGTATAATAAAAAAGAGAGTCATGTATATATTAGGTCAAAAATACCCACAGGCTACAATAAGTTAGTCCTCTGACCTCACAAAAAAATCAAAAACTCAAAAACCCCAAGCCTAGGGAGTCGACCACCATGATCATGTAGGATCGGTGCGACTGGAACTACCCCTAGTGGTGTGGGTCCTATGGGACCTCTTAGGGCGACTGTTGCCAGCCCCTACATCATGCCCACTAGCACTACCCTCACCCAGCCGCCTGTGATGAGAGGATACTAACTACTTAGTCTCGCTGCCTCTCGTACGACGTGACGATCCACCTCCAATGAGCTTAGGTAACTGTCCACCAAGGCGGATAATCTCTACCTCCAACTCCACATGACTTCGAACCCACTCCACATCCCATCGGTGATACATAGCCAATGCATCATCCCGCTATACCAACTAAGCCTGTAGGAGATCCCTCTTGTCTTGGTGCTCCTCATCCTGTCTCTGTAGTAGCTCCTCTAATAATGCTATCTCAGCGTGATACCTAGCCTCCATATCTCTTGGGACTGCCTGAGGCATGGGTATCTCTGGGATGACATGCTACTCTGGCATCTGCTGCTCTAGGACATCTTGTGTATCCGGCTGCTTTGAAACCCCTACATCATCCCCAGTGAAGTCATCAACCTCCACCATATTTGCATCATCGAGCGGAGTCCCCCAACCCTCCCTTGGTGCCTCTGCAACCCCACCACTTGCTGCTGCTGCATCCAAACCTCCTAGAGGCCCCTCACCCCGCCATCACTGCATTGTCCACCACTGGTCATACTCGAAAGTCACCCTGACGTTGTCCATGTTGGGGACATCAATCACTGCATTTGACTCTTCATCCAATGGCTCAATGATCGGCCAAGCCAGAGTCCTCTCATTACCCCGATACCGATAGATTAAGGGCTCACCAGGAAATCCTTGGCACACCCCAAAATGTCGAGTCACTCAGACGTATGTGAAGTACTCCTGCTCAGTCTCATGCCGCCCGATCACCCACCTCCCCCTATGCACCCATCGGAGCCACTCCCCAACCTTAGGCTAGGTTGGATAGTACCGGTATGGCCACCAAACCACCTCCCCAGGAGCAAGACATGAGAAGGCATTAGTGTAGTGACTAACGTCACCTGCCCACCACCGACTCTGCCCATGCTCCTCTGACCTCTACCATAGAGCACCATACCCAATATCCCTGTCCACCATATCTCCCCCAGTGGTCCAAGGTAACCCCTACGGTCGCTCCACAGCTATGTGCTACCACCCATAGCACTGCAACAGATAGCTGCACCCAATCCCCTTCTGCATTTGACAGTGAACCTCGTACAACTCGTCATATAACTATGCTAGTAGCGTCTAACCCCACCTCATAATCAGTGGCGTTGTTGTCAGAAACTCCACCAGTCTAAACACTACCTCAAGTAGGTTACAAGGGAACATCGCACTTGAGGAGTCGAGAAATAGCATGTTGGATATGAGGGTCATGAGCAACGCATGCCTCACCCCCAACATGCCCTTATCCAGCCACCGCCACACTAGAATCCCACCAATCAGGCAGTCCCCCTCTACCCTCTCCACCACCCTATCCCCCCTTTTCTTTTTTTTCCCTTTTCTTTTTTCTGCTTTTTTTTTTTTTCTGTGTCTTTTTCTCCTTTTGGGGGTGTGTGGGTTTTTGGTGCCCGATCCCCCACCATAGGCTCCAACCGCGTCACTTGCTTGAGCCCAAGGGCATCAACCCAATCCCAATCTGCCACATTCAGCGCATCCTGTGCATCAAAAAATACCGTTGGCTGACGGTACCGAATCTTCACAACCCGAAAAACAAGGACAACACAAAAACATTAAAAAATGACAACAAAAAAACTGTACAACAATAAAATGAATGTACAACAATGTATACAAACAAAAACAAAAAAAAACAAAACATAACTATACAACAAAAAAAAATGTACATTAGTGTATATAAACAAAAAAAAAATTACACAATAACAAAACTGCATTTTAGGGTTTCTACCTTAATTTCAAAATGCACAGCAAAAATAACAAACATTAACACAATGTACATCAAAAACATTCAAAAAAAAAACTAACTACGATTTTAACTGTACTTAGACAAAAGAAAACACAATAAAGAGAAGGAGCACCTACCGGTCTCGCCTCAGATCTGCCACTCAAATATCCGGTCTGTGCACTCACGGTGTCAGCGAGAATTCGATAGAGCTCCGCTATGCAAACTCGAACTCCTCATCCTCACAACTCCAAATCGCCAGAAAAAACAATTGCAAATGAGCCCAAAACCTAGTTTTGCCCCTTAAATAGGCTCTTAGGTCTGTAATCATTCCACCCTGGGATAAGCGCTCTAGTTAGCACTCATCCCACCCTGGGACGATTACAAAACTAGTATTTGTCCCACCCTGGGATGATTACCGAGCAAGAAATAAAGCAACATAAACTGCAAAACAAAAATGCAACAAAAAATGCAATAAATCTGCCAAACAAAAGTGCCTTTGCACTTGACATTCTTGGCATGAAAAACCGACATCGGGGTCACAAATTATCACTATCCTACTCCCTAATAAGGCTACCATAGCCGGACCGCTCCACGGGAGGATGGATTTTTGACAATTTCAACCCCAATAGGCGTCACAAAAAAGGGTCAAAACCCACCCAAAAATAGCATAAAACTATCGAACAAAGGTGCCTTTGTGCCATACATTATTGGCATGAAAAACCGATGTCAAGATCACAAATTATCACCATACTACTCCCTAATAATGCTACCATAGTTGGACCGCTCCACGGGAGGATGGATTTTTGACAATTTAAACCCCAATAGGCATCACAAAAAGGGTCAAAACCCACCCAAAAACAACATAAAACTGCCGAACAAAGGCGCCTTTGCGCCATACATTCTTGGCATGCAAAACCGACATCGGGGTCACAAATTATCACTATCCTACTCCCTAAGAAGGCTACCATAGTCGGACCGCTCCACGGGAGGACAAATTTTTTGACAATTTTAACCCCAATATGCGTCCCAAAAAGGGTTAAAACCCACCCAAAAATAGCATAAAACTGTCGAACAAAGGCGCATTTGCGCCATACATTATTGGCATGAAAAACTGATGTCGGGATCACAAATTATCACTATCCTACTCCCTAAGAAGGCTACCATAGCTGGACCACTCCACGAGAGGATGAATTTTCGACAATTTCAACCCCAATAGGCGTCACAAAAAGGGTCAAAACCCACCAAAAACAGGTCTGATTGTTGGGAAACTGCAGAAGTGTTCAATGAAAAAACAACTGAAGGAACCCTTACAAAAGTCATCTTGGGTCAAGTGACTCGTTGTTTTTCTCATGTCGGTCATTCCCTCATCGATTCGTCGCTTGAGGGGGTAGTCACACTTAGTCACCAATCAACAAATACACACCCAATCAAGGAAATGACATGCATTCAAATAATCATTGACAAAGACAATCACACTCCTACTTGGGGCATCAAACAAGCAATAATCATAAGCTGATCAAACACTTGGCATTCTAGAATCATGAACTCAATGTTCCCACAGATAAAAGGTTGCGCCCTTTGCCTATTCATGACTGAACAATGTCCAAGATCAAGTAACACCTCACCAAAAAAGGTTAACACTTGAGTTAAGCTCCTTAGCTCGTTAGAAGCAAGGATTCAAGAATGCGTGCCCTTTCCATACTTAGGGCATCAAAAGTTGGTTAGGTTATTGAGAAACCCTAATCATTAAGTGCTTTGGTTATCTATTTTTGCTCAGCACTGCGCCATGCATAGCGCATCTCAAAAAGGGGCATCTATAGACACCAAAACAACACCAATCCGATTATGTGATGACAAGCACTGATCAAATTGGCATACATAGCCCCTAGGGCAGCCCCCAGAGGTTAAAAAGTGGTCCTAACCACTCCCAAAGTAGTTTTGGAAGGTCAAAGGTCAATTTGGCACCTTTCAAGTACTCTGCTCCCTATTCATTCCACCCTGGGACGATTAGATTGTTATTCGCCCCACCCCGAGATGATTAGTAGCAATCGCTCCAGGGTGGGGTGAATAGCAGGTTTGACGGGCAAAAGGTCAAACCTTGACAAATGGTAGCCCAGATCCGCCACTCAACTCCACCTTCAATGCATGGGAGTGCGAGTGAGCATTTTTGAGCTCAAAGTGGCAGTCATAGAGGCAGTCAAGGAGCCCTTAATCAGGGAGGAATCTTCTCTCCCCTGGGAAGGCATGATGGCAAAGTGGCGCCCTTGCATGCACATTCAAAGGAGACCCTTAGGTCTATAAAATGGTGAGTCTTCTCACCCCCCAAAAAAATGAGCATGAGCATTTGGAGCAACGGAGTGCTGCTGAATTATACCCTCACCCTCATTGTGCTTCCTACATCCTTGATCTCTCTTTTGGAAGGGAGGTTATTGGGTGAACATTAGGAGCATAATTCAGACCCAAAACCCAAACAATTGGCCACAATATCACACCCAATTTTCTGACACAACCCCCTAGGAGTTTTTGGATCCATCCCAAGTGGATTGGTGTCAAAACCAAGCCCCAAACGGTGGGCGTCCTGCCCCGAGCGCCCCCCGCACTGTTGCAGTCCTAATCGCCCCACCCCAAAGCAATTAGAAATCTACAACAAATTTCTTCACTGTTTCTTTTGCATCATGTTTTATGTGTTTCATATATGTTGTGGTTCAAATTTCAATGCATTCTGACTTGTTTTGACTGTGTTTTCATGGTTTTACGCTTTTACTAACCTATAGGGAGTGCTTTCAGATACAGGGCAATATGGGTAGAATATGCAAAATCTGACCTTCTGGGTCATCTCAAAATTCCCCATTTTGCCTAACCCTAAGTTTGCAGGTGTTTTGGAGGCCCCTGGATGGGACATTTGGGAGGTCACTTTTGTACATTTTATGACAGTCCTAATCTTCCCACCCCGGAGAGATTAGAAATATACAATAGATTTCTTGACTGTTCTTTTTGCAGTGTGTCCCTAATGATGTTTACATGCTCCTGTCCAAATTTAATTTCATTCTGATAAGTTTTGATCACCATTTTAATTATTTCATGTATGCATTAACCAAAGGCCTTGGGGATTGCATGTTTCCCTCCATCCGCATTTGCTATTAATCATTTGTTGTTTCTCTGTACACATAATCTCGACATCAGAGGGGCAGAAAGGAATGAAAAATGCACTCATGCAAGTGGCAATGACGTTTGGCCCACCCATTTGAATGTGGACATGCGAAAGATCTCGAAGGGAAGCATACCGTCTATTGGTGTAAATAAAATTGTATCGAACACTCCTAGCCCATGAAAAGTGGGAGACATATTGTAACCTAATATCAAGCAAGATTAATAAAAGATGTTGCACCTTTGCTTTTGCTTTACATCTCGTTTCATTTCGTTCGTTTTCCCTTTTCATGCACTTTAAGTTCTTTGCATCTTCGTAGGACTTAGCATTTCCTTAATACATCTACTTTTGTTTGCATCGCACCCGGTATGCTAGTGCTTCCGTAGACATGCTTTCACAATCATCCATCCATCCTAGTGAAACTATGATTTGTGGTGGTCTTCGTTGATGCCAATGCAATGTGTTGGAAGTATAAATATCATATTTTTTCATCCAAACTTTCTTGTATTTATGACTTGTAGCATATCTAAAGGGTTGGCTCCTTTGGTTCCTTGTATGTTACTCATTTTTTATGCTACCTCAATCCCTGTATCCATTATTGTTGCCTCTCATTGTGGTGTGGATGGTGATATAATCCAATATTATCTTGATGTTAAGCCTATTTTTGCTCTTCTCTCTTACTTCCTTTCACTGAAAGTTATAAATTTTTTTTCCCTTTTGTCAGCGATCCCAAAAACAACACCAAATGCCCAACTTGCAATAGCTATAAATTCCTCATTACTTATCAGAATTTAACAAGGAAGTAGTCATTTTTGTAGTACTCAAAAATAACCTGTATGTGGATGCAAAAATATTCTAAAAATGACTACTAAAAATTTTAATACAATTTTTTTTCTTGAAAAGAAATTTGAGCAGCCAAAAAAGAGCTTGAACAACCCAAATTCAAACAGTTGTAACTCTCTAAACAATTATCAGAAATATCTAAATGAGCTGTCATTTTTATAGTAATAAAAATAATATATATGCTAGTGCCAAAATCATCTGCAATTGATTGCTAAAAATTTTAATACAATTTTTTTTTATTTTGAAAAAAAATTACGTGGTCAAAAAATAACAAAAATAACTCAACTTACTATAACTTTCTCAATACATACCAAAATTTAACAAATGAGTAGTCATTTTTGTAGTACTCAAAAATATCTACACAATGGAGCAAAACCTTCTAAAATGACTACTATAATAAAAAACAATATGGCCTTCGTAAAATGTGATATTTTTTATAAAATGTACCTTAGCTCTGTAAAAACAAACCCAGTTTGCCCAAATCGTTGCTTTGATACCAAATATTGTAAACCTCTCTTCTCATACCATAAATATTTCAAAAGTTTTCATAAATATTCAACATGCATCCACAAATAAATTAATTGCACAATAAATTTCTCAACAAAATAGAGATTGATTATACCCTTAAGGTAGGGCAACACCATACAATGCTTCTTTGGGAAGGAATCCACTCCACAAGATCTCTAGCTCCACAAGCCAAGACTTCTTCGAGAATACATCATAGATACATTTTACAATAGGGGTCCATATCTCTTTATACAAGAGTGTGATGGTTCACCTTCCATGAGTTACAAAGTACATGACAATATTCCTTGTGGTTACATATGATAATATTCCCCCAACAATTACAAATATGATTCTATGACATACCTGTAACAAAAAGAATTTAACACCAAACATATGAAATAGGAAGGAGAGATTGCAATGTAACATATAATTTTTATTTGTATCAATATAGGGGAGCCCGAATCTCCAAAACTTACAATGCTTTTGTCCCAATAATATTGGGGGAGATATTACAATGCTCTTTTCCTAAATTACAATGCTTTGAATGGTCGTCTTTCAAACTCTCTAGCAAATTACTGGGTATCCTTTGATCCTCTACTACAACTCAAAGTGTGAGTGGGATTTTAGTATCCAATAATGGGACCACTCTAGCTTCAATAGTTTTGCAAGTACTTGCTTTCTACAAACATAAAAAACAAGCGAGGATTTAGTAGCACATATTGATCAAGGTATAATATATTACTACAAAACCCTAGTTGCAAAAAACATGAAATGTAGTGCAACAAACAAAAAAATGAAACTTTAAATGCCTTTTTGAAAATCAAGTTACCAATCTATGCCATCCGTGCTAACACTTTTCTAAGGAACCACGGGTGCATGGTTGGGGATGGTTAATCATAGGAGAATGGTTGAGAAATTGTGGGAGGGCAGTTACAGCTACATAACTACGGGTGGGTGATTGGACCTAAAATACATAAACTATCAAGATGGTTATCAAAGGCTCCAAATGGGTGATCTTTGGAATTGATGATGATCTCCTAAAGTAATTTTGGTAGAATGTCGATGTATTTTTCTATCCTCTCTTGGTTGATGGGGTGAAGGTGCCTTTATAGGCCCCTTGGGATTTTGGAGGGAAAATTAATATGGTAAGCTAGGATTGTGAAGTGGCCATCCAGGGATGCCAAATGGAAGGGGTAGTTATAGTGAGTCACTTAGGGTGTCTCACTTAACTAGGATTATGTGTCTAATGGGCAAGTGTGAGTGGATTGAGGTGTGAGGGATGTACCATGTGAAGGGATAAGGGTGACATGAGTGTGTGAGATGTGGCAAGGGTTTTTGTGACGTGGCCAAGATACATGTATAGTGATTAGATAGGGTATCCTAGGCAGATTTTCCAGATTTATAAAATCTGAAAAATACTTTTAATATTTAGGATTTATATGCCTAAGTTTGGACTTAGGCAAAATTTTACTATGAAAATTTGGACTATGAAATATGAATGGGGTTTTTACAAGCACCTATGTTTTGGTAATACAAGGCAAAAACAAGAGACACCTGTCCTTATTGGATGGATGAATGGGCTCAAATATTCTGGATGCACAAGAATGAATTATTTTTGAATTATTTTTTATTTGTTCTCTTACCCCATCAATTGGTGAATGGGTAAAGGATGAAACCCACAAGACAATTAACCAAATATGGATGATAAAAATGGGTGGATGTCATTAATGTAAATGTGTGATATTGAAGATCAAGTTGATGCTCCAAGTTTGGTATATTTTGTGTTTTTGCAAATTTGCCTTTGGTTTCTATGATGCACAAAATATCAGGGTAAAATAACCAACCACTTTGAGAGTTTGGGTGCCCATGTGACTGTAAAAATTCCTACCAAATGATATGGCGTTAGGAATTAGGCACTCTAGGAATTTTATACTCAGTAATTTTAGCCATTATTACCAAATTATGATTGAATACTTTTTTCTTTTGTAACCTTAAAGAAAAGGGCTTGATGATAACCTTGTGCAAATTAGTTTGAACATAGCCATAGTCAAAGTTTGAGGGAGTGAGCTGATTTAATACCACATTTGATGATGTTTATTGGTTTTGAATTTGAATCCTTATGGTGAGCTACCCATCCCATCGTGATCTCCATTTCTATAGCAAAAATAATTGAAAACCAAACACATGAAACAGGAAGGAGAGATTGCAATGTAACAAATAATTTTTCTTTGTATTAATATAGGAGAGCTTGGATATTCCAAATTTACAATGCTTTTGCCCCAATAATCGTGAGGAAGATATTACAATGCTCCCTTCCTAAATTACAATGCTCTGAATGGTGGTATTTCAAACTCCCTAGAAAATAACTGGGCATCCTTCGCTCCTCTGCTACAGATCCAAGGACAAGTGGGGTTTTAGTATCTAGTAATGGAACCACTATAGCTTCAATATCTTTGTAAGCACCTACTTCCTGCACATATCAAACACAAACGAGGGTTTAGTAGCACCTATTGATCAAGGTATAAGATATTACTATAGAACCCTAGTTGCAAAAACATGAAATGTAGTGCAAAAAACAAAGAAATGAAACTTTAAATGCCTTGCTAAAAAGCAAGTTACCAATTTGTGTCTATCATGCTAATTCTTTTTTGAGAAAACTCGGGTGCGTGGTTAGGGCTGGTTAATCACGGGAGAGTGGTTGAGAAACTATGGGAGGGTGGTTGTGACTGCATAATAGCGGGCAGACGGTTGGACCTGAAATACAGAAATCCTTAAGACATCAATATGAGGCTCCAAATGGGTGATCTCTACAACTGGTGAGGATCTCCTAAAGTAATTTTAGCAGAGTGTTGACCTATTTTTATAGCTTCTATTGGTTTATGGGGTTAAGGTGCATTTATAAGCCTCTTGGGATTTTGGAGGAAAAATAGAGGTGGCAATCTAGGATTGCCAAGTGGCCATCCAGGGCTTCCAAATGGAAGGAGTAGTTATAGAGAGTTACCCAAGGTGTCTCACTTATTTGGGGTGATGTGGCTAATGGGAAAGTGTGAGTGGAGTGAGGTGTGAGGGATGTCCCATGTGAAGGGATAAGGGTGAAATGCGTGTGTGAGATGTGGCAAGGGTGTTGGTGATGTGGCCAGGACACATATCTAGTGATTATGTAGGGTATCCTAGGTAGATTTTCCAGATTTATAAAATCTAGAAAATTCTTCTAATGTGTAGGATTTATATGCCTAAGTTTGGACATATGCATATATTTTACTATGCAAATTTGGAGTGTGCAATGTGAATGGGATTTTTGCAAGTGCCTGGGTTTTGGTGTCTACAATACCTATTTTTAGTTTGACATGGGGCCTTTATTACATAAATAATTAATTTATGGCCATACCATTATACAATATTAAATTAGTAACTATTAAGTACATATCTTGGTACCTAACAATTTTGGTTTGGAAAGGATTGCCCTAAAATCACTATGTTTAGTATAATGGATTGACCTGGTAGAAGTTTAGATGTATTTAACAAACTAGATCTAGATAATGTTTGTGTTAAAGTAACACTTTTAGGTGGCATATTTTGGAAACTAGAAATAAGAGGCATATCCATTCTACTTACATAATATTGGATTTAAAAAATTGTATTATTAATGAGGTTTTTCACATTGATAGGTATACTATAAAGGGGGTTTGTGTTAAGGTTGGACCTATATTAGATGAAGTTTAGTTTTCTAAAATAAATGGGGTTAGCCATGATATTTTGACTAATAGGGTTAGGCATTGGGATTTTGTGTTTTGAGTAAATAGGATTAGACTTGAAATTTCCTCAATTTTATCATTTAGATGCACCCTTGTGAAAGTATATTCTTTTCTTGTCCTCTCTGCAATACTTCAATGATACAAAACTATCTCTAATTGATGTGCTTTTTTCAATATTAATTATTTTTAGTGCATATATATGCCTATGTATGGACTTGCATGGAAAGAGTTTCAACATCAACATTTATAAAGTTTTAAAAAAATGGCCTATAGACAATTCACCTAGAAAGTAGAGAAATCTATTTGAAATTTTAGATGATTCTCTAGTAGCAATTAAAATTAGTAAAATTAATCTTGCAAAGAGGTTTTACTACAAAAATAGAGTGATTTTATTATAAATTTAATGCTTTACTTTTAGTTTTAGGTGATTCACTAGTAATTTTAAACTTCGAAAATTTTGGCAAACAAAATGGTACTAGTGAATCACTCAAAGTGAATAAGTTTTAAACTATAGTGAATTGCTTTACTGGGAAGGAGTTAGAAATAATTTTATCTTTCCTAGTAGATTATGTCTCACATTATGATCAAAAATTTCATTAGATTTAACTTAGTGAGATTTCACTATTTTTGGAGTTAAACACTCATTAAGTTGAGCAAATTGTTGATAGATTTGATCCTTGACAAAATTTAATTAAAATCTATCTTAAATGCTTTCTACCCATGGAAAATGTAAATTCAAGGCTATATCTAAGGTTTGATAAGCTTAGATGTTGCTTGTCTCATCATATTCATGAAAATTTTAAAATTTTGATGTTCATGTTAGTCACCATTCATAAAGTATGTACAAAAGTTAAGCATCAATAATAAAAGTGATGAATTTTAAAGTTAGTCTAATATTAGGCTTGATGAATCAATTCCCTAGTCTCAATGAATCACTCTAGATTCAATCTATGAAAATATAAAAAAATAAAAGTAAATCAATTACAATTTAGAGTGAATCACTTGCAAATTAGAATGAATCACTCACAAAATTGAACTTAAATACTTTTTAAGTGTTTTGCTAAAAATGGAACAAATTGATCTAAATTTGGATTGAATTACTTCATATAACTTAACTTGGAGAAAATTCACTCAGTATTGATCTAACTTCTTCATCTATGATGAATGTAAATTTGACATAAAAATTGAGGAGTTTTAGCCAAATTGATCAAAATTATTGGAAAATGAGGGTCCATCCCATTTGATGTGATAAAAACTATGTTGAATTAGGGAATTATTTTGACTTATAATTTAATGTTGTGCCCTAATTCTAACTTTAACAAAGTTGGAAGAAAATATCAATGGATCCTCCCAACCTTTGAATCCCAACTATCCTTGTAGGTGTACTCCTATTCTAAAATACACTAAATTCCATAAAAAAACTGCATGGAAAATAAATATCCATAAAATATTAAGTGTGTAAGTGATTTAAATGTAATGCAAGTTTAAATTGTAGCAAGAGTGTGTAAGTGATCACTCAACATCACTTATCAAACCAAATGACAAAATGGGAAAAGGGCAATGCTTTTATCAACATCACTTATCAAACCAAGAGTGTGATGCCAATGATGGAATACATAAGGACTTGTCAATTTCTTAATAATTACATGAGGTTAAATTACAATGTTGATTTCAAAGTGTACCTTTGAATTCTCATGGCAAAAAGATGAATACAATGGAGCCCTAGGATCCTATTTAAAGTTGGAGTTTATCCCTAAGTTACATGGGGTAAGAAACAATTACTCTTAGTAAAAGTAAATATTTGGGGTTATATTTAGAAAAATGATATACCACAAAATGTTATATACCTCTAATTATGCATCTAATAGGCTTAAAAAATATTCTAAAATGAGTTAGTCTGTTACTACAAGCTAAAATTTTGCACTCAAAATAGTTACCTTAGGATTTGTCACTATGTTTTTACCCCTTTTTAGTTGTCAAGAGATTCACTCACTTTCTTTTGGTAGTGAACCTCTAACTATCCTTGAGTAGTTTGCTCCTTGGATCCAACTAGGCTACTTTACAATAAAATTGCTTCTAAACCAATTAGGGCACTTTGCAAGAAAATAAATTATAATCCAATCAGGCTACTTTGCAATCGAATCAATCCTAAAGATATTACAATTTGAGTTAGACTTAGCCAAATTTATAAGGGTTTTAGAAGGCTACTTGATTTCACTATTTGCTGCTCTTCCAAAACTGCATTTTACAATGTACTATAAAGGCACTATATTTCTCTAATTTTAGAAGGTTTATGCAAAGATTTTTTCAAGTTGTATGGTGTACCAAAAATAATCATATTATACAAGAATACAGAGGTCACTTTAAGATTTTGGAAAACCTTGAATGTTGCATTGGGAACCAAGCTAAATATTGACTCACCCTACCATCTAAACACTAATGATACAATAAAAGAGTGAGCAAAGGATTATAGATCATATTGAGGACATAACACATGGATCAATAGTACCAACAAGAGTAATATTTTCCATAATATTATCCATTGAAACTAAAATATCTTTTGTATTTGAATTTTTGTTAACCAAAGAATGCATTAATTTTCTAGTTACAAATATTTGTGAAATTCTAAAGCATTATTTCAACTAAAATATAAAAATTTTCAAAGTATCATAAGGAAAAATAATAAAGATATAAATAATGTTCATCATTGTTTGCACATTACCTCTCATGACACATTTTTTTTATTAGGGTAGAAGAAGAGGTTTTGAAAGGGACACCAAACCTTTTAATAGAAATTTACATTAGGATAGACAATATTACTCTAAAGAGAAACACCCATACAACCACTAGGTATCAACCTAGGCCCTAGTAATCAACTTAAACTAAAACTACCAGCTAGACAAGACAAAGCTTCTAGCAGACCAAAATATCCCAAAAAATAATATAAAGCAGTAAAGGAGATCTATACAAGAGAGAATCAAAAATTCCTCTCAATATTCAACACCTCATGATGGGATCTCAACAAAATAATTTTTTTCCAGATATTTGATAACGTCATCCATATTACAAGCCAATAATTGGGTTAGTCTTCTCATGGATGCATTTTTACAACAATGAAATTGTGGATTATATATTTAAAATAACGTGGAAATACAATTAATAGCTTTTTAAATATAAAGGAGTTAATATTATCACATCACTAAATTAATATGTATAAAATTTAATCAAATAACTTATTTCCTATAAAGGACTATGCTCTTAATATAATGTTTATCCATTTAATGATTTTTTTTATAAATTAATTAAGGATGAAAATATATCCTTACGTAAATAACAAAATATTGTGTTAATAACTTTATAATTCACTTATCAAAATGATAAAATGGATGAGTCTTGAAATAAATTTTGAGAATACGTATTTGTCATAGCTCATCCTTGTAAAAATGATGAAAATATTAGGAATGCAATAAACTAAATTTCAATACTTTTTTATTTTTTATTTTACACAAAATACCTTAAGCCTAACATTCCTAAAGCCTAATATATATTAACATGTAATGTGATGTGTTAATGTAGCTTGAATTAATTTTAATTTGAATTTTGAATGTCATGATTCTATGTTAATTCAATATTAAAACCTTTACGCTTTGTATGATGTGTTTAATATGATTTAAAATAACTTTTAATTTGAATATTGGACATCAATGTTGTAATTCTAAATTTAATATTGACATTTTTTAGTATGTAGAACTTGAATAATTAAAATATCAAATAAAATGAGCTAAACTTATGTTTAAATTCCATATAATCAATTATAAAAACTTGAATAATTGAAACATATTTTATTTTACAAATTTAAAATTGTATGAACATATAAACAATAATGAAAGGCGCTTTCCTTAGTTAGTAAGCCAAAGAAAATTTTATCCAAGCATGCCTCCAGAGAATTTTGGTTTTCTTCATGTCGATATTCAAAGTTCCCAAAGAAGTCTACCAGCAAATTGAACAAATTTAGAAATAATTTCTCTGGTAGGGTCAAGAAATAAATGCAGATTTCCTTTGGTAGAATGGGACAAAGTTTGTACAAGGAAGGTTCATGGGGCCTGGGATTTAGAAAAGTGTCCAAAATGAACATGGCTTTATTATGCAAACAGGGATGGCAAATCTTGTCTGACTCTAAAATCCTATGGGTTGATATTATCAAAATAAAATACCTCTACCACTATTTTTTCATTTTAGATTCCATCTATCCTGATGGATCAACATTTTGGAATGTCATGTCCCATACTAGAAGCATCCTCGCCAAAGGTCTTAATGGTGATTGGAGAATGGCAACCTCATTCAATTTTAGGATGACTTTGGATCTCAGACCATTCTCTCATCAATTGTCCTAATATTTGTCTCCTAAAGCCTCTTCTTGATCGATCTGTTTGAGAATTTGTTTCCAACTTCATTTCCTATTATAGCAATCAAATTCCTTCATGGAAATCTATTCCTTCATCTAATGATATTCTTAGTTCTACTGAAGCTGCGAAAGCCCTGTAAAACTTGCTCAAAACCTTTATTACCCTATCTAACCCATATTAGTATTTTATTATTTGGAGAGCCACTAATAATGACCCTTTTAATGTAGAATATTACTACTTCCTCCAAGAAGAATCTTTGAAAATTTGGTTTTCAGCTGATCTCATCTGGCTTCGCCACCTCATTCCCAAAGTTACATTTTTTTTCTTGATTTTTATGCTGAACAGAGTCCTAACCTTAGACAACCTATATCGTTGTGGCTTAGTCCTTACCAATAGATGTTATATGTGCCATTTCGATTGGGAATCGATCCCCCATCTCTTCTTGGGTTACCCATTCGCATCAACTATCCTCTCCTCCATCATGTTGGAGTTCAGTCTTTCTTGGGCTTCTAATACCATCATGGACCTTTGCTCCTAGTGGCCCAATCCCTTCCACCACATTCACCTCTGATACTTATGGTCTTTATGTCTTCCTCATTTCTTATGGTAAGTGTGGATCAAGAGGAATAAAAAGACTTTCAATGACTCTTCCTATAGCCCTGCTTCTATCATTTCCAAAATTCTCACCCTAGCTTGAGAGAATGCTAGTCTTGTTCCTTGCCCTGAAAGCCGAGGTCATGGCACTGAGACCCATATCATTTCTTTGTTCAATCTCCTTGCTGGACCTTCCAAGCCTCAATTCCCCAAAGTTGATAGATATCCAGTTCACTAGGTCCCACCTCCTTTGGGTTGGTTCAAACTCAACTTCGACGGGGCTGCTAAAGGCAACCGTGGAAAAGCTGACATGGGAGGTCTCATCAAGGATGACCAAGGTAGAATTATTCTTACCTTCACTCAGGCAAATGGTGTCCAATACAACAACTTTGCTGAATCTCGAGCTTTATTCCAGGGTCTCATCTTGGCTACCAACATACAATTCCATAATATTATCATCGAAAAGGGATTCGTTCAGGGTTATGCATAGCAGATATTTATCACCAAATTGGCAAACGTAGGATTTTCAAAATTTGGAATTGGCTAATATTTGGGACCTTTGACCAGGGTCCATTAGCCAAAAAAATTTGGGCATAATTTTTTTTGGGTCGATTCACCCTAATTTTATAATAATTTGATCATTTTATGTTTAAATTTCCAAAATTACCCCTAATAATAGTGACCCTTATGCATGCATTTGGACACTATTTACCTGGATTTCAAAACTGATTCAAAAATTTTTTATAAATACATTTTGGCCCCGACCCCTTATGCACTACCCTAGATTCATTGAATACCATCAACTTCATCAAGGGCTACTCTCCTACATGGTTTGTTGCTACTGCTATTTATGAGTCAAAAAGAATTCTCAAACTTTTTGATCACTCCTTAATTCAACATGTTTATAGAGAGGGCAATGGAGATGCTGATCTAATGATGAACCTAGGCTTGAACCATACATGCCTCCAAGTTTGGGATAGTGATTTTCCCAGTGAAATCATCGACTTTTACCTCCATCATGATGTTTCAAATTAGTAATTATTTTTAATGAACTTTAGTCATGGTGAGGTGGCGCCATCGTGGCCTGCAAATTTCTATTCCCTTGTGGCTACTTAATTATGATAGGGTTCCTCTAATGAATGTTCATGGGAAGTCGATCATTTCATGCTCGATGCCTAGTGGACCTGGGTCATTGGTTGGGTGGACCCACTTTTTTATAGCTAGAATTTCAAAATATTGGGTTTTTTGACCAAATCAAGAATTTGTATGTCTTTGGTCTCCCAACCCAGAGCGTTGACAAAGACAAGTAAATAGATACTAAGGTCTAGATCTGATCCTGCTTGCATCCTGGTTTGGTTCATTTTCCTAGTTTCTATTGGGTTTTTATTTCTCTTATATCTTTGGTTGTGTTTAAGGATTGTTGTGTCAGTCATATCTCTCTTTTTGGTTTCTCTTTTTTTTTATCTCTTGGTGGGATCCTTGCTTGAGAATTCTCTTTTTGACTTGAAATTGTAAAAGGTTCGAGGACATTTCAAAACCCCCTTTCCATAAAAAAATTAGTAAATCTAGGAAACAAAGAAGCATTTTTTATAACCTATTTTTAATATACATATATTTTGTAAAATTTAATATTTATAATAGTAGAGTTTCTTCATGCTCATTGAGAATAAAATAAGATTGTAGATGTTATGATGAATTGGGATTTAAGTTGTAGGTATTTGATTTGTTACGAAGATCCTCCACAATGGTGGATGTAGAAAATTAAGGAAGATCTATACCGCATACTACATATTGATGTTGATAACTCTGGTTCTTATATATTGTGACCAAGAAGAAATTCATAGATTTCTCTATTCTTGTATTAGCAATGATGCACTTAAAACATAGTTATTACTTTTCTATAAAATTTTGGATGAAATTCCTTTTTGCATGGCAGGTAGATGATTTAAATTTCTTATTTAGTTATAAATAATACAAAAACTATTCAACTTTAAAAAATAAATATATAATAATTATCAGTAACTAAATAATATATTTTTTGATTGAGGTTAGTGTGAGAAAACCCTACGACCAATGCTCAAGGTTGGACATCTCCATCCCAACCATGACCTTTGATAAGGGTGGGAGTTGAGCTTATAAAAAAGGGTGTTGGACATTTTGAGTCCCTAAGCTAAAATGTTATCATTTATGTCAAAAGGTTATTTGATGTCAAAAGGATCTATGATGGTATGCACTATGTTTTGTGAAAGTGTAAGGAAGGGTTTTTATCAAAACCAAGGTAGGAAAAATAAAAGGTTTTATTTAAAACCATGGATGTCATATTTAAAAGGTTTTATTTAAAAGGTTTGAAATAGGATTTTCTTAAAATCCAAGTTGGCTTTTTGTTTCATCGAAAAAGGTGCCCCGATGATGGAGAAATTTAATTTTAAAGGTTTAGTTTAAATTTTAATTTATTTAAAATTTAAATTTAAATTTTAATTTATTTAAAATTTAAATTTAAATTTTAAAATTAAATAAAAGTTTTCCACCATGCCCATCAACGTCATGAGGGCAGTTTTAAAAGCACCAATGTTTCCAAGTGAAGGGAAAGACATATAAATATACCACCATGTTTTTAAATCGATTATACTTGCTCATTGATAATATTGCATGGTATATGCGAAGGAAAGAGCTTGTGTTTTGTTTTATGTGATGCAATGAACGGTTAATAGCAGACAACGATCACTTCCCAAATATCATTGGCCAGTGTGGCCTAGTGGTAGCTTGAATTGTGCAAAGGTGTTGATAGCATAGAGGTCGTGAGTTCAATTCCTACGAGCATTATTTTAGCATTGTATTGGTTGAAGCGTTGTTCGTTGTTTAAAAGCTCATGGGCAAAAATAAGAAGCATAAGGAGCACAATGTGGAATAACTTCCACATGGGAAGCTTATCCCACTTGGTGGACGGAGGGAGTGCAAAGGCACACTAGCTTCAGGTCTTGGGTTTGAGTCACCTGAAACCCATTTTTGCATGGTTTGCTGTCGTCGCATTCTTCGGAGTTGGAAAAATATTTTATTTTGTAAGGTATGCATGTCTCTAAAATTTTTAGAGAATGAATAATTAATATTTTAATTTTTCAAAGCTAAGGTTTCAAGCACCATTATTGAAGGTGCACTATGGTGATGTGATTTATGAGTTGTGGTTTTATATTTTGCACTATTTGATGTGGGAATTTTTGCATTAAGGAGCTTAGTGAGTTGTGCATTAGTGCAAAGTGATTTTTAGGAGAAATAAGGGAATGGTAAATGGTTGTGGTGATATTCATGCTATGCTTAATTAATTGAGGAAATAATTATTTTTAATTATTTTCTAGTGGTGGATGTGATTTTTGACTAGGAGAAATAGGGTGTAAAAGGTTATGATATTTGTTTTGTAATTTCTCCTAACCCTCATGAATTTTGGCAAAAGAATATTGTGATTGTGGCAGATTTCCAAAGATGCTTCTTCATATTCATAAAATTTATGGGCACATTCTCCTATTGATTGATTATGATAGTTGATTTCTAAAAATATCTTTAGAGTGAAAAGAATTGATTGTGGTTTCCTTTTCAAAAGTGATTGGTTAATACTTCAAGGTTTTCTAAATTGAGAGTTGTTATTAAACCTTGTTTTATAAGCATTTTTGTTGAAGCCCATTGATTGTGCAAAGAACTTGAACTTGAGTTAGAAAAGAACATGAGTATCATTGTTATGTGAGATTTGTTGTTGAGCATTGTTGAAAATATTTTGAGTTGGTTGATACATGCTTGGACTAGGGTTTGTGAGAAAGGTTTGTTCATTGAGGTGCTTGGTTGAGTTGAGTTGATTGAGCCTAGTCAAGTGGATGCATGTGGTTGTTCAAGTTCCATAAAAAAAACTATTCTATATTCTTGATTTGAGTTGAGATTGAGATTTGAGAATAGAACATATAGAGTCTCTAACAATTCTCTTTATGCTTCTATGATATTGATTTGAGTTGAGATTGAGATTTGAGAATAGAACATATAAAGTCTCTAAAAATTCTCTTTATGCTTCTATGAGATTGATTTGAGTTGAGATTGGGATTTGAGTATAGAACATATTGAGTCTCTAACAATTCTCTTTATGTTTCTATGATATTGATTTGAGTTGAGATTAGATTTGAGTATAGAACATATTGAGTCTCTAACAATTATCTTTATGCTTCTATGAGATTGAGTTGAGATATTGATTGAGCTTTAAGTATAGAACATATTGAGTATCTAACAATTCTCTTTATGATTATATGATATTGGACAAGTTCTGTGTGAGCTTGTTAAGAAGATTTGAGATAAGTCTTTGAGAAGGCTTGTGGACTGATGTTGAGTAAGATTTTATGGAATTTTGCTATGAATATTTGAGCAATTCCTAGAGAGGACTTATTGAGATGATTTGAGCAAGTCCTAGAGAGGAGTTATTGAGCAGATTTGAACAAGTCCTAGAGAGGACTTGTTGAGCAGATGTGAACAAGTTCTATGTGAGCTTGTTGAGCATATTTGGACAGGTTCTATGTGGACCTATTGAGCATATTTGAGTAGGTTCTAAGTGGACCTATTGAGCATATTTGAGTAGGTTTTGAGTGGACCTATTGAGAAGATTTGAGTAGATTCTGCATGGACCTATTGAGCATATTTGAGAAGGTTATGAGTGAACCTATTGATAGAGCTTTGAAGGTGATAGAGTATAGAGGATAGAGTCTTAGTGGATAGAGATCTAGCATCCAGGATAATTGAAGATAAATATTTTGAGTGATGAGTCTTCAAGTGGAGAGAGATCCACCAGTCAGTGCAATAGAGAGACAAAGTCTTCTAGAAGATCACTAGCTAGAGCAGAAGGGAAAATAGTTCTCCTGTGGAAGAGATCCACAAACTTGAGATTAGGGGATCAACATCTCCTTTATATAGAGGTCCATAAACATTGTAATTGGGAATGATTCCCAAAGATATTATTTGAGAAATATTAAGAAGAAATATTTTCTTTGTGGAGGTAGCCCACATTAGGTGAACCACGTTAAAATATGTGTCTCTATTATGTGTGATGATTTGTGCATTGTTGTGGTTATTGCTATTGATATTGCCATTGATTATATTGATTAATATTGTTTGGGAAAGAAAATAAAAAAGTGGTCTTATACTGTTCACCCCCCATCTCATTATAAACTTGTGTTCTTCAACTGGTATTAGAGCCGGTTCCTTCAGAATAAATTTAACAGCTTGAAGGAAGATCCTACAAGAACACAAATGGCAAAGAAAGGCAAGAGTAGAAGCATGAGATACAAGAAGAAAATAAAACCTATGGTCATGAAAGAAAAGGAAGATGAGTTTAATATTATTGTGTTGGGAGGACACATGAAAGAGAGGAATATGAGAAAGGGCAGCTTTTCTATGGGTATTGCTACTCATACAATGAGTTTGATCACAAGGCAATGAATTGCAGGGTTCATGACAAAAAAGGATATGGCTTCACTAGGAGAAGTCCTCAGACAGTTGCACCTACAAGGAATAACAACATCAAGTGTTATAAGTGCAATAATGATGGTCACATAGCAAGATGGTGTAGAGAAAATATTTCATAATCAAGTATGAACAGGAAAAAGAATATGAACATGAACAAAAATATGAACAGGAACAGGAAAATCGACATGAATAAGAATAGGAACAGGAACAGGAACAAGAACATAGATGCGAATAAGAATAGGAACAGGAACAGGAACAGGAAAAAAAGTGACGATAGGAACATTGATGATGATTTGGAAAAAAATAATGAGTGGATTCAAAAGACTCAGAGGATAAGAGAAAAAGATAAAGACAAATAACAATGCTTTAGAGGAGTAGAAATACTCCCACCCTAGAATTAACCACCTCATGTGGAGGTTGGGGAGGGGCTACGCTAAGAGGCTCATTCTTAGCCCCAAGCCCCAAAGGTGACCATTTTCCATTGATGTCAAAGGGGGAGAGATTTGTGTATATTGGGGAGAGTTTTGATATGGGAGAGATATTTAATATTTGAGAGAGCATTGAGCCAGGGGGATAAAAGTCCCAGAGGGAGCAAAAAAGAAGATCAAGTTTTAATAAAATGAATATGGGTTGCCATCAATGACAAAGGGGGAGATTGTTGGACATTTTGAGTCCCTAAGATAAAATGTGGTCATTGATGTCAAAAGTATCTATGATGTTATGCACTATGTTTTGTGAAAGTGCAAGGAAGGGTTTTTATCAAAACCAAGGCAAGAAAATAAAATATTTTATTTAAAACCATGGATAGCAGATTTGAAATGATTTTTTATTAAAACCCAAGTTGGCTTTTCATTTCATCGAAAAAGGTGCCCCGATGATGGAGACATTTAATTTTAAAGGCTTAGTTTAAATTTTAATTTATTTAACATTTAAATTTTAAAATTAAATAAAAAGTTTTCTGCCATGTTCGTCGATGTCATGAGGGCAGTTTTAAAAGTGCCAACATTTCCAAGTGAAGGGAAAGACATATAAATATGCCACCAAGTTTTAAATCGATTATCCTTGCTTGTTGATAATCTTGTGTAGTATATGCGAAGGAAAGAGCTTGTGTTTTTTTTATGTGATGCAACGAATGGTTAAAAGAAGACATCGACCACTTCCCAAATATCATTGGGTAGCATGACCTAGTGGTATCTTGGATTGTGCAAAGGTGTTGATAGCACAAAGATCGTGAGTTTGATTCCCGCGAGCATCATTTTAGCATTGTATTGGTTGAAGCATTGTTCGTTGTTTAAAATCTCATGGGCGAAAAGAAGAAGCATAAGAAACACAAGGTGGAATAGCTTACACATGGGAAGCTTAGCCCACTTGGTGGGTGGAGGGAGTGCAAAGGCACACTCCCTGCAGGTCTTGGGTTTGAGTCACCCGAAACCCGTTTACGCATGGTTTGTTGTCACCGCATTCTTCGAAGCCAAAAAAATATTTTATTTTGTAAGGTATGCCTGTCGCCACAATTTTTGGAGAATGAATAATTAATATTTTAATTTTTCAAAGCTAAGGTTTCAAGCACCATTATTGAGGGTGTACTATGATGATGTGATTTATGAGTTGTGGTTTATATTTTGCACTATTTGATGTGGAAATTTTTGCATTAAGGAGCTTAGTGAGTTGTGCATTAGTGCAAAGTGATTTTTAGGAGAAATAAGGTAATGGTAAATGGTTGTGGTGATATTCATGCTATGCTTAATTAATTGAGGAAATAATTATTTTTAATTATTTTCTAGTGGTGGATGTGATTTTTGACTAGGAGAAATAAGGTGTAAAAGGTTATGATATTTGTTTTGTAATTTCTCCTAACCCTCATGAAGTTTGGCAAGAGAATATTGTGATTGTGGCAGATTTCCAAAGAGGCTTCTTCATCTTCATAAAAGGTATGGGCACATTCTCCTATTGATTGATTATGGTGGTTGATTTCTAAAAAATATATTTGGAGTGAAAAGGATTGATTGTGGTTTCCTTTTCTAAAGTGATTGGTTAATGCTTCAAGGTTTTTTGAATTGAGAGTTTTTATTAAACCTTGTTCTATAAGCATTGTTGTTGAAGCGCATTGATTGTGCAAAGAACTTGAACTTGAGTTAGAAAAGAACATGAGTATCATTGTTATGTGAGATTTGTTGTTGAGCATTGTTGAAAATATTTTGAGTTGGTTGATACATGATTGGACTAGGGTTTATGAGAAAGTATTGTTCATTGAGGTGCTTGGTTGAGTTGAGTTGATTGAGCCTAGTCAAGTGGATGCACGTGGTTGTTAAAGTTCCATAAAACAAACTATTCTGTATTCTTGATTTGAATTGAGATTGATATTTGAGAATAGAACATATAGAGTCTCTAACAATTCTCTTGATGCTTCTATGAGATTGATTTGAGTTGAAATTGAGATTGAGAATAGAACATATAGAGTCTCTAACAATTCTCTTTATGCTTCTATGATATTTATTTGAGTCGAGATTGGGATTTGAGTATAGAATATATTGAGTCTCTAACAATTCTCTTTATGCTTCTATGAGATTGATTTGAGTTGAGATTGGATTTGAGTATAGAACATATTGAGTCTCTAATAATTCTGTTTATGCTTCTATGAGATTGAGTTGAGATATTGATTGAGCATTAAGTATAGAACATATTGAGTCTCTAACAATTCTCTTTATGATTCTATGATATTGGACAAGTTTTGTGTGAGCTTGTTAAGTAGATTTGAGACAAGTCTTTGAGAAGGCTTGTGGATGATTTTGAGTAAGCTTTTGTGCAAGCTTGCTATGCAGATTTGAGCAAGTCCTAGAGAGGACTTATTGAGCATATTTGAGCAAGTCCTAGAGATGACTTATTGAGAAGATTTGGATAAGTTCTAGATAGGACTTGTTGAGCAAATTTGAGCAAGTTCTGTGTGACCTTGTTGAGTAGATTTGGAAAGGTTCTATGTGGACCTGTTGAGAAGATTTGAGCAAGTTTTGAGTGGATCTATTGAGCAGATTTGAGCAGGTTCTGAGTGGACCTATTGAGCAGATTTGAGCAGGTTCTATGTGGACATATTGAGAAGACTTGAGAAGGTTTAGAGTGAACCTATTGACAGAGCTTTGGAGGTGACAGAGTATAGAGGATAGAGTCTTAGTGGATAAATATCCAACAACAATGACAATTGAAGACAAATATTTTTAGTGAGGAGTCTTCAAGTGGAGAGAGATCCACAAGCCAGTGTAGCAGAGAGACAGAGTCTTCTAGAAGATCACTAGCCAGAGTAGAAGAGGAAAGAGTTATCCTGTGGAAGAGATCCATGAACTTGAGATTAGAGGATCAACATCTCCTTCGGATAGAGGTCCATAAATATCGTAATTGGGAAGGATTCCCAAAGATATTATTTGAGAAATATTTAGAAGAAATATTTTCTCTATGGAGGTAGCCCACATTGGGTGAACCACGTTAAAATCTGTGTCTCTATTGTGTGTGATGATTTGTGCATTGTTGTGGTTATTGCGATTGATATTGCCATTGATTATATTGAATATTTTTTGATAAAGAAAAGTAAAAAATGGTCTTATATTGTTCACCCCCCCCTCTCAGTATAAGCTTACATTCTTAAAAGGTCCAAACACAAAGCCATACACACACCTACCACCTCACACACTTGCACACACTGCGGTTTGAACCTTAAACCTCCCAAAGAAGATTTTTTTATTGATTGAGGTTAGTGTGAGAAACCCCTATGATCAATGCTCAGGATTGGGCATCCCCATGCCAACCATGACCTCTAATAAGGGTGAGATCTAAGCTTATAAATAGGGGCCAAACACATCCATACACACACCCACCTCCTCACACACTCATCAACGCCACAATTTGAACTTTGGGCCTCTTGAAGAAGAGCCAAAGTGCAAACAGTTACACTACTCCTAGGACATTAACTAAATAAATTAACTTAATTAGTTTATGTTTTCAAAATTTCAAGGAGGAGATCCTAGTTCTAAATTTATCAAGTGTTACTTATATAATAACCAAATTTTTATAATACCATTATATGGTCATGATAAAATGGGGCTGCTTCAAAATTATTTATAATAAATTAAAAAATATATTATAATTAACATTTGATGATTAACTATTATGAAACTTTTATTTCAAAATTTTAATTGAAATAAAACTTTTATTCTTATAGTTTGAATATTTTCCACCATCAAGATTCTTAACAATGTCTATGTGGGACACATAGTGGTTAGATGACATGGGGCTACTTCAATTCTATATAATAAATTAAAAATATATATTATTAATAACATTTGATTATTAACTATTATGTAACTTTTATTCTTATAGTTTGAATATTATACTTATGTAGGACACATAGTGGTTAGGGCTTTCTTTGAAGAGGTTCAAACTACAAAATAATCTATATAACAAAATAAAAAGTTCGTGAATGGTTCATAGCAAAGTAGTGAATGGAAAGTACTTGTGGTAACAAAGTTAATAATGGTTATGATTTTTGACTTTTGGAAGACTCAAATTCAAACCATATATATATATATATATATATATATATATATATATATATATATATATATATATATATATATATATATCAATGAATAAACAAATAATGAAGTTTAAGTTTTTTTATTAGATGAACGAAGGAGTTTTGAAAGGATCTCCAAACCTTGTACAAAAGAGAATAAACTTCGTTTGAAAAGAGGGAGTCAAAATTACTTACACCCGGTAATAATCCACCAATCAAAGGAGTTATCTCTTCCAAATCCAAACCAATACATATGTAAGACCATACATAATTTAAAACTTAAAACAAATTGAAAATAAATCAAGATGTCAGAGATAACCAATCGAACACAAATCAATAGCAGGACTTGAACCATGAACCAAATCATGCACCAGTCTCATTCTCCCCTATAAGGTAGTTGCTTTCCTAAACCTGCCAACCCATAGGACAATAATTTCTTTAAGTTTTTAGTACAATAAAAAAAATAAGTTTAAGGTTTTAGTACTTTGCAGTTACAAATGTCTTGTGTGCATAACTTTAAAAAATATAGTTTTTGGTCGACTTCAAGCCTCTACTTCCTTCTCTCTGGCTGACAAACTTACTATTTTATATGACTGTTGGTAACAAATTATTAATCAGGTGGAGAAAGTAAATGTTGAAGTTCAACATTTACGTTCCTTGCTGGAATATTGGGTGAATGCCCCTTGTTTGGTTAGTCACCTTCCTTCGGAACATGTGCGTTCCAGGTCTCGGGGTTAGAGTTCTCAGCATCAAAGGCCTTCTCGTGGTCATGTTTTTGCTGGTTTTTCCTCCCTGTCTCCTCACAGTGGATGGGATATTCGTCTGGAGCCACATATTGTGAATCCTTCAGGCTGTGATGCTTGTCCAGAACCTTCTGTTTTAGTGGTTGGATGGGGGATGTCTCAAACCAATCTGTGTGCCAATAATGAGGCAGTTGGTATGACTAATGGTTGGGGTGTGCCTCACATGACGGTGGCAGATGAGAATATTAAGGCTGATTATTCCTGCTATTTGCACTTCGAGTGGTCTTTGTTGTCTTCTTGATATGATAGTTTCTTGATAGGTGTCAATTTGTTAAACTTTGGTTATAAGGGGAGTTCTTGTTTTTGATGTATTTGAATCCTAACATTTTATAAGTTAGTGTAAAGACTTGTGATGATTAAGGATGTTTTGAAACGAGGTGTGTTGAATCCCACAAAAAATATTTTTAGGTAATACAAGGTCATTTTCATTCAAAAAAAATAAAACTATTTGGATAACCTTACGCTTTAATTTTTACAACTTCCTTTTATTATAACCTCTTTTATTTTTTATTGAATATAATTTTTTTTTTTTGATAATATTCAGTAATGGGGGTTTTGACCAGGAATCTCCCAACCTGTTACAACAACTCCACCAAGGAGACACACAGCCCCCCCCTCACACACTCACCCACGCCACGGTTTGAACCTTGGACCTCCCAAAAAAGAGCCAAAGCCCAAACCGTTGCACTGCACACTTTTAAATATAATTATTAGTTCTAATAAAAATAACAAATAAAAAATTAAAGTACTCCACAAAGTATTGAATATGGATGCATGCATAAGTCCTATATTTTGGCCAAACTTTTATCCAATAAGTTTTAACCCGTCAATATAAGGAAATGATAACATGGTTGCTTTCCCTTTTAGAAAGGCATAGCCGGTGCATATTTAATTCATGCTTTTCGCATTAGTGAAAAACTAGAGCACTCTAAAGACCCATTGCATCACTAACTAGAGCACTCTAAAGACCCATTGCACAATCCCATATTTGAGTCGCACAACACCTATACGTTTTTTTAGTTGAGGAAAACCTAATCCTACAAATTATCCCTCGTATAGCTCTTAGCTTCCTTGGCTGTAAAAAAAAAATTATTTAAAAGAGTAGGTTAGTTAGGAGTGAATGTTTATTTATATTGCAAAGTATTATAATTTATTAATCAATTTTTTTTTTTTTTTAATATAAAAATTAAATAAATATATAAATGAAAGGTCAATGGTTATAAATCTAAGAATAAAAAGATTAGATGGCTACATAAAGAAATATAGACAATCACTTTATAATAACAAAATTGAAGTACAATGGTTATATTAATTTTTTTTAATGTTTGGATGGTCATCATATCTTTTACTTTATATATATTTTTCTTCTTATATCATAATATTAGAATATAATATATGAAGTTGAGTTTTATTGATTAGGATTGATCTTATTTTATAGAAAACATTGTTCATTTATAAAACTATAAAGACTCATATTATAGGGGCATTATTTAATTGAAAATTTCTTTGAACTAAAAGGAAACTGTCAAGATTTGACATACATATTTGCACAATCAAATGGAAATGTTAGGTAAAGGAGATGGATCAAATTGCTTATTGTGAATATGATTTTGATATCAACTACATTAAGGGGAAAGAGAATAAACCGGTTGATGTACTTATTTATGGAATTATATTGTAGTTATTATTATTGTGAGAATAACTTTCAAGGAGCATGTTTTGAAACAACTAAATAAAGATAAACATTGCAAAAAGATAAAATTGCCTTAGAAACAAATGCATATAATTACGAATTTAATAGTTACAACATGGAATCAAATGGATTACTCTATAATGGATGTAAGTATATGCTAGATGTTTATAATCTAAGAAGCATCGTTTTGGGAGAGGTACATTGTGCCTTATGATTGGATCATCCTAGTGCAATGAAGATGGTAATAAATCTAGGGAAGTTGTATTTCTTGCATGGGATGAAGAAAGATAGTATATTTTATTGCTAAATGCTTAGAATACTAGAGAGTTAAGGTTGAGCATGTGTATCTATTAGACATACCCATTATATACTAGAATAGAAATTACAAGCAATTAATATAAGATTCATTTAAGAGTTAACCATGTCTTAAATTAAATATGATAATATATGAGTTATGTGTTAGTATTTACTTATTATTAAACCAATAATATTGAGTAATTTATATTAAAAAATTTGTAGAAAAACATAAACAAAAATAACCAAAACAATCACACAACATATTGACACAGTATGTAACGAGGTTCACCCAGTGTGGGCTATGTCCTCAAAGAAGAATTTCAGTCCTTATTAAGTCCTCCAAGCACTAGAGGGAATCACCAACAACCAAATGCTATATACATCCTCTCAATGACTCAAAACAAAGAAATCCTCTCAACATACACCGTCTCTCCCAAAATATCACACAATGATTTCTATGCAACCATTAATTTTATAAATTTTATCTTGGAATTAGACACCAAAGATAGACCCATCAATTATGGATTTTTTTGGACTGATTTTTTTAGTTTAGAAATTTTCCATGCATAAAAGCAACTAGTTGCCAAACAAAGAGAAAAATGATTTCTAGCTAAATTTAGGCTTCATCTTATCAATATCCCACTTGGAGACTAAAGCGTTGTAACACCCTACAGCTAAGGAACTGAAATATTCTCATAGCATTGATCTATTCCCTTAGACCAACTAAAGTTGAGCAAAATCTCAACTTCTCCCTTGGAACAATTTTAGTAAACATATCTACAGGATTATTGGAAATGTGAATCTTATCTAGTTTCAGAGATCCATCCTCCATGATTGACCTTATGAAGTGATATTTTAGTTTGATGTGTTTGGTTCTTGAGTGGAATATCGAGTTATTCTTAAGATAGGTAACACTCTGGCTATCACTCCACAACCTACTGTCTTCCTGCTTCTTCCCCAACTCCTCCATAAGTCTCTGCAACCATATCATATATTTGCTTACTTCAGAAGAAAAAACGTATTCAACTTCTGTGGTTGAAAGAGCTACAACTTGTTGGAATTTTGATATCCAACTCACCGCTCCTCCACCTATAGTGAAAATGTAGCTGGTAGTTCTCCTTCCACCATCAAGATCGCCTACCATGTGAGAGTCTACAAAACCTTGTAAACTCAAATTAGTACCACTAAAATTCAAACAATATTTAGAAGTACCCCTCAAATACCTGAATATCCACTTAATAGCTTGTCAATGTTCTTTTCCTAGATTATTCATGAACCTGCTTACAACTACCACTACTTGGGCTATATCCGATCTTGTGCAAACCATGCCATACATCAAACTTTCCATCGCAGAAGCATATGGAACTCTTGTCATGTATTATTGTTCCTCTTGTGTATTTGGACACAAATCCTTACTCAGTTTTAAGTGTCTTGCCAAAGGCGTGCTCACTAGTTTTGCATTTATCATGTTGAATCTTTGTAGAACCTTCTCAATATAGTCCTATTGTGACAATTTAAGAAAATTTTTCTTCCTATCTCTTAATATTTTCATTCCAAGGATTTTCTTTGTAGCCCCCAAATCCTTCATGGCAAACATGCTTGCCAATTTTCCTTTCAGGTTATTTATGTCATGCATGTTAGACCCTACAACCAACATGTCATATACATATAGGAATAGAATAATGAAGGTACCATCACTAGTTCTCCTAAAATATACACAGTGATCAGATTGACATCTTTTGAATTCATTTTTAACCATAAAACTATCAAATTTCTTGTACGACTGCCTAGGTGCCTTCTTGAGGTCATATAAGCTTTTATTTAACCTACATACAATATTTTTCTTACCATTTACCTCACAGCCCTCTGGTTGATGCATGCAAATATCCTCCTCCAAATATCCATGAAGGAAAGATGTCTTTACATCAAGTTGCTCAAGGTACAAATTCTCAATAGCAACTAAATTTAAAATTGTTCTAATGGAGGTCATTTTTACAACTGGTGAGAAAAACCCATCAAAGTCAATTCCCTTATTTTGTTTAAAATATTTTACAAGTCTAAATTTATACTTTCTATTGTCTCATACCTCCTCCTTCACTCTATACACCCATTTGTTGTAGTGCCTTTTTTCCTATAGGTAGCTCAACCAAATCTCATGTTTTGTTGTGAAGAAGAGACTCCATCTCCTTATTCATTGCTAGCTCCCACTTCTTTTTGGTGCTCATCTATAAAGCTTCATCCAAACAATCTGGATCACCAGCATCAGTATATAATACATAATGAAGTGTGAGGGAATAATAGTCTGGTAACTTACTTACCCTTGTAGACATAACATAATCAGAAAAACATTGGAGAATTCTACTTGTCCTAGTAGATTTTTGACAACACCTACAAGAGATTGAAGTGCTAGTTGTCATTGTTCTTGAACATTTTGTGGTGGAGTTTGTGACTCTTGTTCCTAGATATCTCCTTGCACTCTTGGTACTATTGGCCCACCATAAATCTCAACATACAAAAAATCTTCCTTTTTTACCTGCAACCTGTCCTTATACAAATTCTTCTTATTAAATACAACATCCTTGCTTCTGATGATTGTATGATTAATACTATCCCATAACCTGTAACTCAATCCATCAACTCCATAACCAATAAAATAACATTTCTAGGATTTTGCATCTAACTTCTTTCTACTCTCCTTATCAATATGAGCAATTGCCTCACATCCAAAAAATTTAAGAAAAGAGTAATTACAGATTTTACCAGTCCATACCTCTTATGGAATCCTACCATCTAATGTACTTGAAGGCCCCCTGTTGATAAAATTAATTGTAGTGTCAACACAATATACCTATAAAAAACAAAGGTAATCCTACATGTAATCTAAGGCACCTGACATGCTCCATAATAGTATTATTCATCCTTTCAGACACCCCATTCTCTTGAGGTATTCTAGGTGTTACCTTAATACTGATTCCACTCAATGAGCAATAATTATCAAAATTATTAGAACAGTATTCACCACCATTATCATATTTGAGATACTTAACCTTCTTACCAGTCTCATTCTCTACTAATGCCTTCCATTTCTGAAAGGTATCAAACACATCAAATTTCTTTCTAATGCAATATACCCACATATTTCTAGTGGCATCATCTATGAAGGTAACATATTAATTAAATCCACCTAAATAAGTTACCTAAGCCAGTCCCCATACATCACTATGTACCAGCTCCAATTTCTCCTTTTTTTTTTCTTTTCCAACTTTTAGAATTATTACCCTCTTCTATTTGTCATAGATGCGGTCCTCACAAAATCCCAAATCCATATCTTTAAACTTTGGTAGAAACTTTCTCGAGTGAAGAATATTCATTCCATTTTCACTCATGTGGCCCAATCTATGGTGCCACAACTCTGCACTCTCTCCTATAGCCAATAAATTCATTGTACATTTAAAAGTATTGGTAAGTAAATATAAAATGCCAATCATCTTACCCTTGGCTACCACCATTGATCCCTTGGTGACCTTCCAAGAATAATCTCCGAATGTAGTGACATATCCTTTGTTGTCAAGTTTTCTTGCTAAAATTAAATTTCTCTTGAGGTCTGAAATATGTCGGTCATCATTTAAAATCTAGTAATTTCCATTTGGTAGTTTAATTTTAATTTTACCCATTGCAAAAATCCTACAAGGATAGTCATCTCCAAATAGCATCTATCCATAATCACTTTGGACATACTCTATAAAATATTCATGGTGAGATGTAGCATGAAAAGAGGCCCTAGAGTCTATTACCTAGTAATCACTATTATTATCTAATGATAAAATTAAGGCATCCTATGGAATTTCACCTGTAATATTTGCTTCCTGATTACCTTGACTCTCTCCATATCCTTGTCTGACATTCTTTCTGCTCCAGCAATACTTTTTTAGATGTTTCTTATTTTTGCAGTACCAACACTCAATATTGCTCTTTCCTCTAGACTTTGATCTCCCTTTAGACTTTCCTCTGCTTGGACTTTTACCCCTTTCCTTCTGCCTACCTCCATTCTCCACTATCAAAGTAGTTCCTGATGATGTTGCTTCTCCTGAAGTCTTTCTTCTCATATCCTCATTGAGGATAACACCAACAATGTCATCAAAAACTAATTTATGTGAACTAGATACAAAATTACTTACCACTATTACTAAGTTGTTCCATATTTCTAGCAAAGAGCATAAAACAAGCAAGAATCTTAATTCATCATCAAAATCAATTCCTACCAAGCTCAATTGATTAGTAACAGTGTTAAAATTGTTTAAATTATCTTGTAATGACTCTCCTTTATTCATATACATATTAAACAATTTCTTCATGAGAAATACCTTGTTGGGTGTAGAGGGTTTTTCGTACAAATTTGCTAGAGCATCCATTACATCCTCTGTTTTCTCTTTGGAGATGTTGAAGACTACCTAGCTTCCCAAGCACAACCTCATAGTACCCAATGCCTTTTTGTCAAGGAGTTTCCATTCCTCATCCATCATGGTTGAAGGTTTATTTGTTGCATCCTCCAGAGGCTGATAAAGATCATTCTGGTACAAGTAGTCTTCAATCCATATCTTCCAAAGCTGGAAGTTCTACCCGTTGAATTTTTCCACTCTGAATTTAGTGTCTTCTACCATTTGTTCCCACTCAAAACAAATTTCCTTCTTCCGAGTACCCAACACAATATGCTCTGATACCAGTTGTTAGTATTTACTTATTATTAAACCAATAATATTGAGCAATTTATCTAAACAGATTTGCAGAAGAACATAAACAAAAATAACCAAAACAATCACACAACAGATTGACACAGTATGTAACGAGGTTCACCCAGTGTGGGCTACGTCCTCGGGAGAATAATTTTAGTCCTTATTAAGTCCTCCAAGCACCAGAGGGAATCACCAACAACCAACCATTGTACACATCCTCTCAATGGCTCAAAAACAAAGAAATCCTCTCAACATACACCGTCTCTCCCAAAAATCACACAATGATTTCTATGCAACCATTAATTTTATAGATTCTATCTTGGAATTAGACACCAAGGATAGACCCATCAATTATGGCTTTTTTTGGACTGATTTTTTTAGTTTAGAAAGTTTCCATGCATAAAAGCAACTAGTTACCAAACAGAGAGAAAACTGATTTTTAGCCAAATTTAGGCTCCATCTTATCAATCTCCCACTTGGAGACTAAACCGTTGTAACACCCTACAGCTAAGGAACTGAAATATTCTCATAACATTGATCTATTCCCTTAGACCAACTAAAGTTGAGCAAAATCTCAACTTCTCCCTTGAAACAACTTTAGTAAACATATCTGCAAGATTCTTGGAAGTGTGAATCTTATCCAGTTTCAGAGATCCATCCTCCATGATTGACCTTATGAAGTGATATTTCAGCTTGATGTGTTTGGTTCTTGAGTGGAATATCGAGTTCTTCGCAAGATGGATAGCACTCTGGCTATCACTCCACAGCCTGTTGTCTTCCTGCTTCTTCCCCAACTCCTCCATAAGTCTCTGCAACCATATCATCTCTTTGCTTGCTTCAGAAGCAACAATGTATTCAGCTTCCATGGTTGAAAGGGCTACAACCTATTGGAGTTTTGATATCCAACTCACCGCTCCTCCACCTACAGTGAAAATATAGCCGGTAGTGCTCCTTCCACCATCAAGATCTCCTGCCATGTCAGAGTCTACAAAACCTTGCAAACTCAAATCAGTACCACCAAAATTCAAACAATATTTAGAAGTACCCCTCAAATACCTGAATATCCACTTAACAACTTGCCAATGCCCTTTTCCTAGATTATTCATGAACCTGCTTACAACTCCCACTACTTGGGCTATATCCGATCTTGTGCAAACCATGGCATACATCAAACTTTCCATCGCAGAAGCATATGGAACTCTTGTCATGTATTCTTGCTCCTCTTGTGTCTTTGGACACAAATCCTTACTCAGTTTGAAGTGCCTTGCCAAAGGTGTGCTCACTGGTTTTGCATTTGCCATGTTGAACCTTTGTAGCACCTTCTCAATATAGTCCTCTTGTGATAATTTAAGCAAATTGTTCTTCCTATCTCTTAATATTTTCATTCCAAGGATTTGCTTTGTAGCCCCCAAATCCTTCATGGCAAACGTGCTTGCCAATTTCCCTTTCAGGTCATTTATGTCCTGCATGTTAGACCCTGCAACCAACATGTCATCTACATATAGTAATAGAATAATGAAGGCACCATCACTAGTTCTCCTAAAATATACACAGTGATCAGATTGACATCTTTTGAATTCATTTTCAGCCATAAAACTATCAAATTTCTTGTACCACTACCTAGGTGCCTGCTTGAGGCCATATAAGCTTTTCTTTAACCTACACACGATATTTTTCTTACCCTTTACCTCATAGCCCTCTGGTTGATGCATGTAAATATCCTCCTCCAAATATCCATGAAGGAAAGTTGTCTTTACATCAAGTTGCTCAAGGTGCAAATTCTCAATAGCAACTAAATTTAAAATTGTTCTAATGGAGGTCATTTTTACAACTGGTGAGAAAATCTCATCAAAGTCAATTCCCTTCTTCTGTGCAAAACCTTTTACAACAAGTCTAGCTTTATACCTTTTATTGCCTCCTGCCTCCTCCTTGACTCTATACACCCATTTTTTGTGTAGTGCCCTTTTTCTTGTAGGTAGCTCAACCAACTCCCATGTTTGGTTGTGAAGAAGAGACTCCATTTCCTCATTCATTGCCAGCTCCCACTTCTTGTTGGTACTCATCTGTAAAGCTTCATCCAAGCACTCTGGCTCACCAGCATCAGTATATAACACATAATGAAGTGCGAGGAAATAACAGTCTGGTAACTTACTTACCCTTGTAGACATAACATAATCAAAAAACGTTGAGGAATTCTACTTGTCCTGGTAGATTTTCTAACAACACCTACAGGAGATTGAGGTGCTAGTTGTTGTTGTTCTTGAACACTTTGTGGTGGAGTTTGTGACTCTTGTTCCTGGACATCTCCTTGCACTCTTGGTACTATTGGCTCACCATCAAGCTCAACATACTAAGAATCATCCTTCTTTACCTACAACCTATCCTTATACAAACTCTTCTCATTAAATACAACATCCTTGCTTCTAATGATTGTATGATTAATATTATCCCATAACCTGTAACCCAATCCATCAACTCCATAACCAATGAAATAACATTTCTAGGATTTTGCATCTAACTTCTTTCTATTCTCCTTATCAATATGAGCAAATGCCTCACATCCAAAAACTTTAAGAAAAGAGTAATTGCAGATTTTACCAGTCCATACCTCTTATGGAATCCCACCATCTAATGCACTTGAAGGCCCCCTGTTGATCAAATAAACTGTAGTGTCAACACAATATGCCCATAAAAACAAAGGTAATCCTGCATGCAATCTAAGGCACCTAGCACGCTCCATAATAGTCCTATTCATCCTTTCAGACACCCCATTCTCTTGAGGTGTTCTAGGTGTTACCTTAATCCTCCTGATTCCATTCAATGAGCAATAATTATCAAAATTATTAGAACAGTACTCACCACCATTATCAGATTTGAGACACTTAACCTTATTACCAGTCTCATTCTCTACTAATGCCTTCCATTTCTGAAAGGTATCAAACACATCATATTTCTTTCTAATGCAATATACCCACGTCTTTCTAGTGGCATCATCTATGAAGGTAACATAATAATTAAATCCACCTAAAGAAGTTACCTGAGCCGGTCCCCATACATCACTGTGTACCAGCTCCAATTTCTCCTTTTTCTTTTCTTTTCCAACTTTCAGAAATCTTACCCTCTTCTGTTTGTCGTAGATGTAGTCCTCACAAAATCCCAAATCCACCTCTTTCAGCTTTGGTAGCAACTTTCTCGAGTGAAGAATCTTCATTCCCTTTTCACTCATGTGGCCCAATCTATGGTGCCACAACTCTGCACTCTCTCCTATAGCCACTAAATTCATTGTACAGTTAAAAGTATTGGTAAGTAAATATAAAGTACCAATCATCTTACCCTTGGCTACCACCATTGATCCCTTGGTGACCTTCCAAGAATGATCTCCGAATGCAGTGACATATCCTTCGTTGTCAAGTTTGCTTGCTGAAATTAAATTTCTCTCGAGGTCTAGAATATGTCGGACATCATTTAAAATCTAGTAATTTCCATTTGGTAGCTTCATTTTAATTTTTCCCATGCCAACAATCCTGCAAGGATAGTCATCTCCCAATAGCACCTGTCCATAATCACTTTGGACATACTCTATAAAATATTCATGGTGAGATGTAGCATGAAAAGAGGCTCCAGAGTCTATTACCCAGTAATCACTATTATTATCTAATGATAAAATTAAGGCATCCTACGGAATTTCACCTACAATATTTACTTCCTGATTACCTTGACTCTCTCCATCCCCTTGTCCGACATTCTTTCTGCTCCAACAATCCTTTTTCAGATGTCCCTTCTTTTTGCAATACCAACACTCAACCTTGCTCTTTCCTCTGGACTTTGATCTCCCTTTAGACTTTCCTCTGCTTGGACTTTTACCCCTTTCCTTCTGCCTACCTCTGTTCTCCACTATCAAAGCAGTTCTTGATGATGTTGCTTCTCCTGAAGTCTTTCTTCTCATATCCTCACTGAGGATAACACCAACAACGTCATCAAAAACTAATTTATGTGAACTAGATGCAGAATTACTTACCGCCATTACTAAGTTGTTCCAGCTTTCTAGCAGAGAGCATAAAATAAGCAGGGCTCTTACTTCATCATCAAAATCAATTCCTACCGAGCTCAATTGATTAGTAACAGTGTTAAAATTATTTAAATGATCTTGTACCGACTCTCCTTCATTCATCTGCATATTAAATAGTTTCTTCATAAGAAATACCTTGTTGGATGCAGAGGGTTTTTCGTACAACTTTGCCAGAGCATCCATTACATCCTTTGTTGTTTTCTCTTTGGAGATGTTGAAGGCTACCTAGCTTCCCAAGCACAGTCTCATAGTACCCAACGCCTTTCTATCAAGGAGTTTCCATTCCTCATCCATCATGGTTGAAGGTTTATTTGTTGCACCCTCTAGAGGTTGATAAAGATCCTTCTGGTACAAGTAGTCTTCAATCTGCATCTTCCAAAGCTGGAAGTTCTGCCCGTTGAATTTCTCCACTCTAAATTTTGAGTCTTCTGCCATTTGCTCCCACTCGAAACAAATTCCCTGCTTTCGAGTACCCAACACAATATGCTCTGATACCAGTTGTTAGTATTTACTTATTATTAAACCAATAATATTGAGCAATTTATCTAAATAAATTTGCAAAAGAACATAAACAAAAATAACCAAAACAATCACACAACATATTGACACAGTATGTAACGAGGTTCACCCAGTGTGGGCTACGTCCCCAGAGAATAATTTCAGTCCTTATTAAGTCCTCCAAGCACCAGAGGGAATCACCAACAACCAACCGTTGTACACATCCTCTCAATGGCTCAAAAACAAAGAAATCCTCTCAACATACACCGTCTCTCCCAAAAAATCACACTATGATTTCTATGCAACCATTAATTTTATAGATTCTATCTTGGAATTAGACACCAAGGATAGACCCATCAATTATGGCTTTTTCTGGACTGATTTTTTTAGTTTAGAAAGTTTCCATGCATAGAAACAACTAGTTACCAAACAAAGAGAAAACTAATTCTTAGCCAAATTTAGGCTCCATCTTATCAATCTCCCACTTGGAGACTAAACCATTGTAACACCCTATAGCTAAGGAACTAAAATATTCTCATAGCATTGATCTATTTCCTTAGACCAACTAAAGTTGAGCAAAATCTCAACTTCTCCCTTGAAACAATTTTAGTAAACATATCTGCAGGATTATTGGAAGTGTGAATCTTATCTAGTTTCAGAGATCCATCCTCCATGATTGACCTTATGAAGTGATATTTCAGCTTGATGTGTTGTGTTCTTGAGTGGAATACTGAGTTATTTGCAAGATAGATAGTACTCTGGCTATCACTCCATAGCCTGCTGTCTTCTTGTTTCTTCCCCAACTCCTCCATAAGTCTCTGCAACCATATCATATCTTTGCTTTCTTTGGAAGCAAAAACGTATTCAGCTTCCATGGTTGAAAGGGCTACAACTTGTTGGAATTTTGATATCCAACTCACCGCTCCTCCACCTACAATGAAAATATAGCTGGTAGTGCTCCTTCCACCATCAAGATCGCCTACCATGTCAGAGTCTATAAAACCTTGTAAACTCAAATTAGTACCACTAAAATTCAAACAATATTTAGAAGTACCCCTCAAATACCTGAATATCCACTTAATAGCTTGCCAATTCTCTTTTCCTAGATTATTCACGAACCTGCTTACAACTACCACTACTTGCGCTATATCCGATCTTGTGCAAACCATGCCATACATCAAAATTCCCATCGCAGAAGAATATGGAACTCTTGTCATGTATTATTGCTCCTCTTGTGTATTTGGACACAAATCCTTACTCAGGTTGAAGTGTCTTACCAAAGGTGTGCTCACTAGTTTTGCATTTGTCATGTTGAATCTTTGTAGCACCTTCTCAATATAGTCCTCTTGTGATAATTTAAGCAAATTGTTCTTCCCATCTCTTAATGTTTCCAAGGATTTGATTTGTAGCCCCAAATCCTTCATGGCAAACATGCTTGCCAATTTCCCTTTCAGGTTATTTATGTCATGCATGTTAGACCCTACAACCAACATGTCATCTACATATAGTAGTAGAATAATGAAGGTACCATCACTAGTTCTCCTAAAATATACATAGTGATCATATTGACATCTTTTGAATTCATTTTCAACCATAAAACTATCAAATTTCTTGTACCACTGCCTAGGTGACTGCTTGAGGCCATATAAGCCTTTCTTTAACCTAAACATAATATTTTTCTTACTCTTTACCTCATAGCCCTCTAGTTGATGCATGCAAATATCCTCCTCCAAATCTCTATGAAGGAAAGCTATCTTTACATCAAGCTGCTCAAGGTAAAAATTCTCAATAGCAACTAAATTTAAAATTGTTCTAATGGAGGTCATTTTTACAACTGGTGAGAAAATCTCATCAAAGTCAATTCCCTTGTTTTGTGCAAAACCTTTTACAACAAGTCTAACTTTATACCTTCTATTGTATCCTACCTCCTACTTGACTCTATACACCCATTTGTTGTGTAGTGCCATTTTTCCTGTAGGTAGCTCAACCAAATATCATGTTTGGTTGTGAAGAAGAGACTCCATCTCCTTATTCATTGCTAGCTCCCACTTCTTGCTGGTGCTCATCTATAAATCTTCATCCAAACACTTTGGATCACCAACATCAGTATATAATACATAATGAAGTGTGGGGGAATAATAGTCTGGTAACTTACTTACCCTTGTAGACATAACATAATCAAAAAAATGTTGGATAATTCTACTTGTCCTGGTAGATTTTTTGACAACACATACAAGAGATTGAAGTGCTAGTTGTCGTTGTTCTTGAACACTTTGTGGTGGAGTTTGTGACTATTGTTCTTGGATATCTCCTTGCACTCTTGGTACTATTGGCTCACCATCAATCTCAACATACAAAGAATCTTCCTTATTTACCTGCAACCTATTCTTATACAAATTCTTCTTATTAAATAAAACATCCTTGCTTCTGATTATTGTATGATTAATACTATCCCATAACCTGTAACCCAATCCATCAACTCCATAACCAATGAAATAAAATTTCTAGGATTTTGCATCTAACTTCTTTCTACTCTCCTTATCAATATGAGCAAATGCCTCACATCCAAAAAATTTAAGAAAAGAGTAATTACACATTTTACCAGTCCATACCTCTTCTGGAATCCTGCCATCTAATTTACTTGAAGGCCCCCTATTGATAAAATTAATTATAGTGTCAACACAATATACCTATAAAAACAAAGGTAATCCTGCATGTAATCTAAGGCACTTGACATGCTCCATAATAGTCTTATTCATCCTTTCAGACACCCCATTCTCTTGAGGTATTCTAGGTGTTACCTTAATCTTGATTCCACTCAATGAGCAATAATTATCAAAATTATTAGAACAGTATTCACCACCATTATCAGATTTGAGATACTTAACCTTCTTACCAGTCTCATTCTATACTAATGCCTTCCATTTCTGAAAGGTATCAAACACATCAGATTTCTTTCTAATGCAATATACCCACATATTTCTAGTGGCATCATCTATGAAGGTAACATAATAATTAAATCCACCTAAAGAAGTTACCTAGGCTGGTCCCCATACATCACTATGTACCAGCACCAATTTCTCATTTTTCTTTTCTTTTCCAACTTTTATAATTCTTACCTCTTTCAAATTTGGTAGCAACTTTCCCGAGTGAAGAATATTCATTCCCTTTTCACTCATGTGGCCCAATCTATGGTGCCACAACTTTGCACTCTCTCCTGTAGCCACTAAATTCATTGTACATTTAAAAGTATTAGTAAGTAAATATAAAGTGCCAATCATCTTACCCTTGGCTACCACCATTGATCCCTTGGTGACCTTCCAAGAATGATATCTGAATGCAGTGACATATCCTTCGTTGTCAAGTTTTCTTGCTAAAAGTAAATTTCTCTTGAGGTCTGAAATATGTCGGACATCATTTAAAATCTAGTAATTTTCATTTGGCAGTTTAATTTTAATATTACCCATTCCAAAAATCCTACAAGGATAGTCATATCCCAATAGCACCTGTCCATAATCACTTTGGACATACTCTATAAAATATTCATGGTGAGATGTAGCATGAAAAGAGGCTCTAGAGTCTATTACCTAGTAATCACTATTATTATCTAATGATAAAATTAAGGCATCCTATGTAATTTCACCTATAATATTTTCTTCCTGATTACCTTGACTCTCTTCATCCCCTTGTCTGACATTCTTTCTGCTCCAGCAATACTTTTTTAGATGTTTCTTATTTTTGCAATACCAACACTCAATCTTGCTCTTTCCTCTAGACTTTGATCTCCCTTTATTCTTTCCTCTGCTTGGACTTTTACCCCTTTCCTTCTACCTACCTCAATTATCCACTATCAAAGCAGTTTTTGATGATGTTGCTTCTCCTGTAGTCTTTCTTCTCATATCCTCACTGAGGATAACACCAACAACATCATCAAAAACTAATTTATGTGAACTAGATGCAAAATTACTTACCACTATTACTAAGTTGTTCCATATTTCTAGCAAAGAACATAAAATAATCAAGAATCTTACTTCATCATCAAAATCAATTCCTACCAAGCTCAATTGATTAGTAACAGTGTTAAAATTATTTAAATTATCTTGTAATGACTCTCCTTTATTTATCTACATATTAAACAGTTTCTTCATGAGAAATACCTTGTTGGATGCAGAGGGTTTTTTCATAAAACTTTGCCAGAGCATCCATTATATCCTTTGTTGTTTTTTCTTTGGAGATGTTGAAGACTACCTAGCTTCCCAAGCACAACCTCATAGTACCCAACACCTTTCTGTCAAGGAGTTTCCATTCCTCATCCATCATGGTTGAAGGTTTATTTGTTGCACCCTCTAGAGGCTGATAAAGATCCTTCTGGTACAAGTAGTCTTCAATCTGCATCTTCCAAAGCTGGAAGTTCTACCCTTTGAATTTCTCCACTCTGAATTTAGTGTCTTCTACCATTTGTTCCCACTCGAAACAAATTTCCTTCTTCCAAGTATCTAACACAATATGTTGTGATACTAGTTGTTAGTATTTACTTATTATTAAACCAATACTATTGAGCAATTTATCTAAACAAATTTACAGAAAATCATAAAAAAAATAACCAAAACAATCACACAACAGATTGACACAGTATGTAACAAGGTTCACCCAGTGTAGGCTACATCTTCAGAGAATAATTTCAGTCCTTATTAAGTCCTCCAAGCACCAAAGGGAATCACCGACAACCAACCACTGTACACATCCTCTCAATGGCTCAAAACAAGGAAATCCTCTCAACATACATCGTCTCTCCAAAAAAATCACACAATGATTTCTATGCAACCATTAATTTTATAGATTCTATCTTGAAATTAGACACCAAAGATAGACCCATCAATTATGGCTTTTTCTGGACTGATTTTTTCAGTTTAAAACGTTTCCATCCATAAAAGCAACTAGTTACCAAACAGAGAGAAATTTGATTTTTAGCCAAATTTAGGCTCCATCTTATCATTATAGTGGGTAAACTAAAAATAATAATTTATACCTAATAATACCCTATTTTTAGCCAAATTTAAACTCCATTGAGTAAACTAACAAAAATAATTTATACCTAATAATCCCCTATTTTAATACAAAAAATTTATCCATACAAATTTTAAATTATATAAAATCTCAAAAATAATTATTTCTAAAAACAATACCATCATCGAATCTAGATTTTAGGAAGCTTTTCCTCTTTCTTTAAGAACCAAATTGTGCATTAACTCTTCTTATCATCCAAAAATAAATGAACAAACATAAAAAAAAGGTTAAATCAGAGTACGAAAGATATACTTAAAATATATAATATAAATTAAAAAGAACAGTTAAAATAATTATCTACTTTTAAAAAGTTATCTACCCTTCAACGAGTTTGCTACAATTGGTCTTTATCATTTAACTTGTATATATCACGATGTGAATATAAAAAACAAACATCACTTTAACTAAAACTAGTATAAGACTTTTGTGTGAAAGTTATGATAAACCTAAAATTTAATGATTATAATTATTTTAATAGTGATGGGTGCTGCATCATTTTATATAAACCCAAAGAAAATGTGATATGCATGCACTAGTTTGATCAAACAATTTAGTTTGTCTGACCACATGTATTCCATCTCAGTCTATTAAAACAGTTGTAACAACACAAAGTTGTAATTTTATAACAGTCTGGACCCTACGATTAGAATTGATATATACAATATATTCTCCAATGCAAACCCCACACCGTGGGGTCGTTCACCTTTATTGTGCCTGCAAAATTGCAAGAAAGAGAATAAAAACTTTACAAGTAAACCCCACCAGCGGCTCCAAAGCACAAAAATGACTGAAACAGAGACGATACTTTTAAAAAAGTAAAAGGACAGTCAAAATCAACGTCAATCTCTCATACAATTCCTTTGCTCTTTGCTCTGGTATTTGGATTTCTAAATCCCACGCAAATTATGGCAACACAATGTTTTTCTGGATTGGAAGTGATGTTCTTGATCTAATCTTTGCATACAAATTATCAAGGCAGAATTTAGTGGCTGGGAATTCGAGAATAAATGCAGTCAAAGGGCCCGATCTCTTCCATCAATAATACTTACTACCTTTTACCTTGAAAGATCAATTAGCTATTGTTCCATCTAGGCAATATCAACGTCTCTACTAACTTCTGCTAGGTACTCAGGCAGTATTCATATTTTATTTGATTATGTTATAACAAGAGATTTGAGGCTTTCATTTTTTTTTGTCTGACTGTCTTCACTTGTCACTGTCAAAACTTCCAATCTCTGTTAATATTTACTTATCCAAAAATTCTAATGCAATCAACATTCATACCATATAAAAACACTGTAAAGCATTTCCCTGTAAAGTTAATATTTTTTTTCCTCTTAATGAAATGGTTAACTCATTAAAACAAAATTACATCACCATGGCATGGGCAACTTTTATTCAAATTATATGTAGACTCACATTGATAGAATTTGAATAAGTATAATTTCAGCTATATTTATTTAAATTATATTATAGTTATGTTTAATAAATATAATTTAAAAAGAGTTGGTAGTTGTTAAATTCTTGTCTGTGGATTGTATAGGTTTTATTATCTACGTGCTGACTTTATCTTTACCGACTAAATAAATTTAAAGAGGTTATTTAGAAAAAAAAAAATTTAGTAATATAATAAATTTTATTTTTATATTTTATTTATTACGAAGAAAGTTTTTGTGTACAGCCTTATAGGAGTGGTAGTTGGTTGGGGGTTGTTCTAATTTTATTTCTTGTATCAGGTTGTATAGTTGGTTCACTTGGTAACAGGCTATCAGTTGTTGTAGTGCATTATAGCTATTCTTTTCTCTGTATTGTTGATCTTAGACCAAGTTTTACAAAAAAAATTCTTTTATTGTAAAAGTTTCAGGCACCCTTTTAAAACCCTTTATATATCTAATTAAAAAATATATATTCCTATTACATTATTAAGATTATGTTTTAATTTTTAATCAAATATTTGTAAGTTAATTAAATAAACACAGAAGTGAAGGAGGCACAAGGAAAATGGAGGACACACTAAATTAATGAAGTGTTGACTAAATATAGTGAGGTCAAACAAATGAGGGCTAGGACCAAACTACATATTATTAATTTTGATTTTATTTGTACATCAAAATTAAAAAAATGATTTTTTATTTGATATTGTATTGTTTTTTGTAATTTATTATTTGAATAAATTTTTTAATAAAATATTTATAATAGTTAATTTTACATGAATTAAAATATATTTATTGGATGATTGGTTTAATTTAAAATTTAAATTTGAATTTTTGCTTGAGCAAAATTTAAAATTGTAGCATGCAAGACAATACCAAATAACTTGTTCAATGTGCACCTTATCATGATGATTAGATCAATCCAAATTTTAGATGTGCTTTTTTCTTAAATAAAATTTAAAATTATCTCATCTAACACCATACCAAATAACTTGTTCAACGTACACCTCACCTTGATGATTATACAACTATTTCAATTTATTAATTTCTCTATTTAAATATATGAAATAAATGATTTAAGGATATCCATGTAAAAGTAAACTGTAAAATAATTTACTTGTATTAAATTAAAAGATAGGCAATATCCGTAGAGAGATTGCAACTTTCTTGTTAAGAACATTTAAAAAATCACTTGGTCTTGACAAAGTGGTGATTAGAGACACTAATATAAAAAATAATTAGTGTAATATTATTAAAAAAAAAATATTAGTGACAAAAACATGCAATTTGTTTTTTACTCATACAAAAGAGAAGTTAATTATAGTACGACTTAAAACAAAAGAAAGATAAAATTTAGTTGTTGTAAAAATATAAAAGCATAGATAATAATTTAAAAGGAGGGGAACCAAATATATACAAGTCTTGTTATTATTAGTATTTAGGATGTTTGGTACTAGGTACATTATATAATTTAATTCAATGAATGTAATCAATTTAAAGGAGTTGTATTGAGTGAAAAGAATTGCAATTTAGATTTTATAAATGAAATTAAAGAAATACAAATATATTATTGTGGTGATTATTTTTTCAATTGTTTGTTCAAGAATAATAATTTATAAGTGTGTTTTAGAATTTTATTTTAATAAATTTGCAAGAAATTGCAACGTATTTTTTCATTTGGTATCAGTGTCAAGTTCAATTTATTTGCGGTTTAGGGTATTTTTAATGGTAGCCATAAATTCACAACTAATAGATCATTTTATTCAATATTGATCATTGTTGGTATTGAGAAATTAAGATATAAACCTTAATGGCCTATATATATATGGGAGACAATTCAAATAGAACATGTTGAGCCCCAATATTGGAATGCATTGTTGTTAGTATAAGATAAAAATGATAAGAAATAAGCAAATAATATTCATGCTTTAGCCATATTTATAATCATGAGTGCTTTAGTTGCGATCATCTTCCCTAGAATTACAAAAGCTTAAAATATAAAAGAATAAATTTAAGTTGGTTTGGTTGCAAAATTTGTAAAGCAAATTTGAGAATCTTCGAATGAAAGATAGTGAGAAGATAGTTGATTTTTATATTCTAACAAGATATAGTCAATAAATTGCTCAACAATGGAGAAAACATCATCAAATAGGTAATTTGTGAAAAGCACTTAGATGTTTACCAATAAAATATAATGTAATTTCATGAAAGGTCGAGGTGTAGACCAATTGGTGCCAACAAAACCTCGTAAGGGGGATATACACCCATAGTCTCATCAAACTAAATGTTGTCACTTTCTTTGTGCTTTCAATGAATTAAAGGTTTAAAATGAATGTGGCATGATGGTTATAGGGGTGTACTACACGGAGTATTATGTGGTGACTTTTAGGGTGGACAACACATAGTATTGTGGTGGCCATAAAGATAGATAATATTCTTAGATCATCATGGCAGCTACTAATTCCACCATATAAAAAAAAAATTGTAATTGTGATTATAAGGATCTATAAAAATTTTAACTATACCAACTCATGATGTTATTATTATCCAGTGAAAATATATTGAACAAAACTTATAAAGATTTAGATCAAGTTTTTGTAATGAAATTTAAAATTGTTGGAGAAAATAGAAACTTGTATAGCCCTAAAAATAAAAAGGGGGAGTCACCAAATTATTCAAGAGGGTGAGGAAGAGGCCTATGTTAAGTAAGATTTTGTAGACACAACATTATAAATAAGATAAATTTTCAATGCCTTGTTGCAAAAGATATGGTTATTTTGAGAGGGAATGCAAAACAAATACTTAATGCTATTATTGTACAAGATCTAGGTGCTTTGAAAATGATTGTAGACTCATGCAATTTCCTAGGTAATATAGAAGAACAAATTTTGCTAGAGACGAGGAAGAGGATTTTACATCTAATATATTTTTTTCTTGTCACATAAGGTCTAAAGATGAAATATGGTATCTTGATTTTGATTGCTCTAGCGAAATGAAACATATTTATTTGTGGAACTTGATGAATCAATGAGGAATAAAGTGACTCTTGAAGATGATAAAGTAATTGAAGTTCTCAATAAAGGTATAATGGATGTACATAACAAGCAAGGTGAGCTAAATGTGATTAAATCTTCTTGTGAAATAGAATATTTTGTTCCTCTCGTATTTGATGATGTTCATAAGGTTTCCAATATTCAAAGAAATCGTAATGTATTAAGTGTTACTCATAATTAAGAAGCACCAAAAGCACCTTATATGGATGATGATAGCGTAAGATGTTATGAGAATCACACTAAATGAATTGGTTCTAAGTTAATAATAAATATGGGATATGAAAGAAAAATTTTACCTAAAAGTGGTCAAGAAAGATATGTTTGAGGTCAAATAATTAAGGTCTTCATTGTGTAGGAAAATCAAGTAAAACAATTAAATTTGTTAAAGAAGAATTGTAAATAAAAAGTGAGTTAAATAGGTTCAATTACACACAATTTACTTATGCAAGAATAATGTAGTTGCAATTGTTGTGGAAGGCCAAGTCATGTGAAGAAAAAGTGTTGAAATTTGCATCCATGTAAAGTTTGTGGTTTGAAAGATCATAACCACAATACATATTGGCAAAGATAAATATTTCATAACAAGATACATATCAATTGTGTTTTGATGGTTGGATGTGTCTAAGTGATACCATATGAAAAGTATGCCAAGATGGATTTATAAAAAATATTATCTTATATAAAAAAAGGTTTTAAAATTGGTTTATAATTATTCAAAATATTTGGAAGGAGAGCATGGAGTTCAATGCAATGGCAAATAAATTATATTTTCATAGCAAAGGCTAATTATACAATAACTATGTGTTTTATAATTTTTTTTTTTTGGTTCATTTCATTGTTAATTAAAAACTAAAACATATAAAATATAAAATATAAAAAATATATTATAAAAAATTATAATTAAAAAAAAAACATGTAAAGTGTATTTACTAAAATGAAAGAAAAGTTTATGTAAAATAACTAATAAAAAGAAGAAGAAAGATACAAGTTAGATATTATAAAACTATAAAACGAAGATAATGATAGAAAATAAGAGAAACCAAATATAAAAAAGTTTTGTTATTATTAGGATGAGAAAGTTTTAAGCACCAATTATAATTCAATCAATGAATATAGTCAATTCAAAAGACTTTAACTTATCGAAGTTGTAATTTAGATTTTTTAAATAAAATTAAAAAGATAAAGATATATTTATGGTAGTGATTGTTTTCTTCAAGTAAAGAATTATTGGTTTTATCTCTGTGTTTTGTAGTTCTATTTCTATAAAGTTGTAAGAAATTGTATCTTATTTTATTCACTTAGTTGTAATGAGACCAAGCTTTAAGTCCTCGTAACATTGTCGACAATGTCCGTCGCAGTTTAAAAAAAAAAAAAAAAAATTACTGTCATATTTGAATAACTCTGTGTTTGATTCATGGAATGGACCCAAGTTTCGACATGGTCATGAGAGCCCATGCAAGCCGTAGGCCTAGGCCAATGTGACGACCTGAAATTTGACGAACAAATATACCCGTCACACACAAAACAAACAAACAAAAAACCAAAAGTTTGGCGTCTTAAATTGAAAATTGTCCTTCACTCTCCGTCAGACAAGCCTCAACGATGCCAGTAAAAAATGTCTTTGTTTACCACGGATATATAAAATTTATGGCTGTCACCCGTAAAGTTGATAGATAAAACCACTCAAAGGCACTGTCAAATTTCGTGAGGACCCATCATTTACTTTTTCTTCTTTTCTCATCTTCGTAATTTTTTTTAATTTTTTTATTTTATATAGGAGTGTTGGTCACAACCACATTATTTTTAGTAACCGACAATCTTTGAATTTAACCCATAGGAGCTGCTTCCACCAATCTTATTGTTGGCCTTATTGTTGACCCTTGGTGAAGGTCACCACTGGTCACTTGATATTTTACATAGGAGTGTTGATCACAACCACATTATTTTTAGTAACTGGCAATCACACGGTTTAAACCACAGGGCCTGCTTCCACCAAGCTATTCAGCTTCGTCATTGTATTTTTAAACCACCGGAGCTGCTTCCACCAAACCTATTCAGCTTCGTTATTGTTAACCCGTGGTGAAGGTGACTACCGGTCACTTGAGATTAGTACTGTCCGTTACTTGAGATTAGTACCATGGGCTAGTCCAGATCAAACTACTACATTTACAAACATACTATACTGCCTCCGAGATTTGAACCTAAATATTTTTAACTACTAAATTTACAAACATAATTTCTTCGAAGTTTGAACCTAAATATTTTTTAACAAATACCTAACTAAACAAGCATTTACCAATCCCAAGATTGAAATTAAATAGTCCGTTAAATCAGGCGGGCAAATAAAGCACAGGCATCGGATGCTCTCATATTCGTCCATTATATGCTGCCGCTTCTTTTACATATTTATGACTTGTGACATCTTTAAACCGTTCACACTCCACCGGTTTTAACTGTCATTTTACCCCTGCATATCCTGTGAATCCTGACCGCTTCGTATCCATTTATCTCTTTGATAAAGTTGATGTCTGTAATAAGAATTTTATAAAACAGTTATAATAAACCGGACATTACGGGCAAAGTTGCAATGTGTGGGGAATCCGAGGATAAACGCAGTCAAAGTCTAAAAGTAGTAACACACTTCTGCTTCCAATCATTCAACTTTGAACTATATTTTTTTGGTTGGACAGAGAAGGAACCCTAGGTCAGTTCAAACAACCAATCTCATGATTTGTTTGTCCTGGTTGAGCTGTCGGGGTCCCTCCTATACTGTAATAATTCTACCATCTTTTTCTTTTAAAATGTTACTTCCTTTTCGATCATGTTCAAACTTCAATCCAGACCCAGCATCATTTTTTCTTTTTTTTACGTACTATTGATTATCGACGAATGTGTTTGCTTTTGCCAGAGGAAAGCTGCCATGTTTTTTTTTTTTATAGGTAACGTCAACGACATTTGGTTAAATCAATTGAAGTAATTTATGACAACTTAGTGTCAAGCCTTGGCTAACAAACAACCTAATATCTTATTCTAAATTTTTATTTTTTTGAGTAATATTTCTTATACACATTCATCGTAAAAATTGAACTCAGATAACTTACTGCAAATGACATTTTACTAATAAACTACAAACCAAACTAAACAATAATAAATGAAACTTTATTCTTATAATTTCAGATCTCTATATATAACATTATTTAACCAAATAATAAACTATCTGTCTGGATTATTTCAGAGTGTGAATGTGAAACTTTAAATACAAATAATATTTTATAATTTCAAGCATAAATGCCAGAAAGGTATATCCTAAATAAATAGGCAGTCAGGACTTTCAGTATATCTTTCATAAATATATTTTTTGTTTTGTTTCACGAATCCTTTCTAAAGTTATGAATCTAAGGATTCATAACTTTAGATTTCTGCATTTGAAGCTTGTTCAAGCAGCAATTTACAAATGACGTTAAGTAAAGCAACAATCACCATATAAAGCAACAATCACCATATATAAAAGGTTAATAAGAAAGGATTCAAACGAATTGTTTGGTTGTCAATGCAAACATACCCTTAAACATATCATTATTATAATTTTATTTTATTTAAAATAAAAAATATATTTTTTATTTTATTTTTATTATAAAAAATTATTTAAAAATAATTATTTGTAATTTTTTTTTAATTGAGAAACTTTTACTAGGCTCTTCTAATAATGACCTCTCCTAAAACTTAAAGCCGAGACTTATGCTTATCAATAGAGAATTTAAGACACACCCACCCCTCAAAGACTCTCTCATGCTGCAGTTTGAACCTTGGACCTCCCGAAGAAGAGCCAAAGCCCGAACCATTGTTGTTCTCCCTCGGACATAATTATATTTAATTTTAATTTTACAATGTTTTATATTTTATTTTATTATATTGTTTGTAAAAAATATTATTTCATCCTTGATAAATACAAATATTTTAGAATTCAACATCCTTCTATCATTGATCTTCACAATACCAAAAACTTCACCTCTACTATCTAACTTCACCTCTACTATCTGTGCACTGTATCTTAATAAGTAATATTTCTAAAACTTTGTATTATCATAGTTTGCTTTACCATATCTAGACTATTAGTATTCTTCTTGAAGCATAAATGCAACCACAAGAATTGTAATAAATAGTTGAGATGTCTTAAAAATTTGATAGTTCCAATCCATATTCTGTCCCATAATCCAACCAACAACCAACAATTCAAATAATCCATTCAAAAGTTCATTAGTTGTCATCTTCTTCTACTTTAGCATACAAAACTTTTTCTCACTTCATGAAATCATTGTCTACTTTACAAAATCTTGACTATTCGATTTCTCTAATACATTCATCTATAAATAGACCCTTTCGAATATTATTTTTAATTTGCTCCTTTTAGATTTATCTTATTAACTTTAACTAAACTTACTACTTCCTCTAACCATGGAGAAGATAATGTAACTTCATGATCCTCTATTTAAACCCCTCTATTGGCTAGCCTATTTTTACGTTTATTGCCTTCCCTTAATGTATGTGTAAACCTAATTTCTTCAAACTATATACCAAGATTTTATAATTTCACAATAATATCTTGTATGCTCCATGGAGCCTTTTCTTTCCTCAAAATTGCATTTAATACTATTATTGAATCACCTTCTGTCCATACTCTATTCCATTTTATTTGTCTACATACTATTAATCCTTCTAATTCTGCCCAAGCTTTAGCTTCATTATTTGTATTAAATCCACTACTAAAAGCATAATATGATAAAATCTCACCCTTATTATTTTTTATTATTTTTCCTCCTCATGTTTGCCCTAATTTCCTTTAAATGCTTCATCAAAATTCAATTTAACCAACTTGGATTATGGTGTTTTTCACTTTATATTGTTTGTCTTCCTTTTATTTCTTCTTACCCAACATCATGGTTCTATTTGATGACTTGAATCAATCTATCCAAGCTCTCTAATTAAAGATTAGAAATTGGTGAGTTTATAGGGCTTGTTTAGACTCCTATATGTCTACACAAATATTCTTTTTTATTACCTCTATTTTTTTCTTTCCTTTAAAAATTCTTCTATTTCTTTCTAGTCATATAGTTCAAAGTATTATATATTTTGACGTATACCATATTTTTTGTAATACCTCATCTAAAAGTTCTTTGCCATTGTTTTAACCTTTCTTTGATTCAATTATTCATCATCATGCATTTTCCAAACATATTAATACTCCATTGTCATAGTTTCTAAACTATTGAGCAATGTCCCAAAACATGGTCTATACTCTCCTCTTTTTTACATAGAACATGTTATGAAGGGCCATGAAAACCCCTTTTCATTAGGTTATCCTAAGAAAAAATTTCCAATGATCTACTAGTCATACAAACATATTGACTTTTGGAATGATCAAGACATCCCAAATATCTCTTCATATTCCTATGATATTCCTATTTTGTTGGTGCTTTGCATTATATCCACTTCTTGCTATGCATTTTTATAAGCTATTCAACTCCCAAATTAGCTTATTCTTGACTCCCCTTAGAATAATCATTGTTGTTATCTTTTTTCTCAAACATCTCTTAGCAACAATGTTGGGTATACTTGTAAAAAAATCTTTTTTCTATTTGTATCTTCCTTCATGATTCTTATACATAATTTTTGAAACCTTCTCATCATATTTGTATTGAAATCTCATCCATGGTTTCAAAATTGGATCTAGATTTAATGGTTTTTATCACACTAAGTATCAATTCAAATAGATGTTTTTTCTTCAATACCCACCACTTATCTTAGGCCTTTAGTCACTAGATCATTTGATTTTGTAAAACTATTCCATAGTGCAAAATCATCTGGTAGTGAGAACACAATAAAGATCAAGCTTGGTCTTTTTTTTTTTGTTTGTAGAAAACACCCTAATTTAGATACCACTTTTGGGTAAGTCCCAAGAAGGTAAAGGTATCTATTCTACCAAAAATTCGTAGGGCTCACACCTGGCTTGCCCACTTTGGCACACTCAAAGAGCATGTATAAAACAAAAAAAACACAAATAAACAAACACAAAAGCACAAACAAACATAAAAACACAAAAACACAAACAAAAATAAAAACACAAAAACATAAACAAACACAACAAACACAACAATAACAATAAACAACAAAAGACAACACATTAAACACAAAAAAAAAAACAAAAAATGCAAAAAATAACAAAACACAAAATACACATAAAAAAACCATAAAAACAACAAAACAACACACAAACACACACACACACAAAAAAAAACACAAAACACAAAAAAATACAAAATCATAAAAACACAAAACACAAAAAAATACAAAAACATAAAACATAAAAAATACAAAAACACAAAAAACACAAAAACAATACAAAACAACACACACATCAAAAAAATAAAAAGAAAGAAAGAAATAACAAATTTGGCCTTTTTAGTCCAAAAGGCTATTTAGGCAAGATTCAACAGAGGAAACATAAGAATGATTAGTTTGAGCAAGGGAACTAAAATACCCTGTCTAAACCAAAGAGAAGCAAAAACAAAGAAAAAAGGAACTAGGTATCTCTAGTACTGGAGCCATCCAGAGAAATGATAGAAATAAGAGCTTTCCTTATTTGTAAATCCCACCATCTAGGAGGGTGGTCATAGTAAGTAATATCACCTTTGTCCAATGCCCAATTAGCTAAAGCATCAACACTCTTATTTTGTTCTTTAACCACATGATTGTATTCAAATTTCAAAATGACCATATGGATTAATTGAATCTTCTCAAAAATTATTTTTCTCTCCAATCAACCTTATGATTATTAAAAGAAGTATTCAATATATTAATCATGACTTGGGAGTCAAATTCAACCAGAACCTTTTTCCATATGACCTTAATATCCTCTCAAAGGCCTCTAAGGATACCATACCCCTCAGCAAGGTTATTGGAAAGGATATCCAAATTCTTAGCAAAAGTGAAAACTAGGGAACCATCTAAAAGCCTATAAATTCCTCGTATATTAGATCTTTTAAGATTCCCCCTAAATGCTCCATCATTATTTAATTTTTTAAAATCCTTTGGAGGAGACTACCAAATACTTGTTCTATTCATATTTCAATTTCTCACATTCCTTTAAGTTGGTTTCCCTTAGAAGAGTTAATATTCAATATTTGCATCACTTTATCCCATTTTTAGCAAGAGTTTTAAGAGTGTTTAAGGAGTTGTTAGAGTGATTCAACAAAGTTGGCAATGGTATTTTCCTAGATATAGTGAATATACTTCCTTTATTGATTGAAAATTTGTTTGATTTTTCCTTCCAAATATTCCATGGTAGAATGGTAGAACCCATTAAAACTAAAGGGAAAGGAGAATATTTAAAGGTGCTAGAATAGGCACAACAGGTACAGGGAAAAAGGTAGCCAAAGAAAGGGCCAAAGGATCAAGCGTTCTCCAACATCAAAAGGGTATTCTTTCCAATATCAAACCTGTAGACAAAGGAAAATTTTATGTAAATGACAACAAGCCTACCAAGGTTATTTATGTAAGCCAAAGGAAATCTATCACAAGTATTTACGTAAACCATATCAAGGATAAGAATCTATCTAAGTAAAAAAATGGATAGAGCACATCCAACATTTAGACGTATCAATCTTCACTTATATCAATGTGAACATGGACCATAGTGAAGGTATAAGCATACAGAAAGAAAGAAAAATCTACATTAGGAATAACATCAACAAAGGGTAGCAAGAGAGCTACCTCATCCTCATCCAAAGCTCCAAGGTGGCTCACAAATTACTTGTAGAAGAAAAAATGTTGCTTGCTATTCAAGAAACCAAAGCAAGCTAAGGAGGAAGATGTTCGAAGGAGTTATAATCTCATTCTTGGAGGTGTTACATAGAAAATCCCATGTAAAATGATTGAGTACCACTTGGAATAGTATTCCCTCATGACTATCATATGTCTAACGCTCAAGATATGAATGTTGAGAGTGCTCAAAGTAGGGTGAATATATTATGAAGGAGTAACGGTTTGTACAACAATGTTACAAGAATAAGTGGTAGCACTCCCAAGAAAAGAAAGTGTCACTTGTTCATCAATAACTTCCCTTAATGCAGCGTAGAGAGAGTGCAAGGATAGCATTCACATCTGACGTCTATAGAGTGTGTGAAGAGCAAAGAGCGGTCCAGTCCATCTGTTTCTAAGTGTAGCATGGAAGAAGGAGAGCATAGGATCATTTAAGACTCCATTAAATAAGGATAACATCTACTCTCCAAGTTTCAAAGAGGAAGGTTGGAATCCATGCCACACTTGGTCATTTAGACTCATCAAGTCAAGCACCGTAGAAAGGGTACATAAAGGACTATCATATTTTAGTCAAAACCAACACCATTCAAGTGCGAAGTCAATGGGATAAGGTAAGAAAAATATATCATAATATTGCTTTCTAACATAGGATATATAACGTTATAATTTTAAGGATTACTTTTAAATATGAGCAAGCAAAAGATATAGGAGATAACTTACCAAAAATAAAAATACTATTTGTAAACTAACCTAGGAGATATAAGGCCTTCTACTTAGGTTGAACAATTTAATACTTTGCAAATATTATTATCTTTTCTAATTTTCCAAATTTTGGAGTCATAAGGTCCACTACTACAAATTGATTTATTGGAATTTAGAAAAATTAAAATCAAAATCTCAAAGGACCATTATATGAGGTTTATCAAAATAATATAAATGTTGGAAATTATAATATTTACTTGTCCCATATCCTCCTCATATAGAGACAAAATATCCAAAATTAAAAACTCTTCAAATATAGAAAAAGTGCTTAGTTTAATAGGAGCAATAAGGACAATAGAAGTTGATTTTAGCATTTACAAAACTTTATAAAATCAACCAAGATTGAACTATAACTTACAAAAGCACTTTATATCTTGTCCAAAATATACTAGGGAGTCATAAGGCATTCTACAGAACTTGGTAATATCAGAATCTATAGTTTATCAAGTTGCAAATCCATTAGCAATATATAAGCTATCTACAAAATCTAAAAATCCTTATGAGTACTCATTCTCATTGCTAGGGAGACATAAGGAAGCCCACAATAATCAAGGATTAATATAGGTTTTATCAAATCAAACCTATATACTTATATCAGAGAATAAATATCCTAGTAGGGAGTCATAAGATAGAACTTATCTATCTTAAAGAGTTTAGGTAATACCAATGACTAGTAGCATGGTAAGCAACACTTTTAGAAGTGGAATAAGAAATATACCAATATGGATTAAAAACCTGATGGATTACAATGATGAAATTGGGAAAGAAAAGAAAGAACAAATACAATGTAAAATAAGTTATAAAATTGACAACCATATAAAGGGATATTCATCCAGTAAATTTAATACTAAGAGAGACCCAAAAAAAAAAAGGATCAACAAGATTTTATACAAAAATAAAATATAGAACAACTTCAATTGTGCACATTTGGTTAGAATATCTCATTAAAGAGATAGAAAAACATGATATCCTTAAATTAGACTTCAAACACATAAAATCATATCTATTGTGCACCTATTGCAATCAATATGGTCATGAAAAGACTAATTGTTGGAGTTTCCATCCTTGCAAATATTGTGATGGGATAAATCACTCATATTTTTCCTGTTATTTCAAACATAGGTACTATAAGGGTCATGAAAGAAGATTACTACAAAAAATAAATTGTTTTCTCCAAAAAACTTATTTCATATGGGTCTACTAACTTTGAGCTCAAGGTTGATACTTATGAAGAACAAAGAAACAGGTGTTACACAGGTACAAAAGGAAGAAGAACATATTCATATCCACTCATGACATGCAGAATCATGAGAATAACTATTCATAAAAAAAACCTGACATCAAGGAACCAAGAATAGAAAAAGATCAGAAGCCATGAAGCAACTAAAGATGAAGATCTAATTCAATGCCATTATATGGACGAAGATCCACATTGAAGACTAAAGTCTTCAATACTTAAATATTGTAATACATGAGGGTGCTAGAAATAGAGCATATTACATTATTTGGGTCATGTAAATGTACCTTACTTGGTGAATACTTATTGGAAATAAAGTCTATTCCATAATTTGGGTTATGTAAATGTATCCTCCAAGATACATATATATTACTTCCTATTCAAGTTATATAGTACTTCATGCATTGTAATAAATGGGCAAGTGTCTATGTGCAAGTTGTACATGTGCAAGGTATCCTATGCACAACTAGTTAGAGTGTTGGGCAAGCATCCTATTTTGCATATATAAGGATGGCCTCTTAGATAGATAGATATGACAACCGAGATACATTGTTAGATAGCGTAGGTTAGTGGATTGTGTTCCACACCATTTACTGGTGATGGATATGATGTAGATCTATAGATTTGTTAATGGAGTGCTCACTTCCTCCTTAGCTATATTGTAATATTTTATATCTTTTATATTTCAGGATACTTTAGTCATCTAGCAGATTTACTTTATTATTATGCATCTTGTGATTGTTATCTCTCATGTCTCATTCATCAAAAGCTAATAGTGGTATCATAGATATGGTATATATAATCTGTGTAGGTATTTAAGGAACCACCATTATTGGTTAGCCTGAGAATTTTTGACAAACTGACGCGCCTTTGGACTAGCCATTGGAAAAAGATATTAGGAACATCTAGGTGGTAGATTTTGGAAGATTTACAAATATAGGACTTAAAGGAAGCTTAGTTTCATAAATACTAAGATCATTTTCATCTAGAGTATTTTCCATAGAGTTGTTATGAAAACTCATGAATACTAGAACTCAAAATTTCAATCCACTAGATTGACAGATAATCCAAGTCATATGGAGTTTGCTAATAGGTACCTAAATTTTCTTTTGTTGCATAAAATTAATACTCATAGTATTGGGACTCCTCCTATGACAAACAAATAGGAGACTCCAACTTCATTGCTCTATGGTCAGTGTGCCCTCATAGTGTAAACGTTAATTCATCATGCGAGAGAAGAATACTACGAAAGAAGACTTCTAGTGAAGGATCGTGGTGAATATAGGAGACTGAAGATCTCCATTGTTGTATTGTAGATATCCATACTTGAAGAATAGGCCACAAGATCCTTGATATATAAAATGCCATAGAAGCCTTGTAGAAGAATCCATAGAAGTCTGTTGTGGCTGATCCACAATACACCCCAAAATTGGGGACCCACATTTTTTGCATGCTTTCAAAGAAGACCGCAGTGGCCCAGATGCTAAAAAATCAAAGGAAGAGCAAAATATAGCAAGAAAAAGAAAGTGTCGCAATATCGCAACATAGTGTCGCAATATCGCGACATGTTGCTCCGTCGCGGCAGAAAATGAAAAGTTGTCGCGATATCGCGACATGTTGCTCCGTCGCGACCAAAAATGAAAAGTTGTCATGATATCGCGACATGTTGCTCCGTCGCGACCGAAAATGAAAAGTTGTCACGATTTCGCGACATGTTGCTCCGTCGCGGCCGAAAATGAAAAGTTGTCGCGATTTCGCGACATGTTGCTCCGTCGTGGCTAGAAATGAAAAGTTGTCATGATTTCACGACATGTTGCTCCGTCGCGGCTAGAAATGGAAAGTTGTCGTGATTTCGTGACATGTTGCGTTTTTGTAGCTAAGAGCAACATAATGCATCATGAAGAGAAAATGTCGTGATATTGCGACGTGTTGTGAAATCGTGGGTCATAGAAGAGAGAGAAATATAGAATGGAAAATTGTCATGAAATCATGACATGTCACAAAATCACGATCAAACTAGTCAAACAGGGCAAGGCACTAAAGATGTCACGATATCGTGACATGTCACGTTTTCGTGACCTGAAGCAGCAAGATATGCCAAATGAAAAGATGTCACGATTTCGCGATAGAAAGCAGCCAAGTGTACAAATATGAAAAGCGTCACGATTTTGCAACAGCAAGCAGCCACGGAGTACGAAGATGAAAAGCATTGCGATTTCGCGACAGGAAGTAGCCAAGGGGTATGAAGATGAAAAGCATCACGATTTCACGACAAGCAGCCAAGGGGTATGAATATGAAAGGTGTCACGATTTCGTGACAAAAAGCTGCCAAAGTGAACGGAATGAAAAGTCGTCGCGATTTCACGATAGAAAGCTGCCAAAGTGAACAGAATGAAAAAGTGTCACGATTTTTTTTTCATGACATGTCACGTTTTCGCGGCCAGTAAAGCAAAACACAGCTAAAGAGAAAAACATCACGATTTCACGACAGGGTGCATCTGCACAACCCAAAAGAGAAAAACGTCGTGATTTTGCAAAAGGTTGCATATGCACAACCCGAAAGAGAAAAATGTCACGATTTCATGATAGGTTGCATCTGCACAACCCGAAAGAGAAAAACATCATGATTTCACGACAGGTTGCATTTGCTCGGCTGTTGACATAAAAATGTCATGATTTCATGACATGTCTCATTTTCGCAGCACATGAAGGCGGACAAGGTTGTTGATAGGAAAATGTCACGATATCACGACATGTCTCATTTTCACGGTGAAAGAAGAAAAGCTAAGTTGCATACATAAAAACGTCATGATATCACGACATGCTATTTTTGGTCATGATTTACAGGGGGCCGTTATGAAACATGCAAAAAAGCGTGGAACATGTGGTATAAAGGTGTAAGGGCTACAAAAGCGTTACAGGTCACAAAGAAGATCAAGCGTCTCGATGTCGAACATAAATTGAAAAACAATGAAAATGTGGGCAAGGTGAAATGAAGCGATCTGGGAGATGAAGCAAAACGTCACAGGGCAAAACAGAGAGCATTTCCAGAAAGTATAAAAGCAAAAGCACAGATTGGTACAAGGGTCGAAAAACCATTGTAGGCAGAGTTGCAGAGCCAAAGGCAATAAGCCATTCTGGGACTGCTTTTGTGGTGTTTTTCTTCCACTTTGTCTAGATATTTCCTTTACATTGGACTAGGTAGGAAATTATTGTAAGCAGAGTTGCAGTGCTGAAGGCTAGAGGGCCATTTTGGGCTTGCTTTGAGGCTGTTTTCTTCCATAGACTGGGTTTGGGAAACCAGAGATTCTGTTGTTGTATAATGACCAATTTTTAATATAGAAAATTCAGAGAGTTGCACCTCATTGGCAAGAAAGGAGTTATTTTCTACATGCAATATTGAATGTTTATCTTTCCCCTTTTCAGATTTCTAGGCTTATAGGTGAAGTTTAATGCAAGTTCTCTTGGTTGCTTCATGCGAATTTCTAAATCTGAAAATTATAGTTTAAACCCTAGAAACCAGCATCTAACTTACTTGGATTGTGCGAGTTTGCAGGTTCAATAGGTTAGGTTGTATGCAAAAAACCTCATTAGCTTCGGTTTTGTCAAAATAGGATAGCATCATACTGAATGCACTTTTTATTTTTCTTTCACATTTTATTTTCATTTTTTTTTCTGCACTTTATTTTTACAGGTATTAAAATAAAATAAAAAATCTAAAAAACTAAAATTCCAAAATCTGAAAATAGAATATTTCCATTTCAGGGCCAGAATTTCATTTTTCAGTTTTTGTTTTTCATTCATGAGCCGATGATGACATTCCCTTCATGAAAATTCCAATTTCATTGAAGGAGTTCTGTTTTATGGCATTTTATCAATTTCCATTTTGAAGTTACAGCATGGTCATATAGGGACCAAATCACATTTGCTTTATTCGGGTTCAAAGAACAATCATTAAAGTTTCACAATAAAATAAATCAACATTGCCCCTTGTTTTCAGTTACTTGCAACCACTAAGGTGTTCCAAGCATTTTAATTGAGTATCTTTATTTGAGATTATTAATACACAGATGTAAAATGCTAACATAGCGGAAACCTTGGAGAAGTTACTTGTTTAATTTCTTTGCAAGCAGAGGATTTAGAACCCAAATCCTATCGGAGAGTGTGTTTTCACAATCGGGTGAAAATACCACTCAACATATTGGCACTAGAAGGAGGGCTGGATGGGTTTATTTTAGTGAGATTTAAAATTTTTGTATATTTCATGCCCTACTGATTGTTATCTTTAGTCTTCTAACACAACTCAATAGATTGGTGCTAGAAGGAGGGCATGAAAAGGTTTATTTTATCATGATTTTAGATGCTACAGGTTTATAATTGTTTAAGAGCTTTACATTGCTAAATATTTCAAGTCCATTTGATTAGCATCTTCGGCCTCCTCTAACACCACTCAATAGATTGGCGCTAGAAGGAGGGCCTGAACTGGTTTATTTCATGGTGATTTAAGTGCTACAGGGATTTAAATTTTGAATATTTCCTGCCCTGTTAATTGTATGCTTTAGTCCTCTAACACTCGGCAAATTGTTAAAAGGATGGCCTGAATTGGTTTACTTTATTCTATTTTAAGCAATTCAGGTATGCTATATATTATGCTAACGCTTTTTTGATTGTTCATATAGAAATAATGTGATTTGATTTAACTTTGAAAATTTTGGTCTCATGCAATTACTTTTCATTTGATTTTAATGAATACATCTCTTAGTTGATGCTAACTTGATTTTTATACATTGCAGGTTGACTATTCAACAGATTTGGTTCTAAAAATACATTTTAAGTTTCACCAATGGCAACATTTGAGGAGCAAATTGTATCCCTAAGAGCTAAAATAGCATCTCTAAGAGAAAGAATGGTATCTACGGTGGAGGACTATTATAAGGGTGTGTCTATACACATGATACCCTATCAAATTCCTACAATGTTATTGGATTTTTTACGGTGTTTTAATCAAGAGGTGCCACTAGGATACTTGCAAAAACTACATGTCTACAAGGATACATTATGTCAATTCCAAATTTTCTATGAGGAGGTAGCTTGTAAGTTATTTTCATACATTTTGGAATATAATCCATTCTTTTGGTACAGTCAACTACCCATGGAGGTTAGGACTTCTTGGATACAACTAGAAGCAGCCTATATTTATCATTTTGGTAATCAGGTTGACTTAGAAATCCTAAAAAATCAGTTTATCTCCATATGTAAGGAGCCTAATGAATCTTTGAGTCAATTCAATAAAATATTTCGTGAGTTGCACTCCCAAATGTGGGAAATTTTTAACACATCAGAAGAGGAAGCCATGGAAGTATACCTAGGAGCCATACACCCCACACTTGCTTCACTTATTGAGGAAAAAATGGGTGGCTTGTCTCTAGAGAAAATCCATGAGATCTTAGAAGAGATAGAACGGCAAGGTCTTGAAGAAGAAAAGGCACAACATGTTCATATGAGAGATTGTTATTTTGATGCCAACCTACACCAACCATCAAATATAGCACCCTCCACTCCAATGATACCTAAGGTAAATGATCAAGGGGATGAATTTGAATATCCAAATTTTACAACCACCTTAGATGTAGTCCACGAGGAGGTGCAAATTGCTTAGCCAACATCCGCTAGTGAGGATTATGAAGAAATGATCTCATTCATAGAGATACATGATTATCCGGATGAAGGGGTTCTAAATTCAACAATTTTTGATATATGTGATAGGACGAAACCCACCATAGAATTGAATGAAATGGTTGAAAGTGAAATGGAAAGAAAATCAATAAATAAATTTGAAGATATGATAGAATTTCACCACTTGTTCTTGGAAGATACTATTGATGATATTTGTAAAATTAACAATCAAGAAATTCTTCACCCTCCAAATTATGATAAAATTGAATCATGGGTTACTAATTTGGACGATGATAGCCTTACAAATTTGAATTCAAGAAATGACCCACTTTTGGAAATAATTGAATCATCTAAGGTGAAGATGAATTTGATGAGAAACACATTGATGAATTGGAGGATGTTGAAGAAGTAGTTAAATGTCACCACTTTATTTTGGAAGAGGATTATTATGATGCTTGGAAGAAGTGGGAAGACTACACTCTCTCCAAAACTACTAATGAAACTTGTGTGCCGATTGATATACAGGACAACATAATTGCCTACTCAAAGGAAGATATTACAACTCCTATACAATTTGAGGATGTTTTGGAAGAGGGTTGCAAGTCTCATAAAATTTTGAAAGATTATAATGATTCTATTGCCAAGGACAAAGAAGAAAAGGAATTTATGAATGAATCAAAATATCATGCTACAAAAATCATGGAATTTCATTCCATGGATCTGGATGACGATTTTTACAATGGTTGGGGGAGATATGATAATGCATTCTTTCCTCACATCCCTGTAGATGAAACTCATATTTCACTTGATATGTAGGATGTTGAAACTTCTACCTCACATGAAGAGATACCATGGATAGTGAACAAAGAATGGGAACTAAATGACGAAGAGATGGATCAATTGGAAACAACTCAAATGAAGGATCATCAAGATGAGTCATGGGACATACACTTTGACCAAAAACATTTGAGGGTTGAAAAGGATGGGCATGTTTTCAATTGGGTGCCTAATTTTGGTATGTTTAATGAACAAGTAATCAATGAAGAATATGAAGACCTTGAAGTAAAAGAAGAAATTGCAAATCCCCATCAAAATTTGGTAAATAAAAATGTTCAAAAGTTAGAATCTAACCTTTTGTGTTCAAGCATCCAAGATTTAGGTGAGAATTTGCATGACCATATTTTGAATTTGAATGATGCTTATGGTGAAATGTCGTTAAAGGTAAATGAAAAACAAGGTATAATTTTTAATCACACCTTTAATAACATTGTTTTAATGAATGAAAAAAAAGTTGATGCACTTGAACTGTTAAATCAAATTCATCAACAATTACTAATTGAATCTAGGATAAAAACTTTTAATGATCCTAATTTAGTAAATATCCTAGATGCTTGTAAATTGTTGCACAAATTTGATTGGCCTACAAATTTGGAAAATAATTTGGCTTTAAAATTTGTAGAAATAGGCTCCTACTTACAAAATTGCATATTTGAAAAAGATAGCCTAATTCTAAATCAAGGAGGGAATTATGAAATTTACATTTTAAAGAATAGACATGATAAAATTGAAAATCAATCATTGTCTACTCAATTTGAAAATTTGAATCTCACCTATGAGAATACTAATGGAACTAAATTTAATTGGTGGGGTGAGAGAGGAAAGTTGAAGTGGGTTGCATTGTTTGGTCTATTCTTGTTTTTGTTGGATTCCCACAACATTTGGCATGCATATCATGTTATATTTTTGTTGAAATGTTCTAATCATGTTTGGGATCCAGGAAAGTGATAATCCAAGCTTTGCATCATCTTGTATTATATTGTACATTTGTATATAGGTTTTGATTTTTGGTTTTGGTTTGTGTTTTCAAGTTTCCTTTTAGGGATTGCTATTTGGATTTGGATTTAAGTTGTGTTTTTGTCCTTTGGACATTTTTGGTTTGTCTATGAAAAAAAAAAAATTGTTGTTGAGATGTCAACTTATGCCTAAAATCAGGAGAATATGAAACATTAGAATTGTATTGTAGAAAGCTCCACAAGTAAAGCAAACACATAAAAAAATATCGTTTGAAACTTGTGATGCATGAAGTTGTCAGTTTTACACATTATGGTAAAGTAGATGATATATTCCATCCACATTTCAAAAGAAGCAGTGCATTCATATCTCATGTCACATTCCTCATTGCATATACATGTCATCTCAGGTACATTTTCATTTCATGTGCAATCATTGAGAAGGTGTCAAATCCTCTTAGGGTTATTCTATAACATGAAACATATAAAAAAAAAATCCTAAGGTTGGGAACTGATGCCCGAACTATCTTGAACCAAGCATGTTCTATGCACATTAAAAGGAATCTTGAGCAAAATGGTCAAAACCATACTTGGATGAAAAGGTGAGGTGAAAATAATATTTCATGTTTGTCCTATCATGCAACATAATCCTTAAAACATTGGTTTTTACCACTTCCATCAATCTTAAAGTTTAAAACCAGAGTAGTAATGATAGGATTAAATCCTCATCGAACTTAGGTTGAGGATCCAATTCCCCAAAGCTCTGATTTGACCCACATGGAGTAGTAAGGATAGGGCATAATTCTCATATCACTTAGGTTGAGAATCTGATTCCCCAAAGCTTCCATTTTTCCCATTTCATCATAAAGCTTGGATTGGAAGGATCGTACTACATGTCCTCTGCAAAGGATGGGTAGTCATCCCAAAGGTCCAAGCAATAAAAAGTAAAACTAATTTTTCCCATTTCATCTCAATCTTGGATTGGAAGGATCATACTACATGTCCTCTGCAAAGGATGGGTAGTCATCCCAAAGGTCCAAGAAATAAAAAAATTAATATTTCCCATTTCATAAATCTTGGATTGGAAGGATCGTACTACATGTCCCTAGCAAGGATGGGTAGTCATCCCAAAGGTCCAAGAAATAAAATAAAAAGAATGAATGAAGCCAAGTTAGGGATTATGGGGTTAAGTATGCTCATGCGTGGCAACATGTCTTGTTTAAAAGCAAGACCACTGATTGCTCATATGGATAGACTAGCCTGATCATTTCATCCATAACTGGTTAAATCATTTTGTTCAAGATGAGGTAATGAACTCCAAATCTAAATAGTAAGGATAGGGTTAAATTCCCATCTTGTTTAGGTTGGGAATCCTATTCCCCAAAGTTTTGATTTCACTTACACCTGCACATGGGTTCAAGATGGTAGTGACACATAACCAACTTTGGGATATAATAAATTAATTCAGTATACATATATTTATTTGGCCTTAAGAGGGTTTGATAGTTTTGATATGTTTGTTCATGATATTAGAAGGTTTGAGCATTTGCAATGCAGGTTGTTATATCTTTAGCACCTTCATAATGCATTAAATCCTGCACAAAATATTCATAGCCTTGCATACAAATCATAAGTGAAACTAAAAATGGAATGTTGATCAAGTTTAAGCGATAGGGAATGAAAACACATTGCACACACCGAGCTGATACTTAATGATTCTAATGTTTCATGTATTTTTGATCTATCGGTATTAGTTTATCCTTTATGTGTTGATGCTTGTATCTAAGCTTCTATATTTTAGGTTGGGTTCTCACCAAAATTCTCAGGAGCATTTGACAGCAGAGTCACCATTTGTTGTGGCTGATCCACAACACACCCCAAAATTGGGGACCCACCTTTTTTGCATGCTTTCAAAGAAGACCGCAGTGGCCCAGATGCTAAAAAATCAAAGGAAGAGCAAAATATAGCAAGAAAAAGAAAGTGTCACGATATCGCGACATGTTGCTTTGTCGCGGCCAAAAATGAAAAGTTGTCACGATATCACGACATGTTGCTCTATCACGGTCGAAAATGAAAATTTGTCACGATATTGTGACATGTTGCTCCGTCGCGGCCAAAAATGAAAAGTTGTCGCGATATCGCGACATGTTGCTCCGTCACGGCCAAAAATGAAAATTTGTCACAATTTTGTGACATGTTGCTCCATCGCGGCCAAAAATGAAAATTTGTCACGATTTCACGACATGTTGCTCCGTCATGGCTAGAAATGAAAAGTTGTCACGATTTCGCTACATGTTGCTCCGCCGTGGCTAGAAATGGAAAGTTGTCGCGATTTCGTGACATGTCACGTTTTCACGGCTAAGAGGAGCAGAATGCATCATGAAGAGAAAATGTCATGATATCATGACGTGTTGTGAAATCGTGGGTCATAGAAGAGAGAGAAATACAGAATGGAAAATTGTCGTGAAATCGTGACATGTCACAAAATCGTGGTCAAACCAGTCAAACAGGGCAAGGCACTAAAGATGTCGCGATATCGCGACATGTCGCGTTTTCACGACTTGAAGTAGCAAGATATGCCAAATGAAAATATGTCACGATTTTGTGACAGAAAGCAGCCAAGTGTACAAATATGAAAAGCATCACGATTTCGTGATAGCAAGCAGCCAAGGGGTATAAAGATGAAAAGCGTCACAATTTCACGACAGGAAGCAGCCAACGGGTATGAAGATGAAAAGCATCACGATTTTGCGACAAGAAGCAGCCAAGGGGTACGAAGATGAAAGGCATCGTGATTTCGTGACAGAAAGCTGCCAAAGTGAAAGGAATGAAAAGGCATTGCAATTTCGTGACAAAAAGCTGCCAAAGTGAACAGAATGAAAAAGTGTCATGATTTTTTTTTCGTGACATGTCACATTTTCGCGGCCAGTAAAGCAAAACACAGCAAAATAGAAAAACGTCACGATTTCATGATAGGGTGCATCTGCACAACCTGAAAGAGAAAAATGTCATGATTTCATGACAGGTTGCATCTGCACAACTCGAAAGAGAAAAACGTCGTGATTTCACGACAGGTTGCATCTACACAACCCAAAAGAGAAAAATGTCGTGATTTCATGACAGGTTGCATTTGCTCAGCTATTGACATAAAAATGTCACGATTTCATGACATGTCTCATTTTCACGGTGCATGAAGGCAAACAAGGCTGCTGATAGGAAAATGTTGTGATATCGTGACATGTCTCATTTTTGCGATGAAAGAAGAAAAGCTAAGCTGCATACATAAAAACATCGCGATATCACGACATGCTATTTTTTGTCATGATTTATAGGGGGCCGTTACGAAACATGCAGAAAAACATGGAACACGTGGCACAAAGGTGTAAGGGCTACATAAGCGTTATAGGTCACAGAGAAGATCAAGCGTCTCGATGTCGAACATAAAGTCAAAAACAATGAAAATGCGAGGAACGTGAAACGAAGCGATCTGGGAGATGAAGTGAAATGTCATAGGGTAAAATAGAGAGCTTTGCCAGAAAGTATAAAAGCAGAAGCATAGATTGGTACAAGGGTCGAAAAACCACTGTGGGCAGAGTTGCAGAGCCAAAGGCAATAAGCCATTCTAGGCCTGCTTTTGTGGTGTTTTTCTTCCACTTTGTCTGGATATTTCCTTTACATTGGACTAAGTAGGAAATTGCTATAAGCAGAGTTGCAATGTTGAAGGCTAGAGGGCCATTATGGGCCTGCTTTGAGGCTGTTTTCTTCCATAGACTGGGTTTGGGAAACCAAAGATTCTGTTGTTGTATAATGACCAATTTTTAATACATAAAATTTAGAGAGTTGCACCTCATTGGCAAGAAAGAAGGAGTTATTTACTGCATGTAGGATTGGATGTTTATCTTTCCCCTTTTCATATTTCTAGGCTTATAGGTGAATTTTAATGCCAGTTCTCTTGGTTGCTTCATGCAAATGTCTAAATCTGAAAATTACAATTTAAACCCTAGAAACCAGCACCTAACTTACCTGGATTGTGTGATTTTGCAGGTTCAATAGGTTAGGTTGTATGCAGAAAACCTCATTAGCTTCAGTTTTGTCAAAATAGGATAGCATCATACTGAATGCACTTTTTATTTTTCTTTCATATTTTATTTTCATTTTTTTTCTGCACTTTATTTTTACAGGCATTAAAATAAATAAAAAAAGCTAAAAAACTAAAATTCCAAAATCTAAAAATAGAATATTTCCATTTCAGGGCCAGAATTTCATTTTTCAGTTTTTGTTTTTCATTCATGACCCGATGATGACATTTCCTTCATGAAAATTTCAATTTCATTGAAGGAGTTCTGTTTTATGGCATTTTATCAATTTCCACTTTGAAGTTATAGCATGGTCATATAGGGACCAAATCACATTTGCTTTATTCGGGTTCAAAGAACAATCATTAAAGTTTCACAGTAAAATAAATCAACATTGCCCCTTGTTTTCAGTTACTTGCAACCACTAAGGTGTTCCAAGCATTTTAATTGAATATCTTTATTTGAGATTATTAATACACAGATGTAAAATGCTAACATAGCAGAAACCTTGGAGAAGTTACTTGTTTAATTTCTTTGCAAGCAGAGGATTTAGAACCCAAATCCTTTCGGAGAGTGTGTTTTCACAACTGGGTGAAAATACCACTCAACAAAGTCTTATACTAAAAAGGCCATAGAAGCCTTGATATTGAAAAGGCCATAGAAGCCTTGATACTGAAAAAGGCCATAGGAGCCTTGGTACTGAAAAAGGCCATAGAAGCCTTAACATCAAAATAGGCCACAGAAGCCTTGATCCTAAAGAAGAATTCGAGAAGAATATTTGATTCAGAAGTAGATTAAATATTTTAGTACTAATATTCTTGTTGCATGAACAGAAGATTCAGTGAGTTGGGAGACTTCCTACAAGAAATTTAGGAAGAGCATCTTCTTCAGAATTAGCTTAATCCTAAAGCAAAAGAGAAGATATCAGGAGAAGATCTCATTGAAGAACTTCCAGTATTGGAAGAAGAAGAAGAAGGACTAGGAGAGTCCTACTTGAAGCCAAAAGTAGCAGAATCAGAATATCCAGGAGAAGATCTCACCACCAACACTTCCAAAAGTAGAAGGTTGAAGAAAATGTCTAAGGAAAGACCATAAGAAGCTGCCAGATCAAAGACCTTGAGAAGGTCTCATCGAGCATCCAGGAAAGGCTAGGAGAGCCTTACTGAAGATCAAGAGAGTTCTTTGAGAACTCATTGGAGAAATCCACTATCCAGGTGAAGTCCCTGATAGTGAAGGACTTGGGACAATTATCGCCATCTGAAAACAAGCCCAAGAGGAGAATTTGGCAAGGAGTGCCAAATATAAGAAGAAGAATTTTGGCAAGGAGTGCCAAACCCTAGAAGAAGATCCTGCTTGAAGTCAAAACTCGGCAAGAGGACTTGAAGATAGAAGAAGCTCACCAAATATTGGAGATTTGAAGATTACCTCTCACAGCGAGAAGGCACCACCCTAGAGACATAGACTTCTCCAAATCTATAGCAGAAGGAGGAGAACACAAGAGGAGAACAAGCCACCAAATCCTAGGCTCATAAAAGAAAGTTTGAGACCATCATTTGGTGAAGAAGGAGTTATGAAGGACATCCTACCAGAAGTAGCAACTTGGTGTTCCTAGACACCAAGGCCTACATCCTCTACAAAGGTGGGAGAAGAGCTACAAAAAAAGGTATGCAACTTATGGTGCAAAAATATTCATTAAATTGAACTACTTATTAGATTTATTAGAGCACCTGAAATTGGATTAAAGTTGCAAAAAGGAAATCAGATTTTCAGTCTTCTAAAGTGCAAAGGAAAAATAGATTCTTTTTAAGGATTCAATTGCACATTTATTAGGAGTTGATTAGATTCCAAATTAATTTCTATCAACTACCTATTATCTATTATTAAAAATAAGACTAAGTCCTACAACATTGATTGTAGTGAAATTGCAGAATAACTCCTAAAGATTCCTTTTAGGTTATTCTTGATTAGTTGTAGTAGATTATTAAGTGCATTTATTTGAGAGTTGATTGGAGTGATAAGGTGTAATATTAGTGCATTAAAAATTTTGTACTATTATACTACTCTCAAAAAGAAAATTAGTTTTGTGTTTCCTAAAAGGCACAAAATCTGATTTGTATCAAGTGTCTAAAGACACTATTGAAGCACAAAAATCTGCAACTTGATGTGGCCAATAGAAGCCACCAATAAGGGTTAGAATCCTCCAGATTTGGAGAAGAACATAACTAACCAAAAATAGAGATAGAAGCTTATGAAAGTGAGAAGCATTACAAGTGAATGCAAAAAGAAAAGAATGCAGAAAATTTGCATCAATTAAAAGAACTTCTATCTACTATTATTGAAACTTGGACTTGCTATCAAAAGTTTCCAAGTAAAAAGGGGAAGGTGTGTCTATTGTCAAAGACAACCTCAAACCCTTATATTGCAAGAAATCTGCCATAAAACCATAATCTAAAAATCTGGAAATAGAGTGCAAAAGAAGGTTTATTAAAAGCCTTATTACAAAATATAATACATCATCTTGCACTCCTCTAATATGTTTTTTGATAGCATAGGTGCAGATTTGAAAGTGCCATATTAGGGCACGTTTTCCTACAGGGAAAAGAACAACCATTAAAGGTCGGATGTCAGCACTCCTCCTCCCAAGCTAGAAGGAGCCATTCGAGAGCTCATCCTTGGACGTACACACCTACAGAAGCAAAGCTCATTTTAGATCATCCATGAGCCACAATTACGTAGTCAAGCGAGTGCATATCAATCTCAAAAATATATCAAATTAGCAGCAATAAAATCAATGCATTTGGAGGCATAAAATAAAGGAATAAAGGTGTTACATTCGTGGCCTCAATATTGGAGAAGACCACTCACCAAAGGAAGCATTGAACTGTCATCCAAGCTCCATAGCGCATCACCCATTCACCTACAGAAAATATAGTTTGCTTGCTGCCCAAGCAACATTGGAAAACAAAAGGAGATATGGAGTTATAATCTCCATCTTTAAAGGCATTACAAGAAGGGTCTCCATGTAGAAATGACACTTGAAATTTTAGTCATCATTCCTCTCAACGTTCTAGAGGCTTCTATGAAGGAGTTACAAGCAAATATGTGCCACTTGGTTACCTTTATCAGCTTCACACAAGGGCCTATACATTTTCAAGAAGCACTGGTGAATGATTCTAGAGCGTTACATAAAGAAGGGAGTGCTCACTCATAATGGACGTGACACTTGTCACAATGCCTATGATCCATCTTGCTTAAAAGGCATCTTCTAGTCCAAGACCAGCATGCAAGAGTGAAGCACAGTCAAGACGTTCGAAGGACGAACGTAGCATAGTCAAGGGCATGAGAGAAGAAGCAAAAATGTTCTGCAGCGTGGAAGACAAAGGAGAAGGAGCATTAAAGGCTCCCCATTTTTGGAAGGTCAACATTTCAGCACCTACGTACAACATTCACATCAAATATCTCCATTAATCCGAGTGCTCAAGGTACACTTAAGATGCTATTATATTCAGCCATGGAAAGCATCGAACATCAAGGAGATATTACGTATAAGGTAAGGTCTAAATCCCATTATTCATTGCTTTCATAAGTTGGAGTTATAAGGATTATAAACTAAGGTTGAAACTTAGGGTTTTGAAAGCTTAAGGGGTGACTTATCTTATTATTTTAATATTTGCAATCCTACTTAGGAGGAATAAGGAATTTAACTTGGATTAAACTATATTGCAAATATTATTATCATTTCTCTAAATTTCCAAACCTTGGGAGTCATAAGGGTTACTCCATCAAATTTATTTTATTTGGAAATTAGAAATAATCCAAGGGATATAAAAGAGGTTATTAAGGGATTTTATTAAGGTTGGATAAATTTATTTTTTACTTGTCTCAAATATCTAAAAAGGGGACAAAATAATTCCAACATCAAAACCTCTTCAAACTGAAATAGTGCTTAGTTCAATTAGGAGTGATAAGGTGTTAAAATTTGATTTTTTATTCTTGCAAAACTTGTACAAAATCAACCAAATTTGAACTATATTCTTACAAAAGCACTATAGCATACTTCAAAACATTAGGGAGTCATAAGGCATTCTACAAAACTTGATAACATTAATATATGTCTAAGATTATCAAGTTGGGAAGATATAAGCTTTCTTTAAAACCTAAAAATTAGGTGGGAGTTACAAGGTATTCCACAAATCTAAGGATCTATAAAGGTTTTTACAAAACAAGCTTATATATATTTCAATCAAGGAGCTATATATAAAAATGTCTACTTCCACTAATGAGTGCTACAGAAAGCAAAAAGCTAATGCCATAAAACTTGGAATCATGAATCTTCTCATGAAATCAGAAGGAAGGTTAGATTTAGCTTCAAAAATAATCCATAGTGAAGCCCTAAAAGATAATTTTGATACTATGGAATGCTATCTTCATACTTGTCTCAATGAAGCAATTACCACTGGAAAAGGTGATATTGTACTTTCCTTAGACTTTGCAAGCATATTATACATGGCATTGCTCACATATAAACACTACAAGGAAAAAAATGAAGAACAGAAAGAAATGATAGAATCACTCAAAAAGAAGTCAGAACTTGATGAATCATATCTTGGAATTTTTTTCAATCCTCATGTAGCATCAATACTTCTGGTTCTACTAATTCAAAATATTATGCCTTAAGTAGTTGTTCAGAAGCTTTTGTACATAGGAAAGGAGAATCATCTTCACAAGAGCCTGATAGTAGATCAATCTCCAGCAAGAACATAGAAATCAGAATCAAGGGCAAAGCCAAGGAAGAAGCTCCAATCACAAATTACCTACTGAACCTGAATATGAAGAATGCAAATGAAGATCAAGCAGAAGAATATGAAGAGAATCCATATTGAAGACTAAAGCCTTCAATACCCAAATAATGTAATACAGGGGGGTGTTGGAAATAATGTCTATTCCATAATTTGGGTTATGTAAATGTATCCTCCAAGATACATACCTAGATTACTTCCTATGCAAGTTATCTAGTGACTTCATGCATTGTAATAAATGGACAAGTGTCCATGTGCAAGTTGTACATGTGCAAGGTGTCCTATGCACAACTAGTTAGAGTGTTGGGCAAGCATCCTATTTTTGCATATATAAGGATGGCCTCTTAGATAGATAGATAGGACAATCGAGAGATATTGTTAGATAGCGTAGGTTAGTGGATTGTGTTCCACACCATTTACTAGTGATGGATATGATGTAGATCTGTAGCTTTGTTAATGGAGTGCTCACTTCCTCCATAGCTACATTGTAATCTTTTATATCTTTTATATTTCAACATACTTCAATCATCTAGCAGATTTACTTTATTGCATCTTATTCTGCATCTTGTGATTGTTATCTCTCATGGCTCATTCATCAAAATCTAACAATACTTAGGTTACTTTAGGGGAAATTTATCTAGTTACTTCATGCAATGTAATAAATGCACAAGTTTCAATGTGCAATTTGTAATGTGCAAGGTGTCCACTTGTACAAATAGATAGAGTGTGTGGCCAAGGAACATATCTTCCTATATAATGGCCATAGATGTAAAATATAGATATAGAAGTCATATGATCACAATAAATGTGTAGTAGATATGTAGTAGGATAGTGTGTGTGTGTGAGCTATAAGCTTAGAGCTCATTCATGGAGCAATAGCTTATATTATGGAGTGTTCATTTCCACCATAGCTACTATTGTAATATTTTTACCATTTCTTTTTATAGCATATTTTAGTTATCTCACAGATCTACTTTATTTCTTTCTACATCGTGTTGTTGGTATCTCCCATTTTATGTGGCATCAAAAGCTAACATGGAACTCCTTGAGCCATGCCTAGTTCCATACTTGCCATGGAAATCTCTAAGAACCTTAGCATCTTCCTTCTTACTTAAGCATATTAGGTAAATTCCTTCATAAATGTTTATGAAATGGCTACTTTTATCATAAAATTTATACTTTTGAGATGCAATGCTCTTCTTTAGGTGGAATTCAAGTGACTAGTACATACTCTATTAATTAGATAATAAACAATGTCTTGATACCATTCATCATTTGTAACCTCTTCCATAGAATATTATTGACATAAAATCTAAGGGTCTACTTTAGAAAGTGCTTTGCTCAGTCCTTGTCCTCTAAAAATTCTCATAGGCTGAATTTATAGATAAAACTCTCGTATGATAGACATCCATTTATCCCTAAGTTCTCCTAGCTCATTTTGCATCAACATTATTTTTACAACTAGATCAGGCACTATTGCAAATGCTTTGCTATGTAGGATATAATGCTAAAAAAAAATCTTAGCTTTGATCAAAGCAAAGGCTTGTTTATCAATAGTTGAATATCTAAATTAAACATATTTCAATGGTGAGCTTACAAAATCTATTGGTCACTCATCGCCAACCTTATTGCTATTTAAAACACCAAAAATCAAATATTTAAATGCAAATGAATAATATAAAAATTTTGAATGTAATCATGACTAGTTAATATAGGAGCATTCATGATTGCCCTTTTGGTTTCCTAAAAAGTAGTTTGTGATTCCCCAATCCATACAATCTCAACATCCTTTTTTTAGCATTACATTTAGAGGTCAGACTATTTTGCAAAACTAGAAATATATTTTCTTACAAATTTGATTTTTTCAATTAAATACTTCAACTCCTTGTTACTTCCAAGAAGAGGAAATTTTTAAATTGCTTCAAATTTATCTAGGTCAATAGAAATACCATATTCAAAAATGACATGCCCTACAAGTTTCTTTTTGTAACTCCAAAGATAAAATTATTGGAATTCAATGAAATGTTATGCTCTCTACATCTTTGTAGTACCTTCCTTAAGTCTTCCATATGGTTTACATGCATCTTAGAAAATATAGAAAGATCATCCATATAAATCACAATGTATTTTCCAATGAGATCTGTGAAAGTGATGTCCATAGACCTTTGGAAAGTTGCTCATGTTGATTAGACCAAATGACATACTCATATATGCAAATGATCCCCACTTAGTGGTAAATGCAATATTAATCCTATTCTAGGGTTTTACCATTATATGATTATATCCTAAGTAACCATCTATTAAAGACATCATTTGATATCCATTCACCATTTGTAATATTTCATCCAAGGAAGGAAGGGGATATTTATCCTTCTCAAATGTTTTATTAATATTTCTAAAATATACACACAAGCATATTTCCCCATTCTTCTTATGAATAGGTACCAAATTGGTAATACAAGTAGATTATCTTACTACAAAATTAATTTGGGTTACCAGCAATTTTTGTATTTCTTTAAGAATGAGGGGCTCCAGAAAAGGATGCATGGATCTCTACTTTTGTTGAAAATGTTTAATCCCTGGATTCAAGGGAATAGTGGGGGTAATGATAGATGCATCATAGGTTTCCAAATATTTGTAGCTCCATGATATAACATATATGTAATCTTTTAAAGCTTAGATTATTCCCTCCTCTTCTTCATTAGTTCAAGCTTTTCCCAAGAAGATATTTTGAGGGTTTTTAGCACTTCCTAAATTATAAGCTTCAATAAATCTTCTTTAGATGGAATAGTCTATTGTTTTCAAGTATGATAATGCATATCAAATAGGCTTTCCAAAGAAACCATACCTTTAAGAATAGTGTTTGCCTTCAGATTCAATTCACCTTCTTCATCTATCTCTACACAATTTTTTCTTCCTTATCTATGATTTGAGCTTCAAATATACCAAAGTTAGTGATAAAATCCATGGTATGTCTATAATCCTCAAACACTTAAATTTTTTGGACATTATCTAGTATGGAGGGACTAACATCTAGTTCCACTAAGAACCACTTTATCTTAGAATGGGCAACTAGTTCTAGAGTGCTTGTTGCTAATGCTAATGAATTTGTAGTGTGATTATTTTTTTTTTGAAATAGTATGAATATCAAAAGCATCAAACTCTTTAATTAAATCCCATACTTGGCTATGATATTTTGAGAGATGCTTGTCATGATAGGCATATTGGTTTCATAGTTGCTTGATCACTGATTCAAAATATTCTAGGACATGTGTATTTTTTACTTTCTCCTTAATGGTAAATTGCAATTGATGAATGAATACCTCATACTTAGGAACATTGAAGGTGCAATAGAATTGTAATCGATAAACAACAAGATGTGATTTACCCTTGGGGTTGATCAATTCAACTCTAGTGCCATTTCCATGCTTACATTTTGATCCATCAAACTTGAGAGTTCATAGCTAATATTTAATTATGTTTTGTTTACATAGTGGGGTTTCTACTACCAAATTATTCTCTTTAGCTTTGATTTCTACTTCCATAGTATAGAATCCCAATTAGAGTTCAATGTATAGAATATCATTAACATTTTTATACTTTGTAATAAGATCTTTCAACCTTTTCTATATTTATATTTGAATTTTATTAAATGTGTCACACTACGCAACCCATATATGTGAAAAATATATTGTCATATAACCATTCAGGGTTCTTGATTGATCATGACAGAGCACATTCCATATGCATCTAGGATATCTAAAATTTGAATATCAATACATTGTTGTATCTTGGTTTTGACAACCAACTGTATTTGGACCTCATTCAAAACCCCAACCACATTGACTTATGTATTTTCAATTGCAACACCTTGCTTGAGGGAGTAGGATTCAACCCAATTTTGTGGTTGACTACAAATGGCATCACGTTGCTAGAAGCAACTGAATCCACAAGATAATTATGTAATTTTTTACCAATGATTCTAATAGTTAAAATAAAAGGAGGGGATTCTACCTATTCTTTGTATATTGCAACTTGAGCATCAATGGTCTTTTTCAACTCTTTTATTTTGACTAGAAAGCATTTTAATTAATAGATCCTTTTGGTCAATTAATTAAGCTACCTCAAATAGAGAAATATTTACCTTCGTTTTCTTAATGTCTTTAATAATATTATATAATCTTAAGGGATTATACCCTCTCATCTATTTCTAAGTAGTCTTTCATGAATTGCAAGGTAAGAATATTGAGGATGGTGGGAAAAATAGGAGCTTGACCATAAACTACATGATAAAAATACCTTAAATTTATTCATTTTCCTCCAATAGGTTTGAATTATTAAATCTATTTATATTTACGTAATCTAAATTAAAGGTAAGAACAATATAGGTAGAAGATAACTAGAATCTCTTCTATAACAGACAATCACCCCCTTTAGCAAAAAACTATTTTGGAGTAAAAACATCTACAAAGAGCCAACTGAATAAATAAATAATAAATAAATACCCTATAAATTTTATGTTTTATATATATTTGAGTTTGCTACCATAAATAGAAACCAAATAAAATTCCAAACAAATTACGAAAAAGGAAGTGTTTTGGATATTGCAGGGATAATTGTCACTTGAAACTTGATGTTGTGCACTCCAAAGATTGCACACCCACATAATTATTATTTCTATTAATTCAAAATGACAAAGACACTCTTTTGTATTCCACATTCCACAAACAATTACATCTTTACCTCTTAAATAGAAAAAATTGCATGTATGAAAACTCAAAAATATACCAACTCAGATATCCATTAACCATACCAAAGCTACTAAAAGGTATTCAAAGTTCAATTGGATTTTCTTTTTGGATGCAACTTTGAAAATATACAATAGACCTCTACTCTTAGATTTAGGTATCCAAATAGGGATCCAAGCAAAATTGAGAGTTTGGAAATCAAATGGTGAAACCAACAAAACAAAGCATATAAACATTTACACTCACTCAAAGGAGAAAATAGAAATAAATTACCTCCACAACCATAAAACCAAATTATTCCACAATCCCTCCAATCCTTCATACCTCGCACTTTCCTCTCAACCAACAATCCCGCAAACCTTGACAACAAGAATAATGAAATAGGGTTTGGCAAGGAGAGGAAGATCAAGAAGATGGGGAAGATGAAGCTCAAGAGTTGGGTAACTCTCTCTTGGTTTTTCTTGCTACGTTTCAAAATGATTAACTTTCCAACACTTTCCAAAGTTCCTCACAATATTTAAAATATGAACTTTATTTCTTATAATAATATTTATTTATTAAATGTGCCCTTTTATAAAGTATTAACTCAATAAAGTTAATATTAATTTACTAACTATTTTAGCAATGGTGTTAGTAATTAAATTATTTACTCATTTTATAGTATTAATACTATTACTAATTTCTAATTTAATTCTATTAACATTAGTATTTAATATTTTTAAGTATTACTAATACTAACATTATTATTAATTCCTGAGTTTAAAAAATATATATATTATTAATACCTTGTCAAATATTTAATCAATTAAGCTATATATTTTGAAACATAAGTATTTATGCTTCTTAATGATAAATTATGAGCCTAAGAAACACAAGGGATATTTCCAAAGGTTGTCCACACCCGAACTAAGATGCATTCAATAAAAAAATAAGAAAATATATATGCACAAATATTACTATTTCCTAAGCAATAGGCATCTTGATAACTACAAGGTTATCAACCACCTATGAGGGACCTCTAAGCATAGTTGTAAGGGCTCTTTTGCCTCTATAGCTACCTCCTTTCCTAATCAAACATACACACATGCAAATGCTTCTACATGATTATTTTACCCCTATGGACTGTCAACTAAAAATCCATCATTTCCTATTTCACACTTCTCTCAACTCCTGTGGTTATCCCATACCAATCCACCCATGAGAGTACTTGGTCCTACAATCACAAAATTCATCATTAGTACCATGTTCTACAAAATAACATAATCCAACTCAAGTAAGCATAAAGTACAACTATCAACTCATCTTGATAGAACAAAATAGAATCATACATTAATTATCAACACACTAGTACATCAATCAACTAATAAGGGAAGGTCCTATAGACACCAAATCCTAGCCACTTGTCATCCATCCACATCATTCAATCATATCCTCCCATTATTTGTTTATACATATATTAATTTATATTTTATATATAAATGTAAGTATTTTATATTTATATTTATATATATTTAATATATATATATATATATATATGTATGAATAAATCATAGCCACTAATTAACATTTTAATCTCAACCATCCATTTAAATTAATTCATGTCATATTGCAAAGATCATAATCTTAGTCATCCATTATGTTTTAATCTTGACCACACATTGGTGTCATTTAAACCCTAGAAAATAGAAGACAAATTATAAAAGGTCACTCATTCTCATGAATGAGGTTAAGTGATAATTTTATTTCTAAGCATTATTTTGATTCTTGAGCCCTCATTTACATCCCTCCCCAAAACCCTAGCATTTTTCTACCACTCCCCTTGCTTTCACCATCAAATCCTCTAGTTTTAGTCACCAAAAACCCTGTGAACCAAATCTGGTTCTACAATACCCTTCGTAGAAACCCTCGAACACCTCCTAGCATCCCGCAAACTCTGTTGAGCATTCTAGGAACATTGTTGGGCATCTACTACCATTGTCAAATGATTTCGAGCGTTTACCAAGATTATAGTTTATCTTTGCCATACCCTCAAACACTTAGAGGTTTTCATACAACTTTAGATCATAGACATAAGAAAACTAATTAGAACAGTAGATATTATTGAAACGATAAAATATTTTATTATTTATATCTTATGTTTTCTACATTTTCTTGTATTTCATTATTTACAATACTAGGGTTTTGTTGATCTATTTCAAATGGGGTCTCACACAATGGATTCCTCTCATATTCTATTGATATCTTGGTGTTGTTAATTTATTTGTAGGTGTAGGAGCTAAATTATTGAAAGCTATTGTAGCTAGGGTGGCCCTGTAGGGATACTCAAACCCACCACCAACTTGTTTAGAGCAAAAATGAGTGTTGAAGACATCAACTATTCTTGTAAACGAGGGTTTTGTAACCCTCAATATTGTAACATTGTATCAAAGGATGTAAAGCATATTGTAACCCTATATTTTAGGGTATATATATTGTACACTTTGGATATCCAGGCTCCCTCCCGTTCCATATTAATAAGATTATTCATTTTGTGCAATATTGTGTTGATTCATTTTTTATAAGATTGCTTTATTTGGTGTTGCTCACTTTTATCTTACAAAATTACGATCATGGTGGGACCCACAAAGGGTTATATATTTTAATTTACCTTGTCTTATGATCTATGTTTTTGTATTTTTGTTGTAGGTTTTCAAATATTTGATCGCATGAAAATTATGAAACTAAGGTTTTTGGAAGTATCATAATTTTATCTATGGCTACAAAGATGCCCTACAATGTTCGAGGGATGCCTTACCACATCTAGGATATGCCTCACTACATCCAAGATATACATCACCATGTTTAGGAGAGTTGGTAAGAAAAAATGTATGCTTCCTAGTAAGTCTAAATCAAAACCCTACCTCCATTTTTCTTTGCTTTTTAAAGAGATATTGAACAAAGAAAATACTTACTTTCTATTTAAATAGAAATACATTTTTGTATTTTAGGCATTTACAAATATCACTTCATATAGATTGCACATAAGGTAGATTTGCATTTGTGCATCCACTCTAGTTGCATCAAAACACACATCATAATAAATTTTAAGTTTTTTTTCTATCTATGGTGTTTTACTTTTACTTGAATTTTGATTACAATGAAATGAAAAGAAAGCACAGATAGCTACATTTTTAGGATAAAGTCTCCCACCTTTACTTCTTTTAAGTTGGAACCAACCATTTATATTCGAGCATACTCCTAATGTTGGAATCACTTGATGATTCATGGTGGAAGAACTAGGTGAACCCTCCACTATTGAAATCACTTTATGATTCATGGTGGATCTTAAGCGGTGTACCCTAGGTTATTTTGAGGGAAATTGGTATTAACATCCTTGGTTACTATCTTAGCTAAGTAAAAGCAGGTTTCTTAACACTATATGAATACTATAAAAAACTAAAACTGTAAAAAGAATCACACACAAGCACACATCACTTTAAACATCAGTACGTTGGACTTCATCACCAACCATTGATCAAGACTAGCAATGGTAGCTTTCATATCCATCCGTTGTCTTGCTCCGTAGACACCATAGCATCCTATGAGAGATTTTTCTGGATTTCATCACTAGGAAAATCCTCATTTGCCATCCACCTTAGGACTTCATCCAACATAGTAGTCTAGGATTAGGCATACATAAAAACACACCAACCACATTAAAAAAAAACATTTTTGCAAGATATAGGATTTAATTACTTGTTTGATTATGTTTTCTTTCCATTAGCATTATACATTCGCACACATATTTCTCACATTCACTATCCTAGTTGGATAATTAGCTTATAGTTTCAACTTGAAGCCAAGACAAAATCATGAGTCAAACATATTCTAGCCAGTATGCTTCATCCATGGAATGCATCACCTCTTTCCCAGCCACTTTTGTGGCTAACCCCGCAAGTGTGACATAAAAAAGCTATTCTAGTTTTTCTATTGGACCTTCGCATTATGTGTTTACTTCAAATGCAAATGTGCTGGAAAGGGCTATTCACACTTCCACCTAGAGACCGAGCCTTCCACACCTACTGATACCCACATAACATACATAGGAATGGATAATGTTGGATTTTATCTAATACCAACCAAACCAGTCTTAGAACAACTCAAAATTCCACATAGTCAAGTTCCTTCTTTTTAGTAGGAATTTGTTCATTCACATCCACCCAACTTCACCCAAACCTACACCAATCCTCTTTTTGAGGTATCATATACAAATTTGCACCACATATCTCCACCTCAAAATATCCAAATACCTTCCATTACATCTACCCACACTACCACTTACACCAATCCACTTTATGAAGCACATGTCAATACAACTTCACATATTCCATCTACCATGCCATCCACTACTCCTCATTCAGTTGTTCCTTCCATAACTTATCCCCCAAAAAATTCCACCAACATGGCCAACATTCACACCTCACTACCATGTACTTCTATCACACCATTTACTTAAGAGATTATCATCTCGAAAGCATGGCATCACCTTAACCAACTACTCATGGGTCAGCAAAATGCTAGTTCTTATCCCCAACAATAAATACAAATAGCATATTCAAGCCACATGGCACTCCAACCCAACACACCTATTTCACACCTACCTATCCTGGGTATTGCCATATTCTCAGGTTGCTATACCCACACCTCCACTCACTCATACCAATTCCACTTCAACAACCCAACGTAGGCATATTCCTCAAACCTCATGTCCATTTCATCAACAATAATCACTTCACCACCAAGTTCATCACCAGGATAAAAATCACCACATACCCCTCAACCCATATAGACATCAACATCATATTCCATTTAAATAGTACACCACTTCACATACTCCACCTTCTAATAATTATCAAGCAATTTAGGGTTTCTCCACACATGGAGAAGACCCTAAAATCCAAGTGATGCAACAAAAGAATGATAACTTGATATGATATGCTCTTGGTATGATTTACTATAATCCTGTCTTGATATAGCTAGTTAATCAACCTATCCATCCTTCGATACGATCACTAACATATTCAATAGATTTAACATTACCAAAATTTGACAAATTTAAGCGGACTAAGGACCCTCGAGAGCATATAAGCACATTTATCCACTCATGCTTCAAAATTCAATATCAAGACACTTTTATGCCTAGAAAATTTCCTTGGACATTAGGAGGAGATGCTCAATATTGGTGCAATCATATGCCTCATCATAACATTTTCACATTCGTACAATTAGAAAATCAATTTTAGAGAGATTTTTCCTTAATGTTTGTAAAAAGACCACATTAACTGACCTATACAAACTTAGACAACTTGAAGAGGAGTCAGTCTATAATTTTGGTAACCATTAGAGGGAAGTTATCACTAAGTTTCCATTCCACCTACCAATAGAAGAACTAACTTGAATGTTCACAAGGAGTTTCTTAAAACCGATCTCTTTGCTATTACAACTACAACAATGTTGAACATTCGATGAGGCTCTCGCTCAAGCCTGTGTCATTGAAGAAATCAAAATTCAAGAGGGTGAGATAAATTCTAAGAATAAAGAATGTCAAAATAAAGGCCAAGATAAAATTAATTATCCTAGCCAACCAAATCCAAATAAAGTAAATCAAATGGTCTTGAGTTAGCTAGCAATGACTCAACAACAATAATCAATGCAATAAAAACTGCAACAAATAAATTATGAACCAGTTCCCCCACCTCACCAAAATAATACCATAGCACCAAATATGGAGACTCACCAACAATGACAATATGTTTTTCAAGACCATATTTTCACTCCTTTGTATAAATCATATCCCTCTATATTTCATAGGTTGTATGACACCAATGTTATTTCCTTATCCAATATCATACCTAAAGATCAAGTTAAACATGGCAAGGGCTATAGGAACACTTGTTTTGTCCTTTTCATAAACATAAATGGTATGACATTAACAATTTTTTGTCATTTAAACACATAGTGCAAGATATGATAGAGCTAGGGGCCATAAATCTTGATAGTCCCTTGGCCTAACAAAACCAAAATCTTGGTGTATATCAAACACCGCTTCCTCATCATGAGGAACGACAATAGCCAATAGGAGGGTCAACCATTAAGACTCCTCCTAACCAATTCAACCACATACAACAATATCAATATTTTGTGGAGGCTATTTAGGTAGTTACCCATGGTCAAAGAAGCACTAATAGACAGAATGAACAACAGGTAGTTCCACCTCCTATAGAACCTTAAGCAAGCGTGTCACCACAACCTTCCAACTCATAATCACCCATAAATTTCTCAACTAATTCATCCCAACCCATCCATATTCTAATTCATCCATAACCACCAATTCATCCCCCAAACCATTCATAATAGTCAATCATATCATTGAGTAGTCGACTGATAACTAGGCTCAAAATAGCTTCAACCAAACTATCTATTTATGATCTCATTCAACAATATCCCCCACACTATGAGGTATTAATGGAAATTCTAAAATCCATTAAATGAAAATCCCAAGACACTAATACCTTCAAAAAAATTATAGGGAGTATTCGCATGTGTATGGAGCCTTCATTTACATTTTATGACTTTGAAATTAAATCAATGTCATTAGAAGCGGTGGATCCTCCATTACATATTATGGATCAAGTGGATAGGAATCTATTTAAATGAGTGTTGATTGAAAATATCTCTTCCATTAATATCATCACCAAATACACCCTCTAACATCTTAATCTTCTACCATCCCATATAACCAAATCCACATTCACCTTAAGAGTATTCAATGATGCTCTTTGTTCCACAGTTGGAACTATCGTTCTACCCATAGAAGTAGGGGTAAAATCATTTCGTACCATGTTTCACATTCTGGAGGGGTCCATGAATTACAATGTACTCCTTAGATACCCTTGGATTAAGGAAATGAGATGTGTTCCCTCAATTCTACATCAATGTTTAAAATATATACATGAGGTATAAATACATTGCATACTAACGAACATCGGACCATTTAAGTATTGCAATATCATCTCAAATCCCTATGAAACCACACTTCCATCAACCCACCTATTCCTAACACCATAAACCACATCATCCACCACATATTTATCTAAAGCTTCTATTCTTGAGGAGCTATCCATTACCAACCCACATCAGGATTCCATTTCTATATCCTCGCCTTCATCACAGTTGGCTACATGTACATGTGATCGATCCCAATCCATACCATCCACATCATCAACATCAATATACACTACCATACCATCCACATCATCAACATAAAAATCCACTACCATTCCATCTATATCAACATCATCAACCATCCATAAAACACTTCAACCAAATCCATCTTCATTTTCACCCATTGATGTCTCATAAGTTGACTTAATAGATTGTGAGATGCCATTCCAACACACCTCCCTCCCACTAATTGAGTCATAATTCATCCTTGATCCTTTCATATACATATCCACTTCATCCACTTCATCCACATCATCCCAAGTTGTAGTCCACCTCACTAATCCTAGCATTGGTGAATATGTGGTCCAAGATATCATTGTTACATGATTAAATATCCAAACCACTAGGGATTACAGTCACCCATGTGACCCATCCTTATCCATAGGAGCAATGTAAAATATGGGTTCAATGACAATATGGAGGGATTGATTCATCATCTGATCCACCTCCCCTAGAAGAACCTAAACAACCAACTCCTAGCAATATACAACATATGACCGGTTTTCATTTATGCTAATTTCATCGAGTCAATTGGTAAGGATATGACCTATGATGACATGAATAAGACATGCACAAGATCATCGACACTTCATATCAAGAAGCATGACCATTCAGGTTTTGTCTACCATTCTCATCCCACCATTTCTTCTTTTGAACAAGCTTTCTAAAGCCTTCATTTAGGTTTAGAAAAAGAAACCACCCACAACGATGGATTTGATAAAGAAATCTATGAATAATATGACATTATATCAATAGCTTATGATGAATATGATGAGGAATAAACATCCATCACTCATTCACCAAACATGATGGGTATTACGTCAAAATTTTCTCCATCCACCCGCCCATTTTTTGTTTACTTCTCCCAAGGGAGCGAGTTGAACCAACTAGTGAACCACCACCTCCATCTCAATCCAAACTTAAAAATCAATCCAAACTTAAAAAAAAATGCATTACATGTGCATGGCTATTGTCATTTCTATTTACATGTTTTACTTACTAATATATAGGTTTGCAAGGTTTATACAAACTTGTCAATCTAGAGGTAGAAGAAGAGCCTAAACCACTTAAAATCATCCACTTGAAAGTATTCTATTGATGAGTATTTATTTAACACATATTATTTATGATATATTGTGTAATTTCTATTTCTAAACCATGAATGCAATGTATTTTAAAAGGCTATTTATGTTTAATTATGTTATTTATCAGTTAAAAGGATGGATATGATTAATGTATGTATTTCACGCAAAATATATGTAAAGTTATGTATGATTGGATAGGAGAATGATGAAGAACATTGCATAGGCGTATGATGTAGTAGCACAAAATTCATATCAGACTCTGGACATGAAAGAAGATGGACATAAGGACTACATATCAAGAAGTAGATATTGTTACAAAACACAATGGCTGAAGACTATTACAAAAGATAGTTATTGAAGCATGTTATAGAAGGTAGCTACTGAAGATTGTTATCGAAGATATATTTCACCAAAAGTTACAAAAGAGATTTGACCAAGTTAATTGACCAACGTTGCATGCTACATCAGTGACAACATGGCGCTCTTACATGACAGCAAATGATTACAATCAATATAGTTGGTTGACTTGTCAAATATTATTCATGAGGATATTATAATTAATAAAGTTGTTTTCAAGTTACTTTATAAAGTCAAAAATTTTGAATATTGTTAGGTTGTCTAGATTCTGACACAAGATTGTTATGTCTTTGTGAATAAAGGGGCATATAGTTATGATGTTGTATCTTACAAAATGTTTAATTTAGCGATTTTTTGTTATGTTCGTTCATGAAATGCCACTTAGACCACTTAGATTATTTATTGAGTCCAAGTAGGTTAGGATATTATGTCAATTTAGATTATTTCTGTTAAGTACATAGTTGTCGTATTATCATGTCCACAATACCACATGGAAAAATACATGGAAGAGTTATATTCAGAATTGTCTTTCATATTATATATTACATAGGGAGACCTTTGAAAATGTCTAATGAAGAAATGTCGAATTTTCAATGTGTCCGTACAATATATGAAGAAACACGCAATTATGTATGCCTAAATTCCTAGTATTAAAGTAGCACTTTTATGGTAAATGTATCATTTATTGTGTCATTTACTATTTTATTTCTTTTATGTAATCATCATTGTATTTTCCCTACATTCATAGATTAGAGTAATGTTAGTATTAGTTATGCATCTTAGTTACTGAGATAAAATAGTTTAGGGGAGAAAGACTTACACTATTCTCTAGGAGGGAGGGCCCACTCCTATAGTCAGTCCCTATTCTCTCACCCCTATAATAGGTTAGAAATAGTTAGTAAGTAAAATTAACTTTAGAATTACAAAATAAATTAAATTACATTTTCATAGAGCATAAAGTAAAAATAGATAATAAAAATTAACTATTTGCATGAGGATCCTCACCAATAGGTAAAATCATCATTGTTAGGTAAATATCATATTTAATTTATTGCATTTTATTTCAATTTTTGCATGATTTCTATTTATTGCAATTATTATTTTTTTGCAAAATTTGAGACTAAAAATAGATCTGAATCAAGCTTAAGAATTAATTATCATGGTATAGTCTATATTGGATTTCTACTCTTTAAATCTAACATTGATTTCCTTGGATTGATAAAATTAAATATAAGCATTACTGCTAGACATTTTTGGCATCGTTGTCGAGGATAGTAGTGTCATAATTGTTAATCAAAAAGGTTGATTGGTTGTGCAAAAATAAAGGCTTACTTGTATGTAGAAATAGGTACGTATGAGTCCTTGACATGCATACGAGTCAGAGTGGCATGAGATGGTCCCAACAAGCCCCTTTGTTTGACGTTACCAGGTTCTTTTCTCTTGATGAAACATTTTACTGCTTTCATAGTTAAGATTTTATTTTCTACAAAATTTTATGATATTTTTTTCTTGGAATGTCCGAGGGCTGATGGACCCAGTCCGAAAATATATGGTCCGGGATGTGATTGATAATGCTGCTCATATCTATGGTACATTTGACTTTGTATGTTTGCAAGAAGTTAATATCAATGATTTCCTGTTAGATTGTACTTGCAATTTTCTTTTGCCACGTGGTCCTTTTTTTTACACAAATCATGAACCTGGAAAATGTGGTGTTGTAGTTTTCATTTCCCCCAATTGGCACTCACATGTGGTGTCTTGGAGAGTTGACCCTTCTAATAAAGTTGTTTGGGTGATTCTGGAATTGGCTGGGAAACCATTTGGCATTATTAATGTTTATGCCTCTAATAATGCTTCAGAGTGATGTGCTTTATGGCAGTGGCTTGCTTTCTCTCTACCTTTTGCTACTTGGGTTATGTGTGGGAATTTTAATATGGTTGAAAAACCATCTGATAAGCTGAGTCGAACCCCTATGTGTTGGTGTGTCGGAGAACGAGAGGCTTGGTATTTTATGAAAAGTAAACTTAGTCTGTATGATCCTAACATTGGGTGTTCTCTAGAAGCTTTCTCCAATTCTCAATGGTATACTTGGTCTAATTTTTAGGTTGATGATGCTAGGGTGTTGAAAAGATTGGATCGTGCCATGCTTTCAGAGAGTTCTAGTTTTCACTTTACCTGACTTTCTCTTGGTCACCCCTTTGTCATGACCCTGCCAGCTACCACTCTTTTTGATCATGCTCCAATTTTATTTGCTATCACCCAAGATCAAGCTCCTGCTAGGTTTTTTTCCTCTCAGTTTTATTTTAATACTTCCTTTCTACAACATGCCTCCATGAAAGCTCATATCCATAGAATTTGGAATGTTGTTCCTCGACCCTCTGGCGCGGTAGGCTGGATTCAGTGGTGGAATGATGCTATCTCTCGTACTACTATTGTTCTTCGCATCCTTGGCAAGGATGTGGCTAAACGAAGGAGGAAAGCAAATTCAGTTTTAAAGAATGAGTTAATCAAAGCTACTCTCTGTCTGCAAGCTAATCCTTTCAACTCTGCATACCAGGCACATGCTGCTACTCTTCGACATGAAATTCATAAGGCAGAGTTGTATGAAGCTAGAGGTGCTCAACTCAGAGCACGACTAAATTGGCTTGCAATTGGTGATAGGGTTTCTAAGGAGTTCTTCAAGCGCCTCCAGCCCCCTATTCATTCCACATAGTTTCAAGCCATTCAATCTGAGGGAATCAGGTTCACTAATTTACCTGATATAATTCATACTTTTGTGTTACACTATCAAAAAGTTTTTGCTTCTCAGCCTCTTACCTCTGCTAGAAAAAAAGCTCTTGATGATTGTTGTGCAGTTGTTCCTCAAAAACTCTCGATGGATCACCAAGATTGTTGTGATGCACCTTTAACCCTGGAAGATTTGAAGAATGCCCTGTCTCACATGGCTAATGATAAGGCTCCTGGTATTGATGGTTTCCCCTGTGAATTTTATAAATAATTTTGGGATATGCTTGGTTTTGATCTGTTACATGTCTATAAAGAAGCTATGATATCTGGGTATTTAGGACACCTCATCAATAAAGGAAATATCAAATTTATTCCCAAGCCTGGAGACCTAGAACTTATAACCAACTGGCAACCTATTACCTTACTGAATGTAAGTTACAAGATCATTGCTAAGGCTTTAGCCTTAAAACTTCAGCCTATTTTACCTCTTCTCATCCGACCAGAGCAAACAGGGTTTGTTAAGGGCGGGTATATCTTGGACAATGTGCTTGCTGTCTGGGAAGGCATGGAATGGGCTAGAACTTCTGGATAGGATACTCTATTTATCAAACTTGACTTTGAAAAAGCCTATGATCGTATTGAATGGAATTTCATTATTTCCCTCCTCCAGGCTCTTGGCTTTGGCCCCTATTTTGTGCAATCTATTAAAATGTTATTCTGTGATGCTTCTACAGTCCTCACGATGAATGGACAACACTCTGCTAGTATTCAGTTGGCTCGCTCTATCCGACAGGGTTGCCCATTAGCCCCTTCCCTGTTTATTCTAGCTGTTGAAGCATTTGGCTACCTTTTAGTCCATCAAACTTCATAAGGAATTATTAAAGGTATTTCTTTACCTGCTTCCTCTCTTCAAATGGTAAATGGCCATTTTGCTGATGATTCTTTTTTGACATTACATGAAGATGAGTAGTCAGTAAATGTAGCTTTACAATGCCTTGAGACTTTATGTTTAGCATCTGGTTCTAACATTCAGTGGAAGAAAAGATCTTGTTATAGACAAGCTCACACGCCACTTCCTGAGTGGTTAGCTTCTTACTCTTGGAATTGGATCCAACCAGGAGAATTATTCAAATTCTTGGGTATTCCTTTTGCCTTCCAGGATTCTCTGCTCAACTTTGGAATATGGTTGTCCAAAAAATTGAGAAGAAGTTGGGCTACTGATCTACTAAAAATCTTTCCTTGGTTGGTAAGTTTCAAGTTTGCTCTAAGGTGCTAGCTTCTACACATGTCTATTACTCTTCTTGTTGGGTCCCATCTAAAAATTGTTATCAGAAGCTGGACAAGCTCTTGCGAGATTTTCTTTGGGCTTCAAATAAACAAAAATAGGGGTTTCATAGAGTGGCATGGAATGTTTGTTGTCTTCCTAAAAAGGTAGGGGGTCTGGGTTTATTTAACTGTCATTTTTAGGGGTTTGCTTTATGTGCTAAATGGATTGTTAGGGCACTTCAGGGTGATGAAGCTTGGAAAGTTCTTGTACGGCACTGCATCTCTTCTAGCCTACCCTTTGGGAGGAAAGGGTGGTGGGGCCTGACCTTACAAACCATTTTGACATCTCCAGCCCCATTTAAAATTATAGGTTCTTTTGTGATGCAAAGTATCTGGAAGGCATGGGAAGCTTTCAAACCCAGGCTCCAATGGCAGGGTAAAGATAAATCTACCGGAGCTTCTATATCCACTCTAAGTCCTTGGTGGTCTCTTGTAGTCACTTTAGAGGGCCTACCTTTGGCTCAAGTTCAATGGGTTAGAGCATTACGCTTCTTCAAAAAGGGTATTGTAACATTTTCAGATTTCTTTGATGCTCATACCAAGCATTGGTATTCTTGGGATCAGTTTTTCCAGAAGTTTGGTCTTAAGCCAGATGATCGAGCAACTTTTGATGTGGTTCTCGACAACACTCCTTTCTCTATTTGGCTACATTTTGGTAAGAACTTTCAACAGCATTGGTCATCTGATTGGTGTTGGCCTAATCATACTCCTCTGGTGAAATATAAACCTTCTTTAGGGTATCATATGTTGTCCCCTCATTCTCCTCTGGTTGATAATTTAAACCATAATTGGGATCTAGTTTCTTCTCAATCTAGATGGAGCCTTCGCTTTTCTATGGTTTGGCAGTCCTATCTTGAACCTAAGCATTGTTTTTTTGCCTGGAGTTTATTACATCAAGGCCTTCCCCTTGGTCATAGGTTACAATATATGGGGGTTGCTAATTCTATTTGTGCTTTTTGTAGAGGTCCTTACAATTTTGTTCATGTGTTTTGGGCTTGTCAAACAGCCAAAAATGCTTGGGATTGGGTTCTTTCTTTTTTCAATTCCTTTTTACTGGAGCAATGTTCTTGGGTTAATGCACTACTTCGGGATCCCCTAGATTTTTCTCTTCCCCTCAATGAAGTTTGGCATATTTTTTGTCTTAGTATTTTATACCATCTCTGGAAAACAAGAAATAATATTATCTTTGGGATACAGGAGGCTTCTACCCCCTTATTTGTTGCTGCTAGATATGCTCTCTTCTATGATTGTTGGTTACAGATCCTTACTCAGGTGGAGAAAGTTTAGGTGGAGCTGCAATATCTTAGATCACTTCTATATCATTGGGCTAATGCACCTTGCTCTGTTAGTCGACTTCCTTCCAACAACCATGTGTCCAGAACTCATGGCTTCTCTCGCACAGGCTCACCTTCAGCTCGTTCTCGGAGTGGTCGAAGAGATCATTTATCTGCTCCAACTTCTTAGCATCATTGGTCTCCACTATAGTCCAATTCTACACCTCTAGTGGATGGGATGTTCACTTGATTCCAATTTATCCAGTAACTGCATACAGTTGTCCCTATTTTGTCTTCTTTTCTTTACTCAGTTCTGATGTAATATTGGCTTTTTGAGTTGATTCATGTGATCCTATAATTTTTTTGGGTGTGTGCCACGGGGTGTGTTAATTCCACCCAACATTTTTGTATGAAAGTGATTATTTCCAATTAATATAAGGTCCTTTCATTCAAAAAAAAAAAAAATTATTGCCTACAAAATTTTATTTCCTACAAATTTTTCAAGCTTTGGGTGATTGATATTATTTTCTTTGGTCTAGGTTTCCCTATATAAACAGGGAGTTTGTATGATTGGGTGACATAGTCATAGTGAAAAGTTTTCCTAAATAATCAAAGTGACAACAAAATAAATTTTTACTTTCAGTAATTTCATTTCTAGCAAATTTACTTTTCAAAGAAATATTTCATTTATTTTCCTATTATACTAAAATTGATTGTATGGATTCATAGATCATGAGTCGCACCTAGATTTAGTTATAGTAGGATTGCTTAGAAAAATAGAAATTTTATTTTATTTTTCCTGTTGTGATAAGGATAACTATAAATTCACTTGTTATGAGTTGTAACCTGACAATAGTAGGATTATTTTTAATTGGTCATAAAAACAAAAACAAAATAAAATTAGAAATCAATCAGAACCCAAATAAAACCAAACAAAAAGAGAGAAGGAAGAGGTAAAAGAAAATATTTTTAGATGGTGGAAAATAATCTGCAATAGTATGTACTTATAGACCTTAGAAAATTACTAATTGAACAAGAAGTGAAACATTTCGTTGAAAAATAACACCAAACATCTAGTAAAGAGTGGGAGTGTTTTTGTGAACATTTGGATATTATTAAGGAGAGTGTAGACACCTAAAACGCGTCATGTCGAGGGTGACTACTCATATGGACATGCTACAAAACCATATGGAGGATCTTGGATAGACTCCAAGATAGAGCAGTGGTTCTAACCACTCAATTTAGGCATTTTGGCCTAATCAGGTTGAACCGTAGCCAAGATCTACGGTCTCCATTCTAAACCATGGTTGATACCTACGGTCTGTAGTCTGGACCACAACTGTGACCTACGGTCTTAACTGAAGTTCAGTTAGGCCTTCCATCCGAGCCAAATTGGTTGGAATGGCCAAAAGATCTAGAAGCAGGCAGTTGAAGGATGAAAGATTCCAGAGGCTTCCATCCCAACTGTCCTAACCAACCTTCTTGGTCTTGGCTTCTCCATGAAGCTACCCCTAGCCCTAGGGACATGCTATAAATACCCCCTCCAAATGGGGTGAAGATATAGAGAGTTAATTGATCAAGAGAGCAGTGAAGCCCTATCAAATTGCATACTGAATCTATGCATTTGAGAGCCCCTTTGCTATTCACCTAAAGACCAATTAGCCATGGATGCCCTAGGTGCCTAGGAGATTCAAGAAGCACAAATCCGGGCAAACGAAGGCCCGTCATAGCGATTTGACCACCAAATCTATCAGAGGACAACAAAGGCGACCCTTGAACATCAATTTGGACAAGGAGGTCAAGCCCACTACCCCTAATTCTGAGGGTAAACCTATCAGAGGTCAAACCATGGTTGTCATCCATGGTTCACAGTGCAGACCGCCCACCATAGCTATGGTTTGCAATAGGTGACTGATCACCTTACTTGCTTTGCTTTTGACCGCATAGATTAGTTATATTAGTCTTTTTATAGGTTTAATTGCACTTTAGAGAAACTCTGACCGTAGGAATTAGTTATTTCATGCATTGTATTAAGTAGGATTATATTGGATCTTTTATGCACTTTATTGCTCCTAACTTGATATTTGATCCATGCATCATTTGCTTATTCATGTCCGTCATGTTATAGTATAATTCTTGATCTAATTAGAATAGTTTAAAGTCTTTCTTTATGATTTCTTGTTTTACTAGTTTAATGGCATTTGCATACATATTTCCTTAAAGGGCCTCATCACGAGAGGCTATCAATATTTTTAATCATGTGTTGTTGTTTCTTGTTCATAGGGAGACAGGTGCAAGAGGAGCTTACATCATAATCCTTCCACATCGCGAAGAAGGGGGTCAACTCCACCCCAAGGCAGTTTGTGACTAATCAATAGAGCACTATAAGTGTGCCTACCCTATTGAGGGCATTGGCAATTGTAATATCAGTATCATCTTTCAAGTGACCCTAAGAGGGCATTTTTGTAATCAAAGCTCATTCAAATATTAATACAAGAAACCTTACTTTTTTGTTCAATTTATGTACTTGTGTCAATATTTGTGCTTTCATGATGGTATAGATCAATACAGTAGCTAGGTGCATGCTCCATGATTAAGTCAGAAGGTGATCATGGTGGGACACCATAATTTTAGCCCTGAGTTCTGACTTTTCTTGGCTTTTTCTTATCTCAGGTGCTAACCGTAGCTTTCAACTATGGTTATTTTTTGGCCCATGGTTGTAACCTACGTTCACTACTGCATCCCGTAGCTCGGACCTATGGTTAATAGAGGAAAAAGTAGACAATAGGAAACTCAGTGGGCAGTAGAGCAGGAGCTAAGGTAGGCCCCAATTTCACTATCTATTTTAAATTTTCTGCTCTGTGTTTTTCCAGAAAGCATTGAACTATTGCAAACTAGGAACTTAAATAAAAAGGTCAATGAACAAGTCTTAGTTTGTTTCCATTTTCCTTTCATTAGAAAGGCGTTGTTGGGAACAACAGACCTCTGAGTGTAGTCCGCCCCTAAATACAATGACCTTGATAGAGATTGTGTGTCGTTTGCATGCTTGAGGCCCAATTAGTGGCCATGTCATTGTAATTGCATCATCAAAATATCATATAGGACATTAGCATGCATTCTTTCTGAATTTGAAATGTTCCTTTCTTTTCATGCATATCATGTAGGAATGATCATTATGCTCTTTTATGCATTTGTCATTTTTGCAAAGTAAAAGGAACCACACACACCACTTGGCACTTAAACGCTAGTGAGTTGGGCTTCATCTCCAACCACTAGTAGGGTTCAATGACGGTGGGCGTAATTTCCATCCGTTGGCCCAAATCCCATGTACCTTGTGTTACTAGACCATACCGGGTCCAAGATCCTTTTGTACCCTAAAAATTTGCATATACTCCTCTTCGGAGGGTATGACGCTGATCGGGGAAAATGGGTGAGGAACTGGGAGGACCTATGCCCCCTGACCGTGTGTGGGCTTCACTTCCACACATTATAGGTTGGTTTACGTGACTTGGGTTTCATCTCCAAGTTATCGAGCTACAGGTATACAAGTGAAAGCCAATTCAACTGAGTATAAAATCCAACAATCTTTCAAAACATGTGAGAGTTTCTAACACTGATACAACACATCTGAAAACAACATCAAATAGTTTAGGGCTCACAATAAAAATTTAAAAGAAGATAATCATCATTTGTATACCTTGTTTGCATAATAAAACACATCTAGACGTTAGGTACACAAATGGTGAACACACGGGGTGATCGGCAAAGGTCTAGGACCGATGCCCATGATCAACCTCCAACTGATTCACAGCAACATGTGTCGAGTCCTCACACACATGAGCGAACCGAATGACGTTCGACGAGCATTAGAGGTGACAACTCGACATGGGGAGATCCCGTTGAGCGGACCCCCGATAGAGGAGCTTCAGTACACTCCTCTAGGCATAGGACTGAGCACGGAGCTTCTCAGCATGAGGATGCTCTACTCCAAAGCCATTATCGAGACCGCACTACACGTGCATCCATGGGATCGATCGAGGAATATGTTGTGCAGGGGACCAAGTTGGTTCCCATACGTACTAGGTCCATAGGAGGTTCTAACCCTCCATAGTCAGAGTATAGATAGACTAGAGATCCACCCATTCAGGGGCAAGAGGATAGGCTCACTTCCAAGCATAGGTCCACCCATACTCCCGCACGTGGCCCACCATGCAAGATCACCATTGATATATCAAAGGTGGGAGCTAATGGAACACCACCGCATGAGCGGTGGAGGTCTAGATAGTTAGATGGTCTAGGTAGTGTTCTTGAGTAGCTAGGCTGCAAGCCTATAGCTCCACCCACTCGTGCTCCGAGTGAGCATAGCGATAGTTGTATCAAGATCACTAGAGAGCATGGAGAGGCTTCTAAGCACCCTCATGTCACACGTCCACCATCCACACATGGTGGTTCATAGTTTAGAGCATAGCAGGATACCGATGCCATCTTCATAGATAGAGGTAAAGGTGCAACACATTTGTCTGATGGGTACAGAACCCATAAGGTAGCTCGCATAGAGCATACACACTAGAGGCCTCCCACGGTCGACCAGATCGATAGATCACATAGACTGGTGTCTGAGCAAAGATGTCAACTCCTCCAAGATCAATTGGAGGATGCTCACCTAGAGAGGCAACATATTGAAGATGAAAATATTCAAGCACAAAGGCTCCTACGATAGAGGTTATATGAGCAGCGCATGCATGAGGAGCGTATTCTAGCTCAGAAGGAGCACATAGAGTAGGAGGATCGGCTAGCCAGGGCTGGCCTATACCCTCTCGAGGAGCATAGAGAGCATGTGCATAGGAGGGTTGTGTCCCTAGCCGATATGCATGAGGAGCATAGAGACGCTCGTACTCATGTCAGTGCCCAATAGAGGGAGCGACTATCATCACTCAATGATCTTAGACAGAGGTAGCATGAGCATGTAGATGTAGACGGATACGATCAGGAGTATCCTGAGAGTTACCGAGTTGAGGAGGAGGAAGAGCCACTTCCTCCACCTCCCCCAAAGAAGACATTACCTCCTAGACCACCTCCATGTCAGCTTAGGGAGGAGGACTTTTTGTCTTCTGAGGCGTACAAGGTTTTGGCCGATAAGGTCAAAGCAATAGAGAGGCAAGGCACGGCTATTCAAAATCCGACACTGAGGAAGATACACAATGAACCTCTAGACCCCTCGGTGCCTATGCCTCCATATCCTGAGCATTTTGATATGCCCAGGTTAGAAAAATTCAAGGGTGATGAGGATGCCCAAGAGCATGTTACGAGTTTTTTGGATGCTTGTTTCTAGATAGAGAGTCATGATGCCTTGTTGTTGCGCACCTTCATTATGACACTCTCTGGCCTAGCTCGAGAGTGGTTCAACCAGTTGAAGAAACATAGTATTACTAGTTTTGAGTAGTTAGCTGATGCATTTCTTGAATGCTATTCATTTGGCATCAAGAAATAGGCCAACCTTTTTGATTTGGCTATGCTAGCTCAGCGTGACGATGAGCCCATCGAGCAATATGAAAAGAGATGGCATAGAATAATGGCAAAGCTGCCATTCCCTATTCCTATAGTAGAACTGACCTAAATGTTTACAAAGAGTTGTGCCAAGCACATCTCACTACTATTGTAGCTATAGTAGTATGCTACATTCGAGGAAGCTTTGGTGCAAGCCAAGGTGATCGAGGACATCAAGTTGCAAGAAGGCAACTTGAAGCTCAAGACCAGGAAAGAGGGGTTTAAAAAGAGTACTACGAAGCAACAGGGCAAGCAGGCCCATGTGAATCAAGTAGTACTAAATCTTGGAGGAGAGGACAAGGGACAGCAAAAGCCTAATTATCAGGCCCAACCTCCTCCTACGCGTTATGAGATGCACAAAAACAATTATAAGGGAAAAAATAGAGAAGAGCGCCCACCTCGCCAGTTCACACCTCTGACGGAATCGATGACTTTGATTTTCCATCAACTATGCGAGGCCAAGGCCATACGATTGCTCGAGGTCAAATTAGTAGATCCGAATGTGCCAAAGTCAAAGTGGCATCAAGACGATCTGTTCTGCATATTCCATAGAGCGAAGGGCCATGACATCGAGACATGTTGGTCCTTCAAACACATTGTGCAGAACATGATAGAAAAAGGAGAGCTTGTAGTACCAAGCAATCCATAAGCGCCCGACAATAGAAACATGGGGATTTTCAAGAATCCACTACCTAATCATGAGGTACCTCATAACAACGCTAGCCAGGTCAATCAAGTGAGAGTCGAACCACCTACCCAGGGGTTCGTAGGCATGGTCAATGTTGTTACTAGACATGGGAGGTATGATCAACCGAATCAACCTCGTGCTCCCATTAGAATACAAGCTACGCCGGATCAACGACCAGCTCAGAACATTCTAGGCCCACCAACTAGACCGGTGGTGACCATAAGGAGCAGGTTAGTTCAGAACCTGCAGACAACTCCTATGAAGTTGTCAATATATGAGCTTATTCAGTAGTCCCCTAGACATAGGGAGACTCTTATGGACATTCTGAGGTCCATTGAGGTATAGTCCCAAGATGCGCATGCATTTACAAATTTTGTGGGACATGTACAACAGTGTCAGGAACCCATGATACAATTTTATGATCATGAAGTGAAGATGGTTCCTACTATTATGGTTGACCCACTACTGCATATTATCACGTGTGTTAACCACATGCCTTTCAAAAGGGTCTTGATCGACACTGGGTCCTCGATCAATATAATTATGACCAAGGCACTGAGCCATCTCAAGTTGCCCAAATCACACATTGTGCCTACCACCTTTACGTTGAGAGCATTTAACGATGCACTATGCTCGATGGTTGGTACAATTGTTCTACCTATTCAGGTGGGACTCAAGACCATCTCTGTGATGTGTCACGTGATAGAGGGTGCCATGCAGTACAACATTCTGCTCGAAAGGCCTTGGATTCATGAAATGCATTGCATCCCCTCGATCTTGCATCAATGCATGAAGTACATTCATGAGGGACAAGTTCACGTAGTGTCCTCGGATGAAGAACCATTCAAGTTTATGAACCTAGCAGATTTTCCTAGGGGTTTTGTACTCCCATCGATGCACTTGGATATTCAGCCTACTTCATCGGTTAAGATTCCAAGAGGTAAACCAATAGCCCATGCTCAACCATCGACATCTGTGTCACATAGATCTGAGCATACGACTACAACTTCTCTAAAATTGACTACATCGGCAATGAATCGGCAAGACGAGAAGCTAAAGGTGAAATTGGGTGAGAAAGTAGAAGATCATATGCCTGGACCAGTCACCAATGAGACTCCCACTCCCATGGATGTGGAAGAACCTCAAGACAAAGTCGAGGAGGCACCTCAGCCTACTTCACCTGCATCTTCAGTAGGGTCATCTGCACCGTAGGTGACCGTTCATCTAGCTAGCATAGGGTTAGGTGAGTATCTTGTGCAAAATGTTACTTTCGGACCTATCCTGAAGACTGCACAAGAGATGGGCCGACCACACGCCCATCAATTTTTGATTGGATCTATAGTGTCATTGGGTGAGCCACCCAACCAAACAAACTTCGTCTATGTAGGGCTAGATCAAGCACCCACCAGAATGTCCATAGATGAGGATGATGATGAGCCATTCACTGTGAATGTGCACTATCTATCCAACCCAAAATATGCCATGCACATTTTTGAGTCGTATCATTGGCATGGACACGACCTTGGTATTTTTGAACAAGGACGTAGGACTCCACTCGAACCTCATTATCAGTTAGCTACTGATAGGTTTGGGTTAGGGTTATAGGTATAGGATCATGACGATTTGCTTGTTGCATCCTTAGATCGCATGTACCTGAGTCTAGGGGATGATGTGGATTTTAATCCATATCACCCTAATCCTTCCAGATTTTGGAGGACTCACCAGACGGTATCATTTGTTACCATAGGGCCACCCGATTCATATCATGATGGGCCCTTAGAGGACAACCCCAGAGGCAACTTGGGTAACCAAATCCGTAATGCTACCGATGACACTGGTATGTAGGGGCATAACCCCACTACTGTAGGTGATCTCGAGTTAGGAGATCTTTGTGATGATGATGGAGAGGAGTCCACCTCTAAAATAAGTGGACCTAGTTATGATGCAGATGATGAGTCCTCAAATGATGATCAATCTGAGGAGGAAATCGAGTCGACCTTTCTAGGTCCAGCATTTATATGCCATCTGCTACCTATGGAACAAGTGGAAGAGATGAATGAGCACTTCATAGTCGATAGTGATTATGAATATGAGATAGAGGAGGCCTACTTAAGGCCTCACCTAGCTAATCTCCCACTATTCATAGACACAATAGAGTGGTCCATCCATGGTAGTGACCATAGTGATGTAGATGAGAGGACCGATTCTAGGCTTGTGTATCCACAATATCTATTGCCTAGGGAATCGAAGCATGTTATGGAGGAAGTCCCTCCCAACATTGAGTGCTCTGAGGAAGAAGTAGTGCTAGTTTATGTGGTAGTATCATATATATGATCATTCTATCAGATTTATCCGGATAGTGATGATAGTGACCATAGAATCAGATACATGGGGCCACATCTAGCAGATCGCCCCTTAGAAGAGGGGGGAAGTGACGGATTGTATTTGTATAGTGATGATGAGGATTCATTGGAGATGGCCTATTTGGGACCTCATCACCTATGTAATAGGCCTCCACCTCGAGGTCCCCCACCTATTACAACTGTAGGTTTGCATCGAGAGATTAATCTCCATCGTAGCTTGAGGGAAAGAAGAGAGCTCGAAGAGAGGTATCAGGAACTCTTTCCCCATCCACCTACGTACGTGGAGCTCCTTGAGTTGAGAGATCCCATTTTGTAGCTAGTGCATCGAGAGGATCCAGTTATACGGGCATCCCATAGAGAGGATCCATTTGTGCCCGTACCATCCGAGCCAGATCTTGGGTACAGAAGCTACACTTCAGATATAGAGTTTTGTCCATGTGGTTCTGGAGATCAATTCCATTCCATCAATATGGTCTCCATTGATTTGACCACTCCACTCCATAATCCAGTAGATCCATCCAAACCATTGCATCTAAACATGGATGCTATCGATTGGGATCACGCTGACTCATCGGTCCAGCCTGAAGATTTCTTCCCTAATGAAGAAATGTTGCAACCATTTCATTTTGTGCTAGGCTATGCTTATGATGTTTATCATGCTGAGGGTGCTTCCCATGAGGAACATGTGAACCCGACTGATGACATCCATCTGATTCCTACGCCTCACCAGCTTGAGGAGGGATCACATATGTCAATAGAGAAAACCTTCGATGTGGATATCAGTAAAGATCCCACCAATCCAAAGAAGGTTAGATTTGGAGAGAGTCTCACTCTAGATGAGCGTGATAGCATCATCCCTCTACTGAAAGAGAGACCTGATCTCTTTGCTTGGACTTACAAAGACATGTCGGGTCTAGATCCAAAATTGGTTACTCATAACCTTTCGCTAGATCTGTCGAAGAAGCCAGTCAAGCAAAAACTCAGAAAAATGCATCCAACAGTAGCCTTAATGGTGAAATACGAGTTGCAAAAGTTGTTGGACGTAGAGTTTGTCATCTCCATCGACTATCCAGAATGGGTGTCCAATATGGTGCCCGTAGGAAAGCCAGATGGAAGGATCCGTATTTGTATAGATTTTAGAGATCTCAATAAGGCAACACCCAAAGATTCATTTTCATTGCCAAATATCGATGCTCTGGTAGATGCTACTGTAGGTCATGAAATGCTCTCCCTTATGGATGATTTTTTTGGATACAATCAGATTCAGATTAAACCCGAAGATCAGCATAAAACCATGTTTATAATGCCATGGGGGACATTTTGCTACAAAGTTATGCCATTCGGTCTTAAAAATGTTGGTGCCACATATCAACGGGCTATGACATATATCTTTCATGACTACATGCATAAAATCTTAGAAGATTATATCGATGACTTACTAGCTAAGTCGTTGCTGTGAGCAGAGCATGCAGAGGTCTTAAGGAAGGTCTTCGATCGCCTGATAGAGCATAATGTCAGGTTGAATCCTAAGAAGTGCGTATTTGGCGTAACTTTAGGTAAACTCTTGGGATTCATCATTTCTAAATGAGGCATCGAAGTAGACCCAACAAAGGTCAAGGCTATTCTAGAGATGCGTCCTCCCACTAATATCAAAGAACTAAGAAGCCTTCAGGGCAAAGTAGCATCCATAAAGTGATTCATCACTCAATTATCGGATAAATGTCGACCCATGAATCGACTGCTACACAAGGGGGTCCCATTTTATTGGGATGAGGACTGCCAAGCAGCCTTTGCTGAGATTAAGCAATACCTAGCAATGCCACCAGTACTAGCTCCACCAAGGCCAGATGTGCCTTTTCTGCTATATATATCGGCAACCAACTTTGCATTAGGGACCATGTTAGCCCAAAAGAATGTGCAAGGCAAAGAGCAAGCCATATATTACATCAGTCACACCTTGGTGAGTTATGAGTCAGGATATGCATATGTGGAGAAGCTTTGTTTAGTAGTGGTGTTCGCTACCAAGAAATTGTGGCATTACATGCTAATTCATACGACATATGTTATATCAAAATAGAATCCTTTGTAGTATATGATGAGCAAGACATATCATAACACACGTACTACAAAGTGGATCATGCTATTGATAGAATTTGATTTGGAATTCATCAACCAAAATTCCATCAAGGGACAAGTCATAGCTGATCAACTGGCTGAGGCACCACTGTCCAACAGTAGGCCTCTAACCATTGAGCTTCCAGATGATGCGGTCTTCATAATATCTGAAGCTCCCAAACCCGAAGAACTAGAGAATAATGTTGATATGACATTGTTCTTCGATGGTTCAAAGTGTGAGCAAGGGGGTGGTGCAGGAATAGTGTTTTTCATGCCACAAGGAGCTCCAATGCCCTTGTCATTCAAGTTAGACTTTTCATGCACCAACAATAATGTTGAGTACGAAGCCCTACTTTTGGGCCTCCACACAGCCATCACCATGGGTATTAAAATATTGAACATTTTTGGTGATTCTCTGCTCATAGTTAACCAAGTTAAGGGGCTCTTTCAGTGTCGATGTCCCATACTGAAAGCCTACAAAGATCTTGTTGCCACTTATCTGGCTAAATTTGAATGGTATGACATCGAGGCAATCCCTCATTCATCAAATAGGTTCATAGACACCATGGCATATTTGGGGTCCTTGATCCCTCAGAATCCATCTACCGATTTTACTACCATCCATGTTAGAACGCTCTCACACCCAATAGCGGAGCGTGCAACCTTTGATAACAAAGAGTCAATCAACATGATTGTTGTGGAACCAACAGCTGATTGGTTCCATAGAGTGGAAGACTTTCTTAAGCAGGCACCCTGGGAGTCATTGACTTCTCAGAGTCCTACGGGGAGTGGTACTACCATTCACCATAAGGTTGTTTCCTAGTCTGCATTTACAAAGTTAAATACGTAGGGGGAGCAAGTCATCTTAGCAGTCGAAGCTGAGGCTTGTCAAAGCTGGATGTTGCAAATCCAAGACTTCTTAAAACTTGGTATGATCCTAGAGGGATTGTCACATGCCGCAAGATGCACATTCAAATAGAAAGTGACTAAGTATGTCTTGATAGGAGACATTTTGTACCGACGCAGCTATGAAGGAGTTCTCCTTCGATGTCTTGAGCCCCAAGAGTCATCTTGGGCAATTTTAGAAGCTCACGATGGTACGTGCGGTGGCCATTTCAGCGGCATGGCTATCATCAAATGCATCCTTCGCATGGGTTATTATTGGCCCACTATGGAGAAGGATTGCAATGTGTATGTCAAGAAATGCGTTAAATGTCAGCATCATGCTAATCTTACGCACTTGCCATCATAGGCCTTACAGCCCATTCAGGCGGCTTGGCCATTTGCTCAGTGGGGACTAGATCTTATTGGCAAGATTTCTCCTCCATCGTCAGGCCGACATACATTCATTATCATGGCTACTGAGTATTTTACAAAGTGGGTAGAAGCCATTCCCCTTACAATGACCACTGGAGCTCGCATCACAGAATTTATTCTCGAGCATATCATATGTCATTTTGGGATACCATCCAAAATAATTTTGGATAATGGAACTTCTTTTAAGAACAAAACTGTGTGGGCTTTAACGTCTAAATACCGCATTAAACACAGTTTTGCAACTCCATACTATCCGCAAGCAAACGGGCAAGCTGAGGCCTCAAACAAGACTATGGTAGCCATCTTGAAAAAGACAGTGCAAGAACACCACAAGGATTGGCATATACAACTGCCCCTTGCATTATGGGCTTACAGGACTAGCATTCGGATGCCCATTGGGGCAACACCATTTTCACTAGTATATGGCACTGAGGCCATTATGCCCTTAGAGTTGGAAATTCCAACGTTGCGCATCGCATTGAAAGAGTTCATCGATGATGACACCATACGGCAAGCTCACCTCGATCAATTGACGTTGCTCGATGAACATCGCGTGAATGCCCTCGAGCATCTCCATGTTTATCAGGAGCGATTAAAATGAGCTTACAATGTCAAAGTCCACTAGAGAGACTTTGAAGTTGGGGATCTTGTGCTGAAAGAGAACCAATAGAACTCGAATTTATTGCCTGATATGCGAGACAAATTCATGGCTAATTGGCTAGGGCCTTACATCATATCTAAAAATATTGGTCTAGGTACCTATCGCCTAACATCGCTAGAGGGTGTGGAAGAGCTTGAGCCTCTCAATATCATCCATCTTAAGGCGTTCTATGCTTGAGAGTGTAGTAAAGGCACCAAAGGCATCTGTAAGCCCTTTGGTCAACCCAAAAGCTTCGAGGGTTTGTCCACAACCGCTCGGTCATCCCAAAAGGCTTCGAGTTCTTGAATTGAGAAGCTTGGTCAAGTAAATGCACCAAAGGCATCTGTAAGCCCTTTGGTCAACCCAAAAGCTTCGAGGGTTTTGTCTCAACCGCTCGGTCATCCCAAAATGCCCCAAGCTCTCTGTTGAGTAGCTTGGTCAAGTAAAAGCTCCAAAGGTAGTTCCTCATCATTTGGTCATCCTTAAAAGCTCCAAGGACATGTACTCATCGTTTGGTCAAATATGGAAGCTCAAAATCCATAAAAATCAAGAAAAATATATAAAATTCCAAAAAAAAAACTGGAAAAGCTTAAAATTCAAAAACATTTGCTTTTGCATTTCGCATTTTCATTTGCATTCACGCATTGCATATAGGCATTTTTCATCCATTGCATTCCATACAAGAATGGATAGTGTGTGTCAAAATCTTACAAATGACACCACGTTTGTGTTTCAATCATGCACCCTTGCATTATATCATCTATCATCTATCACAGTGAGTAAATGTGTTTTTCAACACAACCCATCCTGTTGCTATGAAGAATATGCTAGAGTTTTTTGGTCATTCAAACATACCTAGTGGTCTTCTCAGGAGTTGGTAAGAAATTTTGTTTTGCTTTTGATGGTTGAGGTCGAGTTAGTATAGCCCTTAGCATATCAGAATCTTGTCACTAATGAACAAATTAAAAAGAGTCTTAATAAGGACTAGGGGAAGATGAAGCCGCGAAGCAGGACCGGGTATCCTGAAGCGAAAAGAATTATTCTTGCTTATCCCTCTGTGTGGACGGTACGAGAAATGTGGGTAATTGGCAAAAGGACAGGTTCATTTCCTACCCATAAATCCCTTGCTTATGATAAAATGAGCAATATCCCCTAAGTGATATCCCACATCAATCCTCAAGATTGATACCCTTCGTCGATATCATAAATCGACATCCCAGATTGATATCCTACATTGATATCATACGATCGGTATCACAGATCGACACTGCAGATTGATGTCCTCCAGATTGATGTCACATATCGATACTCTAGAATCGATATTACAGAAGCAGTTCCCCTCAAAGTTAAATCCACAAAGGACATTTTTGAAGCTCATAAATCTAGAAACAAAGATCAAATGAAGATCGAGAATAAAAGAAAAAAATTTCCAGAGATCAAATGAAGATCAAATATAAAGATCCAATGAAGATCAAAAAATCAAAGGCACGACAAGGTCAAATGAAGATCACAAGATAGTGCAAAAATGAAGATGAAGACAAACCCCTTGCTTAAGAATCAGAAATAGAATAGCGCAAAGCTAACATTAGTGATTCTTATCAGTTTGTACAAGCAAGTATCCCGATCATACATAGAGAAGGAAGGAGTGGGCCTGAATCCCTGGAATTGCTCGCACTACTGTACCTTACACACGATGATATGTCTGATGCATTAGCATTTTGCTTATGTACAGACCAATGTTTGAATGTGGATGAGCTAGCTTCAGGTGTCCTGCATCGCTTAGCGGTATGAGTCCAACTGAAATCTAAAACTAAGATTGGGTAAGACATTTGTGGATCCCCTATCTTAGCAATGGGATGAAAGAATCCCGCCTGACATCGGGGTATGCTTATGTCTTACCAAAGTTATGCACTTGCACACATAGAGGTAATGAATAGTTTTGGCCTATCTTAACAAAAGCCTCACGGTTCAAAAGTCTAACATGGTGAGTATACAACTTCTGATTAGACAACTAGGGTATTTGAGTCTCATGGAAAACCTCAAAAGTTCCCAAAATAGCAATAGGATGGCAAAAACCGCAAGCCATCAAAAATAATAAAGTCATTCAATCAATCAAACTGCAAAGTATCTATCCATGATACATTATTATATTGAGCACAATCAAAGATATAGGATAGATACCGGATGAATATCAGAAATGATGTTTAGACGACCACTGACTATATAGTGCAAGGAATGAATATCGAATGACATATCAAATCATTTACATTATACCAATCCATCTCATCTCATTTCATATATGGGTGATTAATTGATTAAGATCTTGTAATGAGAATGATCAATTATTTTGCATGATTGTTATACATTCTATGGTGTCATATTTTAAAAATTGATATACATAGTTTACATTCATTCCTTATGTTTTAAGTGATTAAAGCATACAGGTTCATTTCCATTAGATTATGATTATGTACATAATGCATTACCATACATTGCATAGCATACCATAAAATGCATAAAAATAAATGCATGCCCACAAAGCAAAAATAAATATGCATTTAAAAATAAACATCGCATCCATATGCATACATCATATATCACACATCTAATCATCTAGATCACTGCATATCATCATCATAAAGTAAAATAGCTATCTAGTGCATGTCATCCATACATCACATCATATAAACATAGCATTTACATAAGCCTTGCATCCATGTGCATCAAATAAACATAAAATCAAAAAAATAAATAAACATGTACACATAATGAGCCATAAAAGATCATATCATATATATATTTTTTTTTTTTTTTTTTTGTGTCCAAAAGAGTACATAGGGAGTACAAAATGCCCATAGGCTACAACTGTGTAGGTCCTCGACCTTACACACAAAATGATATATCAAAAATGTAGTCGATAGCTGCTATAACTCAGATCTAGGCTGCTCCCCCTACTGGAGCTCTCACCACCTCCCTCAACATTATGCTCTGGAGCCTACTCTCCTGGCTGACCTGGCACCTATGGTGGATCCTACTATGGATCCTACCTACCTCCAAAGCCTAAAGCACCCAACACATGGGAAACTGGTAACTACAATAGGCTAGTCCTCTGACTGGTGGCCCCTGATGTCTACCCTGGATCTCTAGTCCTGGCCTATGATCTCATTGTGTGTGTGCTAGAGGACCTATGCATCCTCTCAGTCCTATGAGTCCTATGACTCGAGCTCACTGTAGACTATCCAGTAGTCCTAGTCTGGGTCCTCTAAGACTCTGGTGTGAAAGGATCCTCTAGAACCTGTAGCCCATGCATCTCAATGTAACCGACTAGCTGATCAACTCGAGCGAGTCGGGCTGCATGCATCTCCTTGGTCACCATGACCATGCTACGTAATCACTCTATCTCAGCCATAGGATCTTGAGCAACTATTGTACCTACTACTGGTGCTGTAGGAGGCCCCATAGTAGCTTGAGGAGGTGGCATAGCCCCCCTCGATGCTCGAGCAAGATCCTGCTCTACCTCTGCTATAGTCCATTATGCCTGTGCTAACTCTAGGGTAGTCTGTAGTCTCTAAACCTGGGCCTCTACATCTGTGGCCCGAGTCGTAAGCTCTTGTATCTGGTCCTGCACCTCAGTCAGGCGTCACTCCTTATCAACCACTTTTACCTCTAGAGTGGTGATGGTAGTGTCTCTCTCGAGCTATTATGTGTGAAACCATCCGAGCTGACTCTACAAGTCAGCCACCTAAGCCAGTAATCATCCCTCTACGCTATCAAGAGGGACCTCACCCTCCTCTAGAATATCCTCCTCAGGGTCAATCTTAGGTATATCCTTGATGGTGGCCTCTATGCCCCAACCACCCTCTATACACTGGTGCACCCTACACCCATCAGGATCTACCTCTACCTCTACCTGAGCTAGCTCTCGACCTAGAGGCCCTATCCCATACCATCTGAACAAGGACCACCACCCATCATAGTCTGGAGTGGTCTCGACTGTCTCAACCCTTGACTCTTGGAAGTCATCTGGTGCATCTCCTAGTGGTGGAGGATGTATCAATGGGAGATCCCTCTCCAAAGCCAAGTGCCTATATCTGAATGGGATCTCTGGCATGTCCTACACCATGCCAAACTATCGTAGGACATGAGAAAAGAACTGATACTCTCTGACCTCTGGCTTATGCCAGATAAGCCATCTATCTCGGTGGGCCCATCGTAGCCACTCGTCCACCTCAGGCCATGTAGGGCAATCCATGTAGGGGTGCCATACAATGTCCCCTAGCCCAAGTGATGCAAATCTAATGATATAGTGCTCAGTGTTCCTAGCATGAGCCCTACTATGGGTACCCTCCTCAGCATGAGGCTAGCATGCGGTGTAACACTGATGGTCGACATCTATGGTGGTGATGCATAGTGGAAGCTCTATAGGATGCTCGATCTGGATGTGCTGCCACCCCCAGATCTGTAACAAAAGACTGTAGTTGATGCCCTTATGACTATGCTCTGTAATCTGGTATAGCTCCCTATAGAGCTGGCATAATAGGGTGCTCCCCCAAGCTAATCATAGTGGCTCCTCTGTAGAGCTCTGAAGCACCCTCCAAGTAGTGGCTAACATGTTCTAGGGAATCCTCATGCTCGAGGAGTCTGGAAGGACAATCTGCATAATGAGATGCATGAAGAGGGCCTCTCATGCAGAAAAGACATCATCACGGTACCAGTCATCGATGTGCACCCCTCCATGGTCAGCATCATCCTATGCATCTATGCTCTGGTCATCGAAGATAGCATCAAAGACAACATCCTTTGTCATGGAGGTAGAGGAGATGATAGCCTCACCATCGATGGGGATCCTGAAGATCTTGTAGACATCCTCTAGAGTGATAGTCATCTCACCGGGAGGAAGGTGGAATGTGTTGGTCCATGCATTCCAGCATTGGGCCAATGTAGTAAGATAGGCTTGATCTACCCTAATGGTGGGTAGATCCATGATGTAACCAAACTTGACAGCTCAGAACCAAGCTCGGTCATCATCAGATAAAGCCTCGTGGAGAGTCTTCATAAGGTCAGGCTCCCGCGCTCTAGAAGTTAACTTCTAAAAACAAAAAGCATAATGTAAGCTAAATCTGGCTAAGCAGAGCTAAAGAAAATTAAAAATTTTAATTAGACAACCTAGAGCTTAATGAGATAACATTAAATGCCTAATTAAATGATAAAAATAGAAAAAAAATTGAAAAATTTTGCAAAAATTTCTAAGGTTTACAAACCGCGGGTCAACCCTACGGTTTGAAGGCGGTAAAATATGACCGTTAGGATTTTGAATCCTAACCGTAGATGAAACCTATGGTCCCCAATTTTCCAATTGGGAACCATGGCTACCAGCTACGGTTTAGGAGAGGCACCCATTTTGGGTACCCTCCTAATCCACTAAAAGCAAAAAAAATTAAAAACTAAGCTAACCTAGACTAGTGGGGTTCATTACCAGCAGTTTAGTGAGGTTAATTTTCTGCATTTCTTAGTGTGGTTCATTTTACTGGTATTGAGTGTGAGGTCTCGATTTTGAGTTACCTTGCCCGCACCCTAGCCTCGGCTAGTAGATGGTTGATCAGGATCCGCCATCGAGGTAGATGAGTGTAATTGCGATAGAGTTTGGCAGCGTTCCGGATCAAGGAATGTTCTCTCTCTCTTAGAGCTCTCAAATTGCTAGTAGTTGCAAGAAAATAATGAAAATTTTCAAATGGGAAAACATTTTATAGGTCCTCCTAGTCTCCGAGGACCGTAGCTGACACCTATGGTTCTGAAACTAGGGTTTCCACCCATAGGTCTGACCTGTAGTTCAAAAAATTTGAAATATTAAACCGCATGTCGTACTACGGTCCGTAGCTAGCAATAAATGCACTCAAAACCCATCGTGGGAAGGTCTAAAAAGATAAATTAATGACTCCCATTGGATAAAAATTCAAAATCAATGATCAAAATTGCAAATTTGGTGATGTTAAAAGCACCAGGATCAATCAAATAAATGCAAAATTAAACAAAAAAAATCAAATAATGAAAAACCAAATGCGCCTCGTATTCAAGTGATTTATCCTATAAAATTGGTGGTTGCAACGACTTGCGATCCATGCAATCCGGCAAGATGAGTAAATCACCATAAGGACATTTGGGGTAAAATTGTCATTTCTTTTATGACATCTTTCAACAAATCATCGACAATATGATTCAACACAAGTCTAATTGCATTTGTATTATTTTGATTCCCTAAGATGGCTATCGTAGCTTGACTGCTCCATGGGATAGAGATGTGCAAATACTACTAAGAGTTGCAATCATAAGCTGAACTAGGCCTAGCCAAGGCATTAAAAGGCTCGAATCTAAAGTTGTTCAGGATCATTCATTATGGTCAAGCGATTTCGTCACTTCATACATTGTCATTACCCTCATCGACTCATCGCTTGAGGGGGTAGTCATAATTTCATGTCATAATCAAAGTCAACAGAAGATCTCGAAGATCGTAGATCCCTTGATCTTGTCAAAATTGCGTTCGTTCTTGCGAATCATTGCTAACAACTATCATAAGCTTCCCCCTTTGCTTGGGGCAAATAGCAAATATGAAATTTTGTTTGTAACTCTCATCCTTCGGTTATATAGGCCTAACTCCTATTGTAGCACCAAAGCTACCCGAACGTCTGATGGCGAGTGCAGACTTTTCAAATGTAAGCCTTTCCAAGTTGGAAGCAATGATTCCAGGATGCACATCCTTTTGCTGGACCTAGGGCATCTAATGTTGATCAGACTAATGATCATCATAGAACCTTCGACATCATTTTAGGATGTATATTTTTGCTCAACATTGTTCGATCTCACAACGCATCTCAAAAGGGGCATCTGTAGACACCTAAAATGCATCATGTCGAGGGCGACTACTCATATGGACATGCTACAAAACCATATGGAGGATCTTGGATAGACTCCAAGATAGAGCAATGGTTCTAACCACTCAATTTAGGCATTTTGGCCTAATCAGGTTGAACCATAGCCAAGATCTATGGTCTCCATTCTAAACCATGGTTGATACCTACGGTCTGTAGTCTGGACCACAATTGTGACCTACGGTCTTAACTAAAGTTCAGTTAGGCCTTCCATCCGAGCCAAATTGGTTGGAACGACCAAAAGATCTAGAAGCAAGCAGTTGAAGGATGGAAGATTCTAGAGGCTTCCATCCCAACTGTCCTAACCAACCTTCTTGGTCTTGGCTTCTCCATGAAGCTACCCCTAGCCCTAGGGACATGCTATAAATACCCCCTCCAAATGGGGTGAAGAGATAGAGAGTTAATTGATCAAGAGAGCAGCGAAGCCCTATCAAATTGCATACTGAATCTGTGCATTTGAGAGCCCCTTTGCTATTCACCTAAAGACCAATTAGCCATGGATGCCCTAGGTGCCTAGGAGATTCAAGAAGCACAAATCCGGGCAAACGAAGGCCCGTCATAGTGATTTGACCACCAAATCTATCAGAGGACAACAAAGGCGACCCTTGAACATCAATTTGGACAAGGAGGTCAAGCCCACTGCCCCTAATTCTGAGGGTAAACCTATTAGAGGTCAAACCACGGTTGTCAGCCATGGTTCATAGTGCAGACCACCCACCATAGCTACGGTTTGCAATAGGTGATTGATCACCTTACTTGCTTTGCTTTTGACCGCATAGATTAGTTATATTAGTCTTTTTATAGGTTTAATTGCACTTTAGAGAAACTCTGACCGTAGGAATTAGTTATTTCATGCATTGTATTAAGTAGGATTATATTGGATCTTTTATGCACTTTATTGCTCCTAACTTGATATTTGATCCATGCATCATTTGCTTATTCATGTCCGTCATGTTATAGTATAATTCTTGATCTAATTAGAATAGTTTAAAGTCTTTCTTTATGATTTCTTGTTTTACTAGTTTAATGGCATTTGCATACATATTTCCTTAAAGGGCCTCATCACGAGAGGCTATCAATATTTTTAATCGTGTGTTGTTGTTTCTTGTTCACAGGGAGACAGGTGCAAGAGGAGCTTACGTCATAATCCTTCCACATCACGAAGAAGGGGGTCAACTCCACCCCAAGGCAGTTTGTGACTAATCAATAGAGCACTATAAGTGCGCCTACCCTATTGAGGGCATTGGCAATTGTAATATCAGTATCATCTTTCAAGTGACCCTAAGAGGGCATTTTTGTAATCAAAGCTCATTCAAAGATTAATACAAGAAACCTTACTTTTTTGTTCAATTTATGTACTTGTGTCAATATTTGTGCTTTCATGATGGTATAGATCAATACAGTAGCTAGGTGCATGCTCCATTATTAATTTAGAGAGATCATACGAGTTGAAAAATATAAAAAGAATTGAAATAGCCAAAACTCTAGGACAAGACTACTATTCACTTTATCTAGATCTTAGAAGGAGTTGTGAGTGTTGGCTTTGGGATATGAGAATGTCAAAAAATCCAACTATTTACCATTGGAATAAATATTTTGAGGACACCCTCATCATTCAAAACTTCCTTGTAGAAATCAAAAAAATGGAAGTTTCTATAGAATATAACAAGAAATATCACAAGATACCTAGAGCTACGCACTTTAGAGAAGTGTGTCAAGACTTTCATTTTGAATTATAGTTTGAGAACCCTAATCCAATTATAAAATAGGATTTTATTATCAAATTGATTACTTTGGTAATAAAAGGCTTTGGATTTAATGAAGAGCATTATATGACTCCCAAACAACTTGAACCTATCAACAATATTCATAAGTTATTCCAAGAAGGCTAAAACGTTGTTAAAAGTTTCATGTTCAGATCTAGATACTCAAAAGGTAGATTTATTAAAATTAGTAAACTAGAAGTAGAGGGCCAAGAAAACCATAGTAATAAATCTAAAAATTCTAAGTTAAAAGAAACTAAAATTGCATCTTTAGATCAAATTGAAATTCCAGAACATTATCCCAAGACATATTTTCTACCCGAACTAGAGTTCGACGATCATATCAATCCCTCATCTATTTTTACTGAATCCATACCTTAACCAATTCTTGAAATTCTATATTCAGTCATGGCTAATCAAGGTGGTGAAAAATGGAAAGTATATAGAAATCGAAGGTAAAGGACTAATGATCAAGGAGAAGTAGAAAATCAAAGGGGGTGGAAAAATAAAAATTGTTGTCTTCCTAATCCTTTCTTCTGAAGATAGGCTAACAAGAGAACCAAAACCGGTCTTTGTTTTTATTTTTCCTAATTTCCATGGGAAACAACATGATGATCCAGATGACTTCCTATTTGTATTTGAAGGGGTGTTCCAGGCTTACTTTTACACCACATATGAGAAAAAACTAAGGCTATTCTCTTCTACACTTAAATATGCAGCCTTAAGATGGTTCATGGGTCTAGGGAAAAAAATTGTAATTGTTGGGATGGAGAACAAGGATTAAAATACCTATTCCTTGAAATATACCAAGACTATTGTAGGGTTCGAGATAATAAATTAGAATTATTTCGTATGAATAAAAAATATGATGAATCCCTTGAGGACTATCTTGAGAGATTTTGATTTATAGGATCTAGGGTAAAAATTGAGTTCGATGAGGAAGTTCAGAAAGAACTTTTTCTAAAAGAGCTTAAGGAAGATGTCATAGACATACTAAACCTTATGACAAAGTGAGATATCCATCATATGGTATTAGGAGAGATCATAAATATCTGTAAAAATTACTCAAGGATTAAACTATTAAGAAGTAATAAATATCCAACACTAGGAGGAGAACTAACATGAGCTAAAATTGGTAATATGCTAGAAAATCTCAAAACCAATTTATTAAGCACATTGACATCATCCCTCGACCTCATGGATAAGAAACCAAAGGACCAAAATATTGAAGAGAATATTTTCATAGATGCATAATGTAAAATAATATAAGGGAATGCCCTTTTTTAGTTACAAATATTTTCAACATTTTTGCCTGTTGCAAAATATATGACAAAAACCATAACACTAAAAATTGTAAATATATCTTAGCTATTAAAACCGTTATCAAATTTCCTAAGGTCGAAGAGGCATAATATGTCTCCTTTTTAGCTCAAAGAAAGAATGGTCCACCCAATTGGTCAAACTCTAATTATTCTAACCAATAGAGACCTAATTATTGGTCGAATGCTCCAAATTGGTCAAACTGGAATAAATATAATCAAGATTGGAAATGTTAGAGTTAAAGTGCACTATGCCTTCACCTTGACACTTGTCAGTTTCTCTTGACAAGTGTCATGTGTTGAATATAGGCTTATGCCTATATATTGTAACCATGTTTCATTTGTAATATAATCTCGTCAGTTTTCCCTCCTAACATTTGGTATCAGAGCAGGCTTTACCTGCCCTGTGAAAACCCTTGAGGGGGGATTTCCCTCATGGAAATCCTCCCTCCCCCCTCATTTTTTTTCCCTTTGGCCATTTTTTTAAAAAAATGAGGGAGTATGCTCTCCATATTTGATGGATCAGAAACCAGAAGTTTTCATGGCTGCCAATTTTTTATGGGATTTTTTTTAGTTTTAGTTTTTTTTAGGGTTTGTAGAATGGTGCCATCACTACCAAGGATCCAACATTACAGTAGATTCAAGATCTTGAGATGGAGCAACTTGAAATCGAATCCATCACTGCATTGTAACACATAGTCCATATGGGATGTGTTGCAACTGCATCGGCCAATAGCTTCCATGATCCTCAAACCTTTGTGGTGGCCCTGTGTTCTTTTGGGACGATGAGCATGCCCACAAATGACATCTCCCTTCCACCTCCCACATTTTTCAAGGCTATGGCTTGGTGCCCATAAGCCTGATAAGTGTAGGCCTGTGTTAGGCCTACGGTAGACCTGAAGGCGGTGGCCTTCTAGGAGGACGAGATCATGCAGTTTCGTGAGCTAGCTCCCATAGACAATCTATGGATCGACATGAACGAGGTCTCCATCTTCTACAGTGGCAATCCACTTCCTCGATGGTGGTTGTAGTGACTCCCCCTCCTCCTCTATTTCCCCACTTAACATTTGCAAAAATTTTGACGATTTGGTTGGATTTGGCAGTAAAGTACCTAAAGGAAATCAATGAAAGCAGGTGTCATTTGGAGTCTGATCTCGCTACCAAGGGCACGGTCTAACTGGAGAAAGTTGCTGCTCTAAAATATTCTATCATCGAACGTGGCACCACGATCAGGAATTTTGTTTGGCGTCTCTTCGGCAAGATTAACACAGATTAGGCTGGTCGATCATTAATTATTCAAGCACAAGTTTTTTCTCTGGAAGGGAAATCAGTGAGGGAAAGCCTGCACATGCATCATTTTTTTTTCACTTCTTCCCTACAGGTGATGTGCGGATGGAGCATTATCAATGTTTACAAAATATTTTGAGTAGTGGATGTTGTAGACGGACATAAAAATTTATCTTATTGGTGCTCATATAGTGGGCGCATTCATAACACATGCAGATGAAGACCTCCCTCCTATAGATCTTTGAACGGAACATCACCTATCGTCTGATGTGCAGTTTGATTGTTTGACGTCGTCGCGTTGCTGTTAAATGTTTTTTTTGGGTCCGATGCTGTAGTAAATAAGGAGTCTAGATGAAGGCGGCCAGATCATATGCATGAGTTGCGGTCTCTTCATCCTCCTCTTAACCCTCAGATGTACTTTGTATCTACTCATCCACTTGAGAGGAAGGCACAACGAGTTTTGAAATAGGCACAACGAGTTTTGTATCTACTTTGTATGACATGAAACCCGCGATCCACAAAGGGTTGAAGGGCACGCCGGTGGAGCCATGGCTGCGCAACGTGGCAGGATATAATACCCATTAAGAATCGAGGTTTTAAAATGTCAACGCATGATATAATGGGGCTAGTTTTTTAAGTAAGGGGGAACATAATGGGCAATATTGGCCTTTATTATTTTAAAAATCATGGGGAATATGGTCACTTAGATTTTTTATTAAAATGTTTGGAGAATCTATGTAAAGTGGAGGAGGGCCATTTTAAGTGGAGAATTTATGAAAAGTGGCCAACAATAGTTTTACTGGCCATTTTTTAAATATTTTTCCACATGGGTAGTGGAAGTGAAGAGGCCCACATGGCCAAATTTTTCAAAATTGTAATTTTTCTTTGGAGGGAAAAATTTTTCATGGTGAATATTTTTACTACCCACATGACCTGTCTATTTCAAAAGTGATGACCTACATGGTCCCTGTAATTCCCCTGCGAGGGAAATTGATGCTATTTTTTCCGCTTGAGAGCGATGCCGCCATTGAGCGATGTTTATTTTGCTACCTAGATAGGCATGTTGTCGTTTTTCTAGCAAGTTGAAGACCCCATTAAGACACAAGTATAGGGGTATTTATAGTCATTGGAAATGTTTTTCCGTGAAAGACACAATGGTGGTGTCATATTGTAATTTTGAGGCTATTTCAATTTATTTTTTTTAGCCTCAAACTTTTCTACCTTGGAGTGCACTCTCGGTTGAACCCGACACTCCCAAGGCACTTGTAAGTGAACCTAGTATCTAGTAGTTCCCTCTATCTACTTGGTGGATGCAGCGGTGGTTACCCATGCATTCCGGTAAGATGGGGTGACTACCATAAGGACACTTATTCTAGGGACTACATACAAAGACACCCTAGAGTCTATCGGAGTTTTATCCGGATCTACTTCTAAAGACTACAGACGAAGACACTTTAGAAGATTCTCTTCTTTTCTTTTTTCTTCTCCTCCATATTTGGATATATGGCTCATTTTATTGTATTGAGTGCATTATCGATAGAGATCGACACTCTCATATTGCTCATTTTTCCTTTGTATTAGGTGCATTTTTTGGCAGAGACCGACACCTTCTAGATTGAGTTCACCAAATTTGATATTTATGGTGGGACTAGTCAGTGACCTACGAGAGGCAACATCCTCTGAGGATGACCTGTAGAGGCAATAGACCCATAAGTGGCTGACCCTGAGGCACCCATGATGACCCTGAGGCACTTAGATGGCTGACCTAGTGGCAACAGACCCGTGGAAGTGGCTGACCCTGATGCAATAGATCGAGATGTATACACAGTGAATCTAGCATTATTCACAGTTGGAGAGCCAAGCGCAAATAACACGAGCAGAGGCACCCATGATGACCCTGAGGCACTTAGACGACTGACCCAGTGGCAACAGACCCGTGGAAGTGGCTGACCCTAATGCAACAGATCGAGATGTATACACAGTGAATCTAGCATTATTCACAGTTGGAGAGCCAAGTGCAAAGAGCATGAGCCTAGACCAAATAAGCAATAAGAGAGGATTATAGGTTTTTTTAGAGAAATCAACATTAAGGGGGAATTTTACCTAATGTTGACTTGTTTTGTTTCTTCTTTAGTTAGGATAGTGCACTTTAAGGGGGAATGTTAGAGTTAAAGTGCACTATGCCTTCACCTTGACACTTGTCAGTTTCTCTTGACAAGTGTCATGTGTTGAATATAGGCTTATGCCTATATATTGTAACCGTGTTTCATTTGTAATATCATCTCATCGGTTTTCCCTCCTAACAGGAACATGCCTCCTTGGACACAATTCATGCCAATTCACATGGAAATTCACCTCCATGGATGGTAGGCCAAAATCAAAACACATCTAGTTGGAATATGAATGGCCAAAACAATCCGACAAGACCAAGATGGTCTTAGGGGCAGCCCCAACAACAAAACTTTCAAAATGAAATTTAGGGGACAAGTACCTCAAAACCAACCTCAAAATAGACCCCTTCCACCTCTAAACAATAATCTCCCTAAACATTCACCTTTACCTGCTCAACTTGTGCCTAACCCAAATAATAATAAAAATACTCAATAGGTCTATGAAAAAAATAAGGCATGCTCAATATCTATAATTCCTTATCAACAAATTCAATTAAGATCTAAAAAAGTATTGGAATATCATAGAGCTACCCTCATAGAACTTGAAGAACCTACAAAAAATTTGAGTAAAGAAAAAAAATAAGATGATAAAATTGAGGAAGGAATAGAAATTCCCCTAGAAGAAGTGTTGGATCAACATAAAGAGGTTCATATTTCTCAAAAATAAATAAGATCCGTATTTCCTGAAAGACTGGTTATACCAAAAGAACCATCTAAACCAGCTTTTGATTTTCTTCAAGAATTGAAAAATGTCTCTATTAGAATTCCTCTTTTACATGCCATTAAATATATTCCCATCTACTCCAAATTGGTAAAGAATATAACAAATTCACAAAGGAGAAAGATGAATGAACCTAGGACAATTCAAGTTATAGGGCAACTATCTGAAATCATGATTGGTGAGAAATTATTACCAAAATACATAGACCCTGGAGTACCTATACTCATAGTTCACATTGGCAAGACAACCTTGCATAATGTCTTAGTAGACTTAGGGACTGCCATAAACATCATGACAAAGGAAACAATAGAATATTTAGGAGTACACATGATTCAATCGACCTCTATAGTGCTTCAACTTGCAGATAGATCTACCATTAAACCAGAAGGGAAACTCGAAGATATTATAATTTTTGTAATTTCATGGGAATACCCTGTAGACTTTATAGTATTACAACCAAATAAAAAGCTAGGGGGACACCCCTTGATATTAGTAAGACCATGGTTTGCAATAGTTGATGCTTATATTAGCTATATATTTGGGGATATGACTATTTCAAATGGTAAATATACTAAAAATCTTAGCTTGATTCCTGAATCAATAAAAGACAATGATTTTTCAAACCAATTGTGGTATGATTCTCCTAAATACTTAGATGATCTACAAAATTTATCAATAAATATGCTAGGAGAATGTTTTGAACAAGAAATTGAAGGGCCTTTAGCTTCACTTCTAGATGAGGAACAAAGAACTAATGAAATTTCCACGACTAATGGTGAAGCAAGCGTGAGTAACCCTCATCATATGGTCCCTTACAGTTATCAACTAAACACTTTTAAACATGAAATAATGAGTATAGATAACAATTATAATAAAATAGATATTGCATCTATAAAATCTTTAAATATAAATAATGAGCTTACAAACATTCAAGAATCACAACTGATAGAAGTGTTAAAGAAGCATTAGATAAAATTTACATGGAATTATGAGTACATGAAAGGGATACATCCGAGTATTTGTACTCATCGTATTTTCATTCAAGAAGGTTGTCACCTAGTGAGACAACCTTAAAGGAGATTAAATCTAGCTATGAAGGACATAGTCCAGGAAGAAATTGTTAAGCTCTTAAACATGGGATTCATATACCTTATATATGATAGTCAATGGGTTTCACCATTGGTGATTACTCCTAAAAAGAATGGTAAATGGAGATTTTGTGTAGACTACAGAGAATTAAATATAGTGATAAAGAAGGACTATTTCCCATTGCCTTTTATAGATCAAGTCCTTGACACTCAAGCTGGTAAGAAATACTTCTATTTCTTGGATGGATTTAGCGGATATAATCAGGTCTGAATAGTTTAGGAAGATCAAGAGAAGATCACTTTTACATGTTCCATAAAAACTTATGCTTATAAAGTCTTACCCTTTAGATTATGCAGTGCACCTACCACATTTCAAAGATTTGATCTCACTATTTTTGTTGATATGATTAATGAATGCGTAGAAGTTTACATGGATGAGTTTACAGTCTACGGTGACACCTTTGAAGAAACTCTAGCAAATTTACAAAAATTCCTAGCTAGATGCTTAGAGCAAAACCTTTCTCTAAGTCATGAAAAGTGTTTCATGATAATGAGAAATGGAAATTTTTTAGGACATTACATATCCAAAGGTGTTAAGGTAGATCCTAAAAAAATACAATCTATTCAGTCCATTCACCCTCCAAAGACTCAAACAAAGGTAAGAAGCTTTTTAGGGCATGTAGGATACTACCGAGGATTCATTAAGGATTTCAGAAAAACTGCTTCTCCTATGCTTAAACTCTTAACTAAAGAAAGTGGATTTAACTAGACTAAAATATGTTTGGAAGCCTTTGAAATTATAAAAATTAAATTGATTACTGCTACAATCCTAAGGAGACCAAACTAGAATTTACCCTTTTATAGCCATTGTTACACCTCGAGGTATGCAATAGGGGCAGTACTACAACAAATAGAGAACATAATAACTTATGCTATCTATTATGTGAGTAAAAAATTGCATGGATCCAAGCTTAATTACATCGTCACTGAGAAAGAATTTTTTTTTGTAGTTCATGCTATTAATAAATTTAAATACTACATAATAGGGTATGAAGTATTTTTTCACACTGATCACTTTGTCATTAAGTACTTAATGAACAAAGCTACAGTAGAAGGTAGAGTGGTTAGATGGCTTCTTTTTTTATAATAATTTAATGTTACCATCATAGATAAAGTAGGAAAGGATAATTTCATTGCAGATCATCTATCTCATATGCAAATATGTGATGATAACGAGTTAATCCCTCATAATTTTCCTAATAAATATTTGTTTGCTATCTATCTTCACTCCTTGGTGTGCTGATATCATAAATTACTTAGTAATAGGAAATATACCTCAAAAATATACACCAAATGAGCGTAGAAATCTAATAAGTTAGAGTATTCCTTACATGTGGATTAATGGAATCTTATTTAAAACATGCCCTAACCAAGTAATTAGGATATGTGTGTAATAATAATATGTATATGACATCATTCAGGTAGCACATGAAGAGCACTATGGAGTCCATTATGCCACCCAAAGGACAGTCAATAAAATAATACAAACTGGTTATTTTTGGTCTACTATGAATAAAGATGCCTATAATTTTTTTGATAGATGTGATGCTTGTCAAAGAGATGGCAAAATTATGCCTTCAATGGAAATGCTTTTGGTTTTAAAAGTAATGTTTGAACCATTCGACAAATGGAAAATTGACTTTTTGGACCAATAGACCCTCCAAGTATAGGTAATAAACACATACTTGTGTGTACAGGCTATGTTACTAAGTGGGCTGAAGTTAAAGCTCTACCATGAGCACAAGCTAAACCAATAGCTAATTTCCTTTAGGAAAACATTATGCAATTCTTTGGAGCACCTAGAGAACTAGTCTTGGATCATGGATCCCAATTTCTCTCCAAAGTAATTACACATTTTATTGAAATATATCAAATAAAATATAGGAAAACCTCACCAAATTACCCTCAATGTAATGGACAAGTAGAAGTTACGAATAGAGAACTTGAAAATATCATTACAAAAAACTTAGTTGATAATAGGTTTGATTGGGATGAAAGATTAAAAAAATTATATGGGCATACAATACATCTTGGAAAACCACCATGGGATTATTCCCTTATGAAATGGTCTATGGCAAACAAGCTATCATGCCTATTGAATTTGAGATAGAAAATATTTGCACAAAAATACAACTTGACATGAATTTGGATCAAGTGCAAAAGGCTAGATTGAAAAATTCAACATTTTGGATGAAAGGGGACTAGAAGCATTATACAAGACTGAATTAACCCAATAACAAAGAAAGAAATGACATGATAAATACATTATACCATGAACATTTAAACCAAGATATTGGGCCTTGTTTTTTGACTCCCACTACCAATATTTCCAAGGTAAATTACATACAAGATGGCTAGGACCTTATGAAATTGAAGAGATGTTTAGTAATGGTACAGTCAAACTTAAGCCTATATATGATTCAACAAGAAGACTACTATTAAATGGGCATAGGCTTAAACTTTATAAAAAGCTATTATCTAAGGAAGAATTCATACACCATCTTAAGCAACAAACTTATTTGCAGTGTATATTTGAACTGCAATCAACAATTATTGAATAATAATTTTTCTCACATAAAAAAAAAAAATATGCTTCCTTTGTTTCATAATGGAGTTCCTATTTGCAATATTTTTATCTTATTTTCATCAATCTTCAGTCTCAATATTTCAAAAAATAGCCTAAAACGATATTTTTTTTACGAGCTTGTAGGAAAATGACTACCACATGTTGCATAACACCTTGTTTGCTAGATAAAATCTAGGTTTTTTTAATTACTTAACCATCACTAGTGTTTTGAGTAAAATTTCATCGAAATTCAAGCAATCTTTTGGTGTTGTAAGATATTCATAGTCAATCAATTTCTCTCTTGGACTACGCATATTAGAACACATAAAAATATTGTGAGATCTGGAAAGACTAATTCATGAGTTACTATTATCATAAAGTGAATGGTTTCCCCTGCTTATCCATATATGTGCATGGCCTAGAGTACTAATGAATTGGAAAAAGGACAAGCTCACCCTTCATCCTTCAAAAAAAAATCCCTTGCTCCTCATCTAATTGAGAAAATATCCCAAAAATATCTTCTTTCTTCCTAAAAAAAATAAGAATCCCAAAAAGCAATAAATAAAAATATGTTTTTGCCTCTCAAAATGAGCAAGTATCCCAAGAAAAAGTAAAATAAGGGTAAAAAGTCTTGAATACCTGGAATTCTTAGTGTTTCAAAAACCATGGGGTGATCTTCATTACAGAAACAGGTTGAATGAAACCCTCCTAGAAATAAGGTATCCTTACATAGTAGCGCTAAGTCTGGACAAGACCTATGGATGCTCATAGATAAGCTAACTTGTTGGAAAAAGTGATCATTGTTTTACTCAATCCTTACTCATAATGGGAAATGAATATTTACTGCACACACAATTGATCCTTGAGAAGCTTGAAAACATTAGGGCAACTTTAACATCATATCAATTTGTGAAATGAATAGATGAATTTGTTTGAAGTCACTAAGTTGTTTGAGTCTTTGTGAAACAACTCTAGAATATCATAAGTAGGCAAAAGTTAGAAGCAAATTCCTATGGAAGTACTATAGTTCATTTTATCCTACATAAAGGTGACTTGTATCTCCCAAAACTTTGCACTCTTTAGCAAAAGCCATCAAGATAATATCAGAATATCTATTCTATTTTTCTAAGTATTAAAATTATCCAAGCCTTTGATAGAATCTATTTTTGTATATATTGATGACTGATATCAAGCTTTATAATTGTTACTTTTCTCTCACTTGGAAACTCCTTAATGAAATTCAGGAAGCACAATCACAAAAATTATAATAATCCCCCATAAATAAAACTCATTACAATATCATTCACCATAATATAAATAAAACACCCTTCATTTTTTTTGGCTATATAGACAAAATTACAATTTGGGGGGAATAAATAAATACATCCAGAATTCATAATACAGTTTGGGGGGAAGAATCAGGTAAAGTATTTTCTTAACTCTACAATTATAGTTTCTATAGATATCTTCTTCTTTTTTTATTTGTGGAAAACATCCCAAAAGGGATGCCACTTTAGGGTAAGACCCAAGGAGGCAGGGGTATCCATTCCACAAAAAATGCCCAGGACTCGGACCTGGCCTACCACCTTTGACATACTCAAAGAGAAAACAAACACACAAAACCAATTTAAAAATAAGTAAATAAATAAGTAAATAACAACAAAAATAATAAAATAAAATAAAAAACATGCTCCTTGAGTGTGTCAAAAACAAAAGCACAACCAAACATACACACAATAAGATAAAAAAAAACATGACACAAACCACATAGAAAAACATAAGAACCACATAACAAAACACAAACAAGACAAAAACAACAGAACACTACAAAGACATAACCCAAAAAAACAAGAAAAATAAACATAACCAAAACCTAAAATTAAAAAAAAATAAAATAAAAATAAAAATAAAAAACAAACAATAAACAAAAACAAAAAACATAGAAAACACTCACACAAAAATTAACACAAATAAAGAGAAACACAAGAACAAGAACGACAAAAACACAAGAACAATAACTAAAAACATAAAAAAAACACAAAACAACAAAACACAAGAACAAAAAAAAACAACACAAAGAACACAAAAACAAAACAAAAAAAAACAATACACACCTTAAAAAACTAAAAAAAAAACAAAAACAAAAAATAAAAAAGAAAAAAAATTGAACATAACAATGACCTATCTAGACCAGAAGCCTAATAAGGCAAGAAACAACAAAGGAAACAAAAGAAAGAAAAGAGTGAGCTAGGGAACTAAAAAAACCTAAGAGAACCAAAGAGAAGCAAAAAAAAACAAGAAGAAACTAGGTACCTTCAAAATTGGAGCCATCCAAAGAAATGATATAAAGAAAAGCTTCCCTAATTTACGAAGCCCACCATCTAGGAGGGTGGCCATAACAAATAAGATCACCTTTTCCCAAAGTCCAATTAGCTAAAGCATCAACACTCTTGTTTTGATCTCTGACCACATGATTGTAATCAACTTTCAAAAATCCCATCTGGATTAATTGAATCTTCTCAATAATTCTTTTTATTCTCCAATCAACCTTATGATTCTTGGAAGGAGTCTTCAAAATATTAATCATAAGTTGAGATTCAGACTCAAATAACACCTTTTCCCCTACAACCTTAGTAGCCTCATGAAGGCCCTTGAGGATACCATACCCCTCAACAAGGTTATTGGAAATAATACCCAAATTCTCAGCAAAAGTAAAAACCAGGGAGCCATCTGAAAGTCTACCAATTCCTCCCACACTGGATTTTTCAGGATTCCCTCTAGAGGCTCCATCAGTATTGAATTTTCCAAAATTCTTAAGAGGAGGTTGCCAATTTCTTGTCCTATCCATATTACTAATACTCACATTCCCTTTAAGTTGGTTACCCTTAGAATATTTAATATTCAATCTTTGCATCACTTGATCCCACCTTTGGTGGGAGTTTTTGGGGTTATTAAGGAGATGATGAACTGATTCAACTAAGTTGGCTATGGTATTTTTCCAAATATAGTGAATATCCTTCCTATCTTGATTAAAAATTTGGTTATTCCTTTCAATCCAAATATTCCAAAGAATAATGGTAGAACCCATCCAAACTAATTGCCTAATAAAATTATCAACACCCTCTTGATTAGGTCAATCCCTCCAAAGTTGTTCAAAAGTAAAAAAATTGGACCACTATAAGCCAAGTAAAGTGGTCATTCTCCTCCAAATATTAGAGGCTAAATTACACTCAATAAAAATATGGTTGAGATTTTATACATTCTCTTCATACATCTCACATCTAAAAGGGCCATGAAAACCATGCTTCATAAGTTGCTCACCAAAAGCACCCTACGATGCAATAAAATCCAATTAAAGAACTCACCTTAGGCCAAATATTTTGAGCATACAATTGAGAAAATATTTTAGAAGAATGGTTGGGATTATTTTGGCATAAGTTCAAATAACCTTGAGCAACTGAATACTCACCATTAGTAGTGTTGTTCCATCCAAAACAATCTTTTTCATGGGACCAAGAGAGATCTCATATGAAGGATGCCTTGGATATCTTGTATTTGCCTTTCTAGGATTTGAATAGGCCAGTCCTAAATAGGGATCCAATATCTACCAACCTTTGAATTACTAGTATGGTACCAATAGTAATTAGCCACCTTTATCCAATTAGCTCGGTGAAGCTCCTCCATCCAAGGCATCCAATCGGGAAACTGAGTTATCAAAGGCTTGTGACCATCCCAATAATCTGTCCAAAAATTTGCCTGTTGACCATTATGAATGATCCAAAATAAAATTTTCTTTATCAAATCCTCACCAGTCTTAAGAACTGCTAAAATGGGAGAACCTTTGGTAGGAAGTTGATAGCGAGCAAGGCCTTTAGGACTTTTTTTCTCAACATATTTAGCATGAATATTTTTGGCCCAAAGAGCATTTGGGTTATGAAACATCCTCCAATATAATTTAGTAGCTAAAGCTTTTTTGTTATTAATAGAATACTGGAATCCTAACCCCCATTTTTAGGAAGACATAAAGTGTCCCATTTCACCAAGGCCCATTTTCTTTTCTCCTTAGTGTTGAGTGGATATTTTGCCCTATAGCAAAATGATCACGCAACTAGAGTCTCTGACAGGAAACTCTCTCTTGCAAAGAAATTAGTTATTTCTCCAAGGTTCTTATGAACAAACATTCATATGCATAAATAATAATATTCAATTTAAATGCTTGGAACACCTTAGTGATTGCAAGTAACTGTAAACAAGGGGCAATGTTGGTTTATTTTATCATGAAAATTTAATGATTGTTCGTTGAACCAGAATAAACAAATGTGAATCGGCCCAGCAATGAAAATTTCCATTTTTAGATTTTTAAAGATTTGCAATAAAACAACAACTTCTGGAAAAGTAAAGTGCAAAAAAATAAAAATAAACTGCCTTCAGTATGATGCTATCCTATTTCGACAAAACCGAAGATATGAGGTTTCCATGCATGCAACCTAACCTATTGGACCTGCAAAACATGCACAATCCTGATAAGCTAAGTGCTGGTTCCTAAGGATTTGAATGAGGTTTTCAGATTTAAGCATTCGCATGCAACAACCAAGAAAAACTTGTATCAACTACATTTACAAGCCTAAAATCTGAAAAGGGAAAATAGACATTTAATCTTGCATGCAGAAAATGACTCCTTCTTTCTTGCCCATAAGATGCAAATTTCTGAAATATTATCTGCATTAAATATTTGTCATTTTACAATAGCAGACATCTGGTTCTCCAAAACCAGAAAAAGTGGAAGAAAAGCACTCCAAAGTAGGCCCAGAATGGCTTATCACCCTCAGCTCTGCAACCCTGCTCCCAGCGGTTTCCGACCCCTATACCAATCTGCTCTTCTGCTTTTATACTTTCTGGTAATGCTCTCTGTTTTGCCCTGTGACGCTTCGCTTCATCTCCTAGATCGCTTCGTTTCATCTTCCCCGCCTCTTCGTATTCTTTGACTTTCTGCTCGGATGTCGAACGTTTGATCTTCTCCATGAAATGTAACTTCTGTAACCCTTACACCTTTATGCCACGTGTTCAGTGCTTCCTTGCATGTTCCATAATGGCCCCCTGTAAATCATGACGAAAAAAAAAGACATGTCGCGATATCGCGACATTTTTTTCAACAACCTTGTCCGCCTTCATGCACAGCGAAAATAAGACATGTCACGAAATCGTGACATTTTTATGCCCGCAACCTTGTCTGCCTTCATGCACAAAAATAAGACATGTCACGAAATCATGACATTTTTCTCCTTAGGGCCATGGATGCAACTTGTCGCGAAATCATGACGTTTTTTCTTTTGAAGATGACATGTCAGAAATCATGACACTTTTTCATTTTGTGTATCTGCTTGAAATCAAACATGAACACTTTTCATTCCATACCACTTTGGCTGCTCCAGGTCACGAAAACGTGACATGTCATGATTTTGTGACACATTTCCCTCGCTTAGCTTGTCAGTCACCGTGAATCACGAAAATGAGACATGTCACGATTTCGTGACATTTTCTTTCATTTGTTCCTTCCTCACTTTTATGCGTGAAACTCGACATGTCGCGATATCGCGACGCTTTTACTTGCCCTTCATTTATCGGATTGTGACATGTCGCGATATCGTGACAATTTATTGACTCTTCTCTTGATCCTGTTGACGTGATTTCATGACATGTCACGATATCGACATTTTTTCATTTTCTTTTTCTCTGAATCGCAAAAATGAACGACATGTCACGATATCGTGACATTTTGAGTCTTCAACTTGGTTCTTTGTCTTGCACTGCGATTTCACAACACGTCGCGATATCGTGACATTTTCTCTTCATGATGCATTCTATTGCTCTTAGCCATGAAAACATGACATGTCACGATATCATGACACCTTTTCATTTTTGGCCGCGATGGAGCAACATGTCGCGATATCATGACAACTTTTCATTTTCGTCGCGACGGAGCAACATGTCACGATATCGCGACAACTTTTCATTTTCGGTCATGACGGAGCAACATGTCACGATATCGCGACAACTTTTCATTTTCGGCCGCGACGGAGCAACATGTCACGATATCGCGACAACTTTTCATTTCTGGTCACGACGGAGCAACATGTCGCGATATCGCGACACTTCTTCTCTTTTGTGATATTTTGCTTTTTTTCCTTGATTTTTAGCATCTGGGCCACTGTGGTCTTCTTTGAAAGCATGCAAAAAAGGTGGGTCCCCAATTTTGGGGTGTGTTGTGGATCAGCCACAACAAATGGCGACTCTGCTGTCAAATGCTCCTGAGCATTTTGGTGAGAACCCAACCTGAAATATACAAGCTTAGATACAGGCGTCAACACATCAAAGATAAACAAATACCAATAGATCAAAAATACATGAAACATCAGAATCATTAAATATCAGCTCGATGTGTGCAATGTGTTTTCATTCCCTATCGCTTGAACTTGATCAACATTCCATTGTCAGTTTCACTTATGATTTGTATGCAAGGCTATGAATGATTTGTGCAGGATTTGATGCATGATGAAGATGCTAGAGATATAACAACCTGCTTTGCAAAGGCTCCAACCTTCTAATATCATGAACAAACATATCAAAACTGTCAAACCCTCTTAAGGCCAAATAAATATATGTATACCGAATTAATTCATTAGATCCCAAAGTTGGTTATGTGTCACTACCATCTTGAACCCATGTGCAAGTGTAAGTGAAATCAGAGCTTTGGGGAATAGGATTCCCAACCTAAGCGAGATGGGAATTTAACCCTATCCTTACTATTCTGATTTGGAGTTCATTACCTCACTTTGAGCAAAATGATTTAACCAGTTATGGATGAAATGGTCAGGCTAGTCTATCCGTTTGAACAGACAGTGGTCTTGTTTTAGACAAGACATGCTGCCACGCATGGGCATACTTAACCCCATAATCCATGATTTGGCTTCATTCATTCTCTTCTTCTTTCTTTTTCTTATTTCTTGGACCTTTGGGATGACTACCCATCCTTGCTAGGGACATGTAGTACGATCCCTCCAATCCAATATTAAAATGGAAAATATTAATTTTATTTTTATTTCTTGGACTTTTGGGATGACTACCCATCCTTTGCGAGAGGACATGTAGTACAATCCTTCCAATCCAATATTAAGATGAAATGGGAAATATTAATTTTTTACTTCTTGGACCTTGGGGATGACTACCCATCCTTTGTAGAGGACATGTAGTACGATCCTTCCAATCCAAGATTTATGATGAAATGAGACATAGGAGCTTTGGGGAATCAGATTCTCAACCTAGGCGAGATGAGAATTATGCCCTATCCTTACTACTCCATGTAGGTCAAATCAGAGCTTTGGGGAGTTGGATCCTCAACCTAAGTTCGATGAGGATTTAGCCCTATCCTTACTACTCTGATTTTAGGCTTTAAGCTCTATGGGAGTGGTAAAAACCACTGTTTTAAGGATCAGGTTGCATGATAGGACAGACATGAAATATTCTTTTCGCCTCACCTTTTCTTCCAAGCATGGTTTTGATCATTTTGCCCAAGATCTTCTTTAATGTGCATAGAACGTGCTTGGTTCAAGATTGTTCGGACATCAGTTCCCAACCTTAGGATTTTTTTTATATGTTTCATGTTATAGAATAACCCTAAGAGGATTCGACACCTTCTCAATGATTGCACATGAAATGAAAATGTAACTGAGATGACATGTATATGCAATGAGGAATGTGACATGAGATATGAATGCACTGCTTCTTTTGAAATGCAGATGGAATATATCATCTACTTTACCATAATGTGTAAAACTGACAACTTCATGCATCACAAGATTCAAACGATAATATTTAAAATGTTTGTGTTACTTGTGGAGCTTTCTACAACACAATTCCAATGTTTCATATTCTCCTGATTTTAGGCATACGTTGACATCTCAATTTTTTTTTTTTTTTTTTTTAGACAAACCAAACATGTCCAGAGGACTAACACACACAACTTAAAACCAAACCCAAAAATGAAACTTGAAAAACACAAACCAAAACCAAAACCAAAATCTATATACAATATAGTACAAGATGATGCCAAGCTTGGACTATTACTTTCCTGGATCCCAAACATGATTAGAACATTTCAAAAGACATATGACACAATACACATGCCAAATGTTGTAGGAATCCAACAACAATAAGATCAAACCAAGCAATGCAACAAATTTCAACTTGCCATGCTCACCATACCAATTTGATTTAGTTCTATTACCAACATCATAGGTGAGATTCAAATCAAATTGATTAGACAATGGTTGGTATTCAATTTTATTTTGTCTATTCTTTAAAGTGCAAGTTTCATCATTCCATTCATGATTTAGAAGTAGGCTTTCCTTTTCAAATGTGAGATGTTGCAAACAAGAGCCTATTTCTAAAAGTCTTGAATTCAAATTATTTTTCGAGATTTTAAAGCAATCAAAATCAATCAAAACTTGACAAACATCACCAAGATTTGACATTTCATCATTAATGACATTAGCATCCAAAGGGACATCATGTAATCCATCACTTAAAATTTTTGTAGCTATCACCAAAGGTAAAGATTTCACCTTGTCACCCATACTCAACCCATCATGATTAGAATTTACCACAACTTGATGAGTGTTAGTAGCTTTTTCTTTTTCCTCATTGTCTTCTTCATCATCCAACACCTGTTCAAAAACACCAAAGTTAGGCACCCAATCAAACATGCGTCCATATTTTTCAAAACAAGAGCCTAATTTTTCAAGATATGTGTCGCGTGACACCTTTCCCTGATCAATGGCTTGAGTTGCCTCAAAATCCATATTTTCATTAGGATCATCAATAGTATCAAACCCACACCACTTAGGTTTTGTAATTTCATCATTTTGAGATGGCATAGACATTGTAGAAACAATAGGTGGATCAAGATTTTCGATTTCTTGCCCCTCAAGGGGAACAAAAACAATTGATTCTCCTTCTTCATCCATGGTAGTAGAATCATTATCCTTCCCCAACCTTTGATGAGATTCCAACCCTTCTTCCAAAACATTCTCAGATTGTACAGGACTTGTAATATCCTCATATGAAAGGGCAATTGTATTATCCTGCATATCAATAGGCACACAAATTTCATCGGAAGGTTTGGAGTGAGCATACTCTTCCCAAGAATCATAATGATCATCTTTCAAAATCAAATTGTGATGCTCAACTATTTCTTCATCATCTTTTAATTCATCAACATGTTTCTCATCAAATTTATCTTCACCTTCCTTAGATGGTTCAATTACTTCCAAAATTGGGTTATTGCTTGTATTCAAATTGATAAGGCTATCATAATCCACATGTGTAACCCATGATTCACGTTTAACATAATTTGGAAGGTGTGAATTTTCTTGGCCATCATTTTCAACAATGTCATCCAATGTGTCATCCGAAACAGATTCATCCTCATAGAATTCATCTTTTGGTGAGTCAAGGGTTTCCAATCTGTCACATGTTTCAATACTAGTTGGATCTAGTACTCCTCCCTTGCCTAAAATCATATTCTTATGAAAATCATTGAAATTGATTTTAGAAACATCTTTTGAATCAAGATGAGTATCTTGAAGTTGATTCATACTTAAGAAAGATGGTTGATCTTGCATAGTAGGTTGAGGATTTTGAAATTGATTGAAGCTTGGGAATGATTGTTGATTCTGAAATTGATTCACACTTGAACTTGGTTGAGGTGGATAAATCATTGGGTGGGTAAAGGAGGTATTAAATGATTGAAGATTACATGATCCAAAACCCACACCATAATTTTGACAACTCAATTGTTGCTCAATTGCCATTGCTTGAGTATAGGCTTGTGACAAAGATGTGATTTGAGGCATCCCTCGCAAATATGTGGACATGGGTGAGTCAAGAGCATTGATGTATATTTGGAGAGCCACTTCTTCTTGAAGAACATAAAATGTCACTAATTGAGTATATAATCCAAAGAACCTTTCAGAAAATGACTTCACATTTTCACTTGGTCCTTTTCTAATATAGACCAACTGATTGTACATGAGGATTGGGTCAACTCGCTTTTTGTTGAATTGATTGAGAAATGTTGCCTCTAGTTGAGCCCAAGAAGTGATAGACCCTAAAGGCAGACTTGTAAACCAATCATATGCCACTTTGTCCAAGGTGTAAAGGAACATTTTACAAGCAACATCATCATACCAACTTGTTAAGTGATTCACAACAAATTTGAATGCTTGAATATGTTCTTCTGCAGTATTTGTCCCATTAGACAAAAATCGAGGAAGACATCTCTCAAAACCAATGGGAAAATAATGTTGAACTCCCGGTATGTTCAATGGGCTACCTGTCATCCACGGTGTAAACATAGCCATTAGTGAATCTTAAAGAATATAACTTTAATACCCAAAAATTCCTTTTTTTTTTTTTAAATCAAATCAAATCACATTATTCTTGTATGAACAATCAAAGTGTTAGAACAGTGCATAGCAATTCATGTCCTCCTTTTAACAGTACAAGGTTGTATTGTTAAAAGAGGGCTAAAGATAATAACCAATAGGGCATGAAATATTCAAAATTTAAATCCCTATAGCATTTAAATCACACTGAAATAAACCTATTCAGGCCCTCCTTCTAGCGCCAAAATGTTGAGTGGATATTTTTCCCTATAGCAAAATGATCACGCAACTAGAGTCTCTGACAGGAAACTCTCTCTTGCAAAGAAATTAGTTATTTCTCCAAGGTTCTTATGAACAACATTCATATGCATAAATAATAATATTCAATTTAAATGCTTGGAACACCTTAGTGATTGCAAGTAACTGTAAACAAGGGGCAATGTTGGTTTATTTTATCATGAAAATTTAATGATTGTTCGTTGAACCAGAATAAACAAATGTGAATCGGCCCAGCAATGAAAATTTCCATTTTCAAATTTTTAAAGATTTGCAATAAAACAACAACTTCTGGAAAAGTAAAGTGCAGAAAAATAAAAATAAACTGCCTTCAGTATGATGCTATCCTATTTCGACAAAACCGAAGATATGAGGTTTCCATGCATGCAACCTAACCTATTGGACCTGCAAAACATGCACAATCCTGATAAGCTAAGTGCTGGTTCCTAAGGATTTGAATGAGGTTTTCAGATTTAAGCATTCGCATGCAGCAACCAAGAAAAACTTGTATCAACTACATTTACAAGCCTAAAATCTAAAAAGGGAAAATAGACATTTAATCTTGCATGCAGAAAATGACTCCTTCTTTCTTGCCCATAAGATGCAAATTTCTGAAATATTATCTGCATTAAATATTTGTCATTTTACAATAGCGGACATCCGGTTCTCCAAAACCAAAAAAAGTGGAAGAAAAGCACTCCAAAACAGGCCCAGAATGGCTCATCACCCTCAGCACTGCAACCTTACTCCCAGTGGTCTTCAACCCCTCTACCTGTCCTACTCTTCTACTTTTATACTTTCTGGCAATGCTCTCTGTTTTGCCCTGTGACGCTTCGCTTCATCTCCCAGATCGCTTCGTTTCATCTTCCCCGCCTCTTCGTATTCTTTGACTTTCTGCTCGGATGTCGAACGTTTGATCTTCTCCGTGAAATGTAACGCTTCTGTAACCCTTACACCTTTATGCCACGTGTTCAGCGCTTCCTTGCATGTTCCATAACGGCCCCCTATAAATCATGACAAAAATAGTATGTCATTAAAAAAGAGACATGTCGCGATATCGCGACATTTTTCTTCCCGCAACCTTGTCTGCCTTCATGCACAGCGAAAATAAGACATGTCGCGAAATCGCGACATTTTTATGCCCGCAACCTTGTCTGCCTTCATGCACAGTGAAAATAAGACATGTCACGAAATCGTGACATTTTTCTCCTTAGGGCCGCGTGGATGCAACCTGTCGTGAAATCGCGACGTTTTTCTCCTTCGCTGTGTTTTTGCATTTAGCCACAAAAATGCAACATGTCGCGAAATCGTGACACCTTTTCATTTCGTACCACTTTGGTTGCTTTCTATCACGAAATCGTGACGCTTTTTTGCACTGTCGTGAAATCATGACACTTTTTCATTTCGTACCATCTCTTTGTCGCGAAATCGTGACGCTTTTCTCTTTCGCTCATTGCTTTCTGTCGTGAAATCATGACACTTTTCATCTTCGAGGCTTCTTGCTACTTTCTATCATGAAATCATGACACTTTTCTCTTTCAGGCTGTCTTGCTGCTTTCTATCATGAAATCGTGACACCTTTTCATTCCGTACCACTTTGGCTGCTCCAGGTCACAAAAACGTGACATGTCACGATTTCGCGACACATTTCCCTCGCTTAGCTTGTCAGTCACCGTGAATCACAAAAATGAGACATGTCACGATTTCACGACGTTTTCTTTCATTTGTTCCTTCCTCACTTTTATTCAAACCTGACATGTCACGATATCGCGACACTTTTTATCCTTTGCCCTTCATCTCGTCTTGACGTCGCAATTTGTGACATGTCACGATATCGCGACAACTTTACTGCCTTGACTCTTCTCTTCATGCCTCTCTGAACCGCGATTTCATGACATGTCGCGATATCGTGACATTTTATCTTCAACTTGTTCTTTCTCTCCTTGCTATCACGATTTCACGACATGTCGCGATATCGTGACATTTTGAGTCTTCAACTTGGTTCTTTGTCTTGCACCGCGATTTCACAACATGTCGCGATATCGTGACATTTTCTCTTCATGATGCATTCTATTGCTCTTAGCCGTGAAAACGCGACATGTCGCGATATCGCGACACCTTTTCATTTCTGGCCGCCATGGAGCAACATGTCGCGATATCATGACAACTTTTCATTTTTGGTCGCGACGGAGCAACATGTCGCGATATCGCGACAACTTTTCATTTTCGGTCACGACGGAGCAACATGTCGCGATATCGCGACAACTTTTCATTTTCGGCCATGACGGAGCAACATGTCACGATATCGCGACAACTTTTCATTTTTGGTCGCGACGGAGCAACATGTCGCGATATCGCGACACTTCTTCTCTTTTGTGATATTTTGCTTTTTTTTCCTTGATTTTTAGCATCTGGGCCACTGTGGTCTTCTTTGAAAGCATGCAAAAAAGGTGGGTCCCCAATTTTGGGGTGTGTTGTGGATCAGCCACAACACTTAGTACCACTCCAAAGGAAACGATGACTGACTTGATCAAGTTCTCTAAGAACAACCTTTGGAATATTCAACATGGAAGAAACATAAATAGGAATAGCTTGAAGGACTTATTTTACCAAGGTAATTCTACCCCCAGAAGAAAGCCACCTATTGGTCCACTTTCCAATTTTATTCTTGACTTTGTCCAACAACCAATTCCAATATTTATTTTTTTGCCTTTGAATATTTATGGGAATACCTAAATAAGTGATTGAAAGGGAGGTCTTCTTATATCTTAATTTATCCAAGACCATGGATTCTTATCTAGTAGAGCAGTGAAAGAAAATAACTTTAGATTTGTCTTCATTGATCAACTGCCCAGTAGCCTTAGAAAAATAGCTAATTATTTGCTTGATATTAGAAGCTTCCTTAACTGTAGCTTTAACTAAAATAGTAGAGTCATCCACAAATTGAAGATGAAATATAGGTCTAGCTCCATGAGCAATGGTAACTCCCTCAAGGGTTTTGTTTTCCCTCTTTTTGGTTATAGTCCTACCCAAGCATTCAGAGAAGAATGATGAATAAATAAGGGGATAGCGGGTCACCTTGCCTAATAACTCTGGAAGCTGGGAATGACTGAGAAGGCCTTCCATTGATAAGAACTAAGTAGATACATCCCATAATACAATCCATCCAATCCTTAGAGAAACAAAATTGCCTCAAAACTTTGATAAGGAAGTGCTAATCCACTTTGTCATAAGCTTTGGATAAGTCTAATTGAATGAAAATGGAAGGATATTTTTGCATATCCATAGAATGGATGGTTTCCTAAGCAAGAACTATCTCATATACTATTTGACACCCTTCCACATAACCCCCTTTCTCTGGGGAAATAATTTTATGCAAAATAGGATTCAACCTTTCTGCCATGATTTTAGTAATGATTTTGAGAAGAACATTACCTAAAGCAATAGGTCTAAAATATGAGATATGATCAACCTCTTGAGATTTTTTAACAAGAGTAATATAAGTTTTATTGATAACCCTCAAAATTTCTTTGGCTTTCCTGGCTTCTTCCACGACCTCTAATAAATCAACATGAATGATATCCCATGACTCTTGGTAGAACTCAATGGAATAACCATCAAGACCTGGGGTTTTCCCTTTTTGAATTTTAAAAAATACCTGTTGAATCTCATTGATAGTAATAGGAGCAATCAAAATAGAGTTCTCATCAGAAGTGATAAGAGAATGGATTGATTGAAGAACATTTTGTTGAGAAGCTAAGTCAAGAGGAGTAGCAGCAAAAATATTAAAAAAGTAATCAACAACAATAGAGCTCATGCCATCCCAAGTATAAACAACATCTCCAGAATATAATTTCAAGGAAGAAATAAAGTTGTGAGATCTTCGAGCTAGAAGATATTTGTGGAAGAAATTTGTGTTTTGATCTCCTTCTTTGAGCCATTGAATTCTAGATTTTTGCTTCCACGAGATTTCTTCTCTTTTTTCCCATTCCTCTAACTAAGTTGTGAGTTTAATTTCATCTGCACTTCTCTTCTCTGTGAGGCCATCTAAATGGATTTTCTTATTCAAATTTTCAAGATGAGAAATAACTTCATGTTTTTTTTATGAACATCCCCAAACTCTTTCCAGTTCCAAGTCTTGATTTTGGATTTAATGTATTGCAATCTTTTGACAAAATAGAACATCTTAGTCCCATGCCTAGGTTTACCTTCCTTCCACCATTGTTGCACATGAGGTCTAAAAGTAATGTCTCTAATCCAAATTAATTAAAAATTAAAATGAAAGAAACTCACATTGGTTTTCCACATTTCTGCCATGATTGGCCAATGATCCGAACTAGCATTATTAAGAGTCTTCATTTTAGGAATGTGACCATGGATTAAGAAATTTTTAGAGAGTAAAAACCTATCCAATATCTCCATTATACAAGCTAAGCCTTGCCTTCTGTTAGATCAAGTCATAAGGCCATTACCTGTTGGATATCCACAATATGGAGGTTTGCAATATATTCGCTCATGAGGTCAATGCTTTTGTCCAAATTTCTATTTCCCCCTCTTTTCTCATCTAGAGAGAGGATGGTATTGAAATATCCTCTGATCAAGATCCAAGATTCAAGAAAATGAGAGATAATATGAGTTATATCCTTCCACTATCTTTTTTTTCCTCCAAAGCAGTCAGAGCATAAACAGTAATGCAGAGCATAATTTGGTTGGAATGTCTACTTTGAATAGTTATAACCAAAAGATCCCAACTGCCAACCATATGGTGAATAACTACCTCTTTTGGGTCCCAAAGACAAGCAATTCCACCAGAAGTCCCTTGGGAATTGAGGGAAACCACTTTTCCAGCTGGCCAAATTTTACTCGCAATTGAATCCACATCATCCATTGACATATTTTTTTCTTGAAGGAAAACAATATGTGGATCATTTAATTTGAATCATTCTTCTAATTTCATTTTATTTTGAAAGACTCCCTTTGAGTCCTCTAATATTCCAAGTGATGATCTTCATTAATACCAAGGCTAAAAAAGTTGGGAAGGGCATTAATCTTACCTTCCTCTACAAGTTTTCACCTTCTTTTACCATATGATATTGATTTGTTTTGCGACCTGCTTTTTGATTAGAATCCATCTTCAGTTTTTTTTCCCTATTTCTTGACTTATTCCAATTTAATCTGAGATGGATTCTAACCTTGAAGAATGCTTGTACATAGCCAAAATTTTACTAGAGGGTTCAACGGAGTCTATATTGGGACTTGTATTATTTGAATTTTTGACATTTAAAAGATTGTTTTTCTTGTGTAAATTTTCTCCCTTTTTTTTCTTTTGAAAACCTTTTATTTGTTGGTTTATCTCTGAGTTCTTCCCTTCATATTTAAATTGTAGTTTTTGTAGATAGATTTTGTTTATATCTTTCATAGATATCTTTTGGAGATATCTTCCATAGCTAGCTTCTGTAGATATCTTTTGTAGATACCATTTGTAGATGTTTTCTGTAAATATCTTCTATAGTAATATTTCGTAAACATATTATGTAAATACTATATGTAGACAAAATATGTAGCGCATCTCTTGAAAATTCACTAATTATTGATATTTAGACTAGCCCCAAGTGAAATATAACATGTGTCAACACATAATAAAAGAGAAACTTATTAATATTATTTATTAAGATTTCAATAAAAGAGACGATTAAAAGTACATGAATATTTCACAAAATTCTCTTTAACTACTCTTCAAAATTTGCAAACCAAGGTATGGATTTAAGATTCAAAAAAATACATAGGGAATGATTAAATTTTTACTTCAAAAACTGTGCCCAAAAAATCATGATAAATCAAAACCTTACACAAAGATAAGGTGAATAGTACATCAGAGCATAAAAGCCTAATGTGCATGCATGTGATTGGCCCAAGTGGGACCACGTCAACACCATAGTCAATCCCAGAGTATGGAAAGGAAATGAAGGGGTGGGTTCTCATACATGCAGGAATGGATGATAATTCATGTGCACATGGAAGAAAGGATTGATTAATGGTCCTCGTGATGATGCATGGAAAAAAGCACATGGTTAGACCTCATGGGGTAAAAAATTAAAATAATGATACCACTAATGCAAGTCAGGCTTGAATGATGACCATGGAAAATAGAAGCACGCAGGTGTAGGGGTCAAAAATTAAAAATAATTTATGCACCTTGGTAATTGAAGTTGTAAGGTGGAAGAAAAGCATGGTAATTCATTGGCATCAAAACTTAACCCTCACCCCATGCAATATGGCAGGATATTTGGTGCTAGAAACACAAGCAGATTGGAAAACATCAACCACCCCCAAAAACCATTGATAATGAGTGACATGCAGATTCATGCAGCCAATAATAAATGTTGCCATAAATAGAAAATGTTAGTCATTGATTTAGATTTAAAATAAGGGTTGTGATGAAAGGAAGGATAAACTATGTTTCAAATCTGAAAACTTTGCCATGTTTCTTATGAATGATGTTGATTTTCGAAATATCATTTTAAGCCCAATAAAATGATGGTGACATGGATCCAAGCTCTGGGTCATCGATTAAAATAAAATAGAGGGCTACGATTCACTGAGCCACATAATCGCATGCACAAAGAAATAAAAACCTAAATTTTTACTATTCCTTTCATAGAAGGCTCTCCAAACCATGATTAAAATGCTCTACAACCTAAAACCCAATTGAATTCTATTCTAGCTAGTCAAAATTGCACATTGGAAGAGGAAATCACCATAGAAGAGTAGAATTGTGAGAGGAAAACATGGATAAAAGGATAGATTTTGAGAGCATCATTATGAGGTGACATAAAAATTGGCAAAATGAAAGTGATAGAAGGTAAAGTTTTAATTATTTTAATTTTTTTTTTTTAGTCATGAATAGCCGCAAAAGATAAGTTTTTTTACACCCTAATCATCCTGCCATATAAAAATAAAAAATAAAAAATAAAGATAAAAATAATATATAAATTTTAGTTGTAACATAGTAGAAGAATATGCTTTATAATTACAATCATTTTTTTTGATGAAAGAAATCATTGCAAAAAATATCAAACTATTTCCAAGCTTTACGTTTCAGCATCATTATTTTATAAAATCATAAAATCTTTCTATTTTGCAAAATATAGAATGGTTTTTGTAAAAGGACTAATTCTTGCAGGTTTTTCAGTTGTTGAAAACAAGTATTGAAACCACCCCACTAAAATTATTGTCTACTCTTCACTCTAAACAATGCCCTGGTCCATGTTTCAAAAAAGGAGTGAACCCCTATCCATTGAAATGCAAAACCCCGGTGATTCCATAAAGAAATTATTTTAAAATGCTAGTTGGTGGGATGCCCTCATGAAGTTTCAAGGGCATGACCAAGGGGTTGTAAAATAATTTATCATGAACTGCAAACCCACAACTATGGTCAACCACATTGGAAATATCCCAATTGCCATCAACCTAGTTTAATTTTTGAAACTATGAGCCTACCTGAAATGGGACAACCTTCTACAAATCCTACTCGAAATGTGTTAAACAATTGGTTGAGAAATTTGAAGAGCATTGCACTATAATCCATGATAAGTAAGTTTGGCCAATTGGGATAGCCACATCCTCACTCCCCCTTAAATTGTAATAAGTTGTCATACTTATCATAAAATTATTCACACTAGAAGGGAGGTTATCTAGTTGTGAGGGATATCATATTAAACTACTACTAAACCTGAAGTTTCCAGGACATAAATATTACATCATAAATTTACCATAATTTATGTTTTAGTATTTAAAATCTATAGTTCTTCATGTATAGCCTAAAAATATTGGTGATAGCCCTAAGTTTCATTTAATTGCACATCATGGGCTTATCAAATTATTGGTTTTACAAAAAGCAAATGAAGTTAAAGTATCTTGGGAGACAATCGTAAAATATTCTAACCTATCAGATCATTCTAAGTCCATTGATAGTGAATCCCTTGAAAATAGCACGTCTGGTGAGGAATTAGAGCTAGAGATTCAGGAGGAGGAACCTGAATCTCCAAAATGTAAGCATTGAACTAGGTCTGATAAACCTCTCCAATATACATAGAAAACCTGATGTGAAAAACATATTCCTAAAACTTGTGAGAAAAGAGAGATGTTCGGATACGAGTCTAATTTACCCACACCTAAGCTAGCCACTGAGTCTCTATCTCATATTTTGGCATAGAATATTGTGTTGTAAATAAAAATTGATAAGCTCCAAGAAGATTTTGTATAACACTCAAAGTTAGTTTAGTTTTCCCTTACTCTCTAGTTCGACTTGATCAAACAAATTACTTTAGATAGGGTGATGAAACTTGCTAACCTTATCAACCAATCACCACCTATTTATGTCTCCCCAAATAAGAACTCTAAAACTGGTAGGAAACAATGAAAATAAATCAATTTTAGCAAAATTATTGAGTTCGTCAAGGTTTTCGACAAATAAAGTTCACTACCATTTGCTAGTTTGCTACAACAGAATCAACCTCAGGGATTGGGTCCCTCCACTAAAACTAGAACTGCACCAAGAAAACTAGCCCTGAACATCGGGATACCTCCAAATATTTATGTGGTCATTAATAATATGGTTGCATCAGTTGAATAGCCTCCACCTTCCAAGATGCAGGGAGAGGTATCCATTGGGGTGGAACACATCAAAAAAGTTATGGTTGAAACTCTAGCTGATGAGCAAAAATCTAAGGTACAGGTGCAGAAGGTGAAGCATGAATGAAAATTTCCACCAGACCACCATCATCAAGAATTTCTTCCCAATGGTCATAAGTCGGATAAACTAAAAAAACTGATAAAATATTTGCATGATTTTCAAACTTCATCTAATAGTTGATGTCTATATATTTTTACTTATGTAAAATGTTTGAATGATTTATTTTATGTCTGTAAAAATATATATTTATATATAGGCATAATATTTCATATAATGTTTATTGTTATATTTGGAATTTTTTGTGTATGTAGTGCTTAATGCCTTATGACTACAATTTTTAGCAGGGTTATCCCAATGAAATAATATTGAGGACTCATTTTTACCAAAAATTATTATGATATTTTGCTCTTGCAGGAATTAGTTCTCTGAAAAGTTGCAAATAGTTTATTTTATCTTTTAACAATTAGATATTTTGCATTTACTACTGAAATTGTTTCTTTTATGTGATATTGTTACAGGTAACCTTCAATCAAACAATTGTAGAAGTTATTATTTGTTTGGTAGTCCTTGTAACAACCGTATTGACATAGAAATGATCTTTGAAGACCTGAAATAATTTATTTTCAACTGCAAAAATTCACCTAAAAACTATGTTATATGATCATATGTTTTGAGTTATTTAAAAAATTATTGTCTCTTGTGATTGCAAATATTGTTGCAAATATTTTTTCAGGATGGTATTTAATAGTTTATGTGGTTATATTTGAAGAATAATTATGTTGTCATGTTTCATGTATTCATAAGGAAATTACTGAAGGAAATATGAAATCTTGATTGTTTATTAAGTATCTTATTTATTTATAAAAATATGGAATATAATATCTGAACTATGTGCATTATTTGTGATATATTGTGTAATTTCTATTTCTAAACCATGAATGCAATATATTTTAAAAGGCAATTTCTATTTAATTATGTGATTTATCAGTTAAAAGGATGGATATGATTAATGTATGTATTTCATGCAAAATGTGTGCAAAGTTGTGTATGATTGGACAGGAGAATGTTGAAGAAAATTTCACAGGTGTATGATACAACAACACAAGATTCAGATCAGACTCTGGACATGAAAGAAGATGGACATAAGGATGACATATCAAGAAGTAGACACAATTACAAAACATAGTGGCTGAAGACTATTACAAAAGATAGTTACTGAAGTATGTTACAAAAGGTAGCTACTGAAGACTATTACTGAAGATGTCTTTCACCAAAAGTTACAAAATATATTTGACCAATTCAATTGACCAACGTTTCATGCCACATCAGTGACAACATGATGCTCTTACATGACAAAAAATTATTATAGTCAACATAGTTGGTTAACTTGTCAACAAGGATATTATAATTAATAAAGCTATTGTAAAGTTACTTTATAAAGTCACAAAATTTGAATATTGTTAGGTTGTCTAGATTCTGATGCAATATTATTATATCCTTCCCATGAATAAAGGGGCATATAGTTATGATGTTGTATCTTACAAAATATTTAATTTAGCGATGTTTTGTTATGTTCATTCATGAAGTGCCACTTGGACCACTTAGGTTATTTATTGAGTCCAAGTAGGTTAGGAGATTATGTCAATTTAGATTATTTCTGTTAAGTACATAGTTGTTGCATTATCAAGTCCATAATGCCACATGGAAAAATACATGGAAGAGTTATATTCATAATTGTCCAAGTCATATTATATATTACATAGGGAGACCTTTGAAAAGGTCTAATGAAGAAAAATTGAATGTTCAATGTGTTTGTACAATATCTATAGAAACACATGATTATGTACGCCTGAATTCCCAGTAATAAAGCAACACTTTTTATGGTAATTATATCATTTATTGTTTCATTTACTATTTTATTTCTTTTATGTAATCATCATTGTATTTTCCCTGCATTCGTATATTAGTGTAATGTTAGTATTAGTTATGCATCTTAGTTACTGAGATAAAATAGTTTAGGGGAGAAATACTTACACTATCCTCTAGGAGACAGGGTCCACTCCTACACTTAGTCCCTATTCTCTCACCCTTGTAATAGATTAGAAATAGTTAGTATGTAAAATTAACATTAGAATTACAAAATAAATTAAATTACATTTTCATAGTGTACAAAGTAAAAATAGATAATCAAAATTAACTATTTGCACGAGGATCCTTACCAACAGGTAAAATCATCATGGTTAGGTAAATATCATATTTAATTTATAGCATATTATTTTAATTTTTTGCATAGTTTGTGTTTACTGTAATAATTATTTTTTTGTAAAACCTAATACTGAAAAGAGATCTAAATCAAGCTTAAGAATTAATTATCATGGTACAATCTATATTGAATTTCTACTCTTTAAATCTAACCTTGATTACCCTGGATTGATAAAATTAAATGTAAGCATTATTGTTAGACATCTATGCTTAATGTGTTATATATATATATATATATATATATATATATATATATATATATATACATGGCTAATACACAAAAAACATTGCATTTCACACATTGCATGTCACATTGCATTTACACATTCACTTTGCATGGCCACTTTCACACATTCCATTCACCATATTAGGGGTCATTTGTTAATATTAGAACATAATTGATCCAATAAAATCATGTTGCCTTAATCAGGGGCACCCTCAAGCCATCTTCCATTTTCATTACGCCATTTCATATAGTCAAATTATCATTTTCCAACCACATTTGCATCATCCCTAGGTTTTTGGTCACTCAACCACTCCTAGTGTTTCCAACAAATTCCAATACATGTCAATTTTTCTCTGGGACCAAGTCACACTTTTCACTAAGAAAATCTTGAGTTCAAGAATTGACTCTAATACTCTTAAACCAACCACATTTTACACATATTAAGAACATCTTGTGTCAAAGAGAGATAATACCATGATTGGGTTGAACCTCTAAGTGAAAAAAGTTATCTCTATCTATCCCATTATCCACATAGTCCAAAATCAAAATAGTTGTCTCCACCACCACTCACATTGATAAAATAAAATAATAAGTCATAAGGATCAGGTTAAATCACCTCCAATTTTTGGAGGCTGCTCTGCTACACCCCTCACCTACCTCCCTCTTCTAGAACAACGTCTCTATCATCGAGGAGCCTTCTCTTCTACTATCTCCTCCTCCTGAACCACTTGAATCGATACCCATAAAGGCTATGAGGTAAACCAAACCTCATACTCTACTATGGTCCCAAAATTATCTATATTTGGTAGATATATCTCCTCATCATCCTCATATTGCACCTGCCACTCCTCAATATAAGGTAGGGTTGAATTATTCGATCGATGCCTATAGATTACTAGAGCCCCTGGAACTTCCTACCTCAGCCTAAACTATCATAACACCCATGAAAACTAGATGAGTTACACCTTATTCCCATACCACCCAACTATCCACCTGGCCTGTCGAGTCCTGTTAGTCTAAAAAGACTACCTTGATAGATAGCAGAGTTTTGCATGAAAGAGACCAGTGTTTCATTTTTGAGACATAAGGCACAAAAAATGACTAAGGCATGAGGAAGGTCACGATTTTGTGACATGATGAGTTTTCACCAGATCAGGGAAGAAGAGGAAGTTGCAATGCCAAAATGTCATGATTTCATGACATTACTGATTTTTGCAAGAGAATAGTCAAAAGAAGCTAGAAAGTGAGAAGACATCGCGATTTCGCGACATAACGGGTTTTCACCCGTAAGCAGCTCAAAGAAGCCAAAAAGTGAGAAGATGTTACGATTTCATGACATAACAGGTTTTCACCCGTAAGTAGCTCAAAGAAGCTAGAAAGTGAGAAGATGTCATTTTGTGACATAACAAGTTTTCACCTGCAAGCAGCTCAAAAAGGCTAAAGTACAAGAAGATGTCGCAATTTTGTGACATGATGAGTTTTCACTGACAAGTAGTCCCAAAGAAGCAAAGCATAAAGAAATGTCAGGATTTCGCGACATGACAGGTTTTCACCGACGAAGATATAATTAGGAATAAATAAACATGCCTCCAAAAGCTTGTGTCAATGACTGATGACAATGGAAAAAGAAGTATCAAATCCTAGATTTTTGCTATCAGATTTTGTTTATTATTAGAAGCCATGCAAAACATATTGAAGCATGATTGTAGCCTGATTGCTTGTAATTGATTTTATGTCAGAATGTACTAATTGTAAAGATACTCACCATAGGGTATATATAATAGTAAACACACCCTAAAAAGAGGTCGGCTCTTAGGCGTTTACAAGACTGGATGTATGTACTCTGAATACAAGCAATAAAATTATGCTTCTATTGGCTTCTGGTTCACAGTGTGCAAGTGTATGTATTAAATGTTCTTTGCTTCTATTCACATTGTTAATTTGTACATTGTATCTGTTCTAAAATATGGACTTATACATAATATAAATTATATTGTTGGAGTTGGAATTCGATACATATATGTGTTAGATGGATATCTAAATCACACTTGAAAACTATGATTTCTACGTGAAGATATAATAAATGCTTAAATAGTAAGAGTATATGCATTTGTCTTAGTTGTTGTCTAATATGTACCACAAGAAAGCTCTAGCTACGACTATATTTCCCTCCCTTTCAGTAATTCTCTTTTCCTTTTCTCATAAAAAATCATTAAGGAACCAACCTCCTCTGGAGATTAGATGGAAGATCTCAAGATCAAGTCCGTCTACTCAATGTTGACAAAATCAAGGCGCAAATAACAACCATAGGCAGATTTTGTTCCAACAGTTTTTGGCATGCCCGATGGGACCCTAAATCCCACAGTATTCTATAAGGTTTGGTGTTTGTCTTTGATATTTTTAAAATCTAAATCAAATCACCTGAAACTCCGTTCGAAGGTATAGACCTAAGAGATACCTTATCTATTTATCTGGTTAGAACTTATGATTGTTTACCTATATGATAACTAGATCTAAAGCAAGAAACTCTGAAGAACCCATTGAGTTATTCGAGTTACATCTTGGTAGCCTAAGAGTGCATCCAGTTTTATCTACTAGATCAAACCCACCTACTACCAGTATTACTACCCTTGTACCCATTGTTTTTCCTAGTCCTATTGTCAATACATCTTCAAATATAACTACCAGTAGTTCTATAGTTTAGGCAAGCACAATTGCTACAATGGCCGCTCCTCCACCAACTTATCTTACATGGAACCACATGGGTCCACTGAACCTAGTGGCCCAAAACTCGATTCCTGTGGTAGCTTTGAAGGCATTGCCTTCATATGATGGGATGGGTAAAACGACGTATGAACATTGCTTAGATGTTGCAGCCTTGGTAGCAATTTACAACATCACTCAAGAAGATGTGATGATTAGGTTGTTGGTTATTTCATTGAAAGGAAAAATGCTCTATTGGTATAGAGCACTTCCTCCTCAATCCATTGCAACTTGGGTAGAACTCACTGGTAGGCTGGTAGACGAGTTCAATCAGCATGCAGATCCATTCTCCCTACTCAGCCAATTCAAAATTATCAAAAAACATCCTCAAGAGGAAATTGTTGATTTTAATATTCGATTCAGCCGCACCTAGGAAAGAGTGCCCATTGGATTGAAACCAACCATAGAGCAAGTAGTATATTATTATTTAAGAGCTTTTGATACCGATATCAGCATGATAATACGACAATCACAAATATTTACTTTCCCTACTATTTATCAAGAAGCATCAAAAGTAGAAAGAGATCTTATTGCTACTGGGAGATATCCACCAAAAGCAATAATGCCAATTTTTCCTGATATCCCTCAAGCTCCCAATACTAGTTCTTCCAGCTCTTCCCATTTTTTGAGCGTAGATCTCCCAAAATGGAATGGGCAACCATCCATTCCTACGATACATATGCCTCATAATTCTCTAGCATTACCTCCTATTCCTACTATTCCCACACTACCTGTGCCACTTCCTCAGCCAGCCCAAGAAAATCAGCTCTCTATTATACTAGACACGGTGAAAAATCTGGCAAATGATATGACATCAATGAAGAGAAGAGAGGCTGAGAGAAACTTTCAACCAAGAAGGTTTCCTCAAATAACAAGAGATGCGGCTCAATCAAGTAATAGAGGGCAAGAAAGATCAAATGTCGTTTATGCAAACAAAGCTGAGGAGGCTGCAGTTCCTCCTACAAATTTTGATTACTAGTGTACCACATGTAATGATCCACATGGAGAAATTTCATGTATGATCCATCAACATTACGTACAGAATGTAGCTATTGAGAAAGCAGAGAAAAACATGAAAGGTCATGTAAATATGATTAGAGAAACTGACCACAATTTCATGATGCCTATAGTAGAACAAGTTACGGTTTTAACTAGATCAGGTAAAAAACCTCTGCAAGTGGATCCTCAAGAGCTTCAACCTCTAAGTTTTCCCCCAGCTCCTAAAGAAACACCCAAAAGATATTCTTCCTATGAGAAAAGACCTCAGGTTCCTGCCCAAAGCCAAGGGCCAAAAATACGTAAGGAGTTCACTCCACGGAAGGAAACTGAGACTCAAGATCAAGCTAAGGAGAGGTTAATATTTCCTTCATTGACTAAGAGACAAAGAACAGAAGTGACTCAGGGATACAGGAATAGGTATGACACTTTCACCAAAGAAAGAGAAAAAATGTTGAATCATCTACATTCAACATAGTTGAAGAAATGAAAAAGACTCCCTCAAAGGCAAGCATGTATGATGCTCTTCAGTTCCCTAGTCAGATTGACCTCCTACAAGAATCTCTAAAGACGATGAAGAATAAAGGTAAAAACATATCCTATTCAAATACAGTCCAAGAAAATCTAACATCTACCACTGGAAAAAATAGACCACCTCCCTTCTATTTATCTCTTCAAATGGAAGGGTGGGTTGTACACAACTGCATGATAGATTCAGGTGTTGCTACTATAGTGATACCCAAAGTAGTATGTGATATTATGGGGATGGAGTACACTAGGAGCAATCTAGGAGTCCTACAGTTGGATGGTACTCCAGTTAAGACTGTAGGAGTAATTAAAGACATTCCCATACAACTCCATAGGATGCCCCAAATGGTGGTCATACAAGAAGTAGTAGTGGTAGATTTAGCACCATACTTTGGTATGTGCTTATCTAGAGAATTCATAGCAAAGATAGGAGGATACCTATCCCTAGATTACTCACATTTAGAAATACCTTTCAAAGGTAAGAGGATTAAGATCTTTAATGAGAAACCATCTACTTTTCATGTAGAAAAGATAGGGGAGGCTGACACCATGAATATGATGATTGAAGAAATTGGAGAAGTGGATCTAATGGAAGAAACCTTAGAAGATCTTCAAGCAGAAGACCAGTTTTCTCTAAAATATTTCAATGCCATGATAGAAACAGAAATGGGAAGTTATTCCATTGAAAAACCAAAGAAGCAATTGGCACCCGCTCCTAAAGAAGACAATTCTACTAGTCATCTTTGGAAGTTATTCTTCGATGGAGCTAGGTGTAAGAATGGAGCTGGTGCTAGAATAGTTTTGATTTCCCCACAGGGAAGGAAAGAATTTTCTCTTATAGGTTGACATGGAGTTGCACCAATAACGTGGCAGAGTATGAAGCACTTTGCTTAGGACTGAGGAAAGCTGAGAAACTAGGGGTTAAACAACTACTAATTTATGGAGATTCAGAACTTATCGTGAATCAAGTCACGAGGAAATGTATCAGTAAACAACATTACTTAAAGGCTTATAGAAATAAAGTGTGGGACCTTTTAGAAGCCTTTGAGGCTCTAAATATGAAGTCTATTCCTAGAGAACATAATACCCACGCAGATTTGTTGGCATCAGTGGGAGCTAATTTTTGTCCTATCAGCAACGTTATCCAGAAATCCAAGATGGTTAGACTCATATATAGACCCTCAATGCCAGATAAAAATATCTTCTGGCAAGTTTTTGAAAATGACGAGCAAATATTAGATTTTTTAATCTATGAAATGAACTGCTCGAGCGGTAGGACGCTGCAAGATGAAGAAGAAGAAGATGTGATTCAATTAAAAATAATCATATCCCCAAGGGACTTATCACCCTTGAGAGTCTTTTTGATAATAATGATAGGGCAATAGGCCATAAAATAAAATTTGATAAGCACTGGTATAAAGAAGTTGAGTTAGAACCAGGAAAAATGATTAAAGTCGGAGTTAGTTGTACAGTAGAAGAGTTGAACCAAATCAGGGAATTATGCAAGAAATTTCCAGATATCATAGCTTGGACGTACAGTGATCTAAAAGTGTACAAGAAAGAGATTATTCAACACACCATTGAATTAGAGGAAGGAGCCAAGCCTTTCAGGCAAAATCAAAGACCTATAAATCCAAAAATAGAAGCTCTGATGAAGCAAGAATTGTTAAAACTCCTTCAAGCTAAAATAGTGTATCCTATTAAACATTCTACCTGGGTGGTAAACTTGGTTCCAGTCAGGAAGAAAAATGGAGACATTAGATTATGTGTGGATTTTAGGAATTTGAACAGAGCTTCACTCAAGGATCATTATCCTCTCCCTCAGATAGACCCAATTTTACACACAGTTGCAGGGGCAAAAAGGTTCTCTTTGCTAGATGGTTTTTCGGGGTATAATCAGGTATGGGTCAGAGATGAAGATCAATACAAGACTACCTTTACCACAAAATGGGGAACATTTGCCTATCAAAGGATGCCTTTTGGCTTGTCTAATGCTGGAGCAACCTTCCAAAGGGTAATGGATGTAGCTTTTGGTGAGCTTGCTAATAAAATCATAGTCATCTATTTAGATGATATGACTATTTTTTCTCATCATAAGCAAGATCATATAACACACCTTGAACAGGTATTTGAAATATGCAGGGAATTTGGAATATCTTTGAACCCAAAGAAATCCATATTCGTTGTAGAAGAAGGTATCCTACTTGGTCATGTCATCTCTAAAGCTGGATTAGCTATTGATCCTGATAGAGTGAAAGCACTCTTAGAACTTCCCTTACTAGTTAACAAGAAAGGTTTGCAATATTTCTTTGGACAAATAAATTTTGTGCAAAAATTTATTGTAGATTTCGCATAGATTGTTAAGCCAATGACTGAACTGTTGAAGAAAGATGCACCTTTCAAATGGATATATCCAAGGAAGAATGCTTTCAGAAATATCCTAGAAGAAATAGCTCAAGCACCTGTGTTGGTTAACCCTGACTACTCCCGAGGTTTTATCCTATATGTTGTTGGTGAACAAGAAAGTTATGTTGCAGTCCTCACACAGAAGGGGGCAGACAATGAAGAAAGACCCATAGCTTTTCTGAGTTCCACCATGCATGATCATGAAGAGAGATACAATTTTATCGAGAAGCAAGTGTATGTTATCATGAAATCCTTGAACAAATTTAAACACTTTCTATCACAGAGCAGGATCATTGTTTATGTGATTCATCCTGATGTCAGGAATTTTATAATACAAGGGGAACTTGGTGAAAAGAGAGTTGGTTGGGTGACTAAGATACAGGAATATGATGTAGAAATACATCCAACAAAAATAGTAAGAGGTAGAGCCCTGTGTCAAGAATTAGCCAAGAAGGCTACAAATGATCATGTGGAGCACCAAAGTGTAATGGCAAATACAGAATCAGATCCAAGTCTAGAAAAGACTGATTGGATTGATGACCTTGTGAAGTACTTTCAGACTGGAATGTGTCTTGATAATCTGAATGCTTCACAAAGAAGAAGGTATAGAGCACAAGCATTGAAGTACACCCTTCAATCAGAAGGGTTGTACATAAAAAATATAGATGGTGTACTTTTAAAGTGCATAGGAGAAGATGAGAAACAAAAAGTGTTAAAAGAGTTTCATGGAGGTCTCTCTGGAGGACATTATTCAGGAAGATCCACTGCTTTGAAAATACTCTGAGTAGGTTGTTATTGGCCTTCTATTTTTTTAGACACTTACAAAGTAACTAAAAGTTGTGAGCAATGTCAGAGATATGTAGGGAGGAACATAAATGCCCCTATGCCCTTAAAGTCTATCCAAGTTGAAGAACCTTTCCAACAATGGGGGTTAGATTTTGTTGGGATAATAGAACCCAATTCATCAGCTGGCCATAAGTATATACTTACTACCATAAACTATTTCACTAAATGGGCTGAAGCCATCCCCACTAAGAAAGTTGATCAAGAAGTTGTAATTGAGTTTGTGGAAAGCTTGATTACAAGGTTTGGTGTACCAGATTCACTAATTACAGATAATGGATCAGCTTTCATCGGAGCTAAAATGATTGAGTTTACTAGCAGATATGGCATATATTTGAAGACCTCTTCCAACTACTATCCATAGGGTAATGGTCTAGTTGAGTCTACAAATAAAAATCTCCTCAAAATATTGAAAAGAACACTAGAAGATAACAAGAGGAGCTAGCATTCCTTGATCAATCAAGCACTATGGGTTGATAGGATTTCAATTAAGAAATCTATTAATACATCACCCTATTCTTTAGTCTATGGTAAAGAGGCTATTTTGCCTATACATATGGAAATACCAGCACTAAAGTTACTTAATCAGATGAACGAAGAAGGAGGTCAACCAATGGATGCCCGGTTGATGCAGCTTCTACAACTAGAAGAACAGAGAGAACATGCCTATAATCATCATCAGAAACATATGGTAGACACAAAAGGATGGTTTAATAAGAAGACTACCTTCAAAAAATTTAAAGTGGGGGACCTAGTTTTGAAATGGAATGTGAAAAAAGCTAAGCTAGGTAACCATGATAAATTTGACGCTTTTTGGGAAGGCCCTTTTGAAATAATTTTTGAAAGGCAATTTAATTATTTTCAACTGAAATATCAACAGGGTATGATTTTACCCATAACAGTGAATTATTTTCACTTAAAGCTCTATTTCAAATAGAAAAAAAAAGTTGTTAGGGATTACAGGGGGAGATTGCTTTTTACTTTAAATACAGATGCTTTTATTTTTTCTTTCACCATTGGTTATGTACCTGCCCTTGAGCCTAAGGCTTTAAATCCATATGACCAAGAAAAATATTTTGTGCCTTCTGAAAAGATAAAGAATTTCCTCAATACATAGTTGAAAAATACACCTACCAGAGGAAAAATACCTAAAACCCCTATCCCCCTAGCAGAGTTCAAAACCAGAATTGTTTTTTATATTGTCTATGGTGGCCGGACTAAAGATTAATGAGAGATTTCATGGGTGGCAGATTGCCTTAGTCAATTGCCTATCAAACCTGAAAAATTATGACTCCTTAGTCATGGATAAAAGTGTTAGGCCTTTATTTTTTGACTGGCTAGGGTATATTTTCACAGAAGTTCATGAAGGATTATTTGCAATAAAGAAAGTTTCTTAGTTTTATTTCCTTTTTTATTCATACTTGGTGTGGTTTTTCTTTTATTTTATGGCTAAGGAACTAGATTTTATTTCTGATAATGATAAATATGAAAAGGGGAGAACTTTATCGGTCTAAAAGTGGACCAATGTATTGCACAAAGCAGAGTCATATTATGATTTTAATAGGGAATTTATGGGTCCAACTCTAAAAATAATGTATGGAGAAATCAAAAGGTTAACCTCGAAAGCTAAAAAGATTTTACAAAATAAACATGCTGAAGAGGGTGACTGGTTTATTCTCACCCAAGGGGTTGTCATCATGTTATATGGGTTTACAGGGAAATCTTTCCTAATTCCTCATTATGTTACTAAAAATTTGTTTGCATTGGAATATGTGAGGCAAATGAATAAATTAATGTCAAATATGGCACATGTATAGGTAAAATTGGTACATGTACTATGCCTTTTCAGTTTCAAAAATGGGTCAACATGAACAAATTACTTAAGCTCTAAGAGAAATGGGGTTAATATAAATACCTCAGAGATGGAAATATGACCCTATAAATATATTTTTAGAAGTATAGGTAATTTTAAACCAAATTCCATTTAAGGTTTATCATGCATACATCATATCGGATATCGAGGCCTATAGAAATAACAATGAATACGATGCACTAGAATGACATGTATTAAGAATGCAACCATTGCCTCCTTGGCATGATTTTTATGAACATGTGATGTATTATGACCTTAAGAACAATTCAAAACATGTGTTGGATGAGAACACTTTCTAGAATTTAGAAGAAATGTGTAGATTGGACTATGGGGAAAATTCATGAATGGTGGACTATGAGGGTGCAAACAAATATGATTGATTTGAGGTACCCTATTAAAAATGATCTTGAATTTTTAGTGCTTTATAATCATTATCAAGAATCCTGGTCAAAAAAAATTCCCGTGAAGATACCTCGTAGCGTTGGCGATAGCAAGGAAGCAAGTCTTAAAGCTGCTAAAAAACATAATTTTGACCAAGGTAAAGGTAAGAAAGTTGCAATTGAGAAACCTTTAACTCAAGCACAAACCAGGCTTAGAACTTTGAAGAAAAGGGTCATTGATGATGTCTTCACAAAAGAGCAAGATAAAGAGTATGGCAAAGCTTATCATATGATGCTGGAGATGGGATATGAAGGCAAATGCCTAGGAAACAAAGGGCAAGGGATCATTGAACCCTTATAGGCTAAAAGGAGAGGAAAATGCCTGGAACTAGGTTCTAATTCATCAAAAGGTAAAAATACAATTTCCAAAATTGTGAAGTTCGTTCCCCCTTCAAATTCAACTACAGAATCTGACGAAGAACCTCTTTGTATTAAGAGGAAGAGGCTAAATTCTGTAGTAGAAAATCAAGAGAAAGAGAAAAAATATCTAGAAAAGGTCCCAGATAATGAGAAAATTGCTCAAAATGATGAAAATGACAATATTGGCACTGCTCTAGCTGATGAGCAAGTTGTTTAGAATGAGGAAGATAATTTTCTAAATCTAGATATTAATGAACAAGAAAATGTTCAAATCGGAGCTATTGATGACCCTAATGACCTTGCTCAAAAGATTCAAAATGTATCTCTTTTCAAAGAAATTGTTGTAAAAAAAGAGAATGTTGAACATAGAAGAAAATAGCCTAGGGAAATTCTCCAAAATGTTGAAATTATAAATCTTGAAGAAGATATAGATGGTGAAAATAGAGTTGATGACAGATAAAATGTAGAAGTTCCTACACAAGATGAGGGTCAAGATTCTATCATGAATGAAGGCAATCAAGATCGTGAAGGAGAATATGGGGATCAACAAGTGCTTCAAATAGAAATAGATATGGTTTCCATTTTCTCTCATTCTTTTCTCTCTACTCATCCCCAAAGTAATTTTCCTTCCATTTCTAGTTCAAATAAAGATATAATGTTCCCTTTGAATTCATGGTTTTCTTCATCAAAACTAGCATTATAATCCTAGCTCCAATCTAAATTTAATGTTGAGTTAGTTTCAAATCCATTTCTCCCTAGCATTTGCATTCCAACTATTAAATCAATATCTACTTTAGATGCTGAGAGTTATCTGACTCTTTCAAAATTAAAATATTTGAGGAAGATGAAAAAAATGCCTTAGACTGGTGGACATCTCATTTTGCTGGAGATTCCAAAACTCTAGCTCGTATTCAAGAGATAATTTCTCTTGATCCCACCACCAAGTAGAGGAAAAAAGGTAAAATTGACACTTGTGTCAAAGAAGTATAAAGGAGAGATGACCATTGAATATTATCAAGCAGAAGATATAGTTGAATACATTACTCAGCTACACATGTCATATGAGTGGGGAAGGGCTCAAGCCCATTTTGGAACCATTTACTTGCATGGAGAATATTTTAGAGAAAAATTTGTCAAAGAACAAGGGGCCAGGAAAGAATTAGAGTCAGTTCTATAGGAACAAAAATTGATAGAGAAGGCCCTAAAACTGGAAGCAAAGAAATGGGAAGATAGGTTTGGTGAAGCTACTAATGAGGCAGCCAAATACAAAAAAAAATTGGAAGAGGTAGATGCACAGATTCAGTACCTGAATCTATAGGTTCAACAACTTCAGCAATAGGTAATAGAAAAGTAGAATGCTCCATCTAGTCTCTTGAAAGAAAAAGCCAAAACAATAAGAAAAGAGATGCTCGAAGATATATTGAAATTGAGTCTTAAATCAAGGCCTATGTTATTGTACTTGGCCAAAGTGAAAGAAGTAATTGAAGTAGTCAATGAAGAACTAAAATATTTAGTAAAATTCCTTCAAGAAAGATCATATGCGGCAACAAAGATTCAGGTCTTATAAGAGAAATTTCCAGAGAGCATCGTTGCTATCCAGAGTGAAGCATGGTATCAAGCTAAGATTGTAGCTAAGAGTTTATTTAGGAGGCTTAAACTTGTAACTCAAGGTGATAAAATCCTTCAATAATTAGAATTTGAGGCCAAGGTATTAGTGAAGCATTTAAATATGGAAAACAAATATGGATTTCCATATTTGTGGGATGATAATTAAAAAGTTTTAAGTGAGGATGCGCTAACACTATCCCTAAAAGCTTTCATGGAAGATGAATCAGAGATAGATAATTGGGAAGAACCTATATAGGAAACACTAATATTAACTATGGTGCAGAACCTTACATAGATTAATTCTTGCTTATAGGAATTGATTCTAAGGAATAATATAGTGTCCCATGATAAAGTGGAAGAATTACAGTATATATATCAATTGTTCATGGATTCTTCAGACCTTGAATATGAATACTGGAAGCACATTTACCTTACTTACAATGAAGTGGTTGATACGATATAAAAATTAAATAAATCCAAACATGATAACCAAAAGTAGTTGATAGGAGGGACTAGTAGCTAGCCATAAAACTAGTTTAAAACTAATTTGAGTTGTTAATGTATTTTTAGTAAAACATCCATAAGCTGTAAACGGTATCCTGAAAAGGTAATTATTTACTTGTCTAAATGCATTTTTTCTTGAATATTCTCTTTTAAAATCTCCTCTACTATATTGTTTTTTACTCCGTTTCCCAATGGATGAAGGTCCTGGATTCTAATATTTTTGCTAGCAAAATTCCCCGGAAGGCACAAAGAATGTTAGTCTAAAAAGACTACCTTGATAAGGTAGCAATTTTTTTCATAAAAAAAACGGTGTTTCATTTTTGAGACATGAGGCACAAAAGTGACTAAGGTATGATGGAGGTCACGATTTTATGACATGATGTGTTCTCGCAATATCAAGGAAGAAGACGAAGCTACAATGCCAAAATGTCATGATTTCATGACATTACTAATTTTCACAAGAGAATAGTCAAAAGAAGCCAGAAAGTGAGAAGATGTCATGATTTGGCGACATAACGGGTTTTCACCTGTAAGTAGCTCAAAGAATCCAGAAAGTGAGAAGACATCATGATTTCATGATATAATGGGTTTTCACCCGTAAGAAGCTCAAAGAGCCAAAAATTGAGAAGACGTCACGATTTCGTGACATAACAGGTTTTCGCTTATAAGCAGCTCAAAAAGGCTAAAGTAAAAAACATGTCACGATTTCATGACATGATGAGTTTTTGCCGATAAGTAGTCCCAAAGAGCTAGAGAATGAAGACTTGTCACGATTTCATGACATGACAGGTTTTCACCAGCAAAAACATAATTAGGAATAAATGAACATGCCTCCAAAATCTTGTCTCAGTAACTGATGAATCACAATGGAAAATATCAAATCCTAGATTTCCTACTATTAGATTTTCTTTATTATTAGAAGCCATGTAAAATATATTGGAGCATGATTGTAGCTTGATTTCTTGTAATTGATTTTATGTCAGAATGTACTAATTATAAAGATACTCACCATAGGGTATATATAAAGGTAAACCCATCCTAAAAGAGGTTGGATCTTAGGCATTTACAAGATAGGATGTATGTACTCTGAATACAAGTAATAAAATTATGCTTCTATTGGCTTCTGGTTCATAGTGTGCAAGTGTATGTATTAACATTCTTTACTTCTATTCACATTATTGAGTTATATATTGTATTTGTTCTAAAAATATGGACTTATACATAGGATAAATCATATTTCTAGACTTGGAATTCAATATATGCATGTGTTAGATAGACATCTAAATCACATTCAAAAATCTATGATTTCTACATGGAGATATAATAAATGCTTAAATAGTAAAGTATATACATTCATCTTAGTTGTTGTCTAATATGTACCATAAGAAAGCTCTAGCCTTAGCTATTTTTCCCTCTCTTTTAGTAATGCTCTTTTCTCTTTTTCCATAAAAAAACATTAAGGAAGTAGCCTCCTCTAGAGATTATACGAAATATCCCGAGATCAAGCTTGTCTACTCAATGTTGACAAAATCAAGGTGTAAATAACAACCATAGGCAGATTTTTTTCCAACAAGTCCTCCATATTTTCTCTCCATCACTAAGCCACCTAGTCTCTTATCATGACCATCAGCATACTTGATTGACTTTTAGCCTATCCCATAGATACCTACACTCTTGACCACTACGATAGGATGACTAGGCTACACCTCCTCACTCACTTGACATCTTAAAGCATATGGATTATCCTTATCCCAATTCTCGTGCAATAATACCATGAGCTAAGCCACACTAAAGTGCTCCCAACCCCACCATTGTAGCAACACACTACAACCCAATCCCTTTTGCCCCTACCTCCTCACCTCATAAAGGTTCATATACATTTGAGCTAGTAGAGTAGGTTTCCATGCATACACTCGATGCTCATTGATCATGTCATACACTAGCCTTATCATGTTCCATGGAAATCGATAGTCGATTTTGTTAGGTACCAATATGTTGGCTAGCATGAATATGATTAAGATGGGTAAGGTATCCAACTTCTTCTCCACATACATTTTCAAATACCTTATCCCTCCACCATGGATATTTGCATCTCTCCATCCATCCCTACAAATCCTCCTAAGCTCATACTCCTTATCGTTCCCAACTTGAACTTGCAATCCCTCCATTGGAACTCGGAAGATGCGGTATACATATTCTAGTAGCATTGTCATCTCCCTGGTTAGGAGCTAGAAAGTCCCCTTATCCGGATTACCATCCTTCACCTCACTTCACTCTTTCACTTATCCACTCACTCAATCCTTAGACGCTACTTCTAAAACTAATTAACACAACAATGAGTCTAATTTCATTTTTGTAGCACTTTTATAGCTATATTTTGTGTTCTCAAACACTTGTGGTGGTGCACTCAAATTTTTCCCTATGTTTGTAGGGTGGTATATGCTTGCCAACATCTATGCATGGTGTGGATGCTCATCGATTTCTAGCTCCAGAATGTTGCAGAAAGACCAATAGGACCCAAAAATGTAGCTTACCCTCACAAAATCACTCCAAAATTCATCCATGCATCCATTTCATCACCACATCATATTTTGTGAAGGTTCGGATCGATTTGGATGCTTCATTTTCATTTACGATCAAAAGTTGCAAAAATGCCAAATTTTCTTACAAAAGCTTCAAAATGGCCACATTCATAATTCTACATATGCATCACATCATCTAATAACATTATATGATAATTTGAATTGGTTTGGGTGTTTAATTCTTAATTGTGACCAAAATTTGTAAAATTCCCCAAATTGCTTCAAACCATTCCAACTCATTTCACAAAATCATCACATTCACCCACCAATATTTACATAATCCATATACATTCATTTACATCATTTATATCATCCACAATTCTATACATTACCATTCAAAATTTTCCAATTCCACTCATATTTTTCAAGTGAACCTCATATCTAGTGGTTTACCCTATTCACTTGGTGATTGCAATGATTGGCTATCCATGCAATTTGGTAGGATGGGTAGATCACCATAAAGAATTTTTCCCATGATGGCCTTGTTCATTAGGGCTTTAAACATGAACAATTTCCAATACATCTTATCTTTTACATAGATAGTCACTGGGGATGCAGACTAGTAGCATGATTGGTTCTTGGTGGAAGGAATATCACAACAAATCACTAAAATGGTAATATTTCCCTATGTCATTTTGCATTTTCATAACTTTGCATTTCAATGATGCCATACGATACATTCTTCAACAGCACAAGACCATCCCAAATTTAGGGAAACAAAATTAAATTTTGATTTCCCACATTGAGATACATCTTTTACATCATTTATATTGTCCACACTTCCAAAAAATCCCTTGCATATGTTGGGGAAAAAATAAAATACACCACATTTACATCACACATCATTAGAAAAATCCCTTTTCTATTAGGGCAAAGAACAAAATCAATATTTGCATCATCATCTATATCACTTTCCTGAAATTTACATCACATTTTCATCCACATTTTTCAAAAACCCTCTTGAATCTTTTGGGGTAAAAATAGAACACATTAAATTTACATCCACATTTTCAAAAACCCCCTTGCATCTATTGGGGCAAAAACATAATACATTACATTTACACCAAAATTTACGCTCACACTTTTGTCAATTGGGTCATGAGATTCATTCTTCACTCACTAACCAATTGATGGGGTAAGCTACACCCACATTCTTTTTTCTTTAGATTCTTCTTGTATTCCAAGGAAAGAAAAGTTGTTGTACCAAACTAGGTATCTCTTGTTTTTGCACTACATTGTGTTTCATGCAACACGATACAAAAAGGGGCATATGTAGACACCAAATCCTATCCACTTGTCATCCATACACATCATTCAATCACATCCACCCATTATTTATATATATATATATATATATATATATATATATATATAAGGTATTTTATATTTATATTTATATTATATATATATATATATATATATATATATATATATATATATATATATATATATATATATATATATATATATATGTATGAATAAATCATAGCCACTCATTAATATTTTAATCTCAACCATCCACTTGAATTAATCTATGTCACATTACAAATATTATAATCTTAGCCATCCATTATGTTTTAATATTGACCGCATGTTGGTGTCGTTGAAACCCTAGCATATGGAATGAAATTTATAAAAGGTCACTCATTCTTGTGAATGAGGTTAAGTGGTCTTTTAATTTCTAAGTGTTATTTTAATTCTTTATCCCTCATTTTCATCCCTCCTCAAAACCCTAGCATTTTTCTACCATTCCCCTCATCATCACCATCGAATACTCCATTTTCAATCACCAAAATCCCTACAAACCAGATCTAGTTCTACAGTACCCTTTGTAGAAACCTTCGAAAACCTCCTAGCATCCCACAAATGCTATTGAGCATTCTAGTAACACTTTTGTGCATCTATTGCCATTGCCAAACACTTTCGATAATTTCCCAGTCTTCCAGTTTATTGCCACCATACCCTCAAATACTTCTAGGAGTTCATACAACTTCATATTATAGAAACGGGAACACTGATCAGAACAATATATATTCTTGACAAGGTAAAATATTTTATTGTTTATATCTTACATTTTCTACATTTGATTGCATTTCATTATTTATAGTACTAGGGTTTTGTAGATCTATTTCAAAATGGGCCTCACACAATGGAGCCCTCTCATATGCTATTGATCTCTTTGTGTTTTTGATCTATTTGCAAGTGTAGGAGCTACATTATTGAAATTTATTGTAACTAGGGTGGCCCCACAGGGATACTCAAGCCCACCCCCAACTTGTTTGGAGTGAAAATGAGAATTTAAGACACTAGCTATTCTTGTGAACAAGGGATTTGTAACCCTCAACATTGTAACATTGTATCAAAGACTATAAAGCATATTGTAACCCCATATATGGGAAGAACATGTGCTTATCCTAAGAGGTGGGGTGAACAGTATAAGATAAAACTTTTTTCTTTTCAATCCATGTGATAACATTAGAAATATTAAAGTAAACATCACACAAAGCATCACACACATGAGAGACATGATTTAACGTGGTTCACCTAATGTGGGCTATTCTATGAATAAAATATTCCTTATAAACTTTTCTCAAATTAATTCTCTTGGGAATCCTTTCCCTATTACAATGTTTATGGACCTCTATCAAAAGGAGATATCAATCCCCTGATAAATTTCATGGATATCTATCCATAAGGGACACCAATCCCCTCTACTCTAGCTAGTGATCTTCTAGAAGAACCGATGTCTCCACTACACTAGCTAATGGATCTCTATCCACTAAAGACTCCTATCCTCACTCAGAAGACTTATCCTCACTTCCTTGGCTAATAAAACTCTATCCACTAGAGACTATCATCCTATATACTCTATCACTTCCAAAGCTTACTCTCAGCTCTATCTCAAATATACACTAAACTTTTTCCTTCGATCTAGTACAAATATGCTCAATATTTGTCTTTGGTCTGGTACAAACATGTCCTCAAATTTGTGTTGGCAATTTTGGGTTTGAGATCCTAGCTTCTTGTCTATGAGTTGTCATTGATGTCAAAAGGAAATGGCATTAATGTTAAGAGGATGTGTTGGCTTCAAAGGTGGAAGATTCCAAGAGAATCCGGAGAGATTCCATTGGCAAGGGTTTTTCATTAAAACCAATGGAGGTTCTCTTTATTATTTATTTAATTATTATTTAAAACCCTTCAAGGTTTTAATTAATTAATTATTTAATTAATTAAGGGAGAAATTATTTTTAATTTATTAAAAATACTTAAGGGTTTTTAAACCCTTTAGAAAGCAAATTTCGATTAAATTCGAAATTACTTTTCTTTGAAACTGACGTGTTCTAAAGTCCACGTATGGACTATAAATATGAGAAGGTTCCTAAGGTTAAAGTCTCTTGGAAAATCGAAGGCAATTAATTGGTTTGGCTGCGATCGAATGTTCTGTTTACGCTGTGAAAGAGGAGAGCTCGTGGTTTGAAAAGCTTTCAAAAAGCTTGACCGTTCATGTGGAAGGAAGTCCGTCTTGGACTTCGTAAGCCTCTTGTGGGCTAGTGGCAGCGAAGGCTGCATTTGGGCCTTGCGTAGGCGGAGGTCTGCGTTTCGATCCCCGTGGAGGGAGCTATGCATGGATTAGTCACGTTTTTATTAAAACATGTTTTGTGCCACGAATTTCGGATTCTTCAAGGGCAGCCATTATAAGGTGTGATTATTTTCTTGATATGATTTTTGGCATTGTTTAGCATTGTTTAAAAGACATAGGAGAAATAAGGGGATATTTCTTTGGTTGTATTTTTGAGATTAGTCTTTTGCTATGCTAAATTTAAAAATGGAGATATAAGGTGTAAGTTTTGGTTGTTGTGTTTTTGGCTTCTTTGGTGGTTGTTTTTAAAGAAGAGGAGCCAAAAGGTGTATTAAGGAAAGTTTTTATATATGCTCATTTATCTTGGTTCTAACCCTAACTTGGTTGGAAGTTTGAGGGTTGTGTGTGGTGACAGCTTTAAGGATCAATTTTCTTCTACTCCAAAAAGGTATGGGCACATTTTTCTTATGAGTATGATTGGTGTATGTTTTTCTGAAATAAGGTTGGAGTGAAAAGGTTTTCAACTAGGTTTCCTTTGGTTGGGTGTAAATCCTATTTTCTGGTTTGTTGAAGACTACTTATGCATTGTTATCCTTAAGGAGAGTTTTTGGTGAATGCATAATTTTTGGTTTGAGATAGTGGAAGCTTTGTGCACTAGGGTTTATATTTGTGAGTCTAGCTACTTGCATTGAGTTGGTGGAACCCTTGGTTGGCTGTTTTGAGTTTGATGGTTGAGTTGCTTCCATAGAGGTTGTTTGATCAAGTTATTGCTTTACTTGATTCATGATATTGGGCTTACTCCATTGAGTTGATTTGAGCAAGTTATTCTTTGCATTTGGTGATATTGTGTTGGTGGTTGTTTTGTTCAAATATCTTTGGAGGGAAAAGGATTTCTACTTGTTTCCTTTTCTTGTGATGATTGGTTGAATGCTTCAAGGTTGATGTTGAGTTGAATGGTGTTGGTTGACTAAACCTTGTTTGATGAGCATTGTTGTTGAAACCCTAATTGATGGTGAAAATAACATGAGTATCATTGTTATGTGATTCTTTGCATAGTTGGCAATTGTTGGGGTTTCATGTTCTTGAAAGAAAACATTCTATCCTATCCATTTCAGATATTGAGTTGAGTTTTAAGATTTGAGATTGAGATTGAGCTGAGTTGATTTGAGTTGAGTTTTGAGATTGGGATTTGAGTATAGAACATATTGAGTCTCTAACAATTCTCTTTATGCTTCTATGAGTTTGACAAATCACATTGGGTCTCTAACAATTCACTTTGTGATTTCCTACTAAGAAAGTTTTTCTTGGTGAGCTTGCTGAGTTCTTGGACAGGTTCTAGTGGGGACTTGTGAGCAGTTTTTGGACAGGTTCCAATGGGGACTTGTGAGCAGTTTTGGACAGGTTTCGATGGGGACTTATGAGCAGTTTTGGATAGGTTTCGATGGGGACTTGTGAGCAGATTTGGACAGGTCCTAGCAGAGGACTTGTGAGCTGAGTTTGATAGTTCTATCAGAGAACTTGAGGATAGAGGTGCATTGGTTCTATGAGAAGAACCTGAGGACAGATTTGGCAAGTCTTTGAGAAGGCTTGTATGCAGAGGATTGATTTGTTCAAGAGTTGGACAGATCTGACAGATAAAGGAAGACTTGTACTAGACCGACTGACTATGTTTGGTACAGGTTGCTAAGCTACTGTGGACGTGATCATAGAAGGCAGAGGTCTCTTAGGCTAAGCATTGAGGACAGGAGGTCTTCGGTGGAAAGGAGTTCCATGTGCTGGCAAGAGGTAGAGGCAGTTGATCTTCTGAGGGATCATTTCTAGAGAAGAGGGGAAGGTATCTCCTTTGAGCAGAGGCTCATAAATTTTGATTGGGGGAAGGTATCTCCTTTGGGCCGAGGCTCATAAACATTGTAATTGGGAAGGATTCCCAAAGAACTTTGAGATAACTTTTAGAGAAAAGTTTTGTGGACGTAGCCCAGCCATTCTGGGTGAACCACGTTAAAATTGGTGTCACTTTGTGGATGATATTATGCATTGCTTTGATATTGCTTTGGGTATATTGCTTTACTATTTTGAAGTATAAAGGAAAAAGTAAAAAGAGGTCTTATACTGTTCACCCCCCTCTCTGTATAAGCTTGTGTTCTTCAATTGGTATCAGAGCAGGTGCCTTCGAAAAGTTTAACAACTTGAAGGAAAAGCTAGTAAAGAACACAATGGATTATTCAAGTGGCAATGCAACACCTATTCTTGATGGGTCAAATTTTGGTCTTTGGAGTGCAAGGATGAAGGTTCATCTAATGGCACTTGGGAATGAGGTTTGGGAAGTGATTGAAGATGAGTACACTATTCCTGAACATGGTCCTAATACTAAAGAAGAAAGGCTCCTACATCACAGCAATTCAAAAGCAATGAATGCAATCCTGAAAGGCTTACAAAAAGTAGATCTCACCAAAGTGATTCACTGCAAGACAACTAGTGAAATGTGGAATCAGTTGAAGGTGGTTCATACAGGTGATACAAATGTCAGAAAGGCCAAGTTGAGACACTTCAAAGGTATGTTTGAACAACTCAAGATGAATGATGATGAAAAGATTAGTGACTACATGCTTCGTATGGATGAGGTTGTTAACTCCATGAAAGACTTAGGTCTTGAGCTTGCTGAAAATGATGTTTGTGATAAGATTTTAAGATCTCTTCCTAATAGATTTAGTGAAAATATTTTTGCTATTGAGGAAGCTAAAGATTTGGATAAGTTGAAAAAGGATGAGCTCCATAGTATACTTGCAGCATTTGAGTTGAGAACTCAAGTGAAGGTTGATGTCAAGAAAGAGGCAACTTTCAAGGCTACCAAGAATTCCAAGGGTAAATGGCTTCAAGATAGTGATGAGTCTTCTAGTGATGAAGAGGCATATTACAACAAGAAAGGCAAGTTCTCTAGAAAGCACAAAAGTATGAAAAATATAAGATGTTTCAATTGTGGAAAGTTTGGTCATTATGCTACTAACTGTACTGTTCCCAAGAATGAAAGTGATGAAGATAAACATGATTCTAAGAGCAAGGATTCTGAAAAGCACAAGCATCACAGGAAAAACAAAGATGAGCACAACAATCAAGGAAAGAGGTATTCTCACAAGCACAAGAAGAGTTTCTACCTAGACAAAGCAAGTAAGTGTTCTAGTAGTGATAGTGAAAGTTCTTCAAGTGATAATGAAAATGAGATGTTTTTCATATCGAAAAAGAGGAAGAACCGAAACATAGATTCATTATCATGAAATGTCTTAGATGTGGAAATTTTGGTCACCTTGAGGATGATTGCACAAATAATGATTTGGTTTCTAGTATGTATGAGGATGCTTCAGAAAACTATAAGGAAGATGCATGTATGGTTTTTGAAAAGGGTAGCACCTCTAGTGATAAGAAATCTGAAAAAGGCTTTGATGATTCAAAAAGCAAACAAATAAAGGATCTTGAAAGTGAACTTATTAGTGCTCTTAGTGCTTTGAAAAAGGAAAGAAAGAAGAATGCTAGACTCAAGGATAAGTTAGATGAATGTTGTATGGAGAGAGATGATCTTATAGAAAGTCTTGACTTCTCTATAGCTAAGACACAAGAACTCAAGGATGAGTTAGAGTCTAAGGTTCTTGAGTATAGTGAGTTAGAACAGAAAATGGCTTCTTTGAAAGAGGAAACTAAAGAGTACAAGGATAAGCTTTACAGGTTTCAAGATAGCTCCAAAAAGGTTAAGTCACTCATCAAAGGTCAAAGAAAGACAACAGATAAAACAGGCCTTGGTTTTGTTAAGCCACACAAGGAACAAGTTGGAGAGTCTAGTAAGAGACTCCAAAAGGAAGAGAGTTCTGATGAGGAAAGTATTTCAGAAAAGGAGTCCTTGAATGATAGATGCACATAAACAAAAAACAAAATTTAGAATGAGAAGAAGAAGTTTTCAGAACCTAAGAGGTCAATTAAAGGAAAGTTTCAAGGCAGATGTTTTGCTTGTCACAGGTTTGGTCACATGGCTTCACATTGCATGGCTCAAGTGAAGGAGGTAAATGACAGTTTTAGAAGTGCTAGTTACTTTCAAGGGTATTGCTACTCTTGTCAACAGTTTGGGCACAAGGCAGTTTATTGCAAGGCAAATAACAAGAATAGGTTTGATCAAAATAGGTTTGGCCAGAACAGGTTTGGTCAGAATAGGTTTGGTCAGAACTGGTGGATTCAAAGATCAGGTTTGCCTCAGAGAAACAACATTGTCAAGTGTTTCAAGTGCAACAATGAAGGTCACACAATCAGACAGTGTAGAGCTAAAATTCTAGAATACAGGAACATGAACAGTGGCATGATCAGGTCCAAGGATCAAGGCATGGACAAGAACAGGGATGAGAACAAGAACAAGAACAAGTGATGAGAACAGGGAATATGGACAAAGAGTTCAAGAGAAGGCCCGACAAGGAAGTTATAGACGCCGATGATGATCAGTGCCTAATGGGAGTTTTACTCCCACCCAAGAATTAATCACCTCATCAGGAGGTGGGGGAGGGACTAAGCTAAGAGGCTCATTCTTAGTCCCGAGCCCCAAAGGTGACCCTTTGCCATTGATGACAAAGGGGGAGATATTTGAGTAAGGGGGAGAGCCTCAAGACAGGGGGAGCTGTTTATGTTGAGTTTTTGTGTTGTTGAGAAGCATGGTTTGCCATCAATGACAAAGGGGGAGATTGTTGGCAATTTTGGGTTTGAGATCCTAGCTTCTTGTCTATGAGTTGTCATTGATGTCAAAAGGAAATGGCATTAATGTTAAGAGGATGTGTTGGCTTCAAAGGTGGAAGATTCCAAGAGAATCCGGGAGAGATTCCATTGGCAAGGGTTTTTCATTAAAACCAAGTTAAATGGTTTTTATTAAAACCAATGGAGGTTCTCTTTATTATTTATTTAATTATTATTTAAAACCCTTCAAGGTTTTAATTAATTAATTATTTAATTAATTAAGGGAGAAATTATTTTTAATTTATTAAAAATACTTAAGGGTTTTTAAACCCTTTAGAAAGCAAATTTTGATTAAATTCGAAATTACTTTTCTTTGCAACCGACGTGTTCTAAAGTCCACGTATGGACTATAAATATGAGAAGGTTCCTAACGTTAAAGTATCTTGGAAAATCGAAGGCAATTAATTGGTTTGGCTGCGATCGAATGTTCTGTTTATGCTGCAAAAGAGGAGAGCTCGTGGTTTGAAAAGCTTTTGGAAAGCTTGACCGTTCATGTGGAAGGAAGTCCGTCTTGGACTTCGTAAGCCTCTTGTGGGCTAGTGGCAGTGAAGGCTGCGTTTGGGCCTTGCATAGGCGGAGGTCTACGTTTCGATCCCCGCGGAGGGAGCTGTGCATGGATTAGTCACGTTTTTATTAAAACATGTTTTGTGCCACGAATTTCGGATTCTTCAAGGGCAGCCATTATAAGGTGTGATTATTTTCTTGATATGATTTTTGGCATTGTTTAGCATTGTTTAAAAGACATAGGAGAAATAAGGGGATATTTCTTTGGTTGTATTTTTGAGATTAGTCTTTTGCTATGCTAAATTTAAAAATGGAGATATAAGGTGTAAGTTTTGGTTGTTGTGTTTTTGGCTTCTTTGGTGGTTGTTTTTAAAGAAGAGGAGCTAAAAGGTGTATTAAGGAAAGTTTTTATATATGCTCATTTATCTTGGTTCTAACCCTAACTTGGTTGGAAGTTTGAGGGTTGTGTGTGGTGACAGCTTTAAGGATCAATTTTCTTCTACTCCAAAAAGGTATGGGCACATTTTTCTTATGAGTATGATTGGTGTATGTTTTTCTGAAATAAGGTTGGAGTGAAAAGGTTTTCAACTAGGTTTCCTTTGGTTGGGTGTAAATCCTATTTTTTGGTTTGTTGAAGACTACTTATGCATTGTTATCCTTAAGGAGAGTTTTTGGTGAATGCATAATTTTTGGTTTGAGATAGTGGAAGCTTTGTGCACTAGGGTTTATATTTGTGAGTCTAGCTACTTGCATTGAGTTGGTGGAACCCTTGGTTGGTTGTTTTGAGTTTGATGGTTGAGTTGCTTCCATAGAGGTTGTTTGATCAAGTTATTGCTTTACTTGATTCATGATATTGGGCTTACTCCATTGAGTTGATTTGAGCAAGTTATTCTTTGCATTTGGTGATATTGTGTTGGTGGCTGTTTTGTTCAAATATCTTTGGAGGGAAAAGGATTTCTACTTGTTTCCTTTTCTTGTGATGATTGGTTGAATGCTTCAAGGTTGATGTTGAGTTGAATGGTGTTGGTTGACTAAACCTTGTTTGATGAGCATTGTTGTTGAAACCCTAATTGATGGTGAAAAGAACATGAGTATCATTGTTATGTGATTCTTTGCATAGTTGGCAATTGTTGGGGTTTCATGTTCTTGAAAGAAAACATTCTATCCTATCCATTTCAGATATTGAGTTGAGTTTTCAGATTTGAGATTGAGATTGAGCTGAGTTGATTTGAGTTGAGTTTTGAGATTGGGATTTGAGTATAGAACATATTGAGTCTCTAACAATTCTCTTTATGCTTCTATGAGTTTGACAAATCACATTGGGTCTCTAACAATTCACTTTGTGATTTCCTACTAAGAAAGTTTTTCTTGGTGAGCTTGCTGAGTTTTTGGACAGGTTCTAGTGGGGACTTGTGAGCAGTTTTTGGACAGGTTCCAGTGGGGACTTGTGAGCAGTTTTGGACAGGTTCCGATGGGGACTTGTGAGCAGTTTTGGATAGGTTTCGGTGGGGACTTGTGAGCAGATTTGGACAGGTCCTAGCAGAGGACTTGTGAGCTAAGTTTGATAGTTCTATCAGAGAACTTGAGGACAGAGGTGCATTGGTTCTATGAGAAGAACCTAAGGACAGATTTGGCAAGTCTTTGAGAAGGCTTGTATGCAGAGGATTGATTTGTTCAAGAGTTGGACAGATCCGACAGACAGAGGAAGACTTGTACTAGACCGACCGACTATGTTTGGTACAGGTTGTTGAGCTGCTGTGGACGTGATCATAGAAGGCAGAGGTCTCTTAGGCTAAGCATTGAGGACAGGAGGTCTTCGATGGAAAGGAGTTCCACGTTCTGGCAAGAGGTAGAGGCAGTTGATCTTCCGAGGGATCATTTCCAGAGCAGAGGGGAAGGTATCTCCTTTGAGCAGAGGCTCATAAATTCTGATTGGGGGAAGGTATCTCCTTTGGGCCGAGGCTCATAAACATTGTAATTGGGAAGGATTCCCAAAGAACTTTGAGATAACTTTTAGAGAAAAGTTTTGTGGATGTAGCCCAACCATTCTGGGTGAACCACGTTAAAATTGGTGTCACTTTGTGGATGATATTATGCATTGCTTTGATATTGCTTTGGGTATATTGCTTTACTATTTTGAAGTATAAAGGAAAAAGTAAAAAGAGGTCTTATACTGTTCACCCCCCCTCTCAGTATAAGCTTGTGTTCTTCAATTGGTATCAGAGCGGGTGCCTTCGAAAAGTTTAACAACTTGAAGGAAAAGCTAGTAAAGAACACAATGGATCATTCAAGTGGCAATGCAAGCACCTATTCTTGATGGGTCAGATTTTGGTCTTTGGAGTGCAAGGATGAAGGTTCATCTAATGGCACTTGGGAATGAGGTTTGGGAAGTGATTGAAGATGAGTACACTATTCTTGAACATGGTCCTAATACTAAAGAAGAAAGGCTCCTACATCACAAGCAATTCAAAAGCAATGAATGCAATCCTGAAAGGCTTACAGAAAGCAGATCTCACCAAAGTGATTCACCGCAAGACAACTAGTGAAATGTGGAATCAATTGAAGGTGGTTCATACAGGTGATACAAATGTCGAAAAGGCCAAGTTGAGACACTTCAAAGGTATGTTTGAACAACTCAAGATGAATGATGATGAAAATATTAGTGACTACATGCTTCGTATGGATGAGGTTGTTAACTCCATGAAAGACTTAGGTCTTGAGCTTGCTGAAAATGATGTTTGTGATAAGATTTTAAGATCTCTTCCTAATAGATTTAGTGAAAATATTTCTGCTATTGAGGAAGCTAAAGATTTGGATAAGTTGAAAAAGGATGAGCTCCATAGTATACTTGCAGCATTTGAGTTGAGAACTCAAGTGAAGGTTGATGTCAAGAAAGAGGCAACTTTCAAGGCTACCAAGAATTCCAAGGGTAAACAACTTCAAGATAGTGATGAGTCTTCTAGTGATGAAGAGGCATATTACGACAAGAAAGGCAAGTTCTCTAGAAAGCACAAAAGTATGAAAAATATAAGATGTTTCAATTGTGGAAAGTTTGGTCATTATGCCCTCGATTGTACTGTTCCCAAGAATGAAAGTGATGAAGATAAACAGGATTCTAAGAGCAAGGATTCTAAAAAGCACAAGCATCACGGAAAAACAAAGATGAGCACAACAATCAAGGAAAGAGGTATTCTCACAAGCACAAGAAGAGTTTCTACCTAGACAAAGCAAGTAAGTGTTCTAGTAGTGATAGTGAAAGTTCTTCAAGTGATAATGAAAATGAGATGTTGTTCATATCGAAAAAGAGGAAGAACCGAAACATAGATTCATTATCATGAAATGTCTTAGATGTGGAAATTTTGGTCACCTTGAGGATGATTGCACAAATAATGATTTGGTTTCTAGTATGTATGAGGATGCTTCAGAAAACTATAAGGAAGATGCATGTATGGTTTTTGAAAAGGGTAGCACCTCTAGTGATAAGAAATCTGAAAAAGGCTTTGATGATTCAAAAAGCAAACAAATAAAGGATCTTGAAAGTGAACTTATTAGTGCTCTTAGTGCTTTGAAAAAGGAAAGAAAGAAGAATGCTAGACTCAAGGATAAGTTAGATGAATGTTGTATGGAGAGAGATGATCTTATAGAAAGTCTTGACTTCTCTATAGCTAAGACACAAGAACTCAAGGATGAGTTAGAGTCTAAGGTTCTTGAGTATAGTGAGTTAGAACAGAAAATGGCTTCTTTGAAAGAGGAAACTAAAGAGTACAAGGATAAGCTTTACAGGTTTCAAGATAGCTCCAAAAAGGTTAAGTCACTCATCAAAGGTCAAAGAAAGACAACAGATAAAACAGGCCTTGGTTTTGTTAAGCCACACAAGGAACAAGTTGGAGAGTCTAGTAAGAGACTCCAAAAGGAAGAGAGTTCTGATGAGGAAAGTATTTCAGAAAAGGAGTCCTTGAATGATAGATGCACGTAAACAAAAAACAAAATTCAGAATGAGAAGAAGAAGTTTTCAGAACCTAAGAGGTCAATTAAAGGAAAGTTTCAAGGCAGATGTTTTGCTTGTCACAGGTTTGGTCACATGGCTTCACATTGCATGGCTCAAGTGAAGGAGGTAAATGATAGTTTCAGAAGTGCTAGTTACTTTCAAGGGTATTGCTACTCTTGTCAACAGTTTGGGCACAAGGCAGTTTATTGCAAGGCAAATAACAGGAACAGGTTTGATCAAAATAGGTTTGGCCAGAATAGGTTTGGTCAAACAAGTTTGGTCAGAATTGGTGGATTCAAAGATCAAGTTTACCTCAGAGAAACAACATCGTCAAGTGTTTCAAGTGCAACAATGAAGGTCACACAATCAGACAGTGTAGAGCTAAAATTCCAGAATACGAGAACAGGAACAAGTGGCATGATCAGGTCCAAGGATCAAGGCATGGACAAGAACAAGGATGAGAACAAGAACAAGAACAGTGATAGGAACAGGAATATGGACAAAGAGTTCAAGAGAAGGCCCGGCAAGGAAGTTATAGACTCTGATGATGATCAATGCCTAATGGGAGTTTTACTCCCACCCAAGAATTAATCACCTCATCAGGAGGTGGGGGAGGGACTAAGCTAAGAGGCTCATTCTTAGTCCCGAGCCCCAAAGGTGACCCTTTGCCATTGATGACAAAGGGGGAGAGATTTGAGTAAGGGGGAGAGCCTCAAGACAGGGGGAGTTGTTTATGTTGAGTTTCTATGTTGTTGAGAAGCATGGTTTGCCATCAATGACAAAGGGGGAGATTGTTGGCAATTTTGGGTTTGAGATCCTAGCTTCTTGTCTATGAGTTGTCATTGATGTCAAAATGAAATGGCATTAATGTTAAGAGGATGTGTTGGCTTCAAAGGTGGAAGATTCCAAGAGAATCCGGAGAGATTCCATTGGCAAGGGTTTTTCATTAAAACCAAGTTAAATGGTTTTTATTAAAACCAATGGAGGTTCTCTTTATTATTTATTTAATTATTATTTAAAACCCTTCAAGGTTTTAATTAATTAATTATTTAATTAATTAAGGGAGAAATTATTTTTAATTTATTAAAAATACTTAAGGGTTTTTAAACCCTTTAGAAAGCAAATTTCGATTAAATTCGAAATTACTTTTCTTTGCAGCCGACGTGTTCTAAAGTCCACGTATGGACTATAAATATGAGAAGGTTCCTAAGGTTAAAGTCTCTTGGAAAATCGAAGGCAATTAATTGGTTTGGCTACGATCGAATGTTCTGTTTACGCTGCGAAAGAGGAGAGCTCATGGTTTGAAAAGCTTTTCGAAAGCTTGACCGTTCATGTGGAAGGAAGTCCGTCTTGGACTTCGTAAGCCTCTTGTGGGCTAGTGGCAGCGAAGGCTGCGTTTGGGCTTTGCATAGGCGGAGGTCTGCGTTTCGATCCCCGTGGAGGGAGCTATGCATGGATTAGTCACGTTTTTATTAAAATGTGTTTTGTGCCGCGAATTTTGGATTCTTCAAGGGCAGCCATTATAAGGTGTGATTATTTTCTTGATATGATTTTTGGCATTGTTTAGCATTGTTTAAAAGACATAGGAGAAATAAGGGGATATTTCTTTGGTTGTATTTTTGAGATTAGTCTTTTGCTATGCTAAATTTAAAAATGGAGATATAAGGTGTAAGTTTTGGTTGTTGTGTTTTTGGCTTCTTTGGTGGTTGTTTTTAAAGAAGAGGAGCCAAAAGGTGTATTAAGGAAAGTTTTTATATATGCTCATTTATCTTGGTTCTAACCCTAACTTGGTTGGAAGTTTGAGGGTTGTGTGTGGTGACAACTTTAAGGATCAATTTTCTTCTACTCCAAAAAGGTATGGGCACATTTTTCTTATGAGTATGATTGGTGTATGTTTTTCTAAAATAAGGTTGGAGTGAAAAGGTTTTCAACTAGGTTTCCTTTGGTTGGGTGTAAATCCTATTTTCTGGTTTGTTGAAGACTACTTATGCATTGTTATCCTTAAGGAGAGTTTTTGGTGAATGCATAATTTTTGGTTTGAGATAGTGGAAGCTTTGTGCACTAGGGTTTATATTTGTGAGTCTAGCTACTTGCATTGAGTTGGTGGAACCCTTGGTTGGCTGTTTTGAGTTTGATGGTTGAGTTGCTTCCATAGAGGTTGTTTGATCAAGTTATTGCTTTACTTGATTCATGATATTGGGCTTACTCCATTGAGTTGATTTGAGCAAGTTATTCTTTGCATTTGGTGATATTGTGTTGGTGGTTGTTTTGTTCAAATATCTTTGGAGGGAAAAGGATTTCTACTTGTTTCCTTTTCTTGTGATGATTGGTTGAATGCTTCAAGGTTGATGTTGAGTTGAATGGTGTTGGTTGACTAAACCTTGTTTGATGAGCATTGTTGTTGAAACCCTAATTGATGGTGAAAAGAACATGAGTATCATTGTTATGTGATTCTTTGCATAGTTGGCAATTGTTGGGGTTTCATGTTCTTGAAAGAAAACATTCTATCCTATCCATTTCAGATATTGAGTTGAGTTTTTAGATTTGAGATTGAGATTGAGCTGAGTTGATTTGAGTTGAGTTTTGAGATTGGGATTTGAGTATAGAACATATTGAGTCTCTAACAATTCTCTTTATGCTTCTATGAGTTTGACAAATCACATTGGGTCTCTAACAATTCACTTTGTGATTTCCTACTAAGAAAGTTTTTCTTGGTGAGCTTGCTGAGTTTTTGGACAGGTTCCAGTGGGGACTTGTGAGCAGTTTTGGATAGGTTCTGGTGGGGACTTGTGAGCAGTTTTTGGACAGGTTTCGGTGGGGACTTGTGAGCAGTTTTGGACAGGTTTCGGTGGGGACTTGTGAGCAGATTTGGACAGGTCCTAGCAGAGGACTTGTGAGCTGAGTTTGATAGTTCTATCAGAGAACTTGAGGATAGAGGTGCATTGGTTCTATGAGAAGAACCTGAGGACAAATTTGGCAAGTCTTTGAGAAGGCTTGTATGTAGAGGATTGATTTGTTCAAGAGTTGGACAGATCTGATAGACAAAGGAAGACTTGTACTAGACCGACTGACTATGTTTGGTACAGGTTGTTGAGCTGTTGTGGACGTGATCATAGAAGGTAGAGGTCTCTTAGGCTAAGCATTGAGGACAGGAGGTCTTCGATGGAAAGGAGTTCCACATGCTGGAAAGAGGTAGAGGCAGTTGATCTTCTGAGGGATCATTTCCAGAGCAGAGGGGAAGGTATCTCCTTTGAGCAGAGGCTCATAAATTCTGATTGGGGGAGGGTATCTCCTTTGGGCCGAGGCTCATAAACATTGTAATTGGGAAGGATTCCCAAAGAACTTTGAGATAACTTTTAGAGAAAAGTTTTGTGGACGTAGCCTAGCCATTCTGGGTGAACCACGTTAAAATTGGTGTCACTTTGTGGATGATATTATGCATTGCTTTGATATTGCTTTGGGTATATTGCTTTACTATTTTGAAGTATAAAGGAAAAAGTAAAAAGAGGTCTTATACTGTTCACCCCCCCCTTTCAGTATAAGCTTGTGTTCTTCAATTTGTACCAAAATCTATCCTCAAACCTACACTAAACATAGTCCTTCGGTCTAGCACAAATCTATCCTTAATATCTATCCTCAAACCTATATTGTAAGCTTCCACAAAATCTCACACCAAACTATCCACAAGTCTTCTCAAGACTTACCTCAAATCTGCTCAACAAGTCCTCACTAAAACTTATCCAATCTCACAAAAACATATAGAGAATTGTTAGAGACTCAATATGCTTCATACTCACAAACACTCAATCACTTTCAACCTCTTTCTCAAATCAATCTAGAATATAGAACAATTTGTTTCATAGAATTAGAACTATCACTTCAACACTTCCACTTGACTAGGCTTAATCAACTTCACTTAATCAATCACTCAACAAAACACTCCTTGCTTACAAACCCTAGTCCAAGCATATGAACACTTACTCAATAATTTCCAACAATGCTTATCAAACAATCCTTTTCTCTCCAACTTAGCATTCACAACATCCAACAATCACTCACAAGGAAGATGTGCCCATACCTTTTGTTTGATGAAGAAAATGACCTCAAAACCTGTCTTAAACACAATTTTCTTCTTTGCCAATTTCAATGGTTAGATGACAAAATATCACACTAACACTCTCTCAAAAATATTTCTCAATTACAAAAATAATCAAACTCAAATACACCTTATTACTCCTTTGAAATTAGCAATCATCAAAGCATACATAAAAATAATTACTCAATTACTCCTTATAATCTCCAATATTTAATTAACAACCTCCAAAAATCAAACCCTCAAAAATAATATTGCCTACCCTTTTATCTCCCTCAAATACTCAATAACCAATTTTAAAAATAAACTTTATAACCCTCCAAAATATTTATTTTTCATTCAACCTTAGCAAATCCGAAATACCTCATGCAACCTTGGCAATACAATAGTGCATACCTTTTATCTCAAGCAAAAGGCCTCGATGGGTTTCGAACGTGAGACCACTCCCAACCGAGCGCCTTATCGAGGTGCTAGCCCACCATGTGGGCTACGAGCCTCCACATGAAGGGGAAGGCTCAAGCCTTCCTCTTATCCCTTTTTGATCAATGTGATGCAAAACAAAATGCCCTCTTCTCTTGCAAAATCAACTCGATGGGTTTCAAACCCTGCTCTCCTCGCCTTCCGAACGTCTTAGCGCCACTCGTTGTTGCCAACTACGCTACATAGCATTGTGCGAAGAGAAAGGAGCCCCACTCCTATTTGTTATCTCTTCTACCACCGAATTCTTTCAAAACACATGAAACCTTACACTCTTCTTTGCGCACGAATCTTTGGAGCTTTTATTAATCGATAATAGCATGGGAGTTAAGACTAAGGTTCTTGCCCTCTTTTTATACACGAAGGCCAATGTCTTAGGAACATTGGTGCCTTATTCAAATTTTGAATTCAAATTAATTAATAACCTTTATAACCCAACCTTAGGGTTATTTTAATTAATATAAATTAATTTTATAATTAACTTAATAACTTTAGAAGTTAATTAAATTAATTTATAATGAAATTATTTAAATTAATTTATAATTAATTTAAATCTCCCCTTTTAATATTATAATAAAATATTATAATATTATTTTTCTTGGGCCTCTTCATTGCTCTTTGAACCTCATCTGACCACCTAGAATTGGATCTGACCAACTAGAGGTGGACTTTCCTTTTGCATTGATTGTGGAACTGCTTCTTCTTGCACTGCTCACTGAAACTGACTTTTGACATCAATGACAACTCAATTACTCAAAATGTCCAACAATATCCCCCTTTGTCATTGATGGCAACCCAATTATCTTTTACAATTTCCTTAACCTTTTTCTGTTCTGCTCCCCCTGACTCAATGCTCTCCCTTTAAATCAAATCTCTCCCCCTTACTCAAATCTCTCCCCCTTTGACATCAATGGCAAAGGGTCACCTTTGGGGCTCGGGGCTAAGAATGAGTCTCTTAGCTTAGCCCCTCCCCCACCTCCTCTTGAGGTGGTTAATTCTGGGGTGGGAGTATTACTCCCAGTTTTCCTCGAAGATACTCAAAAGTCTCTTTCGAAAGTGGCTTAGTGAAGATGTCTGCTATCTGCTCCTTTGTAGTAACATATTCCAACCTGACCTATTTATCTATCACCTATTCTCTCAGAAAATGATACTTGATCGAAATGTGCTTTGTCTTGGAGTGCATCACTGGATTCTTTGAGATACTTATAGCACTTGTATTATCACATAATATGGGAATAGGATGATCATGTTTTATCTTGAAGTCTTCTAGAGTTCACTTCATCCATAATACCTATGTACAATTGGCTACTACTACAATATACTCTACTTCTACTGTAGATAAGGATATTGATGCCTGCTTCTTACTCAGCCAAGAGACTAAATAGTCTCCAAGAAAGAATGCTCCTCCACTTGTGCTTTTTCTATCATCAATGCTGCCAGCCCAATCTGCATCTGTATACGTTGTGAGTGTGAAACTATCACTTTTGGGATACTAGAGCCCAAAATCCATAGTCCCTTTTAGATACCTAAGAATTTTCTTTATTGCTACCACATGTGTTTCCTTAGGTGCTTCCTAAAACCTTACCACTAATCCCACTGACTGCACTATGTCTGGTCTTGTAGTTGTAACATACAACAAGCTACCAATCATAGATCTGTATAATCTCTGATCTGCCTCTAGAGATTCATCATCCTTACTTAACTTACATCCTGTAACCATGGGGGTACTTACTGGTTTGCAATCTTCTAACTTGAATTTCTTTAGCATCTCTTTTATATACTTGGTTTGTGAAAGAAATACTCCTTTCTCTGATTGTGAAATCTGAAGTCCAAGAAAGAAGGACAACTCACCAAGCATAGACATCTCAAATTCATTCTGCATGTTCTTTACAAATTATTTACACATCTTATCATTGTTTCCCCCAAAAATGATGTCATCAACATAAACAACCACAATTAGTAGATTATTCCCTTCATTTTTTATGTATAAGTTGTTGTCCACTATTCCTTTTTTGAATCCTTATTCCTGAAGATACTTATCCAATCTTGAGTACCATGCTCTAGGAGCCTATTTTAGACCATATAATGCCTTTTTCAATCTGCATACATGATCTAGTTTATCTATTAATATGAATCCCTCTGGCTGTTCAATATAGACTTCTTCTTCTAGAACACCATTTAGAAATGTTGACTTAACATCCATCTGATATACCTTGAAGTTTTTAAAACTTGAGAAGGCTAAGAACATTCTTATGGCTTCAAGTCATGCAACTGGAGAAAATGTCTCATCAAAGTCAATTCCCTCTACCTATGCATAACCTTTGCACACTAACCTTGCTTTATTCCTGACTACCTGTCCATCTTCATTTAACTTATTTTTGAATACCCATTTTGTGTCGATCACATTTTTGTCCTTTGGTCATGGAACAAGTTCCCAAGTCTTGCTTTTCTCTATCTGATCTAATTCCTCATCCATTGCCTTAATCCAGAACTTATCTTCACTTGCCTTGATTGAAGTCTTTTGGCTCAATCTTAGATAACAAAGAAAAATTTGCTTGTTGAGATGGTGTTATTATCCTTCTCCTTGTCTATCTTTCATCCTGGATTCCCAATGATTAGATCTTTTGGATGATGCTTCTGTACATACCTGGATGGAGTTTTAGGAAGAAGTCTTTGTGTTTCTTCTTCTTCTTCATCTGATTCCTCATGAAACTCTTCTTGACAACTTCCATCTTCTTGATACACAATTTGTTGAACTGGTTCTCTTGAATCTATCTTCTCATCAACTGTTACATTTATACTTTCTACAATAGTGCGTGTTCTCTTGTTGAAGCATCTATAAGCTTTACTCTTAGTGGAATAACCAAGAAAAATTCCCTCATCACATCTTGGATCAAACTTGCCTAAGTTTTGCTCTTCTCGTCTTATGTAGCACTTGCTTCCAAAAACCTTGAAGTGTTTTACAGTGGTCGGTCTTCCTTTCCAAAGCTCATATGGAGTCTTGTGATGGTTTACCCTCATTTGAGCCCTAGTGATTATATATACTATTGTGTTGACTACTTCCCTCCAAAATCCATCTAAAATTTTGGACTCATTCAACATAGCTCTAGCCATATTCTCAATAGTCCTATTTTTCCTTTCAACTACTCCATTTTGTTGAGGAGTTCTTGCATCTGAGTATTCTCTCTTGATTCCATGTTGTTCACAAAAGTCTACAAATTCATTTGAGGTAAATTCTCCTCCTCTATCAGATCTCAAACACTTAATCCTCTTGCTAATTTCATTTTCAACCCGTTCTTTAAATGCTTTGAATTTTTCAAATGCTTCTGACTTATCTTTTAGGAAAGCTACCCAAACCATTCTTGAGTAGTCATCTATAAACAATATGAAGTAACTCTCACCTTGAATACTCTATGTTCTTGTAGGACCACATAGATCAGTATGTATTAAAATTAATGGCTCAGATGACATATATCCCTTTGATTTAAAGCTTGTTCTAGTTTGCTTTCCATGTTGACAAGGTGCACAAATTGTGTTCTATGGTCTTTTTAGCTTGGGTAAATCTCTGACAGCCTACTTGTTGCTTATGTTGACTATGTTTTCAAAGTTCAAGTGACCCAATATTCTATGCCACAACCAACTCTCATCTTCTTGTGATAGAAAGCACTTTTCCCCTTTGATCTCACTAAGCATATATAGATTGTTTGGAGTTCTACTTGCATTTGCAATAACTTTTCTAGTTTTTGATTTTCTTATCTCACATCTATCTGGGTGAAATGTAACCATATGTCCTTGATCACAAAGTTGACTTACACTTAGCATATTATGTTTTAACCCTTTGACATATAGTACATTTTCTGTTCTTGTTTTCCCATTATCTAAACTCAGAGTTCCTCTTCCACCAATTTTTTTTGATCCATTATCACCAAAACTTACTGATCCTCTATTGGTTTCTTTTAGTACAATAAATTTATCTTTGTCTCCTATCATGTGTCTAGAGCAACCACTATCAAGATACCATTGTTCTTATTTATCCTGAGCATGAAGGGTTGTTTGAACTAACATTGATCTATCCTTTTCATTCCCCTTTTTCTCTTTCCTAGTTGTTGAAGTTGTGTTTCTTTTCCTAGACTCAGGAAGTATCATTTTACACCATCTAGCCTTGTGCCCAAAATTATTGCATTTGTAACATATAATATCATTATCCATAAGAGGGGCAAAAGAATTGAAATTTCTATTGACATCATTTTTCGCATAACCAATGCAGTGTACAACTCTATGACCATATTTGTTACAAGAAAAGCAATAGCCATGGAAGAAATTATGTAACCTATTTGGATGCCTTTGAGATTGTGTTTGAGTGCTTCTCCCTTTGTGATTAACTCTCATCCATGGTTCTTCTTTGCTTTCTTCCTTCTTGATGTCTTTTCCTTTTGGAGTATACTTTACTTGCTTATCTTTGTTTGAAGTTTCTGCTTCTTGAAGACTTGACTCCTCTTTCTGTTTCCCATACTTTATATCTTGTAGCACCTTGGTCCTTTCAACTTCATTCCTTAGATAAACAATTTTTGCTTCCAATATTTCACATTCTGTTTCTCTTGCTCTTAATAGATCTGTCATATCCTATTCAATTTTATTTCCCTCTTCTACCTTTATCTTGAGTTCTGTGAGACTTTGTAGAAGTTCCATCTTTGCTTCTTCATCTTCTTGAATTTGTTCCTTCAAGCTTGAGTTCTTTTCTCTAACCCTTTCCAAATTTTTGAGAGTCATGAATAATTCCTCTTTTATATCAAACATGGTCTCTTCTTCACTTTTTGAAGTCATGTGTGTCTCTGATGGATCCTCCTCCAAGTTGTTAGTCTTTTCATGGAGAGACCCACTCTGATACCAATTGAAGAACATGTGCTTATATTGAGAGGGGGGTGAACAGTATAAGATAAAATTTTTTTCTTTTCAATCCATATGATAACATCAACAATATTAAAGTAGTAAACATCACACAAAGCATCACACACATGAGAGACATGATTTAACATGGTTCACCCAATGTGGGCTACTCCACGGAGAAAATATTCCTTATAAAATTTTCTCAAATAAATTCTCTTGGGAATCCTTTCCCTATTACAATGTTTATGGACCTCTATCCAAAGGAGACACCAATCCCCTGATCAAGTTCATGGATCTCTATCCATAGGGGACACCAATCCCCTCTACTCTAGTTGGTGATCTTCTAGAAGAACTATTATCTCCACTACACTGGCTAATGGATCTCTATCCATTGAAGACTCCTATCCTCACTCAGAATACTTGTCCTCACTACCCTGGCTAATGGATCTCTATCCACTAGAGACTATCATCCTCTATACTCTATCACTTCCAAATATTACTCTCAACTCTATCTCAAATCTGCACTAAACTCTGTCCTTCGGTCTAGCACAAATCTTCTCAATCTCTATCTCTGGTCTGGCATAAACCTATCCTCAAATCTGCACCAAACTTTATCCTCAAATCTACACTAAAAATAGTCCTTCGATCTAGCATAAATATATCCTTAATATCTATCCTCAAACTTGTATTGTAAGCTTCCACAAAATCTCACACTAAACTATCCACAAGTCTTCTCAAGACTTACCTCAAATCTGCTCAACAAGTCCTCACTAAAACTTATCCAATCTCATAGAAACATATAGAGAATTGTTAGAGACTCAATATGCTTCATACTCACAAACACTCAATCACTTTCAACCTCTTTCTCAAATAAATCTAGAATATAGAACAATTTGTTTCACATAATTAGAACTATCACTTCAACACTTCCACTTGACTAGGCTTAATCAACTTCACTTAATCAATCACTCAATAAAACATTCCTTGCTTACAAACCCTAGTCCAAGCATATGAACACTTACTCAATAATTTCCAACAATGCTTATCAAACAATCCTTTTCTCTCCAACTTAGCATTCACAACATCCAACAATCACTCACAAGGAAGATGTGCCCATACCTTTTGTTTGATGAAGAATATGACCTCAAAACCTATCTTAAACACAATTTTCTTCTTTTCCAATTTCAATGGTTAGATGACAAAATATCACACTAACACTCTCTCAGAAATATTTCTCAATTACAAAAATAATCAAACTCAAATACACCTTATTACTCCTTCTTTGAAATTAGCAATCATCAAAACATACATAAAAAATAATTACTCAATTACTCCTTATAATCTCCAATATTTAATTAACAACCTCCAAAAATCAAACCCTCAAAAATAATACTGCCTATCCTTTTATCTCCCTCAAATACTCAATAATCAATTTTAAAAATAAACTTTATAACCCTCCAAAATATTTATTTTTCATTCAACCTTAGCAAATCCGAAATACCTCATGCAACCTTGGCAAACATTAATGCATACCTTTTATCTCAAGCAAAAGGCCTCAACAGGTTTCGAACGCGAGACCACTCCCAACCGAGCACCTTATCGAGGTGCTAGCCCACCACGTGGGCTACGAGCCTCCACATGAAGGGGAAGGCTCAAGCCTTCCTCTTATCCCTTTCCGATTGGTGTGATGCAAAACAAAATATCCTCTTCTCTTGCAAAACCAACTCGATGGGTTTCAAACCCTACTCTCCTCGCCTGTCGAACATCTTAGCACCACCCACTATTGCCAACTGTGCTACACAACATTGTGCAAAGAGAAAGGAGCCCCACTCCTATTTGTCTTATCCTCTCCATTTTAAAAAAAAATCTACATTCTATTTGTGCATGAATATCTTGGAGCTTTTATTAATCGATAATTGCATGGGAGTTTTGACTAAGGTTCTTGCCCTCTTTTTATACATGAAGGCCAATGTCTTAGGAACATCGATGCCTTATTCAAATTTTGAATTTGAATAAATAAATAACCTTTATAACCCAACCTTAGGGTTATTTTAATTAATATAAATTAATTTTATAATTAAATTATAATTAATCTATAATTAACTTAATAACTTTAGAAGTTAATTAAATTAATTAATAAATTAATTTATAATGAAATTATTTAAATTAATTTATAATTAATTTAAATCTCCCCTTTTAATATTATAATAAAATATTATAATATTATTTTTCTTGGGCCTCTTCATTGCTCTTTGAACCTCATCTGACCACCTGGAACCAGATCTGACCAACTGGAGGTGGACTTTCCTTTTGCACTGATTGCGGAACCGCTTCTTCTTGCACTGCTCACTGAAACTGACTTTTGACATCAATGACAACTCAATTACTCAAAATGTCCAACATTTCAGGGTATATATATTGTACACTTTGAAGATCCAAGCTCCATCTAATTCCATATTAATAAGATTCTTCATTTTGTGCAATATTGTGTTGATTCACTTTTGATAAGATTGCTTTATTTGGTGTTGCTCATTTTTAGCTTATAGGTCCTACCAAGATGGGTAATTACAATAAGTAAGAGACATTTTGATGCATGTCGCTTAAACCATGCATCCTAAAATAAATGGTTATAATACTACCACTTTAATTGAAGAGCTTGGTTAGAAAATTTTAGGGTTTTTGATGTACAGTCATTATTCTAGTATGTTTTTACACCTATGGTTTAAATGACACATCATTTGGATTGATGGTTATGATTTATGGCTTTGAAAAAAGGTGAAAATTAGCTACTGGCTCCAAAGGAAATCTTATTTTATTTCATCCACTATAAATACTCATTTCATATCCACATTTTTCACCAAAAATCTACAAAATATTTTCTATTATTCTTATGCTTTTGCTAACATTTCTCTTAGATCTCTAGCTTTGTTGTACTATGATGTGACCTTCTCTCTCTCTCTCTCTCTCTCTCTCTCTCTCTCTCTCTCTCTCTCTCTTTCTAATCAAATCCATTGACCATTGGTTTTCTACATTCCATGGAGGAGGACAAGATGATCTACTAGGATTTATAGGTAAAGGTAACTAATTTTAATTTGAGGATCTATTTTCAAGGTAGGTCAAATGCCTTACATATATTTTAGGTGTAGGATCTCCTTATTGCGGTGATATTTCAAGAAAGTTAGAATAGAAGTGAATATTTTATTATTCTTATTATGATATGCTTTGGTCATTGATACCCTAGGTGTAAAGTAATATATTTTTGCTACATTATGATTAGTCATTACTTTTAGTAATCTACAAATAATCTTAGTGTAGCTTACTTTTGAATGCTTTAATTTATTATTACTTGATTTAAGATATTTTTTATCTCTAGTTGTTAATTTACTACTATGTTGTCCTAGTTGAAGAATATATTATATTAATTTGAGTAATTGTATAAGATACCCTGCTTCCCTATAAACATATACAAAATTAGAATCATTGCTACAAAATTATCCAAATTGTTATCCTCATCTAGTATTTTTTGGTAGCAATACTGGAAGTTTTTACCACTCTTCATTGCCTAGTCGCTATATTGAGGTGAGGTCCTCTACCTTCTCCATTAGATCTTTGAATGAATTCTTTGACAACTCTTATTGCAAATTGATTTGAATAGAATCGACCTTCTTATATGTTTTAATATCATCCCCCTCATCAATGTAATCATTTTCTTGTTTGAACATAGCATCAACAATGTTGTTATTTAGTAAATTCATTTGTAGCTCAAATATGTAAAACATTAGAGCAATATTAATCCCTATATTTCTTCAGTCATATATTACACTAGAGCTTTTGGAGATTCTAGAGTGTTTTTAAAAGCTTGGAGGTATCTTTAGGCATTTAGATTTTTCTTCAATTTACAAAGTCTCTTTGATCCATCCCAAATTTTTGTGCTTGTGATGTTGACATAAAGGATAAGAGCTTGAGAAATTCTTGGTACTTACCCCTAGAAATCAACTATTCTTCAAACTTTTAAATTGTCTCCTTTAACTTTTCTAAGATATGTTTTGCATAGGAAGTGAACAAGAAGTGTTCTTGTGCATTATTTACTTTGTCTCTAATCTTGTTCCAAAATGAATTGGCGTGTTGGATGTCATAGGGGTTCTTGGAGTATTTTTTTGCCTTTATGTATTTTGGAGTTGTCAACTATGTGATCTTCTAGTGTTTTGTTTATAGATATTTTTGAATATGTTCTATTTGGATCTACCCTTACGTGAGTTAATTTGAAAGGTATTTTAGTTGTTGCTTGTTCTTTCTAGCCTTAGCAAGTTGAGATTTGAAGTCCTACACTGACTTATTTAGTTGATTATTTTCTAATGCATCCTTCTTTAGATCCTCATTCTCTAGTTGAAGTTAATCCTTTTGTACCTTTAACTATTACATTTTTGTTTCAATATATTTATTTCATTTTTATACTACTTCATCCTTAATTATGGGTTGACTACATTTCATGATCATGCCAACTGTGAGTTGGTTTACAAGTTGGAAAATTTTGTATGACACCATAAATTTAGGTCCAACTAAAATACTTTAATAGTTAAGTTACCAAGAGCTATCATTTTCCTAGAAGGATTAGACTATTTTTATATCTATCATGTAAATCTTGTCACCCTTCTTGGTCAAATACAATTGCATTAGTATTAGTGTAGATATTTTTTCCTTAATTCAATTATACTTTATCTTAAATTTAGTTTTATCAAGTTAGAGGAAATTAGATTCTTTTATGACTTATTTTCCTTTGGATAACATATAATTTTGCATACAAATCCAAACTTTTCCCTTCAATTATGTTGGTTTGAGGGTGTGCCCTTGGAAACTTAGTCTCTTTAGTTGAAGTGGTGAACATTTTAATCTATAATAGGAGTTGTCTTACTTGAGATAGTGGATGAGATGGCATATGAAAGTGGAAGGTAGATCATGTAGGAAAAATTGTATGGTGATGGATGAAAATAGGGTGGAAATATATGTAGTGGAATGATATGCTAATTGTACTAGTGTTTCAACTAGTGTTAAATTTGTAAGTGAAGGTATGGGTGATAATTGTTATGTGGATACTTAAATGGTATGTAATGGAAATGAAGTGATAGGTGTGAGGCATTATGAAGACCATTGGAGGTAGATTACCTCTAGGAAATGCATGAGCTACATTGGTGGAGAATAAGAGAAGTGTAACATAATAATGAGTAGGAAGAGAAGAAGTGGAAATAGAAGAAGATATTATAGAAAAAAAATGGTTAGTGAATGGTTGAAGGGAAGTAAAAACGGTTACAAAAGTGACCACAATATCGATCATTCCCAACTTATGAGGGAAGACTCCTTGAGGGAATTTTCCCTCCTCAATCTAGGTTATTTTTCATTATCCCTGTATAGCCATGATATTGTCAAAAATAATTTCATATTTCTCAAAGCCTCTATATCCTTTAATGTTGTAGACACCCAAAAGTCGCACATGTCTACCTCTACGTACTTGTAGATCTATCCGGACACTTGTAGGTTTGCATAGACCATCCTAGAACCCTCTAGGCTATTGTAGACCAGCATAGACCATTGTAGACCATATAGACCATTGTAGACCACTTTAGACTACTCTAGACCAGCGTAGACCACTCTAGACTATCGTAGACCTTCGTAGACCTACGTAGGCCATCTCATTGGCCTATAGGCATGAAACCCTACTAAACTACACAATTCATGTCCTAACCACCTTCTATCTATCAGGAGGTCACCTATCATCTCCCTAAGGTAACCTAAGCCCTTTCCTACACCTAATTAGGACCCCATAGGACTATTACTTCCCAAAACTCCTAATTAAGTTAATTGAATTTCTAATTGTAAAGTCACTTTTCACTTAAGTGTACTTTATGACTTAAAAAGGTTAATTAGGATCCTAAACCCAAATTAGTCCTAATTATTCCCTCACACATGTGTGCACATTATGTTAGTTAGGATATTTCCTAGAAATCCTAACTAAACCCTAATCTAACCTAGGAGTTAGCTAACCCTAGTTAACCCTAATCTCTCCTCACACATGTGTGAGGATGAGATATTCCTTTAGGGAATGTGGATATGACACCTCCCCAAACCCTAACCTAACCTAGCATGGAATAGACTCTAGGGTTTGGTCTACCTAACCACCCCCCTGACCTTAGATTTTCCTATAAATAGAGGGTCCCCCTTCTCATTATCTCTCTCTCTCCCTTTTAGCTAACTTATAGAAACTCTACCAAAATCTTACTAGAATCCCTTCTTTTGATTATGGATGGTACAAACAACATCCAAGCATCCCAGGAGCCCATCCAGATAAAGGATCTCCATTAGAAGGCACCTGTAGTTGGATTCACCCCTTAACCTATGAATCTAGGTTCCAGATCACCCCCTACCCTACGAGTTGGTCGTACAACTGATCTACAATAGTAAAAACTTTAGGTAACCTTCATTTCATGTTTTTATAGCATTTACACTTCATTTTTGACTTTATTTCATGTTTTTAATATCTTTTTATCTTCATCAATATGGGGCCTGATCCATGATAGGCCCCCAAATGAACTAACACCATTTTGTAGGCCCTCCAATAGTAGCAAACATATCATAATAGCAAACACAATAACAACAACAACACATAGTGGTGGCACACACGCATCAAAGCCCACCTACATTCGAGGGGCCCCAAGAGAAACCATCAGAGTGTTTTACATATTGTTGAGAAATAAAAGGAGATTCACCCTATAATATTGTATCAAATTCTTAATAAAATGAGTTGAAAGCACTTCTGAGCATTTTGATTTGTTATAGTTAATTTTCTTGATCAAATGGTAGCCTTTGGTATGCTTCATTCTGGCATGCCTGGTGGGACCACCCATAATAGGTTATATTAGGTTATCTTACTATGAATATGATATAATTTTGGTTTTCTATGATTGTTACAGGATCCCTAAAACCCTGAGACACCTCTCAGGTCATCAGAATAGGAGTTTCAGGCTCCTAAACATGGTTCACCCCCAACCTATGAATCTAGGGTCAAATCACCCCCTACCTATGATTTCTAAAAAAATGCTCTACAGACCCCAAGATAGCAAGGAGTCATAACAGAGGACTCAAAAAAGTCATATTTCACTTTAGAACATAGGTATTCTCCTTAGAACCATCTGTGATGTCATTTATTTGCAAGACTAGTTTTCTAACAAATGTATTGTGTTAGTATATCAAAATCCTAATTCAAATACAACAAATTAGGGTTTCAAATTGATATAAACATAGTTAGAATAGTTCATTTTCAGAATTACTTTTAGACATAATTAGATTAGAATTTTGTAAATCTTTTGATGTCTTTCTTAATCACTTTTCAAGTTTCCTTTCAAATACATTTAGAGTAAGCTTTTCTTTACATCTACATGTAAGATTAGATTTCAGGTTTTGTCCCAATTCAAATTGACAAATCATATTTCACATTATTCAAAAATTTCTCTTCAAATTTGCATCTAGGGTTAGATTCAAAATCTATTCACTTCACCTTGCAAATTTCCTTTTCTTCAAAAAGGCATTTCCAATTTCCTTCTCCTTTCAAACATTGCATCTAACATAGAATTGTTAAATTCTTCTTGCATCACTTGCATCTCACAACACATCTAGGTTAAGAAATTATTTTCTTTCACTTTCCAAATCCTCAGGGTAACTTGCATTGTCTTTACTCAAACATCTAAAGTAGAACTTGTAATTCTTTCTAATACATGTGGATAGGTCATCTTCCTTCTCATGTGTTTTAGTTTACCTATTTTCATGCTTTCCTAGATTAGTTTTCTTTTTAGAAAGGCATCTAAGATTAGATTATCTTTTTCAAAAATGTAATTAGACACTTAGTTTCTTTTCAAAATATGCATCTAGGCCTAGATTTATTTTTGAAAAGGCATTTAATTAGTTGCACTTTACTTTCACATCATCGCTAAACAACTTAAACCCACACACTCATATGGTACATACAATGGTGAGATTGGATTTCATCCCCAATCCATCACTCGAGACTGGTGAGGTAGGAGTTTTACCCTCCACCAGACTCACCCCCTAGACACCTAGTAGCCCCATAGGAGTGGTTTTCTGGACTTCATCACCAGAAAATCCCCCACTTTTGAGATTGGTCTTCTAGAATTCATCATCGAAAGGAGCCTTCAGAGTGGGATAGGATTAGATACCTTCGTTCACAAGGCTTACATAATTAGTGAACATGGTAACTATCGTTATTGACTAATCTTACTCGAGGGTGAAGCGAAAGCATGGGTATGCTAGTAGCAGGTCTTAGATAGTACCACCTCTTCTCGTGAGAGGATACAGTGAACTCATTTCAGCATTTTGAGTTCTCCCCCTTCTAGCATCCTTTTTTTTGTACCTTTACATTAGGTCACCATTCGCCTATTGAAGCATTGTTCTATTCTGTGCATATTTGGGTGTTGCAGGAGGTTCTATGTTTACAACATTCTCATTTTATCTAGAAGTTCACCTCACTACCCATGATACTTCCTAGGAGATTCTAACATCAAAACACACAAAATGAAGCAACACTTTTAATTTTTTACATTTAGAACTGACTCTAGTTATACGTTGTTTGCATGCTCACACAAACTGGTTTCAGCACATTCACCTATTGGCAGCCCACCTAGGGACTATTTGCAGCCTATCATTTTTAGTTTTGTGTCTTTTTCACACTCATAGTCCAATTCACCCCTTGCCCTATGAATTCACTATTCAGATCACCCCCAACCTATGATTTTAGTTTTTAGACATAGAAACCTCATAGATCTTATTGGGTTGCATAAAAACCCCACATAGATCATACCTAGAACACCATATTTCCATTTTTGTATAGTTCTGAGCACCAATCCTTGATAGATGACACCATGCCTATTATCACCCATAGCTAGGCATATGAGCAAGCATACCTTGGGGAAGAAGTGACTAGCACTCCTTCCAGCCAGTCCATCCTCCCCCCTTCAGCCATGAAGGGTAAGTCTATGCTCATAGTAGACCTCTTTGTAGGACTAGACCCATTTGGTACTATGTCTCATGGTGAGACCTCTACATCTGAAGATGCTTTTGCCACATCATTTGAGGAGGATCATCCACTCCTTTCCCATCCACCATCACCTCATCCTTCTACCACATTTTGTGATCATGTTATCTATATGACACTAGGACATCCACCTCCTTCCCTTATTGTCGATGAGGAGGTTCATCCCACATCCCCTACCTTCGCTCATCCCTTTTTCCAAAATCTAGCTCAATCCCTTTTTTAGAGTGATTCTTCATTACTCAATCACACCCATCTAGATATTGTGTCATTCACCCCTACTGTAGGGATGATTTTAGACCCATCGATCTCTATCATGGATGCACATGCATCCCCATCAGAATAGCCTCCACTACAACAACAATAGGCCCCACCCACTTCAACACATCAATACATAGAGGAAGCAACACCATGACCCCTTCCTCAATAATCCTTTTTCCCATTGTTTGAGGTTACATCACAATCACCTCTACAATCCCAACAAACACAATATCCACAATATCAATAAACTTTCTCTTCTCAAGCTGGTGTGAATACACTTACCACACCACCTCCCTAGGTTCCTACCATGGAGACCTATGTCCCATCCCCATCATCACTACCACCTACATCTCATCCATAAGGATTGTATGGTGCACCCTCTTCTAGTCCATCCTCATCTATGCCTCCCTTTTGGCTACCTCCACCTCCTCCATTTTAGATTTTAACTTTGAGCTACCTACCCATGTTCGAGCCTCGACATCCTTCATAGCCTACGTATCCAACATCCCAAACTTACCAACCAAGATTTTTCCCACAATTTTTTCCTAGCTAGATGTAGACATCATCCTTAGATGCCTCATCCTATCCACAAGTCACACAACCCATTCAAACATCTTCACATCCACCTATCTCTATTGGACCCATATTTTTCACACCACCTCCTTCTTGGTCATCACCTCCCATGGCACAACCATTGTAGTAGGTTCCTCTCCAACAAACCCCCATACAACAACCTCAGACCATGCACCCATAATACTATTATCCTCAGCAACCACCTACTCTACAATAAACTATACTAGTTGCTTTGACATATTATCCTATGTAGCAATAGTATCCCTAGGATCTATTGCAATATGTTCCTCCCCCACATTGGGAAGAACAACAATTTCAATACCCCCCATATTTGTAGGCTTCACCCCCATTAGCACCATCTCCTACACCATTAACACCTAAACTTCAACTCTTACGAGATGAAGTTAAGATATTAAACCTTCGCACCACTAGTTATGGGCCATAGAAACCCATGTATGATGAGCTCTACAATGAGCCAGTACATCCCTTAGTTCCCATTCCTCCTTACCCATATCACTTTGAGATGCTAAAGTTTGATAAGTTTAAAAGCAAGGAGGACCCACATGAACATGTTAGTAACTACCACTCAACTTGCTACCAACTTCATAGTAGCAATCCTCTCATGTTATGTACCTTCTCCCTTTCACTTGGGGGACAAGCCTTAGACTGGTACAACATGCTCCCATGCCATAACCTCTACACTTTTGAGCAGCTAGCCAATTTTTTCCTCGAGCACTTTTCCATCAACATCAAAAATAAGATAAACTTCTCTGATGTCTATGCTTTATGATAGGCTGATGATGAACCAATCATAAAATTTATCTCTAGATGGAGATCGATCATACATGACCTCACTCATAACCTCCCATCTATGGAGTTGGTTACACTCTTCTCAAAGAGTTTCCATAAACACATCTCCACCTCCCTACAACTTCACCAAAGTCGCACCTTTGAGGAAGCCATTGCTCAAGAAAAAGTCATTGAGGACATCAAAGTCCAATCTAGAAAAATCAAACTAAGACAAAAGCCTTCATACAACTCCAACTTTTTCTTTAATAGAAACACACCCAATCAACCTTTCCCATGACCACCACAAGCCAACCAAGTGGTAGTAGCTTATTCAGTTCTGACATCGGTCCCATGACCTCCTCCTCCACAATAATAACTATTTCAAACCAATGCACCTCTTCCACCTAGACCATAATAGATTCGAGGACCTCATCCCCCACCTCCATAGTGTAACTTAACACCACTTTCTGAGCCTCTCCCAACCTTATTCTAGAGGTTATATGAGGTAGGTCACATCACCCTATCAAATATTTGACCTCTCGATCCAAATACACCTAAGCCTTGAGGTTACATCGAGCAAGCCTACTATGGATACCATAGATAACATGACCATGATATCGAATCATGTTATTCTTTTTATGGTATGGTCCAAGATCTCATCGATCAAGGAACCATTCAAGTTTCAAACCCTCTCACATCATAGAATTAGAACCTAGGGATATATCATAATCCCTTACCTAAACATCGAGGGACTAATCCCCAAACACCTCAAAATAACCCCCTAGGGCCACCAAGATAAGTCAACAATATCCATCATGACCCTCCTTCATGTGGCATAGTGGGCATGATCAACCTTACCACTCAAAATCAATGTTATCCTTCATATCAGCCTACATCGGTAGCCTCTACACCAACACCATTTGTTTCCCCATAAGCACCTATGACTCCTCAAGCTCCACCTCATCCCCCATAGAATATCATTACCATTCATGGTAGCCTTACACATCAGCTACATAATGCCCCTACCATATTATCTATATTTGACCTCCTACAACAATATCAACCCCATCATGAGGCATTAAATGATATCCTTCACTCTATCGACCTTGAGACCCATGATACCAATGCATTTGTCAACTTTGTGGGTAATATCCCATGCTACCTTCAGCCATCTATCAGTTTCCATGACCACGAGATCACAGAACTCATAGGTGAAGGAGCGGATCCTCCCCTTCACATTCAAGCAACCATCAATGACATCACTTACAAATATGTTCTTATTGATATTGATTCCTCAATCAACATTATTTCCATCATGGCTCTGCATCACCTACACATTTTACCCGCTCACTTCTCCACACCCTCACTAGACCTTCATGCATTTGATGGTTCAATGTGACCTATAGTAGGATCCATTGTCCTACCCATTTGTGTAGGTGTATGTACTATTCTAATTCTATTCCATGTTATTTAGGGTGAAATGTAGTATAATATCTTGCTTGGATATCCATGGATTAGAGATATGTAGTGTGTGCCATCTACATTGCACCATTGTCTTAAATATATCTACAATGGGCTTGTCCATTGTGTTCCTACCGATGGGGACCCTTTCAAATTTTGCAACATCATAGATCTCCCACCTAGACCTTCTTCATCTATGACATAGGTCCTTCCCATCTCTAATCCTCACCCACTAGGAGCATTCATACCTCCTCCCTCATTAGTGCCTTCACCACAACCTTCATCCAGGACATGTATGCACTCACAACCAACAATGTCCATACCACCATCATCATCTAGTATAGCACCCCATCCTACTATCATACCCTTTTCACCACCTTCTTCATGGCCTCCACCACCTTCACAACCCTCATCATCTATAGATCCACCACCCGTATCGACAATATGCTTGTCATATTCATCGTGGCTAACCCCCACTTCACATCCATCTTCCTCTATGGAACCTCCTCTCTTACCTACACCACAAATTCCACCACTCCCTTTTCACTCATGACCTCGGTCATTCACATCTCCTCATAGGTCACCACCAACACTTACTCCTCCTCCCTCATAGTTCCCACATGCTTACCAACCCATCCCATCTATGACTATCGAATGCCATGATTGGGAGCAATGAGCTACCCACCTTGATGACCAACTATTTCAATCATCTATGACCACCATTTGGGATTCCTAGCTTGCATCATCATCATCTAATTTAGACTCACTACCTCATTCACCCATGTGTACGTCACCCTAAGTTTCTATCTTCATGACAAACACTGGTCCTGGTGACTACAACATCCATGATGCTCATTTGCATCCACCTCCAATCTAGTCTACTCATGACTTTGGTCACCCATTCACTTTGGTACTTACCATTGGTATAGTCATGCAGTTAGGTTCCCTAAAAAATTATACCAACTTTGTGTACATAGGCATTGATTCTTCACTCCCACCTATCATCCCTCCACCACCATAGTCTAACTTTTGTGGTACTTTAGATCACATGTCCAACCCCCAATTCACATTGCATTATCTTTGATACTTTCATTGGCATGGATTTGGGCTAGGATGTTATGAACAAGGGTTACATACACCTATAAATCCTCATGTCCAACTACCCATAAACAAATCAGGTTTAGGATACCAGTCCACAACTATCCATACACTCGAGGATGAACTACAAGATCTTTCCTTGCATCCCATACCACCTCCTATGCACACCTTAGAATAATATGTTGATATGGACCTCTTCTATGAGAACTCATCTCCCCACTCTATGATCATGGTTCCCTTAGACTTCTTTCATGAAGTCCCTTCCCTAGATGACACATCCTCATGCTGCATCGATGAACTAGTTAATCAATTCATCACATTATCCCTCACACCTAAAGCCCCATAGTGCAACATCACACTTCCCCTTTGTTGCTAATGTATCTAGCTAGACCCTCACACATGTGTCACTAACTTTGATAATCCATAACATGACCTCGATCACCACCCATTGTCTTGCATCCATCATTACACCTTTCTCGATGCTCATGAACTCATGAATCTTCATCATCAGATTCATCACTATCATATTATTCCATCACTTATGTTAACATGGTTGATGTGGACCTCTTCATGCCACTTTGATACACATCTCACACAAATTAGGACAACATCCCCAACCCAAATTTCATTGACCTAACTCACATTTCATCAATACCTTCTCCACATGACTTCCTGTTATCACCACACATCCTACATGTAGCAAATGCTCCTTCATCATCAAATCCACCTCACATTCCATGCATCCATCACATGAACATATATTTATATGATGAATATGACATACCTGAGGTCATCGATGACCTCCACCTCATTCCAATTCTAGAGCAACTTCGTGATGGTTCCCACATGTTGATAGAAGAAACCATCGATGTTGATATTGGTGATGATCCTAACAACCCTCATATCATCAAACTCATTGTTGCCTCTCACCTAAATAATACATGTTATTCACTACCTTCCTTAAATAATACATCAAGGTATTCTCTTGGTCCTACAAAGACATGCTAGGTCTTGACCCATCTTTAGTAGTTCACAATATTACATTAGACAAAGATGCTAAGCCTGTCCAACAAAAACTATGATGTATGCACCCTATGATTGCTTTGTTAGTTAAATTTAAGCTACAAAAGCTCCTTGATGTAGATTTTATTCAACCCATCGACTATCCCGAATGGGTGTCTAACATGGTTCTAGTGCCCAAACCTTTAGGTGAGGTTCGAGTCTGCATTGACTTTTATGATCTAAACAAAGCTTGTCCCAAAGATAATTTTCCATTGCCAAACATTGACTCCCTTGTTGATTCCATCATCGGCCATGAAATGATATCCCTCATGGATGGATTTTTTGGTTACAACCAAATTAATATCAATCCTACCGATCAACACAAAATATCCTTCACAACCCCCTAGGGGACCTTTTGTTACAAGGTCATGCCATTCGGCCTCAAAAATGTTGGTGCAACCTACCAGCATGCAATGACATATATCTTTCATGATTACATGCATAAAATCATGGAATATTATGTAGATGACCTCATCATAAATTCTAAAGAATGCTCACAACATCTAGTCAATTTACGTAAAATATTTGATCACCTCTTAGAGCACAATGTGCGCCTCAACCCAAAGAAGTGCATCTTTGGTGTTACATCAAGTAAAATTTTAGGGTTCATCATCTCTCAGTGAGGCATCGAATTTGACCCTAACAAATTCAAGGCTATCATCGAGATGCCTCCTCCCACCAACCTTAAACAATTACATAGCTTGTAGGGTAAAATCACATCAATTCGATGGTTCATCACCTAATTATCGAATAAATGTAAGTCATTCAATCACCTTTTGCAAAAAGGAGTCTCCTTCAAATGGGATGACAAATTTCAACAAGATTTTGACTCGATCAAAGCCTATCTCACCTCCTCACTAGTATTATCTCCTCCACACCCATAACTACCTTTTATTCTGTACATCATTACTACAGAATTCACACTTGGTACATTGTTAGCACAAAAGAATGTACTCAATCATGAGCAAGCCATCTATTACATTAGTCACACCCTAGTTAGCTATGAGATACATTATACATATATGGAAAATCTATGCCTAGCTGTAGTTTTTGCCACCCAAAAACTATGCCATTACATGTTGAACCATACCACCTTTGTTATCGCTCATGACAACCCACTTTGATACATGATGAACAAGAGTTATCATAACTCTCACATAACCAAATGGATCATGCTTCTTATTGAATTTGATCTAGAATTCATTTTACAAAAATCCATAAAAGGATAGGTCATCATAGACCAATTGGCTGAAGCTCCATTGCATGATGACCAACCACTTCTCATCCAACTCCTTGATGACTCTATCTTCCATGTCATAGAATTCGAAGAATATGTTGAACCTAAAATGCTAATGGATTTAACACTTTTTTTTGATGGCTCCCACTGCACTCACACTGAGGGTGCAGGCATCATTTTCTTTACACCATATGGGGAACCACTCCCCTTTTCCTTCAAATTAGGCTTCCCATGCACTAAAAATAATGTGGAATATGAGGCCTTAATATTGGGATTGAAACAAGCTCACTCCATGCACATTCGATGCCTTCACATCATAGGTGATTCCCTCCTAATTGTTAATCAGGTTTAGGAGATCTGGAAATGTCATTGCCTAGTTCTCTAGTAATACAAATAAATTGCCCAATAACTTCTCACCCTAGTTTGAGTGGTATGTTATCGAAGCTACCCCATACTCATCAAACTATTTCATAGATACCATGGCTTCATTGGGATCGCTCATACCCCAAAATCCCCTTTCTGACACCACACATGTGTCTGTTCACACCCTAAATCAATCTACCATCACACCTTCACTCATCATAGATGATGAGGGCATTCACATTGTCCAAATTGAACCTCATGATCCTTGGTTTTTGTAAATCAAGGACTATATTAAACTAGGTTTCTTACCATACGATTTACCACATGCTCATCATCGAGCATTCAAACAAAGGGTAATTCATTATACATTACTAGGGGATATCCTCTATCATCGTAGTTATGATGGCATCCTCTTGCACTACCTAGAACCATATGAATCCCAATGAGTAGTGCAAGAAACTCATGATGGTACCTATGGTGGCCACTTCAATGGTATGGCCATCACAAAGTGTATCCTACGCATGGGCTACTATTGGCCCAAAATGGAACATGATTGTTGTGAGTATGTAAAATGATGCATCAAGTGTCAACAACATGTAAATCTCATGCATCTCCCTTCGCAAGCGCTCTAGCCTATCCAGTCCATGTGGCCCTTCTCCTAGTGGGACCTTGACCTTATTGGACAAATCACACCTACTTCATCAAGCAATCATAAGTTCATCATAACCACCATAGAATACTTCACAAAGTGGGTCAAAGCAATCCCACTTGTCCAAACCATGAGGGCCAAAATCATGGTATTCATTACTGATCACATCATATGCCACTTTGGGATCCCATCCCAAATCATCTTAAATAATGGAAAATCCTTCAAGAACAAAACTATCCATGCTCTCTGCACCAAATTCCACATCCACCATAGCTTTTCTACCCCTTATTACCCTCAAGGTAATGGTCAAGTGAAAGCCACCAACAAAACTATCTGTTCTATCCTATGTAAGATAGTCGTAGAGTCACACCATGATTGGCACAACCAAATACCATTGGCTTTGTGGGCTTACCACACAAGCATTCATACTCCCATTAGGGCAACCCCATTCTCATTAGTTTATGGAGTTGAGGCCATCATGCCCCTCGAGCTTGAAATACCCTCTTTACGAGTGTCCATGAAAGACTTCATTGATGATGACACTACTCATCAAGCCCACCTTGATCAGTTAACACTCCTAGATGAGTGGTGTATCCACACCATCGAACACACATATGTTTATCAGGATCACCTTCATCGTGCCTACAATAGTAAGGTACATCAATATGAATTTCAAATTGGTGACCTAGTACTCAAGGAAAATCAGCAAATCATGAGTCAACCCCACCAATAGTGAGACAAGTTCACTCCTAACTAGCTTGGCCCATACATTATTACACATATATTTGGTTTTGGTGCCTATCGATTGGAAAATTTGGAAGGACATACTAAACCTGAACCTATCAACATCATCCACCTACGTGCATTCAATGCCTAGCCTACCTAGGTTTGTGACATCATAGGTTATGTACACTATCATTAAATTGCACTTTAGACAAAATCACACACAACACCTCACATACGGTGTTTCACTTTCTATTTCATAGTAGGAATATTTTTCTTTTTGCATCATTTATATACTATTGGTATTTATATATTTTTGTAGGTTTTTGCATCATCGACTACCACATCATCAATAGATATACACTATTCCATGCATACACCCATAACATCTTTGGATCTCACCATGTAGGACCTCCTAGTATTACCCCTAGTTCCAATCACTCCATCCGATCTTACATGACCACTTGCCTCGACTCATGTTCGAAAATCCTCATCATATTCCCACTCAGATCATCACCCATCACCCTGGTACCATTCACCTATTCATAGAGGCTCCTCCTACTCACCTCGATCAGGTGATAGTCAGGTCTCATTATCCTCCTTTGATTATAAGGAGGAGCACTCACATCCTCACCCATGAGGATCTCCACCCCCTCCATCTCATGATGAGAGGGACCCTTACATACCACCATATTTGGCCCATCATCCCCCTTTAGGTTACTACCCACCTAATAGGGGGCATACCTTTCACCTAGCATACCTTCCATGTTTACCTCCACCCCTCTCGAGCGGTATGTCCCCATACGCTCAAACCCTCCAAGCACATGCTACCCTACTCATCATCAAAAAGCCTATCCCAGCTCATCATCGATGCTATCTCGAGCCATATCCCACCCCTCCCATTCTATAGACACCACCATCTACACTATATGGTCTTCCATTTTAGCCTACCTCATCATCAGTGGTGTAGTTCCACTCTCCTTCCTCTTCACCTAGATCTTCATAGTTATACCACACTCTAACATATTCATCAGAACCTCGATCCCCACCACCCTCGATTCTATCACCCTCTTCACTTGATATCCAACACATTCTTTCCCACCTCGATAATATTGAACTCCATTTAAGTCATTGTCCTTGTTGTACTTCTCCTCACCAATCTACCATGACCCAAATCTCCACACCTCATCCTAGGCCGACCACTAGACCTAGGATTTGACCATCACTAAATTCTTGATCTACCTCCCAAACACTCACCTCCACTCCACCCCTTCCCCACTCGACACCACCCAAACCTTATATTTACCCCATGCCAGTCTGATCCACACCACTAGACCAAACATTCCATCAGTTACTACACTAGGGCCTCATTGCCCTACCCAAAATTTATCCTATGGACCCACTATGCCCCAAGCTATGAAACTTTCATGAGAATCAATTTTGCATTTACCATCACCAATTAGGGCATGACATCAACATGTGTCATACCTTTGAAACCTTGGTAAATGATATGTTATTTGAAGAAACAATGCAATCACCCGAAGATACCCCTTCATCCATCTAACTTCAAAGCCCTCCACATCACCTGGTATCTCACCCATTGCCACCCTATGAATCCAGCACAACATCATCACACCAATTCCAATGGCTAGCCAACTATACAACTCAATAACACCTAGGTTGCCTTGTCACATCACCAACTTGAGCATGATCTGACCCTCACAATTTCTGAAATCTCTAGGTTATTTTCACCTTTCCTCTCTTCTTCTCCTCTTTTCTTCCTCTGTTTATCAAGCATAGTTGTATGGTCACACTTCGAGCGACTACATACCTATGCTACTTCTATCATCTTCCTACTCTTCCTCTACCTTTCTTGCATGTCTAATCTTCTCCTATTTCCTCCTATGTCTATTTCTTTTCCTTTACTATGTCACCTTTTCAGTTAGCTTTTCTTTGATCATTCTCATCACATACATCATCTACAACTACATAATCTCTTCAGGTTTGATACATCCCCCACATGTTGGGGCAACCTCACCATATCTTGTGATTCTCATCACCATCATTACACATGATCATCTATAAATATGAATTTCAAAATGTTCATCTAGCTTCATCACATACAAATTCCTCTTGTAATAAAATCTTCCTCTTACATCCCATCTTTCATTGCATATATCCATCACTTCTTCTATCATAATTTTATTCAAGTTTGTATATTCTCCTTCTAAAAATGTACTCATAATAGGAAATAACATACACACTTGTTAGCATCACCACATGGATATCCACACCTTTCACTCAGGATCATAGATTATAGGGTATTGTGTAAGTTTTGACCATCTGATAGTTACAACCAATCAAGTATCACCTCTAACTAATAGGTTATTACACTCCTTATAGCTTTCCATTGTTGATTCAACTTCTTTCAAGGACCATTCACACATGGCATAAATTTAAAGCACCTTTTGAGTCTAGGGAAGATAACACCTTGCATAGATATCACCATCTAGCGAATGGTTTCCCTTACTCATCCTATCATTTGCATGATCAACATATGATCTAGGGATAAACAAAGGGATAAGCATAACAAAGCATCACAAATATGGGTAGAAAATAAAATCCAATGCCCATACAAAAAAAAAAGAGCACCACAAAATGAAATACAAGCAATAATTGAGGGGTAGAAAACAAAAGGAAAAGCCTCCAGATATCACAATTGTTATGCTTCATCACCTTTGGTCCTTAGGTTTAACATAACATCATGGGATGATTTCCATCACTAGCTATAGGCCCTAAGCACCTGCCTGCTAGTGGAATAGTCTTACAAGTGGTGACACATCTATCACATTAGTGACCTTATTTTGTATAGATCATTGAGCACTTGTGGATGAGCTAGCTACCTTGGCTATGTTTACAATGGGTTCATCCTACCTCCCTCAAAATGGATAAATGAACATCACTCATTTGCACACATTGGTCCATGATAGACTTTGACCTAGCAAGGTTAGTCATAAGTTGTCAATAAAAACCCAGTTCAGTTATTTAGGATGTTTGATTGCAATAACTATGTTAGTCAAGAGTCTTACACATACCCCTATACCATATTATATCCATGATATTATGGTATGGATCACATCCACATAGGTTTATGTTATGATACAAGTGTTTCCTCGATGCATTTCAAATTTCAAGATACATGCAACATCACATCTATCAAACATACATGTTATTTACATTGCATTACATATCAACATCTCAATATCCATCATGCAACATTACATCTCTCCAACATGCATTTATCAGTGTCACATCACTAAGCAATGTTGTCTATGTTACAATGATCTAATTTTCCTATGTGTTACCCCATACACATAAATTCATCTATCATACAGGTACATACCAATATTCTACATTACACATCCATACATCACAACAATCATACACAAAAGCAACACAAAATGCTAATCAAAAATTCACACACACATATAAGAGCCACAACAAAAAGTTGTATCTGTATATATAATCATCAAAATACCCTCAGGCTACAAAATAGGATAGTGTCCACTATCTATCCTCAAAAATTCCTAATGGCTACAATAGGGATCAATACCCATACATATAAACATCACCCCTATTGATCACTAGGAGTCTCTCCACTCCCCTCATGAGCCCCACCTATCTGCTCCCCTTCGTGCACTATTGCCACCCTACTCGACTCAACATCTTCTCCAGATGCCTCAGTGCCTAGAACTGCTACAACTCCCTCTAATCCTAGAGCACCACCACCCACCTACACTGCTGGTAGCCTACCCATACCCACCTCTCTCCATCCTATGGATGCAGCACTCTAATGACTCTTCTCAGACTGAGTTCATGCTCGTGATCATGATCTCGACCTCGATCATGACCTATCATAATCTAGTAGTGCAATCCCTTAGACCATCAAGGCTATCTCATAATCATACCTCATCAAAACCTCATCTCTCATCTTATCTACTAGATCCTCATTCCCCTTTCTTAACTACTCTATCTCAGCTTAAAGAGCAGCCACATCTGTAGAAACCCTCACCTCTCCTAGCTCCTACCATAACTGCTCCACCTCAACATGTAAATTGGTCACCTCGATCACATGAGTAGCATGCTCAATCTCCATAGATGCTTCCATATGCTCCATCCTAACCACCTCCATCTTGAACTTCTATGTAGTTGCTATAGCCTCTATCATGAGGGTATGCAAACTCTCAAATGACTTAGCATACCTCCTCTCCTCCATAGTAAGTCTACCTCATAGCTCTACACACTATAGCTCTAGATCCCTCCTCATCTTAGCACTCATTATCTTTGATGCTACCAATCTCTCTTGTAGATCTACACACTAAAGCTCTAGATCTCTCCTCTCCATAGTACTCATAGTATCAACTGCTATCAATCGCTCCTCATAATCATGCAACTCTCCCTCTAAATGTTGTACTTGATCATGTAACATCATCAACTCCTCCTTTAAATATCTCCTCTCCTACTCCTCTAATGGGATATCTCCCATATCCCCAAAATCAATCATATCATCAACCTCCACATCCACATCTATATCCTCCATCACCACATCCCCCTCTATGGGCTGATCACCAACTACCACATCCTGTGCAACCCCACCCATATCACTAGGTGCACTAGACTCCCCTCTCTGAAGTTACCTTGATCATTGAAGATATGTCTCAGCCCTCACCCTTGATCCACCTGGTGCCTCTCCCTCTCATGAAGGCACCCCACCAACTGGTCCCATCACATGCTCAATAACACTAGTACCTACCTCCCAATCCTACCTAGCCCACTAGGCATCATACTCAGGAGTGGTACCCACATCAGCTACATCAAGAATCACCATTAGTGGATCCCTCTCACCATCCTAAGGAGGTACCATAGGATGCATCCCCCTATCACCTCTCTACCTGTAGATCATGATAGGTGCATCTGGCATACCCTATCATAATCCAAACTACCTCATCACCCTATTGAAGGGAAAGAACTCAACCTGATGGGTATATCATCCTATGACCCATCACCCTCATTGTATAGCCCTAAGATACTCATCATCCTTCTCCCACACCACTCCCCCTCTAGGGCCTCCACTGAATATATTTTGGCTCCAACTATTTGAAAGTCCTCCTCCAAAATAAGTAATCACCCTCATGTGGTCTCTTCATGCCCTTCTCCTCATCCATCTACCACCTCAATGCATATGGTAAATTCTTACTCTTCTTCTCATGCACCAAGTATGGCAATAGTGTTGGTCGCTCCACTACTATGTGCTCCCATACCCAAACCTATAGTAAAGGGACCCAATTCAGTCCCTTTCACCCTATCCTCACCACATCATGTAGCTCCCTATATACCTAGGCTAGTAGTGTAGGTACCCATATAAACACAACCTTGTGCTCTACCATATCACACACCACATCCAACATGTTCCAGGTGAACTTCACCCTGAAAGCATCAGGAAGCACCCATGTCAAAATCATCAACATCACCACACAATGGTGATTAGACAACATCTTCTGATACCAATAATACTCATAATCAATGCCCTTCTTGGTATCTACCTCCCTCCACCTCTCACCAAATGTATATTGTAGTATTGCATCACGCCTACCATCATCTACCACCCTCATAGGAACACCCTCAATTGGTAACTTGTAAATCTTATAGATATCCTCTAGGGTGATCATCATCTCACCCATCGATAAATGGAAGGTGTTCCTATCAGGATCCCACCTCTCACATAGAGTTGATATGTAGGCTTAGTTAGCATGAATGCTAATACACTCCCACACTCCTCTCATCCATACTAAATCCAACCACTCTAAATCAGCATCACTCCACACTTTCACTAACATCACCTTCATCGTTCACACATGATGATGAGGCTCAATCATCTTCACCTATTTCATTCACAAATATCATAATAAAATTTGTGTTAGTATCATAATACATAATTTTACTCCTATGATTACAATACAATCATCATACAACTGCATTCTATGTACAAAAAAATACATCTTCACGTATTTTGAGATACTACAAATGCACAACCTCAACCATACCTCAACATGAAAAATAAATAGCACTTTTGAATACCCATTTTACCCTTTCATGGCTAAAGTGTGAACAAAATTCAAAAATAGTGCACAATCAACACAAAATAGAGCAATTCACATGCATTCATACCCCCATCATGGCATGTAATTCAAAACATTACCAAATCACATCACACCATAATAATAGTCATATTTTTGGACACCCATTTCCCCATTTCATGGTGAATGTTCAAACACATTGGGAAAATAGTACACCGTTTCCCCAAAACATCCAACAATATATCAAACAACAATGTATTACATCACGTAATTCAAAATAATTACCAAATCACAATAACATTCATGTTTTTGGATACCCATTTCTCCATTTCATGGTGAATGTTCAAAAACATTGGGAAAATAGTACACCATTTGCCCAAAATATCCAATAATATATCAAACAACTATGAATTACATCGCTTAATTCAAAATAATTACCAAACAAAATCAAAATAAAATAACAATCACATTTTTGAATACCCATTTCACCATTTCATGGTAAAAGTTCAAAAACATTTGGAAAATAGTACACCATTTGTCCAAAAACAACTACATCCACATTTATCATTTACATCGTACAATATGTAAATTCAAAACATCATCAAATCAAGTCCAATCACAACAATAATCATATTTTTGGATACCCATTTTACTATTTCATGGTGAAAGTTCAAAAATACTTTGCAAATAGTACATGGTTTGGCATGAAAATCAAGGTCAAACTAGGTCTTTTATCACATAGTCAAATAATCACCAAAATAGGTCAAAACAAAAAATGGGTAATCATTCCAAATACCCATTTGGCTTGTTTAACACTTTGTGTTTAAATTTTAATCAAATTAAACATGCAAGTAATAAAAACAAGTAAAATGCTACCCTACCACATTCATTTTCAATTACATGATTTCCAAAATTCAAATACAAAAGGTTTGAACACTTACCCATGGCTCCCCGTGATGACTGCCAACACTAGTCTGACCCCTCACCATAATCAAGTCGAATCTAAGATTTGCAAGCGCTCCACATCAAAATTCTTCACTCGCACCTCACTCCTCCACTCGCATGCCATGAAAATGACCCCACACACGTGACAAAAGGCTTTTATATGCCTCAAAACCCTAAATCATAGGTCACCCTATGATTTCAACCCAAATCATAGGTCACCCTGTGAATCCAACACAAAATTGCACGTCACCCTATGATTTGAACCAAACAACACAAAATTCAAAATTTCTTCCTTCCAAATGATTCTTCCCCTCCATATTCATACTATTTTGCAAATTTTCCATCTTTTGCAACCCATTTTCTTCTATCAATCGACTCATCATCATTTCACCACATTTCATTCACCTCATCGTTGATTCCTCATTTGAGGGGGTATTCATATACAAAATTCAGCTTTACATGCAACCAAACAATCAAACATCCAAATCATGGATATCACATCTGTCTACACAAATTTTTGTTGAATATTATCTCAAGATAATACTAAACCCAACCAACCAGATATTTGTTAGATCATGAGAGCTATGCGCAACAATGGAGATGTCACTCTAGCATTCATGTATGTCGATAATGATCACATAATGAATGACATATTTGAATAATCCATGCACAACATTCGAAGATGTCACTCTAGCATTCATGATACACAATGAATGACACATTTGAATAATCCATGTTAACTAGCTCAAATGGTTTGACACATGTCACCATGCACTCATCAATCAATCAACAACAAAAATTTGAATAGGCATTTGTTCTATTCGTACTTTGGACCATCTTGCATTGGTCACAAAAGCAAAGTAGTCATAAGTTGCCTTCACAAGCAACTAGTATGACATTGCAAAATATCATACAAAATCAACAAAATCATCGCATTGCATCCACAATCATCCACTTGCATTCATCATCAACATTTTCCATTTTCTTTCTCTTCTCTTTTCTCTCTTCTCCTCCTTTTCTTCTTTCCCCCCTTCCTTTCTTTCTCTTCTCCTTCTCTCTTCTTTCTCTTTTTCTTCCTCCTTTCTTCTTCTTTTCCCTCCTTGGATTCTTGATCAATGTTGTATGGTCACGCTTCGAGTGGCTACATACCTTTGGTTGGATTCCTATTCCTCTCTTCTCTCCCTGGATTCTCGATCAATGTTGTATGGTCATGCTTCGAGCGGCTACATACCTTTGATTAGATTCCATTCTTCTCTTCCCTCCTTCATCTTCTACTTTCTCCCATCACATTTTTGTACTAAACTATGTTTCACACAGCATAGTACAAAAAGGGGTAAATGTAGACACCCAAAAGTCACACATGTCTACCTCTACATACTTGTAGATCTATCCGAACACTTGTAGGTTTGCATAGACCATCCTAGACCCCTCTAGGCTATTTTAGACCAACGTAGACCATTGTAGACTACTGTAGACTACTCTAGACCAACATAGACCACTCTAGACTATCGTAGACCTTCGTAGACCTACGTAGGCCATCTCATTGGCCTATAGGCATGAAACCCTACTAAACTACACAATTCATGTCCTAACCACCTTCTATCTATCATGAGGTCACCTATCATCTCCCTAAGGTAACCTAAGCCCTTTCCTACACCTAATTAGGACCCCACGGGACTATTACTTCCCAAAACTCCTAATTAAGTTAATTGAATTTCTAATTGTAAAGTCACTTTTCACTTAAGTGTACTTTATGACTTAAAAAGGTTAATTAGGATCCTAAACCTAAATTAGTCCTAATTATTCCCTCACACATGTGTGCACATTAGGTTAGTTAGGATATTTCCTAGAAATCCTAACTAAACCCTAATCTAACCTAGGAGTTATCTAATCCTAGTTAACCCTAATCTCTCCTCACACATGTGTGAGGATGAGATATTCCTTTAGGGAATGTGGGAATGACACCTCCCCAAACCCTAACCTAACCTAGCATGGAATAGACTCTAGGGTTTGGTCTACCTAACCACCCCCCTGACCTTAGATTTTCCTATAAATAGAGGGTCCCCCCTCTCATTATCTCTCTCTCTCCCTCTTAGCTAACTTACAGAAACTCTACCAAAATCCTACCAAAATCCCTTCTTTTGATTGTGGATGGTACAAACAACATCCAAGCATCCCAGGAGCCCATCCGGACAAAGGATCTCCACCAGAAGGCACCTGTAGTTGGATTCACCCCCTGACCTATGAATCTAGGTTCCAGATCACCCCCTGCCCTACGAGTTGGCCGTACAACTGATCTACAATAGCAAAAACTTTAGGTAACCTTCATTTCATGTTTTTATAGCATTTACACTTCATTTTAGGCTTTATTTCATGTTTTTAATGTCTTTTTGTCTTCATCAATATGGGGCCTGATCCATGATAGGCCCCCAAGTGAACTAACACCATTTTGTAGGCCCTCCAATAGTAGCAAACACACATCACAATAACAAACACAACAACAACAACAACACACAATGGTGGCACACACGCATCAAAGCCCACCTACATTCGAGGGGCCCCAAGAGAAACCATCAGAGTGTTTCACATATTGTTGAGAAAGAAAAGGAGATTCACCCTGTAATCTTGTATCAAATTCTTAATAAAATGAGTTGAAAGCACTTCTGAGCATTTTGATTTGTTATAGTTAATTTGCTTGATCAAATGGTAGCCTTTGGTACGCTTCAAATGTAAACCTATCTTACTAACAAGATGATTGCTACTAGTGTCAATGGTATGGTTAAAAGGCTCGTTTTAGGCATTGGATTTATTTTTGTCTTTGAGGGATTGAAGGTTCAACAATTGTTTTATTTATAGCATTAGACCTTTTAGAAATCTTGGGTATATTCTATCCTAGATGGTATAGAATTAGTCATCAAATGGGTTTTCTCTAATAGGTCATACTATCATGCATGACTCATACCTCATATTTTGCCATGCTAGGATTTTATTGTAAATGTACTATAATTTTCTTAAGGCTTCCAAATTCAAATGGTTTATCTTGATTTTGAGGTCAAAATTATTTTTCTCTTAGTGTAGAACACATGCTTCTTTGGTGTGTTAATGTACGGTATTTACATCTTGTCTTTATAACCATGATGGCTTCCAAGAGTGGCAAGGGTCACTTCCTCATTAGGGTTTAACTCCTTTTGTATGTTATATTTTTTCTCATGTGTAAAGGTGTCTAGATTCTTCTTCCTTATGGTCTTCTTGAATATTCCAAGTGCATCATAATACCAATGATCTCTTATTTACTTTACGCCTATATCCTTCAACATCACCTTGGCAAATTTTTGGAACTTTCATATATTTGGAGTGATCTTCATGATGGGATGCTTGAGTGGGTAGAAAGTGGTTTTATTATACACTTTGAAATATGGTAGGTCCACATAGTTGAGTTTCTATACATATTCAAGCGTGAACATATAGTATAGAACACATATAAGAAACTTTAATAGTGTGGTTAAGAATTCATAGAGGTAGATAAATATCATCTCCTATGTAGGTCGATGTCTCCATTGGGATACTCCTTTGACTTAATAAATTATTATGCCTTGTCTAATATTCTTGGTACCTTACCCATGAAATTATCCATTATTACCTCAAACACCTCATCATATAAGTGGTATGAGGATTTGTTTGCTTCTTAATAGAGCAAGTCTATGTAGTAAACTACTAAGATGGGTTCATTATCTACTCCTATGTGATCTATCTAGAGAGTCAAAAACCAATGTTTCTTCTAATATATGATGAGATATACCAAGTAAGAGGTGTAAGTAAAATTCCTCTCTTCCTTGAATGCTTTCACATATTTTTGCATTTGATCGATAATTTATCTAATATAGTAAGTCAATTATGAATATCTTAGGTAGGTGTACATAACAAAAAGCAGGGCAATGTGTTATTTATATATCTTAAAGTCATCACACTCAATTAAAAATATGATCATACCTAATATCACCATCTTTGCATCCTCCTTGAATATCTCAAGTTCCAACAGAGTGTTGAAGTTGGCAAGTTTGGATTCTTAAGGTATGGGACTAAGAAATTCCACTAGTAGGTGTGTGTACACTAGTAGTAAAAATATTTTTGGGTATTAGGATCACAAGACATCCACATGGTTGGGTTTTATATTTTATTAAAAAAATATTGTACCCCCCTTGATGTAGAATAATCCTTCTCTACTCAAGGGACCTGAAGCTACACCTAGAGGGGTCAGACCTTTCTACACATGCTTCCACAAGCTCAATGTAACTCAATACTTGTGAAAACAAATTTATTATATGTCTTGATGTCTAGATATACCTTATGACTATTATATTATTATATTTCATTGGTAGTGGTACATTATTTTTAGATAAAAGTAATTTTTGTTTCTGTCTCCTTTATTGAGCTAGATCATTCTTGATCGAAGTATTTAATGTGCCTCTTATTCTCTAAAAGCTTGATTCATTTCTTGGCTTAATTGAAGTTTTATCTCTTCCTGTTTATGGGTTGGATGTTGATAACCTATCTCTTGCTCTACTTCCTCCATCTGTTGTAGAAATATGCTTGACCTATTTTAAACTTTAGTCTTATTGGAAATATAGTCCCTAATGGATTTCTTGATATTGGAAATTTTCATTTTTCATACCTCTTGGGGACTGTTTGCATAGACATGCTACTTCTAGATACTTTCTACTAAAGGTGCAAACTCCTCATGCTCCATACATTCTAGATTGTATTTAAAAGGAATCTTCCTTTTGCCAAGAGCATTATTGCCTATATACAAATGGATAGGCTTATGATTTGAGACCAAAGTTTGAATTATGCCACTTGATACAAGTGGTTACCTTAAGAGTATATCTTTTTATATCAAGAATCCGTCTAATATTTTTGCAATGAATTTAACCCGAACTCTTCTATTTGTCTAAGTATTCCATTTTTGGGGATTATATCCTCAAGTTTCTACTTAATTATAAGTTGCATAACTAGGTCCTTAGAAGGGTATTTTGAAGGAATGCATCCTTTTTTCTTCCATTGGACTAAATTCACATTCAAGTACCTTGATACAATTAAATATTAGGGTATTTCCTAATGAATCCAGTGCTAAAGACTTTTCCAAGCCTCTTATTTTAATATTAAGTTATCTGGTCCATAATAATTGACTATGGTCCAAGTCTATTATTGTGGAGAGGATAAATAAGTTGCTATCCAATTTGAGTGTCTTGTTTTATTAATACATATCAGAGCCAATGGATTCCATGCAAGGATAATCTCCATCAAGGCACTTGATGAATCTATTGCTTCTAGATCTAAGGATTTCCATACATTTTTTTATTCTATTCTTGCTAATTGCTTTATCAATATAGTTTCTTGAATGCAAATAATCATTGTTCTCTATTGTACTATTAATTGACTTAGGATTTTTCTAGGGATTACCCAATCCCCTTCCATTCCATGAGAGGACCTTTATTTCTTAAGTGGCTTCTTAGCCTTGTTAAATTCAAAATTTGTATGTTCTTTATTTTAAATCTCTTTATTTGCTTAATCTGCTCTTACCTCTTGTTTAGATTTCCTTCCTCTAGTAGAAGATCTTATGTTGGGGGTGCTTCTTGAAATCATTGTTGCTAATAACTAAGTCTCTTATATTTATTTAATCTCCTCTTCCTAAATATTTTCTTTTTTAGCTTGATTTTCTTCCACTTCTTCTAATTTAGGATCTGATGGATCTTCCCCTTTTTTAAATGGCCCTGGATGTTTCTCTTCCTCATTTTGTGATTAAATAGAGAACTTGTTATTATTTTATCTTTTGGCTATGGTTGAGGCTTTCTTATTCTACTTCTAGATATTTTCTACTATATTATTCTTATTGTTTGGAATTCTTGATCTTTTCACTTTGTCTCTTGTACCTTAGTGGGATAGTTCTTTGAGAAATTACCATATTGATGACATGTAATATATTTAAACAAAACGTGCTCATAATACAATGGTTGGGTATGGATTTAGTCTAAGACTTTGATACCTATATTTTTAAGAAACCCTTTTTTAAGATTAAATTGAACACCCAACCTAACACAAGTTGCATTATTGACCATTGGAGGAGCCTAGTCTATAAATGTGCCAATGGAGTTACTTGTCATATCCAAAGTCAATTTCTTTTATAAATATAGGGGTCAAAAATTGTAATCTTACCCAAATTGATACTTCTTCTAGTTCATCTAATTGTGGGTCAAAACTAACTAACTAAAGGGTCATGTAGAGAGGGTTTGATCCAAGGAACCAAGTACCTCCTTGAAATAATACATCTCTTTCCTCTATGGAGGAAAAAATAAACTATGAAATATCATATCCCTACCATCATGAATTCTTAAATATATATTTTATATTCCAAAGAAGAGGTGATTCATATTTGAATGACTATTGGGTTTAGGCCAAATACCCTCAAATTTGCAATAAAGAGCTCTCTCAGTCAAGGTGAGGATTGGGCTTTGAATATAGACTAGAGGAATATCCACCACTAGAGCATCATCTAACTTAGGAATAAATAAGCCTTTATTACTTGGTTGGGACTAATGTGGCCTCCTTGTCTTCAAAGCTTATGTTATATTTTCTATTTTTGCCTAGTATAACAAATGAGGTAGTGCGAACAAGGAGAATGAGCCATATTCGGTGTTCTTGGGTATGGATACATTAAATCTGGTAGGATCTTGGAAGGAGGGTTTGAGGGCAAGGGATATCCCCCACTACCATTGCCCTAATAGGACTTCAAATGTGATCAAACCCTAATCTAAACCAAAAGAGAAAATCCTTACCAAAATTACAAAGATTTTATTTATTGGATCACTTTCCTCTATCGAATTCATGGGAATTCCATGAAAGCAAAAGCTAAAGTAAATAAAACCAACAAAGGAACAACCAAAATATCTTAATATAAATAACTGCAAAAAAAAATGTAAACAGTCACAATGCCTACTAGATCTAGGTATGCAAAGGATAATCCATCAAATGGCATGAGATCTTGTCCAAAAACCAAATCCAAGCATCAACAATGGATATAAGAATCAAAATTGATATTGTTGTAACTATTCCATCATCTTCTTCTTTGTTTACATCCTCCGTAATTACATCAGATATCACTAAATTAATATGTATAAAAAATAATAAAACAACTTATTCTCTATAAAGGACTATGCTCTTAATATAATGTTTATCCATTTAGTTAATATTTATTTTAAATTGATTCAAGGACAAAAACACATATCCTTTTTGTAAATAACAAACTATTGTGTTATTAACTTTATAATTCTCTTCTCAAAATGGTAAAATAGATATATATTGAAATTAATATTCAAAATATGTATTTTCTATGACTTATCCTCATAAAAATGATGAAAAAATTTGGAATACAATAAACTAAATTTCAATAATTTTATTTTTTTTACATAGATACCTTAAGTATAAAATTCCTGAATGCTAATCTCTATTAATATGTAATATGTTGTGTTAATGTAGTTTGAATTAATTTTAATTTGAATTTTGAATTTTTAATGTTATGATTCTATGTTAATTCAATATTATAACCTTTAAATATAATAAGTTCAATTATTATTATTTTTTATTAGTAAAGGGATTTTAAAAGGGTCCCAAAACCTTTTACAAAGCAAAAAGGAAATAGGTAATCAAGCAGGGATTACCTTTGATCAACAACCAAATTGGACCAACACCAAAACCAGAATCGAAAGACAACATTGGGATAAAGGAAAACATAACTAGACCATCACCTAAAAATGGGATTGGATACAAAATATAAACAACACATACCCAGGAATACCAAACCTAACATACGCAAGGATACACTAAAATAACTTGTTATTTAGTCCCATTAAACATACTTCTAAATATATCATTACCATAATTGGTCTCCTACTTAGTGATAGGAGTGATGGCCTTTACCATTTTAATGGCTTGTTGGAAGATGGTCCATGTGGTGTTGAAAGACATGGAGGCATTTTCCAATATATCCACTAGAATTACAAGTTCAGTAATATTCACCTTGTGAGTCTGATCTTCATTACGAGATCGAAACTTGATATAACTCCTATCAGTCTTGGGATTCTTAAACTGGATGGGAGAGTCTTCAAAATACTCCTTATCGCCTCTACTTGTGAAATGGTTTTTTCTCACAATAAAATTGATTCTAGTAGAGTGATGCTTAGGCATAGAATCACCCACAACAATCCCTTTAAATTTACCCATCTCGGTAGAGGTTTTCTCAACTTCATCATCACTGTCAACAATTTTCTAGAAATTGACATTGTCTTTAAGAGTACTAATAGCATATATTGCAGCCTTTTCAGCCTCTTTCTGTAGAGCATGTCAGTATAGAATGAGGTGTAATCCTTGGTGCTTTGGGTGTTTCAAATAATCAACCCACATATTTTATATGGCAATATCTAGTGATCTCACCAAGTAATTTGGAATATGAATATCATTTATATCTCTAAGATTATTTAGAAATGCAAGATGAAATATTTTGAGAGAGGCATCAATTTCATCCATCATGAAGTGTTGCATGATTAGTACAAAAGCCCTATCCCAAGGTGGTGGAAGTTTTGATCTAATAATCCCACCATTATTTTTTGCAATTCTCTTACTAAAATACTTTAATTCTTTAGCTAGGGTATGCCTATCACAACAAATAACATACCCATCATCAGGAAGTTTAGTCACTTCTACCAATAAAATGGTTATGATTTTGACGGGGACCCGAGAAAAACGCACTTCTTCAAACCCTCCTTTTTCATTAAAATGGACTAAAAATATACATGCAGAAATAAACAGCCCGTAAGCTTACAATGACCAGCGCTCGGCTTGGTCTTCCCCCTTCGATCCTCTACGTGCAATCTTACCCGAATCCACCATCCCGACTAAAACAACAAACTAGGTTTTTATAGAGGCCCCGACCCTCTCACGCATTAAACCACGCATTAATCGGGACACCAACCCGATTAATTACATTAACTGGGTTTTTATAGAGGCCCCGACCCTCTAAAACAAAAACATGAAAATCGGGACACCAACCCGATTAAAGACCCCTCTCCGCACGGTCCCTGTCATCTCTGAATCCATCAAAAAATTCTGCGTGCCCATCCTTCTCGTCTTTCGCGCTTCTGGGTAGTCCCCCGCTTTAACTTCAATTCGTGCCACGTGTCATTTTTGAATGGTCCTCAAAAATGCCGTTCCCACCATCTCTTTCTCCTCCCGCGTCTTTTTCTCTCTTCGTCGCGATATCATGACATGTCACGATATCGCGACGTTTCTGTCTTCCTACGCTCTTTTCCAATTTTGGTCGCGATATCACGACCATTTTGCCTCTGAGCCCCTTGCCTTGAATTATGTCACAATATCGCGACGTCGCGATATCGCGACGTCGCGATATCGCGACAAAACTGTCGCCTCACCTTTGTTGTCATTTGACGTCGCGATTTTGTGACGTCGCGAAATCGTGACGTCGCGATTTCGCTCCCCTTTCTGATTTCTGCCTCTGCCTCACCAGGACGTCGTGATTTTGCGACGTCACAAAATTGTGACGTCACAATTTCGCTATAGCTTTCTGACTTCACCTCTGCCTCGCCAGGACATCACAATTTTGTGACGTCGTGAAATCGCGACGTCGCAAAATTGCGACATCACAATTTCGCTACAACTTTTCTCTTTCGCTTTTGCCTTGTCTGGACGTCACGATTTTGTGATGTCACGAAATCGTGACGTCGTGATTTCGCTACTCTTTTATGCCTCCTTGCCCTCCACTATTTTGCTATCGCGATTTTGAGACAATCACGATTTCACGACATGTCATGAAATCGTGGCCCCTTCTCTTGCATTTTCTCTCTCCTGCAAACTGTCGTGATTTCACGACATAGCGAAATCATGATAGTTTCTGCTGTGAACTTCCTCCTTGCCTTCTGCTTTTTCTTCCTTGGTCGACTCTTCAGCACTGGCTTTCCCGCAACTGGATGCCTCTGCATCTGATGCTGTCGGATGCTCCTGCATCAGACACCCAGGGTAAGTGGAGAAGTGATCTTCACTTCTGCTTGGTCCGGTTGCTGCCTCCTGCAACACTTCCAAACTTTTCTCTACCTTCTCTACAGACTGCTCCAAACCCTTCTTCGGGTCCACACAACTTCTGTCTTCCACCAGACAGATTTCCCCACTGCTGCATACTTCTTCTGTAGCCTTCTTCAGCTTCTCCTCTTTCTTCCTCTTTCTCTCTTCCCGTCTTCTTTGCCGCTCTTCTTGCTCCCGCAATTTAATGCTGAGCCACTCTTTTTGCAGGGCTTTTAATTGCCGCTGCAAAGCTTCGAACTCTTCTATCGGCACCTCATCTTCCTTTCGGTCCCGGCTTCTTTGGGAATGCATTTTTCTTAGCTTTTCTCACAAAGCTTTACCAATCCGGTGTAGCTGCCTCACGTTCGACGATCTGCTAACATGCTCGGGATCTTAACTCACTCTCTCTCAGAACCCTCCATAGATCCTGGTGTAACTGCCTCACATCCGGTGATCTGTTACACACTCAGGACCACTTGCTCTGATACCACTAATGGGGACCCAAGAAAAATGCACTTCTTCAAACCCTACTTTTTCATTAAAATGGACTAAAAATATACATGCAAAAATAAATAGCCCGTAGGCTTACAATGACCAGCGCTCAGCCTTCTTCAGCTTCTCCTCTTTCTTCCTCTTTCTCTCTTCCCGTATTCTTTGCCGCTCTTCTTGCTCCCGCAATTTAATGTTGAGCCACTCTTTTTGTAGGGCTTTTAATTGTCGTTGCAAAGCTTTGAACTCTTCTATAGACACCTCATCTTCCTTTCGGTCCCGGCTTCTTTGGGAATGCATTTTTCTTAGCTTTTCTCACAGCTTTACCGATCCGGTGTAGTTGCCTCACAGCCGACGATCTGCTAACATGCCCGGGATATTAACTCACTCTCTCTCAGAACCCTCCATAGATCCTGATGTAACTGCCTCACGTCTGGCGATCTGTTACACACTCAGGACCACTAGCTCTGATACCACTAACGGGGACCCAAGAAAAATGCACTTCTTCAAACCCTCCTTTTTCATTAAAATGGACTAAAAATATACATGTAGAAATAAATAGCCCGTAGGCTTACAATGACCAGTGCTCGGCTTGGTCTTCCCCCTTCGATCCTCTACGTGCAATCTTACCCGAATCCACCGTCCCGACTAAAACAACAAACTGGGTTTTTATAGAGGCCCCGACCCTCTCACGCATTAAACCACACATTAATCGGGACACCAACCCGATTAATTACATTAACTGGGTTTTTATAGAGGCCCCGACCCTCTGAAACAAAAACATGAAAATCGGGACACCAACCCGATTAAAGACCCCTCTCCGCACGGTCCCTGTCATCTCTGAATCCGTCAAAAAATTCTGCGCGCCCATCCTTCTCGTCTTCCACGCTTCTGGGTAGTCCCCCGCTTTAACTTCAATTCGTGCCACGTGTCATTTTTGAACGGTCCTCAAAAATGCCGTTCTCGCCATCTCTTTCTCCTCCCGTGCCTTTTTCTCTCTCCGTCACGATATCGTGACATGTCACGATATCGCGACGTTTCTATCTTCCTATGCTCTTTTCCAATTTTGGTCACGATATCGTGACATGTCGTGATATTGTGACCATTTTGCCTCCGAGCCCCTTGCCTTGAATTATGTCGTGATATCGCGACGTCGCGATATCGCGACGTCGTGATATCATGACAAAACTGTCGCCTCACCTTCGTTGTCATTTGATGTTGCGATTTCGTGACATCACGAAATCACGATGTCGCGATTTCACTCCCCTTTTTGATTTTTGCCTCTGCCTTGCCAGGACGTCGCAATTTCACGACGTCATGAAATCACGACGTTGCGATTTCGCTATAGCTTTTCGACTTCACCTCTGCCTCGCTAGGACGTCACAAAATCGCGACGTCGCGATTTCATTACAACTTTTCTCTTCTGCTTCTGCCTTGTCTGGACATCGTGATTTCGTGATGTCGTGAAATCACGACATCATGATTTCGCTACTCTTTTCTGCCTCCTCGCCCTCTGTTGTTTCGTTGTCGTGATTTCGCGACAATCACGATTTCACGACATGTCGTGAAATCACGGGTCGCATGTGGCCCCTTCTCTTGCATTTTCTCTCTCCTGCAAACTATCATGATTTTGCGACGTAGCAAAATCGCGACAGCTTCTGCTATGAACTTCCTCCTTGCCTTCTGCTTTTTCTTCCTTGGTCGACTCTTTAGCACTGGCTTTCCCACAACTGGATGCCTCTGCATCTGATGCTTCCGGATGCTCCTGCATCAGATTTTAAATGAAATTCCTTGAATAGAAACCCGATAGTTATTCCACGACTTTGTAAATTCTATTGAAATCTCAGAATTGACACCCAAAAAAAATTGTATAAAGGATAAGAACCCATGTATGCCAAAGATTTCTTCAATATTGGGCTCAAGCTGCAAACTATTAAGTTCAATCAATGCCATGATCCTATGATGGAAATTCACATAGATGCTAATGTGAATCCCTAAGGGTATTGATATGGGTGATATAATTAATCTCCTTACTAGATTTATAGTGGATTCTAATTTAGTTAGATAAAATTTCTTATAAAGGAGGTCTGGCACACAAATTTTTATAACAGGGTCATCTACAAACACATTAGATCGCACCACCATGGTGACCAGTATACCAATTGAAATGTTTGTCATGTTTCTAAAGGCTTCTTTATTGCAAATGGGTTTCTAGATGCACTTGAAATTATTAATTCTCATAGTTATGAGTATCATGAAATCATAAAACCTATAAAAAAGGTCACAAGAGGTACGAATTAAAAGGTTATAACAATGACACACAACCCCTTCGTTGGAGGTAACACTAGAAAATAGGTTAACCAAGCCAAGGATGATGCAAGCATAATTATCAACCTTACTAAAAATGGTCATAGGACTACCAACACATCGACCCTGATTAAAATATTTGACAAACTGGACATAGATAAAACATGGTGGAAATTGGTTGACACAATAATGATAAAAGTTATCTCTACCAACACACACGAGAATATACAAGCTAATTTGGGTATAAGCCCAAACGAAAATAATTGACCTCCACAACCACATCTAATTATCAAATGAAGATATTTCAATTAGAATTGATATGGACACTTAGGTTTAAGAGGAAGTTATCATTCCAAATAAGAATATTCTCTTGCTACACTCCCAAATTTTCTAGGATATCTATAGTCTGATAACCTTATCTATATACATGCTAAATAATGTCATTTTTGAATTTGTTCACGAGTCTTTTCCACTCACTTATGATATAACTTACACTCCAGTCAAGGACTTGAGACTTATTTATGTAGTTAATAACATTCATCGAGTCGCCTTCAATGATTAAATTCTTAATACCAAGGTCTTCAAGGTTGGATAATCCCATGTATAGAGCTCTTGCTTCAACGATATTGTTGGATTAAATACTCATGTTTTCAGCATAAACTAAGATGATTTTCCCTTGGTAATCCTTGCCAATGCCACTACCTCCAGCTTTTCCTAGATTCCCTTTGGCTATGCCATAAAAATTGAGTTTATACCATTATCTTGGTGAGAGATACCATTTGACCATGGACCTATCATCCTTGGTCATTAGTGGAGCATGAAATTTAGAATGAAGCTTGATATAATCATACAACCTAAAATGAAATATTCCTCTTGAATATTTCAAGGATGGGATTAATTATGCATTCTCCATAGAAAATATAAAGGTATAGATAAACACAGTTTGATAGCTATTGGACGTATCACAAAACACTCTACAATTTTTTTCCAACTAGAGTTGCCATAAGCAATGAGGAAGATAGAATGACCAAAAGGCTTTGAGGCACATGTTGGAGAAGGGATTAGGCCATTGCTCTCAAAATTACAAAATGGTTTTCGGTTGCACCCAGGATAGGCTAACCAAATAGAAGAAAGAATCAAAATTAGAGCATGTATAAGGACATTAAATAAATAAATGACTAATAGACTCCCAATTGGATTTGCATAAAATGAAATGCTTAGGAATGGTCAAACCTCTAGTGAGAAGATTATCTATGGTAAGAACATTATTTTGGACCACCAACCAAAAGAAATAGGTAATTTTAGGAACACGTTTAGTGATCCAAATACACTTGAATGCAGGCCAAAAATCAATGGGATGGTCTTGAATGTAATAGGAAGATTTAATAAAAAAAAATGGCAATCTTCACAGAACCTCCAAACAGGTGTGTCTCTAGATAGGTTGGAAAAAATGATGCAAGTTCTGAGGAGATTAGTTATTTTAGATGCAACTACTTTTTGTTCATCACTAAGGTTTATTAGCATAATAGATTTCCACTTTGCATGCTACGACCACCTAAGGGTGAAGTCTTCTACCTTCTCACCAAAATTTTGATAGTATAAGGCTTCAGAACAACAAAATTGGGGTCATTGATCATTGGTTGATGTTTTTGCCAAGTGTCTTCCCAAAATTTGATGCTTCTACCACAACCAAGATTCCATATTACTCCTTTTATAAGGTTTTTGGTTTGGATGATAGGATTCTAGAACCAACACCCATGAGGGAGAGGATTATCATCCAAGAAGGATCTTTGCTATAATTATTTACCTTTGATAACATAAATATAGGTTCCTTGATAATTGTTTATGATCCTCCAAATATTTTTAGCTATAAGGGCTAAATTCATTTTGATTAATTTGCGAAAGTCCAATCCTCCATAATTTTTCTTTGTACAAACCCTATCCCAAGCGACCAAAGGATATCATTTGTGGTCTTCAACTCTGGACCAGAGAAATCACTTCTATATTTGCTCTATTCTCTTGTAGATGGATGTCGATGCTTTGAAAATGGACATAAAGAAAACATGGATGCTTTGAAGGTAGGCCTAAATAAGGGTTGCTTTGGCCTCTTGGCTTAATAGTTCCCCTTTCCATCCAGTGAGCTTCTTGAGGATTAAACCAATGACATTATTCCACATCACATCATTTGGGTTTCCTTGAAAAAGTAGGAGTCCAAGATATGTGGAAGGCGTATACGAAATAGAGCACCCTATGATTCAATTATTTCATATGATGTGTTTAGTATGATTTAAAATACCTTCATTGTTAATATTGGACATCAATGTTGTAATTTTTATTTTAATATTAAATTATTTAAGTTTTTAGAGTTCAACTTGAATAATTGAAATAAAATTTCTTGTATAGGTTTAGAATTTATGAACATATACATAACAAATTTATTGAATCCATAATCAAAATAAATATTTTTTAATAACTTATTTAAAATATATATAATTTTTTAAATTTAACATATAATAATAATAATTATTAAATGAATAATATAACTTAACTAACAAATTTCTTCAAATTTTCAATGAGGAAATCCAAGTTCTAAATTTGCCAAGTGTTACTTATATAATAGCCAATTTTTTATAATACCATTATATGATCATGATAGGATGGAGCCTACTTCAATCCTATATAACAATTGATTTTTTTTAATTATTTTTAACATTTGATAATAAACTCTTATGTGATTATGATAAGATGGAGCCTACTTCAATCTTATATAGCAATTTTTTTAAATTAATTATTATTTTTTTATCGATAAAATGAAATTTCATTAATAGAAGGGTTTTGGAAGGGACCCCAAAACTTTAGTACATCCAAATTGAAAATAACGTAAAACAGGCTTTACAACCAAAACAACAAACAACCCACAAGGAGGATCCTGATAAAATTAGTGGGCATCATGTGGAACAAAACACATTAAGCAAGATAAACAGAGGGGATGATCCCATCCCAAGGACTGGGCCCACCCTCGAGGGAGACTCCCCAACAAAAACCAAGTGCTCAATTGCCATACGGGGTGGTACGTGGCTCTTTCGCATCCCTAAAAATTATGTTGAGCTGGACATGGGTTGCGTCAAAGTCTTTGGCCACCTATTGGAAAATTATCCACATGGATTTTATCGACTGTAAAATATTGGAGGACAAGGATCATGACCAAGTACCAAGATCTAGGGATTTTGGTCCTCTCAATACCGTCGTCGGTGGTTAGGAGGTCCTTACCTTTCCCCAAGAAATTGTCGAGCTCCACTACCATCGTATGCTTATTTTAATGGATACTCCTACCATTAGTAGGTAGATCAGTGATGTTTGCTAGAAGTTGCACATCGATGGTAAATTCAATGCCTCAGATAGAGACTCGACCACCCTCCCAAGTGCTCATTATAGCATTGGTGATATCGTCCTCATTACTAGCAATTTTCTTCAAAAATGGGAGGTAGTTGTGACTGTTCAGAATATCCTCGATGACAGGGTCAAACTGCAAGACTAAAGGTTCGAGAAAAGCCATGGGGGAATGAGGACATGAGGTTTGAAATTAGGAAAGGAGAAATACAAATGAGGATAGGCAAATGGAGGATGACTGAGCACAAGCCAAATTTAAAGTGCCAGCCAACATGCATGTTGAAGATGGTGGGAGATAAGGTGCACTAGAACAATGTGAGATATGGGAGGCAATGTCTGATGGGATGTGCGCCAATAAATAAAATCTAAGAGCTACAAAGAGGATGACCCTTGATGGAGCGGTGATTTTTAGTGGCACAGTGGACAACCTTGGCATGGGAAGTATTAGTGCTCAAGGTGATATCTTTGCTATGGATTCTAGAGGTGTCATAAATATGTATGCCATGGAAATCAATATTGATATTGATATTACACATGTGAAGTGACACAATTTTGAGGTTCGCACAGTGCTGATTGGACAATTTCTAAAGATCAAGATCATGAGGGTTGATTCATGTGACCAAGACATGAAAAAACATAATAAAGCCAGCAAACAAGTCGATACATATTTTCGAACCAAGAACCAGACATAGAGAAAATTGATGGTGGTAGATCAGTGATAATCAATTGGGATGAGGGTGGAAGGGATACACGTGGAAAAATGAAGGGAGGGGCACAAACATACAGAGCAGGAGAAGGGGGAGAGGGTGCGAGTGGGGCCAAATAAGCATGAATGAATGGAAGGTCAAAGGGTTTGAACTAGCAAAGCTCTAAGGATGACACATGGACGGCAGATGAGGGGCACCAAATAGAGGGCCCAAAACCCGAGATGAGAGCCAGGGATTAGGAAGGGCTAGGTCAATCCTGAGAGATGACTTTGATAAGGGCTGCAAGGAAAGCATCATCCCAAACACTAAGGGACCTCTAGGAGTGGCCCAAATTGGCAAGGGAGTCCACTACTCCATTAGCTTCTCTAAACATGTGTTGCACAACTATCTCTGGATGACTGAGAAGGAGCCTCCTAAATTTAGAAATAATATTTTTGACCCTCCAACTAGGGTTATTGTTAGTTTTAGAGTAGTTGATAATGTTTAGTGAATCTTCTTCGACCACCAACTTACATTATAGTTCACTTGTGATTGATAACCCTCAATAGAGAGCTTTAGCTTCTGCTGCATGATTGGTAAGAGTGCCAAGATTCTCGACATATGCTAGAATTATGCTTCCTTCAATATTTATGATGATTCCTCCTACAATAGTTGGCCTAGTATTCCCTCTAGAAGAGTCATCAAAATTCTGTTTTACCCAACCTTCCAAGGGTGGGATCCATTTTGAATTAGCTCTAGGATTGTGATGCACAGGCAGGATGATGGGATCCATGGAAATATGGAGATAGGAAGCTATGGAGGCTTCAATCCCAAGACTTGGGGGTCTGGAGTACGGGCACAAGGATGCATTTTCAATGGAAAATCTTAGGATCCTATTGACAACCAAATATGGGTCCCCAAAGGAATTTGAAAATGCATGGTTATTATGCTCAAGCCATATTTACCACAAGAAATGATGGAGGTACATTGACCAGAGGTATTTGAATCTAGGATTCCTAAAAGGATGGGGCCATTGATTAAAGAGGTAAAAAACTATGCGAGGGTGGGTCCAAGTAATGTTGAAAGTGGTAAATATTGAGTTTATAATTTATTCAGTGAAGGAGCAACCTAAAAAAATGTGACTCATTGACTCCCACTCGAAATTGCAGAGGTAGCAACAGTTGAGTAATTGAAACCCTCCAGTTATGAGATTGCCCAAGGTCAGAATTTTATTTTGGTTTGCTAACCAAGAAAAGAATCCAATTTTTGGAATAAGGTTCTTGAGCCAAATATACTTAACAGGGATGCTACATTCGATGGGTTGGTCTATCAGGAGGTAAGTGGATTTAACAATAAAGTGATTGTCATCACACTCTTTTCAAATGGGAGTTTCAAGGGATTCAACAAGGATGGGAATGACGAAAGTGTGGAGGATGGAGGTCAGGGTGGTTGTGATAATGGAGAGGTTAGGAGATAAGGATGAGGTGGGGATGGCTTTCCAACCTAGGTTGAAAGATATGAAGTATGAAGTGGGCAACCTTGCAGCCAAAAAGGATGTCAATAATCGGCTTAAGAGGAGAAAGGGTGGGATTGGTGATGAGGGGTTGCTCATGGATCCAGGGTTCATGCCAAAGGTTAATGTTCTACCCATTTTTGAACTGCCATTTAATGTCCCTGGAGATGATATCTTTGGTTTTAGCAATTGAGTTCCAAAAGAAAGAACCGACAGGGAGGACCATCCTCCATGAAATTAAAGTGTTTTAGGTACTTCCTTTTTACAATAGAGACCCATTCTAAATTTGCATTAGTCACTATCTTCCACACTTGTTTGGCTATGAGGACGAGGTTCATTTTACCAATTGTCCTTAGACAGAGCCCCCCTTGGGATTTGGGCCTACAAACTTTGTCCCAAGCAACCAAATGAAACCTTTTTTTTTTGCCCTTCCCATAGAAACCATTTTTGGATTTGTTCAATTGGAGCATATTAGTGATGGAAGTTTGAATATGGACAAAAAATAGACAAAGATGCTTTGGAGACACGCATTAACCAAGGTGGTTTTGGCAGCTTGGCTAAGGAAGAGTCCTTTCTATCCTACTAGCTTTTTGAAGAGTCTGTCCACAACATTATTTTTTTTAAATTATAATTAACATTTGATAATTAAATTTTATGTAACTTTTATTCTTATAGTTTAAGTATTCTCACCCTCAATATTCCTAAAAAATAATTTAATTTTTTTTAATTATTATTTAATTTAAAATAAATAAAATATTATCTCCTTCACTACAAGTGCTTATAAAAATAAAATCAACACATAAATATAAAAAATAATCCATATAATAAAATACTTCCCAAAATTTGATGCTTCTACCACAACCGAGATTCCATATTACTCCTTCTTTTATAAGGTTTTTGGTTTGGATGATAGGATTCTAGAACCAACACCCATGAGGGAGAGGATTATCATCCAAGAAGGATCTTTGCTATAATTATTTACCTTTGATGACGTCAATATAGGTTGCTTGATAGTTTTTTATGATCCTCCAACTCTTTTTAGCAATAAGGGCTAAATTCATTTTGATTAATTTGCGAAAGCCCAATCCTCCATAATTTTTTTTTGTACAAACCCTATCCCAAGCGACCAAAGGATATCATTTGTGGTCTTCAACTCTGGACCAAAGAAATTACTTCTATATTGCTCTATTCTCTTGTATATGGATGTCGATGCTTTGAAAATGGACATAAAGAAAATATGGATGCTTTGAAGGTAGGCCTAAATAAGGGTTGCTTTGGCCACTTGGCTTAATAGTGCCCCTTTCCATCCAATGAGCTTCTTGAGGATTAAACCAATGACATTATTCCACATCACATCATTTGGGTTTCCTTGAAAAAGTAGGAGTCCAAGATATGTGGAAGGCATATACGAAATAGAGCACCCTATGATTCAATTATTTCATATGATGTATTCAGTATGATTTAAAATGCATTCATTGTGAATATTGGACATCAATGTTGCAATTTTTATTTTAATATTAAATTATTTAAGTTTTTAGAGTTCAACTTGAATAATTGAAATAAAATTTCTTGTATAGGTTTAGAATTTATGAACATATACATTACAAATTTATTGAATCCATAACCAATATAAATATTTTTTAATAACTTATTTAAAATATATATAATTTTTTAAATTTAACATATAATAATTATTACTATTAAATGAATAATATAACTTAACTAACAAATTTCTTCAAATTTTCAAGGAGGAAATCCAAGTTCTAAATTTGCCAAGTGTTACTTATATAATAGCCAAGTTTTTATAATACCATTACAGGATCATGATAGGATGGAGCCTACTTCAATCCTATACAACAATTAATTTTTTTAATTATTTTTAACATTTGATAATAAACTCTTATGTGATTATGATAAGATGGAGCCTACTTCAATCTTATATAGCAATTTTTTTTAATTAATTATTATTTTTTTATTGATAAAATGAAATTTCATTAGTAGAAGGGTTTTGGAAGGGACCCCAAAACCTTAGTACATCCAAAATAAAAATAACGTAAAACAATCTTTACAACCAAAACAACAAATAACCCACAAGGGGGATCCTGATAAAATTAGTGGGCATCATGTGGAACAAAACACATTAAGCAATCTAAACAGAGGGGATGATCCCATCCCAAGGACTGGGCCCACCCTCGAGGGAGACTCCCCAACATAAACCAAGCGCTCAATTGCCATATGAGGTGGTATGTGGATCTTTCAGATTACTGAAAATTATGTTGAGCTGGACATGGGTTGCATCAAAGTCTTTGGCCACTTGGAAAATTATCCACGTGGATTTTATCGATTATAAAATACTGGAGGATAGGGATCATGACCAAGTACCAATCTCTAGGGAGTTTGGTCCTCTCAATACCCCCATTAGTGGTGAGGAGGTCCTTACCTTTCTTCAAGAAAATGTCAAGCTCCACTACCATCATATGCTTGTTTCAATGGATACTCCTACCATCAGTAGGTAGATTAGTCATGTTCACTAGCAGTTGCACATCGATGGTAAATTCAATGCCTTAGATAGAGACTCGACCATCCTCCCAAGTGCTCATGATAGCATTGGTGATATTGTCCTCATTACCAGGAATTTTCTTCAAAAATGGGAGGCAGTTGTGACTATTCAAAATATCCTCGATGACAAGGTCAAACTACAGGACTGAAGGTTCGAGAATAGCCATGGGGGAATGAGGATGGGAGGTTTAGAATTGGGAAAGGAGAAATACAAATGAGGATAGGCAAATGGAGGATGATTAAGCACAAGCAAAATTTAAAGTGCCAGCCAGCATGCATGTCGAAGAGGGTGGGAGATGAGGTGCACTAGAACGATGTGAGCTATGGGAGGCAATGTCTGATGGGATGTGTGCCAATAAATAAAATATAAGAGCTGCAAAGAGGAGGACCCTTGATGGAGCGGTGATTTTTAGTGGCATAGTGGACAACCTTGGCATGGGAAGTATTAGTGCTCAGGGTGATATATTTGCTATGGATTATAGAGGTGTCGTAAATATGCATGCCATGGAAATCAAGCTTGATATTGATAATGCACATGTCAAATGACACAATTTTGAGGTTCGCACGGTGCTGATTGGAAAATTTCTAAAGATCAAGATCATCAGGGTTGATTTACGTGACCAAGACATGAAAAAGCATAATAAAGCCAACAAACGGGTTGAGAAGGATTTTGGAACCAAGCACAAGGCATAGATAAAACTGATGGTAGATGATCAGCGGTAATCGAGGGGTATGAGGGTGGAAGGGATACACATGGAAAAATGAAGGGAGGGGCACAAACATACAGAGAAGGAGAAGGGGGAGAGGGTGCAAGTGGGGCCAACTAAGCGTGGATGAATGGAAGGTCTAAGGGTTCAAACTGGCAAAGCTCCAAGGATGACACATGGACGACATAGGAGGGGCACCAAATAGATGTCCCGACACACAATATGAGATCCAAGGATTAGGAAGGGCCGGGTCAATCTTGAGATACAACTTTGATAAGGGTTGCGAGGAAAGCATCATCCCAAACACTAAGGTACCTCTAGGAGTGGCCCAAATTGGCAAGGAAGTCCACTACTCCATTAGCTTCTCTAAACACGTGTTGCACAACTATCTCTGGATGACTGAGAAGGAGCCTCCTAAATTTAGAAATAATATTTTTGACCCTCCAACTAGGTTTATTGTTAGTTTTAGAGTAGTTGATAATGTTTAGTGAATATCCTTCGACCACCAACTTACATTATAGTTCACTTGTGATTGATAACCCTCGATAGAGGGCTTTAGCTTCTGCTGCATGATTGGTAAGGGTGCCAAGATTCTCAACATATGCTAGAATTATGCTTCCTTAAATATTTATGATGATTCCTCCTCCAATAGTTGGTCTAGGATTCCCTCTAGAAGATTCATCAAAGTTTAGTTTTACCCAACCTTACAAGGGTGGGATCCATTTTGAATTAGCTCTAGGATTGGGATGCGCAAGTAGGATGATGGGATCCATGGAAATATGGAGACAGAAAGCTATGGAGGCTTCAATACCAGGACTTGGGGGTCTGGAGCACGGGCACAAGGATGCATTTTCAATGAAAAATCGTAGGATCCTATTGACAACCAAATATGGGTCCCTAGAGGAATTTGAAAATGCATGGTTATTATGCTCAAGCCATATTTACCACAAGAAATGATGGAGGTACATTGACCAGAGGGATTTGACTCTGGGATTCCTAAAAGGATTGGGCCATTGATTAAAGAGGTCAACCACTATGCGAGGGTGGGTCCAAGTAATGCTGGAGGTGGTAAATATTGAGCTTAGAATTGAGTCAGTGAAGGAGCAACCAAAAAAATGTGACTCATTGACTCCCACTCAGAATTGTAGAGGTAGCAATAGTTGAGTAACTGAAACCCTCCAGTTATGAGATTGCCCAAGGTCAAAATTTTATTTCGGTTTGCTAACCAAGAAAAGAATCCAATTTTGGGAATAAGGTTCTTGAGCCAAATATACTTTACAGGGATGTTGCATTCGATGGGTTGGTCTATCAAGAGGTAAGTGAATTTAACAATAAAGTGATCATGATCACACTCTTTTCAAATGGGAGTGTCAGGGGATTCAACAAGGATGGGAATGATGAATGTGTGGAGGATGGAGGTTAGGGTGGTTGTGATAATGGAGAGGTTAGGAGATAAGGATGAGGTGGGGATGGCTTTCCAGCCTAGGTTGAAAGATATGAAGTGGCCAAACTTGTAGCCAAAAAGGATGTCAATAATCGACTTAAGAGGAGCAAGGGAGGGATTGGTGATGAGGGGTTGCTCATGGATCTAGGGGTCATGCTGAAGGTCAATGGTCTGCCCATTTTGGAACTGCCATTTGATGTCCCTGGAGATGATATCTTTGGTTTTAGCAATTGAGTTCCAAAATAAAGAACCGACAGGGAGGACCATCCTCCATGAAATTAAAGTGTTGTAGTTACTTCCTTTTGACAATAGAGACCCATTCTAAATTTGCGTAAATAATTATCTTCCACACTTGTTTATCTATGAGGACGAGGTTCATTTTATCAATTATCCTTAGACAGAGCCCCCCTTGGGATTTGGACCTACAAACTTTGTCCCAAGCAACCAAGTGAAACCTTTTTTTTGGCCCTGCCTATAAAAACCATTTTTGGATTTATTCAATTTTGGAGCATATTAGTGATGAAACTTTGAATATGGACAAAAAATAGACAAATATGCTTTGGAGACATGCATTAACCAAGGTGGTTTTGGCAGCTTGGCAAAGGAAGGCTCCTTTCCACCCTACTAGCTTTTTGAGGAGTCTATCCACAACATTATGTTTTTAAATTATAATTAACATTTGATAATTAAATTTTATGTAACTTTTATTCTTATAGTTTAAGTATTCTCACCCTCAATATTCCTAAAAAATAATTTAATTTTTTTTAATTATTATTTAATTTAAAATAAATAAAATATTATCTCCTTCACTACAAGTGCTTATAAAAATAAAATCAAAACATAAATATAAAAAATAATCCATATAATAAAATACTTCCCAAAATTTGATGTTTCTACCACAACCAAGATTCCATATTACTCCTTCTTTTATAAGGTTTTTGGTTTGGATGATAGGATTCTAGAACCAACACCCATGAGGGAGAGGATTATCATCCAAGAAGGATCTTTGCTATAATTATTTACCTTTGATGACGTCAATATAGGTTGCTTGATAGTTTTTTATGATCCTCCAACTCTTTTTAGCAATAAGGGCTAAATTCATTTTGATTAATTTGCGAAAGCCCGATCCTCCATAATTTTTTTTTGTACAAACCCTATCCCAAGTGACCAAAGGATATCATTTGTGGACTTCAACTCTTGACCAAAGAAATTACTTCTATATTGCTCTATTCTCTTGTATATGGATGTTGATGCTTTGAAAATGGACATAAAGAAAATATGGATGCTTTGAAGGTAGGCCTAAACAAGGGTTGCTTTGGCCGCTTGGCTTAATAGTGCCCCTTTCCATCCAATGAGCTTCTTGAGGATTAAACCAATGACATTATTCCACATCACATCATTTGGGTTTCCTTGAAAAAGTAGGAGTCCAAGATATGTGGAAGGCATATACGAAATAGAGCACCCTATGATTCAATTATTTCATATGATGTGTTCAGTATGATTTAAAATGCATTCATTTTGATTATTGGACATCAATGTTGCAATTTTTATTTTAATATTAAATTATTTAAGTTTTTAGAGTTCAACTTGAATAATTGAAATAAAATTTCTTGTATAGGTTTAGAATTTATGAACATATACATAACAAATTTATTGAATCCATAACCAAAATAAATATTTTTTAATAACTTATTTAAAATATATATAATTTTTTAAATTTAACATATAATAATTATTACTATTAAATGAATAATATAACTTAACTAACAAATTTCTTCAAATTTTCAAGGAGGAAATCCAAGTTCTAAATTTGCCAAGTGTTACTTATATAATAGCCAAGTTTTTATAATACCATTATAGGATCATGATAGGATGGAGCCTACTTCAATCCTATACAACTTTTAATTTTTTTAATTATTTTTAACATTTGATAATAAACTCTTATGTGATTATGATAAGATGGAGCCTACTTCAATCTTATATAGCAATTTTTTTTAATTAATTATTATTTTTTTATTGATAAAATGAAATTTCATTAGTAGAAGGGTTTTGGAAGGGACCCCAAAACCATAGTACATCCAAATTGAAAATAACGTAAAACAGGATTTACAACCAAAACAACAAACAACCCACAAGGAGGATCATAAAATTAGTGGGCATCATGTGGAAGAAAACACATTAAGCAATCTAAACAGAGGGGATGATCCCATCCCAAGGATTGGGCCCACCCTCGAGGGAGACTCCCCAACATAAACCAAGCGCTCAATTGCCATATGAGGTGGTATGTGGATCTTTCAGATTACTAAAAATTATGTTGAGCTGGACATGGGTTGCATCAAAGTATTTGGCCACTTGGAAAATTATCCACGTGGATTTTATCGATTATAAAATACTGGAGGATAGGGATCATGACCAAGTACCAAGCTCTAGGGAGTTTGGTCCTCTCAATACCCCCATTAGTGGTGAGGAGGTCCTTACCTTTCTTAAAGAAAATGTCAAGCTCCACTACCATCATATGCTTATTTTAATGGATACTCCTACCATCAGTAGGTAGATTAGTCATGTTCACTAGAAGTTACACATCGATGGTAAATTCAATGCCTTAGATAGAGACTCGACCATCCTCCCAAGTGCTCATGATAGCATTGGTGATATCGTCCTCATTACCAGGAATTTTCTTCAAAAATGGGAGGCAGTTGTGACTGTTCAGAATATCCTCGATGACAGGGTCAAACTACAGGACTGAAGGTTCGATAATAGCCATGGGGGAATGAGGATGGGAGGTTTAGAATTGGGAAAGGAGAAATACAAATGAGGATAGGCAAATGGAGGATGATTAAGCACAAGCAAAATTTAAAGTGCCAGCCAGCATGCATGTCTAAGAGGGTGGGAGATGAGGTGCACTAGAGCGATGTGAGCTATGGGAGGAAATCTCTGATGGGATGTGTGCCAGTAAATAAAATCTAAGAGCTGCAAAGAGGAGGACCCTTGATGGAGCGATGATTTTCAGTGGCACAGTGGACAACCTTGGCATGGGAAGTATTAGTGCTTAGGGTGATATATTTGCTATGGATTGTAGAGGTGTCGTAAATATGCATGCCATGGAAATCAAGCTTGATATTGATAATGCACATGTCAAATGACACAATTTTGAGGTTCGCACGGTGCTGATTGGAAAATTTCTAAAGATCAAGATCATCAGGGTTGATTTACGTGACCAAGACATGAAAAAGCATAATAAAGCCAACAAACGGGTTGAGAAGGATTTTGGAACCAAGCACCAGGCATAGATAAAACTGATGGTAGATGATCAGCGATAATCGAGGGGTATGAGGGTGGAAGGGATACACATGGAAAAATGAAGGGAGGGGCACAAACATACGAAGAAGGAGAAGGGGGAGAGGGTGCGAGTGGGGCCAACTAAGCGTGGATGAATGGAAGGTCGAAGGGTTCAAACTGGCAAAGCTCCAAGGATGACACATGGACGATAGAGGAGGGGCACCAAATAGAGGTCCCGACACACAAGATGAGATCCAAGGATTAGGAAGGGCCAGGTAAATCTTGAGAGACAACTTTGATAAGGGTTGCGAGGAAAGCATCATCCCAAACACTAAGGTACCTCTAGGAGTGGCCCAAATTGGCAAGTAAGTCCACTACTCCATTAGCTTCTCTAAACACGTGTTGCAAAACTATCTCTGGATGACTGAGAAGGAGCCTCCTAAATTTAGAAATAATATTTTTGACCCTCCAACTAGGTTTATTGTTAGTTTTAGAGTAGTTGATAATGTTTAGTGAATATCCTTCGACCACCAACTTACATTATAGTTCACTTGTGATTGATAACCCTCGATAGAGGGCTTTAGCTTCTACTGCATGATTGGTAAGGGTGCCAAGATTCTCAACATATGCTAGAATTATGCTTCCTTAAATATTTATGACGATTCCTCCTACAATAGTTGGTCTAGGATTCCCTCTAGAAGAGTCATCAATGTTTAGTTTTACCCAACCTTACAAGGGTGGGATCCATTTTGAATTAGCTCTAGGATTGGGATGTGCAAGTAGGATGATGGGATCCATGGAAATATGGAGATAGAAAGCTATGGAGGCTTCAATACCAGGACTTGGGGATCTGGAGCATGGGCACAAGGATGCATTTTCAATGAAAAATCGTAGGATCCTATTGACAACCAAATATGGGTCCCTAGAGGAATTTGAAAATGCATGGTTATTATGCTCAAGCCATATTTACCACAAGAAATGATGGAGGTACATTGACCAGAGGGATTTGACTCTGGGATTCCTAAAAGGATTGGGCCATTGATTAAAGAGGTCAACCACTATGCGAGGGTGGGTCCAAGTAATGCTGGAGGTGGTAAATATTGAGCTTAGAATTGAGTTAGTGAAGGAGCAACCTAAAAAATGTGACTCATTGACTCCCACTCAGAATTGTAGAGGTAGCAATAGTTGAGTAACTGAAACCCTCCAGTTATGAGATTGCCCAAGGTCAAAATTTTATTTCGGTTTGCTAACCAAGAAAAGAATCCAATTTTGGGAATAAGGTTCTTGAGCCAAATATACTTAAGAGGGATGTTGCATTCGATGGGTTGGTCTATCAAGAAGCAAGTGAATTTAACAATAAAGTGATCATGATCACACTCTTTTCAAATGGGAGTGTCAGGGGATTCAACAAGGATGAGAATGATGAATGTGTGGAGGATGGAGGTTAGGGTGGTGGTGATAATGGAGAGGTTAGGAGATAAGGATGATATGGGGATGGCTTTCCAGCCTAGGTTGAAAGATATGAAGTGGCCAACCTTGTAGCCAAAAAGGATGTCAATAATCGGCTTAAGAGGAGCAAGGGTGGGATTGGTGATGAGTGGTTGCTCATGGATCTAGGGGTCATGCCGAATGTCAATGGTCTACCCATTTTGGAACTGCCATTTGATGTCCCTGGAGATGATATCTTTGGTTTTAGCAATTGAGTTCCAAAAGAAAGAACCGACAGGGAGGACCATCCTCCATGAAATTAAAGTGTTGTAGGTACTTCCTTTTGACAATAGAGACCCATTCTAAATTTGAGTTAATAATTATCTTCTACACTTGTTTATCTATGAGGACGAGGTTCATTTTATCAATTCTCCTTAGACAGAGCCCCCCTTGGGATTTGGACCTACAAACTTTGTCCCAAGCAACCAAGTGAAACCCTTTTTTTGGCCCTGCCTATAAAAACCATTTCTGGATTTATTCAATTTTGGAGCATATTAGTGATGAAACTTTGAATATGGACAAAAAATAGACAAATATGCTTTGGAGACACGCATTAACCAAGGTGGTTTTGGTAGCTTGGCTAAGGAGGGCTCCTTTCCACCCTACTAGCTTTTTGAGGAGTCTATCCACAACATTATGTTTTTAAATTGTAATTAACATTTGATAATTAAATTTTATGTAACTTTTATTCTTATAGTTTAAGTATTCTCACCCTCAATATTCCTAAAAAATAATTTAATTTTTTTTAATTATTATTTAATTTAAAATAAATAAAATATTATCTCCTTCACTACAAGTGCTTATAAAAATAAAATCAACACATAAATATAAAAAATAATCCATATAATAAAATACTTCCCAAAATTTGATGCTTCTACCACAACCGAGATTCCATATTACTCCTTCTTTTATAAGGTTTTTGGTTTGGATGATAGGATTCTAGAACCAACACCCATGAGGGAGAGGATTATCATCCAAGAAGGATCTTTGCTATAATTATTTACCTTTGATGACGTCAATATAGGTTGCTTGATAGTTTTTTATGATCCTCCAACTCTTTTTAGCAATAAGGGCTAAATTCATTTTGATTAATTTGCGAAAGCCCAATCCTCCATAATTTTTTTTTGTACAAACCCTATCCCAAGCGACCAAAGGATATCATTTGTGGACTTCAACTCTTGACCAAAGAAATTACTTCTATATTGCTCTATTCTCTTGTAGATGGATGTCGATGCTTTGAAAATGGACATAAAGAAAATATGGATGCTTTGAAGGTAGGCCTAAACAAGGGTTGCTTTGACCGCTTGGTTTAATAGTGCCCCTTTCCATCCAGTGAGCTTCTTGAGGATTAAACCAATGACATTATTCCACATCACATCATTTGGGTTTCCTTGAAAAAGTAGGAGTCCAAGATATGTGGAAGGCATATACGAAATAGAGCACCCTATGATTCAATTATTTCATATGATGTGTTCAGTATGATTTAAAATACCTTCATTGTGAATATTGGACATCAATGTTGCAATTTTTATTTTAATATTAAATTATTTAAGTTTTTAGAGTTCAACTTGAATATTTGAAATAAAATTTCTTGTATAGGTTTAGAATTTATGAACATATACATAACAAATTTATTGAATCCATAACCAAAATAAATATTTTTTAATAACTTATTTAAAATATATATAATTTTTTAAATTTAACATATAATAATTATTACTATTAAATGAATAATATAACTTAACTAACAAATTTCTTCAAATTTTCAAGGAGGAAATCCAAGTTCTAAATTTTCCAAGTGTTACTTATATAATAGCCAAGTTTTTATAATACCATTATAGGATCATGATAGGATGAAGCCTACTTCAATCCTATACAACAATTAATTTTTTTTAATTATTTTTAACATTTGATAATAAACTCTTATGTGATTATGATAAGATGGAGCCTACTTCAATCTTATATAGCATTTTTTTAATTAATTATTATTTTTTTATCGATAAAATGAAATTTCATTAATAGAAGGGTTTTGGAAGGGACCCCAAAACCTTAGTACATCCAAATTGAAAATAACGTAAAACAAGCTTTACAACCAAAACAACAAACAACCCACAAGGAGGATCCTGATAAAATTAGTGGGCATCATGTGGAGCAAAACACATTAAGCAATCTAAACAGATGGGATGATCCCATCCCAAGGACTAGGCCCACCCTCGAGGGAGACTCCCCAACAGAAACCAAGCGCTCAATTGCCATACGGGGTGGTATGTGGCTCTTTCAGATCCTAAAAATTATGTTGAGCTGGACATGGATTGCATCAAAGTCTTTGGCCACTTGTTGGAAAATTATCCACGTGGATTTTATCGATTATAAAATACTAGAGGATAGGGATCATGACCAAGTACCAAGCTCTAGGGAGTTTGGTCCTCTCAATACCCCCGTTAGTGGTGAGGAGGTCCTTACCTTTCTTCAAGAAAATGTCAAGCTCCACTACCATCATATGCTTGTTTCAATGGATACTCCTACCATCAGTAGGTAGATTAGTCATGTTCACTAGCAGTTGCACATCGATGGTGAATTCAATGCCTTAGATAGAGACTCGACCATCCTCCCAAGTGCTCATGATAGCATTGGTGATATCGTCCTCATTACCAGGAATTTTCTTCAAAAATGGGAGGCAGTTGTGACTGTTCAAAATATCCTCGATGACAGGGTCAAACTACAGGACTGAAGGTTCAATAATAGCCATGGGGGAATGAGGACGGGAGGTTTAGAATTGGGAAAGGAGAAATACAAATGAGGATAGGCAAATGGAGGATGATTAAGCACAAGCAAAATTTAAAGTGCCAGCCAGCATGCATGTAGAAGAGGGTGGGAGATGAGGTGCACTAGAACGATGTGAGTTGTGGGAGGCAATGTCTGATGGGCTGTGTGCCAATAAATAAAATCTAAGAACTGCAAAGAGGAGGACCCTTGATGGAGCGGTGATTTTCAGTGGCACAATGGACAACCTTGGCATGGGAAGTATTAGTGATCAGGGTGATATATTTGCTATGGATTATAGAGGTGTCGTAAATATGCATGCCATGGAAATCAAGATTGATATTGATATTACACATGTGAAATGACACAATTTTTAGGTTCACACAATGCTAATTGGAAAATTTCTAAAGATCAAGATCATGAGGGTTGATTTACATGACCAAGACATGAAAAAGCATAATAAAGCCAACAAACGGGTTGAGAAGGATTTTGGAACCAAGCACCAGGCATAGAGAAAACTGATGGTAGATGATCAGCGGTAATCGAGGGGTATGAGGGTGGAAGGGATACACATGAAAAAATGAAGGGAGGGGCACGAACATACGGAGCAAGAGAAGGGGGATAGGGTGCGAGTGGGGCCAACTAAGCTTGAATGAATGGAAGGTTGAAGGGTTCAAACTGGCAAAGCTCCAAGGATGACACATGGACGATAGAGGAGGGGGACCAAATAGAGGTCCCAACATCCAAGATGAGATCCAAGGATTAGGAAGGGCTAGGTCAATATTGAGAGACAACTTTGATAAGGGTTGCGAGGAAAGCATCATCCCAAACACTAAGGTACCTCTAGGAGTGGCCCAAATTGGCAAGGAAGTCCACTACTCCATTAGCTTCTCTAAACACATGTTGCACAACTATATCTGGATGACTGAGAAGGAGCCTCCTAAATTTAGAAATAATATTTTTGACCCTCCAACTAGGTTTATTGTTAGTTTTAGAGTAGTTGATAATGTTTAGTGAATATCCTTCGACCACCAACTTACATTATATTTCACTTGTGATTGATAACCCTCGATAGAGGGCTTTAGCTTCTACTGCATGATTGGTAAGGGTGCCAAGATTCTCGACATATGCTAGAATTATGCTTCCTTAAATATTTATGACGATTCCTCCTCCAATAGTTGGTCTAGGATTCCCTCTAGAAGAATCATCAAAGTTTAGTTTTACCCAACCTTCCAAGGGTGGGATCCATTTTGAATTAGCTCTAGGATTGGGATGCACAGGCAGGATGATGGGATCCATGGAAATATGGAGATAGAAAGCTATGGAGGCTTCAATCCCAGGACTTGGGGGTCTGTAGCATGGGCACAAGGATGCATTTTCAATGGAAAATATTAGGATCCTATTGACAACCAAATATGGGTCCCTAGAGGAATTTGAAAATGCATGGTTATTATGCTCAAGCCATATTTACCACAAGAAATGATGGAGGTACATTGACCAGAGGGATTTGACTCTGGGATTCCTAAAAGGATTGGGCCATTGATTAAAGAGGTCAACCACTATGCGAGGGTGGGTCCAAGTAATGCTGGAGGTGGTAAATATTGAGCTTAGAATTGAGTCAGTGACGGAGCAACCTAAAAAATGTGACTCATTGACTCCCACTCAGAATTGTAGAGGTAGCAACAGTTGAGTAACTGAAACCCTCCAGTTATGAGATTGCCCAATGTCAAAATTTTATTTCGGTTTGCTAACCAAGAAAAGAATCCAATTTTGGGAATAAGGTTCTTGAGCCAAATATACTTAACAGGGATGTTGCATTCGATGGGTTGGTCTATCAGGAGGTAAGTGAATTTAACAATAAAGTGATCATGGTCACACTCTTTTCAAATGGGAGTGTCAGGGGATTCAACAAGGATGGGAATGATGAATGTGTGGAGGATGGAGGTCAGGGTGGTGGTGATAATGGAGAGGTTAGGAGATAAGGATGATGTGGGGATGGCTTTCTAGCCTATATTGAAAGATATGAAGTGGCCAACCTTGTAGCCAAAAAGGATGTCAATAATCGACTTAAGAGGAGCAAGGGTGGGATTGGTGATGAGGGGTTGCTCATGGATCTAGGGGTCATGCCAAAGGTCAATGGTCTACCCATTGTGGAACTGCCATTTGATGTCCCTGGAGATGATATCTTTGGTTTTAGCAATTGAGTTCCAAAAGAAAGAACCGATAGGGAGGACCATCCTCCATGAAATTAAAGTGTTGTAGGTACTTCCTTTTGACAATAGAGACCCATTCTAAATTTGAGTTAATAATTATCTTCTACACTTGTTTATCTATGAGGACGAGGTTCATTTTATCAATTCTCCTTAGACAGAGCCCCCCTTGGGATTTGGACCTACAAACTTTGTCCCAAGCAACCAAGTGAAACCTTTTTTTTGGCCCTGCTTATAAAAACCATTTATGGATTTATTCAATTTTGGAGCATATTAGTGATGAAACTTTGAATATGGACAAAAAATAGACAAATATGCTTTGGAGACACGCATTAACCAAGGTGGTTTTGACAGCTTGGCTAAGGAAGGCTCCTTTCCACCCTACTAACTTTTTGAGGAGTCTGTCCACAACATTATTTTTTTAAATTATAATTAACATTTGATAATTAAATTTTATATAACTTTTATTCTTATAGTTTAAGTATTCTCACCCTCAATATTCTTAAAAAATAATTTAATTTTTTAAATTATTATTTAATTTAAAATAAATAAAATATTATCTCCTTCACTACAAGTGCTTATAAAAATAAAATCAACACATAAATATAAAAAATAATCCATATAACAAAATAAAAAGTTCCTGAATTGTTCATGTGAATGGAAAGTACTTGTCATACTAAGTTAATAATGATGGAGATGGTTGACAATTCTCAGTTTAGCAAAATAAAATAAAATAAAATCTATTTTTTTATGTTTTAAAATTACAAAGTGCAAAATAATGTATATTAATTACTTCAATATGGATGCATGTACATGTCCTGAATTTTCCACAAACCTTTATCCAATAAATTTTAACCGCCAATATAAGGAAATGATAACATGGTTGCTTTCTCTTTTAAAAAGGCATAACCGGCCATGTTTAATTCATGCTTTTCACATTAGTGAAAAGATAGAGACATTAGTGAAAAGATAGAGCACTTTAAAAGACATTCCACAATCCCATAAAAACCCTTTCCTTTTTAGTTGAGGTAAATCTAATCCCGCTCATTATCCCTTGTATACCTCCTTGATTTCAGAGTGTAAAAAGTAAAAAAAAAAAACAAAAAGTCCCTAGGACGTTAAGAACGGAACAACTCAAAGAGAAATATTGACGAATAATTTTTTTTGTTTTGAATTACATTGAAGTACAATGTTCTATATTTTTTAAGATATTCACATAAAACAATGATTATATATAGGTGAGGTGTCCTTACATAGACAATTCAACATATATTTTTGAGGTGTCTTAAATAAAATTTTGTAATTGTTGAGGTGTCTTCAATAAAATTCTATATTTTATTTTATTTTTTTAGGTTTAAGGTTCAAATTGTGGGCGAGTGTGATGGTTGTGTGTTAAATTATTTATTGATAAGTGTAGTTCTCGACGTTGTATGAAGGATCATGGTTGAGAGAAGTCATAATTAGAAGAAGTCTAGAACTTTATGAAAGATCTTGGAAGAGATCATGATTAAAGAAGTCTACGTTTCAAATTTATCACACTACTCAAATAAAAAAAAATTGTAATGACAATTGTAAGTTCAAAATAAAAATAATAAAAAAATGTGATCATGGTAGGCAGTTTCTAATTTGTTAATTTAATTTTACATTTAAAATTAAAATATTTAAATTATTTGTAAAAAATTTAAAAAAAAATTTAAATAAAAAAATGTAAATATTTTAAATGAAAAATTTAAATAAATTTTAAAGTTCTATAAATGTATAATATAATATTTAAATATTAATAAATGATAATAATATACATTAATATTTTTTATTATTACTATGTGAAAATTATTTTATTAATAATGTTTTTAAAATGAAATATCTTTTAATTTCATCCATACATATTGATTAGGATATATTGGACGGAAAGAAAATAGAAAAACAAATTATTAATTTTATTATCAAATATTATATTATATATATATATATATATATATATATATATATATATAATTTATTGGAGTAATATTTTTTATACATATCCACCATGGAGATTGAACCCGAGTCACATCACCGATAATGCAAGTGGCATCCTTGTCTTTAGACCACACTTAAGTGGCAAAGCTAGAAAACCTAGAAGAAATACCCATGCAAGGGTAAAAAATAGCAAAAACCAAACCTTTTTGAAGCAAACCTAACCCAGGATGCCTAATTAGACATTAGCACTATTCAGACCTTGGTCGTGATCTACAGTGCCTGCTCTCACCAGGTTTTTGAACTCCTCAAGGATTTCATATTGGATCTTATATTCTTCTAGGAGGGCGTTCGCATGAGCCAAGAGAGAAGAAACTATCTTAGCCGCCCATCCGAGAGCCTTGAGAAGATCCTGAATTTCCTAGAGATGCCCACGATCCGAGAGAGTGGGGTAATTGGTTACCCATGAGAACAACATTGGTGCTTGAGCAAAAGTACCCTCGGTGGGGATAAATATTTTATTATCCTTCTTGACTTGGAACGATAAGGAATCATTTGAGACTTCATCGATGATCAAAGGAGCTTTACGTTTGCTACATCCCGCCTTGGCTCAAAGGGGGTAGCGTCGGGGCTCAGAATTATGAGAACTAGGGGTATCCTCCGCTTTGGTCGTAGGCCCCAGAGTATAGTTGGGAGGAGGAGACACTGGAACGAACGTCTCCCTCAACTTTCCCACCAATGTTAGTAGGACCATCAGCTATGATAGCAGGGCTAATATGGCCAGTAGCTCTCTAATTATTCTCAGTGATAACATGGTTGAAGAGGACAAGATGGAGGCCCTAATGAAAGAGAGAAGAGAAAATTCCTTGTTTGACATTCAGAACTGACCTTTCCACTCACCTGAACATGTACTCAAGAATATTAATTGTTTTTCCCTTGAAAGTGGTTTAGAAAAGCCAGATGAAAGCTTATCAAAATTACACCAGGGCTATCAAGGGTGAAGTACTGGAGAACAATGACCATAACAGTGTCCCACATCTTCGAAAACATCTCTCTCACAATACCCCCTTTCTCCTTGCCCAAGGACTCTCCTCTGTCCCTGAAGAGGGCCAATTCCCCTTGGAGAGAATGCTTCTCATGGTTGATAATTTCTCCATCGTTGGGAAGGCCAATGATTTCAGCCAACAAATCCACCATGATAGTGAAACCCAAGCCTCTAAGGATAACATGTCCTCCATTCCATGTGCGAAAAAAGTCCAACGAGTTCATTTCCATTAAAAAGCTACAAAAGATTGAGGAGGCCATGGTCTCTAAAAATATCTTCGACCAAAGGGGTAAGCTGAAGGGAGGATGGTTTGATTTTGGCCATGGTAGGAGACTTATGCAGCACAGGTGAAAGAGGCTCAGATAAGGAAAGGTGGTAAATATGAAAAGTTGACAGAAAGGCAAGGGTGGTAATGAGGCCAGTGGAAAGACCTAGAAGGCATTGAAACACGGGGTGACTCGTGGCCCATTTCATCCAAATCAAGTGACAAACAACAGGCATAGGCAAAAAGTTATGCCGAACAAGAGTGAGGACTAGATGGAGATGGGCGTGAATGACACCAAGGTCAATGAATGGGGCATTCTAGGTCAGATTTTTATGATGGAGATAACTATCATTGTTGGACATGGGCACATGGCAAAAGCGTTCAAAATGGTTAACGATAATGAGGGCGAAGGGACTACTAATATCAAGGAAATTCTTTTGAAAAAGGATACTCGACAGGGGTACTGGACTGGAAATGCACATGAACCAACTCACCAAGGTTAAATTTGAGTGGTGATAAGTTAGTGTGCTTTGGTCAAAGATAAGAAACAAAAGAGGAAAACCAAAAAAATCCTTGAAACTGGAGCGGTGACTAAATCAAATCTAGATGAGTGGGAATCAGATGACATGGTCGATAAATGATTACTCAAAATTTGGTCGAGATTCCCAATAATGAGGATGAAAAACTTACTTCTAATGTCAAGAGTCTGTGCACACATTTCAAAAACAAACAGAGAAAAAATGGCATGGTGTAATTCCAAGGGATCGCTTTGCTGAGAAAAGGATTTGGCCATGTCTTGGAAAAAGTTGTGATGTCATTCTCGTAGAAGTCGCTATACATGAGAAACCACTTATTGAACATGTGATCAATAAGCCCATTGGAGATAGTGCGGGCCCCTTTGACCTATCAATGAGGGAAAGGGTCCAGCTGGATGCAGTGTATATGAGGCACCTTACTGTGTGAGGGTTGACCACTCAAGAAAACGATCAGTCGGAGGCAATAGGAGAAACCTACTGTGTTGTGCAAAAAATGACCAATCAAAAAGTTGAGATGAAAATGAGCTTGAAACCAATGAGGTAAAATTTGGTTTCTGAACCCAACACATCGAGATTCACTATTTGTTGATTTTAGCAACATTGATATCAATAAAGGACTGGGAGAAGGATTATCTCTAGACAGTGAGACTATGTTCAGAGATGCCCATATTTGATAAGTGGTCAGAGGCCTGATTTCCTTCCCTATAAATGTGGTTCATCCTTATGTTCAAGTACAAAATAATTAGATGTTTTATTTCAGTTATCATGTTGGAGATGTTCCACGAACATGGAAGAGTTCTCGTTGTCAGGCATCTGATGATGTTCTTTTAGTCCCCTTCACCAAGATATTGTGTGGAGGAGAACAACACCCTAATAGAGAGCTCTAGCCTCAAAAAAGTAGCTAGAATTGTGGCCCAAATTGTCAGTATAGGCTAGGATGATGCTTCTTGAATGATCCCTAACGATGTCACCTGCCCTCGCTACCCCAATATTACCTTTGGCCACTCCCTCAAAGTTCAACTTGAGGAAACTTGAGGGGGGAGGGGTCCATTTGACAAGGGAGCAGGCTGTCCTAGGAGAAACATGGATGTGAATGCTCTTGGGATCCTGAGGGAAGAGACTAGAAGAGCTTTAGATCTCAGCTCAAGATGTAAAGTATTATTAATTATTAATTAATTAGTTGATTTTTTTAGATTAAACAAATGTATAAATCTAGGATAATGGATACAAAAATAAGAATAGAAATCTTAGATGGCTACATAAAGAAATAATGACAATCGTCTATATTAACAAAATTGGGGTATGATGGTCACAATTAGTTTTTTCTTTTTGTTTTGATGGTCATTATATCTTCTGCCTCTTATACTTTCTTAGCATGGATTACATAAGACTATTAGAGAGTTGAGCTTTATTGGTTAAGATTGATCTTCTTTTATAAAGAAGATCTTCTAGTTATAGGACTATGAAGACTCATAATTTTATATATATTTGCACAACCAAACATAAATACTAGGTAAAGAAGATAGGTGGAGTTCCTTTTGTAAGTATGATTTTGATATTAGCTACATAAAAATAAAAGATAATAGGGTGGTTGATGTACTTAGTCATAGAAGAGTAGTCTAGTTATTACCATTATGAGAATAACTTTCAAGGAAAACAACTAATTGAAGATGAATATTACAAAATGTTAAAAATGCCTTAGAAATAAATACAAATTAATAGTTACAACATAGAATCAAATGGATTACTCAAGTGTAATGGATGTATGTATATGCCAGAAATTATAACCTAAGAAGCTTAGTTTTGGAAGAGACACATTATGCCTTATGCTTGGGTCATCCTAGTGTAACCAAAATGGTAATAGATCTAAAGAAGTTATATTTTTAGCATGGAATAAAGAAGGATGTAGTAGATTTTATTGCTAGCTGCTTAGAATGCTAGTGAGTTAAAGTTGAGCATGTATACCCAACAAACATATCATAACCTCATGATATACTAGAATGAAAATGACAAGCAATTAGTATGGATTTTTTCAAGGGTTAACCATGTCTTAGAATACACATGATGACAGCTTGGTTGTGGTGGGTAAATTAATGAAGGTAGTTTTTTTATACCTAGCGATCTTAAGAATAATACCCTTATTTTAGTAGAACGGTTTTGAAATAGCAAACATTTGGTATAGATTCATTGAAAATATTAACTATGTTTTAGAATAGACATAATGATATCTTGATTGTGGCAGGTAAAATAACAAAAGTAGTTCATTTTATACTCACAATATTAAGGATGATACCCTATAGAAAGGTTTGTATATGAAAGTTTTGGACTCTATAAAATCTCAAAAGTAATTTTTTTTCAAAAGAACACCAAATGAAATCTAAATTTTTTAAAACATTACCTATTATTTTAGGAATTAAATTGTACACTAATTTTCTTTATTATCCTAAAACAATGAACAAACAAAAGGGTTAAATTAGATTATGGAAGATAGAATGCATTACATGAATTAAAAATACAATTAAGAGAATTACCTACCGTTAGCAGAGTTTGCTACAATTTTTCTTATCTTTTAACTTGGATATATTACCTTGTGAGTAAAAATAAATAAAAAATTGCCACGTCTCTTAACTAGAATGAAAATATTAGACCTTTTGTGAAAGTGATGATAAACCTAAGATTTAATGGTTATAATTTTTTTTTGTAAGGCTGCATCAACTTCTATAAACCCAAGGAAAATGTGATATGCGTGCACTAGTTTGAATCCATCATCTCCTATAGACTTTAAAAAAAATAAAAAATAAATAAAATAAAATTAAAAAATTAAAAAATTAAAAAAAAAAATATATATATATATATATATATATATATATATATATATATATATATATGATATGCATGCACTAGTTTGAACCCAAAGAAAATGTGATATGCATGCACTAGTTTGAATCCATTAAAAATGTGATACGCATGCTTCATCTTCTATTGTTTTAATAGAATGAGATGTATTAAAATTGTCTCTGGACTCATGTAATCCATCTCAGTCTATTAAAATATTAAAACAATTGGAACACAAAGTTGTAATCTTATCACACCTTAGATCCTAAGGGTAGAAGTCACTTCATTTGGACACAAAGAGAACACATCAGCGTGGGGCTTTTCACCTTTATTGTGCCCGTAGAACTGCAAGAAAGAGAATAAAAACTTTACAAGTAAACCCCCACACCGGCTCCAAAGCACAAAAATGACTGAAATAGAGGCGATACTTTTTAAAAAGTAAATGGACAGTCAAAATCAATATCGACCTTTCATACTATTCCTTCTCTCTTTCCTCTGATTTTTGGATTTCTAAATCCCACGCAAATTATGGCAACACAATGTTCTTGATCTAATCTTTGCATACAAAATCAAGCAGATTTCAGTGGCTGGAAATCCGAGAATACGTGCGGCCAAAGGTCCGGATCTCTTCCTTCAATAATCCATACTACCTTTTACCTTGAAAAATCACTTGGCTACTGTTCAATATCAATGTCGTTTCATGTACTAACTTCTGGTATGTCCTCAAGCAGTATTCTTATTTTATTTTATTATATCTTAACAACGGATTTGAGACTGTCTTCACTTGTCACACTGTCAAAACCTCCAATCACGGTTAATATTTACTTATCCAGAAATGCTCACGTAAATTCAGTATTAGTTGAGAATCATAGGATAGGAAAACATTGTAAAGCATTTTGCTAGAAATTTGATTATTTTTTTCCCTTGTAACGAGATGATTAACTCATTAAAACAAAATTACAACAGCATATCATGGGCAATTTTTATTCATATATAGATACACATGGATAGAATTTGAATAAGTATAATTTCGAAAAATATATATATATATATATATATAGATATCTATATCTATAGATATAGGGTTTTGAAAGTTCATAGAACTTTTTATATTAGAGGAGAAAGAGAAAGTTAATTAAGCACATGTCACTTTCCAAGATCAAAAGAACAGAAATTAAATCTAATAGCAATTTAAGAGAACAAAAGAAAAAAATAAAGCCATGATACAACATAGACCAACCCACCATCCCCTGAGAAAAAATTTTGTTTCAACTTTCTTTGAGAGGTACCAAAGATTCTACTCCATTTCAACTATATTTTTTAAAATTATTTCATAATTATATTTATTCAAATTAATATTATAATATTATAATAGTATAATAAATTTTATTATCATTACATAATTAAAATTCTTAGTGAGTATATTGTACCGACAAAGACCCTCCTTGCATTATGGGTGATGTGACGCGGATTCAATCCTCATAATAAATGTGTTAAGAAGTATTACTCAAAAATTTAAAAAATTAAGTTTTGATTTTTAATTAAATATTCTTAAGTTAATTGAGTGAAGCAGAGACACGTTAAATTAGTGAAGTCTTCATTAAACATAGTGAGGACTAAGACAAAATTGGCTAAAGAATGAAATGAAGGAGGTATCCAAAAAGAAGGTAGCAATGGATAAAGTGATTCAAGTAATTAAATATAGCACTACTTTTGATTTTGTTTATAAAACATTATGCATCAAAATTTAAAAAAATGACTTTTAGTTGATATTGTATTAATATTTTTTAATATTATTATTTAAATAATTTTTTTAAATATAAATATATATAACATTAATTTTTTTTTTTGTTTGTGGAAAATATCCTAGGAGGAATGTTATTTTTGGGTAAGACCTAAGAAAGCAGGGTATATTTTTCACCAAAAATGCCTAGGTGCGCCTAAGGTTCGCACCTGGCTTACCACATTTGACACACACAAGGAACATGTTTGAAACAACAAAAAACAATAATACACAAACACAAACACAGAATAAGCTAAAACAAATAAAGCATATTCCTTGAGTGTGTCGATCAAACACACACATAATAAGAATGAAAAAAAAACACAAACCACATAGAACAAATATAGAACAAAAACAAAAACAACATAAACAAACACAAACTAAAAAACACACAAAAATAATAATAATAAATAAAAATAAAATAAAATGACAAAAATAAACAACACCAAAACATGAAACACAAATAAAAAAACCACACTACAAACACAACATAACAAAACACTACCATAACAAAAACAACAAAAAGAAAAAAATACACCACAAACAAAAAACCACGGAACACTAAACACATGAAAAAAACCACAAAAATAACATAACAAAACAGAACCAAAATAGAAACAACAAAATGATCCAAATACACCACAAAAAAAAACATGAAAAACAAATACAACAAAAACTAAGCCAAAGGAGTTATTGATAAATCAAACAAAAAAAAAGTAACACTAAAAATAACCAAAGCTTAACAAATTACAAAAAATATTAGAAATTGTTTAACAAAATAGCCAAAGCTTCTAACATTGCAATCAAGAGACTGAAGGATAACACCCATCCTATAAGCCCTTAGGATTATGGTATCCTCATCATTTTATTCGTATCTTGCTTCATTCCATCTGGGACTCTAGTCTGGTTACTTAGAACAACGACACTACTATCAGAATTTGTATGGTCTTTTTGATGATCCATTTTATTTGTAGTTTGAATCTGTCCTTTTGTTTTGCACTTGGGTTGATTTTCTACATTATATTTTTTTCCTTTACTGTTATTTTTCAGCATCAAGGCAAGTTTTTTTAGTGATTCCTCATCATGCAATCCTTCATGTTCCCTCTCTTCATCAAACTTTATTTTCATAATAATTGTTTCCATTTGACCATCATGTTCCCTCTCTTCATCAAAGTGTGTTTCCATAATAAGTATTTCCATTTGACCATATTCATCATCTGCTTGCTCATTCGTGGAAATAATTTCAAATATATTAGGTGAAATTACTGTTTTTTATTTTGTTGCTATTTTTTTTTTGTATTTTTTGTTTAGGGATTTGAAACCCTACCAAGTCCCCATCCTCTTTCTCTTTTTTAGGGACCTTATGTGGACAATCCTTGGCTAGATGACCATATTCATGATATATTCTGCATCTAAATGGAATATTTTCATAATCTACTACTTGCTCCCATTATTCTTCCTCATATTGCAAAGTAATCTACTCTGGAAGTGGTTTGTCAAAATCAATAAAAACACAAATCCTTGCATAAATCATATGCTCTAAGTGTTGGGTGCTATCAAAAATCATCATGAAAACTCCTAAAGAATTTCCAATTGTTGCGAATATCTTTGGATGCCAGTATTCTATTGGAAGACCAAATAAATGAACCCAAACAGAGGCAGTTGATGGCATTTCTTCCTCAACTTTGAACTTGGTATACCAAGGCTTCATGAAGAGCCCTGCCCTACCAAAAACCATGATCCCCCTTGAAAAATTTCCTCCCTATATTCTTCATTAGCAAAAAAAAGTAAGAAAGTAGCCATTAGGGTAAGTAAAAATTTGGAACTCACCTTTAATGCTCTAGTTTTTGGCAGCCCATTTCTTGAAGGTAGCAAGAGTCGGTCAAAATCCCATGAATCAATAAATTAGCCCTCTCCTATCCATATTATCTATTCCTTCTTGGATATCTATTATTTCCAACTTCACTAATGGAGATCCATTAGTTGCTTTCATGCAACCCATCACTATTTCTCTTGATTCGACCTTTGGCATTCTCAATGGTTTCCTTGGTAAACATTGATTGTGTTTCCCTCCTGTTTGAGGTGGTCCTCCACGGATTTCTTCTTTTAAATTAATTTTTGGCTCAATGCATGCATCTTTGTTGAAACCCTCCATCCCAAAATTCAAAAAATGAAGTTGCAGGAAACCCTAAATTTCCATTGTAAACCCTAATGGAACTTCAATTCTCTTCAACGCAGCCACTTTTGCCCTCAAAGGTCATTCTGGTAAACTCAATTTTCTCAATGTTGTTCACTCCTTCCCTTGTCCATCCACACTCTACCACACTTACATTCAGGAGGTGACCGCTATTACTGATACTGATTTTAGGTCCATCTCTATTGCAAGAAATCCTAAATTTGTTAGCATCTTCATTTCAACATGTTCGTTAATTTTACATGGTTAAAAATATATTTATTGGTTCATTGATTCCATCCAAATTTTAGTTGTAGATTTTTTTGCGAGTTTATTTTAAAATTGTATCATGTAATGCCATAGCAAATAACTTATACCATATACACCCTGCCATGATGACTAGATCAATCCAAATTTTGAATGTGATTTTTGTTCAAATAAATTTTTAAATTTAAATCATCTAACACCATACTAAATAACTTGTTCAACATACACCCCACCTTGATGATTTCAAATATAAAATAAATTATTTAAGGACATTTGTATAAAATTAAAATGTTAACTAATTTACATGTATTAAATTAAAGATAGAGATGTATATAAAGTGAGATTGTAACTTTCTCATTCGAAATATTAAAAAACCATGAGGTCTTGACAAGGTGGTGCTCGGAGGTGTTATTAAATAATAACTAGTGAAAAATGAAAAGAAGACATAGTATCCGTCCATGTGGGGGAGTTGGAGAGGAGTGGGTAGTTGAAACTTTCGTGTTAGAGAGGCTCCAGGTTCAAATCTCTCCATCTTACATATAAAATAGTTTACTAAGGACACACCACCAATAAGGGTCCTTAATAAAAAAAGAAGACATAGTATTAAACATTGTGTTTAGTGTGTCCCTAATAATAAAAAAAAGAAGCCATAATATTAAACATAGTGTTTAGTGGTAAAAGTATCTTAATGATTTTAAATATAAAATAGATTATTTAAGGATATTTGTATAAAATTAAAATGTTAACTAGTTTACATGTATTAAATTAAAGATAGGGATATATATAAAGCGAGATTGTAACTTTCTCGTTCGAAATATTAAAAAAACCATGAGGTCTTGACAAGGTGGTGCAGAGGTGTTAGCATTAAAAATAATAACTAGTAAAAATGAAAAGAAGATATAGTATTAAACATAGCATTTAGTGGTAAAAGTATCAAAGTGTTTTCATTAAAAGAAAAGCTATCTATATGGTTTAAAAAAACATGCAAAAAGTTAGTTGTTGTAAATATAGAAAAGGGAGATAATAATGGAAAATAAGGGGAATTAAATGTATACAAATATTGTTATTATTAGCATGTAGGATATTTATATATTGAGTGTTAGGGTTCTTTTTGTACTTCACTTCAATTAATATAATCAATTTGAAGGAGTTGTATTGAGTGAAAAGAACTATAATATAGATTCTATGGATAAAATTAAAGAAATATAAATATATTTATTGTGGTTATTATTTTTTAATTATTTGTTCAAGAATAATATTTTGAAGTGTGTTTTGGAATTTTATTTTTACAAATATGCAAGAAATTGCAATGCATTTTCTTCATTTAACATTAGAGTCACGTTGTATTAGTTTGGAGCAATTTTTATGGCAACTATAAATTCATAACTAAAATATCCTTTTATTTGATAGTGATCACTATTAGTATAGAAAAATTAAGATACAAACCTTAATGGCCAACAAATATATAAGGAAGACAATTCAAATAGAATATGTTGAGTCCAAAGATTGGAATAATTTTTTATTATCACAAGTTGATAAGAAAGATACAAAGAAAAAGAATGTTTTGGCCATGTTTCTAATCATAAGGGCTCTACGTGTGAGTATCTTCCCTAGAATTGCAAGAGCTAAAAAATAAAAAAGAATAAAGCTAAGTTGACCTATTGTAAAATTTTTGAAGGGAATTTGAGAATATTCAAATAAAGTATAGTGAGGAGATAGTTGATGTTTATGTTTGAGCACAAGATATAGTCAATAAAATGCACAAAAATGGAGAGAGCATCATAAAATAAGTGATTTGTGAAAAAGTACTTAGATGTTTACAATGGAATGCACTTGTGATTTCAATAGAATAAATCAAATATTTAACAAAATTGTAACTATATTGACTCGTGAGATTATTAATATATAATGGAAGTAGATTGAACAAAACTCTAGAAAATTGGATCAAGTTTTTGTAATAAAATTTAAAATTGATAAAAAAAATAAAAACTAGTAAAGCCTCGATAAGAGAAATGGGGATTCATCAAATTATTCAAGATGATGAGGAAGAGGTGTATGTAGAGTAAGAGGTTGTGTACATGATATTATAGAAAAGAGAAATATTCAATGTCATTATTACAAAAGATATGGTTATTTTGAGAGGTATTATAGAGCAAATACTTAATGTTATTATTGTAAAATATTTGGGTGTTTTGAAAGTGATTGTAGACTCAAACAGAGTCATAGGAAATATAGAAGGGAAATTTTGGCTAAAGATGAGGAAGAGGATTTAAATCTAATATATTTTTTGCTCATAACATAACAAGAAATTATTGATATGAATTATGGTATCTTTATTTTGGTTTCTCTAATCATATTATAGGTAATAAATATTTAATTGTGGAAATTGATAAAACAATAAGGAATAAAGCAAATATTGAATATGACAAAGCAATCGAATCTCTCAACAAAGGTATAATGAATGTACATAACAAAAAAGGTGATCTAAGTATGATTAAATCTTCTTGTGAAATAGAATATTGGTGAGCTAAACATGATTAACTTTTCATATAAAATAGAAGATTTCATTCCTATATTAGTTGCTAATGTTTATGAGATTGCTAATATTCAAATATATCATTATGTATTATGTGTTACTTATATTCTAAGAAGCACCTCAAATGGATGATGATAGTGTAAGATGTTTTGAAAAGCACACAAATGAATTGGTTCTAAGTTGATGAGAAAGATGGGATATGAAAGAAAAAGCTTTGGTAAAAGTGGAAAATGAATTCAAAATCCAATAAAGATATGTTTGAGGTCAAAGAATGAAGGTATGATTTATGAAACAAAATCAAGTGAAGCTATTCTATTTTTTAAAGAAGAAATGCAAATAGAAAGCAAGTCTCCAAGTCCGAAGGCATATACTATAATTATAGGATCAAGTACACAAAATTTATTTATGCAAGAAGATTATAGTTGCAATCATTGTGGAAGTTCAAGTTATGTGAAGAAAAAGTGTTGAAATGTGTGTCCCAAATGTTGGCAAAGACAAAGACTTCATAACAAGATACATATCAATTTTGGTTGAATGGATGGATGTGTTTGAGTGACACAATATGAAAAGTATGCTCCAAGAATTTTATAAGAAACTATACTCTCATGTAAAGGAAGTTTCAAAATTGGTGCATAATTATTTAAAATTTGAGGTAGGACAGCATAGAGTTCAATGCAATTGTAAATAGTTTGATAAAAGGAATTTATAAGAAATTAGACTCTCACGTAAAGGGAATTTTAAAATTGGTCTATAATAATTTAAAATTTGAGGTAGGAGAGCATGAAGTTTAAGGCAATGACAAATAGATTATCTTTCCATAGCAAACATTCATTATTAATTAGAAATTAAAACATTAAGCATTAAAGGAGAGAATGCTAAACCATGCTTAATGTAAAATATGAAAAAATACATAGTTAAAAATAATGCTTATTGAAAAAATATTTAAAATGCTTTTATTAAAAAGAAAAGAAAAGTTGTTTATAAAATTATAAAAAAAAATGAAAAAGAAAAATTTTATGTTATTTATAGAATGAAAAAAAATATATATAAAAGGAAGATAACAATAGAAAATGAGGAAAACCAAATGTAAAATGGTTTTGTTATTATTATAAAAATAGAATGCCTTATCAAGCTCTTGGCACCAATTATAATTTGATTCAGAGTATGTCATCAATTCAAAAAAAAATTAAGTAAAAAGAGTTGTAATTTAGATTTTATAAATGAAAATTAAGAAATGAAATAATGTTATTGTAAATGAAATTAAAGAAATGAAGATAATGTTAGTGATTGTTTTCTTCAGGTGTTTTGGATTTTTTTTTATAAAGTTGTAATATATATCTCTTATTGACCGTTAGCGTCTTAAATTTAAAATTGTCCTTAACTCTCCGAGTTAAGCCTCACCAGTCAAAAATGGTTGTCGTTACAACGGATGTATAAAATTTATCGCTATCACCTGTCAAATTTCAAGTCTGGTGAGGACCCATCATCTACTTTTCTTTTTTTCCCATGGCGGCATTACTCACACTTTGAACTTGAATACTCTGTTAGATCGTGCGGGCAAATAAAGCGCAGTCATCGGATGCTCTCAGATTTTCATCACTCCAATATATACTGCCGCTGCTTTTACAAATTCACGACGCGTCACGTTTTTAACCTGTTCACACCAACGGTTTTAACTGTCATTTTACCCGCGTATCCATTTATCTCTTTGATAACATTTGTTGTCTGTAATAAGAATTTTATAAAACAGTTATAATAAACCGGACATTATGGGCAAAGTCCAATGTGGGGGAATCCTAGGATAAACACAGTCAAAGTCTAAAAGTAGTAACAAAGTTCTGCTCCTTTCCAGTTTCCAATCATTTAAGTGTGAACTATATTTTTTTGGGTGCATAGAGGAGGAACCAACCTCATGATTTTGCTTGGTCCCTCCTATACTGTAATAATTCTTCAATCTTTCTCCTTTGAAAATTTACTTCATTTTTCGATCATGTTCAAACTTCAATCCAGAAATATCCAGCATCAACTTTTTTATACGTACTATTGATTAACGACAAATGCGTTTGCTTTTGCCAGAGGAAAACTGCTGTGTTGCTTTATACTGGACTATGGAAACTTTATCCTTATAATTTCAGATCTCTATACATAACATTATATAACAAAAATAAAAAATTCGCCCGTCTGTATTATTCCAGAGTGTGAAAATGGAACCTTAATCACAAACAATCATATTGCTTCCGCCAAGTTTAATATGCTGGAAACATATACTAAGTTAAGTTAAGACTTTCAGTTTATCTTTTATAAGTTCTAATGTTTTTTTTTTTTTTACTTTTGCTTTTTCCGAATCCTTCTTAAAGTTATGAATCTAAGGATTCAGGCAATTCTATAGAAGTTTTAGATTTCTGAATTTGAAGCTTGTTCCAGCAGCCATTTACAAATGACGTTAAGTAAATTGATAATCACCCTGTATAAAAGGTTAACAAGAAAGGATTGTCAATGCCAAAGTACACACAAAACATATTTTTATAACGGTTTATTAATTATAATTTTATTTTATTGAAAAATTAAAATAAAATATTTAATTTTTTTTTAGAAAATAAAGGATTTTATTTGGGTTCTCCATCCTTATAAATTATAACTCTCTTTTGATTTTGAGAGTTTAGAAACAGATTTAATTCTCATTTCAATTGAATTGTTATAGTTAGAGACCTTTATACCTAGAGACCTGCATCATTTTTATAAAAAAATTTGATTTTTTTTATTTTTATTTTTTATTATTATTATTTTTTTTTCCTGTGAATACAAATATTCTAAAATTCAGCAACCATCTTCTTTTTGACATTTTATTACAACAATTTTTACAATACCAAAATTCTAGAGTCTATGCATTGAATCTTAGTAGAATAATGTGTTGAAGACTTTGTTCTATCATAGTCAGCTTTAAGAGATCTAAATAAAACAAATATTACCAATGAAAAAAAATAATGTAAATCTTAATCATTATTTGATTCAATTAATCAACATTTTCTTTTTTCTTTTTAGCTTTAGTTAAACTTATGACTTCCTCTAACCACAAAAAAAAAAAATTAACTTCAAGATCATCAATTAAAAACCCTCTTCTATTGGCTAGCCTATTTACACAATGATTTTTCTATGTGTAAACCTAATTTCTTTATATTTCCACAATTATATATTCCATTGAGCCTTTGCTTTCCACGAAATTGCATTTATTACTATTAGTGAATCACCTTCCATCAATATTATGTTCCATTTTATTTTTTCTCATGTTTTTTACCCCCAAAGTTGCATAAGCTTCAATTTTATCATTTGTCTTAAATCCATTACTAAAAGTGGAATGAGACAAAATGTCTCCCCTATTATTTCTAATTATTTCTTCTTTTCTTTTAGATGGTCCATCAAAATTTAATATAACTCCACTTCTAGTGGTTTCCATTTTATATTCTTTGTCTTCTTTTTGTTTCTATTGCACCCGACATCATAATTTTATTTGATGACTTGACTCCTATCAAGGATCCTTGCTTCAAGATTAGGTATCGGGTGAGTTTAAAGGGTTGGTTTAGACTCCTTTTCGGCTAAAAATATCTTCCTTTTCATTACCTCTAAACTACTTTGCCTTCCTTTAAATATTCTTCTATTCATTTTCAGCCATACAATCTAAAGTATTGTATCTTTTGATATATCCGAGATTTTTTGTAAAGCCTCACTTTTAAAAGTATTCTACCATTGCTTTAATCATTCTTCAATTCTATCATTCATCACCATGCATTTACCAAACATATTAAGAATCCATTACCATAGTTTCTAGACTATTAAGTAGTGTCCCAAGAGATGGTCTATACTCTCCTCTTTCTTTTTACATAGAACACATTGCGAGGGGCTATGAAAACTCCTTTTCATATGATTATGCTAGGATAAAATTCTTTTATGACCTACTAGTCAAATAAACATTTTGATTTCGATTAGGCTAAGACAATGATCTTCGATTAAAAACTACTATGTTAGGGTTTAATGAAGAAAAAATGCTCTACGGGGATGGCAGCAGCTTCTGGAGGAGGTCTAAAAATTTGGAGGAATGTCGTGATGACATCAGGTCCAGTACAGAGAGTGCATGCTCATGATGTTTTTTCATCTGAAAATGACTGGAAGGAACAGGATTTTCCAGGGCATGTCGGGAACCGCTTGTTAAAGAAAAATGGATGTTTGGAACGATGTGAAGCCAGGCTAGTTCTAGTGGTTCAACGAGACTCGATGGCAAAAAATGTGGAGTATCTAACCAAAAATGCCCTTATTGGAAAAAAATTGGGCATCCGAATTTCTCTCCCCTTTGTGGAGGCTTGGGTCAGGAAGACTTGGAATCCTGAAGGTGATGTGGAGGTGATGCTGAGTGCAAACAACTATTTTATGGTGGTTTTCTCTTGTATTGCAGATCATAACAAAGCATTTGAAGGGGGTCCTTATTTATATAGCCAAGTGGGACTCTTTCTTAAACCCTGGCATGTGGGTTTCAACCCATCAGAGGAGCGAACGTTACGGGTTCCAATATGGGTGCGGCTTCCATGGCTCCCGTTGGAATTCTAGAGAACTGATATCTTGCATAAGATTGCCCTTCTGCTTGGGAAGATGGTTGGACCGTCACAACAAACAATGGATAAAAATGTAATATTTGTTGCTCGTATTTGTGTTGAAATTGACTTAAATAATCCTGTTTTGGATTCTATTGAAATACAATTTGGATCAATTGGGTTCAAAAACTTGACTATGAAGCTCTTCCATTTCGTTGTCATATTTACCGTGAATATGGCAACCTGAAAATAAAATGCCCTAAGTTTGTCCCACCTATGGCTTCAAATCCTAGGCCCTCTCGGTCTCGACAAAGTTTGGATAAAGGAAAAACCTCGATAAAGGAAGAGGAACGGGATTGGGAAGGTTTTGTTTCGGTAAAATCCTAAAATAGAAGACGAAGGGCAAACAAAGACCTTAAGGATAGCCAGCCAGATGCTCTACTCAACCGTTTTGAAATATTAGATGATCTTGATCAATGCATGGAGATACTTGAAACGTTGCTACCTGATGCAAATATAACAAGGCCAAATCATATGTCTCTTCTTGAGGGGAAACTTAAGAAATCAGATCTAGGGGGTTTAAATGAAGAACAAAAGGCTTTGGATCTGAGTATAGGGGACATGGTTGGGTCTAGCCCTATAAGGGAAACTATTTTGAAAAGTGGTACAGATTTAGTTATGCCCTCTCTTACTCAGGCACTGATGCAGTCATCCTTGGATTGCAAAACTCCTACGGTGTTGGGATTGTAGTAGAAAATAATTAAAAAAGTTTTTTGGATAAGAATATGAAGGTGGGTCTAAAGAAGGACTAGGATAAAATTAAGTTAATGGGGGATACTTTGGTGGATTCAGGCTTGGTGAGAACATTGGAATCCCATTTTTATAACCCCCAAAAATTATTATCCTCTCATGGAATGTAAGGGGGTTGAACAACATCCCCAGACAAAAAGTTATTCATGATTTGGTTCGTGTGCATTCTCTGTATGTGGTGTTTATTTAGGAGACTAAATTGGCTATTGATAGTATGTTCAATATTACTCCCAAGTTGTGGAGAAGGGGGCAATTCCAGTGTATTGGTGCATGTGGATATGTTGGTGGCATCGCTTGTTTATGGGATCCGATTAAGATATCCCCTCTTACTTGGATTTCCAGTAGATGGTCTATTTCGATGGTCGGGCATGATAATAAATCTGGTGAAACCATCCTACTTACAAATGTGTATGCTCATGTTGATTACAATGGTAAAGTGAATTTGTGGGAACACATTTGCTTTGTGAGAAGTTTGGTTCTCCTATACCCATGGATTTGGGATAGATACTTCAACTCTATCACTTGTTTGGAGGAGAAACATGGTGGGGTGAACAGTCTCGAGCCTTTTTCTTCTATCTTCAGTGCTCATATCCAGGCCCTAAACTTGATTGAAATCAAGCCAGATAATGGGATCTTTACTTGGCACAATAGAAGGTGCGAGAAAGCTTCCATATTAGAGAGACTAGATAGGTTTTTGATATCTAGTTATTGGATGGGTAGTAACAAAAGTGTTAGTTTTGTTATTATGGAGGGTAGGGGATCTGATCATTGGCCTATCAAACTCTCTGCTTTGGAGTTAGGGCTAAAAAAGAATCCCTCCTTTAAGTTTCAACTTATGTGGCTTCGTGATCCTAAGCTTCATGATTTCATGCGAGGTTGGTGGACCACTGGCAAACCTCCTCATGGCACCGCTATGTATTCCTTTATGAAGCAACTACAATTTGTAAAACATAAATTTAAGATATGGAATAGACTAAATTTTGGGAACCTTTCCTTGGCTAAGCTGGCAGCTCTTAGGAGGATGGAAGAAGCTTCAAGGAAGATTAGAGATCAGGGTTTCATGAAGGAGCTTCTTGTTGAGGAATCTAAGGCTGTGAAAGACCTTGTTGAATGGGAACTGAGGGAATAATTTTTTTGGAAACAAAAAGCTCGAGTAGATTGGCTTCAGGAAGGGGATAGGAACACAAACTTCTTTTATAACTCAATTAAGGCTCGCCGTAATGGTAACCTAATTAACTCTCTTGTGAATTCTTAGGGTGCATTGCTCTCTTCTTTCTGGGGTATTTCAAAAGAGACTAAGAGGTATTTTTCCTCTCTCTTCAAGGAGGACTCCTTATCAGATGATGAGAATGAAAAGCTTATAAACTATATTCTAGAGATTGTTTCTAGAGAGATGAATGAGCACTTGATGGGTCCAATTTCCCTTAAGGAGTTGGAAAATTTTGTATTCAAGATGAAAAAAGGAAAAGCCCCAAGTCTAGATGGATTCTCAATTGAGTTTTATCAGGAGTTTTGGGATTTAATCAAACTTGATCTTTTGAATGTGGTCCATGTGTCCCAAAAGAACAAAAATATGCTAAGGGCCCTAAATGCTACCTTTGTGGTTATTATACCCAAAAATTGGGGAGAAAATTCCTTGGATATGTTCAGGCCTATTGCTTTCTACAATGTTGCGTATAATATCATCACAAAAATTATTGCTGAGAGGCTGAAGATATGGTTGAGCAAAATCAATCTCTAAGGAGCAAGGAGGGTTTGTTGCTGGTCGACAAATCTTGTATAGGGTTTTTATTGCTACAGAAGCTATTCACCCGATGGAAACTTCTAAGGAGAAAACTATGTTTATTAAGTTGGACATGGCCAAATCCTATGATCAGGTCAGATGGTCATTTATTCAGAAAGTTCTTGTTGCTTTTGGATTTGAGGAGGAATGGATTAGATGGGTGATGAGCTATGTTTCTTCTTCTTCATTCTCTTTTATTGTTAATAATGAGCCATAAAAAATTTTTGATGCCTCAAGGGGATTGAGGGAAGGATATCCTTTATCTCCTTATTTTTTTATAATTATGGTGGAAGGATTGGAAATATCGCTCAAGTCTCAATTCATGCAGGGTCTCATTCAGGGGTGGAAGTGGGATAGTAGTTTGCCACCTCTTTCCCACCTTCAATTTTTTGATGATACTGCTTTGTTGGGAGTTGCCACTATCAGGGAAGTCGGCAATATTAGAGTCTCTTGACATATATCTTGGTGCTTCTGGACAGTTGATTAATGAGGACAAGTCTTTTATTTTCTTCTTCAATACCCCTCCTCTTATTCAATCCATGATTGCTCGCATTCTAAGATTCCAGGTTGGGACTCCCCCCTTCATTTATCTTGGTATTCCAATTTCATCTCATCCTCTACCTAGATCTTCTTGGAAGTCTATGCTTGATAAGTTTAGAAGGAAGGTGAATCACTAGACTTTCAGATGGCTATCCACTGCAGGTAGAGTGTTGCTTTTAAAATATTTTGTTCAAGCTTTACCTATTTATAGATGTTTTGTACAAATAGCTCCCTATCACTTCATCAAGTACATGGATGCTTTATCAAGATATTTTTTATGTTCTAGAAAACTTGATCAATCTAAATGGATTTTGGTTAGGTGGGATTCTATATGTAGGCCGATGCAAGAGGGAGGCCTTGGGTTGCGAAAAATAGCTCTTTTTGGGTAGGCTTTGGTTGTAAAGCTTTATTGGAGATGGTGTACCTCTCAAGATCATATTTGGGCTAAAATATTATCTTCTAAATATTTGACAGGTATTTCTGAGGCTGATATCCCTAGAATCATCTTGGTTGGGAAAGGTTTAGTTATATGGGACACTCTGAAAAGAGGAGCTAATTTAATCAAGCAGGGTTTGTTCTAGATTTGCAATTAGGGATAAAATGCTCTTTTTTGGGAGGATTCTTGGGATGGTCACCCTCCTATCTTGAATCAATATCCTAGGTTACGTTCCCTAAGCATTTTTTTCTTAGAAGCAGGCTGGTCTTGTGTGGAGGACTTTAAAAAAATCCAGTCTTTTGAAAATATGGAGATGTACAAGTAGAAAGATCCGCAAGAATGGTCCTAGGGGGGACTGGCCAAGGACAGAAAGGTGCTTGCTCTTATTCTTACGGGGAGGCCTTGTTCTTCATTTAGGGGTAAAGATATTTTGGCTTGGAACCCTGATCCTAAGGGAACCTACTCGGTAGCCTATGGTTATCAAGTTCTTGATAAGCAAAAGTATGGGAGTCTTCCTATCACTTGGTGGAAAAAGGTGTGGAACAAATTTTCTTGGACAAAATGTAACTTCTTTCTCTGGTTGGTAGCTCGTAATAAATTCCTCACTTGGGATAATGTGAGGAAGAGGAGATTTCAAGGTCCCTCTTTTTGTGTCCTTTGTAGTAATAATGAGGATGACTCTTCTCATTTATTTTTCCAATGCTCCTTTGCCAAATACATTTGGCACCATTGGTGGAGCGCTTGGAACCATCCATGTTTTCATGTGCTATCCCTGGTGGAGTTTTGGAGTAGTCTGGGTAGACCTTCGACCAAGACCCCATTCTTTCGGGTGGCTTGGAATTTGGGCCCTTCTTGCATCATCTGGAAAATTTGGCTCGAACAGAACCGATGCATATTTTAGGGTAGTTATTTGGATGTTCAACAGATTTGGCAAAGGATCCTGTATATGGTTTAGGAAACCATCCATAGCAAATGTGATGTGGATCCTCTTTTGGATTCTAGGGAGGATAAGGTACATCAAGCCCTTGGTCTCTTTGGGGATGGTGTGAACTCTTCTAGCCCTAGTAGGGTTCCTCAGCTCAACAAGAAGGTTAGGAGAGATGGTAGGTGGAGGCCACCCCCTAGAGGAGTTTTAAAAATTAATACTGATGGATCGTCTAGGGGTAATACTGGACATGTTGGCATTGATGGTGTTGGGAGATATTCTACTGGTGGTGTCATTTTTTTATTTTCCATTTATAAAGGTGTTCACTCCAAAAAATTTATGGAAGCTCTTACAATTATTGAGGCCTTGCGGAGGGGGTTTTCTCTTGGCTAGCATAAGATTATCTTTGATTCTGACTCTCAAATTGTGGTTAATATTTTAAACAGTAAAAGGGTGGAGGAAGTTAATTGGCAGTTGGTCTTTATAGCCATTCAGATTCTCAGAATGAGTGAAGAGTTTGAATTTATATCCTTTGTGCACATTCCAAGGGAATGGAATGTGGTTGTTGATTACCTGGCCAAAAGGGCTTCTAAGCTGCTGGATCCTTGGAGTATCGATAATTGAGAGATTCTCCTATTTGTGGACTCTCAACACTTGTGGGAGTTGATCCATAAGGATGTACAGAATTAATGTGGTTTGTTCTTGTTGTCTTTTTTGGGTGTCATTCTAGTCTAGTGGTTTTAGCCTGTTTGGTTGTTTATTTGAGTCCTGGTTGGAAGCTCAGTTGTACTCTATAATCTAGACTTCTTATCAATAAATTTTTACCCCTTTATTTAAAAAAAACAAACATTTTTATTTTAAGAATATTTAGGCTATTCTAAATATCTCTACATATTTTTACGGTATTCTTATTTTGTTAGTGTTTTACATTATATCCACTTCTTGTTGTGTATTATCCTAAGTTATTCAACTCCAAAATCATCTTATCCTTAGCTTCTCTTGGAATAACCAATATTCTTATCTTTCAATTCAACCGCCTCCTAGCGTCAATGCCTTGTATACTTGTGAAAATTATTCTTTACATTTGTATCTCCCTTCCTGATCTTTGTACATAATATTTGAAACCCTATCACCATATTTATCTTGAAGTAATCTCATCTAAAGTTTCAAAATTAGTTTAATATTGAGTGGTTTTTTATCACATAATGTATCCATCCAAATATAATTTTTTCTCTAGTTCCAACCACCCATATTAGACCTTTAATAACTAGATCAATTTATTTTTTAAAGTGTTCCATAGTGCATAAACATGTAGCAGTGAGAATGTAGTAAATATTAAGCTTGGGCTATTGGGCTCAACGTACTTACATTGAAGAATTCTTGCCCATTGTCTTTGACTCTCTTTGTACATTCTCTAAACTGATATCTCCCCTAGTTTTATCATCACACACCTCGATCCATTTTACCAAAGAAAATTTCCTCTTACCATGTAATCCTAACCATAAAAATGACCAACTTTTTTTATCAACTTTGGCATATTATACAAGGTCATATAATATGTTGTAATGGCCTGTAAAACTAAAATTAAATTGGATTCCATAATTCTATCCTCATTCTCCCCTCAAATAATATCATCCCTAAACAATTTATTGGTAAATTTACATCCTCTATTTTAAGTAACCTGCATATCCCTACTTTGATTCTAGCTGAAGTGTTTAGGAAGTAAATTTTGGATTTTGTCCTATTAAATTTTTGTCTTGAAAATCGTTGTCCTTGTTTATCTTTGCCATCACAAAAATGGGTGTATCATATATAAACTATTGATGGGTGATGTTGTTGATGTTATTACTAGCCTAAAGTTCACTTATTAGACCATATTTATTAGCCTTCTTGGAGTTCCTACCCAATACCTTTATCATAATAATGAATAAATATGGTGATAGAGGACCTCCCTATCTAATACTTCTATTGACTTTAAAATATTCTATTACTAACCCATTGACCAACACTGAATATGATACTAGAGAGACACAAGTTTTAATCCATTTGACCCATTTCTTCCCAAATTCAAAATTTCTTAATACTGCAAAAAGAAAATTCTAATTACCCCTATCAAAGACTTTACTCATATCAATATTTTAGATCATTTCTCTCTCTTTTTGAAGTTGTTGAATGCATAACTTCATGAGCTACTATGATCTCATATACAATATATCTTTCTTTCACAAATCCTCCTTGCACTTCTAAAATATTTTTTCTAACAATAATCTTAACTAATTTACCACCACTTTGGATATTATCTTATATGCTATATTACATAGGCTTATGGGTCTAAATCAGATAAAAAAATTGCATCCTTCTTTTTTAGAAATAGGATAACATATGTTACATTTGTTTTATAAAGTATGTTTTATTTTACCCTAGATTTTTCCATTGCCATAAATAAAGAATCCTTCACTATATCCCAATTATGTTGATAGAATGTTGTAGAGAGCCTATCCATACCTAGGAATTTATCCTTAAAAAAATGATAAAAGAGCTAAATGAAATTCTTCTAGAGTAATAGGCTCCATTAGTTTTATGTTATCTTAATATTTATAATTGAAGGTGCTTCTTATAGTAGTTCATCATTAAGAACCTCAAAATCCAAATATTTTTAAAAAAATCATTAAAATAATTAATATTATTTGAAAACAATCATATTTAAATTTAATTTTATATTGTTTTATATTTTTATTTTGCTTTTTTTGTTTTTGTTTGTATTACTTGAAAAAGAGGTTTATATTCAAGCCCCCCACCCTTGACAAATCACAACTTTATCTTTTAAAATTTTAGAGTTTACAAATAGGTTCAATCCTCATCTCAACTGAGTTGCTATAGCTAGATACCTACATCTTTTTCATAATGATTTTCACTTTTTGGATATTGTACAATTTTCTTTGTAAATACAAATATTCTAGAATTTAGCATCCTTCTTCTTGACATTTTCTTGCAGTAGCCTTCACAATACTAAAACACCACATCTACTATCTATGCACTACATCTTAGTATAGTAATATTTTCAAAACTTTATCATAGTCTACTTCACTAGATCTAGATTGTTAGTTTCCTTCCTAAAACATACGTGCAACCATACAAACTATAATAAAAAAGTTTAGCTATCTAAAAAACTTGAAATTTCCAATATATACTCTATCCTATAATTCAACCAATAAATCAAATAATTCCTTCATCCATGAAGTCCATCCACTATCATTTTCTTTTGCTTCAGCATACAAAAGTTTAGCTTGCTTCATGATATCATATTTCACTTTATGAAATCTAGATCGTTAATTTCCTCTAATACATTGATCTATAAATGGATCTCTTGAAAACAATTATTCTTTTAAAACATTATTTTGAATTTGCTCCTTTCAAATATTCTTTGTATTCCTTTTATTTCTCTGCTTCCAGTGGTTTCTACTTTATATTATTTTTCTTCCTTTTATTTCTCCTATTCTCATAATTTTACTTGATGAGTTGACTCCATATATCAAGGATATTTGCTTCAAGATTAGGAATTGGGTGAGCTGATAGGGCTAGATTAGACTCCTATGTGGCTAAAAAAATCTTCCTTTCCATTACCTCTAAATTTATTTCCTTTCTTTTAATAATTTTTCTATTCCTTTCTAGCCATATTTCGATGTATACCACATTGTTTGTAACACCTCATATGTAAAAGTGCTTTGTCATTGCTTTAACCATTCTTAAATTCAAGCATTCATCACCATGTCTTTACCAAACATATTAAGAATCCATTGCCATAGTTTCCAGACTATTGAGAAATGTACCAAAATATGGTCTATACTCTCCTCCTTATTTTACATAGAATACATTTCCATGTTGATAGTTCATTCTAAACTTTACTTATAATCATGTTCCACAATTCTCTCCTATTTCTCATATTTCCACTCTACCTTAGATATGTTGCTATCAAATTTACCCCTTCCATTTGAAGTAACCAACATATTTCTGCTATGTTTCTAGCTAGAGTGTTTAGGAAGAAAATTTTATATTCTTTTCTATAATCTTCTTGTCTTGATTTTCTTTCATATTCTTTTAATAATATGTTAAAATATTTAATTTCATTTTTTCCCACCCTTCCAAAAAGGTTTGTATCATCAACAAACTATTTATAATTGATGTTATTGATGTTATTACAAAACTTGTGTCTATTTATTAGCCCATATGTGTATGCTTTCTTTAGGTTCCTTCCCAATATATTTACCATGATAATGAACATATATGGTGATAGAGGATCTCTTTATATAAGACCCCTCTTGGATTTGAATGAATTTGTTACTAGCCCATTGACCAACATTGAATATGATAGTTTAGAGATACAAGATTTAATCTATTCGATCTATTTCTTCCTAAATCTAAACTTATCTAATACTATAAAAATAAAATCCTATCTAACCCTGTCATAGGCTTTATTCATATCAAGTTTTAATATTGTTACTCTCTTTTCTAGAAGTAGTTGAATGCATTACTTCATGACCTACTATGTTCCTATTTAGAATTTGTATCCCTTTCATAAATCCTCCTTGTTCCTTTAAAATTATTTGTCTAATAGTGGTCTTAATGGATTTTCCATCACGTTGGATATTATCTTATATATCATATTACATGGGCTTATGGTTTTGAATGAATCAAACATTTTTGTTGTTGGAAATATGAGTCAGTTTTGTTGTCATTGATATATATAAGATCATTACCAAGTTTTATTAGCATCCATGTATTCTTGTCCGAGTTTTTTTGTTAAGGTTGATGTCCGAGTTTCGTTAATGTCCTCTGGTGGTTTTTCCAAAAAGTTCAAAGAAGCAGGGTTAAATGAAAAATAATATTATAATATTTAAGGATACAAGTTGGGTTTAAGAAAAACAAGGGCCAAGGAGTTATCACATTTTAAATCTCCTAAAAAACCCATATGACAGATTTTGAGGACTAAGGTTTAAATATTTTAACCATAAGATTAAAATTTAAAATTAAATAATAATAATTCAAGGTGCTAAAGTTAAAATATAAAATTTAAATTTAAATTCGAATTCCGAATACCCATCGATGTGGTGAATCCCATTGCAAACATTATAAATAAGTCAAAGTGTTTGGTTAAAAATTCATCCATGCGAATAAATGCTAATGTGACCAAAGTATTTGAGTGCCAAGAAAGAAGTAATTTTGCATATGTTTGAAAGGCAGATTAGGTAAAGAGAAAGGACAAGGAGAAGTGGAGCACAAAAATAGCCTCGACATGCCAGGTAGCATAGGTAGCATCCAAGGGCTGCAGTAAGGCATTCGTGGAACACAAGATCGTAGTTTCGATCCTTGTGATCACATTTTGCTGAAGGGAAGGTGCTTTGCTTTTGCACTAAGCAAAAGGATAAGGTTAAAAAGTGACAAGGTGCATTTTTGTTTCACGTGAGGAAACATAGCCCAAGTGGTGGATGGCTAGGTGCAAAGGTGATTGGAGAGGCATGGTGGAGTGTTCGAAACTCATAGAATGTATTTTTTTGAGACATTAAAAAGGTGTGCACTTATGGTTTAATTTTTAGAAGGTTTTTGATGTGCGAAAATTGTGTGAAGATATTGCATAAATTTTTTAAAGGTGGTTTGCAAGGTTTTTAAGAGGGAGATATAAGATTTATAAAAAATTAAAATATGATATTGTGGTCTTGATGATTAGAATTTGACAGAATTAATAAGGTGGATAAAGGAAATTAATTTTTGAAGTGAGTTTTTTAATTTATGCTAATCATTTTTGAAGTGTGGAGATTATAAGGTGTAATTGACATTTAATGTTGTGTATGGTAAAACATTTTGAGGAAATATTTGAATGAAATTTTGAGAAGGTTTTTTCTACCTAACCTTTGAGATTGGTAAAGAGGTTTATTGTGATTGAGACAATTTTTTAGGTCAAGCTTTCTTCAAAAAAAAAGGTATGGGCATATCATCCTTGTGAGTGAAATATTGTTGAATGTTGTGAAGTGCAAGTTGGAGTGAAAAGGTTTTGTTTGATAAGCATTGTTGGAAATGATTGAGTGAATTTTCATGTGCATGATTGGTGAATGTTTGTGAGAACATTTGAGTGTGAATTTGAGAAGAGTATCATTGTTAAGTGAGATTGTTTGATAAGCATTGTTGGAAATATTTGAGTAAGCTTTCATGTTCTTGACTAGGTTTTGTGAAAGATCATGAGTATCATTGTTATGTGAATTTGGAATCATCTTGAATCAAGGTTGAGTTCCACAGTGAGATTTTTTGGAAGTATTGTGAAACACTTGGTTAGGTCTTGCAAGCAAGTTGTGTTTCATTGAGTGAATGGTTGAGTAATATTGGATGAGCATTATTGAGTGAATGCTTTGGAGTGATAGTTCAAGTTCTGTGAAACAAATTGTTCTCTATTATAAATTAATTTTAAAAAGAGATTGAAAGTGATAGAGTGATTTGTGAGTGTGAAACATACCAAGTCTCTAACCATTCTCCATATGTTTTTGTGGTTAAACTAGAGAGTTTGAAAGTGATTAAGTATTGTTGTGAGTATGAAACATATTGAGTCTCTAACCATTCTCTATATGTTTCTGTGAGATTAAACAAGATTCTATGTGAAATTTTTTTGTGTGATTGAAGATGTTTTCTATGATAGATTGAGTTGAGTTGAATAAGCTTTTGTGAAAGTTAGTGGATAGATTTGAGTAAGTCCTATAGTGGACTTCAAGACAGAGTTAAGAAAGATTTTGTGAATGGTTGTGAGCAGATTTGAAGTCCTAGAGTGGACTTAAGGACTGAGTTGAGTAATCTTTTATGAAAGCTTACAATGTAGATTTGATGTAAGTCTTGGTGAAGACTTGTTGAGTAGATTGAGCAAGTTCTAGTAAGAATTTGTTGAGCATATTTAAGGCAAGTCTTGGTAAATGCTTATGGAAATATTAGTGTGAGCTTTTGTGGAAGCTTACAATACAGATTTGAGGTAAGTCTTGATGAAGACTTGAGAGTAGTTTGAGCAAGTTTTGGAGAGGACTTGTGGATATATTTGAGGTAAGTCTTTGAGAAGACTTGTGAGCAGATTTGATTGATTGATTTGTTTAAACCTTGAGTTAAGGTTTGGGGAAGATCTAGCAGAGGTTATTTGTGATTGGATCAAGATTTGTGTTAAATCTTGAAGATAGTTATAGAGTTTGATGGAGATTTGAGGATAGGTTTGTGCTAGACCAGAGATAGATATTGAGTAGATTTGTGTTTGGCCGAAGGACTATGTTTAGTGCAGATTTGAGATAGATATTAAGTAGATTTGTGCTATAATGAAGGACTATGTTTAGTATAGAATTGAGATAGATATGGAGTAGATTTGTGATATACTGAAGGATTGTGTTTAGTGCATATTTGAGACAGATATTAGGCAAATTTATGCTAGATCAAAGGACTATGTTTAGTGCAAATTTGAAATAAATATTGATCATATTTGTGCTAGATCGAAGGACTGTGTTTAGTGCAAATTTGAGAACAATATTTGGAGGTGACAAAGTAGAAGACAGTAGTCTCCAGTGGATAAATTCCATTAGCTAGGGTAGTGAGGACAAAGGTCTTCTAAGCGAGGATAGGAGTCTTTAATGAAGAGAGATCCACAAGCCAGTGTAGTGGAGGTAGTAATCTTCTAGAGGATCACTAGCTAGAGTAGAGGATAATGAGTTCTCATGTGGATAGAGATCCATTGATGAGGGCATCAAATAATAATATGAGTTTTATAGGTTGAATAACACCTTAGTAGGCTAAAGTACTAGATAGGGCTTGGTCTTATTTTTAATTTAATGTAAGTGATACTTTTCTCACGTAGCATACTAGCTACCTTCTAGAATAGGTTAGCTAGATTGATATTATCAATCCTAAAATAACTCCTCTTAGATGAGATTCGATCTCCCCTATTTTGGAATTCGTTGCTCCTTCGTAGGAGAATTGGTTGTAATTTTGGGCCTTTATAAGCCCTTAGTTTTCATTTATTTAGCATGTTGGTTTTTTCTATAATAGTGGTATCAAAGTAGAGGTTAAAGTGGAGATTTTGGATTATTTTTGATCTCACACTATCTTGTTTCTATTTAAGCTCTTCTGATTTTTATGCTAAAAAATGTTGCAAAATATTATAGAGCAAATATTTCTTTGCAAAATATTGTTGACCATTTTTTTTGTTGACAATAAAAAATGTTGTTGCCAAATTCGTGCTATCAAAAATTGTTGGTTGGCCTTGTCAATTATTTTTTTGTACTTTAGTGATTTTATGGGTTTGATTTATTAAAAAAATGATTGAAAGGCCCAAAAAATTGCAATATTGTGCGCCATAATTGTGGTAGGGCCAAGAATTCCAACCTCAGCACCTGTGCCAAGCTTGGTTTTTGATGCCAAGTTTTCAAGTGGCCAATGAAGGATTTTATTGTCCTGGATGCCAAAGTGAGAAAGCCCTTTTGAGCTCACACAAATGTAGAGGATCATGTCACCTGCACTTGCATCAACCAAATCTACCAACCCTGTCAGAATTGTGCCTGATCTAACAATTTATTGTTGTTGACCCTCCCCTATGGCCCTAAAATTTCATACAAGACACAATAACTATGTGTGTCTTTTGTGCGTGTTCTCCAATTCTGACTTATCAAGCAGATCTACTATGCTTGCAATGACCGATAGCTAATCCAAATCTATGGACACATTATATGCTTCATTTTTTCCTGACAAAGCCTGACAAACTTTAGATCTTGGTGAATGTGCTTTGAAATCAGTGCACATCAGAATTTATGTGCACAAATTATGAAGGTATGACTGGAATCATATTCACCAAATTGAATTTTGAATGGTATTTAGGACTCTACTGCTAAGCTGATCACCAAATTAGCAGTAGATCACATGAATGTCCAAAAATACATCGGCCTATTCAACAAATTGAGAATTTTGAATGGTATTCAGGACTCTACTGCTAAGTTGATCACCAAATTTAAGAGTGGACTGCAAGAACCATTTTTTAGGGAGTTGAAAAATACTTCTATCATATATTTTAATGCCATGTACAATCAAGAATAGCTTGCAAAGGAGAAGCTTGATGCTCAATCAGGTGGATCTCACTCTTCTGACTCCACCAAATATTCCAAACAAAAGCAATCTCCATAACCACAAAAGAAGGCTTCTCCCTCTTCTTCCTCTTCTTCTTCTTCCCCTTCTTCTTCCCCTTCTTCTAACACTTCTTCTACTCCTTTTTATCCTAAGAAATTTTGTGATTATTGTAATAAGAGAGATCATATAGAATCTGAGTGTTTCAGGAAGAAGAAGAATCTTATTATAGAAGCTCAACTAGAGGAAAAATAAGAAGGGCCTATTGAGGCTACAGGAGAATATCACCCTTATCCAGAGCTTTGAGGACTTAACAATCATACTTTGTTGACACACAATATGATTGAAAGAGACCGTGACCATTTGTTTGTCACATGTGCCCACTTAAAGCACAATTACTTTGTAGATTGCATAATCGATAATGGCTCCCAAACGAAATTGATTTCCAGAGTCATCATTGATCAGTTGAAGCTTCATGTACAACCCCATCCTCATCCATACCCACTTACATGGAAGGATGCGGGGACATTCTCCATGATTACAAAAACATGCACTGTGTCCTTTGTTTTGGGCCACGCTATGTGGAAAAAGTCACTTGTGATGTGACTCCAATTGATTGTTGTGATATCATTCTTGGAAAGCCCTATCAATTTGACAAACAGGCTCAATATGATGTGTATAACAATACCTATACATTGCATCACAAGAACAAAAAAATGTCATCTCTTCCACGAAGCCCACATATAGTTATGCAGGTCCATGCCATATAGTATTGGTCTTCTACAAGCCAAAGGACACACCAATTATAGTTACACCCAAGGAGCATCCTCCCCCTTTTTTAGCACCTCCTCCTATTACTCCAGTTGCTCCTCCTATTTCTTATATCATGCACCAAGTTCCTGATTTGCATCATACCTTGTAGGCGTTGCCACATGAGATTCATCCTCAACATCATCCATAGGCTTTCACTCGATTTGGACCTCTAGTTGTGACTAAGCGAGGCCCTCCAACATCAATACCACTTGGACTTCTCGACATCTTTAGTTCTCCTACCCATTCGGCACCTGATTTTTTGCTTCCACTCCCTCTAAATTGATTTCTTCACCTTGTATCCACTATTATTGCACAAGCATTGGAGTCCAGTGCTTCCTTTGTGGGGGGGTATGATGAGGACATAAAATAATAATCTAATTTTTATAGGTTGAATAAAACTATTAGGCTAAATTATTAGTTAGGGCTTGGTCTTATTTTTAATTTAATGTAAGTGAGACTTTTCTCACATAGTAGACTAGCTACCTTCTAGAATAGGTTAGCTAGATTTATATTATCAATCCTGAAATAACTCCTATCATATGAGAGTTGATATCCCCTATTTGAGAATTCATTACTCCTTCGTAGGAGAATTGGTTATAATTTTGGGCCTTTATAAGCCCATAGTTTTAATTTATTTAGCATGTTGGTTTATACCACAACATCCACAAACCAGCAAAGGATATTGGTGTCTCCTGTGGGTTGGTTTCCACAAACTAGATTAGGGGATTGGTGTCTCCTTTGGATAGAGTTCCATAAACATTGTAATCGGGAAGGATTACCAACATATCTATTGAGAAAATTTTATTGAAATATTTTATCTATGGAGTAGCCCACATTGGGTGAACTATGTTAAACGGGTGTCTCTATTGTGTGTGTTGATTTGTGCATTACTTTGATTACTGTTGTTGATATTGCCATTGATATATTGCATAATATTTTTTAGAAAAGTAAAGTAAAAACTGGTCTTATATTGTTCACCACACCCTCTCAGTATAAGCTTGTGTTATTCAATTGGTATCATATTTGGTTCCTTCAAAAAAGGTCTAACAACTTGAAGGAAGATCTTACGAGAACACGCATGGCAAAGAAAGGCAAAAATAGAACCATGAGACCTAAAATGCAAATAACACACATGGTCATGAAAGAAAAGGAAGATAAATTTGATTTTGTTTTCAAAGAGATTATTTCTCTAAGAGAAGTGGAAACAGATTCAAGAGATGAATCAAGCAGTGGAGAAGAGGCTAAATTGATAAAATTTTGTACCATATGTAGGAAGATAGGTCACCATGCAACTTATTATCCACAAGATGGTGAAGAATATTTTGTTTGTGGTCAACTTGATCATGATGCAGGTTATTGAAATGGGTTTAGTAGCAGTGAAGATGAAATGGAACTCAAGGAAAACAAACACAATCAAAACAGTTTTGAAGAAGAAACTCTACTTTCGACAATAGAAGAAAAAGGAAATGCTCCTATTGAAGACTAAAGAAAAGAAAAAAAATTCAAAAAAATAAAAAGAGGAAGCCACTCTTAAGGAAATTGCTGATTTGAAAAGGGAGAACATAGAATTAAAGGCTCAAATACAAGAGGATGAGAAATGTAATACAAAGCTTCTACAAGATCTCTCTGACTTGAAATATAAGGTTGAAAAGACAAGGAGAGTTGAAAAAGGTATGGTTGAATAGTCAAAGGTAAAAGAGCTATAATGTGAGAGACTTATTGTTGATTTTTAAGTATTAAAAGAAGAACTCAGGATTAAGGTTTCAATATCAAGAATATGAGAAATCAAAAGAAAAGTTTCTACAAGATCTCACTAACTTCAAAATTAAGGTTGAAGAGGTAAGGAAAATTGAAGAAGGTATGGCTGAAAAATTAAAGATAAAAGATCTAGAGTGTGAAATATTAGAACATGAGATAGTTTCACTAAGGATGGAAGTTAAATACTCTAAGGAAAATCTACACAAGTTTGAGAAAAATTCAAAGACCTTGGACAAGATTATCAGTGCACAAAGATCATCAGTCATGAAATTAGGACTTAGTTTTGAAGAATAACAAGGGAAACATGAAGCAAAAAAAGGAGAGTCAAGCTCAAGCACCAAAGAAGAAGAAGCTTCAAAAGAAGAGAGTGAAATAGAGAGTGAGACTTCTAAGGATAAGTTGGATAATAGAAATTTCAACAAGGAAAGGAACAATGCACAAATAAGGAACGGATGGAACATGAAACGGGATAGGGTAGAAGAGACTAAGAGACCAATGGGATCAATGCAAGGTATTTTCAATGGATGATGCTTCTCATATCACATATTTGGGCACAAGGCTACACAGTGTAGGACACATGAAATACAAGAATAAGGAAATTTTAGAAACAAGCATCTCTTTCAAGGATATTGCTAATCTTGTAATCGATTTGGTCACAAGGTAGTAAATTGCAGGGTTCATGACAGGAATGGATATGGCTTCACCAGGAGAAACTACAAGATATTTGCACCTTTAATGCATAACAACATTAAATGTTATAATTGCAATAATATTGGGCATATATCCAAGTGGTGTAGAGCATAACTTCTAGATACAAGCAGTAATAGGAATAGTCAGAGGAATTAGAAGGATCAGTTGAGGAAGAAGGTGGACAAAGGTAAATATCAGTGTATGCTGGGAGTAGAGATATGCCCATTCAAAAATTTACCACCTCAAGAGAGGAGGTGGAGGAGGGGCTAAGTTAAGAGTCTCATTCTTAGCCCCAAGCCCCAAATATGGCCCTTTTCCATTGATGTCAAAGGGGGAGATATTTGAGTTAGGGGGAGAGCATTCAATCAAGGGGAGCAGAACAAAAAAAGTAAATAAAATGGTAAAAGGAAAATGGGTTGCCATCAATGACAAAGGGGGATATTGTTGGAAATATGAGCAAGTTTTGTTGTCATTGATGTCAAGAAGATGATGACCAAGTTTTATTGTCATCCATGTATTCATGTCCAATTTTTGTTGTCAAGGTTGATGTCCGAGTTTTGTTAATGTCCTCCGGTGGTTTTTCCAAAAAAGTAAAGAAAAAGGTTTAAATAAAAAATAATATTATAATATTTAAGGATATATATTGGCTTTAAGAAAAACAAGGGCCAAGGAGTTGTCACATTTTAAATCTCCTAAAAAATCCATATGACAAATTTTGAGGACTAAGGTTTAATTATTTAATTTGAAATATTTTAACCCTAAGGTTAAAATTTAAAAATAAATAATAATAATTCAAGGTGCTAAAGTTAAAATATAAAATTTGAATTTAAATTCAAATTCCAAATACCCACCAACGTGGTGAAGTGCATTGCAAACATTATAAACAAGGCAAAGTGTTTGGTTAAAAAGTCATCCATGCAAATTAATGCTAATGCGACCAAAGTATTCGAGCGCCAAGGAAGAAGTAATTTCGCATGTGTTTTAAAAGTTTATTGGGCATCAAAAATGACAAGGTGAAGTGGAGAATAAAAATAGCCTCAATGTACCAAATATTTTAGGTGGTAGCCAAGGGCTACAGTAAGGCATTTTTGGAATGCAAGATCGTAAGATCGATCCTCACGATCACCTTTTACTGAAGGGAATGTGCTTCAATTTTACGCTAAATGAAAGGGCAAGGTTGACAAGTGATGAGGTGCGCTTTTGTTTCATTTGAGGGCACGTAGCCAAAGTGGTGTATGGCTAGGTGCTAAGGCGCTTGGAGAGGCAAGGTGGAGTGTTCGAAACTCGTTGAATGAATTTTGTTGAGGCATTAAAAAGGTATGCGCTTATGGTTTAAATTTTAAAAGGTTTTTGATGTGCAAAAATTGCATAAAGACATTGCATAAATTTTTTAAAGGTGGTTTTCAAGGTTTTTAAGAGGGAGATATAAGGTTTATAAAAAATTAAAATATTATATTGTGATCTTGATGATTATAATTTGAGAGGAATAATAATGTGGATAAAGGAAATTAATTATTGAAGTGAGTTGTTTAATTTTTTCTAATCATTTTTCAAGTGTGGAGATTATAAGGTGTAATTTATATTTAATGTTGTGTATGGTAAAATATTTTGAGGAAATATTTGAATGAAATTTTGATAAGGTTTTTTCTACCTAGCCTTTGAGATTGGCAAAGAGGTTGATTGTGATTGAGACAGTTTTTGAGGTCAATCTTTCTTCAAAACAAAAGGTATGGGCATATCATCCTTGTGAGTGAAATATTGTTGAATGTTGTGAAGTGCAAGTTGAAGTGAAAAGGTTTTATTTACTAAGCATTATTGGAAAATATTGAGTGAGTTTTCATGTGCATGATTGGTGAATTTTTGTGAGAACATTTGAGTGTGAAGTTGAGAAATATCTTGAACTAGGGTTTGTGAAATATCATGAGTATTATTGTTATGTGATATTGTTTGATAAGCATTGTTGAAAATATTTCAGTAAGATTTCATGTGCTTGACTAAGGTTTTTGAAATATCATGAGTATCATTGTTATGTGAATTTAGAATCATCTTGAATCAAGGTTGAGTTCCATAGTGAGAGTTGTTGGAAGTATTGTGAAACACTTGGTTAGGGTTTACAAGCAAGTTGTGTTTCATTGAGTGAATGGTTGAGTAATATTGGATGAGCATTATTGAGTGAATGCTTTGGAGTGATAGTTCAAGTTCTATGAAAAAAATTGTTCTCTATTCTAAATTTATTTGAAAAATAGTTTGAAAGTGATAGAGTGATTTGTGAGTGTGAAACATACTGAGTCTCTAACCATTCTCCATATGTTTTTGTGGTTAAACTAGAGATTTTGAAAGTGATTAAGTATTGTTGTGAGTATGAAATATATTGAGTCTCTAACCATTCTCTATATGTTTTTGTGATATTAAACAAGATTTTGTGTGAAACTTGTTTGTGTGATTGAAGAGGTTTTTTGTGATAGATTGAGTTGATTTGAATAAGCTTTTTTTAAAGCTAGTGGATAGATTTGAGTAAGTCCTAGAGTGGACTTCAAGACAGAGTTAATAAAGCTTTTGTGAAAGCTTGTGAGCAGATTTGAAGTAATTCCTAGTGTACCTAAGGACTGAGTTGAGTAATATTTTGTGGAATCTTACAATGTAGATTTGAGGCAAGTCTTAGTGAAGACTCATTGAGTAGATTGAGCAAGTTCTAGTGAGAACTTATTGAGCATATTTGAGGTAAGTCTTGGTGAAGACTTGTGGATAGATTAGTGTGAGATTTTTTGGAAGCTTACAATGAATATTTAAGGTAAGTCTTAATGAAGACTTGAGAGCATTTTGATCAAGTTCTAGAGAGGACTTGTGGACAGATTTGAGGTAAGTCTTGAGAATAATTGTGAGTAGAGTTGATTGATTGATTTGTTCAAATTTTGAGTTAAGGTTTGGGATAGATCTAGCAGAGGTGATTTGTGATTGGATCAAGCTTTGTGTTAAATCTTGAAGATAGTTTGAGGATAAATTTTGGTGTAGACTTGAGGACAGGTTTGTGTCAAACCCGAGACAGAGATTGAGAATATTTGTGCTAGACCTAAGGACTGTGTTTAGTGTAGATTTGAGATAGATATTGAGTAGATTTATGCTATACCAAAGGACTGTGTTTAATTTAAATTTGATATAGATATTAAATAGATTTTTTCTAGATCAAAGGACTATGTTTAGTGTTGATTGAAGATAGATATTGATTAGATTTGTGCTAGACCAAAGGATTGTGTTTGCTATAAATTTGAGATCAAGCTTTGGAGGTGATAGAGCATAGGATAGTAGTCTCCAGTGGATAGAGATCCATTAGCTAGGGCATTGAGGATAGAATTTTTCTGAGTGAGGATAGAAATCTTCAATGGAGAGATATCCACAAGCCATTGTAATGGAGGCAGTAATCTTCTATAGGATCACCAACCAGAGTAGAGCAAAAGGAGTTATCCTATGGATAGAGATCCACAAACCAGCAAAGGAGATTGGTATCTCGTGTGGGTTGGTACCCAAAAACTATATTAGGAAATTGATGTCTCCTTTGGATATATATCCATAAACATTGTAACAGGGAAGTATTCCCAAGATATTTGTTGAGAAAAATTTAGTGAAAGATTTTCTCTATGGAGTAGCCCACATTGGGTGAACCACGTTACATTGGTGTCTCTATTGTGTGTGGTGATTTATGATTTGTGCATTGCTTTGATTACTACTGTTTATATTGCCATTGATATATTGCATAATATGTTTTGGGAAAGAAAAGTAAAAAGTGGTCTTATATTGTTCACCCCCTCTTAGTATAAGCTTGTGTTCTTCATTTGCATCCTTATTTTTTTGAATCAAGGTAAGATATTTTGTATTTATTTTATAAGCTATGTACTATTTTACCCTAGACCATTATGTTACCACCAATTATGAATATTTTACTATTTTCTAATTATTCTTATGAAAATATATAGAGATTCCATATAAACCTGGGGATTTATCCTTATCAAAAGAGAAAAGAGTTGAATGAACTTATTTTAAATAAATAGGCTCCATAAATTTGCTATTTTCTTCATCTATTATAATTGAAGGTACTTATTGTAATAGTTTATCATTAATAAATTCAATCTCCTCTTATCCTAGAATATTTTAGCAAACAAACATTTCCTCTTTTATGATTTTTCTTTACTCTTGAATACAAATCCCTTCTAATGATTTAATTCTACTTATTTTGGACGTTGATCTTTGTACAATTGCTATCTTATGAAAAAAATGTGTATTGTTTTTATCTCCTTATTTTAACCAAATCTATCTCAATTTTAATCTCCAAAAGTTCTCTTAGTCAAAATATTATGATATTCACTAAGAAACTTCCTTTATTTTGATATTGTATTAATGTGCTCAACTTTTTAGAATTTTGAAATATTTTCTTATAGTTCTTATTTCTTCTCAACAATGTTTTCAAAAGTGTTCTTAATACAATTTTTAGTCTAGATGTCACTTATTTAATTTGTTTTGGAATTTGTATTAAACCCATCATTTTCTAAAGTATTTCATGTTTGTGTTATTATATCAATAAATTGAGGATGGTCTTCCCACATATACTCATATTTAAAATATAATATTTTTTAATTCACTTACTGTCGTTTTAATTCTTTTTGGCTAGTGATCTAAACCAATTTTTGTTAGGGTATTGATTTTTGGACAAGTCCTTAATCTAGGCAATGATTTGAGAGTAGGCATTTTTTTTTGTTATTACATTCTAGCCTATCCTATTATTGGTCCATTTATAGTTGTCCTCTTCAAACTCAACCTTCCATAGATTATTTTTTTGACTAAAATCTAAGAAATCTTTCTTACTTTGGGTTATTTTCCTAACTTCTCCAAATTTTTATTTAGCTTGGTTATGGTTAAAATATCCTATGATTATAAATTAGAATTCTTGATCTTTACTTCTCATAAAGGCTTAAATCCCACTTCTTACTTATAATATTTCTTATTTATTTGTGGGTCCATAGACATTAGTAAGGATGTAATAAATGTCTACAAAGTAGGATGTGATTAATAAGGCTATCCAATACCTAATTTTATGAATGGTTTCACAGGAGGTTCTAACTAGATTCCAACATGTTAGAATTTTCCTTGTCACTCCAAAATCTACAACATCCCATTCATATTTTTCCCAAACTACATTCATAGTTTTGGAAACTTATTAATTTGTCATTTTAGTTTCCTAGATAGAAATAATATCAAGCTTATTACTTAAAGAGAGGTCTGATACACCTATGCTTTGAGGGAACATTAAAATTACTTATATTCTATGATATGGTAATCATGTCTCATTAGGGGTTGATGGCCCCTCTTGTGAGTTACCAATTTTGTTTTGTTATTTGGTAAAAATTAGTTCAACCAACTTATATTGGGTTTCTTTCTCTATGTCTTGCTTCCTTGGCTCTCACTCGATAATTTAAATATTTTCCTATTTTTACCTTACCAATATCGAGGTTAGGTCTTATTTTTCTATTCTTGAATGTTCTTTTGCAAAAAAAAAATTAATTATATTTATCATGTTTTGGCTCTACTAAGGAAGCTTTTAATTTATCTTGCTCATTTTCTAGAATTTCCTTATTAATGGTAGAGGTATTAACATATAGAACTATGTTTTATTTACCTCTTTCCTTATCCTAAATGGTTTATGGTACTTAAAGAGAGTCTTCAAAATCTAATGAAGCACATTCCTTAGATTTAGTAGGACTATTTATCCCTAAATCAGGTTTAGACTAAGTAGACTACTTGTTAATATTTTGATTTTGTTGTACTGTATCCTCTAAACTTTGATCAACATTTTCTTCATAGGATAGAGCCTCAAAATATTTGGTACTTATTCCAATATCCTTACTTATTAGTCTTCACTGTTTATTTTTTTTCATCTATCTAGACCTATATTTTAGAAATTAAAAACCATCATCATCCTTCTTTTACAATTTTCAATATTTGTTTATGTTGGAATCTTCTTAGGACATGATCTTTCAATATTTCTAACCTCATGATATCTTATACATCTAAAATATAAGTTTACTTAATCTATGGTTTAGGTCCACAAATTACCCCCATACTTAATAATGATTGATTATGGTAAAGGATTATTGTTCTCAATCATGACCAATATCCGAGCATAAATAGTCAAGACTCCATATTTTGTAGTTTTTGAAATATCAAGTAATTCTTCTAGAGTGTTTTCTATTACCTTAAAGTTATCAATTTACTATAATTCAATGAGAAACCCATAAATCCTAACCCAAATTACTATTACGGATGTATTTATATTTTTATGTGCAAAGCCTTCATACTAGTGGATAAGGAAGAGATTGCTCTTCCCATAAACCAATCATTCCAATTCATGATTTTATTTCTTTTCTCCTTAGAATTAAAAATGGTTAGGAAGAAACCTTTTGATAAGAAAGGATAGACTTACTCCTAAAGGCTTACATTTCCTATCAATACATTTTCTTAGAGCTAAAGCCCATGGCCAAGGCCTATTAAATTTACCAATGCCTTATATTTGAGCAATGAGAATCACTTCTCTATAAATTCCTCCCTAAACTCTAATATCAGGGATGATTCTAAAGATTTAGCTATAAATCAATCCATGGGAAGGACATTATAACTTGATATCTACTAATACTTAGTAGTATATCCTATAACAATTATATTATTTGAACTAGAGCTTAAATCTCCTAAAACTTGATATATTTTATAATATTACCTATGTAATAAACCTAAAATAATCTACATGCAAAATATTGAATATAATTAAGGGTTAAAAAATTATTTGATAAATTCTATGCCTAGATGGAATATCCCATCTCATTGATTCTCTAGTGCTTCATTTGTTGGTAGTATTACATTATTTGGCACCATGAAGTACCATTCTAAATATTTAGATTAGGTATGTGTTATTATTTATGTAGGTGTCAAGTTGTGAAGAATATTGTATGCAAGTGTGAGTGAGTAAGTGAAGAGTTATGTTTGTAAGTGAAGAGTCGTTAGTGTTAGGTGTCAAGTGTGTAAATGAAGAGTCATGTGAGATGTGCCAAGATTAGAAGTATAAGCTTATGTAATCATGAGATACTTTGTTATAATGTAATGCATGTGAAAGGTTACATCTCCCATGAATTAGAGAAGAGAAAAAATCAGCAATATTGCTATATATTGATGAAAAATCTCTATGTAATGTAATGTGAGAAATTCTAATTTATTAATGTAATAGAGAAGTCTTATTGTGCAATATTTTTTAATTTTATTTTATGTGTGTTAGTATTTTGATCCTAGTAATATAGAACTAACCTATTTACTAACACCATTACCCAAGTACTTAATTTTATTATTACTATACGTAACCTAACAAAATAATATAATATTTATTCATATCCATTTTTTTATATATATCACAATGATGCAACTTGCATGTGCATTTCATTTCCATTTTCTATATTTAATTATAGTTATTATATTATTATTTAATGCAAACATATATATATATATATATATATATATATATATATATATATATATATATATATATATATATATATATATATAATATTTTAGCTAAGTATATTTTTAAGGCCTGCAAACACCATACATATGATTATCTTATACTTCTTTGGGTCCATTATGCATAGGAAGAGGTAGGGATATCCTAACCTTTCTTTAGGAGTTAAACCTTGGACCTTTTATTTAGAGTATCTAAGCCTCAATGCAAAATTACACATAAAACATATTATTATAATTGGTTGTTAATTATAACATAATTTTATTTAAAAATTTAAATATTTTTGTTAAAACATTATATAGATTATTGGTGAACAGGGGTTTTTAAAGGGTTCTATAACATTTTACAAGAAGAAGATGATTGAGATAAGAACTCCCAACCAATCTACAACAAAATAAATAGATCCTCTATGGGCCATTGGAGATAAATTACTAAAACTAAGAGGAGAAGCCCATGCAATAGCAGGAGAGAAATCCTCATCGAGTGAGCAGAGAAGCACTCTCAAGGCAACAAGAAATGTTGTTGATGTTGAAATAGATCTTCCATATATGGAATTAGGTAATGTTTGTGAAGTTCACACTATAACAGGTCCTCCATATGTGGAAAATTTTGTCACTTGTGAGAGCCACATTATGGTGGATCAAAAATAGGTATCGAATGACACCTATGAAATCTTCATTGATACACATATTTACCATTTACCTAGGAATAAGAACAGATATAGTTCAAAAGAAATATCTAAACACCAGTGACCTCAAAGAGTTGGATATGCACCGTAAACCCTTCCACAATAACATGGAAACTTAGTATTATAGAAAATATGTGGATGATGGTAACAATAGATAATTCCCATAAAATAAAAACAATATCCCTCTAACCCTTTGGGGAGAGATCACTTAAAATACCTAGAAATAAAATTACCATAAATCAGTCCAAGAGGAAAATTATAAGTCTAGATGGTGATTTTGAGCTCAAATACACCCAAATTAGCTAAATGATCAGTAACTTGGTTACCTTCTCTATAGATATGTTGAATGGTAACATTGGTGGGTAAGATTAGGAGGGTTTTGGCTTTAGAAATCGGGTTGGAGATGTTCCAAGAAGCATATTGAGTCTCTACAAGGCTTTTAATAATGTTCATTGAATCACCTTCAATCACTACATTAGGTCAATGCACGAGGGTCAGAAGAAACAAACCTTGAAAAAGAGTTTGTGATTTAGTAAAATGATTAGTTTGGACCCTAAGGTTTTTTTCAAAGTCTAGAATGATATTCCCTTCATGTTTTCTAAAAATGCCTATGGCACCAGCAGGACTAGGGTTACCCTTGGTCTCTCCATAAAAATTGAATTTATCCAACCTAGGGGTGGAGGAAACCATTTAATGAGTGAACGATCCACCATAGATTTTGGGGGAGATATAGGACAAGAGGTGAGCTTTAGGAACCTAGAAATATTGGCTTCATCTAGATATTTAGGGGGGCCAAAACCTTGGATGATAGAGAGGTTATTAGTGGCCACCTACTGGATTCTTGAGAACACATACTATAAATCATGGATAGAGTTATTAAAGGATCTTGAGTTACGTTCTTTCCAAAGTTCCCATAAAAAATGGGAGAGACAAAAATTCCAAAAAATTTTAATTAGAATATCCTGAAGGAGTTGGGCCACTACAAGCACAAATCATTCAAGATAAAATGTGAAGCCTAAGCAATCCCAATGGTGGAAAACAAGTATGAAAGAATGTTGAGAGAAAAACTAAAATATAGGAATATGTGATGGGTGGATTTACAGGATTGATTGCATAGGTAGAAATAGTTAGGAATAGGAAGTCCACATATATAGAGTTTAGTAATGGAAAGGATTTTATCTTGGACAACAAGCCAAAAAAAGAAATTAACTTTGTGTATGAGGTGTTTATTCTAGATAATATTTAAATGGAACCATGACTAACCTAAACTCTCGATGAGGAAATAAGTGGATTTAACAATAAAAAACCATTTTGGGGATGACACAAAGATGCAACATGTTAGATAAAATAGTAGAAGCTCTTATTTGTTCCTCATTCAGATCACCAAGAGGAAAGTATTTCCAACACCTATTATTGGTGTCAATGAAATTTCACACTTTTAAACCAAAAAGGGTATCAGTAATAGGTTTTAAGTAGATTAGATCAACATAATTCTAGAGTGGACTATCACTCAGCCATCTGTCCTCCTAGAAGTTTATTTTCTAACCATTACCAAGCTACCATTGGATTACTTTTCTAATGATATCTCTTGATCTTATGATAGAATTCTAGACTACAAAAACTAGGATGGGTGAGGTATCATCAAAGAAATTTGCTTGGTTCCATAGGTACTTGGCCTTGATAATGTCAATATAGAGAGATTTTTCATTCTAAAGGACCCTCCACCCTTGTTTGGATATAAGAGTTGAATTCATGTTTCCAACTTTCCTAAGCTCGATGCCTCCATATTCTTTCCTAGAATAGAATTGGTCCCATGTAACTAAATGAAATCTCTTATTATGTTCAAAGATCGAACATAGGAATTTTTACTAGATATGTTCTATTTTGTTGCACACTTCAATCAAAATTTGAAATATGGAAAAAAAGAAAACATGGATGCTCTAGAGGGTGGCTTTGACTAAGGTGGGCTTTCCAACCTGATTGAGGAGTCCCCCTTTCCACATGACCAATTTTTTGTGGATTCTTTCTATAGACACCTAAAACATGTCATGTTTAGGAGACTACTCATATGGGCACCTTTGCAAACCATATGAATGAGCTTTGGCCTTTCCAAAACCTATAAGTTATTCTAATCACTCATTTACGATATTCTAGGCCTATGCAACCTTATTCACTAATGTCAATAGTATCTAAGATCCCAGTTTTTGATGATCAGAGTGGCTAAGAACTAGCCACAACTATCAATGTCACTAAGGGTAGCCTAACCCTAGCCACACTGAGTGAGAGCAGTTAGACCTGTAACCAACTTGGGCTTCCTAAGCCAAGAAAAATTAGTTGCAACTAAAAAATTGTAATGGTTCTTGGGCGATTCTATTTGTGAAGCTTCCAGAGGTTTCCTCCTAACTGCTCAGTCCAACTAATTCTTGATCTTGGCTTCCTTGAGAAGCCAATATGAGGACTTGGAAAATTATATTTAAAGGCCTCCCAAAGAGACATATGCATCCCGAATTTACTGCAATGAAGCCCTATCGGATTGGAGAGTGATTTTGTATCCCTTGAGGAGTGTCAAAGTGTTATCCAATTATGGAATGACAACTATTGCTATTTCAATGGAGCTTCCAAAGGCTTGAGGATCAAGCTTGCAATTCTCAACCAATTAACCATGAATTCAAGATAATCCACCACCAATTTCATGTTTTGAGACATATGTAACCCTTGACCATCAATTTGTCAAAGAAATCAAGCATCAAAAAGTTAGAATTTCAAGAGAAAAAAACATTACTTGTGGCCACTATTTTCAACAGTGGCCCGTAGGCTTAGCCACCAACTTTGACAATGGCTAGCAGAACCAACTACTATGAGTGATAGCGGCTAGGGTTTGACATGCTAGTTTCCTTGTTTTAGCCTTAGATTTGCTATTTCTTGCATGTATTTTATTTTATCTAGTCTAGATTAGCCATATTTACTGCATTTCCATGGTTTATTTCTAGTTTCATAAGCACCTTTGCATTCATTTACAATATTTCATGTGTTTCATCTTATCTTTAGGCATTTATTTCCTTATTTTTATTTACTTTGAAACTAGCCTCATATTGAGAGGCATCACATTCTATTGATGTGTTTTATATTTTCTTTGTGTACAGGTGATAGATCCATTCAATATTCAAAGCATCATCAAAATTCTTAGTAACATCATATATTTTAACATAAAAGAAGGAGGTAGCTCATAAGCCCTCTCATAAGCAAATTAGTTGGAAGAGTGAAAATATTTGCAATGCATATCTCCCTTTTGAGGAGCTACAAACTTTGTAATGATTGTATCAAGTTGAGGGATTCCCTAAGAGGGAAATATTGTAACCATAACTCATTGTGATTAATAAAGAGCATCTTATTTGCAAATCATTTTTTTATCTTGCAATAGTTACTTTATCTCTTGCTTTCAATTTTTTATATGCTTACAAATAGTTAGATGCATAATTTTCACTATTTACAAGTGGTGATCATGGTCGGACCGGCCCTATTTTTACAATTCTTATTGATATTTTGTCTTTTTCTTCATGCAGGTATAGCCACTTTGAGCAAAAACATCTATTAGTCCCAGCCACCATAGGCAATAGCAGCTAGAATCACAACTGCCTTGATTGATAGCGACTATAGGGAAAATCAACAAAAAACAATCAAAATCTTATTTCTTCATCGGATGAGGATATACATGTAAGTAGTCCTCTCTATGTTTTCTAGTTTTTACCCACTCTCTATGTGTTTGAAGCATAAATTTAGTAATAATTAAACCACATAGTGAAACTGTAAAGGTAAATTTTAGAAAATATTGTATATGTTGTTAGCTACTACTGCGAATAGTGACTATCTCTACTAGCTGCCCCAAAAGACAGTGGCTAGGATTTTAGCTGCTACTATCTATAGCAATCGAGACTTTGTGCTACTATTTATAGTAGTGAATACTATTTATCCTATGCAAAGGCTATTTCATATGTTAATTTGCATTCTCTGAAACATATTTTCATTCTACATTTTCTAAATATAAAATGCAAATTATATGCATGTAGATGAAAAGAGCATTGTATGCTAATTGATGCATTTCATTTTATGCAAGTTAAATAATACCAATCACACACCATGATCCAAGGATAAAAATCAGTGACATTGGTCTCTCACATCCAACCCATTGATCAAGACCAACGATGGAAGTCATTACCACTCAGTTGGCTTGTCTAAAATTGTATCATCGGGACCCGTTCGTGGCCAAGGCCAATTCAAGAAATTTTCTATCCATGGAAAATTGCACACATACCTCTTTGAAGGAGTGTATTTATGACCATGATGTGTTGGGTGAGAATCGGTAGTACCTATGCTCCCTGATCAAGTATGAATTTCATCTCCATATTTTATTGGGTAGACAACTTAGATGTCATTACCAGGTTTCTCTCTATGAGTGTATAGGTAAAATATTTAAAAAATCTAATAATTACATCAACTATTGCAAACACAATAAGAATTTAGATTGTATTCACAACAAATCATAACACATGAGATGAGTTCTTAGGAAACACATTAATCTTTAAATGAGATAATCATTTTGTCTACTTTGTGTGTTTCTTTATTGTTCATGTAATCAACATAAGATCCTCGATCTGGGACCAAATTGCTACTTTTTTATTTTGCATCCAAAGAATCAAAAATCATGCAAATCAAAGCTATAACAATAAATTTATGTTGGTTTTATGATTACTATATTTTTGAGTGATTTTTAAGCCAAAAATAGGGAAAAACTGCACTAAAACAGTTAGAAAAATCCCTAGACAACCCTAAGAATTGCCAAATTTATTTTGTTGTCTTAGTTAGATCCTTTTAAACCCCTCATAGTATTTTTGAGGTCTATCTCCGTATTTTCCCAAAATTCCTAAAATTGGTCATTTTTCTAGGAGCCCTAGTAGGCCAAATATTCCCAAAATACAAACTTTAACCCAAAAATCACTTTTTAGAGTCATATCCAATTATGATCAGCTTTTTGCATTGATAGTTTTGGTATATAGCACCTACAACCTTTTTGGAAGTCAAAATTTTCTTTAGTGTGGGTTTCCTTCAGGGTCTGCCTAGTCAACACATCATGACAACTATGCATAGTCGAGCTCAACCATGAGTTAGTGAAGCGAAAAAATTAAGTAGAGACCTTGAATGCATCCACTATTCTCCTAAGGATCTCATCATTATTGCATGACATCTTGATAGTTTTCATGAAGCCACTTCCTCACATAGGGTATCTACTCACCGAGGTAATAGGGTTGCCATATACATGGTAAGAACTGACATAGATAAAATCCCCCATAGAAATATGGAAAGCCATCAATATTACATAGCAGATCACACATATCGACTACCTAGGCCTACCACTAGCCATAAAGAGAAACTAATCCAAGCTTAATTGAAGGAGTTGTGTCATGAGCATGAAAACCTATACCATGAGTACTAATAGGAACAAAGAGTACTCCACCAACATTGGTATGAACACAAATTATGTGAAGAGAGGATATTTGAATAGAAGTTACATGAAGAATAATCATGTAAGGTAATACATGAAGAGATACCCACACCTAGAACTCATAGGCAACAAATCAATGTGAGGCACCCTACACATCATCAAGAGTTGCCTCCTAGGTAGGTAGAGAACCGTTCTCCTGGATAGATAGACAAACCCCTTGCTATCGATAATCAATGAATAGATATATTCAAATATCCCTTACCCAATCATGAGGCTAAGGAAGATTATATGGAGCATGTGAACAAGGTGCATGTAACCCCACCTAAGGAGGGTGTTATTAGCATGATAAATATCATGATGGGAAGCAAGGACCTCCCTAGCCAATCTGTATTATTGTAAAATCTAATTAACCCTTGACATTCATCATAGTCCTCATAATAATTAAATCATATTCCTCCATATGTGGAGCCTGTGATTATTTTTCATGCACAATAAATGAAACCACACCCTATTAATGAACTTGATCCACCATTTCACATTATAGCTAGCATCAATCATAATTCATACAAGCAATTTTTGATTGATATTGGTTCATTCATCAATATCATCACTACCATTGCACTAAAGCATCTCAACATTCTTCCCTCCCACATTAGAGAATCTACCTTCACTCTACAAGCCTTTAACAATGTTGTATCTCCCATAATAGGTATAATAGTCCTTCCCATTTAGGTTGGACAAAATACCATACCTACATTGTGCTACATCTTAGAGGGTTCAAGACAGTACAAAATACTACTTAGAAGGCTATGGATGAGATCCATGGAGTACGTACCATCCATATTTCATCAGTGCATTAAGTACATTCATGAAGATAAGGTCCATATAGTTCAGGCTAACCCAGACTCTTTTAATTATTATAAAATAGTGGATCATTTGTAGGAGCCTATTGTGTCACCCACGCATCTGAACACTATACCTAATGATGTTATATAGAGTCCATATGCAACCTCATAGTTCATCATGAAGTTACCTTCACCATCGCCATCACCCTTAGTTTTGTCCATTATGCCTCCATATTCAATTTTTCTAAGCAAGGAGAAATCGACTAAGACAACCAAAGAAATGCTCATAGCTATATCAAACATGTCATTAGAAGACTTTCTTACTCCTATAAAACAAGAATAATCCATTGTGGTTATGTATAAATCATATCATATCATACCATCTTCATCCACCACATCGTAGGTCAGATTTCACTCGAAAAAAAGTGAGTTCAGAGAGCATATAAAGGTAAACATTACATTTACACCTATCATTGAGTCCATTGAGGATTTAGGTTAACCTCTTGTCAAGTCATTTCCCATTTATCCCATCCTTGAATATTCACCTAAACATGAACAAACATCAGTTGCTACAATTGATATAGAAAAACCTCATCAAGTTGAGGAGTCACCCACAACTCATCCAAATGCTAAAGTGCTTTCTCATGAATTTGTGGGAATGGTAAATATCAATATAGATATCCAAGTGTCTCCAAATAAATCAACATAATGGGTAATACCACCAAACAAATATTCCACATCAAAAGCATGAACACCTTTGAAATTAGTTACACCTAACTCATTTCTCATGGTACCATCTCAAGAGAAAGAAGATATTCTTTCCCCACATGAAACTAGGGGTACTTAATATCACATAGTTCAACATTACAAAGTGAAAAAAAAATATAAATTGAGTAACAAACTAGAGCATAGGGATGCCACTATCAAATTGTATCATCAAGAAGCATCCACATCCTCTCAAATGAAAGAAATTGGTGATTTGCATATACCCAAAGGTCCTATGGCACCCACTATTTCACCTTCTTAAGTCAACGATGGTGATCCAAACTCATTTCTAGCAATACACATGAAAGCCTTATCAGTCTTGGAACATATGCAAGGCCACCTGTATAATATAGAGGCATGTATGGAACAAAAAAATGATATGTTACAATTTTTCATGTATCAGTTCGAGACTTACTTAGATCTATAGAATAATTCCACCTTTGAGATAAAACCACCTCCTATGCAACCACAATAAAAGCCTTAGGAAGAATAAGCACCATCTCTACCACACCAGTAACCTAGCAAATATCCCCCATTACCTAAGCCTAAAATATTGGTGTTCAATCAGTTCTACATCTTAGAGGGTTTAAGATAGTACAACATACTACTTAGAAGGCTATAGATGAGAGCCATGGAGTACGTACCATCCATAGTTTATCAGTGCATTAATTACATTCATGAAGATAATGTCGACATAGTTCAAGTTGACCCAGACCCTTTTAAGTATTATAAATCAATGGATCATCTGCATGAGCCTATTGTGTCACCCACACATATTAACACTATATCTAATTATGTTATCTAGATTCTAGATGCAACCTCGTAGTTCCTCATGAAGTTACCTTCACCACCGCCATAACCCTTGGTTTTTCCCATTATGCCTCCATATTTGGTTTCTCTAAGAAAGGATAAATTGACTAAGACAACCATAGATATGCTCATAGCTATCTCAAACATGTCATTAGAAGACTTTCTTACTCCTATCAAAGGGGAAGAACCCATTGTGGTTATGGATAAATCATATCATATCATACCATCTTCATCCATCACATCGTAGGTTAGAATTCACTCAAATAAAAGTGAGTTCAGAGAGCATATAGAGGTAAACATTACATTTACACCTATCATTGAGTCCATTGAGAATTCAGGTCGACCTCTTTTCAAATCACTCCCCATTCATCCCATTCTTGAATATTTACTTGAACATGAGGAAAAATCAGTTGCTACAATTGAAATAGAACAACCTCATCAAGCTAAGGATCCACCCATAACTTATCCAAATGCTAAAGCATTTTCTCACAAGTTTGTGTGAATTGTAAATATCAAGATAGAGAACCAAGTATCTCTAAATAAATTAACACAATGGGAAGTACTACCAAATAGAGCTTCCACATCAGAAGCACAACCACCTTTAAAATTAGTTACACCTAACTCATGTCTCATGGTGCCATCTCAAGAGCAAGAAGAGATGTCTTTCCCACATCAAACTGAGGGTACTCAATCTCACATAGTTTAACACTACAAAGTGAAATAGAAATATGAACTGAGTAATAAACTAGAGAATGGGGATGACACTATCAAAGTGAATCATCAAGAAGATCCACATCCTCTCAAATGAAGGAAATTGGTGATTTGAATATACCCAAAGGTCCTATGGCACCCACTATTTCACCTCCTTAAGTCAACGATGGTGATCCAAAATCATCGCTCGCAATACACATGAAAGCCTTATCAATCTTGGAACGTATGCAAGGTCTCCTGTATAATATAGAGGTATGGATGAAGAAAAAAAATGATATTTTGCAATTTATCATGTACCAGCTCGAGACTTACTTAGACCTATAGGAGCAATACACCTTTGAGAATGAACCACCTCCTATTCAACCATAGGAAAATCCTCAGCAAGAACAAAAACCATCTCTATTGCACCAACAACCTAGTAAATATTCCCCATTGCTTGAGCCTGTGGTATCGATGTTCAATATATTATGCACTACAAATGCCATAACCTTGCCTAAGATTCAAATTTTAGATCTAAATCAACAAAAATACCAAGGGTATGAGGAGGAGTTGCACTTTCTATACCATATATAGAATGGCCATGACATTCACTCATGTCATAGTTTTAGATCCATAATGTACAACATGCTCAAAAGGAATCAGCTACAGTTTGTTAACCGATAAATAATCATATCCAAGAATCCAATCCTTGTGTCAAAAAAGCAATAAGGGCCTCTTAAGCAAAAAAGTAGCATACATGTGGATTAGCCCCTTCATCAATCTAATCCAGAGCATAATACATGCTCAAAACATCAATAGTGCATTTGGACTCCAATAAACGAGCCTATGTCAGTAATTTTTTAGAAGCTACAATATGCTAATATCATTACCTTACTTGACATAAACCCTCTAGACCTGAACAGAGCTAAACCTAAAGGCTATAGGGAGGATCACTTTTGCCTTTATCATCGTATAAAATGCTATGACATTGATAATTACTATGGATTTAAACACATGGTTCAAGACCTTATTGATAATAATGTTTTATCCATAAGTAGGTCACACATAGTGCTTTAGCCTATCGTAGAATAGGCCTCATCATCCCAGTTGATATCCTAGGGTCAGTCACATCCTCTTAGGCCTAACAAGCCACATCAATGAGTAGTCACATTTGATATGACTACTATGACCCTATTTCAAAATCTTCACAAGGTAAATACATTTGTGTTACCAAAAGTCAAACAAAAAGCACCTAAACGTAGGTCACATGGTGAGAGCCTCTATTGTGTTTATCATCGTATACAGGGGTATGACATCTACAACTTCTTTGCATTTAATAATGTGTTCCAAGACCTATTATAATGAGATGAGCTTTGTGTAGACGTTTTGCTCATTGTACACCATCAAGACATTGGCACCTCACAAGGGTATGTGTCCAAAAAAGTAGAATTGATTTATGTCACTCTTCCTAAGAAAGTTGATTACATTGCGATGCATGACATACACAATGGGGATACTCAAGGTAATGCACCTTCCCCACCATCCACATCATGATCAATGAATCAAAGTGAGACTTCTAAAGGTATCACACCTTCCCCACCTTCATTGAGTGGCACACACACTAGTGGTACCTAAGTTAGCATACTTTCCATTAAAAACTATAAAATTCAAAGCTCAAAAAAATCATAAAACCATTTAAAAGTCCAAAAAAAAGTTGAAAAGTCATAAAATTCAAAAACATTGTAAAACATCAAAAACACAAAAACATTTGCATTGTACATTGCATCACATGCATTTATTTAATTGCATTGCATTAGGCATTTTCATCCATTGCACTTGTATTAGGATAGGTTGTGTTTACAATCTTACAAACAACACCATATTTGTATGCCAATCATGCATCTTTACATCATCATCATCCATCGCCTTTGTGAGTAATTGTATTTTTCAACACAACCTTTCCTGTTGCTATAAGGTATATACTAGGGTTTTTTGGTAATTCAACCATATCTAGTTATATTCTCAAATTATGTAGAAAGCTATCTTTGCTTTTTGATATGAGGTCTAGTTTTGATAGTATCTTGCATATATCAAAATCCCATCACTTTCTAAACATTAACAATCCTAGTTTGAATAAGGAAAATATGAACACTACAAAGTGTACCTGGTTACCTTAAGTGAAAATTTTTTACTTGCTCATCTTATGATGTGTGTGGTCTAGGATGTTGATCATTGGAAAAAGGACAAGCTCCCCCCTACCTAGAGAAATCACTTGCTTTCAAAAAAAATAATAAAATTCCCAAAAATCAAAACAAAGCAAAATAAACAATGATTTTCATCGCTAAGCAAATCCCTTACTCAAAATAAAACAAAATAAAAAATAAATGGTGATTTTCATCACTAAGAATGAGCAAGTATCCCAATAAATCAAAATAAAATAAGGGGGTTAAGAGCTTGAATCCCTGGAATGGTCAGCATTTTGAATCCATTGAGTGATCCCCACTACAAAAATGGGCTGAATGAATCCCACTTTGCAATGGGGTTTTTCTAAGCAATTTATAGATGAGCTAGCTTTAGGTGGCTTGTATTACCTAGTAGTCTAGTCCAACTACATTCAAACCTAGGATCATGATGAACATTTGGTGATCCTCATTACAGTAATGGGCTAAATGAATCCCACTTGGAAATGAGGTAGTCTTATGTCTCATATAATATATTCATTTGCACACACAAGGATAATGAATATCTTGCTCTTCATAACAAATGTTTTTATCTTTCAAGAGTCTTGTGTAGTCATTATACAACTTTTGATTAATCAACTAGGGTGTTTGAGTCTCATGGAAAACCTCAAAAATACCTTATAGTAACAAATCATCTCATAAATTAATCACCATTTTCCTTATGAGGTTTTTTTTTATTAAGGGGTGTTCATGAAATAGGATAGATATCAAATGGATATCAGCAATGATATTTATATGACCACTGACTATTTTATGCATATATTTTAATTTACAGAAGCTTATAAGGTAAAACCATACATTTCACATCATCTCATCTCACATATGGATGCTTAAATGATTAATTATTAAGATAAAAGTTACCATTTTTTCATGATTTTTATATATTCAGTGATGTCATCCATTATTTTTTAATACTTATTAGTTTCAAGTGATTAAAGCATACAGGTTCATTTACACTAGATCATTCTCATGTAATTAATGCATTACATTACACATCATCTAGCATATCATATCACATAGATTAAATTCATAAAAAATAAAAACAAATTAAATATGCATTTAATGTACATTATTGCATCCATATATGCATACATAGTAGTGCATCTATACATCTAGATCATGGCATCTATCATTTATCTAGTACATGTCATCAGTACATTGCATCCATATAGCATAATAAAACAATTATATAAGCATTGCATCCATAGTTGCATCACATGAACATAAAGTAACAACATAATACACATAATGAGAAATAAAATAGTATCATATATATATATATATATATGTGTGTGTGTGTGTGTGTGTGTGTGTGTGTGTGTGTGTGTGTGAAGTGTCATAAGTACATGAGGTACAAAATGCTCATAGACTACAATAGTGTAGGTCCTCAAACCTTACACTCAAAAATAGTACAAGCTAAATCATGGCATATCAAATGGGTCCTACACCCCTATAATCACCTCCACCCTTAGCCCCCTCTTCATGAGTTTGTCTAGAGTTGGTACCCGCTGATCTCTCAGATCGGGTACTTGACCTGTGGCTAGGGCACACTAAGGATTGTCTAGACTAACTCCATTAACTCCTATGAGATACTCCAGTAGTAGACCACATAGGTAGAGTACCACCAATCATAGCCACATACCCCTTAAACTATAGAATGTATGAACTGTCCTATTGGCACCTTGTCATAATGGTTGACCAAACCCTACAATATAGCCACCTATTTTTGCAAAACTGCTACATCTCTTGTAGTATATGTACCTAAATCTACATGTCCTTGAGTATTTGGAGTGAATGGTGTGATCTAAGCAATAGAATGAGACCCTAGTTGTGTCCTTAGAGCATCTCTCTTAGTAGTCCTAGCATCCAACTATACCTGTAGTAAATCCCTTTGGGTAGTGACCTTATATATCAAGTTCTAAGCTGAATCCACTTGCACATACGGAGTGGTCCTCTCCTCTATGTACCTTCACCACTACCTCTACCCTGCATTGAGTTGGATTTGTGTAGTGGTGAGATATGTTTCTTGCTCCATGATCTAACTTTGGTCTATCTAAAGTTGGGTCTGTAGATTGTGTACTTGTACCCATATCTAGGATACCTTGTCATCTGGGGCATCCTCGTCATCATCATCATACAGCTCCTCCTCCTACTCTATAGCCCGCCCCATGTCTCATCTACCCTATGATGCAATCATCACCCATCACCATTACCTCCCTCATATATTGCACCATCTCTAGCCCTATCTAAGCTACCACCATCCTTCCATAGCTAAGTATTCTACCAATTATTATACTCATCCATGATCCCTATATCCGTTACCCTTGTATCTACTATAGGATCACCATCCTCCTCTATCAAATATGTAACATGAGGTCATATGAGTTGTGTCTTTGCCTTCAGGTGGTAATAAAGGACTTGCTCCTCTAGCTCATCCTACCTAATCTTGAATTACCTAGTCACTCATGAGAAATGGAAGAACTCCCTCACACTGGATTTACGCCCAATGATCCATATGTCACACCTCATTTGAGCTAGGTATCTATCTACCTCCTCCCATGTTGAACAATCTAGATAGGGTCTCCATATAATTTGGATCACCTAAATCCCTATCAATGACCTCATATAGTGCTCAAACTCCCCAGCATAAGATCTACTCTAACATGTCTCTAACTCCGATGTCCATCAAGCACTATAGCAATGTGCCATTACTACTACTATTGTAATCCCTAAGGGTAAACCACCAAGCCTGTCTATCTTGATATACTCCCATCCCCAAACCTAGAGCAATAGGCTACACCCAACTCCAACTCACCCACATTATGTAATCTAGTATAGCTCATCATAGACATGGGCTATCAACACACTCCCCCATGCCATAATAAGTAGTTTAGTGCTATCTAGAAAGTCATATACCATCACTAAGATATTCCAAGGGAACCTCACACCTAAAGTTTCTGGTAGTAGCACATTATAGATAATGTGCATAAACATAGTTTGGCATCACAATAAGACATCCTCCCTAAACCAATAGGTCACTCGTACCCCACCATTCTCAATATCATTGAGTGCCTCAATAGCTCTATCACCAAACACCCTTTGGAAGATGCCCAATTTTTCTAAAGTTGACAAAGAAGTGATAGCCTGACCATCTATCAAGATCTAAAATATGTGGTAGATGTCCTATAAAATCACCATCATCTTGATAGTAGGAAGATGAAAAGTATTAGTCCGTGAATCCCATCAATGGACTAAGGCTATCACGTAAGCCTAATCTAACATAATCATCGATAACCTATCCATAGCTAAGGCCAATAGCCCCGAACCACTCCCAATCCCCATCATCTAAAGGGGGTAGCAAATCAAGCAATAAATTAGGCTCTTGTGATCAAATTATCAAGATCTAAATGTGTAATTCAAAAAAATAATAAGCAACTTTAAATTTTTTAAAAAATATGCTAAGGTTCCTTAGTCGCTCGCGTTGATAGTAGCCACCATGGCTACCATTGATGTCGATAGTGTCTAGCACCAATGATTAATTTTCTAATTTTTGGGGTTTGAACCTAGCTACCCATAGTGATAGTGATCCCCATTTGATATATTGGGATCTACCATCGTCGATATTGGCTACAGGAAAGACCCTAAGTGAGGTCATTTCCTACCCCATCAATTCCCCAAAAATAAAAGCCTACCCATATAAGCTAGCCTAATGCTAAATATAACTAAGGTGAGGTTAATTACCCATAGTTTAGTGAAGTTCATTTAAACTCATTACTTAGTGAGGTTCATCTTATTAATGCATAATTCACTAGAGATATGGAGAGCCTACCTTAGGAGCTCTAGCTCTACCACTAGTAGAGACCTCAAGCTAATCTGCCATAGTGGTAAGCACTAAGTTTGCAAGCATTATGTATCAATTTTCTCCTTCTCTCCCTCAGAGATCACTATTCACTCAAGACAACTAGAAATAATGAAGATTAAAAACCCTAATTTTTATTTTATATTTTCCATGTTTACCCCTATTTTTGATGTCAACAATGGGCGCATATTAGGGCAACCTTGGCCCCTGACATTGATAGCAGATAAGGAAGTTGTAAAAAAACCAATCGTGGCTTTTAACAGTGGCTAAGAAGTAGTAATAAATTCTACTAATCCATAATATTCAAAAATCTCAAAAAAAATAATAATAAATAATAAATAAAATAAAATTTTTAAGTGTGCTTTGTATCCAGTTGTTTACCCTATATACTTTGTGATTGCAATGACTTGCGCTCCATGCAATCCAAAAATATGAGTAAATTACTATAAGGTCATTTGAACCAAATTATTCATCATCAAATTTAAATGTCTTCAATTCAATCCCTAAGAAGGTCATTGCAGTTAGACTGCTCCATGGAAACGAGATGTTCATTTCAATTCTTCCCTAAAATTTTAGCAAATCGTCGAACATAGTGATTCATCACAAGCTAAAATGGAATTGTTATCATCTTGATTCCCTAAAAATTCCATTGTGATTGGACTACTCCATGGGATTGAGATATACAATTACTATTAATGATTGAAATCACAGTTGTAATAGGACCTATCATACAACAAATGCAAACATATTGAACTATCCAAATCAATCATCTTGGTCAAGCAACTCATCACTTTCATGAAGAACACATGCTTATACTGAGAGGGGGGTGAACAATATAAGATAAAACCTTTTATTTTCAACACATGATAGTAGTAGTAACATCAAAGCAATAATCATCACATAAAGCATCACACACATGAGAGACATGATTTAATTTGGTTCACCCGATGTGGGCTACTCCATAGAGAAAATATTTCACTAAAAATTTCTCAACAAATATCTTTGGAATCCTTCCATATTACAATATTTATGGACCTCTATCCAAATGGGACACCAATCCTTTAATCAAGTTTGTGGATCTCTATCCATAGTAAAAATTCTCCTCTACTCTGGTTGGTGATCCTCTTAGAATACTACTACCTCCACTACTCTGGGTTGTGGATCTCTCTCCACTAAAGACCTTTATCCTATCTACCCTGACTAATCGATCTCTATCCACTGGAGACTACTTTCCTCTGTTATATCACCTCCAAAGCTTACTCTCAGCTCTATCTCAAATCTACACTAAACATAGTCCTTCAATCTAGCACAAATATGGTCAATATATATCTTAGATCTACACTAAACATAGTCCTTCAGTCTAGCATAAATCTGCTCAATATTTGTCTTTGGTCTGGCATAAACCTATCCTCAAATTTGTACCAAATTATTTCCTCAAGCCTTAACATAAATCTTGACTCAATCACAAGTCAACTCTGCTAGATCTACTCCAAACATTAACTTAAGGTTTGAACAAATCAATCAATCAACTCTACTTATAAGTCTTATCAAAGACATGTCTCAAATCTAATCAACTAGTCCTCACTAGAACTTGCTCAATCTGATCAACAAGTCTTCACCAAGACTTACCTCAAATGTGCTCAACAAGTCCTCACTCTATCCAATCTGATTGTAATAAACCATAAAAGCTCACACAAATTGTCCTTAATATTTCAAAAAATCTTTCTCAATCATTTCCCTTAAGGACTTACTAAAGTATGCGTGCAAGCTCTCATAAAAGCTTCCTCTAATCAATTACAAAACTTGCACACAAACTCAATTCAATTTCTTGGAAAAAAACTTACACAAAAAAGCGTCACATAGAATATTTTTTGACTCACAGAAACATATAGAGAATGGTTAGAGACTCAATATGCTTCACACTCACAAAAATGCTCAATCACTTTCAATATCTCTTCCAAATCAAATCAGAATATGAAACAATTTTTTTCACAAAATTTGAACTATCACTCCAATACTTCCAATCAACGAGGCTCAATCAACTCGACTCAAAAAATCACTCAATGAAGGCTTATTCAAAAATTCTTATCAAAAAAATCTCACATAACAATGATACTCGTGATCTTTCACAAAACCTAGTTCAAGCATATGGATATTCACTTAATTATTTCCAATAATTCTTATCAAACAATCTTACATAACAATGATACTCATGATCTTGCACAAACCCTAGTTCAAGATAGTTCGCAACTTCACATAACAATGATACTCATGATCTCTCACAAAACCTAGTTCAAGATAGTTCACATAACAATTATACTCATGATCTATCACAAAACCCAATCATGCACATGAAGGCTCGCTCAATATTTCCAACAATACTTATAAAACAAGGTTTATAGTATCAACATTCATTGCAGAAAACCAGACTCAATCATGCTTATCAAACAATCATTTTCACTCCAACTTAGCATTCACAACATCCACAAATCACTCTCAAGGATAATATTCCCTTACCTCTTGTTTGAAGAAGACTTGACTTCAAACACTTGTTTCAATCACAATCAACTCTTTGCCAATTTCAAAGGTTAGGTAGCAATATCTTCTCAATAATTCACTCAATTTGATCCCTCAAAATATTTCACCATACATAGAAATAAATATCTTTTACACCTTATAATCTCCACACTTCAACATGTAAACCAACAATTTATGTAAATAAAATAATCACAATAATTTTCTTTATAAACCGTTATCTCTTTAACACATCATAGCTCATCCAATAAAAAATATAGTTCTCTTTTTCAACCTTATGACTCCTATTTTTAATTCACTTTATCAAAAATCATAATATTCTGAGCGAGAGGTTCCCCTATTTTTCCTAGTTAGATCTGGTCATTTCTTATGGTCGGTTTACTCTACAATGGCGGTTGGCAGTGCCTTTGCTGGTGGAGTGGCATGTCTGGTTCATTTTGAATCTATTGTGTGCTTGGCAATTTACTGTAGATCTGGATAGGTCCCTGAGGGGGATAGAGATTCTTGTCGGTCCAACATGTGGGGATGATTTGGAGCTATTTTTGTAGTTCAGAGTGCTCTAGTTGGTGGTTCTCTATTTGGCACTTGACCTATGTTTTGGCTTGGTGATCATCAAGCTTGGGTTGGATGTTAGTTGGGGTTTTGGCCATTTGGCTCTGCATATATTATGGGTTTGGTATACCACTAAATATTTGGTTGAGGTCATAGAGGGGGGGAATGGGCCAAAGGCTGACTCAAACCTATTAGGGGTGATTTTGGGGTTTTTTTGTTGCAATAGTTGATGGCCATTCTCCTTGGCTGGCATCGAGCCAGGGTTTCGAGTGCTCGGGTGGTGTGGTTGAATTTGGTGGATGCAAAGTCCTCTTTTCCATATGTGGTTGTGGTTGTGTTGTTTCCTTGGTTTACCAATTGTACTGGGTGTTGGTGTAAGAGCCTTCTGGTCCTCTAGGGTTTTTTCCTAGGCCCTTGGGTTTTGATGGTTGGTCTATGCAGGGTTGTTCATTTTTTCTCCTTCCTCTTGCGTAGTTGGGTCCATCGGTGTGGGGGATTTATTTATTCATTGTTTGGGTGGATGGCTACTCTTGCATAATCTTCTGTGCTTGGTCTCTATTTTCATAGGTGTCTCTAGGGACCTATGGGGTTTGGATGGTCCCATTTTATGGGTTGAGCAGGGTTTTTTTCCATTTAAATATTTTTTATTCTTCCATTTTCTGTTTTTGGCTCCACCATTTCTTGGTTTTATCGAAATGGTTTTATTTGGTGGTTGGTTTACCATAGTATTTTTTGGTCCATGCAGACGGGGCTTTCTACAGTGTTATAGTGGGCCTTAGGTTCCTTGGTCTATTTCCACATATATGGTCTCAACTTCCAATTTCCCACCTTTTCTTTGTTGGGATTTTGGGTTTGGCTGGTAATGTTCTGAGATCCTAGTGTGTTGTTTGTTGTTGATTTTGTGAGTGTTGCAGGGAATGGTTTCTTTCTAGGGTTGGTTTTCTATGGGTGGTTTTGGACTGAAGTGGTTTCTAATTTTGAAATCCTTTGTGTGGGAGTTTTTTATTTTCACTTGTAGATTTATTGGCTTTTTTGTTCTTTGGTTATTCAAGCGTGTGAGACCCAGTTGTTAATGGGATGATGTCTCATTGCCCTTATTAATGGGTGGGTATTTTAAATTTTAAATTTTTCATTTCTTCCACCTTTTCATGGTTCTAAGGTCTGTGAGGGTTTTTTTTTCTCCACCTCCTCTCGAATTTTTGGCACCTTGGATGTGATTGTTGTTCTTCTAGGCTGGTGTTGTTGGTGGCTTCCCCTCGAGGTGGTTGGTTGTTAGTCTCCTTTTGGAGATGGTTTGTTAGGTTGTGTTCATTTTTCTCTCCCTTTGGGAGTTGCTTTGTAAGGTTGTGGGTTTTCCTTTAAAACCCTCTTTCTTAATATTACCAAAAAAAATTATCATGCCACCTTTTAAACCTTAGAAGCAATTTAATATTCAAAAATTAAGTACCTCTGTCCTCGATAGAATTTGAACTCCCACCTGCACTTCCATAGTGCCCTAGCCATGGCCCACATGCCACATGAGCTAGGTGCTCACCTTGGCACCAAAAGGTGCCTCGTGTGCTTTGAATTTCACCTTGGCACCAAAAACCTTAATGCATGAACCTTAACAAAAATGTCATCGGGTTTCGATCATGGAACCTTCTACCTACGAGTGCCTTAAGCCATAGTCACCTATCGTTGGCCCAACCACCATGGTTGGCTATGGGACTTTAGGCCTCCTCCTACTTGTTCACACTCGTCTTCCACGTAGCCAACAAAAACCTTACCTTCTATTCCGCACATTCACAAATTTCGCATGCACACATCGAATATTATTTTGAAGGATGATTTTTATGTCCAAGGCATATAGTATTTATATTGAATTTTTGGTCTCCTCAATACGTCGACGGGTGGATGGAATTATTTGACATTGGTTCTTGAATATTATTGCTTTCCCTTTGTAACCCTAACCTTAGGGTTATTATAATTTAAATTAATTTATAAATTAATTTATAACAAAGTTGTCATAATTAATTTAATTAATTGGGTCTATACTTTAGACCTTTAATATTATAATATTAAAATTATAATATTATTTTCTTGGGCCTTCCAATTGCTCTCTTAGACCTTTTTGACCACCTTAAATATTATAATAAGCATATTATAATATTATTTTCCCTTAGGCCTAGAAGCAATCTTTTTCTTGCACTGCTCACGAAAACTTATGTTGCCCACTAAAACTGACTCTTGACATCAATGACAACAAAACTTGCTCATATTTCCAACAATCTCCCCCTTTGTCATTGATGGCAACCCAATTACCTTTTACCATTTCCTTAACCTTTTTATGTTCTACTCCCCCTAAGAAACTGCTCACCCTGACTGAATGCTCTCCCCCTAACTCAAATCTCTCCCCCTTTGACATCAATGGCAAAGGGTCACCTTTTGGGCTCGGGGCTAAGAATGAGAATCTTAGCTTAGGCCCTCCCCCACCTCCTCTTGAGGTGGTTAATTCTGGGGTGGGATTAAAACTACTCCCAAATTTTCTCAAAGGTACTCAAAAGTCTCTTTCGAAAGTGGCTTAGTGAAAATATCTGCAATCTACTCCTTTGTAGTGACATATTCCAACTTGACCTACTTATCTGTCACTTGTTCTCTTAGAAAATGATACTTAATCGGAATGTGCTTTGTCCTAGAGTGCATCACTAGGTTCTTTAAAATATTTATCACTTGTATTATCACACAATATGGGGATAGGGTGATCATGTTTTACTTTGAAATCCTCAAAAGTTCACTTCATCCATAATACCTGTGTGCAACAAGAAATTGCTGCAATATACTTTGCCTCTACTGTGGATAAGGATATTGATGCTTGTTTTTTACTTAACCAAGAGACTAGATAGTCTCCAAGAAATAATGCTCCTCCACTTGTGCTTTTTCTGTCATCAATGTTGCCAGCCCAATATGCATCTATATAAGTTGTGAGTGTGAAACTATCACTTTTGGGATACCAGAGCCCAAAATCCATGGTCCCTTTTAGATACCTAAGAATCCTCTTTACTACTACCACATGTGTTTCCTTAGGTTCTTCTTGAAACCTTGCCACTAACCCCACTACCTGCATGATATTTGGTCTTGTAGTTGTGACATATAATAAGTTGCCAATCATAGATCTGTATAATTTATAATTTGCCTCTGGAGATTCATCATCTTTACTTAACTTACATCCTATGACCATGGGGGTACTCACTAGTTTGCAATATTCTAAGTTTAATTTCTTTAGAATTTATTTTATATACTTGGTTTGTGAAAGAAATACTCCTTTCTCTGATTGTGAGATCTGAAGTCCAAGAAAGAAGGATAACTCACCAAGCATAGATATTTCAAATTCATTCTACATGCTCTTCACAAATTCTTTACACATCTTGTCATTGTTTCCCCCAAAAATGATGTCATCCACGTAAACAACCACAATTAGTAGATTATTCCCTTCATTTTTTATGTATAAGTTACTATCCACTATTCCTTTCTTGAATCCCTATTCCTGAAGATACTTATCCAATCTTGAGTACCACACCCTAGGAGCCTATTTTAGACCATACAATGCCTTTTTTAATCTGCATACATAGTCTGGTTTATCTATTAATATGAATCCCTCTAAATTCTCAATGTAAACTTCTTCTAGAACACCATTTAGAAATACTAACTTAACATCCATATGATATACTTTGAAGTTTTTAAAGCTTTATAAGGCTAAGAACATTCTTATAGCTTCAAGTCATGCAACTAGAGCAAATGTCTCATCGAAGTCAATTCCCTCAACCTGTGCATAACCTTTGCACACTAACCTTGCTTTATTTCTTACCACCTGACCATATTCATTTAGCTTGTTTCTAAATACCCACTTAGTGCCAATCACATTTTTACCTTTTGGTCATGGAACAAGTTCCCAAGTCTTACTTTTCTCTATCTAATCTAATTCCTCATCCATTGCCTTAATCCAAAACTTATCTTCACTTGCTTCATTGAAGTCTTTTGGCTCAATATTAGATAATAAAGAAAATTTTATTGGTTGAGTTGATGTTATTACCCTTCTCCTTGTCTATCTCTCATTAGGATTCCCAATTATTAGATATTTTGGATGATGTTTCTGTACATACCTGGATGGAGTCTTGGGAAGAAGTCTTTGTGTTTCTTCCTCTTCTTCTTATGATTCCTCACGAAACTCTTCTTGACAGTTTTCATCTTCCTGATATATAGTTTCTTGAACTGGCTCTCTCAACCCTATATTTTCATCAATAGTTACATTTATACTTTCCACAATAGTGTGAGTCCTTTTTTTGTAGCATCTATAGGTTTTGATCTTATTGGAGTAACCAAGAAAAATACCCTCATCACATCTTGGGTCAAACTTGCCCAAGTTTTTCTCTTCCCATCTTATGTAACACTTGCTTCCAAAAACTTTGAAGTGTTTTATAGTGGTTGGTCTTCCTTTCCAAATCTCATATGGATTCTTGTGATGGTTTACTCTTATTTGAGCCCTAGTAATGATATACACTATTGTGTTGACTACTTCCCTCCAAAATCCATCTGAAAGCTTGGACTCATTTAACATAGCTCTAGCCATATTCTCAATAGTCCTATTTTTCTTTCAACTACTACATTTTGTTGAGGAGTTCTTGTAGCCGAGTATTCTCTCTTGATTCCATTTTGTTCATAGAAATCTACAAATTCATTTGAGGTAAACTCTCCTCCTCTGTCTAATCTCAAACACTTAATCCTCTTTCCGGTTTAATTTTTGACCCATTCTTTAAATACCTTGAATTTGTCAAATGCTTCTAACTTATCTTTTAGGAAGGCTACCCAAATCATTATGGAGTAATCATCTATGAACAATATGAAGTAACTTTCACCTTGAATACTCTATGTTCTGGTAGGACCACATAGATCAGTATGTATTAGACTTAATGGCTCAGATGACATATATCCCTTTGATTTGAAACTAGTTCTAGTTTGCTTTCCATGTTGACAAGGTGCACAGATTGTGTTTTGTGGCCTTTTCAGTTTGGGTAAATATCTGACAGCCTATTTATTGCTTATGTTGACTATGTTGTCAAAGTTAAAATGACCCATTCTTCTATGCCATAGCCAACTCTCATCCTCTTGTGATAGAAAACACTTTTCTCCTTTAATCTCACTAAGCATATAGAGGTTGTTTGGAGTTCTACTTGCATTTGCAATGACTTTTCCAGTTTCAAACTTTCTTATCTCACATCTATCTGGGTGAAAAGTAACCATATGATCTTGATCACAAAGTTGTCTTACACTTAGCATATTGTGTCTTAACCCTTTCACATATAGTACATTTTTTGTTCTTGTTTTCCCATTATCTAAACTCAGAGTTCCTTTTCCACAAATTTTTGTTGATCCATTATCACCAAAACTTATTGATCCTCTATTAGTTTCTTTGAGCACAAGAAATTTATCTTTATCTCTTGTCATGTGTCTAGAGCAACCACTATCAAGAAACCATTGTTCTTATTTATCCTGAGCATGAAGAGATGTTTGAACTAACATTGATCTAGCCTTTTCATTCCCCTTTTTCTCTTTCCTAGTTGTTGAAGTTGTATTCTTTTTACTAAACTCAAAAAGTACCATTTTACACCATCTAGCCTTGTGCCCAAAATTATTGCATTTGTAACATATGATATCATCATTCATGAGAGGTGCAAAAGAGTTGAAATTTCTATTGACATCATTTTTCAAATAACCAGTGCAATGTACAACTCTATGACCATATTTGTTACAAGAAAAGCAATAGCCATGGAAGAAATTATGTAACCTGTTTGGATGCCTTTGAAGGTGTGGTCGAGTGCTTCTCCTCTTGTGATTAACTCTCATCCATGGTCCTTCTTTACTTTCTTATTTTTTTATGTCCTTTATTTTTGGGGTATGATTGATGAGCTCATCTCTGTTTGATGTCTCTATTTCTTGAAAGTTGGATTCCTCTTTTTGTTTCCCTAGCATTATATCTTGTCGTAGCTTGGTATTTTCAACTTCATGCCTTAGTGATACAATTTTTACTTCCAATATTTCACACTCTGTTTCTCTTACTCTTAATAGATCTATCATATCCTATTCAATTTTCTTTCCTTCTTCTACCTTTATCTTGAGTTTTGTGAGACTTTGTAGAAGTTCCATCTTTGTTTCTTCATCTTCTTGAATTTTCTCCTTCAATATTGAATTCTTCTTTCTAATATTTTCAAGATTCTTGAGAGTAGTGAAGAATTCCTCTTTTAAGTCAAACATGGTCTCTTCTTCATTTTTTGAATTCATGTGTGTTTCTTATGGATCCTCCTCCAAGTTGTTAGTCTTTTCACGGAGAGACCCGCTCTGATACCAATTGAAGAACATGTGCTTATACTGAGAGGGGGGGTGAATAGTATAAGATACAACCTTTTTATTTTCAACACATATGATAGAAGTAGTAATATCAAAGAAATAGTCATCACATAAAGCATCACACACATGAGAGACATGATTTAATGTGGTTCACCCGATGTGGGCTACTCCATGGAGAAAATATTTCACTAAAACTTTCTCAAAAATATCTTGGGAATCCTTCCCTATTACAATATTTATGGACCTCTGTCCAAAGGAGACACCAATACCCTAATCAAGTTTTTGGATCTCTATCCATAGGAGAACTCCTTCTCCTCTGCTATGGTTGGTGATCCTCTTAGAAGACTACTACCTCCACTGCTCTGGCTTGTGGATCTCTCTCCACTAAAGACCTCTGTCCTCACTACCCTGGCTAATGGATCTCTATCCACTAGAGACTATTGTCCTCTAATCTATCACCTCCAAATCTTACTCTCAACTTTATCTCAAATTTGTACTAAACAGTATCTTCGGTCTAGCACAAATCTACTCAATATTTGTCTTTAATCTACACTAGACATAGTCCTTCAATCTAGCATAAATCTACTCAATATCTATATTTGATATGCTAAACATAGTCCTTCGGTCTAGCACAAATCTTCTCAATATTTGTCTTTGGTCTAGCACAAATTTATCCTCAAATATGCACCAAACTCTATCCTTAAATCTATCCTTAAGCCTTAACACAAAGCTTGACTCAATCACAAATCAACTCTGCTAGATATGCTCCAAACCTTAACTCAAGGTTTAAACAAATAAATCAATCAACTCTGCTCACAAGTCTTCTCAAAGACTTGTCTCAAATCTTCTCAACAAGTCCTCACTAGGACTTTCTCAATCTTCTCGACAAGTCTTCACCAAGACTTACCTCAAATATGCTCAACAATTCCTCACTAGAACTTACCTCAACTCTATCCAATCTGATTGTAAGCTTCCTTAAAATCTCACACAAATCTGTCCTTAAGATTTCACAAAAGCTTTCTCAATTCTGTCCTTAAGTCCCCTTAAGGACTTACTCAAATCTTCTTGCAAGCTCTCACAAAAGCTTGCTCAAATCAATTATAAAACTTGCACACAAACTCAATTCAATCTCTTGCAAAAAACTTACTCTCAAACAGTATCGATATCTTGTTCTCTCATAGAAATATATAGAGAATGGTTAGAGACTCAATATACTTCACACTCACAACAATGCTCAATCACTTTCAATCTCTCTTCCAAATCAATTCAGAATATAGAACAATTTGTTTCATAGAACTTGAACTATCACTCCAATACTTCCAATCAACTAGGCTCAATCAACTCCACTCAACGAATAACTCAATGAAGGCTTATTCAACAATGCTTATCAAACAAACCTCACATAACAATGATACTCATGATATTTCACAAACCCTAGTTCAAGCATATGGATACTCACTTAATTAATTCCAACAATGCTTATCAAACAATCTCACATAACAATGATACTCATGATCTTGTACAAACCCTAGTTCAAGATAGTTCACAACTTCACATAACAACGATACTCATGATCTCTCACAAACCCTAATAATGCATAGCATGAAGGCTCACTCAATATTTCCAACAATGCTTATCAAACAAGGTTTCTAGTATCAACATTCATTCCAGAAAATCAGACTCAACAATGCTTATCAAACAATCCTTTTCACTCCAACTTAGCATTCACAACATCCACAAATCACTCTCAAGGATGATATACCCTTACCTCTTGTTTGAAGAAGACTTGACTTCAAACACCTGTTTCAATCACAATCAACTCTTTGCCAATTTCAAAGGTTAGGTAGCAATATCTTCTCAATCATTCACTCAACTTGATCCCTCAAAATATTTCACCATACATAGCAATAAATTTCTTTTACACCTTATAATCTCCACACTTCAAAATGCAAACCAACAATTTGTGTAAAGAAAATAATCACAATAATTTTCTTTATAAACCCTTATCTCTATAACACATCATAGCTCATCCAATAAAAAATATAATTCCCTTTTTCAACCTTATGACTCCTATTTTTAATTCACTTTATCAAAAATCACAATAAAACAATCAACCTTAAAAACCTTATAACTCCCCCTTAATAAAAAATTATCATGCCACCTTTTAAACCTTAGAAGCAATTTAATATTCAAAAAATTAAGTACCTCTGTCCTCGGAGGAAAATGAACTCCCGCCTGTGCTTCCATAGTACCCTAGTCGTGGCCCATGTGCCACATGAGCTAGGTGCTCACCTTGGCACAAAAAGGTGCCTCGTGTGCTTTGAATTTCACCTTGGTGCCAAAAACCTTAACGCATGAACCTTAACAAAAAGTTGTCATCGGGTTTTGATCACGGAACCTTCTACCTGCGAGTGCCTTAAGCCACAACCGCCTATCATTGGCCCAACCACCATGGTTGGCTATGGGACTTTAGGCCTCCTCCTACTTGTTTGCACTCATCTGCCACATAGCCAACAAAAACCTTACCTTCTATTCCGCACGTTCGCAAATTTTGCATGCACACATCGAATATTATTTCGAAGGATGATTTTTATGTCCAAGGCATATAGTATTTATATTGAATTTTTGCTCTCCTCAACACGTCAATGGGTGGATGGAATTATTCGACGTCGGTGCTTGAATATTATCTCTTGCCCTTTGTAACCCTAACCTTAGGGTTATTATAATTTAAATTAATTTATAACAAAGTTGTTATAATTAATTTATAATTAATTTAATAATTGGGTCTATACTTTAGACCTTTAATATTATAATATTAAAATTATAATATTATTTTCTTGGGCCTTCCAATTGCTCTCTTAGACCTTTTTGACCACCTTAAATATTATAATAAGCATATTATAATATTATTTTCCCTTAGGCCTAGAAGCAATATTTTTCTTACACTACTCATGAAAACTGATGTTGCCCACTGAAACTGACTCTTGACATCAATGAAAACAAAACTTGCTCATATTTCTAAAATTTTATCACTTATCCTTTCCTCATCGACTCGTCGCTTGAGGGGGTAGTCATAATAACAATATTCATAATAAAAATCAACAATTGAACACTCGATCATGTAAATCATGTTCATCTTATGAATCATTGCTAACAACTATCATAAGCTTACCCTTTTGTTGGGGCAAAAGCAAATATGTTAGTTTAAACCTTTTAGCGATCCATCTATTAGACCTGTTGTAGCCCTAATGCTACTCGATTGTATTTGGACATGCGAAATATTTATAAAATTAAGCCTTTCATACCATTGGAAGCAATGATTCTAATATGTGCACCCTTTCTATGATTGGGGCATCTAACATTGACCAAATAAATTAAAACCAATTAACCTATAATATGGCTTTAGGTGGTCTATTTTTTATCAACGTCATGTTTTCCACACAACACATCCCAAAAGAGATATTTGTAGACACCTAAAATATGTCACGTCATGTTTAGGATACTAAATATATGGACACCTTTGCAGATCATATGAATGATCTTGGACCTTTCCAAGACCCAGTTTCAATTCTAATCACTCATTTAGGACATTCTAGGCCTATGCAACCTTAGCTACTAACATCAATAATATCTAAGATCCTAGCCACTAATGATAAGAGCATATAAGTGCTAGCCATTATTATCGATAGTGGCTAAGGGCAGTCTGCTCCTAGCCACGCTGAGTGAGAGTGGCTAGCCTTGTAACCAACTCAGGATCCTTGAGCTGAGCAAAATTAGTTGCAACTAACAACTTGGACGATTCTGGTTGCAAAGGTTTCAAAGGTTTTCTCCTAACTTCTTAGGCCAATTTATTTTTGATCTTGATTTCCTTGAAAAGACAAGATGAGGACTTGGAAAATTCTATTTAAAGGCCTCCCAAAGAGACATATGCATCCCAAATTTATTGTAGTGAAGCCATGTCATATTGGAGAGTGATTTTGTATCCCTTGAGGAGTTTCAAAGTGTTTTCCAATTATGGAATGACAATTATTATTGTTTCAATGGAGCTTCCAAAGGCTTGAGGATAAATCTTGCAATTATCAACCTATTAACCATGAATTCGAGAAAATCTGCCATCAATTTTGTGTTTGGAGACATAGGCAACCCTTGACCAACAAATTTTCAAGGAAATCGAGCATCAACAAGCTAGGATTTCAAGAGCAAAAAACCTTACCCATGATCTCTATTTTCAATAGTGGATCGCATGCTTAGTCATTGACTTAGATAATGTCTAGCAGAGCCAACTGCTATGAGATATAGCGGCCAGGGTTTGACATGCTAGTTTCCTTATTTTAGCCTTAGATTTGCTATTTCTTGTATGTATTTTATTTTATCTAGTCTATATTAGCCATATTTACTACATTTCCATGGTTTATTTCTAGTTTCATAAGCACCTTTGCATTCATTTACAATATTTCATGTGTTTCATCTTATCTTTAGGCATTTCTTTCCTTATTTGCATTTACTTTGAAACTAGCCTCATCTTGAGAGGCATCATGTGCTATTGATGTGTTTTGTAGTTTCTTTGTGTGTAGGTGACAGATCCATTCAAGATTCAAAGCATCATCAAGATTCCTAGTATCATCATATCTCTTGACATCAAAGAAGGAGGCATCTCATAAGCCCTCTCATAAGAAAATTAGTTGGAAGAGTGAAAATATTTGTAATGCATCTCTCCATTTTGAGGAGCTACAAACTTTGTAATTATTGTATCAAGTTCAGGGATTTCCTAAGAGGTAAATATTGTAGCTATAACTCATTGTGATTAATAAATAGCATCTTATTTTCAAATCATTTCTTTATCTTTTTATAGTTACTTTATCTCTTGCTTTTAATTTCTTATATGTTTACAAACAGTTAGATGCATGATTTTCACTGTTTACACTTTCAATGATGGGATTCCATAAAGATATTTTTGCATGTCCATAAAAGAGAGGAAAACCAAGATAAATATTTGGAAGGTTAGCAACAACATAATCGATGATATCAACTATATGGGCTTATCATCTTATGGTCGTATGGATAAATTAAATTTTGCTTTTGGAGAAGTTGACCTTTTGACCAACAACTAACTCAAAAGAGAGCAGGATTGATTTGATGTCTTTATCTTGAGGAATAGAGGTATGGGTGTAAAGTATGGTTTCATTGATAAATTTTTGATAGGATATGGGGTTAAGAGAGGAGTTTGGTTTAATATCTTATATTTCCCCTTTGGAACAAGAATACCTTAACGTTCTACCCAAATCTTCATGAATAATTATGAAGAGAAAAGGAGATAAAGGGTATCCTTATCTTAGACCTTTAAAGCTCAAAAAGTACCCAATAGTAGAGCCATTGACAATAATTTGAAAACTAGCATTTGTAATGCATTATCAAATAGGTCGATCCACTCATAATGGGACCCAAACCTAGAGAGGATAGAAAAAATACTTCCATGATACCATACTGAAAGCCTTATGTCTAATTTGAGGAAAAGATCAACCTTGTTACTTTTGACACTAAATGGATAATTTCATGGATGGTAATGATGTTTTTGGTGATTAGTCTCCCTTGAATAGAGATACCTTGGTTGAGTTAAATGATGTGTGGTATAATTGGCTTCAATATGGTGGCTATCACTTTGGTGAGGATTTTTTAGAAGACATTACAAAGACTGATTGAGGAAAAATTAGCAAGGGTTTTGGCATTTCCAGTCTTGGGGATTAGGGATAGGAATATGGAATTAATATTCTTGGAAATGATTTTAGTTCATTGTATTTTTTGGTAGAAAAAATAATGTTAGGTCCCACAATGTCCCAATAGCATTGAAAAAACATAGGGGGAAAACCATCAAGACTCGGGGCTTTTACACCTTACATGGAGAAGACCACAGGATAAATTTTCTCAGCAAAAAAACGTTTAATCAAAATATTGTTATGCTCTTGTGTGACTAACCTGGGAATGTTGCACAGGAGACTCTTCATAGTTTATTGGTTACAATTGAGGCTTGGTCCAATTAGATATTCAAAAAAAGTAATTTTCTTAGCTCTAATGTAAAAAATATATGAAATAACAGTCCTATCTACCTTGGTGAGTTCCTAGATTTTACTAGAGCCTTTGTATCTCATTACAATGGCATGGAAAAAATTAGTGTTGGAATCACTCTCCTTCAACCGAGTTACTCTGGATTTCTGCTTCCAGAAAACTTCCTTATTTTTTAGAATGTTGTGGTATTTATATAGGATGATCTTTTCAATTTCTTGGATACTAGGGTCAAGGTCTCCTTGTTGGGTAGAGATATCAATTCTTGTGATTTGGGATTGAATGTTTTGCTTTTTGGAGAAAATATTACCAAAAATATCTTTGTTCCATTGCTTGAGATTTGCTTTAATAAAATGGAGTTTTTTTCTCACCTGGGAGGCAAGGGTCCTAGAACAAGTGTGAGATCACCAAGATGCTATGAGTGACTTGAGGTCAAGATCTTGAAGCCACATCACCTCAAATCTAAAATGGGATTTAAAAGAAGAGCCTTTAGGTGAGCAATCAAGAAGGAGGGGATTGTGATCAGATCCAATTCTAGAAATATGTTGAAGGATAGAATCTCCAAAGGGATAGATGGTATTAAGGGGTATAAGGACCCTATCAAGTCTGATCTGTATGAGATTTTCATCCTTTATTTGGTTTCTCTAGGTGAATTTGGGACCTCTTAGTTGGATATCCATGAGTTGATTAACACCCACAAATGACGTAAATTCTTCATAAGAATTAGATATGATTTTGGAACCCCCATTCTTGTATGTGGGAAATAGAGGAGAATTAAAATATCCAACCAACATCCATGCCTCATTGGAAAATAATTTTCTCTTCTATCTTAGGGTGTTCTAGAGTCAGAATCTTCCAAAAGGGGAATTTAGTCCATAGATGTTTGAAATAACCCATCTATAATGATGATATTTGCTAAAAAATAGGATGTTCATGAAATTATCTACCTTGGGTAGGAGTCTGCCTTCAACAACATTCAGATACCACAATCATAGAAATCCACCAAAATCTCCATTATCAGGACTTATGAGGAAATCATAGTTTTTCCAAATATATTTAGAGATACAAGAAGCATTTTTTATGTCTAACTTAGACTCTTATAAAAAGAAAATGGTAGGCTTTAAATAATACCTCATGGACTTAACCAAACATTTTTTATTATGTCCATTAAGGCCTCTCAAATTCCATGGGAGGATATTCATTTTGTACTTCTAGAAGAGGATCTCTTCCCTTTTCCTTGTGAAGAGGGTAATTTGGATCTATTATCATCTTCATGAAGCCTTAGTAGGAGGTTTTGCTTTGAAGAGAGGTGTAGGATGAGCTGGGTGCCATTGGCAATCTCCTTAAATCATTCTCTATTTTTTATATCTTGAGCAGAAGAGCAGCCTCTTTTCTTCTCAGAACCAACATCAGCATGAAGCTTTTTTGGGTCTTGGTAAAGGGAGGGCTTCAGGATATGGGATTTCTAGAATTAATTTTGATGGGGGAAGGACCAAGGATGGCTTTGGGATATTGAGGAGGGCTTTTAAGAACAAATTTATCTTTAGTATGAAGAGTTTCATCAAAAAATAGAGAAGAAAAGGGATTAGAAACAAAAATATGGGGCATACTTGAAAGAAGAAAGAGATATTAGATTGCTCCATAGAAACTTGAAGATCTACAATATTAGAGGATGGTTCCTTTGAATGGTTAGGAACCTCAAGATCCTCAATGGTTAGTGCCTTGATAGAAGGTATTTGGGATGGACTCCCTCGGTTTAAATTTGCTCCAATGACATCTACACTAGATGAAGTAGAAAATTTGGAGCATTTGTGGAATAGTTGCTATGGACAAAATCCTTCACCATAATATTTCCTAGAGGGAGGTACCTTAAGAACTTTTAAGGTTGGACATTGTGAGTTGAGGTGGTCTTGCTTGGAGCATTCAGTACAAAAATTTGATTTTTTTTCATACTTAATGATCTGGATCTTGGTGCTAACATTCTACAACCAACTGAATGGAAGAAGGAAGAGCAGAGTCAAGGTGAGCATTGATACACATGTGAGCATGGACCATGCAGGTCTTTTCTTTAGTAGGTATATCAAAAGCTATCAGCTCACCCATATCTTGAGCAATCTGTTTTAAGTTGTCTTCATGCCAAAACTGGATAAGAAGACTCGAAAGGTGAACCTAGATCAAAACCAGATTGATATTTTGAGTTTTAGGGTCAAAGCCCACAGTCCATTTTCTAAGAAAAATATCCCTTCATCCAAAAAACCATGGGCCTCCTATGAGGATTCTTGGGTGTTGAAAAAAATTATATATATAGATATATAGTTTTACATTGTTTTATATTTACTTATAATTATTATATTATTATTCAATATAAAAATACATATAAAATTTTTTGGTTAAATTATTTTTAAGGCCTACAAACATCATGCATATCATTGTTTTATACTTCTTTGGATTTGGTATGTATAGGAAGAGGTAGTGAGGTGTCCATATCCTAACATTTCCTTAGTAATTAAACCTAGAGCCTTTAAAGAGTATCCAAGACTTAGGCTAAATATTTTAAATACTTTAATTAATATTAATATTTTTTTATGAAAATTAAAATACTTGTATTTAAACTCAATTATAGATTATTTTAAATTTAACTATAGTTATTGTATTACAAACCAAGTTCACAATCATTGATTTCAATCATTTTTTAAATATTTGTAATATTACATAAATCTTATTTAAGAGAAGAATATTGAATTATTCATTATTCCTAATATATTGTATGTTTGGTTTCATTAGTTGTAGTAAGAGCTTCATATATTTGGTTGTTATTATTATTCTAATATTGTAAGTTCTAAAATTCCTAAAAATTTGTTCGTATGAACTAATTTGTTGTAGTATTAGGAAGGTTAAAAGTCTCACTATCTTTATCTCTTAATGTTGAGAACTTTATCAACATCATGAACCCTACACATATGAAAAAATATGGGCCTTGAGAGATCAAAATCATTCATATTGATATTTTAATTTGGCAACTATTAGACAAAATGATCTAATGTGATGCATAAAAGGATTTGTAATTCGTATACATATTAGTCATCATCTTGAGTAATGACATCATCTAATCTACCATTTTTATCAAAGTAAAACTTAGCACATTGATTATTTTGTACAAAATAATGTAATGAGTTATTATGAGTTAAATATTATATTGTGTTATATTATTCTACTAAGGTTCATTGTGCATATAATATTCAATGGTTTACAAAGGAAATAATATGTTAAAATATTCTAGTTATTGAGAATAAATTAGAAACACTCTTTATGTGATGTTGTGATGGAATATTATCACTATGGATTCAAGTTTAAAACTTGGTTATACAAAAGAGATCTCATTTTATAGGTAAATTATATTTATTATTGATATAATGTTGTTTTCTTATTGCATCTATTAAATTAAGAGAAACTTTGTCAAAATCTACAATAATTTTATATAAGCTTACAAAATCATAAGATCAAACATCAAATAATCTAGCTCATAATCTGCCACAAAATACAAAAAAAAAAAAAACTATTTAAATATTTATCATAAGTATTGGGTTCCTTGTTATATGTTGCACTAAATTAGAAATTTGGATTGACAAAGAGTGAAATTGGACTTATAAAGAAAGGTGTTTGAAAAAATCCTCCCAAGTTGAGATTACCTAATGTTCATGATTGACAAACAACAAAAGTGGTTTTAACCAATTATAAAAGAATTAGGTTGAATCAATTTTGGTATAACACTCAAAATAGAAAGAATTATTTTTAAAAACTACATAAACATCCCCTTAATATTATCTTGAGGAGGGGTCCGAGGTGTAGACCAATTGGTTCATCCAAACCCCATAAGGGGGGTGGAGGTCCAAGGTTCAAATCTTGGGCCTCGTCGGACTGAACGCTTGTCCCTTTCCTGGTGCTTTCAACGACGTAAAATGTTTAAAATGATTGTGGCATGGTGGTTATAGGGGCGGACTGCACGAAGATCTGTGTGGCGGCTTCTGGGGTGGACAAGCGTGAATACTGTGGCGGCCATAAAAGCCGGACAGCCTACCCGAATTTGTGGCGGCTACCGATTTCACCATGTAAATTCAAAAAAAATATATATATATATATATATATATATATTATCTTGAGGAGAAAAAAAGAAGGAAATTGGAATTACAAACCATCCCCTTTAAAGACAACTTCCTATACTCCAAACCAAATGAAGAATAAGGTGTTCAATATTAATTTAAAGCAAAAGTAAGGTATGGTGAATGAAGATAAAATGATTGATGAAGCTACCTAATTAAATAAAAAATGCATAAAATCAATTAAAACACACCTATAAATAAATCTCAAAGTGATCTAAAACAAATATGTAAACATAAAAAAAACGTATAAAGTGTTGTAATCTATTAGGAATTATTACATCAGAGCTTGTGATATGAGTGTGGTATAACCACACATCACAAGGACTATGATACACTATAGGACAAGGCTGGTTGTAATTCTAGTTAGTGGTTTGTTATTCTAAAAATGGGCATCTTATGTATTTAACTATCTATAATTTTATAATGCAAGTCATCAAAGCATTGAGAACTAACATGTGGTATCAAAGTATATAGAAAGAAAAGTAATATGTCCTTCTTATCCTTGTTAAGATCTGACATACAAAAGCATCAAAATATATCTCTATTAAAGAAAAATAAGTCTCATGGCAAAGAACCTTGTAAAAAACCAAGGTTTAACCTTAAGAGAAAGAGGTAATCTTTCTCTCCGTGAACTATTCCCATGAAATTTCTAAAACTCAATTCATGCTAAGAAGATTCCTAGGATATACCATAGTAGAAGAATCAATATTAGGATAATAAATTATATAGAATATTATATTAAGGTAAAATTTATGCCATATAAACCTACAAACACAAGATTGAATATGTTCAAGACATCAGGGTAGAACATTGACAAATTTCCAAGTTGATAAGCATTAATAGTATCAAGCAATTGTAAGCAAAGAAAAATACCAAAAAAGAAACATGTTCATAAGTTCTCCTTACATAATCATATGCTCCTTAGAAGATACTAAGAAGTCATTAAAGCTTCTCAATTATTAAAAGAAAATCCCTATCATCAAAAGGAATAAATCCATCATTGGAGTTAGCATTAAGAGACAACAAGATTGTCATATATGTTCCATAAGCATGCATTTGATCTTAGGACCATGAAACTACAAGATGGTTTCAAGAAGATGTCATTGAAAAAATGATCATAAATAATGTGGAAGATATCACTCCAACAAGTTGTCATTCTGAATCCTTCGAACATATCAGAAAAACAATATTGATAGATGAGACGTTTTTTACAGGACTGCCCAAACTTCCGAACTCGTTTCGGCCATATCTCACTCATCCGGACTCGGATTGAGCTAAAATTTTGAGGGTAGATGCCTAAAAACCCTAGAACGTCTCCACCAATTTTCATATCATTTGGAGCAACACAGATCCTAGCGCATCCCTATGTGTGAACGACATATTTGGCAAGCGACTATGCGAGGGTTTCATCTGGGTTGAGTGCAAGCAGCTCCAGAGGTTGGTTTTTAGGGCCTTCGGGCCCTAGCGGCCAATATTTTTGTGGTTTATGCTCAATATTTTAGCAAGAAATGTTGCAGGGGATACAAGATGGGTTAGAAATTTGTCTTTCAACAGATCATACTATGAACTTGAGTGACAACGGCTTCCAATTTGCTGCACAAAAGAAAAGTGAAAACCATACCTTTCCATGGCGTCTAGGGCAAGGATTAAAGAGATCACGAAACAAGTTTCAAGCAGTTGATCAAAAAATGGCTCATATCTCAAGTGAATCCGGTGCTAAGGTGCACCCACAAAATAATTCTACTATGAAAACCCCTATCAAGGGTAAGAATTTCGAAGACTCAGTCCCAAAAATGAATTTTAGGGATGCCCTTCATGGTGGACAGCCTCAACCCAATGCTAATATCAATATTAGGGCTTCCCATAAACCTCTAAGAATGCCTAAGATTGATCCCAGGAAAATGGAGTCAGGATGTCTTAAAGCAGCTTATGGAACTCCTATTGTTAAGCTTGATATGGGTAACATTCAGACTGGCATTGAAGATTTGGAAAAAAGAGGACTAATTTGTCGGTTCGTGGGTTTTCGTCCGAGTCTATCTGCTTTCAAAGTCTGGGCTGCAAAAATCTAGAAAACTAAAGGTGAGTTACAAATCTCTATTTATCCAAATGGTTATTTTCTTGTTTTATTTGCTAATAATGAAGATAGAGAGAAAACTTTTCAAGGGGGTCCTTGGTTTTTTGGAAGGGCAGGGCTTTTCATGAAGCCCCGGCATACTAAATTTAAAGTCGAAGAAGAGATGCCTTCTATAGCTCCCATGTGGGTTAGACTCTTTGGCCTCCCTATTGAATTTTGGAATCCTACTATTTTTTCTTCAATTGGAAACTCTTTAGGAACTTTTATGATGACTCGCTGATTGTACTCAAAATTTTGAACATATTATTTATGCTCGGATTTGTGTTTTAATGGATTTTGACAAACCCCTACCTAAAAAGATCACATTACAATTTGGGGAAGACACTTGGGAGCAAGTAGTGGACTATGAGAACATTCCTTTTCATTGTAGAATTTGCCATGAATATGGTCATTTGGCCAGTGCTTGCCCAAATAAAATTCCTCATCAAAATAAAGAAGATATAAACTCAAGCAGGTTTCCAAATACCTAAGAAGAAGAACACTCAGAAAAAACTAGCTTATGAAGGATCAATCAAAGTCATCTCGCTAATATGTTTGAAATCCTTTCCACAAATGATGTCCCAAGTGAGGAAGAGGAAATAATGGAAACTAAAATCTTAGAAACACAATTTAAATATGAAGGGAAGAACTCGGAGACAAACCAACAAATCAAAGGTTTTCAACAGAAAAAAAAGGAGAAAATTTACACAAGAAAAACAATATTTCAAATGTCAAAACTTCAAATAATGCAGGTCCCAATATAGACTCCGTTGAACCATCTAGTAAAATTTTGGCTGTGTACGAGCATTCTTCAAGGTTAGAAGCCATCTCGGATTCAATTGGAATAAGTCAAGAAATAGGGAAAAAAAATTGAAGATGGATTCTAATCAAAAAGTAGGTCGCAAGACCAATCAATATCATATGGTAAAAGAAGGTGAAAAGCTTGTAGAGGAAGGTAAGATTAATGCCCTTCCCAACTTTTTTAGCCCTGGTATTAATGAAGATCATCACTTGGAATATTAGAGGACTCAAAGGGAGTCTTTCAAAACAAAATGAAATTAGAAGAATGATTCAGGTAAATCATCCACATCTTGTTTTCCTTCAAGAAACAAAGATGTCAATGGAGGATATGGACTTAATTGCCAGTAAAATTTGGCCACCTAGAAAAGTGGTTTCCCTCAGCTCCCAAGGGACTTCGGGTGGCATTGCTTGTCTTTGGGATCCAAAAGAGGTAGTTATTCACCATATGGTTGGCAGTTGGGGTTTGTTGGCTATAGCTATTCAAAGTAGACATTCCAACCAGATTATGCTCTGCATTACTGTTTATGCTCCGACTTCTTTGGAGGAAAAAAGAAGACAATGGAAGGATATTACTCATATTATCTCTCATTTTCCTAAATCTTGGATCTTGATCGGAGGAGATTTCAATACCATCCTCTCTCTGGATGAGAAAAGGGGGGGAAATAGAAATTTGGACAAAAGCACTGACCTCATGAGTGAATATATTGCAAACCTCCATCTTGTGGATATCCAACCAGATAATGGCCTTATGACTTGGTCTAACAGAAGGCAAGGCTTAGCTTGTATAATGGAGAGATTGGATAGGTTTTTGCTCTCTAAAAATTTCTTAATCCATGGTCACATTCCTAAAGTGAAGACTCTTAATAATGTTGGTTCGGATCATTGGCCACTCATGGTGGAAATGTGGAAAACCAATGTGAGTTTCTCTCCTTTTCGTTTTCAATTAATGTGGCTTAGAGACATTTCCTTCAGACCTCATGTGCAACAATGGTGGAAGGAAGGTAAACCTAGGCATGGGACTAAGATGTTCTATTTTGCCAAAATACTGCAATACATTAAATCCAAAATCAAGACTTGGAACTGGAAAGAGTTTGGGGATGTTCATAAAAAAAACATGAAGTTATTGCTCATCTTGAAAATTTGAATAAGAAAATCCGTTTAGATGGCCTCACAGAGAAGAGAAGTGCAGATGAAATTAAACTCACAACTCAGTTAGAGGAATGGGAAAAAAGAGAAGAAATCTTATGGAAGCAAAAATCTAGAATTCAATGGCTCAAAGAAGGAGATCGAAACACAAATTTCTTCCACAAATCTCTTCTAGCTCGAAGATCTCACAACTTTATTTCTTCCTTAAAATCAGATTCTGGAGATGTTGTTTATACTTGGGATGGCATGAACTCTATTGTTGTTGATTACTTTTCCAATATTTTTGCTGCTACTCCCCTTGACTCACCTTCACAATATAATGTTCTTCAAGCAATCCCTTCTCTTATCACTTCTGAGGAGAACTCTATTTTGACTGCTCCCGTTACTATCAATGAGCTTCAACAAGTAGTTTTTAAAATGCAAAAAGGGAAAACCCCAGGTCCTGATGGTTTTCCTATTGAGTTCTACCAAGAGTTCTGGGATATCCTTCATGTTGATTTATTAGAGGTGGTGGAAGAAGCCAGGAAAGCCAAAGAAATTTTGAAGGTTATCAATAAAACTTATATTACTCTTGTTCCAAAAGCTCAAGAGGTTGATCATATCTCAGCTTTTAGACCTATTGCTTTATGTAATGTTCTTCTCAAAATCATTACTAAAATCATGGCAGAAAGGTTGAAGCCTCTTTTGCATAAGATTATTTCCCGCAGCAAGGGGGTTATGTGGAAGGACGTCAAATAGTAGATGAGATAGTTCTTGCTCAGGAAGCCATCCATTCCATGGATATGCAAAATTCTCCTTCCATGTTCATTCGGTTAGACTTATCCAAAGCTTATGACAGAGTGGATTGGCACTTCCTTATCAAAGTTTTGAGGCAATTTGGTTTCTCTAAGGATTGGATGGATTGGATTATGGGATGTATCTCTTCAGTTTCCTACTTAGTTCTTATCAATGGCAGGCCTTCTCAGCTCTTTCCCAGCCTTCCAGAGGTATTAGGCAAGGTGACCCGCTATCCCCTTATTTATTCATCATTCTTGTTGAATGCTTGGGTAGGACTATAACCAAAAAGAGGGAAAACAAAACCCTTGAGGGAGTTACCATTGCTCATGGAGCTAGACCTATCTCTCATCTTCAATTTGTGGATGACTCTACTCTTTTAGGTAAAGCTACGGTTAAGGAAGCTTCTAATATTAAGCAAATCATTAGCTATTTTTCTAAGGCTACTAGGCAGTTGATCAATGAAGACAAATCTAAAGTTATTTTCTTTCACTGCTCTGCTAGACAGGAATCCATGGTCTTGGATAAACTAAGATATAAGAAGACCTCTCTTCCAATCACTTATTTAGGTATTCCCATAAATATTCAAAGGCAGAAAAATAAATATTGGAATTGGTTGTTGGACAAAGTCAAGAAGAAAATTGGAAAGTGGACCAACAAGTGGCTTTCTTCTGGGGTAGAATCACCTTGGTAAAATCAGTCCTTCAAGCTATTCCTATTTATGTTTCTTCCATTTTGAATATCCCAAAGGTTGTTCTTCGAGAATTGGATCAAATCAGTCATCGTTTCCTTTGGAGTGGTACTAAGGAGAAAAGAAAATGGGCCTTGGTGAAATGGGATACTTTATGTCTTCCTAAGAGTGAAGGGGGGTTAGGATTACGGTCTTCAATTAATAACAACAAAGCTTTAGCTGCTAAATTATATTGGAGGATGTTGCATAACCCCAATGCTCTTTGGGCCAATAATCTCCATGCTAAATATGTTGAGAACAAAAGTCCTGAAGACCTTGTTCGCTATCAACTTCCTACCAAAGGTTCTCCCATTTTAGCAGCTCTTAAGACTCGGTGAGGATTTGATAAAGAAAAAATTATTTTGGATCATTCATAATGGTCAACATGCAAATTTTTGGACAAATTCTTGGGATGGTCACAAGCCTTTGATAACTCACTTTCCCGATTGGAGGCCTTGGATGGAGAAGCTTCACCGAGCTAATTGGATAAAGGTGGCTAATTACTCGTCGGTACCATACTCGGTAATTCAAAGGTTGGTAGATATTGGATCCCTATTGAGGACCGGCCTATTCAAATCCCAGAAAGGCAAAGACAAGATATCCAAGGCATCCTTCATATGAGATCCCTCTCTTGGTCCCATGAAAAATATTGTTTTGGATGGAACAACACTACTAAGGGTGAGTATTCAGTTGCTCAAGGTTATTTGACCTTATGCCATAATAATCCCAACCATTCTTCTGACATATTTTCTCGATTGTGGGCTCAAAAGCTCTGGCCTAAGGTGAGGTTCTTTAATTGGCTTTTATTGCATCGTAGGGTGCTTATCGGTGAGCAACTTATGAAGCGTGGTTTTCATGGCCCTTTTAGATGTGAAATGTGTGAAGAGAATGTAGAAAATATCAACCATATTTTTATTGAGTGTACTTTAGCCTCTGAGCTATGGAGGAGAATGGCCACTTTACTTGGCTTACAATGGTCCAATTTTTTTACTTTTGAACAGCTTTGGAGGGATTGGCCTAATCAAGAGGGTGTTGATCATTTTATTAGGCAGTTAGTTTGGATGGGTTCTACCATTCTTCTTTGGAATATTTGGAATGAAAGGAACAACCAAATTTTTAATCAAGATAGGAAGGATATTCACTATATTTGGCAAAATACCATAGCCAACTTAGTTGAATCAGTCCATCATCTCCTTAATCACCCCCAAAACTCCCACCAAAGATGGGATCAAGTGATGCAAATATTGAAGATTAAACCTTCTAAGGGCAACCAACTTAAAGGGAATGTGAGTATTAGTAAGATGGATAGGAATAGAAATTGGCAACCTCCTCCTAAGGATTTTGGAAAAGTCAATACCGATGGAGCCTCTAGAGGGAACCCCGGAAAAGCCAAGTGTGGGAGGAATTGGTAGACTTTCGGATGGCTCCCTGGTTTTTACTTTTGCTGAGAATTTGGGTATTCTTTCCAATAACCTTGCTGAGGGGTATGGTATCCTCAGAGGCCTTCAGGAGGCTACTAAGGTTGGATGGGAAAAGGTGTTAGTTGAGTCCGACTCTCAACTTATGATTAATCTCTTGAAGAATCCTTCTAAGAATCATAAGGTGGATTGGAGAATAAAAAGAATTATTGAGAAGATTCAGTTAATCCGGATGGGATTTTTGAAAGTTGATTACAATCATGTGGTCAGAGATCAAAACAAGAGTGCTGATGCTTTAGCTAATTGGGCTTTGGACAAAGGTGATCTTACTTGTTATGGCCACCCTCCTATATGGTGGGCTTCTCAAATTAGGGAAGCTCTTCTTTCTATCATTTCTTTGGATGGCTCCAGCCTCAAGGTACCTAGTTTCTTCTTTTTTTTTTTTTTGCTTCTCTTTGGTTCATTCAGTTTTTTTTAGTTCCCTAGCTCATTCTATTCTTTATTTTGTTTCCTCTATTGATTCTTGCCTTAATAGTCTTCTGGTCTAGATAGGTCATTGTTTTGTTCATTTTTTATTTCTTTTTTCTTTTTTGTTTTTTTTGTTTAGTTTTTTAAGGTGGGTGGGTTTTTTTATTTTGTTTTGTTTTTGTGTTCTTTGTGTTGTTTTTTGTTGTTCTTGTGTTTTTGTTGTTTTGTTTTTTTTTATGTTTTTTGTTATTGTTCTTGTGTTTTTTTCTGTTCTTGTTCTTGGGTTTCTCTTTGTTTGTGTTATTTCGTGTTTTTATGTGTGAGTGTTTTCTATGTTTTTTGTTTTTGTTTATTGTCTCGTTGTTGGTTGTTTTTTATTTTTATTTTTATTTTATTTTTTAATTTTTTAGGTTTTGGTTGTGTTTATTTTTCATGTTTTTTTTGGGTTATGTCTTTGTAGTGTTCCGTTGTTTTTGTCTTGTTTGTGTTTTGTTATGTGGTTCTTGTGTTTTTCTATGTGGTTTGTGTTGTGGTTTCTTTTATCTTATTGTGCGTGTTTGGTTGTGCTTTTGTTTTTGACACACTCAAGGAGCATGTTTTTTATTTTATTTTATTATTTTTGTTGTTATTTACTTATTTTTAAATTGGTTTTGTGTGTTTGTTTGCTCCTTGAGTATGTCAAAGGTGGTAGGCCAGGTCCGAGTCCTGGGCATTTTTGGCGGAATGGATACCCCCGCCTCCTTGGGTCTTACCCGAAAGTGGCATCCCTTTTGGGATGTTTTCCACAAATAAAAAAAAAAGTTGTCATTCTAAAAATAAATTGATATGTTACTTAAAATAAATGAGTGGTGTAATTAAAATATCAAGTGGACATATTGAAATGCTTTCAAAGAATAGAAACTAAATTGAATATCTTTATTTGAGGTGTGAATAAAAGAGAGAGATACTACCAAGAAAAACAATTATCTACACAACCACTCAAGACAATGAGGTTATCACCACTTCTTCCTCCATTTAACACTCTCACAATAAATATTGTATTCTAGAATAAAGATATAAAGTACCTTGTATGCTTAAACTAGAATATTGACATATCAAAAGTTATACTTAGATGTGAGCACATTGGACACAAAATCTCAAATTGTTCATGATGGACGATTGAAATTAGAGCATTACTTATAGTGGACCTTACTTAAGAAACTTAGTAGTTAGCAAGCCCAAATAAAATTATGACAATTAAAGAGATCCCAACCATTTGTATAATATAGACTAGGCACCTATTAGGAGGAGATAAGAATGATCTATAATGATATATCTCATCCAAGTAAGACGTTGAAAGTAAATGTGTAACATAGCACAAACCTAGATCATCTAGTTGATCAAAAAATCTAAAATCACTTTGTTGTATGACTAGAGGAAAACTTGATGACTTGAATAGGTGATAGAACCAAAAGTAATACCTCAAATGAGTATGCATCATTTTCATCTACCAAAACTTCACACAAGGTCATGTAGGGTAACTCTTGTTAACAAAACTTCAGGTTGACAAACATTGAAAATGTAGAAGCAAAGAAATATGGGATATGATTGGCCAAAATTCCTATTCAATTATCCCACATGATTTGTGAATAGGATTACTATAGCTTATAATATCAAGCTCACTCCTTTTGGGTAATGCAAGTAAAAAGGAGAAGAAACATATAAAATTTTAAAAGAATCATAATATTTTGAAAAATATTCGTTAGAGGAAGAATATTCCCTCTAATTTTTTTTTTTTGATAAGACATCATTTTCTTTTAATTTGAGACATCGATTATGCCATGAGTATAACCTTATATATACTCATTCAAAAAAAAATTCAAGGCTATTTTAATGAAATCAAGGTTTTCAAGTTTTATGAAAGTTTGATATGGCTAGTGGTTTATCAAAATTTGTATTTCCCAATTCCCACTATTAAGGTATATTAATTATGTTTCCTAGAAAACTAAACTTAGAACACAACTTGAGTTTGAAGAAGTATGGAAAGTTGTAGATGAAACCATTATTTGTCCTACTATAGAAGGTGAATATCAAATAAAGTTCAACAAGGTAGATAAAAAAGCAATATTGATCATCATGTTTGGAGTAACTAATTAAGTACAAGCGTAAATTGAAGATTCATCCATGACCAAAGATGTATAGGAGGAGCTAGAGATAATTTTTCAAGAAAATAATCAAAATCAAATTCTATTTCTCTAGAGCTAGCTCCATTGTTTCAAGATGAAGAGGAGAAAATCTCAAACCTTTCATGAGGAAAATTGTTAAATTATGAGCATCACTACAAGCATTGGTAGAAATGGTATTTAATGAGACACTAGTTCCAATTATTTTAAGATCTATCCCTTAAAAATATAATTTTTTTTGTGACAACATCAAATATCACTAAACAAACACCATGCTTTGAAAATTTGGGAACCTACTTAAAAAAGTAGAGACATACAATAGAAGAAGAAGTACTTCTTACAAAAAAATAGAAGTAGCCATTCAAAATATACATAAGACCTCAACAATACTTACAATAGACAAATAATTCTCAAGAATATAATAATTAGAGATATGATTCTCAAGGATATCAACAACAAAGAATTATTTTCTATACACAAACAATATGTGAACTTTATAGTAGAAATCACCACACAGTGAAGGAATGTTAACATAATATATTTATAAAAATGTCTCCTTCATGAGAGATGAACTAGTAGTAAGATAGATAATCATCAAATAAGAAAAATTATATTTGGAGAAAGGTATAGTAAAATTATGTAGCTAGGGATAACCAAGTTAAAGAAGAAGAAGTAAAAGATCATGAAGAAGAAGAAGATGTGTTTGTTGCACAAGTATAGCTAAGACAACATAATATTGGTTAGTATGACTCTAAAGAAACCAAATAAATGACATGTTAAGAAAATTAGATCCATCTAATCATCTAAATTGTTATAAAATAATTAATGCATAGTTGATCGCTCCACACCATAGGAAAACAAGATGAACAATCAAATTTTATAACTTAAATGAAATATATTCAAGCACCTATGATTGAATATGTGCATCCTAAATATGATTTTTTGCACCTATAGAAGTACTTGAATATGCCAACAAAGAAAGTGAGAAATCAATGCATCAAGTTTTAAGATTCAACCATCAATAGTAAATCAAAGAAAGCATCAATACATTGCTTTTTATAATCAATGTCTTCTTTAGATAAATAATTCTAGGATGAAGAAGTAAAATGTGACTAATATTACTATATCAAGTGATGATAAAAATATGAAATGGAGGTAAGTCAACACAAAATTCATATTGGTGACCAGTCAATTCAATAGTTGACACAAGAAGTATGGTAGCTCATGACAAAAATTCTCTAAATGAAGATGTTGGAGGAGGCACATATTTCCCCTCTTTGATGAATTTATGGCCTGATAAATGCATCAAAGAAAAAATGTAGATGCCTATGGGTGGAGGATGACAATCAAAAAAGAGGTAGTTGGGTTAGAATAAAGGGATAGTATGAAAATGGTGTCATTCCAGACACTTTCTTATTTTGCATGCATATTGAGGCATTAGTAACATTAATGCCTATCAGGCTAGGGTGCCCAATCGAGTTTCATAAGGAATGTAAAATTCCTAATGAAACTCAAAAAGGTAGATGTAGAAGAAAGAAGAGTGAAAAATAGAAGAAATAGAAGAAAGAGATAAGCAACAAAATAGACACAAAAAGGGAAAAGGGTGAAAACCCAAATTCATTTTCACCGTTTAAAAGAGGATAAAATGAAGCTCTAGAGAAATTTTGAAAATGGTGCTTCTTGTACACCATTCGACCATGACGAGGGGAAAATCTGGAAAAGCTATGGAGCGAGCATAGGTAAGACTAAAAATTCATTGTTTAGATTAGGTTTAGGGTAGTTTTCTTTTCATTTTTTGATTTTTTTCAAATTTTTCTCTATCACCACCAAAAATATCATGCACAACCCAGGAGCGATTTTGTAACCCAACTATAATTTTTCCCTGGTTCATGATGGCTAGTGAAATCACACCCCAGAATCATAGGACGTAATTTCATGAAATTGCATCCTAAAAGAGAGGGGTGTGATTTTACAAAAAGAGGAATAAGAATAAAATAATGCCCAAGGCTAGGCGAGCATAGTTTCACTGCAATGAGAGAAGGCAAGCAAGCAGAGAAAAGAATAAAAAACACTCTTGTTTAATTTTTTTAATTTTTAGATTTTAGATTTTAAATTTTAAATTTTTTATGAGCATGAATACTGATGTGATTTTTATTATATTTGTGGACTTAGCATGATGCACTAGAGAGTCGTAAGTGGAGACCATCCTCCTTAGAGGTGGATCTACGAGCACTTGGGTAGGTTGAGAGAGATACTTTAGAGGCGATGGGGTTACACCACTTAGAAAATATGCTTTGATTTAAGGTGGATAGAGTGCTATTGATGGTGTTGGTAGAAAGGTGGTACTCGAAGTCATCAATATTTTGACTACCCATAAGAGATGAAAATCACACTAGAGGATGTGTGGTGCATCCTACGCACCCTAATCAAGGTGAGGGTAGTTTACGAAGCATGAGGGTGACCAGCCACTTTGTAGATATTATCAGGATATTGAACCCACCATGTCTGAGAGAGTGTCATCTCAATTTATGAGATGATGGGATGCTATAGGGTTGACTCATTGATGACCATGCTCTATGGGGTAGTGGTGGGATTGTTGATCTGCCACATGAGTAGGTGATATCTACCATGGGTGATGGTAGGTGTAGTGGAAAACATGAAAAACCAATGGGTTTGATTTGCATGGGGTCCATATGTGTTGACCTACTTATATAGGGCATTATACAATATCGTGTACAAGGGGTATATAGGGATAGTTTGTACAAATTTTATCTAGATGTGGTTTTGGTAGCCTAGCCTAGAGTGGCTAGTAGCATATAGGTGGGCGATATCACACAACCAAGTTTAGAGGACATATACCAAGATCCTACCACTAGGGAGGTGAGTGATATATAAGCTGAGGGAGGCAAAGATCATTTGGTGACCCTAGAATCTACACCTTGGATAGAATGAGGATGTGGAGGAGATAGCTTAGGTTAGGATAATTAGGTGGCTCTCTACAAAGAAGGGAAAGTGTGACTTATATCAGTTTGACAAGGTCTAGTAGTAGTTTAGGATCTTATAGGGGATCCCATACTTAGGTGACTACTAGTATATAAGAGTGTACTGGGACCCATCAGGAGTCAAGGGAGACCATGATATGGTGAGGTGGGTAGACGAGTACCTATATGATCCACCCTAGGTGGATCACAGATTGGACGATATCGAAGTGGTCTTCGAATATCGAAGGTGGTATATGGGTGTCATACCCCAAAGGATATCTCCTCTAGTGCCAATATAGAGGAACCAAGTGATGAGCCTATGTATGTAATGAGCATTCTAAGAGATCGTTTGATGAGCCATAGAGTAGGTACAGTAGGTCCAAGTAGACCTACAATAGTGGTAGGCTAAGGTCTGAGTAGAGATAGTGATGGAAGCCACTATCTTAGGTGGGACCAGGGAGGTAGGGGCAGTTGGAGTTACCCCCATCGTGATCGGGGTACTACTGAGCAGAGAAGAGACCTCCACATCAGCAATTACCATCTCGAGTAGGGCCATATATTAGGGTGATCCAAGGAGGGAGATAGAGGTGTTATAGGTACAAGCAGCATCTCTATAAAGGGATATGAACATGATCCAAGAGGATAGGGCCAAGAGGACAAAGAGGCTATGAAGTGCCCTAGGCACTACGAAGGTAGAGAGATATGCAACACGAGAAGAGATAAATTGTCTTTGGGGAGAGGTGATTTGGATAGATGGGGAGCATAGTGGGCTTGGGTAGAGGGGATGGCTATGGTCAGTAGCAACCAAGTTGGTGATGGGGTTTGCATACTCTAAATGAAACTATAGAGGATGAATGAGAGATTGGAGGTAGCCTTGTAGAAGGTGACCTTCAATGATGTACTACAAGGTGGTTCCAAAGTGGTAGCAAGTACCTCTTCCTTCATCCCTACTAACATCAGGTACAACTCAGTCTAGGTCATGGACAGTTTCATGATCCATGAACATACGTCCACCAAGACCACCCTTTTATGGATGAGGTTGAGGGAACAATTTCTCATGGCTAGGGAGGGGATTGGGATGACATACCGATTTTGCATTGTAGCATGCATCCCTAGGGATGGTTGAGTGTACCAGTGCTAGACTATGGTACACCAACCTGGAGGACCTATGTATCTCTCTTTTGACTTGAGTAATATCATGTTGCTTTTATTTAGTGCAATGTGTGTGCTTATGTGATTGTTTTATGCTTATTATATTTTTATATTTTTATGATGATAATGCATGCAATGAGCTAATTAGAATGCACTAAATTAATCTAATGACAAACTAAATGAGGTGGAAATGAAGCAGATGCAAAATATGAGAAGACGTAAGAGCAAGAAAAATAGATGAGTAAAGGAAGAGAAAAAAAGGAGAAACCAAAAAGGCAAAGAAAAAGGCATAAAAACAACTCTAAGCGAAATTGTTCCCCTTGACTTAGGAGTGCAAAAATGATATAGAGAAAAATCATAGCCTGAAAAGTTGATGTGCGATTTTAAAAATAAAATAAGAAAAGAAGGAAAGAAAGAGAAGAATAATAAATAAGGAGAAGAAGAAAGAGAAAGAAGGATAAGAACCAAAGGTCAACAAAAGCAAAAAAAAGATGTTTGAAACCTAATGTTTGATTCAACGTAGATTGTACCAGATCAATGTGATCAAATGACCAAAATCAAAAATGAATATGGATAAACCTTAGCTAAAATCTGCTATGGGTGTAGTACTCACCGATATGGACAAATAATGGAGCATGACCCACTATAGGTGTAGTTCTCACTAAAATGATCAAGAGATACCTGGTAGGATATAAGCTCACAAATAACCAATATGGAGGTTGCTCCTTGTGTGCAGGGTTACGCATAAGGGGTAGTACCAAAAAAATAATTATAAAATTGGGGTGAATCAAGGTAAATCGTGTATAAAATTTGGGGTGAATTTTTCAAAATTTTGTAGAGAATTTATCAAAATATGGTGATTTTTTTTAATTTTGCATAGAAATTATCAAAATTTTAAAAAGGTGATTGGCATAAGGTGAGTGGTAGAAGGCGAGTGGTAGAATGTGACTGGTAGAAGGTGAATTGCAGGAGGTAAATAGAATAAGGCGACTAGAAGAAGGCAATTGGTAGAAGGTGAGTGGTAGAAAGTTATTGGTAGAAGGTGACTAGCACAAGGCGAGTGGAAAAAGGTGAGTGGCAAAAGATGGTTGGCAAAATGCGATTGGTAGAAGGTGACTGGTAGAAGGCAACTAGTAGAAGGTGATAGGTAGAAGGTGACTGGCATAATGTGATTGACACAAGGTGACTTGAAGAAGGTGAGTGGTAGAAGGCAACTGGCACAAGGTAAGTGGCACAAGGCGACTAGCAGATGGTGACTTACAGAAGGTGTTCGGTGGATGGTGACTAGTATATGGTGATTGGTAGAAGGCGAGTGGTAGAAAGTGATCATCAAATGTCATCAATAAGATGTTGCCACATGCCCTCTCCTCTACCATGTGTTGCACATTCGTAGAATTAAGACTTCTATAATAGAAATGTAGGGTCATTTTTGTCTTTCCCAGAGCATTTTTAGAGCTTTTTCAAAGCATTTTCTAGTATTTTCAGTGTTTTCCACAACGCTTTCCAGTAATTTTAGAGCATTTTCAAAGGGTTTTCATAACATTTTTAGATGATTTCAAAGCATTTTCCAGGGCATTTCCAGAGCATTTTCAGACTATTTTTAGAGTGTTTTTTAGATCATTTTCAATAAAAATTCGTAGAAATGGTTACCTCTTCCTCTCCTATGCCTTTGAAAGTGTCATTCAAGAACTACTTTTACCCAAAAATTAAAAATATTTTTGGCATTTTTGGAAGAGATTCAAAATGGTTTTACACCTCTAGAGTTGCAGGAGTAATCAAGATACCACAGTTTAATACAGTAGTCTCCTTGATGCAAAGGATAGTTAGTTTTTACAACCATGATGAGTCCACTATTTAGATCAAAGTGGATAACAAAGATATTTTTTTTTTTTTAAATCCTTAGATATGCAACGACTAACAGGGCTACAATTTACAGATGGTCATCTAGTGAACAACCAATACACCTTGACCGAAGATGATAAATGACTACTAGCACCCAAATTTGATGTCCATTCAGATAATTTGAAAGGTATAATTTTAATTTTGGCTTTTATTTTCCTTCATTTTTGATGTATTTTAGTTTCCCTTCTCTAATAATGTTCTCCCTGTTGTAATTTTTGTTTTCTAACAATGTTCTTTTTTCCAATTAACTTTTCTAACTCGAGAAGGGGTTTACACATTTTCAATTTTGGAGACAAATGTCTTTATTCTTGCATTGAATTTTTCTAGGCAAGACTCATTTTGCAAGGGCAACCTACAGAAATGTCATTTTGGGCATTGTCCTTATAAATTTTATATATTTATGGAGGCAAATTTGATTGGTCCATGCACATTTCCAACCACCTTAAACAGGATCTTTTGAGTGCCCAAAAAATTCAATCTTCTTATGCAATAACAACCAACAACTTTGTTCTTTCTCTTTTTCATGAAGCATATTTCAATATTCTAAATAGACCTCCTTCGACTACATTGCACCCAATTTTTTTGGTTATCGATATGATGGATAATGAAATACAAGTAAAATTACTTCTTGTAGTAATCTTTGTTTTCTTTCTTTTAAATCAATCTTTTTATTTTCTAATTTTCTTTTGAAAGAAAAAAAAAGTAGCTCAATATTCTAGTAAAACGTATTTCACCTTTAGGATTCAAGAAGCATCTATCTATTTTGACATGCAGTCGCAATCATCACTAGTAACTATCTCTAAATGTAGGATGTCTCCTGGTAATTAGCATACACGTACAACTCATGTTACTTCTAGATGTGTTGCAATCGACATTGAAGAAGTAACCTCCATCTCATAAGGTAACCTTATTATTCAAAATTACTATTTTAAATTATGTATTTTAATGATTTAAAATTATATTTAGTTTGAGGAAATATTTTAAATGTTTTTAGAGCAAGGGCAAATGGTTGCATCATCAACGAGTGCAGAGTCTAAGTTTGGTATGTTTGGTTAAAATTAATCTCTTTTTTTCATGTAAAATTTTGTAGATGCATTGGTTAAATTTAAAAGACTAAAAAAATAGATGCCTCCACCTTTTGCACACTCGCAAACACACCAATATCAAGTGCCACAACAAGTCCATCCATAGTAGGTACCACCGATAAGGAACCAATCTCACATGTGTGGGAAACACTTCCTTATACAATCACCTCTGGGAACCAAAGTCTTTCCAGACACACACTGTGTCTTAGTATAATGTTTCAGTGTTCCCAATTTTAACCCTTGAGAATTTCTCAAATGTAGAGAGCGTGTCTCAAATGCCCTCTAGGAATATCGATGATGATTTTTTTTATCAGGATATGAATCCTAAAAATAACCATTAAAGGCAAGTTATGTGCTTCATGGTATACAGAGCCATGCTGAAGCAAAAGAGAATGTTGAGTTAGATGCTATCGAAGTTTCCTTTTCCCCCCAAGAAGTTGCCACCCATCATCATTTGAATGATGATGATAAAGTTAATTTTTTAAAAACTGTTTTATTAGCCAATAGATGTAAAGCTATAGTTAATAATAGTCTACTTGTAGATATTGATAGATTAAAATATTGGAAATATCGAGCCAATTTTTTGATAAAAGCAATAAATGCTTGATACAAGAATTTTTCAAATAGAAATGATTTGTTTTCAAAGGTGGAGAATGAGCCACAAAAGTTCAATGCTTTGTTACATAAAGCTGAATCTGACATCCTGTAGTTCGAGTCTACATAAAATGAAGTTTTGGCTATTATGTTGGATTGATTAGAAAAACCTCAATACCAAGGCCCATACATATTTCAATGAATGGGCACTAGATAAGAAAAAAGTAGTAGCTGCAAAAATTACAAGAATTACCGTTGATGTAAATTTTACATATAATTCAAAATCATTTTTTTCTTAAATATATTTTGTTTATAAATATTAACATTTTTCTCTTCTATTTTGAATTCTAATTATCAGCACTTAAATCAGCAATTTAGTGCCATGAAAACGTTGATTAAGACTACAAAAATTAGTGTGACTAATGCTATTGAAGTGAACAAAAAATTACAATACCCTGTTAGAGAAAATAATTGGCTGAAGAATTTTATCAAAGATAAGGGTCTAGATGTGGATATTGTATTAAAAGAAAATGAAAAATAATTGAATACACCTTTTAGAGAAGATCCAGCAAAGGAAGAAGATTTATTGCTATCGAGGATAAACACTACAACTGAAAGTCTAGTAAGGGCTGGTGCATTGGAAGCAAAGGATATTGAGCAAGATGCAGCTGAAACTTCAAGCACCATACAAAAATAAAATTAGAATATTATCGCTTTTTTATTTGAGGAGAAACCAAACATGTTGCATATCATTTTTGTAAATTGTAAAAAAAATGTATCTTTTTTAAATCAATAAAAGAGACAATTTCCAAAACTTTTGTATTATATTTTTGAAATTTTATTTTAAATATTGTGATGTTTTGATTAGTTGTGTGGATGCAATAAATAATTTTGAATTATGTGGTGCAATAGAATATGTTTTATAAAATAATTTGAAATTACTGAAATGCAACACATATATGTACTTTGCCATAAATGGTTTATACAATATAAATCTACTAAATAATGTGAATATCATAGACTAATAATCCAATAACAAGGCTTAAATAACATGATATACAAAATATCCAATAACACGTCTATGATATAAAAAATAATCCAATGTTCCATAATCAACATATACATAATCAAATAATCTAATTTCATACAAATATACATAATCAAATCATAGGGCTATGATATACAGAATATCCAATAGCATGTCTAATCTCATATTATATGATTAATGATATTAAAAAATACATGTCTCAAATCATAATCAAATAATATGTTGTTGAAAAATGATAACATAATATGTGAAATAAAATCAAATGAAAGCATCCTTGTATCATAATCATATCAAAAATTTTGTCATCACATTCTAATCAATGTTACCATTATCCTCATCATCCTAAGTATTCATGACACCTCTTCTCTCTACCAGATATTTCCAATATGCCAAATCTCTTTCATAATAAAACTTCTCCACCTCATAGGTCGACACATATACTATCAAAAAAAAATTCAAATTTTTGTCCAACCTATTTCAAACTTTAGATTTTACACATGATAATGCACTGAATACCTTTCATCTTCCACAAATCCTAAAATCATCATTTGAAATAATTCATACAAATGAAAATATTCACTCATAGTATGTTGTAATATACTATTGGGATGTAATATTTTCCACAAACGTGAAATAAAACATGTTTTATGATGGTTAGTGAGTTGTGAAACTTGAGTAGATATTGTTGTTCCAAAATAGTTTGACTACTTTGTTGAAAGATCTTTGTTGAGAATACCATTAATTTCAATACCATCGACTACCACACATTTAGTGAAATGGCTAGCAAGAGTGTCCATGTATTTGAGAAACAAACCATTTATAGTTTGGTATTTATTACAAGGATTCCAAAATATTGGGTTAACCACACCCATAGCCTAAAGCAATTCATCTCTTTTAAAATGGTCTCTTATTTATTTTATCAATTATTCTGCTATTTTTTTCAGTTTAATTTTTGTATCATGTACAACTACATGAAATCTATTGTATATTATGGGTATTTTTCAACTTCATTTATAGCTATATCCATTCGTTGACCAAAAAATATAAAGGTATTTCATTTTCGTTGGCATTAATACATAGATGATCATTTATGTTGAACTTCAAAAGTTTTAAGGATCATTCACATTTTTTAATTCTCTCCAACTCTCAAACATGGTATCCATAAAACTTTGACTAGATGTGTACATCGTATCAATATGTATGCAAATTTTTCTCACCCTGATGGAATCCACAATATAAATTGATCTTTCTTATGCAATTTTAATCAAAGTATTCATTTCTTCCAACATTGAAAGAATACCACACAATATGAGAAGTGTTTTAAAGTCACTCATTCAAAATAGCAAATCTTTAGCATTATCAACTACCCTACGATTTGCATACATAAACCCTGTCAAGGATTGATATTCTTTGAAAACTCTATATATCGGTTGATACATCAAAATCCACCTAGTACCTACATATTTTAAGAGTTTTTAACCTTCAGTAACTCCTAGTGCAAACTATTGAAACTCTAAAAATATTTTTGGACTACGTGAAAAATAATCATGAATTTCATGGACAATTTCTTCCACTCTCACTACATTTGTAAATGTATCCACAATTTTATATGCAAGATTTATTCTATGATCCATGCAATGAATAGGGATCAAATATGGGGTAATATATGTTTGTAGTTAAACACAAAGACCATTCCTATGTCCTTGCATTGCAGCAGCATCATCAGCTCTAACACATATTAGCTTAGTGGTTATTTCCATTTCATTCATTCCTGCTATTTTCTTTAAACTAGTTACAACAACATTGTAAATATTTTTTGCATTGCAATTTTCCACCATCTTGCGTACTCCAAGTAAATGTGATTGCCTTAAATGATTTTCCAATGTGTGAACATGAATACAAATCCAATGTGTTGTCAACAGTAGTCACCTCATCAATTGAAAGTGAAATGAATTTGGATTATTTTACTTTCTCCTTGAGGTCATCTTGCTCAACCAATGAGATATTTTTCCATTTTCCAACCACTTTGATCTAACCAATGAATTTTTGGTAAGTTCTTCACATCAGCTATTTGAAATAGAGATTTATAGTCAATGAAATCGGACATAGGTCTACCCTATTTAAGAATAGTGAGTACAATAGAAAACTGCAAAATTTTTGAAGCTAAAATGAACTTATTCATTTTTCAAAATTGGGCTTGAATCATTACACCTTTCTCAAACAAATTTTGCTTTTGTTTCATTTCTTTATCATATTTTTGTGTGTATCTCACATGTGTGCACTCTGATGCATCCTTCCACCTATATTTTTTTTGTATCGGTCCATAAATTTCTTTTGTTTTTATATAAATATTTCCACAATGTTTTTCTATTGTATATTTCTTAAATTGCAATCTATGATACTTTATGTGTTTCCAACTGTAATTTATGTATCTCAATTTTATTATTTCCTCACTACTATTCTCTGGCAGCACTAGCTCAATAAATGGAAATTTTGATACCCAATCAAGCTGAAATGATCTGTTAATTGTCCACCTAGATAACCTTACACGTTTATGTTTTTTAGAAGAATATTCTTCAGAATTAGGGACTGCATAAGAACTACTATTTTTTTCCATTTGGTGTGTTAGTTTCAGGAATCTCTTCATGTGGTTGTTCCATTTCATTAAGAAAATTTTCATTTGTGGACTTTTCATTATGTGGAGATTTTTTTTGCATATCATTATTGCATTTAAAAGCATACCTTCTGTTAAAAAATACAGATAAACAATGGACAAAGCCATCAACCAAAAAGCACCCTTCTAAATTAATGAAGAAATTATATATAAAATTAACAATGTACAAAAATTAACTGGTTAGTAAGTAAATGTATTTGTACCTTCAATTTATGTAGATGTTGATGTTTGATTGGATTTCAAAATATTATGAAAGTATTTGAGGGTACTCCTTTTATCGGAAGATTGACCTCCCTTATTTCCACTACCATCAGGTGACATTTTACTTGTATAAATAGAAGAGTAACAGGAACATCATTTTTAAAAATAAAAATAACTCATAAAAGAGACTTACTATTAAATACAATAGGATATCTAACCCAAGAAGTCTTGATATTGGTACCCAAATAATAGGAAAACCTCCTTATTGAGTGTCCATGAACAAAATTTTTAAAAAAGAAAAATTAATGGTAAAAAAACTTACCAATAAATGGTTGTCATTGTATGTCAGTCACCCTCTGCCACTCACTTTCTGCCACTCACCTTCTACCAATTGTCTTTTACTATTCACCTTCTACCAATCGCCTTATGTTAGTCACCTTATGTCAGTCGCCTTATTACAGTCACCTTATGCTAGTCACCTTCTACCAATCACCTTCTGCTAGTTGCCTTATGCTAGTTGCCTTATGCCAGTCACCTTATGCTAGTCACCTTATATCAGTTGTCTTCTATTATTCACCTTATGGCAGTCACCTTTTTCCAGTCACCTTCTATTAGTTGCCTTGTGCTAATCGCCTGATGTGAGTCATATTCTACCACTCACCTTGTGCCATTCATCTGATGTGAGTCACCTTCTATCAATCACCTTATGCCATTTAACTCATGCTAGTCACATTTTTTTAGTTGTGTTATGTTATTCACCTGCTTTGTATCGCTCGCTATCGAAGAAAATTAATGTTTTAATTGTATGAGTGTTGTTGTCATGTTAGCTATATATAATGGGGTATAAGAGGTGAATTTGGTGATATAATTTTTTTTTAGTAATTTGAAGGCAAAAATTAGGCGAGAAACCTTATGATAGTGGGGCGAATTTACCCTAGAAAAATTTTGATTTTAAAATTTTAGGGCGAATAGGCTAACCTCTAGGGTCCCCAAATTCATAAAATTAAAATTGTGAAAATCTAAATATTCATTCTAATTTACAAAATTTGCCCCTGTGCATAACCTTGCTTGCATGTGGCCATGAAGCTATCCCATGTAGGGTGTATTATGTATGTAAGATAGATGAGAAAGTACAACCCTCGATAGGGGTGTGATGTGTGTAGATTGTGAGTGAATAAAATAAGCTAAGCTAAATAATATGTGAGTGTGTGCAAGTGTTATAATAAAGAGAGGAAGAAAGCAAGAAGAAAAGAAAAGGTGGTGTATGCAATGAAGTGAAGAAGTTAAGAAAAATAGATGAATGTATATCCTTGTCTAAGCAAAAGAAAAAAAAACTGAGGCAAAAAGAAGACAAGGATGTATTGAAGAAAAATATGCTCCTTGACCTAGCAAATTATTATGGTTATTTGAAAAGCCTTTGAGGTCAAGGAAGACATACGAGTTAAAATCAAAAGAATATAAGAAGGCAAAAACAAAGGGAAAAGGAAAGAAGGAAGGCACACCCTAAGTTGGGGATATTGCTAGGCATTAGAATCCTAGTGAAAGTTCAATGTATGTGAGCTACGACCTAACTAGGTATCATCACATGCCATTGTCATGAAATCATTGAAAATCTATATGAATAAGCAGTCATGAGCAAACAACAGTGCAATTGTGATAAGCAAAATGTAAGTGAGACAGAATGTCAGGAAAATCATGTAAAGTATGATAGGCAATCATTCAATATGAGTAAGCAAGTGGATGTAATGGAATGATAATGTGAATGCATACCTAGTTAATGATTAGTTTTATTCTATTAATGTAAGAAGGTATTAATGTAAGCAGGTAGATCAATAGTCGACACATATTCTGATTGTACCTCCTATTTTGATAAAAATAATAGGCATACCTAGGATTGATCCATCAAGAAGATTTCTAGAAGTTGGACATTCTTGATTATTAGAATCACAAGAAGGCTTCTTCAAAGGATTGTCTCTAGCAGTCTCTACATGAAAATCCACATGTTCTCTAATGAATTCATTTTTCTTAGCAAAGGGAGGAGCAATCCTTGGCTTCGCAATATCCCTATAGGATAGCAAAGCAGGGTCCCCTTTGGAAGAAATATTTTCTTTAGGTTGTACAAAACCCATCATATTACAAAATAATATGTTAGAATATTAAAAGGGGTCTTTTTCCTCATCACACCACTCTGATTTTTGATGATCTAAATATTTAGCATAAGTCATAATATGATCATCATTATCAAATACTAAAGGTTGGTTTTTACTGGGTATGTAGCCTACACCACATCATTTAAGTCATACATCTACATCCAAGGGCTCTTGAATGCCTTTTTTTGTATCCCTAAACCTTTACTAACATATACCATACTAGATAGGATCTACTTAAGGAGCACGTAATCATTGGATAAGTAGCAATGAATAAAAAAATGCTCAACAGAATAAGGGTTGCTACCACGAACCTTGTCTTTGAAGGTTTTTCCTATGAATATAAAGGTACACATGCCAATGTGTATGATTTCACCCTTCTTATGAGGTAAACTCATAGTCCTTTATGAAGGTGGTAGCCTAGCTAGATCTAAAAGAGGCTCTTGAGAAAAAATATTATCTTGAACCTGTGATGAAACATTGATTAGGGGTTCCTCGTTCACTTTTCAAATTTTGAGTTGCTTAGATACTTGAGATGAAGAATTCAGAGAGATAAATGATGAGATTGAAGGACAAACATAGATATTAGATTGAGCTTGTTCAACCATCGAATAATATTCGAATGGTCAAGGATCACCGAGGATGGTGATAATTTGATATTTATATTAAAACTTCAAACACTGATTAAAATTAAAAGGGATGGCCTTCATCTCATGAATCCAAGGACATCCAAGAATAAGATTAAAATATCCAGAGTAAGGTACCACATAGAATAAAGTATCTAAAATTTTGGGTCCAACCTTAAGAGAGAGGGATATAACACCATAGGCTTCTTGGGACTCATTGTTGGAAGCTTTTATGACAATATCAGATTTAGTTAAGTCTTCCTCTTTGATGTAGGAGCATCCGGTGGTAGCAAAGCAATCTTGCATCGACAAAAATTTTCTAAGTGTTCGCCTGGATGTCGCGATATCACAACAGAGAAAACTGTCACGATATCGTGACATGTCACGTTTTCACGATGCAATTTCGTGACATGTCGTGAAATCATGACCGAAAGAAGAGAGAGAAGGCACAGAACAAAAATATCATGATTTCATGATATGTCACGAAATCACGATCGAAAGAAGACAGGAGAAGGCATGGAGCAAAATGTCGCGATTTCGTGACATGTCACGAAATCATGATCGAAAGAAGACAAGAAAAGCAAGGAAGAAAAGTGTTGCGATATCATGACATGTCGCATTTTTGTGACCTGGAATAGAGCAAGAGAAAGCAGAGCAAAGCTATCGCGATATCATGACATGTCATGATTTCACGACCCAAGAGGCGAGGAGGAGGCAGAAAGGAAAGATGTCATGATATCGTGACATGTCACGATTTCATGATCGAAAAGGAGGAAGAAGAGCTAGAAAGGAAAGATGTCGCGATATCGTGACATGTCGCATTTTTGCAACCAATGGATGAGAAGATGCAAAGGAGAAAAAGTGTCGTGATATCACGACATGTCGCATTTTCGCAACCCAAGGACGAAGGAAGGCGCTTAGGAGAAAAAGTGTCGCGATATCACGACATGTTGCATTTTCACGACAAAAGGACGAAAGAAGGCGCAAGGGAGGAGAAATGTCATGATATCATGACATGTCGCATTTTTGTGACTCAAGAACGAGAGAAGGCACCAAGGAGAAGAAGTGTCGCGATATCGCAACATGTCACATTTTCACGACCAAAGGACGATAGGAGGCGCAAGAGAGAAAAGTGTCGCGATATCGCAACATGTCGCATTTTTGCGACCAGAAGACGATGGGAGGCGCAAGAGAGAAAAGTGTCGCATTTTTGTGACTCGAAAAGAATAGGAAGACAGGGAAGCCAAAAGTGTCGCGATATCGTGACATGTCACATTTTCAAGACGCAAAGAAGGCTGGAATACAGGGAAGCCGAAATTGTTGCGATATCGTGACATGTCGCATTTTCACGACCAATGAAAGAAACGAAAGCGTAGGTGGTTACAAGAGCTGTTACAGAGGAAACTGTCGAGCAGTAGGTATACAGAACGTCATCATGGGTTGATAGGCGGATAGAGTCTATAGTGGCAGCACTGGACAAGCACGTGGTACCAAGGTGTAGTGAAAGCAGACGAAGATCAAGAGTTGAAAAGAAAGACATTTTGAAATCCAAGCCAACGTAGAGGCATGAGAAATGAAACAAAGTGTCATAAAATGGAGACGAAGAGTCACGCCAGATACTTTAAAATGAGAAGAGATGGCATGCACCAGAGGTTGGAAACGGCTGATACAGAGTTGCAGACATGAAGGCAAGAGTGCCATTCTGGACCTGTTGAGGCTATTTTCATCCAGAGTTGGAATTACAGTAAGGTGATAGGATCAAAAAATGATAGAGACAGAGTTGCAGACGAGAAGGCAAGAGGGCCTATCTGAACCTGTGAAGGCTGTGTTTTTCATCCAGAGTTGAGATGCTGTAATTCATTAGAAAATTCTTCCTGGGAACGCAGGCAGATCGTCGAACATGAGGCAGCTTGCATCAGGAAAAGAAAACTATGCCTGCAGGCTAGTATGGTGGTTGGTCTGCTATGACCAAAGGAAAAACTATGCCTGCAGGCTAGTGTTGTATTTGGTCTGCTGTGACCAAATGGAAAACCATGCCTGTGGGCTAGTGTTGTAATATTTTTGTTCAAGTTTAATGAATGAGGATTTTTGAGAATTTGTCCTGAGAAAATTTGGCTCCTGAGTGAGTTTTTGTGAGTTTGGGGTAAGCGATTTTTTGGTCCCCATCACTCTTTTAATCCAAAATTTTGGAAAATTAATAAGTGCATAAATTAAGGGAAGAACCATTTTCAATAAAGATATGTTTGATTTAAGTTTGCCCAATAAATGTAGTGATGTGAAGGGAATAATACCCTCGTAGGTCTAAGGAAGTTCTATTATCATCCAAGAACGAGATATGATGTATCCCAAGAGAACATACAATATTAACCAAGATATTGGGAGAAATATTTTGATGGATATATTTTCATATTAGAAGTTCCAACAAGTCTTCCCTATGACTACGAGAAGTTTGTAAGAGTTCTAATATAGAAATATTAGCTGGAGTACTAGCTAAATTTTGTTGGAGGTCAAATGAATCTTGAGGCTTCAAGACTAAGGGTGGGTTTCTTGTTCTCGTACTCTTTCTCTGATTATTCCTCAAAACCAATATGGATTGTGATGAAGAACACTTCTCCTACTGAATGTGTTGTGCTAACTTAGACTAAAACTATTTTCTTGTAGTCACTCCAACCATGCCAACCATATTACCACAGGAAGGTGACTCATTTTGATAAGATACCTGATTAGTTATATATTGTCCATGATTTGGTAGTGGATATTTGAATTTCTCCATATCTTAATTAGTTGCAAATGCTTTTTGAGTAGCAAGTTTATTTTTTGATGGTTGAGGGATGTCTACAACAAGTTGTCTTGCATCAATCAAGTATTGAATCACAAGCTTCAACTTCTTGCAAGAATAGTGTCCTTCTACCCTATGATATGCATAATGTTTACCTACCTTATACCAATTAGTTGTAGTATTCGGTTGCCTTATAGGATACAATTCAATCATATTAGCTTCCAAAAGCTGCTTTAAAACCACTTCCATGGGTATTTTAAGTCTTGTAAAATTCCTTTGTGGAGGTCTTTGAAGTATCATCTTTTGTAGGTTGTTAACAATATTATTAATAGGCCTGCTATTCGATATACCATATCCTACTACATTTTTATTCTTATGTTGTGGCTTAGTTGTTTTATCTTCTTTCACTTTGAGTTATCCTCTTTTGATAAGAGCTTGTTCCACTTTCCTTGCAAACTCAATTTTTTTTTTTTAAGCGAAAAACCCCTTGCGAAGCCACCTTGGTCTGAGAGACCACGAACAGGGGGTTCTACACCGTCAAATTCACCCGGGAGTCGCACCCGACCCTACCCACACCAACATTATCAATTGGATTTTGGATACCCAATTTAGATTTTTTGTAGGGTGGATATTTGAACCTGGGACCTCCCTTGGAGGATTTCCCTCTCCTCTCCAACTCACCTACAACACCTAGGTATTGATAACTCAATTTTTTTTCAAAGGATGTGATAGTTGTTTCTAAAGCATAAGATATTTATTCTTGAAAATTTCCAATGAATATTTCAATCATGTCTTGGGTAGGTAGAGTGTATCTTAGACGTCCAACTAGACTCCTCCAATGAGACAAAAAATTTGAAAAAGCTTTTCTCTTTACCTGGATTCAAATTGTAGACATCTTTCATGGTTACATTCTTCTCAATATATGCATAAAACTGTTGAACAAATAATTCAATTGTTTCTTCAAAATTCCTCAAAAAGTGATTAGGCAACTGATAGTATCATTCTAATGCCATACCACCAAGGCTCTTAGGGAATGTCTTTAATAACATCACGTCATCATATATGATATCATGGCAATCTATCCTAAATGTTCAATTGGATCGTTTATCCCTTTATATATAGGTAAAACTAGCATGAAAAAATGTTTATGATAAGTTCTAGTAGCAAAAATAGGATCTAGGGGTTTATTGCACATTTTTTTATAGTTATGGTGAAACCAACAGGCTAAATCATCTCCACTTTTGAAACTAGTTATTTTACCATATTTATTAAGCTTTGTACCTTAGGATTGGTACTATGTAATATCCCTAGATTCCCTAAGGGTAGGTAAATTGTTGAACATGAACTTGACATATGTTGGAGGTATTGATATTGTTGTAATATGTGGTATCTTGTTGGAGAGGATAACTAATAGTTGGTGGAACAGAAGAAAAATTATTGATATGAGTAGATTGAGGAGGAAATTGAAAATAATTTTGAGAGACGCTACTAGTTGGAGGGATTTGCGATCTTCCCCAATGTTGGTGGTTACAGTAGTGACATAAGTCGATTGACGTATAGTATTTCCATGATCCAAATATTCAAACAAAGGGTTAGTATGAATGCATCTAGGAGATACCATTGGAGCAAGAGAAGTCTTATATTTTTCAAGATGAGCTTCTCACCATAGATTCAAGCAATTCTTCCTTATAGCATTTCATAAAACCCTGCATATGATCAAATGATTTAAAAAAAGTAGCATCCATCAGGCCCTTCAAGGGGGTCATAGTTTGTTTTAGTTTCCTCATTCTCTTGCTATTCTATATCAAAGATAGTGTTCTCTCTATCAATATGATCATCTTCTCGAGGAACATGATCAAACTATATCTACTCTCAGTGAATTCTAAGGATTGGAGCCATTAGAAGAAGCGAAAGGATAGAAGAGAAGACTAAAACACACACAATAATATTTTTAAATATGTTTACTAATGTTCTTCTAATACTGAGAAAATAAATTGGTGGTCTTACTTAAGAGTTTTCAATATAAAAATAAGCAAGGAATAGGCTTCCTATCTTGGGCACTAAGACGTGTCTTCACGTTTGGTTCACCAAATATGTAGAGGGGGAAAATTGTGCACCGACATACGTTTCTCAAGGTTGGATATGTAGGGATGCCTTGAGGTGATCGCAATGGTTGTTGTAACTCTACACTTAATGTGGGGACAAAGGATTCACCAGGAATGGATTTAAAATTCACTCCAAGTTCGAGGTGGAATGTGTTTGATGTATTCAATTTAAGACAATCATCTATGTTTGGCTTTTCTATAGCTATACTATGAAATATAAAGAACAATTCAAAAACAAGATGCAAGAAGACAATAGCTAGTCCTAGAATGATTCTTTGTTTGAATGATCTCTAACCCTAAGATTATGAAATAAAATATTTTAAGCAAGGGTCCAAGAGGAGATGCACAAACAACCTTAAACCTTGAATGCACACCATATGGTTTTATCCTTTTAAATGGCTAGAAATCATAAAAATATCTATCTTTTTAGATCTAATATAGGATTTTGATAGAAATAGAAATCACTCAGCAAAAAACCTAAAGATTATTTGGGACACTTATCTTTATCTTTTGGTTGATCCAATATTTATCCTTTGTTCAACAATATCCCATGATTCCTATTCCTGTAAAATAGATTCACAAACACTTAATGATCAGTGGCCTAATTAGGCCACTATATGGTTATACTTAGAGGTGCAGTATTCAATCCCCCTAGGTCCTTTAAGCTAACCTTTGAAATAAAAAAGCAAAATTTAAGCTTTAGAAGATAGACAAATAGAATAACAAGTGGTAGAAAAATAGGATAAATAGAGCACATAATATTTTATTATGATTAGAATGCAGCATGAAACACAAGCCTAGGATTTGGTGTCAGCAGATTACCCCCAATTCTGGTCTATGTGAAATTGCATCCTGTATGGAATGACTATGATTTCATAGAACTAAAAAACTATGTCTTGAAATTATTGAGTGTGATATCGTAGGATAGAGAAAAATCCTCAAATAATGCAAGAATTAATATGCAAATGCAAAAGTACGAAAACAACCTAGCAATAGTGAAAAAGCAGACAAAAGGATGGAGATCTCCAAATAGCAAAAATTCTCCTTTGGGCTTCAACACTTTTCCACCAAGTGAAGCAACACACAATCTAATGCAATAGAAAAAATAGCTTCAACAGACTATATTCATCACTTGAAAAATGAGCACTTATCAACTTGCGAGCTAGCTTGCTTGTAGAAGATAAAATCTCAAGAAAATAGAACTTGAATTAAAATTGCTTCTGGTGTAAAAATGAGACTTCAAACACTCCTTTTATAGGGTATTTGAAAGAGAAATGGGCAGGAAAAGCCAATAAAATCCAACATTAAAAGATCAACTTTAATAAATTAGGGTTTCCTGGGAGAAAACCCTAGTTATGTGAAATCGTGCCCTATAAAGGTCGATCACGATTTTGCATAAAGAGGAAAAAAAGGGAAAAAAGAGGGGGAACGGAGGTCAAACTTGTTTAGGACAATTTGGAGGGTATCCCCAAGGATCTACAGAAAAATACTCACTCAAGTGGGTCAATTTTTTGGGTCTACATCTGTAACTTCAATTTGTGATGGTTTTTTTCTACATTAAAGCGATTTGAATTGGAAAGTGAGGTTTTGCCTCAAATATTTGACTATCACTTCAACTTGCTTTGATCCTCTTCTAATTAATAACTATCCTGAATGGAATTCACTAGCCTAGCTAACGTGATTTTGACTATGAGATGGTAGGCTCCATAAAAGACCTTGGCATAATATAGACCCTTAAGAAAGTACCACGTGACTCCATACCACAAAGATAAATTCCACTCCCAACACTAACCTTTAGAATTCCATGTAAACAAAGGATAATCAATCCTAAAACTTGAGTGCACAAAAAGAGAGATATCTCCCCTAACATTCGACATACCCTGACTAAAATCCACCTAGACTTTGAATAGAAAGTGGAGAAGTTGCCACTGAGGATTAGGAATTCAAGTCTCAATATTTTTCCACCATAAAGAGAATATTCAAATTTTAAAAATAAAATATGGTGCCAAATAATTCCCCAAAATATACTAGAAAGGCAATATCTTGGATCAAAAATAATAACAATCTTCATCACTTTAAAGGTTAATATATTCTTAAAATACCTAATCATAAAGTGAGATTATAGACATAAATAGATCAACACAATGACCATTACTCCATCTAAAATAGACCTTGGGGAAAACCTTCCCTCCAAGTTGTAAGTCCTTGATGCATACTGATATTAACCAAGACATCCATAAATTTATTTCCTTCTCTATAAATGTGTTTAATTTGGAAGTCTTTTAGGGCTTGAATATATATTTTGGATTCCTCTATCATGTTTTCTATACTCCAACTAGGGGTTTGGGATCCAATTGTAGAGTGGATGATGTTTAGAGAATCTCATTCAATGATAACTTGTTTGCATTCTAATGAAATCAAGCAAATTTGTTCCCTAAAAAAGAGCTCTAGCTTCTACAAAGTGACTAGTTTGATTTCCTAAACTTTTCGAATGTGCAATAATGTTTTATCCCTTGTCATTTATAATCACACCACCAACCCTAACTTTCTCTAGATTTCCTTTAGACGTTCCATAAAAATTAAGTTTGATCCATCTAGGTGGGGAACAGAGCTCCATTTGGTTTTGGATCTACCATTCAATCCAAGATGCACCATCTCTTTGTTCTTAGATTAAAATATTAACTTCTCCAGTTTAGCCTCATCGTTAAGTGCCCCACTACTATCCAAGTGTAGGCTTGAGATATTTTCCATAATAGTAATGATAATTCTAAAACAAATAGAGGCAACATCTCTTTTAGAATCCTTTAAGACCTTATTATTTATTTCCTTCTAAATCCCCTACAAATATGGGGGAGGCTAAAGGACTAGTGAACCTAAAGTCTTAGGTTATAAAAGGGGGATTTCCATTGATTACAAACATCAAAGAGGGGACATAGAACAACCCAAAAAACCCTAAGGATACTCAAATTGGAATAAATAACCTCCAAATAAAAGGAGCACTAAAAGCATAAATGGTTTGATGTTTCAACATATTTTTCAAAAGGTAACACCTATTATGAATATACATCTCTCTTTTTTGAAGATTTTCTATAGTGAGGATCTTATTATAAATTGCCAACCAAAAGAAGAAGTTGAATTTAGGGGTGGGGATTTTAAACCAATTTTTTTCTGCTAGGAAATTAGGTAATAGGCTCATCTTCAGCAAGGAAGTAAGCAAATTTCATAAATAAAAAGCTATCCTTTTCACCTTTCCAAAAAACATAGTCATCCTTATCTAAATTTTTAATAACCTATGTTCTTAAATTGTTATATAAGAATCTAGTGGCCTCTTTCTCTTCTTGATTAAGGTTAGGGAGATAATGAGATTTCATTTTTTTCTTGTCGCTAGTTGTTTCAATCAAATCATCAGCTTTGGAACCAAAGAGAAGCTAAGTTTTAGACTCCATAACTATAATATTTAGAAATTTAGAAATAGGGGAGTTCGAAAGCCAAGGATCTTCTCAAAAATCAATATTTTTACTAGGTTCCATCCGCACCCCTTAAGGATGATCGATTTAATTTTGAGAATTCTAAGTTAAAATATAGAACCTAAGGAGGGAAGGGGATCCACAAGGAAGTTTTTATTATGATTCAAATACTTAGCTGAGAGAATGTGCACCCAGCCTAAGTTTTCCTTTCTAAATAGCTTTCAACCTTGCTTAGCCATTAATGCTTTATTTATTTGATTCAACTTTCTAATACCTAGACCTCCTACTATTTTAATGTTGTAGACTTGATCTTAGGATACTAGGGGGATTCTCTTATTTTTGTGAGCATCCAAATAGAGAAAGGTTTTCAAGATGTGTTCATTTTTTTGGGTGACTTAGGGATTTTGAAGAGAGATAAAAAAATAGATAGGAATATTTGAAAGAGTAGATTTCACTAAATGAGCTTTACCTACCTAGTTGAGAAGGATACCTTTCCACTCAATGAGATTCTTTGGACTCTCTCCATCACAAGATCCCAGAGATTTTCTTTTTAATATACCTTTGAAGAGAGGTATCCCAAGGTAAATTGAAGGGAGTTCAACAATCTCGCACCCTTGGATTTGAGAAATATTTCTTTACCTCTTAAGAGGAGTATTGAGGAAGAAGAATTTACTTTTAATGAAATTGATTTTATAACCCGTAGCTCTCTTGTAGGAGAATAGGATGTCCTTAATTTTTTCGGCTTGGGTAATAGAGGTAGAAGTAGTTAAGAGAGTATCATCTACAAATTTTTGGTGAATGATAGGATATAGAGATAGGGTAAGTCTAATTCCTTCAATGGAAGAGGTAAATTAAAGATATCTACCAAGCACTTCAGCCATTATAAATAAAACATAGGAGGGAAGAGGATCTCTTAGATGAAGGCTCCTTAGACTCTTTAAATATCCTACAACAGACTCCTAAATGATTATTGAGAGCATAGCAGTCAAGATGCATTCTTTGACATTGATGAAAACTAAATTTAGCCATGAATTTCAAGAGAAAGTCCCAACACACTCTATCATAGGCTTTATTCATGTCAAGATTAAGGAATAAACCTACTTTTCCACTCTTATCAAGAAAATAAATAATCTCATGAACTATTATGATACCATATAGAATTTACCTTCCTTCCACAAAGCCACCCTAAGTGTGGTCAATAATACTAGGTAATATTTTTTAACTCTATTAGCCAAGACTTTGGTCAAAATTTTATAAATGGTACTACAAAGACTAATAGGTTTGTAGTATTTAAAATTTTTAGCCCCTGCCAACTTGGGAATGAGAACCAGGAAGGTAGAGTTCACATATTTTGAAATGAATCTCGTCCTTTAGATTTCCTTCAAAGCATCCCCAATCTCCTTACCAAGGATGTGCCAAAAATTTTGGAAAAAAATGGGAGTGAAACCACTGGGACCAAGAGATTTCATGCTACCCATAGAAAAGATAGCCCTCTTGATCTCTTCATCCTTGAATGGGCTGATTATATGGGAGTTCATGTCCTTCGAGACAAGGAGAGGGATGTTGAGAAGCAAGTTCCCTTTAGCCATGTCATCATCATCCTCCTTGTAACCCAAGAGAGTTTCAAAAAAATCATAGCTTCAACCCTAATTTCTAGAATATCTATTGATTTAAACCATCTTCTTTTATAACCTCTGAATCTATAGGTACTTATGTGAGGTTGAAATATGGAATAATTTGATATTACAATCTCTATTTTTAAACCAAAGGGCCCTTGATTTCTATCTCCATAACATATATTCACTAGCTAGAATATTGTGAAATTCTACCAAAAATGTTTTCTCCTTATCTCTAGTGTCTAGGGATAAATCTCTAGATTCAATAGAAAGTTCAGTTTCCTCTAATTGCTTTCTCAGGTCCTCTTTCTTTTGGAAGATATGTCCAAAAAAAATTGCTTCAAAATTTTATATATATATATATATATTTTTTATACGTGAAAGATTTTATATCAAAACGGGTTTTTCAGGTTGACCCAAAACCTTTGTACAAAGTCAGCGTAAAGCTGGGGACCAGAACCAGAGACCAGCAGAGGATCCTTGACCTTCTAACCTTACTAGCCAAAGGTGGCTTACAACACCGCGAAAATGCAACATGTCACAAAATCGCGACATATTTTCCATCGTGCTCTCTTTCTGCTCTGTTGGTCGTAAAAAACATGTCGCAAAATCGCGACACTTCTGCCTGCTTGCTACCTTTCGATGCTTGTAGCCGCGAAAATGCGACATGTCACGAAATCAAAATCTTATATTAGATTTGACCAACTTGATCTTATTAGCAACTTGGAAAATTAAGGAGCCAGAGAATTTATGGGACCACCACTCCTTAATTTTAGCCTCGATATTTGGGTGCTAAATCCACATTGCTTCAAATCTAAAAGGTCTAAGGAATTTTTTGGGAGTCTAAATTGTTTCAAATAATAAAGGATTGTGGTATGATCCCACTTTAGGTAGAGAACTTAAGGATGCATCCCCAAAAGAAGACATATCTTCTTTACAAATTAGGACCCTATCTAATCTTATTTGGATAAGTTGACTTCCTAATCTTCATGTCCATCAACTCATTCAGGTTTACAAAAAGGGAAAAATCTTCCATACCTTTTGAAAAAATTGGATTCCCCCCTTTTTATCAGACTAATAAATGGGAGAATTGAAGTTCCCAGTCAGCAACTAGATCTCATTTTTAAAAGCCTCGCTCATTAATCTTTAAGAAACCCATAGCAAACTCCTTCTAGAGCGAGAATTTTGTGCATAGATCTTTGAAAGAACCCACCCACGCTTTGTTTCCTTACAAGAGAAAATAATATTCATAATTCTATTTGAGGTCAAGATAGTCAAGTCATCCATATTTTCAGTATCCCAAAGACACAAGAGACCCCTTGAGGTCCCTTGAGTTAGACTAGCTGCAAACCCAACATCCTTCCAAATAACCTTTCTGATTGAATCAATATTGCATTCCTCCACTTTAGTTTCTTGGAGGAGGATAATTTTTGGTAAAATATATTTCCTTAAGGAAGTTAATAATATCTATCTGGAGTGGTCATTCAGGCCTCTTATATTCCAAGAGAGGATCTTCATTTATGAAGTTTGGAATTGGGTTTCTTTCCCCCAATAGTGGAAGGGGGTTGAGAATTGAAGGAATATATCTTTAATTACTTTTCAAAAGAATCCTTCACTTATTCCATTCTCAAAAGTGACTATGTTCCATTAGCTATCTCTTATTCTATCTCCCTTTTCTTGATGTCTTTGTTGAGAGGCTTCCCAACTTTACACTCCACGCCCACATCAATTGAACCCTTTTTTTGACTTCTTATTTTTAGGCATGAGAAACCCTTCTCCATCTTGGGTTTAAGAGATTCAACTCGGGAGTTAAGATGCTAAGATTCAATTTCTTTGGGAAAGAGGACATTTAAGTCTAGAATAATTTTTCTTTCATCTGGGAACTCAAATACTGAAACAAGATAGTTGAAAGAGTTTTGTAGAATAGAATTAAAAAAAAGCATTTTAAAGGAGGGGAGAATAGAACTAACCTGAAATATATGAATTTGGCATTTCTCTTCCCCTCAACTAGAGATGCTTTCGAGACCAACTTAGAATCTCTTACTTCTTGAAGAGGGATTCTTGAGCCATTCTGATCTTTCACAGCTTTTTGAGAAAAAGAGCTAACACCCGCAACCTCCACAACTTCCTAAACATAAAGGCTAGCTTCCCTAAGTTCCTTAACTTCTTGATTAGAAGTTCTAGCACCCCTCCTTTGATGTTTGTTGGACAGATTTACCTTTAGCATTTTTCTTTGACCAAAATTTTTTCACGAGCTTTTTCTTAGGACATTGGGCTAAAAGATATCCTGATTTCTTGTCTTACTAAATAAATATTGAAGAATATTATTTTTCTTTTAAATACATTAATATTGGGATATAAGTTTTTGTTTTTTTGCGGTAAACACAAAGGTCCCGTAGCTCAGTTGGTTAGAGCGTTGGTCTTATGGTTGCTGTCACAAAAGCAGTTAAGCGAGCCGAAGGTCGCGGGTTCGAGCTCCGCCGGGACCAAAAGTGAATAGCACAGAAGGTTTTTTAATATTTTATTTTTATTTTTATTTAAAATCTCTTTTCTCTGTTTACCGTCGCTAGGGTATTACAGCGACTTGGTTTCTCAAGCTAACAATAGTATTGTGCTTCAAAATGTGGCTGGCTCGATCGTGAATATTCCTTAGCTCTAACTTGAGCTAGCTGTTAAAGCAAAGCAAATTCCATTCTGTAAACATAAATTAAAGAAAGTACGGCGATCATCAAAAATCAACCGTCCAATTCCCTCCCATGAAGAATTGAATTTCAAAACTCCATGGAAATTATGGCGTCCCCATGTTTTAATCCCGTAAAGGTTAACCTCTCCCTTTCGACGTGCATTCATATTTGCTATCCTGGGACAGTTCAAACTTGGGTTTGGTTTTGGTTTGGGGTTTGATTTTTGAGAAGATTTAAGGCTCAAATTATTGTGTATGTTTTTTTTTTATAAAGAGGAATTTGTTATATTCTATTCATTTTTAATTATTAATCAGTTCAAATCTTAGAGCTACCTCTATAACCCCTATACCATCTCGACCTGGTATAAGGGAACTGCAGGGCTGGAAGCCACTTAGCCGAGTTAGGTCAGTCTACTACCTTTACTCCAAACAAGACTAGCTTCCAAGATTTAAATCTGGGTTTCTTTTTGGTAAACCCCAAAACTTTTCAATCTCCTTAACTTTTAAGATTTTTTTTAAATAGAAATTTGATATAGAAATGTGCGTTAATCCTTAATTAATAACTCTCCATGATCTCACACCAATTACAGTGCAATGGCTAGGGTATCCGAGGAATTGATATCCAGTTTACAGTGCAATGGCTAGGGTATCCGAGGAATTGATATCCAGTTTACAGTGCAATGGCTAGGGTATCCGAGGAATTGATATCCAGTTTACAGTGCAATGGCTAGGGTATCCGAGGATTAATGCAGTCAATGTCTAAAATAATAACACAGTTCTGCTCCATTCCAATCATGCAATTGGCTAGGGATTTTTGAGCATTTATTAATCGAGCTCCAACTATTTTAATAGAGGTTTATTTTTAGATAGTGTTAAATTATATTGTTCAATTTTTTTTTAATGATGCTTTGACAAGAGTGTAGTTCAATGGTTTTTTATCTAATAACTTTTAGTTCCAATAGTTTATAAGAAAATGTTATCCTATAGCATTTTTTGTATGTTGTTATAGAAGATGCTTTAGGTTGTTTGTTGAAAAGAGCTTTCAAAGATTTGCTTATTAGAATCGATCTACTAAATGAAAGTTGTTAATAATTTTCATTTTACAAATAATTTAATATTGTTCTTATATAATAAACACAAAGAGTTAAGTTCTAGGTTGCTTATTTAGAATAGATCAACTAAATGAAAGTCATCATTAATTTGAGAGAAAAAAAATGATAAGTTTGAATGGTCGAGAGGAGTGATGGAGGAAACAAGAGCACGCATCAATGGCAGTCTAGAGGGTGGAGGATCCAAGCCAGGATTTGTCACTAGCGAAGCAGGTTAGGATCCGACCGATGGGGTCCCATTGCATGGTTTGGAACCCCTCGACAAAGGGGATCAAGGGGATAGGCTCATCATCGAGAATGGTCCCATCCTAGATAAACCCTCAACAGTTTTCTATGCCAAGGTGGTCAACCCTGGCCCCATTTTCAAACCTCCAACCCAGGAGCTTATCCCTGACGATTCAGACCTGGTGATCCCGAAAAGCCTCATGTCCAGCTACCTAGAGATGGAGAGGCTAACCTTGATTGGAAAATTCATCGGAGGTCGCCCAGATATGGAAACCATAAGGAAATGGGTATTTTCCAAATGGAGGACAAGCGGGAACATGGAGATCGTAGCCCTATCCAAGGGGGTTTTTCACCATCATATTAAACAACCAAGAGGATTTCTGCAATATCCTATCTAGGGGTCCTTGGTTCCTAGGCAGAAGGAGCCTTTTCCTCCGCAAATGGGCTGAAGACTTCGATCCGGACACCCAAAACATCAACGTTGCCCCGATTTGGGTTAGGTTGCCAAACCTCCCTTTCCAGTTCTGGCACGAGGATGTCCTCAAAGGAATTTCGTAAACCATCAACGGTCTGATAGCAATCGATCCTTCCACCAAAGTTCGATCTTGGATGGTCCACGCCCGCATTTGCATCAATGCCAACCTGGAGATAGAGCTCCCCACGCATGTCAACCTCTTTCATGGATCCTCTCTCATAAGGTGCCAACCCTTGGATTATGAGAATAAACCAGATTTTTGCATTCACTACAAATCCCAAGGACACCTAAGGAGTCAGTGTCCTGCCCTAAAAGCTCAGTCCCAAGTTTTTAAATATCTAGCTAAAAGGTGCAAACCGTAGACCATGTCCTCTAAGGGATCAATCCCGAAACCCATCTGCACTAAGGAATGCTCAGGGGGCCCCTAGTCAGGCACCTCCAACCATGGCCCCTCAAGGGAGCAACGATCTATCGGGGCCTTCGATCGATCAGGAATCCCCTTCGAAATCAAAGGAAAATAAATATTCGAGTCTGGTGTCGACACCAACCTTTTCCAGGTACCTCCCCTCCCCCATTGTCACCTCAAATTTGGGTTTACACGAATATCTTGCCATGGCTCATAGGAACCCTTCCCAGTCCTCCCCCTCCCCATCCCCGATCAGATATGGGTCATCCTATGTCCCTATTATTGAAGAGGTGGGAAGCCCTCTATCAATCCCTTCCCATTCTAGGAAATTTAACCCAAAAAATACCAAAAGCAAAATATCTTCCATCGACTTTGATAGCGACAAAAAATGGAGAGACCAACCATAATTGAGCAGTGAAACAAGGAGACAACAGAGGATATCACCAATGGAACTCAGTCAACCCTCTACTCTGAGAACTCAAACATGCAGAAAGAGGACCAAAGAGGAAACAAACCTCCCCTTCAACATATGAGGGAGGCAAAAAATCTCAAAAAAGCTCTAAATGAATGTAATGTCTCAAAAATAAATATTTTTTGTAAATGTCTCCTACACTTAATTATAAAAGTGAAAAAGGGGTTCATGTGACTAGGAGACATAACTTAAGTTGTGTTTATTTATGTTTTATGTTTTTATGTTGTAATAAGGCACTTTAAGTGATTTTAGGGTTGGGAGATGTTAACTCCAAATTAGAACCTCACCCTATATAAAGGAGTGAGACGTCCCATTTTGGGCATGTTATGTTGATATCAGAATTGAATATTGAAACCCTAGAGGTTCCATGAGTTGATATTGCAGGTCTTGCTCATTCCCATAGTGCATTGGAGGTGCATGGTTGGGGTCTTGGCAATATCATTCTAGGTGTTATTACCCTAAAATATCAAAAATACAAAAAGAGGCATCTTTGAGGAGTTCGTGGCATTTTTGGGAGCATTTGTGTCATGTGTTTCGGATCCGTTGGCAGCCCCAAACCCTACGCTTGTATTTGGGGTCATTTTTGAAGAGTTTTTGCATCTGTTTAGCCTTGGGGTTAGTTCATCCCACTTGTGGGAGTTTGTATCTGCATTTTGAGTTCCTTGAGGACCCATTTGTCCATTCCAGTTGTTATATTGGTTTGGCAATATTTAATATATGATATTTGCTGATTTCTCCTCATACTTGTGTTATTTTATGAGCAATTTCTAAGTTATTTCCTTGTTGTACTTAATTTTTGCATTTTTGTAGTAAGGGTTTGTTGTTCCTAAGAAAAGGGACATTACAAATGGTATCAGAGCTGGAATCTTGCCAGCCTGTGATTCGTGGTGATAAGTGTGTTTCTATGGTGAAAAGTTGTGACCTAGTGAAAATCATGGATTTTTAGGGGATTCGCAGATTTTTAGGAATTTTTTTAGAAAATAAAAATTGCAGATTTGGATACCCTTTTGACCAATTTGCAGTTTTGTGGTTACAAATTTTTTTTGGTGGTCAAAATTTTCAAAATTTTAGATTTCCATCTTTTTAGGGTTTGATAGGGTTTTATGCATCGTCCTCCTGTTCATCAGTATTTTACTAGGACAAACGAACTCGCTTTGGAAATGTCAAACAGGGAAGAGGTTGAGGAGCCCCAAAGGCTAGTTGATAGGACTGAGCAAAAATTCGATGCCCTACTTGACATGCTGCAAAGAATGGTGTCCTTACAAGAGACAAATCAACAAGAATTGAGGGTAGCTTTGGGCAACCCAAATGGCATGAGGGAAGGAGAAAGGGGAGGCAACAACAATGGGCATGAGTCATCATCTAACTCACACCCTCCCTTGCCTAGGCCGTCCAAGCCTATGTTCCTTGTTCCACCACCTCCACCGGAGGAAAATGAGGTAATGCGATGAATTAGATGAATGGTTTCTTGCTTATAGTAATAAATCTGAGGGTTTTAGGGCAGCAGTTTCTTTTGATAAATATTTGAAGATTGTGGATAAATCTGTTGTTGAGGCTAAAAAAGAGAAAAAGAAGCCCTTTTTGCATCAAAAGGTGACCATTCCCTCATTTAATGGTCAAGATGGTCTTACAGCTAGGGCATGGCTTCAAAAATTGTAGACTTATTTTACCTTGGAGCCTATTTCTAAAGCTGATGCGGTTCATATTGCTACACTCCACCTTGAGGGTAGTGCTTACTCATGGTGGCATCATGGGTTAGTAACCCAAGGGCATGGTGATATTGATACATTTGATGAATTTTGTACCAGGGTTTTGAACAGGTTTGAAATGAGGAATGTGGAAGAGTATTTCAAGTAGCTTGCCACTTTGAAGCAAACTTCATCCATTCATGCCTATGTGGAGGAGTTTGAACAACTTTCGATTGGGGTAAAAAATATTTCACCCAAGAGGGTAATTTTTCTTTTTATGGATGGTTTGTTGGAACCCGTGAAGGGATTAGTTAAAGCTTTTGAACCAGCCACTCTTGAATATGCCATTAAGAGAGCTTTAAGCGTAGAATCTGTTTTACGTCCTAGACAAAAATATTTTGCACATAATCCACCTGGTAGACCACCTTTTGCAGCCAAAAAAATAGTTTTTGGACAACAGTATGGGCAGCAAGGAAACCTCATGCAACAAGGTGGAAATGAGAGAAATTTTTATGGCAGGAATCCCACGCATGAAGAAGGTTTCAGATCTGGTTTTTAGCCACCTAATAAGCCCCCAAATGTCCTACGCTTGACACAAGAAGAGAAATATGAGCTAAGGAAACAAAACAAGTGTTTCATTTGCAAGTCTCCTTGGCAAAGATGTCATAAATGCAGAGGAGGTATGAAAATCATTGAATTACATTCTGATTCTGATTCTGATAATCCTGATTTTTATGAGGTAGATGAGACACCCTTGGAAGAGGAAGCACAAAGGGAGTATGGGGAAGTTCCTAAAGGTTCTCTAGCCACTTTAAGTGGGCTGAATCAGTTTTGCACTATTAAGGTACCAGGTAGATCTTTTGATAAAAATGTTATTGTGTTAATAGATGGTGGTGCTACTTATAATTTTTTTGATGAGAAGTTTGCCACTAGAAAGAATCTTCCTACAACTATCATTCTTGGTTTTAGTGTTGCTATTGGCAATGGTGATCTTATCACATGCAACAAAGTGGTAAGAAACATAAAAATTAATTTTGGCAACATGGAAGTAGATGAGCAATTCTTTGTTTTTCCCTTAGGAGGTATTCCACATATGGTTTTGGGTGTGCAATGGTTGTATTCACTTGGTGATTATGTTACTAATTATCAGAAATTAGAACTAAAATTTGTGCTTGAAGGGAAATATGTGGTGTTGCAAGGAATCAAGGAAAATGGGTCAAAAGATTCTTGCAAAATTTTGGAGGTTTCATACAAAAGAATGGAGAAGATGATAAGGCATAAGGACGTTGAGTGGGCAGCTGTAATTTTTAGTTCAAAAGGAAAAAAATCAGCCACGTATCATCCTCAAATTCAAGGTTTACTACAAAAACATCTTAAGGTATTTTTTGACCTACCTAAAGGTTTGCCACCTAGTAGAGGTTTTCAACGTGTTATTGAATTGGAAGCAAATAGTAAACCTATCATAATTAAACCTTATAGGCATCCTAAGGTTTTCAAAGATGAGATTGAAAAGACCATTGCTGATTTACTTGAGAGTGGGCACATTATTTGCAAATATGAGGTGAAGGTTGATCAAACTAAAGTTTCAGTTGTACAAAGATGGCCTATACCATCCAACATAGCAGAATTGAGGGGTTTTGTGGGTTTATGTAGTTACTACAGGAGGTTCATTAAGGGGTTTTATTCTTTGGCTACCCCCCTTACTAAATTAACTAAGAAAGGGGCCTTTTCATGGTCCAGTGAGGCTCTTTTAGCTTTTCTAAAGCTGAAAGATGTAATGACTTCCACTCCTTTACTTGCTATTCCTGATTTTTTTGTTGCTTTTACTATTGCTTGTGATGTTTCAGGTGTTGGAGTTGCAGCTGTACTTATGCAACAAGGACACCCCATTGCTTATGAGAGTAGAAAGCTCCCAAATGTGGAGAAAACTTTCAGCATCTATGATAAAGAGATGCTAGCTATCATGCATGCCTCGACCAAATTCAAGCAATACTTAGTGTGTGGCAATTTTGTGGTCAAAACTGATCATAACAATTTGAAATACTTCTTGGGGCAAGTTGGACTGAATGAAAGACAACATAAATGGGTAACAAATTTGCAATCATATGATTTTGAAATTGAGTTTGTAAAGGGTAAGAAGAATTCAGTTGTTGATGCACTTTCTAGGCACCCTACTTTTCATTCTCTTTCCATTATTTTTGCTGATTGGAAGGTGAAAATTATGGTTGAATATGCAAAGAATGATTTTTGTTCTAAACTAATAAATGGGCAAGTTGAAGATGACAGGTTCAGCCATAAAGGACTGATTTTTTGCAAGGGAAGAGTGTTTTTAGTACCTGAATCGAAGCTGAAACAAGCTTTAATTACAGCCATGCATGATGCTCCACTTGTAGGCCATCCAGGTTTCTACAAGACTTACAAACGAGGTTAGAGAAAGATTCTATTGGAAGGGTTTGAAAAGGGATGTCTTCTTGCATGTTCGGGAATGTGTTATTTACCAAGAAAACAAGGGGGAACATGAATTTACAAATTGGTTTACTTTAGCCACTTCCTATTCCCAATCAGAAATGGGAAAGTATCTCCATGAAATTCATTACTGGTTTGCCCAAGGTATACATGAAGTATTGCATATTTGTTGTTGATGATAGATTGACAAAATTTGCTCATTTCTATGCCATTTCAACAACAGCCATACAAGTTGCTGATTTGTTTTTTAAAAAAGTTTTCAGATTGTATGGTTTGCCTAAATCCATTGTGAGTGATAGGGACAACAGATTTTTGAGCATGTTTTGGCAAGAATTGTTTAAGCTATGTGGTACTAAATTGACTCCTAGTACTAGCTATCATCCCCAAACTGATGGGCAAACTGAAATTGTTAACAAATGGCTTGAAGGATATTTGAGAGATTATGTTTCAGGTCAACAAAAGGCATGGGTTAAATGGCTGCACCTTGGTGAATATCGCTAAAATTCTACTTATCATATGTCCATAAAAATGTCTCCATTCAAGGCACTTTATGGTTATGATGCCCCACACTTTTCAGATCTAATTTTTGGTGATTTAAAGGTCCAAAAAGCTAGAGACTTTGCAGCAGAAAATCAAGATATTCTTAATGCTTTGAAGGACAATATTCTTACGGCACAAAATCAGCAGAAGAAGTATGCATATCAGCAGCGTAGTGAGCGCTCATTTGAGGTGGGAAAATTGGTTTATGTTAGGTTGCAGCCCTAAAAATAGTCTACATTGAAAAGAAGTGGAGCAAAAAAACTCAAACCCAAATTTAATGGACCTTACAAGGTGTTGAGTAAGGTTGGACAGGTTGCATATGCTTTGGAACTTCCAAGTGGAAGTAAAATACATAATGTCTTCCATGTTTCTTATTTGAAGAAGGCCTTGGGCCAACATATTCAACCATATTTAGATTTGCCACCCCTTAATGATGAAGGAAAGCTCATTCTTGAACTTGAATTGATCCTTGAGACAAGGGAGAGAAAGCTTAGGAGTAGGACTGTCAAAGAATATCTTGTGAAGTGGAAGGACTTGCCTATGGAGGATGCTACTTGGGAAGGTGCAAAAATTTTAGATGCTCTAGCTTTGACTTTTCTTGAGGACAAGCAATTTGAGGAGGGTGGACTTGTAATGTCCCAAAAATAAATATTTTTTGTAAATGTCTTCTACACTTAATTATAAAAGTGAAAAAGGGGTTCATGTGACTAGGAGACATAACTTAAGTTCTGTTTATTTATGTTTTATGTTTTTATGTTGTAATAAGGCACTTTAATTGATTTTAGGGTTGGGAGATGTCAACTCCAAATTAGAACCTCACCCTATATAAGGGAGTGAGATGTCCCATTTTGAGCATGTTATGTTGATATCAGAATTGAATATTGAAACCCTAGAGGTTCCATGAGTTGAGATTGCAGGTCTTGCTCATTCCCATAGTGCATTGGAGGTGCATGGTTGGGGTCTTGGCAATATCATTGCAAGTTTTATTACCCTAAAATATCAAAAATACAAAAAGAGGTATTTTTGAGGAGTTCGTGGTATTTTTGGGAGCATTTTTGTCATGTGTTTCAGATCTGTTGGCAGCCCCAAACCCTACGCTTGTATTTGGGGTCATTTTTGAAGATTTTTTGCATCTGTTCAGCCTTGGGGTTAGTTCGTCCCACTTGTGGGAGTTTGTATCTGCATTTTGAGTTCCTGGAGGACCCATTTGTCCATTCCAGCTGTTATATTGGTTTGGCAATATTTAATATATGATATTTGCTGATTTCTCCTCATACTTGTGTTATTTTATGAGTAATTTCTGAGTTATTTCCTTGTACTTAATTTTTGCATTTTCGTAGTAAAGGTTTGTTGTTCCTAAAAAAAGGGACATTAAAATGAAGGTCCTCTCATGGAATGTGAGAGGCCTAAATGGAGCAACCAAAATATGTCTCGCTACTAATATCAGGAAATAATGCAATCCTACTGTATCGTTCCAAATTTTCTGCACCCTTACCTTCAGGCTAAAGGATCCACGCCCGGAAGGGGGATGCGAGAAGGATGGGACAATACCTCGGACTGAGAGGCCCTTTGAAGGTCCCGCCTCTCGGGGGAGGGGTATTAAGGTGATTTTTTGACGGATGGTGGGTTCACCAGGAAACTTTTGAATGGCAGTTTCCACGCCTAGGTTGGGAATGTGTTTGATGTGTTCAATTTTATCTTTAATCATTCAAATCCTAGGTTTGGCCAAATGAATCTAAACTGTTCTATATGAAATGCAGATTTAAATGAATACAAAAAATAGATTTGAACAGAAAACACAGAGAATAAGCTAGATTAAAAAGCCATATCTGATCCGGATGTCTGATGGAGGTTCTGATTTTTGAAGCAGTCAAGATCGCCTCTGATATGACAGGATCGTCTACGATCAGACAAGATCGTCTGAGATCTGACGAATTCGTCAGACAAATTCGTCAGAGACCTGCAATCAGAGAAATAGATACAAAATACAAAAAATGCAACTATTCCAACAGAGGGCAATGATGTAGAATGACAATAATAATATTAAACTGATAATTATAAACAAAAATATGAGTGCATTACAATGATTTAATGACAAATTATGATTTTATTATGCATTAAAACTATATGGGTGAACTCCAGGATGCAAAATAGTAATAAGTCTAACTAATGCAAAGCAAAACAGTAGATAGTGGAGAAAGAATGCAAACTCAGGGCACTGATTGCCCCCAATGTTGACTGCAGTCGAAATCGTCTCGAATTGGTGCGTGATCGTCCGAGATTGTACAGGATCGTCTACGACGATCTGAGCTTGCTCCGGCTGAAAAACAATGAAGTTCCTGCAAACAAACTTGGAAAAATACGAAGGCAAATGGTGATTTAAGATGGTCTAATGCATATAGAACTCGTGTTACAGGAAAATTCAGCCAGGGGAATGTCAAGGGGAGGGCCTAAGATTAAATAGGCATAGGAAGGAGGTTGGGAGGTTGGAGATCATCCCAATTTGGGAGATCTCCAATGGGGGAAGTCTCTAACCACGCAGACACGCTTTTGCCCAGGTTAGAGACGCCGTTGAAACAGAAGCTAATTATGAAAAATCAGTTTTGGGACAAAATCGTCTGGACGTTCTAGTCCAGACGAAATCGTCCGATCTGAGGCGATATCGTCTGATCGACGACGATATCGTCCAACGGTCACAACAAATCCTAAAAATGGCATGAAAAATGAGGAAAGCGGTTTAACAAAGCGGTTCGGGGTTGAAAATTTGAATTTGAATTATTACTAAGGTAATTTTAATTATTGCTAAGGTTTATTGCACCAATTTTAGGGTGCTACATTTTGCCCCCTCTTTAGCAAATTTTTCAAAGAAAATGCGTTAAAGATGAGTTCTTCTCGATCTACGAGAAAGCAAAAATTATTCCCATTTTTAGGCGACGATTCTAGGTCGAATCGTACGACAATTTACTATGGTGCCCCCTCCGTGTTTTTACCCAAATCGAACGTTTGAGGTAAAAACATGGAAAAGCAAAATGTTAAAATGTTGTTAAGTGTTTTTGAATAAAATTAAGAAAAATAGGGTAAAACCCTAATTCATTGTTACTGTTCATTTTCCTGGTTTCTAGAGCTCTGCAGACAAGATGGTCGAGACAGCACATAGATCGACAGAGGTCCGACGCGGGCTACGGGTAAGGGTCCAAACTTAATTTAGAATGCTTTAATTTTGAATTTCATGCTTTTTAGATTAATTTTGAATGATTGTTGAGCATCACGGCCATTTTTGGGCCGTCGACGTCATCGGGACGAAATCGTCTCAATTTCGCCGAAATCGTCTCGATATCGCCGATTTCGTCCAAGGGCGAAATCGACGATATGGGGACGATTTCGTCCAATAAGGGACGATTCCCTCTTGCGAAATCGGAGATGAATTTGCTCAAATTTTGGACGATATCATCCAATAGTGGACGATATCATCATTTGTATGAAAGTGAACTTATTTTACTTGCATTTTTAATCACTGTTTTATTAATGATTTTTATTGTTTTGTTGTTTATGTTGTAGAGAGGATTATTAAAGAGCCGAGAATGGAAATACGATGGGCTGAAGGATGACTTGGCCGCTCTATCTCAGGCAGAGCGAGATCAGTTGGCTCAAGTCAGCTTGCAGCACGTGGCAGATATGCCACATGTTTCTATAGATATGGGGCTATTGACAACCCTAGCAGAGAGGTGGTATCCGGGTTCTTCTTGTTTCCGGTTATCGATAGGGGAGATGACTCCCACATTGGAGGATGTATGGAGGATTTTGAGGATCCCCATACAAGGATGGCTAATAACTCCCATGGCCAATCAGGGCCATGTGATGATGCGACTGTGCGGAGATCCGAGCTTCGCCCTGGAGAAGGGCGGAGTGAACATCGAGTCGCTACGCCAGATGCCTGGGGCATCTAGACTGACACAGGTTTTGGCTGGGGTGGTAGGTGGTCTGCTACTATGCCATCAGAGTGGATGCAGACTACCATGGCTACTGATAGATGTGGTCTACGACATGAGAGACCATGGGTACAGGTTTTCTTGGGGGAGCTTTGTACTATGCCGATTGTATAGGATCCTGTATGGGGTCGTATACAAGGGCGGTCGATGTCTAGTCATGACATCACTACTATAGGTTTGGTGTTGGGAGCACATCATGGTGCGAAGGCCGGTAGGGCTCCCACTGATAGGGATTGATGGGGAGAGGCCCCGAGTTTTCTACTGGTGGCTCTAGAGAGGGTCACAGTGGCGGATAGATCTGCCAATGTCCCGGAGACTACTTGATGACCTTGTCTCCGACTAGATCACCTGGAGGCCTTGGAGAGATCATCCAGGGTGGGCCGAGGATGGACAGGAGCTGGCTCGCATCAGGCGAGTCTGCTGGCTGAGGATGGAGAGGGGAGAGGTGGAGCTCCACCGCTATGACCGAGTTTTGAGGCAGTTCGGTCTACAATAGGGGATCCCATCTCTCAGGGACTACGAGTTTTCCTGGACCATCCGAGATAACACTACAGTTAGCGGGGCTCTAGATATGCAATGCTTCTGGAGTCAGGACGTGGATGATGCCCCCATCCAGCCAATGGATGGTGACGATGCTGGGGTTGTCGACGGCTATGATGCCTGGTACGTAGGCATCCGCCCTCCTCGGATGATGAGGGCTCAGGGTCCGATTCATGTAGTTGTGCATCGAATGGGGAGGCGGTGCTAGGCGGCCATTGAGGTGGCATAGGGTCATGGCGGGAGAGAGCAGAGGAGGCCACAGGCTCAGTAGAGGCCACGATAGTGGGAGAGGAGGGAGGAGAGACCCCCTTCTCCATGGAGAGAGAGGCCACCATCGCCCGATAAGGGCAAGGGTGTCGAGGTAGGAGAGAGTAGCGAGATGGCTACTCTTCGGGTAGAGACTGTTCATCTCCAGGCTCAGGTGCAGGCCTTGCAGGATGAGGCTGCACGACACCGAGAGGAGGCCACACAGCTCAGAGATGAGATCGCACGCCTCAGAGCACGGAGCGGAGGGGCGAGCACTCGGGACTTAGCATGGGCTATTGCCCAGATCACATTCTATCAGATGCTATACTACCGTATGGTGTCAGAGGGGCAGAGGTTACCATTGTCGGCCCCCATTGCAGAGCCTATCATGATGAGGTCATCGAGGACATCATCATGATCAAAGTCCAGGACTCATAGCACCACACGGACTACGATGGGGCCACCTCGTCCACCTCAGGGCGAGGGAGGAGATGAGGCTGAGAGCTCGAGGGGTTCTCGAGGCTAGCTGCTATAGATTGCACTACATAGATTGATACATAGTGTTTATTATTTTTGATAGAGGATTGAGTATGCCGAGGTACAGATTGTGGCATACCGATCCAGTTTTGAGATGATGTATATATTGTTGATATATATATAGATGAGATATTTTTGATCATATGACTTGTCTTATGTGTTTGTATGATGCTTTAATGTTTTGGTGTGATTGATTTGATGATTCATGTAATTATGTCGTTTGGAAATATTATGGTTTGAATGTCATGCTTTTAAAATTTAAATGAAATAATCTGATGTAAACAAATTGGTTGTTTGTGGGATAATTTGATAAAAATAAAAGGGACTTCTAACAATAATTTCAAAGGACATTGTCGCTATTATAGACCATTTCATGGAGTCGCCGCTCACTCGGTCGTCAAGCTAATCCTAGTATAGAAATATTGTTAAAAGTAAAAGAGTGCTTAAGAGACTGTCTTAAGACTTTGTTGTGATGATGCAAATGATGATGATGATGGTGATAATGATGATGGTTTGATGATTTGTTTTCAGATTTTCATAAAAATAGTATGCATGAAATATTTTAAAATGATTTTTGCTAGGCATAAATTCCTAAGTGTGATAAAATTTTGAATAATTCCTTAGAATTTATACCATGGTTGCAATATTGAATTTGAACATAATGACATGAAATAGAATAAGTATTCGTTCTTTTAAAGCATAATTGTGTAACATAATGATTTAAGTCATATGTTTTTATGATTTGAAATAAATGGGAAAATAAAATTAGTTCAATGGTTTGCGCTAGGCATAGAATATATAGATATAGACTTATACCATCATCACGAAATCCAAAGAAGAAAATAATAGTTTTATTGCATGGTTGATTTTTAATTTTTGAAAATAAACAGAAAATATGAAGATGAGGACTTGCGCTAGGCATAAAATTCCAATTTTGGTTTTGGAATTATACCATCATCGCGAAAGTCAAAAGTTATATATAAATGTAACTTTATTGCATGTTTTTAAAAATGATTTTGATTTTTTTGGTAATGCATGTAGTTGTCTTTATACTAAACAACTGTTCTCAGAGAAGAAAATGAAATTATTCCAGACAATTTGCAAAAATATTTCAAAGTATCTTAAAGACAAAAGTTAGATTTATAAGGAATCCCATGTGCGTATGTGAGTTCATTTCCGATCTTGATTTATCATAATGATACACAAAATCTCTCAAATACAAATGTGTGTGCAATTGCTTTGTGCATTTACCAGTTTTGAGCAAGATAATTTGATACAAGTGATTTGAATTAACCAAATAAGTGTTCATTAACCATGATTTAGATGCATATAACCGTACCGGACTACTATGTAAGTCGGGTTATCAAGAGCTAGCTAATCCATAAGCAGACATAGGTTCGTACAAAATAAGGTCGCTAATGTGACAGACATCACCACGCTAGGAGTTACCCAAGGCCAAGCGAGTTGGGCACAAACCACCTGTTATGGGGCTTACCTCACAGCTTTTCGAATAATTGAGAATTCCAGGGATTCAAGCTCATCAACCCTTCTTTTCTTTTCAATGGGTAGGGAAAGGGATTTTATTGCTTTTGCTTTTGCTTGTTTTGCTTTCTTTTCTTTCTTTTCTCTTTTTTTTTTGTATCTTTTGCTTTGATATTTGAGATAATGCTGAAATAACCTTTTTCTTTTTCTCTTTTTCTTGAACTTTTCTTTTCTTCCTATGCTAGGGATACTTGCTCGGATTAGTCGTAGAGCAAGGGATTTTTATTCTGGGTAGGGGTGAGCTTGTCCTTTTGTCAATTCTCAAAGATTCTAGACCATGTGCATGATAGGATAGCAGGGGAAACTTTTCGCTCAAGAAACCACTTCTACTATGTAGCATAGCATGGACATTACAAATATAATCATTTTATTGTGAAAGGATATGCTTGGTTTAAGTAAATAACAAGATCAATTCTCTGTGCTCAAAACTTTATTTAATTGAATTTTGTGGACTTTGATATAAGAGAGATTAGTAATCATACCAAATAAATCAAGATATTTATTCATGTGAATGTGAAAGTGCGGGATTCCAAATAAATGCTAATTTATCCAAAATAACTAAAAATATAACTGCAATATGTCACAATTTGAGAAGTACAAAAAATAAAAGATGTTTTTGAAGATTTTGATGATTTTGAATGTTTTTGGTGTTTTTGAATTTATAAATTGAAAGAAATACAAGATAGTGGTTTTTTGAAATATTTTAAACAAATATATACAATGATGAAATGACCAATTTTTATGCATAGTAACGTTTAAGATGCAAAATGTTCATGGGTTCTTTAAGTTCTTTACCATCTAAGGTAGATAATTTGTATGCTCCCGATTCAAATTTAGCAGTTGATAATATATGGTCCAAGCCAGCTTGGGTTCAAATTTACCTTTAAGGTCTTTAGTTGCATTAGTATTTTTTTGATTTTCTTTTAAAACAAGGTCGCCGACCTCAAAGGATCGATGACGAACTTTCTTAGCATATGATCTTTTAAGCTTGTTTTGGTAGGCACGAAGATGCTCCAAAGCATTGATGCACTTTTCATCTAGGAGTTCTAGTCGATCGAGTCTGCACACTCGATATTCATCTCCTACTTCGGTATCTTGAAGTAGTAGAGCCAAAGAAGGAACTTCTAATTCAAAGGGAAAAATAGCTTCAGCGCCATAAACCAAAACAAAAGGTGAAGTACCTGTGGGAGTACGAACGCTAGTGCGATATGCCCACAAAGCTGGATATAATTGAATGTGCCAATCGCGGCCAGATTTATTGACCAATTTTTTGAGAATTTTGATTAAGGTTTTGTTAGAAGCTTCTGCTTGGCCATTACCCTGAGGATAATAGGGAGTGGACCAACGATGTTGAATCTTATATTTTTGGCATAGTTTCTTAACATCTTTATTTTTGAAACAAGTTCCATTGTCTGAGATGAGATTTGCAGGAATTCCGAACCTACAAATGATTTGATTAAAAATAAATTTAGAGACTTGTGTTCCAGTGCAGGAAGCTAAAGGCATAGCTTCAACCCACTTCGTGAAATACTCAATGGCGGTTATGATGAATTTGTGTCCATCAGATGACACAGGATTAATTTTGCCAATAATGTCTAAGCCCCATTTTGAAAAGGGCCAAGGAGATGAAATAGCCTGCAGTTCTTGTGCAGGGGCATGGACAAGGTCAGCATGTTTCTGGCACTTGTCGCAATGGCGCACATAATCATGTGCATCATTCTCCATGGTAGGCCAAAAGTATCCTATCCTAAGGAGCTTTTTAGCAATGACACTACCACTGAAGTGTCCTCCACAAGATCCATCGTGGGCTTCACTCAAAGCTGATCTGGATTCTTCTAAATTCAAACATCTCAATAGGATACCTTCAAAAGATCTCCTATATAAAGTATTGCCAATTATTACAAATCGACTTGCTCGTCTACGTAATAACCGACGCTGGTTTCTATTAGAACTGGCAGGGAAAGTCCCATTGTGAAGAAAATCAAATATATCCAGTATACCAAGGTTCAGGAGTAGTTTCATTGATTAGAAACACATCCAAAGGTTCTAAGCATGACTTATTTGAAGCGGGTTCCTGGAGTCGATGAATAATGATGGTGGCATATTCGTCATCTAACTCCAAGGGCAGAAGAGATGCAACTGCGGCCATAGCGTCAACCGCACGGTTGCTAGTTCGAGGAATAGCTTCCAAGGTAACTTGATCAAATAGAGATATTAATTGTAAAACATATGCTTTATATGGGCACAATTTATCATCTCTGGTCTGATAAACTTCATTAATTTGGTTTATAACAAGTTGAGAATCACCAAAAACTAGCAGATGTTTAATTTTTAGTGCTAAGGCAGCTCGTAATCCAAGGATTAGAGCTTCATATTCAGCAGTATTATTGGTGCAAGCAAATGTTAATTTAAAGGACAAAGGTATAATGTGTTTTTGTGGAGATATTAAAATAATACCTGCACCAGCCCCACTCATGCATCGGGCTCCATCAAAGTATAAGGACCATTGTTCAACATGGTCTGCCTCTAATTGAAGGCATTCATCTGGAAACTCAATGATGAGGGGATGGGTAGACTCTAAGGGTGCAACAACTAATTGATCTGCTATGATTTGACCCTTAACAGACTTCTATCCTATAAACATGAGTTCAAACTCGCTCAGAGCAAGAACCCACTTTGCTGTGCGACCCGATAAATAAGGTCGACTCATGAGATACCGCAAGGGATCATATTTAGCAATGACATAAGTTTTCTGACTGAGCATATAATGGCATAATTTTTGCATAGAAAATATGATTGCTAGACATAGTTTTTCTAATGTTGTGTAGCGGGTTTCATAACTAATTAAAGTTTGGCTAATATAATAATTAGCACGTTCTCTTTTCTCATCATCAAGTTGAGCTAACATAGCTCCTAAAGCAAAATCTGAAGCTGAAATATACAGGATAAATGGGCGATCAGGTCTAGGCGGTGAAAGCACAGGTGGGTTAAGGAGGTATTGTTTGAGAAGTTCAAAAGCTTCCTTACATTCATCATCCCAATTAAAAGGGACATCCTTCTTAAGAAGCTTAAGAAAGGGACCGGTTTTGTCTGCCAGCTTATCGATGAAGCGACGGATAGCTTGAAGCTTACCTTGTAAACTTCGTAACTCAGATATATTGGTAGGTGCGGGCATATCAGTGATAGCCACAATCTTGAGAGGGTCGATTTTGATGCCACGTAAAGAAACTATAACCCCTAATAGTTTACCGGACTTAACTCCGAATATGCATTTAGCAGGATTTAGTCGGATAAGATATTCCCTTAACCGATCAAACACTGTCCTTAAGTCATTTAAATGATCATCTTCTTTGATGGAACGAGCTATGATATCATCTACGTAATCATGTAGGATATCATGCATCATGTCATGAAAAATATAAGTCATAGCTCGTTGATAGGTTGCACCTGCGTTCTTTAGGCCGAATGGCATCACTTTCCAACAAAAGGTACCCCAAGGGGTAATAAAGGCTATTTTAGCCTGATCTTCAGGAGCTATCCTGATCTGATTATAACCGAAAAATCCATCCATTAGGGACATCATTCCACTCCCAACAGTAAAATCAATGATTTGATCCATGTTTGGAAGAGGAAAATCATCTTTAGGGCATGCAACGTTAATATCTCTAAAGTCTATGCAAACCCTAACTTTGGTAGCTTCTTTCTTGGTGACTTGGAACTACATTCGAGATCCATTCAGCATAATCAATAGCTTGTATAAAAACAACATTCAGGAGTTTTTCTAACTCCCCTTTGACTAGCAAGGCCACTTTGGGATGCATTTTTCTAAGTTTCTATTTAACAGGTTTAGCATCCGGATGGACTACTAGGTGATGCATGACTACATAAGGGTCTAAACCTGGCATATCTTCATATGTCCAAGCGAAGACATCTTCATATTCTTTAAGGAATGCAATGTATTGCTCTTGTTTTTCTTGACTTAATTCTGATCCAATATTGATTATGTGGGGATTATCCTCAGTTCCAATGTTAACTTTAATGACGTTTTCTACTTCCATGTGTAGATCTCTTTCAAAATTAGGTGGGGCGGGTGAAACGCCCAATTCTTGTAATTCTTTTAAGGTTAACTTGGATAATTCATCTTGAGGAGTCGTGGCCTCAAGTTGGGCTATAGTAGGTATAGAACCATCAAAATAAAAACCATTATGTAACATCTCTTCAATGGAGACATCATGGAAAATATCTCCTTCCAACTCATCATCGGATTCAACAATCATTTCAGGATAAGCTATGGATAGCATATTGCATGTAAATGGCTGATTTTTTAGAGGCAAATCATCACGCCCATCCAAATAATCTTGATAACATATGAGTTGATCATCATCTTCAAAAGGGAAGGGTTGACCCTTACTAGGAAATAGGCCCACACCACATCGGGCGGGCCATGGTTCTACCTCAAAGGGTTCTTTCATACCATCTTGGAGAGGTCCCAAGCCTTTCCCTTTATATCCCATTTTAAGCATTATAGGTTTAGCTTTAATATACTCATTAGTAAAATAACATCGAGCATATCCCTCATGATGAGTTTTGATGTTCCTGGGTATTCTTCCCCAGTCATATCCCTTATAAATGAAGGCACAACTCCCGACTTGGTAAGTACTTCCCATAGGTTGTGGGAGGCCCAAAGTATGAGGAGATGGCGGCAAATTACTTAAGATAATGGAATTTTGCATAGAAGCATTTGTTTTTTCTGATATAAGAATGTTAGATAAATCGGGTAAGAGTTCATCAGAAAGAGCATAAGATGTAGAAGGATCATTCCCTATATCTTTAGATGTGGAAGGTATGATAGATGTAGATAATGTGGAGGTGTTAATAGATGGGTCTATAGGTTTTGAAATTATAGGGATGGAACATGAAGGATTGGTTGTGGATTTAAGATCTTTTTGAGGTTCTAGTGTGGTTTGTTTAGAAGATTGTTTAGATGAAAAATAAGAATTAGGATGTGTGGATGATAGAGCAGGGCAAAATTGAACTCCAACAGGTTCTACCAAAGCACACATATCAAAGGGTCTAGGATCACCATGGATAGTGACCAACTGATTTTTAAATTCGAATTTAACACATTGGTGTAAAGTTGATGGGACAGCCCGCATTGCATTGATCCAAGGATGACCCAAGAGTATATTGTATGATGCGGGGCAATGTACAATAAACACGGTCGTATCTAAGGTTCTCGGACCAACTTGCAATGGGATGGTGATAACTCCACACGTTTCTTGTGTTTCGTCATTGAAAGCTTTTATGATCATGTCACTTTTCTTCATTTCATCACTTCTAAACCCAAATCTTTGGTAGAAGTCAAAAGTGCAAATATTTAGAGATGAACCATTATCAATCAAGACCCTTTTGACTGCTACATCTCCTATTAGGGCAGTAATATATAAGGGGTTATCCTTATGTAAACTATGTTGTGGTATATCTTTATCTCGAAAGTCAATACAATCAACTTCTCTAGTGATGATAGTATTGGTCATGGCTTCAGGTTGAATGTTTTGTGGTACCATCATTTGGCTTAATGTAAGCATCAATTCATCTCTATGGGTAGGAGAAGATCTTAATAGGTCCAAAAGGGAAATTCTGGTTGTAGTATTGGATAATTGCTCATTAATATTATAAGGAGGTTTAGATTGAACATTAGGAGCATGATTCCCTTTATTGGGATTTTTCAAAACAAATGGAGTTGATCCATCGTTCTGATTTGGTTCTTGTTGAAAATTTTGAGCTTGTTGTCTGGTAACGACTCCGATGGTACCTACAATGTTATATTGAGGATGATGAATAGGTCTTGGTCTAGCATTTATGGCTTGTTCATTAGAAAGGAACTGATTAGAAGAGGGTCGAGTAGTAACTCTTCTAGGAAATGGTTCTTCCGAAACCATAGAATCTATGATAGGTTGAATAGGATCTGATTCATTTTCAGAACTATTCGATTGATTTGAGGTGATGTCTATTTCACTTTCAGTATCCGATTCTACATCACTGAGATCCGGTGTTTGAATATTATGTAGGGGCCTGGTCGTGACCATGGATAAAGTTGTGTCAAATTTTTGTAAATCATGATTAGGTAAATGTCCGCTAATAGTTCCTACATATCGGGTAGGAGGAGGGACATTATGATGCTCAATTTGATTGGCCACCTCTTTACCATGTTTTGGTAAAGGATGTTGAAATATATCTAATGATTGATTAGCATTTTGATTTTGATTTTGGGGAATGTTCTTTTGAGCATTATTAGGAGCATTTTGTTTAGGTTGGAAGGCTTGCACCTCCATCTCATTATTATCAATCAGATCTTGTATTTTATGTTTTAACCTTTTACAAGAGTTGGTAGAGTGTCCAGGCCCTCTATGGAAATCACAGTGTAAATCGGCTCTGTATCCGGGTATGGTTGGATCAGGTTCCCGGATATTAGGTAATTGAATCAAACCTCTTTCGAGTAATTGGGGTAGAATAGTTGATAATGGTTGATTCAATCTAGTAAACTCTCGAGGAGGTTTATCAGGAGGTTTCAATATAAATTTTTCTGTTGTCTTCGTTGTATTGATATTAGCAACATTTCTGCTGTCAGTGACTCCGTCACCTACAACTTGTTTGTTTTTATATTGATTTCTGGATGTTTTCTCATCATCTTTCTTCCTAAGCTGGCCTCTCCTAATGAGAGCATCTTCTACTCTTCGAGCTAAGTCTATAGCCTGATCGAAGGTGGTTAAGGTAGCAGTTGATAACTCATAAGATATTTGTTCTTGCAAATTATTAATAAAAATGTCCAACATTTCCCTATAAGGTAGCACAAAGTGCAGTTTTCCTATCAACTGCCTCCATCTAGCTAAGAAATCAGCAAAACATTCATCTTTGTCTTGTTTTAAGTTGTACAAATCTTTAATGGTTACATGCCTTTCGATATAGGCACTAAATTGATGCACAAAAGATTCAGCGGTCTCTTCAAAATTTCTCAAAGAATGAGTGGGCAATTGATAGTACCACTCTAATGCCATTCCTCCTAAACTTTTCGGGAACATTTTTAGTAATAACAAGTCATCATGTGATATATCATGACATGCTATCCTAAACATGCGAAGATGCTCTATGGGATCTTCGGTTCCTTTATATATAGGCAGGACGGGCATGGGAAAGTGTTTAGGGTATGGTTGTGCTACAACTATAGGATCTAGAGGCTGACTACACATCTCTCGATAATTGTACGAGGGATGGTAGGGATCCATCTCGGTCCATGCGGGAAGCTAACTGTTTCACCATGGCTTCCAGATCATCGGGTTTGCCCACCATATTGGTTCGGTAGGGTATTAATATGGGATTGGTGAGCATATGATGGAGGGACATGAAGATTAGATGCTATATTGCTATTGTGTAAATTGTTGGTAGGAAGGGTGTTATGAAGAAGTTTTGAAGTTGTATTATGTTGTATCCCAGATTGTTGAAAGTTGGTGTTTGGCTTCATTTTAGGTTTTTGTCGATTTGAAGCATATTGGTCAATAGTTTGGCGAAATAAAGCAGTGAATGAAGGTCTCTTTTGTGTGGGAATGATTTTAGGCTCAATAACAGGTTCCTTAGGAGGTTGGGTAACCTGTTGTTTTTGCATGTTCTGAATTATAGTGGCCATATCCATATTGGATGGTCCAACTTTATCACTTTCTTGATCGACGAAGGACAAGGGATTAGTGTGCATGTTAAATCCTTCTTCTAGGATTGCTTGAGTTTCACTAATTTGTCCCCTATCAATACGAACTGCCATATTAAGAGCACCAATATTATTATTGAAGAATTTCCAGAAATGATCTATGTTATCAAAAGTAACAGTTCCATCTGGAGCCATTCTAGGGGATGAGGATCCTTCCTCTCTAACATTTTCTTGTTGTTCATTTTCTTCAGCCAGCTCATCTTCTAGCTGTTCTAGAGTTTCTTCTTCTGGAATTGGATCCTCAGGAAGGGCATTTAATTTTTTTGTTTTCTTTCCTAACCAATCTTCTTCTTCTTCTTCTTCAGTTTGTTTACCATTCCTAAGTCTAGTCATTGTGCTTAAACTTAGATTTCAGCAAATATATATATATATATATATATATATATATATATATATATATGCAACAAGCTTAAGAGGTATATATTTTAATTATATACCTACTATAGTATTTAAAATAAAATGTTTTGATTTTGTTATGTTTTTGTGTTTTTTGTTTTTTTTTTATAACAATATTATAAAGATAACAAACAACACACAAAACGCAAGAAATAATAATAATGAAAGCAATGATCTAGTTTTCTATAAACAATTTATAAATATCATTAATGGGCTCAAGTTCTTCAGGAGTCATGAAATGTTCTTCTTCAAATTGAAAATTGTTTTTCAAGAAGTCAACAAAGTGTGCTATGGTGATATTATCTGTTTCAGACTCTGGTCGGTAGAAGTAAAGCTCGTGGCAATACTCTCGATATAACACAGCTCTAGGAACTCTATTCCATATTTCCCTATCCGTAAGAACGACCTCTTGATCTTCTACACGACCTAGGAATTGGTGTATAATGGCTGCATTCTCGAGGTATTCCTCAAAGGTGAACAATTCTGAAGACACAAGAGCTCTCCTATCAGCTAACCACCTATGGCAAGCTCTCTGAAGTTCATGATAAAAAATGAGTTGATGAGGATCCAGGATTCTATCTAGGACAAGCCTCTTGATTTGTCTAAGCTCTGTTGACCTAGATGAAATGATACCTAGTCTCCTATCAAGTTCGTCCCACAAAAGTTGGTTTCTATCTGTTTCAGGCACACTAAGCACATAATTAATTTCTATGGCTGCTAATTGGTTTTCAACATTTATAGTAACTGCTAGTCTTTTCTTAGGAGCTACCATCTAAACATGATATGCAACTTAGTAGTTTTCTAATGATTTTAAATGCATCTATGTTTTTTTTGTTTTTGTTTTTGTTTTCAAAAGGTTTTAGTTTCACGTCGGGTTCACCAAAATGTATCGTTCCAAATTTTCCGCACCCTTACCTTCAGGCTAAAGGATCCACGCCCGAAAGGGGGATGCGAGAAGGATGGGACAATACCTCGAACTGAGAGGCCCTTTGAAGGTCCCGCCTCTCGGGGGAGGGGTATTAAGGTGATTTTTTGATGGATGGTGGGTTCACCAGGAAACTTTTGAATGGCAGTTTCCACGCCTAGGTTGAGAATGTGTTTGATGTGTTCAATTTTATCTTTAATCATTCAAATCCTAGGTTTGGCCAAATGAATCTAAACTGTTCTATATGAAATGCAGATTTAAATGAATACAAAAAATAGATTTGAATAGAAAACATAGAGAATAAGCTAGATTAAAAAGCCATATCTGATCCGGATGTCTGATGGAGGTTCTAATTTTTGAAGCAGTCAAGATCGCCTCTGATATGACAGGATCGTCTACGATCAGACAAGATCGTCTGAGATCTGACGAATTCGTTAGACAAATTTGTCAGAGACCTGCAATCAGAGAAATAGATACAAAATACAGAAAATGCAACTATTCCAATAGAGGGCAATGATGTAGAATGACAATAATAATATTAAACTGATAATTATAAACAAAAACATGAGTGCATTACAATGATTTAATGACAAATTATGATTTTATTATGCATTAAAACTATATGGGTGAACTCCAGGATGCAAAATAGTAATAAGTCTAACTAATGCAAAGCAAAAAAGTAGATAGTGGAGAAAGAATGCAAACGCACTGATTGCCCCCAATGTTGACTGTAGTCGAAATCATCTCGAATTGGTGCGTGATCGTCCGAGATTGTACAGGATCGTCTGCGACGATCTGAGCTTGCTCCGACTGAAAAACAATGAAGTTCCTGCAAAAAAACTTGGAAAAATACGAAGGCAAATGGTGATTTAAGATGGTCTAATGCAAATAGAACTCGTGTTACAGGAAAATTCAGCCAGGGGAATGTCAAGGGGAGGGCCTAAGATTAAATAGGCATAGGAAGGAGGTTGGGAGGTTGGAGATCATCCCAATTTGGGAGATCTCCAATGGGGGAAGTCTCTAACCGTGCAGACACGCTTTTGCCCAGGTTAGAGACGCCGTTGAAACAGAAGCTAATTATGAAAAATCAGTTTTGGGACAAAATCGTCTGGACGTTCTAGTCCAGACGAAATCGTCCGATCTGAGGCGATATCGTCTGATCGGCGACGATATCGTCCAACGGTCACAACAAATCCTAAAAATGGCACGGAAAATGAGGAAAGCGGTTTAACAGGCGGTTCGGGGTTGAAAATTTGAATTTGAATTATTACTAAGGTAATTTTAATTATTGCTAAGGTTTACTGCGCCAATTTTAGGGTGCTACACCTACAATCCTCATTCTCCAAGAAACCAAAAATGATAATGTCTCCTCCCTCAAGTTGGCTATAGCTATTAGAAGCAGAGGTGAAGTCCTCATCAGCCCTGCCCAAGGATCCTCAGGAGGACTCATGTTCCTGTGGGATCCTCTACAGGTTGAAGGGAGGCTTCTGTCGTCATCAAATAGAATCATCAATGTCCTCTTTCATTGCAAGACCAACAACTCCTCTTGGATTTTATCCAATGTGTATGCCCCAAATTCCCCCCTCGAAAGAGCAGCTCTGTGGGACACCATCAGTCATATGAGGAGCACTTTCAGCACCATCCCTTGGATCATCGACAAGGATTTCAATAGTCCTCTATACCCTTTAAAAAATAAGGACTCAACATCATAAGTAGAAGCATGGAGGACTTTAGGGAGTTCATAGATCTCAATGAGCTCATGGATGTCCAGCTCAAAGGATCTAAGTTCACCTGGAGCAACAGAAGAATGGGAGGTGGACTTATTCAGGTAAAGCTGGATAGGTTCCTCATATCCAAAGAGGCCATCCCGATATTTGGGGATGCATCCCTCCTCACCCTTCCCAATATTGGCTCGGACCACAGTCCCCTCCTCCTAGAAGCAGGTAAACCTCCATCATTCAAGACCCCTTTTCACTTCGAGTCTATGTGGCTCCATCACCAGGATCTCAGATCCCAAGTCACCCTTTGGTGGTAGCAGTCGGTCTTGGGATCCCCTACCTTCCAAGTTTCCCAAAAGCTTAAGCTGGTTAAATAAAAACTAAAGGTGTGGAATAAGGAGGTGTTCGGAAATATCTTTGTAAGCAAGAAGACCATTGTAGGAAAGCTCCAGGAGATCGAAAGGCAGATTTAATATGGAGACCAAAGTAGCTCCATGAGGGATGAAGAAAGAAACCTCCTAGCTGAATACCACAACATTTTAGCTAGGGAGGAAACTTTTTGGAATCAAAATTCCAGAGCCCTCTGGATTAAAGATGGTGATTCCAACACCAACTTCTTTCATGCTTCCACCTTGAGGCATAGAGGCTCAAACAAGATCCGCGAGATCAAGTGTGGTGATGGGTCCATCACTAAGGACATCTTCAAGATCAGGTCTGAATCAATATATTTTTTTCAAACTCTTCTCGGTAGTCCTCCTAAGGATGATGACCAAGCCAAGATTAACCTCCTGGGTAACATTCCCCCTCTATCCCCTAATCGGTTAATTTTATGCTTGTTAGCCCTTTCTCCCATGATGAAATCAAGAGGGCCCTCTTCTCCATGCAACTAGATAAAGCCCCTGGGTCGGATGGGTTTCCCCCTTGGTTCTATCAAGATTTTTGGGATATCATCGGGTGGGATGTATGCAAAGCCATCAAAGAAATCCAATCATCTCGAACCATTCCTTGAGGGATTAACTCCACTTTCATTGCTCTCATTCCCAAGTTGCCCATATGCAGATCCTTGTCTGACTACCAGCCCATCAATCTGTGCAATATCCTCTACAAGATCCTCACCAAGGTCATGGCTAATAGGATGAAGTCGATCCTTCCTCTCATCATTGACCCTAGCCAAGGTAGCTCAGTCAAAGGTAGAAGCATCCTGGATGGGGTCATCATTGTCCATGAAACCATGCACTCAGCCTCCCTTGCCAAAAAGTTAGCCCTCCTTTTAAAACTTGATATGAACAAAGCTTTCGATAGGGTCAGCTGGGACTTCCTCCGTGATATCCTCCTCAAGTTCGGATTCCACCCATCTTTAAATGACCTCCTCCATAGCTGCTACTCTTTCCCATGGTTCTCTATCCTGGTCAACGGCTCCTCGACTAGTTTTTTCCTGAGTGTAATAGGCCTCTGCCATGGTGACCCACTTTCACCAATCCTCTTCATCATCTTGGTGGACTCCTTGGGTAGAGCTCTCAAAGCTGCTTTCCAAAGACAAAGGATATCTAGGATTCAGGTTGCCTCAGGCATCAAACTAGTTACCCATTAGTAGTTTATCGATGACACCATCTTATCCACTCAAGCTTCTGTGACCCAAGCCAAATCCATCAAGCACATCCTCTTACTTTATGAAAAAGCTACTGGTCAAAAGGTTAACTTCATCAAAAGCAAAGTGTTCTTCATCAACACCCTTGTAGCCCAAAAATCCAAGATAGCTCACATCCTGGGGTGCACCATTGACTCGCTCCCATCTTCCTACCTTGGCCTCCCCTTGTTTTGTGGTAACCCCAAGGAGCTGATGTGGAATAATGTCTTAGAGAGAATCCAGAAGAAGCTAGTGGCCTAGAAAGGTAAACTCTTGTCCCAGGCTGCTAAAGCCACCCTCATCGGGGCCTGCCTCCAAGGCATATTGGTCTATTCATGTCAGTCTTCAAGATTCCCATGGTATTCAACTGCAATATTGAGAAGTTCTAGAAAAGGTTCTTGTGGTCAAGGACCAAAAAGAATACCAGAATACCCCTTGTTTCCTGGGACATAGTGTGTAAAATTAAGAAGCAAGGAGGCTTGGAGTTTATAAAATTTTCTAAGATGAACCTAGCATTGCTGGAAAAACACACCTGGAGTATCCTTACCAATGACTCAGTAGAATGGGTGTAGATAGTCAAAAATAAATACCTAGGCAATATTTCAATCCTTGATGATGGGAACCCCCCTAAGCGGATCGACCTTTTGGAAATCCATCGCCCATACTCACCAGTTGATCCAGAAAGGCTTACGATGGATCCTTGGGGATAGCAATTACATTGGTTTTTGGTATGACAGGTGGGCCCAGGACAAACCCCTGATCGGCAAATCAGAATTAGCAGAGCTCAAACCATTCACTGACCTCAACATGGGGTACAAGGTGGCTGACTTCATCACCATCTCCAATGGAGTACCTTAGTGGAAATAAATCAATGGTAATAATCTTGGTGAGGTTTCCACCACCCTATCCACGATGCTCAACTTGACTACCATCCTGATCGGAGAAGAACCTGGCAGGACTACTTGGAAGAGATCCAATGATGACACTTTCACAGCCAAGTCAACTTACAACATTCAAACCCCTTCCCCTATTCCATCCACCCTTTTCAATCGGGTTTGGAAGAAATATTTTATCCCTAAGGTAAGCTTCTTTTCATGGATTGCCATTCAAAACAAAGCTCTAACCATTGAAAACTTGCACAAAAGAGGATTCTCGATCCCCAATAGGTGTTATCTTTGCATGGCTAACTGGGAGTCCATAGATCACTTGTTCTTGAGATGTGATTTTTCTTCCACAGTCCTTGGCTCCATTCTAAATTCCTTCTAGGTTCAATGGGCCCAGCCCAAGTCCATCAATGAACTCTTTTCCCAATGGATCAACCCCTTCCATAATTCCAAACTCTGGTTCCTCTAGGATGTGTGCCTCCACCATTTCCTCTAGTAGATTTGGCTAGAATGCAACAACAAAGCTTTTGGCGACTCCTCCAAGGATCCTAAGTCCATAGCTTCTAGAGCCATTGCCTTTTCCACTAAAAATGCTAAGCTTATCCCTTGCCCCTTCACCCCTTAGTCGACCTTAGAAGCTTCCATTTTCAAATCCCTTAGCATCCCATGCGGGAGTGGATTTCCCCCCTATCTCGATCAATCCCAAAGTAAGCATCCAGTGGGAACCTCCCCCAGAAGGTTGGATCAAACTAAATTTTTATAGAGCATCAAAAGGAAACCCAGGCCTTATCGAAGTTGGGGGTGTTGTGTGTGATCACCATGGAGAGCTGATCCTGGTCTATTTCAAATGTTTGGGCACCCAAATAAACCACATTGTTGAAGCCCGAGTGTTGTGGAGAGGCCTCTCCCTTCCAAGGTTATGCATAAGCACAAAATATCGTAAATTGGCTCTATTTAGGTTTTTTAAAATTTTGAAAAGGCTAATTTTGGATCCTTTCACTGGGGGCCATTTGCTCGAAATTTATGGGGTGGAATTTTTTTCGGGTAAATTCGCCCACCGTTGATAATCATGAACCTAACTTTATTTTAATTTGCTAACCTAAAATTACATATAATTTTTATTTTCCCACCCAATTCGCCTTCAAATTATAAATGATTTTATATTTCTCGCCAAAATCGCCTTCAAATTATAAATGATTTTATATTTCTCGCCAAAATCGCCTTCAAATTATAAATGATTTTATTTTTCCTGCCCAAATCGCCTCATATACTACCCATATATATACTCTACTAGGTACCGATAAAAATACATCAAAAATACTCTAACTTGAAAATAGCTCTAAAACAACGAAAAACTTGAGAAGGTTGCAGAGGAGTGACTATCAAAATAAACCGATCGGTTGTAGAGGAGTCTCCATCGACACAAGATGATCAGTTGCATAGCCGTGTTTGTCGGTATAAGTCAATCGATTATAGAGCTATATTTATCGGTATATGCCGATCGGTTGTAGAACTGTGTGTGTCGGTGTAAGCTAATTGGTTATAGAGCTGTCTATCGGCATAAGCCGATTGGTTGCAGAGCCGTGTTTGTCGATATTAATCGATCGATTGTAGAGCCATGTCTATCGATATTAATCGATCGATTGCAGAGCCATGTCAGTCAGCATAAGTTGATCGATTGTAGAGCCGTGTCTATCGACATAAGATAATTTGTTGTAGAGTCATGTCTATCGACATAATTTGATCAGTTGTAGAGTCGTGTCTATCGATATAAGTTGATCGATTGCAGATCTATGTCTGTCGGTATAAGATGATCAGTTGCAGAGTTGTGTTTGTCAACATAAGTCAATCGGTTGTAGAGCCATCGTATAAGCTGATCGATTGCAGGGATTGTCGATCGACATTTTTCTATAAGTTGTAGAGGTATCGATTGGTATAATTCAGTCGGTTGTAGAATCATGTCAATCGTCATAGTCGATCGATTGTAGTGGTGTCGATCGGCATGCTTGCAATCAATCGTCATGCATGTAGTTGATCGACATACCTGCAATCGCTCGTTATGACTACAGTCGATCAACATGCCTGCAGTCAATCAGTATTCATGGAATCGATCATCATGCCTACAGTCGATCGACATACCTCCAATTGATCATCATACCTATAGCTGATCGACATGCTTGCAACTGATCATCATGCCTACAATTGATTGGTATTCCTACATCTAATTGACATGCCTACAACTGATTGACATTCCTACAACCGATCGTCATGCTATTGGTCATCATGTCTGCCTAAATTCTTTCTATCGGTATAACACTTTTAAGTATGTCGTACATTTTTTATATTTTGCAAATTGATATTCATATTCCCCAACACAGAAAAATTCGCCACGGTTTGAAATTTTTTTGAGATAAATTAATGAAAATCGCCACGATTTGAAATTTTTTAGAAATAAATAAATGCAATTCGCCATGTATACTTCTACAAATATCATTGGGATTCTAAGATAATTCACCTTGATTTTATAAATAGATTTTGGGGCTGACCCCTTATGCATAACCCTGCTCCCTTCTCTCATACGATCCCAAATGTCTTATCATAGAAGGAAATTCCATGAACATCATCAACTACCTGGTAAATTCCAATAGCCCTGCCTAGAGGATCAACAACACCATAAAAGAGGCTAGGAATTTTGTGCAATTTAAAGGTCCCTCGAAGGTCCAACATAAGTACAGAGAGGCCAATACCCTTGTAGACCACTTGGCCAACATGGGAACTTTTCGCGGATAGCTGTCCATTTAGCACCAATATTTTCCTCAAGAAATCTTGGATGCGATCAATTATGACAAACCAAAGGAGGTTCAAAAGTTATGTAGATCCGTGCACCACACCAGAAAAGGATGAATATGAGGACGTCCCTCTAGGCCCCACCCCATGTGTTTTAATAAACCCCTATTAGGTCTTTTCTTGCAAGGATTCAAATGGTTATCTTGGTGATGTAGAAATTAGGTTGGGCAAATCCATTCATTTTGGCTTTAAACTGAGGGGACGTTCAAATAATGGTAGCACCAATCACACCTATAGCACGTTCAAGCCCACTACGACCAGCTTTGGGAACTTCCTAGTGATCTTGGGGCAGGCAATCTCCACTACTAGCAACCCAATAGTTCATCCCTCGTGGCTTCTTCCCAATTTTTGATGGTCCAGTCAAGATGTGCTAGGTTGTCATTGGAACTCCTAGTGCCACGTGCCTTATCTGATCCCTTTTCAATTTCAACCATCCACCCACCTCAGCATTCACTCCCACAACCTTGAAAGCGTATTTGCATTAACCATCGTTGCATTCCCATGCAATTGATGACTTCATGTTGATGCTCCCTTTCCCTCTTTGGCCCCCATCTCCTTTATATCTACCTCTAGTCTACCACTATCCCCATTTCATTTCTTCCACTACCTATGCTCCTTTAGCTCTGTGTGTTCCTACTTCTCCCTGGTCTCTGTCTACCTAGCTCCCTTCTAGAGTTCTGTCGGTGTAGCCTCTAGGCCTATGATTTCAAGAGTTCCTTGAGCCTTAATATTACTCCCTCCAATTCCATGGAAACCATTTTTGTGGAGCCGACCCACATCAACATGATCAATATTGCTCAGGTTTTCATGGATGTAAAAGGGTTTACCCCGCTTTTGCATAAATTTTGAAGACCCTGACGATGAAATCACCAAGGATTTCATGGAAACCTGGTGCAAGGGTGAGGTTCGGGTTCATGGAGTACACTTCAAGATTTTGATGGAGTTGTTGTGCAAGGTGACAGGGATTCCCCCCACAAGGCAGTTCATTTGGTGATACAAGCACAATTAGGAGAAGGGGATCGACCAATTCTCATATAAGGGTAAGAACTTAGGCTAGGACAAATCCGCTCTGCTCCGCTCTTCCTTGCCCAACCCTTGGGATGAAGCCATAGTCCCTATTATGCAATATGTGACCTGCCATGACCTCGAGAAGGCCCTCCGTAGTTTCCACATTAGCTTCATCAACCACCTTCTTGAATCCAAGTAGGTCTATATCCCATATTATCTACTTTACTCCATTTCTATTTCCATCGATAAGTGCTAAAAAACACATGCTAAACCCCTTCACTAGGGTCTTCTTGTGGTCATATTTTGCCATGTTTTGGCCAATCACCCTCCCGTTCAAGAAGTCCCACACCTAGCATCCAACCCTCCCCTTGATTCCCCTTCTTTCTCTAAGAACTGACTTCTTAGATATTCTAAATATGGTAAGCCTATCTTGGTGGATCGACGTAAGTCCTCTCCCCCAAAGAGTGGCTGGCATAATATCTCAAGGAAAAGGAACCCTGTGAGGGACACCCCTCTTGTCCCGTGGTCATCTACTCGGCTAAAGAGGCCCAAGAAGGAAAAGACACGCTCCCCTCAGCATGTCATTTCATACTCTAAGAGTGGCAATGAATTGTCCACCACCCAGATCCTCCTGAAGATGGCTATTAAATCAATGGCCAACACTACCAGCTCAACGAATGCCACTATCAAAATTCTAAAGTAACTCATCCATAAGTGAGGCGAGGACTCTGATGACCAGGAGGATACAACAAAAGTATAGGACACATGAGATCTATTTTTTTGGGATCCTAGATTGGCATCTAGGGACGGTTTTGGTTTCATGAGACTTGATGGTTTTTCTATTAGTGTTCGGTTTCCTCTGTCATTTCAGTATTTTGGCAGCCAAAGGCCAGGATTGAGATTTTTTGTTAAAGTTTTTGTATCAGTCTACTTTTGGGTTTTGGCCCAAGGTGATGTCTAAGTTTATTTCCAAGGTGCTAAGGCCCTTCTTGTTATAAGGTTTTGGGATCCTCTTAAAAAACCCATTTTGTATATAAAATTTAATTTACCAACAAAAACAAATCCGTCATTAATTCCCATTTTACAAATAATTTAATATTGTTCTTATATAATAAACATAAAGAGATAAGTTCTAGGTTTCTTGTTAAAAAGAGCTCTCAAAGGTATGCTTATTGGAATCAATCCACCAAATGAAAAATTTGTCATTAATTTCCATTTTGTAAACAATTCAATGATGTTCTTATATAATAAACAAGAAAAGATAAGTCTTGTGTAGGAAAATTTATAAGTATCTTGTGATGTTTCTAGTTTCAAAACTGAGTCCCTTTACTATTCCTAAAATTCATAAGTTGGAAATATCTCCTCTAAATTAAAAACATACCTAGTAGACAAATTGTTACATATTTGAGAACACCTTTTGGAGTTAATGTTCTCACTATAGAGTGTAGGACTACGTGCTAAACAAGTTTCAAAAGTCATTTGAGATATTTCCCATAAAAATTTTTGTCTTTGCATGGGAAAATATAGGTTGTAAGTAAAGTGTTAGTGGCTTCTTGTTTATATTACTCCTAAATTTGGTTGGATTCCTATAATACCTATCAACATTTTAGTGAAACCATATATCATTATTTATCTCTAGTCTTAGTGGGATGGATAAAGTGGTATGTTGGCATATCTTGGAAGTTGGGAAAAATTTTCAAATTCAAGGGAGGCCTTGGTATTTTTGACAACTCCCAATCCAAAGTATATTTTCTAAATGGGCGGGTTGGACATTGAATAGGGTTGAATCCTATAAACAACTATTTATGTAACTTTCACGTGTCTTTCTTTAAAGAAAAATGGCAAGTTGTGCCTTGGGAGGATAAGATGCTCAATGTCAAATATTTTCAATTCAAGGGTTTTTTGCCTCATGTGAGAAATTGGTTAAAATGGGGTGAAATAGCTCCTCTTTTAACTTGTAAATATAATATGGTAAGGCATGTGCTCAAAATTGGGTATTCTAGTATTTGGCGATATAAAATAATGTTATGTGATTAGAAGCCTCTACCCTTAACCTTCAAGGTGGAACTTTGAAAATAGACGATAAACGTAATGATAATATTTTTGGGTCATTCTACTGGTTGTGTTGTTCTAGAATCATGCTCAATCTATATTTAATTTGCACGTCTTCAATTATTTTATAACTAAATCTATAGTTTCAAGATAGATGAATATTTCTATTTTTAATACTCTAAGTGATTTGTGTTGGTAAATTGAATATGGATTAAAAAATTACAAACATCATATCATTTATCTCATGTTAGTACTTGATTTTCCTCTTGCTACTAGGCTAAGTGGTAGGTATACTTTTTGGAGTTTGAATGGACTTACCTTGCTATAAAATTTTAGAAGGTTAAGATTAAACCAAAGTGTACATATTGGGGTGACATATTCTGCATTTCAAATTAACAACTACTACTACTCTTACCCTCATTTTGGTTTTTTCATATTTTTACACATTTTATGTAAATCCTAAAACTATATTGCATTTATTTTGGTTTTGTACCTTTTTTCCAAAGTATTTGGTCCAATAGAAGCTTTGTTATTTCCAATTTGTAACTATATTGAAAATTTATCTGTCTAGGTAGGTCCAAACTAGATGAAAGGAACTCTCTTTGGGAAACATGTAAATTCATAGTTCTCAAACAAATATGAAACTAGAGGTGTTTAAGGATATTTATTTGGTTAGTGTGAGAAACCTCCACAACAAATGCACAAGGTCGAGCAGGCTCCCCCCAACCATGATACTTCCTAAAGACGAGAGCTATGCTTATCAATAGGGAATTTAACACATAACCACCACACATCCACCCCTTCACACACTCACCTATGTTACGGTTTGAACCTTGGACCTCCCTAAGAAGAGCCAAAGCTTGAACTATTGCACTGTCCCCCTAGGACATGATATTTATTGGTATAACATCTTCCCTAGGAGCTCTTATGTCAAGCTTAATTTTTATTTGGTTTTCATGGATTCTAAAGTACACCATACATAGTTTGGAGGGCAACATAGACTCAACTATAAAGAGGCTAAATTGCCTTCATCATCAATACTACCACCATATCTAGTTTTAAGGAAATATCAAGTCATAGTTGGATGGAAAATGTCACAATTGACATCAAATTTGTTAGAGATAAATGTGGTTATGAACATAGAGCATCAAACATCTACCTTTTCAACATACTTCATGGCTACTACCAACCAACCAATGGCAAACAATATCTTAATATTTAAGTTTTATCATGTATTCTTCTTCTCATTCGATGTCTATCTTGCATGTTCTATTATATGCAATAAAGTATGTTTTGTTTTATGTAGGTTAACAAGTATATAAATACTAAATGTATTTTTTTTTTTTGGGGGGGGGAGGTGGATACTATTCCATAGACTTTTGCTATTGATATTGTAATTTTATATTTTTTTAACTTTTTGAGCAAGTAATAAAATATCTATAACTTATTTTCCAAAGAACTTGTATTATGATGCTATGGTTAGTACAAAGACAATGTTTTGAGTATAATTAGCATCAAAATATGAAATTAAATTCAAATTATCTTCTTCTATAATTTCAATAAAATCAAATAGAGATAAGGATTAGGGTTTTTCCTGAAAAATATCTCATCTTTTAGGAGCCATATCTTCACGAAGAGTTATCCGATTCAGCTGATTCTTGGACCAACTTGTGCAGAATTTGAATAGCTTTAAAATGAGTGGTCATATGCAAAAATCCAAGCAATATTGAGGGAGATACGACCCTATGAAGTCAACCATTCGGAACAAGGGCAGTGACGATTTTTCAAATCGCAAAAAATAAAATTGCAAAGTGCGAAGGATTAGGGTTTTTTCTTGAAAAATATCTCATCTTTTAGGAGCCATATCTTCGTGAAGAGTTATCCGATTCAGCTGATTCTTGGACCAACTTGTGCAGAATTTGAATAGCTTTAAAATGAGTGGTCATATGCAAAAATCTAAGCAATATTGAGGGAGATACAACCCTATGAAGTCAACCATTCGGAACAAGGGCAGTGACGATTTTTCAAGTCACGAAAAATGAAATTGCAAATATTTGCCAACTAGGGTTCGAACGATGGGAAGAGCAATGAAGGGCTAGGACTTCAACGAGGCAAGACATTCTATTTGGACAAAGAATTTTTTAGCTAAGTTTTTTTTTCCCTTTCTTTATCTTAGAAATTGTGCATGAAAATTTTATAAAGTTTTTATCAAATATTATATTTGTTATAGAACTTTCAGATAAATTTCATTAGATTTTGAGTTTTAGTTTCCTTTCCATGGATCGATTTATAGTTAAATCCTTAGAATCATCCCTAGTGGTAGAGGTTAGTGAGCGCACCTCAGAGAGATCCTCATTGCTCCAAGATAGGGTAGTTTTTGGTAAATTTAATGGGTATTGGCTAGGGGCTTCAACCTTGAGAAAATGGATTGATAGGAGTTGGAAGTCTCTAGGAGTGATTCTATAATTTCTTCCCAAAGGTTTCTTCCTAGCCATTTTTTTTCTAGGGAAGAAAGAGAAAGAATCCTAAAAGGGGGTCCTTGGTTTATGGGAAGAGCAGGCTCTTCCTTACTCATTGGTATGAAGGCTTTTCACCTAAAAATGTAAATCTATCCCTAGTACTAGTCTGGGTTAGGATGTTTGGATTACCCATTGAATTTTAGGAAATAGATACCTTCAAGGTAATAGGCAACACTCTAGGAGAATTCCTTGAGATTTCAGATACAACAAAAGATGGATTTTTGGCTATTTATGCTCGAATATTGGTCATGATTGATATAAGTAAAGCTTTACTAGAATCAATCATTCTTAAGTATGGGGATAATATGTGGACCCAAACTATAGATTATGAAAACATATCTTTTATATGTAGAAGATGTCATGAGGTGGGGCATATTGAGAGATCATGCCCTAAGAAGAGCCCAATAGAATCATTTGTAGAAAATCGTAAGAGAAATTTACAAATGGTTATGGATAAAGATGGTTTTCAACTTCCAAAAAATAGATCTAGAAAAATAAAATAAAATGAATAGTGGAGACCAATAAGAAAGGATACTAGAAGAAATTCCAATTCTTTTGAGGCTTTAGCCTATGAAGAAAAAGTAGATCAAAACTTAGAGGACATAGGACAACAATTTCAACATATTAGCAAGGAATCATCTATTCAATATGATCCTAATTTAAGGAAGAACATTCTCGATGAACCCAAGGAATGTGTTTCATCAGATTTTGAAGACTCTCTTGAAGTACCATGCACCATTCAAGAGAAAATAATTGGTAAAGAAAATGTAGTTTTAGAAGTTAATACCTCTGCCATTAATAAGGAAATACCAAAAAATGAGCAGGATAAGTCAAAAGCTTCTATAATAGAGCTAAGAGAGGATAAATATGTTGAAAAACAAAATGGTGAAAGAATATTGAGGAATAGAATAATAAGACCTACTCCTGATATAGGTAAGGCAAAAAGAGGAAAACCCTCAAATTATCAAGCAAGATCCAGGGAAGCAAGAGCTAACATAGAGAAAGGAACACAAACTAAGTTGGTTGAACTTCTCTTTACCAAACAACAAAATGATATTGGTAATATGCAAGAGGGGCCAAAAGCCCCTAATGAGACATGATTATCATCTCATGGAATATAAGGGGTGCTAATGCCCCCTCAAAGCATAGGTGTATTAGGGACCTATGTTTAAGTAATAAACCTGATATTCTCTGTATCCAAGAAACTAAAATGACAAAAGAAGAAGTTTCAAAAACTATGAAAGCAATTTGGGCAAGATGTGAATGGGATGCTATGGATTCTGAAGGAGCAATAGGGGGAATTCTAACTTGTTGGAATCCTTCTAGAACCTCTTGTGTAACCATTCATAAAACTAGGCATTGGATAGCCTCTTTAGTCACTTGCTACTTTGTTGATATTCACTTCATCCTTATCAATGTGTATGGTCCTACAACTCAGTCAGGTAGATTAGAAGTTTGGAGTGGGATTGAGGCCTTTATGAGAAGTAAAGACCAAGAAACCTATTTCATGATCATTGGAGATTTTAATGCCATTACCAAGCTGAATGAAAAATTTGGGGGAATTAGGAAATTGACCCAAAGTATGAAATATTTCTCAGCTTTTATTCAAAACAACAATCTATGGGAAGTTGAGTTTGAAGAAGACAACTATACTTGGACCAACAATAGGAGAGGCTAAAACCTAATAGCAAAAAAATTAGATAGATGCATTCTCTTAGATCATTGGCTAGATGAAGGAACTTGTGCTAAAATTAATACCTTAACAAGGATTGGTTCAGATCACTGGCCAATAAGAGTTAAAATGGTGGTTAGTGAATTCAAAAAATATCATATTTTAAATATGAGTAGATGTGGGAAGACCATCCTCAATTTGTTGATATGATAGCTCAAACATGGAATTATTTAGGTAATGGTGGGTTGTATGCTCTTCCAAACCAAATTAAAGCTATGACATCTAGATTAAAATAATGGAACAAGAACACCTTTGGAAATATTTTTGAGAAGAAAGAAGAACTAAAAGATAAACTTTCAAAATTCTAAAAAGGTGATGAAAATAATACAAGCTTAGAGGAAAGGGAGTTGCTTAGTGAATATCATAATATTTTGAGTAAGGAAGAGAAATTTTGGAGATTAAAATCAAGATAGACTTGGTTAAAAGAAGGAGATAAAAATACAAAGTTTTTCATAGGATGGCTATAGTACAAAGATCTTCTTCTAGAATTGGTAGAATTAAATCAATAGAAGGGGTTTGGATTGAAGATCATAGTGAAATTAGAAAAGAGGCTAAGTCATTTTATCATAATATTCTAGGTTCAGAGGAGACCAAAGTTCTTAATGATAAACTTCTTCAAGATGTTCCTTCAGTTATAACAAATGAAGACAATAGGAAATTGATGGAGCCTATTACTCTAGAAGAAGTTCATTTAGCTCTTTTCTCTTTTAATAAGGATAAATCCCCTAGTCCATATGGGCTCTCTACAGCTTTTTACCAACATAATTGGGATATAGTGAAGGATTATTTATTGGTGGTAGTGGAACAGTCTAGGGTAAAACAATACATTCCTTATAAAATAAATGCAACTTATCTTACCCTAATTCCAAAAAAGAAGGATGTTGAATTGTTTGATTCTTTTAGACCCATAAGCCTATGTAATATGGCTTATAATATTATTTCCAAAGTGATGGCGAATAGATTAAGGCCATTGTTAGACAAAATCATTTTAGAAGAGCAAGGAGGTTTTGTGAAAGGGAGACAAATTTTGGATGGGATCATAGTAGCTCATGAAGTTATACATTCAACAACTTCAAGAAAAGAGAAAGCTATGATCTTAAAACTTGATATGAGTAAAGCCTATGATAGGGTTAAATGGAATTTTCTTTTTGTAGTTTTAGATAAGTTTGGTTTTGGGAAGAAATGGGTTAGATGGATTAAAGCTTGTGTCTCTATAGTTTCTTATTCAGTGTTGGTCAATGGGTTAGTGATAGAATATTTTAAAGCCAAGAGAGGCCTTAGACAAGGAGATCCTCTATCTCCTTATTTTTTCATTATTATGGTAGAATTTTTGAGTAGGAACTTAAAGAAGGCTTACAAATATGGGTTTATAAGTGGACTTAAGGTTAGTAATAACATCGATAACATCACCCATCAATAGTTTGTAGATGATACAACCCTTTTGGAAGGGCAAGGATAAATGAGGCTAGAGCTTTGAATAACTTTTTAAAAGAGTATGAAAGAGCTTCAGGGCAAAAAATTAATAGGACTAAATCCAAAATTTACTTTCTTAACACTCCTGCTAATATCAAAGCAAGAATTTGTAGGTTGCTTCAAATGGAGGAGGTAAATTTACCAACAACTTATCTAGGGATGCCTTTATTTGAGGGGAGAATGAGGATAGATTTATGGAATCTAGTTATTAGTAAAGTTTAAAATAAACTTCCAGCTTGGAAAGGTAGATGGTTATCATTAGTAGGAAGAGTGCAGTTAATTAAGTCAGTCTTACAAGCCATTCCAACATATTATATGTCTTTGTATTCTATGCCAAAATCAGTTGAAAAAGTTTAATCTTTATTATGCGATCCTTTTTATGGTCAGGTTTACATGATAAAAGGAAATTTTCTTTGGTGAAATGGAGCAAGTTGTGTGATGATAAAACTAGGGGAGGTCTTGGTTTAAGAGCTCTTACAGATGCAAACTTAGCTCTTAGGGGAAAAGTTATCTAGAGATTGTACAAAGAGATTCAAAGACAATGGGCAAGAATTCTTCTAAGTATGTTGATCCCAATGACCCAAGTTTAATATTTATTGCATTCTCTCTTCCAAATGGTTCTGCTCTTTGGAATGGTTTAAAAAATCTATTGATCTTATGATTAAAGGTTTAATATGGGTGGTGGGAACTGGAGAAAAAATTCTATTTGGATGGATACTTGGTGTGATAAAAAACCACTCAATTTAGATCCAGTTTTGAAACCTTGGATGAGATTGCTTCAAGACAAATATGGTGATAGGGTTTCAAACATTTTGTACAAGGATCGAGAAGGAAGATACAAATGGAAAGAAGATTTTTTACAAGTATACAAGACATTGATGCTAGGAGGCAATTGAGTAGAAAGATAACAACTGTAATTATTCTGAGGGGTGCCAAGGATAAATTGATTTGGGAGTTGAATAGCTCAGGAGAATACACAACAAGAAGTGGATATAATGTTCAACACCAACATAATAATAATATCACTAGAATTTGGAGAGATATTTGGGATAGCCCAAGCATTCCTAAAGTCAAAATGTTTGTTTGGCTAGTAGGTCATAGAAGAATTTTATCCTGGGATAACCTTATGAAAAGGGGTTTTCATGGCCCCTCTAAATGTGTTTTCTGTAATAAGGAGGAGGAGAGTATTGACCATCTCTTGGGACATTGCTCAATAGTCTGGAATCTATGGCAATGGATTCTTAATATGTTTGGTAAATGCATGGTGATGAATAGCATAATTGAAGATTGGTTAAAGCAATGGTAGAGCACTTATAAAAGTGAGGCTTTATAGATAATATGGGATATATCAAAAGATACAATACTTTGGACTATATGGCTAGAAAGGAATAGAAGAATATTTAAAGGAAAGGAAAGTAGTTTAGAGGTAATGAAAAAGAAGATATGTTTAGCCATAGAGGAGTCTAAACCAACCCTATCAACTCACCCAATCCCTAATTTGGAAGCAGAGAGTCTTGATAGATGGAGTCAAGTCATTAAATGGAATTATGATGTTGGGTACAAGAGAAGCAAAAATAAGGTAAAGAATATAAAGTGGAAACCACCAGATGTGGAGTGGGTTAAATTGAATTTTGATGGAGCATCTAAAGGAAACCTAGGACTAGGAGGAGGAGGAATAATTAGAAATAATAGAGGAGATATTTTGTCTCATTATGCTTTCAATTGTGGATTTAAGACAAATAATGAAGTTGAAGCTTGGGCAGCTTTAGAAGGGTTAAAAATATGTAAACAAATGAAATGGAATAGAGTTTGGATGGAAGGTGATTCTCTCATAGTAATAAATGCAATTTTGAGGAAAGCAAAGGCTCCATGGAACATACAAGAGATAATTGTGGAAATTCAAGATCTTGCTAAAGAGTTTGAAGAAATCAGGTTTACACATATATTAAGGGAAGGAAACAAATGTGTAGATAAGCTAGCCAATAGAGGGGTTTTGGTTGAGGATCATGAAGTTAACATCTCCTTTCCATGGTTAGAGGAAGTAGAAAGTTTAGTTGAAGTTGACAAAAATTGTTGATTGCCTAAATCAATTAATGATTAAGATTTACTTTAATGTTTTCCATTGGTAATATCTATTTTATTTTGTAACAATAATGTGTGTTCATTTAGACTATTTATTATAATTTTTGTGGTTGCACTTGTGTTTCAAGAAGGAAACTAGCAATCTAGATTTGGTAAAGCGGACTATGTTAGTGCGATGTTTTGGAAATATTACTCTACTAAGATGCAAGGCATAGATAGTAGAGGTGAAGTTTTGGCATTGTGAAGGCTGCTATAGGAAAATGTCAAGAAAGATGCTAAATTTTGGAGTAATTGTATTCATACAGAGATTTGAAAAGATCTAGAAAATGAAAATCAAGAATTCAGACATTTTATGTAAAATGATGTAGGTTTCTAACTATAGCATCTCAATTGAGATGAGAAGTGTATCTATTTGTAAACTCTCAAGCTCTAAAGAAGAGAGATGTAATTTTTTAAGGGTGGGGGACCCTAGGTACAACCCCTTTTTATCAAGCAAAAAAATAAATATAAATAATCTTTATTGTGAAATACTTTAAATTTTGCAAACATCATCAAATGTGTGAAATTTGGCATAAAATCATAGAATTTGTGTCTCAAAATCATTGATTTCAATTGCTATGATACAAATATTAACATTAACAATGTGTTTTTGAGTTTCTAGTTTGTGTTATAATTTATAAATAACAAGCTAGATAGGTGATATTGAGGTGACTTTGAATGGTTGAGAACTATTGTCTTTTAAATAAGTTTTAATGGACATTAAAATATGAAAAAATAAGAATGAAAGTCCAAGTTTACTAAATACAAAACTTTTTGAATATTTATATATATATATATATATATATATATATATATATATATATTATTAGACTTAATAAATATTTTTTATCTTTTAATTGTTAATATTTTTTATTTTTTGAAAAAGCTATGTGTGGCTTCTATTGGGGCCACTTCCATTATAAATATAAAACATTACATTGCTTTCATTACATTTCTATCAAATTGATTAAATAATATCCAACTTGCCTTTATATCAAACGTATTCTTCATCTACCTTTCTTATAAAAGTGCTTTTCCATATTCCTCACTGCTAAGTTTTCACAATCAACTCCATTTTATCATTTCATATAGATGCATTTCAAAATTAAAATTTTGTCAAGATAAAATTCAACACCATGAATGGCTAAAATATTTATTGCTCATTTTTCATATCTATAAAAATATGAGAGTTTCTTTATAAATTTATTTAGGTTTCTTACTCATGCTCCTAATACTCCAAGATATTATTTTTATTGTTATTTTTTATTTTTATTTGTTGGTTTAGTCTTACTTCTTGTTAACACTCACAATACTTATTTTTCCTTGTATCAGTATCCCTTTGTGTTTCTTTTTCTCTTTGTTTTGCTTCTTGGGTCTTCCTCTCCTTTTTCCACTTCCACCAGTACTTTCGTCTTCCTCTATCACTTCAATATTCTCACACTACTCAAAGTAAAACTTATAATTTATAGGTTTGTCTTGTTGTGTAGGATTTGTAGAGCAAGGAATAACCTCAAAAACACATTCTTCTCTATATTATCGTGGGAATCCTACAATGCAAGGATGCTCTTCCAAATCAATTACCTTATTATTCTACCCTAAAAAACCTACTTGTTAGAGACTTCCTCCATCCTAATTTCTTTATTATGTTTCTCTTGAAACCCTAAAGTAGAAGGTATAACCTCTATATCACTTTCACTTTTATTACCAAGAGAATATTCTATACTAGAGGAAAATGAAGATGATTTACTTAGAAATATCTTGACCTCTAATATCATCTTTGTGTTTGAATTTTTATTCACATTTACCTTTGCACCTTTAATTCCTTCTGATATGGAAATACGATGGTTGACTTCCTTATTGATAGGCTGATATGCAAGTCAACCATAGAAAGTCTACTAAGTGCCTCCCATGCTTTCTCAATATTAATGGCTAACACCAAATCCTAAATTTTTATTTTCTTAAGAGAACTAAGGATAATTTGTGATTCTCCTTTCACACAATGTGCTTGGGGAGACACACGAAGAGATCCTAAGATATCCCTCACAACAACTACTTTAGCAAGGTTTTTGGTGTTCTCGCCAATGTAACTAGCTCCAAAGGAAATGTGAGAGCCATGATTATTTTGCAAGATCTAACCATAAGCTATTGGGTTGGGGTTACCCTTACTAGCATCGTCAAAATTGAGCTTACAATATTATGGAATAAGATTGGTCTAAGAGAGATCCATAGTGTTGTCATCAATGTGTTTATTTATTTTAAAGCCTAATTAATATTTTTCCATAACAACTCTAATTACCTCCAAAGAATTTAAAATTCTCATCTCCTACACTAATAGTTGAATGCAATGATATTACATTTCACATAGTTTCATAATATAAGCCTCAAACCTCCTCCATACTTTCTCTTCATTAGATATAATTTTGTTGAAAATCCTCTCATTCCTTTCCAACCATATATACTAAGCAAGCACATCTAGAACCATGTTCCATAGGAATAGAAAAGCCTTAATCTTAAATATTTTTTCCACTTTTCCAATAGTGGCTCAAAGTACATAGACATAACCCAAGATATTTTGAATATCTCCATCAATTTCTCCCATAAATTATAGGCAAAGGGGTAGTGAAGAAGAATATTAGGACTAGTTTCATCTACATCATCACACATAACACATTTAGGTATTTCAAGCTAGCCACTTATTTTAGTTGTTCATAAAATAGAAATTTGTAATGCATAACCAACCAAAGGAAAAATATAGCTTTTGGCTAGGCTTTATAATACAAAACCCTTTTTCACAATATTGAAGGAGTATAGTTAATTTATACCACTACGAAGGCAGTGTAATATGATTTGATAGTGTAGTTCTCTAAAGTTGTGAGATACCTTCTTATTTTATCCTCACCCATAGAATTAATTACTCTATGATTAAGAAATACAAATTCAAGATCTATTCCTTCCTAACTAAACTCGGGTGGGATAGTTGCAAAGCTCTTCTATATTTCAATATCTCTTCCATTTTTTTCTTTCCAAGTCATGTAGAGAAATATTTGAATGCTATTTAGGTTTTTCATAAAATAGAGTGGTTGGTTTTATATCCAAACATATTTCTAGATGTTAACACATGATCCTATTCTAGCATTCTATTTGAGAAATCTTGGCATTAATTTCCTAATCTTTTCTTGCTATTCCAAATGAGTGAGTCCACAAGGGTGTCTTTAGTACTAAATATTATTTTAGGTTCATCCTCATCTAAATTTTTTATTGTAAAGACATTTCTCTAGAAGGAGTCATGATCTTCAAATTAATTTTCCTAGTTTTTCCTTGTTAACTATTTGAATATTTCGTATTTCCAAGCCTCCTAACTCTTTACCATTACAAATTTTACTCTAGGCCACTAGATGAATTTTCTTATCTTTAGTATTTCCTATCTATATTAATTTTCTCATGATATTTTCCATTCCTTTGATGATTGCATCTAGGAGAAAAAATATACCCATTCAAAATATGGCTAAATTTCCAAATATTGCATTCATCTTAACCAATTTCTCTATTATAGATAGTCATTTTTATTTCCATGAGGTTATTTTCTTGTGGAGTGTAGAGATGATTTGATCCTAGAACTCTCTAATATTACCACCACTAAATAGGGGAATTTACAAGTGATTATTATAGAGGGTATCACTCCCTATCATATTTTGGTAAGCATATTATCTAATATGTCTCTATTCTAGATTGATTCCATAAAATTTAGATTTTATCTTATGGAATTCTTGTCTAGAGGTAATAAGCAAATATTTGAATCTATTATTCTTTAGGATTATGTTTATAAGTAGGATGGTATCACATGTAAATTAGGAGTGACTAATCAAGTGATATCTACTATGTATCTTGAGTCTCATGATCCATATTTTTGATTGAAGATGCTTCAAATCCATACCCATGACCTTTGTAATAATGATGAAAAATTTGGGGGATATGGGGTTCTCTACCTAAGATATATTAAAATTTTAAATAATATTCTTGAGCTTCCATTAATTAGAATTTATGATAGGCATTTATATAAGGAGGCTAGCCATTGTCTCTAATCTTCATCAAATCCAAACATTTCCATCACTCTATCTAAAAAAATTTAATATACTCTTTTGAAGGTTTTTTTCACATCCATATTAATGACCAAGCCCTATGTTTTATTACTCTTAAGGTGGTGTTTTAAGTTATATATGATAGAGACCCCACCTAGTATATTACTTCCTTTAATAAAATATTTTTTATCATCAAATATTATGTCTTGGATAATCAATTTGAGCTTATTTGTGGTAACCTTGGAAATAATTTTGTAAGATACATTATATAAAGAGATAGATATTAAGGTGTCCACTTTTATGGTGTTATCCATATTGGGAATGAGTGCACAAAAGGTGTGATTTAGCTTACCCAACATCCTTTAACTAAAGAAGGATTCCTAAACCAAACCTACAATTTCATCTTTCAATAGGTACTAGAACTAGTGAAAGAAGCCTAGGGAAAATCCATTAGGACTAGATGCCCCAAGATATTCATTTGGAATAAATATTATTTCACTTCCTCTTCTCCCATTTCATTTTTAAAGCAATCATTTTTACCTAGAGTTATCAATTTTGGGATGAACTAAGTTATGTAATTTTAAGCATAGATCATATTGATGTCCTCTTCATATAGCAAGGGCTTGAAAAAGGAGATGATCTGTACTTCCACATATCTTAGAGTAGATATTACTTGACCCTTAGGAGATTTTAGTTTTGATATCTTGTTATGTGTCCTATTATAAAAGGTGGTACGGTGAAAGGTGGTACCTTCTTTTAGTTATTGTACTCTAGATTTTTGCTACTAGAATATTTCTTCTTTCAAGTAAACTTAATTTAAGGTACCCAAAAACCATTTTTTTTCCTATAAGAGGGTCACCCTAAGAATGCTATAAATCCTTCTTAATGTTTTGAAGGTCTCTTTGTAGATGAGCTTTTTTCCTCAATTATGTTTCCAAGGTGTTCTTTATTCCAAAATTTTATTTTTGGTTTAACCTTTGAAGCATGGTTATGAACATGAATATCTCAATTCCCTAATTATGGGATTACTATTCTTCCATATCTCTACCAACTCATCAAATTTTTTATGCCTAAGCCACAATATCTCAAAGTAAAATGGGATTATTTTGGATCTACCATTGGCCTCAATAGATATATTGATACAATGGTTAGAACCCTCATATGTAGAAGTAAAGAGACCTATCCAATTATATATTATCTCTAGGTTCTTGGGTCTCTTATTTCTCTAGGTGTATATGCCCTTAGAACAAAAGGGTTTCATATTATTTAGATCTTCAATGAAAGTATTCAAATCTTTGGTGGCTTGATCAAGCTTCTTGGTCCCTATTGTTTTTCTTCAAGGTATCTTATTATAATAAGTCACCCTAAATGATGTAAGGAAATTTTACCTATTGTGATAACCAAATAGCAATATTTTTCCAACAATATCTCTTTTGGTAAGGATATTTTGGGCCATAAACACTAATTAAATTTATCTACCAACCAACATATAGCCATTTTTCCTTGACAACAATCCAATTTCTCTCATTTTTTGAATCCTAGGAGTTGCAAGATAAGGCCATCTTTGAATCCTTTGAATGGATATTCAATCAATATGAATATGAATCATGTTATTGTTAAAATCATAACAATGAACAACTAGATATTTTGAAGACAACATTTTTTCCTAAGCATTTGTAAGCAATGACTCCAATTAGATCCAGTAGTATTTTTTGGGGTGAAACTCATGTTAAGCATGCAAATACACGTATTAGCATAAATATTAGAAATATGTAAGAAATGTGAATATGATAGAATATGAATTTATACATGGCAATAAAATTTCACTTGAAATTTTCTATGTGCAACCAAAAGAAATAAGATTCACTTCTATCTAATATGTGCTTTCATTATAATCATGACATCAATAAAGTATTTTTTTATTCAAATATGCTCTTAGAAAAGCTTTGAGTAATTATATGCTTATGTTACGGAGATATTAATTCCACCTTAACTTGTAATCCTTATGCATAAATAATTATTACTTGCATGAATTTGACCAATGAAGCAGGACAAAGTGGATGCTTATTATTTTTTCTTGCAACCACAAAATCATTTTCCAAGTAATAGAGTTAGCCACATGCAATTGTTGTTTGTTGACTAGATAATTGGATGAAGTTATAATTCATTAAATCTCTTTCACATTTCAAATATGCATAGCAATAAGGTTGTTAGTGTACAACAAGTTATGCATTGAAACAAATCTACCTAGCTTTGAATCCATTGGGCACCTTTTTAAGAATTGAAAGTATATTTTTGGTGAAAATAAAAGTTCAAACATTTTTCTATAGTTGAAATATTTTAAACTATAGAATAATATATTTGCATTGAAAGAGATAAAAAGGTTAACATGGGAGTTATAAGGTGTACTTAAATGGAATTTTTCTATGTTGTTATTTTCATAAAAGAAAGAGAGAGAAATTATAATCATTTTGCTTTAGGAGTTATAAGGTAAAATTTATGGAAACTTTGTAAAGGGGGTATGATAGAACTTTAGAGTATTCTTTTAAAATTCTTTCAAACATTTATTGTATCCCAATTTTTTCAAACCAAAATATTTTATGCAATGCTTGATATATATAGTGCCCCTAGTGGTCATTTACAAGTAATGTTGTGATGACTAGCTATTGTACTTAATGCCTAAAATAGTTGCAATAATGATGTATACGGTTTATCCATATAATTTATTGGGGAGTAATAATGAAAAAAATACCTTTTTTTATTTTATTCACTCCATCGTATACCTTATTCATGTCTATTGCTAGATGCAAAATTTAAAATTAAGACTCTCTAATTATATCAGGGAGATTACACCCTATGTATGAGGAGGTCCTTTTAAGCAGGTGTCATAAACATAATGAATCCATTTTAGTGTCACATAAGTACATACATTAATTTATTTCATGTACCTAAAGGTCTCTCTCACATACCAATGGGTATATCAAGAGGACTAGTTCCTTCCACATACATATGGGTATATTAAAAAAGCAAGAATATCAAAACTATTGGTATATCAGACTAATGGTATATTGACAAGGGGACTATTTGGAGATATAAGGAACACTTGTGATATCAACCTCAAAAATTCTACTCATAGAATTTTAGTTGTTCAAGTGTCCATATTTTGTAAATATAAAACATCAAAGTCAAAGAAGAATTTATCTATTGGGTCAAGAGGGGCAAGCCATCAAATATTGTCAAGATGTAGCATAACATGGAAAAGGCTAAGAGGAATCAACCAAATAAATGAGTAGACATTCAAAAGTGTGTCTCACCAAAAAATAACATAAGTAAATAAAAGAAATAAATAATTCAAAAGGATGGGTTATCAAGTGAAGGAGGATAAGAGTGAACTAGAGATCTATATTTTTAAGATAAAAATGAAGATTTGTTAACACCGAAGTGTCGTACTTACATTCTATTATTAGAAAAACTAAAAAATATGCATCACTAGAATTAATGTGGTACTTAAAAATGATTCTAAAATAAGTTGAAGACAAAGACTTATCAACACTAAAGGGCTACTTAAGAAGGACTACAAAGACTTTTCACCATTGGATTTAATATTTTTTTTTCTTTTTTATTTTTCATTTTTTTTATAATTTTTTTTAATAAGGGTACACAGTCATCCTTCATTTCTCATGGGAGAAGAGGTTCCTTCTCTAATATACATATTAGATTAAGAAATTAAATAAGTAGAAACATCTTCCTTTGACATTGGCTTGTGATACAACTTCAAATGATGTCCATTTAGCACCATATTTCTCCTTAAGCCAACAACAAATACTAGTCACACGACACCATTATCAAAAACTTGATCAATCTTGTATAGACCTAGGCATCAGTTCTAGAGCTTGCCTTTGAAGTCAACATAACATGAATCAAATAATAACACCCAATCACATAGCTTGTACTTGTTACTATTGATATGCCTATCATGCCATATATTTTTTTGTTACTAAATGATTTCCATTTTATGAAGGGCATCCCTTCATAACTCATCAAGTGCATTAAGCTACACAATAATTTCTTGTTGTACTTGTAACAAATCAGTACCAACATCAAGTGTAGCACGTAATGTTTGTAATTTAAATTAAATAGGTAAAATGAGTTTCTTACCATATGCTAACTCATATGGGGTAAATCTAGTGGTGGATTTCCAAGTGATGTTGTAAGCCAATATATCCTCTAATAGTCTATTTTCCAATATTTTCTATGTGAAGCTACTATTTTTGCTAAAATGTTTTCCAATTTCCTATTGGTAACTTGTACTTGACCATTGGCCTAAGGGTGACATGATGAGGAATTATTATGTTCACCTGGTATAATTCCATAAATGCATGAATGTATTTTGACACAAATGAGGGTCCTTGATCATACACAATTGTGCGAGGGGTACCAAAGTGTTGAAAGATTTGATTATATAAGAAATCAACTACTTTTTCCTCATAATCATACCAAAGAATAATTACTTTGATGTATTTTCTTACATAATATGTATATTAGGATGTGTTACTACCCTTGGGATGGTAGGTCAATGGGTCTGATAAAACCTATCCCCCATTTTTTCAATGGTTCTAAAAATACCTAATGTTGGAGGGGCATATCATTCTATGCAGTAGGTTTCTCCTTTCATTGGCATTGATTATAGTGGGACACATACTTCTTTACATAATTGTGGAGTAAGGGCTAGTAATATCTTACTCTTAAAATATTTTATATAGTTTTCTTTTTTGAGTAGTATCCTCTAGAAGGTTCATCATGACATGCCCAAAGGATGTTATAGAATTCATATTCCCTCACACATATACATAGAACATGATCAGAACCACATGTAAACAATATCTCTTTAATCCATTGGAATGATGAACCTTATTGAATTAATTAATATCTTTCATTAGTGGTAAGATGAGAAGGGATCTTCCTAGTTACCAAATATTTAGTAATATCCATAAACATTGGATATTGCTTTGATATTGTAAATATACATTTACTAAGACAAGAATCATAGATTGGTTATTTTTCTCTAGTACTGATTAGTCTTGATAAAAATTCAGTGAACACATTGGTTTTACTAGGTATATTTACAATAGTGATATCAAATTCTTATAGTAGCAATAGTCGTCAGACCACCCATCAACTTACCATTGATTTATTCATTAATTATTTAATAGTAGAGTGTTTGGTATGAACATATACAATATATCCTATAATATACTGATGAAATTTATTGATGGTATATACTACTAGCAAAAGTGATTTCTCAATCATGGTATAATTATTTTTGGCTTTGGTTAAATTTTATAATAAATTTCATAGTTTTTTTTTTCATTTTCTTCTTCTTGTTGACCAAGGACTACACCTGTAATAGTATTAAAAGAATCGATATGAATAAAAAAATAGAGTTTCTAGTTAAATCCCCTTAATATTGTTGCAAAGGTCAAATTTTATTTAATGGCCTTAAATGCCACTTGAAATTCCTTTGTCCATTTAAACTCAATATTCTTTGCAAGGAGGGAGAATAGGGGGACTTCAGTTTTACTAAAGTTTTCAATGAATCATCTATAATAGTCGGTATGTCCGAAGAGACATCTAACATCTATTTGAGTCTCTGTAAGAGGTAACTAATTTATGAATTCTAATTTCTTTGGATCCACTTTTATTCCTATGCCTAAGTCATGATGCCCTAACAAATTTCCTTCATCCATCATCATCAAACACTTTTTATTGCTCAAATATAGGTTATGGGCTTCACATTAGGTGAGAAATTGATCAGTATTATGGAGAGCCTCATCAAAGGTTTCTTCATATACTGTGAAATCATCCATGTATATATTAACACATTCATTGGTGAGATCTACAAATATAACAAGAACTACCTTCTAGAAAGTTGCAGGAGCATTGCATAACCCAAATGGTAAGACTCGATAAGAAAATTTTCCATAGGGGCACATGAAGGTGGTTTTATCTTGGTATTTTTGTGCCACCTATATCTAGTTATAACCACTAAAACCATCTAGGAAAGAAAAATATTTCTTCCCAAAAAGGGTGTCAAGTACTTGATTTATGACAGATAATAGAAAACGATCTTTTGGTGTGGTCTTATTAAGTTCTATGTAGTCAAAAAACACACACATGCATCTTTTCATTCTTCTTGGGAACAATAACCAATGGCGAGACCCATTGGATATTAGATTTTAGATAAATCTAATAGTCATCCAATAAATTTTTAGTCGTTGTTTTCACCACATCCCTCAAAGCATAATTTATCCTCCTTTGTATTTGATGGATATGTTTCTTATATGTGGTATAGATTCTATGAGTACATAGTATGGGGTGGATCCTCTTCATATCACTATAATCACATGCAAACACATTTATTTGCTAGATTAAAACTTCAAATAATTTGGCTTCTTCTTCATCCTTCAACCAACTATTAATATTAATTAATTTTCTTGGTTGTATCTCTATCTACTTGGTTCCTGGTTGCACTGAGTTAACTCCTCTACTCACCAATGAGTTTAACGGATAATTATGGGGTAGTAGGAAATGAAAAAATCTAGAATTTTCATCAAAAGTGATTCTTGCAGGAATGATATTCACTAAAGGATATTTAAAGGATGAAAGGAGGTGTCTTTGTTGCCTATATTATACATTTAAATGGGATATGTTGTAGTGATATATGTGATAAGGGTTTAGAGGTTTCATCCTCATCCTTTCATAGGAATTAGTGTACTATAGTCTCCTCATCATCTAAGTATGATCCACTTGAGGATTTTAATAGGATAGTTTCATATTCAAAAAGGGATCCTTGTAGTGGTTCTAACTCCTCTACATGTTATTTCATGGTTACCATAGCCAAATAAGAAAAATTATCCTACTCACCAGGTTTGTCCATCCATAAATTTTTAGAAAAATCCATGGAGGGTCAAGCTAGAGGGTATAGAGAATTAATTTTGGAATTCAATTCATTATATTTAGTCATATCTTCTAAATTATGATCTATAAAGGTAGTAGTCATGGACAACCAAGGTCACCCAAACATCAATGGATAACCATTCACCTTGGCTCTTGATTGAAGAATCATGAAATCAATAGGATATTCCCATGAATATGGTTACTAGGTCATCTTCTACTATTCCTTTAGGTTTTGCTATAGATTAGTCTACTAATTTAAGTCTAGTAGAAGTAGGTTACATATTAGTTAAGTATAACTGATTCATTGTTTCCATAGTCATAGTCATGATGTTTATAGCTACTCCTAAGACAATCAACATATTGGATATTTTAATTGTACCAATGGAGATTGTAATAACAAGTTCTATAAGATCTCCATACTTAGATGGAATGATCTTCCCTACTAATAGGTCAGCTACTTTTCCATCTACTTGTATCATCTTTGGATTATATTTTTATCTTCTCCCAGGCTTCTTGATACACCTCTTAGATAACCTTGTTAAAGATTGGTACATCCTTGATTGATTGGAGTAAAGGTATTGTTATATTCAATAAATTAGATTTCTCTAAGCACTCTTCCTTGGGATCTAATCATTTAGAATTTGATTCCTTATAGTCTCCTAAAGGCATACTTTTTGAAATATTTTCTTCTTCTTTATTTTATGGTTTAGGACTCGGTATATTTATTTTCCTTTCTTCTTTAATTCTACTATTATACAAGGTTTTGTATTAGGTAATGCTTTACCTAAGTAGAGTTGAACATTGTCATAGTCAATAGCATTAAGGTTAAAAATGTCATTATGTTTAGTATTGTATAAAGGGCTGCCTACCTTTTATTGTTTGGATTGGCCACTTGTTAATCTAGAAGTGGAGGTTTTTTCAGTAGTTGTGGTGTTATTGGTTGGGAGCACTAGTAAGTCCTGGTAGCAATGCTTATTGTTGATTTTGTAATCATCATTATCACCCATAAGGCTGATTAGGTTGGGATAGTCTTGACCATTGCTGGTTTTAGAGTGTCCATGATTGATTTAGTAGTGATTGCATCCATGGTTGGTTGAAACATCCTAGATTAGTCTGTTAGGTAGCTGGGGACCATGAGTATTGGTCCCATTGTTGTTGTGGTGGGGGCATGTTCCATGGATTTTATACCCATGACACTCTTTTATTATAGGATAAATTATTTTATTGTCCTACATAATTGAGTTCTTTTGTAGTAGGATGAATCCTCCCCAGGGTGGCTTTGATTTCAAGCAAGAGATTACACTGATCAATAGGGTGGATTTTTGCATAGATGCTACATCTATTAGTCTTGTTTAGAGGGTATTCTTGTAAGGTATGTTTTTGCCTTCACCTTGGACAATATATGACCAGTGGTTCAATTACCTTAACTTTAGCTTGTAATTCATCAATTGTTGTAGGAGAATGTCCATTTTAAAATTATCAAATTCTTCCATTAATTCTCCTATCTCATTGCCACTCTTTCCTACATGGTGTTTATAAATTCCTCCCTTTGTACAGGAATAATTCCTAAATATTTCTTGTAATATTAGGAAGGTTTATTTTTTCATGTCACCTTTCCCCATTAGGTTTAGAAAATCCATTTATTCATCTTTTAATCCTCATAAAAATATTACTTTGACGAGTTCTTGGTCCATACCTTCTTTGCATCTTCTTCAGATGAAGAGGAATCTATCTAAATAGTCTTCAAGAGTTTCATCCTCATTTTGTTTCATCCTAAAAAATTTCTTTTTGACCCTTAACATGATACTATTCTTGGTATTTTATGTAATTAATTTTTTGGTCAATAATTGACATTCATACAAATAAGTATGTTAAGGACTGCGACAAATGCCAATTCTATAGATTCATAGTAACACAAATTGTATCTAATACCTTTCTTGTTCTTTGAAACTATAAATGTATAGATTTATTTGCATTATTGGTTGTTGGTTGGATAATGACATAGAGTATGGATTGGAACATTCAAATTTTTGAGAATGTTGAACTCTTTATTAAAATAATACCATTATGATTTGTTAGAATATCATTATAATATGAATGATATTAATTTCATAACTCATTAAAATGATAAAATGTTTTTTTAATTGGTTACTTGGGTTTAAAATGAATTCCACTTGTATTATATCATGACCCATTGTTTAGGTTTTATGCATATATTGCTTGATAATATTTAATCACAAACTTTCAAGTTTTTGAGAATGCTAAACTATTTCTTACAATTCTTTGTGGTTGCACTTATGCTTCAAGAACTATGATAATGAGATGTTTTGGAAAAATTACCAGACTAAGATGCAATGAATAGATAGTAGAGGTGGAGTTTTAGTATTGTGAAGGCTATTATAGGAAAATATATATAAAAAAAACAAAATGCTAAATTCTAGAATATTTGTATTTACAAAGAAAATAAAAAAATATCGAAAAAACAAAAAATCAAGAATCTATGTTTTATAAAAAGAAATGTAAATATTAACTATAACAACTCAATTAAGATGATAATTAAATTTGTTTGTAAACTTTTAAACTCTAAAAAAAATTATAATTTATCAAAAATAAAAAATTAAATACAATTTCTTTATATTTTTTTAATAATATATTATTAATTATTATATATTTTTATATCTTCGTCTAATATTATAAATTTTATTTTCCTAACTATCAATATCAATCATATGACTATAATGCACCAATTCTTTTCAATATGATTTTTGAATGCAATTCCTTCTAAAAAATAATATCAAATAAAAGTTCAAGATCGCTGAAACAAGTGATTTCAGCACATAAACATATTATATTATATTAAAATATTTTATACATAAGAAAATTTATTATATTTATATATATATTTTTAGGTGAAATTGTTTTTTATAATCTTTATTTTATCTTATTATTTAACCCAATGAACCACCAAAATTAATATCACTATCGCCACGAACAATCAGTTGATTCAGGTACCACCACTACAATCAAATAAATTTTAATAATTTCAAATTTTACATATAGTGGATATTAAAAGCAGGTTTTTAAAATTGACGGTCATTATACCACGTCAACTTTCAAGGCTGAAATTGATTGTTAATTGCTTATTTGAATTCTATGGTTGATGGACAAAGGAGATTTAAAGTAAGTTGGCCGTCCTGCCGATTAGCAATTTGTAGTAGATTAGATATTTCGTTTTGTAAAAACATCATGGTCCCGTAGCTCAGTTGGTTAGAGTGTTGGTCTTATGGTTGCTGAAATAAACATCATGGTCCCGTAGCTCAGTTGGTTAGAGCGTTGGTCTTATGGTTGCTGTCACAAAAACAATTAAGAAAGCCGAAGGTCGCGGGGACCAAAAATGACAACATAGAATTTTTTGTTTTTATTTTTTTTATTTTAATTGAATTATTTTTTATAGCGACTTGGTTTCTTAAGCCAAGCATGGTGCTTCAAATGTGGCTGACTCGATCGTGGATATTCCCTGGCTCTAACTTGAGCTAGGTGTCAAAGCAAAGCAAATTTCATTTTCTAAACATAAGTTAGAATCTAAGGCTATCATAAAAAATTAATTCCAACTTTTCAGGACTCTTCTATGAAGCTCTCATTCAATGTAATCTTAGAGGAGATTTTAATACTATTTTGAGTAGTCGATAGGAAAAAAAACTTCAACAAAAATGATTCAGTTTGTCTAGAAATATACAAGGAAATACACAAGTTTAATTTAATTGATATCCTTTCAAAAAAAAGGTTGGTTCACTTGGAATAATAGAAGAAAAGGAAGGGTGATTGTTGCAGAAAGTTAGATCAGATTCTTAATCTCTAAAAGCTTAATATCTTATTCTTTTATGGCCAAAACAAGGGTTCTCTCAGATACTATTTTGGACCATTGGTCGATCATTGTCGAATGCCACTTTCTTTCGAAAGTATCAAATGTGCCCTATAAGTTTCAACCTCATTGGATAGAACATGAAGATTTCCTATCTTGGGTTAAATATTGGTAGGACAATGGAATTCCTTCTTCTGGTAGGTTAATATATCAATTCCACATAAAAAGTATTTAATGTCAAGAGAGGTTTAAATTTGTGGATAAATAAGATCAAAGATCAACACCAAGCTTGGTTAATAACAACAAGAAATAATCTAGCTTAGATTAAACAAAAAACTCTTCAAGAGGTTTGGGAAGATTATCTCTTTAAAGAGGAAGAAAAATGGTAGAGTCATGGAAAATAAAGAAGAGAGAGAAGGGAAAGTTTTGAGGTTAAAGACAAGAAAATTATGGTTGCAAAAGGGGGATTCAAATATAAAATTCTTTCACAAAGTAGCAAACAAAAGAAGAGTCATGGGTCGTCGGATGCTAAGGTTGAGGAGAGGACCCCTAACCAAGGTCATCAAAATACTTTGAAACCGTTCGAACCTGACAACTCATGTAGTTGTGGCATAAAAAGGAAGAGGTACATATGGCTCCAATATTTTTTTTGACCTTTCTCCAATGGATAATGAAATCTATGTCTCGAGAAACCTCATCCAAGCTACGATGGAAGATGGAAGATGCAACCTTGTGGGGAAATTTTAGGGTAGGAAACCAAATTTAGACTCCATTAGAAGGTGGACCCTAGAAAAATGGAAGCCCCTAGGATTGATGGAAATTGTGGTTGTCCCTAAATCCTTCTTCATTATCGAACTAAACTGTGTGGAGGACTCGCACTGTATCTTAGGGGGGGTCCTTAGTTATATGGCAAAAGAGGATTATTTTTTAGGAAATGGACCTTGGATTTTAATTTGAATAATTAGAAAGTGAGCTCAATCCTCTTGTGGATCCAAATTCTTGGACTTCCTTTCCACCTTTGGCATGATGATGTCTTGAGAGCGGTGGCAAAATCTATTGGAGACCTGATTCAAATTGATTCGGCTTCCAAATCCAATATCATAATGGTTTTTGCAAGGATGTACATCATGGCATTTTCGAAGGTGAACCTCCCCATATCCATTAAGCCCACTTCATATTTGGGGACATGGATCCAACCTATATTGTAAGAAAATAGACCCTTATTCTGTTTTAACTACGAAAAATTGGATCATACCTCGAAGCAGTGTCCTCTAAGGTAAAGACAAGGAGAAAAGAAGAGACTAAAAGAGAATAAGAAGCAATGGAAATAAAAAATCTAAATAATTTAGAGAAACCCTCTGTCAAAAAATGGTGGCTAAATCTGAGTCTACAGGGATGCCTCCTTTATTGATGAATGATGCTTGCACAGGCCCCTAAGACCAAGATAAGTCGAATAACTTTGTTGTCTAAAGTTCTCAGTGATAATAATCTCCTCTATAATCCTTTCAAATTTTTAGAGGAAGTTAATTGAAAAGGGGAAGAAACAGTTCATCTCATGGACTCAAAGAAGCCAAAACCCATGGGAGGCTCACCAACCCTAGTTGTGGAAAAGGGTTCCCAAGACCAAAGACCTGAAGCTAGAAGAAAGGTGCCATAGATGTGGGGGTCTTGAGAAAATTAAAAAAACTCCAAAATAAACCTTAAGGGAAAGAGAAACAGAGTCTGATATCGCCAATGGATCTCAGGCTACTCTGAATATTGAGGATATAAATGATCTAAGAGGATCCCAACTAAAGATATAATCATTTTTCCACCCAACCTAGATGGAATGGGAAAGGAAAAAGATCCACCTTAATTTTTGTAAATGAATTTTTTGTCATGGAATATTAGGAGTCTGAATGACCTCACTAAGAAACGATTAGTAGTGGATATTAGAAAATAAACAATGTCGGACATCATTTTTCTCTAGGAGACTAAATTAGATAATTGTAATTTAGAACCTATCATAAGGACTATTTGAAAAGAGGTAAGTTTTACTGCAAGTCTATCCCGAAGGATGTTTGGGGGACTTGTGTGCCTGTGGGACTCGAAGAAACTAGAGGGTTCGATCATTTCCTCTGATGACAAAGTTATCAATATTTTGTTTTTTCAATAGAGATAATCACTGTAGATTGGTAATTTCTAACATGTATGCTCCTAATTCTAGCCCTAGTAGAAAAATATTGTGGTCCTCTTTGAGCTCAATGAGAGATGCTTTTAAACAGGAAGAATGGTTATTGGTTATGGATTTTAATTTCTCACTATATTTATCTGATAATAGAGGGGGGAACTCAGACTGGTCAAAAGGTATGGAAGAATTTGTAAAATTCATCAACAATGAGTTGCTAGAGTTGGAGCTAAAAGACTCCAAATTTACCTAGAGTAATAGAAGAGTGAGAAATCAACTTGTTCAAATCAGATTGGATATGGTTTTGATGTCTAAGAAATGTTATCCTTCATTGGAGATGTCTCTTTGTGTTTTCTTGTCAAGGTAGGATCTAATCATAACCTCCTATGTTTTGAATCCCATTAAGACATGGTCAAATTCCCAAGGTCATTCAGATTTGAAGCCATGTGGTGCCAACATCCAGAGCTAGAGAAATGTATAGAGGAATGGTGGAATTTTAATGTTCCAAGGCATCACATCTCTCAAGTTGTAGTTAAACTCAAAACTCTAAAATCTAAACTTAAGATTTGGAATAAGAGTGTTTTTGGAAAAAATGGAGAAAAATAGAAGATTTGAAGAATCGACTTAGAAATATTGAGGTAGAAGTTGAAGCTAAAGGTTTATCCCAGGAGATCATAGATAAAAAGAGATTGTTGATGATAGAGCTCCATAGCACTCTAGTTCATGAAGAAATATTGTGGAGACAAAATCTCGTGAGCTGTCTTAAAGGAGACAAAAACATTAAATATTTTCACATTTCCACTCTCAGACATGGAGCTATGGCCTGAGTTGAGTTTGTTGGGCCTTTGTTGTAGTATACTATGTTATCTATTTTTATGATTAATAGAAAATCTGATTTTTTTTTAAGTAAAAAAAAACTCTTACTAAAAGAATATGAAAGAGTGTTTGGATAGAAAATTAATAGGACAAAATCTAAAAGTTACTTCTTAAACACTCAAACTAGAATCCAAGCAACGATGTGCAAGTTACTTCAAATGGAGGTGGCAAATTTTCTAGCAACATATCTAGGGATACCTTCATTTGAGGGGAGAATGATGATTGAATTATGGAATCCAATTATAAGTAAGGTTTAGAATAAACTACTAGCATGGAAAGGTAGATGTTCATCATTAGCAAGAAAAGTGTAGCTAATTAAATAAGTTTTATAAGTCATTCCAACATATTATATGTCATTGTATATTATCCCAAAAATTGGAAGAAAAAAGTTTAACATATATTATGCAGTTATTTTTGTCGTTAGGATTACAAGATAAAAATTATTTTCCTTTGATGAAATGGAGAAAGTTGTATGATGATAAAACTAGGGAAGGTGTTGATTTAATATTTCTTATGGATGTAAACTTAGCTCTAAGGGAAAAAGTAATTTAGATATTGTACAAAGAGATTTAAAGACAATTGGCAATAATTCTTCTAAGTATGTTGAGACCAATGACCCAAGTTTATTCTCTACTACATTGTTACTACCATATGGTTCTACACTATGGAATGGTTTTAAAAAAATTAATTGATCTAGTGATTAAGGTCTAATATGGGTGGTTGGAAATGGAAAAAAAATTCCTATTTGGATGGATACTTGGTGTGATAAAATACCCCTCAATATTAGATCTAATTTTGAAACCATGGATGAGATTACTTCAACACAAATATGGCGATATGATTTAAAACATTATGTACAAGGATTAGGAAGGAAAACATAGATGAAAGAAGATTTTTTACAAGTATATTAGACATTGTTGTTAAGTGACAGTTGAGTAGAAAGATAACAACAATGATCATTCTAATATGAGCTAAGGATAAGCTTATTTGGAAGTTGAATAACTCATGAGAATATACAATAAGAAGCAGACATAATACAAAGACCAAAAAAATAGGAATACTACAAGAATATAGGGAGATATTTGGGATAGCCCAATCATTCAAAAAATAAAAATGTTTGTATGACTAATAGATCATAGGAATTTTTATCCTAGGATAACCTAATGAAAAGGAGCCTTTATGGCCACTCACAATGTATATTATGTAAAAATGAGGAAAGTATAGACCATCTCTTAGGACAATGCTCAATAGTTTAGGAACTATGGCAATGTGGTCAATGCATGGTGATGAATGGAAAATTTGAAGAATGGTTAAAGCAATGGCAAAACACTTTTAAAAGTGAGGTGTTATATATAATATATGATACATAAAAAGATACATTATTTTGGACTATATGGCTAGAAAGAAACAAAAGAATTTTTAAAGATAATTTAGAGGTAACAAAAGGAATATTTGTTTAGCCATAGAGGAGTTTAAACTTACCTAGTCTCTGATATTGAAGAAAAAAGACTTGATAAATGGATTTAAGTCATCAATTAGAATTATGATGGTAGATATAGGAGAAAGAAAAGGATAGCAAAAAATATAAAGTGGAAACCATCGAAAGTAGAGTTGGTGAAACTAAATTTTGATGAAGCATCTAAAGGAAATACAAAATAACCAATATGAGAAGTAACAAAATAATAGGGGTGAAATTTTATCACATTATCCTTTATGTAGTGATTTAATACAAATAATGAAGTTGAATCTTGGATGGCTTTGGAAAGATAAAAAATATGCAAATAAATGAAATGAAAAAGAATATGAATGGAAGGCAACTCACTAATAGTAATAAGTGCAACTTTGAGGAAAGCAAAGACTCTATGGAACATACAAGATATCATTATGAAATACAAGATCTTACTACATAGTTTGAAGAAATCGGGTTTACACATATGTCAAGGGAAAGGAACAAATGTGTAAATATGCTAGCCAATAGAGGGGTTTTAATAGAGGACTGTGAAGTTAACTTTTATTTTCCATGGTTATAGGAAGTAGTAAGTTTAGTTGAAGCTAATAAGAAAAATTTGCAAGGAACAAGTTCAAAATAATATCCTAGATGTTTACAAAATGTTTCAATGGATTCAATTTATAAATCAAATCATTGGAGGAAACTAACAATTCAAATCTAGTAAAGTGGACTATGATATTGTGAAGTGAGTAGACATTTTGTATGCTAAAATAGAAGAATATGGTATTAAATGGACTCCATTATGGTACACCCTAAATATATAAATTGTTTTTAGGACACCTTTTTGAAGCAACAAGTGGAAGAAATAAGGAAGCAACCTAAAGTATTTGCCTAGCATCATCAATGACCTTTGAGTGATTTTGGGTATCTTCTAAATATTCTAATATTTTTTATTTAATTTCTTTATCTATATTTGCATCTACTATTTTTCAATTTGACTAATTTTGAATAAATCATGCATTCTGTTCAAAAGTGCAACCTATTTAGTATCTTTGAAAACACTATAACAATTTCTATAGTGTTATTGTGGTTGTGTCTATGTTATAATCATATAACACTTCTACTAGAAGACAAAAATCATAGCTTAGTTTTAAAAATACATTCAATTAGATTACTGAAGTAATTAATTTTTTGGTCAATAATGGAAATTCATACAAATAAGTATGTTAAAGAATGTGATAAATATCAGTTCCATAGATTCATAGTAACACAAATCTTGTACTAATGTCTTTTTCATTCTTCGAAACTATAAATGCATAGATTTATTTGCATTGTTGGTTGTTGGTTGGATAATGGGATAGAGTATGGATTGGAATTGTTGGATCCTAATCCAACATAAGAACCCCTAATTTCAAAATTTTGATACTTCCTATAGAGTCTTAGGTTTAGGTCACATTTGGTTAGATTAATTTTTATTTCTTATATATATATATATATATATATATATATATATATATTTTTTTTTTTTTTTTTTTTTTTAATTTTGTAATAATCCATGAAATAATTTTCATACTTTTATCAAGAATTTATTTTAGGTTGTCACTTTATATAGTCTAGTGTTGGTTATTGCAAGTATTTTTTTTAATAAACTCATGAGTGCAAAGGTCTTGGTTTCTAAATTTTCCATATTAAGTAAGGTCCACTATTGAAAAATTTATGTATCATTGGTATTTCCTAATTTTTTCCTACGCCTACATAAATACCTAAGCCTAAGCCACATTGGTCAATAATTCAATATTTTTAAGGACATTATTATATTTCATTTTTATCCTCCCCGTGTTCCAAATTCACTTCATAAAATTATGCCATACCTTCTAATTCATTCCTACCATTCGATTAAATAAATTCTCTTTCCCACCATAGTCATTTTCTAAAGTTGGAAAATTAATATTTCATGAAACATTCCCTAAGAAAAATTCCTTATCTCCCCATATATCCTATGGTAACTATTCATCATTGTCCCTCCACATTAATCCATTCCATACTAATATAATAATGTCATTGTCCTTATTAATAAATACCCCTAAAAGTGATACTTCCCACTACCTAAAGTTTATGGGTTAGCAACACATAAAATCACATACGCCTTCTCACATTAGCTTCTAAACCCATATAATAAGTCCATGAAGCATGGTAATTCCCACCATTTACTAAGGTCTAAAGTCTATTAAAAAAATCCCTCAAATAATTAAACTTCTACTTAAGGTTTTCCTTTGAATAAAATGAAAGGTGCAAAATTGTTTAGGCAAACACCAACATCGAAAGTTTATTGGCTAGAGGATTTCATGGCATAGAATACATCAAGAAAATTCAAGTGAAGCCTTCTAATTGGTTGTAGAAACAAGTGGTATGGATTGCATCGGTAGAACACCAAAACTCAAATCCTACTGGCTAAGAAAATGAGCATACCAAAAAAAGTCACCCGAAATCCATTGGATGGTTCATATCTCTTTGGTCGAACAACACCTAATTCACCTGAAAGGCAGTAAGTAGCCTAGATTAATTTAGTCGAAAGATATTGGATGTCTCAGATCATGTCGATCAAAAGGGAATGAAGGGCTCAAATTAATTTGATCGAAAGGTACTCAAGTCACCCGAAAGCCAATAGAGGGCTCAAATCGTATCGACTAAAAACTAGCACACAACCTTTTTAATCTATATTGTTCATTATTACCATGTACATATATCCTATATTTTCTAAGGGCTGAGGGTCAAGCATATGTAAAATAAATTTTCCCTTTCCACCTTGACTAATATTTTTCTTTCAAAATGTTATCACCTAGGTCAGCCATAAAGTTTACATTTTATTACCTAAGGTCTAAAACTAATCCAAAGTAAATTTTCCTCTTAAAATTTATGACTTATTCTCCTAAGCACATGATTCACCATAGCCTATTCCTTTTCCCAAAGATCTAAATTCATTTTTCCAAAAAACTTATGTTCTAATGATAAAACCTTAGGTCTAGATTCAAATATGTGTCTTCATGGCCTAAAGTTTATATTTAAGTTGAATTATTCCATAAGGTTCCAATCACGTCCTCCCATTTCAATTTTCATATTATTCGATAATCAAATCATCCTATCTTCCTACGTTAATACAAGTGGATAAAGATTTAAAGTTATGCCAATGTATTAAGTTCATTCATGTCTATGCACCATCTCATTAAAAATTTTGCACCTTATCCACATCCTATGGTCACATGTACCCCTAAATTTTGCAATTAAACCAAACCGCACATTTTTTGTTCACTTTTTTGTGGGTAAATCCAAGCGATGATTGCTAATTGGTTAGAAAATGGATTGTCAAAATTTGACCAAAAATACTCAAAAGTAATGGATGACTCAAATATTGGCTGAAATGCAATGAAGGATCCAAATCATGTTAGTTGAAAGATATTAAAGTCACATGAAAGCCAATGAAGGACCTAGATTGCATCAACCAAAATTTAGTAAACAAACCAGATCACATTGGTCAAAAGGTATAAAATGACCCAAATTCATTTTTGAATATAGACAAATAAGTTGTGCATGATGCGATGCATTTATATTGGACCATAATTAATGAGATAATAAGTGGGCTTCCTAGCTGACTAATTGAATTTAAAATTAGAGCTGGTGGTACATGTTTTAAAATTAAGAATTTATGAATCAGATAAGAACTAGTAAATGGGATTAAAGGCACATAGGCCAAAGTACACCTAGATATAAATATCCTCCTAGATTTTATCAAGCACACATCTTAAGACAATATGGTGAGATGAATGACTTAGGTTTGACAAGTGTCCAAATCAATGGTTTATTAATAAAGGGAAATCAAGGAAAGATAGTTCTATGATAGGTTATACCATTATGGAAGGTGATGTATCGATCCTTCAGTGGTAAAAACATAGAGGTAGTTGATGTGGATTTATTGCATAGCATGTAGAGAAATGATTCAAAAATCCCAATAAAGCCTCACTGAAGTTGCCATCTACAGTCACTCTAGATACATACTAATCTATTGAGTTGAGAAATTACAGTAAGAATCTACAAATTTTCAGAACTACAAAAAGCAATGGCTTCCTCAAGTGTTGCTTCCAGGACTTCTATTGCCATATCTAGAATAAAATTTTTGAATGAAGCTTCACCTTATTAGAAGTTACAAAGGAAAATTATTCCTTAGGATGCGAAGAAATTATCCAATTCATCAGGCCCAAACCAAGAAAACATCATTGATCAAGAGTGGGAGATAGAAAATATTATCATTTTTAGCTTTGGGTCAACAATGGTGGATTATCAATGTCACCTGATAATTATTAGAAGGTATTTTCAAGAGGGCATACAAGGCTCAAAACTACCCCAGTTCGTACTATAAAAAATGGGTATGTAACTTGGGTAGATTGATATATCCCAAGGTTTACCATTTCTCTGAACTTTTATCCTAGTTAGAAGTGGCATATGACTCCCAAACCAGATTAATAAGGGATAATACAAATCAATCTATATTTAGAATAACTCCAAAGTAGATCAGTAAATTGTTTAAGTAGGAGAAATCCATAATGATTCTAGATAATTAGGTAATAGATTTGCAAGCCCAATATATTATTGGAACCTTTTTATACTAAGTTGTTTAATTATAATGAACCAATGCCATCTCAGTTTTTTGTTCATAAGTTTGCACTTCATCCCTAGGAAAAATATTATGTCGATATAATCAATATATTAATGGGAACTAAATATTTGCATTGGGTAGAAAAAATATGTTATATTATTGATAGTTCAGAGTAATAGGAAGAGACAACCTACCATGTACAAATGAAAGAACCTGAATAATGACAACATAGATAAAGAACTCAAGGAATTACAAAGGACCATTGTTGAACAAAAGGAACTGATGTCCAATTTTTCACATTATTTCTTTCTTATACACCTAATAGTAGTACATTTGGATAAAAAGGAAATTGCTGGATTAGGAGGAGTATATGAGGAACTTATTCAGGAAAGACTTCCTTAGATACAAGGAGTGTCTAGCTATTTCCAAGTTTTTGGTAATTTTCTCTCATTCGTATATCACAAACTCTACAACAAAAATACCTATAGAATGAGTCTATAAGTAGCTATATTTCTATATGAAAACAATGTAGGAGATTACATTTTTACTGAAAACCTCACTTACATAAGAATATATGGGTCTAAAATATATCCAAAGGCCCTACTTGGATTCTATCCCATGTCAATTGCTACATTAGAAATCATCAAGAAAATCACAAAAAAGACAAAAATGAGGATAGTAAGAAAACAAAAAGGGATCTAATGAATAAGTTTTCCCTGTAAGAAAATTGCTTCAAAATTGAAGAATGAAACAAGAGCATTGTCTCTTCTCAATGCTATTATGGATGTTATACTCTTGTACCAAATAATTAGAGTTCTGCTTAATGGAACAGATGAAAAAGTAGATATTATATGGGAAGTATTTTAGCTTTATGAAGAACAATATGAAAGAACAATGGATCAAGTAGTGATGAATTCAAAAGGGAAGGTGATAAATGTAAATATCACCTTACTAAGGTGATTGCTTATTTGTATGAAAGAGCTCATTAGGAAGATGTAGTTACTAACTTGGAAAAATGGGTTAGAGAAATGAATGAAAAAAGGAACAACCTTGGATCAAATTTAAATAATTTTTGACTACTAAAGACATCGATGATATAATATGTAAAAGGATATTTAAATTTGGATTTGTTATAAACAATGAAAAAAATCTAGCTCAAGAACTTGCTAACATGGCCAAAACAATAGGGCCAATAGTTAATTTTTTGCAATAGAATAAAATGTCCACTAAACACTATAAACATAACTCTCAAAGAATAGTGGACCATTGTAACCACATCAGATCTATGTGCAAACACTTGGATCAAAATATTGAGTATGGTTGGTGGGCTCGAATTCAAAGGTATAAAAGAAGGAACCAAAAAAGATAATCATTAGGTAGGAAAAGGAGATCTGAGGCCTAATTCAAAAAAAGATAAAATGCCAACATAACCAAATACAAGGTCAAAGACAAGCCAATTGTAGGGTCCAAAATGAATACAATTGTACTCCATTTTTGAAGATCCAATATCTCAGCAATAGCCAAGTCCCAAGTTTTTGAATAAAATAGCTTGTTACAATTGCATTTCTATTGTAATGCATTCATAAGATCAAGGGCTAGGATTTTTCCAAATGGATAGATATACTACATGCAACTAAAACAAAACAAAAATCCTTGAAACTATATAAGGAGTTACACCAGCTACAATTGACATCAAATTTTACATCACCATTTTTGCCTAGAGGATTTCTGAGTGTCCTTGTTTTGTCACTGTATTCCACTTTTGTGTATTTTTTCTATTATTTCTTATTCCTCCCCATTACTATCTAGTTTTTGTTAAGGAAGCATTCAAGAAGATGAGATTATTTCCAACTATTGAGTCAGAAGCTTGGAGGCCTATTATTACCATCTTGGAATAAAGGTTTAAGAGTTCTTGTTACATCGTTTGAACAAGAATCCTAATCGTATTCATTTAAAAGAGTTTTGTGCTAGTTTGAGCTAGGCTCCCACTATAAAAATATTTGACATTAATACAATTCTAGCTTCTTCCTTTGGGTAATTCACTGTATTTAGTTTTGTATGTGTGTCTCTTTTATATATGACATAGTTTAATGTGTAATTGAAACTTTATTTTGTTGATAATCCATTATGCTTGTTACATTATTTGAATGAACATAATAAACTCAACATTTTCTTTCTCTTTATTCCTATTACATTAATATGTTTACAATATTGCTATAATTGATAATGCATAAGGCATCGATCTAATATTAGAGACATACTATTAGGGTTTATGTGAATCATGGTCACCAACTTTAAATAATTTCACTTAACTAGTAATATAGATGAGCAAGGGCATATTAAAAAACATTATAAGCTCACCTCAGGGGTTTCCTTAGCCTACTCAGTCTATCTAGAGTCATTTAGATAATATTTTTTTGAGTTAAAGTGGAAGATCTACCAAATTCTACTATACTATTTGTGATCCAAAAAATCTTGTGACATAATATAATAAATAAGGGACACATGAATTTTCCACAATAGATTTTAGCATTGTTGCTAGGGACAACTACGTATTTTTATTATTTGAATTTTTTGTAGTTTTCCTTATATTATTTTAAAAAATTCAAAATACAACAGTCATGGGTCTTGTTGGTTTTTAATTTTTTTGTCTTTTCTTTTGTTGGAATACCCACATCACTTGAGTTTATTACTATTTTATGAGGTTGAGAGTACTAAGGTCGAGCAATCTTGACTATAATATCCATGTTCTTTTTGTATATATTGTGCTAGCAACTCTGACTAGTTAATGTTCATAATACAACCATTAAAGAAAGAAGGAGAAAATTATCCTGGAATATACAAGGAGTTCTCAAGATATTGATCCAAAATTATAAAATCTAGAGGTACTTTTCTAGAATCATAATAAAATTTCTGTATCTAAAAGCTCTGTTTCTAGAAATAATTCCAATTCTACTAGTATTAATACTAGCTTTAATATTATTCCTTCTATGAGTGTTACCTTGAATCCTTTTAATACCACTTCTATAGTCAATATGTCCAATCCACAACCTAATATTCATCAATGGAGAACCAATAGGTACCTCCCTTTTGTCTTACCTCCAAATTTGAATCCCTTGCCTAGAAAAGCTCATAAGTATTTACCCAAGTTTCAAGGGAACAATGTTATATCTAGTGAAGATCATATTAGATATTTTCTATATGCTATGGATAGTCTCAAAGTGAATGAGGAATACGTAGTCCTTAGGCTATTGTTATAAACATCAGAAAAAATATGCCAGAGAATGGTTTAATAGTATCCTAGCTGGTATTGTCAACAATTTCCATGATATGGAGGAAATTTTTCTCAAGAAGTACGATGAAATAGAATGAACAATCTCTTTTAAATGAATTGGCTACAATAAAAAAAATGAAAGTGAATCAATTGAGGACTTTAATAAGAGATTTATCAAGATTAGAAATAAATTCCTTTCTAGGTCAAGACCTAATGATATACAGTCAATTTTTTTTTACAAGAATACATTTATAGGGGAATTCATTTATGAGTTAAGACAAGAACAAGTGAATATTATTGATACATGCATGGAAAAATCTATTCATATTGAAAAATATGATTGATAGTGGTAAAATGAAACCTTATTCCTTAGAGCTAAATCAGATTTATAAGAAACCAAAGAAAGTAGGGTTCACTATATTGAAGAAAATAGAATAAAACCCTATGGAAAGGTTAGCTAATCAGATGACAATGATGTTTAATACTATGAATAGTAAATTAGCAAGGATCAAAAGAGGAAAAGATAATAATGCTAAAACTTCACACTCTTAAGGTGATAAAAAATAGATGGATAATATACCTCATTTTAGAAGAAACTTTAATAGAAATTGGAATAATAACTCTGATGAAGGAAAAAAAATAGAAACGATGGAAATAATTGGAAAAGAAAAGAAACTAAAAAAGATCTAGATGTTGTCCCAAACATCATCCCTTTTGTCAATGTAACTACAAATTTTTCTTTTTATTTTTCTACTTGTGATACTCCTCACAATTCAATTGACTATGGAATTTATCTAAGTATGTATACTAATGTAAGAAGAATATGAATATGACATACAAATTAATGTCTTTTGGACTCAAGATGATGAGTTTAGAGAAAAATTATTCAAATAAAATATAGATTTATATGCTCCTAGCCATCATCCCAAGATTCTAGTTGTTGATAATGTTGAAATCATGCAGATATCACAAGATTTTAGATATGAGAGAATGAAACAAGGAAAGTTGACACCAACAATAGAAAATATAGAGGCATTGTAAAGAATACATGAAATAAATTTAAGAAATAGAATAGTGTCAAGTAAGGTAGAAAAAATATCTACTAGTGTAAACAAACGACAAACAAGTTTGAACAAATCTATATATAAATATAAGCATAAGAAAGATAAAAAAGAGTCATATCTCGAGTAGTTGAAGTAGATAAATATTTACATAAGCAACAAAGAGAGGAATATTCAAGAAAATTGGATGTTAAGAAAATGAATTTGATGATGGTTCAGAGATAACCAGGCAGAAAGTTAACATTACCTTCGATGATTTAATGACAAATCTAAAATATAGATATCATGTCTATAAAGCATTTGGATTAACATATTAGACAGAAATTCAGACATGTAATGCTCTAAGACCATAAAGTCATGATACTAGAACTCCTTATTTAGTAAGACCATTCTATATATCTCTGAGGTATACATCAAATTAGGAGACCAATACGTCATTCATAATTGCATGCTTGATAGTGGTGCCTTATAAAACATAATGCCTAAACAAGTAATAGATCAGTTAGGACTTATTTGCACAAGATATTCTCCCCTTGTTTTAATCATGGATAGTAGATAAATATCATGTGTGGGAGTAATAATAGGTTTGTTTGTATTTTTAGATTAATATCCAAAGAAAGGCATCATAATGGATATAGTAGTAGTGGATGTAGATCCTTTCTTATCCTTACTGTTGAGTAGACACTAGGCTAAAAAATTAGGTGGTTCTATTAAGTTAAATTGGTTTTATGCTACCATTCCTCTATTAGGAAAGGAAAGTGCTACTCTCAATAGAGAACCTTTTAACAAATATTCAATAGAACTGAGAAAATCATATGATACTATCATAAATCTGATTAATTCTATTGAGGAGAAAGGGATGGGAGTATACTCAATCTTACATACACCATTTCTAAAAGAAGTTCTCGATTCTAAAGGTATGGATCCAAAAACTAGAGCATAAGTTGATCCAAAATTTGATAGAGTTATAAATTTAGAAATGTGGACTATGACATTTTATGGGGCTAAGTCACAGACTGGGCTAGTGCAAGGATAAATCTAACTGATATTAAGGGCAACTATTTAGGTATCCTCTATAGACTTGAATTCCCTTGTACTAATAATGTGGTTTAATATGAAGTGTTATTATTAAGGCTCATAAAATCCAAATAATTAGGCATCAATTACTTGGAGATGTTAAACTAATCATTTAGAAAGTAAAGGGAAAACATCAAGCTAAGCATCCAAGGTTGAGATAGTACAAATAGGCAACATTGGCTAAGATAGATATGTTTTTAGCATTCAATTTGTTATATATCCCAAGATAACATAATTATGTAGACCTATTAGCTATAAATGCATCTAGTGTAGACTATCTAGAAATTAATACAGAATACATGGATATCTTTCCTACTATTTCTATTAATAATCTATCTATACCAGATAATATTGTTTATCTCCAAGTATTTTAGGATGATATTGACATTAAATACTTCATGACTCTTCAGAATCAATTTTTCGATGTAATATGTGAGAAAAAATATGAAGAAAAATTAAAGGATATCATTGGAGAACAAGTTGAAGTTATCCAACTAAAAATAAATAGAATCCCTAGGGCTTTGTTTCTCTATAAATTTTATTTGATGATTTTAACAAATATTATAAGCCACTTTTTTAAGAATCTAAAGTTGATGATGTTAATATTGGAACAAAGGGAGAGCCAAAGCTTGTTAAAATAAATAAAGCTTTTTCAAGGAAAGAAAGATAACAATACAATATTTTCCTAGAGTTATGAAGATTCGAGGACATTTAATACAAATGTTCTGAATCATATGATACCTCTACAAGAATATGCAAAGCATTTTAGGTAAAAGTAAAGAAATTTCAACCTCACATTACATCCAGTCATGTAGAAGAAAGTACAAAAGTTACTGGATGCCAAAATAATCAAAAAGGTAAGATTTTATTCTTGGATAGCAAATTTAGTACCCGTTAGAAAGAAGAATGAGGATATTAAATTATGTGTTGACTTCAAGAATTTGAATAAAATTTCACTCAAAGAAAACTACCCACTCCCAAAAATGGATCAATTATTGTAGACGCTAGTTGGGTTAGCCAGAATATCTCTACTTGATGGTTTTTCGAGGTATAATCAAATATTTGTCAGTCCAAAAGATAGATATAAGGCTGCTTTTACTACACCTTGGGGAACCTTTGAATATCTTAGAATACCATTTGGATTAATGAATGTAGGTGTCATATTTCATAGGGCTATGTATTTTTCCTTTAAAGGTCTCATGTTTGAAATAGTCATTGTATACCTTGATGATATAATAGTGTTTTCTAAGAATCTTGAAGATTATTTTGAACATTTGATCAAGGTATTTGAAAGGTGCAAAGAGTTTGAGATATATATGAATCCAAAGAAATGCATTTTTAGGGCTACACAAAGGGTGTTGTTAGGGCATGTAGTTTACAAATAAAGGGTTAGCATTGACCCACAAATAATATAAGCTATTGCTAAAATTATCCCTCAAAATCTGAAAGGAGTTAGATTTGTTTTGGTAAGATTAACTTTTAAGAAGATTTGTTCTCAATTTTGATGAAATTGCAAAACCGATCGATGATATGATTAAAAAGGAATGGGACATAAGATGGACAAAATAAAACATCAAAGTTTTTTAGAATATTAAAGTTACAATTACTACAACCTCTGTGTTTAATTACCTTAATTACTTTAAATATTTCAATATATATTCCTTTGTATCAAAGCATACTACTTCTACAGTCCTATATTAGAAATATAATGAAAATAATGACAAACTCATAGCCTTTATGAGTATAGGACTAAAAAGAGCTCAATTAAAATATTTCATGATAGATAAATATGCTTATGATTTAATAAGGGCATTGGAGTATTTTAAAAGCATATTTGGATCAAACAAAGTAATAGCCTACATTCCTTACATAGACATTAAGGATGTCCTAACTCAGTCTAAACCCATAGGTAATACTACAAGATGGATGGTTAAACTACTACAATATGATGTATAATTTAAAGCAGATTAAATTATTAGAGGATAACATTTAGCAAAGTATATGGCTAATAAAGAAGGGGGAGATATGAACAATATTGTCATGGTAGATGAGATGCATAGAATCAAAAGAACTGATAATTTTGAATGTAGATGGTATGATGATATATTGATGTATATTCAAACATTATCCTTCCAAAGAGGAATGTCCCAAAATAGAATGAGATATGTCAAACAACAAGCCCAAAGATATTATGTGCAAGAAGGTAAATTATATTGGAGACATCTAGATGGTGTGTTGTTGCTCTGTTTGTTTGAAAAATAATCCCTTAAGTATTAAAAGAGTATCATTTCGGATTTTATGGTGGTCATTTTGCACAAAATGCCACTACCAATAAGATAATGAAAGTGGGTTATTATTGGCCTACCCTATTTAAATATGTTCATCAATTAGTCAGGAGTTGTCATAGTTGGTAGGTATTTTCAAGAAAGAAACACTTAACATCTATACCTCTAAAGCTAGTGATAATTGAAACTCCTTTTACATAGTGGAAAAATGATTTGATTGGTGAAATTAATCCAAAATATTCTAGGGGTCATAGGTTGATCATAACAAATACATACTACTTTACTAAGTGTGAGGAAGCAACTTCCCTTAATAATTCAATGATTGAGGTTATATAGATACCAAAAATATGTTATATTGAGGATACTCCCAGGAGGTCGCCTCTTTAACTCATACAGTCCATCCTGGGTAACCTTAGAGCTAATTTAATGGTTTTACCACCAATAGGTATTTTTCCCCATGGGAATCATGACCATCTCGATCTGATATGGTCTAAGGGTTGGGATCATATTGATTAGAGATGGTCATGCAAAAAAATAAATAAAAAGAAAATAAAACATAACAGGTAACCAAAAATACCAGATAGCACTACACATGATATTACATCGATATTGAATGCCCCGCATGAGGTAAATTCAAAATCACATGCAAGCATCCAATCACATGAAGTTTTTTAGGGATATGCATTTGCTTTTTCATGCATATTGCCCCTTTGCTTTTTCATGCAGAGTGCCCTAGCCACATTTAGCCTCTAGCCAAGAGGTCTATAAATTAGCACTCATCCCTCAATTTTAAAGATCCCATAACCTTCAAAATTATGGAATGAAGTTTTGCTCAAATTCATCTCTACTTTTGAGTTTTCATACAATGAAATGCTATCAAAATCAATCCGCCAAATTTTCCTACTACCACGACCATGCTATTGGATTGCTATATGTGATAGAGTGTGTTTTCCTACTTAGCATAACCAATACCCCAATTCTAATGATTGCTCAATCCTACTAATTTACCTCCTCTCTATGATAATCCACCAATAATACATCCCTAGATCATCCTAAATTTTTCTTGATCCAAGTGACACATAAACATAGGTCTGCGATAGTGATCGACTTACCTCGAGATAATCTGTAGACAAAACTATCTCGACTCGATACAATCATGGCTAGGTGATATATTTTCTAGTTTTCATTGTATTTTAGGTTAGATCTACTTATTTTATTTTTCTACATCAGTTTATATTTTATTTATCGTATACATGCACTTACTTTTCCTTTATTTCATTCTTTTTGATTGAATACAGGTCCAACTTCAATGTGCCTCACACATGCTATTGATTTGTTGTTATTCCTTTATGTGCAAGTTATAGGTACAAGGAAAATGAAATATTCTAGACACAAATCTTAGACGACGGTCCTGGAAAACTCGCTCCCCTACAAACTGCACTAGCATGAAGATTTTTGATATTGCACCTAGATACCCCATTTTGATATATATTGTAATCATTGTATCATTGGTAGCATCTCCTAAGAGGGGATCTTATTGTAACACCTTTAAAATATGAGAATGAATATAGAAAAGGATCATTTTTATCTTTTGTTCAATCATTATGTTTCATTACTGATTTATATATTTATGGTGCAAATTTTTAGCTTTCAATTGGTGATCACAGTGGAACCTAGTCCCTATTTTTTTAATGCAAGTTTTATGACTAGTTGTTGATTGTTTTTGTGTTTTTACAGGTACTCAAATGTAACCATATTGGGTCGATATGGTCCCTATGTTGCAATTGTATTAGGTTAATATGGTCTCTGATCATAATCTAAACAGTAGAAGATTTGCAAAGCTCCATAAAACATGGGCTTTCAAGGGTAGATTTTTTTATTTTTTATTTCTTTCCTATTCTTGAAAAGAATGATAGAAGAATATTTGTTTATAACATACTTGCAAAATATTTTAGTTTTAGGTCAATCATACTATAACCATATTAGGTTAACATGGTATCTCTTTGTGACCATCTCAAGTTGAGATGATCCCCTATTTTTGATCATCTTAGTGAGAGATGATCTCTACATGCTATTTTCTAGTTTACCTATGTTGCTGCCTACTAAAAGGTTGATCATTATCTAGGAAATATTTCATTTTAGATTTAAAATTTGCATTAGTGAATATCATCGATTACTATTTTATTTTTACCTTTTTGCAAAATAAAAAGAACCCACACACTCATGAGGCACATTTAACATTGGCCAATTGAATTTCATCACCAATAACCAATAGGAATCACGTTATATGGGAATTAATCTCCCATCCTAGATTGGCCCCCTATACACCATAGTAGCCCTCGCGAGTGTCTTTTTAGACTTCATAAATGAAAAGTCCCCTACTTTTGGGTGCATCCCAAAGTAGGTTAGTATTAGACACCCTTTTACCACGGGGTTTAATAATTTATGGAATGCAACTATCATTACTATCCAAGCATGTCCGAGTGTGAAGAAAAAGCTCAACTGGACAAGTAGCAGGACTTAGACAACACGACCTCTTTTGGGAGGTAATTTTGGTTCCCCTAGGATACACCCATTGCCAACCCTTCACCTAGGAAGCCTTATCAACCATTCATGGTTCATCCTTTATCATAAGGATGGGTACAAATGCACCTTTTTAGATTCTATTTTACTATTTACCATTTATAGTTTTATATGTAGGTAGCATAAAACACACCAAAACTCCAAAAAATTAAGACAAAAAAACACATTGATTGTTTACTTTGTCTACTTTATTTGCATAGCTTAGAACAAATGGATACACCATATTTTTATGATGGTAACATGCAGTCAAGCTCAATCATGAGCAAAAATTGTTAAACCAACATAAGAAATCATGGAACACTTGTGAATCAATACACACGATTTTATCATTCTTAAATTACAACCTAATTCCTAATATACAAACCTCAATAATCATCTCATAGACCCTAGAATTTTGGGTGTTGCTACTCAAGATCCACCTAAAGGTCTTGATTACAACCAAGATAAAGATTATCCAGATCAGAACACCTTGTGTGTTATCTATAAGGACAATTTTTTCCAATTTTAAGTACATAGGAAGTCCTTACCTCACATACACAACCTAGCTTAACCTACAACTCCCCTAGATTAGGATCAAGAGTACATTACCCAAAAAGATATGGATGATCAAGCAACTATAGTTGAGCACCCATGGATGGATTGTGAGTGCAATAATGCAGTTATCTACACTGCTAGATATCATAATAGGCTGACCGTGTTGGCTTGTGCATGGAGGGAAGGTGATTTTGATGTTCCCTCTATGTCTTACCATCAATAACCTAGTCAGGAACATTATGTTTTAGTGCCCCCTAATTGCACAAAATCTATCCTAAAACATCGATATCAAATCAATATTACCTCTCGTGACCTAGGAAAATAAGTTGTTGATATTTTTAGGGTTTATGCACAAATCACACATGATTGCATTGCCAACATACATGTGAATCGCCATCACACAACTGACCAGTTTAATCAATCCCATTAGGAACCTAGGCCAAACATTGACTACCAATAATAGATGTAGCAAACAGTATATTAGAGGTTGCCCCACGCCTCTGCATCAAAGGTGACCTATCCAAAACCAACCATCTCACCTAGCCCAACACCATCATCTTCCACCTAGGCCAAATCAAAATATTCCACCTCACCCACCTCGCACCCATTATAAGAGACTACCACCCATCCACCATCAAGAACCTCCTACATCTTAACAATACCAATATCAATAGGAGGAGGAACTCTATGAAGAGCCCCAAAAAGAATATCAAGAACAAGTAGATACCTATCTTGAATCAAATTATGGTGAAGTACCATCGTTCATACTTATCATCCACCACCTCAACATCAAAAAATGTTATCTCCACCTAATCAAGGAAAAATCAAATTACATCATCTCACTACAGGCCTAAAAATTGTTGATAGACTAAATAAATTCATTAAAAAAATAATCCTTGAGCATGAGTTACCAAAAACCCACCTTAAGGCAGCTTAGCAATCAACCCCTCCATCCATCGGTCTCTTCACCACCATACCCATCACATTTCAAGATGCCTAAACTTGAAAAGTTCAAATGTGATGAATATGCACAAGAGCATGTGAATAGCTTCATAAATATTTGCTTTCATATTCAAGACAATGATCCCTTGATATTAAGAAAATTTCATATAAAAATAGTTGGGGGTGCTTTGGAGTGGTATAATCATTAAAACACCATAGCATATACACCTTTGAACAATTAACAGATGCATTTTTTGAACATTTCACCTTTAGCATTAGGAAAAAGGTTACTTTGATTGACTTGTATAACCTGCATCAATTTGAAGATGAGCTAGTCATGGAATATGGCAACAGGTGGAGAGTAGTTATTACAAAATTGTCCTTCACCCTACCCATCATGGAGCTAACTCGCTTGTTTACTAAAATTTGCTTGAAACAAATATCACTATTATTACAACTTCAATAATATAGGACTTTAGAGGAAGCCCTAGCCTAGGCCAAATTTATTGAGGACATCAAGGTCCAAGAAGGCGATATTACAATTTAAAAGAAATAATGGCCTAGAAAAAATACTAAGGGTAATCAAATCCAAAAACATGCAACTATAGGGAATCAAGTTGTTTTGAGTGTCCCTAGGCCCTAAAATTGGGTCTTGAATCAACCAAAAGTTATCAGGCCCAACTGCCACCCACACAATATCACCCTCCACAACTACAAAATCAACCACCAGAGCAACAATGATGCCCAACTCACTAATATACTCCATTACCTGAACCCTTGGGAATAATATTTTAGTTGTGTGAGGAACAAGTTATCATGTTCTCTGAGATTCACTCCTTGGACCTAAATCAACCAAAACCTAGGGGTTATAGGGATATTTTTTATTGTATCTATCATAGACAAAAGGGGTATGATATCTAATCATGCTATTCATTCAATAACATAGTGAAAAATATGATAGAATGGTAGGAAATCCAAATTAACAATCCCCTTGCTACCTCCAACCAAATTATTGGTATCTTCCAAGATCCATTACCTCCACATTGGGCCCCCGCAACACCTGCCATCCCAACTAAACAACCCAAACTAGTTAATTAGGAGCACACGGCTCCGTCCAACCAAGGATTTATTGGGATGATCAACATCATGAAAAGGAATTACAGGTATACAAATCAACCTATCCAACCTATAATTCTTTAAACATCATAAGCATATCAAAAACTGACTCCAGTCACACCTTCCCCACCATGCCTAGTGCTCACACTAAGAAGTAGAATTACTCAAAGTATTAAAATAGCATTGAAAAAACTCTCCATATATGATCTTATACAATAATCAACTCCACACCAAAAATATTTGATGGAAATTTTGAAATCAATTGAACTACAACCCTTAGATCCCAACTCTTTCATCAATTTTGTGGGGCATGTTAAAACTTACAAATAGCTTGTGGTAAGATTCCATGATCATGAAATCAAGACCATAACTACTGAAATAGATGATCCACCACTACACATCATCGCTAGTATGGATAAAATTCCTTACAGACTTATCTTGATAGATACAAACTCCTCAATTAACATCATCACTACCATGACCCTCCAACATCTCAATCTACCACCATCACACATTGTATATTCCACTTTCACCCTTCGTGCTTTCAACGATGAGGAAAACAAGGAGTAGGTTGGTTATTACATTAGTCACACCTTGGTCAGCTATGAAATAAAATATGCTTATGTAGAGAAGCTCTATTTAGTGATGGTCTTTGCTAACAAGAAACTTCGTCATTACATGATCAATTAGACCATATATATTATATCTAAATAAACCCCTTGAAGTATATGATGAGTTGCACATATCATAATAGTTGTACCACAAAGTGGATCATGCTTATGATAGAATTTGACCTTGAGTTTATTAGTCAAAAATCTATTAATGGTCAGGTCATCACTGAACAATTAGTAGAGGTGCCTCTTCTCAATGATAAGCCTCTTACCATTAAGTTACCTAATGATGCAGTCTTTGCATTATCAGACTTAGGAGAACCAGATGAACCAGAAAATAAAGTTGATCTAACATTGTTCTTCGATGGTCCCAAGTGTGAGCAAGAGGGTGATGTAGGAATTGTGTTTTCACACTACAAGGGGCTCCTATTCCCCTTTCATTCAAACTCAACTTTTCATGCACTAACAATAATGCCAAATATGAATCCCTCCTTTTGGGTCTTCAAACAACCCTCTCTATGAATATCAAAAAGCTTGACATATTTGGTGATTTCATGCTCATAATTAATTAAGGAAATATATCAATGCAAATGCCCAATATTAATTTCTTACAAGGTCGTTGTGGAAAAAAATACTTTCTAAATTTGAATGGTATGACACTAAGGTTATCCCTCATTCCTACAATCATTTTGCAGATACAATGGATTCATTGGGATCCCTAATTATACAAAACCCATCAGATAATATCACTACCATTTATGTCAAAATGCTCTTTCAATCCACACTTTTGGAAAACAAATCTAAATAAGAGAAAATCATCCACATGATACATATTGAACAATACCAAGATTGGTTCTCTCAAATTCAAGACTTTTAAAAACTTGCTTCCTGGGGGGTCCTTGGTCCCACAAAACCCTTTTGATAACAACATGACCATTTATATTAAGGTTCTCTCTCAATCTAAATGTGTGCAAGATATTTCTAGAGAGGAGCAAGCTATTCATCTAGTCCAAACAGAGTCATATCAAGACTGGTTTGCTCAAATCAGAGATTTCTTAAAACTTGGAAACCTTCCTTTGAGATTTTCACATACCACCAAACACACATTTAAGCAAAAAATGATAAAATGTGTCTTACTAGTAGATATACTTTATCATCAAAGCTATGATGGTCTTCTCTTTTGTTTCTTAGAGCCCCAAGAATCTACTTGGAACATTTATCAATCTCATAATGGTACTTGCAATGGCCATTTCAATGACATGGCTATCATCAAGCACATCCTTCGAATGAGCTATTAATGGCCTACCATGGAGCAGGATTGTTGTGCTAATCTATCACATATACCTTCGTAGGCTCTAAAATCTATTCATTTATTATGGCATTTTTCACTATGGGGCTTTTATTTAATTGGTAAAATTTTACCCCCATCTTTGGGCTGTCACATGTTCATTCTAATGACTATTGAATACTTCACAAAGTGGGTGGAAATTATTCCCCTTACTACTATGATAGGTGCACATATCATAGAGTTCATAATCCATAACATCATATATCATTTTTGGTATTCCATCCAATATCATTTCAAATAATGGATCACCATTTAAAAATAAGTATGTTCAAGCTTTGTGCAATAAGTATCTTATCAAGCACAACTTTTCGACTCATTATCCATAGGCTAATGGGTAGGCTAAGGCATCAAACAAAATGATCATTGCCATTATTAAGAAAATAGTAAATGATCATCACAAGTATTGGCACCCCCAATTACATCTAGCACTTTGGGATTATGGAACGAGTATTCGAACACCAACTGGAGCAACTCCCTTTTTTCTAGTATATGGCATTGAGGCCATAATTCCATTAGAACTTAAAACACCCTCGTTATGAATTTTATTACAAGAGTTCATTAATGATGACAATGTGCGATAGGATCGATTGGATAAAATCACCCTTCTTGATGAACGATGCATTAATGATCTTGAGCATTTGTGTGTTTATCAAGATCGTATAAAGTGAGCGTACGATACAAAGATACATTTTAGATAATTTCAAGTGGATGATCTAGTGTTAAAAGAGAACCAAAAAAATTCTAAGTTGTTGCCCCATTTGCAGGATAAATTTATGACAAACTAGTGAGGCCCATTTATTGTCACACAGAAGGTAGGACCATTAACTTATCAATTAACTTTACTTGAGAGTGTTGAAGAACTTGAACCCCTTAATATTCTCCACCTGCGGGTATTTTATGCATAAAAAAACAAATAAAAAAAACAAAAACAACAACAATACAAAAATATAGTATTCATTAATTTTACTATGCATCATATATCATTGCATATGACCATTGCATTGCATATTACCATTCATTGCACCATGTATTTTAACATCTTTAGTGCCTAGTTGCATTCATTGTCATATTGAATTAGGTATATCTGTCATTGCATTTCCATTTGTCCATTCTTATTCTTGCATGCTAAGAATCACCATGTTTGTATGACTATCATTTATCTTGATCAAACCTCCTGTATCTTGGGTATACACCCCATTCCATTTTTTAATCCCATCCACATTCCCCTTCCTTGGTATTCATTTCCCCCCATTCCATAAGCAAGTTGTTACATGGAAAGAACTTAAGGTCTTATAATGAAATATAATCGCCTTTGGAATGGAATCACATTGAATTGTATGGATGACCCAACAATTGATTTATAAATATATTATTCGATGGATTTACTCACTATCCCTATGTTTAATAAATACATATGAAGAGTCACTATAGAAGGGACATGTATTTCCTATATTATTAATTAGGTAAATTAGTGATTTAACAAATAATGTTTAGGGGTGGTCTCCTACCCTCCTTAAAATGAGCTTTGTCCTCAAAGCTTGTAGTGCAAACCTTCATCCTTTGTTTTGCTAGTAGTATGTGCTCATGTTATCGCACTATTTTAATATCATTGTTCCTCAGGAAATGATATTGGGAAGGTGGATGTGTTGGTGGTTTTGTCATGGCTTGGAGAGAAAATAAATGGGAAACCCTGGTCTTTCTCCCCTTCGAAACAACTTCCTCCATTTGATGAGAGCTTGCTTAGAGAGCAGGGCCATATTTTATCCCTTTAAGTGTATATGTGTGATCCTTTTGTGTGAACTTCATCCATAAGTTGTCAAGGTCCCATTGAATTATGCCGAGCATTCATAGCCATTGCACACCTAAAATAATATCACAACCTCCTAATGAAATTACATACATGTCCTATTTGACGGTGTAATTGCCCAAGGTGAGCATAATATTATGAAATTTTCCATTACAAGAGATTATTTCCCCATTACCAATCATGATTTCAAAAGTATTACGAGTATGGATAAAGCAGACGGCTTGTTTTTTTGTGTGTGGATTTATGAGATGAGTACTTTTGGAGTCAATAAGCACAATAAGACTTTGTTGTTTAAAGGAACCGGGGACTTGCATATTTTGATGGGTTGAATTTCTAACGAGGGCATTGAAGAAAATTTCCAATGGACCTCAAGGTATATCTTCCACTAGTTCGACCTCGATTTTTCAGAGCTACTACGTTTAATTGGCATGACTTTAGTTAGTGTTTGGTTGGTGGAAGTATTTTGGGAGTCTATTGTAGATTCATTTTCGAATCAAAATTGGTGGTTGATTTTATCTTCAGCTAATTTGGCCAACCCAATAGTCTGCATCATGGTGCTAGGGTTAAACCTTTGTACCTCGAGTTGGATCTCCTCCTTTAATCCATTGATAAAACAATCTTGAAGAACTGAGGCTTCTAGGCCTATGGTGCGGTTTGCTAACTTCTCGAATTGGGTTTGGTACTCTCGCACCGAAGTGATTTGGCATAATGTGGGTCCTCCGGTAGTTTGGCTAGTTTGAATGAGTGCCCTCTTCTGAATGAAGGTATCCATTTTTATGTTAATTGCTGATATTCTTTGCTCAAAATCTTCTCGTATTGCTATATTCTCCTTGTTGAATTGGTGAAGTTCGTGATAGATTTTATTGAGAGCAATGTCTTGCGATCTTCTCCCATCTGCCATGGTGGGGTATTTGCAACAATATTGAGTTTCAATTTATTATAAATTACAATATTATTATCAAGATTTGCAAAATTTAAACTGTCAGAATTGCAATATTTTTTTGTCACCCTTATTGCAAGATTTGCAAATTTGGAAATATTTTTTTTGTCACAATTTGGAGATAATTTTTCAACAATATTTTGTTGAACTTCTAGTTTGTTTGACAACTTTAGCAATATCTTGTTTGACAACTTTAGCAGTATCTTTTTCGACAACTTTTATTTGTAAAGAATTGGTGTTTGACAACTTTGGCAGTATCTTTTTGATAACTTTTCTTCGTAAAAATTGGTTTTTCAACTTTTTGGGCTGCAAACCCAGCATCATAGCACCACAGGCTAGGAAAAAAGGGTTAAACCAAGGTAGCACAAGCACAGCAGCTGGGAAACCAAGGGAAACATGAGGCAGAATGCAACTAGAAAACCGATGACAACATGAGGTAGAATGTAGGGTGAATGCAGGCACAAGGCAGGATAAGACGAATGATGGTATACCAAGGGCAGCATGCAATACGAGGTGGAAGGGCGATGCGACAGTCATCACAACACAGGGAGCAAGACATGCGGCAATACAAAAGCAATATAAGGCGACAACATGAGGGGGGGAAGGACCGAGACACGACCATAGGTGGCTAGGGTGGGGTGGAAAGGAAAAATTACCGTAAGTGCGTAACAACCCTACACCCCTTTTCATTTTTAAATGGCTACTTCACCCCCACACTATTGATGTGGGATATTAAGTCCCGATATTTAAAAAAAAATGTGATTGTGTTTATAACATTAACCGCCGAAATTTTTTTAAACTTTATAAAAACTTATAAATTATTTAATTTTGTTCGCCGTAAGTTTTTGTCATTCACCATAAGTTTTTTAGCGTTGTGAACCCGAGCTACATATTGATTTTTAGATTTTTTTTTTTCCGATCGGTAGAAGGGTTCCTTTTTGCATTTAGTGTGATTTCTTATCAAATTCTTGGTGTTTTTGACTATCGATTTGTAGGTGTTGATGCTTTTTTATCATCCTTTGAATCTGGTGTACGCAGTCTTATTGATTTCATTGGTGATGCTGAAAGCAGAGTTCATATGCGCAGTAGTGAGATGAGGATAGTGAAGGGTAATAGTTTTAGATCGATCACTCGGTCTGAGGTTTACTGGGTGGAGACGATGACCTATGGTGGTGGTGTAATGCTAATGCAATGGTGTTTATGCTAACGATAGAAGGTTCTTGTAATGGATGTCCTGAAAAAGTGCTCTGATACCAGATGGAAAGACCCCAAGGTCTTATAATGAAAAATAATCGCCTTTGGAATGGAATCGCATTGAATTGTATGAATGACCCAACAATTGATTTATAAATATATTATTCGATGGATTTACTCACTATCTCTATGTTTAATAAATACATATGAAGAGCCACTATGGAAGGGACATGTCTTTCCTCTATTATTAATTAAGTAAATTAGTGATTTAACAAATAATGTTTAGGGGTGGTTTCCTTACATTATAGGCTGTTCAATTTGGTATTTTTAGTCATTCAATTATTCCTAGTAGGTATTTCAGATGTTATAAACCATTTTTATGTTTGGTGATAGAATCTTGCTTTGGTTGTACTTGGTTTATTTCAAAATCCCAACACATGATCACAATCTTAATTACAATTTTGTACAAAGAAATATTACACTAAAAATTATTTATTTTCTCAAAAGTGAAAGTTTCCCTTGATCTTCCTATCATGCGCATGGTCTAAAAAATTAAGAATTGATAAAAGGACAAGCTTATCCCCCCCCCAAAAAAAATAGAAAATAAAATCTCCTTACTCATCCATAAAACAAGCAAGTTTCCAAAAGTAATAAAATTTCCTTGCTCCTCCACCAAAAGAGCAAGTTCCAAAAAAACATCCCTTTTATCCTCCATAAAAAAAGAAAAATTCCCACAAAAGAAAAATCCTAAAAATCCTAAAAGAAAATAAAAAGAAAAAGAGTTTGAATCCCTAGAATTTTTAGTTTTTGACAACCATGGGACGATCTCCATCACCAACAATAGGCTATAGATGCCTGACCGGTAGTGGAGTAGCCTTACACATGGTGACACATATATCATATTAGCAACCTTCCTTTGTACAGACCAATTTTAGCTCAAGGTTGAGCTAGCTTTTGATAGCTTACATTTAAAGTAGTTAAGTCCAACCGAATCCAAAGTCAAGGCAACAAACTTTACTATGAACACATAGGAATATTGTGTTGGAATATGATCAGGGTTTGTTGTCATTGATATCAAGAAGAGAGCAAGGTTTTTCATAATTAATGTCATGAGGATGATGGCCAAGTTTCAACGTCATCCATTGAAGAACACAAGCTTATACTGAGAGGGGGGGTGAACAGTATAATCCTTAACCAATTAATAATTTTAACTCTAGATAGCAGTGGCATCAATACAACATTAATCAAGACAGAAAGCATCACATATTGAAGACCCATTTTAACGTGGTTCACCCAAAATGGTTGGGCTACATCCACAAAAGCTTTCACTAAAAATTATCAATTCAAATTCTGGGAATATCTTTCCCGATTACAATGTTTATGGGCATCAACCCAAAGGAGACACCAATCCCCTAGCTCTGTTCTGGCTGGTGATCCTCTAGAAAACCTCTGCCTCTGTTGCCCTTAGCAAATGGAACTCTATCCACAGAAGACACCTGTCTTCCCTGCTCTGGCTGGAGACCTCTGTCCTCAACTCTATCACCTCCAAGCTGGTCCTCGAAATTGCACTAAACATAGTCCTTCGGTCTAGCACAAATGTCCTCGATCTCTTTGTCTGATCTGCACCAAACATAGTCCTTCGGTCTGGCACAAATGTCCTTGTCCTCTTTCTCTGTTCTACACCAAACATAGTCCTTCACTCTTTTTGCACAATCACAGCTGCACTTGATCGAACTTCGACCTTTGCACCTCTACGCAATCACAACAGCATCGTCTTCACGCACTCTGCTTCTCGACGATCGAACTTCTTCTCTGCGCACTGTCTACGAATGCCGCACTTCGAACGCACACACCGATCGATACTTCAACTCTCCAAACAGCCCTCCTTTTATAGCAAAATTTTCATGAAGAAAACTTTAGTCTTAGTCGGTTGTTACCCTTAACTTCGTCGGCTGCAAAACCCTAAACTACGTCGGCTCAAATTTAACTCTGTCGGCTTCAACCGCCTCTGTGGTTCTGTAGCTTTTCTCGTGAAACTACAACATGTCGCGATATCGTGACACCTTTGCAACCATACACTATCTTATGGCTTTTGTCGCGATATCACGACACTTTAGCCTTTGACGACTTTGACTGAGCTCTTGTCGCGAAATCGTGACACCCCTGACTCTGTCAGCAACAACTTTGCTTTTGTCAAAAATCGTGACACTTCTGCCTCTGTTGACGTCATCTTCACTTCTGTCATGAAATCATGACATTTCTCGCTTTCTCAACCTCTTCTCGGCTTGCACCCGCGAAAATGGAACATGTCACGAAATCGTGACACTTACGTTGCCTTAAGCTCTTTTCTGCCTTACGCCCGCAAAACTGGAACATGTCACGAAATCATGACGCTTTTGTCTTTATAGCCTTCCTCTCTACTTTTGTCATGAAATCGTGACACTTCTAGCTTCCGTACGTTTTCTTTGCAGCCTGTCGTGAAATCGCGACGCTTTCAGCTTCCGTACGACTTCTCTACTACCTGTCGTGAAATCGCGACAATTCTCACTTGGAACACTTTCCTTTGTTGCATGTCGCGAAATCATGATAGTTCCCATCCCGAACTCTGCAGCATGTCACGAAATCGTGACACTTTTCATTTTGCTTTCTCTTTCCTCGAACTCGTCGCGAAATCGTGACAGTTCATACTGGACTCTAGCTCTTCTGCAGCACGTCGCGAAATCACGACACTTTTTCTCCTTAGCGCTTTTCTTTTCTTCGGGTCGTGAAAAACCGACATGTCGCGATATCGCGACACTTTTTCTCCCGGACTCTCTCTCCTGCATTATGTCGTGAAACTACGACATGTCGCGATATCATGACACTTTTCTAAAAAACTTTCTCTCTCCTGCCTAAGTCGCGAAAATGCGACATGTCGCGATATCGCGACATTTTTCCAACTTACTTTCTTTCGAACCTGTCAAGCCAAAACTTCATCAAAACAAATTATTCTACATCAAATCAAATTCCTTCAAACAACTTCTTGACATCAATGACAACTTATTCACTTGAGCAAATGCAATGTACCCAAGGTACCCAAAATTGCCAACAATCTCCCCCTTTGTCATTGATGGCAAACCTTTACTAAAAACACGTCTTAAGAGCCAAAACTGAAACCAACTGTGCTAACAACTGAGAAACTGTCTTTGAAGTTTTTCTCCCCCTGACTTGAAGCTTTCCTCTTCACTTGAAGCTCTCCCCCTTACTCATATCTCTCCCCCTTTGTCATCAATGGCAAAGGGTCACCTTTGGGGCTTGGGACTAAGAATGAGCCTCTTAGCTTGGTCCCTCCCCCACCTCCTGATGAGGTGATTAATTCTGGGGTGGGAGTACAACTCCCAATTTCTCCCTTAGATACTCAAACGTATCTCTTGGAAGAGGTTTGGTGAAGATATCTGCAATCTGCTCTTTAGTAGGCACATACTCTAGCTTGACCTTCTTGTCTTGCACTTTCTCCCTTAGAAAGTGATACTTGATGGAAATATGCTTTGTCCTTGAGTGCATTACCGGATTTTTGGAAATACTTATGGCACTCGTATTATCGCAAAATATGGAGATGGGTTGTTCATGCTTGACTTTGAAATCCTCCAAGGTGGTTTTCATCCATAAAACCTGTGTACACCCGACCATTGCTTGCTATGTATTCAGCCTCTCATTGTAGATAAGGAAACTGAAGGTTGTTTCTTACTTAGCCAAGAAACCAAACTCTTTCCCAGAAAGAACGCTCCACCACTAGTGCTCTTCCTGTCATCAGTATTGCCTACCCAATCTGCATCTGAATAGGCCGTGAGGGTGAAATCATCACCTTTGGGATACCAAAGCCCAAAATCCATAGTGCCCTTCAGATATCTGAATATCCTCTTAATTGCTTGTAACATGAGAATCTTTTGGAGCTGCCTGAAATCTTGCTACTAACCCAACTGCCTGCATGATATCTGGTCTGGTAGCCGTAACATATAATAGACTGCCAATCATTGATCTGTACAACCTCTAATCTGCCACTGGAGATTCATCATCTTTACTCATCTTGCACCCTATAATCATTGGAGTACATACTGGTTTGCTGTCCATCATCCCAAATTTCTTCAACATTTCTTTGATATACTTTCCTTGAGAGAGAAATACATCGTATTTTGATTGAGCAATCTGAAGACCTAAAAAGAATGACAGCTCTCCAATCATAGACATCTCAAATTCCTTCTGCATGGTGTTAGCAAAAGCTTTGCACATCTGAGTATTATTCCCCCCGAAGATAATATCATCAACATAGACAACCATAATCAACATATCATCACCTTCATTCTTAATATATAGATTGCTATCTGCCACGCCTTTCCTGAAGCCTTGCTCATGAAGATAACTGTCAAGTCTTGAGTACCAAGCCCTCGGTGCTTGCTTTAACCCATACAAGGCCTTTTTTAGTTTACACACATAGTCTGACTGTTCTGAGAGAGACACTCCTTCTAGTTGTTCGATGTAGACTTCTTCTACCAACACCCCATTTAGAAAAGCTGACTTTACATCCATTTGATATACCTTGAAATATTTGAAGCTTGAAAGGGCCAAAAACATTCTGATAGCTTCAAGACGAGCAATAGGAGCGAACGTCTCTTCGAAATCAATGCCTTCTACTTGAGCATAACCTTTGCAGACTAGCCTAGCTTTGTTTCTGACAATCTTTCCATCCTCATTGAGTTTATTTTTGAATATCCATTTTGTGCCAATGACATTCTTGTCCTTAGGTCTTGGAACCAAATCCCAGGTTTCACTTTTCTCTATTTGATTTAGCTCTTCATCCATCGCTTTTACCCAAAATTTATCTGCACATGCTTCACTGAAATTTTTTGGCTCAATCTGAGATAATAATGAAACATTTGTAGAATCGTGTGAAGGAATGACTCTTCTTCTTGTTTGCCTATTGTTTGGATCACCAATGATCAAATATTTGGGATGATGTTTCTGAACATATCGTGAAGGAGTTTTGGGAAGCAGTTGTTGTCTTTCCTCTTCTTCATCTGACACCTCTCTGAATTCTTCTTGACAAATTTCATCACTGAGTTCCTTGATTGGTTCTCTTATCCCTGTATTTTCATCAACTGTTACATTTATGCTCTCTACGACTGTATGCGTTCTTTTGTTGAAGCATCTGTAGGCCTTGCTCCTGTTGGAATATCCAAGAAAGATTCCTTCATCACACCTAGGATCAAACTTACCCAAATTCTGATCTTCCCTTCTGATGAAGCACTTACTCCCAAACACTTTGAAGTATTTTACTGTAGTTGGTCTTCCTTTCCACAACTCATAAGGAGTTTTGTGATGATTGACTCTAAGTTGGGCCCTGGTGATAATGTAGACTGTTGTATTGACTGCCTCTCTCCAAAAACCATCTAAAAGTTTTGACTCATTTAACATAGCTCTGGCCATATTTTCAATAGTTCTGTTTTTCCTTTCAACTACTCCATTTTGTTGAGGAGTTCTTGCTGCTAAATATTCTCTTTTGATTTCGTGTTGCTCACAGTATTCCACAAATTCATTTGAAGTGAACTCTCCTCCTCTATCTGATCTTAAGCATTTGATTCTCTTGTCAGTCTCATTTTCAATCATTTCTTTGAAAGCTTTAAATTTTTCAAACGCTTCCGATTTTTCTTTAAGAAAAGTAACCCAAGTCATTCTAGAATAATCATCTATAAACAACATGAAGTAGCTTTCTCCCTGAATGCTCTGAGTTCTGGTGGGGCCACATAAATCAGTATGAATAAGATCCAATGGTTTTGAAGAAGTATACCCTTTTGATTTGAAACTGGTTCTGGTCTATTTTCCATGTTGACAAGGACCGCAAACGATGTTATGGGGCCTTTTTATTTTGGGCAAGTCTCTTACTGCTTCCTTGTTACTAATATTGACAAGATTATCAAAGCTCAAATGCCCCAGTCTTTTATGCCATAGCCAACTCTCATCTTCTTGAGATAGAAAACATTTTTCCCTTTTTATCTCACTTAGCATGTAAAGATTGTTTGGAGTCCTTGTAGCACTCGCAATGAGTTTTCCATTTTTTTCTTTACTTATCTCACATCTATCTGAAAAGAAGGATACTATGTGCCCTTGATCGCAAAGTTGACTCACGCTTAGAAGATTATGTCTTAGGCCTTCTACATAAAGCACATTTTCTGTTTTGGATTTCCCATCCAAACTAAGAGTTCCTTTACCACAGATTTTAGCTGACCTGTTATCACCAAAACTGATTGTTCCTCTATTTGTTTCTTTAAAGACCAAGAACTTTTCCTTTTCACCAGTCATATGTTTTGAACAGCCACTATCAAGATACCATTTTTCTACTTTGTCTTGAGCATGAAAAGCAGTTTGAACTATCATTGACTTAGATTTGATCTCATTTCTCTTTTTAGTGAACTCAAGGCTAGATCTATTTAAACTGCACATCCTTGCTATATGCCCAAAATTCTTGCATTTGTAACACATGACATTTTTATTCATAAGAGGAGCAAAAGAGTTAACATTTTCCTTACTATGACTATTCAAGGATTTATTGCAATGCATAGCTTTGTGACCAAAATTCTTATAGGATAAACAATAGCCATGGAAAGTATTATGTAACTTGTTTTGATGCCTTGGATGATTGTTCTTCTTGTGACCGACTGGAATCCACCGCTCTTCAGGATGAAGATTGATCTTGCTCAAAGACCCTATTTCATGAATGGTGAAACCATCCTTCTCTTGCTTTTCACACGGAGTATTCTATCTGAGAGCCAACTGTTCCAACTTCACTCTAAGAGTCATAACCTCTTCTTCTAGTTTCTCGCAATCAGTTTCCTTTCCTTTTAAAGCCTCTGTCAGGACCTGTTCAATCTTCTTTCCTTCTTCAGCTAGAATTTTGAAATCTATAACCTTTTGAGACAATTCTGATCTTGCTATCTCTTCTTCCTGACATTGATGCTTGAGAACAGAATTCTCTTCCCTGAATTTCTCAAGCTTTCTTAAAGCCAAGAAGAATTCACTTTTGAGATCGAACTCAACCTCTTTATCTCTTTCTGAATCTGTATGTTCCTCTGATAGATCCTTCTCCAAGTTGTTAGGCTCTTTCTGGAGAAACCCGCTCTGATACCAATTGAAGAACACAAGCTTATACTGAGAGGGGGGGGTGAACAGTATAATCCTTAACCAATTAATAATTTTAACTCTAGATAGCAGTGGCATCAATACAGCATTAATCAAGACAGAAAGCATCACATATTGAAGACCCATTTTAACGTGGTTCACCCAAAATGGTTGGGCTACATCCACAAAAGCTTTCACTAAAAATTATCAATTCAAATTCTGGGAATATCTTTCCCGATTACAATGTTTATGGGCATCAACCCAAAGGAGACACCAATCCCCTAGCTCTGTTCTGGCTGGTGATCCTCTAGAAAACCTCTGCCTCCACTGCCCTTAGCAAATGGAACTCTATCCATAGAAGACACCTGTCTTCCCTGCTCTGGCTGGAGACCTCTGTCCTCAACTCTATCACCTCCAAGCTGGTCCTCGAAATTGCACTAAACACAGTCCTTCGGTCTAGCACAAATGTCCTCGATCTCTTTGTCTGATCTGCACCAAACACAGTCCTTCGATCTAGCACAAATGTCCTTGTCCTCTTTCTCTGTTCTGCACCAAACATAGTCCTTCGCTCTTTTTGCGCAATCACAGCTGCACTTGATCGAACTTCGACCTTTGCACCTCTGTGCAATCATAGCAACATCGTCTTCGTGCACTCTGCTTCTCGACGATCGAACTTCTTCTCTATGCACTATCTGTGAACGCCGCACTTCGAACGCACACACCGATCGATACTTCAACTCTCCAAAAAGCCCTCCTTTTATAGCAAAATTTTCATGAAGAAAAACTTTAGTCTTAGTCGGCTGTTACCCTTAACTTTGTCGACTGCAAAACCCTAAACTACGTCGGCTCAAATTTAACTCTGTCGGCTTCAACCGCCTCTATGGTTCTGTAGCTTTTCTCGCGAAACTACAACATGTCGCGATATCGTGACACCTTTGCAACCGTACACTATCTTATGGCTTTTGTCATGATATCGTGACACTTTAGCCTTTGACGACTTTGACTGAGCTCTTGTCACGAAATCGCGACACCCCTGACTCTATCAGCAACAACTTTGCTTTTGTCATGAAATCATGACACTTCTGCCTCTACTGATGTCATCTTCACTTCTGTCATGAAATCATGACATTTCTCGCTTTCTCAACCTCTTCTCGGCTTGCACCCGCAAAATGAAACATGTCACGAAATCGCGACACTTACGCTGCCTTAAGCTCTTTTCTGCCTTACGCCCGTAAAACTGGAACATGTCATGAAATCGTGACGCTTTTGTCTTTATAGCCTTCCTCTCTGCTTTTGTCATGAAATCGTGACACTTCTAGCTTCCGTACGTTTTCTTTGCAGCCTGTCACGAAATCGTGATGCTTTTAGCTTCCATACGACTTCTCTGCAACCTATCGCGAAATCATGACAATTCTCACTTGGAACACTTTCCTTTGCTGCATGTCACGAAATCATGACAGTTCCCATCCCGAACTCTGCAGCATGTCGCGAAATCGTGACACTTTTCATTTTGCTTTCTCTTTCCTCGAACTCGTCGCGAAATCGCGACAGTTCATACTAGACTCTAGCTCTTCTGCAGCACGTCGCGAAATCGCGACACTTTTTCTCCTTAGCGCTTTTCTTTTCTTCGGGTCGCGAAAACCCGACATGTCGCGATATCGTGACACTTTTTCTCCCGGACTCTCTCTCCTGCATTATGTCGCGAAACTGCGACATGTCGCGATATCGTGACACTTTTCTAAAAAACTTTCTCTCTCCTGCCTAAGTCACGAAAATGCGACATGTCGCGATATCGCGACATTTTTCCAACTTACTTTCTTTCGAACCTGTCAAGCCAAAACTTCATCAAAACAAATTATTCTACATCAAATCAAATTCCTTCAAACAGCTTCTTGACATCAATGACAACTTATTCACTTGAGCAAATGCAATGTACCCAAGGTACCCAAAATTGCCAACATCCATAAATTCATATCAAAATGTTGATGTCCAAACTCTAGTGTTATTAATGTTCTCCAAGTGGTTTTTCCAGCAAGTCAAAGAAGCAGGTTAATGAAGATAATAGTATTATAATAATATGTATCGCCCAAATTTTTTGCACCCTTACCTTCAGGCTAAAGGATCCATGCCTGGAAGAGGGATGCGAAAAGGATGGAACAATACCTCGAACGGAGAGGCCCTTTGAAGGTTGCACCTCTCGAGGGAGGGGTATAAAGGTGAATTTTTGACGGATGGTGGGGTTCACTAGGAAACTTTGAGTGGTAGTTTCCACGCCTAGGTTGAGAATAGGTTTTGACTTGTTCATTTTATGTTCAATCATTCAGATTCTTAGGTTGGCCAAAATGAAGCTCAGCTATTCTATATGAAAATTTTGATTTATATGAAGACAACAAACATAAATGAATCCTAATGCAATTAAATACAGAGAATATGTTAAATGGAGAAGAGTACACCTGATTTCTGATGTCTGATGAAGATTCTAAATCTTGTAAGAGTCCAGATCATCCCGGATATGATAGGATCATCTGTAATTGTATAGAATCATCCCAAATCATAGGTAATCGTCTGAGATCACCCAGGATCATTAGCAACCTTACGAATTCGTTAGACGAATTCGTAAGAAACCTGCAATCAAGAAAACAAACACCAAAAACCAAAAATACTATTGCAAGAATGATGTAAAATGATAGAAATAAGAGTGTAGATGCTTAAATAACAAATCCATATATCAAATTAAATGAGATGCAATGTTTTGGTAACTTATTTTGAATCTTATCATGCAATTATGCTAAATGAGGTGAACTCCAAGATGCAAAACAAAAGTAAATTAATCTAATGCATCAATAAATAAAGAAACGAGGTAGAAAATGCAAACTCAAGACTCTGATTACCCCCAAGATGAATTGCAGTCAAGATTGTCTGCAATCATACGAGATCGTCATTGATCTTGACAGGATCGTCCGAAATTGTGGTTGAATCACCTGCGACGATCCAAGCTATCTTCGACTGAAACACAGTGAAATATTGTAAAAAAAACTTGAAAACATGAATATAAAATCCTGCAGGGAGTCAGGGAGAGTAGGCAATCAGAAAATCAGGGAATCAGGGGATCAGGGGATCAGGGGATCAGGGGGATAAACTGGAAAAATCCTAGTTTATATAGGATTAGGGGGAGGTTAGGAGGTTGGGGATCATCCCAATCTGGGAGATCCTCAATGTGGAAATCTCCAACCATGCAGACACTCTTCTGCCCAAGTTGGAGAGGTCGTTGAAATAGAATCTAATTATGAAAATTCAATTTTGGGACGAATTCATCTAGACATTTTGTTCCAGATGAATTCGCCCGATTTGGGACGATATCGTCAAATCGGTGATGATATCATCCAATGGTCAAAACAACTTTTAAAAATGGCCTGAAAAATGAGGTAAGCGATTATCGAGTGGTTTCAGGGTTAAAATTCAAATTTCTATCTTTTTACTGATGGTTTAACTATGCCAATTTTAGGGTGCTACATTTTGCCCTCTTTAGCGAATTTTTTGAAGAAAATGCGTTAAAGACGAGTTATTTACGCTTTACGAGAAAGCAAAAATTTATTCCATTTTTTAAACGACGATTGTAGGTCAAATCGTACGACTGTTTGCTATGGTTCCCCCTCTGAGTTTTTACCCATATCAAACGTTTGAGGTAAAAGCGCAGAAAAGCAAAAATTAAAAAATATCATTTTAAAAAATAAAAATAAGAAAAATAGGGTAAAACCCTAATTCATTTTTACTATTCACTTTCGCTATTTCAGAGCTCTACAAGCGAAATGGTGGAAACACCGCATAGATTGATAGAGGTCCGACGCGGGTTGCAGGTAAGGATCTAAACCTAGTGTACTATGTTTTTAACTTGATTTACTTGATTTTTTATTTGAATTTTAATTGTTTTTTGGCGTCACGGCCATTTTTAGGCCGTCGACGACATTGGGATGAAATCATCTCAATTTCATCGAAATCGTCTCTATATCGCTGATTTTGTCTAAGTATGAAAACAGAGAAATAGGGGCGATCCCCAAATTGAAGAATGAAGACGATTTAGTCCTATTAAGGATGATTTGTCTAAATTTGGTATGATATCATCCAATAATGGACGATATAAACTTTTATGGGATGATTTGATTTTAATTGATTTTAATGATTATGTACTAATGATTTTTGTTGTTTTATTGTTTATTTTGCAGAGGGGATTACTAAAGAGTCGAGAGTGGAAATACTGAGGTCTCAGATATGACTTAGCCACACTCGATTAGGCCAAGCAAGACATACTGGCAGAGGTAGGACTGCAGCATGTGGCAGAGATGCCACAACTTCCTACAGACATGGGGCTACTGACAGCCCTAACAGAGAGATGGTATCTGAAGTCATCCTTCTTTCGGCTACCGATAGGGGAGATGAATCCCACTCTAGAGGATGTATGGAGGATCTTGAGGATCCCCATACATGGTCGATTCATGACCCCTTCGGCCAATCAGGGCCACATGATGATGAGATTGTATTTGTGAGAGACCACAAATATAGGTTTGCTTGGGGTAGCTTTGTATTGTGTCGGTTGTATAGGATCCTTTACGGGGTCGTATACAAGGGAGGTCGATGTTTGGTGCTGACATCCATACTATAGATTTGGTGTTGGGAGCACATTGTGGTGCGAAGGCCGATAGGGCTTCCACTGACAAGAGTTGATCGAGAGAGACCTCGAGTTTTCTATTGGTGGCTCCAGAGAGGGTCACAATGATGGATAGATTTGTTGATGTCTCGAAGGTTTCTAGATGACCTCACCATAGATCGGATCACCTGGAGACCATGGAGAGAGCATCTCGGGTGGGTAGAGGATGGACAAGAGTTGGCTCACATTAGGTGAGTCATATGGCTGAGGACAAAGCGGGGAGAGGTAGAGCTCCACCTCTATAACCAAGTTTTGAGGCAGTTCGGTCTACAGCAGGGGATCCATTCTCTGAGGGATTATGAGTACTCTTAGACTGTTCAGGATAATACCACACTGAGCGGGGCTCTAAACATGTAGCGGTTTTAGAGTCAATATGCTGATGATGCCCCCATTCAACCAATGGATGGGGATGATGTGAGGGTAGCAGATGAGTATGATTCCTGGTATGTAGGCATCCACCCTCATTGAATGACAAGGGCATAGGTTTTGATGCACATTGTAGTGCAACAGATGGAGAGGCGAAGCCAGGTTGCCATCGATGCAGTGAGGAGTCATGGAGGGAGGGATCAATGATGGCCTCCTCAGGAGAGATACTAGAGAGTACCACAAGATTTGGAGAGACAACACTGTCCAGAGAGGAGGGAGGTGAGGAGAGAGAGACTCCCTTCTCAGCAAAGGGATAGGCCACCATCACCTGATAGGGGTAAGGGTGTCGAGGTGGGGGAGAGCAGTGAGATGGTAGCTCTTCAGGCAAAGAATTCCTTCCTACGAGCTCAAGTGTAGACTCTACAGGATGAGGCTACACGACTCAGGGCCCGAAGTGGAGGGGCGAGCATTATGGAGCTGGCACGGTTGTTTGCTTAGATCATGTTCTATCAGGAAGTGTACTATAAACTAGTTCTACAGGGTCAGAGGATACAGTTGCCAGCTGGTATTGTAGAGCCGATCAGGATGGGGTCATCGAGGACATCATCACGATCGATGTTGAGGACCCACGACATAGGAGGGGCTTCGATGGGACCACCTCCTCCATCTCAGGGTGGGAGAGGAGATGAGGCTGAGATCTCGAGGGCTTCTCGAGACTAGATGCACATTGCACATAAACTAGTTATTTTGAGATGATTGAGTATGTTAGGGTATAGATTGTGGCATACCAATCCATTTTGATATGATGTATATATTTTTTTGATATATATATATGATGTTCTTTTTGTGATATGACTTGTGCATATGTTTTATGATGCTTTAATATTTTAATTGTTGATTGACTATTCATGTAATTATGTCGTTGAAAATATTATAATTTTATGTCATGCTATAAATTAAATGAAATAATCTGATGTAAACAAACTGGTTGTTGTGGTGTGTTTTGATGAAAATAAAGTGATTTCTAACAATAATTTCAAAGGACATTGTTGTTGTTACATGACCATTTCATGGAGTCGCCGCTCGCTAGGTCATTAAGCTAATACCAATATGAGAAAAATATTGCTAAAAAGTAAAAGGGTGCTTAAGAGACTTTCTTAAGACTTTGTGTTGTGAAAAAATGATGATAGTGATGATTTGTTTTCAGATTTCCATGAAAATATTATGCATGAAATATTAAAAATATGATTTTTTCTAGGCATAAAATTCCTAAGTATGATAGAAATTTGAAAAATTCCCTAGGAATTATACCATCGTCGCAAAAAAAATGAATGTTGACATAATGAAATGAAAGAGGAAAGTTTTCGTTCTTTTTAAAGCACAATTGTGTAACATAATGATTTAAGCCATATGCTTTTATGGATTAAATAAATGAGAAATAAAATTAGAACAATGGTTTGTGCTAGGCATAGAATTTTAGGTATAGACTTATACCATCATCACGAAATCCAAAGAAGAAATTGATATAATAGTTTTATTGCATAGTTGATTTTTGATTTTGAGATAAACAAAAAAAAATGAGGACTTGCACTAGGCATAAAATTCCAATTTAGGTTTAGGAACTATACCATCGTCGCGAAAGTCAAAAATATATAAATGTGACTTTATTGCTAGATTTTTGAACATGTTTTGCAAGAAAATTTTGGATTTTTGAAAAAAAATGTATTTAATTGATTCTACTCTAAACAGTTATTCTCAAGTAAAGAAAAATCAAATTATTCCAAAAGATTTGCATAAATATTTTAAATTATCTCAAAGACAAATTTGATATTTATAAGGAACCTCGTGCGCATATGTGAGTTTGTTGTCGATCTTGATATATCATAATGATACAAAATCTCTTAAACGCAAATGTGTGTGCAATTGTAATGTTCATTTACCGATTTTGAGCAAGATAATTTGATACAAGTAATTTGAATTAACCAAATGAGTGTTCGTTGACCATGATTTATATGCATGTAACCGTACCAAACTACTATGTAATTCAGGTCATCAAGAGTTAGTTGATCCATAAGCGGACATAGGTCTGTACAAAAGAAGGTTACTAATGTGACAGACATGTCACCACGCAAAAAGGAATTACCCAAGGCCAAGTAGGTTGGGCACAAACCACCTGTTATGGGGATTACCTCATGATTTTTGAATAATTGAGAATTCTAGGGATTCAAGCTCATTCACCCTTCTTTTCTTTCAAAAAGGGGGGGAAGGATTTATAGCTTTTTGCTTTTTCTATATATATATATATATATTTGTATTTTGCTTGACATTGAGATAATGCTGAAATATTGCTGAGATGGTACAAAATAATAATGCTTCTGAATAATTTTCTCTTTTTCTCATGATTTTTCTTGATTTCCTTTTTCTTTTTATTTTTCTTCCTAGATTAGGGATACTTGCTCGGATTGGCTGTAGAGCAAGGGATTTTTATTCTGGGCAGGGGTGAGCTTGTCCTTTTGTTAATTCTCAAAGATTCTAGACCATGTGCATGATAGGATAGTAGGGGAAATTTTTCGCTCAAGAGACCACTTCTACTGTGTAGCATCATTTTGAATTTGCAGTGAAATCATTTTAATGTGAAAACGTGTACTTGGTTCAAGTAAATAACAAGATCAGTTCTCTATGCTCAAAAATTTATTTAATTCAACTATGGACTTCGATATAAGAGAGATTAATAATCATACCAAATAAGATCAAGATATTTATTCATGTGAGTATGAAAGTGACGATTCCAGATAAATGCTAATTTATCCAAAATAACTGAAAATATAAATGCAATACTTCAAGAATTGAGAGGTGCAAAATAGAAGATGTTTTTGAGGATTTTGATGATTTTATTTTTTTATATTTTGATTTTAATTTATGATTTGAGAGAATACATAATATTACTGTTTTTTGAAATTTTTATATGAATTACTAATATGAGACAATATGTATAATATATATAGTGACGAAATCACCAGATTTATGCATAACAACGCTTAAGATGCATAATGTTCATAGGTTCTTTAAGATATTTACCATCTAAGGTAGCTAATTTGTATGCTCTCGATCCAAATTTAGTAGTGATAATATATGGCCCAAGCCAGTTAGGCTTGAATTTTCCTTTAAGGTCTTTAGTTGCATTAGTATTTTTTTTATTTTCTTTTAAGATGAGGTCACCGATCTCAAAGGATCAATTATGAACTTTCTTGAGATATGCTCACTTGAGATTTTTTTGGTAGGCACAAAGATGCTCCAAAGCATTAATGCGCTTCTCATCTAGGAGTTCCAGCTGACTAAATCTTCCAACATGATATTCATCTCCTACTTTAGTATCTTGAAGTAGTAGAGCCAAGGAAGGAACTTCTAGTTCAAAGGGAAAAATAGCTTCAGCGCCATAAACCAAAACAAAAGGTGAAGTTCCCATGGGAGTACGAATTCTAGTTCAATAAGCCCACAAAGCAGGATATAATTGAATGTGCCAATCACAACCAGATTTATTGACCAGTCTCTTATGGATTTAAATTAATGTTTTCTTAGATGCTTACCTTGGCCATTACCCTGAGGATAATAGGGAGTGGACCAACGATGTTGAATTTTATATTTTTGACATAGTTTCTTTACATCTTTGTTTTTGAAACAAGTTCCATTATCCGAGATGAGATTTGCAGGAATTTTGAACCTACAAATAATTTGATTAAGAATAAACTTGGAAACTTGCGTTCTAGTACGAGAAGCTAAGGGCATTGCTTCAACCCACTTCATAAAATACTCAATGGTGGTTATGATGAATTTGTGTCCATATGATGACATAGGATTGATTTTTTTGATGATGTCTAAGCCCCATTTTGAAAAGGGCCAAGGAGATGAAATAGCCTATAGTTCTTGCGCAGGCGCATGGACAAGGTCAGCGTGTTTCTGGCACTTGTCACAATGGTGCACGTAATCATGTGCATCATTCTCCATGGTAGGCCAAAAATATCCTATCCTAAGGAGCTTCTTAGTAATGGCACTACCACTAAAGTGTCCCCCACAAGATCCATCGTGGGCTTCACTCAAAGCTGATCTAGACTCTTCTAGATTCAAACATCTTAATAGGATACCTTCAAAAGATCTCCTATACAACGTATTGCCAATTATTAAAAAGCAACTTGCTCGTCTACGTAGTAACCAACGCTGGTTTATATTAAAATCTTCAGGTAAGGTCCCATTTTGAAGAAAAGTAAGGATGTCAATGTACCAAAGTTCAGGAATAGTTTTGTTGATTAGAAACACGTCCAAAGGTTCCAAGCATGATTTAGTTGAAGCGGGTCCCTAGAGTCAATGAATAATTATGGTATTATATTCATCATCTAACTCCAAGGGTAAAAGAGATGCAGATGCGGCCATAGCGTCAGCCACACGATTGCTAGTTCTAATAATAGCTTCCAAAGTAACTTGATCAAATAAAGATATTAATTGTAATACATATGCTTTATATGGGTGCAATTTATCATCTTTGTTCTGATAAACACCGTTAATTTGATTTATAACAAGTTGAGAATCATCAAAAACTAATAGATTTTTAATTTTTAGTTCTAGGGCAACTCGTAATCCAAGGATTAGAGCCTCATATTCAGCAGTGTTATTAGTGCAGGTAAATGTTAATTTAAAGGATAGAGGTATGAGATGTTTCTGTGGAGATATCAAAATAATACCTGCACCAGCCCCACTCATACATCAGGCTTCTTAAAAGTATAGGGACCATTGCTCTGAATGATCTGCCTCTAGTTTAAGGCATTCGTCAGGAAACTTAGTGACGAGGGCATGGGTGGACTCTAAGGGTGCATCAGCTAATTGATCTGCTATGATTTGACCCTTAACAAAATTTTGTCCTATAAACATGAGTTCAAACTTGCTTAGAGCAAGAACCAACTTCGTTGTGCGACCAGATAAATAAGGTCAACTCATAAGATACAGCAAGGGATTAGATTTAGCAATAATGTATGTTTTCTGACTGAGCATATAATGGTGTAGTTTCTATGTAGAAAATACGACCGCTAGATATAACTTCTCTAATGCTGTGTGTGGGTTTCATAACTAATTAATTTTCTGCTAATGTAATAATTAGCACGCTCTCTTTTCTCATCATCAAGTTGAGCTAACATAGCTCCTAAAGCAAAATCTAAAGTATAAATATATAAGATAAATGGGTGATCAGGTTTAGGTGGCAAAAGTACAGGTGGGTTAAGAAGATATTATTTGAGGAGTTCAAATGCTTCCTTACATTCATAGTCCCAATGGAAAGAGACATCCTTCTTAATAAGCTTAAGAAAGGGTCCAATTTTATCCGCCAGCTTATCGATGAAGCGATGGATAGCTTGAAGCTTACCTTGTAGAATCCATAATTCATATATATTTGTAGGTGCGAGCATATCAGTGATAGCCGTAATATTGAGAGGGTCAATTTTTATGCCACGTAAAGAAACTATAACCCCCAATAATTTACTTGACTTAACTCCGAATATACATTTGGTTGGATTCAATCGGATAAGATATTCTCTTAACCGATCAAATACTTTTCTCAAGTCATCTAAATGGTCATCTTCTTTAGCAGAACGAGCTATGTTGTAGTCTACATAATCATGTAGTATATCATGCATCATATCATGAAAAATATAAGTCATGGCTCATTGATAGGTTGCACCTGCATTCTTTAAACCGAATGGCATCACTTTCCAACAGAAAGTCCCCCAAGGGGTAATAAAGGTTGTTTTAGCTTGATCTTCAGGGGCTATCCTGATCTGATTATAACCAAAAAATCCATCCATTAAGGATATCATTCCACTCCCAGTACTAAAATCAATGATATGATTCATATTGGGAAGGGGAAAATTGTCTTTAGGGCATGCGACATTAATATATCTAAATTTTGTACAAACCCTAATCTTAGTAGCTTCTTTCTTAGTTACTGGAACTACATTCGAGATCCATTCAGCATAATCAATGGCTTGTATAAAAATAACATTCAGGAGTTTTTCTAACTCCCCTTTGACTAGTAAGGCCACTTTAGGATGCATTTTTCTAAGCTTTTGCTTAATAGGTTTAGCATTTGGATGCACTACTAGGTGATGCATAACTACAGAAGGGTCTAAACTTGGCATATCTTCATATGTCCAAGCAAAGACATCTTCATATTCTTTAAGAAATGCAATGTATTTATCCTATTTTTCTTGACTCAATTCTGATCCAATGTTGATTATGTAAGGGTTATCGTCGGTTCCAATGTTAATTTTTATGACATTTTCTACTTCCACATGTAGATCTCTCTCAAAGTTAGGCGGGGTGGGTGAAATGCCCAATTCTTGTAATTCTTCCAAGGTTAGCTTGGATAATTCGTCTTGAGGAGTCGTGGCCTCAAGCTGTGATATAGTAGGTATAGAGCCATAAAAATAAAATCCATTATGTAATAATTCCTCCATGGAGACATCGTGAAAGATATCTCCCTCCAAATCATCGTTGGATTCAGCGATCATCTTAGGATAAGCTATAGATAGCATATTACATGTGAATGTCTTATTCGTTAAACACAAAGCATCACGTTCATCTAAATAATCTTGGTAACATATAATATGGTCATCATCCTCAAATGGGAATGGCTGACCCTTACTAGAAAATAGGCCCACACCACATCGGGTGGGCCATGCTTCTACCTCAAAATGTTCTTTCATACCATTCTTGAAAGGTCCCAAACCTTTTCCTTTATATCCCAATTTAAGCATTATAGGTTTGGCTTTAATATATTCATTAGTAAAATAACATCGAGCATATCCATAATAATGAGTTCTGATGTTTCTGGGTATTCTACCCCAGTCATATCCCTTATAAATAAAGGCACAACTCACGACTTGGGAAATACTTACCATAGGCTATGGGAGGCCCAAGGTACGAGGAGATGGTGGTAAATTATTTAAAATAAGGGAATCTTGCATAGAAGTATTCGTTTCTTTTGATATAAGAATTTTAGATATATCAGGTAAGAGCTCATCAGAAAGAGCATAAGAGGTAGAAGGAACATTCCCTATGTCTTTCGATGTGGAAAATATGAATCTGGTAGATGTAGATGGTGTAGAGGTGTCAATATATGGGTCTATTATAGTTATGGAGGTTATAGGTGTATAACAAGAGACATTGGTTGTGGGATTAGGATCTTTCTTAGGTCCTAATGCGGATTTTTTAGAATATGGTTGACCTATATGTGGAGGTGCAACTGATGGAGAAGAAGTAGATGACGTTGTGGGTGTGAGTTTCACATGTTTATATGGATAATGAGAATTAGGATGTGTGGATGACAGAGCAGGGCAAAATTGAACTCCAATAGGTTCTACCAAAGCACACATATCAAAGGGTCTTGGATCACCATGAATGGTTACCAACTGATTCTTAAATTCAAAATTAACACGTTGATGTAAAGTTGAGGGAACAACCCACATCGCGTTGATCCAAGGATGACCCAAGAGTATATTGTACGATGTAGGGCAATGTACAATGAACACAGTCGTATCCAAGGTTCTTGGACCAACTTGCAATGGAATGGTAATAACTCCACACGTTTCTTGTGTTTTGTCATTAAAAGCTTTTATGATCATATCAGTTCTTTTCATTTCATCACTTCTAAACCCAAATCTTTGGTAGAAGTCAAAAGTGCAGATATTTAAATATGAACCATTATCAATCAAAACTCATTTGACTACTACATCTCCAATTAAGGTAGTAATATACAAGGGGTTATATTTATGTAAACTATGTTGCGGTATGTCTCTATCCCAAAAGTCAATACAATCAAATTCATGAGTTATTATAGTATTGGCCATGGCTTCAGGTTGAATGTCTTGTGGTACCATCATCTGACTTAATGTGAGCATTAATTCATCTCTATGTGTAGGAGATCTTAAAAGGGCCAAGAGAGAAATTCTAGTTGTAATATTTGATAATTGTTCATTAATATTATAAGGAGGTTTAGGTTGAACATTAGGTGAATGATTCCCTTTATTAGGAACCTTCAAAACAAATGGAGTTGATCCACCATTTTGAATTTGATCTTGTTGAGAATTTTGAGCCTGTTGTCTAGTAACAGCTACAATGGTACCCACAATATTATTCTGTGGATGATGAATAGGTCTTGGTCTAGCGTTTATAGCTAGCTCATTAGAAAGTAATCGATGATATGAGGGTCTAGTAGTGACTCTTCTTGGAAATGGATCTTCTGGAACCATATAACTTGTGATAGGTTGAATAGGATCTGATTCATCATTAGAACTATTCGATTGATTTGATGTGATTTCCATATCACTCTCAGTCTCGTATTCTGTATCACTAAGATCAGGTATCTGAATATTATATAGAGGCTTGGTTGTAACCACGGATAAATTTGTATCAAATATTTCTAGATCATGAACAGGTAAATGCCCACTAATAGTTCCTACATATCGGGCAGGAGGAGGGACATTATGATGTTCAAATTGATTAGCCACCTCCTTACCATGTTTTGGTAAGGGATGTTGAAAGATGTCCAATGACTGATTGGCATTTTGATTCTGGTTTTGTGGGGTGTTCTTTTAAATATTATTAGGAGGATTTTTCTTAGGTTGAAAGGCTTTCACCTCCATCTCATTGTTATCAATCAAGTCCTATATTTTATGTTTTAATCTTTTACAAGAGTTGGTAGTGTGTCCAAGTCCTCTATGGAAGTCACAGTGTAAATCTGCTCTGTATCCGGGTATAGTTGGATCAGGTTCCCAAATATTTGGTAATTGAATCAAACCTCATTCTAATAATTATGGTAGAATAGTTGATAAAGGTTTATTTAACCTAGTAAATTCTTGAGGAGGTCTATCAGGAGGTTTTAGTACAAACTTCTCCACTGTATTCGTAGCATTAACATTAGCAATATTTCTTCTATCGGTGACTCCATCACCCACAACTTGTTTATTCTTATATTGATTTTTGGATGTTTTCTCATTGTCTCTCTTGTTAAGTTGGCCTCTCCTAATGAGAGCATCTTCCACTCTTCGGGATAAGTCTATAGCCTGATTGAAGGTGGTCAAGGTAGCAGTTGATAATTTGTAAGGTAGTTGCTCTTGCAAATTATTAATAAAGATGTCCAACATCTCCCTATAAGGTAACACAAAGTGCAATTTTCCTATCAACTATCTCCACCTAGCTAGGAAGTCAACAAAGCATTCATCTTTGCCCTGTTTTAAGTTATACAAGTCTTTAATGGTCACATATATTTCAATGTAGGCACTAAATTGATGAACAAAAGACTCGGCAGTTTCTTTGAAATTCCTCAAATAATTAGTGGGTAATTGATAATACCACTCTAATGCCATTCCTCTCAAGCTTTTTGGACACATTTTTAGTAATAACAAGTCATCATGTGATATATCATGACATGCTATCCTAAACATACGAAGATGCTCTATGGGATCTTCGGTTCCTTTATATATGGGAAGAATAGGCATAGGGAAATATTTAGGATATGGTTGTGCTACGACTATAGGATCTAAAGGCTGACTACACATCTCTCAATAATTGTATGAGGGACGGTAGGGATCCATATGGTCCATACGGGAAACTAATTGTTTCACCATGGCTTCAAGATTGCCAGTTTGTCCACCATATTGGTTCGGTGGCACATAGGTATGGGATCCATGAGTGTATGCTAGTGTAACATAAGGATTAGATGTTATATTGCTATTATGCAAAGTGTTGGTAGGAAGAGTATTATGAAGGGGATTTGTAATAGTATTATGTTGTACCTTAGATTGTTGGTAATTGGTGTTCGGTTTTGTTTTGGGTTTTTGTTGATTTAAGGTATGTTGATCAAGATCTTGGCAAAATAGAGCAGTAAATGATGGTTTATTTTGTGCGGGAATGACCCTAGGCTTGTTAACAGGCACTTTAGATTTTTGGGTAGCCTACTGTTGTTGCATGCTCTGGATCGCAGCTACTATATCCAAATTGGATGATCCAGCTTGATCACTCTCTTGGTCAATAAAGGACAAGGGATTAGTTTGTGTTTGAAATACTTCTTCTAGAGTTGCTTGAGTGTCACTAATTCAATCCTTGTCCATATGGGCTGCTCTATTAAAAACACCAATATTAGTATTAATGAACTTCCAGAATTGTTCCATGTTCTCAAAAGTGATGGCTCCTCCCGGAGACATTTTAGGGGATGAGGATCCTTCCTCTTTAACAGTTTCTTCTTGTTCATTTCCTACAACAAGCTCTTCTTCTTGCTGGTCTAGGATTTCTTCTTCCTAAACTTGGTCCTCAGGAGGGACATTTTGGTCAATTAACGGTCTTCCTAACCAATCTTCATCTTCTTCGGTTTGTTTTCCATTCCTAAGTCTAGGCATTGTGCTACACTTAGGTTTTAGCATATATATATATATATATATATATATATATATATATATATATATATATATATATATATATATATATATATATATGCGATAGGGTTGAGAGGTATATATTTTAACTATATACCTACTATAATATTTTAAAAGGAAATTTTTTGTTATTTTTTTTTTTTGTGTGATTTTATTATATTATTATTTTGCGAGAATAAAAATAACAAACAACATGCTAGTTGTAAGAAACAATAGTAGAAAGAATCACTTATCTTTCTATGAATAGTTTATGGATATCATTGATAGGGTCAAGTTCATTAGGAGTCATGAAATGCTCCTCTTCAAATTGGAAGTTGTTTTTCAAGAACTTGACAAAGTGTGCTATGGTAATATGATCTACTTCAGACTCTAACATGTAAAAATAAAGTTCATGGTAATACTCTCGATACAACACAGCTCTAGGAACTCTATTCCATCTCTTTCTATCCATAAGAACAACTTCTTGATCCTCTATACGAGATAGAAATTTATGTACTACAACTGTGTTCTCAAGGTATTCCTCAAAGGTGTATAATTCAGAAGACACAAGTGTTCTTTTATTGGCTAACCGCCTATGGAAAGCTCTCTGAAGTTCATGGTACAAAGTCACCTAATCAGGATCCATGATTCTACCTAGGACAAACCTCTTAATTTTCCTAAGTTCTGCAGATCTAGATTCAATAATACCCAATATCCTATCAAGTTCATCCCACAAAGGTTGGGCTCTATATGTTTGAGGTACTCTAAGCACTTAAGTAATCTCTATAGCCGTTAATTGATTTTCAACATTTATGGAGACTGCTCGTCTTAAATTATAATCTACCATCTAAGTATGATATGTAAATTTAATAGTCCTCTAATGATTCTAGATGTTCTTAATAATGTGTTTTTTTTTTGGATTGTTTTCAAAAGGTGTTTGAGCAAATTCACGTCGGGTTCACAAAAATGTATCGCCCAAATTTTTTGCACCCTCACCTTCAGGCTAAAGGATCTGTGCCCAAAAGGGGGATGTGAAAAGGATGGAACAATACCTCGAACGGAGAGGCACTTTGAAAGTCACGCCTCTCGAGGGAGGGGTATAAAGGTGAATTTTAGACAGATGGTGTGGTTCACCAGGAAACTTTGAGTGGCAGTTTCCATGCCTAGGTTGAGAATGGGTTTTGACTTGTTCGTTTTATGTTCAATCATTCAGATTCCTAGGTTGGAAAAAATGAAGCTAAGCTATTCTATATGAAAATTCTGATTTATATGAAGACAATAGACATAAATGAATCCTAATGCAATTAAATACAAAGAATATGTTAAATGGAGAAGAGTACACCTGATTTCTGATGTTTGATGAAGATTCTAAATCTTGTAGGAGTCCAGATCATCGTAGATATGACAAGATCATTTGTAATTGTACAAAATCATCCTAAATCACAGGCGATCATCTGGGATCACCCAGGATCATCAGTGACCTGACGAATTCGTCAGAAACTTGCAATCAAGAAAACAGACACCAAAAACCAAAAATACTATTGCAAGAATGATGCAAAATGATAGAAATAAGAGTGTAGATGCTTAAATAACAAATCAATATATCAAATTAAATGAGATTCAATGTTGTGGTAGCTTATTTTGAATCTTATCATGCAATTATGCTAAATGAGGTGAACTCCAAGATGCAAAACAAAAGTAAATTAATCTAATGCACCAATAAATAAAGAAACAAGGTAGAAAATGCAAACTCGAGACTCTAATTTCCCCCAAGCTGAATTGCAGTCAAGATCATCTGCAATCGTACGAGATCATCATTGATCTTGACAGGATCATCCGAAATTATGGTTGAATCACCTGCGACAATCCGAGCTATCTTCGACTAAAACACAGTGAAATCCTGCAACAAAAACTTGAAAACACAAATATAAAATCTTGTAGGGAGTCAGGGAGAGCAGGCAGTCAGGGAATCAGGGGATCAAGGAATTAGGGGATCAGGGGGATAAACTAGAAAAATCCCAATTTATATAGGATTAGGGGGAGGTTAGGAGGTTGGGGATCATCCCAATCTAGGAGATCCTCAATGTGGGAATCTCCAACTGCACAGACACACTTCTGCCCAAGTTGGAGAGGTCGTTGAAACAGAAGCTAATTATGAAAATTTGATTTTGGGAAGAAATTGTCTGGACGTTCTGTTGCAGACGAATTCGTCCGATTTGAGACGATATCGTCAGATCGGTGATGATATCATCCAACGGTCAAAACAAATTCTAAAAATGGCATGAAAAATGAGGTAAGAGGTTAACGGGCGATTTCGAGGTTAAAATTCAAATTTCTACCTTTTTACTGATGGTTTAACTGTGCCAATTTTAGGGTGCTACAATATAATATTATAATATTTTCCAGTTATAGTTTTGTGTGAAGAGAAACAAAGGTTGTGGAGTGATAAATTTATTATTTTCCAAAAGACCCATGTGAAAGATTATAATGCCCTAAGTTTTAAATTATTTAAATTTAAATATTTTACCTTAAGGTAAAATTTAAATTTAAATTAAATTAAAGGGCCATAATTTGAATTAAATTCAAAATCAAATTATTTCATCTACCAACGTGTTTGAATATATTGCCATGCATATAAAAGGGGGTAAGAACCCACCTTAGTAAAATTATCCATGTGATTGAGTAAATGAAAAATGAATTCGTGCACCAAAGGTCTGAAGGGAATCGCATGTGTTAGAAGTTTTAAGGAGGTAGACTAAGGCATAAGTATTAGTGGAGTGCATTTCTCAAATGAAAGGTACTGGTAGTGCAGTTGGAAGCGAGGGCATCGGTAAGTCGCTTGTAGGCGACAGGTCACAGGTTCGAATCTGCACGATAGTGTTTTGGGTAAGGCAGAGTTGGTTTTCATTTTGTTTGCACTATCAGAAGAAGATTAAGAGGGATGTGTGAGCCCCATTCATTGCATGTGGTAACATAGCCCACTTGGTGGATGTGTGCTATGCGAAGGTACTTGGGAGAAAGGGATTGATGATTCGAATCCTGTCGAAGTCCTTTTGGGTAAAATTACAAGGTATGCACCATATGCTAAGGTTTGTCATTGCATCCAAAAATTGAAAAGGGTGGAAATTATTTTTTAATTTCCTAAGGTCTTGTTAATTAAAATTTGCATAGTTAAAAGGGTTTATGAGTTATATGAGGGAGATAAAAGGGTATGCAAAATTTTAATTTGTGTATTTGATTTTTAAGTGGTTAAAAGGAGTTATAAGGGTGCCAAGGGTGTTAGATGTTTAATTGAAATAATGTTATAATATAAAAATTGATTTAAAAGGAGAAATAAGGCATAGTTTATTTTTAATATTTTGACTTGGTGAAATATTTTGAAAGAAAATATTAAGGACATATTTTTGCTATCTAACCTTTGATATTGGCAAAAAGAGTGAGTGTGATTGAGACAGGTTTTGAGAATCAAATATTCTTCAAAAAAAGGTATGGGCATATCTTCCTTGTGAGTGAAATATTGTTGGATGCTATAAATACTAAGTTGGAGTGAAAATGATTGTTTGATAAGCATTATTGAGTTTGGCTTTGAGAAACCCAATATTGATTGATGTGGGTTTTTTGGAATAAAAGTTGATACTAGAAACCTTGTTTGATAAGTATTGTTGGAAATATTGAGTATCATTGTTATGTGAATTTGAGAACTATATTGAACTAGGGTTTGTGAAATATCATGAGTATCATTGTTATGTGAGGTTTTCTGACTAAGCTTTCATTGAGTGATTGGTTGAGTGGAGTTGATTGAGCTTAGTAGATTGGATGTGTTGGAGTGATAGTTCAAGTTCTGTGAAATAAATTATTCTATATTATAAATTGATTTGAAAGAGGTTTTCTATAAAATATTGAGTTGAGTTTTATATGCAAGTTTTGAGATTGATTTGAGGTAAGTCTTGGTGAAGACTTGTGGATGGATTAGTGTAACCTTTGTGGAAGCTTACAATGCAGAATTGAGGTAAGTATTTTGAGAAAACTTAAGAATAGAGTTGATTGATGGATTTGTTCAAACCTTGAGTTAAGGTTAGGGGTAGATATAGCAAAGTTGATTTGTGATTGAGTCAAGCTTTTTGTTAAGCCTTGAGGACAAATTTGAGGATAGAGTTTGGTGCAGATTTGAGGACATGTTTGTGCCATACCAAGGATAGAGATTAAGCAAAGTTGTGCTAGACCGAATGACTATGTTTAGTATATATCAAAGATAGAGTTTGAGTAAAGTTGTGCTAGACCGAAGGACTATGTTTAATGCAGATAAGAGGTAGAGTTTGAGAAAAGTTGTGCTAGATTGAAGGACTATGTTTAGTGCAGATTTGAGATAGATATTGAGTAGATCTTTGGAGGTGACAGAGCAGAGAATAGTAATATCTAGTGGATAGATATCCATTAGCCAAGGCAGAGAGTACAAAGGTCTTCAATGGAGAGAGATCCACAACCCAGAGCAGTGGAGGTAGTAGTCTTTAAGAAGATCACCATCCAAAGTAGAGAAGAAGGTGTTATCCCATGGATAAATATCCATGAACTTGAATAGGGTATTGGTGTCTCCTTTGGACAGAGATCCATAAACATTGTAATAGGGAAAGGATTCCCAAAATATTTTTTGAGAAAATTTTAGTGAAATATTTTCTTCGTGGAGTAGCCCACATTGGGTGAACCACGTTAAATCATGTCTCTCATGTGTGTGATGCTTTGTGTAATGATTGTTGCTTTAATACTATTGATGTTATCATATGGATTAAAAAGTAAAAAGTTTTATCTTATACTTTTCACCCCCTCTCAATATAAGCACATGTTCTTCAATTGGTATCAAAGTGATTTTCTCTTTGAAAATACTAACAACTTGGAGGAAGATATATCAAAAACACACATGAATTCAGAGAGTGAAGAAGAGACCATATTGGACATAAAGGAGGAATTATTTGTTGTTCTCAAGAATCTTGAAAAGGTTAGAAATGAGAACTCAAATTTGAAGGATCGAATTCAAGGTGATGAAGAAGCAAGGATAGAACTTCTACAAAGTCTCAAAGAACTCAAGATAAAAGTAGAAGAGGGAAAGAAAATTGAACAGGATATGACAAATATATTAAGAACAAGAGAAACAGAATGTGAAAGATTACAAGCAAAAATTGTTTATCTAAGGAATGAAGTTGAAAGGACCAAAATAATACAAGATATAAAGGTTGAGAAACATAAATAGGATTCAATCAAGCCTTCAAGAAGCAAATACTTCAAACAAAGATAAGAAAGTGGCTTATACTCTGAAAGGAAAAGACATCAAGAAAGAAGAAAGCAAAGAAGAACCATGGACAAAGGTTAATTACAACAAAAGGAGCACTCAACCATATTTTCCAAGGCATTCAAATAGATTGAAGAAAACACTTTATGGACTAAATCAAGCTCCTAGAGCTTGGTATTCAAGATTGGGTAAGTACCTATAGAAATAGGGTTTTAGGAAAGGGATAGTGGTCAGTAAATTATACATCAAAAATGAAGGGAATGATCTACTCATAGTGGTTGTTTACGTAGATGACATAATTTTTAGGGAAAACAATGATAAGATGTGTCAAAAATTTGCAAAGAGCATGTAGAATAAATTTGAGATGTCTATGCTTGGTGAGTTTTCCTTCTTTATTGAACTTCAAATTTCATAATCAGAGAAAGGAGTATTTCTTTCACAAACCAAGTATATAAAAGAGATGCTAAAGAAATTTAAGTTAGAATATTTCAATCCAGTAAGTACTACCATGGTTATAGGATGTAAGTTAAGTAAAGATGATGAATCTCTAGAGGAAAATTAGAAATTATACAAATCTATGATTGGTAGCTTACAATATGTCACATCTACAATACCAGATATCATGCAGGTAGTGGGACTGGTGGTAAGGTTTCAAGAAGCACCCAAGGAAACACATGTAGTAGTAGTAAAAAGGATTCTCAGATATCTAAAATGGACTATGGAATTTGGGATTTAGTATCCCAAAAGTGACACTTTCACTCTGACAACTTATACAGATGCAGATTGGGCTAGCAACATTGATGACAAAAAAAGCACAAGTGGAAGAGCATTCTTTCTTAGAGACTGTTTGGTCTCTTAGCTAAGTAAGAAACATGTATTAGTATCCTTATCTATAGTAGAGGTAGAATATATTGCAGTAGTTTCCAGTTGTACATAGGTATTATGGATGAAGTGAACTCTAGAGGATTTCAATATAAAACATGATCATCCTATTCCCATATTGTGTGATAATACAAGTGTTATAAATATCTCAAAGAATCCAGTGATGCACTCCAGGACAAAGCACATTTCGATTAAGTATCATTTTTTGAGAGAGCATGTGATAGATAAATAGGTTAGGTTTGAATATGTTACTACAAAGGAGAAGATTGTAGATATTTTCACTAAGCCACTTTTGAAAGAGATTTTTGAGTACCTTCGAGAAAAGTTGAGAGTAGTTCTACTCCCACCCTAGAATTAACCACCTCAAGAGGAGGTGGGGGAGGGGCTAAGCTAAGAGTCTCATTCTTAGCCCCGAGCCCCAAAGGTCATCCTTTGCCATTGATGTTAAAGGGGGAGAGATTTTATTTAGGGGGAGAGCATTCAATCAAGGGGAGTAGTTTCTTAGGGGGGTAGAACAGAAAAAGGTAAAGGAAATGGTAAAAGAAAAATGGGTTTCCATCAATGATAAAGGGGGAGATTGTTGGAAATATGAGCAAGGTTTGTTGTCATTAATGTCAATAAGAGAGTAAGGTTTGTCATCATTAATTTCGTGAGGATGATGGCCAAGTTTCAATGTCATCCATGCATTCATATCAAAAGGTTGATGTCCAAAATCCAGTGTTATTAATGTTCTCCAAGTGGTTTTTCCAGCAAGGCAAAGAAGCAGGTTAATGAAGATAATAATATTATAATATTTTCCAGTTATAGTTTGGTGTGAAGAGAACCAAAGGTTGTGGAGTCATAAATTTGTTATTTTTCAAAAGACCCATGTGAAATTTTATAGGCCCTAAGTTTTAAATTATTTAAATTTAAATATTTTACCTAAAGGTGAAATTTGAATTTAAATATTTTACCTAAAGGTGAAATTTAAATTTAAAATAAATTTAAAGGCCATAATTCAAATTAAAGTCAAAATCAAATTATTTCATCCGTCGATGTGTTTGAATATATTGCCATGCATATAAAAGGGGGTAAGAACCCACCTTAGTAAAATTATCCATGCGATCGAGTAAATAAAAAATGAATTCGTGCACCAAAGGTCTGAAGGGAATCACATGTGTTAGAAGCTTTAAGGAGGTAGACTAAGGCATAAGTATTAGTGGAGTGCACTTGTCAAATTCAAGGCACTGGTAGTGCAGTTTGCAGTGAGGGCAGTGGTAAGTCACTCATAGGTGATAGGTCGCAGGTTCAAATCCGTGTGATAGTATTTTGGACAAATCAAAGTTGTTTTTCATTTTGTTCACATCGTCGGAGGAAGCTTTAAGAGGGAGGCGTAAGTCTCGTTCATTGTGTATGGGCACATAGCCCACTTGGTGGGTGCACGTTGGGCAAAAGCACTTGGGAGAGAGGGATCAATGGTTTGAATCCCACCGAAGTCCTTTTGGGTAAAATTACAAGGTATGCGCCATATGCTAAGGTTTGTCATTGCATCCAAAAATTGAAAAGGGTGGAAATTATTTTTTAATTTCCTAAGGTCTTGTTAATTAAAATTTGCATAGTTAAAAGGGTTTATGAGTTATATGAGGGAGATAAAAGGGTATGCAAAATTTTAATTTGTGTGTTTTATTTTTAAGTGGTTAAAAGGAGTTATAAGGGTGCCAAGGGTGTTAGATGTTTTTGTTGAAATAAATTTATATTATAAAAATTGATTTGAAAGGAGAAATAAGGCATAGTTGATTTTTGATATTTTGACTTGGTGAAATATTTTGAAAGAAAATATTAAGGACATATTTTTGCTATCTAACCTTTGAGATTGGCAAAAAGAGTGAGTGTGATTGAGACAGGTTTTGAGAATCAAATATTCTTCAAAACAAAGGTATGGGCATATCTTCCTTGTGAGTGAAATATTGTTGGATGTTGTAAATGATAATTTGGATTGAAAAGGATTGTTTGATAAGCATTGCTGAGTTTGGTTTTGAGAAATCCAATATTGATTGATGTGGGTTTTCTGGAATGAAAGTTGATACTAGAAACCTTGTTTGATAAGTATTGTTGGAAATATTGAGTATCATTGTTATGTGAAGTTGAGAACTATCTTGAACTAGGGTTTGTGAAATATCATGAGTATCATTGTTATGTGAGGTTTGTTGACTAATATTTCATTGAGTGATTAGATGAGTGGAGTTGATTGAGCTTAGTATATTGGAAGTGTTGGAGTGATAGTTCAAGTTCTGTGAAACAAATTGTTCTATATTCTAAATTGATTTGAAAGAGGTTTTATGTAAAATATTAAGTTGAGTTTTATATGCAAGTTTTGAGATTTATTTGAAGTAAGTCTTGGTGAAGACTTATGGAAAAATTAGTGTAATATTTTGTGGAAGCTTACAATGCATAATTGAGGTAAGTCTTTTGAGAAGACTTAAGAACAGAGTTTATTGATGGATTTGTTCAAACCTTGAGTTAAGGTTAGGGGCAGATCTAGCAGAGTTTATTTGTGATTGATTCAAGAATTGTGTTAAGGCTTGAGGATAGAGTTTGGTATATATTTGAGGGTAGGTTTGTGCTAGAACAATTATAGATATTGAGCAAAAATTTTCTAGACCAAAGGACTATGTTTAGTACAGATCAAAGGCAAAGTTTGAGCAGAGTTGTGCTAGACCGAAGGACTATGTTTAGTGTAGATTTGAGATAAATATTAAGTAGATCTTTGGAGGTGATATAGTAGATGATAGGAGTCTCCAATGGATAGAGATCCATTAGCCAGGGCAAAGAGGATAGAGGTATTAAGTTGAGATAAATATACAACTCAGAGCAGTGGAGGTAGTAGTCTTTTAGAAGATCTCCAACCAAAGTAGAGGAGAAGGAGTTCTCCTGTGGATAGAGATACATGGACTTGATTAGGGGATTGGTATCTCATTTGGATAAAGATCCATAAATATTGTAATAGGGAAATGATTCCCAATATATTTTTTGAGAAAATTTTAATAAAATATTTTCCATGGAGTAGCCCATATTGGGTGAACCATGTTAAATCATGTCTCTCATGTGTCTGATTCTTTGTGTAATGATTGCTACTTTAATATTGTTTATGTTATCATATGGATTAAAAAGTAAAAAGTTTTATCTTATACTATTCACCCTCCCTATCAGTATAAGCACATGTTCTTCATATTGAATATCTTGATCTTCCTAGAAGATTTTTATCTTTCAGATACTTATATGGTTAGTACATGATTTCTGATTGGTCAACTAGGGTTTTTGAGTCTCATGAAAGCCTTATTGTTCCCTTATGACCTCTCATTGTTCGTAATACATTATCATCATGCTTATCCATTGCATATCATTTTTTGCCTAGATTTTGTACTAGTGTATACCCTTGATGAAACAATTTGCATCTTGATTTGTGACTTATACATTCTATAGTAACCATACTTAGTTTGTTATTGCATTATAAAATCATTCATTATGTTTAATTATTAAACATACATGCACAATTTGCATTAATTAAGTTATTTTTAGTCATTAGTACATCATAGGCATACCTAGCTCTATGCATACATAATAGCTCTATCATCTCAAAAAAAGTCATTCATATACCATTAATGTGTAATCATATCGTAAAATCTAGGCATAAATAATTTTTTATAAATATGCAACATAATAATTGTGAAGCATCATTGTGAAGCTTTTGGGCATTGGTTTGAGTGACATTGAATGTGAATGAGAAAGTGTTTGAAATCAAGTTTTGTGAAGCAATTTGTGCATTGGGCTTGAGTGATATTGGAAAGAACATATTGTGAAATTATATTGCATATCATTTTCTATGTGTTCTTGAACAAGAAATCTGGGTAGAATATGTCTGAAGTATTTTTATCAAAGCATGTGTTATGAGCAATTTTGAGCATGTGTTATGAGCAGTTTTGAGCATGTGTTAGAGCAGAGTTAAGCAGAGACAGTGAGCATATTAGAGCAAGATTGTGAGTTATTTTGAGTAGACCTTTTGAGAAGGCTTGTGAGCAGTTCTAAGTAGGATTTGTGAGTAGGTTTGAGGTAGACTTGTGAGCAGGTGTGAGATATATCAGTACAGGTAGTTGAGCAGATTTGATCAGAATTGTGAGTAGATTTGATCAAAGTTGAGAGATTTGAGAGCAGGCTTTGGAGCTAACCAGCAAAGGGGATAGAGTTCTCCTATGGATAGAGGTCCATAAACTAGAGTAGTGGGGACATAGGTCTCCTATGGATAGAGGTCCATGAACTTGAGCATAGGGATTGGTGTCTCCTTTGGATAGAGGTCCATAAACATTGTAATAGGGATTTGGTTCCCAAGAGATTTGTTGAGAAAATTTATAAGAAATATTTTCTTCATGGACGTAGCCCACATTGGGTGAACCACGTTAAATCCATGTCTCTCATGTGTGTGATGATTTGTGCATTATTTACTACCTTGATATTATTATTGTTATCATTTGGATTGAAAAGTAAAAAGTTTTATCTTATACTGTTCACCCCCTCTCAGTATAAGCTTGTGTTCTTCAATTGGTATCAGAGTAGGTTCCTTCGTGAAAAGCCTAATAGTTTGAAGGAAGATCCTACAAGAACACACATGACCATAGAAAATGGAGAAGAAGCCATGGTTGACATGAAAGAGGAACTTATTGCTGCTCTTGGAAATTTGGAAAGAGTTAGAAAGAAGAATTCAAGTTTGAAGGCTCAAATTCAAGAGGATGAGGAAACAAAGACAAAGCTTCTACAAAATCTCACAGACTTAAAGGTGAAGGTTGAAGAGGCAAAGAAAATTGAAAAATATATGGTTGAACAGTTAAAGGCAAAAGAGTTAGAATGTGAAAGATTGGAACTTGAAATTGTCTCTCTAAGAAAGGGAGTTGAAAAGTCTAAGGATAAGTTACAACAAAATATAAGGTTAGGGAAATAGAAAGAGGATTCAAGCTCCAAAGGAACAAAGATATCAAAGAAAGAAGAGCCCATGACCTATGTTGATATATTGAAAGGCAAAAGTATCAAGGAGGAAGAAAATAGAGAAACATCATGGACAAAAGTCAATTACAAAAACAACAAAGGAAGAATCATGCGACCATATCATTCAAGGCAATCTAACAGGTTACAAAATTTCTTCCATGGTTATTGTTTTTCATGTAACAAATATGGTCATAAAGTTGTACATTGCATGGTCCATGTGAGAAATAATGTTGATAGAAATTTCAATTCATTTGCACCTCTCATGGATAACAATATCATCTGTTACAAATGTAATAATTTTGGGCACAAGGCCAAATGGTGTAAAATAGTGTTTCCTGAATCAAGCAAAAAGGAGGATCAAAAGGTTCAAAAGAATACAACCTCAAAAGTTTGGAAAAGGAAAGAGGAACAAGAAAAGGAGAAGTCAATGTTGGTACAAATAGCTCTTCATGCACAAGATAAGGGAAATCAGTGGTATGTTGATAGTGGTTGTTCAAGTCATATGATAGGTGACAAAAGTAAATTTCTTTCACTTAAAGAAATCAATGGAGGATCAGTAAAATTTGGTGATAATGCTTCAACAAAAATTGTTGGAAAAGGGACTTTGAGTTTAGATAATGGAAAATCAAAGACAGAAAATGTATTGTATGTTAAGGGATTGAAGCACAATTTACTAAGTGTAAGTCAACTTTGTGATCAGGGGCACACAATCACTTTTCACCCAAATAGATGTGAGATCATGAAATCCAAGATAGGAAAGCTTATTGCAGATGCTAGTAGAACTACAAACAATCTCTACATGTTGAGTGAAATTAAAGGAGAAAAATATTTTTTATCACAAGAGGATGAGAGTTGGTTATGGCATAGAAGAATGGGTCATCTAAACTTTGACAACATAGTGAAAATAAGCAACAAATAGGTAGTCAGAGATTTACCTAGGATAAAAAGACCCCAAAGCACAATTTGTGCACAATGTCAACATGGTAAGCAAACAAGAACAAGTTTCAAGTCAAAAGAATTTTCTTCATCCGAACCATTGAAACTAGTTCACACTGATTTATGTGGTCCTACAAGGACAAAGAGTTTACAAGGTGAAAGTTACTTCATGCTATTTATAGATAATTTCTCCATAATGACTTGGGTGGCATTCTTAAAAGAAAAGTTAGAAGCTTTTGAGAAGTTCCAAGCATTCAAGGTTTTAGTAGAAAATAAAATAGGTAAAAATATCAAGTGTCTAAGATCATATAGAGGAGGAGAATTCACTTCAAGTGAATTCATAGAATTCTATGAACAACATGGAATCAAAAGAGAATACTCAACAACAAGGACTCCACAACAAAATGGAGTAGTTGAAAGAAAAAATAGAACTATCGAGAATATGACCAGAGCTATGCTAAGTGAGTCTAAGATTTCAGATGGTTTTTGGAAAGAGGTAGTTCATACAACTGTCTATATCATCAATAGAGCTCAAGTAAGAGTAAATCATCACAAAACCCCATATGAGATTTGGAAGGGAAGACCAGCTACTGTAAAGTATTTTAGAGTTTTTGGAAGCAAATGCTACATTAGACGAGAAGAGAAAATTTTGGGTAAGTTTGATTCAAGGTGCGATGAGGGTATCTTCCTTGGCTATTCCACTAAGAGCAAAGCCTATAAATGCTATAATAAAAGGACACATACAATTATGGAAAGTACAAATGTAATAGTTGATGAACAAATAGGGTCAAGAGAACCAACTCAAGAAATTGTATATCAAGAAGAAGAAAGTTGCCAAGAAGAAGTAGGTGAAGAATCAGAAGAAGATGAAACACAAAGAACACCACCTAAGACTCCATCCAAGTATGTGCAAAAGAATCATCCAAGAGATCTGATTATTGGGAATCCAGATGAAAGACAAACAAGGAGGAAGATAATAGGAACAAGTGAACATGCAAATCTTTCTTTGCTATCTAAAATTGAGCCCAAGGATTTCAATGAGGTAAGAGAAGATAAATATTGGGTCAAGGCAATGGATGAAGAGTTGGATCAAATAGAAAAAAGTGAGACTTGGGAACTTGTCCCATGACCAAAAGATAAGAATATAATTGGCACTAAATGGGTTTACAGAAATAAGTTAAATGAAGATGGTCAGGTAGTCAGAAACAAAGCAAGACTGGTATGCAAAGGCTATGCACAGGTTGAAGGGATTGATTTTGATGAAACATTTGCTCCTGTTGCATGACTTGAGGCCATAAGAATATTTTTAGCATTCTCAAGTTTCAAAAACTTCAAAGTATATCAAATGGATGTAAAATCAGCTTTTCTCAATGGCTTCTTAGAAGAAGAGGTCTACATTGAGCAACCTGAGGGGTTCAACCTGACTGATAAGCCATATTATGTATGCAGATTAAAGAAGGCTCTTTATGGACTAAAGCAAGCCCCTAGGGCTTGGTATTCAAGGTTGGATAAGTATCTTCAAGAATAAGGTTTCAGAAAAGGAATAGTTGACAACAATTTATACATCAAAAATGAAGGAAATGACTTGTTGATTGTGGTGGTCTATGTGGATGATATCATTTTTGGAGGTAGTAATGATAAGATGTGTCAAAAATTTGCAAAGTGTATGCAAAATGAATTTGAAATGTCAATGCTTGGTGAGTTGTCCTTCTTCCTTGGATTACAGATTTCACAATTAGAAAAAGGTATATTTCTCTCACAAACCAAGTATATAAAAGAAATGTTGAAAAAATTTAGATTGGAGGATTGCAAACCAGTGAGTACCCCCATGGTTACAGGATGCAAGTTGAGTAAAGATGATGAATCTCCTGAGGCAAATCAGACATTGTATAGATCCATGATTGGAAGTTTACTATATGTCACAACTACAAGACCAGATATAATGCAGGTAGTGGGACTAGTGGCAAGATTTCAAGCAACACCAAAGGAAACACATGTACAAGTAATAAAGAGAATCCTCAGGTATTTAAAAGGAACTATGGAATTTGGACTTTGGTATCCCATAAGTAACAACTTCACTCTCACAGCATATACAGATGCATATTGGGTAGGTAATATTGATGATAGGAAGAGCACAAGTGGAGGAGCATTCTTTCTTGGAGATTGTTTAGTCTCTTGGCTAAGCAAGAAACAAGCATCGATATCCTTATCCATGGTAGAGGTAGAGTACATTGCAGTAGTTGCTTGTTGTACACAAGTGTTATGGATGAAGTAAACTTTAAAATATTTTAAAATAGAGCATGATCATCCCATCTCCATACTATGTGATAATACAAGTGCCATAAACATTTCAAAGAATCCAGTGATGCATTCAAGGACCAAGCACATTCCAATCAAATATCATTTTTTGAGAGAGCAGGTGATGGATCAACAAGTCAAATTGGAATATGTTACTACAAAGGAACAGATTATGGACATATTTACTAAGCCACTTCCAAAGGAAACTTTTGAGTATCTTAGAGGAAAGTTGGGAGTAGTCTTACTCCCACCCCAAAATTGATCACCTCAAGGAGAGGAGGTGGTGAGGGGGCTGAGCTAAGAGTCTTATATTTAGCCCCAAAGGAGCCCTTTGCCATTGATGTCAAAGGGAGAGAGTTTTAGTAAGGGGAGAGAAATTAGTAAGGGGGAGCAACTTCTCAAGGGGAGCAATATTTGGAATCCAATGGTAGTAAAAGAATTATTTTGTGAAAGGGTTGCCATCAATGACAAAGGGGGAGATTGTTGGAAATATTGAAGTATTGTGTTGTCATTGATGTCAAAGGATTGATGTCAAAAGGTTTATGTCAAAGAGAGTTTGGTATGGCAGAAATATTCTTCTATGGTTGGATAATTATGCAAGGCAAGGTTTATCTCAAAGCAAGGAAATTGGTAAAAAGAAAAGGTTATAATATTTATTTTTAAATATTATACAAAGGGATAAAGGTTTGTAAGAGAGGAAAGATTCATGGAAAAGGAGTATAATATTTAAATATTATAAAAATATTTAAAAGCAGTGGACCATGGTCTAAAAGGACAAGAGGAGAAAGGAGTTTATTTTCAATAGACCAAGGCTTAAAAATAATAAACATTATAATATTTTTAATATTATAATACCAAGTTTTAAAAGGAGGATGGCGCCAAAAATAAGTTTGAATTTGAGCGCCAACGTAGTCCAAGGCAAAGGAGGGCACACCATGTTATTCGAGCATCGACATAGACCAAGGCAAAGGAGGGCACACCATGATTATTTGAGTGTCGACGTCGTCCAAGTAATGAAGGAAAATGTATATATACCTAAGGTTATACCTTAGGAAATAATCACTGATCTTGCACATCGATTCCCAATTCGTTGAGAGTGACAGCGAACAGTAGAAGTAGCAAACATATTAGGTGCAGGAGGTGGAAATAATTTTGAGGAAGATTTTGTTGATGACACGCTGGTTGGTGCAGTGCAGTTGGTTGCTGGTTATGAGCTAGAGTGTAGGGCAGAGAGAGGTCTTGGGGTCGAGTCCCCTCGATGATGTTTTGGGTAGAAGAGTTTTGTTGTTTTCAAGGTAGAAGAGTTTCATTGTTTTGAGGTAAAGTTGAATAAATTTGTAGGCCACCTTTTGAGTCACCAAGCCGTGCTAGCATGATTGGTCATTGAGTCCCTTTGGAGAGCTTGTCCTGCATGTTGGCAGAGGTTCAAATCGTGCAGCATAAGAGGTATTTGAATTTCGTTGAGCACCAAAAATTTTAGGAGGCATAAGGTTTGATTTAATTAATTTTTGTAAGGTGCAAAGGTGGTTGATAGCAGGTTTTTTTGAGTGTGTTATTGAGTATATTGTTGTGTATGCATAGGAGTAATAAGGGTTGTGAAAGGATTTAGCACATGTGTTAATTAGTTTAGAGGGAGTCATAAGGTGTATATAGGTTGTCTTATTTGTGTAATATTTGCATGAAATAAAAGTGACATCTAGGTGTTTTGGGTAATGGTTGAGAGTTGAAATATTGCTTTCTAGAAAGGAGAGAAAAGGGTGTACTTGTGATCATTATGCTTTGTAATTTTTGCACATCATAAGAAAAGGGTTTAAGGATTCTACAAGCTTTATTTTTGTGAAATAAAAGGAAATACTAGAATATTATTTTCAGCCTTACTATGCACATCTTTTGAGGAGGTTTTTCATGAGGATGATTTGAGGAGTGATTTTGCTATCTAACCCTTGAAGTGGCACAAGAAAGATAAGTTGTTTTGAGACAGGTTTTTGTGGGCACATCTTCATCAAAGCAATTTTGAGGTATGGTGATATAACTCCCTCTCTAGGTGGTTGTACTTTGAGGAAATATTTTTAAGGTGGAGATAAAAGGTTTGATTAGTGTGCATTGTTGGAAATATTTGAGCTAGGGTTTGAGAATAAAATTGTGCTTCATTGTTGAATGAAATTGGAAACACATGGGGGTTTGAGAACAACTTGTATTGATTAGTGAAATTAGAAACACTTTTTTTGGTAGTTAAGTGGGTTTTGTGTCCCACCGTTTATGGTTGTGTCGTTGTTTAGGGGTAGCCAAGGTTTGGTGAAGGGTGGGGGGTGTCCTGCACATGGGCTTTGCGCTAGAGGAACCGTTTTCAGGTGGGCGGAGGGGTTGCTGATTTGGTAAGGGTGAAGTTTTGAGCAAAAAAGCGTCACCTAAGCTTTGTCAAGGGGAGAGCATTGTTTGAAACAGGGGGGACCGTCCTGGGAAGGTGTAGCCTGGGGCGGTAGATGAGAAAAAAGCCTTAAATGGACTAGTGGTTCAACAACAAAGGAACACCCTAGGAAAAAAGGTCCTTATGCAAAAAGGAAGCCTTAGAAACACTTTTCCTAGGGTTGAGAACAAGTTTGTGCATCATTGTGAAGCATTTGGGCATTTATTTGAGTGACATTAAAAGTGATTGTGAAAGTGTTTGAAATCAAGTTTTGTGAAACAATTTGTGCATTAGGCTTGAGTGATATTTGGAAAGAACATATTGTGAAATTGTATTGCATATCATTTTCTATGTGTTCTTGAACAAGAATTATGGGTAGAATATGTCTGAAGTATTATGATCAAAGCATGTGTTATGAGCAGTGTTGAGCAAGTGTTATGAGTAGTTTTGAGCATGTGTTAGGGCAGAGTTAAGCAGAGATAGTGAGAAGATTAGTGCAGGATTGTGAGTTGTTTTGAGCAGACCTTTTGAGAAGGCTTGTGAGTAGTTCTAAGTAGGATGTGTGAGCAAGTTTGAGGTAGATTTGTGTAGGATTTGTGAACAAGCTTGAGGTAAACTTGTGAGAAGGTATGAGATAAATCAATACAAGTAGTTGATCAAATTTGATTATAATTATGAGTATATTCGATCAGATTTGAGAAGATTTGAGAGTAGGCTTTGGATATAACCTGTGCAAAGGGGATAGAGGTCTCTTATGGATAGAGGTCCACAAACTAGAGTAGTGGGGACAAAGGTCTCCTGTGGATAGAGGTCCACGAACTTGAGCATAGGGGATTGGTGTCTCCTTTGGATAGAGGTCCATAAACATTGTAATAGGGATTTGGTTCCCAAGAGATTTGTTGAGAAAATTTATAAGAAATATTTTCTCCGTGGATGTATCCCACATTGGGTGAACCACATTAAATCCATGTCTCTCATGTGTGTGATGATTTGTGCATTATTTATTACCTTGATATTATTGTTGTTATCATTTGGATTAAAAAGTAAAAAAATTTATCTTATACTGTTCACCCCCCTATCTTTATAAGCTTGTGTTCTTCAATACGAGTGGCCCATGACAACCCAATAGGTCTATCCACACATAATTGCTCCTATCCCCATACATGTAATAGGAAGTTGCATCCCAAGCCTAGTTAGCCTCTCTGCCAGACATCATAAAAATACCTATAGAGCTATGCAAGTAGCATAGTATCCCACACCATGATCCTTAGTTGCTCAAATAAATTCTAAACAACACCCAAAATGTTCTAGGGGAACCTTACACCAAAATATTTTAGAAGGATGAAGTTAGACACCAAGGACATAAGCACTACATGTCTCATTATCAACAATCTGGTGTCATACCCAACATTGAATATCACCCCATCATTACCCACATTATATTCCACACACCTCTAGTGCTCAAGGTAAATTCATTGAAGCACTATCTCTCGTTGGCTAGTTAGAATAGAAATAATGGGATCTCCCTTAATAAGAATCCATAGAATCCAATAGATATCCTCAAGAGTGACTATCATCTCATAGGTGGGTAGGTCAAAAGTGTAAGTCTATCTATATCATCTATTGATCAAGGTTGTAAGGTAGACCTTATCTATGTAAATAGACTCTAGGTGAGTCATGTGTTGAAGACCGAAGTCCTTTAGCCAAGTCCAATTATCATTAAAAACATAGCAAAAGCCTCTTTGACGGTGTTTGTGAAACAATGTTAGGCTCTAATAAGCTGCTACAAGTGCAAACACTTAATAAAAAACCAAAATAGTCTTAAGCATGATTGTATCAGGTCGATACGGTCCCCAAACATAATCACCAACTTGACTTGAGGGTGTTGAGTAACTTGAACCCCTTAATATTCTCCACCTACGGGTATTTTATGCATAAAAAAATAAAAAACAAAAACATAATATTCATTCATTTCACTATGCATCATATATCATTACATATTACCATTGCATTGCATATTACCATTCATTGCACCATGCATTTTAACATCTTTAGTTCCTAGTTGCATTCATTGTCACATTGCCTTAGGTATATCGTCATTTCATTTGCATTTGTCCATTCTTATTATTGCATGCTAAGAATCACCATGTTTGTATGACTATCATTTATCTTGATCAAACCTCTTCTATCTTGAGTATACACCCCATTCCATTGTTTAATCCCATCCACATTCCCCTTCCTTGGTGTTTGTTTCCCCCACTTCCATAAGCAAGTTGTTATAGGATGTTCAATTTGGTCTTTTCAATCATTAAACCATTCCTAGTGGGCCTTTTAGATGTTATGAACCATTTTGATGTTTGGTGATAGAATCTTGCTTTGGTTGTACTTGGTTTATTTTAAAATCCCAGCACATGATCACAATCTTAACTACGATTTTGTATAAGGAAAGATGACACTACAAAGTATGTATTGTCTCAAATGTAAAAGTTTCCCTTGCTCTTCCTATCATGCGCATGGTCTAAAAAATTAAGAATTGATAAAAGGACAAGCTCATCCCCCCATCAAAAAATAGAAAATAATATCCCCTTGCTTCTCCATAAAATGAGCAAGTTCCAAAAAGTAATAGAATCCCCTTGCTTCTCCACCAAACAAGCAAGTTCTAAAAAAAAAATCCCATTTCTCTTCTACAAAAAGAGAAAAATTCCCACAAAAGCAAAATCCTAAAAAATTCCAAAAGAAACTAAAAAGAGTTTGAATTCCTGGAATTTTTAGTTTTTGACAACTATGGGACGATCTCCATCACCAACAATAGGCTATAGATGCCTTATTGGCAGTGGATTAGCCTTACACGTGGTGACATATATATCATATTAGCGACCTTATTTTGTACAAACCAATGTTATCTCATGGTTGATCAAGATTTTTATGGCTTGCATTTAGAGTTGTTAAGCCCAACCGAATCCAAAATTCAAGGTAACAAACTTCACTATGAACACATAGGAAATATTGAATATCTTGATCTTCCTAGCAGATTTTTATCTTTCAGATACTTGTATGGTTAGTGCATGACTTTTGATTTGTCAACTAGGGTGTTTGAGTCTCATGAAAGCCTTATTGTTCCCTTGTGACCTCTCATTGTTTGTAATACATTATCATCATGCTTATCCATTGCATATCATTTTTTGCCTAGATTTTGTACTAGTGTATACCCTTGATGAAACACTTTGCATCTTGATTTGTGGCTTATACATTCTATAATAACCATACTTAGTTTGTTATTGCATTATAAAATCATTCATTATGTTTAATTATTAAACATACATTCACAATTTACATTAATTAAGTTAGTATTAGTCATTATTACATCATAGGTATACCTAGTTCTATGTATACATAATAGCTCTATCATCTCAAAAATAGTCATTCATATACCATTAATGCATAATCATATCCAAAAATCTAGGCATACATATATAGGCATCTACCATTACATCCATGCATCTACAACTACATATAAATTTTTATAAATATGCAATACAATAAGCATCAATAAAATAACCATATCATATATATGTCAAAAGTAATGACGCACATCAAAATTTCCATAGGCTACTATAGAGTGGGTCCTTAGACCTCACATCTAAAAATACCTAATATATAGTGGTCCTACTCAGGCTGGCCTTGATCCATCGCTCTTCCCACTATCCTTTGCCTCATCTCTATGAGGCTACCTAGATTCACTAGTACTTGACATTTGAGAGGAACCTTGTGATGTAAATCATGAAATAGGTGGTCTTACTAAGGGATATCCTAAAGATGTGCTTCGTCGACTTCATTGAGACTAAGAGTATGAGAGTTGTGTAGGAAGTACTCCACCCATTTTGTATATCGAATCCTCTAAAATTACCACATAATATCATTCAATTTTATATTGAGCATGATATGATCACCATAACTCAAAATTAAGTTAGGTCATCTGCAACCTATCCACCTGATGAGGCCTAGACATGTCCAACTATCAAACCTACCACCTGGGTACATAGAGCATCATGCTCTGCAATAAGTGTCTACTACTCCTCTTGAAGGCTCAAAACCTGAGCCCATAGGGTATCCTTTTCCTCTGACCAAACCCATCATCATTACCTATTAATATCTCACTAGCTTTGTGGAGTAGCATGGGCTATCCCTATCGGTTAGCTAATCCTAAATGAAGTACACTTACTCTCTCAAGGTGATGATTTGCTCCTATGGATCATCCTCACATGTACCATCACCCTTGTCACTCCTCACAGGAGTATTTGAACCCCCACTAGCTCCCTATGATGATGATCCACCCACCTCTCTCTCTACTCAGTGATGAACTCGTTGCTATGAGAGATCCTCAATTGCACCAACCCTTACCACTCTAGTCACTACTCCTCCATTAAAAATTTAGGCTACAAGCTAGACATCATACTCACTAATGGTACCTAGACCCTCCATATCAACATCTATCAAAGGCGCATTTGAATCATCACCTATAGGATCTGGTCAAGGGTATGCAAGTTGTATCTCGATAGTCCACCTATACACAACTGGGTCATCAGGAACATCCTATATCACCCTAAGTTGGTGGGTCACCTGTGAGTACTAAAAGTACTCATGCTCTATCTCGTGGTGGTCAATCAACCATTTGTCATGCTGCACCCATCTCAGGTGCTCACCCTTCTCGGTATAGGTCAATGCTACCCTCCATGATCTCCATGTAACATGTCCTGACTATAGTCCAACCCATGACTCTACATAGTTCTCTAAGATACATTGGAAGAGGTGGATCTTACCCTGATCCCACTCATACAACCACCACATAGCATAAGGTATCTCCCTATTGGCCATATCTCTATGAGTGGTCCATGAAAACCCAATAGGTCTATCCACACTAAAGTGATTCTATCCCCATACCTATAAGAGGAAGATGTATCCCAATCCTAGTTAGCCTCTCTGCCAGATATCATAAAACTTCCTATAGAATTGTGCAAGTAGCATAGTATCCCACACCATGATCCTCAGTTGCTCAACTAAATCCTGAACAAGATCCAAAATATATTGATCAAGGTTTTTAGGTAGACATGATCTATGTAAATAGACTCTAGGTGAGTCATTTTCTAAAGATCAAAGTCCTTTAGCCAAGTCCAATTATCATTCAACAACATAATACAAGCCTCATTGAAGGTGTTTGTGAAACAATTCCAGGCTCTAATAAGTTGCTACAAGTGCAAACACTTAATAAAATAACCAAAATAGTCTTAAGCATGATCATCTTGGGTCGAGTCGATCCCCCAATAAAATCGTCTCTAATCGAGATGGTCAAATCATGAGACCATCTCAAGTCGAGATGGTCCCCAAAAATGACTATCTCAATCGATATGGTCACAAAATGGAAACATCTCAAACAGATATGGTCCCCATGACACATAACAAAAGCATACAAAAAAACACCATAACAAGCAAAATAGGAGAGAGTTGGGAAGGAAAAACAATCAATTCTAACTACCTATCAACTACTCCATTTCAATTCACCTAAGAAACCCATCCCACCCATTCATCACCATTTAATTTTAATTTGGGTTCATTTTATTCATAAACACAAGTTGGAATTTCTGTCCATACTCTCCTAGTACCAGCTTCTCCACTCGTTGGGGGGCCTGATGGATCCATCATATCGATCGGTTGGTTTTCTTGCAGTGCTTTTCTTCACAAACTTACCTCTTATTCTCCTCATCTCGCTCTTCTCTCATCTTGAATGGTGAAAATGAATTATTTTTCATGAAATTTACTATTTATAGCTTTGCATGACTATGACTATCCGAGACAGTATCGTGGTGCAACACAGCCATCCAGGATGGTCATGATTTTAAAAAAAATATCTAGGACAGTCATGATTTTACAAAAAAAATAAACTACAATCATCTTGGCTCGAGATGACCTCAGAAAAACACTATTCCCAGGGCATCCAAGCTAATCAACTCATTCTGGTCATGCAAATCATTACCATAATCAATTATATCTCCTTCATCAACTCATCGCTTGAGGGAGTAGTCAATAAATGCAAAATTCATATTTCAAAATCAAGTCAATAATAAAACATTGAAAATTGCAAATCGCATTCATTCAAGAATCATTGCCAAAAACAATCATACACCCTCCTTTCTATGGCAAAACATAATAATCTCAATCAAAAAACTCTTGGTATACCTAAATTCGATAGATTAATAATGTCTCCCACTGGCTGAAAGTTTACCAAAATTAGATCAATGGTGTACCTAAATCCTTGAGCTTGTAGACTAAGAATGTCTACCCAAGGTCGAAAAGTCACCAAGATCAAACCTAAGTCCACCAATGTGTTGGAAGTAATGACTCAACGATGTGCGCCCTTTCCATTATTAGGGCATATTAAATTGGCTTGTTCAAGAAACATCATCAATCATCAATTCAACCATTTTAGATCATCTATTTTTGCTTTGCATTATGCTTACACATAAAGCATCCCAAAAAAAGGTATTTATAGACACCTAAAATGCATCATATTGAGGAGACTCCCAAAAGACCTCCTATTTAACTCATACAGTCTACCCTGGGTAGCCTCAGGGATAATTTAATGGTTTTCACCACCAACAAACACTTTTCCCATGGGAATCATGACCGCCTCAACTTAAGACAGTCTTAGGGTCAGGACTGTCTCTACCCAAGACGATCACACAAAAACAAAAATAAAAATAAAATAAAACATAATTTGCAGCTGAAACTACCAGTTAACATCATGCATGATCTCACACTGACATTGAATACCCTGCATGAGGTAAATTCAAAATGACATGCAAGCATCTAATCTCATAAATTGTTTTAGAGATATGCATCTACTTTTTCATGCAGATTGCTCCTCTATTTTTTCATGTAGAGTTACCCAGCTACATTTAGCCTTTGTCCAAGAGGTCTATAAATTGGTACTCATATCTTAGTTTTAAATATCTTGGAACCTTTGAATTTGTGCAAAAAAGTGCTGCACAAATTCATCCTTACTTTCAAGTTTTTGTGCAATGAAGTGCTACCAAAATCAATCTGCTAAATTTTCCTGTTGCTATGACCATGTTGTTGGAATGCTATATAGGATTGAACACTACACTTCCCTACCTTGCATAACCAATACCCTCATTCTGGTGACTATTCTAGCTTGTTAATTCACCTTCTCACCATGACAATATATTGATAATACATCCCCAGATCATCCTAAATGTCACTCAGGCTTGATGATACAAAAATGTAGGTTTGTGATAGCAACCGTCTCACCCTGAGATGGTCCATAGATGAAACTATCTCGACTTGATATGAACATTATCAGGTGATCTATTTTCTAGTTTTCATTGCATTTTAGGTTAGATCTACTTATTTAATTGTTCTGCATCAATTTAGATTTCATTTATCATATACATGCACTTGCTTTTTCTTTATTTCATACATTTTGATTAAATATGGGTCCAACTTTGGTGGGCCCCACATATGCTATTTATTTACTATTATTCCTTTGTGTGTAGGTTACATGTACAAGGATAGTGAAAGATTCTAGATACAAATCTCACATGGTCGTCCCAAAAAACTCGCTCCTCCACGAACTATGCTAGCACAATTTTTTTTGATATTGCACCTGGAGACCCCATTTTGATATATATTTTAATAATTATATCATTCATAGCATCCCCTAAGAGGGGATCTTATTGTAACACCTTGAAAATATGAGAATGAATATATGAAAGGATTCATTTTGTCTTATCTTGTTTAATCATTGTGTTTCATTGTTGCTTTCTATTTTTTATGGTGTAAATTTTTGGCTTTTAGGTTGTGATTAGATTCCTTGAAGAAACATATTGATTAGGTTTTGGGTCCCTAAGAAGATAGTTACAAACAATGGAAACTACTTCACATATTTTTAAATGATTGAATTATGTGCCAAGTATAGTATAGAACTTTCTTATGCTACAAATTATTATCCTTAGGAAAACGGTCTGAATGAGTCCTTATAAAAATTTGATTACCAGAATCAATAGATCACTAGGCAAGAACAAAAGAGATTGGGATAGTGAGTTAAAATGTGCTTTATGGGTAGATAAATTATCTATTAAAATAAACACAGGAAGCCCCCATATGAGTTAGCATTTGGTGAGAATGCTCTATTGCCTCCTCAGATAGGGAGATATACCTTATCTCTACGTCTCCAAGATCATGAAAATCCATATGTTCTGCAAAGGAGATTAGATAAAATTACATAGTTGCAAGAGGATAGAAGTGAAGTCATGACAAAAATGAAAAATTAAACACATAAAATGATTTAGCTCTTAAAAAAAATGGTAAAAGGTAAACCATTATTTGAAGGAGATATATTAATATATTGGGACCCCAAAATAAAAGACATAGAGAGAAAGGTAAGCTAGAGCCAAATGGATCAAACCATATCAGATCTTTCATATTGTTGGGTAGCACACTTACAAGTTGCAAACTCTATAAGGAGAACAAATGTAAATCTTAATCAATGGCCAACATATGAAGTTGTATCAACCCTGTTTTGGGATCACAAGAAGATGATAGAATTGTATTTAAAAAAATGGTTGTGATTTTTTAGGTCTTTTTGCCATCATTTTAGTGAGTCTATGTCTCTTTCAAATTTCGTCTTCTATAATTAGGTGATTAGGTAGAGGAGTGCTTCTTTTTTATTTATTTTTAGGTGATTTTAGAAAATGTGATAAAGTCAACTAGAGACTCTGAGATTCTCAAGTGTTTCAAGTTTCCATCACTTGTCCCAGTCAGATCCTGTAATGGATCCTAAAATTCCAACCTAAGAAGTACCCCTAATTTCAAAATTTTGATACTTCCTATAGAGTCTTAGGTTTTAGGTTATATTTGGTTAAGTTAAGTTCTATTTCTTTTATCTTTTTTCAAACTTTGTAATAATCCATGAAATAATTTTCATAGTTTTTTCAATAATTTATTTTAGGTTTTCACTCCATATATTTTCTTTTTTATTTTTGTAAGTATTTGTTTCAATAAGCTCATGAGCTCAAAGGTCTTGGTTCCTAAATTTTCCATATTCCCTAAGGTCCACTATTGAAAAATTTCTCGACCATTGGTCTTTCTAAATTTTTTCCTATGCCTACATAGATCCCTAAGCCTAAGCTACATTGATCAATAATTCAATATTACCAAGTCCAATAGTATGTTTCATTTTTTTTAGGTCCAAGGTGTAGACCAATTGGTTCATCCAAACCCCATAAGGGGGACAGAGGTTCAAGGTTCAAATCTCGGGCCTCGTCGGACTAAACGCTTGTCCCTTTCCTGGTGCTTTCAGTGGTGTAAAAGGTTTAAAATGATTGTGGCATGGTGGTTATAGGGGCGAGACTGCGCAAAGAGCTATGTGGCAGCTTCTGGGGCGGACAATGCAGAATACTGTGGTGGCCATAAAAAGCTGAACAACTTGTCCGGATTCGTGGCGGCTACCATTCCACCATGTAAATTCAAAAAAAAAAAAAACAAAAAAAAATATTGTGTTTCATTTTTTTCCTCGTGTTTCATTTTTATGCTCCTTGTGTTTCAAATTCACTTCATAAATTTATGCCATACCTTCTAGGTCATTCCTACCATTTGATTAAATAAATTCTCTTCCCCATGATAGTCATTTCCTAGAAATATTTCCTAAGACAAATTCCTTATCTCCCCAAATATCCTATGGTAACTATTCATACACCTTCCCTCCATATTAATCCTTTACATACTAATATAACAACGTCATCGTCCTTATTAAGAAATGCCCTTAAAAGTGATACTTCCCACTACCTAAATTTAATAGGTCAACAACGCATAAAATAACATTCCCCTTCTGCATTAGCTTCTAAACCTAAAATACTAAGTCCATGAAGCATGGTATTTCCTACCATTTACTAACGTCTAAAGTCTATTTGAAAAATTCCCTCAACTAATTAAACTCCTACTTAAGATTTTCCTTCGAATAAAATGAATGGTGTGAAATTATTTAGGTGAAAACCAACATTGAAATATGATTGGTTAGAGGATTTCATGGCTTAGAATACATTGGGTAAATTCAAGCGAAGCCTCCTAATTAGCTATAGAAATGAGTGGTACAAAGTGTGTCGATAGAACACCAATACTCAAATCCTATTGGTTGAGAAAATAAGCAAACCAAAATAAGTCATCTAAAATACATTTGATGGTTCATATCTCTTTGGCTAAACAACACCAAATTTGCCCAAAAGGTAGTAAGTGGCCCAAATTAATTCTATCGAAAGATATTGGGTGGCTCAAAACATGTTGTTCGAAATGGAATGAAGGGCTCAGATTAATTTGGTCAAAAGGTAGTCAAGTCATTTGAAAGCCAATGGAGAGCTCTTATCATGTTAGTTGAACACCAGTGCACAACCTTTTCAATCTAGATCGATCATTATTACTAGGTATGCATATCCTACTTTTTCTAAGGGCTAAGGGTCAAGCATATGTAAAATAATGACTTATTCCCCTAAGCACATGAGTCACCACAACTTACTCCTCTTCCCAAAGGTCTAAATTTATTTTTCCTAAAAAAATTATGTTCTAATGATAAAACCTTAGGTCCAAATTTGAATATGTGTGTTCATGGCCTAAATTTTATATTTAAGTCAAATTATTCCATAAAGTCCTCTTTTGAATTTCATATTATTCGATAATCAAATCATTTCATCTTCCTAAGGTTAATTCAAGTGGATAAAGATTTAAATTTGTGCCTTAGGTCTTAAGTTCATTCATGTCTATGCATCCCCTCATTAAAAATCTTGCACCTTGTCTACATCCTATGGTCACATGTGCCTCCGACTTCTACAATTAAACCAAACCACATATTTTTTTGTCCACTTTTGCTTGGGAAAATCCAAGCGACAACTATTGAATGGTTAGAAAATGGATGGTCAAAATTTGACTAAAAATACCTGAAAAGTAATGGATGAATTAGATCACATTAGCTGAAATGCAATGAAGGGTCTAGATCATGTCGATCGAAAGATATTAAAATCACTTGAAAGCCGATGAAGGGTCTAGATCACGTTGGTCGAAATTTATTTAATTACTTATATCACATCGATGGAAAGGTATCGAATGACCTGGATTCATTTTTTAATACATACAAACAAGTTGTACATGAAGCGATATATTTTTATTGGCCCATAATTAACGAGAGAATAAGTGGGCTTCCTAGCTGATTAATTGAATTTAAAAGGGGATTTGGTGGCACATGTTTCAAAATTAAGAACTAATGACTCAAATAAGAACCAACAAATGGGATTAAGGGCACGCAAGTCAAAATACATCTAGATGTAAATATCCTCCTAAATTTTATCAAGCACACACCTTAAGACAATGTGGTGAGACGAATGGATTGGATTTGAATAGGTACCCAAATCAATGGTCAATTAATAAAGGCTAATCGAGGAAATATAGTTCTATGATAGGTTAGGCCATTATGGAAGGTGATGTGTTGATCCTTAAGTGGAAAAAACATAGAATTAGTTCATGTGGATTTATTACATAGCATTCAGAGAAATGATTTAAAAAACCTCACTGAAGTTGCCATCTACAATCACTCTAGATACATACTAAGTTATTGAGTTGAGAAATTATATTAAGAATCTATAAATTTTTAGAACTACAGAAAGTAATGGCTTCCTCAAGTGTTGCTCCCATGAATTCTATTAATGTGTCTAGAATAAAAAAGTTAAATGAAGCTTTGCTTTATCAAAGGTTCCAAAGGAAAATTATTGCTTAGGATGAGAAGGATTTCTCCAATTCATCAGACTTAAACTGAGAAATCACCACTAATCATGAGTGGGAGATAGAAAATACTACCATTTTTAGTTTTGAATTGACAATGGAGGATTATCAACTCCAACTAGCATTGCTAAAAGGTATTTTCAAGAGGGTATACAAGGCTTGATACAACCTCAATTCGTACTACAACAAATGTGCATGTAACATGGATAGATTGATATACCCCAAGGTTTACCATTCCTTCGATATTTTATTTTGGTTAGTAGTGGTATACGAATCCCAAACCAGAGTAATAAAGGATAATACAAATTGAGTTATATTCAAAATAACTCCTAAGAATATCAATAAAGTATTTCCATTAGAGAATACCACAATGATTCTAGATAATCAGGTAATAGCTTCGCAAGCCCAATATATGATTGAAACCACTTTTTATACTAAGCTATTTATTCTTCATGAACCAGTGTCATATTAATTTTTTGTTCATAAGTCTGCAGTTCATCCTTGGGTAAAATATTATACTAATATAATCAATATATTAATGAGAACTATAGATTTACATTTGCTAGAAAAAGAAATTATGTTCTTGATAGTCTAAAGTAATAGGAAGAGACAACCTACCATTTAAAAATGAAAGAACTCAATGAATTACAAAGGATCATTATTGAACAAAGGGAACTGATACCCAATTTTTTACATTATTCCTTTCTTGTACACCTAATAGTAGGGCATTTGGATAAAAAGGATTTTTTTGGATTAGAAGGAGCATATAAGAAACTTGTTCAAGAAATGCTTCCCTATATACAAGAAGGGGGGTCTAGCTATTCCCAAATTTTTGGTAAGTTTCTCTCATCCGTATATCACATAAAATCCCTATATAATGAGTCCAGGAGTAACCATATTTCTATATGAAAACAATGTAGGAGATTACTTTTTTACTAAAAACCTCACTTACATAAGAATATATGGGTCTAAAATCTCTTAGTTGATGCATTAGAAATAATTAGGTAAATCATAGAAGATACCAAAATGAGGTCAATAAGAAAATAGAAAGGGATCCAATGGATAAGCATTCCCTATGCGATGGGAAACTATGTGTACAAAGGATATTCGAGTTTATTAGGATCCTTGCTAAATATGGATTCATATGGCTTCGCCAAAATCACCTGGTGACCATATGACCCTCATAATTACTATAAAACTATTTTCCTTGAAAAAAGGTCAATTTCCCACTAAGGAGATTTGTTTAAAGAAGCCAATCAATTAGCCATAAGAAAATGTGAGTCTCTAGAACCCATATGGAGGGATTACCATGGGAAGATACCACACACTCAAATATATATGGTGGGAAATTATCCTATAGAATTAGGAGTTTTGAGAAATACTACAGCAAAGTCAGTCACCCCATTGGTCCCTACAATACCTCCTATAGAATATCAAGACCTTGTATTGGAAATTATCAATCAAGAGCCTGAAAAAAAAGTGTTAATGGAAGTGGTTAACACTATTGTAGTAAAGATAGAAGATCCCTTAGTTTCTCAAGCTGCTCATAGCATTGCTAAAGATATTGAAAAGGGTAAGAAAATTGTTACTATTTCATCTGCATAGGATCAACCTACAGTATTATTTTAGCTAAAGTACTAATATTGCCACAATATAAGGTACAACTTGCTACAAATTTGTCAAAAGTAGTACCACTGCCATAGTGGTAAATAAAAAAGAAATTAAAATATCTTCAATAGTGCTGAAGAAAATACAAGAGGTCGAAGGATTATCTAACCTTCTTAGAGAATATCAAGTAAAGGTCATAAGTCCTCCCAGTTTCCCAAATCATAATAAGGCTAGATCTAAAATTGTCCCTAACACCCTTGAAAGTATCACTCTAACCAGGGTAGAAGAAGTCATTCAGTTTGATCCTTTGGAAGAAGAGAAAATTCAATCAATAGTAGAAGGAAAAAAACTAAAATTCAACACACCGTTTGGGAATAAAGTTCATACCCTACAACAAAAACAATAATTAAAATCTCTATAAAAGGTATGAAATAATTTCAAATTAATCTAGCAACAGGGGATGCAGAAGTCATACGAGACCCAATCCTTTTCATGAAATCCAAATTCACGCATAGGTACAAACTACACTTGTTATAGAGAAAGAAATTACAGAATTAAGAGTTAAGATAGCCAAAGTCGATCAATTGCAAGTTGAAAATAAAAAATACAAGCAATAATTGATAGGCTCAAGGGATAACCTTTATAGGTACAGAGAGAAAGTCTTCATCCAGAAATATAGAGAGAAAGTTACTACAAAATTGAAGAACAAAATAGGAGCATTGGCTCTTATCCTTAATGAAATTATGGATGTTATACTCTTATCCCATACAATTAGAGTTTTGTTTAAGGGAAAAAATGAAAAAGTAGACACCATACGAGAACTATTTCAACTTTGTGAAGAACAGTATGAAATAATAAGGGATCAAGTAGTAACAATTTTAGAAGGGAAGGTAATAAAATGTAAAGGTCAATTTACTAAGGTGACCACTCATTTACATGAAAGAGCTCATTGGGATGATGCAGTCGCTAACTTGGAAAAATGGGTTAAAGAAATGAATAAAAAAGAAACAAACTTGGATTATCTTTGAAATTTTTTTGATCGTTTAAGATATTGATGATATAATATGTAAAAGGATATTTGAATTTGAGTTTGATATAAACAATGAAGAAAAGCTAGCTCAACAACTTGCTGACTTGGCCAAAACAATAGGGCCAATAGTTAATTTTTTGCAAGAGAATAAAACTACCACTAAACACTATAAAAATAAGTCTCAAAGGATAATGGATGCCATCGTAGCCACAAAAGATCTATGTGCAAACTCTTGGGTTGAAATTTCCAGTATGGTTGGTGGGATCAAATTCAAAGGTGGGCCCAAATTCAAAGAGAAAGAATAAGGAACCAACAAAGATAATAATGAGGCAAAAAAATGAGATTTAGGGCCTAGTTCAAAAAAAGATAAAATGTTAGTAGAACCAAATATAGGGTCAAAAACAAGATAGTTGTAGGGTTCAAAATGAATACAGTTGTAGTCCATTTTTGAAGATCCAAGATCTCAACAATAGCCAAGTTGAAGGTTTTTGAATAAAATAACTTGGGACAGTTGCATTTATGTTGTAATACATTCATAAGATCAAGGGCTGGGATGTTGCCAGATGGACAGATCTACTACATGCAACTACAACAAAACAAAAATCCTTAAAACTATACAAGGAGCTACACCAACTGCAATCAACATGAATTTTTGAATCACTATTTTTGCCTAGAGGTATTTTGAGTGTCCTTGTTTTACCATTGTATTCCTCTTTGTGTCTTTTCTTTTCTATGATTTCTTATTCCTCCCCATTATTGTGCAGTTTTTGTTAAGGAAGCATTCAAGAAGTTGATATTATTTCCAACTACTAAATCAGGAGCTTGGAGGCCTATTGTTACCATCTTGGAATGGAGGTTGAATAGTTCTTGCTACAAAATTTGAACAAGAATCCTAATTGTATTCATTTAAAATATTTTTGTACCAATTTGAGCCAGGATCCCACTATAAAAATTTGACATTAATGCAATTCTAGCTTCTTCCTTTGGGGAATTCACTATGTTCAATTTTGTATGTGTGTCTCTTTTACATTTTACATAGTTTGAATCTGTAGTTGATGCTTTCTTTCATTGATAATACATTATGTTTTTTATATTATTTGAATAAACATAATTGACTCAACATTTCCTTTCTCTTTCTTCCTGTTACATTAATGTGTTTACAATCTTGCTACAACTGGTAATGCACAAGGTACTAGTGTACTGGTAGAGGAAAATATTAGGGTTTATGTGAATCATGATCACCAACTTTAAACAATTTTACTTAACTAGTTATTTAGACGAGCATGGGCATATAAAGATACAATATAAGTTCACCTCTGGAGTATCCCTACCCTCCTCAATCTGTCTAGAGTTGTTTTAGATAGTCCTTTTGTGAGTTAAAGTGGTAGATCAACCAAAGTCTGCAATATTATTTCTGTTCTAGAAAATCTTGTGATGTGACGTAATAAATAAGGGACACAGGAACTTTCCACAACAAAAACATTCAACTTTTTAAGAATGTTGAACTCTTTATTAAAATTATACCATTATGATTTGTTAAAATATCATTATAAGATGAATGACACTCATTTCATAACTCATTAAAATGATAAAATATTTTTTAATCAGTTATTTGGGTTTAAAATAAATTCCACTTGTATTATATAATGACCCATAGTTTAGGTTCTATGCATATATTGTTTGATAAGATTTAATCACGGACTTTTAACTTTTTGAGACTGCTAAACTATTTATTATAGTTCTTTGTGGTTGCAATTATGCTTCAGGAACTATAATAACTTGATGTTTTGGAAAAATTACCCTACTAAGATGCAATGCATACACAATAGAGGTGGAGTTTTGGTATTGTGAAAGCTACTATAGGAAAATGTCAAAAATAAGGATGCTTAATTCTAGAATATTTGTATTTACAAATAAAATGAAAGAAGATCGAAAAACAAAATTCAAGAATTTTGGCTTTTTATGAAAAGAAATGTAAGTATCTAACTATAACAACTCAATTAAAATGAGAATTGAATTTGTTTGTAGACTCTCCAACTCTAAAAAAAAGAGTTGTTATTTGTAAGAGACCGAGTACAACACTTTTTTCTCAAAATATATATAAACCATTATAAACTCAACTCTAAATCATATATAAATTTTACTTGAACTACAAACATTTTCAAGTTAACCAATATTTATAATTTTCTTTTAATGATATATTATTAATTGTTATATTTTTTTTTTATGCCTCTTCATTTAATATTCTTTTATATTATACATTTTATTTTCCTAACTATCAATATCAAGTCATATGATTATAATGCACCAATTTTTGTCAATATGATTTTTAAATGCTATTCCTCTTAATATCAAATTAAATTTCAAGATCATACTGTTTTATGTTGAAACACGTGATTTCATAAGCACGGAGATAATCTATGAAAAACATTTTATATATTCATCCATATGGTATGACAGTCAATTAAATTTTACTAATTTCAAATTTTACATATGCTAGACATTAATAGTAGGTTTTTAAAATTGACGGTCAGTAAACGACGTCAACTTTGTAGGCTGAAATTGATTGTTAATTGCTTATTTGCATCCTATGGCTTTAAGTTGATGGACAAAGGACGTTAAAAATAAGTTGAGATCAATGTCTTTCTACCGATTGTCATTTTTAATTAGCATTTATATTTCGTTTTCTTTGAACACAGTGGTCCCGTAGCTCAGTTGGTTAGAGCGTTGGTCTTATGGTTGCTGTCGCAAAAGCAGTTAAGCGAGCCGAAGGTCGCGGGTTCGAGCCCCGCCGGGACCAAAAGTGATGAATATGGGAAGTGATGAATATGGGATTATTATTGTTTTTTTTGTTAGTTTAATTGAAATTTTAACCCGCGCCCCGCCGGGACCAAAAATGACGAACATAGGGTTCTTATTGTTTATTTGTTATTTTAATTGAAATCTCTTTTCACAATTTAACGTCTCTATGGTAGAATTATAGCGACTTGGTTTCTTACACTAAGAATGGGTTTTTTATGTGTAAGATTGAATTCCTTCTTGCTTTGACTATGGAGGGATTTTTTTATGTGAAAGATTGAATTCCTTCTTGCTTTGACTATGGAGGGATTTTTTATGTGAAAGATTGGATTCCTTCTTGCTTTGTGACTATGGCACTTGGTTTCTTAAACTAACAATGGATTTTTTATGTGAAAGATTGGATTCCTTCTTGCTTTGTGACTATGGCACTTGGTTTCTTAAACTAACAATGGATTTTTTATGTGAAAGATTGGATTCCTTCTTGCTTTGTGACTATGACACTTGGTTTCTTAAGCTAACAATGAATTTTTATGTGAAAGATTGGATTCCTTCTTGCTGTCACTATATTTATTAATTTTTTTTGAATTTAACGAAAAATGGTTTCTTAAATTAACAATGGATTTTTTTATGTGAAATATTGGATTCCTTTTGGCTTTGACTATGGCACTTGGTTTCTTAAGCTAACAATGGATTTTTTATGTGAAAGATTGGATTCCTTCTTGCTTTGACTATATTTATCAATTTTTTTTTAATTTAGCGAAAAAACTTTTACAGGGCCTCTTTGGTTTGAGAAACCACGACTAAAGGTTCTACACTGTCAAAATCATATGGGAGTCGCGCTTGGCCCTGATCGTGCCAACATTATCAATTGGGAGTCGCGCTTGGCCCTGATCGTGCCAGCATTAGCAATTGGATTTTGGATTTTGAGTACCTGATGTGAATTTGGTAAGGTGGAGATTCGAACATTACCATGATAAGATGCTTTACATTACCCATGATAAGATGCTTTACATTACCCATGATAAGATGCTTTCTTTAAAATAAGTGAAACAATATGTATAGGAGAAAAATAAAAAGCTTCTTGTATTGGTATGGATGGGTTACTTTTTGAATTTTATAAAAAAAATTAGTTGTGTTTAAATTTTATTGAATATGTAAGAAATAATTCATGAAAGGGATTTTTTTAACATTTATTAATTGAGCTCCAAGAATTTTAATAGAGACTTTAATTAAGCAATTTTTTGATATTTTTTTACAACAGTGTAAGTCAATGGTATTTTATTTAATAACTTTTAGCTCCAACAATCTATTAGACAAGGTTATCCCATAGCCTCTTTTTTTGTATGCTATTATAGAAGATACCTTAGGTTTCTTGTTGAAAAGAGCTCTTGAAGGTCTATTTATTAGAGTTGGTCCACCAAATGAGGAAGTCATCGTATCTCACAAACAATTTAATATTGTTCTTATATAATAAACAAGAAGAGAGAAGTTCTAGGCTGCTTGTTAAAAATAGCTCTCAAAGGTTTGTTTATTGGAATTAATCCACCAAATGAGAAAGTCGACATTAATTTCCATTTTGTAAACAATTCAACATTGTTTTTATATAATAAACAAGAAGAGATAAGTCTTGTGTAGGAAAATTTGTAATTATCTTGTGACGTTTCTAGCTCCAAAAAGTGGGATGGCTAAAATGGCATGTTGTCATATCTTGGAAGTTGTGCACCATTTTCAAAGTCAAGGGAGAGCTTGGTATTTTGGACCCCTCCTAACCCAAAACAACTTTTTAGTAACTAAATGAGTGGGTTGGGCATTAAATGGGATTGAATCCTAGAAAGAACTATTTAAACAAAAATTACATGTCTTTCTTTAAAAAAATGGCAAGTTGTGTCTTGGGAGGATAAGAGGCTCAATGGTAAATACTATCAAGTCAAGGGTTTCCTACCTCATGTGAGAAATTGGTTAAAATGGGGTGAAGTAGCTCATATTTTAACTTGCAAATTGTGCTCAACATTGGACATTCTAGTATTTGGTGGCATAAAATAATCTTGCAATTAGAAGCCTTTAGTCTTAACCTTCAAGGTGGAACTTTGGAAAAAGAGGATAAACATAGTGATAAGATTTTTGGGTCATTCTATTGGTTGTGTTGTTCTAGAATCATGCTCAATCTATATTAAGTTTACATGTCTTCAATCAATTAAATCTATAGTTTGATATATTCCAAGAGATTGGTATTGGTCAATTGAGGATGGAATAAAAAAGACAAATCTCATATCATTTTTCTTTGCTTAGTACTTGCTTTTCCTCTTGATGCTAGGCTTAAGTGGTACGTCTACTGTTTGAAGTTTGAATGGATTTACCTTGCTATAAAAATTTGAAAGGTTAATATTAAAGCAAAGTGTACATCCTGGGATGTCATCTTCTCCATTTCAAATTACCAAGTAATACTACTCTTACCCTCATTTTTTTTTTTCCATCTTGTTGCACATTTTATGTAGATCCTAAAATTATATTGCATTTATTTTGGTTTTATACCTTGTTTTCAAAGTATTTGGTCCAATATAATCTTTGTTTTTTCCAACTTGTAACTATCTTGAAATTTTATCCTTCTATATAGGTCCACACTAGATGAAAGGAGACCTCTTTAGGAAACATGCAAATTCATAGTTCTTAAACAAATATGAAAGTATAGGTATTTAAGGATATTTATTGGTTTGACATCTTCCCTGGGATATCTTATGTCAAGCTTACTTTTTATTTGGTTTTAATGGATTCCAAAGAGGTTAAATCACCTTCACCATCAATACTACCATCATCTCTAGTTGCAATAAAATATTAGATGGAAAAATATCATAATTGACATCAAATTTGGTAGAGATAAACATGGTTGTGAACATAGAGTATCAAACATCTACTTTTTTAGCATCTTCATGGATGCTACCAGCCAACCAATGGCAAATAATACCTTAATATTTTAGTTTTGTGATGTATTCTTCTTCTCCTTTGATGGCTATTGTAACAACCCACCAAAACCAACCCTATATATTGATTAGATGGATGAAGGGCTTTTGAAAGGGACCCCAAAAGTTTTACAAAAGGATCCAACCATCCTTCTGAGAGAAGCTAGGAAGGAAGGGGCATAAAAAGACCAAAAGTGGACCAAAGATCTACGAGATAAACTAGCTCCACACTACCAAATAGATACAATATAAAACAAAGCTAACAACAATAATACCAAGAAACCAAAGGAAATAGGAAACCCACGAATACAAACTACAAAGCCAAATAGAGAACCCCACAAGGGAAGAGGGCCAAGACCAAAACAAAAAAAATAAAAAAACCACTAGGAAGCAAGGAACCGAGACTTAGTTGTTGGTTCCACTAGGACCAACATCTTTGTCTGCTTCGTCCTCCTTAAGCTTCCACTACTCCCATCCCATAAATACTAGGATTTCCTTTGTGTAAGAGATAGTAATATGCATGGATTCAATCAAAGACCTTTGTAGCTTTAACAACATATATTTAAACGGTTTAGGATTCCTAAGATAATTTTACACTACCCACACCAAGAATAAGTTTTTGGGAGGCAAAATGAATTATTCAAAATCAGAGTCTTCAACACACAAAGGGGCCTTTCCATGGTTGGCTAGCTTGGCAACCAGACATTTGGATCATTTGGTTATCTTATTTCTACCTTTCGCTCCTTTCGAGGATGAATCCACCACCCTGGATACTAACCCCACAATAGGGGTAGCATTAGAAATTTCTTAGCTAATTGACTCGAAACCTTCAGAGTCAGATGATTTCAGATAGTCCACAATTGGAGTTGATATTCTATTAAGGGAATTTAGAATTTCCACCCCATCCAAACCTCTAGACTTGACCACATAATCGAACAACATTTTAACCAATCCCTAGTGAATTGGATCAGGGGTAATCACTTTTTTTATCCTGCTCCTTGATCTCGCCATGGATTGAAATAGGAAGGAGGCTATGCTCATAAATCTCTTATGGTGCAAATGATTGAGGAACATAAAGTGGAAAATTCTTAGGATCTCCTAGTTTTTATCCAAAGTTAGATACTGCATAATTATCAATGCCACCCTCTCTCAAGGAGCGTTCAACAAACTGTACTTGAATCCATTCTAGATTATGACCAATTCTTCCTCTTCACCCAAGAAAATATGAGACTCCTTTGCAAGAGAGTGTTTTTCTCTAATATGAATGAAACCGTTCGTAGCCAAGACTACCACTTCTGCAATCAAGAGAATGTTAATTTCAAACTCAAGAGTCCTGGCCCTGACCACTCCATTGCACCAAGAGTAGGCCATATGTTTTACTATTTCCTTGTGGTTCCTAGTAAAATTTAGCAAGCATTACATAATGTTACCCTTCTTCAAGATTTCCTAACATCTTCATCAACAGTTAGAGAACATGGTTGCAGAATTAAGGTGGTCATTCTTCCAAGATTTTTGATGCTATCGATGCCTACTTCACCCCACGAAATCACAATAGAGTTTTTCAAGGGGATTTTTGAAGTTTGAAAAGAAAATAAAGAGCAAATATTTCTAATTCCCAGTTACCTTGGATACTCATGATGAGTCATGATACCCGGAGAAGGTGGAAAATTTTTCCATAGCTAAATCACAACACCTTCACCACATTCTTGCCAACTCATGCACTAGTAGTTACACCATGAAAACATCCCCTTCCTTATATTTCCAAGATTTCTTGAGATGCTTGTAATCTTAGGATATATAGTTCTAGAGTCCTGGGCTTCTGAACTAAGCTAAAGGGAGGTGATAACCATGCTACGTCAAGGTGACATCTCACACGTACTCGTAGGCCTCCATATTGGAATGATAATTACAATTGTGTTACACCTCCATCTTAGGCCCTTCAACTTAGACATGGATAGAGGTCACCTAGCTAGGCCAATCAGATAGTGCTAACTCTTCTTGAGTCAATATATGTGCATCCACTTGGAGGGCTCCATGTCACAATGCCTACATGACCCGATCATCACTTGTCCCACCTTTGAATACGTCTTCAGGGAATGATAATTGAAAAACCTATTATCATGAGCACTAGCTTTTTAAACTCCACTCCAAAACTAGCTTTTAAACAATATATCAATATATATATATATATATATATATATATATATATATATTAGAGAAAATGTGTTAATTTCATTGATGATGTAAAGGGGTTACAAAATTTATCCTTTTACAAAACATGCCCCATGGGCTAAAATAGGGGTCTTCTAAGGTGGAAATTCTATTTTAGTGAATACGTAAACAACACCAATGGTCTTTTGTGAGCACCTTAAGGGGAGTGGGCTTACTACATATGGGCCATTGTTAGCTGCATAGGTCCTCTAAACCTGCACAACCTAATAAAAAGTATTAGTAGTATTTGGGGTTTTGTCTCAATTAGACCCCTTATGATGAAAGATAAATACAAAGGAAACATTACAAAAGTATTGTAAACGATTATAAAATTGATAAAGAGATTGTTGGTTACTTGATTTGAGGATTTTTTTCTATGTTGCTTGCTGAAATAGGCCCCTAAAGTCTTGATATCTATTGGTTAGAATGGAATGATTTTTTTTGGAAATATTTTTTTACTTCCTAGGAAGCTATCCTCTAAATCTAGTGGCAATCAAAGTTTAGATCTGCAAACTATCAATAAAATCATCTTGAACAGACCTTCACATGTGGTTAGTTCTATACTAGTTAGAATGTAATAAAATTTGGAGGGGACCTTCTACAAGTTATCAGGAATCTATATTCTTAATTTGGTGGCTTTTGGAGTCTGGATGTGCAAGTTATGAGAAAAAAAATCCAAATGTTACTGGTTAAAATTGGTCCCTGAGGGGGACCATACTCCTAGGTCCAGTCTAGCTGATTAGACCTATCTATCTTGTTGGCTTTGTGTGAACCAAAATGAAAGTTAATTTGATAAATAATTCCTTCAAGTGCTACTAGAGATCCTATCCACATTGGGTTACCTTTTGAACCTACAACTAAGAGCAATTTATCATGCGAAAGAGAGTGTCAAGAGACATAAGCTAGCATCCATGGTGGTTGATGGCAAGTGAGGGCTTGAGTGCACTACAGTCTAGAATTTTGGGTATGGAATTGTGTGATATTTTTAAATGGTGAAAATGACCTTCTATTTATAGAATATTCCAAGGTTAGGGGGTTGAGGTGTCCTATGAGATATCTAGTGAGGTGTCCCCCTGAGGTGGCATGGTGTGCCATTCCTCATAAATGGGTTTGGGTGAGAGAAGTCCTCACATATCCACATGCAATAAGTGGGTATGGGTGCACCATACCTCATAAATGCATGGGGGATGCAAGTATTCTCCCTATTATGGTATGGTGGAGGATGACTCATCCATGCTTTCAATGCCTTGAATGCCTTAAGTAGGAAAGTATTCAAAAGTAATTTATGGTATTGAATGCACATAGGGATATGTGGGGAGCAAGGGTTAATTTTGACCATGGTTAAGTTGATCCTGGGTTTAGGGTTGACCAAGGTGAGATGGAAGCTAGGCTAGGGTGATGTTGACCATGGGTTTAGGGTTGACCAAGAGTTAGGTTTACCATGGTTAAGCTATAGTAGGCTAGGATTAGATCGAATCTAGGCTAGTAAAAGGGTAGACTAGGGTGAGGTGTCCCTAGGTTAGGCTTAGAGGGATGACCGTATGGTGACAAGGGGCTAAGCGTAAGAAGGGGATTAAGTAGGATTAATAGTGTTTTTAGAAAAATTATGCAAATTTTGTAGCTTTTACAAATTAATCCATTGTTAGCACTAAACAAGGGATAATGTGACATTTTTAGGTGTCTACATTTATCCCTCTTTGTATTGTATTATGTGAAAACATGATGCAATTCAAAAAATTATGACACCGGATTGGTGGTTGACTGTTGAAGAGATATATTGATGATGGGTGGTTGTGAATGATTATAAGAAGGATGAATTAATTATGGAAGGTTATGGTTGACTCATGATTGATTGTGATTGATTACTGCTTTTGATGCATAAAAATGATTGTTGAAGGGGGATACATAAGATTATCTCGAGTCATGATCAATGTAAGATGCCCTAATTATGGAAGGGATGAATGCCCTTGAAACTTTGCCTTTATAGATTTTTAAGCTTGATTTGATTTGGTAAGTTGTTTCACCCTTTGTAGGTATTATTGTGATGCTATGATCATGTTGTTGAAGTGAGAGTGTGAGTAACCTTATAGTCATAGGTATGACATGTACCAAATGTGATGGAGAGCCAAACTTTCTCAAACCAATTCTCATTCAAAAACTTGGAAAGATCCCTCACAAACCCTCATTATGTGGCTATATAGCCAAAAAAACCCTAAAAACTGAAATGAGTCGGATGGAGACCAAAATTTGGGCGCGCATCCCTCTTACAATAAACAATCCAAAAATAAAGTTTCAAGTCCTAACTCTAAATACATTAGGAGATATTAACCTCCGAACAACTCAAAAAGCATAAAAAACTAGGTAAGTAATTTTAAAACCTAATTTCGGGGCACTAGATGATGGAATTTGGCCTCGAAAATTTGATTTTTGGACAAATAGGACTCTAGGGAGTCGTATTTGTTTAGAACTCTCCCAACTAGCTTCCTGTCAAATTTCATGTCAATTGAAGCTACGGTTGAGAAGTTATGGCCCTGACAAAATGCACTAAAATTTCCAAATTTCGTTGGATGCTCCTGCATCAAAATGTTTATTTGTAAACTGGAGTTTTGATTGAGAAGATAAATTTTTCTTTTGTTTACCCCAACAAAGGAGGGCTTGAGATAGTCTGGACAAACATAGATTTCAAAATTGAGTATTTGAATATTGATCATGCATAATGTGGAATTAGTATGTGATGTCTACCCTCTCAAGTGATGAGTTGAAGGGTGAAGCAAAAAACAATGACAAATTGATTGACAAAAATATCATTGTATGAACACATAGTGGTTAGGAATGATGAAAATGATGAATGTTGAGAGAAATTGATAAAAATTGAAGGTTGTGGTGATTGTACCCATGGGTACAATCCAATTTGATTGCACCTGTCCATATGGTTATTGACTAATGTGACCCATGTATAGTTTTTCACATTTTGGAAGACCAAAAAATGTCAGAATATAGCAAAAACTACACTGTCAGAAAGCTCATTTTGAGCTTGATCCAATGGCAATGTTTTCGAGAAATTTGGAGACGTTTTGATAGGGGAAAGTTGGATCAAATATGATCTTAAAATTTTGAAGTAATAAATGCTCAATTTTAGGTCTTTGAAAGGGAAATTTGGCTTGGTTGGTTAGAGGGTTGATGTATGAGGGTGAATTGACGAAGGTTGATGAAAAATTGGCTAATTTTATATAAAGAAAATGAATAAGAGGGGAGTGGAGAGGCTCCAAAGGATAAAAAATAATGAGGATTCTATTTTTGGTGTGGTGGGTAAGCCACCATTTTTGTAGATCATTGTTTTGATAAGATGATCACAGAGATGTGTATGCCAATATATATGGATGTATATATGAAATAACCTACTAGAAAATTTGATGATGTACTCATGATATTTGATATATACATGATGATTGATGATGTGATATACCTTGATTGTGTTATTGATTTGATGTATGTTTATGAGATTGATGTGATGTGAGGATGCATTGGTGCATGTGATGTAGATAGATGTGATATGATATGCGATATTCATTTGATGTTATTGATGTTATAAATAAAAATTTATGGTTGTGTAAATGCATTTTATAAGCTTTATGTCTGTGTTTAATAAAAATTTGGGATGTGAATTTTATCATCACAACAAATGTAATTAATCAAGGATAAATTAATAGTGACATAGATATATTTTCTAGATATGAGATAAGCAAACATGCAATGTGTATGATGAATGAAAATCTAAAATTAACCATATGTAGGATATGATAATTATGATTGAATCATTAATCTAATGTCAATGTATATTGAATATGAGAGTCATGATGATTGGACGTAATGATTTGAACATAGAGCTATGTATTGGTGCAACTAGTCGTGATGTCGTTAACTCTTATTTCCAAGGGTTTTTAGATGCTATAAAATTTTATAGGAAGTCAAACACCTTAGTTTAAACAATAAAACTCATCTATTTGTCATTAAATATCCTACAAAAATCTTGACCATCCCAACTAAGATTAAGTCTATCATGGACCAGGGTATGTAATGATGTTTGTTTTTCCATTTTAAGTGAGGTTGGACTAACTAATTGTATACATAACTAGTATAAGATATCTCATCTACAAACACATAATGGTTTGTATAAAAGGTCACTAATGTGAAAAATATATTACTACTTGGAGGACATACTTCGTTTCCAGACAAGTATCTATAACCTCGATGGAGGTTATACCCACAATCTATCAATGTTGCTTCATTACCAACTAGGTGTCTATAACCTTGGTGGACTAACATAAAATACCTAAGGACATTGAGGATAAACTATTGGTAGTTATATTTATATATTTTGTGTATTTTACCTTTCGATTTTGTGGTGCTCTTTTTACCTTTGTTTTTGCACCTTGTCCTTTTTTGGAGCCTCAGAATTGGATCATGCAAATGATAGGATGAGTAGGAGAACCATTTAATTTTTGGAAATGCTACTAAAAGTGTTGTCTTAATTATACTCAAAATTTATTTAATGTGTGAGATATGATTGGTCCAAGAAAGAACTCAAGTCAGCTAGGGGAAGCCTAAAATTGCATTAGAACTTGATGACATTCAACAAAGGTTGATTGGATGAACTAGGAATGGTTGAATAACAAAATAAATTCTTAGTACCAAGTAACCATGAAAACAAATTGAACAAGACATCACGGTAGTTGTGATAACTAGGGTATGCTTATTGACTAATGTGCAAAATGGTTGAATATGCCTATGTAAAATATGATTGATAATGCAATTGGGTAAAGAATGACACTACAGTTGAACACATGATAACAATACGAAAAAAAATACTTATGGATGATAAAAATTATGTACTACAAACTATTTTATTGATTAATTATACCAATTAGGAATGGTCAAATCATATATATGCATTCAAAAGGTGATGAAATTAACACATTAGGAGCTTTATTTAAGTAATGTACACATGTATTGACTGAATTGAATGCAATTTAATTGGCGATATCAACATGAATGAATGAGAAGTGAGGAAATTTGAAGGAGTACCAACAACCCCAACTAAAAAATTGGTTTGGTCATAAGGAGGATGAACTCTACCCCAAAAAAGAATTTGATTTGAAACACCTATTCTACTAAAAGTAGTTTTGACTAAAGGGATTTGGTGTCTTTAGAGAATTTGAAATGAAGTTGAAATTTGACCAAGGGGGTTTTTGTGCCTTTGGCACCTTTTAAATAAAATTGAAATTGACCAAAGGGGTTTTGTGCCTTTGGATCCTTTGAACTAAGATTTGAAAGTTGACCAAAGGGGTTTTGTGCCTTTGGAGCCTTTAAACTAAAATTTAAATTTGACCAAAACGGTTTTGTGTTTTTGGAGCCTTTGAACTAAAATTGAAATTTGAACAAATGAATGGTACATTTGCTAAGGAATTTTAAAAAGAATTTTGGTTTTGGAAATTTAACCAAATGAATGGTGCATTTTCTAAGAAATTTTAAAAGGAATTTAGTTTTGGAAATTTGACCAAATGAATGGTACCTTCGCTAAGGAATTGTATGTCTAAGATGATGACAAGTAAATATATTTGATGGTGAGGCAAAGGGTGTAACCTTAAAACCTAGCATTTTATTTGTTTTAGTAAATTGTTGGCATGAGTAATATCTATGCTAAGGGCATGAAAAATAATTTTCTTCTTGGTGTGATAAATATCTATGCTAAGGGCATGATAAAGATGACAAAAACAATTTGATACCTTTTGTAAAGAAAATTTATGATGGTGAGGCAAAGGGCACAACCTTTAACCTAGCCATTGATTGTTTTATGGTGAGGAAAATGACAAAACCTTTAAACCTAGAAATTGAGATGATGGAGGGTGAGGCAAAGGGTGCAACCTTTGAAAAAGAGCACAACCTTTGAACTTGGTAGTTAAGTTATGAAAGTGAGGCAAAGGGCACAACCTTTGAACTTGGTAATCAATTTATGAAAGTAAGGCAAAGGACAAAACCTTTAAACTTAGCAGTCAATTTGTGAAACCAAGGAAAATTGTGCAACCTTTGAACCTGGCTATCATTTTATGATTTTGACAATGAGTAGCATGATCTTGAGTAAATGAGAGGTGAGGAAATTTGTGTGGAGAGAGGGTTATTTCCCCTAGATGCAAAATTGGTTTGAAGGCATATCAACCCCCCAAATAGAAATGTGGTTTGAAAGAGGGTGGACTACCCCAATCATAGAAGTAATTTAAAAGGGAGTGGACTCCCCAAGTGATGAAATTAATTTGAAGGGAAGGATACAAAGTATAGGTGATATGAGGGGTTTGATTGAATTTTGGTAATAATTTTGTTGAATTTTGAGTGGAATTATTTGTGTGGGGTGTTTTGGAAGAGGAGGAGAAGAAAGAGGAAGAAAGGGAAGGTGGAGAGAGGAGAGAAGGAGAAATAAAATAAAGAAGACCAACCATAGGTACATAACTACTCATGTATGACTATACACCAATGACATAGATCTTACGAAAGAAAGAGAAGAGAAGGTTGGAGAAGTGAAATAGAGCAGTTAGCGTAAAGTTAGGGAGAGAATATATGATGATGGGGAGTGAAGTGAGAGAATCATGTTGATGGGGAAGATGGCCCCCAATGTTGCCAATTTTTGGTAGCGAGGTTGGCCATACCAACAAAACAATTGCAAGATAGGATGCAATTTGTATGATTAATTTATTGGGGTGGGAGTTGTGATGTTGAAACACCTAATTATGGTTGTTGCATCCAAGTTTGGGGTAAAAAATAGGTAAATATAGCAAGGTTGCTATCTAAATATGAAATGGGATTATCAAATTTTATTTCCTCTTGATCAATTAGATTATGGACCAGTTTCTTGAAGAAGTGATGATTGGTAATATCATGCCCTTGTTGGTGATGATAAACACAAAATTGATGTTCGTTCTACAATTTTGATTTTGGTAAATTAGGATTATTCGATAAAATTTCAAGCAAGATGATGTGCCTTGCATTGTGCAACTTCTAGAAGATACTGGCCAATGGTTCAGAAAGGGAAGTCATAGGAGAAAGTGGATGACGTGGATGTTGAGGTTTTGGGTATGGTTGGATAGGTCGTAGTGGGGATATGATCTACCTAGGTTATGGATAACTCCATGGTTGAGGGTAAATAATTGTTGGGTTGGAGATACTATAATACTCCTCAAGGGTGGATCAGGGATATGTGCTTTACATCTACAATTTTCCAATCATAGCTCAACTTGTGAGGTGATCTAGAATTTGTTGCATGTCAATAAAATGAGGCATTGGTGTTGTCGAGACAAGGTTGACATAGATAACAATGAAGTAATTATTATGTTGGTATGGGTGGATATATGAATATGAGGAAGGTGAAGGAGGGAAAAATAGGGATAAGGAGTCTACAAAATGCCAATCATTTGGGTCAATAGAGGGGTTACGAGATGATAAAATAAGAGGTGGACATGATGCTTGATGGGAAGGTGGATGATAAGGAACAAAATGGTGTGAGGAGGAGAAAGTGGTCCTATTATGAGAGATTGGGATTATTATGATTATCTTGATGCCTTAGATCATGATTATATGATGAAATTCTATCGCATAACATGCTAGACAAACATGCATTATGAGAAGAAGTGGACTGATTTTGAGAATGAATGGAGGTGGTTTCCTATAAGCACCTTGATGAATTGGTTGCATAATAAGGCATTATGGGAGAAGCCTTCATAGATAGGTATGCTTTATTTTGATATTAAGTTTAGATAAGGACCATAATTGAAGGATGAAGGTCCATGAAACTGGGTTGCAAGTTAGTCTAGCTAATAAGAGTAATTGCCTAGGTGTTTTTGGATGTTTATTTTTGGTGTTACTAGATCTGTTTGTGTAGTAGTGAATTCAACCTTACCTATTAGTATGTTCAACTATGACCATACTTGTTCATATTGTTCTGTGAAAAACTAGGTGACAAGAACAACAAGATGGAAAAATAGAAACTGTAAGGTGTATGAGAATGTATAAGTATGTGTTTTGGCTTCTATAACTATTTTTAGCAAAAATTAACTAAGCAAATAAATGTGTTCACAAACAACAAACAATTTTGTAAGTGAGATTTTTTGAGCATGTTTGTAGTTGTTTCTATGTTTTTCATATGATTAGCTAATTATGTGTTGGATGAATTTTGAATTTTGTTTAAATATTTGTTATGTTTTTGTGTTTTTAATTTTTGAAATTCCTAAAATAAATAAAAATTATAATGAATGTATACTATGTAGGTTTGTTTATGCATGATTTCCAATATACCCAAAGGCATGTAAGGAAATATAATGCACAAAAAATCAGATGTCTTCCTATGATGGAGGATGGATCAAGGTAACCAATAAGGGAAAATATAAACCTCTTATGCAAGAGATAACACTATGTAAGATCTACATAGGTGAAATGAGCTTTCACTTCATCCTTAGGTAGGCTTAGTAAAAAATGTTAGCCAGACACTCACAAATTATGTATAACCCAATGAGCAAGGATGTCTATCATAACCTACCCTAAGGTAATGTCAAGGTCAGAAAGCTTTATAGTGATGGAGTCTAGAAAATTACTCGAGGGGGCTACTATGATGGTTAGAGGGTGATTCAAATGTTGTATATGAAAGCCAACATCATTGATCTTGATTGGTGGTTGGTGATGAAATATAATGTCACCAATGTGTGTAAAGCATGTGAGTGTGTGGTGTGGGTTTACCTTAAAAATTAAAATTCCAAAAAGAATATATGCTATGAAAGAAAATGATAAATTTTGGATTTGTTTTGAAAAGAAATTTCCTTTCAAAAATAAATCTAAGCTAAGCAAGACATGAAGAGATATTTTGAAAATAAATTCTATGCTAAAATCATGAAAAGAGAAATTGCTATATTTAAGCAATATGTATGCTAAGATTCGCTTGATCACAAATCTATCTAGACTAGTCAAGATATGCCTTTAACGATTATGACTAGTTGTATTTTAGAGCCTTATGTATGAGATAAATCAAAATTTGTCTCAACTCACAAATATGAAGAAGTTAGAAGACCTCTTCAAACCTTATGCAAATGATTTAATCCTATGCTATGAAAAGAGAGATGCAAAACATGCAAGTAAAGAAGTTGAAAGGGTATCGCCATTAAAAGCAACCTAAACTAAGAACATGAAATAAAAAGCACTTTGCAAGACAAATGAACAAAATGAAAGTTGCTTTGAAGTAGTCTATCCCCAATTTATCTACAACAATTGGGTTGTTGTGATGGTTGTACAAAAAATAGTATCTACCTAGTGTGGGCCCAATTTTTATAGTGCTTTATTCAACCATACCTATATGTATAGTTGGTTTGATCATATCCTTCCATACGGTCTTGGCTCATAGACCATAAATGCTTATGACTTAAACATGAGTTGGTGTTTCAGGTTTTTAAAGGGTCTATGCTGCTTCTGTGGCACCTATAACACAAAAAAGTGACAAAAATGTCACTTACATAGCAAGAATTCTAATAAAATAGTAAAATCTAGGTAGGAGTCCCACTGTGATCAAAAAAAGGTTCTTAGAGAAAATATGCTATTTTCATTGATGATGAAAAGAGGTTATATAATTTATCCTTTTACAAAAAATGCCCCATGGGATACAATAGGGGATTTCCAAGGTGGAAATCCCCCCCTTTTTTTTTAAGAGAAAAACTCCTTGCGGGGCCGCCTTGGTCTAAGAGACCATTAACATAGGGTTCTTCACCATCAAAGTCACCCGAGAGTTGCGCCCAGCCCTGCCACCAACATTATCAATTGGATTTTGGGTACCCAATTCAACTTTTTGGTAGGGTGGAGATTCGAACCTGGGATATCCATTGGAGGATTGCCCTCTCCTATCCAATTCACCTACAACACCTGGATGGTGGAAATCCTCCTTTAATGAATAGGTAAACAACATCAATTGTCTTCTATGAGCACCTCAAGGGGAGTGGGCTTATTGCATGTGGGCCACTGTTAGCTGTATAGTCCTCTAAAGTTGCACAACCCAATAAAAAGAATTTATAGTATTTGGGGGTCTATATTAATTAAAACCATTGTGATTAAAGATAAATATAAATGAAATCTAATCCATTGCATTGCAAAAGTACTATAAATGATTAAAAAACTGATAAAGGGAGTGCTGGTTACCTAATTTGATGATTTTTTGTTATGTTGCTTGTTGAAATAGGTCTCTATAGTCTAATTGGACCCCTCCCTATGGTTGGATTTGTGCTTGTAATAATGTAATAAATTCTGGTGGAAACATTATTCTACTTCCTAGGAAGCTATCCTCTAAATTTGGCGGCAAAAGGAGTCCAAATATACAAATTATGAGCAAAATAATCTTGATAAGACCTATCAATATGGTTGGATTTATACTAGTCAAAATGCAATTAAATTTATAGGTAACCTTCTACATTTTTTTAGGAATATACCCTCCAAATTTTGTGTCTTTTGGAGTCTGAATGTACAAGTTATGAGCAAAACAATCCATATGTTGTTGGTTGAAACTAGTCCATAAAGGACTGACCAAACCTATCCATCTAGTTGGCTCTGTGTGAACAATAAAGAAATTTTATTTTATTTAGAAGTACTTCTAGTGCTACTAGAGATCCTATATATATTGGATCACCTTTTGAACCTACAAATAAGAGCATTTTATCATATGAAAAGGATTGTCAAGAGACACAAGCTAGAATCCATGGTGGTTGATGGCAAGTGAGGGATTGAGTGAACTAGAGTTTGGAGTAATTTATATAGAGTTTGGGTATGTGAATATGTTAAATTTATAAATGGTGAAAATTTCCTTCTATTTATAGACTTGTCCAAGGTTAGGCAGGGTTGAGGTGTCTTATGAGGTGTCTAGTGAGATGTCCCCTGAGGTGTTATAGTGTGCCATGCATCATAAAAGGGTTTGGGTGAGAGAAGTCATAACCCATCCACATGAAATAAATGGGCATGGGTGCACCATGCATCATAAATACATGGAGGATAAAATTATTCTCCCTATTATGGTATGGTGGAGGATGACTTATCCATAAGTATGAAAGTCTTCAAAAGTCATTTATGGTATTGAATACACATAGGGATATGTGGGGAGCAAGGATTAATGTTGATCATGGTTAGGTTGACCCTAGTTTTAGGGTTGATCAATTTGAGGTGGAATATAGGCTAGGGTGAGGTTGACCATGGGTTTAGGGTTGACCAAGAATTAGGTTTACCATGGTTAAGCTAGAGTAGGCTAGGCATAGGTGGAAGCTAGGCTAATCAAAGGGTAGACTAGGGTGAGATGTCCCTAGGTTAGGATTAAAGGTGTAGCCGCATGGTGACTAGGGGCTAAGTGTAGGAAGGGGCTTAAGTAGGATGAATAGTGATTTTATGCAAATTATGCAAATTTTATGGGTTATATCTTAGTGATTGAAGCGGCATGAGTTGCATCACCAAAAACCACTGTTTCTTTACCCGTCAAATTCTGACAATCAATAGATCTTGAGAACCAAGCAGCTTGGGAAACAAATCGAGTTTGTCCATCAATATAGGGTTCATAATCAACCCTAAAAATAGTAATTTTATTAGCCTTTTTAGTCAAATTATCAACTACCTAGTTAATTCTATGCCACTCTTCATGCCATTCTCTTAGAGTCATTATTTTTTCTCCATCATATAAAAAAATGCAAATATTTTTTTTTGATTCATATGAAATTGGTATAGTTTTCTTGATCTTCCTAATTTTGGGACAAGACATAAAATATTATGGATACCTACTTAGAAATTGATAAAGTATTCTCACTTTTTGTATTTAAATTATTTCAAGTAAAAAAAATTAGAATAGAAGGAGAAGTAAGTGAACCTGACCTATTGAGTTATGAATAAATCAGTCCCAATAATCTTCAATATTGTAAGGAATAACCACATTTTGAGTTTAATGATATTATAGGCAACTCTCAAGTGTAGAGGAGTGACCAACATCCCATATTTTTAGGGTTCATATTTCTAAACATCATCATTTAGAGAGGATGACAAAAATGGTCTTATCATCTTTTCTATATCCTCTTCGGTATAGGACAACTTGACCATGATGTAGGGATTATACTCTAAGTACCATAACACTTAAAAGGGGATGCATTTTCCCTAAATCTACATAAGTATATCTATTGTAGGATTTTTTTGGCATAATACCTTAGTGCCTAGTTACCACACCTCTATGGGATAACTAAAACTATTTCCACTCACCTAGCAATGAGCATGGTCATCGATCCTCATTGTTCAAGATACCACCACTATATTATCTTGTGAATGATTCCAAAAATCTACACTATTTTGAAACACCTAACCCTCACTGTTCAAGGTGTATCATTCCAAAACATCTGGTTATTGCATCATCACAACTCCTAGATTTACTAATTCTTGGTTATTATATCATTACAACTCCTTCCAAGGTTCATCTCTACCTAGTTATTGCATCATTGCAACTCCTACTAGGATTGGGTTATCTTCTTGACTCTAGGGTTTGTCTAATATGGATCTATATTCATGCCCAAAAACCCCAACAAATCCCAAGTGACATATAAATAAAGCAACAACTATATTAAACATGCCAAAAATATAACACATTGCTAAAACTAGCATATTAATTATTTTATCAACATAATACTAGCTCAAAATATTTACTTTACTTTATTAATGAAAAGGTGAAGCATCATCAAATGAATTGTAATCCAAATCCATAAAATATGAATCTAACACATTCTTTCCAAAACATAGAAATCTAGATATTTATAGTATATTAAAATAAAGATAAACTCAACCAACGAACTATAATAATTTCTATGATCTAGAATTCTCCTTTCTTCCCATAAAACATTCATCCCATACTCATAAATTCTATACAATTCAAAAGTTTTACAAGAAAGTTTAAACAAAAAATTTTACCTTCCTTAATATAATGATAAAATCCATCCACAAGGTCCCTAATTCATATTCTTTCCATAAACTATTTCCAAGGATGAATATCTCCCATGAAATTTGAGAATAATATTAGGGATTAGGATGCATATGCAATCCTACATGCTTAGGCAATAATATTCCAAAACAAATGCAACCATCATGCAACAATCCATACAATATCAAAGAGAGAATACCATATTTCTTCCTATAATGGATTCCTTACCTACACAAGCCTCAAAAAACCATTATATAATTTCTATAACCACTCTTTTATTAATTTTATGACATTACATATACCTAATATATTGGAAAAACACTGAACACTAAAGTCCTTTCTTAAAGTTTATCTCCAACAAAAATATATAACAAAGGGTTTATTTTCTCTAAAAAGCCCATACAAAATTTATCTATGCAAATCTTAACAAAACACTTTCATTCAACTACACCTCAATACATCACTAACACCACAAGCTTGATTTAGTATTTTACTCCACTTAATAATGCTTTATTAACTATTAACTAATCAATAATAACCATTGATTCATATTAAAAGATTAAAAAAATCAACCCAACAACCATAAATTAAAGATAAACCATAGCCATGCACATGCACAACAATAAAATCAAGAAAATGTTTAGGAAAAAACTAAACATAACAACCCAAAATATTATACCCCATCTCAGAACCCCTCCTAGATGATGATACACAACATCAAAAAACAAGCAAGGACAAACTAAACTAAGGAATACTAAAATCCCATAGCAAGACCTGATTTAACAATACATCACTGCAACACAAGAACAACTGGGGACAATGCAAACTGGTAATTCCTAACTAAAGCCAAAGGATTAAAAGATATAAAAATAAATCCAACACAACCTTCAACCTTCATGTCAATGCAAAACACAAACCCCAAAACCAAAAAAGAGGTCTTATATACCCAAGGTTGAAAACAATTACCAAAGGTTGGACCTACAACCATTTGTTTAAATCCAACTAAGACATCAAAATAAAAAAAAGCCAAATGAATTCCTTCCCTAAGATAGCACAGAGATTAAGTCAGACTAACTATGACTACCCAACTCTAGAAAAGCTACTACAAGAAAGCTGGAATAATAATAACCACAAACATGGTGCTAGAATTCAAAAAAGAACATGAAATAATAAGATCTTGCAACAATGAATCAATAAAAAACTTCTAGATTCCCAAAATGAGAGAAAATATAATGAAGCGAAAGAGATACTAACATCTAGCATTCATTAAACATAGCATACAAGCATTCATTGAACAAAAAATAAAAGGAGCAAATACCTCTGTACTTGCACTCCAAAACCAAAGCTTTTTCCTCAAGCTTTTCGATCTAGAAATTTCTCTTTTGATCCCTTTTTTCTATCCCCCAAACTTGGAAAAAATCCCCAACATATAATTTTCCAAGAGTTTAATGTTGGAATTCGATATTTCATGCATGCCATTTGTTGTTTAAAAGTAACGTTTACAAGGCTACGTTACAAAAATCGCCCACCATGTTGCTACCTTTATCTTATTTAATGCACTTACCTTCAAAGGTTTTTAACTTATTAAAAAATTTAATTAATCAAAATCCAAAGGTTAAACTTAACAACCAAAACACAATCTCATAAACTCAATTACCAAGATAATTGCCATCATTAGAATTTAATCAATTACTAACCTCCTATAATTGATTAATTAATATCGAATGTTATTATTGACCAATAACATCATTATTATTATTATTATATAAATCTAGTATTAAATATTAATACTTGACTTTAATTAATTTATTAGCCAACCAAAGTTAAAACACATTCATGAATGAATGATAACCATGAATTGCTAGACTAAAATGCAATCATTAATATGCACAAACAATGCTTATTCCTTGAGTAGGTGGTTTTATGATAACTAAAACGTTATCACCCACCTACTAAGGATGGCTCTTTTGCTTAAGAAACCTCCTTGCCAAATGATGTATATAAATCAAACATATATATACAATGTATCTATATGAGGGTACTCCTTTATCCTTGAACTATTGATGAACAAGTCATCCATCGGTTCCCATTTTTCTCTCAACTCTAGTGGTTGTCCCATATAAATCCACTGGTGAGTAAACCTGGTCCTACAACCACAAATTCATCAGTAGTACCATATTCTAAAAATAGTATAATCAATACATAAAGTGCAACTACTAACACATATTGGTAACATAAAATAAGATTATGCATTAGATATCCACACATCAATACATAAATCAAATGTTAAGGATAATTCCTTCCAAGGAGGGCCATTACAACTATCTTGCATGTTCTATTCTATGCTGATTTAAGTTTTATTTTATGTAGGTTAACAAGTAGCCAAATACTAAATGCATTATTTTTTGGGGGATGTATACCATTACATAGAATATTGCTATTGATATTGTAATTTTTTTTTTTTTTTTTTAATTTTTGAGCAAGTAATAAAATATTTATAGCTTTTTTGTCAAATAACTTGTATTAGGATGCTATGGTCAATACAAAGACAATATTTTGTGTATAATAAACATAAAAATATGAAATTAAATTCAAATTATCATCTTCTATAATATCAATAAAATCAAATATACATAATCTTTATTGTGAAATACTTCAAATTGTCCAAACATCAATAAATATGTGAAAATTGGCATAAAATCATACAATTTGTGAGTCTCAAAATCATTGATTTCAATTGCTAAGATAGAAATATTAACATCAACAATGTGCTTTTGAGTTTCTAGTTTGCATTTTATTTTAAATTAACAAACTATATAGGTGATATTGACATGACTTTGAATGGTTAAGACCATTATATTTTAAATAAGTTTTAATGGACATTAAAATATGAAAAAATAAGAAGGAAAGTACAAGTTTACTAAATACAAAACATATTGAATATATATATATATATATATATATATATATATATATATATATATATATATATTTTTATCTTTTAATTGTTAATATTTTTTGTTTTTTGAACAAGCTATGTGTGGTTTCTATTGGGGGTCACTTTCGTTACAAAGACAAAACACTACAGTGCTCTCATTACAATTCTATCAAATTAATTAAATCATATTCAACTTGCCTTTCTATCAAAAATATTCTTCATTTGCCTTTCTTATCAAAGAGATTTGCCATCTTCCTCACTGCTAAGTTTCCACAATCAACTCCTTTTTATCATTTCATACAAATGCCTTCCGAAATTAAAATTTTGTCAAGATAAAATTCAACACCATGAATGGCTAAAATATTTGCTACTCATTTTTCATATCTATATCTATAAATATATTATCTATAGCAATTTGAGATTTTATTAATACATTTTTTTAGGGTTCTTATTCATGATCCTAATATTCCAAGATATTATTTTTCATTTGTATTTGTGGGTTTAGTCCCACTTCTTGTTAACACTTGCAATATTTGCTTTTGAAATCCCATATCCATATCCCTTTGGGTTTATTTTTCTCTTTATTTTTTCTTCTTGGGTATTCCTCTCTTTTTTCCATTTCCACCAATACTTTCATCTTTGCCTGATTAATTCGGAGGCCTTGTTTTCAACTGCATTTGGACCCACTCCATTAAGGTGGGGTTTAGGAGGACAACACCCCCCTACTTGTGTCATTGGAGGTCCCCAAAGCCAAAACTAGATGTGTTTTTCTCTATGTAAATATGAACCATTTATTATTAGGTCACAAATCGAATGTCAGATTTTAGGAGGGCTTTTTGCCCTAAAAGTGTAATGCACTTTTTTGCCCTAATATTGTAATGCACTTTTTTACCCTAAAAATGTAACGTGTTTTTATAAGAGGATGATGTATGATGGCTATAATGTATTGTAGTGCATGTGGTTGTGTATGGTAATTTTATAGTGATAAAAAATAAAAGAAAGTTACAATGGTTTTGCTGTAGGTTGTATCCCTTCAGTTTTTCTAGACAAAATAAAAAGGTCTGGTTATTTTCTCTATGGACATAGCCCATATTGGGTGAACCACGTAAATTTGTGTGTCTCTTATTATGCATTATTTTTTGTGATTTATTTTAATGTTTATTTATTGCTCATGTTTTGGTATTATTTGCTCGTAACAACTGGTATCAGAGCCTAGGGTTTGAAAAACACACTTGAAAAGAGGGTTTTCCAGGTTTGAGTGAGAGCAATGGTAGAAGAAGGCAAGTTTAGGGTTGGGAAGTTTAACATCTAAAATTACCAACTATGGAAGATAAAAATGGAGGACTATCTATATCAAAAGGATATTTACCTACCATTAGTTGGAATAATAAGGATGCCAGTGAAGCTATCAGATAAAGAATGGGAAGTTCTTGACAAAAATGCACTAGGAAAAATATGACTATGCTTAGCAACATTGATGACCTTCAATTTTTTGAAGGAAAAGACAATGGAGGGTTTAATGAGTGCGTTGGCTAAACTATATGAAAAAACCTCAGCTTCGAACAAGATTTTTATTATGAAGTGTTTATTTAATATGTAGATGTCAGAAGGTGGATCTATTACTGATCACTTAAATAAATTTAACATGGTTACCAATCAGTTAAATTATATTAGAGTAAATTTTGATGATGAGGTTAGGGATATTTTGATCTTGTGCTCATTATTAGAAAGCTGGAATGGCTTGGTCATGGCTGTGAGTATTTCTTTTTTTGGTAAAAATACTTTAAAATTTAATGATGTTATTGGTGTTATCCTTAGCGAGAAAATGTGATAGAAAATCATAGGTGAGACATTAGGTAATGGGTTGACTATGGAAAATAGGGGGAGACAAAAGGAAAGAGTAAATACTCCAAGAAAATATGGAAAATTAAAGAAAGGTAGATCCAAATCCAAAGGAAAACAGTTAGAATGCTGGCATTGTGGGAAGAAAGGACACCTAAAAAGAGAATATTGGTCTCGAAAAGAAAATTAGGGAGATGAAAAATAGGATAATTAGGAAGTAAACATAGGAGGTGATGTATTGCAAGATGCTTTAATCCTTTCACTAGATGATATCAATTATTATTGGGTGCTAGAATCAGGTGCTTCATATCATGCCACACCCCATAGGGAATATTTTCTAGATTATGTTCAAGTTTATTTGGGTGATGATATACCGTGTAAAATTATTGGAAAGGGTAAGATACAAATAAAATTACAAAATGGAAACCAATGGTTGTTGAAAGAGGTAAGACATATTCCTAATATGAGAAGAAATATAATTTCCATATGGTATTTGGATAGTGAAGGATGTATAGTTACATTCTTAGCAAATTCATGGAAGGTTCCTAAAGGATCATTGATATTGGAAAAAGGAAGGAAGGAAGGTACATTGTATGTATGTACTGGTAGTATTGATATTTCTATTGATTTAGCCTCTACAAGAGCAGATACAAGTTTATGGCATCATAGGCTTGGGAACATGAGTGAGAAGGGATGCAGATTCTCCACTCAAGGAAATTATTATCAGTTTTGAAGCAAGTTGATTTGGGATTTTGTGAGCACTGCGTTTATGGAAAATAAAAAATTAGATTTCTCAAAGTTGGGAAAGAAAATAAGAGTGAAAAGCTAGAGCTTGTGCATAAATATGTATAGGGACCAGCTCAAGTATCATCTCTTGGTGGCTCTTATTATTATTTTACATTTATTGATAATGCAACTAGAAAACGTTAGGTTTATTGTATTCGAAAGAAATCATATATCTTTGATACTTTTAAGAAATGGAAATATTTGATTGAGAATGAGACAAGAAATAATTTGAAGTTTGTCAAATCAGATAATGAAGGTGAGTACTGCAAAAAATATTTTGATAGTTACTATTCATACCATGGGATTTGTAGAGTGAAGATGGTTCTAGGAACTCCATAAGAAAATGGTGTATCAAAAAACATGAATAAGACTAATGGAATGTACTAGGTGTATGAGATTACATGCATGATTGCCCTTATAGTTTTGGGTATATGATGTGGATAATGTTGTTTATTTAATAAACAAAGGGCCTTCAAGTTCCCTAGATGGTGGGATTCGAAAAGAGGCATGGATATCTAAACCTATTAAATACTCATTTTTGAAGACTTTTAGTTGTGAAGCATTCGTGCATATTGATAAAGAAAATAGAACTAAACTTGAGGTAAAACCCAAGAAGTGCACTTTCATTGGATATGAAGTTAATAATTTTGGTTATCGTTTCTGGGATTATGAAAATCACAAAATCATTAGGATTAGAGATCTGGTATTCAATGAGAAAGTCATGTATAAAGACTAGTTGCAAAAAAATAAATAGGAAAAGGCAAACAAAGAATACATAGTGCTTTATGAAATTGAAACTTCATAGGTGATATAAAATCAACAACAACAATAGAAAGCACCTCAAAATATTGAAAATGTTGTTAGAAGATATACTAGGATAAGTAGACCCCTAGAGCATTACTCTCCTTCATTATATTATGTATTATTTTTTGACTTCGGTGAACAAGAAATATATGAAGAAGCGATGTAGGTAGAAACCAAGCTGAAGTGGGAGCAAGGCATGAAAGTGGAGATGGACTCCTTGGTACACAATCAGACTTGGGATCTGGTTCAATTGCCTACAAGAAAAGGAGAATTATAGAATAAATAGGTTTACAAGGTGAAAGAAGAAGATGGAGGTAAAATGATGTATAAGGCTAGACTAGTTGTAAAGGGGTTTTCACAAAAGAAAGATAGTGATTATGATGAAATTTTTTCTTGTGTTGTTAAAACGACTTCACTTAGAATTGTTTTAAGCCTAGTTTCTATAGAGGATTTACATCTTGAACAATTATATGTAAAAAAAACTTTTCTCCATGGGGATTTGGATGAGGATATTTATATACAATAGCCATAGGGGTATGAGGTCAAAGGGAAGGATGAATTAGTATGCAGGTTAAAAAAGAGTTTGTATGGCTTGAAGTAAGCTCTAAGGTAGTGGTATATGAAATTTGATAGGTTTATGTCAAAACAAGGTTATAGTAGATGTTATTCTGACCACTATGTTTATTTTAAGACATTGGATAATGGTAACTATATTATCCTGTTATTATATTTAGATGATATGCTTGTTGTAGGGTCTAACATGTAGTTTATAAATATGCTCAAAAGAAAATTAGCAGATTTATTTGCAATGAAGAATTTGGGTGCTACAAATCAAATCCTTAGTATGAGAATAAAAAGAGAGGAAAAATTACAAATTAACATTATCTTAGGATGAGTACATTGATAAGGTGTTGGAAATATTTAATATGTAGGATGCAAAACTATTAGTACACCTTTGGAAAATCATTCAAAATTGATAAAAGAGATGTGTCCTAAGACACAAGAGGAGATAGACTACATGTCCAAGGTTCCTTATTAATTAGTAGTTGGTAGTTTTATGTATGTGATGATGTGTACAAGGCTAGATATAGCATATGTAGTGGGAGTTGTTAGTAGGTTTATGAGCAATCTAGGAAGAAGGTATTGGAAGGAAGTGAAGTGGATTATTAGATATTTAAGAGGTACTATCACTCACGTATTATGTTTTGGAGGTACTGACACTATTTTATAGGGATATGTTGATACATATATGGCTGGTGATATAGATAGTAGAAGTACCATAGGATATGTATTTACTATAGGTGGAACTAAAATAAGTTGGATTTCAAAATTAAAAAAGGTTGTTATACTTTCAACAACAAAAGCAGATTATGTTGCTATTATAGAGGCTCATAAAGATATAATTTGGTTAAAAAGGTTTATGGAAGAATTGGGAAATAAGCAGAAGAATAACATATTATATAGTGACAGTCTGAGTGCCATTCATATTGCAAAGAACTTAGCATTCAATTACATGACTAAACATATACAGACCAAGTACCATTTCATACGATCAGTTTTGGAATATGGATAGTTGAAGCTAGAAAAGATACACACTAGCCAAAATACTATAGAAATGTTAGCAAAGATAGTAACCAAGGAGAAAATGAGCTCTTGCTTAGTTTTAGTTGGTCTTCAAGCATGACAGTAAAGGTGAGGAAAATTCTAGGTCTAAATTTGAAGCATAGTGCAACAGGTGCAGTAGCGATGGAGTTACTATGATCAATATCCAAGTGGGAGATTGTTGATTGTGGAGCTTGATTAATTTGGAGGTCTTATTTTCAGTTGTATTTGGACCCACTCCATGAAGGGGGGGTGTAGGGGGGTAACACCCCCCTACTTGTGTCACCAAGAGATCCAAGGGAGCGATGAAACAAGTAGATGTGTTTTTCTCTATGTAAATTTGGACCATTTATTATTAGGTCACAAATCGAATGGTGGATTTTAGGTGGGCTTTTTACCCTAAAATTGTAACACGCTTTTTTGCCCTAAAATTGTAACACACTTTTATAATAGGATGATGTACGATTACTATAATGTATTGTAGTGTGCATGGTTGTGTATGGTAATTTTATGGCGATAAAAAAGAAGAGGAAGTTACAACGGATCTGTTGTAGGTTGTATCCCTTCAATTTTTCTAGATGGAATAAAAATACCTATTTATTTTCTCCATGGACATATCCCATATTGGGTGAAACACATAAATATATCTCTTAATGTTCTTTATTTTCTATGATTTATTAATTTCTTGCATTTTGGTATTATTTAATCCTAAAATTTAGATATATCTTTAATTAAATTAACAGAAACAAAACTATTTGTAGCACCATTGTCAATAAAAATTTTAACATTCCTACCAAAGATCTTATCCCTTATGAGTATTGAAGTGGTTTTCCCTTCCAGATATTTGTTCTCCATTGTCATGTAAATCTTGCGTGTCATTTCCTTGCATGCAGGTTCTTTGTACATTGGTTCCTTTCCTTTTGAATGCACTATTGCTCTACACAAAAAAATATTGGTGTAATGTGGTCCACCACATTCGAAGCATCTGATCTTGGGTCCTGGATATATTTTTTGTTTTTACCCATAATCTTCTTTCACTGCAAATGGAGGGTTAACCTATCCCTGTGATGATATGTTGTTACCATTGTTACGATTATTTGGATTACGATTCTTCCCTTGGGACCTCTTCCTAAATTTTTCTTGCTTCCTGTCATTCCTTTTATCATGTTTGGATAAGTTATTATTTGCCTATTATCCTTCCCATTTTACAAAACTTGCATTGTTTCTTTTCCTTAGTGCCTCTTTGCCATGTTCATCTAACCCTTCATAGTCAAAATAAGGTTTGAGATAGGTTTCATCTTTTCTGGTCAAATCATAGGCCTTATATAGAGTAGTATGTTCCCACATATCTACCTCTTGTCCTATTCTAGGATCTTCTCCTACTGTAAACTTAAGGATATTCATTTTCTCATTGTATGCAAGCACATATTTTAGTAGATTGATAAATATTTGATAATATTTTTCCATTGTCCTAGTTCCGTATTGAATTTTAGTGAACTCCTCAAACTTCTAGGAATAAAAGTGTTCTATGAGGAATATCTCTTTAAATGCTACTACAAATTCTTCCCATTTTAAGTTGACTATTGCCACAAGTTTCTGATCCTCACTAAAACTTTCCCACCAATCCAAGCCATCATGTCACAAACCTCCCTTAGTAGATCTCATTGATAATGTAGACTATTATATTTTGTAGATGTAAATATGATCATTAGTTTAATACCATGGATGTTTTAAATATGGTATCATTAATATATTGCTGATATGCAGGTGTGAGCACTCCCAAATGTGGCAAGTAAAAACATCCACCAAGATCAAAACACTTGAAAGAGATAAATATTGCAAAAGATTCATCAAAAAGGAAGAATGTCAATATTAATGGACAAAATTAATAATTGACATTAAATTGACGTAATTATTTTTATTACCTAGATATTTATTTAATCATTTTGTTGTTAGATAAATGACAAAAATAAATAAAAAGGAAGAGGACTTCTAGAAGAGGTAGAAAATTAGGTCAAGTTCTAGAAAGGAAGAAAATGTAGCCCATCCTAGAAGAAGTAAAAAAAGAAATAGAACTAAGAGAACCAACTCAAGAAATTGTGTATCAAGAAGGAGAAAGTTGCAAAAAAGAAGGTGCAAAAATTGAAGAAGATGAGACACACAGGGCACCACCAAAGATACCATCCAGGTATGTGCAAAATAATCATATGAGAGAATTGATTATTGGGAATCTAGATGAGAGACAAACAAGGAGGAAGATAATAGGAACAAGTGAACATGTAAAATTTTCTTTGCTATCCAAAGTTGAGCCTAAGGATTTCAATGAAGCAAGAGAAGACAAATACTAGATTAAAGCAATGGAAGAAGAGTTAGACCAAATAGAAAAGAGTGAAACTTGGGAACTTGTCCCATGTCCAAAAGACAAGAATACAATTGGCACCAAATGGGTCTACAAAAATAAGTTGAATGAAGATGGTCAGGTTGTCAGAAATAAATTAAGACTTGTGTGCAAAGGCTACGCATAAGTTGAGGGGATTGAATTTGAAGAAAAATTTGCTCCCGTTGCACATCTTGAATCCATAAGAATATTCATAGCTTTCTCAAGCTTCAAAAACTTCAAGGTGTATCAAATGGATTTAAAATTAGCTTTTCTCAATGGTTACTTAGAGGAAGAGGTCTACATAGAGAAGCCACATGGTTTTAGCTTGATAGATAAGCCAAACTATGTATGCAAATTAAATAAAGCTCTCTATGGACTAAAGAAATCCCCTAGGACTTGGTACTCAAGATTGGATAAGTATCTCCAAGAACAAGGTTTTAGAAAAGGTATAGCTGATAGCAATCTATAAATCAAAAATGAAGGAAATAAGTTGTTGATTGTAGTGGTCTATGTGGATGATATCATTTTTGGAGGAAGTAATGACAAGATGTGTCAAAAATTTACAAAGTGTATGAAAAATGAATTTGAGATGTCTATGCTTGGTGAGTTATATTTCTTTCTTGGGTTGCAAATTTTACAATCATATAAAGGTGTATTTCTCTCTCAGACCAAGTATGTGAAAGAAATATTAAAAAAGTTTAGTATGGAGGATTGCAATCCTATGAGTACCCCCATGGTTATAGGATGTAAGTTAAGTAAATATGATGAGTCTCCTGAATCAAATCAGCTATTGTATAGATCCATGATTGTAAGTTTACTATATATCATAGCTACTAGACCAGATATAATGTAGGTCATCAAATTAGTGGTAATATTTCAAGCTGAACCAAAAGAAACACATGTACAAGTAGTAAAGAGAATCTTTAAGTATTTGCAAGGAACTATGAGTTTTGGACTGTGGTACCCCAAATGTAATAATTTCACACTCACTACATATACATATGCAGATTGGATAGGTAGTATTGATGACTGAAAAATCACAAGTGGATGAGAATTATTTCTTGGAGACTATTTATTCTCTTGGATAAGCAAGAAATAAGCAACAATATCCTTTTCCTCTAAATAAGTAGAGTACATTGCAATGATTTCTTGTTGTACATAGGTTTTATGGATGAAGTAGATTTTAAGTGATTTCAAATATAGAACATGATCATCCTATCCCCATACTGTGTGATAATACAAGTGCCACTAATATCTTAAAGAATCAAGTGGTGCATTCAAGGACTAATCATATTTCAATAAAATATCATTTTTTGAGAGAGCAAGTGACTGATCAACAAGTCAAATTGGAATACATTGCAAAGGAATAGATTGCTGACATTTTTACCAAGCCACTTCCAAAGGAAACTTTTGAGTATCTTAGTGGAAAGTTGGGAGTAACTTCACTTCCATCTCATAATTAATCACCTCAAGAAAAGGAGGTGGTGAGGGGGCTATGCTATGTATCTTATTTCTATCCCCAAAGAGCCCTTTTCCATTGTTGTCAAAGGGGAGAGAATTCAGTGAGGGGGAGTAGCTTCTCAGGAGGAGCAGTTTGGGAATCCAGTTGTAGTAAAAATATTTTTTTTGTAGGGTTGCCATCAATGAAAAATGGAGAGATTATACGAAATATTGAGTTTTTATTGATGTCAAAGGGAGCATGGTATTTAAGGCAAAAATATTCTTCTAAGGTTGGAAAATTATTCAATGTAAGGTATATCTCAAAGCAAAGAAAATTGTTGTAAAGAAAAGGACCATAATATTGATTTAAATATTATAAAGAAGGACAAAGAGGTTTAAGAGTTAATTGGAACAAAGTGGTTTCCACCAAAGGTTTAAAAGAGAATGCAAGGTTTAAATATTAAATGATAATGCCAAGGGTTTAATAAAAGTCACTTGGGACAAAGTCTTGAAGACCAAAGGTTCAAAAATATAATATTACAATATTTATTAAATATTATAATATAAAGTTATATGCATTGGCACCAACATCTAGAAAGCAATTTTAATATTCAAAAACCATATTGAAATATCAAGCACTGACATTGTGAGAAAAGAGGTGAAAGGTATATAAATCAAACATCAAATCATTTGTAAGTAAAAAGGTTTTTTTTTAGGTAAGCACAATTTATCTCTTCGTGCTGTATCTACGAATCTAAAAAGTGAAGAGAATGAAATATGTGTGGAAAGTAAACTAAGAACAAGGGCTAAGTGTTGTGCATCTAGTTTCAACTGGGTGGATAGCCCAGTTGGTCATTGAGCTAGTACTAAGGCACTAGGGGCAAGAAATTCGTAGGGTCGAATTCAGGTAGGTCCATTTTGATTGGCAGTGAGGAAATCATTTTGTTTGAAAAAGAAGACTTCAAAATGTTTGTACTGTGTGGCTGTTACTACCCGTGGGGATAACCCAGCCTGTGGTAAGGCATTGCATGGGTATAAGTTTGGTGTTCTATTCCCATCATATTCACTGGCTTGTTTGGTTGAGGTATGAGCCAAACATTTTGTTGATTAAAGTTTATGTAAAATGGTTAAAGCGCTGGAATTTTTGGTTGAATTTTTGATTATTTTATAAGGCAGTTCATAGGGCTTATGTGGTTATAATAGAAGAAAAGTTTTTTTTATATTTTTATTTAGAAAGGGAGTCAAAAGGTGCAGTATTATTATTTGTTTATATATTTTGCATTAAGTTAGTACGATTTATAAGGTTCATGGGAGTGATTATGGTATGATTTTGTATGATAGAAGAAGGAAATTTGAGGGTTTAGTCACTGCTAAAAGATTTATTTTGGGAGACTAAAAAGAAGTTATAAAACATAATTTTCAACCCTTATTATGCACATATTTTGAGAAGGGTTTTAATGTGGATGATTTGAAAGAGAAATTTACTAACCAGTTTTTGAAGTGGCACAAGAAGGGGAAATTATTTTGAGATAGGTTTTGAAAGTACATCATCATCAAGGCCATTTTTAGAGAAAATATGTGCAAGGGTTTGGAAATATACTAAAAAGGGTTTGAGAGAAAATTGGTGCATTAAATTTGACTCATATTGGGAATGAAATTGCAAGGGTTATAGACCAATTTTGTGAAGCATATATGTGCATTGGTTTTGATTAATTTTGGAAGTACATAAGAAGGTCAACTATCAAGTGCTAGACTAGAGTATATTTTTGAATACAATGAATGTGAGACATGTGAAAGCAACAAACTTAATGAATATGAGAAGAACATATTGAGTATTTGTAATGCATATCATTCTCTATATGTTCATGAAGAAAAATAATTATGGGTAGAATTACTTTAGTAAAAGAAAGTAATTTTGGGAAAGATATATGCAATTGTTTCTATGCAAGAATTAGGAATGGTTGATCAGGTTTTGTGAGCAAGTTGATTAGAGTTTATCAACAAGATTTTAGAGCAGATTTGAGCAAGTTGTTGAGCAGATTTGAGAAAGCCTTGTGAGCAGGGCTTTGAGTAGGTTGAGCAGATTTTGGTGAGTAGATTTGAGCAAGACTTGTGTGTAGGCTTGGAGTAAATTTGAGTAGAGTTGAGAATAGGTCTTGGAGAAAATCAGAGCAAATGGGATTAGTGTCTCCTATGGATAGAGGTCCATAAACCAAAGCAAAGGGGATTGGTATCTCCTATGGATAGAGGTCCACAAACTTGAGCATAGGGTATTGGTGTCTCCTTTGGGTTGATGCTCATACATATTGTAATAAGGAATTTGTTCCCAAGAGATTTATTGAGAAAATTTATAAGAAATATCTTCTCCATGGATGTAGCCTACAGTGGGTGAACCATGTTAAAACTGTATCTCTTATGTGTGCGGTGATCTGTGCATTGTTTCATTATTACAATTGATAATATTGGATAATACTGCTTTGGAATAAAAGTAAAAGTTTTATCTTATACTGTTCACCCCCCTCTTAGTATAATATTGTGTTCTTCACAAATGTTATCCCATACTTCTAATGGTACTAGAGGTCACAAGGGTTTCTATTACTCCATGTCGTAAAGCTCTAGAGCAATGGATTAGCCATTAATAACAAAGGTTTTAGTGTTAGGTATTTTAATTCATGATATTTTGGGTCCTTTACTTTGAAAAAAGTCCCTAGGTGAATGTTGGATTTCTCTTCAAGATGATATATTCAGATCTTCACAAGGATTCCAATCTAGTTTTTTTTAGAGTAATTTTTTGGTCATAAGTCGAGTCACTAGGAGAATGTTTTTAATGCTTCAAAAAGATATAAAATGATATCTTCACCATAATATTATATTAGTATCTTTTGATGTGATTCATATCACTATGTATGTCAAAAAAATGGCTGGGTACTAAATTTGACTCCATCCCATGCTTTGGCATAGTGACTACCAACTATGATTGTTGGGTGAATATAGTGCCTATGCCTCACATGAAGCATACAATCTAGGAAGTCAAGGGATCATGGGACATGGATCCAAGGATAACTCCTAGGATTTTTTATAAAGGCTAGTTTCTTGTTTGGGTGTATTCTTGGCACACTCTTTTCTACTATAGCCTATATTACCAAGTTTGTATGACAAAAAAATTAGGAATAAAGCGATAAATGAAAGTAGATTAAAAGCTATCTATCCTAGACTAAAGGTTGGAAATACACCAAGATAAATGTTCTCTATGTAATTATGGGATTAATAAACACATCTCATAGCAACACAAAATTTCTATCTTATGAAGAATTCATAAAGAGGGGATAAATACTAGTCATGAGGTTACCATGCAAACTTGCATACACACCAATAATGAGTCGGAAATTAAATAGACATAACTATCATATATATGCTAAAACTCAATGAATTACATGTGCTATGATAAAAAGTATTGAAGGGGCTTGTACATAAAATGACTTGGGGTTTGAGTCTAGATCACTACACAAGAGATGATGAGAGAAAAAATTCTCTTGGATTAGATACTAGGCATGAGGAAGTGCATTAGTTTTCCCTATTTTAAAATGGGGATGACCTTAATATTTATAGAAAAAATTGGGAATTCCTTTCCAAGATTAAAAAATGTATATTTCAAGACTCTCACCCATGTTTCTCTATATTGATGGAGCACAATCTTGATATCTCTAGACCTAGAGTTGTTGGAGGTGATATATTGTTTTCTACGATGAAAATATACATAGATATACTGCCATTAATATTTTTAGGTCCACGGATACTCCTCAGTAATCCCTAGGTTGATGCTTTGAATGTTTTACTTCTTTGTAGAAGAAGAACTGTACAATTAGGAAGGCCAAAGACCTTAGCACAATGTACAAGGTCAGTGGCCCTCCATGCAAGGGGTTCAAGAGTGGGAGCCCCTAGAGAAAATTTTACCTCCAAAAATATGGGATCCTATGCAATGTTGGTAGCTTGTATGAAACATATGTATGCCCTTTCTTGAAGGGTACTTTCTCCAAATATATGGACCATTTTATTTTGTTTCTTTTGCACATTTCCTAATTTAGATGACATCCTTTGCAATTGAATTTACCTTTTCATTTGTATAGATTTTTAGTTATTACATCTAGTCCTATGATCATTGGAGATTTTACTTGGGTGGGTGTGCCCAAGATATTCTTCCTTCTAGTACCAATTGTTTTATGCACAACATCACCTTGGGCTATTACAAGAACTCTAGTTTTTCACTTTGTTGTCAATTCTAACTTTGGGATCTAGTCACTAGACTCTTGGAGCTTTCTTTTATCCAACATATTTATTAGAGGTCCACTTAGCTTGTATCTTATTAGGTCCACACTTTACAAATGTGCTCAAGGTGTTACTCCTCTTGAGTGCGGTGATATTTTTTTTGGTAGGTTAAGTTAAAATTAAAGTGGATTTTTATCAAAATTAGAGTGTGGTGATAATTCACTACATATACCTAACATGAAATTGAAATACTCTTCCTAATTTTGTAGTGGTGGCAAATACATGAATTTTTATCTAAACTACTACAATTACCTCTCGTTTACCCATTTGTCACTATGACTATAGTGAATATATTTTTTCAAGTAACCTTCTTAATTCATAATAACTAGATGGAATTGAACAATGATTTATTTAAGACTATGGGATTAAAGTGTCTGTGAAGGAAGCTTCCATATTTTTATGTTCAAATCTATATTTGAAAAATAAAAACCATTGTTAAATAATAGATACATAAAATCTTTGTACATAGAATGTAATACTATGGTTTCATGGCTTCCCTAGATTTTTAAGCATGATCAATGATTTCTAGAAATCAAGGCTATGAAAAATATTCCCTAACCTACATGTTCTTAAAAACTAGTCACCATGGAACCAAAAGTTTGGCATATTGTTTATTGATAATCTAATGAGTGTAGGGTACATTAGAGAAGCAAGCCTTGCTATGTAAGATGCTTATTTTTTTTCTTGTGATTGGAAAGCATGGATGTACATGGGATAATAATAAGGCATAAAATAAATAAAGGGTCTATGTTATATTATAGGATAACATAGAATATGTTGGACTTAAGCTAAAGAAATATAAAATATATTTTACAACAATAATTCTTTTGATGGAAATAATAGTAATTTATGAATAAACATAATGTAGGTCTAAAATTCACACACTCCTTTCCTTCAGGCTAATGGATCCGCGCCTCAAAGGGGAATGTGGGAATGATAGGTCTACACCTCAGAGGAGAGGTACTTGAATTTGTACCCTCTTATGGTGATTTTTTGATGAATTGGGTGGGTTCACCAGGAAATATTTTATGGTAGTTTCCATGCCTAGGTTTTGGGATTTGTTTTAATGTGTTCCTTTTATCAAATCTTGCATACACCTAGTTTCACCAATATGCAACTATTTTAACCTATATGTAATTTTGATTTCTATGAAGATAAAAAATAGTAGAAAAGTTAATTTAAATGAATTTTGCAGTGCTTAAAAGAAATTTAAACTCTGACCTCTATCCGAAAGTTTGATGTAGTTTTTGATTCTTTGTTGTAGAAAAAATCAGTGAAAATCAAACAAGATCAGGTGGTACGATCTGATGATCGAGTGATCCGATCATGCAAGAATTCAACCAATCAGGGCAAAAAATTGCAGTTTGATAATTTAACACAGAAAACAATAAATTTATAGAATAATATGCATTTGTTAAGGTGGATTAGATTAAGTGATAAACCTAAAATGATAATGGTTGAATGAATGAAAATAAATCTTAGCTAGACATGTAGATATTCATGAAAAAGTGATGAAATATGAATATAAAAGCTAATGTATCAATGATAAAGGATTTAAAATGATCTAATCAGATGATAAATATAATCTAAGATAGAAGAAATGGGAAAAAATGATGCAAATAGTGAGGTCTAGATGCCCCCAAGTAGCTTTGATAACAAAATTATTTTATGCAGACAAGATCAGGCTATTTTTTGTGGTATTGGGTAGTTTTCTATGATATTGGGCAGTTTTCTACGATATCGAGTGGTACAATTTTGCATGAATCTAGTCAATGCACAAATCCAACCTACGAAAACACAATAAGGATGTGGAATACCAAAGCAAAAGTATGTGAAATTTCCAAGAGGAATCCAGGTCGAGGATCCTGGATTAAATAGAATTGAATATGTTGAGAGGTTGGGCTAAAAATAAAGAAGGTTACAACCTCCCCTATTCTGGAAAAAATCATTCAAGCCGATCCTACAACCGTTGTGTAGTTGCCTAGGTAGAGAAAAGAGGTTGCAACTAAATTTTGTCACCTTTCTAAAGTAGACATTTTTTGGTTTTGGATGAAATCGGGCTATCCGATATTGTACAAAATCACCTGATCTCGTACATAATCGTACGATCTTAAATCGGGCGATCCGATCTTGCTAGGAGGTTAGACATGTACATAGTTTTTTGGCAATTTGAGGGGTCAAACGGTGTTGAAATTTGACATATAATATACCGTTGGAAACCTCTTTTTAAGCCCTATATAATGGTGTAGGTTTTGGGAAATTTGAAAGGGATTTGTTTAGGTAAAATTAAGCTAAAAATTACCTTACTTTTCTATAAGGAAAACTAAGGAAAATGATTCAATTTTTCATGTCTACATTTTACCCCCTCTTTTGCGTATTTATGAACAATAAATGCATCAAAGAAAAGTGTAGACACTTGACTAGAAGTTATTATAATTGGCATGGAAAAAGGATTAAATGGTTTAGAATTAATAGTTCATTGAAAATTGATATTTTAGAAAAATAATTACTATTTTACTGACTAGGATGCCCCCTCGAGTTTTTGCGTCAATTTCTACGTTTGGTGGAAAACTCAAAATTTTCTGATATATATATATATATATATATATATATATATATATATATATATATTGATCTTCTTGTCTTATGTGACTTTGTGTAATTTGGTTGATTATTTATTACATTTTCTTATGATGGTTGTGTTACATACTTTCTTGTAATCATGCTTTGATTTTTTTTTAACGTTTTGATCATGCTTAATATAAAAAGAAAATGATTTTGTAAAGTGTTTTTTGAAAAATATGTTTTTGTGTGATGATAGATTTGATGGATTAGAAATGAAACTCAAAGGATGTTGTGCTGTTATATGACCATTGGTGGAGATCAATGCTCGCTAGGTCATGAAGCAGATCCTATTGTGAGGAAGTTTTGTATTGCTAATACCAAAATATTGTGGGCTCAAGAGTGACCTTGAGGCTTATGATGATGAAAGGAGATGTTGGGTTTAAAAGAGATTGATTTTGAAAAAATAGGTTGATAAAGATTTTTTTTTTGAGGGATATAAAGTGATTTAAGCATGAAAAATTGGGAATGATGACTTGCGCTAGGCATAAAATTCCTAGTGTGAAAATTTTGAGGACAACGGTTACTAAGAATTATACCATCATCGTGAAGTCAAAATGCAATGCATGATAATATGAAATCATTTTATCTTTTAAGATATAGGTTGATATGCAACAAATAATTTGTATCACATATTTAAGAAGATTAATAAATATAGAATGTTTTAGACCTAAAAATTGAGAAAGATGACTTGAAACTAGGCATAGTATTCCTAGTGTGAAATTTAGGAATTATACCATCATCATGAAGTCAAAATGAGATGCATGATGGAAGGATTATGATGTTTATGAATGCAAGTTTTTAGAAGATAAATTATATTTGAATATTTTAAAGAAAGAATATATACATGAAGTTACAAAAGTGATATGCAAATGACTACAAACTAATGTTTTCTAACAAAATTTCAAAGAAATATTTTAACTTATTTCAAAGACAAAGTCAAATTTATCAAGAACCCAGTGTGTGATTGTGTGAGTTCATTATCCATATTGATTCATCATAATGATACAAAATCTCTCAAGGATCACATGTGTGTGCTTTGTGAAGTTCATTTACCGATTTTGAGTAAGGTATTGATACAAGCAAACTTGAATGAACCAATGTGTGTGCAATTGAAAGGTTTATTAACCATGATTGTGTGCATGTCATTGTACCGAAATACTATGTAAGTATAGTTACCAAAAGCTAGATAATCCACAAGCGGATATTGGTCTATACAAAATAAGGTCACTAATATGACATACATGTTGCCATGGGAAAGGGATTACCCAAGGTCAAGCGGGTTGGGCACAAACCACCTGTTATGGGGCTTACCTCATGGCTTTAGAATAACTGAGGAATTCCATGGATTCAAGCTCATTACCCCATTATTTTCTTCAAATTTTGGAGTAGGGATTCTTGTACATTTTTGAACAAGGGGATTTTATTGCTTTTTCTTTTATTTGCTTTTTTTTTTCTTTTTTTTTTTGGGATACTTTCCCAGATTAGGCGTAGAGCAAGGGATTTTATTCGGGTAGGGGGAACTTGTCCTTTTGCCAATTATCAGTATTCTAGACCATGTGCATGATAGGATAACAAGGGAAACATTTTTCTTAAGGAACTAAGACTACTATGTAGTATCATTTTTTGAATTTTACAACAAATCATTTTTAAGATGTGAGAAGGTGTTCTTGGTTCAAGAAGTAGCAAGATCATTTCCCAAAACTCAAAATTTATTTAATGAAGTAATAGTGCTTTTCAATACAAGAGAGATTTATAATCAAAGTGACAAAATAAAAATTATGAAATATGTAAATTAAGTGTATGGTTCAAGATAAATTTTGAATTTTATCTGAACTAACATTAAATATAACTTGAATTTTGGAAAACAACACTCAATGATGCAAAAGAAATTTGAAATATTTTGGAATTTTTTATGTTTTCTTGATTTTTTTTTTTGTTTTTGATGTTTTAATGATGGAATTGGTGATCTATATACACTATAAAATGTGCTTTTGATTATAGCATGTCTAAGGCGGCTTCAAAATCAAAGGAGCTTTTGAAGAATTGCTTGTTTGTTATGAAGGTGATTGAGTTGATTTTTTGATAGTTGAGATTGTTTTGATGAAGGATGATGATCATATATAGATGAATAAAGGTGATGAAAAAAAGTGATGAAGAGGAAAAAATAGAGAACTTGATGTGATAATGATAAAGAAAGAGAGAATGAAAAACAAAAGGTGACAGACTAAAGGTGTCAATTATGATAAAGAGAAATAAAATAAAGAACTTGTTGCAACGATGATAAAGAAAGAGAGAATAGAGAATGCAAATTCCCTATGAGTAGGAGAGATTTGCAAAATTTTAGAAATAAATATTTTAGTTGGAAGATTGACCCACTGTTGTTGATTATTGAAGGAGAATTTAGGTTGAGACTTCAACACTAAATATGGGTTTTCTATGTTTGTATCCTCATTTGGATTGTTATTCAAAACTAAGAGAGGTTTTGAAGGTTGGTTGGATGAAGAATTTATTTCTTGTTTATCAAATTGAGTTGAATGAAATTGAGGTTGCTCACTTGTAGTTTTTGTTAAATTATTAGTGATATCATTGTTATGGGACACATTAGGATGTAATATTTGATTAGTTTCCTATCATTTATGTTTGATTAGTTCTTTTAGGATTTTATCAATAAATGGTTCATTATCTCTTTCTTCTTGATTGTGAGTAGAATTATGATGAATAGATTGTGAATTATGATGTGATTGTATGGTAGGATTGGAAGAAGTGTTTCCTTGTTGAGATGAATGTGTTGTGTTGAAAGAAGAAGGTTGTGATTGCAATGATGATAAATAAGAATTACATGTGGATTGAATAGTTTGACATGAATGTTTAGTGGAAATAATACCACTATTGTGAAGAGGTTGAGGTGGATAAATATTTTGTAGAGAAGAATGTGGTGGTGATTTTTTATTCATTATTTGATTTTGTGATTGAGAATTTTGATTTTGGATTTGTTGTCTAGTTATGGTTCCAATAGTACCCACAATATTATTATTATGCAAATAACTAAAATGTGGTCTAGCATTTACTGCTTGTTCATTTGAAAGTACTTGTTGATATGAAGGTCGAATGGTTACTCTTCTTTGAAATGTTTCTTCAGGCACCATTAAATATGTGATGGGAGTAATTGGATCTGATCCATATTCCAAACTATTTGAATGGTTTGAGGTGATGTCTATTTCACTCTCTATCTCACTTTCTATGTTTTCTGTGTCACTTCTTGTATGTTCTTAAGATGAAGTTTGAAAATATTGTATTAGTCTAGTTGTGACTACAGATAAAGTAGGTATATAATAGTTTTTCAAATATTGTTGTGGAAAAAATTTTCTAATGGTTCCCACATACCAAGTTGGAGGAGGAACATTGTGATGTTCTACTTGATTTACTACCTCTTTACCATGCTTGGGTAAAGGATGTTGAAAAATATCTAGGTTTTGATTTGCATTTTGATTCTTTTGATTTTGGGTATTATTATTTGTAGGAAATTGTTGAACTTCCATTTTACCTTTGTCAATCAAATCTTGTATCATATGTTTTATTATTTTACAAGAATTTGTAGAATTTCCATCTACTTGGTGAAAATTACAATGTAAATCAACACTATACAGCTATAGTAGTATCTGGTTGTCGTACCTCAAGTAACCGTATCAAGCCTTGTTCCAATAATTGAGGTAAAATCATTGTTAAGGGTTTATTTAATCTTGTAAATTCTCTTGGTGGCTTATCTGGGATTTTCAATACAATTATTTTTACAGCTTCTACAAGGTTAACATTTGGGTTTTTTTTGCTATCGATAACTCCATCACCCACTACTTGCTTATTATTATATTGGTTATTAGAAGTTTTGTCCTCATATTTCTTATTAAATTATCCTCTCCTAATGAAGGCATACTATACCCTCCTAGCTAGATCAATGGATTGATCAAAGGTGGTTACTGTAGTAGTTGAAAGTTCATAATATAGTTGTTCTTGCAAATTACCAATAAATATGTCTAACATTTCATGATGAGGTAATGTGAAATGTAGTTTGCCTAAGAGTTGTCTCCACTTAGTCAAGAATTCAGCAAAACTCTCATCTTTACCTTTTTTTCAGATTGTACAAATAATTAATGGTTACATGCCTCTCTATGTAAGCACTAAATTGATGCACAAACATTTCTACTGTCTCTTTGAAGTTCCTTAAAGAATTTGTGGGTAGTTGATAATACCATTATAGAGACATACCTCTGAGACTTTTAGGGAATATTTTTAGCAACAACAGGTCATCATAAGAAATATCATGATTGTTGGACATTTTGAGTCAAAGTTGTCATTGATGTCAAGGAACGAAGTTGTCATTGATGTCAAGGAATAAACTACTGTTGATGTCAAAATGTCAAAAGGAACAATGCAAAGGTTAATGGTAAAAGAGATTCATAATATTTTTAATATTATGTGGAAGCATAAGCAGGAGGGTTTTTAGTAAAACCATGGATGAGCAAAAATAAAAGGTTTTTCATAAAACTCAAGGAAGTTTTTAAATGCATGTTAAAAAGCCCAAGGGAGTTAAATATTAATTTATAATATTTAAATTCTAAAGAATTTAAATAATTTATAAATTAATTATTAAAAAAATCAAAAGTGTCGATGTTCAAGTTTTAAAGGTGGCAAACGGTATATAAACTATATGCCTTAGTGGCATTTGAATTATATTTCATTCGAACAAGTGAAAAAGGCAAGCGTGTGTTGTGAGAATTTGTGCGAGGAAGAAGACAAGATTATTCTCTTAAGTGCCAGTGAAAGGGGATAAAATTATCAAGGGAAAATAACCCATATCCACCTAGGCAACATGGCCTAGTGGAAAGTAATCTAAGGCTAAGGTGTTTGGGCATGGAGTGATCTACCATCGATTTACATCAGTAGTTTTTTGGTGCATTGTGTTTGAGGCATCGAAGGAAGCGATGTGTGATTTTTGGTTTAGGCACATTAGGGGAGAAATATAGAGCATGTGGTATATTTTCTCCCTAAACAAGTGTCTAGCTCGTACAACGGTTGGAGCCATGGCTAGGGTGCTGGTAGAGGTGGCGTCGTGAGTTTGAGTCTCACCAAGGCAAAGGTAATAAATTTTTTAATATATTTTTGTTTTGCCTAAGGTTTTGACATGAGGTCCTAGGGTGTTAAAAGGGGTAGATAAAAAGTATTTTAATTAATCATCATTTTGGTTAATTGGAGGAATAAGGAGTTAGCTTTATTTTTTTTAAATAAAGTTTTTATGACATATTGGTTCATTGAAGGTTAAAGTGTTCGTTAAATTTTGAGAGGACTTCTTGCCATTGAGTTATTTTGTGAAGGTGATTTTATTGATATTATTCTTGGTGTTGGATATTATTTTAATTGGGAGATTATAAGGTGTATTTGGTCAATTATTTTTGTATATGTTGATGAATACTTTCTATGAGATGGAGTGATAAGGTGTATGTATGTTTTGATATTTACATTGTATTGTTGAGAGAGTTTATCATATTATAGCTTCTTTGATCTTCGAAAAGAAGTGTTTATGGTTGTGGCATATTTTTGAGATTCCTTCATCATCAAGAAAAAGGTATGGGCACATTCTTCTATAGTTGAGTTGATTGGTTGGTTTTCTGGAAAATCAAGTTTGGAGTGAAAAGGAATTAATTAGGTTTCCTTATTGAGTTTGTTGAGTTAATGCTTCAATGTTTTATGGAATAAAGAGTTGATATTAAAATATTGTTTAATAAGCATTGTTGGAAATATTTTTGAGTGAGTGTTTATATTCTTGGACTAGGGTTTATAAGCAAGGATTGTTTCATTGAGTGATTGGTTGAGTAGAGTTGGTTGAACCTAGTCAAGTGGATGTGTGAAGTGATTGTTCAAGTTCTATAAAACAAACTATTTTATATTCTAAATTTATTTGAGAAAGTGATTGAGCATTGAGGTGAATGTGAAGCATATTGAGTCTCTAACAATTATTTGTATGTTTTTGAAAGAGTGATTGAAAGTAATTGAGCATTGTGATGAGTATAGAGCATATTGAGTCTCTAAAAATTATCTTTATGTTTCTATGAGATTGGACAAGTTCAAATGTGGAATTGTTGAGTAGATTTAAGGTAAGTCTTTGAGAAGACTTGTGGACAAATTTGGGTAAGTTTTTGTGGAAGCTTACAATACAAATTGAGAACAAATTTGGATAAGTTCTTGTGAGAACTTATTGAGAAAATTTGGACAAGTTCTAGAGAGGACTTGTGGACAAATTAGTGTGAGATTTTATGGAAGCTTGCAAGGCAGATTTGAAGCAAGTCCTTGAGAAGACTTGAGAGAAGAATTGATTGATTTGTTCAAACCTTGAGTTAAGGTTTGGGACAAATCCAACAGATTTGATTTGAGATTGAGTCAAGCTTTGAGTTAAGGCTTGAGGAAATATATTGAGCATATTTGTGCTAGATCGAAGGAATATGTTTAGTACATATTTGAGGACAGAGTTTGGTTTATATTTGAGGATAAGTTTGAGCCAAACCAAAGATAGAGATTGAGCATATTTGTGCTAGAATGAAGGACTATGTTTAGTATAGATTTGAAACATATATTTAGAGGTGAAAGAGTACAAAGGACAATAGTCTCCTGTAAATAGTGATCCATTAAGCTAGGGTAGTGAGGACAGGTGCCTTTAGTGGATAGAGATCCATTAGCCAGAGCAATGGGGGAAACAATTATTCTAGAAGATCACTAGACAAAGCAAGAGGAGAAAGGAGTTCTCCTATGTATAGAGATCCATGAACTTGATTAGGGGATTGGCGTCTCATTTGGATAGAGGTCGATAAGCATTGTAATTAGGAAAGGATTCCCAAGATATTGATTGAGAAAGTTTTAGTAAAATATTTTTTTTCCTGGAGTAGCCCACATTGGGTGAACCATGTAAATTTGGTGTATCTATTGTGTGTGGTGATTTGTGCATTGCTTTGATTACTGCTATTGATATTACTATCTATACATTGCATAATATTTATTGGGAAAGAAAAGTAAAAAGTGGTCTTATACTGTTCACCCCCCCAAAGTATAAGCACATGTTATTAAGTTGGTATTAGAGTAGGTTCCTTCAGAAGAGTTTAACAAATTGAAGAAAAAACTTACAAGAACACAATGGATTCTAAGAATGGATCATCAGATAATTCAGCACCAATATTTTATGGGAGTGATTATATATATTGGAGTTTGAGAATGAATATTTACTTGATGGTTCTTGGAAATGAAATTTGGGAAGTAGTTGAAAGTGGATACGATCCCTCAGTTGATCCACCTACATATAAGGAAGTTAAGCTTATAAAAAATTATAATTTAAAAGCAATGAATGAAATTTTGAGAGGTTTTCATAGAATAGAGTCCATAAAAGTTATGCATTGTCAAGATGCAAAAGGAATGTGGGATAAGTTGCAAAGCATATATGAAGAAGATAAATGTGTCAAGAAAGCAAAGATACAAAATCTAAAAGGACAACTTGAAGAGTTAATAATGAAGGATGAGGAAAACATTAGTACTTATATACTTCGAGTTGATGAGGTTGTTAATGCTATGCAAGGACTTGGACTTAAGGTTGAAGAATAAGATGTATGTGATAAGATCTTAAGATCTCTTCCAAAAATATTTAGTGAAAAGGTTTCTGCAATAGAAGAATCAAAGTATGGTGATTCTTTGACAAGAGATATGTTGCTTGGTATTCTTACAACTTTTGAGTTAAGAACAAAAGAACCAAATCCCCAGAAGGAAGCAACCTTCAAAGCAATCAAGAAGACAAAGGGTAAGAATTAAGAATCATGAAATGAGTCATCCAATGATGAAGAAGAAAATTATGGTAGAAGGAATAAGGATTCAAGAAGATTTAAAGATACAAAATCTATTAAATGTTTTAATTATGGAAAGTATGGTCACTATGCAACTGATTGTCAAGAAGCTAAAAATAACAATGATGAAGAAAAATAGGATCACAGAAATAGGGAATCAGAAAGATACCAATACCAAAAGAAAAGCAAGGATAGACAAACCATACAATGAAAGAAGTTCTTTCAAAGGCAAAAGAGGAGCTACTTTGTAGATAAGACAAGTAAGTACTCAAGTGATAGTGATGCTAGTTTTTCAAATAATGATAGATATGAAGTCCTATTTATGATTGAAGAAAAGGAAGAAGTCAAGAAAAGGTCACCAATAATTCTCAAGTGTTTTAGATGTGGTAAATTTGGACATCTTGAATATAGTTGTACAAGGAATGGTTATAGTTTTAGTTATGATGAATATGAGGATGCACTAGAAGGACCATAAGAGAATCTTCTAATGGAACTAGAAGAAGAAGAAGATCCTACAGAAGACAAGTTAAAAGAAAATGAATATGTAGACAAAGAAAAACAAATAGAGGAAGAATCAGATAAAGAAGGATATGATCTCAAGGGAGAACTTATTTATGCTCTTGACATAGTAAAAAGGGTAAGAAAGAAAAACTCTAAATTAAAATCTCAGTTTCAAGATTGTGATGAAGAGAGAAGAATGTTTGTAGAGGATCTAGACAAATCAAAGGCTAAGACAAAGAAGTTCAAGGAGAAGTTAGAAGCTAAGGTTCTAGAATGAAAGAAACTAGAACAAGAGGTAGCTTCATTAGAGATGGAAGTCAAAAAATCCAAATTCAAACTATAAGGGTTCAAAAATAGCTCAAATAACTTAGATAAGTTCATCAAGATAAAAAATCCTACATCAAGAAATATAGGTCTTGGATTTAAACAGGAACAAAAGAAATGAGAAGGGAAGTCAACCTCAAGTTCTTAAGGAGAAGAAACTTCAAAATAATATAGTGTAAGAGAAAGTGAGACATCTAAGGATGAGTTGGACAACATAAAGTTCAACGAGAACAGGAACAATGCACCAAGGAGAAAAAGATAGAACGACAATTAGAATTGGTTAAGAGAGACTAAGAGACCAATGAAGTCAAGACAAGAAAACTTAAATGGAAGATGTTTTTCATGTCACAGGTTTGGGCACATGGCTTCACAGTGCAGGACACATGAAAGAAAGGAAAATGGAAATTTTAGAAACAGATAACTTTTCCATGGGTATTGCTACTCATAATTATTTTGGTCACAAGGCAATGGATTGCAAGGTTCATGAAAAAAAAGGATATGGATTCACTATGATAAATACTAAGACATATGCACCTCCAAGGAATAATAACATTAAGTGTTACAAGTGCAATAGTTATGGACATACAATAATGTGGTGTAGAGCAGATATTCCAGAACCAAGCAAAAAATAGAAACAAGAATAGGAATAATAACATGGATATGAACATGAACAAGAACAAGAACAAGAACAGGAACATGAACAAGAATAGGAATATGGATGTGGACATGAACATGAAAAAGAATAGAAATAGGAACATGGACATGGAAAGAAACAATTAAAGGAATCAAAAGAATCAGATGAGAAGAAAAGAGGATAAAGGTAAATACCAGTGCTTGCTGGGAGTAGAAATACTCCCACCCCAAAATTAACCACCTCAAAAGGAGGTGGGGGAGGGGCTAAGCTAAGAGACTCATTCTTAGCCCCGAGCCCCAAAGGTGATCCTTTGCCATTGATGTCAAAGAGGGATATATTTGAGTAAGGGGGAGAGATTTGGTATTTGAGTAAAGAGGAGAGATTTGAAGATAGCACTAAGCCAGGGGGAGCAATGTCCCATGGGGAGTAGAAAAAAGAAAAGGTTAAGTTTTTGGTAAAAAGAATTTGGGTTTCCATCAGTGATAGGGAGAGATTTTTGGACATTTTGAGTCAAAGTTGTCATTGATGTCAAGGAACTAAGTTGTCATTGATGTCAAGGAATAAACTACCGTTGATGTCAAAAGGTCAAAAGGAACAATGCCAAGGTTAATGGCAAAATAACTTCATAATATTTTTAATATTATGTGGAAACATAAGCAAGAGTGTTTTTATTAAAACCATGGATGAAAAAAAATAAGAGGTTTTTCATAAAAATCCAAGGAAGTTTTTAAATGCATGTTAAAAAGCCTAAGGGAGTTAAATATTAATTTATACTATTTAAATTTTAAAGAATTTAAATAATTTATAAATTAATTATTTAAAAAATCAAAAGTGTCGACGTTCAAGTTTTAAATGTGGAAAATGGTATATAAAATATATGCCTTAGTGGCATTTGAATTATCCTTCGTTCGAACAAGTGAAAAAAGCAAGCGTGTGTTGTGAGAATTCATGTGAGCAATAAGACAAGATTCTTGTCTTAAGTGCTATCGAAAGAGAATACATTATCGAGGGAAAATAATCCATATCCACCTAGGTAGCATGGCCTAATGGCAAGTGATAAAAGGCTAAGACATTTGGGTGCAGAGTAATCCATGATCGATTTGTGGTAGTAGTTTTTTGGTGTGTTGTGTTTGAGGCATCGAAGGAAGCAACGTGTGATTTTTGGCTTAGGCACATTAGGGGAGAAATATTGAGCATGTGGTCGCGTTGCTCCCTAAACAAGTGTCTAGCTCGTACGACGGTTGGAGTCATGGCTAGGGTGCTGGTAGAGGTGGCATCTTGAGTTCGAGTCTCACCAAGGCAAAGGTAATAAAATTTTTAATATATTTTTGTATTGCCTAAGGTTTTGACATGAGGTCCTAGGGAGTTAAAAGGGGTAGATAAAAAGTATTTAAATTAATCATCATTTTGGTTAATTTGAGGAATAAGGAGTTAGATTTATTTTTTAAATAAATTATTTGCGACATATTGGTTCATTGAAGGTTAAAGTGTTGGTTAAATTTTGAGAGGACTTCTTGCCATTGAGTTATTTTGTGAAGCTGATTTTATTGAAATTATTCTTGGTGTTGGATATGTATTTGGTCAATTATTTTTGTATATGTTGATGAATTCTTTCTATAATATGGAGTGATAAGGTGTATTATGTTTTTATATTTACATTGTATCGTTGAAATAGTTTATCATCTTATAGCTTCTTTGAGCTTGACAAAGAAGTGTTTGTGGTTGTGGCAAATTTTTGATATTCCTTCATCATCAAGAAAAAGGTATGGGCACATTCTTTGATAGTTGAGTTGATTGGTTGGTTTTATGGAAAAACAAGTTTGGAGTAAAAAGGAATTAATTAGGTTTCCTTATTGACATTGTTGAGTTAATTCTTCAAGTTTTTTTGGAATAAATATTTGATATTAAAACCTTGTTTAATAAGCATTGTTGGAAACATCTTTGAGTGAGTGTTTATATGCTTGGACTAGGGTTTGTAAGCAAGGATTGTTTCATTAAGTGATTTTTTGAGTAGAGTTGGTTGAGCCTAGTCAAGTGGATGTGTGAAGTGATTGTTCAAGTTCTATAAAATAAACTATTCTATATTCTAAATTGATTTAAGAAAGTGATTGAACATTGAGGTGAATGTGAAGCATATTGAGTCTCTAACAATTATCTATATGTTTCTGAAAGAGTGATTGAAAGTGATTGAGCATTGTGATGAGTATAGAGCATATTGAGTCTCTAACAATTCTCTTTATGTTTCTATGAGATTGGACAAGTTCTAGTGTGGAATTGTTGAGCAGATTTGAGGTAAGTCTTTGAGAAGACTTGTGGACAAATTTGGGTAAGTTTTTATGGAAGCTTACAATATATATTGAGAGCAGATTTGGATAAGTTCTTGTGAGAACTTATTGAGAAAATTTGGACAAGTTCTAGAGAGGAATTGTGGACATATTAGTGTGAGCTTTTATGAAATATTGCAAGGCAGATTTGAGATAAGTATTTGAGAATACTTGAGAGTAGAATTGATTAATTTGTTCAAACCTTGAGTTAAGGTTTGGGAGAGATTTGGTAGAATTGATTTGAGATTGAGTCAAGCTTTGAGTTAAGGCTTGAGGAAAGAGATTGAGTAGATTTGTGCTAGACTGAAGGACTATGTTTAGTATAGATTTGAGGATAGAGTTTGGTGCAGATTTGAAGATAGGTTTGTTCCATACCAAAGATAAATATTGAGCAGATTTGTGCTAGATCGAAGGACTGTGTTTAATATAGATTTGAGATAGAGCTTTGGAGGTAATAGAGTATAGAGGATGACATTCTTTGGTGGATAGTGATCCATTAAGCTAGGGAAGTGAGGACATGTGTCTTTAGTGGAAGAGATCCATTAGCTAGAGCATTGGGGGTAATAGTTCTAGAAGATCACCAGTTAGAGCAAGAGGAGAAAGGAGTTATCCTATGGATAGAGATCCATGAACTTGATTAGGGGATTGTTGTATCCTTTGGATAGGGGTCCATAAACATTGTAATTGGGAAAGGATTCCCAAGAGATTGATTGAGAAAGTTTTAGTAAAATATTTTCTCCGTGGAGCAGCCCACATTGGGTGAACCACTTAAATTTGGTGTCTCTATTGTGTGTGGTGATTTGTGCATTACTTTGATTACTGCTATTGATATTGCTATCTATACATTAAATAATATTGATTGGGAAAGAAAAGTAAAAAGTGGTCTTATAGTGTTCACCCTCCCTCTCAGTATAAACTCATGTTCTTCAATGCCATGTTGTCCTAAACATGCGAAGATGCTCAATAGAATCTTTGGTTCCTTATATATTGGGAGGACTGACATAGGGAAATGTTTTGGGTATGGTTTGGCAACCACAATAGGATCCAAGGGTTGGATACACATATCTCTATAGCTATATGAGGGACATTAGGGATTTATTTGATCTAGTCTTGAAGCTAATTGGTTTACCATGGCTTCAAGTACCTATGGTTATCCATAAAATTAGTTTTGTTGCATCATGTTGTTGTATCTTTGATAAGTTGATGTTGTTGTGTAAGGATTTCCAACTAAAATATTGTTGTGTAAAGTGTTTGTGGGAATACTATTATGAAGTTGATATGGAATCTTGTTTTGTTGGATTTTATGTTGATGATTGGTATTTTGCACTTGTTTATCTTTTTGTTGATTTGAAATTTGTTGATTAAGATCTTGAGTGAACATGGATGTGAATGGTTGTTTTTGTTGTTTAGGGGTTGTTTTGGGATTTCTAGTAGCAATCTTGGATGATTGTGCCATTGGTTTTTGAGCATTCTGATTTAAAGGTATCATGTTTTGACTAGATGGTCCTGCTTGATTATTATCTTGGCCTGTTGAGTTCATGTATGATAATGGATTTGTATGTATCCAAAATATAGGTGCTAAAGATGATTCCATATCACCTTCTCCTAAATTATCAATTTGTACTACTTGACTAAACACTTCTATGTGGTCTTTTATAAATTGGGTAAATTTTCCAATAGACTTGAATTTAACATTTCCTTTTTCATCTAACGTAGGTTTATCAGGATATTATATTTAATCTTCATTATTATTCTCTTCACCTTGTTCTAAAATTCTATCATCTTCTATTTGAACTCTATCATCAATTTTTTCTTGATCTTGTTACTCCATGTAATCAGATTCTAATTGCTTACCACTTCTCAAAATTCTAGGCATTTTATTTTAACATCTATGCTTACAACTCTTCCTATGTTGAAATTTAATATCTATGGAATGAAAATGTGCAAATTTAAATTAATGATCTTTTTGGTTTTTGTTTTGTTTTTATGTTTTATAATTTTTATGATTTTTTATGTTTTATAAATCAGAAAGATGCCTAATATTTCTATGAAGACAACAAATAGAAAAAAAGTGAATCTAAATGAACTATGCAATGCTTAAAAGAAATTTAAACTTTGACCTGTATTCAAAAGTCTAATGTAGTTTTTGATTCTTTGTTGCAAAAAAATTGATCGAAATTAGGTAATATCGGGTGGTACGATCTAATGATCGAGTGATCCGATCATGCAGGAATTCAACCGATCATGGTAAAAACTTGTAGTTTGATAATTTATAGAATAATATACATTTTAAAGATGGATTATATTATGTGATAAACCTAAAATGATAATGGTTGAATGAATGAAAATAAATCTCAACTAGACATGTAGATATTCATGAAAAAGTGATGAAATATGAATATAAAAGCTAATGTATCAATGATAAAGGATTTAAAATGATCTAATCAGATGATAAATATAATCTAATACAAAATAAACAGGGAAAAATGATGCAAACAATGAGGTTTAGATGCCCCCAAGTAGCTTTGATAACAAAAATATTTGATGCAGACAAGATCGAGCTACTTTTTGTGGTATCGAGTAGTTTTCTGTGATATCAGGTGGTATGATTATGCATGAATCTAGCCGATGCACAAATACAACCTACAAAACACAACAAGGATGCATAATACTAGAGTGAAAGTATATGAAATTTCTATGAGGAATCCAGGGCGAGGATCTTGGATTAAATAGAATGGAATAGGTTGAGAGGTTGGGCTAAAAATGAAGAAGGTTACAACCTCCCCTATTCTGGACAAAATCGTTTGAGCCGATCCTGTAACCATCGTACAGTTGCCCAGGTAGAGACAAAGAGGTTCCAAATAATTTTTTTTGCCTTGCTAAAGCATAAATTTTTTGGTTTTACACGAAATTAGGTGATCCGATCTCATACAAAATCACCCGATCTCGTACAGAATCGTACAATCTCAGATCGGGCGATCCGATCTTACTAGGAGGTTAGACATGTATATATGTTTTTGGAAATTTGAGGGGTCAAATGGTGTTGAAATTGGACATATAATATACTGTTGGAAAGATATTTTTGAGCCCTATCCAATGGTGTAGGTTTTGGTAAATTTGGAGGGGATTTGTTTAGGTAAAATTAAGCTCAAATATGACCTTACTTTTCTAGAAGGAAAACTAAGGAAAATGAGTCAATTTTTCATGTCTATACATAACCAATATTCAAGTCAAATATAAAATCACTATATTCTCTATCCTATCATGATCAAATCACTTATAAAAGATAATAAAGACATGGAGAAATATTTTCTAAGTTAAAGAAACAATTATCCTTTGCTCATAAGTTTTCTTTTTTAATGGTGTCAAAATGCATCTAATCTTATTAATGTGTACATTATATATATATTTAATTATGTACATGTATGTCATAGAGCATTAAGGTGGTATTATTAATTAATTAAACCTTAATTACCATAAAAATAAAAGGATGTTTATATATGATATTCAATATTACATTAATATTCTTGAGACTTTTTTTCCCTCCAAGCTAGCTACAATGTAGAAGAGGATATATTATTTATAGCATCTTTTAGAATATTAGAACTAATAAGTATATGAGTTATCTATAAGAACAAGGATTAAAATTACTATTTGAGTATATAATTCAAAATACAAAGTTTAGGAAATGTATTTCATGAATTCCTAATTTAATCCTATGTATTACAAGGTTTCTCTGTTGATCTCCATCTATGATCAATAAATACTTCATGAAGTGCTAAATGTATCAAATTTCATAGTTGTTTTAAAAAATGAATGGAATCAAATATTTTCTAGTATTGCTTAGAAAAATAAATACATAGAATGAAAGAACACATAAAATTATGGGATGATCATAGACACCAATAATATTCACTATAGAAAATAAAACTACACTCCAACTTATCAATACCCAAATACATGATTCCTTCAAGTTAAATTTGTGAGACCAACCCTTACGAATAAAATATTACAAGAATATTATGAAAGTGCCTTTTTCAAGGTATACATGTATCCAAAGAGAATATACAATAAACACAACTACAAATACATGGTTATGATCTTAAGATAATTTTAAATACCACATATTTCAACATCAACATTTACTTTGTATTTATTCTTAAGAGGCACTCCACAACTATAAGAAGCTATCACATGCACACACAAGTAACCTTGGTAATGATATTGGTAACGATATCCACTACCTACTTTGATGAAGGCACAAAAACTAAATCTAACATTCCATGTCATGAGGCCATCTCAAAAAGTGCATCCATATCTCACTGTGCTTTATGCACTTGTGTAACACAAGATTATAGACAAGTTGATAGTGCTCTAATTATCACATCAAAGAGGGTAAGAAAGCTCTTAAGAATTTCAATTTTCTCCAAAATCATTAGCATCCACTTAAGTTTATTAGCTACCTCATTGGAAGTATGATCCTCAACCTTTATGTAAGACTAAGAAATAGTGGATTGGCATCTAGAACACCATGAAACTAGGCTAGGTACCAAGTAGAAGAAAATCCTATGGTGGAATTTCTTTCATCAAAATCACCTTCCCAATCAAAATCTAAAAAACCTATCAAAATCAAAGGGGATCCAATGGAATAGTAAATGCCCACATAATAGCTCCCTCTGATGTATTTTATAATATTATTAGCTACTACCTAGTGACTCTCCTAGGTTACTTGCATGTATCTAGAACAATAGCTTATAGCAAAGGATATATTAAGCCTAGTGTGGGTGAGATAACGGATTCCTCCCAAACGAGACTAGTACAACATGGTATCAACCAAAGGTGTGGTGCAATTAGCCTAAAGTTTAAAACCTAAGGAAAAGAGGGTATAAAAGACTTACACTCATTCACCTTGAACCATTGCAAAAGATCAAAAATATACTTAGGATGAGAAATAGTAATGGCAAAGTATGTTTGGTCATTCTAGGTCCCAAAAAAAACTGTGAAAGCCCTAAATCAATCATTTCAAAGTGGAACAAAGCTATGAATTCATATGCTCAATATTAGTAGAGGAGCTATCAATGATGAGAATAACATCAATATACAACACAACCCTCTAATTTTTTACATTTTAATATTTAATGTAAATATTATGCTCAATATTAAATCAATAAAACTACAACTAAGGAGAAAATAATGGATCTTCTCATACAATGCATGAGGATCCTAATTGAGTCTATACAAGGACCTAGTCAAATGACACATCAATGGATTAGGATCCTCAATATTAAAAATAGGTGGCTACTACATGTAGATATCCTCCTAAAACTCCCCATGCAAAAGATACTCTTTATAACTATATTATGAACCTTCTATCTATGAAAAGCATCAACGGTAAGAACCATCCTAACTGAGTCCATTCTACACATAGGTGCAAAAGTATTAGAATAGTACACATCTTCCTATTGAAATAAAACCTTAGCAATAGGGCATACCTTATGCTTCTCTACTTGATCATCCAATGCATATTTTTTCTATAAACCTATTTACATATAACAATATTCTTCCCTTATAGAAGAGGAACAAAATCCCAAGCCTCATTCCTCATAAATAACTTATATTCCTCTACCATGAAATATTCCCATTTTAGCTTACCCTTAGCTTGAGAATATACAAGAGGATCCTGAGAATGGGCTACCTTTGAAAGCAATGCTTAGGAAGAAGTCTTTGATGTCATTGAAGAGATAGAATAGGTTGAGTATCCTTCAAAAGTATCTTAACCCACTTGTATGTTGGATGAGGTAAATAATTATGTATATTTTATGCTATTTGAACATAAAAATTAAAACTAAAGAATCCAAATTATTACCACTCACCTCATCATACAATATTGAAACATTTTAATTTTATTTTTCCTACTCAACCTATCTTACTCTTGGAGGAGTTTCCTAAGATGTTATTGGTGAATGGATTAAGTTGATAGGAAAGGAATAAATACTCAAAGAAGAGGAAGAGAAACATGCTCTAAAATGAATAGATCCAACCAAAATATTTAAATAACCTACTAAATATTTATTTGGAAAATAATATTAAGAATTAGTAGGTAAAAGTTCTGGTGGAGGGTGGAACCAGTACCTAGAAAAATATCATCAAGGATGACATCTCTCTTGATAAAAATGTCATAACTATGAGGTTCATAAAGAGGGAACACATTTTAAATATCAAAACACCCCAAAAATATCCACTTATGGATCTTTGACACATCTTCTTTTTAAAGATCCATATGTATGTGAGTCCATGTTGAAGACCCATAGATACATAATTGGGACACATCTAGCTTATACCTATCAATATCTCAAGAAGTATCATGCCCTACACTACCTTGTTAGGAATCCTATTGATGACATAGGTTGCATAAGTCATACCCTAAATCTAGAGCTTATGGTCCAACCCTTGGCATGAATCATACATCGCAAACTCCATGATTACCCTATTTTTTCTCTCAACCACACCATTTTATTTTGGGATATAGTGAATCCTCCTTTGATATTCAATTCCATGAGAAGTTGAAAATTCATGAAATGTAGAACTAATATATTCACCACCCCCATATTTTCTAATATATTTGATTCTTCTATCTAGCTAAAATTTAATAAGAGCCTTAAAGGTCATAAACCTATCAAAAACATTGTCCTTAGTATGGATATGTATAGAGACACATTTCTAGAAAATTCACAATGAGAAAAAATTACCTATTGTTTGAAAGTGAAGGTACACCCATAGGTACATAAATATCACTATGTACAATCTCTAAAGTATGATATGCTCCTCTAGAAAATCCTTTAAGAAAGGTCTCTCTATGGTGTTTTCCCAAAATACACACCTCACATGCACCACTTGAAGGAGATATGAATGGGATCCCAATAGCCATATGATGATAACTCATGTATCTTAAGGAACCATGGTTGTGATAAATTATGCACTTTTGACTCTCATTATCAATATGTGTAAACCATAGAAATAATATTTTTCATGCTAGAAAAAGTAGCAATAAAGGTATGTCTTTCACCCAACTTATACATGTGGTTAGTTTCACCATAATAACCAAAAGTGATAATTTTAAGACCCATTGTCTATATCCTTAATTATCCATATATTAGATTAAGATTTCACTTTCTTATTTGCATGAGTAATGAAATAAGGAGATAAAAGTTTAGGACCAAAATTAGGAACATGAAGTGCCTTACGAAGTGAAGAAGATATAATACTAATATCTCTACTCCATGGAACTTGTAATGAAGATTTATCTCCAATAATAACACATTCCCCTCCATAATTTATGTTATAGTATTGAAAAGGATTTTTGTGCTTCATCATGTGCCCAGTTGTAACAACCCCAATTGTTACTACTCATCTACTACAATTTTTTTTTAAACTATGATAACCTTTGTCCACCCTTCAATGAGTTAAGAATATAATAATGATCTAAGACAAGGATATACCAAATGAAAATTAAGTAATCCAAGTCATAAAATATTAATCCAAAGTCACATTTGGCTAGAAGTACCAATTTCTACAATTCATTCAAATCCATTCACAAATAGGAGCACCAACTCCTACAATTCCATAATATCATCACCAAATGGTTATGAGGATAATACAATGGCTATGTCCTTCATGAGGACATATAAATGGTTATACCATTAATTGGGAGTTTTATCCAGTGGAATTAATCCCCTCCTCACCATACTAATTATGAAGACTAGTATTAAGGAGATATGCATTAATCTTGTTATTTCTTATGAGAACTTACAAGTGACTTGGAATAATGTCTTACGCACCATTATAGAATTTACTCATTTACTAGGTATGATGGTATTGGTGATTGTCTATCTTTTATGATTGCATGGAGTGGTTGGTTTTCTTCTAGCTATCTTAGGTAGATGGTGTGGATATTTTTTTGTCTCATATTATTGTGGAGGTTATCATAAATTTCTTTTTACACTATTATAGTCCTTGAGGGATAATTTAAATACATCCATCTAATCTACTAGAGCAACATAAATCTCAGTGCCATACATTTGATAATGTGTAATATCCAAAGTAGTCCCAATAATTACTCATATTCCAAAACATATCACCTAAAATTTATTAGATGTGAATGCTATAATATGAAGACTTTATCTCTAAATTACAAATCTTGTAATAAAATACATAAAACATTACAAGTCATAGATGATTTTACATAAATTACATCAGCCCTTTATAATTACATTGGATCTATATCAATACAAGCATATAAATGATGAACATTGCAATAGTCTTCAAAAAGTGTTGTTCGGATCTTCTCTAAAACATCTCGAGTTTCCATGGTTGGAAGAGATGATTGTGAAGGAATCAAGAAAAATCAAAAGCAAAGTATGCCAAATGCATTACAAGCAAGCCATGCTTATCAATTTTGATTATAATTATGCATCACACATTTGCCAAATGTTTATCACATATAGAGAAATTACCAAGCATGAATTTCAATTTCATCCATTTTTAAAATTTTTATAACAAGGATTAATTCTTAATCCATTTCATCATTTGTTTGGAGTACCACAAAACATAAGGAAGAGTCCCATATATCTTTCCAAAGAATGGAAACTAATCCATTCCTTCCCAAAACTAGAAAGTATTCCATCCTTCTAGTTGAGATATATTTATTTACAAAATTCATCAAGCACATAATAGTTTACTATTTTTTTCTAGAATTATACAAAGACTTGTTCATTCTACTTTTCTATCTAATAGACCTCAAATCATAGTTGTTTTTCTTATTTTATAATCAATACAAATTTTAATAAAACAAAACCAATATTTACAAATCTAATTGATTTCAATTTGATTTTCCAATCATTCCAAAAATAAAGGAAATAACTTTAATTTAAAAGTCATCATATTTAATTTAAATTAGAATAAACCAATTAACACTAGTCTCCTTATGAAAATATATTACAATCATAATTCTCCAATTCAGTTTTGTCATATATTATGACAGACTAAGATTTACAAATATTCTCCATATAACTAAACATGTATATTCTAAACTTAAAGGAGATTTATTTTAATTAGGATTTCATAAAGACAAGTAATACAACTTATTTAAAATATTGATATATAATATATGATTTTATTGTCTTTAGCATAGTTTCATTTGATAAAATCACTCATACATTTTAATATATCATGCTTTAATTCAAATGATAAAATTTGAAAGCAATCCAAATATTTTAAAAAACTGAAAGCAATCCAAATATTTTAAAAAGGCTTTCGAGGCTAATTATTGTTTGTAACTGATGGAGTTGACATCGATAAAACATGAAAGGCATATGGTATGCATTTTATGTAGAGAAAATTATGTTTATATCATAGGTCAGCAAGAGCATTATCACTATAGGGAACAATGAGCACAAAACATGGACATCCCAGACTTACAATTTTTATACCAAACTTGGGTGAAGGTATTTAAATCAAAATTCTTGCCATAAAACCAGTTGAGGATAGTCGTCAATAGGCTTTGCCCATTCTAAGATGGTCAGGATATAGATTACAATATATGAAGTCTAAAACATCTAGAATTGTTGTGTATTCCCATTCTTATACAAACCCAAAAATTGGTCTAAATCCTTTGGATATTAGGTTAAATTTTATGGAAGTTCATCATTTTAGGTTTGTTGCACAGATATCATGAACAGTGGGGTAGGATACAATTTTTGGAATATGGAGAATTAAAGTGGAGCAAAATTCCAACATAGATTTATACTATTGATAACTACAAATGGTGGAAATATGATGCAGTCTGCATAACACAGGTTCAATGCTTTGTATTGGTGCACAATGAAATCAACCAAGCACAATGAAATCAACCAAGCCAATATTATTTTTGCAGCATAGATTGGGAGGCTTTTAACCATAGTTGTATGGGAAATATTTTAACATTGCACAACCTAGCCAAAGCTATATTACACAGTGCATTACCAACACATCATTATGGAGTTTCTAAAATCTATTATATATCATAGACACCTAATAGGATTGTATATAAGCTATTGAAAGCACATAAGGTTAACTAAATATCATCTCTATAAAATTTACATGACTTCCTTTTTGTAGAGAATGCAAAAAGGATATCTGATGTAGTAACACTATTATGAAGCTACTTTATTCATGAAATGCAAGTAATATATAGGCTTACATATGAATCTCACGTAGGTTAAGTGGTTGCAACAATCTGCCAAACATGGCTAACCACTTAACTACTAGTTAACCAAATGCTAACTATGGATGTCCACTAACTGCTAGAAGACAAACAAGATCTCTAACAGTTAACAACCATCTAACAACATGCTAACACATGCTAACAACCTATTTCTAACATGGGCATACTATGCCTCACGTGAATACAAAGTGCAAGAAATAGGAATAGTAAATAATAATAATAATTAACTTAGGCTTAAGTGGATAAGCCTAAGTTATCCTCAACACTCCTCCCAACCATATAAGCATTGGACCCCAATGCTCTCAACAAATGTGGAAAGTCATGGGCCATCTCATGGTGAGGAATCCAGTGAGCCATGTGTGGAAAGTGACCGCGACGAGCGACAAGGTAAGTAGTGGAAGAACCCTGTCTAGTATGATGAGTCTTCATCTCGAAAACTCTATTTGAAATGAGCGAAAGCTGACGATCAGGTGCCACTACTACTGTAGGACTGAAAACAGGATTAGGTACCAAAAGAGGGTCCTAAAATGGTGTCTCTAGAAAGCGGTGTTCATCCAAAGGAACCCATACTCTGCCTCCAACCTGTGGTGAGTGAGGATTGTGATGCTTTCGCACCACTCCCTGCGGAGTCTCCTGCAAGTCATGTGGTATCTTGCCTAGAAGGCTCTGCCTGTGCTTAGTAAGGGAAGTAACCTTAGCTTGCTCCTCCATGTGTGCAATGGGAGTGGGCAAAACCAAAGGTAACTTCTGTGGAACAAGTGGTTTAGTATTTGTAGGTGTACCCAAAATTATACCAATGGAATCAATGGTATCTTTCTCATGAGTGAGAATGGTGGGTTCCTTAACCACTTGCTCTTGTGATTGTTCATCATGTGGGAGTGAAACTTCTTCCTTTGCATGTTTCTTAGGTGGTGCTTGTTCTTCATTTTGTGTGGGACAAATGCTAGTAGGAGCCAAAATGAGTGCTTGACTTAATGGCTTCCTTACTTGCCTACAACTTAACATCAAATTGGAAGTAGGTGTAGTGCTTTGTATCAAGTAGTTTTTACCATGCAACTCCAATGTGTAGGTGTTCTTTTTAGCATGATAAATAGCATTCCTATAAAATTGATAGGGTTTACCTAGAAAGAGTCCACAACAATCCATATCTGTGACATCACACCTAACTTTGTCCACAAACTTGTCACCAAAAGCAAAATTCAAGGTGCAAGTATGGGTGATGTTGGATGTGGAGTCTACATCTTTCCACCCAAGTGCATAAGGTTGGTGATGTGGTTTGATGGGAAGTTTCAACTTCTCCACAACGGACTTTGCAATGAGGTTCTTTTGTGATCCATTATCAATGATACAATCAACATAGAAATCATGCATTAAGTGGGCTCTAATGACAAACAAATGATCACGCCCCCCTTGAGCAAATGCATTAGACATTAGGGTAACTTTGTTCAGTTTACCCTTTAAAGCAGGATATTCTTCTTCTGTCCATGTAGCCAAAATGGGACCATCTTGTGGTTCCTCATGTGTAGGCTGTACAATTAGGGATTTCTTCTTCTTAAACTTCTCAAAAGTATAGCATTTGGATTTTACATGTCCATGCTTTTTACAAAAGTCACAATACAATGAAGAAGAAGAATCTTTAGCATTAAAGGAAGAAGAATGTGCTTTAGGAGAAGTGGGAGGAGAAGAAGAATGAGGGGAAGATTGGGAATTGTTCTTCACCTGCTGTTGATGTTGATTCCCACATTTGGAATAGCCCTCCTATGATGAACGAGACTTTTGATATGCACCAACTTTCTCCTCTGCAAGAATGGCATGATTGAATGCCACATCTAAGGTGAGGAAGACATTGAATTTTATCTCCCTAAAAATATGATCTTGTAAGCCACGAGTAAATTTATTAATCAAATCATATTCTGAATCTTTCACACCAAGCAATACCCTTAACCTATTAAATTGGAAAATGTAATCAGAAACTGACATTCCATAGGTTTGCCTCAATCTATACCACTTGGTAATGAGGTCACATTGGTAGTTTGGTGGAAAGAAGGTGTTTTCCAGAATTTGAGTTAATTATTTCCAAGTCATGGTGGCATTATGACTCTGTCTTTCTACAATGAGAACTTTTGCTAAACCTGTGAGTTTCAGTGTAGCAAATGTGGCTCTTTCATCCTCCGGAATTTCAGCATAAGCAAACCAAGTTTGCATATCCAAAATCCATGCAGATAAGACATCGGGATCCCTAGATCCATCATACATTTTAACCTCACATTTGGCTTTGTTTGCATGGTTATTGTAGATTTTGATGTCACCAGGCTTAAACTGCACAACAATGTCTCTCACTTTATCTGCCAAAATGTCTACTGCTTCAGTGAGGTTTTCCATGTTTGTTCTAATATCATGAGCCATATTTTGCATAGTATATTCCAGACTAGGAGGATTACAAAATGGATGCAAGAACTAATCTAGGCTTAGGAACAATTTCAGTTTCCTATGTAGCCAAATTGCCTAGATTTTACAAATTTTGCTCTCAAAATTAGGGCTATTTTAGTGCTTTTACAAAATTAAAAATTTCAATTTTGCAATTACAATGTGCACTAATAAAATGCTGAAATTTAGCCCTTTTACAATGCCAAAAATTTGGTTAGGAGCAAAAAATATAAATCTGCGTAAAATTTTGAACCCAACGCAAAAAATTTGGTCAAAAACGGACCAATAACGGGAAAGTTATCACCTATTGAAGTTTTGCTCCTTTGTTGCAGTTTTGGGTGCCAAAATTGAATTTGAAAATTTGAATTTTCTTGCCAAATTTTCTTTCCCGCCAAACAAATGGCCTACATGCCAAAGATGTCTCATTAATCCCCAGTCAACTAGGGTAAGTCCGCCAAGTAAGTCGTGCAGTCAGCATGCGGGGACTTTAGGCATGATTCTGTCACGATTCCCACCTTCCGCGGTCGTCGACGGTGACCACAAAATATTTTGGTGGCTGCAAAAATTAATATAAGGTGTTAAACCTTAGTTTTACCCATCGAACAGTCACACCTCATTGGACAACCATGTCTCCTTGTCAAAAATGTCTGCAATCACCAAAAATGATGCCTGGAAATGCAGATGTGTCAAGGTTTTGCTGTATTCTGCAGCTGGAGTCTCAGAATCTCACTAGCTTGTGCCTAAAAAACACACAGAATGCTCCTGAATTTGTTAGAAACTTAGACCTTCGACTGCACAGGGCTGTCAAATCATCGAGAAGTATAGTCACATCATCGTAAAACTGATTTGAGCTGTGACAGATTAGGTCTAGCCGATGTCACTGCCTGAGTGCAGCTGGTCTGGATTGGCCAAAAAGGATCGACCGACGTCACTAGTCGACGTTGCTACCGGTGGCCAAAAAGGACCGGCCGATGTCGCTGGCCGACCTCGCTACCACTGGCCAGAAAGTACCAGTCGATGTCGCTGGACGATGTCGCTGGTGGTCGGCGTCGGGGCTGTCAACTGGCAGTCGGCGTCGGGGCTGTCTGCTGGTGTTGCCAATGGCTAGCATCGAGGCTGGTAGTCGTCACTGTCGGCCTTCGAGTGTTGGGTTCCGGCTAGCCGATTGGCCACCGAACTTCGGTGGCTGCCTGGCTGGTGGTGGCCATCGGCTGCCAATCGGCAACTGCAGTCTACACTCAATGTTGCAGTCTTCAACTACAGTATGTCACTGCGCCCTTTTTTTTTTTTTTAATAAAATATTAATATAAAATTAATATTTTATAAAAATATCTTTTTAAATAAAATATTAATAATGAATTAATATTTTATATAAAAAAATATATTTGTATGCATTAAAATAATGCAATCTTGGAGTTGAGTAAGAGTGAACTCAACTCTTTTTTTCCTTCTACAAGAAGAAAACTAGGAGGAACTTTGCCTTTCAATTGCAACTTCTTTGTTGCTTCTCTGCAAATGCCTTTTCTTGGCCACAACTTGGCCTCAACTGATGCTTAACACCTGGTGTAGGGGTAATTTCTCCCTCTATCACCTCAGCTTCACTTGTGTTGTGGATGACTTCAAGCCAACTCCAAACAACACCTCCTAGGATCTGCAATGAAGTGGTAGCTCTCTCCTCCTTCCTGCAATTCTCCTGAAGCTAACTGATACCAATGATGTAGTAACAATAGTATGAAGCTACTTTATTCATGAAATGCAAGTAATATATAGGCTTACATATGAATCTCACGTAGGTTAAGTGGTTGCAACAATCTGCCAAACATGGCCAACCACTTAACTACTAGTTAACCAAATGCTAACTATGGATGTCCACTAACTGCTAGAAGACAAACAAGATCTCTAACAGTTAACAACCATCTAACAACATGCTAACACATGCTAAAAACCTATTTCTAACATGGGCATACTATGCCTCACGTGAATACAAAGTGCAAGAAATAGGAATAGTAAATAATAATAATAATTAACTTAGGCTTAAGTGGATAAGCCTAAGTTATCCTCAACAATATCCGAGTTGGACCTAAAGTTGTTAAAGGCTTCTCTTCTACGTGTTTAAGCATGACCGTATTCTAGCCAATCAATGGAAAAAGGCTAATCTATGAAGGTTTCTACTTAAACGTTGAAGGAATATTATATATTAAAAAATTCTATATAAGAGAAGCAACTAGATAAAGTAAAACATTCAACACATATAACTAGATTTCAATTCATTCTGGCATGCATTAAGATAAAATACAACAGATAGATCCAACCTGGAATTCTCCAGCAATTGAATGCTTCTCAAATCTTGTAAATCCTTTCTCCTACCTTCTTTAGTTTAGCATAACATAGTATATTATAACATGATTTTTTTCTCAACCACAATGGCAATTTATAGCTTTCTTTCTTCCAAACAAGAAAGATGTTTCTAAATATATATATATATATATATATATATATATATATATATATCTTCTTTTTCTCACCCCTAGTGAAGGCTTCCTTTAATATATATTATTTTAATGGAAAGAGAATCCATAGAGATAAGGGAAGAATATCATCCACCATTTCAACCTTCCCAAAGTAGCCATGTGTAGGAAAAAATGATTATTTAAATCTACAAGGTAGTTTTTTCCATGTTTGGTCCAATCAAAATTGAACAAGTTCATAAAAAAACAAACTACCTAATTTCCTTATAAAATAGGATCCAGTAGATCAAATAATCATGCTAAACAAAATATTAAGGTTTCATAAAATCATAATAAATTGCATGATATTCTTTTCAATATTTTCTAGAGTAATTTGTAAAATGCAAAATATTATTTAATGTGCATTTTCAAGTAAAATTCAATTAACCAAACTCATGCAAATCAATTGTGAAATCACACAAAAGGCATACAAGCACTCGATGCATGTGCTCAATATCCCCCATCACCATTTTTCCTTTGATTGGGCAGGACTTTTAGAGTAATACTCAAGTAACACCACCATCAGGGAGGTAACTAGTGATGATAGGAATATGAGATTTACCTATTGAGTTGTCATAGTCATCATTTCCATTCTCATATCTTGGTGGTCAATCTTCCACCTATGAGAATAAATGTTCCTGCAATAAAGCAACGTAGCATTATTTTATTTTGATAGAAAACAAATACAATGCAAATATATTAAGAATTAGAACCAAATACAAATGGCATATTAAAAATAGTCCTCCAAGGTGGGATGTGACACTAGTATCCCTTGAACATGCTATCTATTCATCCGAAGAGGTAGATTTTGAATGTGGAAAATGAACTACAACATGAGCATGTGAGATTTCTCCATCAAAACTATCCTCACCTTGTGCATGAATAGAGCAACATCAATATCCCACTTTGTTTATGCCTCATCTAGTTTCTTGATCCAAATTATGTAATTTTTTGCATTTTGTCCTTCCATCTTACAAAACTCACAAAGTAGGATTTTTGAAAGGTTTCCTCCAATTTATTGATCTAAATTCTCATTCTTTTGGGGATTTTTTTATTCTAAAGTTTACAATTTTTTTTGTAATCCTAGTTAAATATTAAAGTTTCCTTATGTTTATTTCCTTAGCCTAATGGTGCAAAAAGTACTTAAATACCTCATCAATAGATGATGCAAGAAAATCTAGAAAATATAAATAAAACATCTAAAAAATAAAAGCAATTATCTCATATGTTATAGACATATTATTGAATATAATATTGAGCAACTCAATGTTCCTTTACTTATCCAATGATTCCTATCCTTCTATTCTCTCCTTGGATGGTCTTCTTTCAATTTGGATATCCTCTTTATTTGTTTTGAATTTATTGATATTAGATTGCATCAAATGCGTCCATGGATAAGGTTACAAAGTTAGCCTCCAATATACTAATTTGTATGAAATCAATTCTATCTCATAGACCCTAAAATTTCTCAAGTAGTACTTTAGGATCCATGGTGGTACTTTAGACACCCAATTTTGACACGCTAATTGTGACTTCCCAAAACTGGTCGTAAACCCTCCAAAACTTCCCAAAACCTGTTCTAATCTTCACAAAACTTCAAAATTATCATTCCCCATCAATATGGGCACCTAAATTCACCTTTACCAAATTCGCCACTCTGACCAAATTCGCCAGTGGTGAATTTGGAAAAACTACAAAATCAAGATTTTGGCCAAAAAGTAGTTTTTACCAAATTCGCCACCCCTGTGGTGAATTTGGCTAGTGGCGAATTTGGTAGCCCTTTCAAAATTCAAACTATCCTAAATCCAATCTGATTTGTTACCAAATTCACCACTCAGAACCAAATTTGCCACACCTATGGCAAATTTGGCAAAATGATCGAGAATCTTCCACACGAACCAGGCAGCCACGGATCAAGCATCCTTTCACCTGCACCATCGATTTCACATGCTCCAACAAGGTCTGAGATTAATTAGTTTGAACTTATTCTTATCCATTCCTCCCTCCAATTCCTCCTCCAAATCCTATTTAAGGACCCCCTTGGGTAGGCATTTTGCAAGGCAATTCACTATAGCAAAGCTCTATCCACATTACTCTAGCATTAGCATTTTTCTTTCAAGTTCTTCTCAAGCATTGCATAGGTTTTTATCAAGCATTTGAGTACTCTTTGCAAGCATTGAGAGCAAGTCAAGCAAGGCTAGGGGGACTTGGGAGCAAGGAGGTCACCATTGGAGGCAAGAAGGAGAGCTCTCCTAGCTTCCTTCTTCTCTCCTCTCACCTTGATTCCACAACATTTTGTCCTCTAGGTTGTAGCCTTGCTAACTTGACACCTTCTTTCCTTTTTCTTTTATGCATTTCATTTCATATGCTTCAATTTCTATTGTAGAATTTCTATATTTTGTCTTTGGCAGCCTCTAACCTTATTTTTGTAGGATTCTAATAGTGTTTGGCAGCCTTCTTGTTCAATATTAGCATCCTTGCATCATCTCTAACACTTATTTTGTAGGCTATTTTAGTTTGCATTTACTTTTAACAACACTTTTGCCTCTAATCCTCTATTTTGTAGGATTTTATTATGCTTTTCTTTGCATATATTTGGATAAGATTTTTACTAATCTCTTTCCTATATATTTTATACCTTATCTACAACATACTAATCCTTTTCATGTCTTCTTCCATGCCATTTTTCTTTCACATATCAAGCATTTTTGCATTCTATTTCCATTTGTTCAAGCATTTCCTTCATTTCATATGTGCTTTCATTTTATGTAAATTTATTGCTATTTGAGTACTAATTTGCTTTTTATTAAGTTATATTAGCTCTCTCTTGCAATTAGCATTATATTTTAGATCCTTTTATACCTTTGTTACATTTAATTACATTTCTATTTACTTCTAATTAAATATTATTCATTTTGAGATTTAAGTAATTTCTTAGCATAATTTACTAAATTCTTAAATCTATCATTATAATTTACTATTATGATATTTTTAGGAGTTAATTTAGTCCTAATTCAACATCCCTTAGCCTTTTTTTGCATCCCATAGCCTTTTATAGCTTCAATTTGTAAAACTTGTAGACCCCTAGGGGGATTTCATGTTTTCCTTTTACAATTAAAATTTTAGTCCTCTAATTATCTATTTTGGGAGCTTAATATCTAGATTTTCTTATGCATAGACCTTCTAAAATATACTAGGATCCTTCCCTATCATTTTCAAATAAAACCCTATTCATATCAATCCCCAATCAACTCTAAAAGTTTAAAAATCTTACCTAGTACCAAATTCACCACCCCTATGGTGAATTTGGAAAAACTAAGTTTTAGAGGTTTAATCCTCTAATCCTACTACTCATAGACCTTCTAGATCATATTAGGGACATCCTCACCAACTTTCAACTCAAAAACATAGATAAAACCCATCAAAATCGACCTTAAAACTTAATTTTTCTTGCCTAGGACCAAATTTGCCACCCTTGTGGTGAATTTGGTAGTTAGAATCATAGAACTAAATTTTCCACTTAAACAAAATTTTCTAGTGGTGAATTTGGTAAGACCTAGTGGTAAATTTGGCAATAGGTCAAAATCCACTCTAGGAAGGCAAACATACTCATTTTTTTGTAAAATAGGGGGTCTGATCAGTAGAAGAGATAGCCTATCAACCTCACTACCCTCAGATAGACCCCCAAAGTAGAAAACCTATTTTTTTTAGTTTTTGTGTAGGTTTTACCAAATTTACCACCCTTGTGGTGAATTTGGCATCAATGGTGAATTTGGCACTATTTAGTGGTGAATTTGGTAGATAGGCTTTGGTAAAGGTAATCTAACCACTTGGCCCTTCCCTAGCTTAGTTATTTCATTCTCTCTATGTTCTGCTTCTGATTTTCTACTATTTTGAAACATAAAACACATTTACTTTGGGAAATTAATGAATTCTAGCTAGAAAACCCAAATCATTTACAAAACCTTGATAAATCTTTACAAAACATTGTAGTTTCTTTACAAAACACTAAAATACTAATCAATTAAGGAACCCTAGGCTTGGTTTTAGCATATATTTTATATTCAAGTACTTAGGCAAGAAATCGAGAAGCATATAGTTGCATTTAGGCTAGTTTTTCTTGATTGCATCCTTCCTTGTTTACCCTAAAATCAAAATCTCCTTAGACTAGTGCATTCAAAACTTGAAGTGCATATAGGTTAGATCTTGTTTTCTTGCATTTGTGTGAATTAAACTAAGCATTGCATTTTATATGGTTCTGATGATTTAGGTTCAAATAATCATTAAGGCTCGATAAAGAGTCAAGATTAATAGAGATCCAAAACTTTTAGGTGTTTGTCTTAATTGAACCCATAAACACCACAAAACAAGCATTACATCAACCTCATACAACCTTAGAAAAAGCATAAAAAGTAGGGGTCTAGTTGTGTTGAGGATTTTCACATCCTCGGGATCTCCTTTGGAAAGAGGTCCTCAAGTGGGGAAGTAAATATTCTAATGAATCTCCCCATGCACACTTGACATTAATTAGATCTAAAAGGGAAAAGAACATGAGGTTTTCCCACCACCTACATAAATTGGTGAACTTAACGTGAACACTCCTTTTGCCTTAACTAAGATAAAATTTTGTTGAACTTAAATAGACCATCTAATTTGTTTGCTTAGTTTACATCACATTAAATTAAGATAACAAGAACATAACCAATTGCTAATCCTACTGGGGGAAGGTTAACGACCCCTTGAGTAAACTAATGTATGAACCTTAGGGGAGCAATCTTCTTTGGCAAGTATATTATGGTGGATTAGTGGGAGTCATAAGGAGGGCTGCTTATCTGGGTGACATAAGGATATCAAACATCTTCTCTTCTTTGCTATAAGTACTCTAAAAATAAAACTTTAATAAATTAACTCCCTCTTCGAAGCTAAGTCTTCTAACTATGTCTCAACATCCTTATAACACCCAAAACAAGGGTGTCCCTATTCCTTCATAGGAAGGATCATCCTCTCAAGGACAAATTGAACAAGAAGTAAACCCTTGGTCACAAGTGCCAAGGGAACAATTAATTGTTGAACAAATTCCTTATCAAACTATGGACCATGTTTGAGATTATATCAAAAGAAACAAAGACATCATTTTGGATGTTCTTAAATAAGAACTTAGAGAACAAGCGAAAGTGGAATCCACCACAATGCATGAAAACTTAGGTTATTCTAATGAACAATCAACAACCACTCAAATTAATGAAATTCAAAACACCTTGGCAAGTTTCAATGTGGCTATGACACAACCTACTGATTCTACAACACCTCCTACCTTATCAATAGAAATGCCCACTTTAAGAAATCCTTTTTCAACTTTTCCTAGTGAAACAACTAATACCACAAATCCCTTCTTCACTCTCAATTTGGGACCCACTCAAGTCCCTCACATCACAACTTCAAATCAAAATGTTTCAACTCTTACAAGTATACCTTTTGCAATACATACATTCACTCAATCACATACTCAACCTCCATCAAATGATATTCAAAATATAAATACCAAAATCTCAGACCTAGAAAAGAGAGATGCCAAGTTTGAAGAACTTGAGCACCAAATTGCCTCCCTTCAAGGGACATCTAAACTTAAGTACTCTTTTGAAGAATTCTATAATGAACCTTTAGATCCCAAAATTCTTAATCACCCTTTTCCAAAGAATTTTGAAACTCCTAAGTTTCAAATGTATAATGGAAAATAAGATCCCATCAACCATTTGAGGCTATTCCAAATAGCTTGTAGTGACATCAATCATGATGAAAAACTTCTCCTTAGGTTATTCCCTAAAATCCTTAGTGGGTTAGCCTTAGAATGGTACTTTCAAATACCTCATCATTCCATTAAGAAGTTTAAAGAACTTATGGAAGCCTTCGTTAAACAATTTTTGATCTATATAGAAGATAAGGTTACCATAGATGACCTTTACCAACTTAAACAAGGTAAAAATGAGAAATTCATAGATTTCTTGGCCAAATGGAGAGCCCTCATAGGGAGACTCCAATACATTCCTCCTCCTAAGGAACTCTTGCATATTTTCCTACGAAACCTCCATGAACAATTATCATATCCCTTGGAGATGATAAACTTAACCTCTTTCGAAGAAGTCATTGACATGGCTAAAAGGGTAGAGGCCATCCTCATAAGATGAGGCCAACTCAACTATAATAAGAAAGAGGATGAAAATCCCTCTAACAAGGGGCAATACAAAAATAAACATGTCGTAGGAGATGGTGTAACTGATTCTCGATAAAACAATAATGTAAATACTACTCAAAATGCTCCTCAAAAATTGGTTATCCAAAAGGAAGACAAACCTCAAAGGCAATATACTAATATAAGGCAAAGTCAAACAACCATGTTAAAAATGCTCCTTGAATCCAAACTAATAGAACTTCCACCTGTTAGACCTTGGGACTTATCAAAAGGAATACCCACTTGGTATAGACAAGATGAATATTATGACTATCACCAAATAGAAGGGCATACTACCAATAAGTGTAGAACCCTAAAGAACATTATTCAAGACCTCATCGAGGAAGGAAAAGTGACAATTAATAGAAAACCAAACCCTAACAAAGATATGGGGATATTTCAAAACCCCTTACCAACACATGATCAAAAGGTGGCTAATTTTGTAGGTGCCATTCACCTATCAAGATCTTCCCATGCTATAACTAGACAACAAGCAAAGAATCAATCTTCGGATCAACCCCCAATGGTTGCCCCGAAAGCAAAAATCAACATCCCTAATAAATCACCTTTGGTGGTTACACCTTCTCAAAACACTTTGCATACCTTCGATCTTCATCTACAATTAGAAGAAATACCCACTAAAATCTCTCTTCTAGAACTCCTAAAGACATCACCCGCTCATAGGGAAATATTGATAAAACTCTTGAGTGAACAAGAAGTCCCTCAAGACCTATCTCCAAATGATATCACCAACATGGTTGGGTTGACTGGAATTAATAATGCCATTTTAGCCTTTCATGAGGAAGATGCTCCTCTCGAGACCATATCGAGGGATTCTCCCCTTTACATTATAATGCAAATAGGTGATAAATACATCAAGAGAGTCTTGGTAGATAACGGATCAACCTTGAATGTTTGTAATATCAAATTTTTATGAAAATTTGACTTAACTAAAAATGACTTACAAAAATTGAACCTCATTATTAGGGCCTTCGATAATGAGGAATGAGAAGTAATAAGCACCATTACTTTACCTATCAAAGTAGGACCTCATGTCTTAAACACCCTCTTTTACATCATATCATGTGATGTAACTTATAATATGCTCCTTGGAAGACCATGGATACATGCCATGAGGGTCGTACCTTCTACCTTACATCAATGCCTTAAATATGAATATCAAGGAAGGGTCATCCATGTTCCTGGAGATCCAAAACCTTTTACCATGTGCAACTCCATAGATTTACAAGAACTTAACCTCTATCCTTCTATACAATCAACTAAGTCAAATGATCAATCAAAAATTGATAAAGGGAAGGAAATATTAGAGGAACCTCTTATAGACTTAGAGGAAACCCCTCAATCATCCCTCAATACTAATCAAATTAACCACATTTATCAAAAACTAGATCCTTTCGTAGAACTAGTAAGCATGTTCCTTTCCCCTCAAGATATAGGTATGCCTAGTAGAAAGGGACTCAAAATTCAAATAGGATCTTGCACTTTCATCCATGGTGGGACTACCTTCGATGAGATAATCCAAGGATGTAACTTTATGCCTACCGAATGAACCTACGCTACATGTTATATGTCACCTACCTTCCCCATAGTTAAAAAAATGCTTGCTAATATGGGTTATCAAGGTAAGGGCCTAGGTCATTATGAACAAGGTATTAAAGAACCTATAGAAGCTATACCTTGGCCAACATGATGTGGGATTGGATTTATCCCCAATAAAAATGAACCCTCTCCTCTATCTAGAGAAGAGAACGAAGATGACTACTCTGGATCAATACATGGCTCTCAATGGGGTGAAGAGGATGAAGAAGAACTATGGTCACTCCTCAATCAAACCCCTCATAAAACTATATGATTTGGGAGCATTAATATGTTAGAATTAGTTCATCCAGAAGCCATTTCAATCAATAAAAACCTTGAAGAATCTTTAGATAATTATCATATAGAAGAGTCTCTAGATCAGATCTTCAATTTAAATGCAACCCAACCTTCCAACTTGGAACAAACATCTATAGATCCTCAAGAACTTAAAGAACTAGGGATTATAGATGCCCCTCTTCACTTCGAATATGAGTCACAAGCTTTAATCGAAGAAACCATAGAGGTTAACATTGGAATAGATCAAGATCCACACCTTATCAAACTAGGAAAAGTCCTAACCCAAGAAGAACAAATAGAATACATAAATCTATTAAAATAATTCTCTGACATCTTCTCTTGGGGATATGATGATATGCCAGGACTTGACCCTTCATTGGTAGTCCACCATCTAGTAGTGCATCCTGATGCAAAACCCATCAAACAAAAACTAAGGAAAATACATCCAAGAGTCACCCTTCTAATAAAGGATGAACTTCAGAAACTACTAGATATTGGCTTCATAAAAGCCATAGATTATTTGGATTGGATTTCCAACATCGTTCCTATCACTAAGAAAGAAGGATCCATTCAAATTTGTATTGACTTTAGAGACATAAACAATGCTTGTCCTAAAGATGATTTCCCCTTACCTAATATAGACATGATAGTCGACTTCACCGTAGGATCCAAAATGTTATCCTTAATGGATGGATTCTCGGGCTATAACCAAATTAAAATCGTAGAAGAAGATCAATCTAAAATAGCTTTTACTACCCCTTGGGGAACCTTCTGCTATCAGGTCATGCCTTTTGGCCTTAAAAATGTAGGAGCAACTTATCAAAGAGCCATGACCTACATATTCCATGATCTCATGCATAAAATAGTGGAATATTATGTAGATGACATTATAGCTCGATCCCAAGAAAGGAAGGACCATACCCAGGACCTTAGATGCATCTTCCAAAGATTACGAGACTATAAAGTCAGAATAAAACCCCTCAAATGTATTTTTGGGGTGAAATTAAGAAAGATACTTGGGTTCATCGTATCTCGATGTGGGATTGAAATTGATCCCTCTAAAATCATTGCCATAACCAACATGCCACCACCTAAAAATCTAACTAAATTACGTAGCCTTCAAGGAAAATTATAAGCTATATGTAGATTCATATCACAACTTGTAGATAAGTGTCAACCTTTCTCCAAATTACTGAAGAAAGGAGCCAAATTTGAATGGGATGAAGGATGCCAAGAAGCCTTCGAAGCCCTAAAGACTTACCTCTTAACACCACTAGTATTGGTGCCACCAAACTTAAACCAACCATTACTACTATACATAGCTACTACCGAACATGCCTTAGGAGCTCTATTAGCCCAATACGATGAACAACATAGAGAAAGAGCAATCTACTACATTAGTAGGACCTTAGTAAATTATGAAACTCGCTATACACCAATAGAAAATATCTACCTAGCAGTCATCTTCTCATCTCTTAAACTAAGATATTACATGCTTAGTCAAAAGACTTATGTCTTAGCAAGAGTAGATCCATTATGCTACCTTATGTCAAAACCCTATCTATCAGGTAGAACTACCAAATGGGTCATAGCCCTCAGTGAATTTGACATAGAATTCATAAACCAAAAGTCACTAAAAGGGCAAGTTATAGCAGATCAACTTGTTGTAGCTCCTTTAGAATCAGAACATCCTATAAATATCTCCTTTTTTGACAAGATGGTCACATTAATGGAAGCCCAAGAACCCAAAACATGGGTCTTGTACTTCAACAGAGTGAGATGCACAAAATACGTAGGGGTAGGGATTATCCTAGTCACCCCATAAAAACAACTCATCCCATATCATGTAAAATTTGCTTCTCCTGCACCGACAACATAACATAATACGAAGCACCTATTTCAGTTCTTAGGTCCATAATAAAACTAATATAAAAAACATAATAGTATATGGTGATTCACAACTAGTAATCAACCAAGCAAATGATACTTATCAAACCAAATATGAAAAGCTAAAACCATACAAAGATATTGTAGACTTACTAAAAGCTCATTTCGATCAAATAACCATAGAAGCCATACCCCATTCTAGTAATCACCATGTTGATGCTATGGCAATAGCTACATCTCTCATCCCTCTAGAATTGGAGGATGAAGAAGCTGCTATCATCATAAGGTCAATCAATGAACCTTCTATGATAGAATCATGCCTACTACCTCTTAACATATGTAACATCGAAACATCTATATCTCAAGCACCTTGGTACCAAGACATTTTCAATTTCCTCAAGGAAGGAACATTCCCTAAAGGATTCAACTCTCAAAAATGTAGATAATTTAGGCTAAGAGCTTGTAAGTATGTCATCATTGGAGATATTCTATATTGATGCTCCTTTGAAGGTATACTCCTCAGATGCGTAAACTTATATGAAGCACAAACTCTCATAAAATAAGCCCATGATGGATCATGTGGTGGTCACTTTAGCAGACTAGCTATAGCCAAAAATCTCCTTAGGATGGGCTACTACTGGCCCTCCATGGAAAAAGATACTCATAACTATGTCAAGAAATGTGATAAATGTCAATGACATGATAATCTTGTTCACACTCCATCTCAAGAACTTTAGCCTATAACATCCCCTTGGCCTTTCTCCTCTTAGGGATTGGATATCATAGGTAAGATAAACCCTCAATCATCTTATGGACATAAATTCATTATTACAACTATAAAATATTTTACTAAATGGGTTGAGGCAATACCTCTATCCTCTACCACAAGCATTCAAGTATCAAAATTTATCCTAAATCAAATCATTAGCCGATATGGTATCCCTTCAACTATAATCATAGATAATGGTACCCCCTTTAAAAATAAAGAGGTCACCAAAATGTGCACCAAATATAAAATTCAATAGAAATGGTCTACACCTTACTACCCACAAGGAAATGAACAAGTTGAGTCCTCCAACAAAATGCTAATCAAAATCCTCAAGAAGCTAGTCAATAAAAATGGTTGATATTGGCACTTACAACTCTATCCTACCTTATGGGCATATCGTACAAGTGTGCGTACTCCCACTGGGGCAACACCATATGCATTGGTTTATGGTATCAAAGTAGTCTTTCCCTTTGAACTTGAAATCCCCTCTTTAAGAGTCTTATTGCAAGATTCTTTGGTAGGATATGAATACCATTCAAGCCACTTACAACAACTAGAAATTTTAGAAGAAAAATGCATCAATGCCTTAGAACACCTCAGAACATACCATAATAGGCTTTGACGAGCTTACAACAAGAAAGTGCATCATAGGTATTTTGAAGTTGGGGACTTAGTCCTCAAAGAAAATCAAAAGAACACCAACATCGACATCGATCTTAAAGGAAAATTTGAGCCCAACTGGTTAGGACCCTTTATTATCATAACCAAATTTGGATCAGGAGCCTACCACCTAGCCACATTGGATGGCCAAGAACATAAAGAACCAATTAACATCATTCATCTTAAATGATATTATGCATAAAGCACATCGAGTCGATTGCTTGCTCATTTGATTGATACATGATAAGAATCACCATATAATCATACACACTCCACCCCTTGCATGTTTACCTCATTTTCTTGATCATACCATCAAGTCAGGAGGGTTTACTATGATGCAAAGGCCAATCCTTATTATAAATACATCTGCATTGCATCCACCTAGGCTAACTAATATGTTGAGTAAACTCTCTTAGTCCAAAAATATTATCCTCTACTATCTTCCTCTATATCCCACTTCGTTACTTTCATCCTTCTTCTCTTCTTCTCCCTCTCTTGGGTTAAGTGATGTATGACATGATCATCCATGGCCCTGATGACCCAGCCTTTCCCCTTTCTTCTATCCCAATATTAGGGGCAATCAAAAAATAAACAACAATCAAATTTCTATCTATATTCTTTCCTCTATCTCTTAAAATTAAGCAATACATACAACTTACTTTCTTCTATCTTACACATAAGTCATATCATTAATTTCAACAACATTCTACAACATTATCAACAATACATATCTACAATACTTCTCAACAAAAGAATTTTATATTCTAACAACATTCATGATTATTCTATAGACTCCTCAAAGACATCTCTTTCTCTTCTATAATACAAAATAATGTATTGTATAAGAGAATTTAAGAGTAGTCTATCGAATGTGTCGTGACATCTACTCATCACATTCTTCACATATAACTCATCTGATAGTCCATTTAGGGATGAGAAATCACATTCAACCAATTTCTCGTAAATTCATAATCATTTATGAATTCTACTAGTTACTGGTTGAATGGGGTTCTCTTCCCTGATTGGCCTATCATTTGAGTTCACAAAATCATACCTAATACATCATCATCCGCTTACTCATTCGGTTGGTCATGAGGGCTAGGAGTCCTCTAATCATCCATTCCTATGTGGATTAACAATTACTTATCAACTTTATATATGAATGGATGATTAAGGGTACTCCTCCCCTCTCGACATACCATTTCAGTATGCAATCAAACATAAATCAAATTCTCTCATGCTATCTTTCCAATAAATCATAGGAATTGTAAGGTTCCCTTGATCCAATGATGCATAGATTTGCAACTTCCTTATAAATCTCATTAGGCAATGGATCAATGTTACCTTTACTTCCTCTCTGATTTATTGTATCGACATGCTATCAGACATCTCACAAATCTCAATGAATACCTTCGATAGTCCATGAGGGTGTCGAAGACTTCATTGATCCAATATCTTGTAGGTCCACAATCACTTGTGTACCTCACCAGGCACTAGATCAATGTTATCTTCGTATCCTCTTGGATCCTATCATTGGCATTCTATCAAATAAAATCAAGTCTCTCATAGACTATTGTTTAAAAGGGTCTATCAAACTATGAGGCCCTATAGATCCAATGCCTTGTGAGCATGCAATTACTTGTACACTTCACTAGATACTGGATCTATATTGTCTTCATAGCCACCTAAGCCTCTACAATAGTAGAACATCCACAAATCATACTCTCACCATTAGCTATTTGCCTAATAATGCTACTGGATCAATAGAGTTCTATTTCTAGTCAACTATATTATGCAAATATACAATCAAGCATCACAAGTCCAAAAATGATCACCTATCAAATGGATATTCTCTATCTATTCATATGAAATAGATAGAGAACTTCCTCCCTCTCAATAGTTTAAAAAAAAATCCTTGGCTAACTTATATGCTCTTTGGAGGCATCAAGGTTTGGTAATCAACACTTCACGTACCCATAATCATTTATGACTGCATCAAGTAGTCAATTATCAAATCCTTGTGCATCCTAATAGCCTATAAGCTAGCATGGATGTCATCTATTCATTCATATGAATGAGTTCATTTGAACTCAAGGTAATGTTCTCATATGGACCTCCTAGATGAGGGGATGTCCTTCTCCCATATTCTACGTATATATATTTTTGTGTACATAGTCGAGCACGAGATAAGGATCCCCTCTTATCTAGGATTGTACATATGGGAGATTTACCCCCAGTATGAAATATTTTATCTGCAAATAAAAAATTGATAAAATTTTCAACACATTAGCCATTTCGCTTTTAGGTGAATGAAAAATCAACATGAAATCATTCTGTAATTCTTTTACAAAAATTCCAGACTTGTTGTAATTCAGTACAATAACAAAATTGAAGCCTCAATGTTGCACTTAAATAAAAATTAAAAAATATATTGTGTAAAAACATTCACAAAAACATTTTACTACTTCAAAAAGGAATTTGTGAAGTTCATTCCATTACTTTGTAGTACCCCTTGTAAATATCATTCTATATCACTTTACAAAAATCTACAAAGATCATTCTAGCACTTTACAAAACTATTTGCAAAAATTGCTCTCCAACACTTTGCAAAATATTTGTAAAGTCATTATCATTACTTTGCAAAACATTTGCAAAGACCTCTCTAAATATTAGCAAGATGTTGATCACACAAGCAAAGCATCTCATTGCAATCAACATCAAAAGCATCCATATCTAAGCTTCACAAAAGGCTTGTAAAATCTATTATTTTTTGATTTTTTTTTTTAATAAACTATCTTATCTACGAATCAGAATGTTTGTAAAGAGAGAAAAATTTGAACATTGATAAGAATCAAAATCTATCTTATCTATGTAGTAAAAATTTTGTAGAGAGTAGCATTTGAACATTGATAATTTATCTACTAATGTTTGTTTTTTTTTAGAGAAAAATTTGAACATTGATAAGAATCAAAATCTATCTTATCTATGTAGTCAAATGTTTGTAGAGAGCAACATTTGAACATTGATAAGAATCAAAAATCTATCTTATCTATGTAGTCAAATGTTTACAGAGAGTAGCATTTGAACATTGATAAGAATCAAAATCTATCTTATCTACGCAGTCAAATGTTTGTAGAGAGCAACATTTGAACATTGATAAGAATCAAAAATCTATCTTATCTAAATTTTTAAATGTTTTTTGAGATTTGAACATTGATAAGAAATCTTACCTTGTCTATGATCAAGTGTTCATAGAGAATGACACTTGAAAATTGATGAGAAGAAAAATATGCATTAATAATTTATATAGATAGGTACCTCATCTATGTAGTCAAGTGTTCATAGAGAATGATGCTTGAACATTGATGAGAAGAAATATTTTCAAAAAAAATATACTTCATTGTACATATTATAGGTACCTCATTATGTTTTAAATGATATCATGAATATGGCATCATAGGCCACCATTTAAACATAATGAGATCATGTTCCTACCTATGGGAACTCAATAATAGGTATAACATTCACCTCCTAAAGAATATGAGCACTCTCCTATATTAGGTCTACAGACCACCGCTCACATACAAACATCTCAACACTTCTCACAATTTGGGGTATCTCCCCTCATCCATATCATTCCTAAAATCTAAACATCATTATATCAAAGCAAATAAAAGCATCAACACATCACACATAATTACAAAAAATCTCATCATAATCCAAAAATAACAAAAGTATCATCATATATATATATATACCTCATAATATACAAGTCGATAGAGAAGGTGCATCACAAAAGAGAAAAATGATGCACTCAACTCATCATAGGAGGATGCACTACAATCCCAAAATTAGTGCATTCACTCCTAAATACCCATAAAGTCACCTAACAAGAGGACTCAACCTCCCTAGAATCCCTCGTTGGAGGAGGAGGATGTGGTGGCTGAGGACTAGTAGTCCTCCAAGTATCACTCATTATCATGGCCCTCGATCATGAACCTGAAGGAGATGGTGATTTTTCTCCATAGGTACCACTATGTGATATAACTCATGATAGTATGTGGCCCTACTCTGCACCCTCTCAACCTGAGCTGACAAGTGATGCACCTACTCTATGAGATCTGATCTCATAGCTACCAACTCTCACTCAAGTGGTCTCATAATGATGGCCACCATAGTCCCATCCAAGCCCTACCTAACCATAGCTCGAGCCTCATCTCTCTCCCTCATCACTCTCTCTAGATCAGATCTAAGACTAGCAATAATCATCTCATTAGTAGCCTACTTAGCCATGACTCAATCCAAGGATGATTGAAGCCTTGAAAGGGCCTCTCCACTATCCATCTGCACTCGGGCTACCTCATCTCTAAGCCTGGTCACCTCCTCCAATTATAAATCCTTTGAGGCTACTAACTGACTCCTCACATCATCCAAAGTAGAGGAACACCTCAACTCCATCATCATAACATCTACATCTACCCTACTAAGACCTACATCTCCACCAAGATCTAACCCTACTCCACCAAAATCCTGTCCACCTGAACTCGATGCCCCTCCACTATCTGGGGTATATAGAAGTGGAATAGTAGCCAATGGAGCCACATCTAGAGGAGCTGACCTCCTCACCCTCTATCTACCCATCCTCCTCTACCATCCCTCTCTCCCACCATGATGCCTAGCTGCTCATAAGGCACTCAACATATCTTGGAATATCTATCTCTGATCCCTCGATGGTGGACCCATGGTCAATCGATGAGGTCTAAATCACCTATACCAAGTACCATAGTCTACCATCACCCCTACATCATCCAATGTAGGATTTAGGACCATAGGATCATCCTCATCAACCTCTAGGAAAGTAAGAGGATCCATAGGATCCCACCAGGTCTCATGATGCACTCATCGTATCCAAACCTCCCCATCAATTGGTACTCCTTGTACCTCTCCAAATTGGTGAGTCACTTGATCATACTGGTACAACTCATAGGCCTTGTTCCCATCATCTAACCACTGAACTCACCTCACCCTAGCTAACTCCTTGTGGTCCTCAGACCATGCATACACATCCCTCCATGGCTACCATGTGATATGCACCACCCGCATGTCATCAATGAGGTGCCTCACCCAAGTTAGGTTATAAGATGAGGGATGAATACATCTATCCCATCTATAAACTATAGGAATCTCATGATCAATCCACCTCATCACCACTATGGGTCATCGAACAACTATGTGTTCCCATACCCAAACCTGAAGTAAAGTACAAGTCAGACTCTGACCCTATCGATAAACCACTCTATACAAAGTATGATATAGCCTGGCTAAGATGGCTGGAGCCTAGGCATAAACTATCTAGCTATCCCTCAGCCCTACTATGATCCATCCCCATCCCCATGGTATGAAGCTCCTGCTAGTATCACTCATCATCAGTCCAGATACCACCATAGCTAAAAGTGTAGTGCTCCAATCAATGTGCCCTCCAATGTAAGCATCATTGATCCTCAACCCCTTTGGCATCCCTGAGAAGTCACCATCCTCTAAAAAGGCTAACTTCCTAGTATCCACATTCACCCCCACATGAATAGGGACTCCTCAAATTGGCACCTTGAGGATGCACCATACATCCTCTAAAGTAACCATCATCTCACCCATCGACAATCTGAAGGTATTGGTGGATGGATACCACCTCTCTGTAAGGGCTATCAACAATGAATGATCAAACTCTAACTTAGGCATATAGGTAATATAATATAGCCCTATCATTGATAAAAGTGCCACATCCTTGACATTCTTCTCACCCCCTAAGATGCTCCCCAAGCACTTAGGCCGACGCTCTTGACTCATCAATACCTTCATCGCCTACCAAAATCCATCCAAAATAATAAGTTATAAATATCATCAAATCATTCCAAAACTTCACAAAAACACCACCATTGGATAGCCCTCGAAGAGATATTTTCGACAAGTATAAATATGACTATATTTGCACACATATCGAGGTCAAAAGTACCAAACAAAAGTGGCTATTTTGACCAAATTCACCACTGGGACCAAATTCACTAGTGGCACCTCTACCAAATTTTCCACTAGCACCAAATTCACCACAAGTTCCAAAAAATTGCAAAAAAATACCCTAAATGCAAAAATTTTATATCAGAATGAACACCTACCTCTCGGTCTCACTCCGACACCTCAATCATCCCTTGAACCATGTCAACATGATGCACCCATCCCTGGATATGAGCCATCTTCTCTAGAAACTCTATCTCACCCTCTCTAACTTTCTATAATAAGTAAGAGTGCAAATGAGGTCGCTTTCACCTCTTCTTTTGCCTTTTAAACCCTTAGTCTATCAAACCCTAGTCAATCTAGAGCACCCCGTATCTCAAAAATTTGCTCTAAAACCTATAATCAGATACATGGGTTTTAGAAATCATGTTTCTAGGACAAGAAATTTTTGTAAGGATGAACAATTTTCTTCGAATATCGAGGCATGCAAAATGAGGCATATATATATAAAAGTCATCAAAAATAGCCAAAAATCTCAATCAATTTCACAAATCAACAAAATATCACAACAACAATGCAACATAGCATCAAAATTGAGTATCACAACTTAAATTTTGATGTAACATCTCAGATATCACGTCAAAATTAGGGTAAAATGTAGACACCCAATTTTGACATGCTAATTGCGACTTCCCAAAACTGGTCGCAAATCCTCCAAAACTTCCCAAAATCTATTCTAATCTTCACAAAACTTCAAAATTATCATTCCCCATCAATATGGGCACCTAAATTCACCTTTACCAAATTTACCACTCTGACCAAATTCTCTAGTGGTGAATTTGGCAAGTTGAGTGGTGAATTTGGCAAAACTACAAAATCAAGGTTTTTGACCAAAAAGTCAGTTTTTACCAAATTCGCCACCCCTATGGTGAATTTGGCTAGTGGTAAATTTGGTAGACCTTTCAAAATTCAAACTATCCTAAATCCAATCTGATTTGTTACCAAATTTACCACTCATAACCAAATTTGCCACACTATGGAATTTGGAAAAATGGTGAATTTGGCAAAATGATCAAGAATCTTCCACATGAACCAGGTAGCCATGGATCAAGCATCCTTTCACCTGCACCATCGATTTCACATGCTCCAACAAGGTCTAAGATTAATTAGTTTGAACTTATCCTTATCCATTCCTCCCTCCAATTCCTCCTCCAAATCCTATTTAAGGACCCCCTTGGGTAGGCATTTTGCAAGGCAATTCACTATAGCAAAGCTCTATCCACATTACTCTAGCATTAGCATTTCTCTTTCAAGTTCTTCTCAAGCATTGCATAGGTTTTTATCAAGCATTTGAGTACTCTTTGCAAGCATTGAGAGCAAGTCAAGCAAGGCTAGGGGGACTTGGGAGCAAGGAGGTCACCATTGGAGGCAAGAAGGAGAGCTCTCCTAGCTTCCTTCTTCTCTCCTCTCACCTTGATTCCACAACATTTTGTCCTCTAGGTTGTAGCCTTGCTAACTTGGCACCTCTTTCCTTTTATTTTATGCATTTCATTTCATATGCTTCAATTTCTATTGTAGAATTTCTATATCTTGTCTTTGGCAACCTCTAACCCTATTTTTGTAGGATTCTAACAGTGTTTGGCAACCTTCTTGTTCAATATTAGCATCCTAGCATCATCTCTAACACTTATTTTGTAGGCTATTTTAGTTTGCATCTACTTTTAACAACACTTTTTACCTCTAATCCTCTATTTTGCAGGATTTCATTGTGTTTTTATTTGCATAGATTTGGATAAATCTTGCCAAATCTCTTGCCCATAGTTTATATATGTTAGCTACAACATATTAACCCATTTTATCTCTCCTTACATGCCATTTTATTTTGCATCTAAGTCATATTTGCATTTTAATTCCTTTTGTTCAAGCATTTCCTTCATTTCATATGATTTTATTTTATGTGAATTTATTGTTATTTGAGTACTAATTTGCTTTTCATTAAGTTATATTAGCTCTATCTTGTAATTAGCATTATATTGTAGATTATTTTACACCTATATTACATTTAATTACATTTCCATTTCTCTTAGCTTAAAAATTGTCCATTTCATTTGAGATTTAAGTAATTTCTTAGCATAATTATATCCTTATAATATACTATTATGATATTTTTAGGAGTTAACTTAGTCCTAATTCAACACCCCTCAGCCTTCTATTTGCATCCCACAACCTTTTGTAGTTTCAATTTTGCAAGCCTTGCAGACCCCTAGGGGGATTTCATGTTTTCCTCTTACAATTAAAATTTTAGTCCTCTAATTATCTATCTATGAAGCTTAATCCCTAGATTTTCTTATGCATAGAACTTCTAAAATACACTAAGATCCTTCCCTATCATTTTTAACCAAAACCCTATTCAGATCAGTCCCCAATCATCTCTGAAAGTTTAAAAATCTTACCTAGTACCAAATTCACCACCCCTTGTGGAAAATTTGGCAAAAATAAGTTTTAGAGGCTTTAAACCTCTGATCCTGCTACTCACAGACCTTCTAGATCATATTAGGTACATCCTCACCAACTTTCAGCTCAAAAACATAGATAAAACCCATCAAAATCGGCCTCGAAACTCAATTTTTCTCGCCCAGGACCAAATTCACCACCCTTGTGGTGAATTTGGTAGTCAAAATCATAGAACCAGATTCACCACTCAGACCAAATTTGCTAGTGGTAAATTTGGCAAGACCTAGTGGTGAATTTGGCAATAGGCCAAAATCCACTCCAGGAAGGCAAACAAACTCATTTTTTTTGTAAAACAAGGGGGTCTGATCAGTAGAAGAGATAGCCTATCAACCTCACTACCCTCAGATAGACCCCCCAAAGTAGAAAACCTATTTTTTTTTAGTTTTTGTGCAGGTTTTACCAAATTCGCCACCCCTATGGTGAATTTGGCATCAATGGCAAATTTGGCACTATTTAGTGGTGAATTTGGTAGACAGGCTTCAGTAAAGGTAACCCGGCCACTTGGCCCTTCCCTAGCTCAGTTATTTCATTCTCTCTATGTTTTACTTTTGATTTCCTACTATTTTGAAACATAAAACACATTTACTTTGGGAAATTAATGAATTCTAGCTAGAAAACCCAAATCGTTTACAAAACCTTGATATTTCAGCCAAAACCCTATTTAGATCAATCCCCAATTAGCTTTGAAAGTTTTAAAAATCTTGCCCCGTACCAAATTCACCACCCCTATGGTGAATTTAGAAAAACTAAGTTTTAGAGGTTTAATCCTCTAATCCTACTACTCATAGACCTTCTAGATCATATTAGGGACATCCTCACCAAATTTCAACTCAGAAACATAGACAAAACCCATCGAAATTGGTCCTAAAAATTAATTTCTTTCCCAAGACCAGATTCGCCACCCCTATGGTGAATTTGGTAGTCAGAATCATAGAACCCAATTTGCCACTTAAACCAATTTCACTAGTGGTAAATTTGGCAAGACCCATTGGTGAATTTGGCAACAGGAAAAAATCCACTCTAGGAAGGCAAAAATACTCATTTTTTTAAAACAAGGGGTTTGATCAGCAGAAGAGATAGCCTATAAACCTCATTGCCCTTATACAGAGCCCCCAAAGTAGAAAACCTATTTTTTTTTAATTTTTGTTCATGTTTTACCCAATTTGTCACCCATATGGCAAATTTAGCATTAGTGGTGAATTTGGCATTGTTTAGTGGTGAATTTGGTAGATAGGATCTGGTAAAGGTAACCCGACCATTTGGCCCTTCCCTAGTTTAGTTAGTTTATTCTCTCTATGTTTTTCTTCTTATTCCTACTATTCTAAAAATATAAGACATTTATTTTGGGAAATTAATGAATTCTAGCTAGAAAACCCAAATCATTTGCAAAACCTTGATATTTCTTTACAAAACGTTGTAGTTTATTTACAAAAACTAAAAGACTAATCAATTAAGGAACTTTAGTATTGGTTTTAGAATATATTTTACATTCAAATACTTAGGCAAGAAATTGAGAAGCATATAGTTGCATTTAGGCTAGTTTTGCTTGATTGCATCCTTCCTTGTTTGCCTTGAAATCAAAATCTCCTTAGACTAGTGCATTCAAAACTTAAAGTGCATATATGTTAGATATTGTTTGCTAAACATTGAATTTTATATGATTATAATGATTTAGGTTCAAATAACCTTTAAGGCTCGATAAAAATTCAAGATCAGTAGAGATCCAAAAATTTTAAGTGTTTATCTTAATTGAAACCATAAACACCAGAAAAAAACATTACATCAACCTCGTACAACCTTAGAAAAAGCATAAAAAGTAGGGGTCTATTTTTGTTGAGGATTTTCATATCCTCGGGATCTCCTTTGGAAAGATATCCTCAAGTGGGGAAGTAGAGATTGGAAAGATGATCCGAAATGCTATCCTTAATAGATGGATTCTCAGGGTATAACCAAATTAAAATCATAGAAGAAGATAATTCCAAAATAGCTTTTACTACCCCTTGGGAAAACTTCTACTATTAGATCATGCCTTTTAGCCTTAAAACTATAGGATCAACGTATCAAAGAGCCTTGGTTAAAGTTGTAATGAGGTCTAAACCATATGTACCAAGTACCATAGTATATCGTCATCCCTACATCATCCAATGCAAGAGTTAATACCACAAGATCATCCTCATCAACCTCTAGAAAGGTAAGAGGATACCCCACCAGGTCTCACGATGCACTTGTTATATCCAAACCTCCCCATCAACTAGAACTCCTTGTACCTCTCCAAAATAGGTAGACACTTGATCATACCGATACAGATCATAGGTCTTGTTACCATCATCTAGCCAATGTACTCACCTCACCCTAGATAGCTCCTTATGGTCCTCATACCATGCAAACATATCCCTCCATGGCTACCATGTGATATGTGCCACCAACATGTCATCAATGAGGTGCCTCACCTAAGTCAGATTACAAAATTAGGGATGCATACATCTATCCTGTGTATAGACCATATGAATCTCATGGTTAATCCTCCTCATCACCACTATGGGCCATTGAAAAACTATATTTTCCCATGCCCAAACCTGAAGTAAAGTATAACAAGTCAAACTCTGATCCTATCAATAAACCACTTTGTACAAAGTGTGATATATCTTGGCTAAGATGACCAAAGCCCAGGCATAAGCTATCTAGTTGTCCCTCAACCCTGCTATGATCTGTCCCCAACCCTATGACATGGAAATTTTGCTAGTATCACTCATCATTAGTCTAGATACCACAACAGCTAAAAGTGTGGTGCTCCAATTGATGTGTCCTCCAATGTAAGCATCATTGATTCTAAGACCCTTTGACATCCCTGAGAAGTCACCATCCTCTAAAAAGGTCAACTTCCCTGTATCCACATTCTCTCCCACATGAATAGCAATTTCTCAAACTGGCACCTTGAGGATGCGCCATACATCCTCCAAAGTAACTGTCATCTGACCCATCGATAATTTAAAGGTATTGGTGGATGGGTACCACCTATCTGCAAGGGATGTTAGCAACGAATGATAAAACTCTAACTTGGGCATATATGCAACATAATATATCCCTCTCATCGATAAAAGTGCCACATCCTCGACATTTTGCTCACCCCCTAAGATGGTCCCCAAGCACTTAGGCCAACACTTGAATTGTTAAGACCTTCATCGCATAACAAAATTCATCCAAAATAATAAGTTATAAATATCACCAAATAATTACAAAACTCCACACAAGCATGACCATTGGATAGCCCTCGAAGAGAGCTTTTCATCAAGTATAAATATGACTATATTTGCACATATATTGAGGTCAAAAAGTGCTAAACACAAGTGGTTATTTTTACCAAATTCGCCACTAGTGGAAAATTTTCTAGTACCAAATTTGCCACTGGGACAAAATTCGTTAGTGGCACCTCTACAAAATTTGCCACTAGTGCCAAATTTGCCACAACTTTCAAAAAATTGCAAAAAATACCCTAAATGCAAAATTTTTGCATTGAAACGAATGCCTACCTCTTGATCTTGCTCTGATACCTCAACTGTCCCTCAAACCGTGTCAGCACGATGCACCCATCCCCAAATATGAGCCATATTCTCCAAAAAATATATATCACCCTCTCTAACTTTCTATAATGGGTAAGAGTGCAAATGAGGTCACTTTAACCTCTCTTTTTTTTTCCTTTTAAACCCTCAGTCTATCAAACCCTAGTCGATCTAAAGCACCTTGTATCTCAAAAAATTTCTCTAAAATCATGTTTCCAAGACAAGAAATTTTTGTAAGAATGAACAATTTCCTTCAAATATTGAGGCATGCAAAATAAGGCATATATATAAAGTTATAAAAAATAGACAAAAATCTCAATTGATTTCACAAATCAACAAAATATCATAACAACAATGCAATATAGCTTCAAAATTGAGTATCACAACTTAAATTTTGATGTAACATCTCAGATATCACGTCAAAACTGGGGTAAAATATAGACACCAAATTTTGACATGCTAATTATGACTTCCTAAAACTGGTTGTAAATCCTCCAAAACTTCCCAAAACCTATTCTAATCTTCAAAAAATTTCAAAATTGTCATTCCCCACCAATTTGGGCACTTAAATTTACATTTACCAATTTTTTCACTCTGACCAAATTCGCTAGTGGTGAATTTAGCAAGTTGAGTGGCGAATTTGGCAAATTTCAAAATCAAGGTTTTTGACCAAAAAGTCAGTTTTTACCAAATTCACCACCCCTATGGTGAACTTGGCTAGTAGTGAATTTGGTAGACCTTTCAAAATTCAAATTTTCCTAAATTTAGTCTGATTTGTTACCAAATTCACCTCTTAGAACTCGTGGTGAATTTGGCAAAAAATGGTGAATTTGGAAAAATGGTCGAGAATCTTCCACACAAAACAGACAATCACAGATCAAGCATCCTTTCACCCACACCATCTATTTCACATGATCTTAATTAGTTTGAACTTGTTCTTATTCATTCCTCCCTGTAATTCCTCCTCCAAATCCTATTTAAGGACCCCCTTGTGTAGGTATTTTGCAAGGCAATTTATTGTATCAAAGCTCTATCCACATTACTATAGCATTAGTATTTCTCTTTCAAGTTCTTCTCAAGCATTGCATAGGTTTCTATCAAGAATTTGAGTACTCTTTGCAAGCATTGGGAGCAAGTCAAGCAAGGCTAGGGGGACTTGGGAGCAAGGAGATCACCATTAGAGGTAAGAAGGAGGGCTCTCCTAGCTTCCTCCTTCTCTCCTCTCACCTTGATTCCACAATATTTTGTCTTCTAGGTTGTAGCCTTTATAACTTGGTACCTTCTTTCCCTTTTATTTTAATGCATTTCATTTCATATGCTTCAATTTCTATTGTAGAATTTCTATATTTTTTCTTTGAAAACCTCTAACCCTGTATTTATAGCATTCTAATAGTGTTGGACAACCTTATTGTTCAATATTAGCATCCTAGCATCATCTCTAACACTTATTTTGTAGGCTATTTTAGTTTGCATCTACTTTTAACAACACTTTTTACCTCTAATCCTCTATTTTGCAGGTTTTCATTGTGCTTTGCTTTGCATATATTTATATAAATCTTGCCAACTCTCTTACCCACAGTTTGTACATGTTAGCTACAACATATTAACCCCTTTTGTCTCTCCTTCCATACCATTTTCTTTTGCATATAAGGCATATTTGCATTCTATTTTCTTTTGTTCAAGCATTTCCTTCATTTCGTATGCTTTTATTTATGTGAATTTATTTTTATCTGAGTACTAATTTTCTTTTCATTATGTTAGATTAGATCTCTCTTGCAATTAAAATTAGATTACAGATTATTTTACACATCTGTTATATTTAATTACATTTCCATTTCTCCTAGCTTAAATATTGTCCATTTCGTTTGAGATTCAAGTAATTTCTTAGCATAATTTACTAAATTCTTAAATCCATCCTTATAATCTACTATTATAAGCTTTTTAGGAGCTAACTTAGTCCTAATTCAACTCCCCTTAGTCTTATGTTTACATCCCACAATATTTCATAGTTTCAATTTGTAAAACTTGCAGAATCCTAGGGGGATTTCTTGTTTTTCTTTTACGATTAAAATTTTAGTTGTCTGATTATCTATCTATGAAGCTTAATCCCTAGATTTTATTGTGCACAAAAATTCTAAAATATACTAGGACCCTTTCCTATCATTTTCAGTGAAAAACCTATTCAGATCAATCCCCAATCATCTTTAAAAGATTAAAAATCTTGCCTAGTACCAAATTTTCCACCCCTATGATGAATTTGGCAAAAATAAGTTTTATAGGTTTAATATTTTGATACTACTACTCACGGACCTTCTAGATCATATTAGGGATATCCTCACCAACTTTTAACTCAGAAACATAGACAAAACCCATCGAAATCGACCCTAAAACATAAATTTTCTCTCCTAGCACTAAATTCACCATCCATGTGGTAAATTTGGTAGTCAGAATCATAGAACCAAATTCACCACTTAGACTAAATTCACTAATGATGAATTTGGCAAGACCTAGTGGTGAATTTGGCAACAAGTCAAAATCCACTCCAGGAAGGTAAAAAAACTCATTTTTTTTTAAAATAGGGGGTTTGATCAGCAAAAGAGATAGCCTATCAACCTCACTATCCTTAGATAGACCCCCCAAAGTATAAAACCTATATTTTTTTTTATTTTTTTTCATGTTTTACCAAATTTGCCACCCCTATGGTGAATTTGGCATTAGTGGCAAATTTGGAACTATCCAGTGGTGAATTTGGTAGACAGGCTCTGGTAAAGGTAACCTGGCCACTTGGCCCTTCCCTAGCTTATTTTTTTCATTCTATCAATGTTTTGCTTCTGATTCCTACTATTTTGAAAACATAAGACACATTTATTTTTGGAAATTAATTAATTCTAGCTAGAAAGAACCAAATCATTTGCAAAACCTTGATGTTTCTTTACAAAACATTGTAGTTTCTTTACAAAAAATAAAAGACTAATCAATTAAGGAACCCTAGGATTGGTTTTAGCATATCTTTTACATTAAATACTTAGGCAAGAAATTGAGAAGCATATAGTTGCACTTAGACTAGTTTTTATTGATTGCATCCTTCCTTGTTTGCCTTGAAATCAAAATCTCCTTAGACTAGTGCATTCAAAACCTAAAGTGCATATATGTTAGATATTGTTTGCTTGCATTTGTGTGATTTAAACTAAGCATTGAATTTTAGATAATTCTGATGATTTAGGTTCAAATAACCATTAAGGCTCGATAAAAATTCAAGATCAATATAGATCCAAAAATTTTAAGTGTTTGTCTTAATTGAACCCATAAACACTATAAAACAAGCATTACATAAACCTCATACAACCTTAGAAAAATTATAAAAAGTAGGGGTCTAGTTGTGTTGAGGATTTTCATATCCTCGGGATCTCCCTTGGAAAGAGGTCCTCAAGTGGGGAAGTAGAGATTCTAATGAATCTCCTTCGCGCACACTTGAAATTAATTATATCTAAAAGGAAAATGAACATGATGTTTTGCCACCACCTACAACTACTAACATATATGTGATATACATTATCAACATGAAGAGCAATGACACCATGAGCCTCATCCTTTTAGTCCCTATAAAGTTGTTTCATCTCTTTAGAATCAATATCATGAGGTTACTTATTCACATATTTGAGTAATCATTTTATTAGAAGCAAGTATTAAATCTTTATCTTCTAGGTAACATGGTTAGGTGCACTCAATAAGGGCACATGATGATTCATAACAATTCTATTAAAATTCAAAAATCTATGTGTAATTATGACTAGAAATAACACCACTATTGTAGAGAGCTCAAAAAACCATGCAATTTAAAAAGGTATCAATCTCATAATGCTTTTGTGTGAAGAATAATTTATGGTCCCAAAAAATTTAGTCCTAAAATCACAAAAAATGCCTCCAAAACCTTAGAAAAATAAGATTTTTTAATAGTTATAGTGAATGAGAGGCCACCACATGTCACTATGTGAATGGCCAAGGGGATGTTAGGTGTGCACTAACTATGTAGTATACCAGTGAGTCTGTGGTGCCACTTATCATAATATAGATTTACTATCTAATCTATGAACCATGCTATACCACTTGTCACATTATTTGCTCTAAAATTCTTGTGCTACCAAGCCTACTATTGACTATGTGATCTAATTATCAAGTTTTATGAGTTGGAAAAATACAACTGATCAAACCCATATTTATACATACCAAGTGAAATACAACCTACCATGTTAGTGGCTATATGTCCTACTATGTTGACCCAATTGAAGTTGCCCATGTCAACATTAGGTGTCAAATCATTAAGGGGTGTCATGTCATCACTCATTGCCACATCATTTATTTTGCTAATGTCATCATTTATTTAAATAAAATGGTATGATTACGATTCAAACTTGGGACCTTCCATGTACCAATGGCATAAAGGGGTTATGCTAGCCATTCCTCCAAGTTCCAAGCTTGAGAGGGAAATGGTAGTATGTAAACTTAAACTAGTAACTATGATTGAATGCTCCATTTATGCATATTGTGTAGGTTTGCATCATGTTGATGTAGGCATGCACCAACACCTCATGAAATCCCACCACTCTGAGGAATATTTTGTATAATATTAAAGAGAATATTTTTAAATTTTAAAAAAGGAGGAAATGACAATTTTTTACAAAAAAAATTTTGGAGTATCTGGAGGGAAAATGGATAAAATTTTTGAACTAGAACCCCTTAAAATTTTACGAAAAATCCAAAACAATTGATGGCTTTTCTATATCTATTACAATTTTCTAACCATTTTGTTAAACACAACTAATTTGGTCATCCTCTCATGCCTATGCTATAAAACATATGTAGGACCATTTTTGCACCTTTTTCAACTGGCTTAGAGGTCTTATTAAGCATGGAAGCTTGTTCATGATTTGTCTAACATGAGGGGTTTGTTTAAGAAATTTTTTCCTCTATTTTTCTTATTTTATGATGACCAAACAATCTACGCTCTCAACACTACTACTACTGGTCAGTAAAATCTAGACAAGAAAAGGAAATGTATATTTTGAAAAATCTATAAAAGACAAATGAGGTTTTTTTAAAATATTAAAACTAGGGCATCCATTTCATTAAAAAAATAGATTGATTGAGTTCCAATGAGAGGAATTAGGAACCTACTAGTGAATATTTATCCTGAATAAACTCTATTGATTTTTGTAAGATCCTCATGATCCATGTCCACCTATGATTTTTTTTTTAAAACCTTTCTTTATATTACATTATCAACCTTCAATAAAATCTCCTTCACTAGCTTAAAAAAATACCCTTTAGAGTTGGAAGAAATATAAATTCTTGTTCATGGAAGTAATTGATGATGATTTACACCTGCTCTAATACCATTTTGAATTTCATAGAATTTTATAGAAATGGATGAAATCAAACATTACCCAGTAGTGCTTAACAAAAGGAATACATATAACTAAAAAAGATCACAAAATATGATAGGGTGTCCCTAGACACTACATAATATTTAGTAAAGGAAATAAATTTACACTCCAACTAATTATGAAAATAATGATATGAAGGGGTATTTATAACCAAATACATGATACCTTTAGGTCAAGATAGATCCTCAGGAATAAAATATTACAAAAAAATTATAAAAAAAATATTTTTCAAGGTTTAAATGAGCTCAATGCATAATATAATAAATACAAGTATAAATAGTTAGTCATGACCTCAAGAGAAGCTTAAGCAACATATATTCCCATAAAATATTAGAGAAACTATTAATACAAGCAATAGGCATGAGTCTTAATATGGATATTGATATTTTGAGGATACAACTATGTGGATACATTATACTCTATAATAGAACTTTTGTGCACCTTCAAGCTCCACTTTTTATTCTATAGTACAAGAAATATTCCAAAAACATAATGTCATTAACATAAACATGAAAGCAATGACCTCATACACAATTAGCCACTCTGGTCGAGTTATTGTTGATGACTTGGCTGCAAAACTTGGGGGTGCTTCTTGATTTTGGGTTTCTGCACTAAATTTCATATCTCCAAGATATTGTTTCCTCCCTACAAGCCATAATCTCCAATGCAAAAGAAATTCTTACCCTGATGGGCTAGCAAGCCTAGGAAATAAATGATATCATAGGGGAGAATGAGATTGGTGTATGGCTCGATTTGTGGTTCAGGTCCTACTACTGATATGTGTTCAACTGGTTATCTCTGACACCTTGATTTGATTTCAATTTGTTATAAGTTTTAAATTATGTATGGTCTTACCTATGTATTGGTTTGGCTTTGGAAGGGGTGACTCCTCTGATTGGTCATTACTCTATTATTACCGAATGTAAGTAATTTTGGCTCCCTCTTTTTGGGTGGGACATAGTATCTTTTGTACAAGGTTTGGATATCCTTTCAAAACTTCTTTGTCCATCTACTAAAAAAACATATGAAAGCCATTAGAAATGATCATCTTACTTCTATTATATTTAAAAGTGTATATAAGGTCAATTAAAAGGAATAAAAGATAAAAAATTATATAGGAGTCCTTCCACAAATTGTCCTCCAAAATGGAAAGAATTTTTATATCACATATTATTAGAACCTACTTATTATAGTTATAAAACCAATTTGAAATAACAAGAAATTTTCATTTTTATTCATCCTCATATTTCTTGTGCTTGGTAAATTATTAGAAAAACGGTGTGTTGATGCAAATTAAAACCTTGCCACCTAAAAAAATCCTCAAAGTAAATTTTTTTTGGCTAAAAGTAAAATGTATAGATTTTAGATTAAAATAATAAATCTGAAACTTTTAAAGTAACTTGAAACAATCACACTTTACTGTTGTTTCATATAGTTACATTGTTGTCAATGCAAAAGTATCAACTCAATTTAATCATTGTAATGAATTTAAAATAGGAAAATAGTCTTACATTAAAAAATGATATCCATAGAAGGCTTGCAACATAGTAGAGAAGTGTGGAGGAATTTTTATTAATCAAATAGAGTTACAAATAATATCTATAGAGCTTTAATGGATTTCTATATTTCTATGTCAAAGTTCAAAATAGGTGTTGTTTGTGGGAGGGGAGAGGTATGCAGTTAATTATGTATCTACTTTGGGTCATATTTTGATAAAAAGTTAAAGTGGGTCTAAGTTGAAATGAAGAATTGGATCCATTTGAAAAAAAACTAAAAACTACATGGCATAAATCATTAGTATTTTTTTCATTTTAATCTATCCTTGACACTAATCAAGTCAATAATGCTTCATTTAATCTTAGGGCCTTATGATTGATAGCAGAAAGATTGAGGTATAGACCCATGCCAATATGGCATGCAATTTGGGGTTGACTACTAGAAGTCAAAGGACACAAGAAAATACTTTAAAAGGAAATGAAACATTTGACTTGTTATTACTTCATGTGTGGTAGGGTACTTGCTTTCACATGCCATTGAGGGAAGTGCTAAGTGAGTAGCCTAAGAGACTAATGTTCATGTTCTAATGTAAGTGCATGTATATAATGGGAGTGTGGAGAGGAAGGTATTCTCTTGTACATGAAGTAGGTTTTTAAATAAACAATATGTTGTGTATTGATAATGTTAGTTCATTGCTTTTATAAATGTTGCTACACACAAGAGTTTTGCAAGTGAGTCAACCAACCCAATAAGATAATGTTGGCTGGGTTAAGACATGGGATATTCCATATAGAAGTATTCAAGTTCAATGTATTGTTTGAAGATGCATATGCTTCATGTGTTGTTGGCTTGGGTGGAGGTAAACATGAGGTATAATTAAGACCAAAAATGATAAAGCATGTGTGATGCTACCAAGAATTGAGTTATACTCAATTGGATAGATTCTATAGAGGAGTGAGATGATCAAAGAGGTGTGTGAGGTGCACAAGTTTGATGAGTTAATTTTGTGTTGTCAAGCAAAGTGACATAGGATGAAGGTGGTCTTGATGCTATGAATGGGTTGTTCAAACTATGGATGACCACATGAAAGAGTTTGGTGAAGACAAAACCATGGTGGAATAGAGACAAGGAAGATCAAATATTGAAGAAGTAGTTCATATGAGGAGTATGTGCACCCAATAGATTAGGTGCACATCAAGGTTATATCATCCAATATCTTGGGTATGAGCTAGAACAAGGCATTCAATAGGTTAGGTGTCAAGTAGAAATGAAGTATCCAAGAAAAATAGATGGTGCACAGGGAGCTAGTTGTCAATAATGAACTTTGGGCACTAGAGGTTAAAATTAAAACTTTTCAAGTCGATTTATGTATAACTAGCTTAGAGTAGAACTAGGATGAATGCTTGATTGAGAAGTTGTCAATGCCACCTAGCTAGGATGAAATATATTGAGAAGTGAAATTGACAATATGGGAAGAGAAAAATAAACTTGTGTGGGTGTCAAAAGTAGTGATAGATAGAATGGGCCTTAAGCTTGGATAAATTAACAAGGCATCAATAAAATAGTGCTCATCAAGTAGTTTAACCAATTCATGCATAGGTTAGAATGAAGCCAAAATATGATAAGAACATAGACAAGGCATGGTCTCCAAGGATGAAATAAAGATGACTTGAGTAATCGGCCATGAGTTGGTTGACCAACATAAAGGTTGACCAAGTTAGGATGAACAATGTGTAGGTTGATCTCCTTGATAAGTGTCCTAGGCAAGTTGGGATACCATCTTACTAGATATAAAGTCAATAAGATGAGGTGGCTTAAGGGCAAGCTATCAAATAAGAGACTATTGAAGGGATGAAATGAGGTGGTCATTCCAAGTAGAGTATAATTAATCCTAGAATGGGATGGACAACATTATTTATGACTAATCCAATTGTGTAACAAAGCTAGCAAATAAGTGATTGAGTTGGATAAATGAGTTGAAATTTGAATGGGGTAAGTAAGATATACCATAACTAGGACAAGTAGATGGTAGATGATCTTAGAGGAAAGTGACACCTTAAGCATCTAGATGCCTATATGGAATGACCAAAGTAAGAAGGCTTTGTGACCAAGTGGATTAAATGATAAGTAGCTCAAATGGAGTCATCCTAATTAGAGAACTAACTTGTGTGGATATGTGTTGAACAATGAAGGAAACGAACCTTACTCAAGAGTATAGTGGAAACACCATTTACAATGGCATGGACCTTAGGGGAAAAGTACAATATGAATGATTCATTTTGAGAAAGGGAGCTACATATGAAACTAATTAGACAAAGGTAAACATATTGTTGGAGTTCAACCTAAATGAGTTGGCATAAACAAATTCCAATATGAAGTGAAGCTGTGTTATGGAGGTTTCCTTCTTCCAAGTGAGTGCACAAAGGGGATATCATGTGTAGTTTGTGGGTGGCTTGAAGTGATACACGGGTGAACAAGGTATTGAGTTGTGGTAATAGTGCTCAAAGGAACAAGGAACTTAGGGTTGGTTTGGGGGCTTGATGGAAATAAGCCCCAAGCCATTATGTCTTTGGGTGGCACAAGGAAGTCCTTAGATGAAATAGGAATGAATGAGTTAGTGGGAAAAACCAAGCAATAACATACCTTATTAAGTAGAAAATACCCACGAAGGTGATTTTTACCTAAGGAGTAGACAAGAGATCTACAACTAGAGTTCAAGTATAGGTTTGAACTCCATTTTAGGGTAGGACTAGCTTTGGTATTAGGGCATATGTAGAGGCACTTTGATGTTGAGGTTATCATCAATTTTTATTAGGAGAGATTATATAGGGCATTATGTTTAAGTTGAAGTGGAGGCGGCTTTTTGTATTCCAATGGCCTAAGCATACCCTTTACATCGAATTTCCATCAAGGCAGGCCCCAATGAGAGCATTGAACCCATTCAAGAAGCATCCAAATCAACAAATCTAATATAATAGACAAAAAAATTATATTTATAAGTGAGGCATCCAAATTAATAGATCTAATATATATTTTTTTATTAATGGAAGGGGGTTTTAAATGGTCCTCGAACCTTTTACAATTTCAAGGCAAAAAGAGAATTTCTAGGCAGAGATCCCATAGAGAGACAGAAAAGAGGGAAACAAAGAAGAGAGACAGGACTAACACAACAATCTTTAAACACAAGCAAGGATAGAAGGGAAAGGAAAACCTAACAAAAACTAGGAAACCAAACCAAACCATGATGCGAGCAAGATCAGATCTGGACTCACTGTGACTAAAGTTCGTTGAAAACAATTACTAGTTTGAAACATCATGATGGAGGCAAAAGTCGACGATTTCACTGGGAAAATCACTATCCCAAACTTGGAGGCCTGTCTGGTTCAAGACTAGGTTCGCCATTAGATTAGCATCTCCATTGCCCTCTCTGTAAATGTGCTTTGAACTAAGGAGTGATCAAAGAGTCTGAGAATCCTTTTCGACTCATCGATAGCAATAGCAATAGACCATGTAGGAGGAGAGGAACCCTTGACGAAGTTGATGGTATTCAATGAATCTCCTTCGACGATAAGAATATGGAACTGTCTGTTGGAAGCCAAGGTGAGACCCTAGAACAAAGCTCAAGCTTCAACAAAGTTGTTGGATTGGACACCAATTGCCTCGACGAAGGCACGAAGAATTCTGCCTTGGTCATCTCTCATAAGACCTCCCGCTCTAGCTTTGCCAAGGTTGCCTTTAGCAGCTCCGTCGAAGTTGAGTTTGAACCAACCCGGAAGAGGCGGGACCCAACAAACAAGATCTATCAGTTTTGGAGAATTGAGACTTGGAAAGACCAATAAAGAAATTAAACGAAAAAATAAAACGGGCTTCAATACTATGACCTCTGACTTTCACAGCAAGGAAAAAACTAGCACTCTCCCCAGTTGTTATTAGATCTAATATATTCAATCTTTTGTCAAGTTGTTAATATAATGTCACGTTGGAAATTTGATGATCAAATGATACTTATAAATACATTTTTTTTATAATTCTGTAGGTAACATTTTTCAGTATGCTATCACTGACAATTTTCAGGTCATAATGACGTCCAGTTTCTCAAACTGCTCACACGCATGGGCATATTCCTCTTTCGTCAATTAGATTTCTTATACGTACCTTCCAAATTAGTGTATATACATCTAGTATATATTTTAATTTATGAAGTAAAGAGTGAAAGTCTCAAACTGCATGATGTGGGAATGGAATGTATAAATTGTCACTGTTAAGATTCACTAATGGACAAATATAAATAATTGTCAATATTGTCTGTTAAATTTCAACCCTGAACACACACATACGCAATATTTCCTCACACAGAAAGATATTGATTACTGAATCTGAAATGTGCTTTGAATATTAAAGTTCTGCAATGCCATAGCATTTACAGTGAGAAGTAGAAAGCTTAACTCATGACTCTCTGACACCTTTATAGTCTTAATCCCATCGCCTTAAAAGGATAAAGAATATATTAGAGCAGGCTGGAGCATCAGTATTTAGCTGGCAACATGCTTCGAACTGTCACTGTTGGGGGACATCATGAAGACAAAGTAAAAGGAACTGTCAGAGATTGATAATTGAACTGAAGTGTACTTTCAACACGTGCAAAGTAAAATTTCGAGGTAAAAGTTGCAGTTGGTAATTATTATTGAAGGAAACGGGGAGGGAAAAGCTGCAGTTAGTGATTATTATTGAAGGAAAGGAGGGACCATGACAGTCTGGGCCCTGAACAATAAAGAAGAGGTTAATAATCCAGTGAGGATTCCTTTTAAAGTAAAGATGGAAAGAAGAACGTACTTGTTAACAGTTAAATGATTTGAAGGAAGCAGAACCGTCATGCTATTTTTAGATTTTGACTGAATTTATCGTTGGATTCCCATTGATAAGACTGTAAATTAGATGGCAGATATGAACGCATGATGGACAAAACAACTATGGCAGATAAAACTGTGAATTAGATGGCATGATGAGATGGACAAAACAACTATATGCTCATGAAATCAAATTGAGATGTAGAACATCAATTATTCGAGGGAGGGAGTTGGACAAATCTTTCAGTTTTACCGTGTTTTTATTTTTAATATTTGCTTTTCTTTTATTATTTTGTATAAAGAATTTAAGATCATAAGCATAATTTGAAAAATAGAGGAAACTAGACTTTAGTCATTCAGGAGGGCTTTGATTCACCTCTGGGGCAGTAAAAAGCGTCGTTCCATTAGACTGTCAGAGAAGATTGTTAAGGAGGTTTTGTGTTGTATTAGTTGGTGCACTTTTAAGCTTTCTGGTCTCCTTTGGAAAATGTTTGTTTAGAACTGTGGAGCCTTTCAAGGAAAATAATTCTTTACTTCAAAAAACAATTTATTATTTGTTTTTAACTAAAATCTGCTCATAAAGTTATTCAATTATTATTCTTTCGTTTCCACAGTAATAATTGGAGGTGTTGCTTTACAATTCAGCTTAGAACCAAGGATTCCCAAAATTAAGCCAGCTAGACTTGAAACATCATATATTAGAACCAAGGATTCCCCACAATATTAAGCCAGCTAGACTTGAAACATCATATCATTGTTAGCTTAATGAACTAATTACTGGTGATAGTACCACACTTACCGCTGTTATTTAAGAATTAAGAATTAGAACTCAGAATTTCAATCGAAATAAGATAAGTTTAAAATTGGTTGTAGTCGTATTTTCCACCATTTACTTAAGGTGGTGGTGTTATTTAAAGCATATCTATTCATTTAAAGCATTCTACTTACAATAAAAATATATAAAAGTATAAGTTACGTATAGTTTTTTTTGGATTATTTTATTAAAAAATGTTTTTATTATTTTTAATTAGATTATGTTAATTAAAATTAATTAATATTTTTATTAGAGATATTTTTTATTTATTTTTTAATTAAGGTAGAAAGGATTTTGAAAGAAACCTTTTACAATAAACATTAAAGAATAAAATTTACATTTTAAATATGATTCCAGACCTTAAACAAGAATATCAAACAACATTTATACTATCTAAATTTTTTGATTTTAAAACCATTTAAGATTACAAAAAAATGTAACAAACAATGAACAATCAATAGACCCAGACAAATCTTAAACCAACATAGATCAAAAACTATCTTCAGGATAAACCATCCCTTTGTTGTCTAGTGTTTTTTACTAGGCCTTGAGCATCAAGATCCTCCAAGTGATTTTTCACTTTTTTCATTTTCCCAAGAACAATTGGAGCAAACATTTTGACGAGTCAAAAAGGTCTTTTAGAAAGCAGTTTAGTATACAGGTCTTTTAGTATGCAGTTATAGTCCCTTATTCAAGGCTCTAGTCACATATTGTCACCTTCTATAATGCTTCCAAACTCAGAATCAAACTTCCAAACTATTGAGTCACCTCTATCCCTTCCACAAAAATAGAAGGAATATCACCAACCAACACGAGACTCTCGTGAAAACTTATTACTTAGCAGGATCAAGCATACCATATTTCCTTCTGATGCTTCGATTGCTGGTACAAATAATGACTGATATTTTCTAGGTGGACTCAAAATCATGATTATTGGGACTTAGTGAAGCCTCACATATCGACTCCAATTCCATTGAGAAACTAGATACAACATGCATCTCACAAAATAATAATTAGTAAAAAACCTATAGTAGAGTAGATCAAACCAAAAGGTGGAGTTTGTCAGAGGTAAAATCTTGTCCGCTCAATAACACTCATTCTAGCTCTAAAATAAAGGATCCACCACTATTGGATACTCACTGTCAAGTCCTTTTTTATTTCCTTCATATTTGAACTTATACTTATAGAAATTAAGTTTGTTCAATCTCCTCCCTTGAGATGAACAGTAAAGCTTTACACATAAAATATTTAAGATCTTCCTAGCAAATTTAATCTCTGATCTCATTTTTGTCATAATCATTGGCTTCACTCTTTATAATTTCTTGAACACTATGAGGGAAGGTTAACTCCCAACACTACAATTCATCCAAAGGTACACCCATGTTTGCTAGACAGTCAACCACCCCATTAGCCTCTCTGTAGACATGGAAAATATGCACTTCTTCAAGGAGCTCTAGTTTAGTGTTAATATCATTTATCATATTTTCTATATTCTAGCCTAGTGGATGTTTTCCATTCAAAATGTTAATGATGTTTTGTGAATTTCCTTCTATTATTAATTTCCTTATATTTAGTTTGCCAAGAAATGACACACGCATAAATGCTCCTTTACCTTTAACAACATGGATTGTTTGATCTTCTAGAGGTTCTGCATAGGCCAAGAGTGATATGCCCCAATGATCTTGAAAAACGGCTCCTACTCCAACACTCTCAAGATTTCCTTTTGCTTCTCCATTGAAGTTCAATTTTATCCATCCACTTAGTGGTCTTTTCCATTTTGAATTAGTTCATGGATGAACTGGGGATGAGCAGGAATTCTAATAATTGGAGGCTAGCCCCCAAACTCTGGAAATTTATTTCTCTAGGTCTAGTTCAAAAACAATTTTGAACTTCTTGATACCTAAATTTCCCAACATTGCACTTAAAATTCTATTTGCCACTGATGTGTAGTTTTTCTTCTTGTCTTTGAAGATCTGATGGTTCCTTTCTTTCCATACCCTCGGGCCTCCACAGAACATGTGGAAGACTTAAAATCCACAACATTTGAATCTTTTTACTTTTAAAGGGAAACTTTCGTTGAAGACAAAGATCAAAGAAAGACTTGGAAGTTCTTTAGAATTTTATTAAGTAGCTCAACTATAAAATGGAAGGTAGAGAAGAGATGATCAATATCTTCCTCACTCATTTCACAAAGAACACACCTATTTGGGAATGTGAAGCCTCTTTTACATAAATTATCCACAATCAAGACCTTATTTTGGACTGCTAACCAATAGAAGTGTGCTATCTTGGGAATGAGTTCTTTGATCCAAATATTAGCTATTGGCAACCATCCAAAGTCATCCCCTTCAAGGAGATAATAACCTGATTTGACTAAGTATGTTCTTTCTTTTTGGCTCATCCAAATAAGAGAGTCTCAAGATCTAGAATTGTTCAAGAAATAGACCTATAGAAGTATATTTGGATTCCTTAGCTTTTGTTGATTTCTGTTATCAAGATTATCCACCCGTAAATATTTCTATTTCTTACTATATTTCTCAGTGATTATATAATCTTTGACTAGGTCCCCATAAACAACTTCAATAGAAGGTTTTAACCTTGCAAAATTTGGATCCTCAGTGAGAGGGATACTTTTAATCCAATTATCATTCCAAAAGTGTACTTGGAATCAATCTCCAATCTGCTAATATTTTCCTTGTTGTAAAAGTGGCTTGATTGTTTGAAGACTATTCCAAAGGTATGGCATTTTTAATAGATTATCTACCTCTAAGAAATTTGAGGCAGGTCTCAAATATTTTATTTGCCTTTTTATTAAAAATATTTTTCAGCTTTTTTAAATTGTTAAGCTTTTACAATTAACTCTTTAATATCAATTTTATTATTGAAGGAAAGGAGGGACCAGGATAGTTTGGGCCTTGAAAAATAATGAAGAGGTTCATAGTCCAAGGAGGATTCCTTTTATTTGAAAGTAAATATGGAAAGAAGAATTTACTTGTTAATATTTAAATTATTTGAAGGAAGCAGAATCATTATGCTATTTTTAGACTTTGACCAAACTTATCGTTGAATTCCCATTGATAAGACTATGAATTAGGTGGTAGATATGAACGCATGATGATATGGAAAAAACAACTATATGCTCATGAAAACAAATTAAGATGTAGAACATCAATTCTAAAATTTTTATGCGATGTGAACGACACAACTCTTAACGAGGTGCAACACCCTGAAGGATGCGATACATTGTGGACTCCAATAGGTTTGAATTCCATGGGCTAAAATAGAATGTTATGTGGACTCCAACAAGTTTGAAGCCTGCAGGCTACAACAGAATGTTATGGCTTGCTAGAGACAATAAGCTTGCATTACTTTCGATGCAGTGCGAGAGTGGACAAGATCATGAGTTATATGCCACTGGGCACTAAGTAACAAATGCAACAGACTAAAACATATGCCAGGGTGGAGTAATTCTATGAACTTGAATACATGACAAGTCTATGGGGCTCATCAATAATTAAATAATGTAGCAGATTGGAGCAAAAGGAATGTCAAGTGCTATGATAATTGACTTAATAAAGCTCTTAGGTTAAAGCAAGGATAGAAGGTGTCCTACGTCGCTAACTTAAATTAATGGCACTCTTTACAAGGTAAACTTGTGAGTGGGCTAGAACATGCTTGTTCTACACCGCTACAAAATACAAAGCTTATTGAGTGGGAGGGAGCACGTTCTCAACCGTGAGATTTTACAAAAGATCTCTAGCAGGATGGAACAAAAACAACAAATAATACAAAAATGAACTTATAACCTAATTTTTCTAAGTTAGATTAACATACACATAATATCATACATAGGAAGAAATACACAGATGTTATTTATATCGTTAAATATTAGAAATACATCCACAATATGAATTTTGGAAATACATCCACATAACTGCAAATTAGAAATATGTAGTGTACATTTAGTTAGGAGTTTCTGAAGGCTACATCTTCAACTCCTAGCTTTGATACACTCTTTTGCTATGCTGCTCTTCTCTCGGCTTCTCGGCTTCTGCTTTGCTTTCTATCACTCTGTATTGCTTGCAAGATGACATCAACATATATAGCCGAATAAAGGAGGGAAAGTCTTACTAGCCTTTTGACATACATATAATTCAACACTAGGGTTTTCATCCAATCATTGAACAACTGCAACTACCGGTAATAACTGCACACAATTTAAAATACAATGATCAAATTTGGAAGATAAGATCTATCAAAGATCTATTAGGTGTGAAATCTAGTTAAATTTCTAACATCTCCTTTAAACAAAATTTTACAAAGACTTTGACACCTATCATTTCCCTTAACCTTTAAAAATCTTCCTCCTTAAAATATTTTGTGAAGATATCTGTGACTTGGTCTTTGGACCTACAAAAAAATAATGCAACTTCATTAAATTTTACCAGCTCTCTAATGAAATGGCAGTGGATATCGATGTTATTGCTCCTACCATGAAACACTGTATCCTTTAAAAATGCTATGGCTAAATTGTTGTCACAGTATATTGTTGTTGCCTTTTCGTGTTGATGATTGAGCTCACTCAAAATTCTTCGTAGCCATACCGTCTGACATGTGGCTAAAGTGGCGACAACATACTCTACCTCAGTAGTAGATAATGCAACAATTGGTTGCTTCTTTGATGACCATGAAATTGCACCCGATCCAAGATGAAATGCATAATCAGAAGTGCTCTTTCTGTCATCTATACTAGTAACCCAATCACTATCGCTGTAGCCAACAAGTTCAAGCTGGTATTTTCTTGCATATAAAATTCAATGGTTCCTGGTCCCATTGACATAACGCATAATCCTCTTCTCTACCTGCAAGTGAGTGTTCTTCAATGCTTCTATAAATCTACTAATCAGACTCACTGTAAACTTCAATTCTGGTCTAGTTGTTGTCAAGTACATGAGACTTCCAACTAACCTCTTATAAAAAGTTGGACCTATATTACTGCTGTAATATTTCTTGCTCATTTTTAGGCCTATTGCAATCGACGTAATCATTGGTTTGTTGTACTCCATTATGAACCTATTCAATACATCTACTGCATACTTACCTTGAGAAATGAAGATGCCATCCGTGAATTGGTCAACTTCAATACCAAGAAAATATTTCATCAGACCTAAATCTATCATCTCAAACTCTTTCTTTATGGCATATCTAAACTGCTCAAATAGCATATTTTTGTTGCTAGTATATATTATATTGTCTACATACAAGTAGACTATGATTATCTCCCTCTTTGCATTTGTCTTCATGTACATAGTGTGCTCATATGGGTATTTAATGAACCCATTCTCCTAAAAGTAAGCATCAATTTAGCTATACCAAGCCATGGGTGCTTGCTTCAACCCATGCAAGGCCTTCTTCAATTTTAGAACCTTGTCTTATTACCCTTACAACTTATAGCTAGGTGGTTGGTCTATGTAGACCTCTTCTTCCAATAGTCCATTGACGAAGGCAGACTTGACATCCATCTAGAAAACATTCCAACCCTTCTAGGCTGCCAATGCCAAGATCATTCTGATTGCATCAAGTCTTGCTACAAGTGGATATACCTCATGATAGTCAATCCCTAACTTATTCTCGTAGCCTTTTACCACAAATATGGCCTTATGCCTATCAATTTCACCTTGGGAATTAAAATTATTTTTATATACCCATTTGAATTTAATGGTCTTCTTACCTGCTGGAAGATCCATTAACTGCCAGGTCTAATTTTTTCTCTATGGCTTCTATCTCATCATCCATAACTTTCACCCATTTTCTATTCTTAATTGCATATTCAAATGAAATTGGATCACACTCAAAAAATAAATCAAAATCAAAATGTTCTGCTTCATCAATTTCATTTCTAGTTACCTCATAAATATCTTGCAAGCTTCTTATCTTTAATGGTGTCTTCAAGTTGGAGATCTTGCTTGCAAGTGGATGTGACCGTGATGATGAGGTTGTGCTACTATTGGCACCAATATTACTACTTGAAGCTACAGGTTGATGCACTATGTTTTTCTCCAAGTACTCAAACTCAATAATTGCTAGCTCTTGCTAGCCAGTCTTGGATTTTAGTTCCAATCTCATCTTCCATGAACTTCACATCTCGACTGATTATCAACTTCTTTGTTATAGGGTTATACAACCTGTAGGCCTTCGATTCTTCACTACACCCAATGAAAATACATTTATCTTCTTTGTCATCCAACTTATCTCTCTTCTCATTTGGGATGTGTGCATATGCTATGCACCCAAAAAATATCAAGTGAGCAACACTCAACTTTTGGTTGCTCCATGCCTCTTGAGGAATCTTATCCCTTACTCTAATCATGGGACATCTATTTAGCAGATAAACTGCAAAAGTTACAACTTCCACCCAGAACTCATGTGACAATCCCTTTGCATTCAACATACTTCCTGCCATCTCCATTATGGTTTTGTTCTTCCTCTTTGCAACATCGTTATGTTGTGGTGTGTATCTGGATGTGAATTACCTTTGAATTCTATTTATATTGCAAAAAATATGGAATTTATTAGAGATGTACTTACCTTATCCATCTATTCTAAGAGTCTTCACATAATAGTTGCTCTATTTTTCAACTAGATCCTTGAACTCTTTGAATTTTATGAAAGCTTCTAACTTTTGCTTTATGGGATATACCCATGTACTCCAACTAAAATCATCTATAAAATTTAGGAAATACTTGTTGTTGGTAAATGTGTTGGTTTGCATAGGATCGTAAATATATCAATGCACCAACTCCAATAGTTGTGAAGCTCTCCATGACTGTTTGGTAGGGAACACATCCCTATGCTGCTTGCCAACTAAGAAACCTTAAAAAACCTGATTGGGTTGCTCTATAAGGGGTAAACCCTTCACCATATATTTCTTGTGTAGCAGGTTTAGTCCATTGAAACTCAGGTGACCGTATTTGAGATACCACAACCATGTAGCATAATTCACAACTGCACTAAATGACAACAACAATTCATTTTGAATCTAAAGGGGAGACATTTTGTTCTTTGTCATGGACATAGTTGCTACGAGCCCATTTTCCTTGTCCCAAATGATACAGGCTCTATTTTTAAATTGAATAGTGTACCCCTTTTGCACAAGTTGTCCAACACTTAGCAAATTGTGTTTCAAGCCAGACACATAATACATATCAGCGATTTGCTTCCTTTCATCTTTTCTGGTGTGGATAATGATTTTCCCTTTACCTATGATAGGTACCTTGTTGTTGTTCCCCATATTTACTTCAGATTGGATGGTTTCATCCAATTGTGAGAACATATCTCTATTCCTATACATGTGGTTACTGCACCCACTATCAAGATACCAAGTATTTTTTTGTCTCTCCTCCTTAGTACTACAAGTTAACAATAAATTCCCACAAGCATCTCTACACTCTACATTTTTATTTTCATTTGTGTAGTGGCCTTACTGCTTATTATCCTTGGCCAACTTATTTCTACACTCATAGATATAGTAACCAAATTTCTTATAGTAATAACATTGTATCTTTGATTTATCATACCTCTAATTTGATCATTCTTGTTGGTTTTTGCCATTACCTCTTCCTCTGGATTGATGGAAATTGTAGTTGTTCTCTCCTTCACTGGAGTTTGAACTTCATCCTCGCTTATGACCTCTTCTATGCGTACCTCTGTTATTCTATCCTCTTCCTCCTTGAGAACTAGAGGTATTCTAGGGGGATTCCTCTCTTCTACTATTTTCTCGAAATGATACCTACATTTTGAGCACTTGCTCCAATGAGAACTAAGATGACTGGCTCAACCTCTTCTCATGTGTTTGTAGAGAACCCATCAATTCATCTACAAAGAGGATTGTTAAATCCCTTGATTCTTCAATTGCTATCATAACTGAGTCGAACCTTGCTGATAGGCTGCTTAGTATCTTCTCCAAAATTCTTTGGTTATCCAAATTCTCTTCATTCAACCTCATATGATTGATGACACCTATTGTATGGGTAAAAAATTTTCTCATGGACTCCGAATCACTCATCTACAAATTCGTAAACTCTCTTATCAACAACTATAATCTAACCAACTTCACTTTTTTGGTGCATTGGAAAGAGCTGGCTAGTATTTCCCATGCCTCCTTTGCTTTGGTTGTTGCTACAATTATTAAGAAAATAATTTCTTCAACCACCTACATTATGTATAATATTACCTTATGGTCCTTCTGATTCTCCTTCAAAAAATCTGACTCTGCTTAGAAGAGAGCACTCAACGCCGCTACATTTGCTGGTTTTGCATAGCCATTCTTGACCAGGTCCCATAGCTCCTGAGATTCAAATAGAATCTTCATCTGGATGCTCTAGTAATCAAAGTTCTTGCCATTGATACGTGGGGTCTACAACTGCAATAAGTTAACTTTGGAAGCCATTGCTTCTTATCTTCCACGAATTTGAAACTGGCTCTGATACCAATTTGAAAGTTTTATGCAACACTCATGACACAATGCTTAGTAGTCTGCAACACCTTGTAGGATGTGTAGACTCAAATAGGTTTGAAGTCTATGGGCTATAGTAGAATGTTATGTAGAATCCAATAGATTTGAAGTCCGCAAGCTACAACATAATGTTAAGGCCTATTGGAGACAATAGGCTTGCATGAATTTCAATGCAGTGTGGAAGTAGGAAGGAGCATGAGCTATATAATGTTGGGTACTAAGTAATAAATAAAATAGACTAAAACATGTTCTAGGGTGTAGTAATACCATGGACTTGAATATGTGACAAGTCCATGGGGATCGTCAATAATTAAATAATGCAACATATTGGAGCAAAAGGAATGTTGCATGCTGCAATAATTGACTTGATAAAATTTGCAGGTTAAAGCAAGGATAGAATGTGTTCTATGTCACTAACTAAAATTAACGACAATATTTATAAGGTAAACTTGTGAGCGGGCTAGAACATGCTTGTTTTACGTCGCTACAAAATACAAATCTTATTGAGCCGGAGGGAGCACATTCTCAATGACGAGATTTTACAAAGGATCTCTAGCAAGTTGGAGCACAGACAACAAATAATAAAAAAATGAACTTATAACCTAACTTTGGTAATTTAAATTAACATACGCAAGAAGAAATACACAAATGTTATTTATATTGCTAAATATTGGAAATACATCCACAAAAATATAAATTAGAAATATGCAGTGTACATTTACTTAGGAGTTTCTGATGGCTATAACTTCAATTCCTAGCTTCGCTGCACTATTCTGTTGAACTGCTCTTCTCTCGACTTTATTTTTCCTACTACTCTATCTTCTGCTCCGCTTTCTACCCCTCTGTATTTCTTGCAAGATGACATCCATATATATATCAGGATAAAGGAGGTAAAGTCTTACAAACATTCTGACATGCATTTAATTCAATACTAGGGTTTCCATTCAATCGTCGAACAACTGCAACTATCGATAATAACTGCGCATACTTTAAAATATGACGATCGAATTTGGAAGATAAAACCTATCAGAGATCTATGTCAAATCTGGTTTAATTTCTAACAAATTCTTTGAAAAAAGGAGTTGCAAATATTTTATTGTTTTACTGTGTTTTTATTTTTAATATTTGTTTAGAATTTAAGATCATAAGCATATTTTGAAAAATAGAGGAAACTAATTCTTTACTTCTTTACAGAAAAAAATTCATTCATTATCTATTTGTCTTTTACAGCAATAATTTAAAGTGTTTTTCACAATTCAGCTTGGAACCAAGGATTCTTTCTTTTTCACAGCAATAATTTAAAGGGTTTTTCACAATTCAGCTTAGAACCAAGGATTCCCCACAATTCAGCCAGCTAGACTTGAAACATCATATTATTGTTAGCTTATGGTGATGGTATCACATTTAATGGTGTTATTTAATAATTAAGAATGAGAGAATGAGAACTCAGAATTTCAATCGAAAAAGGATTAAGTTTAAAATTTTATTTAGTCGTCTTGTCTTTTCCACCATAGGGTGGTGGTGTTTTATAAAGCATATATGTTAATTTAAAGCATTATATATATATATATATATATATATATATATATATATATATAAATAATAATAATAATAATAAAATGAAATGAAATGTTTTCTTGATTTTATATAAAATGTTTTTATTATTTTTAATTAGATCATATTAATTAATATTTTTATTAAAGATATTTTTCAGCTTTCTTAAATTGTTAAGCTTCTACAATTAACTTCTTTATATTATTTTTATTAAGAGATAAATTCTAGCTCATACAAATGCCTTCCAAAATTTAAACTTTGTTAAAATGAAATTCAACACCCTAAATGGCTAAAATATTTGTTGCTTTCCTTTATATCATTTTTATTAAGAGATAAAATCTCACTCATTCTGCCTTCCAAAATTTCAACTTTGTTAAGATGAAATTCAACACCTTAAATGGCTAAAATATTTGTTTCCCAATTTCTATATCTATAAATATCTTTATTATGACATCTTAATAATTTCTTAAAACCTTTTTTTTTTTTGTTTCTTATTCATTACCCTAATATTTCAATATATTATTTTTATTGTTATTTTTTGTTCTTATTTGTGTGTTTAGTCTTACTTCTTGTTAACACTTACTACATTTGTTTTTGTTTTCCCCATATAGATATCCCTATGGGTTTTTTTTGTCTCTTTGTTTTTGCTTCTTGGATCTTTCTCTCTTTTGTTTTTAATTCCTACCAAAACTTTCATCTTTTCCAATTTCTTCAATGTTCTAACACTGCTCATAATAAGACATATCATATTTAGTTTTATATTGCTCTACAGGATTTCAAGTGCAAGGAATAACCTCAAAAGCCCATTCTTCTTTATGTTTTCTTGGAAACCTTAATGTGCAAGGATGCTCTTCCATAGCAATTACCTTCCTATTATGCCTATGAACCCTAAATTATTATGGATTTCTTCCATCCTCATTTCTTTATTATGTTATTCTTGAAACCCTAAAGTTCAAAGGATAACCTCTACACCAATTTCACTTTTATTATCAATAGAGGATTCTATACTACTTGAGGAAAATGAAAATTATTTACCATGACTAAACTTGACCTCTCATGTCATATTTGTTTTAATATTTTCCTTAGCATATTTTTTTGCACCTTTAATTGCTTCTAAACTTGAACTTAGACATTGTACTTTCTTGTCTCTTATATCCTTGTTTGTTTCTTCTAATGATTGATCCAAGTGAACTATGGTGGCCTCTACCAAATGTTATTGTAGATAATTTTTTTAGACCACTTTTTTGGAGTGGAATACACTTGTTTGATCTAAGATTCAATTATTGTATGATTTCCTTTCTTTATCTTGAAGTTTATCTCATGATAAAAATTTTGCATATTTTTTTCATAGTTTTCACTTTGCAAAATCTTGCCATGTGTCTAGTCTCATAACAATTGTGGCATCCAAATACAATATTTTATAGTACACTTATTGATCTTATTCTCTTGATTTGGATATAATCTTAATAAATTACTAAAAAGGTGTTGACATATCCATAGCAACATATAGTTAGATATATAATAAAACTTAATAGTTAGTTCTTTCTTGATGAATTCTCCTAGGGTATTTCCAATAATATTCAAAATATTCTTATTGATAAGCTCATATGGAAGTACAAAATTTTAACCACACTGGAAGCTTATTAATAGTTTTTACTTCAACAAAAAGGAATTCATTCCATGGTCTTAAATAAAGGGCATCTCTCCCCCTAAACCATAGGTCACCACATATTATTATATCCCTAATTTATGAAATGGGAAATACGAGAAGGAAAAATCTTTAGAAAGAAAATTTAGAGAGTAATTTGAATTTGAATCTCCAAAAACCTTGGCGAGGATCTATAAAACATACATATTAACCCTCTAATTTTAAGAACCATTATATCATGCTCAATCATCTCATCCTTGATAGTCACTTCTTGTGTAACATCTACTACCTATATCGAATTTTCCATGTATAATATCTTCTACTTTTCTTCAAGTTGGACCTCCATAATTTTAGCCAAGGTATTCTCATTTTTAGCTAGGGTATCTTGACTTCCCATTAGGGACTTAAAATGTGACTTCCTTCTATACTATCTAATGGGTCTTGCTCCTAGCTCACACTCCCTCCCAAATCCCACTCATTATCGACTTGCACTTCCTCCTACTTCACACTTGCTTTTGGATTGCACTCCTTTATTGCTTACACTCACTTATAATTCTTCTTTGTTCTAGTAATCCTTCCACTCTACCATTTTTTGAAAACAATGTTTGATGCATTCATGGTGAATGTTCGAAGCATTGATGCACTATGTATGAACCTATTGGTCTTCCACAATGATTAATGATTTGTGACTTTGATATTGGTTCCCTCTAATTTACTTTGTGCCTACATTGTTGTTTGGCCTATGCCAAGTCTAGTGATCCTGTTTGTAACTCAAGAAATACTAACAAAGCCTTAAGTTACCTCCATGTTGCTACCCTACCTTTTCTAGATGACTCACTTTTAACCTCTTGCTCTCCAAAATATTCCCACAAAAAAATAAATGCCACCTCCAAGTGCTCCAACACCTGAATACTATCATAGTCTAACATGTTCATCTTTAAATCTCATGAATTTAACTAGACAAAATTTTACCAATACATTGATATATAACAATAGGTGGATGGAGGGTTAAGTTTAATTAATTTATATAAGTAATAATGATAATTTTTAAAGGTTAATTTGCAATGGGTTGATATGGTAAATGTTGGTTATTTCATTATATATATTTGTTTATGTTTTCCAATCAAAAATTGATAATATATTGATTATTCTTTTAAATATTTATTAATCAAAATTGTGAGTATACTTTAGGTAAATATTATGTAATAACACTGACAAAAATTTCAATATAGTATTTTCTAATGATATTCAAATATATCCACTCTTCATTTATTTTTTCCATTTTATAAGTATATCATATATTTATTTCTTTAAGCAATCCATAATAGATATAAATTTTTAAACTTTAGTATTTTATCTACATTGCTACATAGGGATATAAATCAAATTGATATTTCAAATCATAACTCTTTTAAAATAATTCTATATTAACATTTATCTTCTTGATCATTTTATTAAGAGAGTTCAACTTATGAAAAAGATATATTGAATCTAATTTATAAAATTTAAAAAATATGTAGAATTTGGTGAGTTCTTAGCGTGTAAGCACTCTCAATACTCATAATTCTATACACACATAAAATAGTTGAATACAACCTTTATAACATCTTGCGAAGAAATTGCCATGATATTTAAACATGTCTTAGTACAATTTTAAGTCTATTTTCACAAATTTTGAACACAATTAATATTTTAATTTTATTTATTCATTTAAGAAAAGGAGTTATATATTGATATTCAAATTTGCAAAGAATATTTATCCAACAAGCAACTTGGAGGTCACAAGATTGTCGTCCAAAGGGAGGAACAAACAACAAATAAAATTAAAAAAACTTCAAAAAATGTAATGGTATACCAAGGGTACTAGAGATGCAAAGGGTACCATACTCACTGAGAAGACTTGAAACACCAAACACTCCAAAATCATGCAATATTCCAGCTTTATCTAGAGGCATCAATATCTCCATGGGTGTTGAAATATTAAAAGGCTCCAAAATTGCTATATGCTTCCTATCATCTCTACCACTCATATTTTTTGCTTTTCTATTTTCTTATTACTCTAATGTGCAAATAGGCTATGTTTATGGCCTCATTTGAAAGGAGATTACCCACCATATTATGCTCCCTTCCAATGTGGGAGTATTATATATATTAAAACTTCTGCTCAAATTATCTTAGTCTTATTTGAACTATTTATAGTTGGACTAATGAGAAATAATTTCCATTAGATAGGTTAGAGATCACAACTCTCGAATCACCATACACATGGAGTTGTTTAATACTTTGTTCCTCAACTAATTTGTGTCCCATTTTATTGTCTATCAATTCTACAACATTATTTGTTATTCCCTGAATTAATTTTGAACTAAAGAATTTCATAGTGTGGTTCCACTAGTATCACACCAATAGCTACTATATGACTTGGGTTTGATTTAGAGGTTCCATCAAAGAAAAATACAAAGAACTTTATCTCTAGAGGTTTAATCGTTCTAACCTATGACCCACATTTTAGGAGATTTTGAAGATCCATTTGGTGTAACACTTCTATCTCCTAATAACTTGTTGTTTATGATATATATATTTTATGTTCAAGACTATATCCATTAACACTCTATTGGTTAACAGTAAAAACTTGGTTCCTTTGTCATAAAACATATCCTATTTTTGTCCTTCCATATGTATCAAATGATGAATATTGACATTGAATATCATATTTTCTTGATAAGGTACTTGTCCTTTTGTCCCCATTTATACATTTTGTCCCAATTGGTTATGCAATTTTTTGAGTTAAAGGTTCTTAATAGTGTTGAGCCTAGCTGTGGGGTTATTTCAATCTAGTATTTAAATGCTTATGTGCACTAAAAAAATTGATGTGATATTGCTTAATTTTTCTTAAGACACCTATGACAAATATGAAGTCCCATGATATTCCTTTTAATGAGGTTATCACCAATAAGAATCTTGTTCTCGAGAACCAACCAGAAAAAGACTTGATGTTTGGGGGAACCTTGTAATTCCATACCTTAGATATGGTTGAGTTCTTCTAACCTAGTTTCTATAATAACACCCCTTGGATGACCATGTAAACACATGATCCACTAATAGAACCCCATATAAGTTGATCTATAATTTTAGAAAAAAGTTTAATCCCTTTAGTTTGGATGTACAATTGTCTCCATGAGTCTTGGTCAAAATGTGGTAAGGGTGGATTTTTCACCCATTGAATTAGGATTACAAGAGAGTTAGCACCCAACTATTGTAGGCCTATTTTTATTTTTGGAAAACAATTCTTAATGAATGGAGATCCTACCAAGACTAGATCATCCATGTATTAATTTGTTTACCATCCCTTAGAAGCTAAGAGGAATGATTTAATATAATATATTTTGCTTCCACAATATGTTTCAAAATTGATGAGGATCTTGCTATGCTTTTTACACTTTTTATGAACTAGATCCCATTAGAGTTGTTTAGGTATTTGCATTTTAAGATTTGCTTCCATGGAGATTCTGATGGAGTGAGTAGATTCTAAATCAAATTAGTGCTTCATGCATTGCTAGCAATTGCTATTTTTGTATTCCTAGATATTCTCGCTCTTTATATTTGTAATAATCTTCCAATTAACCAAATGAAGCTTTTTCATAGTTGGTTAGGGTCCTCCCTAAATTTTTAGCTAGAAGGAAATAAAGGTAAGGGGATAAATGACACCCTTACCTTAATCCTCTAGTAGCATTTAAGAAGTTAGTAGGTTTCCCATTGACTAGAGGGGTTATCCAAGGTCCCTCTCTGCAAGCTAATATCCAATCTATAATATGAGCTAGAAATCCAAATTTGGCTAACACCTGTGTTAAAAAGCGAATGTCTACACTATCAAAGACATTAGCCATATCAAGTTTACTGGTTATTCTTTTCCTTTTAGAATTTGTACTTAAGTGTAGGGCTTCATGAATCATTATAATGTTGTCATATATTTATTTCCCTAGAATAAAACCCATTTGTTTTTGCTCTATCAAATTATGAATATTCCTTTTAATTCTATTTTCTACTATTTTAGTCATTATCTTATAAGAGAAATTGCACAAAGATATAGGTATATATCTATCAGAAGTAATTACATTTTTTTATTTTGGTATTAAAGCTAAGAAAGTGGATTTGATTGCCCCATATAGCTTACCTCTTATCCTTATATCTTATATCATTACCAACTTGTCATCTCTTATAATTTCATAAAATTTTTGATAAATATTTTTGGTGAAGTCATCTAGTCCTAGAACGTTTTCCTTGAGCAATGAATGTATAACTTATTCCAACTCTTCTTTGGTTTTAAACGACGAGAGATCTTCTTTATCTCTATTTTTTAACAAAGAATGCATATTATTTAGAGAGTGTCTTGAGCCTACTAATTTATCATTGTGTTTATAAAAATGTTTAAGTAATGATCTTTCGCTAGTTCCTTTATGACTATACGATCATAAAAAAATTGTTCAATTTTGTGGGTTTCTCTAATTGTATTTCATTGGTAGAGTTGAATTGATTTTAGATGAAAATAATGTGTGTTTCTATCTCCTTTTTGGAGCTAGATCATTCTTGATCAAAGCCTCTAATGTGTCTCTTCTTATTTGACAGCTTGATGCATTTCTAAATTCAATCGAAGTATTCTCTCTTGGTGTTGAGGGGTTGGAGGCTGATAACCTATCTCTTGATTTAATTACTCCATATGTTGTAGCAATATGTTTAACCTAGTTTTAACTTTAGTTTATTGGCAATCCAATCCCTAATGGCTTTATTGAGATTAGAAATTTTTATTTTCTATATCTCTTGGGGACTATTTGCATAGACATGTTGCTTCTAGATACTTTCTACTAAAGGTGAAAATGCATCATGCTATATTTATTTTGGATTATATTTGAAAGGAATCTTCCTTTTACCCAAGATCATTATCATCCTTATCCAAAAAAAAATGCTTATGATCTAAGACTGAAATTTGAATTATGCCACTTGATAGAAGTGAATACCTAATAGTATATCTTATTGTATTAAGAATCTATCTAATATTTTTGTAATTAATTTAACCCCAACTCTTCTTTTTATCCATGTAAATTTTCCATTTTTGGGGATTATATTTTGAAGTTTCTACTCAGGTATAATTTGCATAACCAAGTCCTTAGAAGTTTCTTTTGAGGAAATGCCCCCTTTTTTTCCCATTGGGCTAAAGTCACATTCATGTCCCTTGATATAATTAAATTTTATTCTTGATGAATCTAGTGGTAAAGACTTTTCCAATCCCGTTGTTTCAAGACTAAGTTATTTTATCCCTAAAAATTGACTATGGGCCAAGTCTTCCATTGTGGAGAGGAGAAAGAAGTTGTTATCCATATTGAGTGTCTAATTTTATTAATACATATTTGGGCCTATGGATCCCATGCAAGGAGAAGCCCCTAGGATATGCTTGATGAATCTATTGCTTCTAGGTATAAGGATCTCCATATATTTTTCTATTCTATTCTTGCTAAATGCTCTGTCAATTTAGTTTCTTGAATGCAAATAATCAATGGATTTCATTGGGATATTAATTTACTTAGGTTGTTGTTTTTAATTTTAAAGGGACTATCCAATCCCCTTATATTCCATGTTAGAACCTTCATTTCTTAAGTGGCTTCTTAACATTAATAAAATCTAAGATTGTTTGTGAGTTTTTTTAAATCTCTATATTTTATTATTCTTTTCTTACCTCTTGATTAGATTTCCTCAGTCTAGGAGAAGATCTGGTGGTTGGGGTACCTTCTAGTTTCATTTTTACTTCTAATTGAGTCTCTTCTATTTCTTCAATCTCCTCTTCCTAAAGGTTTTATTTGGTAGCTTGAGTTTCCTTCACTTCATCTTCTAATTCAGGATTTGACGGATCTTCTCCTATTTCAGATAGCATTGTATGTTCCTCTTCCTTATTTTATGATAAAATGGAAAATTTATTATTGTTGTCTTTCTAGCTATGGTTGAGGTCTCCTTCTACTTATAAACCTTAATTTTTGTTTTCTTCTTATTAGTTGGAATTATTGATCTTCCTCCCTTGTCTCTTATTGTACCTTAGTGGGATAGTTCCTTGATAAATGTCCATATTGATGATAGGTAATACATTTAAAGGAAATGTCTTCATAATCTAGTGGCTAGGTATCAATCCAGTTCAATACTTTGATACCTATGTTTTATGAAGCTCTTTTTTTAGTTTGACTTAAACACACAACCTATCACAAGTTGTATTATTGGCCTTTAGAGAATATCAATATACAAATTTACCAATATAGTTAACAATCATCTCAAGAGTTGATTTACTCCATAAATGTAGGAGTAAAAATAGTAGTTTTACTCAAATTGAGACTTCTTTTGGTTCTTCCATTTGTGGGTACCTCATTGAGATATTGCATATCTTTCCTCAATGGTGGAGAAAATAACTATGAAATACCCTATCCCTTCCATCATGAATTCATAGCTAGATAATTTATATCCCTAAGAAGAGATGATTCATATTTTAATGGTTGTTGGGCTAGGCCAAATACCCATAAATTTACAAGTAAGATCTCTCTTAGTTAGGGTGAGGATTGGGCTTTGAATATAGTCCAAAGGAATATCCACCATTGGAGCATCATATAACTTAGGAACAAAGGAGCCTTTGTTACTTGGTTGGGACTATAGTGGCCTCTTTGTTTTCAAATCTTTAGTCATATTTTCTAGCTTTGAAAAGTCAAATAGAGAAGGTAGTGATAACAAGAAAAATGATTCATGGTAATTCTTGAGTATAGAGCCTATCACCATGGTAACATCCCAAAAGGAGGGTTTGGGAGGATGAGGGATATCCCCCACCACTAGTTTTATGAAAAGGCTTAAGGGGTGACTAAACCCTAATCTAATCCAAAGAGAAAACACTCATCAAAATATTAAATATTTTATTTCTTGGTTCTCTTTTCTATATTAAGTTCATAGATAGACCATGAAAGCAAAAGCAAAAATAGATGAAGCCAAAAAAGGAAGAAGAAAAATATTTTAAGGTAAATAATTACAAAAAATGCAAATAGTAACAATTCCTATTAGAAAGGTCCGAGGTGTAGACCAATTGGTTCATCCAAACCCCATAAGGGGGGTAGAGGTCCAAGGTTCAAATCTCAGGCCTCACCATACTGAACGCTTGTCCCTTTCTTGGTGCTTTCAACGACGTAAAAGGTTTAAAATGATTATGGCATGGTGGTTATAGGGGCGGACTGCATGAAGATCTGTGTGGCGGATTCTGGGGCAGACAACGCAGAATACTATGGCGGCCATAAAAATATGGACACCCTACCTAGGTTCGTGGTAGTTACCGATTCTGCCAAGTAAATTCAAAAAAAAAAAAAAAAACAATTCCTATTAGAATTAGGCATGCAAAGGATAATGTGTTGGGTTACAAAACCCTTGTTCAAAAACTAGGTCCAAGCATCAACAAAGGATAATAGAATCAAAACTACCACCATTGTAGATATTTCATTTTTTCAACCCTATTCCACACCTTTCATTTTCCTTTTTACCAAATATTTCCTCAAAATTTCTTGAACACAATTAATATAAGTATTAGATAAACTTATTTTGAAACTACTAAAAGCAAAGCCTTGTTTTTATACATCTATCTATCTATCTATATATCTATCTATCTATCTATCTCTATCTCTTTATCTATGTGTGTGTGTACGGGTGTGTGTGTATGTGTGTGCACGTCTGCATGTATGTGTGTGTGCATATATGTGTGCATGTGCATGTGTGTATGCATGAGTGTGTACGTGTGCATGTGTGTGTGCGTGAGTGTGTACATGTGCATGTGTGCATGTGCATGTGTGTGTGAGTGATATTTTCCATTATTATCAATACATATTACTAGATCACATACATTTGAGAGTAAAAGTGTGCAACTTTGAGCTTCATTTATATGCGTAAATTTTTAAAATCATATTCTTTAGAAGTAATATTGAAAATACTTGGTGTTTTTATACCATGTTTCTTTTCAAGGTATTGGTAAGCAATAAAGTAAAATCCTCAACATAGAGTACATAATACATACACACACACATATATATAAGTGTAGCAATTAATAATACTACATCTCCACAAGAGAGACATAAATATTAACTAATGTAGAAATTTACCTACATTAGAAAAAATGTATATGATTGGAATATGAAAAACACCCATTCACACCATCTCTTTCAAAAACAATAACAAACATCCCACCTCAATGGTATTGTAAAAGGATTTCTTTGCTTTCAACATTCAAACACATGAATAACACTTTAACTTCATCAAGATATGATCCAAACAATAGAGTAGTACATTTTTATGATCAGCTTTTGTGTGAGCTACTTCATCTTACAAGTAATTGATCCTATTCTTAGCTCCTCAATATTCAAACACATGAACAACACTATAACCTAATAAAATTGTTATGCAAATAACATAGTACTATACTTTATGATCAATTTTAGAGGGAGCTACTTTATATTACAAGCTATTTACCCTCATATAATTTAATTTATATATTTACACAATTAGGAATTTATTTTTTGTGTAATGATCCTTTAGTATTGATTATGGTATTAGTGAATACAAATCATGACTTGTGTTATTTTTCAAAACCCATATTTTATTTCTATTAGAGGAATTTGTCTAAAACCATTATCTTTATAGGTTTTTGTTCTTTTGATTATCATTAAAACATTACAATTATTTTTAATGGATAACCAAGGGGGTACACAACCAAAATAAGAATTTATTTTAACAAATCTGTCCATAACTTTAAATGATGTATAAATACCATCAAGTAGTATAAAAATACTCATTTCTTAGTATCTATAACCATTTCAAGTTATAAAATATATTGAATTAGATTGAAATATAGAGCACATATAAACTATGGAATTCCAAGTTCAAATTACCATAGATTTCTTACTCAGAATATTAATATATTTTAAATTTTTAAAGAATAGTTAACAATCACAAGATATTTTGATTCTAAATGTTTACCTTATATGAGAATGTGAAACTTAAGGTGTAATGACATTGTGAATATGATATATTTAAAGAGACATGTCCTTCAAATATATATAGATTAATATATATTATGATCAATTTTAGAAGGAGCTACTTCATATTACAAGTTACTTATCCTCATATTATTTTTGATCTCCTACTAGTAAAAATTATGATTTAATTTACATTTTTAAGTAATTAGGAATTGATTTAAATCTATAAATATAATTTTTATTTTTTGTGTAATGATCCTTTAATATATTTTTTTATTAGAAATATAAAAGGTTTTGAAAGGGTCCCCAAACCTTTTACAAATGGAGAAGCCCTGCAAAACATGTCCTAAGACCAACAATACAAGGACAAGAACAACTATAAATCACTACAACTAGCCACCCATCACCAAGTGAACTAGCTACAACTTGATACAAGAAATAAAATTAAAATAATGCTGGTGAGCCCCCAACCAACCAACACTTCCACATGGCTACACAAGAAACCTTTATCCATAAGCTATAAAAGCTTACATATCATCAAGAAGCATGCATAACTAAATCCAATTGAATAAGGCCTTTGAGAAAATTACCTCTCCAAATAGATAGACCATTGGAACAGGTTTACCATAAAGTTAGCATGGTAGTTTCCTTCTCTAAAATATTCTTTATCTCCCTATCCTATCTAGCCTAAAGAATTTGACTAGATTCCATAATCATAGCCTCAATGTTCCAACTGGGGATTGAATCGCCTTTGAACAATTTTATAATATTAAGCGGGTCTCATTTAATGCAAAATTTTTGGTACCCCATATTATCCATAAGAAGGATACTTTGGTAGAGGACTTTGGCCTTTGTAACATGGAGAGTTTGAATATCTAAGAATTCAAAATATGTCAATAGAAGCCCACCTCTATCATCCCTACGCACCCCACTAGCGCCAAAATTACCAACATTACCCATTTAAGCTCCATAAAAGTTTAGTTTAACCTAGCCCAAAGAAGGAGGTTCCCACCTCACAAGGGTCCAAGGATTAGGACTAGGAATACTAGCATCTCTATTGCTTTGTTGAAAGCCAATTTTCCTTTCGAGCTCAACCTCCTCAAATATTCCCTCCTCCAAAGCTAGAGTGGATACATTCTCCAAGGTGGAAGCTAAGGCTCTAGCACAAACAGAGGCAGGATCACTTCCAAAGTTTTAAAAATTTATACTATTCCTCTCCTTCCACACCTACCAAAAAAGATGCGACAAACAGAAGTTCCAAAAATATTTCAGCTTTGGAGAGTAAAAAGGAGATGATCATTGAGCACAAACATCAACAAGTGAAATCAACACCACTTATGATATTAATTACTAGAAATAATTACTTCTATTACTTTCCAAAACTCAGCTTTAATGTTTATTAGAGAATTTAGTTCAAAATAATTATTGTAGAGGCTTTCATTCTTGGGATTATCATCAATACATTGTAATTATTATTAATGGATAACCAAGTGGGTACTCAAATAAAAAAAAGGTTCTATTTTAATAAATATATCCATAAATTTTAATGAGGTATAAATACCATAAAGTAGTATCAAAATACTCAACTAGTTTATATGCTTTAGTACCTAAAATCATTTCAAGTTGTAAAAAATATTGAATTATATTGAAATATAGAACAAATTATTGAATTAAATTGAAAGATAGAATATATATAAACTATGCCATTTTAATATGGAATGACCATATATGTATTACTCAAAATATTAATATACTTGATATTTAAAAAAAAATTAATAATCACAAGATATTTTGATTCTTCTATTGTTTGAATATTAACCTTATACGAGTATGTGCAACTTAAGGTGCAATGACATTGTCAATATGATACATTTAAAGAGGCGTAACATTGTGATGCATATAGAGTAATATATTTTATGATAAATTTTGAAGGGAGCTACTTCATCTTACAAGCCATTTACCCTCATATTCATTTTCATCTTCTTGCATAAATATTATGATTTAATTTGTATATTTATGTAATTAGAAACTGACTTAAATCTATAAAGAGACTTTTTATTTTATATTTAGTGATCCTCTAGTATTTATTATTTTAATTAATTACTACAAGACATATATTATTTTTTAAAGCTTTTCTTTAATGTTTATTAGAGAATTTTATCCAAAATCACTCTTTATGGATTTCATTATTTGGATTATCATCAATACATTGTAAATAACTATTAATGGATAACCAAGTGGGTAAAAAAAAAAATAAGATTCTATTATAGCAAATTTATCCATAACTTTTAATGAGGCATGAATACCATCAAGAAGTATCAAAATAATAGACTAATTTATATGCCTTAAAACCTATAACCATTTCAATTTATAAAAAAATATTGAATTAGATTGAAAGATATAACACATGTAAACTATGGAATTCCAAGTTGGAATGACCATAAATGTCTTACTCAAAATAATAGTATATTTTATAATTAAAAATTTAAAATTGTTAACAATCATAAGATATTTTGATTCTTTGATTATTTGGATGTTACCTTATATGAACATGTGCAAATTAAGGTGTAGTGATATTGTCAACATGATATATTTCAATAGAAATCTTTCTTATATACATATTCGATGAATTCCTTCTCCTTTGGATATATACATGGATGCATTGGAGTTCATATGTATGATAGGATTGAATGACTAGATATGATTATTAATTTTAAAATTGTCATAGTGTCAACCCAAAATTGAGTAAGAGTATTTACAGATCCAAGAGATCAATTTCACTCACACTTGCAAGTATTAAGGTATAAATTACTTCTTATCTAATATAAATGATAAAAAAATATGCTTATCTCAATTATAAAATTACTAAATCTAAAAAATGAGGTATATTTATTGAATACAATCACTAGATGTGATGAAAGTTTAATGTAAAAATGGCCTTGACAATATTACATAATCAATTAAAGTGTACATACTAAACATATAAATTACATTCACATATGGAAGCATTAGAGAAAGTTTATTTTTTATCTAATAGATTCAATAAACAAATGAATTTATATCATTGATAACAAACATATGGCTACAAAATGTGATTCCCTATATAAATTGTAAAGCAAAAAATGACAACACCAAAGCAATAGATAACAAAATCAACACAAAACAACTTATTGCACAAATAAAGACAATAATATTGATATTATTATGGGGGGAGCCTTGATCTCCAATGTTACAATATGATGTTGTATTGATACAATGATTACAAATCTAGGGTTTAAAAACCCATATTCACAAATAAATATATGGTATCTTCTATGTCGTCTTTACTCCAAAAAAGTGTGTGGGTGTGCTTGTGTATCCCTACGGGACCACCCTAGCTATAAAAACTTCCAAATATGTGATTCCTACACATAAAAATAGAAAACAACCTAAAAGAGTTAATAGCACCTACAAGGGCTCCACTATGTGAGGCCTTCTGAATGATAAAATTAGTAAACCCTAAAATTTTGCAATGTTGAACTGTAAATAAAAATGCAGAAACATAAATAAATACAACCAATATTTTACCTTGTCAATGCTAATCTATACACCTATTTCTATATTTGAAAATTATGTAAACGCTCAAAATCATCCGAGGGCTTACGAACTACAAATATATTGCAATAAATACATAGAGGCATTCAATGATGACTGCAAATGCCCAAAAATGTTCTCAAAATGCTCAATAGCATTATGTGAACTCTAGGTGGCGTTCAGAGGTGGAGGTAGAACCAGATCTAGTTCACGAGGCTTTTTATAGTGGTGGAGACGGAATAAGAGATGGTGACAATGAGGGATGAATATGGAAGTGAAATAGCTATGCAATATCAAGAATATAAACCTCCTAAGAGTTTTTGTGAACCTTTATTCATCAAAATAAATCATATTTAATAATCTACCCTTGATCATGTTAAGGTTTTGATGACACCAACGGATGGTCAAGATTAAAATATGAGTAAGGGTTGAGATTGAACTTGAGCATGTGACATGGATTGAGATGGATGAATGGATGATATTAAGTCATGGCAGATGGCTAGGATTTATTCACATAAATACATATATATTTATTATATATATATAAATATAAAATATTAATATTTATGTATATATTAAATATATATATATATATATATATATATATATATATATATATATATATATATATATATATATATATATATATATATATATATATATATATATATATATATATATATATAAATGGATGGCTATTATTGGAGGATACGAATGGATGAAAAATGGCTAGATTTTGGTGTTTATAGATACCCATTTTTGTATCGCATTGTGTGGAACATAATACGGTGCAAAAATACGAGACACCTAGTTTGGTGTGATGAAGCAGCTTTATTTCCTTGGAGTGCAAAGAAGATCTTGAAGATAAATAATTTGTTGGTGTAGCTTACCCCCTCAATTGGTGAATGAGTGAAAAATGAGTCTCATGAGCCAATTGATAGAATTGTGGGTAATGATGCAGGTGAATGGTGTAAGTGCAAGTGTATGATGTAAATGCGGATGATATGAATGATGTAAATGTGGATGATATGAATGATGTAAATTGATGTTGATTTTCCCCAATGAAGAAAAGGGTTTTTGTATAGTGCAATATGATTCTATTTTTGCCCCAACAAAGAAGGGGTTTTTGCCAAGTGTGGATGTAAATGAATTTTGTTTTTGTCCCAAAAAAAGGGATTTTTGCCAAATGTAGATGTATGATGTGAATGATGTATCCCAATGTGGGAACTCAAAATTAAATTTAGTTACCCCAAGTTTGGGGTGATTCCATGTTGTTGGAAAACATGCCAATTGGTGTCATTGAAATACAAAGTGATGAAAATGCGAAAAGAAAAAGGAAAGTCAATATATAGAGGGTCGGCTAGTGATTGTAGGATAATTACCTAAATTGGAACCAATAAACCTAGGAAGGTCCTATCTCTATGATTATATATGTAAAAAAAATGTTGAAACATGATTTTGTTTGTGTTTCAAGCCCCACAAACAAGGCCATCAATGATATTTTTTTCAACAAGTTAAATTAGGCATAGTCTCACTCGAAAAAAGAGTAACCCAAAATGATTTTGTGTTCAAACAAGTGGATGTTTAATGATGATGGGCAAATGTCATTATGGTGATCTATGCATCATACCAAATTGCATGGACAACTAATCACTGCAATCACCAAGGAAATATAATAGACTATTGGCAATTTTGGGTACTTTGGGTACATTGCATTTGCTCAAGTGAATAAGTTGTCATTGATGTCAAGAAGATTTTGAAGGAATTTGATTTGATGTCAAATAATTTGTTTTGATGAAGGTTACGGCTTGACACAGAAAAAGGCAAGTGGAAAAACTATCATGATTTCGCGACATGTTGGAAGAAAAAGAGAAAGCAGGAAGAAGTGTTGCGATTTCGCGACAAGTTCGAAGAAAGAGAACAAGTTGGAAAAGTGTTGCGATTTCGCGACATGTCGCATTTTCACAACTCGAAAAGTGCAGGAAGGCAAAGAAGGAAAAGTGTCATGATTTCGTGACATATTGCAAAGAAGGTTGTATGGATGAAAAAGTGTCACGATTTCGTGACAAGTCAGAAGACAAAGTGGAAGCAAGATAAAGTGTCGCAATTTCGTGACATGCTATAGAACTCAAAGTGAGAACTATCATGATTTCGTGACATGCAGCAAAGGGAAGAGTCGAAAATGAGAAAGCATCATGATTTCGTGATAGGTTGCAAAGAAGACATACGAAAATTGAAAGCGTCATGATTTTGCGATAGGTTGAAGAGAAAGCAAACAGATGCAGAAAGTGTCACGATTTCGTGACAAAAAAAAAAGGAAGTCTAAGGAAGCAAAAGTGTCACAATTTCATGACAAAAGCAAAGAGGAAGGCTATGAAGACAGAAGTGTCGCGATATCACGACAAAAGTGAAGACGAAGTCTACAGAGGCAGAAGTGTCATGATTTCATGACAAAAGTAGAAAGGAGGTCGACGAAGGGAGAAGTGTCGCGATATCGCGACAAAAGCAAAGTTGATGCTGACAAAGACAAAAGTGTCACGATATCGCGACAAGAGCTTAGTTGAAGTCTTCAAATGTTGAAGTGTCGCGATATCATGACAAAAGCCAAAAGAAAGTGTACGGTTGCAAAGGTGTCGTGATATCGTGACATGTTGTAGTTTCACGGTAGAAGCTACAGAAGAGTTACAGAGGCAGTGAAGCCGACAAAGTCAAATTTTAGCCGACAAATATTAGGGCTTGCAGTCGACGAAGATTAGGGTTTGTTTTTGTTATAACAGTCGACTAAGATTAAAGTTTTCATCATGAAAATTTTGTTATAAAAGGAGGGCTGTTTGGAGAGTTGAGGTGTGATTGAATGTGTTGTTGAGTGCGACGTTCGCAGATAGTGCGCAGAGCAAGAAGTTCGATCATCGAGAGCAGAGTGCAAAATTTGATCGTAGTGTGTAGAGTGCATTTTGTCGAATTTCTAAGTGTGAAAGATCACAAAGGAAGCAAAGTGTGCGAAGACGGTGCCGTTGTGATTGCATAGAGGTGCAAAGGTTGAAGTTCGATCAAGTGCGGTTGTGATTGCGCAAAGAGAGCAGAGGGCATAGAGAGCACAAAGGGCAAAGACGAATGCGGAGTGTTTTTGCTTAAGGACAGAGGTGCATTGGTTCTTTGAGAAGAACCTGAGGACAGATTTGGCAAGTCTTTGAGAAGGCTTGTGTGCAGAGGATTGATCTGTTCAAGTGTTGGACAGATCTGACAGATAGAGGAAGACTTGTGCTAGATCGACTGACTGTGTTTGGTACAGGTTATTGAGCTACTGTGGACGTGATCATAGAAGGTAGAGGTCTCTTAGGCTAAGCATTGAGGACAGGAGGTCTTCGGTGGAAAGGAGTTCCACGTGCTGGAAAGAGGTAGAGACAGTTGATCTTCTGAGGGATCATTTCCAGAGCAGAGGGGAAGGTATCTCCTTTGAGCAGAGGCTCATAAATTCAGATTGGGGGAAGGTATCTCCTTTGAGCAGAGGCTCATAAATTCTATTTGGGGGAAGGTATCTCCTTTGGGCCGAGGCTCATAAACATTGTAATTGGGAAGGATTCCCAAAGAACTTTGAGATAACTTTTAGAGAAAAGTTTTGTGGACGTAGCCCAGCCATTCTGGGTGAACCACGTAAAAATTGGTGTCACTTTGTGGATGATATTGTGCATTGTTTTGATATTGTTGTGGGTATATTGCTTTACTGTTTTGTAATATAAAGGAAAAAGTAAAAAGAGGTCTTATATTGTTCACCCCCCTCTCTCAGTATAAGCTTGTGTTCTTCAATTGGTATCAGAGCGGGTGCCTTCGAAAAGTTTAATAGCTTGAAGGAAAAGCTAGTAAAGAACACAATGGATTATTCAAGTGGCAATGCAACACCTATTCTTGATGGGTCAGATTTTGGTCTTTGGAGTGCAAGGATGAAGGTTCATCTAATGGCACTTGGTAATGAGGTATGGGAAGTAATTGAAGATGAATACACTATTCCTGTACATGGTCCATATACTAAAGAAGAAATGCTCCTACATCACAACAATTCAAAAGCAATGAATGCAATCCTGAAAGGCTTACAGAAAGCAGATCTCACCAAAGTGATTCACTGCAAGACAGCTAGTGAAATGTGGAAACAATTGCAGGTGGTTCATACGAGGTGATACAAATGTCGGAAAGGCCAAGTTGAGACACTTCAAAGGTATGTTTGAACAACTCAAGATGAATGATGATGAAAATATTAGTGACTACATGCTTCGTATGGATGAGGTTGTTAACTCCATGAAAGACTTAGGTCTTGAGCTTGCTGAAAATGATGTTTGTGATAAGATTTTAAGATCTCTTCCTAATAGATTTAGTGAAAATATTTCTGCTATTGAGGAAGCTAAAGATTTGGATAAGTTGAAAAAGGATGAGCTCCATAGTATACTTGCAGCATTTGAGTTGAGAACTCAAGTGAAGGTTGACGTCAAGAAAGAGGCAGCTTTCAAGGCTACCAAGAAATCCAAGGGTAAACAGCTTCAAGAGAGTGATGAGTCTTCTAGTGATGAAGAGGCATATTACAACAAGAAAGGCAAGTTCTCTAGAAAGCACAAAAGCATGAAAAATATAAGATGTTTCAATTGTGGAAAGTTTGGTCATTATGCTACTGACTGTATTGTTCCCAAGAATGAAAGTGATGAAGATAAACATGATTCTAAGAGCAAGGATTCTGAAAAGCACAAGCATCATAGAAAGAACAAAGATGAGCACAACAATCAAGGAAAGAGGTATTCTCACAAGCACAAGAAGAGTTTCTACCTAGACAAAGCAAGTAAGTGTTCTAGTAGTGATAGTGAAAGTTCTTCAAGTGATAATGAAAATGAGATGTTGTTCATATCAGAAAAAGAGGAAGAACCAAAACATAGATTCATTATCATGAAATGTCTTAGATGTGGAAATTTTGGTCACCTTGAGGATGATTGTACAAATAATGATTTGGTTTCTAGTATGTATGAGGATGCTTCAGAAAACTATAAGGAAGATGCGTGTATGGTTTTTGAAAAAGGTAGCACCTCTAGTGATAAGAAATCTAAAAAAGGCTTTGATGATTCAGAAAGCAAACAAATAAAGGATCATGAAAGTGAACTTAGTAGTGCTCTTAGTGCTTTGAAAAAGGAAAGAAAGAAGAATGCTAGACTCAAGGATAAGTTAGATGAATGTTGTATGGAGAGAGATGATCTTATAGAAAATCTTGATTTCTCTATAGCTAAGATGCAAGAACTCAAGGATGAGTTAGAGTCTAAGGTTCTTGAGTATAGTGAGTTAGAATAGAAAATGGCTTCTTTGAAAGAAGAAACTAAAGAGTACAAGGATAAGCTTTACAGGTTTCAAGATAGCTCCAAAAGGGTTAAATCTCTCATCAAAGGTCAAAGAAAGACAACAGATAAAACAGGTCTTGGTTTTGGTAAGAAACGCAAGGAACAGGTTGGGGAATCTAGTAAGAGATTCCAAAAGGAAGAGAGTTCTGATGAGGAAAGTATTTCAGATCATGAGTCCTTGAATGATAGATGCACAGAAATAGAAAATAGAATTCAGAATGAGAAGAAGAAGTTTTCAGGACCCAAGAGGTCGAATAAAGGAAAATTTCACGACAGATGTTTTGCGTGTCACAGGTTTGGTCACATGGCTTCACATTGCATGGCTCAAGTGAAGAAGGTAAATGACAGTTTCAGAAGTGCTAGTTTCTTTCAAGGGTATTGCTACTCTTGTCAATAGTTTGGGCACAAGGCAGTCTATTGCGAGGTAAATAATAAGAATAGGTTTGATCAAAACAGGTTCGGCCAGAATAGGTTTTGTCAGAAAAAGTTTCGTTAGAACAGGTTTGGGCAGAACTGGTGGATTCAAAGATCAGGTTTACCTCAGAGAAACAACATCATCAAGTGTTTCAAGTGCAACAATGAAGGTCACACAATCAGACAATGTAGAGCTAAAATTCCAAAATATAGGAACAGGAACAGTGGCATGATCAGGTCCAAGGATCAAGGCATGAACAAGAACAGGGATGAGAACAAGAACAAGAACAGTGACAAGAACAGGAATACGGGAAAAGAGTTCAAGAGAAGGCCCGAAAAGGAAATTATAGATGCTGATGATGATCAGTGCCTAATGGGAGTTTTACTCCCACCCCAAAATTAATCACCTCATCAGGAGGTGGGGGAGGGACTAAGCTAAGAGGCTCATTCTTAGTCCCGAGCCCCAAAGGTGACCCTTTGCCATTGATGACAAAGGGGGAGAGATATGAGTAAGGGGGAGAGCTTCAAGTGAAGAGGAAAGCTTCAAGTCAGGGGGAGCAAAACTTCAAAGGAAGATTCTCAGTTGTGGGCACAATTTCTTAGTTGTTAGCATAGTTGGTTTCAGTTTTGGCTCTTGAGACGTGTTTTCAGTAAAGGTTTGCCATCAATGACAAAGGGGGAGATTGTTGGCAATTTTGGGTACTTTGGGTACATTGCCTTTGCTCAAGTGAATAAGTTGTCATTGATGTCAAGAAGCTTTTGAAGGAATTTGATTTGATGTCAAATAATTTGTTTTGATGAAGGTTACGACTTGACACAGAAAAAGGCAAGTGGAAAAACTGTAGTGATTTCGTGACATGTTGGAAGAAAAAGAGAAATCAGGAAGAAGTGTCGCGATTTCGCGACAAGTTTGAAGAAAGAAAGCAAGTTAGAAAAGTGTCACGATATCGTGACATGTCGCAGTTTCACGACTCAAAGAGGAGAGAAAGGCAAAGAAGCGAAAAGTGTCACGATTTCGTGACATATTGCAAGGAAGGTTGAACGGACGAAAAAGTGTCACGATTTCGTGACATGTTGCAAGGAGAGAGAGTCCGAAAGAAAAAGTGTCACGATTTCGTGACATAATGCAAGAGAGAGAGTCCGGTAGAAAAAGTGTCACGATATCGCGACATGTCGGGTTTTCATGACCCGAAGAAAAGAAAAGCGCTAAGGAGAAAAAGTGTCACGATTTCACGACAAGTCAGAAGACAAAGTGGAAGCAAGATAAAGTGTCACGATTTCACGACATGCTACAGAACTCGAAGTGAGAACTATCGCGATTTCATGACATGCAGCAAAGGGAAGAGTCTGAAATGAGAAGCGTCATGATTTCGCGATAGGTTGCAAAGAAGACGTACGAAAGCTGAAAGCATCATGATTTCACGACAGGTTGAAGAGAAAGCAAACAGATGCAAAAAGTGTCACGATTTCGTGACAGATCGAGATGGCAGCATTCGGTTGGAGAAAGTGTCATGATTTCGTGACAAAAACAAAAAGGAAGTCTAAGGAAGCAAAAGTGTCACGATTTCATGACAAAAGCAAAGAGGAAGGCTATGAAGATAGAAGTGTCATGATATCATGATAGAAGTGAAGACGAAGTCTGCAGAGGCAGAAGTGTCACGATTTCATGACAAAAGTAGAAAGGAGGTCGACGAAGGGAGAAGTGTCGCGATATCACGACAAAAGCAAAGTTGATGCTAACAAAGATAAAAGTGTCGCGATATCATGACAAGAGCTTAGTTGAAGTCGTCAAAGGCTGAAGTGTCGCGATATCATGACAAAAGCCAAAAGAAAGTGTATGGTTGCAAAGGTGTTGCGATATCGTGACATGTTGTAGTTTCATGGTAGAAGCTACAAAAGAGTTACAGAGGCAGTGAAGCCGACAAAGTCAAATTTTAGCCGATGAAGATTAGGGCTTGCAGTCGACGAAGATTAGGGTTTGTTTTTGTTATAACAGCCGACTAAGATTAAAGTTTTCATCATGAAAATTTTGTTATAAAAGGAGGGTTGTTTGGAGAGTTGAGGTGTGATTGAATGTGTTGTTGAAGTGCGACGTTCGTAGATAGTGCATAGAGCAAGAAGTTCGATCGTCGAGAGCAGAGTGCAAAATTCGATCGTAGTGTGCAGAGTGCATTTCATCGAATTTCTAAGTGTGAAAGATCGCAAAGGAAGTAGAGTGTGCGAAGACGGTGTCACTGTGATTGCACAGAGGTGCAAAGGTTGAAGTTCGATCAAGTGCGGCTGTGATTGCGCAAAGAGAGCAGAGGGCGTAGAGAGCACAAAGGGCAAAGTCAAATGCGAAGTGCTACTGCTTAAGGATAGAGGTGCATTGGTTCTTTGAGAAGAACCTGAGGATAGATTTGGCAAGTCTTTGAGAAGGCTTGTGTGCAGAGGATTGATCTGTTCAAGTGTTGGATAGATCTGACAGACAGAGGAAGACTTGTGCTAGACCGACTGACTGTGTTTGGTATAGGTTGCTGAGCTGTTGTGGACGTGATCATAGAAGGCGAGAGGTCTCTTAGGCTAAGCATTGAGGATAGGAGGTCTTCGGTGGAAAGGAGTTCCACGTGCTGGCAAGAGGTAGAGACAGTTGATCTTCTGAGGGATCATTTCCAGAGTAGAGGGGAAGGTATCTCCTTTGAGCAGAGGCTCATAAATTTATATTGGGGGAAGGTATCTCCTTTGAGCAAAGGCTCATAAATTCTATTTGGGGGAAGGTATCTCCTTTGGGCCGAGGCTCATAAACATTGTAATTGGGAAGGATTCCCAAAGAACTTTGAGATAACTTTTAGAGAAAAGTTTTGTGGACGTAGCCCAGCCATTCTGGGTGAACCATGTAAAAATTGGTGTCACTTTGTGGATGATATTGTGCATTGTTTTGATATTGTTGTGGGTATATTGCTTTACTATTTTGTAATATAAAGGAAAAAGTAAAAAGAGGTCTTATACTGTTCACCCCCCTCTCAGTATAAGCTTGTGTTCTTCATAGACCACTAAATATCAGGTCTACTTGAAATTGTAGGTGAATTTGGAAAATTTTTACTACAAATGCAATGGTTTATAGATTTGAAGTGAGAATGTGCTGATGAAGATTGCATTGATGATTGGATTGCATGAATGTATGATGTTTTGCATTGTTTTCAAGATTTTTTTTGAAAGCAATTTTGGATAATTTTATGACTTTTTGATCATAAACTAAATTTAACCACCCAAATCAATTCATGTTATCATAAATAATGATGAAATGATGATATGGATGATTGAAATGCTGAATTTGATCATTTTGTGAAATTTTGGATCATTTTGAGATGTTTTGAAGTAAGGTGATTTTGTGACTTTTGGTCACAAGCAAAAATTAAGCACCCAAATTGATTTTTGGTTTCACAAAACATGATATGATGATTGAATGAATGCATGGATGTAATGTGGAGTGATTTTTTGGAGGTAAGCTAAATTTTGGAGTAGTTTGGATTTTCTATAATTTTTGAAGCTAGACATCAGCTAGTGTTAGCATGATGCACAAATGTTGATAAGAGTTTACCACTTTGCAGACATTGATCAATGTTTCAATGCACCATGTGAATACCAATGGGTGTTTGAGTGCACTAAAAATAGCTATAAATAGTTTGTAGAGGTAAAATAAAATTCATTCTTGCATTCACAAATTCTAAAAGTTGTGTCTGAAGAAGTGAGTGAGTGAAATAATGTAGTGGAGTGAAATCCATCATTATGGAGGGGGTGGATGTGGTAGGAACAACAATGAAGGTGGTTGAGGTAAGTGCACATGGAAATATTGTTTGGATTTGTGTAGTTTTTTTTTAAGTATGCAATGAATGTGGTGTTATCGTGTTTGCATTATTGTGTTGTGTTGCAGTTGAGGATATTGGAGGTTCAACATCGGTTCTTGCCCCTCATACCAGGGGTGAGAAAGGTATTACAAGAGGAGCATTATAAGTGGTTGGAGGTCATGGAGTTGGCTGGAGTAGCATGAATTGATGTGGTAATGGTTTACAAGGGGTATGTCTCTATGTTGGTGGATAGATGGGATCCAAATTGGGTGACCTTTCAGATCCCTATTGATAAGGTGATAGTGACACTTGAGGATGTATACCACATCCTCCAAGTGCTAGTGGAGGGGTTACATATCGAGGTTGGACACAATAGGGAGCACGATATGAGTCAAATTTTTTGAGACCGATGGAGGAATGTGAGTGTGAGGGATGGAGGTATCATGTACTTGGTAATGTATGCCAAGGAGTTAGAGGCATTGCCTACCTTGGTCATGTTCCTATTGGCCAATATAGTGGTATCGAACAACATTGGCTATCGGTTCCCATGGAACATGATCAGGTTGGTGTACGATATGATCGATGAGCCTTGGGTGTATGCATGAGTGTTTTCTCTATTGGATCAGTTGTACTTGTAGTTGTATGAGGTGAGGAGATAAAGGCGTAAGGAGAAATATTTTAATGTATCCAGGTAGATCTAGAATATATGGACCATAATTAGAGGTATGATGTATTACACCTTCAATGAGATGGATACATCCAAGAGTTGGAGGATTTGTTGATGCAACACCACATTGGACTTCCATATCAACCCTATTCCTTTGTATCTGGGACTGTTAGGCATAGTGAGTCTAGGCATAATGGCTCTAAGTATAGGGCTCCTTCAGGGTCATAGGGGTATTCCTATAAGCGTTAGCTAGTTCTTAGATGCACTTTTGTATATGAGCCCTAACACTCCATTGTATATAGCCTTTGGGTATTCATTATACATGTGACACACACACACACACACACACACACACACATATATATATATGGACTTTTAATTTTGTGTGGATGCTTTTGTTTGAATGCATGTGTATATGTGTGACAAATGATAATATGTATGAATGCAAATGAATTAATGCTCTAATGCTCATTCATATTTTAGATTTGACTTGACCATTTATAACATTGTTTTTTAATCAGGGGCATTAAAATTGTGGCATGTGAAATGGAAGACTCATGTGATGATATGCATGTTGATATGGAAAACTGATTGTTTTATAGAGATTTAGACATACTAGTGATATCAAACAAACTCACTAAATGCTATCTAATTTATCTAAGACCAAATGTGTGTGTAGTGAATTTATTTACCGAATCATGAGTTTTGTGATGACTCAAGGTAATCAAGAACAAATATGTGTGCAAATGATTTCAATAACCCATCTTGATTAAATTGATATGAAACATATCATGAAGAAGACCAAGAAGCTAGATTATCTATATGTGTGATTAGATGTCTCTTCAAGAGAGATATGTTGCCACGCATGAGCGTACTCCACTACCAGTAAAGCATCTATAGCCCAAGTGGATATTAGCTCCATAGTCCAATAATTTTATCTCTAAGCTTTGGGGATTCAGACTACCTAACCATCTAATTGGATATTTAGTTCTATCCTTATAACTTGAGGATCTGTGGTGCATGATGTGTAAAATATTTAGAGCTTTTGGGAATCAAATTCTCAACCAAAGTGTGATGAGAATTGTACCCTATCGTTATTACTCATTATTTTGTTTGGAAATTATTATGACAGTGGTGAAAACCACTATTTTTTATTTTTGGACTATGTGCATAATAGGACAAGCAAGGAGTACCCATTTCACTTCTAGGATCAATCCATTTATGGTATTATCTCTATTTGATACAAGATGTTTTTAATATGTGTGATTTTTTTTGGTTCAATATTGTTAAAGTCAATTTCCAGAACTCAAGATTTTCGTAGTTAAAATGTGTATTGACCCTAAAGAAAACTTGACATGTATTTGAGGTTTCTAGAAAAACTAGGAGTGAGTGAGTGATCTAAAAAACCTAAAGATTATGAAAATATGATTTGGAAATGATAATATGACTTTATAAAATGGTGCAATGAAATGGATGATGATTTGAAGGTACCCCTGATTAAGGCAACAAAACTTTATTGGATCAATTATTATCTAAACTTAACAAATAACCCCTAATATGGTGAATGAAATGTGTGAAGGTGGTAGTGCACAATGAGTGTGTGAATGCAATGTGTGAAATACAATTTGTAAAATGTAATTTGTGCAATGCAATGTGTGAAATGCAATGTGTAAAATGTAATGTGTGAAATACAATTTTATTTTTTTTGTGTGTTAGCCATGTATATATACATATATATAAATAAATTTAAGCATAAATGCTCTCAAATGGATGATGTTAAGTGGTTCAGGCTCTTCAAATACCTCTAGACTGGCAAGCCTATAAGTTCCTTGATCCAATTTTTGAGTGACAATGTATGGACCTAGCCAATTAGCCATAAATTTATCATGAAGGTGCGACAATGCATTGGTGTTTTTTTGAATCTCCTTAAGAACAAGATCTCTTACTTGAAATTCATGTAGATGAACTTTAGAATTGTAAGCACACTTTAGGCAATCTTGATAAACTCATAAATGCTCTCAAGCATTGACCCGCCTTTCATCAAGAAGCGTGAGTTGGTAAAAACATGCTTGTCTAGAATTATCATCATCTATGAATTCTTGCAATGAGATTTACAATTAGGGGATCTCAATATCAAGAGGTATAATTGCTTCAGCTCCATAGACTAGTGAAAATGGAATTGCCCTAATAGGCATTTAGATGCCTATTTTATAAGCCCATAATTCCAAGGGGATTTGAGTATACCAATATCGATGATTTTCTTTGACTAGTTTATTGAGAATAGCAATTAAGGTCTTGTTGGTAGCCTTAGCTTGTCCATTTTTCTATGGGTAGTAAGGAGTCAAGAAGATATATTGGATATTATTTTTATTACAAAGTGCTTGAACATCCATGTGTTTGAAAGACTTACCATTATCAAAGATGATTTTTTAGGGAATACCAAAATGATAGATGATATGATGATGTATAACCTCCATAATTCAAGGTCTTGTTGTACTAGTTAGAGGAATACCTCAACCCACTTTGTGAAGTATTCAGTGGCTGTGATGATGAATGTATGTTATCCTGAGGAAGAAGGAGATATTTTTCCAATCAAATAAAGATCCCATTATGAAATGGACCAAAGAATTTTAATGGGTTGTAATGCTTGTGATGGTACATGAGTTAAATTAGCATGTTGTTGATATTTTTGACAATGCTTGACATAAGTGCAACAATCATGTTCCATGGTGGGTCAATAATAACCCATGCATAGAATACACTTTGCAATGGTCATTCCAATAAAATTACCACCACAAGTACCATCATGAGCTTCAGCTATGGCTCTGTGTCTCTATAGGCTTGAGACAACAAAGGAGGACTCCGCCATAACCATATTTATACATGTCCCCCAAGAGAACAAAATGAGCTACCTCTTGCTTGAAAGTATATTTAGAAATCCATGACATGTCTAATGGGATTGTTCCAAACTTAAGAAAGACTATTATTTTGTTGGACCAAGGCTCATATATCTCTATATGAATAAATCAAACATCCTTCTCATCCTTAGATTCAACACAAACAATTACAAATTTAGAGATCATTGTAACAATGAGTGGTTGTACCTCTCCTACAGATTTCTTTGGAATCAATGATCCTAGGGAGGCCATCACATTTGAAAATATATTAGTTGAACATGGTAAACTATCAATTTCATACCAATCAAATTTAGTGAGTAGTGTCATTGCTACTTCATGGTAAAGTTTAATTGTTGGTTCCTTGCATTGGTATTCTCAAATTATTTTATGAACAACAAGTTGAGAGTCACCAAATATCCTGATATACTTTATGCCCATAGCTATGGCTACTTGAAGACCTAATATTAAGTCTTCATACTCTACATTGTTGTTTGTGCATTGGAAGTTAAGTTTGAAATATGGGGGAATAGGTACCCCTGTGGTGTATGAAACATGACTCTAGCATCTTGACCTTTTTTACACTTAGAATCATCAAAGAATAGTGTGGTATTGACATCTTCATATGAAATGACATATTATTCTTGTTCAATTACAATGAAAATAAAATAATATAGGAGCTCAATAATAAAGGTTTGATCACTAGGAAGTGGAGCTTTTGCAAGTTGATTGGCTATGACCTGACCTTTAATGGATTTTTGGTTGATGAACTCAAGATCAAATTTAGTGAGAAGTATTATTCATTTTGTGGTGCGGGTGTTATTGTAAGTGTGAGAAATCATGTAACGTAGAGGATTTTTGTGATCTATGATATATGTGGTGTGACTAAGCATGTAATGTCTAAGTTTCTTAGTGGTAAAAACCACTGCTATGCATAATTTTTCCATGTAAGCATATTTGATTTCATAGCTTCCCAATGTTCAACTAATGTAGTAGACAACTTGATCTCGATTTTTTTCATTATTTTGTGCAAGCATTGTCCCTAATGCGAAGTCCATTTTTGAAACATGAAGATGGAAGGGGACCCTCGAATGAGGAGTTAAAACTAGTAGAGAAGCCTATTATCGCTTGATGTCATAGAAAGCTTTTTGACACTCATATGTCCATGAAAATGGCACCCCCTTTTATAGAAGGTGATTGAATGGCCTGCACTTGTCAAAAATTTACACAATGAAACAAAAAATTGATTGGATGTTTTCTTGTAAACTATGCAATTCCTTCAATGTTGTTGGGGATGCGTCTCCATGATGACCTTGAATTTTTTTGGGTCCACGTCAATGCCTCTTTTGGAGATAATGAATTCTAGTAGTTTGTCTGTTGTGACACCAAAGACACACTTTTTGGGATTCAACCTTTCATTATGATCTAGAAGTCAATCAAAGACTTTTTCCAAGATATCAATATGCTCTTGTCAAGTTTTATATTTTTCCAAGAGATCATCGACATAATATTCGATGATCTTATGCATGTATATGTATGTCATGGCATGTTCATAAGTGGTAAATATATTTTTTAGGCCAAAGGGCATCCCATTGTAACAAAAAATTCCCCAAGGTGTAGTGAATGCTATTTTGTGTTGGTCATCAAGATTGATTCGAATCTGGTTGTATCTTGAAAAACAACCATTAGAGAAAGCATTTCATGGATAGTGTAAGTGTCAACAAGAGTATTGATGTTTGGTAGATGAAATTCATCCTTAGGAAACACTTTGTTAAGGTCTCGAAAGTCAATACAAATGTGTATCGTCCCGTTAGTTTTACAAATGGGTACCATGTTCGAAATCCACTCAAGATAGTAAATGGGTACAATGAAACCCACATCTAAAATCTTTTGAGGCTCTTCTTTGACCATGAGGGCAACGGTAGGATGCATCTTTCTAAATTTTTGTTTTACCAACTTAGCATCAGAGTGCAAGGTGAGATTATGGACAACCAAGTTAGGGTCAAGACCAGACATATCTTTGTAAGACTATGTAAAAATACCTTTCTTCTTTTTGAGGAGAGCAATTAATTGCTCTTGTTCATCCATGGATAAATTTTTTCCATGTTTGATTATTTCAGGATTGTCTACATATGAACAAAGGTTCACATCAATGGTATCTTCAATTGACATATGAGAACCTTCCTTAATCTGATGGGGCATTGGGATCAGATGAATATCATATATGATTTTATCAAACTATTTTGACACATTCTCTTCCATGTATGCTTGCAAAACATTAGGATCTAAATGTGATGGAGGAATGTAGTTGGATGAAACCCTTAACAATTACTTAGAAAGGATGAATTTGGAAAAGGATGGAGGCAAGGAAATTTGGTTCATATCAATAAAGATCATATCAATTGGAATTGACTTTTCCAAATTGTATGCATTACAAAGTGGGGTGAATAAGTGAAGTAGGGAAAAATGGTGCACCTAATTATGAGCAAAAATATGTGTATCTATCCTTTATAGCATATGAGCATCAAACGGAAGCATGCATGTGAAATGGAAGCAAAAACCAAACAACAAGATATGAAATGAAACAAGTATCCTTACCATTAATTTTGTGGATCAGATCCAAGGTTACAAAGCAGTCCCCTTGAGGACTCAAAGGTGATGCAATTTTTACAAATTTTGGGTGCCCAAGGATAAAATACTTCAAGAAATTTGGGTGCACATCCAGTGTCTTTCCTCATACCCACAATCGAGGTGGGTGGGAAAATGCCACCGCTACTTGTATATCTGATCTTTGATGTCTGATATTCATTCCTAATGCCTTCTAGGAACCTGCACCTACACACAACAAAGTAAAAATGGTCAAATAACAAGTGCATGTGAAGGAAAACATGCAATCCCCACATGAATAAAAGAGCATATATATTAAAAATATATCAAATCAACTAAGAATAACTTAAAAATTTATGGGGATTTTCAATAGGAGGTTTTGAAGGGATATCACCAAAAATAGGCCCCTCAATTTTGCATCGCCCATCTACAACCTACGAAGACCAAGACAAGAAATTTTGACCACTATACATGTCCAAAAATCATTAAACTTTGACATAATACATAAATCAACATTTTAAGACTACCCATGTGGTTAGATTTTCAAAATGAGACACAAATCCATCTGCATGCACCTTGGGTGCTCAGATGGGCCCTACGAACCTACAAAAACTTCAAAATGTGATATCTCGGCCAATATAACTCCAATTGCATGAAATTTGATCTTTAGAATCCTATGATATTCTAGAATAAGCCTAAAAAATAGTAAATAAATTGTGCATAGATTTATCCTCATCTCGGGGGGGACGGTGGTGATTGCAACTAATTGGAGGGCACCCTGGGGTGGGATACCCACCAATTATGCACACCTTTTGCTACCAATCCCACTAGGGAATGGTCCTAAAAAATCTAAGGGGTATTTTTCATCAAATTTGGTGAATAAATTCACACGGATGGTAAAGTTATGTCCAAAATACCCTCTTGAATTCACTCGGTAACCTCCGTCGCTAAGGAGATATTTCGAGGGCAAGAGAGCATAATAAGGTGAGGGAAAATCTCTGCAACACTCCATTGAATATCTTAGAACTCCTCTCCATGTTATTGTGTGGAAATTAAATCCTTTTTATATCCCAAAGGGGTTTATGTGCAAAAAGGCATGTAAGGGCATGCATGGCAGGAGGCGACATTTGTCAAAAAGGAGGCATGCATTGGATGGGGAAGAGAATCTCCCATTTTAGCCTCCATTATGAAGCATGTCATAAGGATCTCTGATTTGCATGCTTCAATTGGTGAGGTAAATGGTAGTTTCTAGGTGTCATTTGTCCCGAATCTAAATTTTTTTGGGTCAAACTTGCTCATCGTCCCACCCTTGGACGATGACTCACCACCATCCCAGGGTGGGATTATGGGAATCTGCCACCATCCCAAGGTGGGATGGTGGTAAATTTTGGGCCAAAACCTCCCAAAATTAGGCCAAAAGCCTCAAAAAACTCCTTTGGAGTGGCTAGAACCACTGTGAGCCTTCTAAGGGCTGCCTAAGGGGCCATATGATGTCAATTTGATCAATGTTTGTGGATTCTTAATCGGGTTTACCATGTTTTAGTGTCTACATATACCCCTTTTTGAGATGCGTTGTGTGCAGCATAGCATTGAGAAAAAATAGATGACTAAAATGTTGAATTTTTAAGGTTACTTGATAACCTAACCAACTTTAGATGCCCCAATCATGGAAAGGGTGTGTGTTCTTGAGTCCTTGTTTTGGACTCCCTAAAGAGCTTGCCTAAGATTAAACATTGTCCGTCATGAAGGGACAAGGCTCATGACTTCATGATGCCAGTAATTTTAAACGTTATGATGTGATATTGTGTGCTTGTTTTCTGCCCCAAGTAGGGGCATGATTATCTTCCTCAAAGATTCGTTGAATGACCGCTATTTGCATAATTGAGTGTGTGATTGCTAATTTAGACTGAGTATGACTACACCCTAAAGCGATGAGTCGATGAGGGAATGACTAGTGAGAAAAGTGATGAGTCACTTGACCCAATTAACTTGTGTTATGCTTACCTTCAATTTTGTCCTATGAAAATTAAGGCAATTTTGGAGAGGATTTTGGTGACTTTGTTGAGTTTTCCTGGAGGAAAGAAGCTGAAAATTGTATGCCCGGGGGGTATTCCAAACACAATGTCCTTATTATGGCATTATTTAACAACTTTTTCATCCATCCTAGGATCCTCATGGTTGCATTTTGATCCATGTGAAATTTGGACCCAATTTGAGCTATTTTGGTGCAGTTTTGGACCTGTTTTGTGTCATTTTTGGATTTTTTGGCCTATTTTTGCTACCACCGTCTTAGGGTGGGATGATGGCATGTTATACCACCATCCCATGGTGGTATAGGTGAAAAAATATGTGCTCATTCCACCCTAGGATGGTGGTGACTCCTGTATCTCTATATAAACCCAAAATATGAGGGCTAGGCTCATTTGTGCATGCTTCTTTTTGAAGTTTTGAGAGGTGAGGAGTAGGAGAGTGATTCTGAGTAGTAGAGCACCATAAATTTCATCCCACAATCACCATGATCCAATGGGCAGACTCAGACAGTGGAGGATCCAGTGCGAGATGGGTATGCCAAGTCTTTCTTATTACATTTTCCTAATGTTATGAGTTGTTTTTTTTTGCTTTTATGGCATGTTTTTGTTTTGGAAGCATATCACACTATATTGTAGGTAATTATACATAATTTATGATATATGTACCAACTTTTTTGTTTTATCCATGTTTTTGCGCAATTAAATTACATTTTATGAGTCCAATTTTGCCTTGTTTTTTGTTATTTTTGATGGCCTGAAAGGCCTTTTTGAGCACAATTTGTTGGAGTCATCCCTAGGTGGGATGTCTAGTGTGGGCTGATCAGTGGCCATCCCTTGGTGGGATGATATTAGGGTTGGGGGGCCATACCTAGTGGAAATGGCCACAACTAGCCTCAAAGAGGGGCCATTTTGAGTCTTTTCTTTTGAATGTTTTTGGGGCCATTTGAGGCCATTTTGAAGTTGTATTATTGAGTTGCTTATCCATATCAGGTGGTGAGGAGTCAATATAAAGTACCTGATATCTTTTATTCCATAAGGGATGCCTTTACCACAAAGTACTGGGAATGGTTGGATGCCATTGACCTCAAACAAGTGACACGGTTAGAGCCTGTGATAGGAGACCGTGCATATTTGACTGCCCTGATTGATCTATGGGATCCGCACACCAATAGCTTCCACCTACCCACATGGGATATGATGGTGATGCTTGAGGAAGTCTATTAAATTCTTTGAATTCTGATAGAATGGTGGTTGATTCATATGACACCATGAGATAAAAGACGTGCAGTGCTCGAGAGGTACTTCAGTTATGATCTTGAGATGACAAAGCTGGACTGCTTGAAGGGGGGTATGTTGGTAGGATTCTAGCATGAGGTGAAGGTATTGGGGATGAGGCATACACTACTTATAATGCTCATATCCAAATGATGTTACTTGACTCTTTTGGAGTGAGGTTCCCATGGAACCTGGTGGAGATAGTGTTTGCACTAGTGAGGTGCACTATGGTGGAGCCACTTGTGATGGCATGGGGTACTACACTACTAGCAAAACTCTATGATGATTTGTATAAAATTTGTTGCCATCTATGAAATGGTGTGGGGTGTATATTTGTATTTCAATGTTAGGAATGGCAGCACATAGTTGTGGGGCGACCATAGGGGCTACCATGGATGACTCGGGCACAGCTGGCAGACAGGGAGATAGGATATGGTATCCTATGGTAGAGGGCTCAAGAGAGGGGATATAGTCGGTGATTCACAAGTGATGTGGCTCACTATACAAATCTTTTCTTATGACTTGGGATAGTCCAGGTGTTTTGGAGGTCATACAAAGATTACCCAGATTAGACAGATGCTACTATACATCTTCGTAGGGTGCAGCAAGGTAGGTGGCTTGTTGGACGACATGGCATGGATCGGGAGTACTTCCATTTTTCTTAGGTGATGCGATAGTTTGGGCTATGCTAGGGGGTTACCAATGAGCTGGTGCCTTATAAACATCATGAGTATGAGAGAAAATTGGTGTGGCCAATAGTAGAGGTAGTGGAACGAGATACAGATCCTGTAGTAGAAATTCTAGATTTAGACGATACCGAGACTACAACAGAGTATGACACTTGGTGGGTGATAGACAAATGGCATGGAGAGGGACCACTCAGGAGGGGTTTAGCTAGGGAGGCACATCATAAGGTTTTTGATGAAGACCATGGTGAGGTAGGTGATTGGTTGGGACACATGGTAGGGGAGCAGGAGGTTATCCTAGACTTAGGAGATTGAGGTGACTTTGGGTATGATGCTATCAGGGATGAGGAGGTGTAGGTACCATCGATGGCGCATGGTGATACAGAGCGGGAGCTATAAAGTTAGATACTAAGGGTTAGGTAGGAGAGAGATATCCTATGGACACAGGTGCATGATGTACATGCGGAGTTAGCAGCACAACGAGCTGAGGTACAGGTGGCTCAGGCTGAGATAACATCTCTTTGGGTACAGTTGCAAATCTCAAAGCCCTATATGGGAGGATTCCAATAGTGGGGAGGTGACTAGGCTATAGGTAGATGTGACACAACTCTATTCTATGGTGGAGACTTACTGAGCACGATGTCGATAGGGGTAGGCCTATGTGGATGAGCTGGAGATAGAGGTAGTGTGCCTTGGAGGGCATCTACAGGATGATGCAATTGCTAGTGGGTCATACCAGAGTTTCCATAGTAGGACAGGGCAGTCCTCTACTAGGCTAGAGGCACCATGGTCTAGATGAAGAGCTGATAGGGTAGGTGGTAGCAGGTATGGGAGTTCATAGAGGATTTCGACTGTAGGTGGGAGTGCAAGTAATAGTATCGGTCCTGCATGACCATGGTAGTGGCTCACGTGAATATTTTTGTGTTTTTGGATGTTTTAGCAGTGTGAAGTTTGAGGACTCCTTTTATTGTAGCCTACGGGAAACATGATGTATATTTTTGTCTTATACATACACACACACACACACACACACACACACACACATATATATATATATATATATATATATATATATATATATATATATATATATATATATATATATATGAGTTTTTTTTAATGTGGTTTATCATCATGTGTTTATTGTTTTATGAAATGTATGCAAATGTATGCAATTTGATTTATGAGATGATGATGGATGTCTACCCTGTATGCATATTTTGTAATGTGATTTGATTTGATTTTGTACATGCATGGATGTATGGTGAGATGGATGATTTATTTATTAGAGGATGAAATGTGTACACTATATGACATATTATGCTAGCACCATAGACGATGTATATTGAACCAACTCATATGTAATGTTGTTATGAGACTTACATAATGGATTTGTGAATAATGTAACTGAAATGAATGAGGTGAAGTGATATGAATGACATGATGTTTATAGAATGCCCATGAGGTTTTCACGAGACTCAAAAACTCTAGTAAATTGATCAAAATTTGTATACTAACCATGCAGGACTTTTTGACAAGGTATGAATCTGCTAGGACGACCAAGGTACTTAATATCCTTGTGTGTGCAAGTGAGTTCATTCTTATGAGATGCATAAGGATACTGCCAGTGCCAAGTAGGCTCTCAACCAAACCTGTACTGAGGATCACCCAATAAATGCCACCATCCTAGGTTTTGTACTAAGTATGACTAGACCACTAGGCAATCTAGGTTACCAAAGCTAGCTCATCCACATGCAAACATCGGTCTATGCATATGCTCAAAAGCTAATATAGCAGACATATCATCATGTGGGAGGGTACCACCATTGACAGATAGGATATCCACCAAACCCATAATGAGGATCACCTGATGGTTTTCCAAATGCTGAGATTTCCAAGGATTCAAGTTAGACTCCCTACTTTCTTCAATTTTATTGGGATACTTGCTCTCATATAGGGTGATAAGAACCACTGTTTATTTTTCTCTTTTTAGTGATAATAATCACTATTTATTTTGAGTTTTTTCTTTTTCTCTTGAGTAAGGGATTTGAATTTGGAGTGATGGGGATCATTGTTTCTTGTGATTTTTGATGTGTGCACTTTTTGATTTTTGTATTTTTGTACTTTCAATTTTTTCTTTGTGAGGGTTTGCAAATTTAAATTGTTGCAAGTATATAAAAATGTGGGTTTTTGATGAAAAAAAGGGGGAAAACCACTTATTGGTGTGGGGGGAATTGGGTAGAGGAGAACTTGTCCTTTTTCAAAATCTCAGCATTCTTGAACCATTCACATAGGGGGATGAGCAGGATGACATTTTCGTGTAAGGTAATCTATACCATTTCATGGCTTTCATCTTTCTTTGTGCATAACTTGTATTATTAATGTTTAACTATGTTTGGGATATGATGTACACAAGGCATAATCAATGCAAGACTCTACCTCCTAAAAATCAAGATAGATTTCTACAAAATCTGAGTAGATACTAGATATGCCTAAGTGACCAAAAATACTACTGACATTCTAAAACAAATGGCTAAGTGAAGGGAATAAACACGACTATGGAAATGTGAAAAATATGGGTGAAAATGATAATTGTAGTATTGAACTATGAATACTTTCATAACATTGATTTTGAGTGGTAAGTAATGTACCATCATGGTGCTAGACATGCATGAGCAACTCTAAAATGCAGTGTGTGATGAAGAATATGCCTAACGAAAGCAATAATGCAACTTGATGGGAGTGCAAGTTTTTTTGTATTTTTATTATTTAATGATGTTTTTGAGTTTTTGATTGATATGTATACACATGTGACCAATGGGATTAATTGGGGGCCATTGGGGTTTTTGGGAGGACCAAAGGGATTATGCATGCCTTTGGGACTTTTTGGTTGACCTAGATGGTTCTAAACCATATAGGAGCATTTAGGTTGACCAAGAGGGATATAGGCACCCTTGGAGCATTTCGGGGTGACCTAGATGGTTCTAGACCGCCTAGGAGCCTTCTAGGTTGACCAAGTGATATGTAGATACCCTTGGAGCCTTTAGGGTTGACCTAGATGGTTGTGGATAGTCTAGGGGCATTTTAGGTTGACCAAGCGGGTTGTAGACACCCTTGGAGCATTTTTGTTTGACCTAGATGGTTACTGACCGCCTAGGAGCGTTTTAGGTGACCTAGATGGTCAATGACACTCATAAAGTGTTACAAACTACCTAGAGGTGTTTGGTTGTGACCAAAGGGCTTATGGATGCCTTTGGGGCTTTTAGGGTTGAATTAGATGATCGTAGATAGTCTAGGAGCATTTTTACTTGACCTAGATGGTGAAACCCGCTAGGAGCCTTTTGGGTGACCTAGATAGGTAGTGACACTTAAAAGGTGTCTATGACTACCTAGGGGCATTTGGTTGTGACAAAAGGTCTTATGGATGCCTTTGGGGCTTTTAGGGTTGACCTAGATGATTGTAGATAGTCTAGGAGTGTTTTTACTTGACCTAGATGGTGAAAACCCGCTAGGAGCCTTTTGGGTGACCTAGATGGTATGTGGCACTTAAAAAGTATCTATGACTACCTAGGGGTATTTGGTTGTGACCAAAGGGCTTATGGATGCCTTTGGGGATTTTAGGGTTGACCTAGATGATCATAGATAGTCTAGGAGCATTTTTACTTGACCTAGATAGTGAAACCTACTAGGAGCCTTTTGGGTGACCTAGACGGTCATTGACACTTAAAAAGTGTCTACAACTACCTAGGGGTATTTGGTTGTGACCAAAGGGCTTATGGATACCTTTTGGGCTTTTAGGGTTGACCTAGATGATCGTAGATAGTCTAGAAGCATTTTTACTTGACCTAGATGATGAAAAACCGGTAGGAGCCTTTTGGGTGACCTAGATGGTTACCGAAACTTAAAACATATCTATGAATTCCTAGGGGTATTTGGTTGTGAAAAAAGGTCTTATGGATGCCTTTGGGGCTTTTAGGGTTGACCTAGATGATCGTAGATAGTCTAGGAGTGTTTTTAATTGACCTAGATGGTGAAGGACCGCTAGGAGCCTTTTGGTGATGCTCTCTAAGCATGAAACGATCGTAAGTGAAGGATGTTCAAGGGTTTAAGATCCTCGACACCTTCAAGGGAGGCCAGACAATAAGTTTCAGGATTGATTTGACTAGTGATGACAAAGGGATATAACCAGTTTACCACAAAATTGTCCCGTAGGTGGGGCGACAAGCTAGAGTTCTGTTGGTTTTCTTTTAGAACGTGATCACCAACCTAAAAGTATCTAAGATGGACTTTCATATTGTAAGATCTTTTGAGCTGCTCTTGACACACACGTAGATTCCCAAGAGCATTAATGCAACATTCATAAAAAAAAGTAAGTTGATCTAGGTGAGCTTGTTGCATAGTATCATCATCAATAAACTCCTGCATGGATATGCACAACGATGGGATTTCTAGCTCTAGAGGCATGACTGCCTCAACACCATACACTAGTGAAAATGAGATTGCCCTAGTGGGTGTTCGAATGCTAGTGCAGTAAGACCATAGGGCAAGCAACATTTGCATGTTCCAATAAGTATGATTCTCTTTGATAGTTTTCTTCAATATAGAAATCAAGGTCTTTTTTGATGCTTCTGCTTGCCCATTTGCTTGCAGATAATAAGGTGTTGAAAAGCTATGCCAGATATTATATTTTGCTGTCAAAGCACACACATATTTGTTCTTGAATGACATCCCATTATCCGAGATGATCTTGGATGGAATACCAAAATGACAAATGATATTATGCAATATGAACTTCGCTATGCGGGGTCCTATCGTAGTGGTAAGAGGGATTGCTTCCACCCACTTTGTAAAATACTCGGTAACCATAATGATAAACATGTGATGACCTGAGGACATAGGGGAGATTTTCTCAATTAAATCCAATCCCCATTGTGAATATGGCCAAGCAAATTGGATCGGTTGTAAGGACTAAGAAGGTACATGTGTCAAGTTAGCATGGTGTTGTCATTTCATGCACTTCCTCACATATGCACAATAATATCGCTCTAAATTTGGCCAATAATAGCCCATGTGAATAATGCGCTTTGCGATGGGCATGCAACTAAAATGGCCACCACAAGTACCGTCATGATCTTGGGCCATTGCCCAAGTTGATTCTTGATACTCTAAGCAACGAAGGAGGATTCCTTCATAGCTTTGACGATATAGGATGTCTCCTAACAAGACAAACTTTACTGCCTTCCATTTGAATGTTCTTTTGGCAATGTGTGATAATCCAAGAGGGAGATTACCAAGCTTTAGGTACTCTCTAATTTGTGTGGACCAGTCTTGCTATGTGGAAGCCTCGATTGCATGAATTGCCTGTCCCTCATGAAGTTCATCCCAAGCAAATGCTGATTGGGATAGAACTTGTAAGAATAGCACTATACTACTATCAAAATGGGTTTGGGGGAACAAATTCCCCCAAGTGGTATGATTCAAGCACTCATGAATATATGAAAATCTCTCTTTATGAGGTTCTATTTAAATTAAGTGGACTTATGGTGTGGCTTGAGTGCTCTCATGCTCAACCGCAGATTGTGATAGCATCTTGACTTGAATGGTTGTCATCTCATTTGTGGGGTCTTGCAGGATCAAGGACCCTAAGGAGGCCATTGTATCCACAAAATGATTAGAAAATCAAGGGAGTGCCTTGATGTCATACCATTCAAAATTTTCTAGGAGTTTATCCACAAGGTCTTTGTAGGCTTGCCAAACTGGGCACTTGCATTGGTAAATTCCCTTGACCTAGTTCACTATAAGCAAGGAATCACCAAAAATATTGAGTTTGTTTAATTTCATGGTAATAGTTGTTTGAATACCTATGAGAAAGGCTTCGTACTCAAAATTGTTATTGGTACACATGAAATCAAGTTTAAATTATAGGTGTATGGGAGCCCCATGCAGTGTGAAAACACAATCCTTGCGCCACCCCCTTGCTTGTATTTGAAGACATCAAAGAAAATAGTCATATCTACCTGTGACTCAGGCTTGTCATAATTGGGAGATTCTAATATCTGGAAGACTCCATCATCGGGAAGCTCCATGCTAAGAGGCTGATCATCCTAGAGAGGAGCCTCTACAAGTTGATCAACAATGAACTAGCCCTTGATTGACTTTTGTCCTATGAATTCTAGGTCGAATTCTATCAACAACATGATCCATTTCTCCGTGCGACTACTATGATAAGTATGACTCATCATGTATCACAATGGATTATCTTTAGATACAACATATGTAGTGTAGCTGAGCATATAGTGTCGTAGCTTCTTGGTAGAAAAAACCATCGCTAGACATAACTTTTCAACGTATGCGTACTTGATCTCATGCTCACCAGGGTGTGACTGAGATAGTATGTGGCCCGTTCCTTGTGCAATTCATTATTTTGGGCTAACATGGCACCCAATGCAGTCTCAGTAGCTGAGATATATAATCAGAATGACACCCCTGGTATAGGTGGAGCTAAAACTGGTGGTGAAGCTAGGTATTGTTTAATTGCATCAAAGGTGCCTAACACTCATCATCCCAGTGGAATGCGACCTCCTTGTGCAAGAGTTTGTTCATGGGTCTACACTTCTCCAAGAATTGTGCTATGAAGTATTTGATGGATGCAATCCTCCCTTGCAAGCTATGAAGTTGCTTGATGGTAGTCGGGGGAGGTATTTCAAGAATTTACTTGACCTTGTTAGGGTCTACTTTGATGTCTCATTTGGAAACTACAAATCCCAAGAGCTTTCCAGATGTGGTGCCAAAGACACACTTCTTGGGGTTCAGTCTCACATTATGTTCAATAAGGTGATCGAGGACTTTGTGCAAGACATCTAGGTGCTCATGACATAATAAAGATTTAGCCAGTAAGTCATCCATGTAATATTCCAAAATCTTGTGCATGTAGTCATGGAAGATATATGTCATGGCATGCTGGTAGGTGGAATTAACGTTTTTAAGGCCAAAGGGCATGACCTTGTAACAAAATGTTCCCCAAGGCATTGTGAACGTCATTTTGATCTGGTCTTCAGGGTTGATACAAATCTAATTATACCCAGAGAAGCCATCCATAAGGGAGAGCATTTCATGGCCTATAGTGGAATCTACCAGGCCATCGATGCTTGGCAAAGGAAAATAATCCTTAGGACTTGCTTTGTTTAGGTCTCAAAAATCAATGCAAATGTGAATCCTCCCATCGGGATTCTTGATGGGGACCATGTTAGACAACCATGGTGGATAGTCTACATAAATGACAAAATTGGCATCCAACAGTTTTTGTAGCTCATATTCGACCATCAAGCCCACTGTTGGGTGTATCTTTCTTAACTTTTGCTTGACAAGCTTGGCTTTGGGGTAAAGTGTTAGATTGTGGGTGACCAAATTTGGATCTAGTCCCGACATGTCTTTATAAGACCATGCAAAAGTTGCCTTCATATTTTTGAGAAGGGTTGTGTAATCGACTTGCTCTTCGGGGGATAGGCTTTCCCCTAGCTTGATACATTATGGATTTCCATGATCTGAGCCAATATATTTGTCAACCATTGGCTTGATTGACATATGCAACCCCTATTCCAACTACTGGGGAGTAGGGATCAAATGGATGTCGTCAGCTAGATTTAAATCCTCAATGGGAACCTTGGGTTCCTCTTCAGAATGGAAGACATCATGAGTTGGCCCAGTGGAGAAGTAAAACAACCCACTGCAAGCCCAATACTTAGAGGGTTGTGGGGGTGAATCAGTGCGATCCTAGTCAATAGCATCTAGATCTATATGGCATGGCTTGGAAGGATTGGCTAGGTTGTGAAGTGGTGTGGTCAAATAAATAGAGATCATATTAATGGAATGTGTCTGCTCTCCAAGACCATGGGCATGTGACTGTATATTAATATTATTTCCCACCCCATATGTGGTTATGGGAGAATGGAGATCACCAAATCCTATCTGAGAACATACTGTAGGATGGAATCATTAGGCTCAAGGAGCTTCATGTGTGTGGATGGGTCAGGGAAGACCTCGTGGTGAATCTGGCCCAAATTTATAGGCCTTGCCCTCATGCGTGGAACAACATGCAACTAACACTAGACTTCTTTTATGTCGATGGCCTTGTGATGATGATGCAAGTAATGAGTACCAAGGTATGCCCTCTTTGTTTCATCCTCATAGTCACTGTCGTATATTGGAATCTCATTATTACCTCTTGGGATCAGGCAATAAGGTAAGTGTGGTCTCATATATGCTTGTTCCTCATAATTATTGTCATGGATGAGGACTTCTTCATTCTCACCTTGTAGTGCCTCATGCTCACGAGGATCTAGCTACTCAAGTAAATTAATTGCATCCTCCCCAAGAGGTCTAGCTTCCTGTGGGTGAACCGGATCTTTAGGAGGAAGAAACTATGACCAGGTAGGATTAAGGAAAGGGAACATATGCAAGAGGTCCTCCTGTTAGTCATCAATAGGAACAATTTGTGAATGATCACTATTTGACTCAAAAGGGTCATACGGTGCCACCTCCTAACTCGACTCATCATCTGAGGTCCATTCATATGAGGTGCCTTGATCTGACTCATTACAAACATGGGTAAAACTTCACGAAACTTCCCCTCGTCACTGAGGATTATGGGGTTCCCATATGGTAGTGGGAGGTAGTCCCTCGGGGAGTAGACTGTATTGGTATTGGCATAAGGATCTTGAGCCAACATGTCCCTATAGCCTATAGTTAAGCGATCTAGTCCATCCATGAGGACATCTAGAGGCAAGGGATTGTTGTGTCCCACTCCCAAATTTCCATAGGGTATTTGATATTGTAGTTTATAAGGGATTATTGTGCCATGCTCATACATGCCTAACCCATAACCATGCCAGTTGCATAGGTCAAGGTACTTTAGTGATGCAGGAGCATCCAATAGCACCTACAGCAGAAGCATCCAATTGCGGGAGAGCCACTTCTGAAGAGTCGGCTTGGGAAGAAGAAGAAGAAGGCAAGGAAAATTTTTCTAAGGCAAAATTTGAAAGTTGTAGCGAAATCATGACGTCATGAAATCATGACGTGGAAGGGAGGCCAGGCCAGAAGAAGTTAGGAGTAGTGAAATCATGACGTCACGATTTCACGATGTTGCAAAATCATGATGTCAAAGCGAAAGAGGAGGCAGGGAAGTGGACTAGTAGTGATTTCATAACGTCATGATATCACGACGTCGTGAAATTGTGACATCAGGGAAGAGAGCAGGACGAGGTAGGAGGTGGTCATGATATCGCGATGTCATGATATTTTGACATCATGATACCGCGATGAAGAACAAAGTGAAAGGGACGATGGCAGGGTGGTCGCGATATCGCGACATCGCGATATCGTGACGTCATGACATCGCAACGAATAATAAAATAGAAGGGTCGATGGCAGAGTGGTCATGATATCGCGACGTCGTGATATCACAACATATATCAAAACAAAGGGCTCAAGGATGGAATGGTCGTGATATCGCGACATGTCATGATATCATGACCTATCGCGATATCACAGTGGAGAGAGAAGAAGGCAAGGGAGAAGAAAGAGATGGCAGGAAACCGTGGCAGGCTATATTTTCAAGGGTGGATACAGACGAAACATGGCACAAGGTGCAGTAAAGGTAGACAAGAACCCAGAAGCGCGGGAAACAAAGAGGATGGGCACGTAGAGTATCCTGATAGGAAGCGATGGTGACAGGGACCGTGCGGAGTGGGGTTTTAAATCAGGTTGGTGTCCCGATTTTCATGAAGGATGTTTTAGAGGATCGAGGCATCTATAAAAAAAAAATAGTCTTTGTAATAAATCGGTTTGGTGCCCCGATTAAATGCGTAAGTTGTTTCAGAGGGTCGGGGCCTCTATAAAAACCCAGTTTAATGTATTAGTCGAGGTGGTGGATCGGAGAACGCACATAGAAGTGTGAGGTGTGACGACCAAGCCGAGCACTGGTCATTGTAAAGCCTGTAGGCTATGTTTGTATGCATTTTTAGATTTAATAGAAGAAATTTTTTGGATTTGTGTGTGTTTTTACGTGCGTCTTTCGGTCCCCCATCAGTGGTATCAGAGCTAGTGATTTTGAGTGCGTAAACAGATCATCAAACGTGAGGCAGTTTGTGCCAGGATCTATGGTAGGGTTCTAAGAGGAGAGAGATTTTAGGATCCCCGAGTGTGTAACAGATCATCGGACGTGAGGCAGTTACACCAGGATCAATGGGAGATATGATGACAATGAGAGAGTTCAAGGCATTGCAGAGGTAAGTGCAAGCCCTGCAGGAGGAACTACTCAAGAGAGATTTGTAGAGGCAAGTGAAAGCCCTACAAAGGGAGCTACACAGATAGCATGAGGAGAAATAGAGAAAGAGAGAAGAGGAGTGCAAGCAGGCTGCAAAGGTGTGCAGCGATGCCGGGACCAGCCTGGAAGAAGACAAATTTTTTTGGGCAAGAGATAGGGTTGAAGCAGACTACAGAGGCAGAGGAATGTCTGGAGGTGTTGCAAGAGGCAACAACCAGACCATGTAGAAGTGAAGATCACTTCTCCACTTACCTCGGGTGTCTGATGCAAGAGCATCCGGAAGCACCTATAGCAAAAGTATCCAGTTGCGAGAGAGCCACTTCTAAAGAGTTGGCTAGGGAAGAAGAAGAAGAAGGCAAGGAAATTTTTTCTAAGGCAAAAGTTGAAAGTTGTAGCGAAATCATGACATGGAAGGGAGGCCAAGGCAAAAGAAGTTAAGAGTAGCGAAATCGCGATGTCACGATTTCGCGATGTCCCAAAATCATGACATCAAAGCAGAAGAGGTAGGGAAGTGGACTGGTCGTGATTTCATGACGTCGCGATGTCACAAAATTGTGACATCAGGGAAGAGAGCAGGGCAAGGTAGGAGGTGGTCTTGATATTGTGACGTCGTGATATCATGATATCATGATATCGTGATGAAGAACAAAGCGGAAGGGATGATGGCAGGGTGGTCATGATATTGCGACATCACGATATCGTGATGTCGCGACATCATGACAAATAACAAAGCAGAGGGGTCGATGGTAGAGTGGTCATGATATCGCGATGTCATGATATCGTGACGTCGTGATATCACGACATATATCAGAACAAAGGGCTCGAGGATGGAATGGTCGCGATATCGTGACATGTCATGATATCGCGACAAAGAGAGAATGTGAGGGAGAAGAAAGAGATGGCGGGAAACCATGGCAAGCGGTATTTTCAAGGGTGGATATGGACGACACGTGGCACAAGGTGTAGTAAAGGCGAACAAGAACCTAGAAGCATGGGAAACAAAGAGGATGGGTGCACAGAGTATCCTAACAGGAAGCGACGGTGACAGGGACCGTGTGGAGTGGGGTTTTAAATTGGGTTGGTGTCTCGATTTTCATGAAGGATGTTTCAGAGGGTCGGGGCCTCTATAAAAACCCAGTCTTTGTAATAAATTAGGTTGGTGCCCCGATTAAATGCATAAGTTGTTTCAGAGGGTCGGGGCCTCTATAAAAACCTAGTTTAATGTATTAGTCGGGGTGGTGGATCGGAGAATGCACGCAGAAGTGTGAGGTGTGACAACCAAGCCAAGCGCTGGTCATTGTAAAGCCTGCGGGCTATGTTTGTATGCATTTTCATATTTAATAGAAGAATTTTTTTGGATTTGCATGTGTTTTTACGTGCGTCTTTCGGTCCCCCATAATTTAGGGTGAAGTTAGGGTTAGACAAGTAGTTAATGTCTTCTCCAAAATTCTCCTCATCCTCCTCCTATTGTTGGTATATTAAAGGTCCCCATAGAAAAAAAAATTGATTATGGGGAATACCAAGAGGTATGATAGTGCCTATGGGAAGACAAGGTCTACCCATATCTTGAACTGAATCTATAGAAGTAGTTGTGAAATTCCTAACCATGTATTCTTCCAATCCAATAGAAGCTAGGTGCACGGTAACCTGGGCCTACAGATAGAAGAGGGATGAGAGTGAGACTTGATATGGCTCATAATTTGTCTTGTGTGGTGTCTCTTAATCATTCATGTTAGGTATCTCCTTTGTAGAGATAGTGGATATGGTCGGTTGGACATCATCAATGGGCCACTTCTTTGGGTTCCTAGGCAAATGATCCACTGGTGTACTAGACATCCAAGGTGGATCTGACGATGAGGATGGCATGGTATTTGGTAGTTGCGAGGTTAAAACTTGGTTGGATTTATTTAGCTAAAAATCTAGATGCGTTGATGGCAAGCTCGACTCTGATAACTGCTGCACCATGTTGCAGTAATTGAAGGGCTCTAGGTCTGCAAGGACAACACGAACTTTCCATTCATGAGTGTACTTGAGGCACTGGTGAGTGATGGAGGGAACACACTTCATGTCCCTAATCCATGGTCTTCCTAAAAATATATTGTACGCCATATTGCCCTCTAAGATGTGGTACATCATCGAGATGATATTTTCTCCCACTTGAATAGGTAGGATGATTGTACCAATCATTGAGCATATGACATCATTGAATGCTCGGAGGGTGTAGGTATATGTAACAATGTGGGATATTGGGAGCTTCAGGTGCTTGAGATCTGTTGTAGTTATGATGTTACTTGAAGACCCAGTGTCTATCAACACTCTCTTATAAGGTGTTCCATTCAAACATGTGATGATGTGCAAAGGGGGATCCACCATATCATGTGGAACCGATTTAAGTTCATCTTATCGAAAGGTAATCATTGGTTTCGTGCATTGCCACACATACCCCACACAGTTGTTGAAGGAGTTAGAATCCTGGGGCTGAACCTTAATTACCTTAAAGATCTCCATCAAGGCTTCTCTATGAGGTTGTGATTGGTGGATGATCTCATAGATGGAGAGCTAGGACGATGTTGTTATTAAGCTCTGAGTGAGCTTAATCTTAATCATGACTATAGGCCTAGGTGGGAGGCTCAACCCGAGAGGTGGTATAGGTTGCGATATCAAAGGGACATCACTCTAAGCCATAGGTGGTGCAGCTAGACTTGGATACCACCTATTTCTTGTCACAATACTGACCATGCCAACATACCCTTGCTTAGGAGGGGCATGGTGAATCTCATTCACCTGGGGCACTAGTTTGGCCTGCTCCACGTGGGTAGGAAAGGGGTCCTTGAAGACCTCCATATGTTGGTTGTTTGGTGCGATAGGTTTGTATACCTTGAGGGCATTCCTATAAATTAGGTCTTGCACCAAGTGTTTGAATTTATAGCACATTTGTACATCATGCCTGTTTTGCCTATGAAACTTGTAATATAGGTCTTCTCTGTATCCTTTGGGCTTTAGTGCATTTGGGTTGATAGGTCGACTCTTAGGTAGATGGATTGCATTGGCTGCTAAGAGGTGATCAAACAATGAGTCCATAGATTCTACAATGGATGTGAATTGTCACTTGGGGTGACGTTGTTGATTTTTCCCTTGACCATTCTAGTTATCCTTGGCATAGTTCCCAGGGGTGGCCTAATAATTAGGCTTTTGAGGTGGCATGGCTTACGCTGGTCCTGGGACACTAATTACAACTTGATTTACTACTGCTGACTTTGGTTGCACTAGGGTGTTTTTAGCATTCTTGTTTCGTTCCTTCTTGTGAGGCTTTGAAATCTCGCCCTCTTGAATCTTGATTTCTTCAATGATCCCATAATGTGCTAAGGCATCTTAAAGAGTAGGGTATTACTGCAACTGCAATAACAAGGATATTGGCTTCAAGAAAATTTTGGAGAACATCCTACCATGATCACCACCAAAGTAGGGAAAAATGGTGCACCTAATGATGAGCAACAATATATGGATCTATACCTTATAGTGTATGAGCATCAACGACAACATTCATGTAAAATGGAAGCAAAAACCAAACAACAAGATATGAAATAAAGCAAGTATCCTTCTTATTAATTTGGTGGATAAAATCCAAGGTTACACAATAGTCCCCTTGAGGGCTCAAAGCTATTACAATTGTTACAAATTTTGGGTGCCCAAGGATCAAATCCTTCAAGAAATTTGGGTAATCATCCAGTGTCTTTCCTCGTACCCACAATCAAGGTGGGTGGCCCAATGCTGCTGTTGATTGCATCTTTGATCTTTGATGTCTAATATTCCTTCCCAATGCCTTATAGGAATATGCACCTGCATACAAGGAAGCAAAAATGGGTAAATAGCAAGTGCGTGTGAAGGAAAACATGCAATCCCCATAAACACAAAAGGGCATATATATTAAAAATATATCAAATCAACTCAGAATGACTTGAAACTTTATGGAATTGTTTTTTTTTTTTTTTGTAAATAAAGTCTATCATTAAACCACCCAGGTGTTGTAGGTGAGTTGGAGAGGAGAGGGCAATCCTCCAAAGGAGGTCCTAGGTTCAAATCTCCACCCTACAAAAAATTTGAATTGGGTATCCAAAATCCAATTGATAATGTTGGTGCATGAAGGGTCGGGTGCGACCCCTGGGTGACTTTGACGGTGTAGAACCCCTATGAATTTGATGGTTTAGAACCCCCTATTCATGGTTTCTAATACCAAGGCGACCTCGCAAGGGGTTTTTTGCTTTAAAAAAATTTAAAAAAATTCTATCATTAAACCGGGTTTTAACGGTTGACCCAAAACCGATTTACAAAAATCAGCCCTTAGCTGAGGAACCCCACCATGAACCAAACTAAGGAAATTCTATCCTCTACCCTGACACTACTGCCTAGCTAGAAACCAAAAGAACCAGACTATACTACCCACCATAGTCAAAAATCCCCTTAACAAAAAGAGACATAGGTCCTATCAGGACCCTAACTACCCTAAGCACCCACACTTCACACATGAGATCACCCATAAGCCCGTAGGAAACAAAAAGCCACTGCCATAGCCAACACAACAAAACAAAATGCATACCGTCCAGCCATAGTACAGGCCAATCGAAGGAAGACCCTAGTCCTCATCCTCGACCTCCTCTTCCTAATTTTCATCTTTGTCTTATTCGTTTTCATCAGTGTCTGGGTTGTAGACCATTGGCTTGTTGCTCTAGTATCCTTCGTTGAAGAAAACCTTGGTCAAAATATCCTTTAATTCTTGCATCTATTGATTGATGTTGGTCGTCACGTTCAGGAAATACCTTTTCAATTCCATGATTGTAGGGTTAGGACCCTCATCTTCAGACATAATCTCCATGATTTTGTTGCTCCCCTAAACTTGCTTGTTTTTTAGCCTCAGGGAAGACCTAATGGGATGGTCATCAATTCTCAGCCTTTTCCTTTCCAGGCCTCCCTTAGCGCTAGACTCACCCTCATGCTTCATGATAGGGGAGGGTTTTGGGAGACCAGGGCTCTCGCGTCCCCTCGAAATTTCCCCACGAATCATCGGGGGATCCTCTGAAGGAGGGGCAGGGATAGAATGGAGAAGGATGTATTTGTAAATGACCTTAAGAAGGCCTTGATGCGTGGGCATGGAAAAGCTTTTTTTGTAGGGTCCTTCACCATGATGAACTCCAACACATTCTTCATAACCGCATTTGAGGGAGTCGGGAGGTCCATCCTTGTGAGGCCATTCTTTGCCTCGTAGATTTTTGGGTTATGAAACATTATGGAGATGTTAAATAGGAGGTTTTAAAGGGATATCACCAAAAAAATATCTAAAATTGCATCCATAGGCCCATCAATGTTGCACCACCCGTCTACAACTTGTGAAGAACAATACAAGCAATTCCTACCCCTAAACATCTCCAAAACACATGAAATTTGGAAAAAATGTATATAATAAACATTTTAAGACAACCCATATGGTTATATTTTCAAAATGAGGTGCATATCCACCTGCATTCAACTGGAGTGCCCATATGGGCCCTACGAACCTGCAAAAACTTAAAAATACAATATCTCAACTAATTTATCTCCAAATTACATGAAATTTGAACTGCAACATCCTATGATGGTCCATAATCATAATAAAAAAAAATAGTAAAGAAATTGTGCAAGGATTTGTCCTCATCTCGGGGGGATTGTGGTGACTCCAACTAATTGGAGGACAACCTGGGAGGGGATACCCACCAATTTTGCACACTTTTTGCTACCAATCCCACTATGGAATGATCCCAAATAGTATAATGGGTTTTTTCATCGAATTTTGTGAAGAAATTCACCTAGATGGAAAAGTTATGCTCAAAGGACCCTCTTGAAGTCACCCGATAATCTCCTTTGCTAAGAAGAGATTTTGAGGGAAAGATAGCACAATAATGTGAGGGGAAATATTGGCAGCACTCTATTGCATATCCTAAATTTCCTCTCTATATATGTGTATGTTTTTTTGTGGAAATTATATCCATTTTATAGCCCAAAGGGGCTCATGTGCAAAAAGGCATGCAAGGGCATGCATGGCAGGAGGCGCCATTTGTCAAAAAGGAGGCATGCATTGGGTGTGGTAGAGAATCTCAATTTTGGGCCTCCATTATGAAGCATGTAATAAGGAATCAGTACCCTCTGACCCACATGCTTCAATTGGTGGGGTAAATGGTAGTTTTTGGGTGCCGTTTGTCCTAGATTTGACTTTTTTGGGGGTCAAACTTGCTCACCGTACCACCCTGGGACGATGGATCACCACCGTCCCAGGGTGGGACGGTGGGAATCTTAAACCATACCATGGTGTGACGGTGGTGAATTTTAGGCCAAAACCTCCCAAAATTTGGCCAAAAGCCTCCAAAACCTCATATGGAGTGGCTAGAACCACTGTGAGCCTTCTAAGGGCTGCCTAAGGGGCCATATGATGTCAATTTTATCATTGTTTATGGATTATTAATCAGGTTAACAATATTTTAGTGTCCATATACCACTAAATTAGGTAAAAATGGTGCACATAATTATGCAAAAAAATATATGTATCTATCCTTCATAGTTTATGAGCATCAAACAGAAGCATGCATGTGAAATGGAAGCAAAAACCAAACAACAAGATATGAAATGAAAAAAGTATCCTTCTTATTAATTTTGTGGATAATATCAAAGGTTACATAGCATTACCCTTGAGGGCTCAAATATGATACAATTTTTACAAATTTTGGGTGCCCAAGGATCAAATCCTCCAAGAAATTTGGGTGCACATCCAGTGCCTTTCCTCGTACTCACAATAGAGGTGGGCGGGCCAATACCACTGCTACTTGTATATTTAATCTATGATGTCTGATATTCCTTAAAAATGCATTATAGTAACCTGCACCTGCACATAAGGAAACAAAAAGGGTCAAATAGCAAGGGCTTGTGAAGGAAAACATGCAATCCCTATATATTAAAAATATATCAAACCAACTTAGAATGACTTGAAAATTTATGGAGATGTTAAATAAGAGTTTTTGAGGGTTTATCACTAAAAAAATATTTTAAATTGCATCCGTAGACCCCTCGATTCTGCGTCGCCCGCCTGCAACCTATGAAGACCAAGATAAACAATTCCCACACCTAAACATGTCCAAAACACATGAAATTTGGATATAATGCATAAATAAACATTTTAAGACAACCCATGTGGTTATATTTTCAAAATAATTTGCAGATACACTTGTGTGCAAATGGGGTGCTCGGATGGGCCCTATGAACCTGCAAAACCTTAAAAAATATGATATCTCAATCAATTTAACTCCAATTTGCATGAAATTTGAACTACAGAATCCTATGAAAGTATAGAATAACACTAAAAAAAATATAAAATAAATTATGAAAGGATTCTTCCTCATATCGAGGAGACGGTGGTGACTGCAACTAATTAGATGGCACCCTAGGAGAGGATACCCATCAATTCTGCAAACTTTTTGCTACCAATCCCATTGGGGAATGATCCTAAGTAGTATAAGGTGTGTTTTTATAGAATTTGGTGAATAAATTCACCCGGATGGAAAAGTTATGCTCAAAGGACCCTCTTGAAGTCACCCAGTAACCTCCATCGCTAAGGAGAGATTTCGAGGGCAAGAGAGCACAATAATGTGAGGGGAAATCTCTACAGCACTCCATTGCATATCCTAGAAATCTTATATATATTTTTGTGTGGATATTGTATCCATTTTATAGCCCAAAGGGGCTCATGTGCAAAAAGGCATGCAAGGGCATTAATTGCAAGAGGCATCATTTTTCAAAAAGGAGGTATTCATTATGTGTGGAAGAGAATATCCATTTTGGGCCTCCATTATGAAGCATTTCATAAGTAATCAGTGCCATATGATCCACATGCTTCAATTTGTGGGATAAATGACAGTTTATGGGTGCCATTTGTCCCAGATTTGACTTTTTCTAGGTCAAACTTGCTCACGTTCCACCCTGGGACAATGGCTTACCACCATCCTAGGGTGGGATAGTGGGAGTCTTCCACTGTCCCAGGGTGGGATGGTGGTGAATTTTGAGCCAAAACCTCCCAAAATTAGGTGAAAAGCCTCCAAAACCTCTTATGGAGTGGCTAGAACCACGATGAGCCTTCTAATGGCTGACCAAGGGGCCATATGATGTTAATTTGATCAATGTTTGTGGATGATTAATCAAGTTAACCATATTTTATTGTCTATAGATGCCCATTTTTTAGATGCATTATGTGCAGCACAGCACTAAGCAAAAATAGATGACTAAAATATTGAATGATTAAGGTTACTTGATAAACTAACAAACTTTAGATGCCCTAATCATGGAAAGGGTGTGTGTTCTTGAGTCCTTGTTTCTGACTCGCTAAAGAGCTTGCCTAAGCTTAAAATTTGTTTATCATTAAGGTATAGGGCCCATGACATCATGATTACAGTAATGTTAAGAATTATTATGTGATATTGTGTGCTTGTTTGCTTCCCCAAGCAGGGATGTGATTGTCTTCCTCAAAGATTCGTTGAATGATCGCAATTTGCATAATTGAGTGTGTGCTTGCTGATTTAGAATAAGTATAACTACCCCCTTAAGCAAAGAGTTGATGAGGGAATGACCAGTGAGAAAATAGATGAGTCGCTTGACCCAATTGACTTGTGTTATGCTTACCTTTAGTTTTGTCCTATGAAAAATAGGGCAATTTTGGAGAGGATTTTGGTGACTTTGTTGAGTTTTCTTGGAGGAAAGGAGCTGAAAATTATATGCCCGGTGGGTGGTACAGACACAATGGCCTTATTAGGAAATGATTTAATAATGTTTCCATCCCTCATAGGATCCTCATGGTTGCATTTGGATCCATGTCAAATTTGGACCCAATTTGAGCTATTTTGGTGCAGTTTAGGACCTGTTTTGGGTCAGTTTTGGCTGTTTTAGCCTATTTTATCTACCACCATCCTAGGGTGGGATGAGGGCATGTTATAAAACTGTCCTAGGGTGGGACATGTGGCCAAATGTGTGCTTTTACCACCCTAGGACATTGGTGACCCCTGTATCTCTATATAGACCCAAAATATGAGGGCTAGACTCATTTGTGCATGCTTCTTTTTACAATTTTGATAGGTGAGGAGTAGGAGAGTGATTCTAAGTAGTGGAGAACTTTAAATTTTATCCCAAATTCACCATGATCCAGTGGGAAGACTCAGCTAGTGGAGGATCCGATGCGAGACGGGTATGCGAAGTCTTTCTTATTGTATTTTCCTAATGTTAGGAGTTGATTTTTTTGCTTTTATGGCATGTTTTTGGTTTGGAAGCATATCACACTGGATTATAGGTAATTATACATAATTTATGATATATGTACAAAATTTTGTATTTTATCCATGTTTTTGTGCAATTAAATTGCATTTTATGAGTCCAATTTTGCCTTGTTTTTGTTATTTTTGATGGCCTGAAAGGCCTTTTTGAGCCCAATTTGTTGGATTCATACCTAGGTGGGATTGCTAGTGTAGGATGATCATGGTAAATCCCTTGGTGGGATGGTCTTAGGGTTGAAGGGCCATACCTAGTGGGAATGGCCACAACCGACCTCAAAGAGGGGCCATTTTGAGTCTTTTATTTTGAATGTTTTTGGGGCCATTTGAGGCCATTTTGGAGTTGTATTATTGAGTTGCTTATCCCTGTCAGGTGGTGAGGAGTTAGTATCTAGTACCTAATCTATTTTATTCCATGAGGTATGCCTTGACCACAGAGGACTGGGAATGGCTGGATGCCATTTACCTAAAACAGGTGACACAGTTAGAGCCTGTGATAGGAGACCGTGCATATTTGACTGCCCTGGATTCTTGCACCAATACCTTCTACCTACCCATGAGGGAGGTGACGGTGATTCTAGAGGACATCTATAAAATTCTTCAAATTCTAATAGAAGGGCGTCCGATTTGTACAATGCCACAAGACCAGAGATGTGTAGTACTCGAGAGGTACTTTACTTATAATCTTGAGATGGTAGAATAGGATTACTTAAATGGGGTATGTTGGTAGGATTATAGTATGAGGTGAAGGTATTGGAGGTGAGGCATACACTAATTATGATGCTCATCTCCAATATACTATTACCTAATTCTTCTAGAGTGAGGTTCCCATGGAACCTGGTGGATATAGTGTTTGTGCTGGTGAGTTGTATTGTGGAAGAGTCACTGGTGATGGCATGGGGTACTACACTACTAGCACAAATCTACGACAAGTTATACAAGATCCACTGCCATCGACAGAAGGGTTTGGGGTATAGATTTTTATTACAATTTTGGGGATGGTAGCACATAGCCATGGGGCGACCATAGGGGCTACCATGGATGACTCGGGCACATATGGTAGACAGGGAGATAGGATATGGTATCCTATGGTAGAGGGCTCAAGAGAGGGGATAGATTCAGTGATTCATAGGTGATGTGGCTCACTATGCAGATCTATTCTCATGACACAGGGTAGGCCAAGTGTTCTAGAGGCCATACAAATATTTCCCAGAGTGGGCATATGCTACTATACAGCTCTGTAGGGTGTGGCGGGGTAGGTGGCTTGTTGGATGACATGGCATAGAGTGGGAGTACTTCCATTTTGCTTAGGTTATGTGATATTTTGGGCTGTACAAGGGAGTACCCAGTGAGCTGATGCCTTATCAATGTTGCGGGGATGAGAGGACATTGGCATGGCCAATAGTAGAGGCAGTGGCATGGGATTCAGATCCTGTAGTAGAAATTCCATATGTGGATGATGCTAGGACTACAACGGAGTATGACTCTTGGTGGGCGATAGGCCAGTGGCATGGATAGGGGCCACTCAAGAGAGGTGCAGCTAGGGAGGCATATCAGGAGGTTTTTGATGAGGACCAGGGTGAGGCAGGCGATTGGTCAGGACACATGGCAGGGGAGTAGGTGGTTCTCCTAGACTTAGGAGATTTATATGACTTTGGGGATGATGCTATAAGGAATAAGGAGGTGTAGGAACCACTGATGGAACATGGTGATATAGAAGTAGAGCTATGATATGAGCTACTCAGGGTTAGGTAGGAAATATATCTCTTACATACATAGGTGCATGATGTACAAGTGGAGCTAGCAGCACAATGAGTCAAGGTATAGGTGGCTCAGGTCAAGATAGCATCTCTTCGGGCACAGTTGTGATCTTGGAGCCCTACACAGAAGGATTCCAATAGTGGGGATGTGGATAGACTATAGGTAGAGGTGAAATGACTCCATTCTATGGTGGATACTTACCAAGAATGATGTCTATGGGGAAAGCCTATGCATATGAGCTGGATACAGAGGTAGTGCACCTTGGAGGGCATGTATGGGATGATGCAGCTACTAGTGGGTCATACCAGAGTCACCACAGTAGGACAGGATAATCCTCCTCTAGGATGGAGGCACCAAGATCTAGGCAGAGGGTTGATAGGGCTGGTGGTAGCATGTATGGGAGTTCACAGAGGACTTTGACTAGAGGTGGGAGTGCGAGTTATAGTATCGATATTGCATGACCATGGTAGTGGCTCGCGTGACTCTTTTTGTGTTTTTGGATGTTTTAGTAGTGTGAAGTATGAGGACTCCTTTTATTGTAGCCTATGGGAAACATGATGTATCTTTTTATCCCCCCCCCCCCCACACACACACACACACACACATATATATATATATATATATATATATATATATATATATATATATATATATATATATATATATATATATATATATGAGCTTTTTATGTGGTTTATCATCATGTGTTTATTGTTTTATGAAATGTATGTGAATGTATGCAATTTGATTTATGAGATGATGATGGATGTCTACCCTGTATGTATATGTTGTAATGTTATTTTGATTTTATTTTTTACGTGCATGGATGTATGGTGATATGGATGATTTATTGATCTATAGGATGATATGTGTAGACTATATGACATTATTATAGCACCATAGATGATGTATATTGCACCAAATCATATGTAATGTTATCATGAGACTTATATAATGAATTTGTGGATAGTGTAACTAAAAAGTAATATGAATGACATGATTTTTATAGAATGCCCATGAGGTTTTCACAAGACTCAAACACTCTAGTCAACTACTCAAAATTTGTATACAAAGCATGTAGTACTTTTTGACAAGGTATGAATTTGCTAGGATGACCAAGGTACTTCATATCCCTGTGTGTCAAGTGAGTTCATTCTTGTGAGATGCATAAGGATACCGCCAGTGCCAAGCAGGCTCCCAACCAAATTTGTACTAAACATCACCCAATGAATGTCACCATCCTAGATTTCATACTAAGTATGACTAGACCACTAGGCAATCTAGGTTACCAAAGCTAGCTCATCCACATGCAAATATTGGTCTACACATATGCCCAAAAGCTAATGTGGAAGGCATATCTTTTTTTTGTGGAAAACATCCCAAAAGGGATGCCACTTTCGGGTAAGACCCAAGGAGGCAGGGGTATCCATTCCACCAAAAATGCCCAGGACTCGGACCTGGCCTACCACCTTTGACATACTCAAGGAGCAAACAAACACACAAAACCAATTTAAAAATAAGTAAATAACAACAAAAATAATAAAATAAAATAAAAAACATGCTCCTTGAGTGTGTCAAAAACAAAAGCACAACCAAACACGCACAATAAGATAAAAGAAACCACAACACAAACCACATAGAAAAACACAAGAACCACATAACAAAACACAAACAAGACAAAAACAACTAAACACTACAAAGACATAACCCAAAAAAAACATGAAAAATAAACACAACCAAAACCTAAAATTAAAAAATAAAAAATAAAAAATAAAATAAAAAACAACCAACAACAGACAATAAACAAAAACAAAAAACATAGAAAACACTCACACATAAAAACATGAATTAACACAAACAAAGAGAAACCCAAGAACAAGAACGAAAAAAACACAAGAACAATAACAAAAAACATAAAAAAAAAACAACAAAAACACATGAACAACAAAAAACAACACAAAGAACACAAAAACAAAACAAAACAAAAGAACCCACCCACCTTAAAAAACTAAACAAAAAAGAAAAAAGAAAAAAAAATTGAACATAACAATGACCTATCTAGACCAGAAGACTATTAAGGCAAGAATCAACAGAGGAAACAAAATAAAGAATAGAATGAGCTAGGGAACTAAAAAAAACTGAATGAACCAAAGAGAAGCAAAAAAAAAAAGCAAGAAGAAACTAGGTACCTTCAGAACTGGAGCCATCCAAAGAAATGATAGAAAGAAGAGCTTCCCTAATTTGAGAAGCCCACCATATAGGAGGGTGGCCATAACAAGTAAGATCACCTTTGTCCAAAGCCCAATTAGCTAAAGCATCAACACTCTTGTTTTGATCTCTGACCACATGATTGTAATCAACTTTCAAAAATCCCATCTGGATTAATTGAATCTTCTCAATAATTCTTTTTATTCTCCAATCCACCTTATGATTCTTAGAAGGAGTCTTCAAGAGATTAATCATAAGTTGAGAGTCAGACTCAACTAACACCTTTTCCCATCCAACCTTAGTAGCCTCTTGAAGGCCTCTCAGGATACCATACCCCTCAAGCAAGGTTATTGGAAAGAATACCCAAATTCTCAGCAAAAGTAAAAACCAGGGAGCCATCTGAAAGTCTACCAATTCCTCCCACACTAGCTTTTCCAGGGTTCCCTCTAGAGGCTCCATCAGTATTGACTTTTCCAAAATCCTTAGGAGGAGGTTGCCAATTTCTAGTCCTATCCATCTTACTAATACTCACATTCCCTTTAAGTTGGTTGCCCTTAGAAGATTTAATCTTCAATATTTGCATCACTTGATCCCATCTTTGGTGGGAGTTTTGGGGGTGATTAAGGAGTTGATGGACTGATTCAACTAAGTTGGCTATGGTCTTTTGCCAAATATAGTGAATATCCTTCCTATCTTGATTAAAAATTTGGTTGTTCCTTTCATTCCAAATATTCCAAAGAAGAATGGTAGAACCCATCCAAACTAACTGCCTAATAAAATGATCAACACCCTCTTGATTAGGCCAATCCCTCCAAAGTTGTTCAAAAGTAAAAAAATTGGACCACTGTAAGCCAAGTAAAGTGGCCATTCTCCTCCATAGCTCAGAGGCTAAAGTACACTCAATAAAAATATGGTTGAGAGTTTCTACATTCTCTTCACACATTTCACATCTAAAAGGGCCATGAAAACCACGCTTCATAAGTTGCTCACCAAGTAAGCACCCTACGATGCAATAAAAGCCAATTAAAGAACCTCACCTTAGGCCAGAGCTTTTGAGCCCACAATCGAGAAAATATGTCAGAAGAATGGTTGGGATTATTATGGCATAAGGTCAAATAACCTTGAGCAACTGAATACTCACCCTTAGTAGTGTTGTTCCATCCAAAACAATCTTTTTCATGGGACCAAGAGAGGGATCTCATATGAAGGATGCCTTGGATATCTTGTCTTTGCCTTTCTAGGATTTGAATAGGCCAGTCCTCAATAGGGATCCAATATCTACCAACCTTTGAATTACCAGTATGGTACCGATAGTAATTAGCCACCTTTATCCAATTAGCTCGGTGAAGCTCCTCCATCCAAGGCCTCCAATCGGGAAACTGAGTTATCAAAGGCTTGTGACCATCCCAAGAATCTATCCAAAAATTTGCCTGTTGACCATTATGAATGATCCAAAATAATTTTTTCTTTATCAAATCCTCACCAGTCTTAAGAACTGCTAAAATGGGAGAACCTTTGGTAGGAAGTTGATAGCGAACAAGGTCTTCAGGACTTTTGTTCTAAGCATATTTAGCATGAAGATTATTGGCCCAAAGAGCATTGGGGTTATGCAACATCCTCCAATATAATTTAGCAGCTAAAGCTTTGTTGTTATTAATAGAAGACTGAAATCCTAACCCCCTTCACTCTTAGGAAGACATAAAGTATCCCATTTCACCAAGGCCCATTTTCTTTTCTCCTTAGTACCACTCCAAAGGAAACGATGACTGATTTGATCCAATTCTCAAAGAACAACCTTTGGGATATTCAAAATGGAAGAAACATAAATAGGAATAGCTTGAAGGACTGATTTTACCAAGGTGATTCTACCCCTAGAAGAAAGCCACTTGTTGGTCCACTTTCCAATTTTCTTCTTGACTTTGTCCAACAACCAATTCCAATATTTATTTTTCTGCCTTTGAATATTTATGGGAATACCTAAATAAGTGATTGGAAGGGAGGTCTTCTTATATCTTAATTTATCCAAGACCATGGATTCCTGTCTAGCAGAAAATTGAAAGAAAATAACTTTAGATTTGTCTTCATTGATCAACTCGCCCAAGTAGCCTTAGAAAAACAGCTAATGATTTGCTTAATATTAGAAGCTTCCTTAACTGTAGCTTTACCTAAAAGAGTAGAGTCATCCACAAATTGAAGATGAGAGATAGGTCTAGCTCCATGAGCAATGGTAACTCCCTCAAGGGTTTTGTTTTCCCTCTTTTTGGTTATAGTCCTACCCAAGCATTCAACAAGAATGATGAATAAATAAGGGGATAGCGGGTCACCTTGCCTAATACCTCTGGAAGCTAGGAATGACTGAGAAGGCCTACCATTGATAAGAACTAAGTAGGAAACTGAAGAGATACATCCCATAATCCAATCCATCCAATCCTTAGAGAAACCAAATTGCCTCAAAACTTTGATAAGGAAGTGCCAATCCACTCTGTCATAAGCTTTGGATAAGTCTAACCGAATGAACATGGAAGGAGAATTTTGCATATCCATGGAATGGATGGCTTCCTGAGCAAGAACTATCTCATCTACTATTTGACGTCCTTCCACATAACCCCCTTGCTCTGGGGAAATAATCTTATGCAAAAGAGGCTTCAACCTTTCTGCCATGATTTTAGTAATGATTTTGAGAAGAACATTACATAAAGCAATAGGTCTAAAAGTTGAGATATGATCAACCTCTTGAGCTTTTGGAACAAGAGTAATATAAGTTTTATTGATAACCTTCAAAATTTCTTTGGCTTTCCCGGCTTCTTCCACCACCTCTAATAAATCAACATGAAGGATATCCCAGAACTCTTGGTAGAACTCAATGGGAAAACCATCAGGACCTGGGGTTTTCCCTTTTTGCATTTTAAAAACTACTTGTTGAAGCTCATTGATAGTAATAGGAGCAGTCAAAATAGAGTTCTCCTCAGAAGTGATAAGAGAAGGGATTGCTTGAAGAACATTTTGTTGTGAAGCTGAGTCAAGAGGAGTAGCAAGCAAAAATATTGGAAAAGTAATCAACAACAATAGAGTTCATGCCATCCCAAGTATAAACAACATCTCCAGAATCTGATTTTAAGGAAGAAATAAAGTTGTGAGATCTTCGAGCTAGAAGAGATTTGTGGAAGAAATTTGTGTTTCGATCTCCTTCTTTGAGCCATTGAATTCTAGATTTTTGCTTCCATAAGATTTCTTCTCTTTTTTCCCATTCCTCTAATTGAGTTGTGAGTTTAATTTCATCTGCACTTCTCTTCTCTATGAGGCCATCTAAATAGATTTTCTTATTCAAATTTTCAAGATGAGCAATAACTTCATGTTTTTTTTTATGAACATCCCCAAACTCTTTCCAGTTCCAAGTCTTGATTTTGGATTTAATGTATTGCAATCTTTTGGCAAAATAGAACATCTTAGTCCCATGCCTAGGTTTACCTTCCTTCCACCATTGTTGCACACGAGGTCTGAAGGAAATGTCTCTAAGCCACATTAATTGAAAACAAAAAGGAGAGAAACTCACATTGGTTTTCCACATTTCCACCATGACTGGCCAATGATCCGAACCAACATTATTAAGAGTCTTCACTTTAGGAATGTGACCATGGATTAAGAAATTTTTAGAGAGCAAAAACCTATCCAATCTCTCCATTATACAAGCTAAGCCTTGCCTTCTGTTAGACCAAGTCATAAGGCCATTATCTGGTTGGATATCCACAAGATGGAGGTTTGCAATATATTCGCTCATGAGGTCATTGCTTTTGTCCAAATTTCTATTTCCCCCTCTTTTCTCATCCAGAGAGAGGATGGTATTGAAATCTCCTCCGATCAAGATCCAAGCTTTAGGAAAATGAGAGATAATATGAGTAATATCCTTCCACTGTCTTCTTTTTTCCTCCAAAGAAGTCGGAGCATAAATAGTAATGCAGAGCATAATCTGGTTGGAATGTCTACTTTGAATAGCTATAGCCAACAAACCCCAACTGCCAACCATATGGTGAATAACTACCTCTTTTGGGTCCCAAAGACAAGCAATGCCACCCGAAGTCCCTTGGGAACTGAGGGAAACCACTTTTCCAGCTGGCCAAATTTTACCGGCAATTGAGTCCATATCCTCCATTGACATCTTTGTTTCTTGAAGGAAAACAAGATGTGGATGATTTATCTGAATCATTCTTCTAATTTCATTTTGTTTTGAAAGACTCCCTTTGAGTCCTCTAATATTCCAAGTGATGATCTTCATTAATACCAGGGCTAAAAAGTTTGGGAAGGGCATTAATATTACCTTCCTCTACAAGCTTTTCACCTTCTTTTACCATATGATATTGATTGGTCTTGCGACCTACTTTTTGATTAGAATCCATCTTCAATTTTTTTTCCCTGTTTCTTGACTTATTCCAATTGAATCTCAGATGGCTTCTAACCTTGAAGAATGCTCGTACACAACCAAAATTTTACTAGATGGTTCAACGGAGTCTATATTGGGACTCGCATTATTTGAAGTTTTGACATTTGAAAGATTGTTTTTCTTGTGTAAATTTTCTCCTTTTTTTTTGTTGAAAACCTTTGATTTGTTGGTTTGTCTCTGAGTTCTTCCCTTCATATTTAAATTGTGTTTCTAAGATTTTAGTTTCCATTATTTCCTCTTCCTCACTTGGGACATCATTTGTGGAAAGGATTTCAAACATATTAGCAGATGACTTTGATTGATCCTTCATAACTAGTTTTTTCTAGTGTTCTTCTTCTTAGGTATTTGGAAACTTGCTGAGTTTATATCTTCTTTCTTTTGATCAGGAATTTTATTTGGGCAAGCACTCGCCAAATGACCATATTCATGGCAAATTCTACAATGAAAAGGAATGTTCTCATAGTCCACTACTTGCTCCCAAGTGTCTTCCCCAAATTGTAATGTGATATTTTTAGGTAGGGGTTTGTCAAAATCCATTAAAACACAAATCCGAGCATAAATAATATGTTCAAAATTTTGAGTACAATCAGCAGTCATCATAAAAGTTCCTAAAGAGTTTCCAATTGAAGAAAAAATAGTAGGATTCCAAAATTCAATAGGGAGGCCAAAGAGTCTAACCCACACGGGAGCTATAGAAGGCATCTCTTCTTCGACTTTAAATTTAGTATGCCAGGGCTTCATGAAAAGCCCCGCCCTTCCAAAAAACCAAGGACCCCCTTGAAAATTTTTCTCTCTATCTTCATTATTAGCAAATAAAACAAGAAAATAACCATTTGGATAAATAGAGATTTGTAACTCACCTTTAGTTTTCCAACTTTTTGCAGCCCAGACTTTGAAAGCGAGATAGACTCGGACGAAAACCCACGAACCGAAAAATTAGTCCTCTTTTTTCCAAATCTTTAATGCCGATCCGAATGTTACCCATATCAAGCTTAACAATAGGAGTTCCATCACCTGCTTTAAGACATCCTGACTCCATTTTCCTGGGATCAATCTTAGGCATTCTTAGAGGTTTATGGGAAGCCCTAAGATTGATATTAGCATTGGGCTGAGGCTGTCCACCATGAAGGGCATCCCTAAAATTCATTTTTGGGACTGAGTCTTCGAAATTCTTACCCTTGATAGGGGTTTTCATAGTAGAATTATTTTGTGGGTGCACCTTAGCACCAGATTCACTTGAGATATGAGCCATTTTTTGATCAACTACTTGAAACTTGTTTCGTGATCTCTTTAATCCTTGCCCTAGACGTCGTGGAAAGGTATGGTTTTCACTTTTCTTTTGTGCAGCAAATTGGAAGTCATTGTCACTCAAGTTCATAGTATGATCTATTGAAAGATAAATTTCTAACCCATATTGGATCCCCTACAACATTTCCTACTAAAATATTGAGCATAAACCACAAAAATATTGGCCGCTAGGGCCCGAAGGCCCTAAAAACCAACCTCTGGAGCTGCTTGCACTCAACCCGGATGAAACCCTCGCATAGCCGCTTGCCAAATATCTCGTTCACACATAGGGATGCGCTAGGATCTGTGTTGCTCCAAATGATATGAAAATTGGTGGAGACGTTCTAGGGTTTTTCAGGCATCTACCCTCAAAATTTTAGCTCAATCCGAGTCCGGATGAGTGAGATATGGCCGAAACGAGTTCGGTAGTTTGGGCAGTCCTACGAAAAATGTCCCTCCTTGATTATTGGATAACATTCACTATATTTTTTAAATTAGTTCTGGCAGACAATCATCATGCGGAAGGCTACCACCATTGACAGATAGGCTATCCACCAAACCCATAATGAGGATCACCTGATGGTTTTCCAAATGCTGAGAGTTTTAGGGATTCAATTTCGACTCCCTACTTTCTTCAATTTTATTGGGATACTTGCTCTCATTTTGAGTGATAAGAATCATTGTTTATTTTTCTCTTTTTAGTGATAATAATCACTATTTATTTTGAGTTTTTTATTTTTCTCTTGAGAAAGGGATTTGAATTGTGAGTGATGGGGATCACTTTTTCTTGTGCTTTTTTTATGTGTGTACTTGTTGATTTTTGTATTTTTGTACTTTGAATTTTTGCTTTGTGGGGGTTTGCAAATTTAGACTGTTGCAAACATGTGAAAATGTGGGATTTTGACGACAAAAGAAGGGGGGGGAAAGCACTTATTGTTGTGGGGGGAATTGGATAGGGGAGAACTTTTCATTTTGCCAAATATTAGCATTATTGAACCATTCACATAGGGGGATGAGCAGGATGACCTTTTCACGGAAGGTAACCTAGATCACTTCATGGATTTCATATTTCTTTGTGCAAAACTTGGATTATTAATGTTTAATTGTGTTTGGGATATTATGTACACAAGGCATAATCAATGCAAGGCTCTACCTCCTAAAAATAAGGCTATATTTCTAAAAAATTTGAGTAGAGACTGGATATGGCTGAGTGACTGAAAAACCCTACTGAAATTCTAAAACAAATGGTTAAGTGAAGGGAATAGACATGACTATGGAAATGTGAAAAATGTGGGTGAAAATGATAATTACGGCATTGAACTATGAGTAATTTTACAAAATTGATTTTTAGTGGTAAGTAATGTATTATAATGGTTCTAGAAATGGATGAGCAACTATAAAATGTAGTGTGCGATGAAGAATATGCCTAACGAAAGCAATAATGCAATGGTATGCAACTTGATGGGATGGCAATTTTTTTTTGTATTTTTATACTTTAATGATGTTTTTGAGTTTTCGATTGATATGGAGAGTAGGGTCCCACCGTGATTACCATAGAATTAGGGAAAAATAGTGCACCTAATTATGAGCAACAATATGTGTATCTATCCTTTATAGCATATGAGCATCAAACGGAAGCATGCATGTGAAATGGAAGCAAAAACCAAACAACAAGATATGAAATGAAACAAGTATCCTTATTATTAATTTGGTGTATCAGATCCAAGGTTACATATAATTCCCATTGAGGTCTCAAATGTGATACAATTATTACAAATTTTGGGTGCCCAAGGATCAAATCCTTCAAGAAATCCGGGTGCACATCCAGTGTCTTTCCTCATACCCACAATTGATGTGGGCAGGAAAATGCCACTACTTCTTGTATCTCTGATATTTGATGTATGAAATTCTTTCCCAATTCCTTCTAGAAACCTGCACCTGCACACAAGGAAGCAAAAATGGTCAAATAGCAAGTGCGTGTGAAGGAAAACATGCAATCCCCACAGGCACAAAATGGCATATATATTAATAAATATATCAAATAAACTCAAAATTACTTGAAACTTTATGGGGATGTTAAATAGGAGGTTTTAAAGGGATATAACTAAAAACATATCTGAAATTACATCCGTAGGCCCCTCAATTTTGCATCGCCCGTATACAACCTGCGAAGACCAAGACAAGCAATTCCTGCCCCTAAACATGTCCAAAACTCATGAAACTTGTATATAACACATAAATAAAAATTTTAAGACTAACCATATGGTTATATTTTCAAAATGAGACTCATTTCCATCTGCATGCACCTAGGGTGCACGAACAGGCCCTACGAACCTACAAAAACTTCAAAATCTAATATCTCGGCCAATATAACTCCAAATTGCATGAAAATTGAACTGTAGCATAATATGATAGTCTAGAATAATCCTAAAAAATAGTAAAGAAATTGTGCACAAATTTATCCTCATCCCAAGGGTGGATGGTGGTGACTGCAACTAATTGGAGGGCACCCATGGGTGGGATACCTGCCAATTCTGCACATATTTTGCTACCAATACCATTGGGGAATGGTCATAAACACTCTAATGGGTATTGTAATCAAATTTTATGAAGAATTTCACCCATATGGTAAAGTTATACCCAAAAGACCCTATTGAAGCCACCCAATAACCTCCATTTCTAAGGAGAGATTTTGAGGGCAAGAGAGCACAATAAGGTGAGGGGAAATCTCCGCAACACTCCATTGCATATCCTAGAACTCATATCCATATTTTTGTATGGAAATTGAATCCATTTTATAGCCCAAAGGGGCTTATGTGCAAAAAGGCATGCAAGGGAATGCATGGCAGGAGGCGCCATTTGTCAAAAAGGAGGCATGAATTGGATGGGGAAGATAATCTCCCCTTTTAGCCTCCATTGTGAAGCATGTAATAAGGATTCAGTGCCCTCTGACCTGCACGCTTCAATTGGTAGGGTAAATGGTAGTTTTTGGGTACCATTTTTCTCGGATTTGACTTTTTTTGGGTAAAAATTGCTCACCATACCACCCTGGGATAATGGCTCACCACCATCCTAGGGTGGGATGATGGGAATCTTCCACCGTACCAGGGTGGTACGGTGGTGAATTTTGGGCCAAAACCTCCCAAAATTAGGCCAAAAGCCTCAAAAACCTCTTTTGGAGTGGCTAGAACCACTGTGAGCCTTCTAAGGGCTGCCAAAGGGGCCATATGATGTCAATTTGATCAATGTTTGTGGATTCTTAATTAGGTTTAACATATTTTAGTGTTTACAATAAGTCAACATAATTAATGTTAACTTAAAGGAAAAACTAGTGGTTGGCAATGTGAAGGATGGATAGATCCTATCTGCTAGAACCAATGCAAGAACTATGGGAACCTTAACAATAATGAGGAACACAAATAAATGCAATAGGTAAAAAGCCATGCACATGCAATGCAATGATGATTTTTGTTTTTTGAAATTTTTTGTTTTTTATTTTTTTGTACATATATTACAAAATTGTTCAATGAGGTGGATCAATGAAGTGGAGGTGGTGGTTCATAGGTTGGTTCAATTTGCTCCCTAGGGATGAAAAAATGAAATATGGGTTGAAATATGGAGAACATTATAAAGTAATACTCATCCTATTTAGTGAATGGAGTGATGGGTGTTGATTCCTCATTAGCTTCATCAAAATCTATTGACATAACATTATATTATTGATAGATTTCCTCCTCAAAGTCATCGGTGTGATGGGTTTATTATTTTGAATTAAAATAGAGAATTTGAAAAGCTTGTTCAAAAGAAGTGGAATAATAAGAGTGATAGCCTAAACCTAAATGATCATGTGCTTCTAAAAATGGAATATCAATGATCTTATGCATTCCCTATTCATGTTGTTCTAGGCCATATCTTTACAAATTGACCTTATGGAAGTATCAAGATAGAAATCCTGACATGTTTTATATATTGGCAAGGGTTGGTTTTTTGGGTTCATCTAGAGAATATGGATTGGATGATGAATCAATCCCTCCATACTCAAAATTAATGATGTTAGGCATTGAAATCATGTTGTACACCACTCTTATGGATAAGTGTGGGTCATGTGGGTGACTATAATCCCTAGTATTTTGGATGCTAAGTGATGTAACAGTAATGTCTTGGACCATATATTCACCAATACCAGGACTACTAAGGTGGACCACAACTTGGGATGATATGGAGGTGGATGTGGAAAGCTCATGATTGGCTTGTGGCTTTGATAATGGGAGAGGTGTGGGCTGGAATGACATCTCATAATCTATTAGTTCAACATGTGAGGCATCAGTTGATGTGGATGGAGGTGGATTTGGCTGAGGTGTTTGATGAATGGGTGATGATGTGGAAGGAATAATTATTGGGTATGTTGATGTTGATGATGTGGACAATGTGGATTGGGCTTGACCACATGTACATGTAGTCAATGGTGATGAGGATGGGGGTATGAAGGTGGAAGCTGGATGTGGGGTAGTGATGGACAACTCCTTAGGAATAGGGGCTTTGGATGAAGATATGGATGGTGTGGTGGATTATTTGGGTGATGGGGTCAAGAAAATATGAGTGGATGGAAGAGTGTATTCATAGGGATTTGAGATGAAGTTACAATACTTAAATGGTTCAACATCTGATGGTATACAATGAATTTATCCCTCATGTATATATTTTAGATATTTATGGAGTATAGAGGGAACACATCTCCTTTCCATCATCCAAGGACATCCAAGGAGTACATTGTATGCCATGTATCCTTCCAAGATTTGGAACATTATATGCATTGTTTTTACCCCCACTTCGATGGGTAAAATAATAGTGCCAACTATGGAACATAGAGCATCAGTGAATGCTTTCAAGGTGAAGGTGCATTTTGTTCTATGATATGGTGGAAGATTAATATGTTGAAGAGAAGAGGTGGTAATGATATTGATGGAGGAGTCGATATCAATAAAAACTCATTTTAATGGTTTCCTATCAATTTGAGCCATAATGTGTAATGGAGGGTCCATTGATTTTGATGATATTGGTTTGATCTCAAAATTATAAAATGTAATGGAAGGCTCCACACATGTTCAGATATTCCCTACAATATTATTAAAGGTATTAGTATCCTGAGATTGGAGTTCAATGGATTTTAGAATTTCCATTAATGCCTTGCAGTGTGGGGGAGATTGTTGTATTAGCTCATAAATGGATAATTTGGCTAAATATATTTTAAGGCTAGTGGTTAGCCAACTACTCAGAGAGATGATTGGCATTTATAGATGATTAGAAATATGAGTGGGTGGAGATGAAAAACTTCGAATGTGAATTGGTTGGAAATAATTGGAGGAGAACTAAATGGGTCATGATGAATTGGTAGGTTGAGGAGACACACTTGCCTAAGGTGCTACGGGAGATTGAACAATCTACTATTGTGTATTTTGTAGATTGATGCATTATTGACCTTGGGTGACTACATGAATAGCACCCAACAAACCTTATTATTGTTGCACATGGTTGACCTTATTAGGAAGATTCCTAATGTTTGAACCTCCTATTGTTGGTTGCACTTCCTCATGATGAGGAAGTGATGTTTGATAAATGCCAAGATTTTGATTTTTCCGAGCCAAGGGACTATTAAAATTGATGGCCCCTAGATTAATTAAGTCTTGCACTATATATTTAAATTGATAGTAGTTGTTAATACCATGCTCATTCTATCGATGATAAGGGCAAAACAAATGTTCCCTATAGATTTTTCTATGCTTGATAGGATCATCTAGTTTAACCTCAGGCAAAGCAAGTTGATTTGTGTCATACAACCTACAAAATATGGAAGCATATGATTTAGACAAGGGTGTGTAATAGTAATTTTTCAAACAGATTATCAACATTTATTATTATCCATAGTTGTCACTATGTTATAAACTTGTTGGGGTGGGAGAACCACTTGATATAAAAATTGTTGTGGTTTTTTTGCGTTGATTATTGTTATTGAGTCAATATCGACTGACTCATGGCCACTTGATTCAACTTAGATTAGCCAGAATGACTTCTTTTTTATCGGCCCTTGTTCTACCATTCTTTCTTATTTGGGTGTATCACACCTTATTGGATTTTTATTTCCTAAATTATTCTAGCCTAGGCAAGAGCTTCTTCAAATGAGCTATATTGTTGCAATTGCAATAACCAGGAGTTGGGTTTTAAGAAAATCTTAGTGAAAATTTGAGTTAACTCTTCCATTGGTAGGGAAAATGGTAGTTTTGTGATAATGACCCTCTAATGGTTACCAAAATAATAGACTGAGTCATCATTGAATTGCTTAAGGCTATATAAGTCAGACAATATGATTTTAATATAAATATTGAGGAAAATTATTTCTAGGAATTATCTACCAATTGTTCAAATGTATAAATACTGTGATGAGGTAGATGTTTACACCACTCCACAACATATCCTTCCAATATCGAAGGAAATTTTCTGAGCATTAAAGCATATTGATTTTGGATTTTAAAGCATGAGTGAATGAAAATGCTTACATGCTTTCTAAGGTCCTCAGTCCCATTAAATTTATCAAATTTTAGCACTGTGAAATCTTTTAGATATTGTGGTGATGGTACCAAAAAGTGAATGGGTTGATTGATTAGCTACATTAAGGTAGCATTTTGGTTCATCATACCAGGAGTGTGTTGTATCAAGCTATCAATTTGTTGTTGCATTACCTAAATTTTAAGATATTCCCTAGGTATATGGAAGCCTTGAATTACTTGGTGACTATACAAATATGAAGTGGTGAAATATTGAGGTGTGATGAGATGTTGATTGCTTGATGGATTGGATTGCATTTGATGATATTGGGCTTGATGAGGGAATGATTACGATTGATGGAATGGATATGAGGTTTGAGGACTGTAAATGTGCTAAATTATGGAAATGGAATGGGTGTGGGTTAATGGAGGTGTGGGAATTGAAACCATAGAATATTGCAATACCCGTGATGTATTTGAGGTAAATAAGGTAGGTTGGGTTTGAATAGACTAGGGCTTAAAATCGTCCACCTATATTTGTTGTTGGGAATAAAAATGAGCATCTTTCTGACCCATGACCAATTTATTGAGGTGTTTACATGCTTTTTGTATGGAATTTTTTGAGGCAAATATTGTAGGTGTGGTGGAAATGGATGAGGTAGGTGGAGGATAGGTTGCAAAAAGGATTGCAACTTAATGAGGGACATTGGATGTAGTGGAGTCTGACATTTATAAAGCAACATTAACATGTGCTTCATACAATGGATTGCCATAGATGGTGGTATAGGAAGATGGGATGGAAATATTTTGGCCACATGATTGTTGTGGGAGAGACAAGTGATGAGAAGGTACAAATGATGCCTCAAAAATAGGGTTGGTATACACATGGGTGACGTTGGAAGGATGCGATTAGGAAATTTCCTACCAAGAAGAAGGACTATACCTAGATGGTCTATTGATTTGCTCTAGAATAGTGTTATAAATACATATATATTTATTATATATAAATATAAAATATTAGTATTTATGTATATATAATGGAAAACTATGATTGGAGGATACGAATGGATGACAAGTGGCTAGATTTTGCTGTCTACATGACCAATTTTAAACTCAAAGTCATCATGATAAAATTCCATCATGATACTACATCTATTATTATTCACCTATCACTAATAAATTGAACATTCTAAGAGAGTGCTTGCTTTATAAGTTTCTAATGTACCATAAGATATGATAATAAATTATAAGTTTATATCCAAATAAATCGCTATATTATATTATGTATGGGTGCAAAATCTAATAAAAAATTCCAAGAATTAGATCTTATGTTATGTAAATAGTAAAATTTCACATATTATGCAAGGATAATTTAATAAAGGTGGTAAATATAATACTTACAAAGCTTTTTGGACATTTTATATTCATCATTTGCACCATTTAGATGAATGATTTACAAGACAAAATTAAAAACTTAAATATCTTTAATAGATATTGATATTTAATAAAGAGAATAGAGTACTCACAAATGGTTTTAACTTGAACTTCATAGATTTACAACTAATTTCTAATGGTGTGTAAAAAGCTCCTAGGATTTATGACAAGTCATTCTTGTGTCAATATTTTATATGTGACCCTCCATTATTTGGGTCTCATGGGATTCTATGCTCCTCTTATATACAAATAAATAAATTTAACATGGGTGGTAGTGGTCCTCCACCATCATAAGTTGAAGAATATTTTTTCATAAATGTTCCTATGGAAATTTCTCATGGATTACTTATAATCCCCTTGTAATCCAAAAATTGACATAATATCCATTAGCCTGATATTGTATTAGTATAGTCATTTTAGAGCTATGACATAATATCCATTAGGATTATAACTTTTATATGCTAAAATAATAATGATTGACACCCTTAAGATAATGCCATCATATCAAAGCAATAGAGATAGATTCGTCCTTGTGAGAAACAAGGAGGTAGTTTCCACATCATGATAGGTAGCACTATTGATGATAACGAATGGATTAATAGCTAGTGTAAAATAAATATTATTATTATTAGTGGATTAAATAATGAGGGAGATATTAACAAAAGTAAAATATTAACCATATTCTTTTCAGCTTTATGATTGGTTCCATAAAATAGTCGCAATGTAGGAATATAGTTTTATTCATTTTAAGTATAATTCAATTGAAAAATATTTTAATAGATAGGTTAGCATTAATGTGGAAAACATGGCCTATATTTTTTTTTTAAGTGGATTAGGATGAAGGACTATAGCCTACACTTTCAATTTTTTTGAATTAGTCTATGCCATTTTGCAACATGTGGGAACATTACCTAATTATAAGAATGGAACTTTGATCTCCACACTAAAATCCCCTCAAAATTATGTTACTTGATGTGGATAGAATTCCCTTTTCTAAAATTTTCATGTTTCTCCTTCCTAGAAAAAATTGCAATCCAACTTAGTAATTCAACTTAGTGTAACAACGAAAGAAAACACATTACTAGATTTAGGGTCCAACCTTGTGCCTGTATTCAAATGGATATATCATAGCTATTGCATGAGTCCATTATCATTTGTAGATTTGTTTTTAAGATTTAATAAATTATTCTTTACTTGAATGAATCTAATGTATTTTTATATTATTGGAAAGAGGAGCATAACATTAGAGAATACCTTAAGAAAAATCAATAGAGACAAATCCTAAATGCTACAAATAGAACCCATGTGTTAGAAGGTTCAATGCAAGCTAGGTTTATCTCATTTGTTAGGGATTTAGTTGGTCATCCCAATTTTATCTTACTATTAGGGTCTCACTTAAATTCCTCAATATATTTTCCTTATGGATACCTAAATCACTCTCTATCTAGAATGGAAAAAAATCAATGTGTGGGAAGGGAGTCCCTTGCACCAAAAAAATGGACAATAGATCACCATATCACCATTGATAAAATAAAGGGGAGGCCTCATGGTGGAAATACACATTATTGACCTTTCCAATGATTGAACCTAGTTATATGTAACTCTTCCTATATATCACATTAATCCATATTTTCTTATTTACACTAGTTGGTGGGTGATATATAGAGCATTAAAAAAATTCTTTTTTGAAATTCGGAGTGGTAAAAAAGAGGGAGGAAGGGATTTTAAGATTCCCTAAAAGAATAAAACATGATAGAATGAGGTCTCATTAGACATAATAATATGACAATGATGATGAATGTATCTTTCTTATCCCACCTAAGATCACCCAAACATGAAAAATCTCTTGTTAACCATTTAAAAATATTGTAAACTTGAGACTTTCATTCATAATTAGAAACCAATATTGTTATACTCTTTAAAATACTATATTAAAATTGAAATTGAACTAAAATAATTAGTCCTATTAGAAGGAAGAATCTCAATTATGTTCTAAAATTTATTGGATTAAATTCAAGGACAAATAAATCTAATTGTTTCAACTTATAAGATAAAAGTATCACAAAGAAAGAATATTACAACAAACATAGTCAAGGGAGCCTTCTCATAAACGAGGAGGATATTATAAATAAATTTCTTAATAAATCTCAATTCAAATTTTGGGAGGAATAAAGTGAGTTATTTATTCACATGATGGTGCCCATGATATGGTGATGTAGAGGATCCAAAATTTACTTATGATAGTTGAATGTTATGATTGAGAATTGTGCATATAGTGATGAAGAAATACACCTCATATAAGATCACAAATACAATCATAAATGACGATACAAATACAAAAAAATGCTAGAAAAAAATATACCCATGCATTATGTAATATAATATTATAAATGTTTAAATACAAGTGATTGGTACTTTAATGTGTAGGGTAGTTTGCATGCTAGGATGCTAGGAGCAATTGAGCCTATAAATTAAAAGGACCACTATTTCCTCTTAAAGAGGAGATTATAGAACCATTTATCAATGGATAAATAATTTGGTATCTGCATATCAACACATCCATTAATTTTGCCCTTGCCATTTTTTTAGTTTTTTGAGAATTTAGTGGGAAAATTGACAAGGAGAAGATGGTAGAAAATGACAACTAAGACATTAGAATAGAACCAAAAAAAATTTCGAACATGGCTACTCACTGTCCTACCAAAGGACTGATAAAATTAGTTGACCTTGATATCATATTAGGAAAATGAAGCTCTCCCTTGCCTATAAGTTACTTTTTATTGCTCATTTCATAATTACATAGAATTTTTATTATTATTGTGGTTTAGAAGAAAATTAAAATCAATATGTACTTTAGAGTGGAGGTGCTTGGTTTCATAAGGGGATTGTTTTATTTATGAAGCCTTGATAGCTATATTTTTACCATTTAGTTCAATCTATAGTTTTAACAAAATTTTGCTTGCACTTCCTAGTTTTATTGAGTGGATAAGACACAAATATTATTCTTTTATAGTAATGACATAGAAAATTATTATTATGCCAATAATTTTATGGTTGCACTTTTTATAGAAAGGGAGGATTGAAATATAGTTCATAATTGAGGTCTTATATTTCATAGAGGCATTGTTATGTTTATGAAGTCTTAATGTATAGAGTTTGATCCTTTGGTAAAACATCATGTTTTTTTCTTGATGTGGGTTAGATTTCCAAATTTATCTCTATATATTTTGACTGTCTAACCTTAGAATAAATTTGAAATGTTATTAGAATTTTTTTTCTTTGAATGAATAACATGTGGTAAATTTAAGACCATGTTTACCTACAAGAGTGTGGAGGTGGAAATTTTTAAAGGTCTACTGGCTAAGGTTTCTTTGATTTTATGTTCCACAAGAACCTAAATATTAGATTGAAGAACACAAGCTTATACTGAGAGGGGGGTGAAAAGTATAAGACCACTTTTTACTTTTCTTTCCCAATCAATATTATGCAATGTATAGATAGCAATATCAACAGTAGTAATCAAAGCAATGCACAAATCACCACACACAATAGAGACACCAATTTAACGTGGTTCACCCAATGTGGGCTACTCCACGGAGAAAATATTTCACTAAAATTTTCTCAATCAATCTCTTGGGAATCCTTTCCCTATTACAATGTTTATGGACCTCTGTCCAAAGGAGACACCAATCCCCTAATCAAGTTCATGGATCTCTATCCATAGGAGAACTCCTTTCTCCTTAGCTCTGGCTGGTGATCTTCTAGAAGAACTATTGCCCCCACTGCTCTGGCTAATGGATCTCTATCCACTGAAGACACCTGTCCTCACTGCCCTAGCTAATGGATCTCTATCCACTGGAGACTATCATCCTCTATACTCTATCACCTCCAAAGCTTACTCTCATATCTATCTCAAATCTGCACTAAACATAGTCCTTCGGTCTAGCACAAATCTGCTCAATCTCTATCTCTGATCTAGCACAAACCTATCCTCAAATCTGCACCAAAATCTATCCTCAAATCTGCACTAAACACAGTCCTTCGGTCTAGCACAAATCTACCCTCAATATCTATCCTCTAATCTACACTAAACATAATCCTTCGGTCTAGCACAAATCTATCCTCAAATATCTATCCTCAAGCCTTAACACAAAGCTTGATCCAATCATAAATCAACACTACTAGATCTACCCCAAACCTTAACTCAAGGTTTGAACAAATCAATCAATCAACTCTACTCTCAAGTCTTCTCAAAGACTTATCTCAAATCTGCCTTGTAAGCTTCCACAAAATCTCACACTAATCTGTCCACAAGTCCTCTCTAGAACTTGTCCAAATCTGCTCAACAAGTCCTCACTAGAACTTGTCCAATATACTCAACTATCTCTGTCCTCAAACTCTATATTGTAAGCTTCCACAAAATCTCACATAAATCTGTCCACAAGTCTTCTCAAAGACTTACCTCAAATCTGCTCAACAAGTCCTCACTAGAACTTGTCCAATCTCATAGAAACATAAAGAGAATTGTTAGAGACTCAATATGCTTCACATTCACCACAATGCTCAATCACTTTCAATCACTCTTTTTACCATAGAAACATATAGATAATTGTTAGAGACTCAATATGCTTCACATTCACAAACTCTCAATCACTTTCAATCATAGAAACATATAGAGAATTGTTAGAGACTCAATATGCTTCACACTCATCAACACTCAACCTCTTTCTCAAATCAATTCAGAATATAGAACAATTTATTTTACTGAACTTGAACTATCACATCAACACATCCACTTGACTAGGCTCAACCAACTCTACTCAATCACTCACTCAATGAAATAATCCTTGCTCACAAACCCTAGTCCAAACTTATGAACTTTCACTCAAATGTTCCAACAATGCTTATCAACCAATCTCACATAACAATGATACTCATGATCTTTGCAAACCCTAGTTCAAGTTCTTCACTCAACCAATCACTTCAACAACAATGCTTATCAAAAAATCTCACATAACAATGATACTCATGATCTTTGCAAACCCTAGTTCAAGTTCTTCACTCAACCAATCACTTCAACAACAATGCTTATCAAACAAGGTTACTTTCCTTAACCTCTATTCCAGAAAACCTTGAAGCATTAATTCAAAACACACTCAACAAGGAAAACTTAACAAAGTCCTTTTCACTCCAATCTTGTTTTCAGAAAACCTCAATCAATCATTTCAACCAAAGAAGAATATGCCCATACCTTTTATTTGATGTAGAAGTGACCTTAGAAAACTTGTCTCAATCACAATTTTCTCTTTTGCCAATTTCAATAGTTAGATGATAAAATATCACACTAACCTCTTCACAAAATAATCCTCAATTACAAAAATTAATCAAACTTAATTACACCTTATTTCTCCTTCTTAAAATAATATCCAACACCACAAATATTTAATCAAAACACTTCTTCCAAAACTCTAACTCATCAAAAGAACATCTTAATAATTCAATTTCATCATAACCCTTTTCAGAAAGATATCTCAAAAATAATCCAAACTCTACTTATGACTCCCTACTTAATATTGCATTAATTAAATAAATCACTTTATAAAATAATGCAATAAGTCAATCTCTCACTTTTCTAAGGTAAAACAAAATTACCCTAGTTTTTACTTTAGCAACAATTAACCCTTCATATATCAAAAAATATTTCCTCAACACACAACTTAACTTCCACCTTATCTCTCCTAAACCTTAGCAAAACAAATTAAAATAATTTCCAAAAATTATTACCACTTTTTGCAATCCGTAGGGCTCAAACTTTGCACAATACTCCCACAACACCTTGGCCATGGCTTCCATGCCATGTGAGCCACGTGCTCCACTTGGAGCCTCAAAGCACAAAATGTGCTTTGACTCCTTCAAACCCTTAAGAGCCCTTGGCTCTTCCTTCGATGCTGGTGAAAACACACTATGCTATTCGGGAGGCACACGTTTCAAAATTCGCATGAGCTTTTTCACTTAAGGTGGATGCAATGAAAATGATACCAAACCTTAGGAATGGTTATGGTATTTATACCATATGCCTTCCTTGTCACACACGTCGATGAAGAGGAAATACATCGAGGAAACAATGTTGTCGTCGATGCTTCCAAATTTACCTTCAAAATATATTTATTTATAATTATTTAAATTCAAAAGAATTTAAATATTATAAATTAAATATTTAAATCTTCTTTGGGATTTTTAAAATAAAAGCCTCCTTAGGTTTTAGAAAACCTTTTTGATTTTATTTATAATTATTTAAATTCAAAAGAATTTAAATATTATAAATTAAATATTTAAATCTTCTTTGGGATTTTTAAAATAAAAGCCTCCTTAGGTTTTAGAAAACCTTTTTGATTTTCCCAACCATGGTTTTAATAAAAACCTTTTATTTTTCCCAACCATGGTTTTAATAAAAACCTTTTATTTTGTGCTTCACATAATATTTAAAAATAAACATTATGAAGCTCTTTTGCCACCAACCTTTTGCATTACTCCTTTTGACCTTTTGACATCAATGACAATTCATCCTTGACATCAATGACAACTTCATCTACTCAAAATGTCCAACAATCTCCCCCTTTGTCATTGATGGCAACCCAATTATCTTTTCAAATTTTCTTAACCTATTTTTGTCCTACTCCCCCTGACTCAATGCTCTCTTCTTAAATCAAATCTCTTCCCCTTACTTAAATCTCTCCCCTTTGACATCAATGGCAAAGGGTCACCTTTGGGTCTCGGGGCTAAGAATGAGTCTCTTAGCTTAGCCCCTCCCCCACCTCCTCTTGAGGTGGTTAATTCTAGGGTGGGAGTATTTCTACTCCTAACAAGCACTGGTCTTTACCTTTGTCCTCTTTCCTTCTCATCTGATCCTTCTGATTCCTTTGACTATTCCTGTTCATATCCATGTTCTTGTTCTGTCTATATTCATGTTTTTGTTCATGTCATATTCTTATTCCTATTCTTGTTCATGCTTGATTCTAGAATGTCTGCTCTACACCACTTTGTTGTATGTCCATCATTATTGCACTTATAACACTTAATGTTATTATTCCTTGTAGGTGCAAATATCTTGGGATTTCTTCTGGTGAAGCCATATCTATTCCTATCATGGATCCTACAATTCATTGCCTTGTGACCAAATTGATTACATGAGTAGCAATACCCATGAAAAGGTTGCCTGCTTCTAAAATTCCCATATTCTTATCTTTCATGTGTCCTGCACTCTGAAGCCTTGTGCCCAAATCTATGACATGAGAAACATCATCCATTGAAGTTTCCTTGTCTTGACCTCATTGGTCTCTTAGTCTCTCTTACCTTGTGTTGGTTCCTGTTCCATCTGTTTCTCCTTTGTGCATTGTTTCTTTCCTTGTTGAACTTTCTGTTGTCCAACTCATCCTCAGAAGTCTCACTTTCTCTTACACTGTCTTCTTCTGAAGTTTCTTCTTCTTCAGAACTTGAGGTTGACTTTTCTTCTTGTTTCTTTTGAGCCTGTTCAAAACCAAGACCTATTTTGCTTGATGTAGGCTTTTGTGACTTGATAATCTTATCCAAATTCTTTGAGCTTCTTCCAAACTTGTGTAGCTTATCCTTAGACTTCTCTACTTCTTCCCTTAGTAGGGCTACTTCTTGTTCTAACTTTTCACATTCTAAGACCTTTGCTTCTAACTTATCCTTGAACTTCTTTGTCTTAGCCATTGACTTGTTTAGATCCTCTATAAGCTTTCCTCTCTCTTCATCACATTCTTGAAACTGAAGCTCAAGTTGGGAGTTTTGCTTTCTTACCTTCTTTAAAGTTTTAAGAGCATAAATAAGCTCTCCCTCAAGATCAACTTCTCCTTTTTCTGATTCTTCCTCTATTTGTTTGCCTTTGAGAACATCTTCATTCTTTTCTGACTTGTCTTCTATAGGATCACCTCCTTCTTCTTCTAGTGCCATTAGAATATTCTCTTCTGGTCCTTCAAGTGTATCCTCATATTCATCATCACTGAAACTGAAACCATTCTTTGTACAACTATCTTCAAGATGTCCAAAATTACCACATCTAAAACACTTGAGAATTATTGGTGACCTTTTCTTAACTTCTTCTTTTTCTTCTATCAAAAATAGGACTTCATATTTATCATTATCTGAGAAACTATTATCACTATCACTTGAGTACTTACTTGCCTTGTCTGCATAGTAGCTCCTCTTTTGTCTTTGAAAGAACTTCTTCCCTTGTCTGCCTTGTCCATCCTTGCCTTTCTTTTGGTACCTATATTTTTTGATTCCTTGTTCTTATGATCCTATTTTTCTTCATCATTGTTATTTTTGGCTTCTTGACAATCAGTTGCATAGTGACCATACTTTCCACAATTGAAACATCTAACAGATTTTGCATCTTTAAATCTTCTTGAATCCTTATTCCTTCTACCATAATTAGCTTCTTCATCACTGGATGACTCATTGCTTGAATCTGACTTCTTGCCCTTTGACTTCTTAGTAGCTTTGAAGGTTGCTTCCTTCCGAAGATTAGGTTCCTCTTTTGTTCTTAACTCAAAAGCTATAAGAATACCAAGTAACATATCTCTTGTCAAAATATCACCATCTTTTGATTCCTCTATAGCAGATATCTTTTCACTAAACCTTTTTGGAAGAGATCTTAAGATCTTATCACAAATATCAGATTCTTCAATCTCAAGTCCAAGTCCTTGCATGGCGTTAACAACTTCATCTACCCGAAGTAGATAAGTACTAATGTTTTCCTCATCCTTCATTTTTAAATCTTCAAATTGTCCCTTGAGATTTCATATCTTTGCCTTCTTGACACTTTTATCTCCTTCATATATGCTTTGTAACTTATCCCAAATTCCTTTTGCATCTTTACAATGCATAACTTTTATGAACTTCTGTTCTATGCAAACCTCTCAAAATTGCATTCATTGCTTTTGAATTGTAATGTTGTAGAAGCTTACCTTCCTTATCTGTAGGTGGATCAACTGGTGGTATGTATCCATTTTCAACTCGCTTCCCAAATTTCATTGCCAAGTGCCTTCAGGTGAATCTTCATTCTCATACTCCAAAATATATAATCACTTCCATAAAATACTGGTGTTGAATTATCTGAGGACCCATTCTTAGAATCCATTATGTTCTTGAAAGCTTTTCCTTCAAGTTGTTAAACTCTTTCGAAGGAACCCACTCTGATACCAATTGAAGAACACAAGCTTATACTGAGAGGGGGTGAACAATATAAGACCACTTTTTACTTTTCTTTCCAAATCAATATTATGCAATGTATAGATAGCAATATCAAAATAGTAGTAATCAAAGCAATGCATAAATCACCACACACAATAGAGACACCAATTTAATGTGGTTCACCCAATGTGGGCTACTCCACGGAGAAAATATTTCACTAAAATTTTCTCAATCAATATCTTGGGAATCCTTTCCCTATTACAATGTTTATGGACCTCTATCCAAAGGAGACACCAATCCCCTAATCAAGTTCATGGATCTCTATCCATAGGAGAACTCCTTTCCCCCCCCCCCCCCCCCCCCCCCCGAGATTACTCTATACTCTATCACCTCCAAAGCTTACTCTCATCTCTATCTCAAATCTGCACTAAACATAGTCCTTCGATCTAGCACAAATCTGCTCAATATCTATCTTGGTCTAGCACAAACTTGTCCTCAAATCCTAAATTTTGTCCTAAATCTACACTAAACATAGTCCTTTGGTCTAGCACAAATCTATCCTCAATATCTGTCCTCTAATCTACACTAAACATAGTCCTTCGGTCTAGCACAAATCTATCCTCAATATCTATCCTCAAGCCTTAACACAAAGCTTGATCCAATCATAAATCAACACTACTAGATCTACCCCAAACCTTAACTCAAGGTTTGAACAAATCAATCAATCAAATCTACTCTCAAGTCTTCTCAAAGACTTATCTCAAATCTACCTTGTAAGCTTCCACAAAAGCTCACACTAATCTATCCATAAGTCCTCTCTAGAACTTGTCCAATCTACTCAACAAGTCCTCACTAGAACTTGTCCAATCTACTCAACTATCTCTGTCCTCAAACTCTGTATTGTAAGCTTCCACAAAAGCTCACACAAATCTGTCCACAAGTCTTCTCAAAGACTTACCTCAAATTTGCTCAACAAGTCCTCACTAGAACTTGTCCAATCTCATAGAAACATAAAGAGAATTGTTAGAGACTCAATATGCTTCACATTCACCACAATGCTCAATCACTTTCAATCACTCTTTTTACCATAGAAACATATAGAGAATTGTTAGAGACTCAATATGCTTCACATTCATCAACACTCAACCTCTTTCTCAAATCAATTTAGAATATAGAATAATTTATTTCATAGAACTTGAACTATCACATTAACACATCCACTTGACTAGGCTCAACCAACTCTACTCAATCACTCACTCAATGAAATAATCCTTGCTCACAAACCCTAGTCCAAACTTATGAACTTTCACTCAAATGTTCCAACAATGCTTATCAACCAATCTCACATAACAATGATACTCATGATCTTTGCAAACCCTAGTTCAAGTTCTTCACTCAACCAATCACTTCAACAACAATGCTTATCAAACAATCTCACATAACAATGATACTCATGATCTTTGCAAACCCTAGTTCAAGTTCTTCACTCAACCAATCACTTCAACAACAATGCTTATCAAACAAGGTTACTTTCCTTAACCTCTATTCCAGAAAACCTTGAAGCATTAATTCAAAACACACTCAACAAGGAAAACTTAACAAAGTCCTTTTCACTCCAATCTTGTTTTCAGAAAACCTCAATCAATCACTTCAACCAAAGAAGAATATGCCCATACCTTTTATTTGATGTAGAAGTGACCTTAGAAAACCTGTCTCAATCACAATTTTCTCTTTTGCCAATTTCAATAGTTAGATGATAAAATATCACACTAACCTCTTCACAAAATAATCCTCAATTACAAAAATTAATCAAACTTAATTACACCTTATTTCTCCTTCTTAAAATAATATCCAACACCACAAATATTTAATCAAAACACTTCTTCCAAAACTCTAACTCATCAAAAGAACATCTTAATAATTCAATTTCATCATAACCCTTTTCAGAAAGATATCTCAAAAATAATCCAAACTCTACTTATGACTCCCTACTTAATATTGCATTAATTAAATAAATCACTTTATAAAATAATGCAATAAGTCAATCTCTCACTTTTCTAAGGTAAAACAAAATTACCCTAGCTTTTACTTTAGCAACAATTAACCCTTCATATAAAAATATTTCCTCAACACACAACTTAACTTCCACCTTATCTCTCCTAAACCTTAGCAATACAAATTAAAATAATTTCCAAAAATTATTACCACTTTTCACAATCCATAGGGCTCAAAATTTGCACAATACTCCCACAACGCCTTCACCACGGCTTCCATGTCATGTGAGCCACGTGCTCCACTTGGAGCCTCAAAGCACAACGTGCGCTTTGACTCCTTCAAACCCTTAAGAGCCCTTGGCTCTTCCTTCGATGTCGATGGAAACACACACACTATGCTATTCGGGAGGCACACGTTTCAAAATTTGCACGAGCTTTTTCACTTAAGGTGGATGCAATGAAAAGGATGCCAAACCTTAGGAATGGCTATGGTATTTATACCATATGCCTTCCTTGTCACACACGTCGATGGAGAGGAAAATACATCGAGGAAACAATGTTGTCGTCGACGCTTCCAACTTTACCTTCGAAATATATTTATTTATAATTATTTAAATTCAAAAGAATTTAAATATTATAAATTAAATATTTAGATCTTCTTTGGGATTTTTAAACTAAAAGCCTCCTTAGGTTTTAGAAAACCTCTTTGATTTTATTTATAATTATTTAAATTCAAAAGAATTTAAATATTATAAATTAAATATTTAAATCTTCTTTGGGCTTTTTAAAATAAAAGCCTCCTTAGGTTTTAGAAAACCTTTTTGATTTGCCCAACCATGGTTTTAATAAAAACCTTTTATTTTGCCCAACCATGGTTTTAATAAAACCTTTTATTTTGTGCTTCACATAATATTTAAAAATAAACATTATGAAGCTCTTTTGCCACCAACCTTTTGCATTACTCCTTTTGACCTTTTGACATCAATGACAATTCATCCTTGACATCAATGACAACTTCATCTACTCAAAATGTCCAACATAGATTATAGAAACCTTACTTTTTGATGCAACCTATCTACCTCTTATCCATGCATAAAAAAAAATTTAAAAAAATAAGAGAAAAAATTCTCCATTCTAATATACACTTTCAAGTTGTTTAATGAAAAAATGAAGGGCCAATTGGCTTAAGGATGCTTCAAAGGATAATTATATTATTGTACCTAGTGATCAAAGACAAATAAATGTAATAGAGATCAACTTTTTTTTTATTGAAAAAATAAATAGAAGAAAGTCAAAGCAAGTGTGAACTAATATAATCAAATTTTAAAGAATTGAAGATGCAAGATGTCCCCTCAGTAGTGCATAGCACAATTATTGTAAAAAAAAATTATTCAGTGTTCCCTCTCTACCTCAAGATCCTTAGAATTTATATTTTAATAACATACATAAATAGGTGTTGTCATAGATATTTCAAAACCTTTATCATAGTCTACTGGGATACAATATAAGCCATAAGAATAGTGTAACAAGTGGATTATAAAAATATTGTATTATGATGGTATAAATGTTATGAGAATAGACACATGGTAAGATATTTCAAAGCAAAAGTAGTCAAGAAAGAGATTTTTTTTTAGGATAAGAAAAAGTTAAATATGAATCAAGGAGATAATATCATACTAGAAGCTAGGATAGATCAAGGATTTTTCACCTAAGAAAGTGACAAAAATAATTCCCTCTACATCATCAAGTGGTAAAGGCCAATATAGTTTACTTGAATAAACCATTAGAAGAAAAAATAATATAATATATAAGGAAGTATAATTTACAAGGGGTTAAAAGTGTGAAGGAATATGGACAGACTAATTTTAAAGCAAATGAGGCAAAAGAGATCAAGGTTAATCTAGGAAAATTATATTCATTTATCTCAAGTAGCATAAAATCCCCCATTGTAATAAAAATAAAAGTAATAAAAAGTGTATTTGTTGTATTTTAGGATTTTAAGAAAAACTAAATAAAAAATTGCATATGGAGGATATCCATGGAAATATAGGATTTCTAGGGTAGCATAAGAAAGTAATTACTATGGAGGATCATCCTTGTCCTTAGGGTTTCTAGAAAAACATAAAGAGGAAAGTGTTTTTGAGGATATTCCTTACATTTCATATTCTTTAGGGAAGCATAAATATCTAGAAGAAAAGTTTCATTATGAACAATATGAAAAAAAAGAAGAAATTTTTTAAGATGAAATGGTTGGTGGGAATGGAAAAAGAAGAGAAAGATCATAAAAGTAAGAACAAAGAAAAATTTAAAATCAAAAGGATATCAGTATGGGAATCCAAAAAAAAAAAACCATAGATATTAACAAGAAGTGGGGCTAAGCCTACTAATAAAAATAAAAAGTGATGATGAAAACAATATCCAAGAATATTAGGTGTGTGAATAAAACCCCTAAAAATATTTATTATGGATTTAATAAGTTTTATAGTTTTGAGCCTAGTTTAATACAAAAATAATATAGTGAGAAATTTAAGGATGCTTTATAAAATATTTAGAGTATGGGGTGTCTAGAAATTATTTATAAAGGAGTTTCTTACAATATTATGACAATATGGAGGAAAATATGGGATGGACAATTATTAGAAACCAAAAGTGATTAGGCTAATAGGCTATTTTATGGGAATGAGGAAAACATATAAGTTGGGGTTATAAAAGCATATTCCCCAACTATAGTTACTCCTTATAAAAGATGTTGGGAGGACCTTAGCATATTTTTGTCAAACACAATAATGATTCATAATTGTGATTTATGGATTCTTGGGGCTAACTTCAACATAATTATATCTCATTTAGAAAAAAAGGTAGATAGTCCTTGATTTTCTAAATCAATGAAATATTTTGCTTCATTTGTCAATTTAAATGGCCTTTTTAATTCTATTCCATCAAGTTTTCAATATACATGTGTTAATAGACACATTGGGAAAACTTGTATATTAGAAAATTTGGATGATTTTTTACTACAACACATGGTTGAAAACAAAGTACACAATCTCTTTGGATATTTTATTACAAGTAGGACCAGATCACAAATCCATTATTTTAATTTTTGATATACTCAATAATGGTAATTTAAAACCATTTTACATTTAGTCTATGTGGATCTAAAACTTTAATTTCTTCCATATGGTTATGTTATGGTGGGATGAAGTAATTTTTTAAGGATCATGTATGTACAAGATTTTTCAAAAGATGAAATATCTAAAATGGCAAATGAAGATTTGGAATGCTAATATTTTGGTAAAATTTTTAAAGAAAAAATGACATTTAATCCAATATAAAAATTTACAAGAGATAATACAAGTTAATGGAATAGACCATGATTCTTATGTCCAAGAAAAATTATTGCTTTCTCAAAAGGAGGAATCACATTAGTTTCAAAACTCTAGGAGAAAATAACTCAAAAAAGGAGATATAGATACTAGTTATTTTATGCTACAACAAAAATATTTTCTCTTTTTTAGTGCACATAATGTATTTTTAACCTATATGGAATAAATATTGAGAAAGGTAAAGGTATAAAAATGAATCAATTAAAATTTTCAAAAATATTTTATCAAATTCCAGGCATGACAAGTAGGCACAAGTTAAGATTTTACAAAATATCCCATAAATTATCACATAGGAACAAAATGAAAGCTTGATGAAGAATATGCATATGAAGGATCTACATGAAGCAACTCTCTCTTTCTATCCTAACAAGGCAACTAGCCTTCATAGATTTATGACATTTTTCTTTTAAAAATTCTAGAAATTATTGAAGAGTGATGCATTGCCTATGGATGAAGAGGTTAAAAAAAGGAAGGCTACAATAAGTGACATTGATGTCCATTTTATTATATTGGTTTATAATAAAGGTGAGAATTTTTTCATAATTTTTGTCCAATAAGCCCTTTTAATATTATTTATAAGATCATTTAATGGAAAATAGATTAAAATCATTATAGATTACATTGTCTTAAAGGAATAAGATGGTTTTGTTCATTGTAAACACATATTTTAATTGTGTAATTATTGCGCAAGAGGCCACACCTTCTATTTATTCAAATAAAAAATTACATATGCTTATGAAATTAATTATGAACAAAGCACGTGAGGATTTGATGAAGTTTCTACATATATTCTGAAAAGTTTAATTTTGATCAAGGTTGGTGTGAATCAATTAGATGTTGTTAAAGAACTTTGAAATATTGTATTGTGATCCATGGTTCCCTTATTTGATATATTTATTCATCCCACTGTCTCCACCAAGGTGATCCACTATATCCTTATCTATTTATTATTCTTGTAGAGGCATTAGGGAGATATTTCTCAAAAGCAAAAGTGGAAGGAAAAATAAAAAAGTATTCAAGTTGCAACAAATGATCCCTTCAAATATCATCTACAATTGTTTGATCACACTTTTATTTTGGGTCATCCCTCAATTAGTGAAGCCATAATATCAATATTATCATGCTATCATAATGTTATTAGATATTTTGTTATTACAATAAATTATAGAATTTTCTTCATTAACATTGCCCTATATTTATATTTGGTTATTATTGTGTTTAAAATAAAACATTATCCATCACCCTATTTGGGTATTCCTTGGTATCATAAAGGAAAGACAAGGAGCTTTGGGGATCATTTTTGGATAGAAAAATAGACAATTGGGTAGGTTGGAAGGTAAGATATTCACCATGGTAGGATGAATACAAATCATAAAAACTACACATCTCTATTTATTTGAAATCATTTTTAATATAGTTAATACGTATAGCATAATAAATTGATAAAATTTAAAGTGACTTTATTTAGAAAAGAGATGAGGAAAAATTCAAGTTTTCTCTTTATAAGTGGGATAACATTTTAAAAAATAAAAGAATAATGGAAAGGTACACTAGTGGAATTAGATAATTATAAGTTTGGCCTTAGGGGCAACACTTGGATAGATATTTTTCAAGATTAAGAAAAGAGTTGAGCAAAAATATTACTTAAAAATATATAGGTTCTCTTGATTCATTTAAATTACTCAAGAAATAAACCCTACTCATAGGATTGCCAATATGGAATTCCATATTGGATCATGGATTTCTATTGGTAACTTGGTTGAAGGAAAGGAACTCAAAAAAGTAGCAAATGATCTTCAAAAGATGATTCCAATTTTTTATTTGCCTACTTTTACATGATAGGATGATTTGGTTTCAAATCTATATAAAGGTGGTGAATATTTGGTCAAATTGGGATATAAGGATTTAAAGAAATAAAAAATTTCCATTCCTAAAGGCTTTTCTTGGAAGAATGTTTGGTCACTAGAGATAATCCCTAAGGCCTCATCATCCCTTTAGTTCATAATCTTAATTAAGATTATTATAGGACAAGTATATAAAGAAGAGTATATCATTGACCTTTTAGATGTGCCTTGTGTGAGAAGGCTTTAAAACATCAAGTCATTTAATTATTCATTGTCACTTTGCTAATAAATTTAGGGTTTCTTTTTAAAAAATATAAGAATATGCTATGTAGCTTAATCAATAATAAAAGTATTGATGAAATTTTGGTTTGATTATTTCAAATCTAAAGCATTATATATTATGTGGAGGATTAAACATGCCATTATTTGTTGGAATTTATATCTTGAAAGGAGTTTTAAACATAGTTTTCAAAATCATGTCCAAGCCTAAAAATATATATATTTGATTGGTTGAAAAGGGTTTTGAAAAGGACCCCAAACCTTTTAAAACAAAGAAACAAATATTAAGTTACAAATCTTCTTGGGAAGGGCTCAGGGGTTAAAAATTTGAAAAACACAATCCCTCCCAATCAGGGTTTGAGAAACAACTCATAACACACAAATACAAATCCACCCATGAGGGCCTAGAAAATAGGAAACATGAAATTGAAAATAATTATCCATCAAAAGAAGACACCCATCTAGGAGGGGCCTAGGAAACTGGAAACTGGATATTGGACAAAGGCACCCACCATGCTCCAAATTAAATTTAGAAACCCCACAAAGAGGAGTTTTCAAATGACGTGGAATATGGACTTCAAATCACTCACCCATGAGTGGGAATATTTTGAAGGTATCCAGTCTAAGTTTTCTACTACTGTAGCTAATACCCAATTTATTTTTTAGAATCAAACTAGGATGGGCCCCATTGTTTGCTTTGAGGTCAAAATCCCTCTTCTTGGGTCCTTCAAATTTTATTTTGACCCTTGTATCATTGCAAGTCTTCTAATAGCTCCCATATTTAGGACCTGGGGAACCCATATCTAGAACAAGGCAAGGGGAGGCTATTGGACTTTCCAATATTTCTAAATCACAACTTCTTCTATGGTAAGAAAATCAAAAGTGTTTTGGAGTGTGATACTTGATCGATATACAATATCCACAGCTTCTCTAATATTAGGTATATGAACACCAAAATTATTGGATAGGAGAAGATGTGAGTGTTGGGAATATGAGCAAGATTTGTTGTTATCGATGTCAAAAGTCAGTTTTAGTGAGCAGTGCAAGAGGAAGGATTTCAAGATTCAATTTTAGAAATAAGAAGGTGATCAAATAATGTCTATAGGAGAAGTTAGAAGGTCCAAGAAAAATAATATTATAATATTTTATTATAATATTAAAGGTCTAATGGAAAGACCTAAAGTAATTAAATTAATTATAAATTAATTATAATAATTTCATTATAAATTAATTTGTAATTTAATTTAATTAACCCTATGGTTATTAAATTAATTATAATAATTTTATTATTAATTAAATTATAATCTAATTAAATTTAACCCTAAAGTTAGGGTTGCAAGGTAAAAATAAATGCGTCGATGTCTTGAATAAATCCCTCCACCACGTCTAATGTTGTGGTGGCATAATGGTATAAATACCATATGCCTTGGTGGCAAAGACTAACCTTCGTTCAAATTAATCCAAGCCTAGGATTTATGCAATTTCGTGTGAGGAACAAGACAAAAGTTTTTTTGTCTTGTGTGCGCCAACAAAGGAATAAATTTGACAAGACTCTAAGCCTCATATTTATTTGGTGGGTTGGCCTAGTGGCAAGTGGTTGTGATTTAGGGATTTGGCAAGCAGGAGGACCCACGATCGAATCTTGGTGGTAGTTTTGGTGAGAGTTTTGTTTGGGCGCCAAAGGGATCAGTGCACTCTTTTTGGTTTAGGTGCCAAAAGGGAAGAATATAGAGTATGTGGTGCTCTTTGATTTCAATGTGAGCACCTAGATCATGCGATGGTCGGAGTCGTGGATAGGGTGCTTGTGGAAGCGCAAGCATGGGTTTGATTCCCACCAAGGGCAAAAGGTATTTAAAATTTTAAAATTTAATTTTTGTCCTAAGGTTGTTTGGCATAATATTTTAGGGAGATATAAGGTTTGTGAAAGTTGATTTTTATATTGTGATTTTTGGTGATTATAGTGTTAAATGGAGTGATAAGGCTTTAGATGGTTTTGAATGTTATTTCAAAATAAAGTCTTATTTTATTTAATATTTGAAAGGAGTAATAATGTTAATTGAGTTCTCATGTTTTGTATGATGAAAATAATTTGTGAGGAAATTATAATTCTAAGAAGGTTTTTGCTACCTAACCCTTAAAATTGGCAAAGAGAGTAATTTTGATTGATACAGGTATTTAAGGGTAATTCATCATCAAACGAAAAGGTATGGGCACATATTACTTGTGAGTGATTGTTGAATGTTGTGAATGCTAAGTTGGAGTGAAAAGGGTTTTTGGATAAGTATTGTTGAGTTTGATTGTTAAAGGTCTTTCTGAGTGAGATTTGATGATAAAAACCTTTTTTGATAAGCATTGTTGGAAATATTGAAGTAAAGCTTTCATATGCTTGAACTAGAATTTGTGGAATATCATGAGTATCATTTTTATTTGAAGTTGAGAACCATCTTGAACTAGGGTTTTTGCAACATCATGATTATCATTGTTATGTGAGATTGTTTGATAAGAATTGTTGGAAATAATTAAGTGAGGATTCATATGCTTGGACTAGGGTTTGTAAGCAAGGAGTGTTTCATTGAGTGATTTATTGAGTGGAGTTTATTGATCCTAGTCAAGAGGAAGTGTTGAAGTGATAGTTCAAGATCTGTGAAAAAAATTGTTCTATATTCTAATTTTATTTGAAAAAGAGATTGAAAGTGATTGAGAATTATTGTGAGTAAGAAGCATATTGAGTCTCTAACAATTCTCTATATGTTTTTGTGAGATTGGACAAGTTCTAGTGAGGACTTGTTGAGAATATTTGAGGTAAGTCTTGGTGAAGACTTGTTGAGAAGATTGGAAAAGTTCTAGTAAGGACTTGTTGGGCAGATTTGAGGTAAGTCTTGATGAAGACTTGTTGAGCAGATTGAACAAGTTCTAGAGAGGACTTGTGGATAGATTAGTGTGAGCTTTTATGGAAGATTACAAAGCAAATTTGAGGTAAGTCTTTGAGAAGACTTGTGAGCAGAGTTGATTGAGTTATTTGTTCAAACATTGGGTTAAGTTTTGTGGTAGATCTAGCAGAGTTGATTTGTGATTGAGTCAAGATTTGTGTTAAGGCTTGAGGATAGATTTGTGCTAGATCAAAGGACTATGTTTAGTGCAAATTTGAGGATAGATATTTGATAGTTTTGTGCTAGACCGAACTATGTTTAGTGCCAATTTGAGGGCAAAGATTTATAATATTTGTGCTAGAACTTAGGACTATGTTTAGTGCATATTTGAGGATAGAGATTAAGTAGATTTGTGCTAGACTGGAGGACTATGTTTAGTGTATATTAGAGATAAATATTAATCAAATTTATGCTAGATCGAAGGACTGTTTTTAGTGCAGGTTTGAGACAGAGTTGAGATTAAGCTTTGGAGGTGATAGAGTATAAAGGATGATAGTCTCTCAGTGGACAGAGGTCCATTAGCCAGGGTAGTTAGGATATGTCTTCTGAGTGAGGGTAGGAGTATTTAGTGGATAGATATCCATAAACCAATGTAGTGGAGACAATAGTTCTTCTATAAGATCACCAACCATAATAAAGGATAACGAGTTATCCTATGGATAGAGATCCATGAACTTGATTAGGGGATTGATGTCTCCTTTGGACAAAGGTCCATAAACATTATAATAGGGAAAGGATTCCCAAAATATTTTTTGAGAAAATTTAGTGAAATATTTTCCCCGTGGAGTATCCCACATTGGGTGAACCATGTTAAATTGGTGTCTCGAAGAACACAAGCTTATACTGAGAGGGGGGGTGAACAGTATAAGACCACTTTTTACTTTTGCTTCAAAACAACTTTCAAATCAGTATTATGCAGTGTATAGATAGCAGTATTAAAAGCAGTAATCAAAGCAATGCACAAAACACCATCCACAAAAGAGACACAACAATTTACGTGGTTCACCCAATGCGGGCTACTCCACGGATAAAATTTCTCTCTAAATTTTATCAACTCACAATCTGGGAATACCTTTCCCGATTACAATATTTATGGGCATCAACCCAAAGGAGATACCTTCCCCTAGCTCTGCTCTTTAGTGGTGATCCTCTAGAAGACCTCTACCTCCTCTGCCCTTAGCAAGTGGAACTCTATCCACAGAAGACACCTGTCTTCCCTGCTCTGGCTGGAGATCTCTGTCCTCAACTCTATCACCGCAAAGCTGGTCCTCGAATATGCACTAAACATAGTCCTTCGGTCTAGCACAAATGTCCTCTATCTTTTTCTCTGATCTGCACCAAACACAGTCCTTCGGTCTGCACAAGTCTGTCCTCTTCCTCTTTCTTTGGTCTCACCAAACACAGTCCTTCGATCTGGCACAAGTCTATCCTCCTCTCTTTTTGTTACAGCCGCACTTGGTCGAAACCAACTTTTGCACTGAACGCGCAAACACAACAACACTCGATCGAACATCAACTTATGCACCTCTGCGCTACCACAGCAGCACAGTCTTCGCACACTCTTCTCCTCGACGATCGAACTTCTCCCTCGCACTCTATCTATGAATATCGCACTTTGAACGCACACTTCGATCGATTCAACATACTCTTTCTAGACTTAACTTGCATAATTTTGATACCATTCGATCTTTCAAACTTGAAACAACCCTCCTTTTATAGTAAAAATTTCAAGATCAAAACACTCAATCTTGGTCGGCTATAACCCTATACTCCATCGGCTGCACAACCCTAAACATCATCGGCTCAAAGTTAACTCTATCGGCTTCAACCGCCTCTGCAACTCTCCTGTAGCTTCTATCGTGAAACTACAACATGTCGCGATATCGTGACATTTTTGCAGCCGTACACTTTCATTTGGCTATTGTCGCGATATCGTGACACTTTTGCTTTTGTCTGCCTTGACAACGTCCTTGTCGCGAAATCGTGACACTTCTAACTTTTGTTGACGTCATCTTCACTCCTGTCACGAAATCGTGACACTTTAGTCTTCATTGCCTTCTTCTCTGCTTTTGTCATGAAATCATGACACATCTGCTTCTGCTGACGTCATCTTCAACTCTGTCATGAAATCATGACCCTTTTGACTTCATGGCCTTCTTCTCTGCTTGCACTAGCAAAAACGGAACATGTCACAAAATCGTGACACTTTCGTTGCCTTGAGCTTCTCTGCCTTATACCCACAAAACGGAACATGTCACGAAATCGTGACGCTTTCGCCTTCGAGCTCTTCCTTCTTGAATTCATCATGAAATCATGACGCTTCTTCTGTTGAAGACTTGCTAACTATTTCTGTCATGAAATCATGACACTTTCTCCAACTGAATGCTGCCATCTCAACTTGTCATGAAATCATGACACTTTCTGCATTCGCAAGCTTTCTCTTCAACCTATCATGAAATCGTGACACTTTCTACATCCGTACAACTTCTTTGTAGCCTGTCGTGAAATCATGACGCTTCTCATTTCAGACTCTTCCCCTTTGCTGCGTGTCATGAAATCATGACAGTTCTCTCTTCGAGCTTTTCAGCATGTCACAAAATCACGACAGTCCTCACCTCGACCTCTATAGCATGTCGTGAAATCATGACATTTTTCATGTAACTTTCTCTCTCTTCTAACTTGTCATGAAATCGTGATAGTTCACACTACGGACTCTCTTTTCTGCATTATGTCATGAAATCGTGACACCTTTTCGTCCGTACAACTTTCCTGGCAATGTGTCGCAAAATCGTGACACTTTTCCTTCTCTGCCTTCCTGCACTTTTTGAGTCATGAAAATGCGACATGTCATGAAATCATGACACTTTCCATCTTGCTCTCCTTCTCTACCAACATGTCACGAAATCGTGACTTTCTCTCTCCTCAAACATGTCACGAAATCATGACAGTTTTGCTAGCACTTTCTCTCTCCTCAAACATGTCACGAAATCACGACAGTTTTTCCAGCCGACTGCATACTTTTTCTTACTTGTCTTTTTCTTGATCTTTTGCAAATGGGCTACTAAGAACTTCTTGGAAACTCATTGACCATGCTCTGAATAACCTTCATCAAAACAAATTCCTTGACATCAAATCAAATTGCTTCAAGAACTTCTTGACATCAATGACAACATCTACACTTGAGCAAAGGCAATGTACCCAAGGTACCCAAAATTGCCAACAATCTCCCCCTTTGTCATTGATGGCAAACCTTTACTTGAAACACATCTTAGGAGCCAAAACTGAAACCAATTATGCCAACAACTGAGAATCTCCTTTTGAAGTTTTGCTCCCCCTGACTTGAAGCTTTCCTCTTCACATTGAAGCTCTCCCCCTTACTCATATCTCTCCCCCTTACTCAAATCTCTCCCCCTTTGTCATCAATGGCAAAGGGTCACCTTTGGGGCTTGGGACTAAGAATGAGCCTCTTAGCTTAGTCCCTCCCCCACCTCCTCATGAGGTGATTAAAACTAGGGGTGGGAGTAAAACTCCCATTAGGCATTGATCATCATCAGTGTCTATAATTTCCTTGCCTGGCCTTTTCTTGAACTTTTTGCCCGCATTCCTATTTTTGTCACTGTTCTTGTTCTTGTTCTCATCCCTGTCCTTTTTCATGCCTTGATCCTTGGACCTGATCATGCCACTATTCCTGTTCCTGTACCTTGGAAGATCAGCTCTACACTGTCTAGCTGTGTGACCGTCATTGTTGCACTTATAACAAGTAACACTGTTATTTCTGTTCGGCATACCTGTTCTTTGAATCCGCCTGTTATGACTAACCGTGTTCCTGTAATTAGTCATGCAGAAAATTGCCTTATGCCCAAACTGTTTACAAGAGTAGCAATACCCTTGAAAGAAATTACGACCCCTGAAACTGTCATTTACTTTCCTCACTTGAGCCATGCAATGTACAGCCATGTGACCAAACCTGTGACACGCAAAACATCTACCATGAAATTTTCCTTTATTCGACCTCTTGGGTCCCGAAAACTTCTTCTTCGCATTCTGAATTTTGTTTTCTATTTCTACGCATCTATCACTCACGGACTCTTGATCTGAAGTACTTTCTTCATCAGAACTCTCTTCCTTTTGAAATCTCTTACTAGATTCCCCAACTTTGTTCTTTGTGCGGCTTAACAAAACCAAGACCTATTTTATCTGTTGGATTTCTTTGACCTTTGATGAGAGACTTAACCCTTTTGGAGCTATCTTGAAACCTGTACAGCTTATCCTTGTACTCTTTAGTTTCCACTTCCAGAGAAGCCATTTTCTGTTCCAACTCATTATACTCAAGAATCTTAGACTCTAACTCATCCTTGAGTTCCTGTGTTTTAGCTATAGAGAAGTCAAGACTTTCTATAAGATCGTCTCTCTCCATACAACATTCATCTAACTTATCCTTGAGTCTATCATTCTTCTTTCTTTCCTTTTTCAAAACACTAAGAGCATTATTAAGTTCACTTTCAAGATCTTTTATTTGTTTGCTTTCTGAATCCTCAAGGCCTTTTCCGGATTTCTTATCACTAGAGGTGCTACCTTTTTCAAAAACCATACAAGCATCTTCTTGATAGTTTTCTGAAGCATCCTTATACATACTGGAAACCAAATCATTATTTGTACAATCATCCTCAAGGTGACCAAAATTTCCACATCTAAGACATTTCATAATAATGAATCTATGTTTCGGTTCTTCCTCTTTTTTTGATATGAACAGCATCTCATTTTCCTCATCACTTGAAGAGCTTTCACTATCATTGCTAGAACACTTACTTGCTTTGTCTAGGTAGAAACTCTTCTTGTTCTTGTGTGAATACCTCTTTCCTTGATTGTTGTGCTCATCTTTGTTCTTTCTATAATACCTGTGCTTTTCAGAATCCTTGCTCTTAACATCCTGTATATCTTCATCACTTTCATTCTTGGAAATAGTACAGTCAGTAGCATAATGACCAAACTTTCCACAGTTGAAACATCTTATATTTTTCTTGCTTTTGTGCTTTCTAGAGAACTTGCCTTTCTGTCTGTAATATGCCTCTTCATCACTAGAAGACTCATCACTCTCTTGAATCTGTTTGCCCTTTGATTTCTTGGTAGCTTTGAAAGCTGCCTCTTTCTTGACATCAACTTTCACTTGAGTTCTCAACTCAAATGCTGCAAGAATACTATGGAGCTCATCCTTTTTCAACTTATCTAAATCTTTAGCTTCCTCAATAGCAGAAATATTTTCACTAAATCTATTAGGAAGAGATCTTAAAATCTTATCACACACATCATTTTCAGCAAGCTCAAGACCTAAGTCTTTCATGGAGTTAACAACCTCATCCATACGAAGCATGTAGTCACTAATATTTTCATCATCATTCATCTTGAGTTGTTCAAACATACCTTTGAAGTGTCTCAACTTGGCCTTTCGGACATTTACATCACCTGTGTGAACCACCTGCAGTTGTTTCCACATTTCACTAGTTGTCTTGCAGTGAATCACCTTGGTAAGATCTGCCTTCTATAAACCCTTCAGGATTGCATTCATTGCTTTTGAATTGCTATGATGTAGGAGCCTATCTTCTTTAGTATAAGGACCATTTTCAGGAATAGTGTACCCATCTTCAATCACTTCCCAAACCTCATTACCAAGTGCCATTAGATAAACCTTCATTCTTGCACTCCACAGACCAAAATCTGATCCATCAAGAATAGGTGCTGCATTGCCACTTGAATAATCCATTGTGTTCTTAACCAGTTCTTCCTTCAAGCTGTTAAACCTTTTCGAAGGAACCCGCTCTGATACCAATTGAAGAACACAAGCTTATACTGAGAGGGGGGGGTGAACAGTATAAGACCACTTTTTACTTTTGCTTCAAAACAACTTTCAAATCAGTATTATGCAGTGTATAGATAGCAATATTAAAAGCAATAATCAAAGCAATGCACAAAACACCATCCACAAAAGAGACACAACAATTTACGTGGTTCACCCAATGCGGGCTACTCCACGGATAAAATTTCTCTCTAAATTTTATCAACTCACAATCTGGGAATACCTTTCCCGATTACAATATTTATGGGCATCAACCCAAAGGAGATACCTTCCCCTAGCTCTGCTCTTTAGTGGTGATCCTCTAGAAGACCTCTACCTCCTCTGCCCTTAGCAAGTGGAACTCTATCCATAGAAGACACCTGTCTTCCCTACTCTAGTTGGAGATCTCTGTCCTCAACTCTATCACCGCAAAGCTGGTCCTCGAATATGCACTAAACATAGTCCTTCGGTCTAGCACAAATGTTCCTCTTTTTTCTCTGTCTGCACCAAACATAGTCCTTCGATCTGGCACAAGTCTGTCCTCTTCCTCTTTCTCTGGTCTACACCAAACATAGTCCTTCGATCTGGCACAAGTCTGTCCTCAAATCTCTTTCTATTCTGTTACAACCGCACTTGGTCGAAACCAACTTTTGCATTGAACGCGCAAACACAATAGCACTCGATCGAACATCAACTTATGCACCTCTGCGCAATCACAGTAGCACAGTCTTCGCACACTCTGCTTCTCGATGATCGAACTTCTCCCTCGCACTCTATCTACGAATATCGCACTTCGAATGCACACTTCGATCGATTGACACACTCTTTAACTTAACTTTCAAACTAAAAACCCTCCTTTTATACTAAAAATTTCAAGATCAATACATTCAATCTTAGTCGGTTGTAACCCTAACTCCATCGGCTGCACAACCCTAAACTTTGTCGGCTCAAAGTTAACTCTGTCGGCTTCAACCGCCTCTGCAACTCTCCTGTAGCTTCTATCGTGAAACTACAACATGTCACGATATCGTGACATTTTTGCAGCCGTACACTTTCGTTTGGCTATTGTCGCGATATCGTGACACTTTTGCTTTTGTCTACCTTGACAACGTCCTTGTCATGAAATCGTGACACTTCTACTTTTACTGACGTCATCTTCACTCCTGTCGTGAAATCGTGACACTTTAGTCTTCATTGCCTTCTTCTCTGCTTTTGTCATGAAATCATGACACATCTACTTCTAGACGTCATCTGCAACTCCGTCATGAAATCATGACCCTTTTGACTTCATGGCCTTCTTCTCTGCTTGCACTAGCAAAAATGGAACATGTCACAAAATCACGACACTTTCCTTGAGCTTCTCTCCTTACACCCAGACGAACATGTCACGAAATCGTGATGCTTTCGCCTTCGAGCTCTTCCTTCTTGAATTCATCGTGAAATCATGATGCTTCTTCTGTTGAAGACTTGCTAACTATTTTATCATGAAATCGTGACACTTTCTCCAATAATTCGCCATCTCAACTTATCGAAATCATGACACTTTGCCATTCGCAAGCTTTCTCTTCAACCTGTCATGAAATCGTGACACTTTCTACATCCGTACAACTTCTTTGTAGCCTGTCGTGAAATCATGACGCTTCTCATTTTAGACTCTTCCCTTTTCTGCGTGTCACAAAATCATGACAGTTCTCTCTTCGAGCTTTTCAGCATGTCACGAAATCATGACAGTCCTCACCTCGACCTCTACAACATGTCGTGAAATCATGACATTTTTCATGTAACTTTCTCTCTCTCTAACTTGTCATGAAATCATGACAGTTCACACTTGGACTCTCTTTTCTCATTATGTCATGAAATCATGACACCTTTTCGTCCGTACAACTTTCCTGGCAATGTGTGCAAAATCGTGACACTTTTCCTTCTCTGCCTTCCTGCACTTTTCGAGTCGTAAAATGCGACATGTCGCGAAATCGTGACACTTTCCATCTTGCTCTCCTCTCCAACATGTTCGAAATCATGAGTTTTTTGAAAAGTTTCATTTCTCTCTCCTCAAACATGTCACGAAATCATGATAGTTTTGCCAGCACTTTCTCTCTCCTCAAACATGTCGCAAAATCGTGATAGTTTTTCTAGCCGACTGCATACTTTTTCTTACTTGTCTTTTTCTTGATCTTTTGCAAATGGGCTACTAAGAACTTCTTGGAAACTCACTGACCATGCTCTGAATAACCTTCATCAAAACAAATTCCTTGACATCAAATCAAATTGCTTCAAGAACTTCTTGACATCAATGACAACATCTACACTTGAGCAAAGGCAATGTACCCAAGGTACCCAAAATTGCCAACAATCTCCCCCTTTGTCATTGATGGCAAAACCTTTACTGAAACACATCTTAGGAGCCAAAACTGAAACCAACTATGCCAACAACTGAGAATCTCCTTGTTGAAGTTTTGCTCCCCCTGACTTGAAGCTTTCCTCTTCACATTGAAGCTCTCCCCCTTACTCATATCTCTCCCCCTTACTCAAATCTCTCCCCTTTGTCATCAATGGCAAAGGGTCACCTTTGGGGCTCGGGACTAAGAATGAGCTTCTTAGCTTAGTCCCTCCCCCACCTCCTGATGAGGTGATTAAAATAGGGGTGGGAGTAAAACTCCCATTAGGCACTGATCATCATCAGTGTCTATAATTTCCTTGCCCGACCTTTTCTTGAACTTTTTGCCCGCATTCCTGTTTTTGTCACTGTTCTTGTTCTTGTTCTCATCCCTGTCCTTTTTCATGCCTTGATCCTTGGACCTGATCATGCCACTTTTCCTATTCCTATACCTTGGAAGATCAGCTCTACACTGTCTAGCTGTGTGACCGTCATTGTTGCACTTATAACAAGTAACACTGTTATTTCTGTTCGGCATACCTGTTCTTTGAATCCGCCTGTTATGACTAACCGTGTTCCTGTAATTAGTCATGCAGAAAATTGCCTTATGCCCGAACTGTTTACAAGAGTAGCAATACCCTTGAAAGAAATTACGGCCCCTGAAACTGTCATTTACCTTCCTCACTTGAGTCATGCAATGTACAGCCATGTGACCAAACCTGTGACATGCAAAACATCTGCCATGAAATTTTCCTTTATTCGACCTCTTGGGTCCCAAAAACTTCTTCTTCGCATTCTGAATTCTGTTTTCTATTTCTACGCATCTATCACTCATGGACTCATGATCTGAAGTACTTTCTTCATCAGAACTCTCTTCCTTTTGAAATCTCTTACTAGATTCCCCAACCTGTTCTTTGTGCGGTTTAACAAAACCAAGACCTGTTTTATCTGTTGGATTTCTTTGACCTTTGATGAGAGACTTAACCCTTTTGGAGCTATCTTGAAACCTGTACAGCTTATCCTTGTACTCTTTAGTTTCCACTTCCAGAGAAGCCATTTTCTGTTCCAACTCATTATACTCAAGAATCTTAGACTCTAACTCATCCTTGAGTTCTTGTGTTTTAGCTATAGAGAAGTCAAGACTTTCTATAAGATCATCTCTCTCCATACAACATTCATCTAACTTATCCTTGAGTCTATCATTCTTCTTTCTTTCCTTTTTCAAAACACTAAGAGCATTATTAAGTTCACTTTCAAGATCTTTTATTTGTTTGCTTTCTGAATCCTCAAGGCCTTTTCCAGATTTCTTATCACTAGAGGTGCTACCTTTTTCAAAAACCATACAAGCATCTTCTTGATAGTTTTCTGAAGCATCCTTATACATACTTGGAAACCAAATCATTATTTGTACAATCATCCTCAAGGTGACCAAAATTTCCACATCTAAGACATTTCATAATAATGAATCTATGTTTCGGTTCTTCCTCTTTTTTGATATGAACAACATCTCATTTTCCTCATCACTTGAAGAGCTTTCACTATCACTGCTAGAACACTTACTTGCTTTGTCTAGGTAGAAACTCTTCTTGTTCTTGTGTGAATACCTCTTTCCTTGATTGTTGTGCTCATCTTTGTTCTTTCTGTAATACTTGTGCTTTTTAGAATCCTTGCTCTTAACATCTTGTATATCTTCATCACTTTCATTCTTGGAAATAATACAGTCAGTAGCATAATGACCAAACTTTCCATAGTTGAAACATCTTATATTTTTCTTGCTTTTGTGCTTTCTAGAGAACTTGCCTTTCTTGCTGTAATATGCCTCTTCATCACTAGAAGACTCATCACTCTCTTGAATCTGTTTGCCCTTTGATTTCTTGGTAGCTTTGAAAGCTGCCTCTTTCTTGACATCAACTTTCACTTGAGTTCTCAACTCAAATGCTGCAAGAATACTATGGAGCTCATCCTTTTTCAACTTATCTAAATCTTTAGCTTCCTCAATAGCAAAAATATTTTCACTAAATCTATTAGGAAGAGATCTTAAAATCTTATCACACACATCATTTTCAGCAAGCTCAAGACCTAAGTCTTTCATGGAGTTAACAACCTCATCCATACGAAGCATGTAGTCACTAATATTTTCATCATCATTCATCTTGAGTTGTTCAAACATACCTTTGAAGTGTCTCAACTTGGCCTTTCGGACATTTACATCACTTGTGTGAACCACCTGCAGCTGTTTCCACATTTCACTAGTTGTCTTGCAATGAATCACCTTGGTAAGATCTGCCTTCTGTAAACCCTTCAGGATTGCATTCATTGCTTTTGAATTGTTGTGATGTAGGAGCCTATCTTCTTTAGTATAAGGACCATTTACAGGAATAGTGTACCCATCTTCAATCACTTCCCAAACCTCATTACCAAGTGCCATTAGATAAACCTTCATTCTTGCACTCCACAGACCAAAATCTGATCCATCAAGAATAGGTGTTGCATTGCCACTTGAATAATCCATTGTGTTCTTAACCAGTTCTTCCTTCAAGCTGTTAAACCTTTTCGAAGGAACCCGCTCTGATACCAATTGAAGAACACAAGCTTATACTGAGAGGGGGGGTGAACAGTATAAGACCACTTTTTACTTTTGCTTCAAAATAGCTTTCAAATCAGTATTATGCAGTGTATAGATAGCAATATTAAAAGCAGTAATCAAAGCAATGCACAAAACACCATCCACAAAAGAGACACAACAATTTACGTGGTTCACCCAATGCGGGCTACTCCACGGATAAAATTTCTCTCTAAATTTTATCAACTCACAATCTAGGAATACCTTTCCCGATTACAATATTTATGGGCATCAACCCAAAGGAGATACCTTCCCCTAGCTCTGCTCTTTAGTGGTGATCCTCTAGAAGACCTCTACCTCCTCTGCCCTTAGCAAGTGGAACTCTATCCACTAGAAGACACCTGTCTTCCCTACTCTGGCTGGAGATCTCTGTCCTCAACTCTATCACCTCAAAGCTGGTCCTCGAATATGCACTAAACACAGTCCTTCGGTCTAGCACAAATGTCCTCGATTTTGTTTTTTTGATCTGCACCAAACATAGTCCTTCGGTCTGGCACAAGTCTATCCTCTTCCTCTTTCTTTGGTCTACACCAAACATAGTCCTTCGATCTGGCACAAGTCTATCCTCAAATCTCTTTCTGTTCTATTATAGTCGCACTTGGTCAAAACCAACTTTTGCACTAAACACACAAACACAATAGCACTCGATCGAACATCAACTTATGCACCTCTATGCAACCATAGTAGCATCGTCTTCGCACACTCTGCTTCTCGATGATCAAACTTCTCCCCCGCACTCTATCTATGAATATCACACTTCGAATGCACACTTCGATCGATGCGACATGATCTCTTTCAAGCTAACAAATTGATACTCATATACTTTCAAACTTGAAACAACCCTCCTTTTATACTAATAATTTCAAGATCAAAACACTTAATCTTAGTCGGTTGTAACCCTAAACTCCGTCGGTTGCACAACCCTAAACATCGTCGGCTCAAATTTAACTCTATCGACTTCAACCGCCTCTGCAACTCTCCTGTAGCTTCTGTCATGAAACTACAACATGTCATGATATCACGACATTTTGCAGCCGTACACTTTCTTTTGGCTATTGTCACGATATCGTGACACTTTTGCTTTTGTCTGCCTTGACTACGTCCTTGTCATGAAATCATGACACTTCTATCTTTTGCTGACGTCATCTTCACTCCTGTCATGAAATCTTGACACTTTAGTCTTCATTGCCTTCTTCTCTACTTTTGTCATGAAATCATGACACATCTGCTTCTGTTGACGTCATCTTCAACTCTGTCATGAAATCATGACCCTTTTGACTTCATGGCCTTCTTCTCTACTTGCACTAGCAAAAATGAAACATGTCACAAAATCGTGACACTTTCGCTGCCTTGAGCTTCTCTCTGCCTTACACCCGTGAAACTGGAACATGTCACGAAATCGCGACGCTTTCACCTTCGAGCTCTTCCTTCTTGAATTCATCGTGAAATCATGATGCTTCTTCTGTTGAAGACTTGCTAACTATTTCTATCATGAAATCATGACACTTTCTCCAACTGAATGCTGCCATCTCAACCTATCATGAAATCATGACACTTTCTGCATTCACAAGCTTTCTCTTCAACTTGTCATGAAATCGTGACACTTTCTGCATCCGTACAACTTCTTTGTAGCCTATCATGAAATCATGACACTTCTCATTTCAGACTCTTCCCCTTTGCTGCATGTCACGAAATCATGACAGTTCTCTCTTCGAGCTTTTCAGCATGTCACAAAATCGTGATAGTCCTCACCTCGACCTCTGCAGCATGTCATGAAATCATGACATTTTTCATGTAACTTTCTCTCTCTTCTAACTTGTCACGAAATCATGACAGTTCACACTACGGACTCTCTTTTCTGCATTATGTCATGAAATCGTGACACCTTTTCGTCCGTACAACTTTCCTGGCAATGTGTCATGAAATCGTGACACTTTTCCTTCTCTGCCTTCCTACACTTTTTGAGTCACGAAAATGCGACATGTCATGAAATCGTGACACTTTCCATCTTGCTCTCCTTCTCTGCCAACATGTCACGAAATCATGACAGTTTTGCTAAAACTTTCTCTCTCCTCAAACATGTCGCGAAATCGTGATAGTTTTTTCAGACTTTCTCTCTCCTCAAACATGTCGCGAAATCGCGATAGTTTTTCCAGTCGCTTGCATACTTTTTCTTACTTGTCTTTTTCTTGATCTTTTGCAAATGGGCTACTAAGAACTTCCTGGAAACTCACTGTCCATGCTCTGAATAACCTTCAACAAAACAAATTCCTTGACATCAAATCAAATTGCTTCAAGAACTTCTTGACATCAATGACAACATCTACACTTGAGCAAAGGCAATGTACCCAAGGTACCCAAAATTGCCAACAGTGTCTCTATTGTGTGTTATGATTTATGCATTACTTTAATTACTGTTGTTGATATTTCTATTGATACATTTCATAATATTTATTGAGAAATAAAAGTAAAAAGTGATCTTATACTGTTCACCCCCCTCTTAGTATAAGCTTGTGTTCTTCAATTGGTATCAGAGTGGGTTCATTTGGAAGAGTTTAACAACTTAAAGAAAAAGCTTACAAGAACACAAATGGATTCTCAGAGTGGATCCTCAAGAAATTCAACACCATTTTCGATAATAATAATTATACACTATGGAGCACAAATATGAAGTTTCATCTAATGGCACTTTGGAATGTAGTGTGGAAAGCAATTGAAAATGGATACACACCACCAACAAATCCACCTACAAATAAATATGGTGTGCTTCTACATCATTACAATTCAATAGGAATGAATGCAATTCAAAAGTGCTTGCGTGAAAAAAAGTTTATTAAGATTATGCATTGCAAATCAACAAAGGAAATTTAGGATAAGTTGGAAGGTATATATGAAGGAGATAGAAAGGTCAAAATGGCCAAGTTGCAAAATTTTAAAAGAGCATTTGAAGATCTAAAAATGAAGGATGAGGAAAAAAAATTGCATATCTACTTCGTGTGGATGAGGTTGTTAACTCCATGCAAAGACTTGGTATTGAAATCACAGAACCTGATGTGTGTGATAAGATTCTAATATCACTTACAAAGAGGTTTAGTGAAAATATTTCAGCTATATACGAGATAAAATATATTGAACTCTTGACAAGAGATGAATTACATGGCATTATCACAACTTTTGAGATAAGAATAAAAGAGGAACCTATTCCTAGAAAGAAGCAACATTTAAATCCACTAAGAAGACTAAGGGTAAGAATTTAGATTCAAGCAATGATCTATCCAATGATGAAAAAGAAAATTATGGCAGAAGGAACAAGGAATCAAGAAAGTATAAAGGTACAAAATTAGTTAGATGTTTTAAATGTGGAAAATATGATCACTATGCATCTGATTGTCCAGAAGCTAAAAATAGTAGTGGTGATGAGAAACAAGATCATAAGAACAGGGATACAGGAAAGTACAAGTACCAGAAGAAAAATAGGAATGGACAAGGTACACAAGGAAATAAGTTTTTCCAAAGGCATAAGAGGAGTTTCTATGCAAAAAATTCAAGTAAGTACTTAAGTAATAGTGACGATTGTTCCTCAGATAATTATAGAGATGAAGTTCTATTTCTAGAAAAAGAAAAATAAGTGATTAGGAAAAGGACACCAATAATTCTCAAATATTTTAGATGTGGTAACTTTGGTCATCTTGAGGATAGTTGTACAAGGAATAGATTCAGTTTCAATGATGATGAATATAAAGATACATTTGAAGGATTGGAAGAGAATCTTCTTATGGCACTAGAAGAAGGAGGTGATCCTATAGAAGACAAGTCAAAAGAGAATGAAGATGTTTTCAAAGGAAAAAAAATAGAGGGAGAATCAGAGAAGGGAGAAGTTGATCTTGAGGGAGATCTTATTCATGCCCTTGATTCATTAAAGAAGGTAAGAAAGCAAAACATCCAACTTAAGCTTCAGTTTGAAGAATGTGATGAAGAGAAAGGAAAGCTTATAGAGGATCTAAATAAGTCAATGGCTAAGACAAGGAAGTTCAAAAATAAGTTAGAAGAAAATGTATTAGAATGTGAAAGGTTAGAGCATGAAGTAGCTTCACTAAGTAATGAAGTAAAAGAGTCTAAGGATAGGTTACACAAGTTTGGGAAAAGCTCAAAAACCATAGACAAGATTATCAAGGTACAAAGATGATAAACAAATAAAATAGGTCTTGGTTTTGAACAGGTACAAAAAAAAATAAAGAGAGGCATCAACCTCAAGTTTTGTAGAAGAAAAAACTTCAAAAGAAGAGAGTGTAAGAGAAAATAAAACTTCTGAGGAAGAGTTGGATAACAGAAAGTTCAACAAAAAAGGAACAATGCACAAATGAGCACCAGATGGAACAAAATCTAGAATAGGTTAAAAGAAAATAAAATACCAAAGAGGTCAAAGCAAGGTAGTTTCAATGGACAATGCTTCTCATGTCATAGGTTTGGGAATAAGGCTACACAGTGTAGGACACATGGAAAACAAGAATATGAAAGTTTCAACAATAGACAACTTTTTCAAGGGTATTGCTACTCTTGTAATCAATTTGGTCACAAGGCAATGAAATGTATGGTTCATGATAGGAATAGATATGGCTTCACCAGGAGATATCCCAAGATATTTACACCTCCAAGGAATAACAACATTAAGTTTTATAAGTGTATTAATTATGGACATACAACAAAGTGGTGTAGAGAAAAAATTCTAGAGACAAGCAGGAACATAAATAGTCAGAGGAATCAGAAGGATGAGATGAGGAGGAAAATGGACAAAGAAAAATATCAGCACATGTTGGGAGTAGAAATACTCCCACCCCAAAATTAACCACCTCAATAGGAGGTGGGGGAGGGGCTAAGATAAGAGTCTCATTATTAGCCCCGAGCCCCAAAGGTGACCCTTTTCCATTGATGACAAAGGGGGAAATATTTGAGTTAGGGGGAGAGCATTCAATTAGGGGAAGGAGTTTCTTAGGGGGAGCAAAATTGAAAAAGGTAAAAGGAATGGTAAAAGAAAATTGGGTTGCCATCAATGACAAATGAGGAGATTGTTGGAAATATGAGCAAGATTTGTTGTCATTGATGTTAAGAGTCAATTTTAGTGAGTAGTGCAAGAGGAAGGATTTCAAGATTCAGTTTAAGAAATAAGAAGGTGATCAGATAATGTCTACAGGAGAAGTTAGAAGGCCCAAGAAAAATAATATTATAATATTTTATTATAATATTAAAGGTCTAATGGAAATACCAAAAGTAATTAAATTAATTATAATAATTTCATTATAAATTAATTTGTAATTTAATTTAATTAACCCTATGGCTATTAAATTAATTATAAGTTAATTATAATAATTTTATTATTAAGTAAATTATAATCTAATTTAATTAACCCTAAAGTTAGGGTTGCAAGGCAAAAATACATGTGCCGACGTCTTGAATAAATCCCTCCACCACCGTCTAATGTTGTGGTGGCATAATGGTATAAATACCATATGCCTTGGTGGCAAAGACTAACCTTTGTTTGAAATACTCCAAGCCTACGATTTATGTGATTTCATGCAAGGAAGAAGACACAAGTTTTTTTGGTCTTGTGTGCACCAGCAAAGGAATAATTTTGGCAAGGCTCTAAGCCTCATATCCATCTGGAAGGTTGGCCTAGTGGCAAGCGGTTGTGACTTAGGGCTTTGGTAAGCGGGAAGACCTATGATAGAATCTCGACAAAAATTTTAGTGAGAGTTTTGTTTTGGCACCAAAGGGAGAAGTGGATTCTTTTTTGTTTAGGCACCAAAAGGGAAGAATATAGAACACATGGTGCTCTTTGATTTCAAGGTGAGCGCCTAGCTCACGCTGTGGTTGGAGCCATGGCTAGGGTGCTGGTGGAAGCACAAGTGTGGGTTCGATTCTCACCAAGGGCAAAAGGTATTTAAATTTTTTTAAATTTAATTTTTATCCTAAGGTTGTTTGGCATAATATTTTAGAGAGATATAAGGTTTGTGAAAGTTTATTTTTATATTGTGATTTTTTTGCGATTAGAGTGTTAAATGGAGTGATAAGGCTTTAGATGGCTCTGAATTTTATTTCAAAATAAAGTCTTATTTTGTTTAATGTTTGAAAGGAGTAATAAGGTTAATTGAGTTCTCATGTTTTGTATGGTGAAAATAATTTGTGAGGAAATTATTGATTAAAATTCTGAGAAGGTTTTTGCTACCTAACCCTTAAAATTGGAAAAGAGAGTAATTGTGATTGAGATAGGTTTTTAAGGGCAATTCTTCATAAAAAAAAAAGGTATGGGCACATCTTCCTTGTGAGTGATTTTTGAATATTGTGAATGCTAAGTTGGAGTGAAAAGGGGTGTTTGATAAACATTGTTGAGTTTGATTGTTAAAGGTCTTTCTGAGTGAGAGACAATGATAAAAACCTTGTTTGATAAGCATTTTTGGAAATATTGAAGTAAAGATTTCATATGCTTGAACTAGGGTTTGTGCAAGATCATGAGTATCATTGTTATGTGAAGTTGAGAACTATATTGAACTAGGGTTTGTGCAAGATCATGAGTATCATTGTTATGTGAGATTGTTTGATAAGCATTGTTGGAAATAATTAAGTGAGGATTCATATGCTTGGACTAGGGTTTGTAAGCAAGGAGTGTTTCATTGAGTGATTGATTGAGTGGAGTTGATTGAGCCTATTCAAGAGGAAGTGTTTAAGTGATAGTTCAAGATCTATGAAACAAATTATTCTATATTATAATTTTATTTGAGAAAGATATTGAAAGTGATTGAGCATTATTGTAAGAAGCATATTGAGTCTCTAACAATTATCTATATGTTTATATGAGATTGGATAAGTTCTAGTGAGAACTTGTTGAGCAGATTTGAGGTAAGTTTTGGTGAAGACTTGTTGAGCAGATTGGATAAGTTCTAGTAAGGTTTTGTTGGGCATATTTTAGGTAAGTCTTGGTGAAGACTTGTCGAGCAGATTGGACAAGCTCTAGAGAGGACTTATGGATAGATTAGTATGATAGTTTGTGTAAGCTTACAAAGTAGATTTGAGGTAAGTATTTCGGAAGACTTGTGAGCATAGTTGATTGATTGATTTGTTCAAACCTTGGATTAAAATTTGTGGCAAATCTAGCAGAGTTGATTTGTGATTGAGTTAAGCTTTGTGTTAAGGTTTGAAGACATATTTATGCTAGACCGAAGGACTATGTTTAATGTATATTTGAGGATAGAGATTGGATATATTTGTGCTAGACTGAAGGACTATGTTTAGTGCAGATTTGAGGATAGATATTGAGCAGATTTGTGCTAGACCGAAGGACTATGTTTAGTGCAGATTTGAGGATAGAGATTGAGCATATTTTTTCTAGACCAAAGGACTATGTTTAGTGTAGATTAAATATATATATTGAGTAGATTTATGCTATACCGAAGGACTATATTTAGTACAAATTTGAGATAGAGCTGAGAGAAAGCTTTGGAGGTGACAGAGTATAAAGGATGATAGTATCCAGTGGATAGAGGTCCATTAGCCAGGGTAGTGAAGACAGGTATTCTAAGTGAGGGTAAGAGTCTTCAGTGGATAGATATCCATAAGCCAATGTAGTGGAGGCAGTAGTTCTTCTAGAAGATCACCATCTAGAGCAGAGGAGAAGGAGTCATCCAGTGGATAGAGATCCATGAACTTGATTAAGGGATTAATGTCTCATTTGTATAGAGGTCTATAAATATTATAATAGGGAAAGGATTCCCAAAATATTTATTGAGAGAATTTTAGTTAAATATTTTCTCTGTGGAGTAGCCCACATTGGGTGAAACACGTTAAATTGATGTCTCTATTATGTGTGATGATTTGTTTATTTCTTTGATTACTATTGTTGATATTGCTATTGATACATTACATAATATTGATTGGCAAATAAAATTAAAAAGTGATCTTATACTATTCACCCCCCTCTTAGTATAAGCTTGTGTTCTTAAGTGAGGGTCCCTAACTATTGGGGAACAAAGTATAATTAGATGTTATACCCGAATCTTAACTAGGATTAATAGGGGCTTCTCCACCTCTAGGATTTGTTGTAGTAGCAGTAGCTTCTATACCTTTAGGATTAACTACGAATTCAATGGTGGAAGGGGAATGGACCTACGTATCATATAGAGGAAACACCTAAGGGTTTGAAATTGGTTGCTTGCCCTTATTGAGTTGGTTATTTTCTTAAAAATAATGCATCTATTGGCCGCTATCTAAACCCTTTTGGATTTAAGATCCACCCTTCTTCAAATATTTCCTTACAATTTAACACTAAGCTCTAAAACTATATTATTGCCTTTTCTAAAGAATGTTTATAGATATGGTGATCATCATGAGAAGTATCAGGTATAGAAAATATGTGCTAGCCACTTGGTTACAAGATTTGAATATATCTAGAAGGGTCATTTGTGATAATATCATAAAAAATAATTGATTTTATATATGGTAAAATGAAAATGTCTAAAAATAGTGGAGGTGTTTTTTATTAAATGATGAATGCAAAATTCTCCTTTCTTACTCAAAAATCATATGGAACTTCAACTAACAATTATGTAAAGGCTAGGTAATTTCTTACATAGATCAAAATTAAAATCACAAAAGGGTAAAAATATATTTCAACTAACTAAGATTCATAAATTATCATTAATGCTATCAATGAAGATGGATGTGGGGATTGGCTAAAGAATACTATTATTATGTTCATTAACTATAATTGGACAAAATATCTTGGAAATGTGAGCATATTTATAGAGAAGAAAATCAAATAACGAAAAAAAATCTAAATGGGTTGTTGATCTTCACCTTATTGAAATTAAAATTTTAGAAGGCAAATAGCGAAGTGAAATTTTATCTCTTACTGAAAATTATGTCAAGGAGCTAATTGCAAAAATAAAGAGGAAGACGAAGATTATATTTGATAGAAAATGAAATAAAGAATATCTTTAATTAAAGGACAATCTAGATATGGTTTAACTTTATAATGAATGTAATATTTTATTATTTTGATGGAAGTGGCCAAATAAAAGCTACATATAAATGAATGATAGGGATTTTATATTAATAAAATATTAATTAAACATTAGTTTGAGTTAAATTTAATTAATTAAGTTTATCAGGCTATGAATTTGTTATACTCTAAAACATTTGTCAACCTAGTTTTTTTAGGCATATCTTGAAAATATGTCAAGACCTTATTTGTCATACTTATCTTCCACTCAACAAGGTGTAAGCCTTGGAAGATTCTGACAGAGAATAGGAAATGGGCAAGCAATAGGTTTCACAAGTGCAAATTTCCAAACTTCAATTTCCTGTCATTGTAAGTAATGTTTACAGTTATGTTTAGGTATGGGTGTGCCTTGTTAGTAAGGTGTTGTAGGGGATTCAACACAAGTTCTGGTAAGAAAGTTTCAAAGATGACTAGGATCTACAATCTCAGCAGAAGGCTGGATATTGTAATAGGTTTTGGGTTAACTTGCAAAACCTGGTAATTAATGAAGACTTTTATTTACCAAAAAAAAAAAATACTTATCTTCCACTCATGGTTTTGATTATTTTGGGCCAATTATTTTTCCCAACTATGGTTTTATATTAATTAAACATTATATTGAGTTAAATTTAATTAATTAAGTTTCTCAGGCTATGAATTTGTTAGACTCTAAAAAGTTTGTCAACCTAGTTTGGTAGGCATATCTTTCAAATACGTCAAGGCCTTATCTATCAGACTTATCTTCTACTCATGTTTTTGCTTATTTTGAGCCAATGGTTTTGCCCAACTATGGTTTTATAAATATCTATAAGTATGTTTATGATAAAAAAAATATCAAGCATGTTTTGAGGTTGGTTTTATTTTATTTTATATTAATCAAATATTAATTAAACATTAGGTTAAGTTAAATTTAATTAATTAAGTTTATTAGGCTATGAATTTGTTAGACTCTAAAAGTTTTTTCAACCTAGTTTGTTAGGCATATCTTGCAAATATTTCAAGGCTTTATCTATTAGGCTTATATTCCACTCATGATTTTGCTTATTTTGGACCAATGGTTTTTCCCAACTATGGTTTTATAAATATCTATAAATATGTTTATGATCAATAAAAATATCAAGCATGTTGTAAGGTATACTTGATCCTCATCATTAAAATTAGAGCATGTTGATCCATCCATGGGTTTCTTATGTCAAGGCACCATGCTACCTAATCAAGATCCTCCCAAGGATCTCTCTACAAGAAATAACCTAGTGAGTGAAAGAGGTCTATGCTAAGATAAAATTGATCACAACTATAATGGATGACATGGAAGAAGAAAACCTCATTGTTGAGGTTGAATAAAACTACTCATTCAAAATTTGTGATTGTGAAATATTTTTTCCTAATGAAGTAGCGCTTGTATTCAAACTAGGATCTATGGGAAAAAATCCCATTGTCTTACCATTAGATGATATTGATATTAAGCATGCTTCTCAAGATATGGGTGTTGAGGAACTTATTTTTGTTGCTTTTATGGTGGTGGAGGTGGTGCCAGCTCTATCACTAGCCCCACCCTCTCATAGATCTACTTTGAAAGAGGATGACCCAGAGCAACCCTAATTTGAAATGTTCTTCCTAGATGAAAATGAAGACTAAAATAAATGTGTGGTTAGCATTTTAAAGTACCTATGTAAGTCAAGAAGCATGTATCCCCTCATTATAGTAGCGTTTTTAGGTGTTTTACAATAAAATTACTCCAAGCTCTACATGTGGGAGTTTGAAGAGTACAACAAGATGGTTTATTTGTATGGATATATCCAAGTGTATGACAACATTGTTAACCTCTTTTATATATAGTACACACTTCCATTAACCATCCCATAGCCTTCATTGTTTACCTAAAGAGCATTAAAAATATGTGGCACTAGTGTTTTGCATAATTTTCTACAATGTGAGTCTTCTATGCATGCCAGGGTGTCTTTCTACGTACCAATCACCATAGGAGGCCTACAAATATGGTCTCCTCTTCCCCTATGCATCCCACTGCATCAAATTATATGCCTTCCACTTTCTACTTGTAAGCATGACAAAAAATTCACCATAACATGTAAATAAACAAAATGAATTTTGATATTGCATTTATAGACTTTTTTTGTTACAAATCAGCCTTTTTAATTACAATGGACCTTAAAAATGGGAGGGTTTTATTTGAAAATAAGATCAATGGTGCCACAAATCATCTCCTTGGTTAAACAAGAAATTGTAGGGAGGGTTTTGAAGTCTTGTTAATTGACCTCCCAAACCTCTATGCCAGTTCTAGTACCTACACAAAATCCCACAATAATAGAATCACTAGCATATATTTGGGCATTTCAAGATAAGACCCAAATCATGAAAAAGGATTACAAAAATCTTACAAAATCTAACAAAAACTTTTACAAAAGCTACAAAAATTATGCAAAATGGTTACAAAACCTTATAAATTGCCTTGTTTTATCTTTCTTGGCCACCTGTTGTTGATTCTAGGTCTTTGTATACCTTTGAAATCTAGATACCCATGGTGGTTGTCTCTATGTGTTTACATAGGGTGGTTGGATATATGTTATAGCAAGGGCTTCAAAGTCAAATATAGAACTTTTGGAAGTTTCTTGAGGCTTTTGGTGTAGTTCCAGGGTTGTTTGATTGTTGGAGATGAGTGCAACTGCAAAATAAATACTACCACACATTCCAAAGAGACTCCATGCTTGATGTTATTGAGATCTTTGAATCAGGTACCTATATTCACAAATTCAAAGATCCACAAGGAAGGTCAAATGAAATATGAATAGAGTTTTGGTAGTTTTTTGTATGATCTCCTTAAAGTGAATAAAATGGTAGCATATTTATAATATTTTCCAAGGGTGAGGATAATGATGAGGGGGCGATAGGATGACAGACAAGTGGCTTAGGTGAGAGAAGGGAGGAATCTTAAGTTTTCCCATTTGTTGGATGGACAAGTGTATAATATTATTTTATTTGGGCTATGAAACACTAGGATGTTCTATGACATGCCTCATTAATGCTCTTGGGTGGAGATATTCCTCATCCACAAAAATGACATTCTTCATCAATGTGCTTGAGTGGAGGGAACCCTCATCCATGTTCATTAACAAGCTTGGAATGTGGAGTCCAACTAGAGTGAGGTGGAATTGGGTTAAAATAGAGGTATGGTCTCATTATGACCATGGGTTAGGCATAGGAAGGTGCTTAGGATGGTAAAAGGTGCTTGGATAGTCAACGCTAATATTCATAAGGTTGTAATGTATTAATTAAAAAAATTGTAAAATTTATTTAATATTAACTTTTAACCAATGCCATTATGACACTTTTTAGGTGTCTACAAATGCTCTTTTTGTACCACATTGTGTGCAAGAAAAATATGGTGTAAAAATAGATAATAATAGTTGTTGGATTTATGATGGACAATGAAAATGATTGGTGAATTATCTTTATCTTGAGGTAAGTAACATAGGATTGTATCAAATAAAGAACAATGTAGGATGCCCCAATCATGGAATGGACAAATGCCCTTGAATATTTACCTTTGATAGATTGATGAGATCACTTTGATTAGAATTTTGAATCTTTGAATTAGAGTTTTGATTAGAATTTTGAGAGAATAAGATGAGTTCTACTATTTTCCCTAGTAGAGGGGAGGTTAATGATAGCCTTGATCAAATATTCTTGGACTTAAGCAACACCAATATTGAATTTTAAGGTGTTGAGATGATTTGAGACACATTTTTATGGGTATTTTTATCCCCTCGAGCAATGAGAAGGTGGAAATAAATGGATGAAAACCATGAGGTTATTCACAAAATATGGATGAAAAGGGTATCAAGGATGAAATGAATGTGTAAAAGGGTTAATTTTGGGCCTAGTGTCAAAATTTGGATTGATGGTTGGCTGAATGACCTTTCCAATAGCTTAGGGTGGCTACTTGGTACCTGGGTGACCACCCAAGGTGGTTGCCTAGTGCCTAGGTGAACACCTAGAGAATTTCCTTATGCATTAGTGATATTCTAAGACAATTTATGACCTGTTAGGGTAGTTACTAGCACACATGCTATAAATAGGGCATTGTAGATCACATTTTGTAGTTGTGGTGGATGGTAGAGGAGGAGGGGAAAGAAGAAGTGGTTGATGGACAAGATGACAAGAGAAAGCACAACAATGGGTGTTAAAGGATGTGCAAAGTCAGTGAGTATCATGTGGCATTTTTTTTTTATGTTTTTTTTTATATTTTTTATATTTTGAAGTTTTAAATGATGAAAATGGGTGGGATTTTTCTTTGCTTTTGTGTTTTGAAATTTTAAAATTTTAAATGATGTGTGAAATTATGAAATTATAACATGATAGAATGGGTGGATTTTTTTTTTTTGTAGTTATTTGAAATTTGAAATGATAAAGGTATAAGTGGTAGACTAATGAGTGTGTGGTGATGATTACAGTTGAGGTTAATTATAACCATGACATAGATTTGGAACTGTGTTTCTGAGCATTAAGGACAAGTTGATCAAGGAGGACAAGGAGTTGTTGGGGGTAATAGGCCTGAAGGGAGTGAAATTTATTAAGCCTATACATGAAGAACAAAAGCTTATACTGAGAGGGGGGGTAAACAGTATAAGATAAAACTTTTTACTTTTTTTCTAAAGTAGTACTATCCAATGTTATCAATTGCAATAATGAAACAATGCACAAATCATAACACACATAAGAGAAACATATTTAATGTGGTTCAACCAATGTGGGCTACATCCACAAAGAAAATATTTCTTATAATTTTTCTCAACAAATCATTTGGAAACCAATTTACCATTATAATGTTTATGGGCACCAACCTAAAGGAGACACCAATCCCCTATGCTCAAGTTCATGTAAATATATCCATAGGAGACACCAATCCCATTTTCTATGGTTTATGGATCTCCTCTTTACTTTGGTTTGTGGATCTATATCCATAGGATTCACTAATCTCCTTTGCTCTGGTTCATGGACCCCTATCCACAGGAGACACCAATCCCCTTTGCTTTAGTTCATGGACCTCTATCCACATAATACACCAATACCCTTTGATCTGGTTCATGTATATCTATCCATAAGAGACATCAATACCCTTTGCTCTAGTTCATGGACATCTATACATAGGAGACACCAATCCCCTTTGCTCTAGTTTGTGGACCTCTATCCACAAGAGATACCAATCATCTTTACTCTATTTCATGAACCTCTATCCACAAGTGACACCAATCCCATCTACTTTGGTTTGCTCCAAATCCTACTAAAATATACTTCAAGCCTACTCACAAGGCTTGCTCAAATATTCTCCAAGCCTACTCACAAGGCTTGCTCAAATATTCTCCAAACCTACTCACAAAGCTTACTCAAATTTACTCCAATCCTACTCACAAGGCTTGCTCAAATATGCTCCAAGCCTACTCATAAGGCTTGCTCAAATTTTCTCCAAGCCTACTCACAAAGCTTACTCAAATATGCTCCAAGCCTACTCGTAATTCTTGCTCAAATATGCTCAACTCTTCTCAAAACTCTGCTCAAATATTCTTAAAAAACTTGCTCATAAACCTACTCAAATTTTCTCATTACCTCTACTCATAAACCTTCTCAAATATGCTCATAACACTTGCTCATAAACTTGCTCATAAAACTTGCTCATAAACCTGCTCAAATATGCTCATTAACCCTACTCATAAACCTACTCAAATATGCTCATAACGCCTACTCATAAACCTTCTCAAAACTACTCATTATCCCTACTTATAAACCTACTCAAATATTCTCATAACACCTGCTCATAAACCTGCTCAAATATACTCATAACACCTACTCAAATATGCTCATAAAACCTACTCATAAACCTACTCAATTCTACTCATTACCCCTACTCATAAACCTACTCAAATATACTTATAACACCTGATCATAAACATGATCAAATATTCTCATAAAACCTGCTCAAATATTCCCAAATATTGCATAGAAGCAATGCTTATATCTTTCCCAAAAATTATTTCTTTGGATAAAGTAATTCAGACATATTCTATCCAGAATTACTTTTCTTCATGAACATATAGAGAATGATATGCATTAAAAATGCTCAATATGTTCTTCTCACATTCATTAAGTCTATCAATTTCACATGTATCACATTCATTGCATTCAAAAGGATACTCCAGTCTAGCACTTTATAGTTATCCTTATTATGTAATTCCAAAATTAATCAAAACCAATGCACATACTTGCTTCACAAAAATGATCTATAACTCTTGCAAATTTATTCCCAACATCACTCAAAACTAATGCATATATTTGCTTCACAATATTGGTCTATAAATCTTGCAATTTCATTCTCAATATCACTCAAAACTAATCCACCAATTTGCTCTCAAACCCTTGATAGTATATTTTCAGATTCATTCAACAATAATGCACAAATTTGTTCTCAAACCCTAGCACATATATTTCTAATTTCATTTAAAAATAATTTACAATTAATCCCAACTTCAATCAATCACTAATTCACATCAAAGCAATCCTTATACCTCCACCATATGACTTCAAAAATATTTTCCTCGAACAAAACCACCTTGAGAAGGAGTTAAATCACCATACCTCTAAAAACTGCCTTGATTATGATGTACCTTCAAAACCTATCTCAAAAATAATTTTCCTTTCTTGTGCCACTTCAAAAACTGGTTAGTAAATTTCTCTTTCAAATCATCCACATTAAAACCCTTCTCAAAATATGTGCATAATAAGGCTTGAAAATTATTTTTTATAAATCCTTTTTAGTCTTCCAAAATAAAGTTTTTACTAGTGACTAAACCCTCAAATTTTCTTTTTCTATCTGTATCGTTCCAAATTTTCTGCACCCTTACCTTCAGGCTAAAGGATCCGTGCCCGGAAGGGGGATGCGGGAAGGATGGGACAATACCTCGGGCTGAGAGGCCCTTTGAAGGTCCCGCCTCTCGGGGAGGGGTATTAAGGTGATTTTTTGACGGATGGTGGGGTTCACCGGGAAACTTTTGAATGGCAGTTTCCACGCCTAGGTTGGGAATGTGTTTGATGTGTTCAATTTTATCTTTAATCATTCAAATCCTAGGTTTGGCCAAATGAATCTAAACTGTTCTATATGAAATGCAGATTTAAATGAATACAAAAAGCATATTTGAACAGAAAACACAAAGAATAAGCTAGATTAAAAAACCATATCTAATCCGGATGTCTGATGGAGGTTCTAATTTTTGAAGCAGTCAAGATCGCCTCTGATATGACAGGATCGTCTGCGATCAGACAAGATCATCTGAGATCTGACGAATTCGTCAGACGAATTCGTTAGAGACCTGCAATCAGAGAAATAGATACAAAATACCAAAAATGCAACTATTCCAATAGAGGGCAATGATGTAGAATGACAACAATAATATTAAACTGATAATTATAAACAAAAATATGAGTGCATTACAATGATTTAATGACAAATTATGATTTTATTATGCATTAAAACTATATGGGTGAACTCCAGGATGCAAAATAGTAATAAGTCTAACTAATGCAAAGCAAAACAGTAGATAGTAGAGAAAGAATGCAAACTCAAGGCACTGATTGCCCCCAATGTTGATTGTAGTCGAAATCGTCTCGAATTGTGTGAAATCATCTCAAATCAAACGTGATCATCCAAGATTGTACAGGATCATCTATGATGATCTGAGCTTGCTCCGACTAAAAAACAATGAAGTTCCTACAAACAAACTTGGAAAAGGGACAAAGGCAAATGGTGATTTAAGATGGTCTAATGCAAATAGAACTCGTGTTACAGGAAAATTCAGCCAAGGGAATGTCAAGGGGAGGGCCTAAGATTAAATAGGCATAGGAAGGAGGTTGGGAGGTTGGAGATCATCCCAATTTGGGAGATCTCCAACGGGGGAAGTCTCTAACCGCGTAGACACGCTTTTGCCCAGGTTAGAGACACCGTTGAAACAGAAGCTAATTATGAAAAATCAGTTTTGGGACAAAATCGTCTGGACGTTCTAGTCCAGACGAAATCGTCCGATCTGAGGCGATATCGTCTGATCGGCGACGATATCGTCCAATGGTCACAACAAATCCTAAAAATGGTGTGAAAAATGAGGAAAGCGGTTTAACAGGCGGTTCGGGGTTAAAATTTGAATTTGAATTATTACTAAGGTAATTTTAATTATTTGCTAAGGTTTACTACACCAATTTTAGGGTGCTACATTTTGCCCCCTCTTTAGCAAATTTTTTGAAGAAAATGCGTTAAATATGAGTTCTTCTCGATCTACGAGAAAGCAAAAATTATTCCCATTTTTAGGCGACGATTCTAGGTCGAATCGTACGATAGCTTACTATGGTGCCCCCTCCATGTTTTTACCCAAATCGAACGTTTGAGGTAAAAACATGGAAAAGCAAAATGTTAAAATTTTGTTAAGTGTTTTTGAATAAAATTAAGAAAAATAGGGTAAAACCCTAATTCATTGTTACTGTTCATTTTCCTGGTTTCTAGAGCTCTGCGAGACAAGATGGTCGAGACAACGCACAGATCGACAGAGGTCTGGCACGGGCTACGGGTAAGGGTCCAAACTTAATTTAGAATGCTTTAATTTTGAATTTCATGCTTTTTAGATTAATTTTGATTGATTGTTGAGCATCGCGGCCATTTTTGGGCCGTCGACGTCATCGGGACAAAATCGTCTCAATTTCGTCGAAATCGTCTCGATATCGCCGATTTCGTCCAAGGGCGAAATCGACGATATGGGGACGATTTCGTCCAATAAGGGACGATTCCCTCTTGCGAAATTAGAGACGAATTTGCTCAAATTTTGGACAATATCATCATTTGTATGAAAGTGAACTTATTTTACTTGCATTTTTAATCACTGTTTTATTAATGATTTTTATTGTTTTGTTGTTTATGTTGTAGAGAGGATTACTAAAGAGCCAGGAATGGAAATACGATGGGCTGAGGGATGACTTGGCCACTCTATCTCAGGCAAAGTGAGATCAGTTGGCTCAAGTCAGCTTGCAGCACATGGCAGATATGCCACAGGTTTCTACAGATATGGGGCTATTGACAGCCCTAGCAGAGAGGTGGTATCCAGGTTCTTCTTGTTTTCGGTTACCGATAGGGGAGATGACTCCCACATTGGAGGATGTATGGAGGATTTTGAGGATCCCCATACAAGGATGGCTAATAACTCCCATGGCCAATCAGGGCCATGTGATGATGCGACTGTGCGGAGATCCAAGCTTCGCCCTGGAGAAGGGCGGAGTGAACATCGAGTCGCTATGCCAGATGCCTAGGGCATCTAGACTGACACAAGTTTTGGTTGGGGTGGTAGGTGGTCTGCTGCTATGCCATCAGAGTGGATGCAGACTACCATGGCTACTGATAGATGTGGTCTACGACATGAGAGACCATGGGTATAGGTTTTCTTGGGGGAGCTTTGTACTATGTCGATTGTATAGGATCCTGTATGGGGTCGTATACAAGGGCGGCCGATGTCTAGTCATGACATCACTACTGCAGGTTTGGTGCTGGGAGCACATCATGGTGCGAAGGCTGGTAGGGCTCCCACTAATAGGGATTGATGGGGAGAGGCCCCGAGTTTTCTACTGGTGGCTCTGGAGAGGGTCACAGCGATGGATAGATCTGCCAGTGTCTCGGAGACTACTTGATGACCTTGTCTCCGACCAGATCACCTGGAGGCCTTGGAGAGATCATCCAGGGTGGGCCGAGGATGGACAGGAGCTGGCTCATGTCAGGAGAGCCTACTGGCTGAGGATGGAGAGGGGAGAGGTGGAGCTCCACCGCTATGACCGAGTTTTGAGGTAGTTCGGTCTACAACAGGGGATCCCATCTCTCAGGGACTACGAGTTTTCTCGGACCATCCGGGATAACACTACAGTTAGCGGGGCTCCAGATATGCAGTGCTTCTGGAGTGAGGACGTGGATGATGCCCCCATCCAGCTAGTGGATGGTGATGATGCTGGGGTTGCTGATGGCTATGATGCCTGGTACGTAGGCATCCGCCCTCCTCGGATGATGAGGGCTCAGGGTCCGATTCATGTAGTTGTGCATCGGATGGGGAGGCGGCGCCAGGCGGCCATTGAGGCGGCACAGGGTCATGGTGGGAGAGAGCAGAGGAGGCCACAGGCTCAGTAGAGGCTGCGATAGCGGGAGAGGAGGGAGGAGAGACCCCCTTCTCCATGGAGAGAGAGGCCACCATCGCCTGATAAGGGCAAGGGTGTCGAGGTAGGAGAGAGTAGCGAGATGGCTACTCTCCAGGAGGAGACTATTCATCTCCAGGCTCAGGTGCAAGCCTTGCAGGATGAGGCTGCACGACATCGAGAGGAGGCCACACAGCTCAGAGATGAGGTCGCATGCCTCAGAGCACGGAGCGGAGGGGCGAGCACTCGGGACCTAGCATGGGCTATTGCCTAGATCACATTCTACCAAATGCTATACTACCATATGGTGCTAGAGGGGCAGAGGTTACCGCTGTCGGCCCCCATTGCGGAGCCTGTCATGATGAGGTCATCGAGGACATCATCACGATCAGAGTCCAGGACTTATAGCACCACACGTACTGCGATGGGGCCACCTCGTCCACCTCAGGGTGGGGGAGGAGATGAGGCTGAGAGCTCGAGGGGTTCTCGAGGCTAGCTGCTACAGACTACACTACACAGATTGATACATAGTGTTTATTATTTTTGATAGAGGATTGAGTATGCTGAGGTACAGATTGTGGCATACCGATCCAGTTTTGAGATGATGTATATATTGTTGATATATATATAGATGAGATATTTTTGATCATATGACTTGTCTTATGTGTTTGTATGATGCTTTAATGTTTTGGTGTGATTGATTTGATGATTCATGTAATTATGTCGTTTGGAAATATTATGGTTTGAATGTCATGCTTTTAAAATTTAAATGAAATAATCTGATGTAAACAAATTGGTTGTTTGTGGGATAATTTGATAAAAATAAAAGGGACTTCTAACAATAATTTCAAAGGACATTGTCGCTATTATAGACCATTTCATGGAGTCGCCGCTCACTCGGTCGTCAAGCTAATCCTAGTATAGAAATATTGTTAAAAGTAAAAGAGTGCTTAAGAGACTGTCTTAAGACTTTGTTGTGATGATGCAAATGATGATGGTGATGGTTTGATGATTTGTTTTCAGATTTTCATAAAAATAGTATGCATGAAATATTTTAAAATGATATTTGCTAGGCATAAATTCCTAAGTGTGATAAATTTTTTGAATAATTCCCTAGGAATTATACCATCGTTGCAAAATTAAAGTTTTGACATAATGACATGAAATAGTAACAATGTGCGTTCTTTTAAAGCATAATTGTGTAACATAATGATTTAAGTCATATGTTTTTATGATTTGAAATAAATGGGAAAATAAAATTAGTTCAATGGTTTGCGCTAGGCATAGAATATTTAGGTATAGACTTATACCATCATCGCGAAATCCAAAGAAGAAAATAATAGTTTTATTGCATGGTTGATTTTTAATTTTTGAAAATAAACAGAAAATATGAAGATGAGGACTTGCGCTAGGCATAAAATTCCAATTTTGGTTTTGGAACTATACCATCGTCGCGAAAGTCAAAAGTTATATATAAATGTAACTTTATTGCATGTTTTTTTAAAATGATTTTGATTTTTTTTGGTAATGCATGTAGTTGTCTTTATACTAAACAACTGTTCTCAGAGAAGAAAATGAAATTATTCTAGACAATTTGCAAAAATATTTCAAAGTATCTTAAAGACAAAAGTTAGATTTATAAGGAATCCCATGTGCGTATGTGAGTTCATTTCCGATCTTGATTTATCATAATGATACACAAAATCTCTCAAATACAAATGTGTGTGCAATTGCTTTGTGCATTTACCAGTTTTGAGCAAGATAATTTGATACAAGTGATTTGAATTAACCAAATAAGTGTTCATTAACCATGATTTAGATGCATATAACCGTACCAGACTACTATGTAAGTCGGGTTATCAAGAGCTAGCTAATCCATAAGCAGACATAGGTCTATACAAAAGAAGGTCGCTAATGTGACGGACATATCACCACGCTAGGAGTTACCCAAGGCCAAGCGGGTTGGGCACAAACCACCTGTTATGGGGCTTACCTCACAGTTTTTGAATAATTGAGAATTCCAGGGATTCAAGCTCATCAACCCTTCTTTTCTTTTCAATGGGTAGGGAAAGGGATTTTATTGCTTTTGCTTGTTTTGCTTTCTTTGCTTTCTTTTTTTTTTTTTTTGTATTTTTCTTTTTCGTATCTTTTGCTTTGATATTTGAGATAATGCTGAAATAACCTTTTTCTTTTTCTCTTTTTCTTGAACTTTTCTTTTCTTCCTATGCTAGGGATACTTGCTCGGATTAGTTGTAGAGCAAGGGATTTTTATTCTAGGTAGGGGTGAGCTTGTCCTTTTGTCAATTCTCAAAGATTCTAGACCATGTGCATGATAGGATAGCAGGGGAAACTTTTCGCTCAAGAAACCACTTCTACTATGTAGCATAGCATGGACATTACAAATATAATCATTTTATTGTGAAAGGATATGCTTGGTTTAAGTAAATAACAAGATCAATTCTCTGTGCTCAAACTTTATTTAATTGAATTTTGTGGACTTTGATATAAGAGAGATTAGTAATCATGCCAAATAAATCAAGATATTTATTCATGTGAATGTGAAAGTGCGGGATTCCAAATAAATGCTAATTTATCCAAAATAACTTGAAAATATAACTGCAATACGTCACAATTTGAGAAGTACAAAAATAAAAGATGTTTTTGAAGATTTTGATGATTTGGAATGTTTTTGGTGTTTTTATATTTTTAAGTTTATAAATTGAAAGAAATACAAGATAGTGGTTTTTTGAAATATTTTAAACAAATATATACAATGATGAAATGACCAATTTTTTATGCATAGTAACGTTTAAGATGCAAAATGTTCATGGGTTCTTTAAGTTCTTTACCATCTAAGGTAGATAATTTGTATGCTCCCGATTCAAATTTAGCAGTGATAATATATGGTCCAAGCCAGTTGGGTTCAAATTTACCTTTAAGGTCTTTAGTTGCATTAGTATTTTTTTGATTTTCTTTTAAAACAAGGTCATCGACCTCAAAGGATCGATGACGAACTTTCTTAGCATATGATCTTTTAAGCTTGTTTTGGTAGGCACGAAGATGCTCCAAAGCATTGATGCACTTTTCATCTAGGAGTTCTAGCTGACTGAGTCTGCCAGCTCGATATTCATCTCCTACTTCGGTATCTTGAAGTAGTAGAGCCAAAGAAGGAACTTCTAATTCAAAGGGAAAAATAGCTTCAGTGCCATAAACCAAAACAAAAGGTGAAGTACCTATGGGAGTACGAACGCTAGTGCGATATGCCCACAAAGTTGGATATAATTGAATGTGCCAGTCGCGGCCAGATTTATTGACCAATTTTTTGAGAATTTTGATTAAGGTTTTGTTAGAAGCTTCTGCTTGGCCATTACCCTGAGGATAATAGGGAGTGGACCAGCGATGTTGAATCTTATATTTTTGGCATAATTTCTTAACATCTTTATTTTTGAAACAAGTTCCATTGTCTGAGATGAGATTTGCAGGAATTCCAAACCTACAAATGATTTGATTAAAAATAAATTTAGAGACTTGTGTTCCAGTGCAGGAAGCTAAAGGCATAGCTTCAACCCACTTCGTGAAATACTGAGTGGCGGTTATGATGAATTTGTGTCCATCAGATGACACGGGATTAATTTTGCCAATAATGTCTAAGCCCCATTTTGAAAAGGGCCAAGGAGATGAAATAGCCTGCAGTTCTTGTGCGGGGGCATGGACAAGGTCAGCATGTTTCTGGCACTTGTCGCAATGGCGCACATAATCATGTGCATCATTCTCCATGGTAGGCCAAAAGTATCCTATCCTAAGGAGCTTTTTAGCAATGACACTACCACTGAAGTGTCCTCCACAAGATCCATCGTGGGCTTCACTCAAAGCTGATCTGGATTCTTCTAAATTCAAACATCTCAATAGGATACCTTCAAAAGATCTCCTATATAAAGTATTGCCAATTATTACAAATCGACTTGCTCGTCTACGTAATAACCGACACTGGTTTCTATTAGAACTGGCAGGGAAAGTCCCATTGTGAAGAAAATCAAATATATCCGTATACCAAGGTTCGGGAGTAGTTTCATTGATTAGAAACACATCCAAAGGTTCTAAGCATGACTTATTTGAAGCGGGTTCCTGGAGTCGATGAATAATGATGGTGGCATATTCGTCATCTAACTCCAAGGGCAGAAGAGATGCAGCTGCGGCCATAGCGTCAACCGCACGGTTGCTAGTTCGAGGAATAGCTTCCAAGGTAACTTGATCAAATAGAGATATTAATTGTAAAACATATGCTTTATATGGGCGCAATTTATCATCTACTGGTCCGATAAACTTCATTAATTTGGTTTATAACAAGTTGAGAATCACCAAAAACTAGCAGATGTTTAATTTTTAGCGCCAAGGCAGCTCGTAATCCAAGGATTAGAGCTTCATATTCATCAGTATTATTGGTGCAAGCAAATGTTAATTTAAAGGACAAAGGTATAATGTGTTTTTGTGGAGATATTAAAATAATACCTGCACCAGCCCCACTCATGCATCGGGCTCCATCAAAGTATAAGGACCATTGTTCAACATGGTCTGCCTCTAATTGAAGGCATTCATCAGGAAACTCAATGATGAGGGGATGGGTAGACTCTAAGGGTGCAGCAACTAATTGATCTGCTATGATTTGACCCTTAACAGACTTCTGTCCTATAAACGTGAGTTCAAACTCGCTTAGAGCAAGAACCCACTTTGTTGTGCGACCCGATAAATAAGGTCGACTCATGAGATACCGCAAGGGATCATATTTAGCAATGACATAAGTTTTATGACTGAGCATATAATGGCATAATTTCTACGTAGAAAATATGACTGCTAGACATAGTTTTTCTAATGTTGTGTAGCGGGTTTCATAACTAATTAAAGTTTGGCTAATATAATAATTAGCACGTTCTCTTTTCTCATCATCAAGTTGAGCTAACATAGCTCCTAAAGCAAAATCTGAAGCTGAAATATATAGGATAAATGGGCGATCAGGTCTAGGCGGTGAAAGCACAGGTGGGTTAAGGAGGTATTGTTTGAGAAGTTCAAAAGCTTCCTTACATTCGTCGTCCCAATTAAAAGGGACATCCTTCTTAAGAAGCTTAAGAAAGGGACCGGTTTTGTCCGCCAACTTATCGATGAAGCGACGGATAGCTTGAAGCTTACCTTGTAAACTTCGTAACTCAGATATATTGGTAGGTGCGGGCATATCAGTGATAGCCACAATCTTGAGAGGGTCGATTTTGATGCCACGTAAAGAAACTATAACCCCTAATAGTTTACCGGACTTAACTCCGAATATGCATTTAGCAAGATTTAGTCGGATAAGATATTCCCTTAACCGATCAAACACTTGTCCTTAAGTCATTTAAATGATCATCTTCTTTGATGGAACGAGCTATGATATCATCTACGTAATCATGTAGGATATCATGCATCATGTCATGAAAAATATAAGTCATAGCTCGTTGATAGGTTGCACCTGCGTTCTTTAGGCCGAATGGCATCACTTTCCAACAAAAGGTTCCCCAAGGGGTAATAAAGGCTATTTTAGCCTGATCTTCAGGAGCTATCTTGATCTGATTATAACCAAAAAATCCATCCATTAGGGACATCATTCCACTCCCAGCAGTAAAATCAATGATTTGATCCATGTTTGGAAGAGGAAAATCATCTTTAGGGCATGCAACGTTAATATCTCTAAAGTCTGTGCAAACCCTAACTTTGGTAGCTTCTTTCTTGGTGACTGGAACTACATTCGAGATCCATTCAACATAATCAATAGCTTGTATAAAAACAACATTCAGGAGTTTTTCTAACTCCCCTTTGACTAGCAAGGCCACTTTGGGATGCATTTTTCTAAGTTTTTGTTTAACAGGTTTAGCATCCGGATGGACTACTAGGTGATGCATGACTACAGAAGGGTCTAAACCTGGCATATCTTCATATGTCCAAGCGAAGACATCTTCATATTCTTTAAGGAATGCAATGTATTGCTCTTGTTTTTCTTGACTTAATTCTGATCCAATATTGATTATGTGGGGATTATCCTCGGTTCCAATGTTAACTTTAATGACGTTTTCTACTTCCATGTGTAGATCTCTTTCAAAATTAGGTGGGGCGGGTGAAACGCCCAATTCTTGTAATTCTTTTAAGGTTAACTTGGATAATTCATCTTGAGGAGTCGTGGCCTCAAGTTGGGCTATAGTAGGTATAGAACCATCAAAATAAAAACCATTGTGTAACATCTCTTCAACGGAGACATCATGGAAAATATCTCCTTCCAACTCATCATCGGATTCAACAATCATTTCGGGATAAGCTATGGATAGCATATTGCATGTAAATGGCTGATTTTTTAGAGGCAAATCATCACGCCCATCCAAATAATCTTGATAACATATGAGTTGATCATCATCTTCAAAAGGGAAGGGTTGACCCTTACTAGGAAATAGGCCCACACCACATCGGGCGGGCCATGGTTCTACCTCAAAGGGTTCTTTCATACCATCTTGGAAAGGTCCCAAGCCTTTCCCTTTATATCCCATTTTAAGCATTATAGGTTTAGCTTTAATATACTCATTAGTAAAATAACATCGAGCATATCCCTCATGATGAGTTTTGATGTTCCTGGGTATTCTTCCCCAGTCATATCCCTTATAAATGAAGGCACAACTCCCGACTTGGTAAGTACTTCCCATAGGTTGTGGGAGGCCCAAAGTACGAGGAGATGGCGGCAAATTACTTAAGATAATGGAATTTTGCATAGAAGCATTTGTTTTTTCTGATATAAGAATGTTAGATAAATCGGGTAAGAGTTCATCAGAAAGAGCATAAGATGTAGAAGGATCATTCCCTATATCTTTAGATGTGGAAGGTATGATAGATGTAGATAATGTAGAGGTGTTAATAGATGGGTCTATAGGTTTTGAAATTATAGGGATGGAACATGAAGGATTGGTTGTGGATTTAAGATCTTTTTGAGGTTCTAGTGTGGTTTGTTTAGAAGATTGTTTAGATGAAAAATAAGAATTAGGATGTGTGGATGACAGAGCAGGGCAAAATTGAACTCCAACAGGTTCTGCCAAAGCACACATATCAAAGGGTCTAGGATCACCATGGATAGTGACCAACTGATTTTTAAATTTGAATTTAACACATTGGTGTAAAGTTGATGGGACAGCCCGCATTGCATTGATCCAAGGACGACCCAAGAGTATATTGTATGATGCGGGGCAATGTACAATAAACACGGTCGTATCTAAGGTTCTCGGACCAACTTGCAATGGGATGGTGATAACTCCACACGTTTCTTGTGTTTCGTCATTGAAAGCTTTTATGATCATGTCAGTTTTCTTCATTTCATCACTTCTAAACCCAAATCTTTGGTAGAAGTCAAAAGTGCAAATATTTAGAGATGAACCATTATCAATCAAGACCCTTTTGATTGCTACATCTCCTATTAGGGCAGTAATATATAAGGGGTTATCCTTATGTAAACTATGTTGTGGTATATCTTTATCTCGAAAGTCAATACAATCAACTTCTCTAGTGATGATAGTATTGGTCATGGCTTTAGGTTGAATGTTTTGTGGTACCATCATTTGGCTTAATGTAAGCATCAATTCATCTCTATGGGTAGGAGAAGATCTTAATAGGTCCAAAAGGGAAATTTTGGCTGTAGTATTGGATAATTGCTCATTAATATTATAAGGAGGTTTAGATTGAACATTAGGAGCATGATTCCCTTTATTGGGATTTTTCAAAACAAATGGAGTTGATCCATCGTTCTGATTTGGTTCTTGTTGAAAATTTTGAGCTTGTTGTCTGGTAACGACTCCGATGGTACCTACAATGTTATATTGAGGATGATGAATAGGTCTTGGTCTAGCATTTATAGCTTGTTCATTAGGAAGGAACTGATTAGAAGAGGGTCGAGTAGTAACTCTTCTAGGAAATGGTTCTTCCGGAACCATAGAATCTGTGATAGGTTGAATAGGATCTGATTCATCTTCAGAACTATTCGATTGATTTGAGGTGATGTCTATTTCACTTTCGGTATCCGATTCTACATCACTGAGATCCGGTGTTTGAATATTATGTAGGGGCCTGGTCGTGACCATGGATAAAGTTGTGTCAAATTTTTGTAAATCATGATTAGGTAAATGTCCGCTAATAGTTCCTACATATCGGGTAGGAGGAGGGACATTATGATGCTCAATTTGATTGGCCACCTCTTTACCATGTTTTGGTAAAGGATGTTGAAATATATCTAATGATTGATTAGCATTTTGATTTTGATTTTGGGGAATGTTCTTTTGAGCATTATTAGGAGCATTTTGTTTAGGTTGGAAGGCTTGCACCTCCATCTCATTATTATCAATCAGATCTTGTATTTTATGTTTTAACCTTTTACAAGAGTTGGTAGAGTGTCCGGGCCCTCTATGGAAATAACAGTGTAAATCGACTCTGTATCCGGGTATGGTTGGATCGGGTTCTCGGATATTAGGTAATTGAATCAAACCTCTTTCGAGTAATTGGGGTAGAATAGTTGATAATGGTTGATTCAATCTAGTAAACTCTCGAGGAGGTTTATCAGGAGGTTTCAATATAAATTTTTTTGTTGTCTTCGTTGTATTGATATTAGCAACATTTCTGCTATCAGTGACTCCGTCACCTACAACTTGTTTGTTTTTATATTGATTTTTGGATGTTTTCTCATCATCTTTCTTCCTAAGCTGGCCTCTCCTAATGAGAGCATCTTCTACTCTTCGAGCTAAGTCTATAGCCTGATCGAAGGTAGTTAAGGTAGCGATTGATAACTCATAAGATATTTGTTCTTGCAAATTATTAATAAAAATGTCCAACATTTCCCTATAAGGTAGCACAAAGTGCGGTTTTCCTATCAACTGCCTCCATCTAGCTAAGAAATCAGCAAAACATTCATCTTTGTCTTGTTTTAAGTTGTACAAATCTTTAATGGTTACATGCCTTTCGATATAGGCACTAAATTGATGCACAAAAGATTCAGCGGTCTCTTCAAAATTTCTCAAAGAATGAGTGGGCAATTGATAGTACCACTCTAATGCCATTCCTCCTAAACTTTTTGGGAACATTTTTAGTAATAACAAGTCATCATGTGATATATCATGACATGCTATCCTAAACATGCGAAGATGCTCTATGGGATCTTCAGTTCCTTTATATATAGGCAGGACGGGCATGGGAAAGTGTTTAGGGTATGGTTGTGCTACAACTATAGGATCTAGAGGCTGACTACACATCTCTCGATAATTGTACGAGGGATGGTAGGGATCCATCTGGTCCATGCGGGAAGCTAACTGTTTCACCATGGCTTCTAGATTACTGGTTTGCCCACCATATTGGTTCGGTAGGGTATTAATATGGGATTGGTGAGCATATGATGGAGGGACATGAAGATTAGATGCTATATTGCTATTGTGTAAATTGTTGGTAGGAAGGGTGTTATGAAGAAGTTTTGAAGTTGTATTATGTTGTATCCCAGATTGTTGAAAATTGGTGTTTGGCTTCATTTTAGGTTTTTGTCGATTTGAAGCATATTGATCAATAGTTTGGCGAAATAAAGCGGTGAATGAAGGTCTCTTTTGTGTGGGAATGATTTTAGGCTCAATAACAGGTTCCTTAGGAGGTTGGGTAACCTGTTGTTTTTGCATGTTCTGAATTATAGTGGCCATATCCATATTGGATGGTCCAGCTTTATCACTTTCTTGATCGACAAAGGACAAGGGATTAGTGTGCATGTTAAATCCTTCTTCTAGGATTGCTTGAGTTTCACTAATTTGTCCCCTATCAATACGAACTGCCATATTAAGAGCACCAATATTATTATTGAAGAATTTCTAGAAATGATCTATGTTATCAAAAGTAACAGTTACGTCTGGAGCCATTCTAGGGGATGAGGATCCTTCCTCTCTAACATTTTCTTGTTGTTCATTTTCTTCAACTAGATCATCTTATGGCTATTATAGAGTTTCTTCTTCTGGAATTGGGTCCTCAGAAAGGGCATTTAATTTTTTTGTTTTCTTTCCTAACCAATCTTCTTCTTCTTCTTCTTCAGTTTGTTTACCATTCCTAAGTCTAGTCATTGTGCTTAAACTTAGATTTCAAAAAATATATAATATATATATATATATATATATATGCAACAAGCTTAAGAGGTATATATTTTAATTATATACCTACTATAGTATTTAAAATAAAATGTTTTGGTTTTGTTATGTTTTTTGGTTTTTCTTGTTTTTTTATAACAATATTATAAAGATAACAAACAACACACAAAACGCAAGAAATAATAATAATGAAAGCAATGATCTAGTTTTCTATAAACAATTTATAAATATCATTAATGGGCTCAAGTTCTTCAGGAGTCATGAAATGTTCTTCTTCAAATTGAAAATTGTTTTTCAAGAAGTCAACAAAGTGTGCTATGGTGATATTATCTGTTTCAGACTCTGGTTTGTAGAAGTAAAGCTCGTGGCAATACTCTCGATATAACACAGCTCTAGGAACTCTATTCCATATTTTCCTATCTGTAAGAACGACCTCTTGATCTTCTACACGACCTAGGAATTGGTGTACTATGGCTGCGTTCTCGAGGTATTCCTCAAAGGTGAACAATTCAGAAGACACAAGGGCTCTTCTATCTGCTAACCACCTATGGCAAGCTCTCTGAAGTTCATGATAAAAAATGAGTTGATGAGGATCCAGGATTCTATCTAGGACAAGCCTCTTGATTTGTTTAAGCTCTGTTGACCTAGATGAAATGATACCTAGTCTCCTATCAAGTTCGTCCCACAAAAGTTGGTTTCTATCTGTTTCAGGCACACTAAGCACATAATTGATTTCTATGGCTGCTAATTGGTTTTCAACATTTATAGTAACTGCTAGTCTTTTCTTAGGAGCTACCATCTAAACATGATATGCAACTTAGTAGTTTTCTAATGATTTTAAATGAATCTATGTTTTTGTTTTTGTTTTTTGTTTTCAAAAGGTTTTAGTTTCACGTCGGGTTCACCAAAATGTATCGTTCCAAATTTTTCGCACCCTTACCTTCAGGCTAAAGGATCCACGCCCGAAAGGGGGATGCGAGAAGGATGGGACAATACCTCGGACTGAGAGGCCCTTTGAAGGTCCCGCCTCTCGGGGGAGGGGTATTAAGGTGATTTTTCGATGGATGGTGGGTTCACCAGGAAACTTTTGAATGGCAGTTTCCACGCCTAGGTTGGGAATGTGTTTGATGTGTTCAATTTTATCTTTAATCATTCAAATCCTAGGTTTGGCCAAATGAATCTAAAGCTGTTCTATATGAAATGCAGATTTAAATGAATACAAAAAAAAAATTTGAACAGAAAACACAAAGAATAAGCTAGATGAGAAAAGCCATATCTGATTTTGGATGTCCGATGGAGGTTCTGATTTTTGAAGCAGTCAAGATCGCCTACGATATGACGAGGATCATCTACGATCGAGACAAGATCATCTGAGATCTGACGAATTCATCAAACGAATTCGTCAGAGACCTGCAATCAGAGAAATAGATACAAAATACAGAAAATGCAACTATTCCAACAGAGGGCAATGATGTAGAATGACAACAATAATATTAAACTGATAATTATAAACAAAAATATGAGTGCATTACAATGATTTAATGACAAATTATGATTTTATTATGCATTAAAACTATATGGGTGAACTCCAGGATGCAAAATAGTAATAAGTCTAACTAATGCAAAGCAAAACAGTAGATAGTGGAGAAAGAATGCAAACTCAGGGCACTGATTGCCCCCAATGTTGATTGCAGTCAAAATCGTCTCGAATTGGTGAAATCATCTCAAATTGGGACGTGATCATCCGAGATTGTACAGGATCATCTACGACGATCCGAGCTTGCTCCGGCTGAAAAACAATGAAGTTCCTACAAACAAACTTGGAAAAAGGACAAAGGCAAATGGTGATCTAAGACGGTCTAATGCAAATAGAACTCGTGTTACAAGAAAATTCAGCCAGGGGAATGTCAAGGGGAGGGCCTAAGATTAAATAGGCATAGGAAGGAGGTTGGGAGGTTGGAGATCATCCCAATTTGGGAGATCTCCAATGGGGAAGTCTCTAACCGTGCAGACACGCTTTTGCCCAGGTTAGAGACGTCGTTGAAACAGAAGCTAATTATGAAAAATTAGTTTTGGGACGAAATCGTCTGGACGTTCTAGTCCAGACGAAATCGTCCGATCTGAGGCGATATCGTCTGATCGGCGACGATATCGTCCAACGGTCACAACAAATCCTAAAAATGGCACGAAAAATGAGGAAAGCGGTTTAACAGGCGGTTCGGGGTTGAAAATTTGAATTTGAATTATTACTAAGGTAATTTTAATTATTGCTAAGGTTTACTGCGCCAATTTTAGGGTGCTACACTATCATACAAAATTACATTTGAAAATTAAACCATATTCACACCTTATAACTCCTACTTTTATAATACACAAAAGACAATTTTTAGTTCACCCCAATATACCTTATAATACCTACTAACACAATGATCAAATGCTAATTTTAATTCACTCCCATGCACCTTATAACTCCTACTAACTTAATGAAGAATATAAAAACAAATAATAATGTTGCACCTTATGACTCCCTTTTTAAATTAAAATATAAATAAAACTTTTCTTCTATTAAAACCACACAAGCACTGCGAACTGCCTTCTAAAAACAATCAAAACTTCAACCAACAAGTCCAGTGAATTAACATTTTCACATAAACTTTAATATATAATTTTTTTGGTTCATACTTCAACCAAAAAATCTAGCAAACATGACAGGAATTGAACACCAAAATTTTGTCCATGCAGCACCTTGCCACATGTTGGGCTACCAACTAGGCTACCCCAATGGGTAGTGCTAATATTACAACATGAAATAATTAAATCGTCCCTCATCTAAGCTTCCAAACAAAAATATTTTTCCTTCTACCAAAATGACACCAACATGTTTTGACCCTGCGACCTTTGACTTGGTAACGCCTTAGTTAGGCAAACTAGCTAGACTAGCCACCTAGATGAAATTTTAATATCAACACAAATATATTATCGTTATGCTCTTTGCCTCAAAGTTCATTTTCATATTGTCTTTTCCTCTACTTCAAATTTCGTATAAGGAAATTTTTGATTAGCGCATTCAAAAACATTGGGCATAAATGAAAAATTTACACACCTTATATAAATTTTCACTTACAACCCAAGGCATCGGCGCATATTTGAAATATTTAATTTTTATTCTTTTTGGTGCTTCCCCCTTTTTCAAACCTTTATATTATAATATTTCAAATATTATAATATTAATTCTTAAAACTTTGTCCCTTGAAAATTGAACCTTTTTCCCAAGCTCTTAAACTCTCTTTATAATATTTAAATTTAAATTTTATAACCCTTTTCTTAAATATTCTCTTTGCTTTACTTCATTTGAAATATATGCTTGCCTTGGATAATTTTCCATTTTGCTTAATGATATATTGTCCATCCTAGTATTCTTGCCTTGAGTACCATGCACCTTTGACATCAATGACAACTCATTATTTCCAACAATATCCCCCTTTATCTATGATGGCAACCCTTCAAAAAAAAATCTTTTTACTGTAATTGGATTTCCAAAATTCTCCCCCTAACAAGATGCCCCCCCTCACAAAATTCTCTCTGCCTTTGACATCAATGGCAAAGGGCTCCTTGGGGCTAAAAATAAGACACATAGTGTAGTCCCCTCACAACCTCCTTTTCTTGAGGTTATTAATTATGGTATGGGAGTGAAACTCCCAAATTACTATGCTCTTCTTTTTCAATATTTTTCTAAACTTTTGAAGTCATACCTCTTTGAACATTTTGAGCATCCTTTTTATTTCTTGTCTTTGGAAGTTCCAAAAATTCTGTTTGACACCACTTTGCTCTATCCCAATATTATTGTAATTGTAACACCTGATGTTGTATTCCTTGAAAGGTGCAAATGAATTATTGGTGAAGCTATAATAATTCTTACCATAAACCCTGCAATGTATAGCTTTATGACCAAAATTATCACAATTGAAACACATGATGTTGTAGTCCTTGGAAAGTGCAAGTAACCTGAAATTTATCTTGTTGAACCCATAATCATTTTTATCATGAACCTTACAATGTATAGATTTATGACCAAAAATATTAAATGAGAAAAAATAACCTTGGAAGAAATATTCATATTGCCTTTATCTCATGGTTATTTCTTTGCTTTTCTTGTGATGGTTCCTATTCCTTGATGATTCTTTGTTTGTTTCCTATTTGATACTACCACTTCGCAACTTATAAGTATAGGTATTATGCTCTTCTTCAAATACGTTATTGGATACTTCTATTTATTTTGAGCTTGACTCCTCTCCTTTTACCTCTTGACCTTCCTCAAAATTTTAGCTTCATGTTCTAGTATTTCACATTCTAGTTCTTTTACCTTTAACTGTTCAACCATACCTTCTTCAACTTTATTTACCTCTTCAACCTTCACTTTTAAGTTTATAATATCTTTTAGGAGCTTTTTTTTTTTTTTTTCTCACCCTATTTAACTTGAGCCTTCAATTATGAATTTTTATTTCTAGCCATTTTCAATTCTAGAAGAGAAGCAATAAGTTCCTCAGCCATGTTAACCATGGTTTCTTTTTCATTTTATGAATCTTTCCATTTTTATAATTATTTAATAACAAGATCATATTTATTATCTTCTATGGCCAAAAATATGATTTCTTCCTTTTCACTATCAGAGAGGTTATCATCATTGTCACTTGAAGTGAAGAACACAAGCTTCTACTGAGAGGGGGTGTAAACAGTATAAGACCACTTTTTAATTTTATTTACTCAAGATATATAATCCAATATATCAATGTAATGTCAACAACAATAATAAAAGAAATGCACATATCACCACAAATAATAGAGACACCAATTTAGCGTGGTTCACCCAATATGGGCTACTCCATAGAGAAAATATTTCACTAATATTTTCTCAATCAATCTCTTGGGAATCCTTTCCCTATTACAATTTTTTTGGACCTATGTCCAAAGAATACACCAATACCCTAATCAATTTCATGGATCTATATCCACATGAGACACCAATACTATTAGCTAGTTCATGGATCTCTATCCATAGGAGAACTCCTTCTCCTTTGCTCTAGATGGTGATATTCTAGAAGAAATTTTACCTCTATTGTACTGGCTTGTGGATATCTATCCACTGAAGACTCATGACATCAGTCAAAATACTTGTCTTCACTACCCTAGCTAATGGACCTCTATCCATTAGAGACTGTTGTCCTCTATACTCTGTCACCTCCAAAGCTTTCTCTTAGCTCTATCTCAAATTTGCACTAAATATAGTCCTTCGGTCTAGCATAAATTTTCTCAATCTCAATCTCTGATCTACACTAAAAATAGTCCTTTGATCTAGCACAAATCTACTCAATATCTGTCTTCAAAACTGCACTACACACAATCCTTTGGTTTAGCAAAAATCTTCTCAATCTCTATCTCTGATCAGCACTAAACACAGTCCTTCGATCTAGCACAAATATTTTCAATCTCTATCACTGATATAGTACAAAATTATCCTCAAGTCTATACCAAAATCTATCCTCAAGCCTTAACACAAAACTTGAATTAATCACAAATAAACTCTGCTAGATCTTCCCCAAAACTTAACTCAAGGTTTAAATAAATTAATCAATCAACTCTGGTCTCAAGTATTCTCTAAGACTTAACTCAAATCTTCTCAACAAGTCCTCAATAGAACTTTTCTAGTCTACTCAACAAGTCTTCACCAAGACTTACCTCAACTCTATATTGTAAGCTTTCAAAAAATATTACTCAACTTAGTCCTTAAGTATACTCTAGGACTTAATCAAATCTATCCACTAGCTTTCACAAAATATTTATACAACTCAACTCAATATATCATAGAAAACCTCTTCAATCATGCAAACAAGCTTCACATAGAATATTGTTTAATATCATAGAAATATATAGAGAATGGTTAGAGACTCAATAAGACTCACACTCACAATAATGCTAAATCACTTTAAATATCTCTTACTTTACCACAAAAAATATATGGAGAATGGTTAGAGACTCAATATGTTTCACACTCAATCACTTTCAATCTTTCTCAAATTAGTAAGGAACAATCTATTTCAAAAAACTTGAACTATAACTCCAAAAATTCCAATAAAATAAGCCCAATCAACGCCACTCAAATAATCACCCAATGAAGGCTTAGTCAACAATGCTTATTAAACAAACCTCACATAGCAATGATACTCATGATCTTTCACAAACCGTAGTTGAAAATAGTTCTCAACTTCACATAACAATGATTGTCATGATCTTTCACAAACCCTAGTTCAAGATAGTTCTCAACTTCACATAATAATGATACTCATGATCTTTCACAAACCCTAGTTCAATCATATGAAAGCTTATTTCAATATTTCCAACAATGCTTATCAAACAAGTTTTCTAGTATCAACTTTCATTCCAAAAAACCAAACTCAACAATGCTTATCAAACAATCCTTTTCACTCCAAATTAGCATTCATAAAATCCAACAATATTTCACTCACAAGGAATATATGTCCATACCTTTATTTTGAAGAAGAATTGATTCTCAAAACCTATTTCAATCACACTCACTCTCTTTGCCAATCTCAAGGGTTAGATATAAAAATAAAATGTCCTTAATATTTTCTTTCAAAAATATTTCACAAGTCAAAATATCAAAAATCAACTATACCTTATTTCTCCTTTCAAATCAATTTTTATAATATAAATTTATTTCACAAAAATCTCTAAACACCCTTGGCACACCTTATTAATCCTTTTATCCACATAAAAATCAAACACCCAAAATAAAACTCTGCATACCCTTGTATCTCCCTATATAACTTATAAAACATTTTAACTATGCAAATTTTAATAACATAAACCTTTAGGAAATAAAAAATTTAATTTCCACCTTTATGCATTTTACGTGCAATATCAAACCTTAGAAAATGAGCACATACCTTATACTTACAAAAAAAATAAGCTCAATGGATTTCAACCTCATGATCCCCTTCTCCCAAGCACCTTCACATAGTGCACGCCCACCTAGTAGGATGCATGCCAAAACGCAACAAATGAGGCTCACACCTCCCTCTTAAGCTTCCTCCGACGGTGCAAACTAAAAATGAAAAACAACTCTACCTTACCCAAAACACTGTCATACGAATTCGAACCCATGACCTATTGACTATGAGCAACCTAGCACCGCCATCACTACCAACTAAGCTACCAAAACTTTTGTATTTGAGAAGTGTGCCCCACTAAAACTTATGCCTTCATATTTCTCCTTAAATATTTTTAACACGTGATTTCCTTCAAACCTTTAGCACACGAATTCATCTCACATTCAAATCGATCACATGGATGAATTTCTAAGGTGGGTTCTTACCCCCTTTTATATGCATGGTAATATCTTCAAACACGACGATGGATGAAATAATTTGATTTCAAATTTAATTCGAATTATGGCCCTTTAAATTAATTTAAATTTAAATTTTACCTTTAGGTAAAATATTTAAATTTAAATAATTTAAAACTTAGGGCATTATAAACTTTCACATGGATCTTTTGGAAAATAATAAATTTATCACTCCACAACCTTTGTTTCTCTTCATGCCAAACTATAACCAAAAAATATTATAATATTATTATTTTTATCAACCTGCTTCTTGCCTTGCTAGAAAAACCACTAGAGGATAATTAAAATACCATAATTTGGACATCAAACTTTTTACATAAATGCATGACAAACCTTGATTTATTCTTGACATCAATGACAACAAACCTTGCTCATATTTCCAACATGAATCATTTCTTTCTTCTTCAATATAAAAACTCTTCTTGTGCCTTTGAAATATCTTCTCATGCTTGCCTTGACCATGCCTATTTTTATTTTCATAATAAAACTTTATTTCCTTATTTTTCTTGTAATCCTTTTCTTATTCACTATTACTACCTCCATTTTGTGGATAATTAGTTGCATAGTGACCAATGTTACCACAACTAAAACATTTCATAGTCTGCATACTTTTGTGTTTTCTTGGACCCTTCTTATTTCTTCTCACAAAATTAACCTCTCCTTCACTACTTGATTCATCACTTGATTCTTGTTCTTTATTCTTTTCATTTTTTAAAGCTTTGAATGCTACCTCTCTTTTTGGTGTTTGTTGTTTTCAGTACTCATCTCATAGGCTATGAGAATTCTATGTAGCCTTTGTATCATACCTCATAGGGAGTGACCTCAATATTTTTTTAACAATATTAGATTACTCAATATTTTCTCCAAGTCCATGAATAGTGTTGACAACCTCATAAACATGAAGTAGATACATAGTAATATCTTCATCATATTTCATGTTAAAGTATTCAAACTTCCTTTTGTGTGTTTGAAGTTTTGCCATTTTGACCTTGTCATCTCCTTCATATGTTCTCTGTAACTTATCCTACATTTCTTTTTTTGAAGTACATTGCATGACTTTCACAAAATTTGATTCACATAACCCACTCAAATTTGCATTCATTGCCTTGGCATTATCTTCATATAGTTTCTTACCACTTGCATCTGTAGGAGGAGTTATATATGGTGTGAATCCATTTTCAATATATTGCCATGTATCATATCCATGTGCCATCAAATAATTCTTCATCCTCACACTCTAGAAAGAATAGTTAGTCCTATAAAAAAATTGAGCCTTATTTGATGAAAATCCTTCCTTATGAGCCCTATGTGTTCTTGTAATATATTACTTCAAGTTGTTAGGATTTCATGAAGGAACTTACTCTGATACCAATTGAAGAAAATAAACTTATACTGAGAGAGGGATGAACAGTATAAGATAAAACTTTTAACTTTTATTTCTAAAGCAGTATTATCCAATGTTATCAATTGCAATAGTGAAATAATGCATAGATCATCACACACATAAAAGACACAGATTTAACGTGGTTCACCAAATGTGGGATACATCCACAGAGAAAATATTTCTTATAAGTTTTCTCAAAAAATCTCTTTGGAACCAATTCCCTATTATAATGTTTATGGGAACTAATCCAAAGGAGATACCAACCCCCTATGCTTAAGTTCATGGAATTCTATCCACAGGAGACACCAATCCCCTTTGATCTGGTTTATGGATTTCTATCCATAGGAGACAATAATACCCTTTGCTCTGGTTCATGGTTCTCTCTCCATAGGAGACACCAATCCCTTTTGCTCTAGTTCGTGGACCTCTATCCATAGGAGACATCAATCCCCTTTGCTCTAGTTCATGGAACTCTATCCACAAGATACACTAATCCCATTTGCTATGGTTTGTGGACCTCTATCCATAGGAGACACCAATCCCCTTTGCTCTGGTTCACATAAATATATCCATAGGAGACACCAATGCCCTTTGATCTAGTTTGTGGACCTCTATCCATAGGAGAAACCAATCCCCTCTGCTTTTTCTTGCTTCATATCCTACTCAAATTTACTTCAGGACTACTCATAAGGCTTGCTTAAATCTAATCCAATCCTAATCACAAGGCTTGCTCAAATCTGCATCAAGCCTACTCATAAATATTAATCAGATCTGATCCAAGACTACTCATAAGTCTTACTCAAATTTGGTCCAAGCCTACTCATAAATCTTGCTTGAATATATTCCAAGCCTAATCACAAGGCTTGCTTAAATATACTCAAATATGATAAAAAATGCTCACAAAATCTACTCATAAACCTGCTCACAAACTTACTCAAATTTTCTCACTATCATTACTCATAAAACTGCTCAAATATACTCATAAACCTACTCAAATCTGCTCATAAAACCTACTCATAAACCTACTCAAATATGCTCATTACCCCTACTCATAAACCTGATCAAAACTGCTCATAACATCTACATATAAACCTTCTCATATCTGCTCATTATCCCTACCCATAAACCTACTCAAATCTTCTCATATGCTCATAACACCTACTCATAAACCTGCTTAAATTTACTCATAAAACCTGCTCATAAACCTACTCAAATATGCTCACTACCCCTACTCATAAACATGCTCAAATATTCTCATAACACCTACTCATAAACCTGCTCAAATATACTCATAAAACCTGCTCAAATATTACCAAATATTGCATACAAATAATTCTTATATCATTTCTAAAAATGCTTTCTTTGACTAAAGTAATTCAGGCATATTCTACCCATAATTCTTTTTCTTCATGAACATATAGATAATAATATGCATTACAAATTCTCAATATGTTCTTCTCACATCTATAAGTCTGTCACTTTCACATGTCTCACATTCATTGCATTCAAAAGGATACTCTAGTCTAGCACTTGATAGTTGACCTTCTTATGTAATTCCAAAATTAATCAAAACTAATGCACATACTTGCTTAAAAAACTAGTCTATAGCCCTTGCAAATTTATTCCCAATATCACTCAAAACTAATGCATATATTTGCTTCACAAGATTGGTCTATAACCCTTGCAAATTTATTCCCAATATCACTCAAAACTAATGCATAAATTTGCTCTCAAACCCTTGATAGTATATTTTCAAATTCATTCAACAATAATGTGCAACTTTATTCTCAAACCCTAGCACATATATTTCCAATTTCATTCAAAAATAATTTACAATTACTCCCAACTTCAATAAATCACTGATGCACATCAAATCAATCCTCATACCTCCACCATATGAATTCAAAAATATTTTCCTCAAACAAAACCACCTTGAGAAGGAGTTAAATCACCATACCTCTAAAAATTGCCTTAATGATGATGTACCTTCAAAACTTGTCTTAAAAATAATTTCCCTTTCTTGTGCCACTTCAAAAACAGGTTAGTAAATTTCTCTTTCAAATCATCCACATTAAAACCCTTCTAAAAATATGTGCATAATAAGGCTTGAAAATTATATTTTATAACTCCTTTTAGTCTCCCAAAATAAATATTTTAGTAGTGACTAAACCCTTAAATTTCCTTCTATCATACAAAAGTACATTTAAAAATTAAACCATAATCACATCTTATAACTCCTACTTTTATAATACACAAAAGACAATTTTTAATTCACCCCAATATACCTTATAACACCTACTAACACAATGAGAAAATAACAAATTTTAATTCATTCCCATGCACCTTATAACTCCTACTAACTCAATGTAGAATATAAAAACAAATAATAAGGTTACACCTTATGACTCCCTTTCTAAATCAAAATATAAACAAAAAATTTCTTCTATTAAAACCACATAATCCGTGGGAGCTGCCTTCTAAAAATAATTAAAAATTCAACCAACAAGATCAGCTCATTAACCTTTTCACATAAACTTAAATCAAAAAATTTTTTGGCTCATACCTCAACCAAACAATCTAGCAAATGCAATGAGAATCAAACACCAAAATTTTACCCATGCAACACCTTACCATAGGCTAGACTACCCTAGTGGGTAGTGTTAATATTATAGCATGAAATAATTAAATCGTCCCTCATCTACGCTTCCAAACAAAAGTATTTTTCCTTATACCAAAATGGCACCAGCATGTTTCAACCTCACAATCTTTGACTTGGCAGCGCCTTGGTGCCAACTAGGCAAACTATCTGGACTAGCCACCTAGAAGAAATTCCAATCTCAACACAAATATATTATTGTTATGCTCTTTGCCTCAAAATTCGTTTTCATCTTATCATTTCCTCTACTTCAACTTTTTCATAAATAAATGTTTGATTAGCGCATTCAAAAACATTGGGCATAAATGAAAAATTTGCACACCTTATATAGCTTTTCTCTTCCAACCCAAGACGTCGATGCATATTTGAAATATTTAATTTTTATTGCCTCCATAAAATTTTTGGCGCTTCCTCATTTTTCAAACCTTTATATTATAATATTTCAAATATTATAATATTAATTCTTAAACCTTTGTCCCTTGCAAATTAAACCTTTTTCCCAAGTTCTTAAACTCTCTTTATAATATTTAAATTTAAATAATTTAAATATTATAACCCTTTGCTTAAATATTCTCTTTGCTTTGCTTCATCTAAAATATATGCTTACCTTGGATAATTGTCCATTTTTTTAATGATATATTGTCCATCCTTAGAGTATTCCTACCTTGAGTACCATGCACCTTTGAAATCAATGACAACATAATATTTATAACAATACACATAGATCATTGGTACCTATCAACACTAGTGAAATGATGGGATCCTAATAGGGGAAAATTCCACCTCCCTATAAGGGATATGACAATGACACTTGAGGATGTGTACCATATTTTTTGGCTTCCTATAGAGGGTTCCTATCCATGCAATAATGAATAAGGAATATGTGATGCCTCAGGGATATGGTGATGAGTTGAAGTTGATTGACATAGGCAATGATGGGATATTGTACTTGTTGGAGTACCATAAGGATAGATTATTTCCATAACATATATTCTTGATGTTCTTGATTTCAAATTTCATACTACCAAATTCTTTAGGTGCATAGTTTCCATGTAATCTATTAGGATTGGTTGTGGACCTGGTGGAGATATCAGTTGTATATGCTTGGGCACTAACATTACTAATATAGATGTATGTGGAGTTGTACAATGTGTGATAATGGAGGAGGGTAGGTTTGGGTTAAAGTGTGTTATTGTAGGTTTTGGGATGGGAGCACTTTAGGATATGTTGACTAGTGGGGCTACCATACAAGATGGATGTGAATACAATGATATAGTGGTCCTATGTTTTTATATGGTGACATGATATAGAAGCACCATGAGGTTGACTTGGGAGGAAGGATGGGGAGTACCATCGATAATTATGGATGGATTTGGGGCCTAAGGTGGTGATATGGAGGCCACAAATGGGAGGGCCACCACGGGTAGAGTATGGTATCCATTTGTGTCGAGTATGGCAAGCTGACTAATCAACATGGGATGGAGCATGGGATCTTCCAATTCTCTTGGGTATTATGATAGTTTGAATTGAGATAAGGGGTACCTGATCCACATATCATTTATAAGAGGTGAAGGGATGATACTACCTTAGCATGGTCACATGTGGAGCTAATGGGAGATGAGTGGGATGTAGTTATTAAGAGGACCAATGCATATGATGTAGGGACAACTAATAAGTATGATTACTAATGGGAAACTCAATTATGAGAGCCCAAGAAGGTGATAAAGGAGACATAAAGTGAGGATGTATTAGGGGGTGATGGGAGAATTTTGAGGCAGAGGAGGTAGAAGAGACATTATGATGATGGCTCTGCTAATGAGTAGTCAATGGAACAACATCATTTATGGTAATGGAGGAGGTCTTATCAAAGGTGAAGGAAAAAGAGGAGGTATCAATGCTTTAGGTAGAGTGGGATAGCCTACCAAAGGATTGAGATAGTACAACTATGAGACTTCAAGAGGTGGAGTGACAATAGGCTATGTTGATGGCTAAGAGGAAGGAGTGGTTATGAGATAAAGAGGATGTTATGTGAGAGAGAGGTAGACTAGAACAAATACTAGTGTAGCTATAGGAAGATATATTAGTGGTAGTGGTAGAGCAAGAGGGCCTACATAAGTTTGTAGATATAATTATAGCTAAGAGGGGTGCTCTACACCATCACCAAGATACAACATTGGTAGATAGGGATTGGGTAGCAACTTATATGGAGCAGATATAAGGGTAGTAGGTGAGGTCTAGGGATGAGGTAGTCATAGTTGGTTTATGAGCGAAGGTGGATGGAGCATGCAATGGGAAAAGACTAGTTATGGCCTAGATGCAATGAGAGAGGGTATATATTGGAGTTCTAGAGGATACACTGATGATACATAATATAGATATCTTATCCAGGTCATCTACCTCATAGTTAGTGCAAAATAAATAGAGTGGAGCATCATGTACACCATCAATATGACAATCTATGCCCCAATTTAGGGAGGCATCAAAGGTTGGGTCATCATGAGGAGATGAGCAATAGGGATGGTTGGGTAGTAGAAAATAAGCTCATGGATTGAGCTAAGAGGATAATAATGAGATAAGCTCATGGATTGAGGTGAGAGGGAAGTAGTGAGACCAGTAATGGGCAACAATGAGGATTTATGTAGTGATGGTTTGACTATATTTTTTGTAGGCTTGTGGGCTATGTTAATGTAGTTGATGGACCTATCCTAATTATGACTATGTGTGGTATTTTTGTGACATGATATATATATATATATATATATAATTATATATATATATATATATATACCTTTTGTGGAAAATTATGTGCATTGTGTGATTGTGTGATGTGAGTTTGTGCATGATGATAATGAGTATATTGGATTATTTAGATGGTTAATGATAAGTATAGATGATGTAAAGTATAATGGGTATAATGTGATAGCATATACTGATATATTGATATATATATGATTTTAATTATTATTTGAAAATCCTAAAGAATGTTTTGTGACTCATGATTGTACTAATTGATCAAGGGCAACAACAAAGTGGTACAAACATAATGGTAGAATGAATGGAAGGATATGTGACATAACGTATGCATAGGATGAGTATACTATAGGAGCAATGGTGAGATGACTTCTCGTTTCACATATCCTAGGAAGGAAGAATAGATAAGTGTTTTGAGGAAGCTCAAATGCCCTAGTGATATCGATCAAACTCATCTACTAATAAAAAAGGTACCTAAAGATACTACTATGAACCAAGAAAGTCAATTTTCTCCAATACCAAAGTGTGTGTAGTGATGTTCATTTTTAATTTTTGAGTGAGGTTGGACTAACAAATTGTATCTCGAGCCATTGTAAGCTATCTCATCAATTAATAGATATAGGTTTGTACAAAATAAGGTCACTAATGTGATAGATATATCACCACACGAAGAGCCTACTCCAATACTAACCAAGCATTTATAGCCCTGGTGGAGATATCCCCATAATCCTTCGATGTTGCTCCACTTCTAGCCAAACAATATAGCCCTGGTGAAAACGTCTAAAATGGCTTTGGATCCATGATGAATGGTAAAAATAATATTGTGCTATTACTTATGCTCTTTTTATTTATTTTTTGGCATGTATGCTATTTGGATCCAGGGGCTCAAATTATGCATGCTAGGATGAGCAAGGGAAATAGTTTATTTTACGATAAGAACTATGCATGGCTTCATATTTCCTAGACTCAAAATGTGATTAATATGTGATATATGTGCATGGTCAAAGAGAACTTGAGATGATTAAGAAGGCCTATAGTATTCATAGACTAAATGATATTGAATGGAGGTTGACTAAGACTCTAGTTATGTCAAAGAAACTAAAAGGAACCTAATTATTATTTGAACCTAAGGGAGGAAAGGGATAAATAATGGTGAGGGATGAATGTACGAGAAATGGATAGAATGAAAAATAACACATAAATAGGTTTTAAAAATACAATCATGAATATGCCCTTGATTAATACAACAAAATATTTCATGGAAACACATTTCAAACATAACCGAATGAAGGCCAAGGTAACATTAGATTAAAACAAAATGAGAACACAAAATGAAGCATGGATAAAGTGATTAGATGGTGATGGAGTGAAATATGATAGAGAATGAAGAAGAAAGAGAAGGGGAAATTAGAAGAAAGAAGAAAGAGGAGAAAGGATGGAAAAGAGGAAAGAGAGGAACATAGTAGTCCATGGTACGTAGTCTCTCAAAGCATGACCATACAACTAGGAGTGATGTGTGAAGAATTAGAGAAAATAAAAATAATGAGATCATGGGAGTGAACTTATTGGAAAGAGAAGAGTTCTTGTGATATGTGGTTGTTTGATTTTGCATATTTTTGGTGATTTTTTTGGAATTGATTATGTACAAGAAATCAGAGTTGAATATGAGCTAGGCATAAAATATGTGTAAATGAAGGATATTGATGGGCTCAGGTTCCTTAATTACCTTGAGAGTGGAAATTTTATAGGCCCTAGATACAAATGTTTGTGTGATAATGAATGGAACAAGCTAGTTGGAAATAAGCTTATCGCATAAATGATATGGAATATTTTAATTTTTCTAATTTTCTTTGAGTACGAGGTCACCAACTTGGAATTCTCATGGATGAATTTTGTGATCATAGGCTATTTTTATTTGATCATGATAAATGCAAAGGTTCTCAAGAGCATTGATTGAGTATTCATCAAGGAGAGTGAATTTATCGAGCCTTTCTTGGTGGGTTGTGTCCTAATCCATGAATTCCTATAAGGATGTGCACAGGGTCAAGATCTCGAGCTCAAAAGGCATGATGGCTTCAGTACCATAGACTAGTGAAAATGGAGTTACCCCTATCGGTGTGCAGATGATTGTGCGATAAGCCCAAAGCACCAAAGGGATTTGGAGGTGCCAATATTTGTGATTTTATTTTATAGTTTTCTTGAGAAAGGTACAAATGGTCTTATTGGTATCTTTAGAATGTCCATTTATCGCAGGTTAATAGGGTGTTGAGAAGCTATGTTGGATATGATATTTTTCACATAGTGCTTGAGCATCCTTATTTTTCAATGGGAGACCATTGTCAAAAATGATCTTTTAAGGGATACCAAAACTATAAATGTTGTGTTGTAGTATAAAATAGATGATTCAAGAAGAAGTATTATTGGTAAGGGGGATGGACTTGACACACTAGGTAAAGTACTCTATAGTTGTAATGATGAATATATGATATCTCAAGGATAGAGAGGATATTTTATCGATAAGATTCAAGACCCATTATGAAAATAACCATAGGTATTGAATTGATTGTAAATATTAAAGTGGGACAAGGGTCAAATTGTCATTATGTTTACATTTAGGAAATTTCTTAACAAATTCATAACAGTCACATTCCATGGAAGGCCAATAATATCCCATGCTCAAAATACACTTTGCGATGGCCATCCCCCTAAAATGACCACCACATGTACCATCATGGGATTGATATATTACCTAATTTTCTTCTTGTGGTTTGATACAATGAAGAATAATGCCATAATAGCCACAACGATAAATAACATCCCCCATGAGAGTGTATCGATCCACCTTTTTTTTAAAAGTACATTTAGTGGCTAGCGATAATTCTGTAGCAAGGTAACCAGGTTTTAGAAAATCCTTTATTTGAGAAAATATATCATGGTAAGGCTCTACCTAAACTAGAGGGACATCCCATTCATCGATAGAAGACTCATAAGAAATAGTTGATTGAGAAAGATTTTTGACATAAACATTAGTGGCACTATCAAATGGGTTTTATGAAATGAGGGAACTAAGGGAAGCCATTATATCTACAAAATGATTAGACAATCATGGGGTAGCTTAAATTTTAAACAATTAGAAAAGGGTTAGCAACTTATCAAAAAATTTATTGTAAGATTTTAAGACCAAAAATTTGCAGTCAAAAATATCCTTAACTTGATTAACAATGAGGACAAAGTAGCTAATGATTTTGATTCACTTGATGTGCATGGCCACAATGGTATAGAGTCCTAGTATAAGGGATTCATACTTTGTGTTATTATTAGTATAGGGGAAGTCGATCTTGAATGAAAAGGGGATAGGAACCCCTTGAGGAGTGAAGAAAATAACTCTAGCACCTCGCCCATGTTTGTACTTAGAACCATCAAAGAAAAGGGTAACATCAACTTCATCCTTAGGTTCAACATAATATTCAAGTTCAATAATACTAAAAACATAGTCATCATGAAGCTATATGATGAGAGGTTTATCATCTAGAAGGGGAGCTTCAAAAATTTGGTCGACGATGACTTGAAACTTTATGGAATATTTACTTATGAATTCAATATTGAATTTTATTAAGAACATTATACATTTGGTAGTGTGACTAATGGTTTAAGTGTGACTCATTAGATAACATAGTGGATTTTCTATGGCAATGACATAGGTTGTATGATTTAGCATGTAGTGGCAAAGCTTTTTGGTTGCAAATATGATAGCAAGACATAGCTTCTTCGTGTATGCATATTTTTTTTTATAACTCACTAAAGTGTGACTAATATGGTAAATGACATATTCTCAGTTGTCATCATTTTTCTATGCCAACATAGTATCGAGATCAAAGTCAAAATCAAATATGTACAGGTGAAATACGATGATAAAACTAGCGAGAAAGAAATATAATGCTTAATGGTTTTCATAGCCTCTTGACACTTTGTGGTCCATTTAAATGTGATCCCTTTTTGCAAAATAATGGTTACACAAATTACATTTGTTTGATAATTGAGTGATGAATCGATGGATCACTTGAATGTTTATTTGCAAGCTATGCAATTCTTAGAGGTTCATAGGAGGTGACATTTCAAAATGACATTGACATTATTGGGGTCCAATCCAATGCCTCTTTTGGAAAATATGAACCCTAAAAGAATCCCTGAAGTGATTCTAAAGATGCACTTTTTAGGGTTGAGTCACACATTATGCTCAAGTAATCGGTCAAAAAATTTGCACAAAACATCGATGTGCTCGTGACGAGTTTTAGATTTGGGTAAAAGATCATCAATATAGTCTTTTACAATATTGTGCATATAATCACGAAAGATATAAGTCATGGCATGTTGATAGGTAGCTTGAGTTTTCTTAAGATTGAATGACATGAATTTATAGCAAAATGTTTCCCAAGGTATCATGAAAGATGTCTTGTGTTGATCTTCAATATTGAGTTGGATTTTGTTATATCCCGAGAAACCATCCATTAGGGAGAGCATTTTGTGGCCAATAGTGGAATCCACAAGTGTATCGATGTTAGGAAGAGGAAAATCATCCTTGGGACATGCTTTGTTTAAGTCACAAAATTTTATGTAAATATGTATCCCCCACCATATTGGAAATTCATTTTTATAATCAATGGGTTGAATGAAGTCCATGTCTAAAAGTTTTTACAATTCGTCTTTGAGCATGAGTGCAATGGTAGGATGAATTTTTATCAACTTCTTCTTGATTGTTTTATCGGTTGAATTTAATATGAGATTGTGGATGACAAGATTAGGGTTGAGGCTAGGCATTTCTTTATAGGACCATGCAAATAATTGTTTGTATTTCGTCAAAAGGATGATGAAACATATTTTCTCTTCAAATGAGAGACTTTTTCCAATTTTAATGATTTGGTGGATTTTAGGTTCAGTATTGAGGCTTATATCAATGGTTTTCTCAACGAACACGTGGGAACCATATTCAATATGATGAAGGGTGGGGATGAGGTGAATTTCATATATTATATTATAGAGGAGGTATGGTGTAGTGTTATTAATGTCAAAATAATAAATAGAAGGAGGAATGTAAATATTGGATAATATGAGTAATTGGTTAGAAGGAAGGAAATGAAAAATGGGAGGGAATGCGATATGCTCAAAGTCAATGACATTAGAAATAATGAGGATAGGATGTCCAAGTTCATTTAGGTTATGAAGGGGTGTGAATAAATCAAAGAATATCATGCTGACTTAGGGGAATGAAAGGAGTTGTGGATTAGATGTAGGGTTCCCTTGTACATGCTTTTGAGGGAGAAGTTGGTTTAGAATGGGTGGGTGAGGATTAGGTTGAAGTGGCATTGGTGGAGGTGGGGGATGGATGGGTGCATTGGGGTGCTCCAATGGAAGGATTATAGAAAATATGGGAAGGAATATGGGCAACAGATATAGGTAAACCTCTCCATCATCTAGAAAATCAATGAGGAGAACAATGGGGGATGATTCTTCTTCAAATCTATCAAAGGCAATCGAAAGTTCATCAAATTACTCATTAAATTTATCTCCAGAGGTATCATATGGAATGGATTGAATAGTGGAAACTTAGAAAAAATCATCTGGTAATAGGTGAGCATACTTGAGTTTAATGTATTCATCATAACTATTATACTCAAGACCAAGAGTGATACGTCGAAGGTCATATTTGAGGGGGTCGATTGAAGAATGTTGATCATATCCTAAATTGGATTTATCTTGAGGGGGGTAAAAATGATGCTCTAAAATAGTGTGCATTCCCTACTCATTATCACCAAGACCACATCCTCACTAGTTAAAGTGTTGAAAATACCTCATCAAAAATGAGGGGTTATCCAAAAATTTGATATTGCTAGAAAACAACACTTCGAGCTCTTTACTAGGAGGCTTATCTGACGATGAATCAATTATACCATACACAAAATTCATGCATTAGAGGAGGAACCCATGAGGAAAATAGAACCAAATGTTAAGGGGCTATGGCTAGGGTGACCAAAATCCCTAACTAAATCTATAACTAGAGGTGTAAATGTTACACTATGTACAAGATATTCACCTATGTTAGTATTAGTCACATGTACAATGATACTAGCGATTTGATATGGGGGCAATGGAGATGCTGATGAGGATCAAGACTCAACATTGTCCATGAAAGGGGATGAGGATGCAAATGAGGATGGTGGAAGGTGGAGGTAATTTAGGTGTCATGGAAGAAGATATGATTTTGGAATATTGTGTGGGTGTGGGTATGGTGAAGGTAGGAGTTGCGACAGTGGTAGGAGTGATTATGGTAGTAAATTTTCCAATGATGGAGGTGAAAAAAGTAGATATAGGAGCCAGGGGATAGTATGAATGTATTTTGTGAGGGGTAATGGACAAAAGGGGTTTTAAGAGGGGATAAAGTGGTGTGGAAAAGAGGGGAGGGGTCAAAATAGATGTCTAATAACTATAGATGAAGAAGGGATATGAGAAGAATGTGAAGAACGAAGAGGTTGGGGATGAGGATGAGCGACTTGAGTTCTAGAGGAAGGGTAGAATTTTTTAGCATTAGAAGGGTAGAAAAAAATATGGATAGTGTTGGGTAGGGAGATGCAAGGAATAAGGAGTAGGTGTATGGGTTTGATTTGGGGTGATATGATATGCATGGTTAGTGTCCAAGGATAAGGAAGGAGAAATCAGATTGGGTGGAATTGAGTGGGTAGGTTACAAATTGGGTATAGGTGATGCAAGTGAGGGAGGGTGAGATGTGGTCAAGTGGTAATATGAGTTGAGTGGGATACGGGCGAGGGATTGATGTGTGGAAGATAAGGGAGACTCATGTGGGTAGGTGACCATGTGATAATATTTTAAATATTTTTTGTTTATCAAAATGTAATGGATGAGACCCTCATGGGTATATTTGAGGTAAAGATGTAATGTTGAGGGTATGCACCATATATCTTGTACCCATAGTATGCCAAGGAAAACATTATATTGCATTTATACATCTAATACATGACACAATGTGTGGATGATTTGGACCCCTACTTGTATAGAGAGTACAACTATTTCAAGTGTTGAGAATAGGGTGTTATTGAAGACCCACAAAGTGAAAGTGGAATCCACTATATGAGTGGATGGAAGGATGAGGTGTTTTAGAGAAGCAATTATGATGATGTTTATTGAAGAGCCCTTGTCAATCAAAACAAGTTTTAAAACTTTTTTTATCTATAGAAGCCATTATATGCAAGGGTGGGTCTAGTACTTCCATCAGAGCAATTAAAATTTTTGGTCATAAAAGGTAATGGCCGGTGACATGCAAGTTTAGATATTACCACAAAATTAGAAAAATTATTACGGTCATTAGTTTGCAGTTCTATGAACTTAAGGTTATCCATTAGTTCCTCTTAGTGTGGAGGCGATTGTTGGATTTGTTCATAAATTTAGAGTTTGGTCGATGCCATTTTGAGGCTATGAGTTATCCTACTCTTAAGATGGAGGGTTGGTCGATGTCATGGCTTGCATTGGTCAAGGTGGCAGTGGATGAGTAAGGTGCAGTTGAAGGGTCAACAGGTAGTGTTGGTTGATCAGGGTATCATTGATTTTTTGTGACAACATGGATCATACTGACAAAACCTTGTTAATGTCGGATATTGTTGATGTGATTGACTTGATTTTGTTGAGGGGTAGATGTTGATTCCCTATTATTTGGTTGTGTTATCCCATGTTGTGGGAATGTATTTTGATAAATACCAAGGTTTTGGTTAGGTGGAGCAAGAGGATTGTCAACTATGATAGATCCCTTTTCGATCAGATCCTTTACTATGTGCTTGAGTTAAATGCAATCATTGATATCATAACCTTTCTATTGATGAAAAATACAACAATAATCTTATCTATAACCTCTACCTTTGGTTTTTTTGGATCTTAAGGCTTTATTTTAGGTAAAGAGATCAACTGTGCCTCCATAAGTTTTTTATATATGATTAACAAGGGCTCTAAAGAGGCACAAAGTTATGTCGGGATAATTGAGGGTGCCTAGGCTGATAAGTGCATTGGTTGGGATTGTGAAATTGAGAAGGAGGTGGCATAGTGTTCTATGTTGGTTTTTACAATGGATATGGAGGTTGTTTTGGTGGATATTGAGGTTGTGGGGGATGAGTGGTTGGGCTACTCAACACTACCTAGCTGACCTGGGTGGGCTTGGATTGATTATTATTGTTATTACCCTTAGTATTTTTGTTTGGCCATTCTTTCTTTCTGATATTGATCTCTCTCTCTATTGAATTTTAATGTCTTCAATTATTTTGGCTTGGTTCAAGGCTTCCTCGAGAGTTTGATATTTTTAGAGTTGTAGTAGGAGGGATATCAATTTGAACAAATCTAAGTGAATATTTGAGTCAGCTCAGTGATGGGGATAGAAAATGGTAATTTAGTTACTATAGCTCTTCATCAATTTCTATAATCAAGGATAGATTCATGATCAAATTATGAATATTGGTAAGATTCATCAATGTGGTTTTCTTTTTGACATTTAGAGAAAAGTGCTCCAAGAAGAGATTGGCCAATTATTTAAAATTTTAAAGTTTGTGTCTCGGCAAGTGGTTTAACCAATACAAGACTCATCCTACTAGGGATAATGAAAAAGTGTGAAGCATGAGAGGGTATATCTCATTAATGAGATAACATGCGTTGATGAAAGTGATCACATGATCTTGAGGATCTTTTACCTTGAAATTTTTGAATCTAGACATCTCAAAAAATGGAGGGCATGATAGTGTTGGTGCTGAAGGGTGGATGGGGTAATTTTGGAGTTGGCTATGTATCAGTTTTTGTTACCCAATGCTAATAAATTGTGATTCTAAACTATTCACCTTGTTAGCCAACAATTGAAATGCATCTAGAGTGGCCTTGGGAGCTAAATGTGATGCACCATGATGGGTTAAATGGGATATATCAGAAGGGTAATATGAATTATGTGAATAAGGTTTATAGTAATGACATTAGTTAGGGTTAGAGGATGGTGCTTGGGGAACTTTGGAACTCGAGGATGGATATTGGTGGGGTTGATAATATTGGTTTTTCATACTTGTGGGGTTCAATGGTAGTTGAGTTGGATGTTTATGATATGTATGAGGTGGTTAATGTTGGTTAGACAATGACTGATATGTAGGGGGGGTTGACGGCTAAAGTGTGAAGGTTGATATTGAATTAGATTGTGTGAGTATTTTTATTGGGGAAAATTGACGGTTCATTTTATAACTTGGAGGAGGTTTTATGGAGGTCAAATGTTGTGGGTGTTCGGATGGATGTGATTGGTATAGTTACAAGGTAGGCTAATATTGGTTTGGATAAAACTAGGGCTGATTTAGAGGTGGTTGTTGTTGGTGTTGACAATGAGGAGGCTGATATTGATCGGGGGTGGATTGGTATTGGTTAGGTGGTCATTGATGTTGGTGTGGGTTTTGTGACTGTGTTGCTGGCCACTAGTGAGAATCTTGAGGGTGGGAATATATCATCTATATCATGGGTGGATAAGAGGCCCAATGGAGATTGGGGAAAAAAGGATCCCTAGGTAGAAGAATGATATTGAGGAAAGAAGGATCCTTAGATAGAGGATTTAGGATCTAAGGTGGTTGTTGAGGAATATGAGTAGTGTGTGAAGAGTGGATGTGACATGAACAATTTCTAGGGGGTGCTTATTGTGAATATGAATGATGAGAAGAAATAAGAGGATTGTAATATTGAGAAGGACAAGCAAAATAGGAGGTAGAAGGATGTGCAACATGTATGCTAGTGAAATGAATGGTAGTGAAAAAGGGTAAGTTGTGGAAGATAGAGTGATATTTAGAGTGGCGGATTATTGAGGTGGGTCAAAAAGTTAAAAATAAGGGGAAGGGTTGGATGTGTGTAGATAGGAAGCAAAATAAACTTGGGCTTGATGGTTTTTGTCAAAACTATGCATAATATAGGAGGATGGTCTAGAAGTGTGTTGAAATTATGACGAATGAGCATGATTGGAAGAAGATGGGTGGTTTGGATCAGTGGCCATTGACATTAGGCCTATTGTGTGCTATAGGGGGTGAGAATTAGTTTCCTCTAATAGAAAAAATCTAGGTGAAATTATAGGAATTATTATACTTATGGTGGTATTAATATTGGTGGAAGATGTGGTCGACAAAGGAGGATGGTTATGTGTATAGGAATAAATTTTCTCTTGGGGATTCAACGAGACTATATGAGTAGAAATGGTAAGCGGTGTTAGGGATGGTTGTGGTGAGCTAGGTGGTGGTAGACATGATGATTAGAGATCTTGATTAGTAGGAAATGATTGGGGATGATAGATAAGGTTGGTATAGATAAGGTGAGTGACATAAAAATTAGTATGACATTGGGATTATCTAGGGATAGGGGAGTCTCAATGCCAAGTGATTTAGGAGGTATGGTATGGATGGTATGCTGAATTGTACCTAGATCATATCTAGTATGATGTGTATATGGCAAGTGAGGGATGTGATGGTAGGATTCATTGGACAAGCTACCATGGTGGATTTGTGATATGTTCCCCTGATGCATCAGGGGAATGGTTAAAGGATGGTAAAATTGGTAAAAATAGTTCATGGATGCTCGGGCTTGGGATTGGGATTTGGATTGACTATGAGTTTATACTATAGGCTATCAAGAATGGAGTGGGATGTAGATCAAGGGTTCTCAATAATAGTGCTTGTGGCATTTTTTTTAAATAAAAATGTACTATCTCTACAAACAAAAATTCAAGAAATCAATTAAACAAAAAATGATTATCTTGGTATTTTTATTTTGTTTTGTTATTTTGTTTTGATGTTTTGTAAAGTTTTTGTAATTTTTTTATTGTTTTTAGGAATTTTTGAGGTGTTTTTGGAAGCTTTGGGATGAAATGAGAGATGTTTTGGGAGTTGTTTTTTTTTTGTGCTATTTTTTTAATTATTTTTGTTTTTTGTGTGTTTTATGTTTCCTAAAACTAGGAACTATGAAGGGGTGATGGGATGAGATCTATAAGGGTGTTTCATGCCCACTCTCCTTATGATAAATGAGACACAAATAGCTGATGTGGCTTCCTAGGATGGTGGGTCAGCTCTAGGTATCATAAGGGGGAAAAATAAACCTCTTGAGAGAGGTCATACTATATAAGTCTTGTTACTTGCCCATTCAGGCTTTTCCTTCACCCTTAGTTGGGCTTGGATAAAAATTATACTTTCATGCTCACTAATTATTAAGGACTATGAGCGAAGGATGTCTAACCTTAAAATTACCTTGATCTAGCCCCAAGGGTAACCAATATCCCAATGATGAAATATAGGAAACTATGCATGCTAGATATGGTATCTAAGGATCAATTGAGGGTTGGTGGTGAAATTGAACATCACCTATTGGTTTTACTTGTAAATTATTTGTGGAATATATGATGCAAAGTGTGTGGTTGATTTGATTTACTTTTATCTTATTATTATTATTATTGTTGTTGTTTTGTTTGGTTTTGTTGTTTGATGCTAAAAATACCTATTTACTATGCTAATCTAAATCTAACCCTAATGATCCAACAAAAATAATAACCTTTATATTAATGAGCTATGAAAAGAAAACTTGATCTAATGATCCATGAAAGCAATAAAAACTAATTTAATGAGCCTTGAAAGTAAATGAGAACTAAGCTAATGAACCTTGAAATCAAATGACAACTAAACTAATGAGCCTTGAGTCTTTGATTTAATCTAATGAGTCATAAAACAACAATGATTGGGTCAATGAAAATTGAGTCTTGTGTAAAAATTTATAAAGAAAATATGCTAGGCTATTGGTAATCTAAAGAAGGGGGAAGGCTTAGACTATGAAGAAAAAGATCTTCTAGACTAAATAAACTTTACCAAACAATTAATATAAAGAAAAAAAGCTTAAGGAGGTATTAAAGAAGACTAAGGAACTATGCTAAGGATAGGAATACCTATGGAAAACTAAGGAATAACTAAAAGCAATTTATGGTTAAAATATGTAATGACAAAGAAATGGACTATGGCATGAGCCTATATGCAAAACAAAGGAATATAATCTACTAACCTATGATCCCGTTCTAGAAATAAAAGGAACTAATCCTGTTGTGCCTTTATGTCTATGTTTATACGGTTGTTTGTGCCTATGTGGCCATCATAGGTTCTTGCCTATGTTTGTGTACCTACCCTAGGTAGTTATCTATGTCTATGTAGCTACCATAAGTTATTATATATATCTATGTAGCCACCCTAGGTGGTTGTATATACCTATGTAGCTACCTTGGATGGTTGTATCTGAGTCTTAGTGGGAATATCTTGCTATATTGAGCCCTAATTTGAATGAGGTGACTATATACTTTTTTATTCTAAGTACCTATGACATAAATAGAAAATAAAAAATTAATAAAGCAAGAAAAAAATAAATAAAGCATGAGGAATCCTAATAAAAAACACAAGATATACTATGCTATATGCAAGTACTATAACTTAAGAAAAACAACAAATATCAAGTGCATTAAGGGAAAATGGGTCCCACCATGATTTCCATTTATGTGACTAAGAAAATGCACCATAATGTGTAAATAAAAAAAATGAAATTTGATATTGCATTTATAGACTTTATTTGTTACAAATTAGCCTTTTTGATTACAATGGACCTCCCAAATGGGATGGCTTTCTTTGCAAATGAGTTCAATGGTGCCACAAATCATCTGCTTGGTTACACAACAATTATTAGGGAAGGTTTTGAAGTCTTGTTGATTGACCTCTCAATACTCTATGATGGTCCTAATACCTGCACAAAATCCCACAATAAAAGCATTAGTAGCATCTATTGGGACTTTTCAGACAACGCCAAAAATCATGAAAAAATATTACAAAAAGCTTACAAAATCTTATTATAAAAGTTACAAAATGGTTACAAAATAGTATAAACTACCTTGTTTTACCTTGCTTAGCTACCTACTAATTATTCTAGGTCTCTATCTTCCTTTGGGATCCAATTGTCTAGGGTAGTTGATTCTATGTAGTTGTAGTGGGTGGTTGTCTCTGTGTACCTGCATAGGGTGGTTGTCTCTGTGTGGCCCCATAAAGTGGTTGGATATGTCTTCTATTAGGGGATTCAAACTCAAATATGGACCTTTCTAGAAGTGTCTCGAGGCTTCTAGTGTAGGTACAATGTTGTTTGATTATCAAAGATGAGAAAAACTACACAATAAAAATTACCATGTATTCCAAAGAGAATCCATGATTGATGTTCTTGAGCTCTCCAAATGAGGTACCTACATTCATAAATTTAAAGATCCACAAAGAGGACCAAATAAAATTTGGACAAAGTTTTGGTAGTGTTTTTTACACTCTCCTCTTGAAGAAAATGAAATGAAAGAATATTTATAATATTTTCCAATGGTGAGGAGAATGATGGGGGTGATAGGATGATACAAAAGTGGACTGGGTGAGAGAAGAGAGGAATCCTAATTTTTTCCACTTAGGTGCTTGGATGGATAAGTATGCAATAATCTCCTATTAGGAGTATGACACACTATGTTGTGCTATGACATACTATGATGTACTATGACATGCCTAATTAATTCTTTTGGGTGAGGAGATTCCTCATCCACCAAAATTAAATGCTTTATTAATGTTCTTGTGTGGAGGGAATCCTCACCCATGTGGATTAATGAGCTTGGAATATGGAGGAGAAAGGAGTAAATGCCAACTAGAGTGAGGTGGATCTGGGTTAAAATAGAAGGATGACCTCATGATGACCATGGGTTAGGCATAGGAAGGTGCTTAGCATGGTAAAAGAGGCTAAGATAGTTAACATTAATATTTATAAGGTTGCCTCATTAATGCTCTTGGGTGGAGAGATTCCTCACCCACCAAAATTATATACTTCATTAATGTGCTTGGGTGGAGAGAATCCTCACCCATGTGGATTAATGATATTGGAATGTGGAGGAGATAAGGTAGTAAATGTCAAATACAGTGATGTGGACCTAGATTAAAATAGAGGTATTACATCATGATGACCATGGGTTAGGTATAGGAATGTGCTTAGCATGGTCAAATGGGTTAGGATAGTCAACATTAATATTTATAAGGTTGCAATGTATTAATTAAAATAATTACAAAATTTATTAAATATTAACATTTAACCAATACCAATATGGCACTTTTTAGGTGTCTACAGTAAGCATTTCATTGGCTACATGTATGCCTCTACTTGCAGCTCAAGTCCAACACTATTGCCACCATTTTTCAATATAGCAACTACCTCTCTTATGATAGCTAGTCCCATAAGCCTCCTCCATCCTATGACATGTTACCCTAAAATCTACATGTTCTTGAATTGTACCTCACTATTTTACACAACTAACATAAATGCCTCTATAAATTATTTCCCCCATGTTGTCTCTTAGGCATGATAGAGACTATCTTGATAGAAGATCTAAAACTAAATACCTATCCAATGTCAAGGTGGTGTATTTGGTTATCTATCATCCTAATATTCTAGCTATAACTATCAAGACCATGAATACAAAGGAGTATACATTTTAGCTTTAAAGGAGCTCCAATGAATCCTATGAAAAAATCTCTATTGTGCAGAGTGGATTGCACCTAGTGAAACCTAATATCTCCCCTTGGCCACCCATTCAAATTTCCTATAGATGATAGCTACATTTGTTCCTCCTCTACCTCTACATAGTATTCTTATTTGTGATCCAATCACATGGATAATTACTATTCTTTTCTTTTCTATAACAACTTTTTTCTTTGTAGCATTTGGAACTATGCTTTAATCCTACCTTAGATGGAGATTTTACTTTTTTTGTTGGAGGGTATTTTTATGATAAATTTTTTAGAGTCATATACAAAGGAAAGCTCACCACAAGACAGAATGTAGTCCATTTTAGATTACTTTGTTTTTAATATAGTCACCACCACCATCGAATCTTCTTCCTCCACCTTGACCATGACAAAAATGACACTTTTGGCAACGTTGCTTTGTGGCTTCTAGTGCACTTGAACATGGGGGTACAATCAACTTGAATACTTGGACACATATTTTTCTCTTACACAAAAAATATCCAAGTCTTCCCATATGACCTTGTCAACTTTACACCAATGGACACCGTTTCCCCCACCACGATGAATATCTATGGCACGTGCCACATTTATGAAAGCCACCTCCATTGGTCACATAGAGGAATTCATAATATTTTGAACATTTTTATATTTTATCCCACATGTATTATGGGTGGGCACACTAATGCCTTATATTTTCTTTTTTTTGTCCTTTTAAACATGTATAAAAAACAATAAAGCCTAGACATAATATTTTAAAAAAGATATTTCAAAGAATATTCCTGTAATTTCACTTGAAGGATATCATTTTCCACTATCCTTTTGCTTCCCAATGAGATACTTCTTATTTTTGTAAATGGAGACATCAAACTAGTTACATGTATAGGCTTATTTAGATTTTTGGAAAAACTCTTTTTCATACCAATCTAATGGAATCAATATTTTGAAGTTTTTTGAAGACCTATTCAGGCTACTAAAGTGTTGAAGTTTAGGTGGCCTCTCTTCCAGTTTTTGTGCTCTTTAAGCTTGTCTCCTCCCTTTTTACAATGCATTAAAGTCCAATTATTTTGTGGTTGGGAGGAATGATACAGAGTTATATTAATTAAATTTTTAATTAAATTTTAGGTTTAATTAAAATTTAATTAATTAGGTTTTAATTAAGCTTATAATTCTTTCATTTTCTTAGACTCAAAAATGTTATTTAGGCCTATCCTCTAAATCTGTCAAGCTTATCTTTTTCTTATAGTTTTACTAGTTTTGGGCTAATGGTTTTGCCCAATCATAGTTTTGTAAATATCTATAAATATATTTATGATCAATGAAAATATCAAACAAGATTTGAGGTAGACTTAATCCTCATCAATTGCTAAAAATTATTAATTAAAAATTTCATAAATTATATATATAAATAGTTTAAAAATATTATTCCAATAAAATATAACACCTTAAAAGTTTCATAACGAAAAAAAAAACTAAAAATAGAAAAGGTTTATAATATCACTTTAAATGCATTTCTATAATAATAATTTAATATTTTTAAAGGTTAAAAAATTAAAATTATCATCAAATTGATGTGTATATAATAAAATAATTTATATATAAATTAATAGCTAACTACTTAAAAGAATTATTAATTTTAAACACATCAAGTATAAAAATGCCTTCATTTTATAAATCATTCAAAGCATATTAACCACAACTGGAGGGTTAAAAATGGTATTAGTTAAATTATATTTTTGAGATTTTAAGTAAGTTTCAAGTTAAAATCTTGCCAAAATATATCTATAATTGCCAAATTTTCTAGTATTCTATAATCCCAAGAATTAAGTTATTTTCTATCTTATATATAATCAATTTAATAATAATTATTATTTTTATAGTTTTATTAGTGTAATTTGCATGTTCTCTTATTTTTATTATCGTTTACCAAAAGAATTATTATTATTATTTGTTGAAGGTAATGTACAATTGGTGGTCTCGTTTACTAAAAGAATTATTATTATTATTTTTTTTTTGTTGAAGGTAATATACAACCTGGTGGTATAAATGAGGCCACACTTTCGAGGAACAGAGTGGGGTTAAAAATAGGTATTAGTTAAATTATATTTTTCAACTTTTAATTATAAGTCCCAACTTAAAATCTTATCAATAAATAAATATATATATAATTACCAAACTTTTATAATATTATTCTATAGTAGATGTAATAAGAGTTAGGTTCTTTTCTATCTCATATAATCAATTTAATAATAATAATAATAATAATGATAAATAATCTTTAAAAATTAAATTTTAATAGTTTTAATTTTTTTATGTATAAAATTATAGCAAAAATACTTGCATAAAAAATTCAAAGGTTTTTTTTTACTTTTATATCTATTGAATACTTTGGTTTTCTACATGGTAGAAAAATTCATGAAGCTATTGGTGCTATTCAGGAAAGTATTCATACCATAAAATCAAGGAAACTATCAATGATGGTGATGAAGTTAGATCTCTCTAAGGCTTTTGACAGAGTAATTTGACTATATTTAAGAATGATATTTACTCATATTGGATTATGTGTGTAAATGGTGAACTTGATTATTAGATGTTTTTGTTCTATTTCTTTTACAGTTTTGGTTAATGGGCTAGAATTTTAGTTAGTCAAAGCTTCTTTGGGATTAGACAAGGTTACCCTTGTCACCACTGTTATTTATTTTGGTAGCTAAGGGATTAAGTAGGTGTATTATTTAAAGTTGTTAAGATAATTGGTCATATGGAAATGTTCCAATGGAGGGATCCCAGTGAATGGTCTGTTGGAGGCTCTATGGAGAATAAAGAGGAGTTGAAATGCATTCTGGCTTCTAGAGAATGCTCTTCTTTTCAAGATGATGATGTGTTGGCTTGGGGTCAAGACAGTAGAGGGATTTTTTGATTGCCTTTGGATATCATGAATTGGATCATCAACGTTATGGTATTGAGGATGTTCACTAGTAGAAGTAAGTGTGGAAAAAAATTGTGTGGCCTAAGTGTAATTTTTATTTGTGGGTTTCCACTCGTAATAGATGTATCACTTGGGATTGTTGTAATCACAATGACACTGAGAGGGGGGGTGAATCAATGTGTTCTTTAAAAACTTAAAACAATTTAGACTTTTAAATAAACAACAATAGATTAAAATAGAAATAATAAAAGTACTAAGAGCATCACACATAACACGACATTTTAACGAGGTTCACCGATGTGGCTACTCCTCAAAAGGACTGCTTGGACTACCATCCAAATCTAGTCAAATGCAAAGCTCCAACTTTACATAATCATTCACCAAAACCAACTGGTAAGAGGCACCAACCCCTAAGTTTTATCTGCTACAATAGAATGGAGCACCAACTCCAATTTTTTCAGCTCCAACTGGAAAGAGGCACCAACCCCTTTTTCAAGCTACAACTTGAAGATAATAATAAAAATTGCAGAATGTAAACTTTCACCTCAATTATCACAATCTGTTGTTTTTCTGCGATCTGCTGCTTGTTAGCATTCGACTGCTGCTGTGAAAAATGATTCACACTTTTTCAACCACTCCTCTATATCTCTCCGCGTTCTCTGCTGTAACTTCACAGAAATATCACTTCTACAGCCAGCGCACTGTCATTTCACACTCGAAACATGACTTCTGCATACCGCGTTCTTATCTTCTCTTCACACCACTCACTCTGCTGCACCTGAACTTCCTTCACTTATATCACATCACGCTCCTATCTCTTTTCTTCAACTCCAATGAATTATAACTTTGCTCACTCTTAGGATCGAAATGACTTACTCTCTGTTGCGCACAAACTTCTTTCACATCTTTCCCATCTATCGCCCACACATTAACCTTGCAACAGTCTCGCCTTTTTATAGAAGAGAATATCCCATCAAAACATTCTCAAACACGTCGGCTGCAACCCTAATTAGGTCAACATGAAACCCTAGAATTTTTTGGTTGCTTAACCTTGCTTTGTCAGCAGGAAACCCTAATTGATCCATTGCAAAACCCTAGCAACATCGGCTTTGAAAACAAGCCGGTGAACAGCTTTAATTTAATTTTAAAATATTAATTTAAATTTTAAATAAATAAATAAAATTTAAACTGGATATTTAAAATTAAATATCTTCATCATCGGAGCACCTTTTTCAACAAAACGAAGAGCTAACTTGGGTTTTAAGAAAAACCCATTTCAAAACTGTTGTCCATGGATTTAAACAAAACCTATAATTTAGTCTGCCTTGTTTTTCACAAAAACCCTTCCGCTCTTTGACATCAATGACAACATCAACACTTGAGCAAGGGCAATGTACCCAAGGTACCCAAAATTGCCAACAGGGATAACCTTCAAAAGAGAGGTATTGATGGTCCTTCCTTTTGTTTTCTATGTGAGAATAATGAGTAATTTGTTTGTCATTTGCTTCTTCATTGTGGTTTTGCACGTCAACTTTGGCATTTATGGTGGGGTGTGTGGAAATAGTCTTGTGTTCATTCTTCTTCCCTTTTGGATTTCTAGAGGAGTTTGAGAAGGCCTCCAACTAAGGTCTTCTTTTATAGGTTTCTTGGCATATTGGTCCCTCGTGCATCCTCTAGCAAATTTGGCTTAAAAGGAATCAAATAATTTTTCAAGGGAGACAATTATCTGTTTATCAAGTCTAGTAGAGAATTTTGAGAATGCTCCAGGAAACTGTCTACCAAATATTAGATTAGTATTCTTGTGGACATAGTGGAGGTCTAGATTATTCATGATTTGGGTTTGATATTGTCTGGTCCACATGCTACTATTTATTTTAGCATGAGGGGATTCAATAATAGAGTGTAGAGAGAGGATATATGGAACCCACATCTTAGGGAGGTTTTCAAGATTAATATTTATGGGTCTTCAAGAGGTAATCCTGGAAATACTAGTATTGGTGGAGTGTGACGTGATTACAGTGGTGTGGTATATTTATTTTTCTCATGTTTTAAAGGAAAATATTCCAATAATTATATGGAAGCCCTTGCTATTCTTTATGCATTGGAACAAGGATATGGTTTGAGTTGGCGCAAGATAATTTGTGAATCGAATTCTCAAATTCTCCTTAATTTGTTGAATACCTGTAATCTTACCAATATTAATTGGAGGTTGGCTAGGGTGGTTAAGCAAATTATCCATTTTTATTGTCATATAGAGTTCATTGCTTTTACTCATATTCCAAGGGAGTGGAATGGTGTTGCTGATTGTTTGGATAAATGAGACTCTAAATTTCAATAAGGTTGGGATGTTAGGGAGTGGCATCATCTTCCTTCAGCGTGCTCTCAAACTCTTACTAGTTTAATGAAAGATGATATGCCTAGATGAGGCAATTTTATTGTAATCTAGTTCTTGGGTCTTGTATGCTTTTCTGATTTCAATAATTTTTTTACCCTTTTTATTTAAAAAAAATAGGTGTATTATATAATATAGGATGGAAATAATAGTAAAAGGAATTAGAATTGATAGAACAATGGAAGTCACCCATCTAATTTTTGTAGATGATGTTCTTCTTTTCATATATGGAAAAGTAAGAGCTACATAGAAGTTACAACAATCTTTAGATATTTTTTTTTTCTGGAAATAGGTATGCAAATTAATGCATAGATGTCAAACACATATTTTAACTATGTCAATTAGAATGAAACCATAATAATAGGTCAAATTTTCCCTATAACAAATTTAATATTCAAGGTTTAAATATCTAGGGTTCTTTTTGAAATCCAATGACCACTAAACAAGACTTAAATTTGTTGATAAATAAGGTGGAAGGAAGAATTAATATATGGTGCAACAAATGATTCTCTTTGTGGAGGATATTGAATTTTGTCAAGTCTATGTTGGAGGTAATAGTATTGTATTGGAAATATTTGACTCATATACCAAAAGGATTTTTGGAAATAATTAGATAGTTAAGCTATATGTTCTTATTGATAGGGAAAAGGGAAAGAGAAGGTATTCCATTGGTTAAATGTTAATCCTTAGCCAAGCCCAAGGAAAATTGAGGATGGGGACTTAAGAATATATTTCTATTTAACAAGGCTCTAGCAACAAATTATGTTTGGAAGATAATATGAAAGAAAGGCTTATGGAATAAAATCATACATGGAAATTATTTAGAGCCACTCATATTTGAGAAGTGTATAAGGTCTACAATGAGGTAAACCCATAATATTTTGATCTATTGTAAGGCAATGATTTAGGCATTTTATATTGTAGGTGATTGAATTTTCTAGAAAGTAAGGGATGATTCAAGGATATTTATAGGATTAAATTCTTGGATTGGTTGTGGTTATATGCATAGACTACAAAATAAAATAATTCAAACCCTAATATCTTAGGGGATTGAAAATCTTGTCCAATAAATTGGTCTAGAATCTTTTACAAATTGGATTTAGGTATGGAAGAAAGCAATAATGTTAAGGCTTTAGGGCTAGAAGACACACCAGTGGGAAGAATATGTGGGAATACTAAAAACTAGATATATCAAGTTACAAGAGGAAACTGATCAATTGGTCTAGACAAAGAATGGAGCTAAGGGGGAGTACACTCCAAATTTGGGGTATAATACTCTATTGGAAGATAGCAATGCCAATCCAACATGGTGGTGGAAGATACTTTGGATGCATAAAATCTTGTTGAAGATAAGATTGTTCTTATGGATTGCAATTAAAAATAAGGTTCTAACATGGGAGGTATTACAAAAGAAAAATTGGAATGGTCCAAGAAGGTGCCATTTATGTAAGTCAAACAATGAAACAATTAATCATTTATTGGTTGCTTGCTCCTTTACTAGATAGGTTTTTATGGAGGTTATAACATAGTTAAAGCTTCCTATAAGATGACAATTAGATTCCTTAGAAGAGTGCTTAAAATATTGGTTTGAAAATAGGTCTTTCAAAGATGTTATAACTTTCTCATTGTTTGTGTCTTGAAAATATGGTTATCTACGAATGCAATTATTTTTTAGGATTAGGATAAGCCTACTTGGTAGGTCTCCTCCTAAATCATTGGAAGTTTCAATAACTATAAGATTTCAACAACAACAAAGGTAAATAGAAAAACTATCCCTCTAAATATTGATAAATTAGGGGTGTAGGGCTTTTTTGAATGGGCTAGAAAAGTGGATCCCTAGAGTTTGTGGAGCGATAGGATTAATTTATATTTCTTACTATCATTATTATAAATTCAAGTTTTTTTGTTTTTTTATTAGGGGAATGAAGTAGTTTTGAAAGGACATTCAAACCTTTTTACAAAAAGGACCTAGTCGCCAAAAAGGTGACAAAACACAACAAAATTAAAATGAATCTATAAAAAGAAAGACACCAACATCACATGCAAATATTTAAAATTTAAAATTTAGAATACTGCCTAGTCGAGATATTAACAACTAATCAAAATTAGAGCCAATATTTAAAATTTTAAAACTAAAAAAACCACCAAGATAATTTGAAACTAAAATTTTAAACAGGCTTCCCACACAACCAAATAGATCCAAATGCTAGAGGTGAAATAGAAAACCACTGTAAAAAAGAAATCAAATTTATCACACTAGTTTTGCATCGAGTTAAAAAATTGAAACTTCTTTTCACCAAGTTACTTAGAGGCCAAGACTTCAGATGGACAAATATTCTATAGGGTAAAAAACAACAACTTAAACAAAAATAATTTGATCCACACCCACAAGAGATGTAAGGAATTTCCATCATCAGACCCAACAAAGTTGGATCTACCTAACCAATGAAAGTCCCTTTAAATAAAACCTTCAAATCCATTAGAGCCATATCCATCAAATCTACCCAAGAAATTCCATAAGAAGTTAAAATAAATCTTGAGATTAAAGACAAAAATCTACCCTGATAAAATATTGAACTTACACAAGATTTTAGGAAATTTTTGATAGCTATGAACACATGAGGAAAAGAGCCACACCACAATCCATCGAATTCATGCTAATTAGGGCCATAAAACCAACCTTGAATATATACTTAGAATATCAAAATGAAAGAAAAATAAAATAGAGAGCTCAACAAAGAGAGAATTGTAAAACCCTAGGGGTGCTTAGAAAAGCACCTTCCCACCCAGTGGAGAAACCAACCATGGAACCCAACCTTTCAAAGATACACAATCCAACTAGCAGTTGAAACCACCATAAGCCCATGAAAAAAAAATATCCTACCAAAGTGCAACCCCATATTAGCAATAGACCATGAAGAATAAGGGTCGTCCAAAGAAATCCATCACAGCCACAAAGGCTAGATATAATAGCCGGTGCACACCTAATTATCCAATAGAACCAGGAGATCCTACTATATGGAGAGGCCAACAACAAACTCCTTCCTCAATGACCATTGAACACCAAGTATCTCCTTGAATACTAGAAAAGGAAGGGGTGTTGGGAAAAATATTGGTTAGTTTTCTATGTTCAGATTCATTGCCTCATTTAATTTGTCAACCCAGGGTAGCTCGTAAACTTGTGAGCAACCTTGCACAATATATGCTTGTAATTCCCTCCAATGAGATGAGTCCCTCAGATTTATGGTTTGGGGGGTGTTGTTGTTTCTCTGGAGTTATGGTTTAGTTTCCAAACCACTAATCTATCCTAAATTATCAAGACATGCCTAAACTATATTCAAAAACCAAAATTGCACACTTGCTAGAAATTACAAAAAATAGGGGAAATAACATAAATTAAGCTAAGTACAGAAAACTAGAAACTAGATTAAAAATGATAGAAAACAAGAAAAGAGAAGGGAGGAATACTGTTGAGAGTGGGCCCATGCTTCCAGTATATTCCACCCGCATTCAATCATACATCGGATACTAAAGAAGATGGATGAAAATACACAGGTGTATTTTATTAATTTGTAGTAGAGAAAGTTACAGAAAATATCTGGGATCTTTATTTCAGGGGTGGCCTACATATTTATAAGATATGCGGCCATACCCTATTACATCATGAAGGTAAATCAAATTTAGATTCTTATTTTACAACAGTATGCATAAATGAAGGAGATCGAATAAAATATCAGTTTTAGACCAATCAACGTATTCTATTTTATCATAATAGAATACGTTTGATATTTCCACTCTTATTCGATTACATCGATATTTTACATTACTACTAAAAAATAGATAATTGATGATCTTTGACATTGTCCTTGGTCCGCTTCCACTGCTGAGAATCCATCCGCATCCATCGCTGAAATCGCCATTCTATTTTTCCGACAATAGGAGTCATGTCGTAATTCTACATCAATGGGAATCAGATGCCTTATCTATAGAAGTCGGGAAGCAGGCACCAAAATGGGATTCAGGCACCTAATGGGAATCAGGCACCCGATAGTCAAGCACCAAATGGGAATTGAGCACCCGATAGTCAAGCACCAAATAGGAATCGAGCGCTTGAAAGGGAATCGGGCGCCTGACTTAGCGCTTCACACCGGTGTACTACAGACGTTTTACCTTTAATTTTGCCATCATAAAATTGAAAGTGCCAGGTCCGAGTGGGACCTCGACGTAAACATGCTAACAACAACAAATTTTGTGAAATCTACACAAAATGCACTCAAAAACAAATATTAAAGAACATGCACAATAAATTGTTAAACACATAAAATTTGCATAGAAACACATATTTCTATTAAAATAAATGCCGCAATATATATGGAAAGTTTGTACAAAAATGAGCATTTTCAGGGCTCATCATCCCCCCATGCTTAAGGGTTGGCACGTCCCTGTGCCACTTTAATTACCAGTTTCATTCACAACCTTCCAGTAAGCCCTGACTGTTTCTTTCCTCTTCTTTGCAGTGGCCTTAGCTTTTTCCTTATCCTTGGGTTTTCACCCTTTTGGTGCTTTGGGAGTGGCTGCCTCCTGTTCCTACTATCTCTGGTGCTTGCTACACCAAACTGGCTGACTTGGACCTACTCCTTTACCTGGTTGTTCCCTTGTCTAGGCTTTCTTTCCTTTCTCAATTTTCAAGTAGTAGCCAATAAAAGTGGAGGTATCCTTCTAGAATGTGGGCTCAACCATATTCTAGTATTCATGGTGAAGGGGTAAATGTTCTCCCATTGGTACTATAGATTCATCACCAAATGGGATGTTAGATTTCTCAGCAACCTTGGCCTTGGGTAGATTGGCCCCTACTGGGTCAAGTTTAGCATCATCCTTAGACTCTGCTTCTTCCACTAGAGGGGCTTTGCTACTTGTTTCTTGATCTACAGGTGGTATAGGACCTAACAGTCCCATATTCATGAAATATACCTTCATATTTGAAGGTTGATTACCTATTGACCCATACAAGTCCTAGAACTATGTTGGTCGAGCAACTTTGATTTTTGGTCGAGGAGTTTTGGATGCCTCTCTGGCCTCTTTTCTAGTTTCCTTGGCCACTCTCTTAGAGGCTTTCCTATACTCCTTTTTATCTACTTTGATATCCACCTTGAGTTGTTCAAACTTCTATCTCTTCTTATCAAACAACTTCAAGGTCTCTACCCATTCCTCATCAAAATTCATGCCCGATTCCTTTAACTGTGCAGTCCTTGCTCTGGTCCTGGGTCTTCATTGAGATCCCCTTATAACCTTCCTCTTTGGTCTTAAATTTTTGGGCTGTCTTGCAAGGCCTATAGGTATATCCAAAGTAGGGGGATTTCCTCCTTCTATTTTTTTTGCTGTTGGGGCTTCTACTGTAGTTGTTGGAGTTTCTTTTTCTACCTGAAGTTGTTCAAGCTCAGTCCCTGCATCTCTCTCTGGTTCTTGGTCTACAAAATGAGTAGACTCTTAGGATTTTGCAACCCCTTGATCCTCCTCTATAACCTTATCTAAAATCTGAGGCTCTTCAACCTCAATTTCATCTTCTTATTTTCTATCTTCCTCTATATATTTTTCTAAAAATTGAGGTTCTTCGACCTCAATTTCATCCTCCTGGTTTACTTCTGTATCTATAGAGGAAGATGATGTTGGGGACTATCCCACATCAACTTCAGGACCTTGATCTTGCCCCTATTCTATAGAGTAAGTTGGTGAATGGGGTTGTTCAACCTCCATTGCTTCATTTGTTTCCTGCTCTACTTTTGCATGTGATTTCAGGGTTGATTCTTCATCTATGCTTTCAATAATAATTGTAGGGGTTCTTGCCTAAGAATTAGGGCTCCCTTGTAGATATATTTCTAGCAGAAGCCTCTGATTGGTCTCCTACCTTAGCTTGTTGGGCCTATAACTACAATTTTGATATTGTCTCCTATAGCTGATGGATAGTCCGATACAGTTCCTACAATTTTGTTGTAGTTACTTTTTGGGACTCTTGAAAAAGAGCCTACTCTTCCTTGTATTTGGCCTCCCAAGTGTAGGCCTATTCTTTCAATATCTATAGTTGCTACTGTAGGTCCTCTATTTGCATTTCCTATTGAGGAGTATGACCCCTAGATAAATCCTATAATATGTGGACCATGAACTCATCCTTGTTCGGCTCATCAATTGTTGCATCATCATCTGATGAGCTAGAAACCACCATAGATACCTTCATCCTTCTGCTTCTAGTTTTGGTGGAAACTAACATGAAAGTAGGGCTTGGTGGATCATGCCCTACCTCATCATCAAATTGAGGGTTAGTAGGGGATGAAGCCTATCCTGCTTCCTCATCATATTAGGGAAAAATAGGGGATGAGGCTTGTCCTACTTCTCATGTATTTTCCTCAGGCGAGGATGTAGGCATCATCTCTTCTTGCTCTATCACCTTATCAATCGATTGATCAGTCTATTCTAGCACCTCCACTTCTTCCTCTACCCTTAAATTACATTATTTCCCTTAACTTCCTCAACCATCACATTTTTGTGTGACTCTACATATCACACCAAGGCTAAAATTAGGCCATGGTGAGCCAAGGTAGATGTTGTACCTACTTGGTACCATCTGGCCTCATATTTGAGTGCACATGCAAGGTAATGGGGGACATTGATCTTGTCCCCATGTAGTATATGGTTGAGGAAATAAAAATGGTTAGAGTTTAGCTTGGAAAGCCTACCCGTGCAAGTGAAGAACCAAGCAATCTACTCAAAAATTGACCTCTAGAGCTCGAGGATGTGCTGCTTGGGCAAACCAATGCACGTCAAGTACTACGTTGGATGCCCAAAGAATATTTGCATGTAGAGTGTGGGGTTGTCCTCCTTATATGTATGTTCCCCTATTTTGGGAAGGCCTATTACTATGATAATGTATTCTTTGGTGATTAGGATTTCCAGTCCCCACATGCGAACAACTCCATCCCTCATGGATGCCATAAATTTGTTAGCCACCTCTGCATCCTAGTTCTGGCTAACCAGATGGTAGTAGTCCAACCATCCTACGATGTCAAATTGCATCCGTACATCCTCACTGATGCTTGAACAATCTGTAGGCTCACTCTTTTTCAATAAGTGGTTGGTCGATTTTCCCCCATGGCAAAGTTTGAATTTCTCTCTGCTCTGAGTTTCTATCACCTACAACTCTATTATTTTCTTGCATAGAGTTTTGCCAATGCATGGTTTAAATCACTTGCATCCATGAACGTAGGTGCCTGATTTCCGTAATTAGAAATAATTATGGTTATCTATGCGAAATCTCGTTAAAGCGTGTGCCAGATTTTTTGTAGAGGATGACCATGAGTGTTTTCCCCAATCAGAGCATCGACACGTGAAAAAATGCCAAGTGGAGAGAGATGGGTGGCTGGTAATTTTATGGGGGTTGTGCCAACATTATTTTCTAGAAATATATGCCTATGAAAATAATATATACATAAAATAAAAAATTACGCACGTACCCGTATTATGTTTCATGCGTGTATAATGTGCAGACACTCATGGTGCACTAGCATTGGCTGCTTGATGATGACTAGGCATTCTAGAACAAAGAATGATAGGCATTTTTCCATGCGGTGAATTTCTCTCCATTTTAATTGGTTCTCGATTGCTGCCATTTGATACCTTTGAGAATTCCTACACATTTTCAAGAAAAATTTAGAAAAACATGTCTTCTTGGGATGACAAACATCCCCTCCTCGAAAATTGTTCATTGGTGACTTTGGAATGTGCACAAATCTTCAATAGAAAAATTAAAATAATTTTATCCATTGAAGTTTGACTTTTGCATGTGAGTGGAATGTTGACATGGCTCGGGCCACTTCCCAATGCTGAATATTATTTATATGAGGCACAAACACCCATGAAAATAGAAAGTATATACCTTTTATTGTGTGGAGATCAGGTGCCTTCTTTCGAATCAAGGTACGTAGGTGCTTGGAAAATAGAAAGTATGCACCTTAGCAATCGGGTATCATGCTTAACATGGAAAGTATGCACCTTTTGCTAGAAATTGGGCATCATACTTAAAGTAAAATTTATACAAAACTTAAACTTTATACACAACCTTTTTTTTGGATGATATGTTCAGGAAATTAGGTGTCGCTTTCTCAAAAAGTGGAAGTCGGGTGCCATCTCCTTGGAAAAATAGGAATCAGGCATCGGTCTACTATAAAATGGGATGTAGGTACCTTTTCCTTGACATACTAGGAGTCAGGCACCTTGTACCGTACAAATGGGAATTGGGTATCACCTTCCCAAAATATAGGAATCAAGTGCCTTCTTTCGTAAAATGGGAATTGAGTGTCATTTTCTCTAAAAATCAAGAATCAAGTGCACTTTCTCATTAGAAAATGGAAAGTAGGTGCTCCTCCTTTATTTCAATATCTTCTTGATATGCCCACTTATGTACGCTTACGGTTGATCAGGCCTTTAGCACTTTGGTTGAAGAACAAGGACAAAATCAGCATCCGCTACCTAAACCAGTAGTTGAGTGTTTTATTGTCCATAAAGACCAACCCAAACACTCATGTACAGATTCAGGTATAGTATCCCCCTTTCTAAGTGGGGATAAACTACTCCTACTACAAATAATTCTTCTAGAAATCTGGGAAGGTGCAGGTTCATGGATCCTGTGCTTGTTAGGCCTAGGTTTCCTAGGCTGCCTAATAGTTGCACTCAGGGCATCATTCCTACAAAATAGAAATACAACTAAAAAAAAAAATTTAAAAGAATAATTATTTTTGGGACCATGTGGACAACGTCCACATATTACTGACTCAATTTGAAACTAGAATCAACTGGGGTCTCCCCCATGCCTAATATAGACTTCATCATGTACGTTTCAGACACATGATATGGATGCAAGCGGTGACCATTGACTATTAATGTAATGTTGCTATCATCAATTATTTTGATCCTAACAACTCCATTGTTGATAACTTCAATCACTTCATATGGTCCCATCCAATGTTGCATGAGCTTACCTTTCCTTTCTTAGAATCGAGAGTCATACAGTAATGCCCATTCTCCCACTTTGAGCTACTTTGGCCTGGTGTGGTGGTCATGCCACTTGGCCCTTTATTTTTGGATGACCTCTATTCTTTGTAGAGCATCTCTTTGGTATTCATCCAGCTAGTTAAGTTATTGAATCCATTCCTTCTATGCATCATCTAGGTTTATATTCAACTCTACTATAGTTCTAAGTGTTTTAACTTCAAACTCTATGGGCATCATAGCATTCTTCCCATATACTAGCTGGAATGGTGTGAAACCAGTAGTAGTCTTCCAGGTGGTTCTGTAGGCCCACACTACTTCTGGTAATCTAGTGGCCCAGTCCTTCCTATGTTGTTGTACTATCTTTGTCAGGATATTCTCCAATTCTCTGTTGGTTACCTCAACTTGCCCATTTTCCTATGGGTGGTAGGGAGTGGTTTTGTTATGCCTAATTTTATATTGTTGCATGAGTTCTTGAATCATATTTGAAGTAAATTGAGGTCCTTGATCAGTTGTGATCTCCCTTGGAACCCCAAACCTTGTGAAAATAGATGAATACAAGAAGTCTACCATAGTCTTCTCTTTTGAATCATGCAATGCCTGCACTTCAACCCACTTGGTCACATAGTCAGTACAAACTAAGATATACCTCTTACCTATTGACTATGGATTAATGGGTCCTATGAAGTCCATCCCCCATTTATCAAATGGCTCTATGTGTACATGTGGTTGGAGGGGCATCTCATCTCTGAGAGTTGGTCTACCCATCCTCTGACATTGATCACACTGGCTCACATGCTTGGCTGCATCTTTGAATAGTGAAGGCCAGTAGTAGCCAACCTGCAACACTTTGAATGCAGTCCTTTTCCCTACAAAATGGCCACCACAAGGTTCATCATGGCAAGCCTTCAGTATTTCTATTATCTCATTATCAACAACACATCTTCTCATGATCTGATCAGGCCCTATTTTAAATAGGCACCCATCAATCCATGAGAAGTCTACACTTTTCTCAATTAAAGTTTATTTCTCATATGGTGAAAGTGTAGGGGATACTTTACTAGTGGCTAAATAATTAGCCATATCTACGTACCATGGTATCTGTTCATTTAGAGCAAACAAATGCTCATCTAGAAATTTATCATCTATAGTTGCATGATCTGGAGGTGTCAACCTAGACAAGAAATCAACTACCACATTGTCCTTACCTGGCTTGTCTACTATTGTCACATCAAATTCCTATAGAAGCAACAACCATATAATAATTCTACCACTAATCCCAGGTTTGTTTGTCAGGTATTTGATAGTTGAGTGATCAATATGTACAAAAACTTGATATCCTATGATATAATGATAAAATTTGTTAAGAGCATGTATAACTACAAGAAATTCCTTTTCTGTGATAGTATAATTGAATTCAGCACCTGTGAGGTGTTTACTGACATAATAGATGGCATAGAAATCATCACCATCCTTCTATCCCAACACTGACCCTATTGCATTGTTAGATGCATCAACATATATGTGAAAAGGTATGGTCCAATTTGGACCTCTCAGTACTAGAGTAGTAATCAGTTTTTCCTTTAAGGTGTTAAATGCTTGTTCACATTCCTCTATCTAGACAAACTCTATGTCCTTTGATAACAATGTGCTCAGGGGTTTAGCAGTTTTTCTAAAGTCTGCTATAAACCTCCTATAGTAACCAATTGATCCTAGGAAACTATGGATATCCTTCTATGTTTTAGGAGTAGGTAGGTTTTGGATAACTTCTATCTTTTTCCTATCTACTTTGATCCCATCTACAGAAATGTGATGTCCTAAAACTATCCCTTCCTGCATTAGCATATAACATTTCTCATTGCTTAGGGATAGGTTAGTTTCCTCACACCGCTTAAGTGTTTTCTCCAAATTTTCTATGGTTGTTTCAAAAGTTTCACCATATATAGTGAAATCATCCATGTATACCTCCATAGTTTCTCCAATCATGTCAGAGAAGATGCTCAAAACTGCCCTCTAAAATGTGGTAGGTGCATTGCATAGACCAAAAGGTAAAACTCGGTAAGCAAAAGTCCCCCAAGGGCAAGTAAATGTGGTCTTGTCTTGATCTTCTTCCCCTATTTGAATCTGATTATATCCATTGAACCCATCCAAGAAAGAAAAATACTTCTTACCTGATAAGGTGTCAAGGACCTGATCTATGAAGGGTAAGGGGAAGTGGTCTTTCTTAGTTGCTTTATTCAGCAACCTATAATCCACACAAATTCACCACTTGCCATTTTTCTTGGGCACCACCACCAAAGGTGATACCCATTCACTATCTGAAATGGGGTAAATGAACCCAACTATGAGGAGTTTCTGCAATTCAGTCTTGACAATTTCCTTCATTGTTGGATTCATTCTTCTCTATGGTTGCCTTACTGGTTTAATTTGATCTTCCAGATATATTCGATGAGTACATGTTTTAGGAGCTATTCCTCTCATATCTGAATATTCCCAAGCAAAGGCATTTTGATGGTTGACTAAGGTTTCCCTTAGTTTGTTCTATTGTTCAGTTGTCAACCCATCATTTATGTTTAAGACTCTTCTAGGTGCAACTTCAATTTGTTGTATATGGTGGTCTTTGCCCCCTACTAATGGCAACTCTGGAGGAGGACATGAGGGTTCTCCTTGGAAAAATTTTGATATTACCCTATCCTCATCACTCTCATATTCCAACTCATCAAGTGCCATGATAGATTGGATCATTGATAGACCACCAAAGTTCTGGTTTTCATCTTTAGGTTCTCCCAACAATTCTGCAGATTGTGCAGGTGGATGGATGATCAATTTTTTTATGTTCTGACCATCAAAAATGGTCATTTGCCCATCTCTACAACTTATGTAAGCATCAATTATTGCCATCCAAGGTCTACCTAATATTAATGGATATCCACCCAACCCAGACTTGGATTGTAACACTAAGAAATCTGCTGGATACTCCCATGCATCCACTATAATAGTGATGTCCTCCAACATTCCCTCTAGGAGCACTGTAGACCTATCTGCCAACTATAAAATAGTCTTGGTTGGCTTCAGGTTAGATAGTTTAAGCTTTTGCATGGTTTCTTTGGGCATGACATTAATGGCAGCCCCCAAATATACTAATGTATTGGGTAAAACACAACCCTCTATTTGTACAGTTAGGATAGGGCTTCCTGGATCTAAGTATTTTTGGTTGTAGGTGTTCCCTAACATAAGATCAGCTAACTGACCCACCAAACTGATTGACTTTGTAGGTTTTCTTCTTGGTTTCTTCAGGCACAATTCTCTTATGGCCTTGCCATAGATAGGAATATCTTTGATGGCCTGAAAGAGAGGGATTGTGACTGTCAAGTTCTTTAGACTAGAGAGAATATCAAATTTTGATTGTACTGGCTTCTTGGGTTCCTGCAACCTTTGTGGAAAAGGTGGAACCCCTTATTTGTTATTTACAGGTGTTGATTCTTCTTCTACTTCTACTATAAGAGGTGATTCCTCTTTTCCTAATTCTATATTTTCCTCCTCTTCTACCAGAGGAGTGACTTCTACACCTACTTGTTTCCCTGACCTTAATTGTATTGGACTACAATCTACTTTAATATTGTACATGGGGTACATCTCATTCTCCATTTGATAAGTTGGTTGTTGTTTGTTATTTGGATTGGTTGTAGGTTGTGCTAGCAGTTGAGCAGGCCTAAAAGTAGGAGGAGCTGGTAGGGTTGGTTGTAGTGGAACTGGAGTAGCATGTTGTGGGTTTTGATTCCAAGCATTTTGGTTCCTCCACTACTACCTAGGTTACTGGTATTGCATCCATGGGTAGGGGTTGTAAGGATTTTCTCCTTGGGGATACTGATTCCAAGGTTGTTGTCCCCACCAACCCATGTTGGGTGGTTGAACTTGACCTTGGTTCTAAAAATTACTTGCCCCCATAAGATGGCATTCCTACTGGCATGTTGTTTCCCATAGGAGACTATTGCCAGTTTCTCCTATTACCCATGAAGTATGCTTCTGCTACCTCAGGTTCCTCTCTAGGTTTTGATAACTATGGACACAACTTTATTTTGTGATCCTTTTGACATACAACACACACTCAAACTTTATTTTTAGGACATTCATTTCTAGGGTGTTTTCCCCTGCATTTAGGACAAAAGTAGGCCAATGCTACCTCATTTTCCTACTTCTTTTTTGAAGTAGAAGGGTGTCCATTTGAAGAGCTAGATATGATAACATCTCACTCTTGAGGTCTTCAAGCATATTGCCTATTTCTATTTTAGTGATAGTGGTTGATTGTTTGATATTTCTAGGGGTCAACTTACCTTTCCTCCTTGAAAAGTTTTGACACAACTATCGAATATCATCCATTTGATGTTGATAAATATCCCCTCCAAAAATCATGTTTAAGGCTTCTAGAGATTCATTTGTAAGTCCCTTTAAGAAAATACTTCTTAGGGACCTGTCTCCTAGTTTTGAATGGGGTGATCTTTGCAAATTAAAGTTGAACCTATCCCAATATTCCTCCATAGATTCTCCTTCCTTTTGTGTCATATCTAGGACTTCTTCCCTTGCATCACGTGCTCTACCAAAATCTTGGTACTGATCTAGGAAAATTTTCTTCAATTCTTCCTAGGTAGTTATCCATTTATTCCCCAAATTGATGAACCAATGTAAAGTTGAATCATCAAGAGTGGAAGGGAACAACTTTAGTTTTTGGGCATCAGTTGTATAATCCACTGATCTGCATAGGACATCAAATTTAAATAAAAATAGATCTAGATCTTCTATTGGTAGTCCTCTAAATATTGGAAGGTGGGTAGGGGAGATATGTTTCATCTTGTGGTCTCCTCCTGCCTCTCCTATGGGAAAATTAAAACTAGTGGATGCTTCCTCTACATCAACCATCTTGTCTGTGAATAGGGTATCTACACCAACTATGTTCAAAGTAGCTTTCAAGGCTTCTAATTCATTTCTCTTATCCTGTAGAAGGATTACTAGATCTATGTTTGATATAGTTCCTTCTCTAACTACTTTCCAGCATTGAAGGTTCAATAAATCTTCCTCAGACTGAACTCTACTTATCTCAGATCCTTCTCTAAGATTTTTTTGATTTGTTTTAGAAGGATCTTATGCAAATACTAGATGTTCAAGCCAATGCATAGGTGGATATTGTGGAGGAGAGGTTTCAGTCTTAGGATCAGGTATAACTAAAGTAGAAGACTTTTGAGAAACATCTTTTTTTTTAACAAAATGATCATCCAGTCCTCTATTCTTAGGTAGACTCATACAAAGCTAAAATGGAGGTTCTGTAGAAAGCAACCTAAACTATTGCTGACATGCTTTCTTTAGAACAAGAAATTACAATAGGCTACTCCCCAACAATGATGCCAAAATATTGGGCAAAAACATTGGTTAGTTTTCTACGTTCAGATTCATTGCCTCATTTAATTTGTCAACCCGGGGTAGCTCGTAAACTTGTGAGCAACCTTGCACAATATATGCTTGTAATTCCCTCCAATGAGATGAGTCCCTCAGATTTATGGTTTGGGGGGTGTTGTTGTTTCTTTGGAGTTCTGGTTTAGTTTCCAAACCACTAATCTATCCTAAATTATCAAGACATGCCTAAACTATATTCAAAAACCAAAATTGCACACTTGCTGGAAATTACAAAAAATAGGGGAAATAACAGAAATTAAGCTAAGTATAGAAAACTGGAAACTAGATTAAAAATGATAGAAAACAAGAAAAGAGAAGGGAGGAATACTGTTGAGAGTGGGCCCACGCTTCCAGCAGATTCCACCCGCATTCAATCATACACCGGATACTAAAGAAGATGGATGAAAATACGTAGGTGTATTTTATTAATTTGCAGTAGAGAAAGTTACAGAAAATATCCGGGATCTTTATTTCAGGGGTGGCCTACATATTTATAAGATATGCGGCCATACCCTATTACATCATGAAGGTAAATCAAATTCAGATTCTTATTTTACAACAGTATGCATAAATGAAGGAGATCGAATAAAATATCAGTTTCAGACCAATCAACGTATTCTGTTTTATCAGAACAAAATACGTCTGATATTTCCACTCTTATTCGATTACATCGATATTTTACATTACTGCTAAAAAATAGACAATTGATGATCTTTGACGTTGTCCTTGGTCCGCTTCCACTGCTGAGAATCCATCCGCATCCATCGCTGAAATCACCATTCTATTTTATCGACAACAGGAGTCGTGTCGTAATTCTGCGTCAATGGGAATCAGGCGCCTTATCTGTAGAAGTCGAGAAGCAGGCGCCAAAATGGGAGTCAAGCGCCTAACGAGAATCAGGCACCCGATAGTCAAGCACCAAATGGGAATCGAGCACCCAACAGTCAAGCGCCAAATGGGAATCGGGCGCTTGAAAGGGAATCGAGCGCTTGACTTAGCGCTTCACACCGGTGTACTGTAGACGTTTTACCTTTACTTTTGCCATCATAAAATTGAAAGTGCCAGGTCCGAGTGGGACCTCGATGTAAACATGCTAACAACAACAAATTTTATGAAATCTACACAAAATGCACTCAGAAACAAATATTAAAGAACATGCACAATAAACTGTTAAACACATATAAAATTTGCATAGAAACACATATTTCTATTAAAATAAATGCCGCAATATATATGGAAAGTTTGTACAAAAATGAGCATTTTTAGGGCTCATAAGGGGTAAGACAATAAAGAACTGCAAATAAGGAACACTCTGAATGACACATAAATCTAGCAACTATCCCAAAATTTCATCATATTAAAGATCATACACTCACCAAACCGAATGACCAGACAACATCGACATGACTCCACTTACATTAAAGGCACCTGGTATTCCCTTCAAATCAACCAAAAAAGGGGTAAGACCAAAGAATTTCGTAGAGAAGGACCTGAATATCCATCATAAATAGCCAACAACAAGATCTCATGGGGCAAAAACCAACCAAACCACAGGACTCTACAACCCATAATGAACTAGGATTTAGATCCAAGTTTCTAAAATTCCTGTGTGGTTGCACACCTTGTACGTGACTGCATTTTAAATTCAAGGTTTGATTGGGAGAAGGTTCTAATAATTATGCTAGACTTATGGCCCTCAAATTGTTGGTTTAGTTGTCAAAATTAAAGGAATACAAAAAATTTAAATTTACCCAGACTCATAGTTGGTAATAAACTGGATGCTTGGTGTTTTTAGGATGAAAACATGATTCTACAACCCATATTCTCTCAAATAAAAGAAGTTATTGAAGGGAATCTTTTACTTTTTGGCATATTTATAGAGAATTGAATAGGGAAGTAAATGAACTCTCAAAGGAGGTACCTCATATTAATTCAAGTATGTGCTTAGTATAGGAATTCAATGAGGCTAATGCACTACAACTCGTCCAAATCTCTATTCGGGGGATTAATACACTCCAGTTAAAAAAAACACAAATTAAGTAATTTTTTTTTTTAAACTTAAAAGTTCGTGATTTAAAAAATACTATTTAATAAATTGAAAAGGTGTCTAAGGACAAAACTTAAGATGATAGAGATAGCTATGATGTATAAACTACCTAACTTTTTATGTCACTATTGAAATAAAAAAAAAGTCAAATATGTATCTTAAGAATGTAATTTCATATTTACTTAAGATAAAATTATGACTTTTTCTTAAAAAAAATAAAAAAATTTACTAGTGTGATTTGCATGTTCTCTTATTTTTATTATGGTTCACCAAAAGAATTATTAATATTTATGTAAGAAAAAGTACAACGAATGGCATAATTGAGGGCCACACTCCGACAAACACAATGGGAATTAAAAATAGGTATTAGTTAAATTATATTTTTCAATTACCCACAAGGATGGTGTAGCCATTAGGGCTTTGGCCTCTCTTTGGGGAGGTTCAAGGTTCAAACCATTGCATATCCAAAAAGGGAAAGGTTGGATGGTAGTGGGCGAGTGATTGCCAATTGGCTACCTCTAATTCGATGCCTTGAAGGGTCGGGGTCCCATTGGAGTCCCGTTAATATGTTTTAACTAGCGGATTTAGGGTTTACAGAGGCAACCCATCCATAGAGTTACCGATTTCCATATATATATATATATACTCTTATCGTCGTAAAGTTATTATTATTTTTAAAATGGTTTATATAAATGAAAATAAAATCACTTAATAATATTACAATAATTTCTCTTCCGAACGTGGGTACCGCCGAAAGTTCTAAAAAGTCATCCGGTTGAGCGCTGTTGTAAAGCTCCTTCGGGGTGGCGGCTTGTAATTGAAGAGCTTTTTAGAAACCATGTTCTTCGTAGATGGATTTGGGAGTATATGCTAGTCAGTTCGTTTCGTCATGCTATGTTATGGTTCCCGAAATGCTTTCTCTCGACTCCAGACTCCCAATTCCGTTTATTATCTACCATGCATGACTGACGTATCCCGTTCGTTATGGGAGGCTCAATAGAAGGAAATGAACCTTCCCTGTTCTATGAGTTGGGCGCTGGTTTTGGCATTGGCTTACGAAATTCATCTTGGTTCACTGTGACACTTCGAAGTGTAGTTGAGATGGAGATCGACTTGTCAATAATGGGAATAAGGCGCGAGTTTCCGCTAGTCAGTAAGAGATGCATGCCCGTCCGTGGATTGATCTATAATACTTGCCTGGGTCTTGCCATTGCGTGTTTCCGGCTACTTTCTTCGAGTAGACTTTATAAGATAAGACAATGGAAGTTGCCTAAACTCTAACTTAATTTGAGCAATTCAATTTTTCCCCTTTCCCAAGCTGAAGGACCTTTATAGTTTCTTCCCGGCTTTCCCACTATATAGCAACGCTCAGTTTTAAAAGGCCTCCCTAAACTTGCTTTTAAATTATTTTAATTTTTAAAATTATATTAAAACAAGATTTTTTATAAATTGGAATGAGATTTTTTTGTTAGTTTTAATTGGTAAGAATATATGTTTACAATATTAAGGAGATCTATATAAGATCTATATTAGAGTCAAAATTTCTAAACCATATGTCTTGCAATGGTTGTTGAAATTAGCTAAACACTGGATTTGCTCACCAATCTACCTAATCTTTTCATCCTCAATAACCATATCACTTTGCTATTGAACCCTTACCTCCTTCTTGGTACCATCTTAACCAGGAAGTCTGCCACTTTATTGAAAATTCTACCTACATAAATCAGACTCACATCATCTAATTCCTTTCACAATTTCTTAATTTAGGTGCCAAGAGTCCTCAACCTCCATGTCTCTAAAACAAAGTTACTCATGAGCTCCTACCAAGATTTGAGAATATGTTCTATGATTATCCTCCTATAACTTTGTCTTATGATTCAGATAGAAGCAGATTTGATAGCTAGAGCTTCTACTTCATTGTTTGTTACCTTGCCCAAGTATTGTAGTTCCCAATAGAGCACTTTTCCATCATGATTTCTACATATCACTTCAATTTCAGCTCTATCCGGATTGCCTTTTGCAGTTCCATCAATGTTAATTTTAATCCAAACATTTAAAAATGATTTCCAACTAACTCCTCTTGCACTTCTGGCTTTCTTTACTCCTAAAAATTTAAACTTACACAAATTTTTATAAAAAAATCTTAATTCAATGTACTTTAAAATTATAAGAATAGAGTCTCCTCACTTATTTGAGTAAAGAACTTTAAATCCCTTAAAATTTAAAACTGAGTGCTTGTAACAGACCTCTTAAGTTAAGATAAAGAGCTTTAAAAGGTAAGTGTGTAAAAGCCTTTTCCAAATAAAAGTTAAAATTGTATTTATTTTTTAAAAGATTATTTTTATTGTAGAGATTTTTTAACATGTTGGTAATGATAAAGTTAATAAAATTGATAAGGAAAACAATCTATTAACAAAATACTTTATCACTACCAACTAACCTATTTTTTCATAAATTTAATAAATTATTATAATACAATTTATAACAAGCCTTGTTAATGAAAAACCCTCGGGATTGTTAATGGAAAACCTTTTAACTATAATACATCTCGCCAAGGGCCTTGCCCACTAAAAGTTGGCTACAGAAACTCGAAGAGACTAACGATGAATTGCATGGAGAGGTAAACCTTAATTGGTTAAAAATTGAATAAATAATTTTACGTCTTTCACAGTGGTAGAGAAGGAGCAGATGGGGGAATCAATTCTTTCTTTCACAAGAGGATGAAGGAGACGCAGAGGAAAAAAGAGGAGAAGAAAAGAATGATATATATATATATATATATATAAAATTTAATTTTAAAATAAATGAAATATTTCCATCATAGCACCTCTTTACACAAAATTTCATAGAAGGTTCTAACAAAATAATGAAAAGGCCGGTGCTTGTTATTTCGAGTTCTTTGACGATCACAAAAGAATCCATTTTCACGGTGTAACTTTAAGAATAAATACATAAAATAATAGATGCAAAGTATATGACTTAGTGTCGATGCATGCATACCTCTTATATTTTACACAAACTTTATTTCAATAATTTTTAACCTTGCAATATAAGCAAGCGGATACCACTGTTTCTTCTCCTTTTAAAAAGGCCATATTAGGTCAACCTTAACATACAAGAAATTCATGTTTTCCACGTTAGTGCAAATATATGTAACTGAAACGCAATCTTGTGTACTGTTGTCGTTGGAAATAGTAATGGTAGATTCCATATTATTGTGTGATAATATGTTTGTTTATTTATTTGTAAAGAATTAAATTTTTATATATTAAAATTTATGATTTTAAAATATTTTTAAAATTTTAAATAAATTAAAATAATTTTTAAATAATGATTTATGAATTTATAATATAATATTTTAATAATTTATAACAATAAAATGGATGTTCTGATTGCTTAGTATTAAATACTATGTAAAAAATATTTGGGGATGACCAATAAGATAGAAAAAGGAATTTTTTTATATACAAATTTTAAATTTTATTTCAATAAAAATAGAAATTTTATATACAAATTATTATAATTTATAAATTGATTAGTTGTAGTAAACTTTAAAATAATAAAAATAAATAAATCTTAAACATACTTATAAATGAAACATTAAAAAATATTAAATGAAACATATAATTTGAAGCTCATTGATATTAACGAGAGGAAAATTTGGAGTGAGTTTACTCTGAGGATGTTTCTCGTCTAGCTGTTTTTGTTGTTCAAGATGGGTAGCTTAAGGTAGAACTATTTTAGTTCTCCTCTTCGTATGTGTTCTTGTATTTGTGCAATTTTTTTCACGTCGGCCCAAGATGTTTGGTGGGCTTTAGTTCTGGTCTCTCACCCAAATGAAGTTTTGTTTGTAATGGTTGTGAGATCCCTTTAAAACCCTCTCCTTTATTAACAAAATTAAAAAATTATATATAAAATACTTAATGAAAATAAATAAAATAAAATCAAAATCATTCAAAAAAAATCAAACGAAATCGAAATAAAATGAGAATAACATAGCCATTTATTTTTCACTGACATTTATAATTTTATATATTTTTTTAACACTCGTAACATTAATCTTATTAGTTTAATATGAAGACTGTAAAAATGTTATACTCAATGTGTTAAGAAGTATAAAGTCTTTTTGATCAAAAGGATTCCAATATCTCTTTTACTCAAAAATATCCGCCGTAGTTGCCAGCGATGTTTTAACGAATTTGAAAATTAAAAAAAAAAAATGAAAGAAAGTGATAGGCGCTCCATCATCTTATATAAAGGAAAGAAAATGGAATATCCATGAACTAGTTTGAGCAATCTAGTCTGTTTGGATTCACTGTAATCCATATCAGTTTACTAAAACATTAATAATTTTTATTTTAATCTTATTATACTATAGCCCTACGAGTTAAAAGTAAATTTTTAATATATTTTTTTCACTGCATTTGGACACAAGCACTAACACAACCAGGAAGGGAATAAAACATGTACAATGAAACCCCACACCGCCTCCAAAGCATAAAAATAAGTAAAATAGAGATCATGTTTTTAAAAAGTAGATGGACAGTCAAAATCAACATCGACCTTTCATACTATTCCTTCTCTCTTTCCTCTGATATTTGGATCTCTAAATCCCATGAAAATTATTGCGACAGGATGTTTTTCTGATTGAAAGGGATGCTCTTCATCTAATCTCGCAAGGCACAATTCAATGTCTGGGAACCCGAGATTAAATGCAATCAACATTTCTGAGGATATCATTTTTTACCCTGTATATATATAATTAAATTTCTATTAATTAAACATAATAATTTTGTTATAGGAAATTTAAACTAATTTTAGCGGACATACGAATTTGTTGCCGCACCTTTTACGCATTTACGTCGCGTCAAACTGTCCACCGTCCAACTGTTTTTAACTGTCATTTTATTTTATACGTATAATTCCGACCAATTTTTAAATTATATATTAAAAAACATATCTACTCTGCCCGTTCAAAAATCACCAATTTTGACATGACTATTCAAAACAGTGGAGGGGGACCAGGCCCAGCGGCCCTCTTTCTATCCGTTTATCTCTTTGGCAGTCTAGTAGGGTTTTTATAAAACAGTTTAAATAAACCGAAGATTGTGGGCAAAGTGCAATATGTGGAGAATCCGAGAGTAAAGGCAGTCAAAGTCTAAAATTATAAGTGGTCACATTCATACTTATTTTTATTATCAAGTAGGTTTCAAATCTTGGGCTGTCCTTTATAATTCCTGTATGGTTAACCCGACATGAGATACCTTGATTGCTCCGGGTAGTACCATCTATCTGGCACCCACTCAAAGGATTCAGATTATACTATTTTCCGAAAATTTGAACAAACTATTTTATAAGAGGATCCTTCAATGGGTTCAAACAACCAACCTAATGATTGACTTTTCCATGTTAGCTGTCAGGGAATAATTCTTCAATATTTTTCCTTTACAATGTTACTTCGCTTTCGATTATGCTCAAACTACAATTCCGGGAAAATGCTCGGTTATAAGAGTTTCGAGTACATTCAATGTTCAACAATATTCAAATTTATTTGTACAGCGAATCGCCGATTATGAACTATATATATAAAAGCCAAGCTGTACTATTTCACATAAAAATGTTCGAAAGTGAAGCCATAACCACAAATAATAGTTGATAATGTTTTGAGTATGTTTCGTGCATAAATGCAGGTAACGTATAAATACTATTTTTTATATATCCTAAATGAATAGGAAGTTTGGAGTTAGAGTGTATCTTTTATAAATCCTAGTCGTCCGGCTTTTCTGTAAAGCTATCGTTCATATAATTCTATGCAAGTTTTAGATTTATGAAGCAGCCATTTACAAATGAAACGTTATGTGAAATATAAAAGTCTGTTAAGACAGGAAAGGGTTCAAACAAGTAGTTAGTTTTTCCTTGAACATGGAAAATAGAATTGTCAATGTACAAGTACACATAAAACATGTCACAATTGATTATAATTTTATTTTGTTTAAAAATAAAAATAAAAATAAGATATCTAAATTTTTTAGTTAAAATAAATAAAATCTATAAAAAAGATAACCATTAAATTTAAATTTAATTTTAGATTATTTTAGTTTTTTTTTAATGAAAAATAAATTTATATTAAATTAAGATAAAAGTTTTTACAGTGAAAAAAAATGGGTGGGTTAACATATACCATGGGGAATCAAGAGTTAGTAAACAAAGCTACAAAAAAATACAAGTTTACCAATCATGATTATTGATGAACATTAGATCAAAGAAAGCATATCATATGGGATAATGTGCCCTGACATGTTGTCTTGCATAAACTACTAGTGATTATGGGATGGGAATCCACCCCTCTATAGTGTGATTAAGACCTTTAGAAATCGTGTCGCTTGAACCAACAACTGGTCTAGGTGAAATTGGTTGAACATCATCCCACCCCAAACTTGGCAGGACGAACAAACAATGTCAACATTAGGTTGCTTATTGACTGGTGAGGTCTAGGACCAATGCCTATCTGTGAGAGCACCATATGACAGAGACCAGTAGTGAGAACGAGATCTAAAACACTCCTGAGAAGAGCGCTCTAGGGGGATCTAGTTGAATGTACACGAAACATTGATCCAGTGCACTAGAAGAACTTGCAGATGATCCAACTCGATAGTAAATTTTTTGGCTTGAGTACATATCTGTAGCCACATGCCCTTAAAAACTTCTAATTTATTAACATGAGTAAATGTGATAGAAGGTGTATATTGTTTAAAGACAATTATGTTACGAGCCTTCCAAATATGAAAGAGCGGGCTAATCCTGAAAACCCGCCACACTTCAAAAAGTAGGAGGGACAAAGTAAAAGAGTCTCCAAGAAGAGCTTGGGGCCAAGAAACTCTTGCAGCTATAAATAGGGAAAAAAGGAAAGAACCTAGATCTTTTATAATTTTAAAAGAGGTGAGTACAAAACTAAGGTACACCACAAAAAGAACATTTAGGATCAGGAATTCCAAGGTGCTTCAAACGTTCCCCCAAGGGAAGCCTTGGCACAACAAGCTCCACACAAAAAAAAAATATTGCTTGGGCTCAACGTAAGTAGCCCAAACATTTTAAAATCTAGAATTCCACCTAGTCCTTGTAGAAAATATGTCCCAACACTGATTGATCTTAGGCACCATAGGAAGATGATGAGATAACCATTTATATATCAAACGAGCCTTATAATTAAGAAAACGAGTGTCAACATGCCATCTCTAGTTTGACCACCAAGAATGTTGCTAGCGCACACCAATCTTGTGCAACATAGAAAAGGGGGTGAGAGCAATAACAACATTATACATATCATTATCCGCACCATTCAACCTAAAGGTGTGTTTCAACTCATTCCATAGGATCAAATACCTAGTTTGGCAAGAAAAGAAATCAATTATTGTAACAATACCCTTTTTGAAAAACCATTGAGCATGAATCCATTGTGTAGACACCTAAAACATGCCATGTTTATGAGAACTACTCATATGGGCATTCATAGACCATGTGACTAAACCATGAAACCTTCCAAGTGCCAAAAGTGGTTTTCACCACTCATTTTGGGACATTTTTAGCCCATCCAAGCCTGGTTGCTATGAACCAAAGTAGCTAGATCTTGGCCACTAAAGCTCAGAGCGGCCAATCACTAGCCATTGCAGACGACAAGGTCTAAGCCCTAAATAGCAACTTGCCATCAAATCAGCCTAATATCAGGTGAAAGGGGAAGTTTGCATGCAATAAGGCCGAGCGAGGATAACTTTGCATCCCTCCTTACAACCAGTCTACATGAGAGACATCAGTTAACTGGTGTCTGGATTTAGACATCAGTGAAATGACCCTCAATGGTAGACAAAGACTTAAATTCTCATGCTAACAAACTCTTTGTATGTAGGATTTAGTCCTATGGATTTTTAGACCTAAACCTAAGCCCTTAACACATTATAAGGTGTAAACCTAAGAGCACCAATGATCGATTTGAAGATATGGTTTTGCAGAGATACAAACAAGGAGATTTTTTCAAGACTTGGAGAGCTTTTCTTGTAGTGAAGCCCTCTCAGATCAGAGAGTGCCTTTTAGGAGCAACGAAGTGCTGGACTATTGATAGTTCATTATCTGTAGGATATTCAACACATCGGGCATAAACGACAACCATTTCAACTTCAACAATAATCCTAGATCCATAGCCTTGGAGCATTAGAGATAGGTTTTAAGCTTAGCGGTCACTATCATGGACAGTGGCCCACAAACGTAGTCTAGGGTTATTAGCATTATTTACTTTCATCTAGCTTATTACATGTTGTCACACCATTAGCATAGATCTAATTTATTGCATTTCCTTGCATTAATAGCATTAGTTTTTATTGTCATCAAGCATATTTTCATTTATCATTAGGGTTATTGCTAACAACCTCATCTGGGGAGGTAATCTCGGATAGCTGAGTGTTTGCTGTTGTTTTCATGCTTGCATGACTATACGTTCATTGGATAGGTTATCAACATATTAAAGCATAAGGATCCCTCTAGGAGCCAAAACTGGAGAAGGAGGCATCTATAAGCCCTCATATAGTTTCTTGTGTGTCATCGGGAAGCCTACGAGTGTGCACCCCTTGCAACGGGATATCATACATTTGTTGCCCTAATTTGTAAAATTTGTATCAAATGAAGGGAATCCTTTAGAGCCTTTGATAAAAAAGATAAAAATCCTTAATGATCTTGCTAGCTATTACTAATGATATACAACCTCATATAAGTGAAGCTAAAACTGTAAAGGATGCATGGGATGCCTTAACTACCATATTTGAGGGAAATAATCAATCCACGATTCTTAACCTTCAAACACAACTTCATACACTTCACATGAAATATGGAGAAACAATAGAGCTCTTCCTCTGCAGAGTGGCCGATTTGAAAACAAAACTGCAAGCCTTAGGAGAAGCTGTGGAAGACAAAGTCTCAATCTCAATTATTTTGAGAGCTCTTCCTGACTCCTATCAAATGTTGATTACATCACTTCAAGTCTCTGGTAGGACAGTGACTTTTGTAGAGTTGGTGAACATGCTTCAAACTGAAGAAGCTAATCAATTCCAAAGAGATGAGGCATCCAAAAATGCACTTTTCTCACATAAACAACAAGGAAAGAAAAAGTGGAATCAACAACAAGGCTCTTCTTCTAACAAAAAAAAATGTCAAGGCCAAGACACTAAGAAGAAGAAGCAGTATTGTAAAATCTATGACAAAGACACTCATCAAACCAGAAGATGTTGGTTTAAGAACAAGCCTCCCAAAGAGAAAGGTCAACAGAAAAACCAAGCCAATGTTGCAAATGAGATGTCTAATACTGATTCTCATTCTGATTCGAATTCTAGTTCAGAGAAAGCACACAGAGTGCTAATTGCTAGAACAGTTTTGTAGAGGGAAAACAGATGTGTCCCTTGGGCAAAAACACCATTTTCTCTCTCTCATCTTTTTGGCTTCATAAATAGCATTAGTATTTTGTTTTAATACCTTGCAATAAGGGGTGCTTGCACCTCTTTTAGGATTCATAAACAACGAATTCTAGGTGTTTGAAGTACTTGTAACAAGAGGAGCGACTTTTTGTGATGTAAAATTGTCTAGGAGGCAATATTAGTAAAATCATTCACAACACTCTTGCATTGCACACTTTTTGCAATTGAGGGGGGATATAAATTTATTTTCTTCACAATTTTTGTAAATAGGGAAGAAGGTTTATAAGGGTACATTTTCGGCTTCGACCGACACCTTAGTCACACTTCCTTCAGAAATTGAATACACTATGTTTTGCAACAAGAAGGGGGGAACTTATAAGGGTGCATTTTTGGCAATGAACGACACCTTAGCTACCTTATCTTTTCCAAATTCATATTGAAAATGAATGAACCTGTATAAAGTGATCTATTCTACTACACCTAGCGATTGCAGCGGCTAGTTACCCATGCAATTATGTTGGATGATGTGATTACCATAAGGACATTCGTTGGCATGAAGACAAAGTGAGGAATAACCCACTTTTTGCTTAGGAGCAGCCAAAGTACTGTGACAGAGCAAAGAACCAGTAGATCATCATCTTCTTCATTGTATTGGGGCAGTTATATACTTTTCCCAAATATTGTTGTATTAGAGGATATGTATGTATTACCCAAATAATGTAATAAGGGGGGATGTTAGAGTTACTATGTAACTACTATATTACCTCATTTGGTAATTAGTCCTAGATAGGTTAGTTTACTTCATTCACTTTCTATCCTAGGTAGAATATCTACCGACACTTCCTATTGTCAGTAGATATTATTGTTAGCATCTATATTTGTTAGTTGTTAAGCGCTTCTCATTGAGAGCGCATTTGTTAGCTATTATTTAGGATATTATTTCCATAATATCCTAAGGCTATTTCTAGCCTTTGTAAGGTTTATTTAAGCCATTTCATTATGAATATTATAGCTAATGCTCATATTTGATTATTGAGTTGACTACAAATCTATATGTAACTAAACTTGAGAAAAAGCAACAAAGAGAATCATTCATTCATTTATTTGTATTTCGGTTGCATCTATTTTGCATATTTAACTTAATGCATTATTAAGTGTAAATAAATCAAATAATGTTCACAAATAGAGTAGTGTACGATGTGCCGCTTCCCTGGGGTCGCTACAGATGGCGATCATGGTGGGACCCCACCAAGTTTTTATTTTCTATCAATTTACTGAGTTAGGTTTTTGTGTGTAGTTTTAGTCACTCTGGTCTACAACGACCCACAGTCTTAGCTGCTCCTGCTAACAGTGGCCAAAAATCAACCACTCTAGTCAACAATGGCTAGAACTAGAGTGCAGTAGAGGACAAAATCTTTGTTCTCTGAACTGGATTAGAGGTTGGTACAATTTATATAATGTTTAATTAACCTATGTCTGCTTCTGTTCTCCTAAAACAGTGAAATTAAGACACATTTTAATTTGGAAACTAAGGAATGGAAAGGAAAGAACTTGCATCTTGCATATTTTAGGGGTTTTCTTAGATTTCCACTAGGTTTTGCTAGGAATAGCAACTTATGCTTGTAAATTCCACTCTAGAATCTAGCGTGCTAGAAATCGTGTGTTGGTTTACTTGCTTTGAGGCCTTGCTAAAGGCCATATCTGCACAAAATAAAGTGCATCCATGAAACTCATATTAGTTTATGCATCTTTATGAAAACTAAAACATCATTTGTACTAGGCATATAAGAAAGTTGCATTTCTGTTGTACGATGCATTTTAATTTATGCAAATTTAAAATGAACCACACACGCACACACATTTTAAACTTTGGGGAGTTGGATTTCATCACCAAACATCAATTCAGTCCAATGATGTTGGCATTCATCTCCTTCCATCAGCTTGCCCCCTAGATTTTCCTAGAATAAAATAAGAAACTTATTTATAGTGGTACTAAGTTATCTGTGTTCAAACTGTCTCCCACTATTGAAACAATCATTGGTTCAGAGTGGAAAATCTAGGCGAACCCCCCACTGGGATTTAAGTGGTTTACCCTAGTCTCTTTTTGGAAAAATCATATTTGGCATGAGTGTTCTTGATTTCCACTATGGATGAGTCCACTCATTCTAAATCTAAAACAAGAGCAAAAAAATAAGAACAAAAACACATCAAAATACAACAAACATTTTAGGGCACACATAAATCGGTAATCAAAATAAACACTTGCTTGATATTATTTGACTATTTTTAATTGCAATGCAAAATACTAATTCACGGACACAATAGTTAAAACGAAAAGTAATCATCCTCGATACAATGATGAGGTAGAATCTAAAACAATGCACACCCATAGGCAAAGTCATAGTTACATTGAAACACCTACTCGCAACACCATGGGACGTAGTTTTGTGAGCCTAAGAGATGATAAATCAACCTATGGGGGTTCTCCTCGAGAGACCCTGGTTAGGGAGACACATCATGTAAATAAATCACCTAAATGCAATGAGGCTTCAAGGTCTCCTTCATCATGGAGATGCAAGGAGGCCTCAAGGCCCTCCTCTTGACACACAAAAACTTATCAAAGACACGAGGAGGCTTCAAGATATTCCTCTCCACATGGACATAAGAGGGGATCTATACCCCATTATTCACATAGGGATGATGAGATTTCTACACCTCCATCCTCATGAAGGAATTGCGGGGCCACAAAACCTTCATCACCAAAAAGACACACGAGAGTCACAACATCTCAAACCTCACAAGGGATACTTAGAATAGATCTGCCCACTAAGGGGCTTGAAACTAGAGTTACATCCAGTCATAAACACAAAATAGAAGATACCCTTCATACAAGAGGAAGAATTTCATTAGATCATGATTGCATTGGAGTAAATGGCCCCATGGTATCAGTCATGGAAAACAAGACAGTTAGATGAGTTGAATCGGTTTCATTCAAGGCTAACTCCTAAAACCATAGCCACAAAAAATTCTACGTCTGGAATTTCACAAAGTGTTACTTCTAAACACACCACCCAACCTGGGGAAGCTTCAAAGTGACCTTGTAGTACACATACCAAGTTTGATCATAGAGGTACTTATCAACACATTGAACAAGTTACATTAGCTAGCAAGAGCAAAGAAATAGTAAAAACCTCTTTGAGAAATCTATGAATAAAAAACACAAGAATGTACTTAGAAAAACATGAGTCTTCCTTAACAATGCAATTTGACCATGTGCGACTATTAGAAAATGCATTGCGCAAAGAGCGAGATCTAGTTGAAGCTCTCAAACATGATAAACAAATAGAAAGGCTCTTGCGCCAACCTGAGCAGCATTTAAGAGAACAAGTTGAGCAACTAGCTCGTATAAACCTACAATAAAATGATAGTGATCACATAAGAAATGAATGCACTGACTCACCACATGAAGGGTGTACTAGGAAAGAAGAAAACCCACAATGAAACCACCACTCAAATCATGAACAAGAGAAAACTGGTGGGGCAAGGGTAAACATGATAAATTAAGATCAGACACATCTTGAATACCCTCATAGGAGGGAGGAGAATAGAACAAGTCAAGAGGATAAAGGGTTACCTCCATCAGCACCACAAGTGGTCCTGCAAGAAGAGGAACTCCTCACCTCAAAGGTATTCTAGGAACTCGCTGAAAATATGAAGTCCTTTGAGAAGCAAGATACGACTGGGAATCAACCAATTCTAAGTAAAATATCCAACCAACCATTATGCCCATTAGTTGCTAGCCTTACATATCCTAAACACTTTGAGATTTCTAGGTTAGAAAAATTCAAGAGTGAAGAGGATGCACAAGAGCATATTACCAATTTCATCAATGCATGTTTTTGTCTTGAAGACAATGATGCTCTTATGCTGAGAACTTTTATTATGAATTTTTTTGGGGTTGCCACCCAATGGTTCAACCAGATTCCCAAGCACAACATATCCACTTTTGAACAACTAGTAAATTCTTTCCTAAAATTTTCCTCCTTTGGTGCTAAGAAGAAGGTAAACCTTTCAAACTTGGCCAACTTAAAACATTATGATGATGATCTAGTAATGGATTATGGGGATAGATGGAGAAAATTCATGGTAAAGTTATTATTCTCCGTCCCCATAGAAGAAATCGTCAACATGTTCACCAATGAGTTGTTTGTTCTAAACACATCTCCCTCTTACTAAAACTTAAACAATATCCTTCGTTTGAGGAAGCCTTGGCATAGGCCAAACTCATTGAGGACATAAAAGTAGATGAGGGAACCATCAAGCTCCAAACCAAGAAAGAGTTGAACAAAAATGGAAAGAATGATAAATACAAGCAAGAGTAGGCAAACCCTGCTCTAGTTAATCAAGTAGTATTGGCTACACCTAAATATTGGGTTGTGCAGTAACCCTATAATTATCAAGCACAGTCCCCACAAACCAATTACGATCAAAATAGCAATCAGGATGAAACATAGAATGCAAATCACCTCGCTATTTTACACCTTTTTTAGAGTCTATGCAATCTATTTTCAACCAGTTAAGTGAGGCTGGGAAGATAAAATTTATTGATATACCTCTTTTAGGTCCCAACCATCCTAAGCCAAAAGTATATAAGGAAGATCAATTTTTCCCTTATCATAGAATACCGGGGCATGACATTGAAGTGTGCATTGGTTTCAAGAACCAGGTACAAGATATGATTGAAGTAGGAGAGCTTAAATTTGACAACCCATTGGCTCCCTATAACAAAGATATGGGCATATACAAAAACCCACTACCAAACCATGAGGTCCCTAGAGGGCAAGGTGCCCAAGTTAATCAGGTATGAATTAATACACCTATCCATGGATGCACTGGGTTGATTGAAATTGTCAACATAGCAACCAGGAGTAGATGATATGGTCAACCACAACCTCCTTTGGCTCCCATTAATGTCCCAACTTTACCTAGATAGAGATAAGGGTAAAACAATCTTCCAGGTCCACCAACCCGACCTGTGGTAACTGTTCAGAGTAGACTAGAAAAAAACTTACAAACGACTCTGGCCAAGCTATCTATATATGAGCTCATACAATGGTCCCCAAAGCACATGGAGACTTTGATGGAGATTTTGAGATCAATTGAGCTTCGACCACAATATTCAAATGCATTCACTCATTTTGTGGGACAAGTACAACAATACCAAGAACCTGTAATTCAATTTTATGATCATGAGATTAATAGAATACTACTGCCTTACCAGACCCTTCGTTGCACATTGTTACGTCAGTAAATTATTTACCTTTTAAGTGGATCTTGATCTATAAATGTTCATCAATCAACATCATTACAACAACAAAAATAGGGCACCTTAAGATCCCCAAGTCCAATATCGTTCCACAAGCCTACACGTTAAGAGATTTCAATGATGCTTTATTCTCTACTATGGGAAAGATAGTCATACCCATTAAGGTGGGGCATAATACCATCCCTATGATGTGTCATGTCTTGGAAGGGGCCATCCAATACAAAATTCTCCTAGGACATCTCTGGATAAGAGATATGAAGTGTGTGCATTCGATTTTACACCAATGTGTGAAGTATGTGCATGATGAAAAAGTCTATGTAGTTTTGGATGATGAAGAGCCATTAAAATATTCCAGGGGCTTTTGTGATTCTATCCACCCACCTGTATGTAGGACCTTCATCTCCAACTATGCAACTAGATTACAGAGACAAAGGGTTACGAAAATACCCATCCACGTTGGCACCTCCTCTAGCATCCAAAATAACTAACTCTTCTAAGAGACCATCAACATCTAAAACTAAAGACAATCAAAAGCTAAAGTCACCCTTAATTGAGGAAGAAAATCCCAAGGAATTGCTAACTATATCCATTGCAAAAATCCCAAGTCCCATGGAAGAAGAATATCTCCAGGATCAAGTTGAGGAAATACTAGAACCCACTTCGCTAGTATCATTTGTAGGGTAATCCATACTACATGCGACAATACACTTGGAAAGTATAGGAATATGAGATTACCTTATATAGAACATAACTTTCACACCCATATTTGAGTTTGCACAAGACATGGAATGACCAAAATACCTAAGACAACTAGTGGGAATAGTTGTTCCACTTGGAATCCCTCCCAACCAGACCAACTTTATTTATGATGGCCTAGACTGCATCCATAAGTATTCAGACGTAGAAGAGGACAATGATGAACTATTCATTGTTAATATTCCTCTCTAATCCTGAGTTTTCTATAAGATACTTTGAACATTACCATTGGCATGACTATGGTCTTGGTATATATGAGTAAGGGTATAGGCGATCGTATGAGCCACAATACCAGCTTCCCACTGACAAGTTTGGGTTAGGCTACCACATTAGAGGCCAAGATGACTCTCTATTAGCATCCTTGGATATATTAAGCTTGGGGTTAGGAGAATACATCGATTGTATTCCTTGTCACCCACCAAGTACAAGACATCTGATCAATAAATAAGTGATCATGGTAAACATACCACCACCAGATATTTATCATCCAAACTTCTCAATTGCCACCACCCCTACAGGTTGCATCTTGTGGGATGAAGAGCAAGAATAAAATGGATATGGGGCAAGCGATGATGAAGTACAGGCAAGATTAGCTTATGCCCGTGCCTCGCTATTTACAAAGCCTTACCTGGTCCAACCACAATGAAAGTGGATATCAGTTAGAGTACTCAACATAAAGAGACTACCTAGGGCCAAGGTAGTGGTCCCATAGCTTTGGGTAAGAGACTAATGCAAATAACATCTTCATAAGTGACGAAGAATATGAGGATTAGACAGAGATGGCCTACTTAGGGCAAATACATGGACCCCTTGTTTTAGGACCACATACCAATGCTAATGGTTTTTGGATAAGCAATGATGAATATGAAGATGAGACTGATATGGCTTATCTTGGGCCTCACCACTTATGGCAAGTCAACATCCTGGTAGAAAGATAATTGGCACTTCGTGCCATAGACCCTAGCTTGCGGTTTGTTGGGAGACCTAGAAAATTAGATGTCATTTATCGTGCAATCAATCCCTCTCTGCATACATTCAAAGAGCTCTTAGAACCCAATAATCCTATTATCTGATCCACTCATGGGCTAGATCCGAAGATTCATTTTCCTCTAGATCCTCATCGTGAGTATGGAGGGAAAATTTTTGAGATGATATTTCACCCATGTGGTCTTGGAGATTTCATTCCATCCATTAACACAATCTCCATTCATTTAACCACTCCACTTCATAACCTAGTACATCCTACTAAACCATTGTATTCGGATATAGATTCTATTGATTGGGATTGCGCTGATTTACCTTTAGAGCCTAAGGATATTTTCCATAACAAAGAGATGTTACAACTGTTTCATTTTACATCAGGCTATGCATAAGACGTATTTCATGCTGGTTTGGATCCTAAGTTAGTAGGACCTGTAAATCCCATCGATGACATTCATTTAATACCCATGCCTCACTAGCTAGAGTATGGATCACATATGGTTGTGGAAGCAACTTTTGAGGTGGACATCAACAATGATCCTACTCAACTAAATAAAGTCAAGTTCGAAGAAATTCTATCTCTAGAGGAACAAGCCATCATAATCCCTCTCCTTAAGGAGAGGCCAAACCTTTTTGCTTGGACCTATAAATACATGCCAGGGCTAGATCCAAAGTTAGTTGTTCACAACATTTCATTGGATCCCATGAAGGTAGTCGAGCAAAAGCTGAGGAAAATGCATCCAACCATTGCTTTGATGGTGAAGAATGAGTTGTAAAAATTGTTGGATGTGATTTTTATCGTTCCTATCGACTATCATGAATGGGTCTCAAACATGGTACCAATGGGAAAGCTTGACGAAAGAGTCCGTATTTGCACAAAATTTAGAGACTTGAATAGGGCAACTTCAAAGGATTCGTCCATGTTTCCAAACATAGATGCTCTTGTTGATGCCACTGTAGGCCATGAGATGCTCTCCCTAATGGATGGATTTTATGGATACAGTCAAATCCAGATCAAACTCGAAGACCAGCACAAAACCATTTTTATTACTCCATGGGGAATTTTTTGTTACAAAGTGATGCCATTTGGCCTAAAGAATGTTGGTGCCACATATCAACGGGCCATGACATACATATTTCATTAATTTATGCATGGCATATTAGAGGACTATATGGATGACTTGCTGGCCAAGTCTGTATTGTAGCAAGAGCACACTAAAATCCTTATAAAAGTCTTCGATCGCCTCATTGAGCACAACATCATATTGAATCCCAAGAAGTGCATGTTTGGCATAACTTCTAGTAAGCTCTTGGGGTTCATCGTATCTAAGAGAGGCATTGAAGTCGACCCTGCAAAGGTAAAGGCTATATTGGAAATGGGCGCCCCTACCAATATTAGGGAGTTAAGAAGCCTGCAAGTCTAGATAGCATCCATAAAATGATTCATTTCTCAATTATTAGAAAAATGTAGACCCATGAAATGGCTGCTACATAAAGGAGTCCATTTTCATTGGGATGAAGAATGCCAACGAGCCTTTACAAAGATCAAAACTTACCTGGAAACACCACCAGTATTGTATCCACCAAGGCTAGACGTACCATTTTTACTATACATATCAGCTAATGATTTTGCTTTGGGCACCATGTTGGCCCAAAAGAATGCACAAGATAAAGAGCAAGCCATATATTACATCAGTCGCACCTTGGTGAGTTACGAGCTGGGATATGTGTATGTATAAAATTTGTCTTTTGCAGTGGTCTTTGTGACCAAAAATTTACAACACTACATGTTGAGCCATACGACCTATGTCATATCCAAACAAAATCTTTTGCAGTACATGATGAACAAGACCTATCACAATACACGTACTACAAAATGAATCATGCTATTGACCGAATTTAATCTAGAGTTCATAAGCCAAAATTCCATAAAGGTATAAGTCATATCTGATTAATTAGCAGAGGCACCTCTTCAGGATAACAAGCTTCTCACCATTGAATTTCTTGATGATACAATATTTGCATTATAAAATCTACTCGAACCCAAAGAACCTGAGAAAGAAAGAGACATGGCATTGTTATTCAATGGTTCTAAGTATGATCAAGGGGGTGGAGTAGGGATTGTCTTTATCATAGCACAGGGTACTCCATTGCCCTTATCATTCAAACTAGACTTCCCTTGCACAAACAATAACACCAAGTACAAGGTCCTGATATTAGGACTACAAACGCCCATCACAATGTGTATTAAAAGATTGAATATCTTTGGTGAATCCTTGCTCATAGTTAATCAAGCCAAGAGTTTATTCCAATATCGATGCCCAATCCTAAAATCATACAAAGAACTTGTTGACACCTACCTATCCTGGTTGGAATGGTAAGACATCAAGGTAATCCCTCGTACGTAAAATAGATTCATAGACACCATGGCATCCTTGGGATATTTAATCCCTCAGAATCTATCTACATATTTCATAACCATTCACATTAAAGTTCTCTTACACTCTATGATACAACATGAGGCTTTTGACAATCAATAATAATTCAATATCGAACCAAATCATGATTGGTCCTTTAAAGCTAGAGATTTCTTTTAAACAACACCTTGGGGGTATTTGATCTCTCAAGAACCTGTAGAGTGTGGTACAACCATTCACCATAGGGTTTTTTCTCAATCTGCATTCACAAGTTCCATAATGAAAGAGGAACATGTCATATTTGCTATATAAGTGGTGGCTTATTAGGATTGTCTTTCCTAGTTATGAGATTTCCTAAAGCTTGGAATGGTACCGCAAGGCCTATCACATGTTTAAAGACAAATATTTAAACAAAAGGAAACAAGGTACATCTTATTGGAATATATCCTTTATAGATAAGGTTACTATGGAATGCTCCTTCGTTGCCTTGAGACATAGGAAGCACCCTGGGAAATTTTGTAGGCTCACAACAGTATGTGTGGTGGTCACTTCAGTGGCATGGCCATCATTAAGCACATCTTGAGAATGGGTTACTACTGGCCCACTATGGAAAAATATTGTTGTGAGTATGTCAATAAATGCATTAAATTCCATCCTCACATCGATCTCACCCCCATTCTCAGGTCGACACACGTTCATCATAATGGCCACTGAGTACTTCACAAAATAGGTCGAAGCAATCCCCTTAACATCAAAAACTAGACCAAGGATTACGGAGTTTATAATCCATAATATCATAATTTCTTTTGGGGTTCCTTAAAAAATAATATCGGATAATGGGCCATCTTTCAAGAACAAAAATGTGCATGCTTTGTAAACAAATACCATATTCAACATAAATTTTCAACACCCTATTATCCGTAAGAAAATGGGCAAGCATAAGCCTCAAACATGACAATAATCTCATCTTGAGGAAGATAGTGAAAGACAATCATAAGGACTGACATCTGCAATTGCCTCTTGCATTATGAGAATACATTGTGTGGATGCCCATTGGGGAAACATTGTTTTCATTGGTATATGGCACTGAGGCCATCATGCCCCTAGAACTGGAAATTCCAACCCTATGCATAGAATTGAAGGACTTCATAGATGATGACACCGCACAACAAGGCCGCCTAGATTAATTAACGCTTATTGATGAATGCTGAGTCAATGCCTTGGAGCATCTTCATGTTTATCAGGGTCACCTTGTGTGAGCTTACAATAGTAAAGTCCACTTAATATAATTCAAAGTTGGGGATCTTGTGCTCAAAGAAAACCAACAAAACTCAAATCTATCGCCACACCTATGATACAAATTTATGGAAAATTGGATAGGCCCATACATAATATCAAAAAGGGTTGGGACTAGATCATATCACCTCACATCATTGGGTGTTAATGAAGAGCCTGATACTCTCAATATCATTCACTCGAAGGTATTTTATACATAAGATACAAAAACATTCAAATATGTCATAAAATATAAAAAAAATACAAAAAATTAAAGTTACAAACAAATCATAAAAACATAAAAGATTCAAAAACAAAAAAAAAATGCTCCAAGGGTATCTCTATGCCGCTTGGTCAAGATTCAATCAAATGCTCCAAGGATATCTTTATGCTACTTGGTAAAAATTATGAATCAGAATGCTCCAAGGGTATCCAAGCCGCTTGGTCAAAATCAATAAAAAATGCTCCAAGGGTATCCAAGCCGCGTGGTCAAAATCAATCAAAATTATCCAAGGGTATCCAAGCTGCTTGGTCAAAATAAATTAAAAATGCTCCAAGGGTATCCAAGTCGCTTGGTCCAATTCCATAAAAATGCTCCAAGGGCATCTTCACGCCACTAGGTCACCTTAATAAAAAATGATCCAAGGGTATCTTCACACCGCTTTGTCACCTTAACCAAAATTGCTCCAAGGGTTTCTTCTCGACGCTTGGTCAAACCCCAAAAGCTGCAAAGGCACAATAAGCCCTTTGGTCAAGATAATAAAAAATACACAAACAATACAAAATAATCAAAAATACAAAAACAATGCAAAGCTCAAAAATACAAAAACATTTACATCTTACATCTACATCCACATAGTTGCATTGCATTAAACATTAATATCCAATGCATTTGCATATTTCATGGTCACAATCTCACAAATGATGTCGTAGTTTGTATTGCAACCACACATACTAAAATCCATCTCCATCCAATCATCCATTCATCTATGTATGTAACTGTATTTTTCAACACACCCATTTCCTATTGCTATAGAAAATAGCCTAAGGATTTTCGGTCATTCAACTATATCTAGTGGTCTTATCAGCTTTTGTGGAAATCCATCTTGATTAGTAGAGTGTAAGGTCTAGTCATAATAACACCTTGGATATTTAGGATCCCATCACTAATTGACACATTAGAATTCTAGTTGGTACAAGGGAAAGATGAAAGCTGCAAAAGTGGTCTAGGTTACCTAAAGCAAAAATGATCTTCCTTGCTTATCCCCCTGTGTGACTGGTTCAAAGGTGCTGAGAATTGGCAAAAGGACAAGTTCCGCCCTACCCAGTTAAATACTTTAATTTTACCAAAACAAGCAAAATCCCAGAATTAAGCTAAAGTCAAAATAAAAACAAACAAGTGATTATCATCACTACATAAATTTCTTGCTCAAGATAAAAACAAATAAATCAATAAAAAATAAACAGTGATTTTCATCACTAAGCATTAGCAAGTATCCCGAATAAAATGAAGAAAATAAGGGAATGAAGCTTGAATCGCTAGAATTCTTAGCATTGTACAAAACCAAAAGGAGATCCTCATTACAGGTTTGGCATACAACCAGCCTAGCAATGGTCGTGTCCTTATGCATGACGATATGTCTATCACAATAGCATATTGCATTTGTGTAGACCAATGTTTGCATGTGGATGATCTAGCTTTGGGTAACCCAATACTACCTAGTGGTATAGTCCAACTAAGTCCAACACAGGATCAGATGAACAATTGAGGATTCTCGATATTAGTAATGGGCTGAAATAATCCCGCCTAACATCAAAGGAAATGTAGGAATATCTAAATACATTAATTTGCACACACAAGGATAATGAATATCTAGGTCCATGAAGAAAACCTTGCTTTTCAAAAATTTTGTATGGTCAGTATGCAATTGTTGATAGGGTAACTAGAGTGTTTGAGTCCAAGAAAAACCTCAAGAATTCCTACATAGTAATAAATTGAATCATCAATTTTTCTTTGTGAGGTTTGGTGAATTAAAGGGTGTTAACAGAGTAGGTTAGATATCGGATAGATGTCAAAAATGATATTTACACGACCATTAACTATTTTGAATCTTTTAAATTGCTGAATATTATCAAAAAAATGCATACATTCCACACCATTGCATTTCACATATGGATGATCAAAAAATTAATTCTTGTGATAAGAGTGATTATTTACATTCATAACTAATATACTTTCTGTGGTGTCTCCCAGTAGATTGTTAAAATTCATGCCATATGCATTCCTTATGTTTTAAGTGATTAAAGCATATAGATTCATTCAAATTAGATCAAGTACCATATAGATAATGCATTACACATTGCATTTACCATAACATAACACAAGTCGAATGCATACAAACTAAAGCAAAAAAAAATATTATACATGCATTTAACAATAACATTGCATCCATAAATACATAGTTCATAACTCATCCATTTACATCTAAGGTCACATCATCACATCCATATGCATCACATCATAAAAAATAATCAATTCATGTAAGCAATATCCATATGCACCACATCATACAACCATAATCAAAACATGTAAAACCCCATAAGCATCCATATATGCATACATCATAATACACCTATGCATACAATCATAAATCCATCACCAAGTCAACTCATGATACATCATATCATGACACAATAATTAGATCATATAACCATCTACATAAGCATCCATCTAAACATCGACATCATCATGAATATCACCTATCATCTAACATATACATCAACTCATCATAATGCCATCATCACATCACATAAATAAAACAAAAACATGGGAAATAAAAGATACACATAATGAATAATAATGTGAATATCTCATATATAAGTGTGTAGATCAAATACGTAGATGTACAAAATGCCCATGGGCTATAGTCATATAGGTCAACTGACCTCAAAAATAAAAGGCAAAGTACATCATGAATCAAACTAGGCTTGCGCCCCTGGGTCACCGTCCCCTATGGATGGATCTCAGGTAGAATGATGTGAATTCGTTGGTCTCTCTACACAGGCCTGAGTCCTCTAGATTGGATTGACTAAATACTACCATGAGTTTGAGCGCCTACTAACCTATGATCCACCTAAACTTGGCCTCTCCCTAGGAATAGCTCCTAGTTGCCTGATGTACTGCAAGAGAGTGGTAATGTAAGCTGCATCATCAGAGATATATGCATCACACTCATCCAATAAGCCCTAAAAATACCTAGTGTTTACCCCTAGATCTGCTCCTGTAGGACCCTATGGTATAGGAGGAGAAGCAACAACCTGTGTCCTAGTAGCAACACTCTCAGTAGCAGCTTGCAAAGCTTGTATCTATGTTGTGAGCTATGCTATAGTGGAATCCTGCTCCTGTACCTAGATCTTGGATGACCGAAGCTTAGCCTCTATAGAAGGAATAACCACAACCCGCATCTTGGTAGCACCATTTCTTATAGCAGACTGCAATACATGTATCTGGGTCGTGAGTTGTGCTATAGTATCATCCCACTGTGATATGGTGGCATCTCGCCACTATACATGGATCTTGGTCGACTGGAGCTCAACCTCTACCTCATGTAGCTACACCCTAAGAGGAGAATCTCTCTCCTTAGGATACAACTCCTCCTTCTACTCCTCAAGAGCCTTTCGCTCCTCCACTGCCACTTGCTTTATCGGTTGGCCCCATCCCTCAGTCCTAGCTCAGAATCTCCGTCCTGCTAGATCTATGCCTCCATCACTACCATTATCCTCATGGCCAAAGCTACCATAACCATGTCACAACCAATCCCACCACCACTATGTGAAAGCATCTATGACTCCCACATCAACACTTGCATCAACTACTGGGGCATCCTCCTCATCAGTAATCTTTGTAATATGTGGTAAAGCAAGGTCTCTCTCTGCTACAATGCACCTATACAAAATTGGGACAAGAGGCACATCCTACTACAATTCATACTGATGAAGGATGTGAGAGTAGAAGAAACACTCTCTGATGTTGTCCTTACATCTAATAATCCACCACTCACACCGTGTCCTAGCTGTAAATATGGTTGAATCATCCTAGACTGGGTAGTTGTAATATGTGCACCATATGATATCTTGGGCTTTCAGCCCAGTGAAAGAAGTAATTTAATGGGGAAGCTCTCCTGCATGAGGGCAGCTCTTGCACTTCTCACACTCTCAAGCCCATATGGTGGCATAGCACTGCGTCAAATCATCAATCTCGATGATCTCTTTGGGAAGCCCTCCAAGACGATCTCCACAGATATCCTCCTATCCCCATATCTGTAAGATCAAGCTACAAGAAATGCTGGTGTGACCCCACTGATAGATGCCACACAAATCATTGTAGCACTGCACTAGCAAAGTGCTCCCCCATGCATAAATGATAGACGGTCCTAATTCTAAGTGAAACAGGAATAAAAACACCTAATCATGCAGTAAATTTTATAAAAGCAACTCAAAAATTTAAAACAATCAATTAAACATCTCAAAATACAAAAAAAATTAGAAGTTTGCCTAAGTTTCCTTGGTCGCTGTCATCTACAACAATCAAAAATTGATCATTGAGGTGACAGTGACCAAACCCCAATGGTCAAAATTTTAATCGTTGAGTTTTGAACCGACCGCTACCATCGACAACAACCAAGATGCGAGCTGAAATGACCGCTCTGTGCGAAAGCGACTGATGGGAAACATGAAAAACGCATATTCCCTAGGTCAAAAACATAAAAAAATTGCAAACAACAAAAAAATAGGCAAGCCCACCAAAAAAAATCCTAAACTAAGTCTATCTATGGGTTTGGTTCATTGCCAACAAGTTTAGGGAGGTTCATTCATCGATTACTTAGTGTGGTTCATTTTTACTAAAAAATGAGTAGGGTTAGGGTTTTGAAGAGTACCCAAGAAGCTTTGGCTCCTCCACTTGTAGATGCATTTCCTCACGCATCCATGGTCCTCGTCGATGAGTCCTCCAAGTCGTAAGAAGTCACTTTCACCCCAAAGCTCTAAAAAGTAAATTGATAGATAGAGAAAGTGAAAATTCAAAACCCTAGGCTACTTTTATATTTCCCAAGTTAGGCCTCGGTCGCTGCCATCATCAGAGGACCATAATTCTTAGCTGCTTAGGTCAAGAGTGGCCATGAACATGCATTTAGGGGTTGTTGAAGCTAACAACAACCAGTAGCACAAACACATACAGGAAAATTCCTTCCAATAGGAATAGAAAAAAAATCAAATAATCACAATTTGATGATGCATAATCATCATAATGATCCAAATAACAAAAAAATCACATAAAAGCAAAATCTCAAGTAAGCCTCATATCCAGTTACTTACTCTATCAACTTGGTGATTGTAGCGATTTGCACTCCATGCAAGTTGGTTATATGAGTGATTTACCATAGGGCTACTTGGGTTAAATTAATAATTTTGGAGTTGTGATGTGCCACCTCAATCTTGAAGAAGACCAATATGGTCGTAATTATCCACAGATGCGATAAAATCATCTTAATTCCTTTATGGCGTTACAACACTAAGCAAAGTGATTCAACACAAGCCTAAATATTATCGCTCATCCTAACTCCCTAAGAAGGATATTTATGGCCAAAACACTCCCTGTCATAGGGATAAATGATCATCATAAATAGTGAAGTCACACTTGGATGGGGATTGCCCATTAAAAAAGACAAACACTAGAAAGGAGCCAAACCAGGCACATTGGTCAAGCGACTTGTCACTTAGTTCATTACCCTTCCCTCATCAATTTGTTTTATGATAGGGTAGTTCATATCTTAAAATAATCATAATCAAATTCAACCAAATATCACTTGATCATATCAAAATTGTGTTCGTACTTCGAATCATTACAAAAAACTATTGTAAAATTTCCCCTGTTTGTTGGGTTCATAAGCAAAAATATGATATTTTTAGTTTGTAGCTCTCCTCTGGTTAGATTTCATTGTAGTGACATAAGCTACCTGATTATGTTTGAGGAATGAGTGTAAATGAATATGTGCAAGCCCTATGCTAAGTTAAGCCTTCCAGCATGTTGAAGAAATGATTAAAGGGTGCGCGTTGTCTTACATGATTGGGCCATCTAGCATTGATCAGATCAATGATCATCATACATCCTACAAACATAGATAGTCTACGTTTTTTCTTAGCGATGTGTTTTCCACACAGTGCCTCCCAAAAAGGAACATCTGTAGACACCTAAAACATGTCATGTTTAGGAGAAATACTCATATGGGCATTCATAGACCATGTGACTAAACCTTGGAACCTTCCAACTACCAAAAGTGGTTTTCACAACTTATTTTGGGGTAGTTTTAGCCCATCCAAGCCTGGCCACTATGAACCAGAGTTACTGGATCCTGGCCACTAAAGCTCAGAGTTGCCAATCATTAGCCATTGTAGATGACAATGACTAAGTCCTAAATAGCAATTTGTCATCAAATCAGCCTAATATCAGGCGAATGGGAAATTTGCATGCAATAATACCGAGTGAGGATAACTTTGCATTCCTCCTCACAACCATCTACATGAGGGACTCAAGTATGGATTTAGACATCAATTAACTGACCCTCAATGGTAGAAAAAGACTTAAATTCTCATGCTAACAAATAGTTCGTATGTAGGATTCAGTCCTAGGGTTTTTAGACCTAAACCTAAGCCCTTAACACATTATAAGGTGCAAACCTAAGAGCACCAAGGATCAATTCAGAGAGACCTTTTTGCAGAGATACAACCGAGGAGAGCTTTTCAAGACTTGGAGATATTTTCTTGTAGCGAAGCCCTATCGGATCGGAGAGAAAATTGGAGCACCTTTTAGGAGCAATGAAGTGTTGGCCAATTGAGAGTCCACTATCTGTAGGATATTCAATACATCGGGCATAAATGACAACCATTTCAACTTCAAAAATAATCCTAGATCCATAGCCTTGGAGCATTAGAGACTAGTTTTAAGCTTAGCAGCCACTATCATGGACAGTGGCCTGTAGGCCTAGTCTAGGGTTCTTAGCATTATTTTCTTTCATCTAGCTTATTACATGTTTTCATGCCATTACTAGATCTGATTTATTGCATTTCCTTGCATTCATAGAATTATTTTTTATTGTCATTGAGCATATTTCTGTTTATCATTAGGGTTATTCCTAACAACCTCATCTGAGGAGGCAATCTCAGATAGCTGAGCATTTGCTATTATTTTCATACTTGTAGGACTACAAGTTCACTAGACAGGTTATCAACATATGAAAGCAAAAGGATCCCTCTAGGATCTAGACCTGAAGGAGGCATATGTAAGCCCTCATACAGTTTCGTGTGTATCATCGAGAAGCCTGTGAGAGTGTATCATCCCTTGCAAGGGGATATCATACATCTGCTGACCTAATTTGTAAAATCTATATCAAATGAAGGGAATCCCTTAGAGAGATCTATATGTAACAAAACTTGAGAAATATCAATAAAGAGAATCATTCATTCATTTCTTGTATTTTGGTTGCATCTATTTTTCATCTTTCATTTAATGCATAATTAAGTACAAATAAATCAATTAATATTCATAGATAGAGTAGTGGACGGTGCACCACTTCCCCGGGGTCACTACACATTACACCAAAGATAAGGGAGAATCTTGATGAAGAACATGAGGGACCACCAGATATTCATATAATTCATGGATAAACCTTTGCGAAATCCATCTCCTCTCCAACATATGCAATAAGTGAGTTGCTACCAGGCTTTCCATATACTTTTAATAACAAAGGAGCCAAAAATCTTAACAAAAATTTGAGCAACAATGAGAGAGGGAAAATCCAACCCTCTTTATGTTCTATGGTTTATGATAAGACCATAGCAAATGAAATATCAAACCAAAACTTTCCAAGATTTAGCTCCCATCAGAGCTCTGACCACCAACTTAGCAAATAGAGCAATACCTTACCATCTATAGTCTAGCAGACCCATTCCGCTAGATTCTCTAGGAAGACAAAAAATATCCTAAGCAACTCTATGAAATCACTTTGTTTTAGAAGAATTATTCCAAGTAAAATATTGAAGGAGTTTCTCAAGCATCTTATAGCAAGCCTATGAAGGAACCCAACAAGAGAAATATTATACATGAGTGGTAACTAAAATTTTATAGCAAATCTGAAATTTACCTACTAATGACAACTTCTTAGTAAGCCAGAAATCAAGTTTCTTTTCAATTGTTTGAAGCACATAATTTCAAAGTTGATCAAGGGAGCCTTGAAATGCAAAATTATACCAATAATCTTAAAAACTTCTCCATGAGAGATCCAATTCTAATGATACCCTTGAAGCCAAGGCCAAATAGGCAAGCGAGACTGTCTGAAGCAGGAGGTCTTCCTCCATTGTATGATAGAACCAAATGCTATGCAAAAGGTTTTAAAAAAAAATAGAGTATTAGAAATAGATTGCTCCTCTTCCCTTATAGTTAGAAAGGAGTCATCAACAAAGTAACCATTAATAATTTTTACCTAATAATTCGGAAGAGCAATTCCTTTAATAAGACTTGCAGAAGCTTGAGTAGCTAAAATATAGCCGAAGGCTTCAACAACAAGCACATATAAATATGGAGCAATAGGACACCCTTGTCGAATAGACTTAAAAAGTTCCACTATTTTATATTATGAATTATTTAGATTGAGAATAGCTAAAGCATATTCAAATAGCATAGCAATAGTCTGAATGAAAATTGGCCCGAATACTAAAGCTTTGAGCATAGCAAGAATAAATCTCCATTCAATGCGGTCATAAGCTTTCTCAAAATAAATATTAATAAAAAGCATGTTCTAGTTTTACATTCGAGCCCATTCCATTCCCTTGCAGATAGCTAGAACATTATCGAGGATGTATCTTCCTTGAATAAATTCAGTTTTCTCTAATGTAACTATCAAAGGAAGAAGAGGCCTAAGGCAAAGAGCCAAATATTTATCAATGATCTTGTAACTATCATTCAACAAAGTAATAGGCCTTAAATTAGTGATCAAATCTAGGCCCCCTTGCTTGGGTATGAATTTGATGCTAACCCTATTAGTAATTACTCCCAAAGAGCCCACTAGTACTAGAAGAGCCTATAAATAAAATTTATGCATATCAAGACCAACTAAGTCCAAAAGACACTTGTAGAACTCACAAGGAAAGGCATCCAAATTTGGTGCTTTATCATGTGCCATTTGAAATAATGCATCCTCCAGATATGTAAGGGAGAGTAGTTTATCACACCTTGCTCTTTGAGACTTTGAAATGTTAAATGGTACAACTACCATACAAGCTGCCAGTGCTTGCTCTCACTCAAGGAAGTATGCTTGAGTGGAAAAAAATTTAGTATAGTGCTTGACAAAATTATCAATCATCTCAGGAAGAGAGGTAAGTCGTATTCCATTGTCTTGAATGGCTTTGAATTGAGTAGCTTACCTGGGAGGGTTAAGCCTTTAAAAAAAATCTTTGGTGACCCTATCACCAACTTTAAGCCAATGAATACGGGCTTTAATTTGAGCTCCCCAAGCCTCATAAAGTTTAGCAAGTTTAAGTTCATGCCTCAACTGGGCAACATGAGACTAAATTTTAGGATTAAAAGAAAAAACCTCAAGCTTTAGAGAATATTTGGTAATCTCATCATCAAGGACAACATTATAATATCTTCTAAATGATGCCACATTTCCCCCAAAGTATGAAGAAATATAGTTGTATTAAAATGGTATCATTCCACCATTCTATCCAACCCAACTTTCCAGTAGGTCTAGGAACTAGATTATAAACATTACATATATGATAGACCATGGAAGGGTGCTAAAGAAAGAAAGTATTAAAAACATTGTGACATGTAGTATCTCTAAGGTAGGGATTTCATTAGCACATCAAACATGATGGGTGAATGGTCTTAAGTAGTGGTACCATGAATGGCTTCCTCAAACATAGTTGAAGCATTTCTCCTATGAAAGAAAAATTGCACATGATCTGAAATCATGGCTCTGTCCAGCCTTCTCAGAATTCTTGCATGGATAGCCTGGAAATTGGACCATGTATACCAAAAAGTTTGAGGAAAATTTTGAGGAGAAAAACAAGAATTAGGGTTTGACAAACCCAATTTGTTTTTCATGAAGTACCAGGCCTCTCTTTTCCCAGTAGCCCACCACATGGGAAGTTATCCTATCTTGTTTGTAGAATTTTCAATCATATTAAAATATTCACACATAACCCAAATAGTAGGCTATAAATAAAAAGTACACCACCGCTAGAGGCTACAACTCTCTTGAATGTCATTGGAGGCATAAATATTAATAATACCTAAATATAGCCCATCATCCTCAAGTAAAACCCAAACTATGTGATTAGAGGGGTCCACACCCCATGAGATAAAACTATATTTCCACCTAGCTACCAAAAGAATGACAACTCTCCCTTTGCCAGGGGAATGACTGGTGGCATAAAAAAACAACCTAGCTAAATAAAATGGCAAGTACATTGTAGAATAAAGTAAAAAATATTAATATCTTGAAGATAAAGAAAGTAAGGATTACTATAAAACCTGGAGCATAAAGCAATCTCATCTCAAACCAAGTATTTTTATACTGGTTCCATTAGCCCTCTGACATTCCATGATAAATATAAATCATGGAGATAAATCAAGACTTATATGTGTGGCTATATCTTTAGCATGTCTGAGGTTTGAAAGAGAATCATAAATATTACTGAGAAATACTCCTGACCTACTTTCCAAAATCTTGTTTTATGTCTTTTATCCTAGTGAACTAGGTATTCTCCCTGTGGTGAGCTATGGGATATTTGACCATTGACAGAAGCCCTTTTAGGTTCCATGAAGCTTGAGGAAGACTACCCATTGATATGCAGAACTGGAGAATATGAAGACTGAGTAGGAGCATAAGAAGTAATAATTTTGGTAAAGGAAGCACTAGTTAGTGGTACCTTAGCAACCATCCATGAAGCCCTAGCACTGTGTGTCCTCGATTGTGTGGTATGTTGCTCCGTCACAACACCATGCCCAGTTGGAACATAAGATACAAGAGGTTTAGGAAATTTATTTATAGCTATTGTATCCTTATTTTTTATATACATCATCTTCCTTCCATGGCATAAAAATTATCAAACTAGGACATCCTACCATCAAGTCTATATCTTTCTATATTGTGGTTTGAACCTTGGACCTTTCCAAAGAGAGGCCAAAGTCCTAACCACTATGTTGTCCTTGCTATACTAATTAATATGATGAATAGATTTTATTCATATTAAATAGTTGTTGCATTATTATTTAGTATAAAAAACATGCCTAAATATATTGATTAAATAATTTTGCAAGTTCTATGAATATCGTCCCGAAATAGATACCACAATGCCAAAATACATTAGGTTTTCCTAAAGAAGACCCAAGTTCAATTCACGGGAAGGGTGGCCCCGATATGCCTCAACCTTTTCAACCTATTCAAAAATATATATGAATATTATAAGTATATGGTTAAATACTTCTTTAGGCTCATTATGCATTTAAATATTTATATCTTATCTTTCTTTTTTATTCAAATTTTAAACCTTTTATTTGAAGTATCCAAGCCTTAAAAATTATAGTTTAACATTAATACTTAATTATTGAATAAAATTTATAAAGATAAAAATGCTTACATTTAAACTTAATTTAGATTGTTTTATATTTAGTTATAATTATTACATTATTAACCAGTTTCACAACTATGAATTTTATTCGTTTTGTTGTAAAATTTATAACAAAACTAAAAAATATATTAGAATGATCAGTTTATTAAAATAATTACATAAAAAAATTACAAAACTAATACCATGACCAAATATAACAAAATAGAATTACTTAGCTTTATATGACATCATATCAAACCTATGCATCATATCAATTGAACTTCAATTACAACCAATTTTTTATATAAACTAAATCAAACATCTCTTTAATAGTATGATTAATACTCTTTAGGGAACTATTACTAATATCCATCTGTGTTGCTACAAAATAAAATAACACCTAATACTTTTCTAGTCACTCCTATTAACTAGAATTTATTCATTGAAGTATATGTTGAATTGTGAAAATATCTAACTTCTTAAGTTCTCACAATCATATTTTTAATGATAGTTGAATGAAATGAGTTTAGTCCTATTCCAACATATAGATTTAGGTTGTCTCCCAACTATCCTTACTAAATTGTAAATTAACCTAATATAATTTTATGAAATTAAAATACATAAAAGTAAATTATGGAGCTAGTGTGCTAGAGATTTAAAATAAATACAACCAAAATCCTAGCAAAAAGAGTGTGTATTTAATCAACACATAATAAATATAAATGACAACAATGCTCTCATTCAATTGAGATAAAATTAAGAGATCCATGACAAGATATGGAAAATGGCTATTTCTAATTTACCATGTATTTCATAATCTAGGAGGTACTATCACTAATGGAAGGTAAAAGAATTTTCAATTCTTCGCAAAGTGCATGTATTACAAGAGCATAATGTGGGTCTCACAAAATGTAGATGTAAAATCCTAAAGTCCAAAATATAATTATAATGGAGATCATTGGTCATATTTATAGGAAGATTTAACTATTGGATTTTAAGCCAAACTATCTTAGGTCCCAATATAATTAAGCCACAATATCTCAGGTCTTAATATCAATAATAAAGAGTAGAATTAAATATATGAGCAATCAAATATATACTGGCCAATATAAATATAATAACATTCACTATAATTTTTAGCTTTTGAAAAGTATATGATATAGGAAATTCAACCACAATATGTAAGATAAGCAATCTAAGATTATTATATGATAATGTCACTATAATATTTACGAAAATAAAGAGATAAACTTCTACAATAACTAAAAAATATTCCATTAATGAAAGCTCATAAAATAGTACAATGCAATATAATGCAAGACATGAACACTCCATAAACTATTTTTTGTAACACCCCAAACTCCCAACTATGTTAAGGGATGCCACTAATTACTGCTATATATATTTTTAAATTAATTAAAAAAAATAAAAAACCATCACATACTAACAACCATAATGTTTATCCCATTTATAACAAACAAAGAACAATACTTACTAAAAAATCTATTCAAATCAAACATAAGAATCAACCGACAAAAGATACATAAAAAGTGAATATGGAAACTACAATAAATAGATACATTAAATAAAATAAATGAAGAGAGAATCAATACCTATAAAACATTTTATATCTTGGGGAAAACCCTTTCAGGAAAATCTAGCCTCAAATGTTCTCTTTTATTGCACAAGTTTGGTTTTTATAAATACAAGGATCCCATAATCCCTTTCTCCCAAACATATACCAATATAATGCATAGGAACTCATAGTTCCCATAAATTTACCATGAATTACTCTTTTAATCCACATAATCCAATTCCATTTATCAAACAAACTAATGTCCCACACCTTTAGTTAATCAGAATAATCCAATTCCATTTACTAAACTAACTAAAGTACCATACCGTTAGTTAATCCAATAATCCAATTTCATTTATCAAACTAACTAAAGTCCCATAACTTTAGTTAATCTAATAATCCAATTCCATTTACCAAACTAACTAAATTCCCATACCTTTAGTTAATCCTATAATCCAATGTTAATACCAAACTAACTAAAGACCCATACCTTTAGTTAATCCGTTAATCCAAATTCTATTTACACATAGATTACATTCCCCTAGTTGGACATAGTCTATTTTCATTTCAATACAAACTATACCATCACACTTAGCATAGTCTATAACTTTCCATTTCATTACAATTATACTAATATACTTAGCATAATTCATAACTTTCCATTTTATTACAAATTATACTAACATAATTCATAACTTTTAAACTATACTAACACTTAGTATAATATGTAACCTTGCAATATAAACTACGTTGATCACATTCTAACATAATCCCTCTTGCACTATAAACTATGTGATGGCGAGGTCAAGATTCAAAACACACCAGTCTCACAAATTGCAGTAAATTTCATTAATATGGTCTCTGTTACAGTTTTTCTCAGCACACTTCCTCCTCCCAAATCCCGAACTCACCATCCCCAACCCTTACAAATTTTGAGTTTTTATCGAGGCCTCGATCCTCTCGAAAATCAATGCTCCCGCCCCACAACAATTTCAATTTCCATTTTCCCTCCGGTCGAATTTTTAAATTTTGGTTTTCTGCCATAAATGGGCAACTGCCCGACCAGCCTGGAAGCTTGCATTAATGGCTTCCCATACCCTGCACTGGCCGCTATACACTGACTGTACTCTGTACCGCTGCTTCATTCATTAATCCATCTCCCGCAATTGTCGTGTTGCCAGAAGTAAAAGGATGCGTGGCTTACACCCCCTTATTAATCTCCTTGACCTTCCTCTTTGGTTTTCTTACACGCGGCCGGCTCATCGGGTCATGCTCTTTCCTTGTCACATTACAGTAGAAACACGTGTCCTCCACACTGCCCACGTGTCAAGTTGACCTTGCCAGGCCGTTCTCTTGTTTACCTTCGGCTGTGCAAAAACCAGGCCACGATATCGCGACAAGCCTCTCCCTCTTCGCTTTTCCCCACGAGATCGTCGCGATATCGCGACGTCGCGATATCGCGACGACTGTGGCCACTTCCCATAGCCTCAACAATGACGTCGCGACATCGCGACGTCGCGATATCGCGACGTCAGAGGACCTTTGCCAAAGCTCTCGACACACTGTCGCGATATCGCGACGTCGCGATATCGCGACGGAACTCAACCATCACTTGGCAGCCTTTCGGAGGTCGCGATTTCGCGACCCCAACCCCCTTGCTTTGCCAAACCTTCTCCAATTTAAACATTGCTCAACAAAACTTCTCCTGGACTAAAATAAAATAAATAAAACAAGGTGCACAGAACTTAGAAAAACTTGAAAATTTTTTTGGAAGATGCAAGATTGCTTCACTGTCTCCGGATGCTCCTGCATCAGACACCCGGGGTAATTAAAGAAAAGTGATCCTCACTTTTGGGTTGTTAGAGGAAGACCCAGGCGGTCAACCTCCGTTTTAGACAACCAAGTTGCATCTTCAACAGGCCTGCCCTTCCACTTGATCAAATACTCGATATATTGTCTGTTTCTGGTGCTTCTGCCTTCACGGGTATCCAATACTTCCTCGGCCTCATTTGTGCTTGGAGTGGATGCTGGAATTTGCCATAATTCTGGACTTTGCCTCTCTGTGGCTTCTCCCTCATGATATTCCACTAAATCTGAAATATTAAAAATAGGTGAAATATCAAGCCAACTCGGCAATTCCACCTCATACGCATTTCCTGACTCCCGCTTTCCCAGTATTTTACATGGTCCAAACTTTTTCATCTTCAATTTATTGTAAGTCTTGGCAGGAAATCTCTCCTTCCTGAGATGCACCATAACCTCATCTCCAACCTTGAACTCCTTGAACCGCCGCTTCTGGTCTGCCCTTGTCTTATATTGACTGTTCATTTTTGTAATTTGTCTTCTTACTTCCTCATGCAGACTTTTCATATGTTCTGCAAATTCTTCTGCTTCGGCACTACATTTTTCTTTTCTGTCCAACTTTCTTAGTTCAGACACATTCCTCGGGCTGTGTCCATATATTATCTGGAATGGAGATTTATCTGTGCTTTTATTAACTGAACTGTTATACGCAAATTCTGCCTGCGGTAAAACTAAATCCCATCCCTTGGGCTGATCTGCTATCAAACACCTCAATAGATTACCCAGGCTTCTGTTCACCACCTCTGTCTATCCGTCAGTCTGTGGGTGGTATGCCGAACTGAATTTCAGGTCTGTTTTCATCTTCTTCCACAGAGTTCTCCAAAATTATCCAACAAACTTGGTATCTCTATCAGAAACTATGCTTCTTGGCAGACCGTGAAGTCTAACCACTTCCTTGAAGAACAACCCTGCAATGTGAACTGCATCACTGGTCTTTTGGCAAGGGATAAAATGTGCCATTTTGGAGAACCGATCAACCACCACAAATACTGAGTCATTTCCCCTCTGTGTTCTCGGCAATCCAAGAATAAAATCCATACTTATGTCCTCCCATGGTCTCTCAGGCACTGGTAATGGCTGGTACAACCCTGTATTTTGTCTTACACCCTTTGCCATCTGGCATATTCTGCAACCTTGCACAAACTTCCGCACATCTTGCTGAAGTTGAGGCCAGTAGTAATTTTCCTCAACCAAGGCAATGGTCTTGTCCCGACCAAAATGCCCAGCCAACCCTCCGCTGTGCTTTTCTTTGATTAAATTCTCCCTCATGGAACTTCTGGGAATGCACAACTTACTACCCTTGAACAGCATTCCGTCTTGGATTAAGAAATCCAACCATTTTGTTCTATCCATAGTAATAGGTATCGAGCAAGCCTTCCAGGCTTCTGCAAAATCCGGATCTGCAGGGTACAGACCTTTCAGTTCTTCAAATCCCACTACTTCTACTGTCAATCTAGTCAGCAGAGCCTGCCTTCTGCTTAAGGCATCTGCAACTCTGTTTGACTTCCCACTTCTGTGTTTCAGCACAAAGGTATAACTTTGGAGGAACTCCACCCATTTCATGTGCCTTTGGTTCAGTTTTGTCTGACTGTTAATGTATTGCAAAGCCTGATGGTCAGTAAACAGTACAAACTCCTTTGGTAATAAATAATGTCTCCACTTCTTCAGGGCCTGAACTATAGCATAAAATTCTTGATCATAGACTGAATACTTTTTTCGAGCATCATTCAATTTCTCACTGAAATAAGCAACTGGCTTGCCTCCTTGACTCAGTACAGCCCCTATTGCACTGCCACTGGCATCACAGTCCACCTGAAATACCTTGTTGAAGTCTGGAAGTGCCAAAACAGGCCGTTCGGTAACTTTTCTCTTTAATGTATCAAAGCTCCTTTCAGCCCCTGATGTCCATTTGAACTCCTTTTTATCTCCCCTCATTGTCTCTGTGAGAGGTGCACAAATACTGCTGAAGTTCTTTATGAACTTCCTATAAAAACTGGCCAGACCATGGAATGACCTCACTTCTGTTGTGCTCCTTGGAGTAGGCCATTCAATGATGGCTCTCACCTTTTCGGGGTCCATCTTCAGGCCTTCTGCTGAGATTACAAACCCCAAGTATACCAATTCCTTCTTGACAAAATTACACTTTTTCAAATTTATTAATAACTGTTCTTCTCGCAGTTTTTCAAAGACTCTCCTGATATGCATCAGGTGTTCCTCCAGGGTCCGGCTAAATATCAATATATCATCTAAATAGACAATAACAAACTTTCCCAAAAATTCTTTCTGTACTTCATTCATCAGCCGCATGAAGGTACTTGGTGCATTGGACAGTCCAAAGGGCATGACCAACCACTCAAACAGGCCTTCTCTTGTCTTGAAGGTTGTCTTCCATTCATCCCCCTCTCGGATACGGATCTGATGATAACCACTTTTCAGGTCAATCTTTGTGAAGTACTCAGCTCCACTTAAACAGTCCATGATATCATCCATTCTTGGTAACGGGAATCTGTACTTAATAGTAATTTTGTTGATGGCCCGTGAATCTGTACACATCCTCCATTCTCCATCCTTCTTTGGCGCCAGCACTGCAGGTACTGCGCATGGACTCAAACTTTCCCGAATTAATCCCTTTTCTAATAATTCTTGGACCTGTCTATTTAACTCCTCAGTCTCTACAGGTGTCATCCTGTGTGCAACTTTATTTGGCAGGCTTGATCCCGGTACTAAATCTATATGATGGCTAATTTTTCTCACAGGGGGTAAGCCCTCAGGCACATTGTCAGACACAATGTCTGGAAATTCCTCCAGCAGATTTAGAACTTCTGTTGGGGTATCCCGGCATTCCTTCCCCCTAACTCTAGGGATTATTGCATAACATAAATGTTCATGCTTTAACCCGTTCAGAAACTCTCTCCCCTCAACTAAACAGACTCTGGAAATATTACATACCTTTTCATCTGCATCCTTCAAGGGCTTTAGTTTATGGCGTACACCATTCTTTGTCAATGAGTAGGTGTTGGCACGGCCATCATGTACTGCACTCCGGTCAAACTGCCAGGGTCTCCCCAGCAACATGTGGCAAACATCCATGGGTAAGATGTCACACAGGACCTCATCACAATAATTCCCAATGTTAAATTTAACAGAACACTGCTCATTGACCAAAGCTCCGTGGTCCTTTTGTAACCATGCGACCCGGTATGGGTGTGGGTGTTTCTTCCTTTCTAACCGTAACTTTGTAACCATTTCCTCAGAAACCAGGTTGTCCGTGCTACCATTATCAATAATGATATTGCAAACCTTGCCCGCACATTTACATCTAGTGCGGAATAAACTTTTCCTCTGGTCTGTGTCCTTCTCCTCGTTCAACAGGACTCTTCTTACAACCATTGTTTCTCCTCTCTTCGCTTCTTCGAAATGCTCAGATTCAGCATCCTCCTCTGCCACAGTAGCTCTGGCTGGGCCCTCAGGCCTCTTGTTTGTTCTTTCTCGGTGTTGTGGACATTCAAATGCCCTGTGTCCTTCTTCACCACAGTGGAAACATGTTCCACGAAATACTCCCCTTCCAAACCCTCGTCCAGATCCACCCCGTCCTCTTGGGTAGCTGTTCTGATCTCGGGGCTGATAAACATCTTCTTCTTTTTGGTCCTGGTTACTACTGGCTTCACCAGTCTTCTTCGGATCCTTGTACTTTTCTCCACTGGTCCTCCCACCAGTCCTTCCACCTCGGCCTCTTCCTCTTTGCTTGCCTTCAAACCGTCTGTTTAGCTTTTCTTCTACCTTCAAGGCAAATTGATAAGCATCCTCAATGGTGTTTACTCGAACCAGGCTCAGTTCTTCCTGGATACCAAGCCTCAACCCATTAATGTAACGGGCTACTTTCTCTTTATTTGCCTCTAAATGCCCTGTTCTAATAGAAATTTTGTAAAATTCTTCGAGTGTACTCTTGGACGAGTTTTGTTTGTCTGTCTCAAGCTCTGCATTTTTCTTAGCAGATCCAACTCGTAATCTGCCGGGATGAACTGTCTTTTAAGCTTCTCCACCATTCTATCCCATCTTGTTATTCTCTCTTTCCCTCTTCTGTTTCTCTCCAACTGCATTCCCCTCCACCAAATGCTGGCATGACCCTTTAACTTGGTCTTAGCAAATCTGACCCGGTTAGGGTCTTCAATCTCCTCATACTCGAAATATTCCTCTAAATCATTTATCCAGTCAATCACTTCTTCTGGATTCAGATTTCTCGAGTAGGTAGATACCTCCATTTTTGGCTGTTTTCCAATCTGAGAGATGGCCCTATACAACCGGGCTTGAGCAGGATCCACAGCTTCTTCTTCTTCCTCAAACTGGTCTTCTTCCTCAACTTCGTCTTCACTTTCCTCATCCCCTCCGGGTTCGCGTCTTCTGCGTAACTCTGCTTGTAGGGCTTGAACTTGCCTTTGCAAGGCCCGGAAGTCTTCGACCGGCACTACATTTCCTGCTCCGCCACGGTTCCTTCGTGGAGGCATGATATTTTCTCTGTATTATTATTATTATTTTTTTAGAATTCTTCCACAGATCCTGGTGCAACTGCCTCTCTCCGGCGATCTGTTACACGCTCAGGAGCTCCCGCTCTGATACCACTTGATGGCGAGGTCAAGATTCAAAACACACCAGTCTCACAAATTGCAGTAAATTTCATTAATATGGTCTCTGTTACAGTTTTTCTCAGCACACTTCCTCCTCCCAAATCCCGAACTCACCATCCCCAACCCTTACAAATTTCTGAGTTTTTATCGAGGCCTCGATCCTCTCGGAAATCAATGCTCCCGCCCCACAACAATTTCAATTTCCATTTTCCCTCCGGTCGAATTTTTAAATTTTGGTTTTCTGCCATAAATGGGCAACTGCCCGACCAGCTTGGAAGCTTGCATTAATGGCTTCCCATACCCTGCACTGGCCGCTATACACTGACTGTACTCTGTACCGCTGCTTCATTCATTAATCCATCTCCCGCAATTGTCGTGTTGCCAGAAGTAAAAGGATGCGTGGCTTACACCCCCTTATTAATCTCCTTGACCTTCCTCTTTGGTTTTCTTACACGCGGCCGGCTCATCGGGTCATGCTCTTTCCTTGTCACATTACAGTAGAAACACGTGTCCTCCACACTGCCCACGTGTCAAGTTGACCTTGCCAGGCCGTTCTCTTGTTTACCTTCGGCTGTGCAAAAACCAGGCCGCGATATCGCGACAAGCCTCTCCCTCTTCGCTTTTCCCCACGAGATCGTCGCGATATCGCGACGACTGTGGCCACTTCCCATAGCCTCAACAATGACGTCGCGATATCGCGACGTCAGAGGACCTTTGCCAAAGCTCTCGACACACTGTCGCGATATCGCGACGTCGCGATATCGCGACGGAACTCAACCATCACTTGGCAGCCTTTCGGAGGTCACGCGATTTCGCGACCCCAACCCCCTTGCTTTGCCAAACCTTCTCCAATTTAAACATTGCTCAACAAAACTTCTCCTGGACTAAAATAAAATAAATAAAACAAGGTGCACAGAACTTAGAAAAACTTGAAAATTTTTTGGAAGATGCAAGATTGCTTCACTGTCTCCGGATGCTCCTGCATCACTATGTTATAACTTATTATAACATAATCTATAAACTTGTGATATAACTATATTTCCATCCATTGAAAATAATCTATAAATCTGCAATATAAACCATGTTTCCATTCATTAAATATAATCTACTTTTCTTTAATATAAACTTTGTTAAACCAAATGATAACATAATCTATAAACTTACAATGTAAACCATGTTTTTATTCATTAAACATAATCTACCTTTCGTTAATATAAACTATGTTAAACCAACTTATAACATAATCTATAAACTCGCAATGTAAAACATGTTTTTAGTCATTAAACATAATCTACATTTCTTTAATATAAATAATGTTAAACCAAATTATAACATAATATATACACTTTCAATGTAAAATAATCTATAAACTTGCAATGTAAATGATGTTTTCATTAATTAAACATAATCTACCTTTCTTTAATATAAACTATGTTAAACCAACTGATAACATAATCTATAAACTTACAATATAAACCATATTTCCATTTATTATACATAATATACCTTTCTTTAATATAAACTATGTTAAACCAACTGATAGCATAATCTATAAATTTGCGATGTAAACCAAGTTTTCATTCATTAAACATAATCTACCTTTCTTTAATATAAACTATGCTAAACCAACTGATAACATAATCCATAAACTTGCAATGTAAACCATGTTTCTATTCATTAAACGTAATCTACCTTTATTTAGTATAAACTATCTTAAACCAACTGATAACATAATCCATAAACTTGCAATGTAAACCATGTTTCCCTTCATTAAACATAATCTATATTTCTTTAGTATAAATTATGTTAAAACAAATGATAACATAATCCATAAACTTGCAATGTAAACCATGTTTTCCTTCATTAAATGTAATCTACCTTTCTTTAATATAAAATATGTTAAACAATTATAACATTAATATATTCTCTAATGTTAAATCACTATAACATTAATATATTCTCTAATGTTAAATCATTATGACATTAATATATTCTCTAATGTTAAATCATGAATTTCATAATTTAATATATATATTATTTCTCTATGTCAAACCTTTAACATTATAATATAGTTTATCTATGTTATTTATCTATGTCAAACCTTTAACATTATAATATAGCTTCTCTATATCATTTCTCTATGTTTAACATCTCTATTAAACCATATTCAAATTTATTAATTTAAAATATGTTTAATACTTATATTAAACCATATTAAATCCATTAATTTAAACTATATTTAATACTTTTATTAAACCATATTATTCGTAATTTAACTTAATCCTATGAGCAATTATAGAGTTTAAAACCTGAATTATTTAATATCTTATTTTGAACAACAAACTGTCCATTACAGGGGGGTTTTGAAAAGGTGAACATCTAGCATAGTCAAACCAGTGATGGGGAGCATTCAAATAATCCAATTAATACGAGGTTGCAACAACAATTACCCATTGGTTCAATTAACCTCCAAACTAGTGTTACGTAGCCCTAGATGGCCACGTGCTAAAACTTGACTAAATTCTTGGGCTTCTAAAGTTTAAAACATAGGGAGAATGGGGTGGATAAACCAGAGCAACCCATATCCATCTCAGGATCTAGTGCTAGCTTAAAATAAAAGCTAAATAAATATCCCCTCTTGTATTCTTAGTTTAGATGCTATGTGATTCAAGATACCCTACGTCAATATCTATTATGTGTAGAAGCCTACTACTATAGCCAAAGGGGAATACAAGGTCTTCATTATTTTCCTCTTCCACAACAACTAAAAACCCCATGAAGTAGTTAGGTGCACTCAATAATCATGATCAACGATCCATTTAGTATTATAATTAATATTATGATTAATGATACTAGTTTAAACAATTATGGTACCAAAAAGGAGATAAGGTTGCTATAACCAACTCAGAGGGGGTATCTAAGGAATTGGCACATTGAAATCCTATTTGCAATGGTTAAAAACATCGCATGTGCTAGAATTGCCTCTAGGTGGGGATGCTTCAAAACAAGGGTATAGATTGAATGCAAACTCTTGATGTTAGGGAGTTTCTTTCACCCTAACGACATAGTTTACCATTGTATCCTGAAAAAGTATAGGAGTTTTACACAAAAATATTATAAAAGACATACAAAATGTACCTAATAGTAAAGAATTCCAACCTCAGAGAGTTTCTTCAGGTAGATTCCAGTTTTAGAGTCTTTCAATATGACTACATTTGAAAGCATTTTTCTCTCTCCTTGAGTCACCTCCTTCTTTCCCCTTCACAAGTCTTATTGCTACCCTTCTTTTCTATATACAAACCCAACCACCTAACTTCAAGGATCATGCTCAATTAACACTCTTCACGATAATTTGAAGGCTTGTCATCTCCTTATGTTAGGAAGCCTATCCTTACTTAAATGCAAACCTACCACCCTTATCCAAAATATAGCAAGCGAAAAGATATTTTAAATATACTATTAAACTTTGAAATATCTTCCTTCATTTCAATCGAACATTCAAAATAATTATATATTTTATTCTCCTATTTATATTATATAATAGTTTGTATTATTAATAAACATTTTTATTAATTAATATTTAATTATCCTGTTATAATTATATATAATAGTCTATATTATTAATAAACCCTTTTATTAATAATATATTTTATTCTACTATTATAAATATATAGGTACGAGGTGTAGACCAATTGGTTCATCCAAACCCCATAAGGGGGCGGAGGTCCAAGGTTCAAATCTCGAGCCTCGTCGGACTGAATGCTTGTCCCTTTCCTGGTGCTTTTAGCGGCATAAAAGGTTTAAAATGATTGTGGCATGGTGGTTATAGGGGTGGACTGCATGAAGATCTATGTGGCGACTTCCGGGATGGACAACGTAGAATACCGTGGCAGACATAAAAATTTGGACAGCCTGCTCGGATTCATGGCGGCTATCAATTCCACCATGTAAATTCAAAAATATATATATATATTATAAATATATAATAGTCCCTACTATAAATATTCTCCTATTTATAATAGCTTCTTATTATTAATTATCCTTTTTATTTATAATAAGATCTTATATTATTTTTTTATAACTCTAATATTCTCCCATTTATAATTGATCCTTTATTATAAATGTTCCTTTAAGAATATAATACTTGTTTAATTATAACAAAACTAGGTATAAATTATCTTATAATAATACCTAGTTTTCCATGCTATAAATCCTACTAGGGAGGGTCATGACATCCTACCCACTGGGGCTAAACACCATCCTAGGCGTTTCTTGCAAAAATATTATTTCTACACCAAGTTAAATGATCAAGGATGATATCCAACTTTAATTCTATTGAATTAGAGCAAGATTTCCTCATCCCTTACAAATATCAACATTACATTCACTTCATGAGAAATGCAACCCTAATAATTAAGCCATAGAAGTAGTAACATCCTTCTCTATATCTACCCAAAATGAGGTTTTGTTCCTACTTTCACATATTTTGCATCGGCAAGGAAAGAGAATGAAGGAAACCTAGCAATTTATACATAATTTATTACCTCAAACTACCAATTCTAGATAGAAATACCCCATATTAAGGTACAAAAGTCCATCATCCATGCTGAAACCTTACTTTATATAAATTTTCCATTACTTCTACCTTGAAATATATCACAAATCTCATCTATAGATCAAATTTCCTTGAATTTATTCTATTAAATCCAATGGATTTCAAGTCAGACTAATGAATGTCGTTCATGAGGCTTAAGGCTATGTCAGATTTTTTTGGTTCATAGTCTTAGAGTTTGCTCTCCAGATGATTTCATTAGGCTTTCAAGTGCTTATTAGACTCAAAATTTTGTTCATTCCTCAATAAAATTAAGGTAAGGATCCCATAATCCTCTTTAGATTAGGTTTCCTATCTACTCCTTTTCATATAAGTAATCTCAAATCTAAATAATATAGTCATACATCTATTCTTAAGTACAATTATATTAACCCCCCCAAAAAAATTAGTCACTTCACCTATAATGAGTTAACTTATCTATCTCACCTTTATCGATGAGATAGCTAAAGTTATCCATCACATTTTTACTATGAGTTGACTCTATCCATATATCTCATCTTATCGATGAATTAGCTAAAGTCATCTATCTCATATTTTCTAAAAGTTGACTCTATCCATCTACATCATATGAGATAGCTAAAGTTATCTGCTCCTTTTTCTATGAGTTGACCCTATCCATCTATCTCACCTAAGATAGCTAAAGTCATCTATATCATTTATGCTATGAGCTGATCCTATCCATCTATCTCACCTTAGATAACTAAAGTTATCTATCTCATTTTTGTTGTGAGATGACTCTATCAATCTATCTCATCTAAGATAGCTAAAATCATCTATCTCATTTTATCTTATTTCATTTGCAAATGACTAAGGTTATGCTTGATTTACACAAGGTAGTATACTAGAGTAATTTTTCTTTTCCTAGGACCAATCCTTTAGGAAATCCTTAGCTTATCCAAGGAAGCTTCTAGCCCGTCATACCTAGATTTCTTTCTAGGAAAGCTTATAGTCCCATAACTATGTGCTTAGAATTTAAGCACTAGTAGTTCAAGGTCTTCCCGACTTTATATTAATTAAGCAAGGACTTATATGGAAAGATACCTAAACCTTAGCACATTCCAAGGAAACCTCTAGTCCATTGTCCCTTAGAGTTCCTCTATGAAAGCATCTTATCCTATGCCTTACTGCTTTGATACCATATGTAACACCCCAAACTCCCAACTATGTTAAGGGATACCACTAATTACTGCTATAATTTTTTTAATTAATTAACAACAACAAACACCATCACATACTAAAAAACATAAATTCTATCTCATTTAGAATAAAAAAAGAACAATATCTATTCAAATCAAACATAAGAATCAACTGATAAAATATACATACAAAGAGAATATGGAAACTACAACAAAGAGATACATTAAAGCAAGTAAATAAAGAGAGACTCAATATCCATAACACATTATATATCCTACAAAAAACCCTTTTGGTAAAACCTAGCCTCACATGTTCTCTTTTATTGCATAAAAACAAGCATCCCATAATTTCTTCCTCCCAAACATATGCAAATACAATGCATAGGAACTCATAGTTCTCATGAATTTAACGTGAGTTGCTCTTTTAATCCACATGATTCAATTATTATCAAACTAACTAAAATACCATACCTTTAGTTAATCTAATAATCCAATTCTATTTACCAAATTAACTAAATTCCCATACCTTTAGTTAATCCGATAATCCAATTCCATTTACCAAACTAACTAAAATCCTATACCTTTAGTTAGTCTGATAATCCATTTCCATTTTCCAAACTAACTAAACACCTATACCTTTAGTTAATCCAATAATCCAATTCCATTTACACATAGACTACATTTCCCTAATTAGACATAGTCTATTTTCATCTCAATGCAAACTATACTAGTACACTTAGCAAAGTATATAAATTTTTATTTCATTACAACTATAGTAACATACTTTGCATAATTCATAACTTTCCATTTATTTATAAATTATACTAACATATTTAGCATAATTTATAACTTTCCATTTCATTACAAACAATACTAACACTTAGTATAATTCATAACCTTGCAATATAAACTATGTTGATCACATTCTAACACAATCTCTCTTGCACTACAAACTATATTATACCTTCTTATAACATAATATTCAAACTTACGATATAACTATACTTCCATCCATTTAATATAATCTACAAATTTGCAATATAAACTATGTTGCTATATATTGAACATAATCTACCTTTCTTTAATATAAACTATGTTAAACCAACTGGTAACATAATATATAAAATTGCAATGTAAATCATTTTTCCATTCATTAAATATAATCTACCTTTATTTAATATAAACTATGTTAAACCAACTAATAACATAATCTATAAAATCACAATGTAAACCATGTTTCTATCCATTAAATATAATCTCCCTTTCTTTAATATAAACTATGTTAAACCAAATAATAACATAATCCATAAAATAACAATGTAAACCATGTTTCCATTCATTAAATATAATCTACCTTTCCTTAATATAAACTATGTTAAACCAACTGATAACAAAATATATAAACTTGAAATGTAAACCGTGCCTTTATTTAATATAAACTATGTTAAACCAACTAATAACATAATCTATAAACTTGCAATGTAAACCATATTTTCATTCATTAAACATAATCTACCTTTCTTTAGTATAAACTATATTAAACCAATTGATAACATAATCTATAAACTTGCAATGTAAACCATTTTTTTATTTCATTAAACATAATCTACCTTTCTTTAGTATAATGTATGTTAAACCAATTGATAACATAATCTATAAACTTGTAGTGTAAACCATGTTTCCCTTCATTAAATGTAATCTACCTTTCTTTAATATAAACTATGTTAAACCATTATAACATTACAATATTCACTAAACGTTAAAACATTATAACATTAAAATATTCTCTATTTTTTAAGCAAAAAACTCCTTGCAGGGCCACCTTGCACTAAGAGACCATGATCAGGGGGTTCTACACCATCAAAGTTACCCAGGAGTCGTGCCTGGACCTGACCGCGCCAACATTATCAATTGGATTTTGGGTACCCATTTAACTTTTTGGTAGGGTGGATATTCGAACCTGGGACCTACCTTGGAGGATTGCCCTCTCCTCTCCAACTCAGCGACAACTCTTGGGTAATATATTCTCTATTGTTAAATCATCATAACATTAATATATTCTCTAATTTTAAATCAACATGACACTAATATACTCTATAATATTAAATCACTATAACAATAAATATTCTTTAATGTTAAATCATCAATATCATAATATAATCTCTATATTATTTCTCTATGTTTAACATCTCTATTAAACCATATTCAAGTACATTAATTTAAACTATATTTAATACTTACATTAAACAATATTTAAATCCATTAATTTAAACTATGTTTAATACTTATAGTAAACCATATTATTCATGATTTAACTCAATTGTATGAGTAATTACAGAGTCCAAAACCTAAATTATTTAATATCTCATTTTAAACAATAAACTATACATTATAGGGGGGTTTTGAAAATTCAAACATCTAGCGAAGTCAAACTAGTGACGAAGATCATTCAAATGAACCAGTGAATATGAGTTTGAAATAGCATTTACCCATGGGTTCACGTAACCCCTAAAATAGTATTACATAACCCTATATGGCCACGTGCTCAAAATCGACTAACACAAGGAGAATGAGGTGAATAACTTTGAGTGACCCATATCCATCTCAGGGTCTAGCACTAGCTTAAATTAGAAACTAAATTTAAACCCCCTCCCCTATTCTTAGTTCAAATTCTATGCTATTCAAGTTGCCCTACGTTGAATATATATTGCACGTGGAAGCCTATTACTATAGCCAAAGGGGAAGGCAAGGCCTTCATTATTTTCCTTTTCCACCACAAATAATAGCCCCATGAATAAGTTAGGTGTACTCAATAACCATGATCAATAATCCATTTAATATTATAAATAATATAATGATCAACGATACTAGTTTAAATAGCAACACTACCAAAAAGGAGATAAGGTTGGTATTACCAACTCAGGGGGGTATCTTAGCATTTGGTACATTAAAATATTATATGCAATGGTGAAGAGACACCACCTGCATCAAAATAGCCTCCAAGTGAGGATGCTCTAAAATAAGGGCATATATTGAATGTAAAATCTTGATGCTAGGGATTTTAATTCACCCTAACAACACAATCTACTGTTGTGTCTTGAACAGAGACAAGAGAGTTGCATAGAAATATTACAAAAAATATATAGAGCATAGCTAAGAATAAATAATTCCAACATTATAGAGTTTTTTAAGTATATTCTAATTTTAAATTATTTCAATATGATCACCTATGAAAGCATCCTCCTCCCTACTTGAGTCACCTCCTTCCTTTCCCCTCACTAGACATTTCATCACCCTTCTTTTCTATATCTAGATCCAATCACTCGACTTTAAGGGTCATTCTTAATTAATGCTCCTCCTGATATTTTGAAGGCTTGCCACCCCCTTACGCCAGGAAGCCCATCCTTACTTAAATACAAACATGCAACTCTTATCCAAAATACTACAAGCCAAAAGATATATTTTCTTTTTTTGATTTGGTAAATAGTGATGGTTTTGAGAGGAACCCACAACCTAGTACAAAGCACAAGAACAATTCTCCTGAATGAGGTCAAAAGAGACAATGATTCCATAAGGAATTCAATATCAAAACCAGGATATCACCAAAAATAGCATAGTAATAACATGTCTATAGATAAAAGATAAACCATAAACTAGAAATAATAAACAAAACTAAGGGACAACCCCAAACAAAAAGAAACATAAAAGTTAATGCAAGGTTTGGGGGGTAAACAATGAATCATTGTTGGAGGACACCATCTCCAAATTTTTTCCATAAATTTGTTCACATTCTCAGTAAAATCCATCAGTATATTTAGAGTATCAAAAATTGATTTATATTTATCATCAATTTATATGATTACTTACAACAGCAAATTATGGGAACAACCATTCCTAGGCTAATAATTACAAGGTAGGGAAGTCCTAGGCACTTAGGGAAATTGTGTGGCCAAGTAATAACAAGAAAAGGCCATGTGAATTGAAATAAACAAACAAGAACTCATAGGACAACATGGGTGCCAAGAATAAATCCAAATCCATCAAATCCCCTCCGAGAATCAAGCAAGGGCATGAGTCCAATCAGCTGGGTCAACCTGATCAAGATAGGATAGGTCAAAATTGATAATGTAATTTAGGTCTTGAGGAAAGTTCATTTTCTAATTGGATCCATCCATATGGGTCATACCCTAGTTAGCCAAGAACTCTACCCCTTTATTGCATTCATGCCAAATGTGAGAAATTTGGATATCCTTCATAAGCTAGAGAATTATGTGTATTTCAAAGACCATATTATGAACATACCAATTCAAATAATTATTAAACTTTAGAAGATTAATGAGGCTTAGAGAGTCCCCCTACACCATAACCTTCTTAAATCCTAAATCCTGGAGCAACGACACACCTAGAAATGTTGCTTTAAATTTAACAAAGAAAGAGGTTTTGGATTAATAGATGCTTAGAGAAGGTAGCCACCGCCCTACCACTAGAATATCTAATAATTCCCCTAGTACCAAGGATACCTAGGTTCACTTTAGAGGTACCTTTAAAGTTGATATTAACCCAATAAATCAAAGGTGGGGTCTATTTGGCAATAAGTCTCAAGTTTGGAATGATGCTAGGGGTTCTTGTTGAAGTAAAACCAATGGAGTGAGCTAGAGACAACTCCCAATTAGAATAGGTTTGATTCCTCTCTTATTGCTTCTAAGGGGCATTCACATTTTCAATAATTTACCAAATGGATCTAAGTCCTACCTATTGAGAGTTGTGTTTAGAATCCTTAAATTATCAAGCATTTCTCTCTTTCTATGTCTTCCATAGAACATGGAGAAGAAGCAATATCCATAAATTTCTCAACTTTGGGAAAGAGAAAGGTGTTTCCATATGCATAATAGTTTCTGTGAGAGAGTTGGGGAACACCTGGTTAACAACCAAAAGGTCTAGCACCACATCAAAGGATTTTCTAAAAAAAGGACAAGAGCAAAATAGGTGCTTAGTTGTTTTGAGGTTTGATTCATAGATAACATTGGCTTGGTAGGACCATGCCTCGATTCTTAAAATTTTAAATGGAGAGAATTTTATCTTGGGTAACAATCCAAAAAATATATAAATTTTGGGAAGTAGGATCTTAATACACACCTTGAATTTTGGTCTCTAGAAGTAGGTATTTGGTTCAAACAATATATAAGTTGATCGAACAGAAAAGGAACCATTAGATTCTCCTACCCAAATAAATGTATCAAAATAATCTGTTTGGGGGATGATATAAATATTTAAAATATCAATGATAGTCACCTAGGAAGTATATAGATCTTGATCATTTGAATTGATAAGGGAGAGTGAACATCGATTATGACTGTTAGACTCAACAATGAAGTCAACAACCTTTACTCTGCCCTAAGTTTTAAAAATTTAGTGCAAGGGACTAAGACCAAGATCAAGAATGAGTGGTTGATCAAAAATCCAGGAGACCATCCAAAAATTGATAGAATCACCGTTCCCTAAAATCCATCATCTACCTTGGAGAAGGATAGAATGTGTCTTCAGTAGGCTGCACCAAAACCAAGAACCTTATGAAGGAAGTAAATCCAAAAGAAATTTTTGCAAGCTGTATTTGACTTTCAATAACTTGGCCTATTCTAAATGGTCTCCAAAAAATAATTTCCAATCTTATTTGTCCACTAATACCATATTCATATGTTGAATATCATTTATTCCTAGTCCTCCTATTTTAAAGTTACTACAAACTTGGTCCCAGAAGACTAGGTGGAATTTACCTTTTAATTCTAAGCCTACCCATATAAAAGCTTCGACAATTCTTTCTAAGTGTTGAAGCACACTTCTCAACATTCTAAATAAATATATGAAGTAAAAATATATGCTTTTCAAATAATTTTTGGATAACACCACCTTACTATATTGACTTAATAGAATGTCTTTCCACCCAGCTAGTTTCTTTTACGTCTGTTCAATGAAAAATTCCTAGAGAGAATTCTATAGGTCCCATGGAATAATGGGAGAACAAGATAAATCGATGAAAAATAAGAGATATTGCGACTCAAAATCATAGTATTTTTTCTCTGATTCTCAATATGAGTGTTAGAAAATAGGAGTAAGCTTTTATAGAAATTAACACATTAGCTTGAAGCTTTTCATAACAGACTAGAATTCTTTTAATTTCATTGGCTTGCACCACTGACGCTAGATAGAAAAGTAGAGTGTCATTAGTAAACTGCTAGTGAGAAATTGGATTAGATAATAAAGTAGGTAAAAGGCCAACCAAGGAGGGGTTCTAGGCCATAGATCTCCTCAACACTTCAGCCATTAAGATTAAAAATACGGTGATAGGGGATACCCCTGTATTATACCCTTGACACTGCTAAAGAAACCCACTAGAGAACCATTAACCATAACAAAAAATATAGCATATGAAACACAAGCTAATATAAAATCAATCCATTTATTATTAAAACCAAAATTTTCAAGAATTATGAATAGAAAAGGCCAAGATACCCTGTCATACACTTTACTTATGTCCATATTTGAGGAAGAGTCCATCTCTATTACTACTAAAAATATAATGGATGAGCTCATGCATGATGATAGCCCCATAAAGAATCTACCTTACAGTGATGAAACCACTTTGAGACTTATAAATAAGCAAAAGAAGAATTAGTTTCAATATATTAGCTAAAGCTTTAGTTAGGATTTTGTATATTGTATTGCATAGTTTGTTGAGTCTAAAATCATTGAAGGAGGCGACTCCATTGGATTTAGGGATGAGCACTAAAAAGGTGGCATTCAATGATCTTGGAACTAGATTTGAATGTTGGATCTCATTGATAGCCTTCCAAACATCATTACTATAGATAGACCATATTTTTTAAAAGAATAATGGTGGAAAGCCATATGGACCCACGGCATTTAAAGCCCTCATCTCCTCAATAGCAGATATGAGTTCTTCTTCAAAGAAACTAGTTTTCAGTATCTCATTCATTTTTTTAAGATCAAAGAAGGGATCACTGAAAGCAATGAGTCTTCTACCATCACATCTCTAGGGAGGAAATTACCTAAAAAGGAACTGAAATGCAACACCTCCTCCACACTAATTTCCTTGATATCAGAATTTTTAATTCCAATACTCTTGGTAATTGCTTTTATCTTGTTAAAACCCCTATGTCTTAGAGTCAAGGAATTAAATAATTTGGTGTTCTTATCCCCCTATTTTAACCATAAATACTAGACTTCTATTTTCAAAATAGTTCTTCGTTGGATAAATTATTATGCATCTCATCCAAAATATCCTTCTCTTTTGGGTGAGGTCTTTAGAAGAGCCTTCAATTTCAATTATAGCCACCATAGCTCAGATCTCAAAATTCAAATTTTCTTTATGCCTGAAAATATCCCTAAAGATGGACTTATTCCTTTCTTTCAGCTTACTCTTCATAAGCCTTAGTTTCCTATTAAGCTTCATTACACTATCACCCTAGACATCAATGGACCACCAGCTTCTTACCTTAGCTTCTATATTTGTATGGTGACACCACATGACCTCGAATCTAAAATATTTAGGGTGGAATGAAGTGTTGACATCCAACTCGAGCCACAAGAGATTATGGTCGGATCCCACCCTAGGCAAGTTAGATAGAGAAGAATCGTCAAAAAAAGGAATTACATGATGGGATATTAAAAATATGTCAAGTCTTAATAGAATAAGTTGATTCCCACATCTACGGTTTCTCCATGTAAACCTCGTGCCTCTCAAATTTAGATCTAAAAGCCTTGCATCCACTATAAAATTCAAAAATTCCTCCATCCTTTGAGGATCAGGTGAGTTACCACCTTTCTTCTATGAAGGGTAAAATGACGAGTTAAAATCACCCACCAAAATCCATGCTTCCTCCTCAAATAAGGGCTTCAAATCAAGCAAAGTAGACCAAAAAGTATGTCTTTCACCAACATAATTAGGGGAATATACATTTGTCAAAATCCACTTTTTGTTTGTAGTTTTGTAGCGAAAATAAATATTAAAAAATTTATCAAAGACATAGATGACTATACCTTCCACTTTTAAGGGGTCCCAAAAACACAGGAGTTCACCCAAGGTTCTTATATATGTACAAGCAAATATACGTACTTCTTTCCACGCCTTCTGTCGAACAATATAAAAATTGATTTCATATAATTTAGACTCTTGAATAAGTAAAATATCTAGAGATAAATCTTTCCTCAAAGACATTAGAACCCTTTGTTTAGCAATGTTCTTATGCCCTCGCACATTCCAGGAGCAATTCTTCATTTGGGATGGAATAGGACCTCCTCCAAGGCAGGGAGGGGAGATTTGAAATTATTAAGTTTGATATGCCTACAACTTATAGATTTTGTTCTCTCTAAGGAAATATGGGACTGAGCTCCATCAGCAATAACCATTTTATTTTCTATTTTCTGTAGAGATATGTTGCTAGGTTTTCCTCTTTTTTGATCAACCCCTATATAAATTCTGCATTTACGTTGGCTTCTAGTTTTAGAGTTTAGAGAATCTTTTTCAAAAAAAGGGGAGGGAGTAGAGGACATTTCCAGGACCACACTGAGTGTGGATATATTAAATATACTATTAAACTTTGACATATCTTTCTTCATTTAAGTTGAACATTCAAAATAATAATATATTTTATTCTCCTATTATATTATATATAACAATTTTTATTATTAATAAACCTTTTATTAATAATATTTAATTCTCCTATTATAATTATATATAATAGTCTATATTATTAATAAGCTCTTTTATTAATAATATATTTTACTCTACTATTATAAATATTCTCCTATTTATAATAGCTTCTTATTATAAATAATCCTTTTTATTTATAATAAGCTATTATATTCTTTTATTATAACTCTAATATTCTCCCATTTATAATGATCCTTTATTATAAATATTTTTTTAAGAATATAATACTTGTTTAATTATAACAAAACTAGGTATAAATTATCTTTCAACAATACCTAGTTTTCCATGTTATAAAGCCTACCAGGGAGGGTCATGATAATTTTAGGGAACTACATTGTACTCCTCTACCAATCTATACTAACCCTCTATATTCTATGCTACCCTATTTCATTCACTATAAGTCCTATATATAGTAATATAAGTTCCTTGGCCCTCACTTTACTTTTGAATCTATCCTATGACTCACTTACATTTACATCATTGCACATTATAACACTTGTGCATTTATTACATTTCTTGAAGTAACTACTTAACATTACTCTAAAGTAAACTCCTACTCTAGTAATGTACCAAAGGTGGTACATTGATATGTACCCAATAATGTAATATACTCTAACACCCCCTTGTATTACATTATTTGGGTATTGAAGAGTTTAGTCTCCAATATATTTCTTTATATTGGTTCTAGAATTTGAACTCTTCTCTCCTGCTTCCTTCATTGTCTTATTTGTTTGAATTTAGATGAATATATTTATCTTATTCAAGGTCTTCTTCTTCTTCTTCTGTCTTCATATTGTCTCTTCTTGTATTTTTCTATTCCACTAGTTTTTATTGTTTCAAAGTATTTGTAAGAGTCTTTGATCTTGTAGTCTTATAGATATCATTGATGTACTAGTGATCTTACAATATTGCAAGTCATACGTGGATTAGAATTGCTTTCTTTTCTATTTGTTGGTTTTTTGTATGACTTGTTTCCTTGATCTTCAAAAATTTCAAGCTTGAACTTACTATTAGTGATGCTTTTAAAATAAGAACTTGAAAAAAACAATCTCACCTGAATATTAGTCTCTCCTAAAGTATTTTATAGTACTTTTTTTTGTAGCAATAGGAGTAAGAAGAATGAGGTTTTCCTCCACAATATTTACAACTATGGAAACTCTAGCATTTTACCTTCTGAAGACCAAATTGGTTGCAATAGGATCATAGTAAAAGTATCCGAACTCCTTTGTTGTCTTTTTTAGGAATATCATATTCATCTATTTCCTTGATGAAATAGTTAAACCATGTGTGTATAATTGAAGCTATTCCATTTTTATTTTTTTCATAAATTTATATGAAGTCTTTTTCATCAATATTATTTTCTACCTTCTAAATATGATCTTCAAAATCTTCATTAGTATAATTATCATCAACTCCCTTTACTATCTCACTATAATATGTTCTTAAAGAATCTAATTTCACCAAACTATTAGTTTATGAGTTTTTAAAAATCTTTTAAAATTCCATTGATTCTTCTCTTCCATTTTCAATTTCCTTATTATCCAATGAATTCTCTAAATTATCAAATATGATTTCCAGTGAATCAAGTATATTTCTAAGCCATTTTATTAATCCTTTTCTAATTACATTATTTAATGTGTTCTTTGGAGTGGACATCCTTATAGCTCCCTAGTTTAGAGTATGTGAACTAATTTGATAAAACCTTTATAAGACTTAGGTTTTGTAGGATCCTTATGTCTTCCTAGTGATTAGAAAATACTCTAATCTTGCTAAAGTACTTAGCAAGTAATAGTTCACCTCTTTATTTGAATTTATAATATTTTAGGAATGATAATAATCAACTCTTATTTCAACTTATTTATCATATTGAAATATGCACATTTCAATTTGATGGAGTTTTATATGGTTGGATTCCTTTTGTCCCTTTAATGTGACTATGAGACAAGTATAAGGAATAAATTTGAAATCTTATAAAACAAGCAATAATTTTGCTTCTCTATCCTTAAATTTCCAATGGTTCAATTTCCTAATATCCAATCAACTAAAATTTGATGTAGCACTCCTTATATCTCCTTCATTTGGAATTGTAGAAATTGATGATATTTTTAATAATAATATTTTACTTTACCAAGCAGAAACCCTCATATATCCTATGATATTAATTGCAAATATTAGTATTCTTGTATTTCAACTAATGTATTTTGAAATACTATTTAAGGATATAAACTCCTTTTAATTTGCTTTCAAGTTTACTAAGATTGATTTTATTTGTATCTTCAACATGAATGATAAATATACTCAACCTTATGTTATACGCCTTATAACTCATTAATAAAAGCAAATTTAATCTAAGTGAGAATTTATAATTATAAGGCTAAATGCATGATATATATGACGTTGTGTCTCCTTGATTGTGAGCATTGTATTTCCTTGATGATGGATGTATGATAGTGATGGTAGCGAGTTTGTTAGATATATCCTATATAAGTATTTAATGTGATTTTGACTTCTCTTCTAATTTTTGACTTCGTGATTTGAATTATTACTCAATTGTGTCTTGAATTCTCTCTGCACTCATATTTAGCTTGGTCACTTTAATAGGTCCTTTGTTCCTTCTTGATGTTATGGACAAGTGGTGCATAAGTTACTTAGGTAGCCAGCGATCATTATAATCTTGATGAACATTATTTAGATACCTCTAATGCTCAATTATTCCTTGAGTGGTATGAAATTATGAATATACATTGTAACCTTTGAAATATATCTTCAACACTTAATCATTACTCCTATTTGAGTGATCGTGTATAGGCATTAGAAATAATATATGAACGTATTGTTTGAATGTGCCAAGTGGTACAAGATGCCTTGGCTGTAAATTTCAAGTGGCTTTCCAATCTCATGCATGTAAGGCTTCTTCAACGTCTCTTATTCCATATCTATTTCTTTCCAGTGAATGCCTTCTTGTATCTTATTTTCAAAACTTTTAAATGGTGAAACTATGAGGCTAGCTCCAACTATGGTGGTTCTCAAGCACTGTAATGGAGGTTCTCTGGTACATTATAGAGTTATGCATAAGCACGAAATATCATAAATTGGCTCTACTTAGGATTTTAAAAATTTTAAATTGGCTAATTTTGGATCCTTTCACTAGGGCCCATTCACTCAAAATTTATGGGGTGGAATTTTTTTGGGGTAAATTCACCCACCATTGATAATAATTATCCTACTTTTATTTTAATTTGCTGACCACTTTCACCCCATTCCACATATAACTCACCATTAAATTATAAATAATTTTATTTTTCTTGCCCAATTCACCTCATTTACTACCCGTATATATATTATAGGGGGTAGCGATAAACATACATCTAAAATACTCTAACTCGAAAATAGCTCTAAAATAATAAAAAATGTATTGTTAGTCGACACATTTATTGATTGGTTGTACTGTATTATCAATCAAAAGACATCGATCGATCCCAAAAACATGACAAGGTTGTAGGGGAGTGCTTCTCAACATAAGCTGATCAGTTGCAGAGGCATGTCAATCGGCCTAAGTTGATCAGTTGTAAAGTGTAATCGATCAACATAAGTCGATCAATTGCAAAGGCATGTCAATCAACCTAAGTTGATCAATTGCAGAGTTGAATTTGATCGAATTAGGTCGATTGATACTCTTCTACAACCGATCAAATTATGCTGATTGACATGCCTCTACAACCAATTGACTTATACTGATAAGTTGCAGAGGTGCTCTTTTGCAAAAAATATTCTAGGAGGCATAACTTTTGATCCAGATTTTAGTTCTCAATTTTTTTAAAATCCACCTAGCTCGATGATATCTACACAAACAACCATTTGAATTGATTGACATGTCTACAACTAAATGATACTTCTACAACCAATTAGTTGTAGACATGTTGATTGGTTTAAATGGTTTTTTGAGGATTTTAATAAGTTTTTTGAGTAGATATCGTTGAGCTAGGTGGTTTTAAAAAATGAAAATAAATCTCGGGATCAAAATTTATGCCTCCTAGAAGTTTCTCTACAAAAGTGCACCTTTGCAATCGATCGACATAAGTTGATCGGTTGTAGAGACATGTAGGTTAGTTGCAGAAGGTTTCTGTTGGTCATTTTCAGATGGTTTTTGAGGATTTTACTAAGTTTTTTGAGTAGATCTCATTGAGATAGGTGGTTTTAAGAAAAAATAAAAACAAAGCTTTGGATCAAAAGTTATGCCTCCGAGAGAACCTTCTAGGAGGCATAAATTTTGATCCAGATATCTATTTTCATTTTTTTTTTTAAAACCACCTAGCTCAGTGATATCTACTCATAAAACTTACTAAAATACTCAAAAAACCATCTAAAACTGATTGACATGTCTACAACCGATCAGTTGTAGACATGTCAATTGATTTTAAATGTTTTTTTGAGGATTTTACTAAGTTTTTTGTGTAGATCTCATCGAGCTAGATGGTTTTAAAAAAAAATGAAAATAGAGCTCTGGATCAAAAGTTATGCCTCCTAGAAGATTCCCTACAAAATAGCACCTCTACAACCGATTGGTATAAGTTGATCGGTTACAGAGTTGCAACTGATAGACTTAGGCTAATTGACATACCTCTAAAACTGATCGACTTAGACTGATTTACACGCCTTTGCAACTGAACAACTTATGTTGATCGGTTGCAGAGATGCTCTTTTGTAGAGAATATTATAGTAGGTATAACTTTTGATCTAGAGCTCCATTTTTATTTTTTTTAAAACCACCTAGCTCAACGAGATCTATACAAAAAACTTAGTAAAATCCTCAAAAAACCATATGAAACTAATCAACATGTCTGCAACTGATTGACACCTCTACAATTGATTAGTTGTAGACATGTTGATAAGTTTTAAATGTTTTTTTGAGGATTTTAATAAGTTTTTTGAGTAGATATCATCAAGCTAGGTGGTTTTAAAAAAGTAAAAATTGAAAACAAAGCTCCGGATCAAAATTTATGCCTCTTAGAAGTTTTTTTTTTTAAATTGCACCTTTGCAACTGATCACCATAAGTCGTTCGATTGTAGAGGCGTGTCAATCGACCTTAGCTGATTAGTTGTAGAGTTGCAACCGATCGACTTAAGTCGATCATGTTAAGCCAATCATTTCAACTCTACAATTGATTAGCTTAGGCTGATTGACACACCTCTATAACCAATTAGCTTATGTTGATCAGTTGTAGAGGTGCTATTTTGAAAGGAATCTTCTAGTAGGAATAAATTTTAATCTAGAGCTTTGTTTTCATATTTTTTTTAAAACCATCTATATCGACAAGATATACACAAAAAAAATAGTAAAATCCTCAAAAAACCATATGAAAATGACCAATTGAAACCCTTTGCAATTGACCTACACCTCTAGAAATATTTTTCAATTGATTTTCCATGGTTTTAAATTTTTTGGTGAAAAATGAATGCAATTCACCATGTATTCTTGGACATAATTCACCAGGATTTTGAGAAAATTGGCCTTGATTTTATAAATATATTTCAAGGTTGACCCCTTATGCATAACATTGGTACATTCCAATGGTGACTTTTGATGTGTTTCTTGGTTGGTGGTTCCTCCAAGTTGGATTTTCGGTAACACACCTTATTTTCACCTTATACCCTGCTTCTCTATACTTACAATGTGTTGTCCTTAGAACTATGTTTTTATATCAAGTTCAATGGATGATATATTTTCTTTTTCGGTTTAGCTTCATAGCAATTTTTTTTTGGTAATTTAACAAAAAAAATTGGCAATGGATGATATTCACCTTATGGAGACCCTTTTTATATTGTAGGTTGATGTTTCCATAGGTGATGGATTCAATAACAAACATTTATGTATTTAGACACCTTGAGCCTTAGCTAATGTAAGCCCTTCATTGGCTCTATTTCCTAATCAAATTTTATTCCTTTATGTTGTTGAGATGACCACTTAGTAGATGTGTCTTGTTGGCAATTGTAGTGTATTTGTGACACTCTAGATTTGTCCTATTTTTGTTATGTAGGACAAGGATATTATGGTGCAAGAATCTAATGCAAACAACTTTGTAATAGTTAGAATAAAATACTTTAAATATGCACCTATATTTGAGATCTTTAAATCTCCTTTTCTACACTTTCATTCTTCTTTGATGATGTGGCTACTCGTTTTTCTCTTGATAACAAACTAAGATTTGATGATGCCATCCTTACTAGACAAATCTTTCAATTGCTTGGTTAACTTAGTAATAATGAATCCAAACTATTAATCATGCAACTAATATACCTTTTGAAAGTTTTGACTTTATACTAATGTTCACTTTAACTAAAAGCCTTAGTGCACCTTTAATAACTAGTATAGTGCAATAGTAATCTCTCCTTATTACTTAAATAAATGAACCATTAAAAGGAACTTGAAATATGCACTATAATCAATTCAACTTACACTTATGGATAATGTCTTCTTGCTTCCAATGGATAATAGAAATTTTATATTTTTATTTCTCTCAAAATATATCTAACTTCTATTTTAATGTGCAGGTATTAACCTTATAAAAAACTATCTTCTACACTCCATTTAAGACTTTAATGTGTAACCTTCTTCTTGAAACCTTTAAACTCTAATATGGTGCTTAACGAATCTTAATAATGAACCAAAAAACTAAATTTCAACTACTGAACCTTTTGCACCAAATTTGCTTACCTTAATGAAGGATTGTAAGGTGATTAGATTCACCTTATTGCTACCTTTTACTAGATGAAATTGCAACTCTTATTTTTTTTCCAAAATAGCTTCTCAACACACCAATTTGTAGCTTTGTACCTCCTCTAACTTGCTTCCAGATAATGTAGTTTGGTGTCTTCAACTCTCCTTCGAGATGTATCCTAAAAATTTGAAACTTAGCAGTTATTGATGCTATCTAAATTGTTGCTTTCTTGCTATCTTCGAATATAATAATTTTAAATTGCAATGTAGTCAATATAGCCACTAAAATGTTGTCCTTGAATCTCAAAAAATTGATAGGGAACTCCTCCAAATCATAGCTGATATTTTCCTTCAAGAACCCTTCAATTTTCTACTATAGAAACTAGCATATCTCCTTTAGCCAGATGAGCCTTCTAGCCTTCAAATGTAATCTTCAAATCTCTTAGATTTGGTAGCTCCTTACATCTCCTTTCTCCTTCGACTTTCTTGTTGAATTCTATCTTCAATATAGTCCTTCTTCTCAAGAATATAAAATTCTTGAGGTCTTCACCAATCTCTTCCTAAATGTGGCAAACTCCTTACCAAAACTATCTTGATTTGGGAATATTTTCAGATGGCAACAACTATCCCAAAATATTCCTTTATTAGGGACTTATCCTTGGTGGTAAATTTATTCAATGAGTTCTCCTAGAAACTCCTTAAATGATCTTCTCCTAATCTCCTTCAACAAAACTATCTAAGCCTTCTCCTTGTTTATCCTTTGCAACTCTTCTCTAGGGTATTCACTCTCACAATGTCATTGGTCTTCCCAATGAGACCTTTCCTTCTACCGTGTAAGTGTTGCAATGATAAATCCCTCTTGGATATGTAAAATCTAGTATTGCTAGTCGTTATCTATATTCACGCTTAAAAATTTGGAAGTTCTTCAATGGGGACTTCTATGTGTATCTTCAACTTCTTTAGCGTGAAGTGTTTAATCTTCAATGGAGATCACCAATCTCCTATCTTCACTAATAATCTTCTCCTCGAGTCTCTTCTTACTCAAATCTACAACAATACTCCTATGTACTTTTATTCACTTCTACAATCTCTAAAAATGGGACATTTTCTTCAATCCTCCAAATTTTCAATATTTCGTTTGATGATTTGGGTTTTAGATTGATTTCAAAGAAGATATTCTTCCTAGCTCTATGTGGGAAGCTTCCCAAATTTCTTTGAATCTCATTTTCCTTCAACAAAATATTAGGACTATAATCAAAGAAACTCTAAATCTTGAGATAATCAATCTTCACTAGTTGACTTGTCAATCTAGTGTAATTAATACTATGTCCTAGTCTTCACAAGTTTTTATGCAACCCTGTGGAAAGACTCTAGCCAAATGCAATCTCAAAAATTCTAAAAAATAATATTTTATGATTTCTCTCAATCTAACTTGTGGCTCTCCCTATTTCCTATCGATCTATCATATTCTTTGATACCACTATTAGATTTTAATAAGCATATGATATAGTAAATGCAACCAAAAGATGTAAGATAAGAAATCTAAGATGACTATATGATAATTACACTATAATAAGTAGGAAATTAAAGAGATAAAATTCTACAATAACTTAGATAAATACCATTAATGAAAGCTCACAAGAATAGTACAATGCGGTATAATGGAGTACATGAAGACTCCATAAACTATTTTAAGGAAGTACATTGTACTCCTCTACCAATCTATACTATGCACCCTCTATATTCTCTGTTACCCTATTTCACTCACTATAATATCTATATATAGGAATATAAGTTCCTTGACTCTCACTCTACCTTTGAATCTATCCTATGATTCATGTACATGTGGACTACATGTACCTTTACATAATTGCACATTTTAACACTTGTGCATTTATTACATTGCTTGAAGATACTACTTAGGTTTACTCTAAAGTAAACTCCTACTCTAGTAATGTACCAAAGGCGGTACATTTATTTGACTCAATAATGTAATATACTCTAACAATAAAATCAAATATGAATGTAAATATCCAAAATCAATTATGAACTAGCATAGAATATAATTACAATAATATTCGTCAAAAATCTATTAACAAGATTCAACACTAATCATAAATTTCTAATATTTTTATGATTAGGTAAAGAAGGGGTTTTAAGGATACCTAAGCTTGATGGTTTTGAGAGGATACCACAACCATTACAATAATATCCAAAAGGGTTATCCAAAAACAAGTTCCAAAATGAGAAATTTAGTTTACACCCAAAAGAGTAACCCACCAATGCAGAGCAAAGGTTGAAAAAACTAGCCACCAACCCTCCTATGTAAAGTACAACAATAAAGTACTAGAGAATATGAACTGAAAACCCTATATAGGGAACACCATCACACCCCTATAATGAGATCAAACTAAAAATAGGAGCAGATCACTCCACCCAATGAAGGATCCGAGGCTTACACTTTCAATGGTTCAAAATAGAAACTAAAAAACCATGAGCTGCTTAAATTAAAGAAAGAGCCACAAAAAAAGAATAAACACTCTCAAGTACAATAAAAATGATATAGCAATATTTTGCATCACATCTAAGAGGAAGAAGGGTAAGATACAAAAAAATAATCCTTATAACCCTGGGATCAAATACACCAACACTGTTGGAACTAGAGAAAGATATATCTACAAACCACTGAAGCTAGGAAACACACTAGAGACATGAGGCCAAAATCCAAAAACCACCATATCATAACAACCCACTTTCACCCCAACTAATTTGGGTTGGTATTTGGCCCTATCTCTGTAGAACAGACAGATACAACAAGAAATTACTGAACCAAAAATAAAGCAGCACAAACCAGCCACTGACCCACTACTGGTAGAGAACCCTAGCAACAGAGCCATCCAAGCATCATCCAACCAGAGCAGCTAAGCCATTAGAGCCAAAGCCATCTAAGGAAACATCATTATATTTTCATAGTCAAAAACCGTACTAAGCTCACAACAATGGGTTTGGTTCAGTAGATGGCCCTTTCCTCTCCCTGGAAAGAAAAAAAAACATGAAACTACTGAACCTAGAAGAAATGTTGCACAATCCAACCAAGAACCTAAAACTAGAAAACAACCTAATAAACATAGCCACCCAACACTCCCATCGACCAGAGCAAAAGCCACCCAAGGGATCAACAACTAAAATTTTCCACTACATTATAATAGCCCATGATCACTCCAATAAATTTGGGTTAGAATTCATCCCCCTGCCTCAGATAGAGTGAAAATGCCAAATCCATAAGTTAATAGAACATACTAGCAAGACCCCTAGAAAGCAAAACACCCTGATCACAAACTATAACAAAGAAACTAAGCATGACTAGTAGCCAAATCCAAAATGGGAGAAAGGATGCCTCCCCCTCAAAGGGTTTCAAAGCATCAAAGTCAAAGCAAGATGAAACCCTCATGGAGGAAACCCTCATAGACTCTCTCTACTACTATGAGGCTCAATATCTCTCTACCATGGTGAGGCTCAGGCCCTCTATGCCATGGTGAAGCTCAAGCCCTCTCTGCCATGGTGAGGTCATACATTTCTAATATTATAATTTTCATAAGTAATACATTGTATGGATATTTACCTCAATTATATAGACATATAGGTTGACTCTTCAAGTTATTGACTATTGCATTCCATATGAAAACTCTCACATGTGCTTTGGCTTCTCATGTTTCTAGTTGTATACAAGACTCTTGAAACTATTTATACATTTACATGACACTTTTGCATATTTTGCACATAGATACATACATAAATGAAAATATAAATTGCTCAACTAAAATATAGATAAAAACCCTAATCTATTTCATATTTATATTTGTACCTTAAAGGTGCATTAATAAAATAATGTAATTTATCTAACACCCTTTTGTATTACATTATTTGATCAAAATTGTTCTTTATGCATATATATGATTTTGAAATTTATTTCAAAAAGGAGGTTTTGTAAAAATTCCCACAATTTGGTCTTCAATAGAAACATGTTTTAACTAGATATGATGATTCTAAACATGATCTATGATAAAATTACATTGAGTTTCAATTTGTTTTGTTATTTAATGAAATACTACATTTTTTTTTTTTTTTATTGGTTGAAAGGGTGTTGAAAGGTCCCTGAACCTTGTACAAAATAGTCATGGGCCTCCGAAGAGGGAGGCAAAGGGGAAGAATGGTGGTAGCAGAACGAGACAACCTAAAAACAGCAGGGGCCACCTAAGGTAAAGGCACCCAGAGGAACCAACTAGAAGAACTAACTAAAGGGAAACATGACCAGAGGCTAATCAGAAAAGGGAAAGCAAAACTTAAACAGAGAAATACTACATTTTTTATTAATTTAAGTACTCCTTGATTATGAAAATTTAGTATTATAGAATTTATTCTAATTCCCATATCTGAAAATATATACTATAACCAAAGTGCTTCATATACTACATCTATCATTGCACAATATTTCATTGCAGTAGATGAAAGTGTTACTACATGTTATTTTTTACTGTACCAAGAGATATGATTAGAGCAAAAATAGAATACATATCTTGATGTAAATTTTTTGTCATCTATAGATCTGACATAATCAAAATCTAAATATCCCTATAGATAAAACTTGTCATCATCATCATTTTTTTATATAGTAGACCATATTCTACACTATTGTTGATAAATTGTAGTATTAATTTTGTGGATTTCCAATGAATTTCACTAGGTTCTTGCATAAATATTGAAATATAATTCACAACAAAAATAATATTTGACCTTGTATTTATTAAATATAGAAGACTTTCAATTAATTTATCATAGATAGTGATTGAGTTTGGATATGTTTCATCATATCTAGGCAATTATAATCCTTGCTCCATAGGTGTATCTTTGGATTTACAAATTTTCATTATTTATTTGTTAAGTAATGATCTTTCACACTTTGTTTGTGTTATTATGATTATATTTTTATTTTGACAAATTTCATTTCAAAAATCTTTTCTAGGTCCTTTTTAACTTCATATATCATAATCATTGAGCTTCTAGTGGTTACTATATCATCACCATATATTATAAGTATTATTCTTTCTAGTCCAACCTTTTTTGTATAGATATTTGGATCTAATGAAAATATTTTAAAATTAGCTTGTATGAGATTATTACCAATCTTTATGTACCATGCTCTTGGTGCCTCCTTTAAACCATATAAAGATTTTTTTAACTTACAAACATTTTTTTCATGTCCTTTGATCACAAATCCTATGGGTATGACATATATACATCTTCTTCAAAATGACCATTGAGAAATACAATTTTTACTTCCATTTGATGAATTTTCCATCCAAGATGTGCTACTAATACACAAACTATTTGAATAGTAGTCATTCTTGTTGTTGGTGCAAAGGTTTTTTCATAATATATTTCTTTTGCTGGAGTATACCCTTTTATAACTAGTAAACCTTTGTCTTTATCAAAAGAACCGTATACTTTATGTTTTATCTTGTAGATCCATTTACATCCTACCACCTTCTTTTCTTGTGGTAAATCAACTAGATTCCATGTTTTATTTTTCATTAATGTTGCATATTTTGATTGAATGACTGCCTTCCATTCTAGAAGTCTTAAAGTAGTTTGAGTAGTTCTAGGTTCTACTACATAACTTATTAAACTCCTATTTATTATTGTTAAGCTATGAGTTTGCAATATTGTAGTAGTAAGATTTTGCATTTGCTCTAGATTTGAGTTCTTAAGTGTATGTCTAAAATATATTGGCTATTTTCTTTATAATGTAGTAGTTTTTAAATGTTCAATATTCTCATTATGCATTTTTTATTCTAATTCTTCACTTGATAAGTTTTCACCTTCTAAAAAAATAGAATTGATCTCGTATCAATATTTTTTATTTAATAATACTTTTGTTTCCCTCATAAAAAATTACATCCCTTCTTATAACTTTTGTTTTTTTAGTTGGATCAATTGTTTTATATCTTGTTGAATCATCATCATAAATAAGAAATATTCCACACATAGTTTTGTCATCTAGTTTATTTCTTATTTGATTTGAAACATGCACATATACCTTATATCTAAATGTTCTTAATTGTTCTACTATTTGCTTTTGTCTTGACCATACTTCTTCATGAGTAACATTTTTTAGTATTCTCATGGGTGATCCATTTTATCAGTAGATAATTTTTATAACTACTTCTACCCAATATTGATGATCAAGATGAAATTTTTTTAGCGTACAATCAACCATTTTCATAATATATTTATTTCTTCTTTATGCAATACCATTTTGTTGAGGTGAATATGCTATGGTAAGTTGTCTTTTTATACCATTTGTTTCTAAAAAATAATTAAAATCCCTTGGTAAACATTCACCCCCTCTATTTGAATAATGTTTCTTGATTCATCTCCGAGTTTCTTTTTCCTATAATTGCTTGAATTTTTTAAAGCAACCAAATGCTTCAACTTTAAGTTTCATAAAATACATCCATATTTTTCTAGAGTAATAATCAACAAATAGTTGAAAGTATCTATGTCCTCCAAGACTAGTAATGTTCATTGGACCACATAAATATGTATATATTAATTCTAATGGTTCTTGAGATCTATAGAAATTAAGTTCTAAGGGTATTCTATGATGTTTTCCTATAATAATTTTGAATTCAACTACTAAAATCTGATCCATTAATTGAGATACTAGAAGAATATTAGCAATCAATCCAGGCACATATAGTACATTACTAATTTTTCATTTTTCATTAGATAAATCAATTAAAACATATCCTACTCCTTTGATCTCATAATCATACAATCTATTATACCAATTAGTTTTATGTATTTCTCTTAAAAGGTGTTGAACTATTGTTTATTTCCTATCATAGGTCTACTTGCTCTAGAATCAATACACTAATAATACATTTTAAATGTTTAAATCTAATTTGGAGTAGAAAACCTAATCTCTCCAAAATCTAATAATTTAAAAATTTTCAAAAAAATAACTTTTGAAAAATAAATATACTTCAAAAATAAATTCCAAAATTGAATAAGGTAGAAAACCTTATTAATCCCACCTAAAATATTTTAAATAATTCATATTAATTTTTTCCTCTAATAGTAATAATTATTATTTTTTAATCGAAAAATCCCTTGCGGGGCCACTTTGGTCTGAGAGATCTACACCATCAAAGTCACCCGAAATTCGCATCCAGCCCTTCTCGCACAAACATTATCAATTGGATTTTGGTTACCCAATTCAACTTTTTGGTAGGGTGGAGATTCGAACCTGGGACCTCCCTTGGAGGATGGCCCTCTCCTCTCCAACTCACCTACAACACCTGAGTGTCTAATGGTAATAATATGAAAGGTAATTTATCATACCTTTCCTCATGATGCACTAAATATGGAACACCCTTAATTAATGGTCTTCAAATTGTAACTATTGGACCTTAACTTTGGTATTTTAACTAATTTATCTCCTCCTTCAATATTGCATTATTCCACCTACTATACCATGTGCAATGCTCTACTCTACCTAATTAACATCTTATTCCACCTACTCCAACATTCAAGATTTCATTTGCATAATGATGGTTGAATTTATTTTGGAGAATAGTGTTTTATGTATCTATTGTGATTCTCAATTTCCTTATGGAAAGACATTCTCTTATAAAACTCTAATTACCTAAAGGATAACACTATGATAGTTCTTATATAATCTTGAAAATGGAACTTATATTACCTTTTTTATTATCTCTTTATGGTAGCACTCTAGAGAGTGCTCGTATGACTCTCTAGTTATTTCTCTATGGTAGTGTTCTATTAGCACTCTTAGGACTATTTGGTTACTTTTGTATAAAAACACTCTCAATAACACTTATATACTCTCTGATCATCTTTGGATGACAATGGTCCTTGATAGTACTTATAGTACTTATGGATAATGTCTTCTTGCTTCCAATGGATAATAGAAATTTGATATTTTTATTTCTCTCAAAATATATCTAACTTCTATTTTAATGTGTAGGTATTAACCTTATAAAAAACTATCTTCTACACTCCATTCAAGACTTTAATATGTAACCTTCTTCTTGAAACCTTTAAACTCTAATATGGTGCTTAACGAATCTTAATAATGAACCAAAAAACTAAATTTCAACTACTGAACCTTTTACACCAAAGTTGCTTACCTTAATGAAGGATTGTAAGGTGATTAGATTCACCTTATTGCTACCTTTTACTAGATGAAATTGCAACTCTTATTTTTTGTCCAAAATAGCTTCTCAACACACCAATTTGCAGCTTTGTACCTCCTCTAACTTGCTTCCAGATAATGTAGTTTGGTGTCTTCAACTCTCCTTCGGGATGTATCCTAAAAAATTGAAACTTAGCAGCTATTGATGCTATCTAAATTGCTGCTTTCTTGCTATCTTCGAATATAATAATTTTGAATTGCAATGTAGTCAATATATCCACTAAAATGTTGTCATTGAATCTCAAAAAATTGATAGGGAACTCCTCCAAATCATAGCTGATATTTTCCTTCAAGAACCCTTCAATTTTCTACTATAGAAACTAGCATATCTCCTTTCTCTAGATGAGCCTTCTAGCCTTCAAAGGTAATCTTCAAATGTCTTAGATTTGGTAGCTCCTTACATATCCTTTCTCCTTCGACCTTCTTGTTGAATTCTATCTTCAATATAGTCCTTCTTCTCAAGAACATGAAATTCTTGACGTCTTCACCAATATCTTCCTAAATGTGGCAAACTCCTTACCAAAACTATCTTGATTTGGGATTATTTTTAGATGGCAAAAACTGTCCCAAAATATTCCTTTATTAGGGACTTATCCTTGGTGGTAAATTTATTCAATGAGTTCTCCTAGAAACTCCTTAAATGATCTTCTCCTAATCTCCTTCAACAAAACTATCTAAGCCTTCTCCTTGTTTATCCTTTGCAACTCTTCTCTAGGGTATTCACTCTCACAATGTCATTGGTCTTCCCAATGAGACCTTTCCTTCTACCATGTAAGTGTTGCAATGATATCTCCCTCTTGGATATCTAAAATCTAGTATTGCTAGTCCTTATCTATATTCAAGATTCCAAATTTGGAAGTTCTTCAATGGGGACTTCTATGTGTATCTTCAAATTATTTAGCGTGAAGTGTTTAATCTTCAATGGAGATCACCAATATCCTATCTTCACTAATACTCTTCTCCTCGAGTCTATTCTTACTCAAATATACAACAATACTCCTATGTCCTTTTATTCACTTCTACAATCTCTAAAATGGGACATTTTCTTCAATCCTCCAAATCTTCAATATTTCGTTTGATGATTTGGGTTTTAGATTGATTTCAAAGAAGATATTCTTCCTAGATCTATGTGGGAAGCTTCCCAAATTTCTTTGAATCTCATTTTCCTTCAACAAAATATTACGACTATAGTCAAAGAAACTCTAAATCTTGAGATAATCAATCTTCACTAGTTGACTTGTCAATCTAGTGTAATTAATACTATGTCCTAGTCTTCACAAGTTTTTATGCAACCCTGTGGAAAGACTCTAGCCAAATGCAATCTCAAAAATTCTAAAAAATAATATTTTATGATTTCTCTCAATCTAACTTGTGGCTCTCCCTATTTCCTATCGATCTATCATATTCTTTGATACCACTATTAGATTTTAATAAGCATATGATATAGTAAATGCAACCAAAAGATGTAAGATAAGAAATCTAAGATGACTATATGATAATTACACTATAATAAGTAGGAAATTAAAGAGATAAAATTCTACAATAACTTAGATAAATACCATTAATGAAAGCTCATAAAAATAGTACAATGCGGTATAATGGAGTACATGAAGACTCCATAAACTATTTTAAGGAAGTACATTGTACTCCTCTACCAATCTATACTATGCACCCTCTATATTCTCTGTTACCCTATTTCACTCACTATAATATCTATATATAGGAATATAAGTTCCTTGACTCTCACTCTACCTTTGAATCTATCCTATGATTCATGTACATGTGGACTACATGTACCTTTACATAATTGCACATTTTAACACTTGTGCATTTATTACATTGCTTGAAGATACTACTTAGGTTTACTCTAAAGTAAACTCCTACTCTAGTAATGTACCAAAGGCGGTACATTTATTTGACTCAATAATGTAATATACTCTAACAATAAAATCAAATATGAATGTAAATATCCAAAATCAATTATGAACTAGCATAAAATATAATTACAATAATATTCGTCAAAAATCTATTAACAAGATTCAACACTAATCATAAATTTCTAATATTTTTATGATTAGGTAAAGAAGGGGTTTTAAGGATACTTAAGCTTGAGGGTTTTGAGAGGATACCACAACCATTACAATAATATCCAAAAAGGTTATCCAAAAACAAGTTCCAAAATGAGAAATTTAGTTTACACCCAAAAGAGTAACCCACCAACGAGGAGAAAAGGTTGAAAAAACTAGCCACCAACCCTCCTATGTAAAGTACAACAATAAAGTATTAGAGAATATGAACTGAAAACCCTATATAGGGAACACCATCACACCCACATAATGAGATCAAACTAAAAATAGGAGTAGATCACTCCACCCAATGAAGGATCTGAGGCTTACACTTTCAATGGTTCAAAAGAAAAACTAAAAAACCATGAGCTGCTTAAATTAAAGCAAGAGCCACAAAACAAGAATAACCACTCTCAAGTACAATAAAAATGATATAGCAATATTTTGCATCACATCTAAGAGGAAGAAGGGTAAGATACAAAAAAAATAATCCTTATAACCCTGGGATCAAACACACCAACACTGTTGGAACTAGAGAAAGATATATCTACAAACAATCGAAGCTAGGAAACCCACTAGAGACATGACAGATACAACAAGAAATTACTGAACCAAAAATAAAGCAGCACAAACCAGCCACTAACCCACTACTGGTAGAGAACCCTAGCAACAGATCCATCCAAGCATCATCCAACCAGAGCAGCTAAGCCATTAAATCCAAAGCCATCTAAGGGAACATCATTATATTTCCATAGTCAAAAACCATACTAACCTCACCCCAATGGGTTTGGTTTAGTAGATGGCCCTTTCCTCTCCCTGGAAAGAAAAAAAAAACATGAAACTACCGAACCCAGAAGAAATGTTGCACAATCCAACCAAGAAGCTAAAACTAGAAAACAACCCAATAAACATAGCCACCCAACACTCCCACTGACCAGAGCAAAAGCCACCCAAGGGATCAAAAACTAAAATTTTCCACTACGTTATAATATCCTAAGATCACTCCAATAAATTTGGGTTAGAATTCGTCCACCTGCCTCAGATAGAGTGAAAATGCCAAATCCATAAGTGAATAGAACATACTAGCAAGACCCCTAGAAAGCAAAACACCCTGATCACAAACTATAACAAAGAAACTAAGCATGACTAGTAGCCAAATCCAAAATGGGAGAAAGGAGGCCTCCCCCTCAAAGGGTTTCAAAGCATCAAAGTCAAAGCAAGATGAAACCCTCATGGAGGAAACCCTCATAGACTCTCTCTACTACTATGAGGCTCAATATCTCTCTACCATGGTGAGTCTCAGGCCCTCTATGCCATGGTGAAGCTCAAGCCCTCTGTGCCATGGTGAGGTCATACATTTCTAATATTATAATTTTCATAAGTAATACATTGTATGGATATTTACCTCAATTATATAGACATATAGGTTGACTCTTCAAGTTATTGACTATTGCATTCCATATGAAAACTCTCACATTTGCTTTGGCTTCTCATGTTTCTAGTTGTATACAAGACTCTTGAAACTATTTATACACTTACATGACACTTTTGCATATTTTGCACATAGATACATACATAAATGAAAATATAAATTGCTCAACTAAAATATAGATAAAAACCCTAATCTATTTCATATTTATATTTGTACCTTAAAGGTGCATTAATAAAATAATGTAATTTATCTAACACCCTTTTGTATTACATTATTTGATCAAAATTTTTCTTTATGCATATATATGATTTTGAAATTTATTTCAAACAAGAGGTTTTGTAAAAATTCCCACAATTTGGTCTTCAATAGAAACATGTTTTAACTAGATATGATGATTCTAAACATGATCTATGATAAAATGACATTGAGTTTCAATTTGTTTTGTTATTTATTGAAATACTACATTTTTTTTTATTATTGGTTGAAAGGGTGTTGAAAGGTCCCTGAACCTTGTACAAAATAGTCGTGGGCCTCCGAAGAGGGAGGCAAAGGGGAAGAACGGTGGCAGAAGAACAAGATAGCCTGAAAACAACAGGGGCCACCTAAGGTAAAGGTGCCCAGAGGAACCAACTAGAAGAACTAACTAAAGGGAAACATGACCAGAGGCTAATCAGAAAAGGGAAAGCGAAACTTAAACAGAGAAATACTACATTTTTTATTAATTTAAGTACTCCTTGATTATGATAATTTAGTATTATAGAATTTATTCCAATTCCCATATCTGACAATATATACTGTAACCAAAGTGCTTCATATACTACATCTATCATTGCACAATATTTCATTGCAGTAGATGAAAGTGTTACTACATGTTATTTTTTACTATACCAAGAGATATGATTAGAGCCAAAATAGAATACATATCTTGATGTAGATTTTTTGTCATCTATAGATCCGACATAATCAAAATCTAAATATCCCTATAGATAAAACTTGTCATCATCATCATTTTTTTATATAGTAGACCATATTCTACACTATTGTTGATAAATTGTAGTATTAATTTTGTGGATTTCCAATGACTGTCACTAGGTTCTTGCATAAATATTGAAATATAATTCACAACAAAAATAATATTTGACCTTGTCTTTATTAAATATAGAAGACTTTCAATTAATTTATCATAGATAGTGACTGAGTTTGGATATGTTTCATCATATCTAGGCAATTATAATCCTTGCTCCATAGGTGTATCTTTGGATTTACAAATTTTCATTATTTATTTTTTAAGTAATGATCTTTCACACTTTTTTTGTGTTATTATGATTATATTTTTATTTTGACAAATTTCATTTCAAAAATATTTTCTAGGTCCTTTTTAACTTCATATATCATAATTATTGAGCTTCTAGTGGTTACTATATCATCACCATATATTATAAGTATTATTCTTTCTAGTCCAACCTTTTTTGTATAGATATTTGGATCTAATGAAAATATTTTAAAATTAGCTTGTATGAGATTATTATCAATCTTTATGTACCATGCTCTTGGTGCCTCCTTTAAACCATATAAAGATTTTTTTAACTTACAAACATTTTTTTCATGTCCTTTGATCACAAATCCTATGGGTATGACATATATATACATCTTATTCAAAATGACCATTGAGAAATACAATTTTTACTTCCATTTGATGAATTTTCCATCCAAGATGTGCTACTAATACACAAACTATTTGAATAGTAGTCATTCTTGTTGTTGGTGCAAAGGTTTTTTCATAATATATTTCTTTTGCTGGAGTATACCCTTTTATAACTAGTAAACCTTTGTCTTTATCAAAAGAACCGTATACTTTATGTTTTATCTTGTAGATCCATTTACATCCTACCACCTTCTTTTCTTGTGGTAAATCAACTAGATTCCATGTTTTATTTTTCATTAATGTTGCATATTTTGATTGAATGACTGCCTTCCATTATAGAAGTCTTAAAGTAGTTTGAGTAGTTCTAGGTTCTACTACATAACTTATTAAACTCCTATTTATTATTGTTAAGCTATGAGTTTGCAATATTGTAGTAGTAAGATTTTGCATTTGCTCTAGATTTGAGTTCTTAAGTGTATGTCTAAACTATATTGGCTATTTTATTTATAATGTAGTAGTTTTTAAATGTTCAATATTCTCATTATGCATTTTTTATTCTAATTCTTCACTTGATAAGTTTTCACCTTCTAAAAAAATAGAATTGATCTCGTATCAATATTTTTTCTTTAATAATACTTTTGTTTCCCTCATAAAAAATTACATCCCTTCTTATAACTTTTGTTTTTTTAGTTGGATCAATTGTTTTATATCTTGTTGAATCATCATCATAAATAAGAAATATTCCACACATAGTTTTGTCATCTAGTTTATTTCTTCTTTGATTTGAAACATGCACATATACCTTATATCTAAATGTTCTTAATTGTTCTACTATTTGCTTTTGTCTTGACCATACTTCTTCATGAGTAACATTTTTTAGTATTCTCATGGGTGATCCATTTTATCAGTAGATAATTTTTATAACTACTTCTACCCAATATTGATGATCAAGATGAAATTTTTTTAGCGTACAATCAACCATTTTCATAATATATTTATTTCTTCTTTATGCAATACCATTTTGTTGAGGTGAATATGCTATGGTAAGTTGTCTTTTTATTCCATTTGTTTCTAAAAAATAATTAAAATCCCTTGGTAAACATTCACCCCCTCTATTTGAATAATGTTTCTTGATTCATCTCCGAGTTTCTTTTTCCACTAATTGCTTGAATTTTTTAAAGCAACTAAATGCTTCAAATTTAAGTTTCATAAAATACACCCATATTTTTCTAGAGTAATAATCAAAAAATAGTTGAAAGTATCTATGTCCTCCATGACTAGTAATGTTCATTGGACCACATAAATATCTATATATTAATTCTAATGGTTCTTGAGCTCTATAGAAATTAAGTTCTAAGGTTATTCTATGATGTTTTCCTATAATAATTTTGAATTCAACTACTAAAATTTGATCCATTAATTGAGATACTAGAAGAATATTAGCAATCAATCCAGGCACATATAGTACATCACTAATTTTTCATTTTTCATTAGATAAATCAATTAAAACATATCCTACTCCTTTGATCTCATAATCATACAATCTATTATACCAATTAGTTTTATGTATTTCTCTTAAAAGGTGTTGAACTATTGTTTATTTCCTATCATAGGTCTACTTGCTCTAGAATCAATACACTAATAATACATTTTAAATGTTTAAATCTAATTTGGAGTAGAAAACCTAATCTCTCCAAAATCTAATAATTTAAATTTTTTTGAAAAAATAACTTTTGAAAAATAAATATACTTCAAAAATAAATTCCAAAATTGAATAAGGTAGAAAACATTATTAATCCCACCTAAAATATTTTAAATAATTCATATTAATTTTTTCCTCTAATAGTAATAATTATTATTTTTTAATCAAAAAATCCCTTGCGGGGCCACTTTGGTCTGAGAGACCACGACCATGGGGTTCTACACCATCAAAGTCACCCGAAAATCGCACCCAACCCTTCTCGCACAAACATTATCAATTGGATTTTGGTTACCCAATTCAACTTTTTGGTAGGGTGGAGATTCGAACCTGGGACCTCCCTTGGAGGATGGCCCCTCCTCTCCAACTCACCTACAACACCTGAGTGTCTACTGGTAATAATATGAAAGGTAATTTATCATACCTTTCCTCCTCATGATGCACTAAATATGGAACACCCTTAAGTAATGGTCTTCAAATTGTAACTATTGGACCTTACCTTTGGTATTTTAACTAATTTATCTCCTCCTTCAATATTGCATTAGTCCACCTGCTATACCATGTGCAATGCTCTACTTTGCCTAATTAACATCTTATTCCACCTACTCCAACATTCGATATTTCATTTGCATAATGATGGTTGAATTTATTTTGGAGAATAGTGTTTTATGTATCTATTGTGATTCTCAATTTCCTTATGGAAAGACATTCTCTTATAACACTCTAATTACCTAAAGGATAACACTATGATATTTCTTATATAATCTTGAAAATGGAACTTATATTACCTTTTTTATTATCTCTTTATGGTAGCACTCTAGATAGTGCTCGTATGACTCTCTAGTTATTTCTCGATGGTAGTGTTCTATTATCACTCTTAGGAATATTTGGTTACTTTTGTATAAAAACACTCTTAATAACACTTATATACTCTCTGATCATCTTTGGATGACAATGGTCCTTGATAGTACTTATAGCTCTTTGTTGACCTTGATGATAGTGCTTATTGATACCAGTTTTTATATCCTACCTTCTTACATTGTAAAAACTATCTTATTAGTTGTAAGTAGATGCTCATAAAAAAATTCAAAGAACACAACTTCAAAAAATTATACTACGACCAAGACTAAAATGCTATGAAGAGTTTTTAGTCAGCCCAATCCTTTTAGTTTGTATATCTGATTGACCAAAACTTTTAATTCTTCAATATTTTCTTATATCTAGAAGCTTATATTGTTTCTTTCTTTTCTATTTTTCTTCTTGTTCTTTGATTTGTGGAATTTTATACTGCTTCTCTATTTTATTATTATTAGGAAGCTTATATTGCTTATCTATTATATTATTTGGAAGCTTTCATGCTTGTCTTCTCTATCACAAGATTTGATGCTCCCATATTCCCTACAATAATTGATTCTCCTCTATTCCTAGGAAGCTTTGATGCTTATCTATCCTCTAGAAGCTTTGATGCTTATCTATTCTCTAGAAGCTTTGATGCTTCTCTATCCTCTATCTTCAATTTATGGTGTTTTAGGTCAAACCTAAGAACAAGTAATTCTCCTCTTTTCTAGAGAATCCAGCTATTATTAGGCTGACATTGAATGTCCCTTAACATTCAACTTTCTTCTGAGTTACCCCTTAATCTATTTTTATTGAGCCCTTGTCTTCATTACTTTTCCTTGAACCAAGTTGATAGACCTTAGCATCAAAATTATGGTGACTTTTATTTGTTCCCTCAATATCTACATAATTATATATTTAAAAATAGAATACACGTATTCACTAATTTAAAGTGGATAAACTTTAAATATGATGGTGCATATTTGAAATATGATTCTATCAAAAATGGATAGAGTTATGTTAAGCCAAACTATCTTAGGTCCCAACATAATTAAGCCAATATATATTAGGTCTCAATATCTATAATGAAGAGTAGAATTGAATATATGAGAAATAAAACCTGTAATAGCCATTACACATATAATAACATTCACTATAATATAAAATTATAATGTAAATGAAAGCTTTCTGAGGGAAAATAGTAGAGAGGGGAGGGTCCCGATCCCTTCCATGCTCCCCCTCCCCTGGTTCCTGCCCAGTCCCTGGCTCTTCCCAGGTCATCCCTCCCTGGGATTGTTTATTGCATATGATCTCCTTGAGGGAGATCCTTCTCATCTTTTTGCACCTCTCCCAGTCGTTCAGGGTTCTCTTGCTTGAGTTTTTTGCTTGGTGCTTCCCAGGGTTCCTTGTTGTTTTTGGGATCCCTTCCCTTTTTTCCCTCAGGCTTCCCCCTAGGGTTTTCTGTAGGTTTTTGGCATGGATCTGGTTCCCTACGGTTATCTAGGTGGTGGGGGTTTTTGATAGCTTTCTGGGGTTTCCTTTGAGGTCCTTACTGCTTTGGGGGTGGACTGGGAGGCCCTCTTTTCCCTTTTTGCTAGTGAATCCTCTCTGGGATCTTGTGGTTGTTGTTGGTCTCGTCCCTGTGGGGAGGGCCCTCTTCAATTTCCCACTTGGAGGCTTCTTCATACTAGTTCTGCTTCTTGGTGGACACCTTGGGAATTTTTTTGGCCTTAGGGGGGGTTTTTCTCTGCCTGATCTATTCCTAGCCTCAGTCCCAGTTCGTTGAAGTTTCTCCTATGCAAGGATGGGATTATTGGCCCCTGCTATTGGGGTTCTCTGGGTTCTGCTACATTTTTCAAATCTTGGGGGGATCTGATCTATGCATGCAGACCCTGGATCCCCTAGGATAGGCTCCTAGGGATCCCATATTTGTGGCTATTACCTCTACCCACCTGGGATCCCAAGTCCCTGTATCCTTGGTCCCTTAACCTGTTGTCTTTTCCTGCTTGTTGTCCTGGGGGAGGGATTCTCTTGGTGGTGCTTTTTGGCTACTTCCCGATGGGTGGGATCTCCTCTTTATTGGTTTTCAGTTTCTTCCTACTGGGTAGGATTCTCCCTTTTTTTTGGGCAGGATGGTTTCTCGCTGGGCGAAATGGTTTCCCGTGGGGCAGGATTCTCCAAAACCACTAGGTTTCTCGCTGGGCGGGTTTTTCTCATTTCCTACTGGTTTTCTCAGGAGGTGAGACTCACTTGGTAGAGGTTTTTGCTACTTTTCGCTGGGTGGGATCTACACTGGGATGGATTTTTGCTACTTCTCGTTGGGCGGGATTCACTCTTTGGTGGTTTTTCGACTACTTCCCACTAGGCGAGATTTATATTATAATGGTTTTTTGCTGCTTCCTACTATGCAGGATTTACACGATGGTAGTTTTTAGATGCTCCCCGCTGGGAGGGATCTTCAAACTTACCTTCCTTCAAAATTGGTGGTTTCTCACTGGGTGGGATTGTTCAAATTTACCTATTCCCACTGGGCGGGATTTTTGTTTGTTTTTCATTTTCAGGGTATTGGTGCCTTGGGCCCAAAATTTTGTTGTAATGGCTTATTCTCGGCATGTTATTACCAACTCTTATGTAATCAGGTTTTGGGATCCTAGTTAAAACCCACTGTAAATACAAATGCTACTTAACAAAAAAAAAGAATGTAAATGACAAAAATCAATCATGAACTAGCATGAAACATAATTACAATAACATTGCTTACAAAACTATATACAATAATATTGATCATAAACTTTTAATATTACAATTATCAAAAGCAATACACTGTATGGAGCTTTGCCTCCATTATATAGACATACAAGATGGCTCTTAATGTTCTTGACTATTTATTTCCATATGAAAACTCTCACATGTAGGGTTATGCATAAGGGATCGGCCCCAAAATTTATTTATAAAAAATTGGCAAATCAGTTTCAAAATCCAAGTGAATAGTGTCCAAACGCATGTAGAAGGTTCACTATTATTAAGGTAAATGTTGGAAATTTAAACTTAAAATGGTCAAATTATTATAAAATTTGGGTGAATCAACCCAAAAAAAAAATTACACCTAGAAAATGTTGGCTAATGGGCCCTGTTCAAGGGTCCCAAATATTAGCCAATTCTAAAATTTTGAAATCCTAATTTTAGCCAATTTGGATATAAATAGCCACTATGCATAACCCTTATCACATGACATTTGGTTTCTCATCTTTCCACTTGTATACAAGGATCTTGAAATTACTTGCACACTTACATGACACTTGTGCATATTTAGCACATGGATACTTAAATAAAGGAAAATATAAATTATTCAACTAAACTATAGACTCAAAATCTAGTTTATTACATATTTACATTTGTACCATAAAGGTACATTAATCAAATAATGTAATATTTTGTAACATTACCCTTGGGTTACTTTATGTGAAAAATGATTACTCCTAGTAAAATTTAAAAAATGGAGGCATCTCTAAGAAAATGATGCCTCTCCAAATGTCACATGCCTATAAGAAGCTTAGAAGACCTCAAACATGAGTTATTTCATGACTAAATGCAAAAATGCCATTTTTAAAGATCTCCCTTTGGTTTAATGCTTTTCCATTTACCCCGCCATTGGTGTACAAATAATTCATTCCATGAGGTGAGTGAATCACTCCAATCTGGTAGCAATTCATCAACATTATATAATAATTTGATCCAATAACTCAATAACTTAATATTATTAACTTATCACTTGTAGAAAAAATCAACACTAATGGAGTTGATTGACAGTTATCTGTAACTTAAATAAAACTTGAGGGATTTTGGAGGGAATTCATTAACTGATTTTAATGTTTTAAACCTTTCAAAATTAAAAATAATATAAGGTAGTACCAAGTTAATACATTTCTAGTAACTTCATAGGGTATTATTCTTGATTAGTGAGAGATCCTAGTTCCTCTCTTTGACTTTGGCAATAAAGTATTCAAAATTGGAATATTTGCTCTAAAATTCTCAAAATGATTATTCTTCCTATTACACCTTTATGGAAATATCCCTATTAGTTATTACCATTTTTTATACCCTAGTATTTGGATGTTCGTAAGGTCATTTACTTATCTTCCCATATCCTCATATGGGTTCTCTAACAACTCATTCTAATTTTTCATTATCTCTTGTAGATTAGCACACAATGGCTCTATTTTATTGTATTGCTCAAGTGTATCTCTAGATTCACCTTTATACTTTACCTCTTAAAACATCACATTGATGATGTCATCATAAAGGAGTTTTTATTGTGGGTCAAATATATTTGAGAGTCTATCATTGATGATTTTTTAATTTTTCTTTATCATTTCTTACATTACGGTTTTCAAAGAGGTTAATGTGCCTTTGCAAGCTTGGATGTTTCTTTGAGAACCAAGGATCTTCTTTATTTTCTTGACCATACATTTTCAATATATCCCTAACTAGTGGGATATCCACATCATATCTATAAGTTTGAGAAACTCTTGGAACCTCTCCTTCACAACCAATTACATTTTAGCCTACTTGACGATATCAATCACTTGATTTTGATTATTTTTTGCATAGTCCACAATATTGAAGTACATTTTAAAATTCATTACCTTAACTTTGATGCTATCCTAGAATGAATTTGATCTTTAAGACTTAAAGTATTTACCTAGATCTATCATTGATCCTTCCTCTTTCAAGGTTACTATTTCCTTCTACATTTAGTCATATTCTCTAGTTTTGATTGGTCGAACAAAGGAGGTAGCGATAACAATTAAAATGAGCTATGGTCATAATTCTTGAGTATGGATCTAGACATCATGATAACATACCAAAATAAGAGTTTGGGAGGATAAGGTATATTACCCATAACCATTTCCATGATAAGGCTTCAAAGGTGACCAAACCCTAATCTGATCCAAATGAGAAAACCTTGACCAAAATCTTAGATATTTTATTTCTTATCTCAATTTCCTCTTTTAAATTTATGGATAGACCATGAAAGAAAATTAAAATGTAGAGGAATAAATCAATGGAAAACATAAAATATATTAATATAAATAGTTACAAAAAAATACAAATAGACACAATTCCTATTGAAACAAGGTATGCAAAGGATAATGTGTTGGGTTGCACAACCTTTATAAAAAAAACTATGTCCAAGCATAAACAATGTAAAATAGAATAAAAACTAGAATTGTTGTAGCTCTTCCATTCTTTCAACCCTATTCCACACCCTTCATTTTCCTTTTTACCAAAGATATTCTTCAAAATTCCTTGATCTCAATTAATATAAGCATTAGATAAACTTGTTTTGAAACTACTAAAAGCAATATATTTTGTAAAGAGAGTGAGATATATACAAACATATATATATATATATATATATATATATATATATATATATATATATATATATATATATATATATATATATATATATATATATATATATATATATATATATATATATATATATATATATCTCGTGTGTGTGTGTGTTTTTCCTTTTTCTTCTTTTATTAAGTGAAAAACCCTTTGCAGGGCCGCATTGGTCTAAGAGACCACGAACATGGGTTTCTACACCGTCAAAGTCACCCGAGAGTCGCACATGACCCTACCCGCACAAACATTATCAATTGGATTTTGGATACCCAATTCAAATTTTTTATAGGGTGGAGATTTGAACCTGGGACCACTCTTGGAGGATTTCCCTCTCCTCTCCAACTCACCTACAACACCTGGGTATATGTGTGTGTTTGTATGTATGTATCATAATATAAATATAATACATACATACATAGTTTAACCTCATAAAACCTATGATGCAAATAATAGAGTAGTATATTTTATGATCAATTTTAGAGGGAGCTACTTCATCTTATAAGCTATTTACCCTCATGTGATTTAATTTGTATATTTAAGTAATTATGAATTAATTTAATTCTAGAAGGATACTTTTTATTTTGTGTTTAATTACCCTTTAATATTGATTATGGTATTAGTGACTACAAATCATGACATGTATTATTTTTCAAAACTTGTCTTTAATTTCCATTAGATAATTTTGTCCAATACCCTTTGATTTATAGTTTTTTGTTCTTTGGATTATCATCAAAACATTATAGTTATTTTTAATGGATAACCAAGGGAGTACAAAACCAAAATAAGATTTTATTTTAACAAATCTATCCATAACTTTAAATGGTGTATAAATTCCATCAAGAAGTATCAAAATACTTAATTATTTTATATCCCTTAGTACCTAAAACCATTTTAGGTTATAAATTATCTTGAGTTATATTGAAATATAGAACACATATAAACTATAGAATTTTATGTTCAAATTACCATAGATGTCTTACTCAAAATATTAATATACTTGATAATTTTTAAAAGAATAGTTAACAATCACAAAATATTTTTGTTCTAAATATTTGCCTTATATGAGCACGTGAAACTTAAGGTATAATGATATTGTGAATATGATATATTTAAAGAGACATATGCTTCAAATAGATATAGATTAATATATATTATGATCAATTTTAGGAGGAATTATTTCATCTTACAAATTACTTATTTTCATATTTCTTTTGATGTCCTACTAGTAAAAATTATGATTTAATTTACATATTTAAGTAATTAGGAATTGATCTAAATCTATAAATATAAATTTTTATTATTTGTTTAATGACCCTTTACTATTGATTATGATATTATTTATTAGAAATTATGACCTCTATTATTTTTCAAAACTGAACTTTAATGTTTATTAGAGAATTTAATTCAAAAACATTATCTTTATAGGAATTTGTTCTTTGGATTATCATCAACACATTGTAATTATTATTAACAGATAACCAAGTGGGTACTCAACCAAAATAAGATTCTATTTTAACAAATCTATCCATAAGTTTTAATGATGTATAATTACCTTATCAAAATAATTAACTAATTTATATGATTTAGTACCTATAATAATTTCAAGTTATAAAAAAATTGAATTATATTAAAATATTGAACAAAATTATTGAATTAAATTGAAATATAGAATGGATATAGACTATGACATTCCAATATAGAATGACGACGGATGTATTACTCAAAATACTAATGTAATTGATATTTTTTTTTAAAAAAATTAGTAATCACAAGATATTTGATTCTTCTATTATTTGAATATTAACCTTATACAATTATGTGCAACTTCAGGTGCAATGACATTGTCAATATGATACATTTAAAGATATGTAACCTTGTGATTATATAAAGTTATATATTTTATGATCAATTTTTAAGGGAACTACTTCATATTACAAGCTTTTTATCCTCACATTCATTTTGATATTTTTGTAGAAATATTATGATCTAATTTGTATATGTAAGTAATTAGTAATTGAATTAAATCTGTAAATATACTTTTTAATTTATGGTTAGTGGTCCTCAAGTATTGATCATTGTCTTAGTTACTACAAATTATGACATGTGTTTTTCAAAACTTTTCTTTAATGTTTATTAGAGTTTTTTTTTTTGTCCAAAATCATTTTATTTATAGAATTTCATTATTTGTATTATCATTAATAAATTGTAATTATTATTCATGGATAACCAAGTGGGTACACAACCAAAATAAGATTCTATTTTAATAAATTTATCCATAACTTGTAATGAGGCATGAATGCCATCAAGTAGTATAAAAATACTTGACTAATTTATATGGCTTAGTACCTATAACTATTTCAAGTTATAAAAAATCTTGAATTAGATTGAAATATAGAACATATATAAACTATGGAATTCCAAATTGGAATGACGTAGATGTCTTACTCAAAATATTAGTATATTTGACCATTTTTTGAAAAAATTGCTAACATTCATAAGATATTTTGATACTTCTATTAATGAATGTTACCTTATATGAGCATGTACAAATTAAGGAGAAGTAATATTTTCAATGTGATATATCAAGATATATCCTTCTTATATACATATTTGATGAATTCAACCTACTTTGGCTAAATCCATATGTTGTTGCCATTGCACAACATACCCCAAATTCAGAGACCCACTTAAAATTTTGATGTTTATATAATATTTTGGTTTGCGTTGAGTAACTGTACCATGCTCTTAGCAATAGATGGTTTTATGTTTGATCTCATTCCCTCACTAATGAAGTCATCCCTTTGCGCGTATCACCCTTCTAAGACCCACTTGGATTTTGATGTTAATGTTTGGTCATTTGTTTTGAAGGATGGATTGATTGGTTATGTTGTAGTCCCACTAAAATTTTACAAAATAATAAAATTCTAAAGTTTAGCCTCTATGATATTACTCTAAAAATATTTATCTAGTAGCCTATTTGATGTCGTAGAAGCTTTGTTCAGGGTTTGATATCAAATCATTCTCGAGTTCATTGTTCTCATAAAAAATAATAAAAAGATAAAATTATATAAAATGGGCAATGATTTGTTTTATTACCCATGTATTAATAAAACAAATTAAAATAAAAAATAAAATAAAATATACAAAAGAAAGCAATAATAATAAAATGAACCAAAATAGAAGTTTATATATCATTGGTTTCATTTATGAAGGACTAAATTTTAATGTTTTCTTTGTAGGATAAAATAATGGTTCGATATTCAAGCTGAACCTTAATCCTACCAATCAGGCAAACACAGCGTGGGCCACCCAGTCAACAATAGAGATACATACTCTAATACCGTCAGACATGGATTCTAGGTACCACCAAGTGGTGCAACCGAGTAGTCTTGCATGAGATGCTAGGGTGAATAGCTCGCCATAGATGATTAGATGCGCTCGTGTTGATGAACCTCCCATCACATCATCATGGTATGGGTGTGGGTTTAAAACCACAGGAGGAAACATACATAGAAGATATTGGAGAACGAATTCTATTTGTTAACAAATTTCATTTGTTGATAATATTTTAGAATTAGGTCGGATCATCCAACAGGATGGTGAAAACGATGATGATGGGGAGTTCCACTTCAAGTACGATGGCGGTGGATTCAAGGAGATTTGGTTATGGTCTCTTCAAATATGTTTACTATTATTAGTGATTAATACCCATTATTCACACTTGGAGTATCCTATATCACTTGCTCTAAGTGATAATATTTGTTTTCATTCATAATTTTGGTAGCTCGAGACAATGGAAAATCGAACCTGATAGGTAACCTGATGAACTAGACTTGGCATGGAAACTAGCATGGTGAATGGCAGGCATAAAAAACTAGGTTTGATGATATAGTCGGTAGAGGATTGCATAAAGGAAATTTATATAATCGTATCTTCAACAGTTAGTTCAATTTGATCATGCTGAGATATATGCATTACATGGTCTGAGGATGATATACAACCCCCCACAATGTCACGAATTTTTCTTTCAAAAGTTCTCTATGTGGAAGAATCGCGGGTGGATCTCTTACCGGTACATCTAGGTTGAAGAATAAATTTGTTTTTTGGGTAAAGCTTTACCATAGAACAAAGAGCAGTCACATAGCAAAGTGACACTGTCAGTGCTCCAATAAATTTAATTTTCATATTGCCATAGAATGTGAAGGTGTTGGTGTTTGACTGAGGTGAATATATGTGGATTGGTGAATAAACTTATGGATAGAATGGAAGCACCCATCGAAACCGTCGGATATGCAATGTACGACAGGATCTTGGTGGAGAATATAATAATGTGTGTACTTCACTGTTCACGGATGATAGGAGGATAAGATTGAGATTACACAAACACGGTGTAAATTTTAATAACCACAAAAATAGTTACATTAAATAAAGGAGGATATTCATAGGAGCACATCCTTAGCTATGACTAAAGAACCATAGTGTTCACAATGCACAAGATGTTAGATTATCAGGTATTTTACATTTTGAGACATAGTGTTTAAGAGTCCAATGAAGGCCACATAATTTACCATTGGACACAGTCACATCACAAAAGCAACAAGCAAAGGATTTACATGATATCATAGTCAATATCTGATTAAACCATTATTCAATGGGAAATTATAGGGTACATTATCTTCCTCATCATTGCCAAACACAAAAGTTTTAGAGGATATAAGGTCATGTGGTCATGAACATTGGTAGAATGTCATGGGAGCGTGGTGGTAGTGGTTTATTTAGTGATCAGGTTGAATACCTATGATTCATGTAGAGGTGATAATGATGCACCTACCCAAAATTATGATATGCATGCCAGTTCATATAATGACAAAAGTGTTATATAGAGATGGGAATCATTAAGCATGTTGATTGCAAATAGAAAAAGAGAAAGAAGTGACATGAAAACAAATGCAAAAATGCGCTCATGGAGTGTTATGAAACGAAACATTGAAAAGGAAAGCAAAGGATTTATTTAAACTTTTAAATACGAGGGAAACGAATGAAACCGTGTTGGAGACTTTTTGGCAAGATTGCACATTGGAAACCAGAGATTGTGGAAGAAACCCCTCCTCCCAAGTTGTTAGACTACACCAAGTTTCAACATTGGAAGCCATTGAAATATAATATGTTGCAAATATATTTCATTTAAAATTTTTTATTTTGGCAATATATTGGAAATTTAAGTGAGTTTTATGCATGCAGATGGTAAACTTGTATATTTTTTTAATATATTGTGTCATTTTCCCTCAGAAGTATTGCACCATATTAATATTGGACTGTGTGAAATGGGTCAACTAATACTATTTTAATGTAGGATATTGATGTATGTAGATTCATAGTAAAATTTTGGAGTGACAACTTGTCTTTTTTATTTTATTTTCTCTAACCCTAGCCCTTTTACATTTTTTTTAATCTCATCAATTACAAAATACAAAAATAAATAAATAAAATTTAAAAATCATAAAAGGAAGTACGACAATTCCAAAACTGCATTTCCACTTCTCATGGTACACAAAATTCAAATTTTAAAGGAAATTTCAAATTTCAAATTTCAAATTTCAAATTTTACAGAAATTCACATTTTTAAAGGAAATTCAAAATTTTAAACTTTGCATATTATTTTAAATAATCAAACTAATTTCATTTTATGAAAATGGAAATTTCACTAAAATCCAACCTTTCAGAGTTTGTTATTTCAAAGTAGATAGTTGAACAATAATGTCACATTTTCACAAATTACATGAGCAAAAAAATTATCGTAAATTAAATCAAATACCAAACCACAAGTCCCTTGTTAATAGTTACTTGCATCTCTGAGGTATTTGACACATTTTCACAAGCATTCAAGCATATTTTAAGTAATTAAGCAAACAAGAACCTTGGAGAAGTTTTAAATTTCTTTGCAAGAGAGGGTTTTCTAATAATACCCTAACTGTGAGTATAGTTTGGCAATTGGGAAAAATTATCACTCAACAAAATTGGCACTAGAAGGAGGGTCAAATGTTTATTTCATGGTTACTTCAAATGCTAAGTTGTTCATTGTTACTTGAGAGTCTTGAATTGCTGATTTTATCTAAGCCCTCAATGTGCAATAGAATTAGCGCTAGGAGGGCCTATGTTCATTTCATGATTACTTTTAATGCTAATTTTTTCATTGTTACTTGACATTCTTGAATTATTGAATTTCTTTAAGCCCTCAACACGCAACATAATTGGCACTAGAAGGAGGGACTAGTTGAAGGTATTGCAATTTGAATAAGAAGTTTTTGTTGAAAGTTGTTCACATTTATTAATTGGAAAATTCTCTAATTTATGATGCATTGATGCTAACCTTTTACACATTCGAGAGTGTTCCTTATTATTGGGAATTTATTCATGCCTTATAATTTACATTATAATGTATCAGTTAAACTTTTGAAAATTGGAAGTCATTTCATGTTAAGAGTACTAAGCACTTATTGTTTTCATTATTAAGGTTGGAACCAAAGACAATAATCACAAGATCTAAGGCTTTTGAAGAGACTATTTTCCATATCATTTATACTATAAGGAGAATCATAAGGTCTAAGAGTCATACGATTGTTACTCCACTCATAAGCAATTCATTTCTACCCATCATCCCATTTTTTCCTCCACTAGTAACTCCAATGGCAGTAGTTGTAGGAGTTGCAGCTTGGTTAGGTGATTATAATAGTCCTTTAAACATTGTTAGAGTAGCCTATGACATTCCAAAAAATGTAGAAAGGTATTTACCCAAATATAAACATGATGGGATTAGAATTGTTGAAGAGCATATTTAAGCTTACAAAGATGCAATTATTATACTGCAAGTTGAACATGAGGTTGTTGCTTGCAAAATGTTTCCTCTCATGTTAGATGAAATGGCATATGATTGATATATTAGTTTGCCAACCAATTCCATTATGTCTTGGGCTCAGTTGGAAATATATTTTGTGAATCAATTTAGGCTACCCATATATTATGTGCTAATCTATCATAATTTTATGTTAGCCAAGAGAGAGCCTAATGAACCTCTAAGAATATTCAATACTTATTTCTATAAATTGTATCATAGATTAGTTACTCCTTATACTCATTAGGTAGATGTTGCCATATAGATGTACTTTAGGGCATTGGACCCTTTAACATCTATGTTTGTAAGGAAAAATCCTCAAATCACTTTGCTTACCATAGCATACACTAAGCCTTTGACTATAGAACAATAGTTGATGCCACAAGTTTTTGGGATAGAATAGTTACCTTTAATAGGAAATCCAGGTGCCTATAATCAAGTGCCTATGATCAATCAAAATTTATCACAATAAATATCTATGTTGAATGCCATGTCATTCAATAATTTCAACTTGCCATATAATCCACCTACCACACCCACGTATCCTACCACTCTACTATATTTAGAAAATCATTTCACCACTCATAAAATGGTAGAAACAAATATTCAAATCATGCCTACATTCTTCAATACAACACCCACTCCAAATGCGACAACATTTCATCAAAATAACACAACCTTTTCACAGGTTGTCCATATTGTCTAGAATTAAAGTTTGCCAAGTTTTCTAAATCCTATGACCAGTACGAGTAACTCATCCAATCAAAATAATGTAGGATAAAATAATGAATCTAATTCTCAGGTAAGTAACCTACAAAGGGTTATCCAAAGCCTCAGTAGTGACATGGTTCAAATGCAAAAAAAATTGCCTCAAAATTCTCATCCAAATATAAGTTTCAGTATTAAAAGAAAACAATGGAATCCTCATATAAACAATGGAGGATTGCCTAGTGCCATTGTTAATCAGAACAATGCTACCACTAATTCCAATCAAAATAGCACCATTTTTAATCTTTCTGATTTGGTTCTAAATAATTAGTGTAGGGTGCATTCCACGATACAACATAGTGAGAATGAATGCTCTGAATTCAAAATAGCTCTATATGCCCTACAAAAAGAGATGGATAATATGGAAATTATTTTAGAGGATGACCCTTCCCAAAAGGCTAGCACTAGCAAAGGGAAATAATCAACACTAGTTGTAGAAACATTTGAATCAATTGAAGAATATTAAGAAGGGTATGATGGGTCTATAGAATAGGAAGTACAAGCCTTTAAGCAATTCAAAAGGAGGAACCATAATTACAAGCTTAGGAGTAAGACTAAATCTCCTCTAACTTATTCTACTCCCTCAAATGACACCATCATTCCTCCTAACACATGGGCTAGTAACAATACCATACCTCTATCTAACTTTGATTTGTCTCAACCACCACATGAGAAAATTACCTATAATATTATGGATGATTTAAAGAAAAAAAAAAAGAATATATATTTTTTTGATGTAGCTAAGTTGACTAATCGACAAGAAATTTTGGTGCAGGCTTTGGGCAATCAAAGAAAGAATGAATCCCCAAAAACCATGGATATGCAATATGTTTTACGAAGATACAAAGGAGAATCTCCTCCCTTTATTTTGACCATAAGAATTATGGGAAGAAATTTGCATATCTATCTTGTTGATTCAGGAGGATCCGGTAATGTCATGCCTCACATGGTTTTTCAAAAAATGGGTTGAAACTCATCCCTTCTAACAAAATTATTGTCCAATTGGATAAATTTGAGGTCCATGTGGTTGAAATGCTTAAGAATGTTCACATACAGTTATCCTCAGAACATATGATACAATAATATATTGATATACATGTTGTAGATGTACTAGATAAGTATGGAATGTTGTTGAGCAGAGATTGGTCTAGGAAGTTAAATGGATATATGGACATTGATTATTCACATATGTGACTACCATGAAAGAGTGTTGCAAACCAAATCAAGGTTGAAAAAGAACCTAGACTCAAGAATTTGATTACTGAATATAAAAAAAAATGAAGTTTTGTACAATGAATCTGGGTTACGTGTCTATACTTTGGAAATAAAATTGAATTAAGGTGAATCTGAAAATTAAATCTCATCTATTAATTCAATTAAGGATGAAAATATTGTTTGGATGCTTAAATTTTATGGATCTAAATCCAAACAAGGTAGTGGAGCTGGTGTGGAATTGATTAGTCCTAAAGGTAAGTCATTTTTGGTAGCCTATAGATTACAATTTCCTTGCACTCATAACACAGCAGAATATGAAGCCTTAATATTCAGTTTGCAGTTAGCCTTAAAGAAAAACATCAAATTTTTGAAGGTGCTATGATATTTATAATTAGTTTTCAATTAAGTAAAAGGCCAATACACATGTCATGACAAAATGCTAATTCACTAAAAAAATAGTGTTAGAGACTTAATAGATGAATTTGAAATATTTAACATTTATCTGATTTCTAGAAAGAGTAATTGTGTGGCAGATTCTCTGGCAGTCATAGTAGGTACATCAAATCCTATCGATAGCAAAAATTTGATTTTTTTTTCAATAGAGTTGATTCCTTGTCCTTTTATACTTGAAAATATAAAAAATTTATAGGTATTTGAAAGTGATAGACACATCTTCGACTTTGTAACTAACTCAAATATTTTTGAAAACCTAGTGATTGACGAGGACCAATGGTTACAAGAGGATGAAGATGAAGAAAATGAGGTAACAAATAAAATTAACACTATCCCAAAAGGTATTTTTCCACTCGAAAAGCTTTTTGATATTAACTACCAAAGAAAAAGGTTTGACAAAATATCACTTCTAAATGATGCATGTAATGTGGTTAATATTGGAAATAATGAAGATCCACATAACATACTTATTGGCAAAGAATGCACACATATTTAAAAGGAAGGAATAATGCACACACTTAAAGATTATATGGATTGTATTGCATGGAATTATAAAGATATAAAAACTTACAATCAAAACATTATTATGCATACTATTCTGTTGAAACCTCATTCTAAAAAATTCAGACAAAAACAATGACCAATAAACCCATTGCTATAACCTCTGATATAGAAGGAAGTAAAAAAGTTGTTATATGCAAAAATTATATTCCCTATTCGACATTCCACATGGGTTGCAAAGATAGTTCCTGTTCAAAATAAAATTGGAGATATTCGGTTATGCATTGATTTCAGGAACCTTAATAAAGATTCGTAGAAAGATAACTACCCTCTTCATTCTATCGATCACATTTTACAAAATGGTTAATGGATATGAAATGATATATTTTCTTGATGGATATTCTAGATATAATCATATTCGTATTGACCCACATGATAGAATAAAGACTATATTTACTACTAAATGGAGAATGTTTGCTTACAAGAGAATGCATTTTGGTTTGCTTAATGCAGGTGCCAAATTTTAGAGAGCCATGGACTATGCATTTAGATATCTGATAGGTAAATGCATAATAATTTATGTTGATGACATTCCTATCTTCTCAAAGAATAGAGCTGACCACGTACTGATTTGAGAAAAATTCTTCAAAGGTGTAGAGAACATGACATTTCACTAAATCCTAAAAAGCACATTTTTGGAGTAATTGAGGGGAAATTATTAGGACATGTAATATCAATAGATCTTACAAGAATAGAGACAATTCAAAATATTCCTCTTCCAAGCAGTAAGAAAGAGCTTAGATCATTTTTTGAAAAAATTATTTTGTTAGGAAATTTATTTATGGATTTGCTATAATTGTCAAACCATTGAGTGATATGTTGAAAAAGGATGTTAATATTAGCTGAACATGTGAGGCTAGAACTGCTTTTCAGAGTGTTAAAGATACCATTTATAATGCACCTATTTTGGTAAGTCTTTATTACAAGAAACCATTCTTCATTTATACTTCTACATCTAATAATTCATTTGCTAGCATGTTAACTCAAAAAAGTGAAGGTAATTCTAAAAAACATATTGCTTTCATGAGTTCACCTTTAAAATATGCACAAATTAAATATAACATTTTGGATAAACAAGTGTATGCCTTTTTCAAAACTATCAAAAAGTTTAGGCATTATATTTTGCATAGTAGATTTTCTACCATTGTACTTGACCCTATTGTGAAAAGTATGTTGATGCATAACGAACGAGGTGAAATATGAGGAATGTGGATTTCTACCATACAAGATTTTGAGCTTGAGATCCATCCAATTAAGCTAATTTGGGGACAAGGCTTGAAAAAAATCTTGTAGAGATTGACCCTTGAATTTCTTGTCAACAATATAATGTAGAGGATATCACACAAGATGAATGATATATTGAAATTGTTTATTTTATTTTGAATGGTAAGTGTCCTTCATATTTTAATTTGATGCAAAGGAGAGCTCTTCGTTTAAAGTATGTGAAATTTATGATTAAAAATGGTGTGTTGTATAGGAAAAACCATGAATAAATTTTGATTTGTTGTTTGAATAAGGAGGAAGCCACTTAGATCTCACACAAGTTTCATGGTAAGTATGGGATGGGGTATGGTTCTGCAAATGTTATTACCCACTAGATATTGAGATTCGGTTACTATTGGCCACACATATTTAAATATGTCCATTCCTATTTGTGTTCTTGCCATATTTATCAGCTTGCAGCTAATAGGGAAAGATATACATCTATGCCATTAAAATATGTAGTTGAGATGATACATTTTGCTCAATGGGGCTTAGATTTTTTAGGGGTCATAAACCCTAATTTCTTATATTCCCATAAGTTTATTCTTACCACCACTAACTACTACACTATATGGATAGAAGTTATTCCCACCAAGAATTGCACGACTGATATTGTTATTTAGTTTTTGGAAGAATACATTATGACTAGAATGGTGGAAGGAAGGTAAACCTAGGCATGGGACTAAGATGTTCTGTTTTTCCAAAATACTACAATACATTAAATCCAAAATCAAGACTTGGAACTGGAAAGAGTTTGGGGATGTTCATAAAAAAAAAACATGAAGTTATTGCTCATCTTGAAAATTTGAATAAGAAAATCCGTTTAGATGGCCTCACAGAGAAGAGAAGTGCGGATGAAATTAAACTCACAACTCAGTTAGAGGAATGGGAAAAAAGAGAAGAAATCTTATGGAAGCAAAAATCTAGAATTCAATGGCTCAAAGAAGGAGATCGAAACACAAATTTCTTTCACAAATATCTTCTAAGTCGAAGATCTCACAACTTTATTTCTTCCTTAACTTCAGATACTGGAGATTTTGTTTATACTTGAGATGGCATGAACTCTATTGTTGTTGATTACTTTTCCAATATTTTTTCTGCTACTCCTCTTAACTCAGCTTCTCAAAAAAATGTTCTTCAAGCAATCCCTTCTCTTATCACTTCTAATAACCCTATTTTGACTACTCCTGTTACTATCAATGAGCTTCAACAAGTAGTTTTTAAAATGCAAAAAAGGAAAACCCCAGGTCCTGATGGTTTTCCTATTGAGTTCTACCAAGAGTTCTGGGATATCCTTCATGTTGATTTATTAGAGGTGGTGGAAGAATCCAGGAAAGCCAAAGAAATTTTGAAGGTTATCAATAAAACTTATATTACTCTTGTTCCAAAAGCTCAAGAGGTTGATCAGATCTCAGCTTTTAGACCTATTGCTTTATGTAATGTTCTTCTCAAAATCATTACTAAAATCATGGCAGAAAGGTTGAACCCTATTTTGCATAAGATTATTTCCCCAGAGCAAGGGGGATATGTGGAAGGACATCAAATAGTATATGAGATAGTTCTTGCTGAAGAAGCCATCCATTCCATGGATATGCAAAATTCTCCTTCTATGTTCATTCGGTTAGACTTATCCAAAGCTTATGACAGAGTGGATTGGCACTTCCTTATCAAATTTTTGAGGCAATTTTGTTTCTCTAAGGATTGGATGGATTGGATTATGGGATGTATCTCTTCAATTTCCTACTTAGTTCTTATCAATGGCAGTCCTTCTCAGTTTTTCCTAGCTTCCAGAGGTATTAGACAAGGTGACCCGCTATCCCCTTATTTATTCATCATTCTTGTTGAATGCTTGGGTAGGACTATACCAAAAAGAGGGAAAAAAAACCCTTGAGGGAGTTACCATTGCTCATGGAGCTAGACCTATCTCTCATATTTAATTTTTGGATGACTCTACTCTTTTAGGTAAAGCTATAGTTAAGGAATCTTCTAATATTAAGAAAATAATTAGCTATTTTTCTAAGGCTACTAGGCAGTTGATCAATGAAGACAAATCTAAAGTTATTTTCTTTCACTGCTCTGCTAGACAAGAATCCATGGTCTTGGATAAATTAAGATATAATAAGACCTTTCTTCCAATCACTTATTTAGGTATTCCCATAAATATTCAAAGGCAGAAAAATAAATATTGGAATTGGTTGTTGGACAAAGTCAAGAAGAAAATTGGAAAGTGGACCAATAAATGGCTTTCTTCTGGGGGTAGAATCACCTTGGTAGAATCAATCCTTCAAGCTATTCCTATTTATGTTTCTTTTGTTTTGAATATCCCAAAGGTTGTTCTTCAAGAATTGGATCAAATCAGTCATCGTTTCCTTTAGAGTGGTACTAAGGAGAAAAGAAAATGGGCCTTGGTGAAATGGGATACTTTATGTCTTCCTAAGAGTGAATGGGGGTTAGGATTCCGGTATTCAATTAATAACAACAAATATTTAGCTGCTAAATTATATTGGAGGATGTTGCATAACCCCAATGCTCTTTCGACCAATAATCTTTGTGCTAAATATGCTGAGAACAAAAGTCCTGAAGACCTTGTTCGCTATCAACTTCCTACCAAAGGTTCTCCTATTTTAGCAATTCTTAAGACTGGTGAGGATTTGATAAAGAAAAAATTATTTTGGATCATTCATAATGGTGAACATGCAAATTTTTGGACAGATTCTTGGGATGGTCACAAGCCTTTAATAACTCAGTTTCCCGATTGGAGGCCTTTGATGGAGGAGCTTCATCGAGATAATTGGATAAAGGTAGCTAATTACTGTTGGTACCATCCTGGTAATTCAAAGGTTGGTAGATATTGGATCCCTATTGAGGACTGGCCTATTCAAATCCCAAAAATGCAAAGACAAGATATCCAAGGCATACTTCATATGAGATCCCTCTCTTGGTCCCATAAAAAAGATTGTTCTAGATGGAACAACACTACTAAGGGTGAGTATTCCGTTGCTCAAGGTTATTTGACCTTATGCCATAATAATCCCAACCATTCTTCTGACATATTTTCTCAATTGTGGGCTCAAAATCTTTGGCCTAAGGTAAGGTTCTTTAATTGGCTTTTATTGCATCGTAGGGTGCTTATTGGTGAGCAACTTATGAAGTGTGGTTTTCATGGCTCTTTTAGATGTGAAATGTGTGAAGAGAATGTAGAAAATGTCAACCATATTTTTATTGAGTGTACTTTAGCCTCTGAGCTATGGAGAAGAATGGCCACTTTACTTGGCTTACAGTGGTCCAATTTTTTTACTTTTGAAGAACTTTGGAGGGATTGGCCTAATCAAGAGGGTGTTGATCATTTTATTAGGCAATTAGTTTGGATGGGTTCTACCATTCTTTTTTGGAATATTTGGAATGAAAGGAACAACCAAATTTTTAATCAAGATAGGAAGGATATTTAATATATTTGGCAAAAGACCATAGCCAACTTAGTTGAATCATTCCATCAACTCCTTAATCACCCTCAAAACTCCCACCAAATATGGGATCAAGTGATGCAAAGATTGAATATTAAACCTTCTAAGGGCAACCAACTTAAATGGAATGTGAGTATTAGTAAGATGGATAGGACTAGAAATTGGCAACCTCCTCCTAAGGATTTTGGAAAATTCAACACTGATGGAGCCTCTAGAGGGAACCCTGGAAAAGCTAGTGTGGGAGAAATTGGTAGACTTTCAGATGGCTCCCTGGTTTTTACTTTTGCTGAGAATTTGGGTATTCTTTCCAATAACCTTGTTGATGGGTATGGTATCCTCAAAGGCCTTTAGGAGGCTACTAAGGTTGGATGGGAAAAGGTGTTAGTTAAGTCTGACTCTCAACTTATGATTAATATCTTGAAGACTCCTTCTAAGAATCATAAGGTGGATTAGAGAATAAAAAGAATTATTGAGAAGATTCAGTTAATCCAGATGGGATTTTTGAAAGTTGATTACATTCATGTGGTTAGAGATCAAAACAAGAGTGTTGATGCTTTAGATAATTGGGCTTTGGACAAATGTGATCTTACTTGTTATGGCCACCCTCCTATATGGTGGGCTTCTCAAATTAGGGAAGCTCTTCTTTCTATCATTTCTTTGGATGGCTCCAGTTCGAAGGTACCTAGTTTCTTCTTGTTTTTTTTTTTTGCTTCTCTTTGGTTCATTCAGTTTTTTTTAGTTCCCTAGCTCATTCTATTCTTTATTTTGTTTCCTCTGTTGATTCTTGCCTTAATAGTCTTCTGGTCTAGATAGGTCATTGTTTTGTTCATTGTTTTTTTTTTTTCTTTTTTCTTCTTTGTTTTTTTTTTTTTAGTTTTTTAAGGTGGGTGGGTTCTTTTGTTTTGTTTTGTTTTTGTGTTCTTTGTGTTTCTTTTCATTGTTTTTGTGTTTTTGTTGTTTTGTTTTTTTTATGTTTTTTGTTATTGTTCTTGTGTTTTTTTCGTTCTTGTTCTTGGGTTTCTCTTTGTTTGTGTTATTTCATGTTTTTATGTGTGAGTGTCTTCTATGTCTTTTGTTTTTGTTTATTGTCTGTTGTTGGTTGTTTTTTATTTTTATTTTATTTATTTTATTTTTTAGGTTTTGGTTGTGTTTATTTTTCATGTTTTTTTTGGGTTATGTCTTTGTAGTGTTCTGTTGTTTTTGTCTTCTTTGTGTTTTGTTATGTGGTTCTTGTGTTTTTCTATGTGGTTTGTGTTGTGGTTTCTTTATTCTTATTGTACGTTTTTGGTTGTGCTTTTTTTTTTTGACACACTCAAGGAGCATGTTTTTTATTTTATTTTATTATTTTTGTTGTTATTTACTTATTTTTAAATTGGTTTTGTGTGTTTGTTTGCTCCTTGAGTATGTCAAAGGTGGTAGGCCAGGTCCGAGTCCTGGGCATTTTTTACGGAATGGATACCCCTGCCTCCTTGGGTCTTACCCGAAAGTGGCATCCCTTTTGGGATGTTTTCCACAAATAAAAAAAAATACATTATGACTAGAATTGGAATGCCATATTCAATTATTTGTGATAATGGTCCTGCTTTTACTTCATCTTTTTTTGCAGAGTGGGCATACAAAAACAAGGTGAGCATAAATTTTTCTTCCAATTTTTATCTCCAAGTTAATGGTTTAGCAAATTCATCTAATAAGAACTTGTTATCAATTATTAAGAAATTTTTTAAACATAATCCTTGGTATTGGTATAATAAATTGAAATTTGCATTATGGGCAGATAGAACAAGAATTAAATAAGCAATAGGAACATCACCTTATCATTTAGTTTATGGTCAGGATCCAATGTTTCCTCTCAATCTTAAATTAATTTTTTTATAATTTATGAAGGAATACCTTGAAACAGATTTTAAAATTGAAGCTCATCTTACTGACCTTATGCATTTAGATGAAAATGAGGACACTTTATTTTAATAAACATTATGATGTGGCTAAAATGTGGTTTGATAAATGAGATAAGATTAGGGTATTTAGGATATCTGATTTGGTTTTATTATGGGATAAGGCACACAAGAAAAAGGGTGAGCATAATAAATTTGACTATATTTGGCTTGGTCCTTATCATATTCTAGAAATTCTTGGAGAAAATACTTTTTGATTGAAAAATTTGAGTGGGGAGGACATTCATTGACCTATTAATGGGAATTTTCTCAAGCATTATTTTCACCCATGAAACAACTGAATTCTTGCATTATTTGTACTTTTATTATATATTCTTGTTAGTATTTTCAGGTTTAGGGAGCAGGTTCTCACTTGCTTATCAGTTTTTTGTTTTTGCAATTCTGGTTTGCTTCCAGTTTGGATTTTTCACTTTTGGCATTTTCATACTTTTGGGTGTGTTCCTATGATTGAGGTAGTGTTGGTTATAGCTACTAACTTTCGGTCCCTTTGTTGATAGTTGTTCGTTTGTCATGTAGGATGGATTGCCTAGTTTGGAATCAAGTGGAATTGAGGAAAATAAAATGAAATTATTTACTAATCATTATTAGATTTTGGACTAAGATAGTGGATTTTGGAACAATGAAACATTTCATTGAAGCTCCACATGTAGCTCACTATATTAAAGAGTATTATTTGAAACCTTGAAGGATGAATACATTATGCTTTACAAATTAAGGCAAAATTCCAATACACTTCATCTTTGGCATTAAGTGATCTCTAACCAAATATGTACATATGATATTTGTAAAGCAATAAAATGCTTATAAAAAAAGAGAGAAATGCAAATTAATCTAGAGCCTAAGTGATTTATATAATATCTACTAGGACTATAGAAACCTAGCTAGCAATAGAGCAAGGTCTAGAAGAGATCAAGGTCATCTCCATCGAGGCTATAGATGCTTAGCTGGTAGTGAAGCAATGCAGAGGCACATATTTATGAGTGAAATTCTATAGCCTAAATGCAAAACAAATGATAGAATCTAAATTATTTCAAGAATGAAAAATGAATCATAGTTCACACACTGAGTAGAGGCAAATAGTTCATCTATTTTCATTTGAAGCTATTTACCTGTTGGTCAAATATTTGCCTAATCATACAAAATTACGTTTGTGTGACATAGACACGACCAACATTGAAATACCGAAGGAAAGAGATGTCCCCTATGTCAATATCCAGAGAGGGCTAGCTTCATTACTAATTATAAAATGGTTGAAGACTAGGGATGCAGGAAAGAAATTAGAAAATGTGAAAAGAAATGGAAAATATGGCCACAGGCCAACTGTGTAGGATGGGAATAGATTGATAGCAAGAATCCACACCAAACTAAAAATAGCATGCAAATGGATGATCAAACAGCATAATTTTCGTACAACTTCACACATGTAATCTTCAGATCAACACTCCAACACTTACTCTCTCATTTGTTGTTAGATTTAAATTCTGCAATTTGGATTTATCAATGTTGGGAATGTCATGTTTGCCCCTCAGGGATGCGAACCATATAAATAAAACAAAATTTTAAAAGTTTTAAAAACAAAAAATAAAATAAAAAATGGCGTTCACCCCATGGTGGGGGCAAACATCACGTTCGCCCCCTACCATGGGAAAACATCAAAAAAAAAAAACAAGTTTTAAAGTTAAAAATAAAAATTAATAAATAAAAAATATATCGGGATCCCCCAACGTGGGGCGAACATTAGGTTCGCCCCAATGTTGGGGCGATTCTCCTAATAATGGTATTTCCCCCAACGTGGGGCGAGCATTACGTTCATCCCAACGTTTGGTGCCCCCACCCAAATAAAAGGTGAAGAACCCAATGTAGTGGATGCACTCCTCCCCATAAAGGGGAGTGCCCAAGAATGGGTGCTCCTCCTCTTTCCCATACAAGGGGAAGCGCCCAATGTTGGGTGCTCCCCCACCCTTCCAATTAATGGGAAATGTTTAAAACATGAAAAAATGAATAAATTAAAAATTAAAAACTTTAAAACTTAAAAACTTAAACTTTAAAAAATGATAATAATTTGATCCACCATTGGGACGAACGTAAAAAAAAAAAAAAAATGAACACCCTCCACCTTTTTTAATAAAGGTGGGAGTGCCCAAGCCATGGGTGCTCCCATATATTAATAGGTGGGAGCACACGTGGCTTGGGCGTTCCCACCCAAAATTAAAAATGGAATTTTTTTTTAATTAAAATGAAAACTTAAAAAAGAAAAAATCAATAAATAAAAACAAATGGTTTTTTTTTTTATGTTTTTTTTTAAATTATTATTTTTATTATTATTATTATATATGAACGTTCGTCCAAATGGAGGGGTGAACGTTACTTTTGCTATTCATGGGGGCGAACGTCCCATATTTAAAAAACAAAAACATAAACACATAAAAAATAAACTATTAAAATAAAAAATAAAAAATAAAAGGGGAACACCTGGCGCTTCCCCTATTAAAAGTTTTAAAATTTTAAAAATAAAAAATATTAAAAATATATTTATATAGTTTCTAAAGCAATTTAAAAAATTGTTTTTCTAAAAAGGGAGGCAAGTTTTTTTTTTAGAAAATCTGATTTTCTAAAGTAAAAGAAAAGGGCAAAGAATCAAAGTCTTTAAAAGGAGAGCCTTCACCCCAGTTTCATCAAGCAGATTGAAAACGTTTTGAAGGAGAAGAAAATTTTAGTTAGCAAACATTCCCTTTAATTTCTGAGATTTAGTGTGAACATATTACCCCTCTCAAGACGTTGCAATTACTGGAAAGCATGCAGACCAGCGAAAGTTTTCTTTCTCGGGGAAGCACAAGAAACATTTAATTGGTTCAAGTGGCCAATTAATTTTTTCAAAGCAAGCTTCTGCAACCAAGGCACATTCTACGACATAGTTATGCATCCAAGGAACACTTTTCCCAAGGTAAATTTGATGGTAAAACCAAAGATATATTGAGATATTCTTGAAATAAGTGGCAAGCGATGGCCCCAAGGCTCACATTTTTCTTGAATTCATCCAAGTAACTCCACATTTATTATGACAGTTGAAGAAGAGACTCTTGAGGAAGAAGAACAACAATACATGTTTTAGTGGAGATCTCAACGAGCAAAGCAAAAGATAGAAGAAGCACCAAAGCCAAAGAAGTGTGATGTACAACAGGCGCCACCCTTTCCCAAGGTGACAAAGAAACCAAGGACTGGTGCCATTATTATTTCATCTATTGATGTTTCAGTTACTGTAGTTGCTACAACTTTCATTGTTTTGACAATAGTTGTTAATGCTCCCATGATGACTGATATTTCGATAAAGGTAGCACAAATTTTTCTGATGGTTCAAGGATAGGAAGAAGATCAGCAGTCAGAACCTCCATAGGAGAAGGTCGTGGAGACCCAAATAAATATTGAGGAGATAACACCAGAGCAACAAGAATAAAATTTTGCACAGTCGCATCTATCACCACCTCACACGATGCTTGCGCTCGAAGGTACATCTTTCCTTCCCTCTTCTTCTTCTTCTCTCTTGGAGCAAGTAGTGACTACGTCAGTTCCACTTTTGTTAGTTTTTGTGTCCATTTATCCACACTTTTGTACGCCCTCCATATCCCTTCCACTTTCTTCATCCACTATTCCCAAAGTCACTACTACTCCTTCTTCCATTCCCCTTCCTTCGTCCTCCTTTTCTTTTAGTTCATATGCGTCAGGACTGAATCCATTTTTGCATCCCTCTGTATCCATTGCCACTACCTATTTTCATCAAAGCTGTAAGTACATAAGATCCTCTGAGGGTAAGCGTAATTGTGATTAAAACCAATCCACCCATCCATTCTACCATTTCTATCCCACCACTTCTAACCACCACATCAGTTTCACAGCTTAACCACTTTGAAGCCCTCATTCCCTTCACCCCATTTTTGGAATTACAAGCATTATGTGACATTCAAGTGGCATCCAAGCAATCTGATGTAGAGAAAATCAATCGGGTCCACTTGAGTTCATCATAGTGGCTAAAGAGCAAACGATGAAAGGAGGCTCTCGCACCAGCATGTCCTCTTAAGAAAGTTGCTTTTGATCCCATTGCAATGGAGGCTCATATCACCAAGATCACTCCGTTGGTTTAGAAACCTCAAGGAGAATTTTTCTCGAGTGATCTTAATTTTGAGACCACTCACAAGGATTGATCCTATGGAAACAATGGGTAATATTCAGGTGGACATGAGTTCAGTTTCCCTTCATGGTGAACATTATAAACAAAAGTATTTTGATCAGACTGACAAGATCATTGAGCTCAAAACTGCCTTGGCTAAGATCTGAGCACAGGAGGAATGAACGGCTATAGAGAATGAATATTTATGGTGATAGATAGGTGTGCACTTAAAGGAAAGAGATGTAGCATGCATTGAAATGAACAACCTACACCAGAAACTAGAGGCTATCTAGAGCTAGTTGGTAGAAAAATTTGTTCAAGCTGTGGGATTTTCTTGTGAAAGCATCAAAGAGATGTGTCTTCATTCTACGCAGAATTGTGCAAAGTTGGCCTCAGAAGCAGTTCGATTATTGTACTACCTGTGGGCAGCCAATATCCACAAGAACAATTGGAAGCAGCTTGGAAGTAGTTTGTTGAAGATACCTCGGATATTGATGCATGGGAGGAGCCCATCACAGATATTCAGGTCTTGCCCTTTATGTAGAAGTACACTCATATGGAGCTTTCTCTTTTTGAGTTAGCCTAGTGAGTGAGGCACCTCAGTTTGGATGATATTCAAAATTTGCACTTTGTGCATAAGTCACTCAAAAATCCTTCATAGTGGACTATTGAGGTTTGGAAGGCAACATTTACATTCTATGAGGTTACCTCTGAGAACCTCAAGGAACAGGAGGAATAAGCAACAGTAGAGAATGAAGCAGCGATGAAGGTCGTTGAAGAAGAAGAGCGAGTTGAAATACTCCATGTAGCAGCTAAAACTAAAGCTACTAAAGAAGTCAAGGAAGAGAAGAGCTAAAAGGCATCTACATCAAAGACACCTGCCAGAGAAGATGGTAAGAAGACTCATGATCACCCAATGGACTAAGGCTTGGGATCATTTGCATCCATGCGAGCTGGATACCCCGAGAGCCGCCATAAATGTTGGAAATTTTGCACCATGCCACATTGGTTGTAAATAAACCGTTGAATGTAATGTAAAAAATTCATGATTTCACATCTTGCTCAAAATATTTAAGAACATTGTAGTCATTTGAGTTTTTAATGTAATTTTTCATTCTGAAAATAAATAAATTAACCCCAAATTATGACTTGGAAATCCACTTTAGATTCACTTCGTCAAATTATCCATAATAGCAGTTGAAAAATTAAAAATGATTTCGCTTTAGAGGCGAAGTGGCAGTAAGAAATTGAAGGCAGTGAAATCAAAGAAAATATAAAAATAAAAGGAAAGACAAAAGAAAATTGGCTAAGTGGAGAATACAAACGCGTTCGCCTCATTGGAGTGGTGAACGTCACGTTCGCCCATTAGAAAGGCGAACGTACCCCAAGAATAGGAATGTACCAAACAAAATGGAGAATAAAAAGAATGCATCGTATTCGCCCCTTATGTGGGGTGAACGTAGTGTTCACACCTTATTTGGACAAATGTGATTTCAATATGCGTCATGGTCACTTTAAAGTATTCACGATGGATCCACTCATTATTTTTAAAGTCGAATGACATGGAGAGATAAATTTTGGGCGTTGAGAATTTTTAAATGGTTTTCACCCTTACACTCAGGTAAAAGGGGCAAACGTCATGATAGATGCGGCGAAGATATTTTGAAGGTGAATGTTGTTTTTTTTTTAGCACATGTGATTAAATTTCTCCAAAGGCATGAGTAGAATTAAATGGAGAAAATTTTAATTATTAATTGCCATCATCATCGACAATTTTAGAGCTTGATTTTTTCAGTTGAATATTTTCTTTAGATAACCACTGCAATTTAATGTTGGTGACAAAGTGGAAGCATTTTTATAATTTTCAAGAACATCTTCTCAAAGGTTTTACTCCCTCTCCAAAGCAAATTGAATATGGAGTAAATTGTTGAAGCTCGTGTTTGATTTCAAAGAAGATGGAGCTTACTCAAATTTAATGCTACGATGTCTGAATGCTATCATCTCAAACCATTTTCAGGATCATGTCTATCGATAGAATATTTCCAAGAAATGATGACTCATTTAATGTATTCAATGAAAGAGGCACAAACCTCTATAAATACTAAGATAAATTTCATTGTAAGGGGTTGAAAAAAATAGATATCCTACAATAAAACACTTCAAGTTCTCTACAGTAATAGTGAATTCAAAAAGTTTGGATTTGCAAATGACTTGGTGCATTGTGGTCTTCTACATTATGCATTTCTTTTACATAGTTAGCTTTATTATTTGTTGTTAGATTTAAATTCTACAAGTTGGATTTAAATATTGCAAATGAGAGAGTAAATTCAGGAGTGTTGATATGAATATTACATGTGCGAAGTTGTACAAAATTTTTGTTGTTTTATCATCTATTTGCATGCTATTTTCAGCTTGGTGTGGATTCCTGCTATCACTCTATTCCCATCCTACACAGTTGGCTTGTGGCCATATTTCCCATTTCTTTCTGCATTTTCTAATTTATTTCCTGCATTCCTAGTCTTCAACCATTTTAGAATTAGTAAGGGAACCAACCCTATCTGGAGATTAACATGGGAGACATCTATTTCCTTCGATATTTCAATATTGGCCATATCTAGGGTGCACAAACATAGTTTTGTATGATTAGGCAGATATTTGACCAACATTACCCCACTTTCTCTGCATATTGCTATATGATGTTTATTTCTCCAATATTTGGTTTTCTTGGTTTTAGATCGGGTTATTCATCCAAAATGCTTAGGAGCATTTTATAGGAGAGTCACCATTTGTTGTCATTGCACAAAATACCCTAAATCTAGGTACCCACTTAAAACATTGATATTTATATGAGATTTTGGTTGCATTGAGTAATATCCTGATTGTACCATGGTCTTAGAAGTAGGTGGTTTTGTGTTTGACCTCATTATTCTCATGTAATTAACCTCATTCCCTCACCATTGAAGTCATCATTTTGCATGTATCACCCTCCTAAGACCTACCTAGATTTTGACGTTAATGTTTGATCATTTTTTTGAAGGTTGGATTGATTGGGTATGTTGTAGTCCCACTCAATTTTTACAAAACAATAAAATTTTAAATTTTATCCTCTATGAGATTACTCTAAAAATATTTATCCAGTGGTCTCTTTGGTGTAGTAGAAGCTTTGTTCAGGGTTTTATATCAAGTCATTCTCAAGTCCATTGTTCTCATAAAAAATAATAATAATAATAATAAAATGGTAATTATATATGTTATTATCCATGCATTAATAAAATAAATTAAAATAAAATAAAATAAAATTATACAAAAGAAGGCAATAATAATAAAATGAATCAAAATAGAAGTTTATATATCATTGGTTTCAGTTATGAAGGACTAACCTTAATTTTTTCTTTGTAGGATAAAATATTGGTTCAATTTTCAAGCCAAACCTAAATTCTACCAACCATGCGAACACAACAGGGACCACACAGTCACCATCAAAGGCATAGACTCCAATACATTGTTGGACATGGATTCTAGGATACCGCCAAGTGGTGCATCCGAGTAGTTTGCATGGGATGCTAGGGTGAACAACTTAGCATATATGATTAGACATGCTCACGTTGATTAAACTCATATTGCATCGTCATGGTATGTGTGTGGGACTGAAACGACAAGAGGAAAAATACATAAAAGATATTGGAAAATGAATTCTATTTATCAACGAATTTTATTTATTGATAATATGTCAAAATTAGGCCGGGTCATCCAAAAGGATGGTGAAATGATGATGATGGGGAGTTCCACTTCAACCACAATGGTGGTAGAATCAAGAAGGTCTGGTTATGGTATCTTCAAATATGTCACTATTTTCAATGATAAATACTCATTATTCACACTTGGAAGGTCCCATATCACTTGCTCTAAGTGATAATATTCATTTTCATTCATGATTTTGACAGCTCAAGATAATGGAAAATCAAACTTGATGGGTAACCTAATGAACTAGACTTAACATGGAAAATAGCACAGTGAATGGTAGGCATCGAAAACTAGGTTTGATGATATAGTTGATAAAGTGTTGCATAAAGGAAATTTAGATCATTGTTTCTTCAATAGTTAGTTCAATTTGCTCATGCTGAGATATATGCATTACATGGTTTGAGGATGATATATAGCTTCCTACAATGCTATGGATTTTTCTTTTTAAATCTCTCTATGTGGTAGCATCACGAGTGGTCCTCTTACGAGTACATCTAGGTTGAAGAATCAATTTATTTTTTTTGTGAAAGCTTTGCCATAGAACGAGTAGTCACATATCAAAGTGACACTGTGGGTGCTCAAATAAATTTAATATTCATATTGACATATAATGTGAAGGTGTTGGTGTTTGAATCAGGTGAATAGATGTGGATTAGTGAATAAGCTTCTGGATAGAATGAAAACACCCATCAAAACCATTGAATATGCATCCTTCAATGTACAATAGGATCCTGATAGAGAAGATAATATTGTGTGTAGTTCACTATTCACAGATGATAGGGGGGTTAATATTGAAATTACACAAACACGGTGTAAATTTTAATAACCAAAAAAATAGTTACATTCAATAAAGAAATATATTCATAGAAGCATGTCCTTGGCTATGACTAAAGAAACATAGTGTTCATAGTGAACAAGATGTCAAATTATCAGGTATTCTACATTTGGAGAAGTAGTTTTTAAGAGTCCAATTAAGGCCACATAATTTGTTGTTGGATGTAGTCACATCACCAAAGAAGTAAAGGATTTACATGATATCATAGCCCAATATTTGGTTAAATTGTTGTTCACTTGGAGATGATAGGGCACATGGTCTTCCTCATCACAACCAAACACAAACGTTTTGGAGGATATAAGGTCAGGTGGTTATGAACATTGGCAGAATGCCATGGGAGCGTGATGGTAGTGGTTTATTTAGTAATTGAGTTGAATACCTATGGTTTGTATAGAGGTGATAATGATGCACCTACCTAAAATTATGATATGCAAGCTAATTCATATAATAGCAAAAGTGTTACCCAAATATAGGAATCATTAAGCATATTATTGCAAATAGAAGAAGAGAAGGAAGTGACATGAATATGAATGCAAATGGGTACTCGTGAAGAGTTATGAAACCAAACATTAAAAAATAAAGTGAAGGGTTTATTAAAAATTTTAAATATGATGGAAACCAATGAAATTAGATCAAAGACTTTTTGGTAGGATTGCACGTTGGAAACCAAAGTTTGTAAAAGAAGCCTCTCCTCCCAATTTGTTAGACTGCACCAATTTTTACCATTGAAAGCCATTGAAACACAGTATGCTACAAATGTATTTCATTTAAAAATCTTTCTTTTGGCAATAAATTTGAAATTTTAGTGAGTTTTATGCATGCAAATGGTAAACTTGTATATATTTTTAATATATTGTGTCATTTTACCTTAGAATATTGCACCACATTAACATTGTACTACATGAATATGGGTCAAACTAATACTAGTTTAATGTAGGATATTGATGTATGCAGGTTCGGTGGAAAATTTTGAAGTGATGACAACTTTTCTTTTTTTTTCTCTAACCCTAGTCCTTTGACATTTTTTTTTTAATCTCATCAATTACAAAATACAAAAAAAAAAAAAAAAATCATAAATCACAAAATAAAGCACAACAATTCCAAAACTACATTTCCACTTCTCATGTTACATAAAATTCACATTTTAAAGGAAATTCAAAATTTTAAATTTTACACAAATTCATAATTTTAAAGGAAATTTGAAATTTTAAACTTCACATATTATTTTAAATAACCAAATTAATTTTGTTTTATGAAAATGGAAATTTCAATAAAATCCAACTTTTCATTAAAATGAACAATTAATATGACATTCCAAAATTCCTACATTGCAAAGTTAGATTCTAGTCATTTTTTTTTAGTTTCAAGCAAATTTTAACAATCCAAGATAAAATTTGTTAACAAAAGAAGATAAAAAAATTTAACAATGGAAAATAAAATTTGTTAGCAAAAGAATATAAAATTGGTTAAAAAAGGAAGATAAAATTGGTTAACAAAATAAGATAAAATATGCTTAACAAAAGAAGTTCTCTACGCAAATTCTGCTTTTTCTGCTGCACAGGATTTTGCATTTCAAATTTTGGAAGGTTTCTTTTTTCCCGCCTATTGGGTTGTTTAAATTTGTGGCTAATCAGGAATGTTTCAATGTTTATTTTTCTTGCCTTTTCCTTTACCAGTTGGGTAGGCTTTTCAAGTTTGTGGTTGGGTAGGACTTACTTTTTTTCCTACTTCGGGCGTGATTTTTTGCATCTTTCCTAAAGGCTATCCGTAAGCCTGTACTGAAGGCTTTACTCAAGCCTGTCCTGTAGGATTTCCTTAAGCCTATCCTTAGGTACATCCTTGGTCCTTCCTGAGGCCTTCTTGTGGCATTGCTCAAAGTATTATGACTTGTTGTAATCAGATTTTGGGTTCCTTGATAAAAACCCACATAATTTTAATCGACCAAAAAAAATTGATTAAATCACCATTAAGAGTTTGTTATTTCAAGTATATTGTTGAGAAATAATGTCACACTTTCACAAATTACATGAGAAAAAAAAATTATGGTAAATCAAATCAAATATCAAACCACATGCCCCTTGTTAATAGTTACATGCACCTTTGAGGTATTCAACACATTTTCATATTTTCACAAGCATTCAAGCACATTTTAAGTAATTAAGCAAACAAGAACCATGGAGAAGTTTTAAATTTTATTTGCAAGAGAGGTTTTTATGATAATACCCTGACTATGAGTATAGTTTGGTAATTGGGCAAAATTATCACTCAACACCATGGATGCATGGGAGTTCATATGTGTTATAGGATGGAATGAATAGATATAATTGTTAATTTTAGAATTTTCATAACATTAACCCATAATTTAGTAATATTTTTTACAGATCCAAGAGATCAATTTCACTCACACTTTTAAGTATTAAGGTATAAATTACTCCTTATGTAATATGCATGATAAAAAATTATGCTTATCTCAATAATAAAATTACTTTAAAGTGGAAAAACCACCAATGGATATTTGAAATATGACTATCAAAAATGCATAGAGTTAAGCAATATCCTTGATACCATTGTTGGCTTTTACGCCAAACTATCTTAGGTCCCAACATAATTAAGTCAATATATCTTAGGTCTCAATATCAATAATGAAGAGTAGAACTGAATATATGAGAAATCAAATATATAATAGCCATTATAAATATAATAACATTCACTATAATATAAAATCGGAATGTAAATGGCCAAAATCAATCATGAACTAGCATGAAATATAATTATAATAATATTGCTTAAAAAATTATATACAAGCTTCAGTACTGATCATACACTTTTAATATTACAATTCTCAAAAGTAATACATTGTATGGAGCTTTAACTCCATGATATATACATACAATGTGGCTCTTAAAGTTCTTCACTATTTATTTCCACATGATAATTCTCACATGTCCTTTGGCTTCTCATATTTCCACTTGTATAAAAGACTCTTGAAATTACTTGCACACTTACATGACACTTGTGCATATTCAGCACATGGATACTTACATAAAGGAAAATATAAATTACTCAACTAAACTATGTACTTGAACCCTATAACCTTACATATTTACATTTGTACCATTAAGGTACATTAATCAAATAACGTAATATTTTATAACATTAACCTTGGGTTAATTTGTGTGAAAAATGATTACTCCTAGTAATATTTAAAAAATGGAGGGATATCTAAGAAAATGATGCCCCTCCAAATGTTACATGCCTCTAAGAAGTTTAGAAGGCCTCCAAAATGAGTTATGGTGTGACTAAATACCAAAATACCATTTTTTTAAAATATCCCTTTGGATTATTGCTTATCCATTTACCCCTCCATTGGTGTACAAGCAATTCATTCCATGAGGTGAGTGAATCACTCCAATCTGGTAGCAATTCATCAACATTTTATAATACTTTGATCCTATAACTCAATAACTTAATATTATTAACATATCACTTCTATAATAAATCAACACTAATGGAGTTGATTGAAAATTATCTCTAACTTAATAAAATTATTGGAAATTTTGAGTATATTGTTGTCATTGATGTCAAAGGATTAATGTCATAAGTTGATGACATTAGTTGTCATTTATTTCAAGGAAAATAAAGGTTTAATGGTTTTACCATGGTGGTACTTGCAAAAGAAAAAGGAAGATGTTTTATGGTGGCAAAGACTTTATCCAAAAGAAAAGGCCCAAAAGGAGAAAAAGAAATTATAATATTTAAATCTATGAAGATTTAAAATATTATAATAATTAAAAATTAAATGAGTAAAAGGGCCCAAAGGTAAAAATATAAGTTATAATATTTAAATCTACTTTAGATTTAATTATTATAATAATTTTAAAGGTTTAGTGTGGGCACCAATGTTGCAAATTCAAAATACCTCCCCAAGCACCGACGTCAAAGATTCAAAGGGAAAATGCATATATAAGACATAAATTTTATTGCAAAGTGAAGTTGTAATGGAATGCAAAAATTCTAGTCAATGAATGTGCAAAATTTTGTGAAAGTCGTATGCGCTTCATTCGTGGTCACGTGGGAGAAAGGACAAAGGAGAAACACTTTTTGAGGTCAAATTTGGGATAAGGTGTGGTGATGGTGAAAAGAAATCCCATCTGGGAAGCTAGCCCAGATGGTAGAACCCTTGGCGCTAAGATGTAGCAGTAGGGAGGTCTCGAGTTCGAGATGCGATAGAGGCAGAGAGTTAAAGGTTTTTTTGAAAATATTTTTTAGCATCGAAGATAGGGAATAAAGAAGAGGACATGGAAGTTTTATTTCATGTGGGCGGCTAGCCCACGTGGTGGCCTAGCTAAAGCTAGGGCATGAGCCAGCAAGCAACACCGGTTCGAATCATGGTGGCTACAACAAGGGGGCAATAATTTTTGATGAAATAATTATTCGCTAAGGCTAAGGTATGCGCTTGCTTAGGGAGTCATAAGGTGATTATTTTATTTTTGGTGTTTGGATTAAAAGGACAGTGTGGTGTTATTATTTTTGAATTAAAAGGGAATAGTGTGGAGTTTTGATAAGTTCTATGTATGGTGAATGAAATAAATGATGTTATGGTCTTGTTGAAGAATTGAGGTGCATTGAAATATTTTATTTTAAGTAGGAGGTATAAGGTGTATAAGAAAATTCATGTGTGTAATTTGTGTTTTTGTTGGGTTGAATATTATTTTGCAAGATTAGGAGTAATAAGGTGTGATAAGTTGCTTGACATTTTATTATAACTCTTGCATGGTGAAAGGAAGATATGAAAGGTTTTGTTGAGTATTAATGCTTGATTTTTGAGAAAAAAAGAAGAGTGATTGAACATCAATTTCAGATTTCATTGAGCATATCTTTTTGAGAAGAAAGATCATGTGGATGTTTTGAGAAAGTATCTTGCAATCTAACCCTTGAAGTGGCACTAGAAAAATCAGTTGTTTGTGAGATAGGTTTTTGAAGATATATCTTCATAAGAGCAAATTAAGAGGTATGGGCACATCATTCCTTGTTTAAAGTGTTTTGTTGAAGTGTATATTTTGGAACATAAGGTGGAGATAAAAGGGTTGTTTGGTAAGCATTGTTGAAAATATTTGAGTTAGGGTTTGAGATATTTGTGCATCATTGTGAAACCTTTTGAGCATTGGTTTGAGAGATATTGAAAGCATTTGTGAAAGTGTTTGAGATCAATCTTGTGAGAGAAATTTGTGCATTAGTGTGATTGATCTTTGAGAGCAAATTTACAAGAAAGATAAATCAGTTTTGTGAAGCAAGATATATATTATGTTGATTTGATTTGAAAGGGATTTTGCAAGAGATAAAGATTGGATTAGTTGAATGCAATATTTGTGAATGTGAAGAACATATTGGGATTTTGATAGTGTACATCATTCTCTATATGTTCTAGAGGTTAAATGAATTATGAGTAGAATATATCTGTTTGAAGAAAGCATTTCTAAAAAATATATAAGCTTTGTTTGTATGCAAGGTTTGGAAATATTTGAGCAGGTTTAGTGAGCAGCATTAAGGCAGATTTGAGCAAGTATTTTGAGAAGGCTTGAAGGAAGATTTGAGCAAGTCTTTTGAGAAGGCTTGAAGGTAGATTTGAGCAAGTATTTTGAGAAGGCTTGAAGGTATATTTGAGCAAGTCTTTTGAGAAGGCTTGAAGGTAGATTTGAGCAAGTCTTTTGAGAAGGCTTGAAGGCAGATTTCAGCAAGAACTTTGAGAAGGCTTGAGGCATATTTGAGCAAGTCTTGTAAAGACTTGAGACAACATTGAGAGTAGGTTTGGTTGTTAATTTGATCAAGATTTGTGTTAAGTCTTGGGGTAGATTTGAGATAGAGTTGAGAGTAGGTTTGGTTATTGATTTGATCAAGCTTTGTGTTAAGGCTTGGGGTAGATTTGAGATAGAGTTGAGAGTAGGTTTGGTTGTTTATTTGATCAAGCTTTGTGTTAAGGCTTGGGGTAGATTTGAGATAGATTTGAGAGCAAGTTTGGTTGCTGATTTGATCAAGCTTTGTGTTAAGGCTTGGGGTATATTGGAGCAGAGTTGAGTAGAGTAGAGGGGATAGAGTTCTCCTATGGAGAGAGATCCACAAACTAGAATAGAGGGGATAGAGTTCTCCTGTGGAGAGAGATCCATAAACCAGATCAGAGAGGGAATAGAGTTTCCCTATGGAAAGAGATCCATGAACCAGTTAGGGAGATAGAGTTCTTTTATGGAGAGAGATCCATGAACCATTTGAGGAGATAGAGTTCTCTTGGATCAAGTTCCACGAACCAGAGAGGGGATAGAGTTCTCCTGTGGAGAGAGATCCACGAACCAGAGAGGGGATAGAGTTCTCTTGTGGAGAGAGATCCACGAACTAGAGTAAGGGGATAGAGTTCTCCTATGGAGAGAGATCCACAAATCAGAGTATAGGGGATTGGTGTCTCCTTTGGATAGAGGTCCATAAACATTGTAATAGGGAATTGATTCCCAAGATATTTGTTGAGAAAATTTAGAAGAAATATTTTCTCTGTGGACGTAACCCACATTGGGTGAACCACGTTAAATTTATGTCTCTCATGTGTGTGATGATTTTTGCATTGCTTTGATTATTGCTATTGATATTGCCATTGATAATATTGGATAATATTATTTGGGAAAGAAAATTAAAAGTTGATCTTATACTTTTCACCCCCTCTCAGTATAAGCTTGTGTTCTTCAATTGGTATCAAAGTGGGTTCCTTCAGAAAAGTCTAACAACTTGAAGGAAGATATTATAGGAACACATATGGCATCTCAGAATGGATCCTCATCAAATAAGGCACCATTGTTCGATGGGAACAATTATACCTTCTGGAGTATAAGAATGAAGACTTACTTGATGGCACAAGGATATGAGACATGGCAATCAGTTGAGGATGGGTTCACACCTACAACTACTCCTCCCATAGATAAATATGGTAAGATGTTACATGTGAATAATGCCAAGGCTATGAATGGAATCTTAAGTGGATTATGTGAAGCAGAATTTATGAAGGTTATGCACTACAAATCAACAAAAGAGATATGGGAAAAATTGAAGCAAACATATGAGGGAGATAAAAAGGTCAAGATGGCAAAACTACAAAACCACAAGAAAATGTTTGAATATTTGAAGATGGAAGATGAGGAAGATATTGCTACATACTTACTTCGTGTGGATGAGGTTGTTAATACCATGCATGGACTTGGATTCAAAATTGAAGACTCCAGTGTTGCTCAAAAAGTATTAAGGTCACTTCCTATGAGGTATGATGGAAAAGTTTCAGCTATAGAAGAGATGAGAGATATTGAAAAGTTGACTATGGATGAGTTACATGGAATTCTCACAGCTTATGAGATGAGAATAGTAAAGGATCCCAACTCCAAGAGAGAGGTAGCTTTCAAAGCTTCAAATAAGATAAAATATAAGAAACCAAAATCAAGTGGTGAGTCAAGAAATGGTGAATGCTCTAAAATGTTTTAATTATGGTAATTTTGGTCACTATGCATCTAATTATCTAGAATACAAAAGCAGTAGCTATGAAGAGAAACAAGATCATAAGAAAAAGGAAGGAGGAAAATATAGGTATGAAAAGAAAAATAGGTATGGTCAAGGCAAGCATGAAAATAAGTTCTTTCAAAGGCACAAGAAGAGTTTCTATGTTAACAATGCAAGCAAGGATTCAAGTGATAGTGATGAAAGACTCTCAGATAGTGAAGAAGAAGAGATTCTATTTTTGGCAATAGAAGAGGAAGAAGATGCTCCTATTGAAGATAAAGTTGAAAAGTATGAAGATGCTCTTGGAGACCAAGAAGTAGAAAAATATTCAAAAAATGAAGAGGAAGGCATAGTTGATCTAGAAGCAGAACTTATTGTTGCTCTCAGAGAATTGAAAAAGGTTAGAAAGCAGAATTCAAGACTAAAGGCTCAAGTTCAAGGACATGAGGAAGAAAAATAAAAGCTTCTACAAGACCTAACAAACTCAAAAGCTAATGCAAGGAGATTTAAAGAGGTCATGGTTGAGAAGTTAGAAGAAAAAGAGTTAGAGTGTGAAATATTAGAACATGAGATAGTTTCACTAAGGATGGAAGTGAAAGATTCTAAGGACAAGCTACACATGTTTGGGAAAAGTTCAAAGACTTTGGATAAAATTATCAATGCACAAAGATCTTCATCTATCAAAATAGGACTTGGTTTTGAAGAAGGACAAGGGAAACAAGAAGAAGAGTCAAGCTCAAGTTCAAAATAAGAAGAAGTTTCAGAGGAAGAGAGTGAAGAAGAGATAAAGACTTATGAGGATAAGTTGAAAAATAGAAGCTTCACTAAGAAAGGAAACAATGCACAAACAAGAAACATGGATCATCATAGAGAAGGAAAAGAAAGGACTAAGAGACCTGAGGTTTCAAGACAAGATTTCTTCAAAGGACGTTGTTTTTCATGTAATTGATTTGGTCACAAGGCTATGCATTGCAGGGTTCATGGAAAGAAAGAGTATGGTCTCACTAAAAGGAATTTCAATTCATTCAAATATGGATATTTCTTTCAAGGGTATTGCTACTCTTGTAATCGCTTTGGTCATAAAGCAATCCACTGCAGGGTTCATGATAGAAATGAGTATGGCTTCACCAAGAGGAACTTCAAGATATTTGCACCTTCCAAGAACTACAAAATTAAGTGTTACAAGTGTAATAATCTTGGGCATAAGGCCAAGTGGTGTAGAACAGATTTTCTAGAGCTTCCAAAGACAAGCAAGAACAGGGACACTCAAAAGGATCAAAAGGGTATGGCTACAAAAATGGAAAAAGAAGGTTGACAAAGAAAAAGAGCATTGTATGTTGGGGGTAGAGATACTCCCACCCCAAAATTAATCACCTCAAGGAGAGGAGGTGGGGAGGGGGCTGAGCTAAGAGTCTTATATTTAGTCCCAAAGGAGTCCCTTTGCCATTGATGTCAAAGGGGGAGATATTTGAGTTAGGGGGAGAGCATTCAGTCATGGGGAGCAATTTCTCAGGGGAGAAGATTTGGAATCCAGTGGTAGGAAAATGAATTTTTAGAAAGGGTTACCATCAATGACAAAGGGGGAGATTGTTGGAAATTTTGAGTATATTATTGTCATTGATTTCAAAGGATTAATGTCATAAGTTGATGACATTAGTTGTCATTTATGTCAAGGAAAATAAAGGTTTAATGTTTTTACCATGGTGGTACTTGCAAAAGAAAAAGGAAGATGTTTTATGGTGGCAAAGACTTTATCCAAAAGAAAAGGCCCAAAAGGAGAAAAATAAATTATAATATTTAAATCTATGAAGATTTAAAATATTATAATAATTAAAAATTAAATGAGTAAAAGGACCCAAAGGTAAAAATATAAGTTATAATATTTAAATCTACTTTAGATTTAATTATTATAATAATTTTAAAGGTTTAGTGTGGGTGCCAATGTTGCAAATTCAAAATACCTCCCCAAGCACCGACGTCAAAGATTCAAAGGGCAAATGCATATATAAGACATAAAGTTTATTGCAAAGTTAAGTTGTAATGGTATGCAAAAATTCTGGTCAATGAATGTGCAAAATTCATGAAAGTCGTATGCACTTTGTTCATGGTCACATGGGAGAAAGGAAAAAGGAGCAGTGCTTTTCGAGGTCGAATTTGGGATAAGGTGTGGTGATGGCGAAAATAAATCCCATCTAGGTAGCTAGCCCAGATGGTAGAACCCTTGGCGCTAAGACGTAGCAGCAGGGAGGTCTCAAGTTTGAGACACGATGGAGGCAGAGAGTTAAAGGTTTTTTTTGAAAAAGGTTTTTGCAGTGCCGAAGATAGGGAATAAAGTAGAGCATGTGCAAGTTTAGATTTTGTGTGGGTGGCTAGCCCATGCGGTGGCCTAGCCAAAGCTAGATGTGGGCCAGTAAAGCAATTCGAATCGCAGTGGCTACAACAAGGGGGTAATAATTTTTGATGAAATAATTATTCGCTAAGGCTAAGGTATGCGCTTGCTTAGGGAGTCATAAGGTGATTATTTTATTTTTGGTGTTTGGATTAAAAGGACAACGTGGTGTTATTATTTTTGAATTAAAAGGGAATAGTGTGGAGTTTTGATAAGTTCTATGTATGGTGAATGAAATAAATGATGTTATGGTCTTGTTGAAGGATTGAGGTGCATTGAAATATTTTATTTTAAGTAGGAGGTATAAGGTGTATAAGAAAATTCATGTGTGTAATTTGTGTTTTTGTTGGGTTGAATTTTATTTTGCAAGATTAGGAGTAATAAGGTGTGATAAGTTGCTTGACATTTTATTATAACTCTTGCATGGTGAAAGGAAGATATGAAAGGTTTTGTTGAGTATTAATGCTTTATTTTTGAGAACAAAAGAAGAGTGATTGAACATCAATTTCAGATTTCATTGAGCATATATTTTTGAGAAGAAAGATCATGTGGATGTTTTGAGAAAGTATCTTGCAATCTAACCCTTGAAGTGGCACTAGAAAAATCAGTTGTTTGTGAGACAGGTTTTTGAAGATATATCTCCATAAGAGAAAATTAAGAGGTATGGGCACATCATTCCTTGTTTAAAGTGTTTTGTTGAAGTGTATGTTTTGGAACATAAGGTGGAGATAAAAGGGTTGTTTGGTAAGCATTGTTGAAAATATTTGAGTTAGGGTTTGAGATATTTGTGCATCATTGTGAAACCTTTTGAGCATTGGTTTGAGAGATATTGAAAGCATTTGTGAAAGTGTTTGAGATCAATCTTGTGAGAGAAATTTGTGCATTAGTGTGATTGATATTTGAGAGCAAATTTGCAAGAAAGATAAATCAGTTTTGTGAAGCAAGATATATATTGTGTTGATTTGATTTGAAAGGGATTTTGCAAGAGATAAAGATTGGATTAGTTGAATGCAAGATTTGTGAATGTGAAGAACATATTGGGATTTTGATAGTGTACATAATTCTCTATATGTTCTAGAGGTTAAACAAATTTTGAGTAAAATATATCTATTTGAAGAAAGCATTTTTGAAAAAGATATAAGCTTTGTTTGTATGCAAGGTTTGGAAATATTTGAGCAGGTTTAGTGAGCAGCATTAAGGTAGATTTGAGCAAGTCTTTTGAGAAGGCTTGAATGCATATTTGAGCAAGTCTTTTGAGAAGGCTTGAAGGCATATTTGAGCAAGTCTTTTGAGAAGGCTTGAAGGCAGATTTGAGCAAGTCTTTTGAGAAGGCTTGAAGGCAGATTTGAGCAAGTATTTTGAGAAGGCTTGAAGGTAGATTTGAGCAAGTCTTTTGAGAAGGCTTGAGGCAGATTTGAGCAAGTCTTGTAAAGACTTGAGATAATATTGAGAGTAGGTTTTGTTGTTTATTTGATCAAGCTTTGTGTTAAGGCTTGGGGTAGATTTGAGATAGAGTTGAGAGTAGGTTTGGTTGTTGATTTGATCAAGATTTGTGTTAAGGCTTGGGATAGATTTGAGATAGAGTTGAGAGTAGGTTTGGTTGTTGATTTGATCAAGCTTTGTGTTAAGGCTTAGGGCAGATTTGAGATAGAGTTGAGAGCAGGTTTGGTTGCTGATTTGATCAAGATTTGTGTTAAGGCTTATGTTATATTGGAGCAAAGTTGAGTAGAGCTAATGGAATAGAGTTATTCTATGGAGAGAGATCGACAAAGCAAAATAGAGGGGATAGAGTTCTCCTATGGAGAGAGATCCATGAACCATATCAGAGAGGGAATAGAGTTTCCCTATGGAAAAAGATATTTGAACCAACTTGTGAGATAGAGTTCTTCTATGGAGAGAGATCCACAAACTAGTTGAGGAGATAGAGTTCTCTTGGATCAAGTTCCACGAACCATAGAGGGGATATATTTCTCCTATGGAGAGAGGTCCACAAACCATAGAGGGGATAGAGTTCTCCTATGGAGAGAGATCCATGAACCAGAGCAAGGGGATAGAGTTCTCCTATGGAGAGAGATCCACAAATCAAAGTATAGGGGATTGGTGTCTCCTTTGGATAGAGGTCCATAAACATTGTAATAGGGAATTGATTCCCAAGAGATTTGTTGAGAAAATTTAGAAGAAATATTTTCTCCGTGGATGTAACCCACATTGGGTGAACCACGTTAAATTTGTGTCTCTCATGTGTGTGATGATTTGTGCATTGCTTTGATTACTGCTATTGATATTGCCATTGATAATATTGGATAATATTTTTTGGGAAAGAAAAGTAAAAGTTGATCTTATACTGTTCACCCCCCTCTCAATATAAGCTTGTGTTCTTCAAAAAATTGAGGGGTTTTGGAGGGAATTCACTGATTGATTTCAATGCTTTAAACCTTTCATAATTGAAAATAATATAAGGTAGTGCCAAATAAATACATTTCTAGTAACTTCATAGGTTATAAAGCTTTATTAGTGAGAGATCCTAGTTAATTCCTTTAAATTTGGGCATAAAGTGTTCAAAATTTGAATCCTTTCTCTAAAATACTCAAAATTATTAGTTTTCCTATTGCACCTTTACGAAAACATCCATAATAGCTTTTATCAAATTTTATCCCATAGTATTTAGATGTTCACAAGATCCTCTACTTATCTTCCCATGTCTTCATATGGGTTCTCTAACAACTCATTCTAATTTTTTATTATCTCTTCTATATTGGCACACAATGGCTCTAGTTTCTTGTATTGCTCAATTATATCTCTAGATTAAACTTTATACTTTACCTCTTAAAACATCGCAGTGATGATGTCATCATAAAGGAGTTTTTTTAATGATCAAATATATTTGAGAGCCCATAAATGATTAGTTTTTTATTTTCCTTTATCATTTCTTACATTATGGTTTTCAAAGAGGTTAATGTGTCTTTGCAAGCTTAGATATTTCTTTGAGCTCCAACGATCTTCTTTATTTTATTAACCATACCTTTTCAATATATCTCTAACTAGTAGGATTTTGATATCCACATCATAGCTAGAAGTTTGAGCAACTATTGGGACCTCTTCTTCACAACCAATTTTTTTAGCCTACTTGATGATTTCAATAATTTGATCCTGGTTGTTTTTCATAGTCCACAATCTTGAAATACTGTTTAGCATTCATTACCTTAACTTTGATGCTATCCTAGATGGAATTGGACCTTTAGATATTAAATTATTTACCTATATCTATCATTTATATTTCCTCTTTCAAGGTTGCTATTTCCTTCTATATTTAGTCATATTTTCTAGTTTTGACTAGTCAAATAGAGAAGGTAGTGATAACAATGAAAATATCCCATGGTCATCATTCTTGAGTATGGATACAGACATCATGGTAACATTTCAAAATGAGGTTTTGGGAGGAGAAGATATATTCCCATAACCATTTCTATGAGAAGGCTTCAATAGTAACCAAACCCTAATATGATACAGAAGGGAAAACCCTCACTAAAATCTTAGATATATTATTTCTTGGATCAATTTCCTCTATTAAATTTATGGGTAGACCACAAAAGAAAAATAAAAAGTAGGGGAATCCATAAATGGAAGAAGTAAAATATATTTAAGATAAATAATTGCAAAAAAAATACAAATAGTCATAATTCCTATCAAAACGAGGTATGCAAAGGATAATGTCTTGGGTTGCACAACCCTTGTCAAAAAACTATTTCTAAGCATAAAAAATGGACAATAGAATCAAAACCAGTATTTTTGTAGATCTTCCATTCTTTCAACCCTATTCCACACCCTTAATTTTTCGTTTTGCCAAATATATTCTTCAAAAATTCCTTGAACTCAATTAGTATAAGCACTCGATAAACTTTTTTTGAAACTACTAAAAGCAATGCATTTTTGTTTTTATACATACTATAGACACCAAAATATAGCCACTTGCAATCCATCCATAGTTTCCCATCACATTTACCCATTATTTATATATATTTTTATATATTTGTTTAATATATATTTAAATAATAATATTTTATATATTTTATTTATATATATTTAATAAATATATGTATATTTATATGAATTAATCCTAGCCATCCATCATGATCTAATCCCAACCATTCATCCACCTTAATCCATGCCACATACCTAGATTTAATCTCCATCCTCCATCATTTTTTAATCTTGACCACACAAATTGTGTCGTTGAAACCCTAACATGCACTAGGAGATATTATAAAGAGGAGTCATTTTTATGACTCAACCCCTTAATCCATGGAGATTTTGGTGTCCCTAATATTTTTACCTTAAGAATTCTAAGTCTCCTTGCCATAATTTCCATCCATCGCTATCGCCTCCACATTTGTCACCACCTACATCACATGAACCATATTTGCTTATGTAGCTTCTATCTCAGTCCCCAAAACATCCCTTCAAGTTTCCTAAGCATATATGGGTGCTTCCTATAATCCTTGAGTGTGTCTAGGTAGTTTCTACCATAATTAAGCATCTTTGGATTGCTCCTACCATCATTTAGCACCTACGGGTGTTTACAGCTCTAGTTTTGTAGTCCCACTACCCCTCGGGTGTTGCTAGGGCATATGTGCACCATTTTCTACAAAAAATGATGAATATCAAAAGATAACAAGTCAACATGAGACAATTTAAATTGTTCATTGCTTTAATTTTTAATATTCTTATATCTATTTATAGTATTATCTTTGCAATTAGGGTTTTCAATAGTTTTTTTTTAGGATCTCATGTAGTGGAGCCCTCATAGGTATTGATAACTCTTATTGTTGTTTTTAGTGCGTAGATATAGGAATAATATTCATTTGTATCTATTGAATCTAGAGTGGTATTGCAAAGGATATCAGAAATATGACTCACCTTTGTTTATATCAGACCAAACATGAAGACACCACCAACATTTCTAACAAGGATTTCAGAGAACCCTAATGTCTTGTAATTATTGTATCAAGCATAATAAGCTTTGTAACCCCATATTTGGAGTACATTTTATTGTAACACTTAATATCCACAAGTAATATTAAAAAATTCTATTTCATTGTGCAATTTTGTGTATTACATTACTTATTTAATTCTATAGTTCATATTTTTGTTGTTCGATTTGCATTCACAAATGGTGATCAAGCTTGATAGTCCTCTAGCTCAAAAAAATCAAATCTTAGGATTTTTCAAGCACCACTTCCTCATCATGAGGAATAACAACCAACAATAGGATGTTCAATTACCAATACTCCTAATCAAATTAATCATATTCAATGATACCAAGGTTTTTTGGGTGCTATTCATGTAGTAACCTAAGGTCAATAACAATGCTCCAATCAAAAAAATGTTTAGTAGTAGTATATTCAACCACCCATACCTCCTTAGGAAAGTGTGTCTCAGCCTACCACATCATCATATCCTATCCAAATTTCTTTCAATCCATCTCAACCCATTCATGTTCCAAGTCACCCCATCAATTTTCCATCTATGAAAATCATCTCATTGAGTAGTTGGTTAACCACGAGCTTAAAAATATCTTCAGCAAAATTATCTATATATGAGCTAATTCAACAATATCATCCAAATTGTGAAGAATTAATAGATATTCTAAAATCCATTGAACTTCAATCTCAATATGCTAATGCTTTTAATAATTTTTTGAGGAATATTAAAAAATGTATGGAGCCTTCCATCACTTTCTATAATTTTGAGATCAAACCAATATCATCGAAATCAGTGGACCCTCCATTACATATAATGGCTCAGATTTATAGGAAGTCTTTCAAAATAGTTATAATTAACATTGGTTCCTCCATAAAAATCATCACCATGTTTGCCCTTCAACATCTCAAGATTCCACCAGACTACATCACCAAATCCTCTTTTACATTGAAAGCATTTAACAATGCTCTTTGTTCCATAGTTGGAATTGTTGTTTTACCCATAGAAGTGGGATTCAAAACATTGCATACTATGTTCCACATATTTTAAGGGTCCATGGCATATAATGTACTCCTTGGATGACCTTGGATGAGGAAAATGAGATGTGTATCAATTCTTGAAATACATATATGAGGGAAAAGTACATTGCATACCAGTGGATGTTGAACCGTTTAAGTATTGTAATTTTATCTCAAAATCCTATGAATCCATTTTATCTTACACTCATCTATTCCTCACTTCATCAACCATTTTTTCATCTACCCCATACATATCATCATCTAAAGCCCCTATTCCTAAGGAGCTTCCAATCACCAATTCTCATCAAGCATCCACTTCCATACCCCTATATTCATCACCATTGACTACATGCACATGTGGTCAAACTCAATCTACATTATCCACATCATCAACATCCTCCACCACTCTTTCCACATCATTGCCAATTCAACAATCCACCCAACCAAATCCATCTTCATCCACATCAGCCAATGTATCACAAGTTGAAATGATGGATTGTGATATACCACTAGCCAACCATGAGTTAGTTCCATCTACATCCTATCCATCCACACCATCCCAAGTTGAGGTCCACATTTGTAATCTTGGTATTAGTGAATACGTGGTCCAAGACATCACCGTTACACCGCTTAACATTTAAACTACTAAGGACTATGATTTCCAATGTGACCCACCCTTATCTATAGGATCGGTATATAATATAGATTCGATACCTAATAACATTAATTTTATGTATTGAGAGATGTATTCATCATCCAATATAGTTACCTATATGAACCCAAATCACCCACACCAACCAATATACAATACATATTAGGTTTTCCATCTTGATATTTTCACATTGTTAATTGGCAAGGACATGTCCTGGGATGGAATGAATAGGGGATTCTTGAGATTATCGATGTTTCATATAAAAATACATGACCATTTAGGTTTAGGTTATCATCCACCTCTTCTCTTGAACAAGATTTTCAAAGATTAAATTTGAATTCAAGAGAAGATATCTATCACATGGATGATATTGAATATGAGATCTATGAAGAATTTGATTTGATGTCGATAGCTTCTGATGAATCTGAAGAAGAATCAGAACCCATCATTCCACATAGAAAAAAATGAGTATTACCTCATAACTTTCTCCATCCATAAACCCATCATTCGCTTGCTTCTTCCACAAGAACGAGCTGACCCAACCGGTGAACCATCACCTCCATATCATTAATCCATCTCATAGGCCATTTTATTTGTAATATATGTACATAAATTAAAAATTAGAAAAAAAAAACAAAAACATGTTGCATGTACATTGCATTTATTTGTGCTATGTGTTGTTGTCCAAGTTTACTGGAGTTCTAGCTTTGATTTTACCAAACAACATCCATTCCATTCACCTTCGCCAACCATCCATTTTTTCTTTAAGTCAACATGAATCTTGCTGACTTATTTTTCCCCTTCCATAATCCATACAATTTTGAACATCCAATTCCAATTAACATAAGCATTATTGATATGGATTGGAATTTCTCACCACCATCCTTTCTAAGTTCATCCTATTCGAGGAATTGTTAAGGGCTTTAGCCAACTCCATCGCCCCCACCATCACCTTCAAATATTGAGGTTTTATAGTCAGACATAGATAAGGTCAAGTTAGAAGATTTTGATTACCTCATAGATGACATTCATATGATCCAATTAACCCATCAACTTGAGGAAGGTTCTCACATGTCTATTGAAGATACTATGAATGTGAAACTTAGTTCAGATGTAGAAAATCCCCAAATTGTCAAATGTGGCAAAAGCTTATCCAAATATAACAAGATTAATTAATTGCTCTCCTTAAGAGGAAGAAGGAAATTTTTGCATGGTTCTATAAATACATATTTGGTCTTTATTCTAATTTGGTTGTCCATAATCTCACCTTAAACTCTGATTATAAGCTTATCCAACAAAAACTTAGAAGGATGCATCCTACTATTGCACTGTTGGTCAAAAAAAAGCTTCAAAATCTTTTATATGTGAAATTCATAGTTCCTATTAATTATACTAAGTGGCTCTCAAACATGGTACTCGTTCCCCTGCCTAATGGGACAATATGCATTTGCATTGATTTTTGAGATCTTAACAAAGTGTGTCCTAAGGATGATTTTCCACTTCCAAACATTGATACTCTTGTCGATACCCATGTTGAACATGAAATACTTTCTCTCATGGATGGTTTTTCAAGAGACAACCAAATTTGAATAAACCTTGATGACCAACACAAAACAACATTCACTACACATTGGGCGACTTTTTATTACAAGGTAATGCTCTTTGACCTTAAAAAAGTAGGTGGTACTTATCAATGTGGTCCATTATTACATGCATAAGATCATCAAATATTATGTGTATGATCTGTTCGAAAAATATAAAACTCGATAAGAACACATTGGTGTATTAGAAAAAGTCTTTGACCGACTTCTAGAGCATAATGTAAGGTTGAATCCCAAGAAATGTGTCTTTGGTGTTACCTCTAGAAAATGACTAGGATTCATTATCTCCAAAGGAATTGATATGGATCCAAACAAATTCAAGGCCATCATGGAGATGTCTCTCCCAATAAACATAAAGAAATTGTGTAGTTTACAAGAAAATATTCAATCAATCCATCGTTTCATTGTGCAAATTTATGATAAATGTAGACCATTCATTCACCTTCTACAAAAGGAGGATCCATTTTCATGGACATATGAATGTCAAAAAGCCTTTGATGAAATTAAAAAATACCTAACTTCTCCACCGGTCTGAGCTGCTCCTCATATAAGGGTCCCCTTTCATATTTATGTTTCAACAACAAACTTTGTATTAAGGACAATGCTTGCAAAAAAAAATGAAAACAATCAAGAGCAAGTTGTCTATTATATTAGTCAAATATTGGTAAGCTATGAAACCAAATATTCTTATGTGGAAAAAGTGTGCTTAGTAGTGGTTTTTACCACTAATAAACTCAGACATTACATGCTTAGTCACACCACATATGTCATAGCTAAAGAAAACCCTTTACATTATATTATGTCTCACACTTATAATAACACCAACATTTCTAAATGGATAATGCTTCTTAATGAATTTGATCTTGAGTTTATTATCCAAAAATCCATTAAATATCAGGTTATAGTTGATCACCTTGCGGAAGCTCCACTACCCAGTGATCATATTTTGATTATTGAGCTCCACTGTCACTGAACAAGAAGACAATGCTATTCTAGAGGAAGATATTGATATCACCCTATTCTTTGATGGTTCTAAGTATGAAAAATATAAAGGTGTTGGAGTCATGTTTCATACACCCTAGGGGATGCCTATCTCCTTATCATTCAAACTAGACTTCCAATGCACAAACAACAATGTAGAGTATGAATTATTAATCTTAGGTCTTCAAGAAACTATAGTTATGGGCATTAAACGTATTAGGATATTTTGTTATTCTCAACTTTTTTTCAAACATGTAATCAGATAATACCAATTCAAATAACCTACCATAAATCTTTACCATGAAGTAACAATGAAATTGCTCTCTAAGTTTGATTTGTATGAAATTGATAGTTTACCATGTTCGACTAATAGATTTGTAGATGCAATGGCATATCTTGGATTATTGATTCTAAAGGATACCTTAGGAGAGGTACAACCCCTTATTATCACAATGATCTCTAGATTTGCAATTGTCCATGCTAAATCTAAGGATGAAAAGGATGTTTTCTTTATCCATTTAGAATCATATCAGCCTTAGTCAAACCAAATTATAGAATTTATTAAGTTTAGAACACTCCCATAAGATATGTCACAGACTACTAAATGCACTTTCAAGAAAAAGGAATCTCATTTTACTCTCTAAGGGGATGTGTTGTATAGATGTGATTATGATGGAATCCTCCTTTGTTGTCTCAATTCTGCTAATGAAAAAAAAGTCATAGATGAAGCTTATGTTGGTAATTGTGATGGTCATTTTAGTGGAATTGTCATTGCAAAGCATATTCTACACATGGGTTATTATTGACCCACAATGGCACACGACTATTGCATATATGTCAAACATTGTAAGCAATGTCAAAATCATGCTAATTTAACTCATGTGCCATCACAAGCCTTACAACCTATTCAAATCCTTTGGCCCTTTTCACAATGGGGTCTATATTTGATTGGTAAAATATTGCCTTCTTTCTCGAGACAACATACATTCATCATCACAACCACTTAATACTTCACAAAGTCTAACCAGTATGATAGGACCTAGAATTGTGGAGTTTATACTTCATCATATCATTTGTCATTTTAGTATTCCCTATAAAATCATTTTTTTAAATGGAAATTATTTCAAGAACAAGGATGTTTGAGCACTTCGCGAGAAATATAATATCCAACATAGTTTCTTGACTCCTTATTACCCATAAGAAAATAAAAAAGCTGAGGCTACCAATAAGACCTTTATTACTATTCTCAAGACACTTGTTAAATAAAATCATAGAGATTGGTATACATAATTTTCCTTGGCACTATGGGCTTATCGAACAAGCATTTGCATACCTACTAGGGCAACACCATTTTTATTGGTCTATGGAGCCAAAGAAATCATACTTCTTGAGCTTGAGATCGAATCATTATGAATTTCATTGTAGGAATTCATAGATGATGACACTTCTAGACAAGCACGTCTTGAACAACTCACACTCCTTGATTAGAGGTGAATCAATGCTTTAAATCATGTACGAGTATATCAAGACCACCTTAAACATGCTTGCAATTCCAAATTTCATCTATGTGATTCCAAAGAGGAGATCTTGTTCTTAAAGAGAATCAAAAATACCAATGTATTACTGCATCTTCGAGATAAATTCATGGCAAATTGGTTAGGTCCATACATTTTTACTCAAAAAGTGAGTAAAGGTACTTATAGACTTCCCAGTCCAGAGGAAGTTAAAGAACCCAAACCACTTAATGTTATACACTTGAGAGAATTCTATGCATAATATGATTATTTTATATGTATATATACATGGCTATTGCATAAAAACACACTACATTACTTGAATTGCATACATTTCATTTGAAAACATATCATTAACACACTTGCATTTCACAAAGTTTGCATTAAACACATTTCATTTCATAAGTTGCATTTCATACATCACATTCACAACCACATTTCATATTTCATATTAGGGAGTATTTGTTCAATTTAGATAACAATTGGTCCAATAAAGTCAATTTGCATTAATCAGGGGCATCTTCACGTCATCATCTATTTCTTTACACCATTCCATAAAGTCAACATTATCATTTGCAAACCACATGTCCATTATTCCTAGGTTTTTTTGGTCACTTAGCCACGTCTCTTTTAAAGAGACCTCTGATCACACATACAGATAAACTAGGTTCTTGGTCTCATCCATAACATGTCACACCCAAATTACTCAATATGATTTTATAAACTCACTTACACACATATTGGTTCTTGATTGCCTCGATTCGTTACCATGCTCATGATTTGGTAAATGAATTGAATACACACACATTTGATCTTAGAGAAATTAGGCAGTATTTAGTGAGTTTGTTTGATACCTCTAGTATGTTTGAGTCTCTATAAAATAGTCAATCTTCCATATCAACATCCATATCTTCTTCCATATCAGCATTCATATCTTCTTCTATGTCAACATCCATGTCATTGCATGAGTCATCCTTTAACATACCACCAATTTGGCACCCTTGATTAAACAACAATGCTAAACATGGACAAGAAAATTTAAACTATGAATGATCATTAGAACATTTGCATACATCCAAATTCTATCACTTGCGTTAATCATCCATATAAACTTACATTCATACACATTCCATATGTATTAATCATTCATATACACATGCATCCACACAAATAAATTTTCACAAAAGCATAACACAAAAGTAAAACCCATGTCTATATATATATATATATATATATATCGTATGTAACGAATACCCAAAGGCTATATACAATGGAGCATCAAGGATCATATACAAAAAGTGCATTTAAGCACTAGTTAATACCTATAAGAGGACCCCTACAATCCTGAAGGAGACCTAGACCTAGAGCTATTCCTAGACTCACTAGGCCTAGTAGACTTGGATATGGATGAGGAGGGTGTATTTGGAAGCACAATATCATGCTCCATCAGTTGATCCTCCAATATTAAGATATATTCATACCAAGCCTAAAGGTGATATACATCATATATTTGTCGATGACTCTTCTATAGAAGCTCTTCATGGAGCCTCACGATCTTGTCTTCACCTCCACCTATAGTTGGCCATACCCCTAGCTCCACCCGTAGTTGAGCTACCTTTGCATCCTAAGTCACTATATTAGCAATCCTGAGCCCTTTCCTCATCCTACAACCTAGCTATATCTACATCCTAAGCTACTACCATAGCATCCTACTCTATCACCAGCTGCTTCAATCTTGCTGAATCCTCCTTACTCCAATGAAGAGGTCCATCCAAAAACTCATCCCTATCCTCTATGCTCCCTAAATATCCTACAAACTTTGTATCCAATTTTGTTGTCCTCCTATTTTTCCTCCTATTATTACTATCTCGAAGTTACCTCTGGAACTTAGAAGTCTCACCGATATCCTCGGCTGCATCCCAATATCCATTTCCCTCATATCCTGCCAAAATTGGTACTATGTTGACTGAGTCATGAACCATAAATCATACTCCTCACTAGTCCTCACATAATTCATATTGAAGAGATCCATATCCTCATCATCCTCATAAGTGGCCCTCCATGCCTCAGCACAAGGGAGACTCATCTCATCCTGATGATGCCTGTAGAGCATGGATATTTCAAAAACTCCCTACCTCAATCTAAACTATCACATCACTCATGAGAACTATATATGCTCCACCTACTTTGTGTGTCTCCCAACCACCCATCTAGCCTATTGCATCCACCATAGATGCTTTCCATAACCTATCCACATGGCACCTTGCCATGGCCTCCATACCACCTAAGCCACTATCAATCCATCCCATAAATCCTTGTACTACTAAATAATATAAACAATATGACTCAGATGAAACTCCTCTAACATTGACCATATCATTACATAGGGCTACTCCCTATCCCATCCTCTAGTTGTTAAACCCATAGGTCAAGCCACATTGAAGTGATCCCAACCCCAAAATTATAGTAGCAAACTGCAACCTAGTCCCTGGTGTATTCACCTCCTCACTTCATATAGCTTCTGATACAACTGCACTAGTAAGGTAGGAGCCCATGCATACACCTGAGGTGTATAGATCATATCACAGACCAAATATATAATGTTCCATGGGAATTGATAGCTAGTATTGTTCGGGGCCACTATGTTGGCCAACATGAATATCACCAATGTGGGTAGGGCATCCAAATTCTTGTCCACATACATGGAAAAATATGTTATCCCTTCATCCATCACCTCCACATCCTCCCACCCATATTCAAACATGTGAATCAATTCATGCTTCTTATCGTGTCAAACCTTGACACACAAGCCTTCCACTAGCAACTTGAGGATGTGGTATACATCCTCAAGTGTCACAGTTACCTATCTAGTAGGGAGTTGAAACATCCCCCTATCTGGATCCCATATATCTACCAAGGTAGAGATATACCCCTCATCCATCCTCACTCACTCCACTCACTCCACTCACTCCACTCCACCTCACTCCAATCCACTCCCTTAGACGTAGCTTCAAAAATTTGCAAATGCACAAATGAACCTAATTTCCCCTCTGCATGCCTTTTATAGTTGTTTTAGGTGCACTAAAATACCCATGGGTGCTCTCAGGTACACTAAGATGCCTTCTTGCATTTGGAAAGAACCAAACTCTAGAAAGTATTTGCATAAGCAATAAGCGTCAATCGGTGTTTAGTGTCAATATTCATAAAAAGCACAAACTAAGATAAAAATGCAGTTTACCTCCACAAAATTATTTCAAATTTCATCCATACGTCAATTTTATCATAATTTCATGTTTTGTGAAAACCAAAATTGATTTGGAGTTTTAAGTTTTTCTTGCAACCAAAATTCTTAAAATCACATTAAAAATTACAAAATGCTCCAAAAATGGTCCAAAATTTCAAAAAACAACCATTTTCATCTTTCTCATCATCACTTCCATCATCACTTTCAATTTTATGACAATATGTTGATTTGTATGACTAATGTTTATTTGCACACTCAAGGCACAATATTTTCTAAAATTGCTTAAAAATGCTTCAAATCAATACAAAATTTCACAAAATCGCTTAATTCAATTATCAATGCATTATTAATCATCAAATTTTCATTAACACATCATTTTCAAATCATTGCATTTGCACATTTTTCCAATTCATACATTATTTCAAGTGAACCTCGTACCTAGTGGTTTGTTCTATCCCCTTGGTGATTGCAGTGATTTACAACCATGCAATTGGGTAAAATGAATAAACCACCATAAGTACACTTGGCCATATTCATCATCCAACATCTCATTGTTTGAAAACAAAATCAATTTTTGTACCTCATCTCTTGAGTGAGACTATGCCATGACCAATTTGCTCAACAATTGTCATTGATGCCCTCTTCCATGGGGTTCCCAACATGGATAATTTTTATCATTTCATTTGCAATTACACTAGTCTCCAAGGATATAGGCTGGTTAAAGTGATTGAGTGACCATTTAAGGATTCCGTGTGGGAATTTTTGCAATCATGAGTGGCTCCAAGGGCAAGACTATTTTTTTTTTTTGTTGCATTTACATAGTCACATTTCAATAAAGCCAAAATACACATTCTTCAACAACATGGAAAAACCCAAATTTGGGTCAATCACATTTGACTTTAATTTTCCCACAACAAAATATATCTTGCATGATCATGGAATCTACATTTAGTAAAAATCCCTTTTCTCTATTAGGACAAAAATAGAATCAATCACTTGCATATTTCAACAACCCCCTTCCACTATTGGGGCAAAAATGACATCACATTTACATAATTCATATCATCCATAATTGCACCATGCATTTCATATAAACATTTGCATTGTGCTATGCATCCATCACTCAATAACCAATTAAGGGGGTAAGCTACACAATCAAAATTCTTTTATCTCCAAGTTCATCTTTACATTCCAAGAGATTTGCTTCTACATCAAGCCAAACCGGGTGTCTTATATTTTTTCACTACATTGTGTTTCATGCAACATGATACAAAAATGGGTATTTGTAGACACAAAAATCTAGCCACTTTTCATATATCCATAGTTTTCCATCACATTTACCCATTATTTATATATATTTAAATAATAATATTATATATTTTTTATTTATATATATTTAATAAATATATGTATATTTATATGAATTAGTCCCATCCATCCATCATGATCAAATCCTAGCCATTCATCCACCTTAATCCATGTCACATACCCAAATTTAATCTCCATCCTCTATCGTGTTTTAATCTTGACCACACAAATTGTATCATTGAAACCCTAACATGCCTTATGAGAGATTATAAAGAGGACTCATTTTGATGACTCACCCTTTGAATCACTAGAGATTTTGGAGTCCCTAAGTATTTTGCATTAAGAATTATAAGTTTGCTTGCCATCATTTACATCCATCATTGTCGCTTCTGCATCCATCACTGCCTACCTCTCACAAACCAGATCTACTTTTACAACTTCTATCTCAGTCTCCAACATGCCCCTTCACGTTCGTTGAGCACCTCTAGACACTTATTATCATCCCCAAGTGCCTTTGGATACTTTTTTCCATCACTGAGAACCTCTGGGTACCTATTTCCATCATCGAGCACCGGTGGATGTTTACAACCCTATTTTTGTAGCCCCACTACCCCTCGAGTGTCGCTATGGCATTTGCACACCATTTTCTGTAATAAACAACAAATATCACAAGACAACAAGTTAGCGTGAGACAAGGTAAATCTACATTAATTTTTAATATTATTAGATCTACTTATAGTATTATCTCTATGATTAGGTTTTTTAATAATTTTATTTCTAAGGATCTCATGCAGTGGAACCGTCATATGTATTGATAACTCTTTTTGTTGTTTTATATGCGTAGATATAGGAATCATATTCATTGGTAGCTAAAGTGGTCCTGCATAGGATATCATAAATCCCACTCACCTCTGTTGGGATCAGACCGAACATGAAGACACCACCAACATTTCTAACTAGAGTTTCAGAGAACCCTAGTGTATTGTAATCATTTTATTAGGCATAATAAGCTTTGTAACCCCATATTTGGGGTACATTTTATTGTAACATTGAATATCCATGGCCAACATAGTAAAATTTTATTTCATTGTGCAATTTTGTGTATTACATTGCTTATTTAATTATATAGTTCATGTTTTTTGTGTTGTTGAATTTGCATTCACACATACATACATACAGGCACACACACACACACACACACACATACACACACACACACATATATTTATATATATGTGTGTGTGTGTGTGTGTATCTATCTATTTATCTCTCTATCGATATATATATATATATATATATATATATATATATATATATATATATATATATATATATATATGCATGTATCATAAAACTTTAATGCATGTATGTATGTATTATAATATAAATATAATACATACATACATACATACTTTAACCTCACAAAACTATGATGCAAATAATAGAGTAGTATACTTTATGATCAATTTTAGAGGGAGCTACTTCATATTGCAAGGTATTTACCCTCATGTGATTTAATTTGTATATTTAAGTAATTATGAATTGATTTAAATCTATAAAGATATTTTTATTTTGTGTTTAATGATCCTTTAATATTGATTATGGTATTAGTGACTACAAATCATGACATATATTATTTTTCAAAACTTATCTTTAATTTCTATAAGAGAATTTTTTCCAACACCACTCTCTTTATAGTTTTTTGTTCTCTAGATTATAATCAAAACATTGTAATTATTTTTAATGGATAACCAAGGGGGTACACAAAAAAAATAACATTTTATTTTAACAAATCTATCCATAAATTTAAATGATGTATAAATTCCATCAAGTAGTATCAAAATACTCAACTAATTTATATGCCTTAGTACCTATAACCATTTCAGGTTATAAAATATCTTGAATTAGATTAAAATATAGAACACATATAATGTATGGAATTCTATGTTCGAATTACCATAGATGTATTACTCAAAATATTAATATACATGATAATTTTTAAAAGAATTTTTTATTCTAAATATATATCTTATATGAGCATGTGAAACTTAAGGTGTAATGAGATTGTGAATATGATATATTTAAAGAGACATATCCTTAAAATAGATATAGATTAATATAGACTATGATCAATTTTAGAAGGAGTTATTTCATCTTACAAGTTATTTATCCTTATATTCATTTTGATCTCCTAGTAGTAATAATTATGATTTAATTTGCATATTTAAGTAATTAGGAATTGATTTAAATCTATAGATATTATTTTTTATTATTTTTTTAATGACACTTTACTATTGACTATGATATTAGTGATTAGAAACTATGACCTCTATTATTTTTAAAAACTCAACTTTAATGTTTATTAGAGAATTTAGTTCAAAATAATTATTTTTATAGGATTTTGTTCTTTGGATTATCATCAACACATTGTAATTATTATTAATGGATAACCATGTGTGTACTCAACCAAAATAAGATTCTATTTTAACAAATATATCCATAAGTTTTAATTATGTATAAATAACTTAAATTATTGTTATAATAATCAACTAATTTATATGATTTAGTACCTATAATCATTTCAAGTTATAAAAAAATTGAATTATATTTAAATATAGACCAAAATTATTGAATTAAATTAAAATATATAATAGATATAAACTACAACATTCCAATCTAGAATTACCATGGATGTCTTACTCAAAATACTAATATACTTGAAATTTTATGTTAAAAAGGTTAATAATCACAAGATATATTGATTCTTCTACTATTTGAATATTAACCTTACACGAGTATGTGCAACTGAAGTTGCAATGACATTGTCAATATGATACATTTAAAGAGACATAACCTTGTGATGTATATAGATTAATATATTTTATGATCAATTTTGAAGGGAGCTACTTCATCTTACACATTTTTTACCCTCATATTAATTTTGATATTCTTGTAGAAATATTATGATCTAATTTGTATATTTAAGTAATTAGAAATTGACTTAAACCTATAAAGATACTTTTTATTTTATGGGTAGTGATCCTCAAGTATTGATTATTGTATTAGTTACTACAAATTTATGACATATATTGTTTCACAACTTTTCTTTAATGTTTATTAGAGATTTTTGTCCAAAATCATTCTCTTTATAGGATTTGATTATTTGGATTATCATTAATACATTGTAATTACTATTCATGGATAACCAAGTGGGTATAGAGCAAAAATAAGATTCTATTTTAAAAAATTTATCCATAACTTTTAATGAGGTATGATTGCTACCAAGTAGTATAAAATACTTGACTACTTTATATGGCTTAGCACCTATAACTATTTCAAGTTATAAAAAATCTTGAATTAGATTGAAATATAGAACATATATAAACTACATAGTTCCAAATTGGAATGGCCATAGATGTCTTACTCAAAATATTAGAATATCTGATAAAAAAAATTAAAATTGTTAACAATAATAAGATATTTTGATTATTATATTATTTGAATGTTACCTTATATGAGCATGTGCAAATTAAGGAGGAGTAACATTGTCAATATGATATATTTCAATATATATCCTTATTATATACATATTTGATTAATTCCTCCTCCTTTGGTTAAATCCATGGATGCATGGGAGTTCCAATGTGTGATAGGATGGGATCACTAGATATTATTATTAATTTTAGAATTGTTATAACATTAACCCGTAATTGTGTAATATTTTTTACGAATCCAAGAGATCAATTTCACTCACACTTTCAAGTATTAAGGTATAAATTACTCCTTATGTAATATGCATGATAAACAAATATGCTTATCTCAATAATAAAATTACTATAGCTACAAAAAAATATATATAGACTAAATAAAATAACTAGACATGATGGGATTACTATAAAAATGACCAAGGAATTATTCCACAATCAATTAAAGTGTACATACCCAACATATCAATTGCATTCACACATGGAAGCCATAGATAAAGGTTATTTTTTATCCAATATATTTAATAAACAAACGAATTTATGTCATTGGTAAAAAACATATGGCTACAAAATGGGTGCCCTATATGACCAATTTTTAAACTCAAATTCATCATGATAAAATTCGATCATGATACTACATCTATTATTATTCACCTATCACTAATAAATTGAACATTCTATGAGTGTGCTTGCTTTATAAGTTTCTAAAATATGGCTATATATACCATAATATAGGATAATAAAATATAAGTTTATATCCAAATAAGTCACTATATTATGTTATGTATGGGTGCGTAAACTAATAAAAAAGTCCAAGTCTTAGATCTTATGTTATGTAAATAGTAAATTTTTACATATTGTGCAAGGATAATTTAATCAAGGTGGTAAATATAATACTTACAAATATTTTTGGATCTTTTATATTAATAATTTGCATCATTTAGATGAATGATTTACAAGATACAATTAAAAACTTAAATATGTTTATGATATTGATCTTTGAGAAAGACAATAGAGTACTCCAAGTGGTTTCAAGTTGGACTTCATATATTTATAACTAATGTCTAATGGTGTGTACGAAGATCCTAGGATTTATGATAAGTCATTCTTGTATCAATATTTGATATGTGATCCTCAATTCATGGGGTCTCATGGGATTCTATTCTCCAATTATGTACAAATTTCAACATGGATGGTAGTGGGTCTCCACCATCAAAAATTGAAGAATATCTTTTTATAATGTTCCTATGGCAATTTCTCATGGATTACTTATAATACCCTTGTAATCTAAAAATTGACTATATACTCATTGGTTGAAATCTTCCCTAGCCTCATATTGTATTACTATAGTTGTTTAGAGCCATGACACTCTATCCCTTAGCGTTATAAATTTTATATGCTAAAACAATAATGATTGATCTTATTAAGATAATGATATTCTTTCAAATAAATAGAGATAGACTCATCCTTGTGAGAAACAAGGAAGTAGTTTCCACTTCATGATATGTAGAACTATTGATGATAATGAACATATTAATAGATAGTGTAAAACAAAGAACATCACTATTAGTATATTAAATAATTATGGAGATATTAACAAAAGTAAAACACTAACCATATTTTTTTAAACTCTAATATTGGTTCCATAAAAGAGCCACAATGAAGGAATATAGTTTTATTCATTTTAAGTGCAATTCTATTGAACATGATTGTAATAGATAGGTTAGGATTAATGCAGAAAACATGGGTTAAATTTTTGTTTTGTAATGGGGTTAGGATGTAGGACTATAGCCTATACTTTCAATTTTGTTGAAGTAGCCTATGCCATTATGCAATATGTAGGAACATTAGCTAATTTTAATAATGGACCTTTGATATCCATAGTAAAATCCCCTCAAACGTATGTTACTCTATGTGGATAGAATTCTCTTTTCTCAATTTATCATTTTTCTCCTTCCTAGAAAATATTGCAATCAAACTTAGTAATGTAACTTAGTATAATAATGAAAGAAAATACTATCCAACCTTATGATTGTATTCAATTGGACCTATCATAGCCATTGCACGAGTCCATTATCATTTTTTAATTTAGTTTTAATATTAAATAAATTATTATTTACTTGAATGAATCTAATGTATTTCTATTATTGAAAAGAGAATCATGCCATTAGTGATTACCTTAAGAAAAATGAAAAGAGGCAAATCCTAATATGCTAAAAATGGATCACATATGTTAGAAGGTTCAATGTAAGCTAGGTTGATCTCATTTGTTAGGGATTTAGTTGGTCATTCCAATTTTATCTCACTATTATGGTCTCACTTAAGTTTCTCAAGATATTTTACTTATTGAGACCTTAATCACTCTTTATCTATAATTAAAAAGAATCAATGTATAGAAATGGAGTCCCTTGCATCAAAAAAATTGGACCATAGATCATTATATCACCATTGATTAGATAAGGGAGAGGTCTCATGGTGTAAATATACATTGTCATCAAAAGAATTACATATAAACTGATCAAGAAATGCACCTCATATAAGATAAAATAAAATACCCATGCATTATGTAATATAATATTATACATGTTTACATAAAAATGATTGGTACTTGAAGGCGTAGGGTAGTTTCCATGCTAGGATGGTAGGAGCAGTTGAGCCTGTAAATTAAAAGGGACACTATTTCCTCTTAAAGAAGAGATCTTAGAACCATTGATAAAATGGATAACTGCTTTGATCAAGACACCCATTAATTGTGCCCATGTCCTTTTTTTTTAGTTTTTTAGGAAATTTAATGGGCATATTGACAAGGAGAAGATTGTAACAATTGACAACTAGGACATTAGAAGAGAACCAAAACATTTTTCCAACATGTATCATCACTATTCTACCCAAGGATTAATCAAAATAGTCGACCTTGATCTCATATTAGGAAATTTAAGCTTTTCCTCACTTGTAATTTAGTATTTATTATTCTATTCACAAATAAAAAGAGTTTTTTACTAAGATTTAGAAGAAAAGTAGGATCAATATGTACTTTAGAGTGGAGGTGCTTGTTTTCATAAGGGGATTGTTTTATTTATGAATCCTTTATAGCTATATTTTTGTTGTTTAGTTCAATCTATACGTTTAACAAAATTTTGCTTACACTTCCTAGGTTGATTCAGTGGATAGAAAAAAATTATTCTTCTTTTAGTTTAATGGCATAGAAATTTATTATTATGCCAAGTATTTTTTGGTTGCCCTTTTTGTAGAAAGGGGGATTGAAATATAGTTCATAATTATTGTCTTAAATTTCATAGAGATATTGGTATGTTTATAAATTTTTCATGTATAGAGTTTTATCCTTTGGTAAAAAATCATGCTTTTGTCTTGATGTGGATTAGATTGCCAAATATACCTCTATATATTTGGACTATATCTAACCTTATAGTAAATTTGAAATGTTATTAGAAAATTTATTTCTTTGGATGAATAAACATGTGGTAAATTTAAGACCATGTTTAGCTACAAGTGTGTGGAGGTGGAAATTTTCAAAGGTCTACTAGCTAAAGTTTCATTTATTTTATGTTCCACAAGAATCCAAATATTAGATTATAGAAAACTTACTTTTTGATGCAACCTATATAATTATTTTTCATGCATAAATAATAAATTTTGAAATACAAGAGAAAATATTCTCTATTATAATAAAATACTTTGAAGTTGTTGAATGAAAAAGTGAAGGGCCAATTGGTGTAAGGGTGCAAGGGTGCTTCAAAGGAGAATTATTTTACTGTACCTAGTGATCAAAAAGAAAGAAATGTAATAGAGATCAACTTCTTTTCTATTGAAAAATGAATTGAATAAAGTCAAAGCAAGTGTGGACTAATAGAATCAAATTGTAAGGATCTAAATATGCAATATGCCCCCTCAGTAGAGCATAACAAAATTATTGTGAAGTAGAGTTCTCTCTCCACCTCAAGATACTTAACCTTTATATTTTAATAACATACATAAATATGTTTCCTAAATTTTTAAAACGATAATGGAGACCACTAAGTCATTTAACAATTTTTCTCTAGACATTAATTAATTATAAAATTGATATTACATGTTAAGATCATGCATGCATTTAATATAATATGGATGCATGTAGAAAAAGAAAAAAATATTATAAAATATTTCTAAAATAAAAAGGTACAAGTATATAGGAAAGAAAAAAAAAGTAAGGAAGTTTCACTTGGAGGAGATATGCATGGTATCCCAATAACCATCTGATGCTAACTCATGTATCTTAAGGAACCATGGTTGTGATAACCAATCCTATGATTCACTTTTTGCTGTCATTATCAATGTGTAAACCATAGAAACAATTTTTTTCATGCTAGAAAGAGTAGTAGTAAAGGTAGGTCTTTCATCCAACTTATACATGTGGTTAGTTTCATCATAATAATCAGAAGTGATAGTTTTAAATCCATTGTCTATATCCTTAATTACCCATATATTATATTAGGATTTCACTTTCTTATTTGCATGAGTAATGCAATGAGTAGATAAAATATTAGGGCCAAAATTAGGAACATGAAGTGCTTTATGAAGTGATGAAGATCCAATATTGATATCTCTATTCCATGAAACTTGCAATGAAGAGTTGTCTCCAATCATAACACATTCCCCTACATATATTTTGTTATCACCTTGAAAAGCATGTTTGTGCTTCATAATGTGCCTAGTAGCCCTTGAATATGCTATACATTCATCCAAAGAGGTAGATGTCCACTATACAAAATGAACTACAACATGAGCATATGAGGTTTCTCCATAAAAACTATCGTCACATTTTGCATAAAATAGAGCAACATCAACACCCCACTTATTTTTTGCTTCCTCCAATTTATTGATCCAAATTATGCAAATATTTGCATTGTGTCCTTCCTTCTTACAAAAATTACAAGTAGTATTTTTGAAAGGTTTCCTCCAATTTACTACTCTAAATTATTCTCATTCTTTTGGGGATTTTTGTTATTCTAAAATTTACAAACATTTTTTTGGGTAATCCTAGTTAAAGATAAAAGTTTCCTTATGCTTATTTCCTTAGCCTAATGGTGAAAAAAGTACATAAATACCTAATAAATAGGTGATGCAGGAAAATATAAATAAAGCATCTAAAAAATAATAACAATTATATCATCTGTTATAGACATATTATTGAAGAGAATATAGAGTGTGCATAGTATAGATTATAGTGTGGTATAATGTAGTTCCTTTGAAAATAATTTATGGAGTGTTCATGTCCTCCATTATACTACATTGTACTATTTTTGTGAGCTTAAAATTTTATATCTTTGTTTTCCTGCATATTATAGTGCCATTATCATATAGATATCATAGATTGCTTATCTTGCATCTTGTGGTTGCATTTATTATATCATATACTCATCAAAAGATAACAATGGTATCATAGCACACGGTAGATCGATAGAAAATAGGGAGAGCCACAAGTGAGATTGAGAGAAATATAGAAATATCATTTTTAGAATCTCTGAAATTGCATTTGGGTAGTCTTTCCATAGGGTTGCAAAATAAATTCGTGAAGACTATAACTCAACATTAATACTAGATTGATAAATCAACTAGTGAAGATTAATTATCTCTAAATTTATATTCCATTACAATCCTAATACTTTATTGTAGGAAAAATGATATTCAAATAAAGTTGGGAAGCTTCCTACAAAATATCTAGGAAGAATATCTTCTTTAGAATCAATACAATACCAAAAGAAACAAAAAAAGAACGACGATTTGGAGGCCTGAATAAAATGTTCCATTGCTAGATATTGTAGACATGCAGAGTGAAGAAGAAGAAAATGCTATAGGAACCTTGATGTAGATTCAAGGAAGAGACTTCAGAGAAAATCTCAAGAGAAGATTTGAGGTTGGTGATATCCATTGAAGATTACAAGAAATAGATTGAAAAGACTACAGAGAAGAGTCCTGGTGAATATAGGAGATTGGTGATCTCCATTGAAAATTGAATACTTCACATTGAAGGAGTAGAAGAAATTAGATTGATAAGCTGAAGAGATGAGGTCAATGAAATGGGCAACACATTGCTCCAAAAAATAGAGGGTTACTTATCCTTGGGAAGTCTACCCACATATACATATGCTTCTACATTGTCTATCACTACTTGGACAACATTATTCACTCCTATTTCTAGCATGATCTCTAAAAAATTGAAATTGTGCATCCTTCACCTCTCGCGAGGCATCAACCGACTTCAATAATACCATGCATCCATCCAAAGCCACCATGAAGTACAAGAGCATACAAGAGGTCCTATTGAAGAACTTCCAATTTTTGGAAGAGAAAGATAAGGACTAGCAAAAGTCTTATTTCTAAAGTAGTAAATTTTAGAGATCCAAGAGGGAGATATCATTGTTAAACTTCCACAGTAGAAGGTTGAACAAAAGGTCTCATTGAAAATACTAGAGAAGCTATAAAATTGAAGATCCTAAATAATAGGTCTGAAGAAGAAAAGAAAGAGAAGGCTTGGTGAGCCTCATTGAAGGAGATTTGAAGAAGGCCATTGAAGGAGTTCTTAGGAGAATTCATTGGATAAATTTACCACCAAGGAGAAGTCCCCGATAAAGGAATAACTTGGGATAATTTTTGCCACCCAACAACAAGCCCAAGGGAGAAGGATTTTGTAAGAATTTTTCCAAAATTTGGAGGTGATTGGTAAATACCTCAAGACTTTCAAATTATTGAGAAGAAGGCCTTGATTGAAGTCAGAATTTGACAAGGAGGTTGAAGGAGAAAAGAGCCAGATATTACTACTAAAATTGAGAGGTTTGAATATTTAATTTGAAGGCTAGAAGGCTCATTCAAAGATAGGGGTTTGTTGAATCTACAATAGAACACTAAAAGGTCCTTGATATAAAATATCAACTACAATTTGGAGGAATTCCCTACAAAAATTTTGAGATTCAAGGACAACATTTAAGTGAAATAGTTGACTGTAAAAGAGCAAAAATTAGGATAATATTTCTAGCTGCAAAAATTTAGATTTATAGAGTAAGTTCTAAAGGATATTTGGAGCCACCTACTAAAGTGTCAAGGCAAAAAGTTATAATATTTCAAAGCTATGAATAGGTGAGTTAGAGAGCTATTTCAGATTGCCAAGTAGAGTTGCATGTTCATCTAATTAAATGTAGCAATAAGGTGAATATAATCACCTTGTAATACTTCATTTATAGATTTAATTAAGGTAATAAACTTGGGTGCAAATAAGTTAATTACTTGAAATTTAATTTGGTTAGTTATCAAATTCCATTAAGCACCTTATTAGAGTTTCAAGAAGTTGCAAAGAGAAGGTTGTATATTATAGTCTTCAAGGGTGTGCAAAAGAAAGTTTCTTTTAAAGTTTATTACCTACAAATTAAAATAGGAGTTAGATATATTTTGATAGAAATAAAAATATCATCTTTCTATTGTTTTATTTAAATAAAAGAATACTACATTAAGTTGCAGAGATTATAATGCATTTAGGAGCAATTACTAGTGCATGATTTAAGGTTTATTTGAAGGAGTTATAAGGTAGGATTACTACTGCACTATTATAGCTATCCTTAAGTGCATTAAGTTGTAAATATTATTGGTTAATTAAGGATTAATCTAAGGTGAAAATTAGTGTGTCGTACTAGTTACTCTCAAGGATTATTAAGTGCATTGTTTTGTGTGTTAGAGTTGAAAACCAAAGTGCACAAATTAGCATTATATCAAAGTGTATACAAATATTATTGTGCACATGAAACCTAAAATATATTGTGGCAAGGTTAAGCCACCAAAAGAGCAAAAAAACATCCACATATTGGATAAGAAAAGTGACCACCATAGAAGCTAGAACGCTTCAAAAAGGAGACCATAGAAGTTTCAAGTTTGAGTGCATTTCAAGGTAGTATTACTCATATTGTTGAACTCTAATATATGTATAAATATAGTTCAAAAAAAAAATAGTGTATGAAAAATATTACAATGGTAATATTACAATTAATCGAGGGTAGATTCATCAATACAGAAGCAATAGAAAAGAAATTACATTACCCTCAAAGTGGGCAATTTACATAGTTCAAATAAGGAGCTCCAAAAATATAAGGTAGATTCATTCAAAGGCTCAATACCCATGCATTATAGGTGTCCAAAGACACCCTAATCAATGTTATAACAACACAACTCAACACCTACATTGCACTCAAGAATAAATATGCATTTGTTTAAGAGAACCTACATAAAAAATATTTGCTAAAAGAAGCATAAAAAAGAAAGAAGACATCACAAAGGTTATGTGGAAATCAAGGAGAAATATTACCATCTATCATTTCTCAATATTAGGATAAGTGCCTTCATTGAAGCCCACCATCATCCAACGTAGCAAGCTCCACCATTACCAAGCAAGCACCACCATTGAAGAGGAAGAAGCACCTCACAAGAGCAAGTTGGATGCACACTAGAATACACTTGAAATAACTAGAAAAGAAAAGTGAAAGGGATCAAAGGGAATAAATATGTTATAGTAGCTTGGAGTGGATGCAAAGGAGTTCCAAAACTTATCCAAAAGGAGCAAGGCATCTTGTACCACTTAGCACACAAGAAGGAAGAGGTACCAAGAATTTGATGCTTATAAAATATCAATGAGTGCTCAAGGAACGTAACCCTCTTCATAACTGGACCAATTCTAATGTAAGAATATTCTTTTGATGCCTAAGATCAAATTCTAATACTTGCAACATGCGGTATATCATTTGCAGCACTAATATTAGGTCAACGCCTTCTAAGGGAAGGAAAATAAGCATTGAATAACCTAGAAGTGACACTTGTCACTTGGACCAAGAACATATCCATACTAATATCCACCCAAGGATACTGTATGGAGTAAATTGAAGCTATTTCTAGCAAAGTCTATAAGGTAGCCAATATCGAAGTGAAATAACACAATGAATCATCATAATCAGAGTCAAAGTGCAACAAGAGACTACAATATACCATCACCAATCAAAGAGAGCATTGAATGCTCGAGTTGTAAGGTGAAGATACAGTTCATTTGAAGTCAAGCGTAGTGTCCATCAACTTTATAAAGGTATTATTTCATATTTCCTTTCATATAATGGATATTATAAGGTTGAAATTATTATTATTATTTGCATTTGAAGTTATATGTAAATCAACCTTAATATAATTGAAAGCGGACCAAAGGAGTTCATATTATTATCCTTAAATAGTATTTCATTTCAAATCACTCTAGTTTAAATACAATATTTACAATTATTATCATAGAAGGTATAAGGTTTTCTACATGGAAATAAATTATTATTGCAAATATCATTATTTTATAAAATCTAAAATTAGGCAAATATAAGGAGTGCTACATCAAAATTTAATTAATAGGAATTTAGAAAATAAAACCATTGAAAAATTTAATGAAGAGGAGGAAAATTATTGCTTGGTTAATTGAGTTGGAATTTATTGTACATTATTGTCTCATAGTCATATTAAAGGGACAAAACAATCTAGCCATAGAGAACTCCATTAAATTGATAAGTGCATGGTTCATAGGAGAAAAAATGTGAAATAGGAGTTGATAATTATTATTCCCAAATCAACTCAGAAGGTGAACTATTAATTTCTAAAGCACTTTACCAAGATTATAATATATTTTATTCACTAGGTAGACATACGGATCCTACAAAACCTAATCCTTAGAAAGGTTTGATCAAAGTAGTTCATGAACGACAAATAATGACTTCTTCAGGTTGAGGGAGATACCAAACTCTTTGCAATTTTGGAAAATTTTCTCCAGATGCTCAATATGTAATTCCTTTCTATGAGAAAACATCATCATATCATCCAGATAAATCAAAATTATTTATTGATAAGCTCATCGAAAGCATAATCCATTACCCTTTGGAAGGTAGCTACTGCATTGGATAGAAAAAATGGTATTCTTTGATAAGCATATGTGCCCCACTTAGTTGTGAAGGTTTTTTTGAACTGGTCCTCATCCTTGACATAGATTTGATTATATCTAGAGAATCCATATAATAAGGAGTATCTTTCCACTCCTAACACCATATACAAAATTTGATCCATCTAAGGGAGTATATAATGATCCTTAAGTGATGCTCTATTCAGATTCTTGAAATCCATGAGTAAGTGGATGTCTCCATTCTTCTTTCTTACTAGGACCAAATTAGAAACCCATGTGTTATGCTTGATAGGATAAATGATCTTCCGTTTAAGAATCTTAAGTAATTCCTACCACATTATGACTTCAATTTTTGGATTTATAAAACTTTATCTGTTTCTATAAGGTTTTGCATCAGAATCTAGCTCAATGGTATGCTGAATGACCTTGATAAACTTTGAGGTCCTCATATGACTAGCCAATAATGTTTGAGTATTTAAATAACAATGCCTTGACTCCCTCAACTTCTTCTAGGGAGCACCTTATTCCAACATTGATTTTATTTTTCTCTTCTATTTCAATCTCACTACAAGTATTATCATCTATTTTCATAGTCTTTGACCTCTTTCCATCCTCGTTATCAAACAAGCTCTTCAATATGATTAGGCCTTTAGTAATATGATTATTCTTCAATTGGATGATACCTTTTTTATCTATTTATTGGGCAAGCTCTTCCTACACATTAGCTAAACACGCTTCTTTGACTAGAAATTTTATTATTTGATTGCCATTCTCAAAGACCTACCAGAATATTTTTCTATCTGAAATTGTAAATCTAAAGACTAATTTGAATATTTTACTTGCAGTTGATCCAAGGTCTGAGAAAGTATTAAAATTAGAGCCCTTAACCACCAAAGAATCAACCATTGTACTATATCCTATGGATATAATATTTAGTGCATCAAATGATTCCATCAAATCCAATATTCATGTATGTCTTAAAATAGTGATGTTTACTAGTGTATTTCTTTGTAACTTGGATAACCACTAGCTCTGAGTTGCCATAAATGTTTAATATTTTTATTCTCATGTTTTTTCTTGCATCAAGCGTAAACACAGGGATTCATATTCTACAGTATTGTTTGTACAAGTCTAGGTGAATCTAAATGAAAAACTCTTGACTCCTTTTGAATAAGAATTCAACACTACACCGGCCTTGATTCCATTTTTACACCTTACTCAATCAAAATGCAATGTCCAAATTTCTATCTATTTGAGTGACTAGTTAGATATGATAGGGATATCTCTGAGGAAATAATATACATACCCAGCCCTATTTTTGACTGATCATAATCATATTTTATGGGAAACTCATTTTCAATTTCTAAATCTTCCAAGACTTTTACTAACTTTGTTTCTTCCATCACTGAATGATTATATAAATCTTCTCTAATTTTTTCAATATGGAAAGATACAGGATTTTCTAGGGTTATCCTTATTATCTAGCCTTTATAGAGAGTTATCATAATAGAGTAGTTCAAATACATATATCCCCCCACATTGGTTGTAAACTCTCTTGAAAGGCATATTCCAAAATATGGTTCAAGGTCAACTACCATAATTTATTGTATGATAATAATCTCCAAAGTTTTATGTAACCTCATCAATACATCCTTTATAACTCCTACAATCTTCATTGAGGTGACGTAAAGTTGCAAAACCCCTTGACATGACCTTGTGTACTCCATGCCCATATCATCATAGACTTCTTTTGGCATAATAGTCGTTGAGGCACCTGATTCTATCATGCAATTGTAAATGACTCATCCTTCCATTATAAGAGAGATGTAGAATGGAGGAGGCTTGTTTTTTAGGGTAGCAGAAGAAATATTTTCTTTATCTTGTGCCAAATTGAAAATTGTGGTGGTTTCCTTTCCTTGGGACTTTTTATGCAGAGAGGATTTTAAAAAATCTATTTGGTGAGGGAGAAAAAGTGTATCATATAGGCTTGCTCTAGATGGAAATATTTTCAACTCATCCTATATATTATATTCCACCTGAAGTAGGGAAGGCCTTTCATACCCTTTTTTTGGTTCTCCAAACTTTATTTTGTACTATTGAGTAGCCTCTATCCTTTGGACTTTTATGATGGAAGGGAAACTCAAATTCTCTTGGGATTCCTTCCTAGTACTTTTTTGCTCTTTGCTCTTCTCCTTTTCACCTTCTCTTAGAGATTTCACCTCCTTGTCTTGCCTCCTAGGTACTACATTACTTTTTTTAGTAGCTTGTGGAATGATAAACTTGGCATTACCCTATAGTGACGATTCTATTTTATTTTGAGAAGGGACTTGGAAACTACCCATTTTTTGTGGGTCTACTTGCAAAGACTTCTTTCCAAACTTGGTAATTACTGAGACCTTATCCTCTTTAGGAAACTCTTGTCTAGTCATGAGTTGATCATACTACCACAACATGTTAACTCTCCCTTTATGATTTCTCTTTGTATTTTCCATTACTTGTTGCACATGACATTGGTACATCATACAGATCTCAAAATCATACAAATCATTACAAACTAAGTACCAAACATTGATGAAGATAGTTTCAGGTTCAAACCCTTGCTATGATTGATTTGCATTGACTCTGTGTCCTGCACTACCACTTGTACTTGGCCTATGATTTTTATTAATATAGGGGAATATTATTGTATGAAACCTCTCCATTTTCTACTTTCAATTGCATTGACCTTATTGTTGAGCGATTTCAAAGTGCTATGAATGTCTAGTAATATATATTTTTCTTGGGAATTTTGATATGGAAAAGGAGGAAAAGGGATAGCAGTAGCTATTTTTGGAGGATATTATGGAGTTTCTTGAGGGTATGATGGAGGATCCATATATTAAGGAGTGGAAAATTTTGGTGGGATATGAGGAATCTCATAGCAGTAAGGTATTACCTATTTTTGTGGAGGTCTTCCTATAATAATTAATATATTTTCTACTTAGACAGTTGCCTCGTAAACCTTTGGGAAGGCGTTAATGCCATATTGTTGAGTTTGAAGCCCCAGGTATGACCTAAGGTCTCTGATATAATACATATATTCTAAATATATCATGGGTCTATCCTCAAGGGGAATCCTCTTCCAGGTTCTGCTAAACCTCAAGTTAAAATTAGAGACTAGCTCATAGTGATGTTTTGTCATGGCTATAAATTGATTTAGAAGGAAAAATGAATTATATGATTCATTAAATACTTCTACAAAAGGGCTAGTTATCTTTTCCCATGAGGTGATGGTTTTATCTTCTAAGGTTATAAACCAGTGTAGGATATTTTCCCAAAAGAAAGGGTTAGAAGTCTGACTATGACATCCTAATTCTTGATATTGTGAATAACTGCTAAGTCTAGTATGTCTTGCTAATTATCATATCTAGTCTTTTCAATACCATAAAATATGGGTATGGATTTTGTAATATCTTAAGGAATCTCATGCATATTAGCAATTCTGATTGGTCCAAAAGTATCCTAGCTAGGATAATTCTATGGAGGTTGGTTTTGATCAACTTGTTAAACCATTGTAGGCAGGATTCTTGATAGGATTGGTCTTGGATGTACCATAGTAGGTGGTTGAGTTAGGAATGCTTCCACCAATGAATCTGGAAATAATTTTTTTTATGATATTGGATCCTCTTCAAGTAAGCTTATAAAATATAATAGGGTCTCAACTATTTTTAACAAATGACCTAGTATTCATGAAAAATATACTATACTAGGGTGGCTATTCTAGATTCTTGCACTTAGGCAGTCACCAAGTGAATTTAATTTCTCCACTGAATGAGTTCAAGACAATTCATTGAATCTTGATTCCTCTTGGTATTATAAAAAAAAATAAATGGGTAGGGAGAAAATATCGTATGCCTTTAGGATCCCACTGAGCATGCCATAACTATTGGGGTATGAATTGACATCAAGGAAACCTTAAACTATGACTATGAATCTATGAATATATGAATTTCTTGGAGGTGCACACTCACTAATCATATCTCAAATCCCAACATTGGATGGATCAAATATTGCTTTAATATAGCCTTTAGAGTAGGCTCGTATAACTTTTCAACTAATTAGTGTTGACTCAATTAAGATTAATTAAACGTATAAGTTTAGGGATAGAAATGAGATCAGAGTTAGTGAATAATGGTCAAATAAAGCTAACAATATTGATAGATATCAAGAATCCTCTGATCAATCACATTTCTAGTATGCCACACTTATGATTTATAATATTCAAAACTTATCATCTTCATCATTAAAGAATAATAAAACACTTATATAACTATTTCAAACATCTAAAAATTTTATAATCCAAATAGAAAAATTAGATCAACATTCACTCTATAGCATTTTTTTAGGCATGAACCATTCTAATTTTCTCCAAATTAGCAATCCAATATCAATAGAATTGACTAATCATAACAACAATACCAAAAATGAACTCATAGAATAAACTCATAGAGATGAAGACACAAGCCTAAGGCAAACATCCAAATAATGCTCCTTCTATTGATTTCTTAGAAAAATTACAATAATATACTAGGAAAAAACTCCAAATCCAACGTCTAAAAATGAGGACTCAACCTCTTTATATAGATTTTACAATAATAGTAAAAAATGGGAACATTAAAAGGATTTTCTTGACATATCAGCAGAATGTTGAGGTGGTAGCCTCTTATTTGTTTACAAGAAAAATAATGGATCTGTACTCCATGAACTCTACAACTCTAAGATCTACAATTTTCTTGAACCCCAATAGAATATGACAGTTGAATTAGTTGTAGGTTGATCTAGATCATCCCTTATTTTTTATTACGCTTTTCATGCATAGATCCGTAACTAAAAATGTAGGTAAACCTTAATTTTGGCAATTCTTGATCACCTTTGTTCTTTCTACTAGTGCTCTTTAGGTTTCACTACATTCTCTTCATATTTGAAATTTGCTTCTTCAAATTTTGTTGAATTAGGTTTGACCAGTTTGACCATGGAATGCAAAATTTGAAGCAAACTGAGCCCTTATTCAAAATCCATTGCTTCAAATTTTGTCGGGTCAAGTTTGAACAATTTGAACATAGAATGGGAGCTCTAGATCAAATTGATCCCTTCATCGCAAAATGCTACTTCAAATTTTTTGGGTCAAGTTTTACCAGTTTGATCATAGAATGGGAGCTTTGAAGCAAACTGAGCCCTTTTTCGAAATCTACTACTTCAAATTTTGTTGAGTTAGGTTTGACCAGTTTGACCATAGAATTCTAATCTCATGTTGGTTATTGGTGGATTTTAACACTACATCACCCTTTTGTATTCAAAATCTACTACTTTAAATTTTGCTAACCCCATTTTTATTGTGTTGACTACAAACTTCGCACTTTGGAAGATTTTACCAAAAATTTTATGTGTGTGATCTTATACTATGAAAATTAGCCTTAGTCTAAAATCACTTATCTGAATTCTGCTACTCCAGTTTGTGTTGAGCTCTGTTTGATGGTGTTGACCATGGAATTTTACACCTTAGCAAAATTTAACATTGCCCTTGAGCTTATTCTCAACACAACCAAATTTTACAAGATTAACTAAGTATGTGGCCTTTTTGGGCCTACAAGTCCAAATTATTCCTCATGGAAAAACAAAGTGAGGGCAATTTTTATAGTTGAAAAGCTTTGGAGAATTTTCAAAGGAACAATTAAATATAGTGAAGATGATACATAGATTCAAAAATTTAAATAAAGTGATGCAAAAGAATTAATGATAATAACTTCTACCATTACAAATGAAATACAACCTCACATTAGTTCAACAAGAACATCTATAGAATCTTGGAAAACCTTAGAAAAAATATTTGAATGGAAGAATAAAGTCACTATCTTAAATATTTAAACTCAGTTACACTCATTAAAAATTAATAGTGGTGAAATTATAGAACTATTCATAAGGTAGGTAGTAGATATAAATAAAAAATCATTAACCTTACGAGAAAATATTGAATACAAGTTTCTATTTCAAGTAACTATGAGAGCTATTCTAGACAGCTACAAGAATTTGGTTACATATTTACAAATCATAATTAAATATATATTTTTTGATGAGATATTCAATATTATTTAAGAATATGAGGTGGAAATTACAATAAAATATTAAATGACTAACAATGCATTAGTTTCAAAAGATAATCCATAGGGAAACATTATTTCATCCTCAAAAGGACGAAGACCATGGAATAACAAATATTATCATGTATGTAGGAGAAAAGGATATAGCACTAATTATTATAGATTCAATCCTAGAAACCAGAATCAAGAAAATTAGACAAACTATGGAAGATAACAAATAGGGAATTCTAGCCAAGGCAATATTAAAATCAAAATAATCCTAGTCAACAATAGTTTTAGCATCCATATAATTACCCTCAATTGGAATATCAAAAATGGAATCAGAAAGGACATATAGCTGAAAGGATTCATGAAATTAAAGAACTGGAAGAATCAATAGATGAACATGAAGTTAAAACTCTCACAATAAAGATAACATTTTATGAAGACACTAACTACTTGCTTGAACATGATACATAAAGAAAACAAAGAGAACACAAACGCCATAACCAGATCAAAGATCCATATTGAAGAAGTCTTCAATATCCAAATAATGTAATACAGGGGGTGTTAGAGAATATATCATATTATTGGGTAGATATCAATGTATCACCTTTGGTACATTACTAGAGTAGGAGTTTACTTTATATTAAAGTTAAGTAGTTACTTTAGCATTCAATAAATGCACAAGTGTCAGAATATGCAATGATGTAAATGTGCATGTAGCCCACATGTACATAAGCCATATGATAGAGGTAAAGGTAGAGTAAGGGCCAAGAAACCTATCTTCCTATATAAAGACCTTATAGTGAGTGAAATAGAGAGGAGAGAATATAGAGTGTGCATAGTATAGATTAGTAGTGTGGTACAATGTAGTTCCTTTAAAAATAGTTTATGGAGTGTTCATGTCCTCCATTATACTGTATTGTACTATTTTTGTGAGCTTCATTAATGGCATGTTATTGCAAAATTTTATATCTTTGTTTTCCTACATATTATAGTGCCATTATCATATAGATATCATAGCTTGATTATATTACATCTTGTGGTTGCATTTCCTATATCATATACTCATCAAAATCTAACAATGAATAGCAATGACACCATGAGCCTCATCCTTTTAGTCCCTATAAAGTTATTTCATATCTTTAGAATCAATATCATGAGGGTACTTATTCACATATTTGAGTAATCATTTTATTAGAATAAAATATTCAATCTTGACCTTTTAGATAACATAGTTAGGTGCATTCAATAAAAGCACGTGATAATTCATAACCATTCTATTAAAATTAAAAAATCTATGTGCAATTATGACTAGAACTAACACCACTATTATAGAGAGCTCAAATAACCATGCAATTTGAAAATATATCAATCTGATAATGCTTTTGTATTAGAAATTATTTATGGTCCCTAAAAATTTAGTCCTAAAATCACCAAAAGTGCCTCCAAAACCTTAGAAAATAAAATAGTAGTTATAGTGAATGAGAGGCCACCACATGTCACTATGTCAGTGGTGAAGGGGGTGTTAGGTATGCACTAACTATTTAGTGTACCAATGAGTCAGTGGTGCCATTTATCATAATATAGATTTACTATCTAATCTATGAACCATGCTACACCATTTATCACTTTATTTGCTATAAAATTCTTGTGCTACCAAGCCTACTATTGACTATGTGATCTAATTATCAAGTTTGATGAGTTGAAAAATGCAATTGGTCAAATCCATATCTACACATGCCAAGTGGCATACAACCTACCATGTTAGTGGCTATATGTCCTACTATGTTGACCTAATTGAAGTCACCCATGTCAACATTAGGTGTCAAATTATTAAGGGGTGCCATGTCATCACTCATTGTCACATCATTGATTTTGTTAATATCATTATTTGTTAAAAAAATGGTATGATTGGGATTCAATCCTGGGACCTCCCATGTTACAATATCATAAAGGATTTATGCTAGCCATTCCTCCAAGTTCCAAGTTTGGGATGGAAATTAAAGCATGTAAAATTAAACTAGTAACTATGATTGAATTCTCCCTTTATGCATCTTGTGTAGGCTTTCACCTTGCTGATATAGGAATGCACCAACACCTCATGAAATCCCACGACTATGAGGAATATTTTCTTTAATATTCAATATAATATTCTAAATTTAAAAAAATTTAAATTGGAGAAAATGATTTTTTTTACAAATAAAAATTTGGAGTATTTGGAGGTAAAATTGATCAAATATTGTACTAGGACACCTTAAAAATTTATAAAATATCCAAAAATATTGATTTTTTTTCTATATCTATTACAATTCACCAACCTTTTTGTTAAACACACCTAATTAGGTCATCCTCTCATGCCTATGTTGCAAAAAAATGTTGGATCATTTTTTCAACTTTGTGAAGTGGCTTAGAGGTCTTTATTAAGCATGGAAGCCTGCTCATAATTTGTCTAGCATGAGAGGTTTTCTTAAAAAAATTCATCCTCTTCTTTTCATATTTCATGATGACCAAAAAATTTACCCTCTCAACACTACTACTATTGGTCAAAAAAATCTAGACAATAAAAGGAAATGGAGTTTATGAAAAATCTACAAAAGACAAATGAGGTTTTTGAAAATCTTAAAACTAGGGTATCCATTTCATTAAAAACAAATATTGACTGAGTTCCATTGAGAGGAAACACGAACCTATTAGTGAATATTTATCTTGAAGAAAATATATTAATTTTTGTAAGATCCTCAAGATCCACGTCCAACTATGCTTTTTTATAAAACCTTTCTTTAGATTACATTATCAGCCTTCAATAAAATCTCCTTCACTAGCTTAAAAAACATTACCCTTTATAGAAGTTGGAAGAAATATAACTTCTTATTCATGGAAGTAATTGATGATGATTTACACATGCTCTAATACTATTTTAAATTTCATAGCAATTTCTAGAAATGGATGAAATCAAATATTACCTAGTAGTGCTTAACAAAAGGAATATATATAAATAAAAAAGAACATATAATATGACAGGGTGTCCCTAGACATTAAATTACCTTTAGTAAAGGAAATAAATTTATACTCTGACTAATTGTGAAAATATTGATATCAAGGGGTATTTATAACCAAATACATGATGCCTTTAGGTCAAGATAGACCCTCAGGAATAAAATATTACAATAAAATTATAAATGTATTCTTTTCAAGGTTTATATGGCCTTAATGGATAAATATAATAAATACAATTACAAATAGTTAGCCATGGACTCCAGAGAAGCTTAAAAAACATATATTACCATAAAATATTAGAGAAACTATTAATACAAGAATTAGGCATGAGTTTTAAAATGGATATTTATATTTTGAGGATACAACTATGTGGATACATTATACTCTATAATAGAAACTTTAGTGCATCTTCAAACTCCACTTTTTTGCTCTATAGCCCAAGCAACATTCCAAAAAAATGATGTCATTAACATAAACATGAAAGCCATTAGAAATGACCATCTTTCTTCTATGATATTCAGAATTGTATATGAGGTCAATCAAAAGGAATTAAAGATAAAAAATTAGATAGGAGTGCTTCCACAAATTGTCCTCCAACATGGAAATAATTGTGGTATCACATAGTATTAGAACCTAATTATTATATTTTTCAAATCAATTTGAAATACCAACAAGATATTTTTATTTTTATTCATTCTCATATTTATTTTCCTAGGTAAATTATTAGAAAAGCTATGTGTTGATGCAAATTAAAATATTGCTATGTGAAAAAATCCTCAAAGTAGAAAATTTTGGCTAAAAGTAAAATGTAAAATTTTTAGTATACCCAAACTTTGACTAACCAGATGACTTGTTTTAAGATTTGTATGTAAGGGGATCAACATACATATGCCTAGTGTCTAGCTAATTGTCCTACTACTCAGAGTTAGTTAGATCCATGTCATTTATATGATACTAAACTTAGTCTCAAATTCCCACTTGATTCACAAACATTTATCCTATACCAAACGTTGTGGCAGAACTATTTTTGGTTGTCATACAAGTCATATATAACCATAGTGAACCACAAACATATCACTATACTCCTAGGTAGCAACCTGGAGGTTCCATCCCATACCACACATCACTACTAATTCCAATAAGGCCACTTTATCCAAACTATTCTATCAGGAAAATGGTTGTTCTCGAGTCATATTGAATGCTTGCATGTATTCCATTGATATTAAGTGCTTATGATTATATAAACATTCATCCTTCTTGATGAATAAATTCACTCTTTTATTTTCATGAATTTGGTTTGGGTTAAAGGCCTAGCTACTAGGTTTCCCTAAATCCCTAAATTATTCTTCAAGAATGAGTTACCATTTGTTTAACAATCAACTAGTATTTTTCATGGACTCTTCTAGCTTCTAACAAAGGCATAATTAAACCACACACAATTTTTATTTAAAATTCTATCTGAAATAAATAATATCCAATATGGGTAAGCAAACCATAAGGCATCAAAATAGTTAAGTGCACAAAGAAATATTCACCTAGAATATAACCATTCACACACTTAGTTTCCCATTATTACCAATGGTAATACACCTTGCTTAAAGCATCCTTTAATAAAAAAATCCTAGACATTCATCGGTTTTGGTCTCACTCGACCAACTTGACTCACAATAGTTTCAAACTACCACACTCTAATTCTAGCTATTTTATATTAACTTATGGTCATATTCCAATCATCATCTTACTAGAGCATTCTAATGGTTTATAGAACATTTCATAGTAATCAGGAAATGGGTTTGCTTACAAAAATATAGTATGACTTCAAATGCTCTTCAAGTCTTAAGAGCTCATAATCCAAATTTGGTTGGTGATATTAACATATGTTAAAATATTAGTATTTATTTTTTAATACATTTAGCTTTTCCTATGGAAACACAATGAATACATTGAGTGTCTAAGGATTCTTCATTTCTAGCCAAGATTAATTATCTAAACAAAACATAAAAAGTTTATAGTTCTCACTTATAAAATTTGCACTACAATTCTAAAATTTATTTAGCATACCTCCAACCTCTACCATTATACATTCTCACAGTGACATTCTTCCAGAGTGGAGTCTCTATTTTCATGAGTTTGTTCTCATCATACTAAAGTAATTGTTGGAAATATTTACCAACACTTTACTAAGCAGTTTCTCTAAGATCATATGTTTGGACAAAATAGAGTAATTCAGTTACATAGACATCAATAAACTCTGGGACTAATGCCCCAATTATCCTATTCATTTTTCTCTTTCATATGAAAAGGTCTTTATTTCACTTTTATTTTCAACTTCTCAGTCTCAGAAGCATAACATACCAAAAAGAAAACTCAAACAAGATATCCTCTCATTTAATAACTTTAAAATTTTAGTGAAAATACAGTGACTTAGCTATTATTAAACCAACAATTTCAAACACCCAAATAACATATTGAGAATGGAGGAATTTAAATACCAATATCTTCTTGAACAAGAGCTTTAACAACTCTAACATATATAGTAATGCATCAATATTTTATTTTCCATACTTCAACACCACATTTATAAATAAGCATCCCAAGAATAGTTTACATTCCCATCGAGAAATATTTCTGAAAATACATAATTTGTCCTTCAATAAAAAATATTTACAATTCAAAAAATAATGATAAACATCCATGCCACTCCAATGACTTCATCCACCAAAGGGTATGATTCCTTAATTTAGGAGGTACACAAGAACATCATCATTGGGTAACTGCACATAAAAAATTTCCTTTGGGGTTACAATAACTCTAAACTCAATTATAAATTCAGATATCAAGCAACTTCCAGCTTCTACAAAGAGGAATTAAAATTTTATTGGAGTTAAATGAGTTTAACAATTGCACTAGTCTAGAGGTATCTTGGGCAACTTTCACAAATGAAAACCTCAGTCAAGGGGACATCACAAACTCCCATGTCATCTCATTTCTAGAATAGGTGAATTAACCTGAGTTCTTCTATAGAAAATTTTTTCTACATAAACTCCATCCAAGGATTTATGATATGATGGCAGGGATTAGATACGATTATTTATAAAGGAAATATATGCTTTATATAATGCATGTAAATTTTCTTAACAACAAATTCACCCATTTCACATGATTCAAATATACAACAGGTTTGAGCATATTCCTTTCACTTATTAAGATTATTTGGGTTGTGGGACCATCATTGATTTTTACACCCTTAAATTCATAACACAAGAAAAAAGGATTCAAGGTTTTACTACAATGTACTTCATTGTTTGGAGCAATCATTCATTCATTCAAATATGCTATTATTCAATCCCAGTATTCTAATATTACTAGGTACATACATTGAACTGATTGCATTCACACAAGGTAACTTAAAAGTATGGTAAACCAGAAACATCCCAATTATTTTAAAACATGATACAAACGTCAATTGAAGCAAAAAATGTCCATAATACGACCAACCAGTTGTATTGCATGTGAATAAATCAAATAGTATTTCATGCAAATTCAGAATTTGGAAAAGCATAATCCAACCTATGAGTATGCCAAAAAATGGAAGTCTTCTACCTGAAGATCCTTTTATTTAATTATTTTCTCCTAGAGCAATTCAATATCATTCTTCTAAAATTCAGTGTAGATAATTCAGCCCAAAAAACATAAATATTTTAGTGTAAGATAAACCCCCTTATATGCATACAAAAATATATTAAAATGGATACCTCCCATAATAAACTAATTTTCTCCTCCTACATTCAGGAGAACATGGAAGAGTTGCAAATTAATCATGACTACTACTATACACCACTACCCTGATTGCTACCATCACCATAATTCACTTTAACCATCATAAAAATAAATCCATGGAGATTATCTGATTTTCATATGTACATATGCATACAATATATTCCATTTCAATTATTATTTCCAATTCTATAACTACTCAATGTTCTAGATTATCCCAAGTCAAGGGAGTCCTGTACCTTATTCATATATAGGACTTCAAAATGTTCCATGAATAGTGATGCATGATAGTTGTTATTATATGCAAACTCGACTAGGTATAAGCAGTCTTCCCACTTTGTATGCTGATCCATACAATATATTCTAAGCATATATGCTAAAACCTAATTCACCCTCTCAGTCAATCCATCTGTATTAGGGTGATAGTCTGAATTGATATTCAATTTAGTATCCAATTCTTCATGCAAAGCCTACCAAAATTCTGAATTAAAATGAAAATATCTATCAGAGATTATAACATCAAGAAATCCATGTAGCCACACTATCTCTCTAGAAAACTTACTTGCTATAGTAGGTGCACCATCCTACACATTCCTAGGCATAAAATATGCAACCTTGGTCAACTTATCCATAACCACCAAAATTGCATCATGCCTAAAACTTGTTTTAGGCAACTCAACTATAAAGTCCATTGAAATCACTTGGCATTTTTGCATTTGTATACTATGTGGCTATAAATTTCCTAGCAGATGCAAATGCTCTCTTTTCAATTTCTAGCACCCTAATCACCTGGCCACATAATCATTGATATATTTTTCACACCTGGTCAATAGTAGGCCTTTCTCAAACTTTCGTGCATATTTTCCCTTCTAATATGTGTTTAATAAAGAGTGTTATGTGCCTCCTTAATGATAGTTTCCCTCAATACACCCATATATGGTACCACCAATCTCTTCTTATAATACAGTAAGTCATCCTTATAAGTAAAATTTACCACTTGTATAAGTTCTTCCTTAACCTAATCATTACACAATTGATAAAAATTATCTTTCTACTGTAGGTTCTTAATATGATCTAACAAATCACAATGATATTTTATCATTGCAGCAATATTCCCTCTTCTACTTAGAGCGTCAGCAAACTTATTCTCTCTACTATTGAGGTACTCTATAACGAAATCGTCCTCAGCTATAAAATCCATTCACCATCATTGTCTAGCATTTAACAAGGATTGAATAAATATGTATCTTAAACTTTGGTGATCTATCTTAAGTTCAAATAGTTTCCAAAGCAAATAGTACCTCCAAATATTAAGAGCATGTACCACAACTGCCAACTCCAAGTCATGAGTGGCATAATTTACTTCATGTTTCTTAAGTTTCTTTGATTTTAAGGTAATGATTGCATCATATTGGGTAAAAATCCCTCCTAATCCTTCAATTCATGCATTAGTACACACTATAAATCTCTTAGAGGATCAGGTAACTATAAAACTGGTGCAGTTTTCAACATCTCTTTTAGAATTCAAAAGGGTTATTCACATTGTTCCATCCATTTAAAATCTGTATCCTTTATTTATAGATTAGTAATCGATTGATCAATTCTCAAGAAACATCTGATAAATCACTTGTAATAGCCTGTTAAGCCCATAAAATTATGAGCCTCAATTACATTTGTGGGCATAGCCTAGTCAATAATTGCTTCTATCTTATTGGTATCTACCGTAATTCCTTAAAATGAGATAATATGTCCCAAATATTGTACTTGTGGAGTGTAAAATTCACACATCGATAACTTTCCATATAGCTAATTTCTTCTGAGTAATTCAAGCATAGTTCTCATATGTTGATCATGTTCCTCCTTGTTCTTGGAATATATCAATATGTCATCAAGAAACACAAGCACAAATCAGTCTAGATGCTCCCTAAAAATACTACTCATAAGATTCATGAATGCATCTGGGGTATTAGTTAGCCCAAAATTTAGGACTATAAACTCATAATGTACATACCGTATCCTAAAATTGGTATTAGGAATGTCTTCTTCTAATACTTATATGATGATAACTTGATCTTAGGTAAATCTTTGAGAAGATAGTTGCTCCTTTCAGTTGTTTAAAGAGATCCTCTATCCTAGGTAACAAGTACCTATTCTTAACGGTAACCTTATTCAACATTCAATAGTCTATGCACATTCTTAGGATTTCATATTTCTTCTTAACAAACAAAATAGGAGCTCCCCATGGTGACACACTAGGCTTTATTAGCCCTTTCTTCGATAAATCTTGAAGCTGTATCTTTAGCTCTTGCAGCTCAATAGGAGTCATTCCATATGATGCCCTAGTAATGGGTACAAGTTCATGCAAAAAATCAATAGAGAGATCAAACTATCTCTAAGGAGGTAATCCTGGAAGGTCCTTCGAAAACACATCCTTTAATTCTCCCAAAACAAGATGTTTTTATAAGAGGTCAAAATCCATTTTAGTTTCATTTTTCTTATTCATTTTAACTACAAATATCATTCCTCTCTTCCTAATGGATTTCTTCACCTGCATTGCAATCAACAAATGTGGTTTAACTAATCCACAATCACTTTGAATTCTAATCCTCTAATTAGATTAATCTATAAACTCCAGTCATTTGCATTCAAAGTTCAGAAAAGCCTTATTGAATTTTAGCCAATCAACACCAAGAATGATATCGAAGGCATGCAACGATGCCACATACAGTTTCCAATTAGTTCTACCTTGGGATAAAATGATACAAGGATCAAATAAGCATTGATTAACTTGGTAGGTCTACCCTGACCCGTACTCCACCTTCCAACCATTAGCCAAAATCCTAGGTCTTTCAGGTATGTCCCTCACTAAACTAGTAGAAATAAAACTATCAGTAGATCCACTATCTATCAAAATGCATATATCCTTATCATAAAAATTCAACAAAAAAGGAGTAACTTGTCCATTTAGTATGGGAATACCTATTGTAGAAAATATCTTGTGGGTGGTTTCTTCTGGCACTTTCTTATGAATATCAACTCTATGGGGATATTTATTGGCAAAGTGGGGGTCTTTGAAAATATAACAACCATTTACAGGAGATCTACTACCCTTATTTTTATTCTCATTGTTGCCTTGAGGTGCAACATTACTAGTCTTTCCTAGTTTTATTGGCCATTTATAATTCAACCTAGGGTATCCTTTGTCATATTTTCGAAACTTGTTGAATTGAAAAGTATTTTAGGTTTTGCTTTTATTTTGATCTCATCCTTTAGGTTTCTTGTTCTATTATTTATTCCATTTCATAAACTTAGCTCTCTTATGTTTCTTGAGTTAACCTATTTTCTTATTAGACAATTTTTTATAATTTAAGTATGTCTTTATCATCTCCTGATTTGCCTCTACTTGTCATGCTATATCAAAAGTAGTAGGGAGATCCATAGGATTATGCATATTCACTACCGTCTTAATCTTAGGATGTAGTTCCAAGATGAATTTTTGAAAATTCATATCTTCATTTTTTTTTTGTAGATAAGATACTATAGCATTAATACTAGGTTTTATAGGTTGACCCAGAACCTTTTACAAAAAACAGCCCAGGGTTGTTGATGAACATATCCTTACTAAGGATCCTATATATGTAAAATCTACATGTCGCCAAAGCCATTACATCCGATAAGGCACATAGCCTGTAATAAAAAAGAAACTTTCCATACAACATTTTGGGTATACCCCGAGAAAATACACATGCATCATAATTACAAAAAAAAATAGACACGGATCCCTTCCTTGAGACAATGGAGAAAAAAAAAGTTGTAGACACACATAGCAGAGTACTAAAAAAAACCCACAAGCTCTGTATTTATAGTTACTCTTAATAATTCTTTGGTAATTGCTTTCTTCCATATATGACATGCTTTGGTACCACATACTATCTTGGCCAATCAGCCTTGGAGAAGTGAACTTGCTGGCTAGATTTATGGTGGTGGCTATCTGGTGGTCCACGTGGCTTTGGTTCGAATTCTTATATTATCATTTCTTTCCTTCCTTGTGATTATCAACCAACCTCAAATTACTAATATGACTAGGAGCCATCTTATCTGACATGTGACTATCCCCATTAGTCTTTGTGGTATTTCCAAGTAGCATCCACGAAGACTGACAACTTAGATAATTTTTATTGTGAGTCCAATTCAAAAAAGAGACGAGAATACTCCTAGCCTTCAAACTTACAGTGCCTTCCCTGTTGGTAAATTTGACTATCATTCTTGGCATTCTTGTTGAATAAGCTCCTCTACTTCACTCAAGACACTGTGTCCCATTTGAAAAGTCTGTCACCATCGACACCCAAATTGGCTAGCTTATCAGCAATTTTTTAGCTTCCCAAAAGACATGTTGGGCTTTTTTGTCCTGTCTTCCCTGGAAAAGGATCCTAATCTTCATTACACTCATACTAGGTTGCATATTTTTGCAATTGAACATATTTCTAATGGTAGTCTTGAAATCACATTGATTCTTGCTACATGTTAGTGAATTCTCCATATTTTTTGCATAATATTTCTTAGTTAGAAACCTATTCTTGAATTTATTAATAAATATTCCCATTTAAAACCTACAAATTCAATACCCAACCCTCTCTTAAAGGTCTTCCACAAATCTAGGGCTACTTCAACCATGTTCATGATAGCTAAAGTAGTTTTAGAATCTGATGAAAAAAGCAACAAGGAAAAGTACACCTCTAGTTTATTCAACCAATTCTCCATTGCATCACCATCTCCTTTTACATTAAACTTAAATATTATAACCTTCTTTAGATATTTTGCCAACTATGCACTCACTCTTGCCCTACCATTATTGGATCTCGTAGGTTCACTAGGTGCTTCCCTTGACTTACCTAAATTTTTCCTTCATCTGGTCAAGTTGTCAACGAATTTTTGTTATTGAAATGCCAATTCCTATTGTTGGAACTTATGTCTTTTTTTTGGCCATCTCCTCTCTTTGTTGCTCCATACGAGTTTGTAACAGTTGTACAACTTTTGTCAAACTCCCTTCCTCCCTACTAGGCTCACTTGGAGGAGGTTCATTTATTTGTTTCATCATTATTTACCTTTGAGAACCTTCTCTTTCATTCTCTATCCATCGTCCTATTGGAGGTCTTATGATGGATTCCTCTTACCCAGCTCCTGTGGGATTCTTAGATGTTCCACCCCACAACCTATGTACCATTAGATCCATAGGGAAAAAAGTAGGTTAATTTATTGGTTTAAATTTATATAAAATTTTATTTAATAAAAGTCCTTAAGGATATTTTTTTCTCTAATACCACATGCAACAACCTAAGTCTACTCACCTGGTTGTACCATAAAAATAAGCCAAGCAATTTTACAAGGTAATTTTTTTGTTTAAATTTATCGTTTGACTCCAAAAGTGATTTTATATTCACAACAAGTATATTTCACCCAAAAAATAACTAGCACAAAGTTTGATTAGTACAAGCATACCAACCACTTTTGGATTTTAGATCTGCTTTAGACAGTCACCCAAGTGGATGAGATTGGCCAAATCCCATGAAAGGTGATATTTTGTGGATTCAACTTGGCTTATTTTATGTCTCCCTATTCTAGCATAAGGGTCAAACCATGGCAGGGGTTATCCTCTAGGGCCCATAAAACCTAGAGATTGGGCACATACTTTATCCATCCCTTAGCATACCCAAACTTCACTTAACAGGTTGAATTGTTCTAATATTTGTATGTAAGGGGGTTAGCATACATATACCTAGTGTCAAGTTGATTATTCTACTAATCAGAGTTAGCTAAAGGTATGCCATTTCTTTAACACTAGATTTAGTCTCAAATACCCACTTGATTCACAAATATTTATCCCATACCAAACATTGTGGCAAAACTAGTTTCAATTATCATGAGTCTGCTATAAGCATAGTGAAACATAAACACATAACTATACTCTCGTGAATAAACCTAGAGGTGGCATCCCATACTACCCCTTGTTACTAATTCTAACTAGGCAACTTGATTTGACCCATTCTATCAGAAAAATGGTTGCTCTCGAGTCATGTTGAATGCTTACCCATATTCCAACAACATTGAGTGCTTATGATTATATAAACATTCATCCTTCTCGATGAATAAATTCACTCTTTTCTTTTCATGAGTTTTTTTTGGTTTAAAGGCCCAGCTACTAGGTTTCCATAAATTCCAAAATTATTCTTCAAGAATGAGTTGCCATTTGTTTAACAATCAACTAGTATTTTTCATGGACTCTTCTAGCTTCTAACAAAGGCATCATTAAACCACACATATTTTTACTTAAAATTCTATCTAAAATAAATAATATCCAATATGGGTAAGCAAACCATAAGGCATCAAAAGAGTTAAGTGCACAAAGAAATATTCACCCAGAATATAACCATTCATTTACTTAGTTTCCCATTATTACCAATGGTAATACACCTTGCTTAAAGCATCCTTTAATAAACAAATCCTAGACATTCATCAGTTTTGGTCTCCCTCAACCAACATGAATCATAATATTTTCAAACTACTGCACTTTATTTCTAGCTCTATTTTTATATTTACTTATAGTAATTTTCCAATAATTATCTTGTTGAAGCATTCTAATGGTTTATAGAATAATTCATAGCAATCATAAAATGGGTTTGCTTACACAAATTCAATAGGACTTCAAGCATTCTTCAAGTCTTAAGAGTTCATAATCCAACTTTGGTTGGTGATATTAACCTATGTTAAAATTTTAGTATTCATTTTCTTTAATATATTTAGCTTTTCCTATGGCAACATAATGAATACATATGGTGTCTAAGGAGTCTTCATTTCTAGGTAAGATTCAGTCGCTAAACAAAACATAAAAAGTTTCCAGATCTTACTTATACATTTTGCACTACAATTCCAAAAAATATTTAGCATGTCTTTTACCTCTACCATTCTATGTTCCCACAATGACATCCATCCGTTGCAGAGTCTCTATTTTCACGAGTTGGTTCTCATCATTCTAAAGCAATCGTTGGAAAGATTTACCAACACTTTACTAAGCAGTTTCTCTAAGTTCCTATGTTTGGACAGAAGAGAGTAATTCAATTACATATATGACAATAAACTCTAGGTATAATTCCTCAATTATCATATTCATTTTTCTCTTTCATATGAAAAGTCTTTATTTCACCTTTGTTTTCAACTTCTCAATCTCATAAAGCATAACATATTGAAAAGAAACCTCAGACAAGATATCCTCTCGTTTAATAACATTTAAACTGTAGTGAAAATACAATGACTTAGTTATTATTAAACCATTAATTTCTTTTTCCATACTTCAACACCACATTTATAAATAAACATCCTGAGCATAGTTTACATTCCCATCGACAAACATTACCGAAAACACATAATTTATCCTTTAATAAAATAACATTTGTAGTTTCACAAATAATGAGATGTTTTTACACCACTCCAATGACTTCATACACCAAATGGTATGTAATACATAATCTAGGAGGTACACAAGAACATCATCATCGGGTAATTACACATAAATAAACTTTCCTCTGAGGTTACAATAACTCTAAACTTGGTTACAAATTCAAATGTCAAGCAACTTGCAGCTTCTATAAAGAGAAAATTAAATTTAATATGAGTCAACTAAGTTTAACAAATACATTATTCAAGAGGTATCTTGGAAAACTTTTACAAATGAAAACTTCAGTCAAGGGGACTTCACAAACTCTCACATTATCTCATCACCAGAACAATTGAGTTAACCTGAGTTATTCTAATATAACCTTATTTCTCCATAAACTCCATCTAGGGATTTATGAGATGATGTCGGGGATCAAATATGGCTCTTTATAAAAGAAATATATGCTTTCTAAAATGCATGCATATTTTCTTAACAATAAATTCACCCATTTCACACGATTCAAACATACAACAGGTTTGAGCATATTCCTTTCACTTATTAAGATTATTAGGGTTGTGAGACCATCATTGATTTTTCCACCCTTCAATTCATAACATAGGAAGAAAGGATCCAATGTTTCACTAAAATGCACTTCAATATTTGGAGCAATCATTCATTCATTCAGATATGCTTCTATTCAATCCCAATATTCTACTCTTACTAGGTACATACAATGAAACAATTGCATTCACACTAGGTAACTCAAAAGTATGACAAACCAAAAACATCCCAGTTCTTTTAAAACACCATACAAAAGTCAATTGAAGCAAGCTATATTTTTTAAAAATAATACTTTCTAGAATACGAACAACCAGTTCTATTGCATGTGAAATAACTTAGACATATTTCATGCAAATTCAAAATTAGAAAAGCATAATCCAACCTATGAGTATGCCCAAAAATGCAAGTCTTCTACTTGAAGACCTTTTTCTTTCATTCTTTTTCCTAGAGAAATCAATATTGTTCTTCTAAAATTTAGTGCAGATAATTCACCCTAAAACACACAAATATTTTAGTGCAAGATAACCCCCCTTCTATGCATGCAAAAACATATTAAAATGGATACCTCCCATAATCAACTAATTTCCCCCTCCTACACTTGGGAGAACATGGGAGAGTTGCAAAGTAATAATGACTACTACTACACACTACCCTGATTACCACCACCACCACAATTCGCTTTAACCATCATAAAAATAAAGCCATAGAGATTATCTGATTTTCATATATACATATGCATATTTTTGTTTATAAACCATTATTACCATTTAATATATATATATATATATATATATATATATAATTTAATGATATTAGCTCAGGTAAATATAACAATGTTATAAACCAATAAATATAAAGTAATATAACAATTATCATTAAGAGGTTAGTAACATCTTAATATAACTAGTAATTTATTATTAATTTACATATATTTGTATATTTTAATTTGCTTACATTATCCTACAAACTCATTACACAACAAATGACCAATTCTCAAATCATCAAATGCATAATGAAGAAAAGACTCCCATGCCCATAACACTTTCATTTCCCACAATGGAGACATGTATATATTATTTTTTTTCAAACAACAACAAGCATTCAAAAGATGGCTCACACAATAATGCAAATATTTATATAATGCACCTACATTATATGCCATGTGTGAGCTTCCATGTATTCATGATCCAATCATCACTTCCCCACTTACCTTTCCCATTGACTATTTTTAATCTATTAAAGTTTATACTTGGTCCTACATTTGTAGTGACTATTAACAGTATTGAACTCTATAGGAAAAGGTAAGTATAATACATTAACATATCTACTAATTAAGGTTATGCGAGGAGGTTCATTATGATTAATCAGGTAGAGTTGTAAATAATATCTAGAGATATTTAATGGAGTCCTATATTTATATGCTAGAGTTCAAGATCTAGGTGTTGTTTGTGGGAGGAGAGAGTTGTGTAGTTAATTATGTGCCTACTTTGGATCATATTTTGATGAAAAATTAAAGTGTGTCTAAATTGGAATGAAGCATTGGATCCATTTAAAAAAAATAAAAACCACATGGCATAAATCATTAGTATTTTTTTCATTTTAATATATCCTTTACACTAATCAATTCAATAATACTTCATTTAATATTGGGGGCTTATGATTGATAGCAGGATGGATACTTCAAATATTGACATATAGACCCATGCCAATATGGCATACAATTTGAATTTGATTGATAGAAATTAAAGGACATGGGAAAATACTTTAAGAGGAAATGATACATTTGACTTATTATTATTTCATGTGTTGTAGGGTACTTTCTTTCACATGCCACTTAGGGAAGTGTTGAGTGAGTAGCCTAAGAGACTAATGTGCATGTTCTAATGTAAGTGCATGTATATAATAGGAGTGTGGAGAGGAAGATATTATCTTGCACATGAATTAGATTTTTAGATAAATAGGATGTTGTGTAATGATAATGTTAGTTCATTTCTTTATAAATATTGCTACACACTAGAGTTTTTCAAGTGAGTCAACCAACCCAATAAGATAATGTTGGTTGTGTTAAGATATGAGATATTACATATAAAAGAATTTAAGTTCAACTACTTGTGTAAAGATGCATGCTTCACGTGTCATTGGCTTGAGTGGAGGTCAACATGAGGTATGATTTAGACCAAAAATGATAGAGCATGTGTGATGCTACCAAGAATTGAGTTATGCTCAAGTGGACAAAGTCTATAGAGGAGTGAGATGATCAAAGGGTTGTGTCAGGTGCACAAGTTTGATGAGTTTATTTTGTATTTTCAAGCATGATGGCATAGGATGAAGGTGGTCTTGATGCTATGGATGGTTTGTTCAAGCTATGGATAGCCACATGAAAGAGTTTGGTGAAGACCAAGCCATTTATGAGTGTCATTATTTAATTTTTAATATTTGTCAAATCCAGGGTGGTGTCCAAGGCTATTTGTGATAGAAATATTTGACAAGTTATAGTTTAGGCAATTAGTTCACAATATTTATTTGGTGAAACAGATATTTGTTTGGTTTTTCAAGGTCACACTAATCCTAATTTGTAGAATTGAAGCTAATCTAACTTACAAAATTGAAATTGCAAAATTTAACACTTTAGCTACAGTTGCAGGAATTGACAATTGTAGAATTGAAATTGTTGAAACAAGAACTATTTTACACTTGCTAAATTGAAATAACATCAATGAAAAATTATAAATTGAAATATAATTTAATTCAATCATGCTAAATTGGAAATACAAAAGAAAACAAAAGCTAAATTAAGAAAATATCTAAAACAAATATTAAATGTAAAAATTTAAATGTTGAAACAAATATGATAAATTTAGAAATTAACTATGACCAGCCGAATGCAATAAAATGAAACATAACATGCTGAGAAATTAGAGGAAAAATAGGGGAAAACACAACAATTTTTATTTACAAAAAATGATATAAAATTCATAATAATTATCAAAAATTACACAAAAACATAAAACTACAAAAAAACCTGTAAAATATTTCCTTCCACTAGCCCCAATATTGGGCCCTTTCTCCCTAGTCCATTAGAAGGTAATATCATTCCAAATCCTAAGATCTAAATTCTCACTCACTCATAAATCAATGCATTTAAAATAATATTGCACTTTATTAATTTTGTTGTCACAAATCAACAACTTTTACAACTTTTGTCAATTTTTGACTAACTCCTACTTCTCTACTAACTCAACCAATGAGGGAGTTATTTTATTTATACTAACATATAAGTACATATTTGCAAATCAAAGGTGGTTCTTGTTCATGTGTAATTATCTATTCTGTTGCAGCAGACTAGGTCTATTTTAGGATAAAATTTGTAGTAGACATCCATGCACTTTTATGCCTCCAATCCAGTGAAAATAAGCCAAGAAGATATTAAACAGGGTTTTCACAATTGTATTCATTAACCTTTCTCATACCCCATAAAATGGATACCATTTTGTGCTTTTCCTGTTAAAAATAACTATTTTTACCTGTCATTCTAAAGAGCTCCATAATATCAGGTATAATAAGTGATATTTCATGTTGTTGTCAATCAAACTATGTGGGAACGATTCTAGGTCGATTGCAAGTATTTATTTGTCTCCCTCAATACTTTCCAATTGATTCCACTCGCTGTTGTTGACCATTTCCATGCCTTCCTTTAATGTGATAGGTGGCTGGAATTTGTATGTTGTTTACAATTGTCCCTACATTTTTTGCTTTATACCTTGTTTTTGTCAGTTAGACCATGTGGAGATGTTTCCAAGTGGATTAGAGGTCTTCTTTGGTCTTCGTGAACACATTCCAACTGATTTTTCTTACCTTTTTTTATTGCTTTAATGTTCTCCTTTAATGTGATAGCTGGTTGGTTTTTATATGTTGTGCACAGTTTGTTAATGCCCTATTTTACAATAGAGTGACTGTTTTGGCCATGTCACCTCCACAACTCGGTTTGAAGGTGGGAAAACATTCAAAATGCTTTATTTAATCACAAATCACAACATGTTTATTTGTCATTAATTTTTCTATGTTATTTTCCCAACAAAATTCATGCAAAAATAGTCATAAAATGCAGAAAAAAAAATCAAAATAGGGAATAGTATTTCTAAGCATTAAATCATTCAAACACTAACAAAAAAACATATTTTAATAAAATATTTGACAATAAAATATATTATGCATTAATTTATGGCAATTTTATGTCACAAATGTGGCAAAAATGAGGTATTATTTGGCCTCATCATTCCCCCTACTTAACCTAACGCATGCCCTCATGCATCCTAGTGGTAGGATTATGCGTAAGAGATCGGCCCTAAAATGTATCTATAAAAATTTGGTAAATCATTTTTGAATAGTGTCCAAAATCATGTAGAAGGTTCACTATTATTAGGGGCAATATTGGAAATTTAAACTTAAAATGGTAAAATTATTATAAAACTGGGGCGAATCAATCCCAAAAAACTTTTGCACCCAAATGTTTTTGGCTAATGGGCCCTGGTCAAGGGTCCCAAATATTAGCCAATTCCAAATTTTGAAAATCCTAATTTTAGTCAATTTGGCTATAAATAACCGCTATGCATAACCCTGCCTAGTGAGCTATAGCAATACTCAGGTCTAGCCTTCTTAATAACATCCTTTGCCACTTGAGAAATTGTTGCAATTTTTGAAAGTATTAAAAATTTTGAAAAAAAATTAAAATATTGAAATTGCTAAAAATTTGAAATTATTGTAATTCTAAAAAATGTTAAAATTCTGAATTTGTTGTCTTTTCTAAAAAATGCCAAAATTTTTGAAATTGCTGAAATGTCTAAAGGTTCTAAATTTTTTTTGAAAAATCCTAATTTTTTTGAAATATTCTAAAAACTTCTAAGAAATCATGAAATTTCTAAAAAAAATTGAAAATTGTTGAATTGAAAAATCTAAAATTGATATACTAAGCATTCTACAATCAAGCACGTGTATTTCATTTTTTCTGTAACTCTGCAATTTTTTCAATTTTTGTAATTCCTGCATTTTTTTTTACAGGCTTCTCCCTATTCTATTGTGGTAATGGTTCCGTTGCTTGACCTTCTTTTTCTGACCCATTATTTTTTTTTTTAGTGGGTCAACAATGTCCTCTGTTACTTTGTTGCACCTCAAGTATTTTTTTTTATTTTCTTGCAATTGAGTTTAGTTCTAATTTTTTTTTATTTGCAATTTGAACCATATTCTGTTAAGCCTATTTTTCCTTTTTTTCATCATTGCTTTTCATCATTGGATGGTGCAAGGGGTGCTATTTCTTGTGTTGTAGTAGTTTCTATAATTTTTGTAATTTCTACAATTCTACAATTCAACAATTTCTACAATTTTTGTTTTGTTACTATAAAATACAATTTCAATGCATGGTAACGAGATATCCAACCTACTATGACCTCATTATTCTCTTCTAATGTCACTATATTCAACGAATTTGCTACTATTTGGGAAGGTGTATGAACTGAAAGTACTTTCAACGTAAATTTTAATATCTACAATCTAAACTATAATAACAGATTCTGTTCAAACCTAATTTTTTTCTCTTTTTTAGATGATGTACTTGCATGTATTAAGTTGGTTTGTACTACAAGAACTTCTTCTAGATGTTCTAAAGCTTTTTCTAGAAGTTCAAGCATTTTTTCTAGAAATTCAGGCTCTTTTCTTGGTCATTTTAGAGCTACTTCGAAATGAGATTGTTCATCTTCAAAATGTTCTAGAGCTGCATCCAAAAGTGCTAGAATGTCTCATTTTTAAACTCCTACTGAAATTTCCATTGTTGACCCATATTCAAAGTATCTTCTCTCTGATGTGAGCTCTCTATGACATCCATGAGCTCCTTACCATCCCTCCTTGTAGGTGTTATCTCCTTTTCTACTTATTGTTGGGTACAACAACATCCATGGAAGGAATAGAAATTGCAATTTCCTCCTCTATGGTAGATTTTTCTCTATACCTGGTTGATCTTCTCAATGGCTATGCACCTATTTATTTTACTCCACCAGTTTGCTTTCTCTTTGTAGTTTTACTTTATTTTTTTAGTTTTTTCTTTTGTAGACCTAATTGTACAACCCATTTTATCTTCTTCTGATGAATATGTTATTTTAACCAATGACCTAGTTGTTGCAAAATTTGAGGGTTCTAATTATGCAAATGTTTCTTCTTGAGTAGCAATTTTAGTAAGCTCATTACTAAAAGTGACTTTTTTGTTTTTGTTTTTTTTCTTTGCTAGTTTTTCTATAGGGTTGCTTTCAGATTACCTCTTCTTTTATGCCCGTGTTCTGGTAGTTGGTGTACCATGGGGGAATGAATGGGTTTCTTAAATTTTAGGAATAACCCTCCCATTGGCATTGTATTCAGAGGTGCTTGACCTATTTGAAGCTACTTCATCTTCCTTCTCTAGCTTATTTTTAGTAGAAATATGTTCCAACTACAGTTTTCACATTTTTTTCAACTACACTCTTAAATTTTTCTTGCTATTTTGAAACCAACTACATTTTTTTTAGCAATTATATGATTCTCCTTGTTGTAAAGCACTTTACCCATGATGTTTTTGAATTATGCCTGCAACTATTTTTATGTTGTCATATTAAACATTTTATGCGACCAAGGGCAGCATAGGGTGTTTCTTGACATTTTGAATAAAATATTTTTTTTTGTCAAATTTATTAATATTTTATGTCAAATACTTAATTATCATACATTATATGTTAAATTTTAACTATTATTAAATACAAGAAACACATACCTTATTGTCCTAATAATTTCTCATACACCTTGTAAGTCGCTACTTCTAATAATTATTAATAGTCTAACTAAAAATAAAAACATAACATATGTGTAGTAAGTGATCTTTGTACAATTATGGATAATATCAAGAAGGCAAACACATAAAAAACCAGTTTTCATGTAAGCTTTAATTCAATAGCATCTTCAAAAAGGTTTTCACTACTGAATAATTCAATTTTTTTTATATTTTTCATATCTTTTTCTCTTTTTCATCTTTTGTTTTTACATCTCATTTTTTTTATCAAAAGAGGCTTCCATTTCTGGTTTTCAACCAACTTCTATCTTTTTTTTTTCCAGGTGCTTCAATGAGAGAGAATGTCTCTCATTTTTATTTGGATAAGAACAATCCTTATTTTACAAAAACTACATCTATCTTTTTCTGCATGAAAATAGCAACAATGAAATATCAACCTTTTTTTTCATATGAGCAATAAGAATCTTCTCATGTCATCATTGTCTTATTATTGCTAAAAATAAAATATTAACTTTATTTTTTCTCCTTCCTACTAAAATTGATGCATATCCTCATACATATGCATTTTGTGGGACATGCCTTATGCTACATTTTTTTTTTCTCTTTTATCTCTCTCTTTTTCCTTTTTCTCTTTTTTTCTTTATTTATTTATTTATTTTTTTTTTTTTTTCATGATTCAAAGATATGATCATTCGGAATCTCTATCAAAATAGGAAGCCTCTTCTATCATATGTAAATTTGATTGTGAAAAATATCAAGCAAATTCCACCTTTTTTAGTGTATTATGATACCATTGTAAAGGATGTTCATTCACCATTGATGTCCTCCTTAAATTATCAACCGAAGAAAGTTGAACGAATTTACTCCTAAACACTTCTAGTTCATATTTGTTGCTTCCAATGTGACTAGAATGCCACTTTTTTTATTGTTTTTGAATGATCTTCAATGGGTGAAGTGTCTCCAACTAGATTTCATCCATTTGTATTCAAATGGAGGATTTTCATGTGTACCTACAACAACTCAATGCCATGTTCCAAAGATATATGAAGTGTTAGGAATTTAAACTCAATTAGAAAAATATATTTCTTTTGATTTCATTTGTATAATTCAAGAAACCATGGGCTTCCTATATAACCATACTTAGGTGGAGCAATTTTTCCTACAAGCAAGTCTACTAATTTTCTACCTACTTGTATGATTTTAGGATAGACTTTCTTCTTTTTTCTTGGTTTCTTAATACCCATTTCCTGAACAATTCAATTATTCGTAGATACATATTTAACAACCTGTAATAAAAGAATTATAACATTAAAATGTTCTAATTTTTTTACCAGATCTAATTTTGAAAAAATTATTTTTGATATGTCAAATTGTTCAAGATATGGTACCTTCCCCATTAAATCATCTTGAGGCAGATTTTCCTTTTCTTGTTTTTGTTTCAATGTATATGGGTTCTCAAGTTTATTTCCTTCAATTCCTATTTCTATAATGGCAGGTGGAATATGTTCAAGAATATTTTTTCCTAAACATAGTTGAATGTTGTCACAACCAATGACATTTATTATGGTTGTATCCTTTGATATAACCATAGAGATAGAGGTTGTATATTTAACATTATTAGAATCAATCACAGGTTGAGCTAAAAGTGTAGGTTGTATTCTATGTTGTTGTTGTTTTTTAGGTGGAGTCAATACATATCTTGATTCATTTGGTAATCCTCTCAAGAATTTAAGTTTTGGTTCTACTCCACAACTGTTGTTAACAAGGGAAAATGTATCAAAACTTTCATTTTTTTCTTGTTTCATCCTGAATTTATCCTTTTGATTCTTTACTTAATAGTATTTTTGGTATTTCTCCAAAAAAATGCTTTCCATTTCATCCCAAGTTTGGATTAGATTTGGTGCTAAGTTCATGAACCATTGTAGGGCTGAGTCTTTCAGAGTAAAAGATAATAGTTTAAGTTTTTGATTGTCATTGATATAGTTACAAGCTTGGCATACAATCTTAAACTTAAATAGAAACTAAATAAGGTCCTCAAATGTCATTCCCTTAAAATATGGTAATTTAGAAGCTGAAATAACTTCCATAGGAGAGTTTTGATCTATTTGAATAGGATATTGGAAATTTTTGGTAGATGTACTAGTTTTACCAAGATGAAGCACATTGTTGGCTTTTCTTGGATTTTCATGTAAGCCTACCATTATACATTTCAAACACCAATTATAAATTTATTTAAATTATCATGATCACATAGATTTTTCAAGGGAGAGTAGTGTTGAATTAACATTTTGCTCTCATTATAATATTTTATCAAAGGATTTTTTACTTCCTAACACAAATAATTGTTATTCGTTTAAAGTTCCAATGTTTTCAAAAATCTCTAATTCAAATAACTTTGACATAGTTCAACCTTGTATCATGAATGTTTGCTTCTTATGGTAGGTAAAGGGTTTTTAAAAATCATTATTTATTGTCCCTTAATCTATTAATTCATTCACCCAGGTGTTGTAGGTGAGTTGTAGAGGAGAGGGCAATCCTCCAAGGGAGGTCCTAGGTTCGAATCTCCACCCTACCAAAAAGCTGAATTGGGTACCCAAAATCCAATTGATAATGTTGGTGCGGGCAAGGTCGGATGCGACTCTCGGGTGACTTTGATGGTGTAGAACCCCCTATTCATGGTCTCCTAGACCAAGGCGGCCCCACAAGGGGTTTTTTTCTTTAAAAAAAAAATTATTAATTCATTCTATGCTTTTGTTTCTAAGTTTATGAATTGCAACTATCAGTTTTACAACTATGTTTCATGCAAGTAACTATATATCATGTTTTTATTCTAAAGTTCACAACTTAGCACAACCAACAATTTTTTGATATTTTATCTCCTAACAAAACCTATGTTCCACAACAACGGTACACAAAATGATGAGTATCATTATTATCATCATTTAATTTTCAATATTTGTTAAATCCAGGGCAATGTCCAAGGTTGCCTCTGATGGAAGGCTTTAGCAAGTTATAGTTCAGGCAATTAGTTCATAAGCTTTATTCGATGAAACTGATATTTTTTTGGTTTTTTAAGGTCACACTAATCCTAATTTTTAGAATTAAATCTAATCTAACTTACAGAATTGAAATTGCAGAATTTAACACTTTAGCTATAGTTGTAGGAATTGACAATTGTAGAATTAAAATTGTTGAAACAAGAACTATTTTATGCTTGCTAAATTGAAATAACATCAATAGAAAATTCTAAATTGAAATCTAATTTAATTCAATCATGCTAAATTGGAAATGCAAAAATAAAATGCTGAAATTGAAAATTAGCTAAAACAAAAATTAAATGCAAAAATTTAAATGTTGAAACAAACATGACAAATTTAGAAATTAACTATGACCATATGACTACAAAAAAATGAAACATAACATGCTGAGAAAACAAGGGAGAAATAGGAGAAAACACAACAAAATATATTTACAAGAAATGATAGAAAATTGACAATAATTAGCAAAAATTGCACAAAAACATAAAACTGTAAAAAACTTGCAAAATGTTTCCTTCCACCAACCTCGAGAGTGGGCCCTTGCTCCCTAGTCCAATAGAAGGTAATATCACTCCAAATCCTAAGCTCTAAATTCTCACTCACTCATAAATCAATGCATTTAAAATAATACTACAATTTATTAATTGTGTTGTCACAAATCAAAAACTTTTACATCTTTTATCAATTTTTGACTAACACCTACTTCTCTACTCACTCAACCCAATGAGGGAGTTATCTTATATATACTAAAATCTAAGTACATATTTGAAAATAAAATGTGGTGCTTGTTCATGCGTAATTGTCTATTCTATTACAGTAGACTAGGTCTATTTTAGGATAGACTTTGCTACAACAGATATCCATGCAGTTTATATGCCTCCAATTTGGTGGAAATAATTCAAGAAGAGATTATATAGGATTTACACATTTGTATTTCTATTAACCTTTTTTATCCCCTATAAAATGGATACCATTTTGTGCTTTTCTTGTTCAAACAAACTATTTTTGCCTATCATTCGAGACAGTTCCAGAATATCAAGCAGAATAAGTGATATTTCACGTTGCTATCAACAAAAATGCATGGGAATGCTTCCAGGTGGATCATAAGTCTTTATTTGTCTCCCTAAACACTTTCCAATCGATTCTACTCACTATTGTTGACCATTTCCATATCTTTCTTTAATGTAACAGGTGGCTGGAATTTGTATGCTATTTACAACTATTCCTACATTTTCTGTTTTATGCCTTGTTATCAGTTAGACCACGTGGGGATGCATACAAGTGGATCATAGGTCCTCTTTTGTCTCCTTGAACACATTCCAATCAATTTTTCTTACTATTTTTTACTGCTTCAATGTTCTCCTTTAATTTGATAGCTAACAAGTTTTTATATGTTGTGCACAGTCTGTTAATACGCTATTTTATAGTAAAGTGACTTTTTAATCCATGTCAACTCCATAACTCATTTTGAAGATGAGAAAACATTCAAAATACTTTATTTAATCACAAATCACATGTTTATTTACTATTAATTTTTCTATGCTATTTTTCCAAGAAAAATCATGCAAAAATAGTCATAAAATGCAGAAAATTAGTCAAAATAGGGGAAAGTATTTCTAAGCATTAAATAATGCAAAAACTAATAAAATAACATATTTTAATCAAATATTTCACAACAAACTATATTATGCATTAATTTATGGCAAGTTTCTATGTCAAAAATGTGGTAAAAATGAAGTATTATTTGGCCTTATCAGCCATGGTGGAGGAGAGATAAGAAAGACCAAAACTTGATGAAGCAGTTCATATGAGGAGTATGTGCACCCAACACACTAGGTATACATCAAGGTTATATCATCCTATGTGTTGGGTATGAGCTAGAATGAGACATTTAATAGGTTAGGCTTCAAGTAAAAATGAGTTATCCATGAAAAATAGATTGTGCAATGAGGGTTAAGAGGGTCTACATAGGCATGGGGAGCTAGTTACCTACAATGAAATCTGGGCACTAGAGGATAAAATTTGAAACTTTTCAAGTTAGTTTATGTATAACTAGCTCAGAGTAGAACTAGGATGGATGCTTGATTGGGAAGTTGTCAATACCGGCTAACTGGGATGAAATATATTAAGAAGTCAAATAGACAATATGGAAAGAGGAAAAAAAAATTGTGTGGGTGTCAAAAATAGTGATAGATAGTATAGGCCTCAATCTTGGACAAATTAATGAGTCATCAATCAAATAGTGTTCATAAAGTGGTTTAAGCAATTCATGCATAGGTTAGAGTGAAGCCAAAATATGATAAGAACATAGGCAAGGTAAGGTTGCCAAGGATGGAATAAAAATGGTTTGAGCAACCAACCATTAGTTGGGCTGACCAACATGAAGGTTGACCAAGTTATGATGAACAACATGTAGGTTGATCTCCTTGATAAGTGTCCTAGGCAAGTTGGGATACCATCTTGCTAAATATAAAGTCAATAAAGTGAGGTGGCCTAAGGGTAAGTTATCAAATAAGAGACTATTGAAGGGATGAAATGAAGTGGTCATTCCATGTAGGGCAGATTTAATCCTAGAATGAGATGGACAACATGCTCTATGACTAATCCAATTGTGCAAAAAAACTAGAAAATAAGTGATTGATCCCGATAAAGGAGTTGAACCTAGAATGGGGCATTTAAGACATATCAAAACTAGGCCAAGTAGATGGTATATGATCTTAGGGAAAAGTGACACCTTAAGCATCTAGATGCCTAAATAAAATGACCAAAGTAAGAAGGATTTGTTAACAAGTGGATCAAAGGAACAAAGAACTTAGGTTTGGTTTGAGGGATTGATGCAAATAAGTCCCAAGGCATTATGTTTTTGGGTAGCACAAGAAAGTCCTTGGATAAAATTAAAATGGATGAATTAGTGGAAAAACCAAGCAACAACATACCTCATTAAGTAGACAATACCCAAGAAGGTGGTTTTTTACTAATGAGTAGACAAGAGATCTACAACTAGGGTTCATGTATAAGTTTGAACTCTATTTTAGAGTAGGACTAGCTTTGGTATTAGGGCATATGTATAGGCACTTTGATGTCAAGGATATCATCAACTTTTATTAGGGAAGATTATATAGGGCATTATGTTTAAATTGAAGTGGAGGTGTCTTTTTGTATTCCAATGGCCTAGGAACACCCTTTACATCATTGAGGCAAGCCGCAACGAGTGCAGTGAGCCCATTCAAGAAGCGTTTAAATTAACAGATCAAATATAATAGATAAAAGATTTATAGTTATAAGCGAGGCATCCAAATTAAATTAATAGATGTAATAGACTAAATATTTTGTCAAGTTGTTAATATAATGTCACACAAATATTGGAAATTTGATGATCAAATGATATTTATAAATACCTTTTCTTATGGAGAGATGAGGAACGGTGGAGGAAGCGGAGGAAGCAGAGGAGCAAAAATGGGAGGTAGGAATTTTGATCCAATAGAAGGAGAAGATCCAGAGGTAGGGCAGAATGTTGTAGCTGGAAAGGAAAAGGATTCCCTATTAGCTCAGTTCGAAAAGGCTAAAGGTACAGATCCTCCAGATAAACCCTCAGACAAAGGGTCCCACTGGGGTTTGGGAGCTAGCAACAAGGGCCCAACCTTTTTGGAAATGTTGAAAGGGAAAAAGAAGGAGCCAGTCAGTGAACTACCACCCCTAATACCAAACAATAATAGGTTAACTGTGCCAGTGGAGATTATGGAAATATTCTTGGATATGGAGGCATCATCCTTAGTTGGCAAGTTTTTGGGAGGAAGGCCGGACATTGAGACTATTCGCTCATGGGCCGCGACAAAGTGGAAAACTTTAGGAAGCTTAGAAATCATAGCCATTTCAAGAGGTTTTTTCATGATAAGACTCAACAACAAAGATGATTCAGAGCGCATCTTGACAGGAGGACCCTGGTTTCTAGGAAGGCGTAGCCTCTTTCTGAGGAAGTGGGGGGAGGATTTCAACCCTGAGAAGCAGAACATTAATATAGCACCCATTTGGGTCCACTTACCAAAACTCCCAGCCTAGTTTGTTAATGAGTACTGGCTTTGTGGCATAGCAAATACAATAGGAGAGCTCATGGCAATAGACCATTCAACCCGAGAAAGGACTAGACTGACGCATGCTAGGATCTATGTAAATGTAAACTTGTATTATGATCTACCTTTTCAGGTGGAACTAGCATATGGAGAGTTTCTAAGGATTCAACCTGTGGAGTATGAGAACAAGCCGATAGTTTGTAGCATGTGCAAAACCCAGGGCCACCTTCAAGCCCAATGTCTGATAATAACTACAAACAAGGAAGCCATGAGCAAAGGTTTTCTGGGGAAAGCTAATGGGAGAGGGATCCCAAAGTTTCAAGGACCGCATCTTAACTTGGAAGGATACATACAAGTTAAGAATAACTAGGCTGACCAAGCCAACACAAAACTGGAAAAAATCTAGGAGAAAGGAAAGCAACATAATGAGGGAGGCAAAAATCATAAGGTATGTAATAAATATCCCAGCTTGAACATGTTTGATATCCTAGCAAATCTATAACTTTAAAAATAAAATAGTAAGGATGATACCATCAGTTTCAATTTTCATAAAACCCTAGACTCCCCATCCAAATCGGGACCATCCACAGCTATGATAAAAAGCCCCAAAATCTATGCTCAAAATGAAGAAAAATTTCCAGGTCATTTTAGTTTAAACATGGAAAAAATAGATTCAAGAGTTGAAGTTGTGGAAACAAGAGCCAGGAATGTAGCTCCTAATCTGGTAGTGGAGAAAATTATCCCTTATCATATGATCCCAATGGTAAAATGTTCCTTGAAGGAAAGCCCCCTATTTAGGAACCAGATAGGAGAGGTGAACCAAAACAAGGCTGAGGATGAAGAGGGAATTGAAAACCCCCAAAATGAGGAAGAAGTTTCAAGCCCTAGACTATCACAGTATATGCCCCCTCATTTCAGTCCAAAATAGACTAGAAGCACTACCAAGCCTCTGATAGATTATGGAAGTGAAAGAAAGAAAGGGATAATATCTATAGTAGAGCACTATAGAATGAGAATAAATGAAGAAATTGCAAATGAAAAGCAAAGAATATTGTTACAACAAGCTATTCCTGGCCAGGATAATAGCAAAATTGACAAACCCCCTTTGGATCAGGGAAGGGGGCGGGGAAAAAACATCAAACAGTCTAAATGAAGGTTCTCTCATGGAATGTGAGAGGCCTAAATGGCCCACCAAAAAAAAGGATGGTGAAGTATATAAGGAAGGATTGGAATCCTGCTATCATTTTTCTTCAAGAAACCAAAACATATGCGACACAATCAACACTTATAGCTAGAAGGATTTGGAAGCAAGGGGAAGTGGCCTTTCAACAGGTCAGAGGAGCATATGGGGGCCTCATGATCTTATGGGATCCTATTAAAATAGAAGGAAGTATTATTCAGGCAAATGAAAGAGTCTTAAGTGTATTATTTCATGATTTTGATACTAATAAGAATTGTATTATGTCAAATGTTTATGCCCCCACCTCTGTCCAAGGGCGGTCTGAGATGTGGGATTTTTTGAGGCACTTGAGACAAGCTTTTAAAGAAATTCCTTGGGTGATTGGAGGAGATTTCAATACCCCCCTTTACCCATATGATAATAAAGGAGGATCTGGGTTACCCTCAAGGAGCATGGAGGACTTCAATGAATTCATTAACACAAATTAATTGATGGATGTAAGACTAAAAGGAGCCAAATTTACATGGATTAACAAGAGGATAGGAAGTCAGATGATTCAAGAAATGTTGGACGAGGTTTTTTTATCCAAGGAAGCTACAACAATGTTTGGTGATTCAGCATTACAAGCCCTTCCTAAATGCGCTTTAGACCATAATCTTATTCTATGGGAGGCATTTCAGGCTAACTCCTTTAAAAATCCATTCAAATTTCTGTCAATGTGGGTTAAACATCTAGAATTCAAGAAACGAATAGAGTAATGATGGCAACAGCCTATCTAGAGAAGTGCTTCCTTCAAACTATCTCAAAAACTTAAGATGGTGAAAAACAACCTTAGAATATGGAATTGTAGACATCAAAACAGCACCAATCCAATTATGTGATGACAAACGCTGATCGCATTGATGCACATAGCCCCTAGGGCAACCCTCAGAGGTTAAACAGTGGTCCTAACCACTCCCACAACAGTTTGGAAGGTCAAAGGTCAATTTGGCACCTTTTTGGCACTTTTCTCCCTACTCGTCCTACCCTGGGATGATTACAAATTGGAATTCGTCCCACCCAAGGATGATTATTAGCATTCGCCCTAGGGTGAGGCGAATAGCAGGTTTGACTGGAAAAAAGTCAAACCTCGACAGGTCCGCCAGTTAACTATAGCTTCAGCCCATGCAATTGTGAGGAATGGCTTCAAATCAAGGAGAGAGACTTTAGTCATGCATGTCTTTGATTTTGGAGGCCTCATGCAAGGAGACTCTAAATCAAGGAATAATATTTTCTCTCAAAATAGGACAAGCAACTCAAGTGGCGCCCTCGCATGCACATTCAAAGAGAGAGACCCTAGGTCTATAAATTGGTGAGACTTCTCACCCAAGAAAAGGATGAGAGAAGGAGAATTTTGAGCAAGGAAGTGCTACCGTTTTACGTCCACACACACACCTTTTGATTTGTGCCTTTCACATCCTTGATCTCTCTTTTGGAGGGAGGTTATTGGGTGATTATTGGAAGCGCAAATCTAGAGCCCAAACCTGAACATTTTCTCACAATATCCCACCAAATTTTCTGAAAACACCCCATAAGAGGTTTTGGACCTATCCCAAGTGGATTGGTGCCAAAACAGAGTCCCAAACAGTGGGTGTCCTACCCCCGAGCGCCCCCCAAACTGTCGTAGTTCTAAACGCCCCACCTTGGAGCGATTAAAAATCTATGGAAAATTTCCTTTCTATTATTTTTACATCTAATTCTATATTTCTTAGTTAGGTTTTCATTTAAATTTCACATCATTTTGAGCATTTTTTATCATGTTTTTATCATTTCCCACCTTTATTAACATGCAAGTAGCATCATCAAATTCCTAGTGATAGAGGCCAAATTGGGAAAATATAAACTTATGGGTCTTCCCAAAATACCCCCAATTAGCTAACCCCAACTTTGCAGGTGATTTGGAGCTTCCCAGATGTGACATTTGGGATTGTGCTTTTTGACACTTTATTACAGGTCTATTCGTCCCGCCCTGGAGCGAATACAAATCTGTGAAGAATTTTTTGACTATTCCATTTGCAATGTCTTCCCTGTGATGTTTTGATGCCCTTTTCAAGTTTTTAGTTCATTTGTATCTATTTTAGTTATCATTTTATTTATATTTTGCATGTGCTAGTTAGAGGCGTGGGGATTGCATGTTTCATTTTATCTACAGGTGCTACTGACTATTTTATGTTTCTTTGAACATAGGGTCTCAACATTAGAGGAGAATCAAGGATTCAAGACTCATCAATGCAAGCGGTGGTGATGTTTGGTCCGCCCATTCTACATGTGGGCATGTAGAAGAAGGAATACTATTTGTTGATGTAACAAGAACATATTTGACGCTCCTAGCCCCTGAAAAGGGAGGAGGCAAATTGTAACTGAGTTCTGAAGCATATTAATAAAAAAGGGCTATCTTCCATATTTGCTTTTTATTTGGTTTCAATTCGTTTATGCCTCTTTCCTTTCATGCACTTTCAATTCATAGGATTTAGCGTTATCTTTTGTTTTGTTCGCATCACACCTTGGCTTTTCCTTTTTGTTTTTGCATCCTCGTGCTTTCTGTGAGCAAGGAGGTGGTCCAAGAATTGTATTCTTCACACCACAAGGGGCTTCAATGCCTCTATCATTTAAATTAGACTTCTCGTGCACCAACAACAATGTAGAATACGAAGCCTTGCTCATAGGTATTCAGACAACAATCACCATGAACATCAAATGTTTAAACATATTTGGTGATTCGCTATTAATTTTCAATCAATTCAAAGGGGTATTCCAATGTAAATTCCTAGTTCTACAGGCCTATAAACCCCTTGTGGACAAATTCCTAGCACAACTTGAATGGTACGACATTGAGGCACTCCCTTGATCATCAAATCATTTTGCGGACACTATGGCCTCCTTGGGGTCACTAATCCCGCAAGACCCTTTTGGTGAGATGACAACCATTTAGGTCAAAACATTATCACAATTCACAATGGAGCGAGCAAGCTCTGACCTAACGCTAGGAATCCACCTGATCTAGATTGAACCATCTCAGGATAGGTTCTCTCGAATCCACGATCGTCTGACTCAAGCCAACTGGGGGTCCTTGTTCTCCTCGACCCCTCTTAATAGCAACACAACACTATTTTTACAAGTTCTTTCCCACTCAAATTTTTCTAGGGATGAACTTCAAGAGGGATTGGTCGTTCATACCATCAAGGTTTTTGATCGCAGGATTGGTACACACCCATCAGGGATTACCTTAAGCTAGGAAACCTCCCACTTGGATTGACACAAGCCGCAAAAGATAATTTAAATAGAAAGTGGCAAAACATGTCTTGCTAGGAGACATTTTGTACCGTCATAGTTATGAAGGAATCCTCCTTCGTTGCTTGGACCAGTAGGAGTCCGCTTGGGCGATCACCCAAGCCCACGATGGTACATGTGGTGGCCACTTTAGCGGTATGGCCATCACAAAGCGCATTCTCTACATGGGTTATTATTGGCCATCTTTAGAGTGAGATTGTTGTGCATATGTAAAGAAGTGCATGAAGTGTCAACACCATGCTAATTTGACACACGTACCTTCTCAGGCCTTGCAATCGATCCAATTGGCTTGGCCTTTTTTGCAATGGGGCTTTGATCTAATCAAAAAGATCTCCCTTGCATCATCGAGTCATCACACATTCATCATAACGGCCACAGAGTACTTCACCAAGTGGGTGGAAGTAATTTCGCTAACCTCTACAACTGGACCCCGCATTGTAGAGTTTATTTTGCATAACATCATATATCATTTTGGTATTCCATCCAAGATCATATTAGATAATGGGACTTCATTCAAGAACAAATATGTGTGTGCTTTGACAACAAAGTACAAGATTCAGCATAGTTTTTCAACACCCTATTATCCACAGGCAAATGGGCAAGCAGAGGTGTCAAACAAAATGCTAGTCGCCATCCTCAAAAAGACCATCGCAGATAGTCATAAAGATTGGCACATTCGAATCCCGCTTGTCCTATGGGCTTATCACACTAGCATTCGAACACCCACTAGGGCAACTCCATTTTTACTGGTGTATGGCTCCGAGGTAGTCATGCCTCTCGAGTTGGAAATACCTTCCCTACGCATTTCAATGCAAGAGTTCATCGATGATGACACTGCATGGCAGGCCTGATTAGACCAACTTATGTTGCTCGACGAACGACACATCAATTCTCTCGAGCATTTGCGTATCTATCAAGAGCGACTTAAGAAATCATACAACATGAAGGTTCACCTAAGGGACTTTTAGGTTGGTGACTTGGTCTTAAAAGAGAACCAAAAAATTCTAATTTGCCGCCCCATCTAAGGGACAAGTTTGTGGCAAACTGGTTAGGTCCTTATGTGATTGACAGTAAAATAGGACCTGGAACATACCGGATCGCCTCTCTTGAAGGAATCAAGGAACTAGAACCCTTGAACATTAGTCATTTAAGGCCATTCCACATTTAGAGAGAGAGCCATAGCCCACCCAAAATCTCCAAGGATTCCCACAATCGCTTGGTCAACCCAAAATGCCCCAAAGGTGTCCATAAACCCTTTGGTCAACCCAAAATCTCTAGGGATTCTTGCAATCGCTTGGTCAAACCAAAAGCTCCAAGGATTCCCACAATCTCTTGGTCAACCCAAAATGCCCCAAAGGTATCCATAAACCCTTTGGTTAAACCAAAAGCTCCAAGGATTCCCATACTCGTTTTGTCAACCAAAAATGCCTCAAAGGTATCCATAAACCCTTTGGTCACACGAAAAGCTCCAAGGGTTACCATAACTGCTTGGTCAAAATAAATATTCAAAAACAACTAAAAATAGTAAAATCATTAAAAATAACAAAAAATTAAATCTCAATTCCATGCATACTCGTAAAAATCAAAATACAAAAATATAAGTTGCATTAGGCATCACATCCATCCATTGCATATTTGCTGGTCATACATGTCCCAAACACCATAGACTGTAATTGCTTGACAATTCCTTCATTTTCCACATTTCACCAATTTTAAAAACACATACATCCAGAACAACACCATCCCCATTTTTAGCATAGTTAGTTGTCTCCTAATGTATGTAGGGTTTTCGTCACTTAGCTGTCTTTAAATTTCTAGCCAAAAATTGTACAAATTTAAATGAATTTTACAAGGGAAAGTTTTACTTGGGTCACGCCTCATTATGTAACATCCCTACACAAGTTAAAACACATAAAATAATTCCCAAGTTGTGTGAACGGAAGATGAAAACTACAAAGCAGTCTAGGATACCATAGGTGAAAGATTAGCCTATTCATCCCCTTGTGCGAATGGTTCAAGAGTGCTAAGAATTGATAAAAGGACAAGCTCTTCCCCATCAATTCCTCCTAATAAACAGTGGTTTTCACCACTAGCAAAAATCCCAATCACCATTGGTCCCCAAAGTTGTAAGGATTCGTACTACACGTCCCTGAATAGGATGGGTAGTCATCCCCAAGGCCTAAAAGGATCAATGCCATCCAAAAGCAAACTCCCAACAAGCCATCATCATGACCATATCCAATAACCTTTGGTCTCCAAAGTCATAAGGATTCGTACTACACGCCCTTGACAAGGATGGGTAGTCATCCCCAAGGCCTAAAATATCAATGCTCGTACTTCATAATCTCCATAATCCCCTTTGGTTCCCAAAGTCGTAAGGATTCGTACTACACATCCTTGAATAGGACGGGTAGTCATCCCCAAGGCTTAAAAGGATTAATGCCATTCACAATCCACAAACCTACAAGCTCAACCTTACGAAGCTCAAAATGCACAATCAACTAACAGTGGTTATCACCACTATTCAAAATCCTTGCTAAAAAAGAAAAACACAAAAAGAAAAATAAACAATGATTTTCATCACTATGTATACGAGCAAGTATCCTAACATGTTGAGCAAATACGAGACGCCTAAGCTTGAATCCCTTGAATTCTCAGCATTTGAAAAAACCATCTAGGTGATCCTCATTACGGGTTTGGTGGACAGCCTACCTGGCAATGGTGGTATCCTAAATGCATGATGATATGTCTATCACATTAGCTCTGCATGTGAGCATACCAATTTTTGCATGTGGATGAGCTAGCTTATGGTACCTTAGATTGTCCCATGGATTAATCTTACTAAATACAACAACAAAGTTAGTGGAGCTAGTTAGGTTATCCTCAGTACAGGTTTGTTTGATAGCCTATCTGGCACTGGCGGTATCCTGACAAATACCACATAAAAAAACTCAATTGCACACACAGGGATGTGAAATAACTTGGTCAAACTCAAGTTTGATTTATACCTTGTTCAAAAGTCTTGCGAGATAAATGTATAGTCTTGGCTAGTTAGTTAAAACATCTAAATCTCAGAGAAACTTAACTACAGTTTACAACAATTGGTACATTTCATTACGTACATCACCATCCGATAATACAACAAATACAAAAACAAAGTTATCACATGCAAATTCATTCCAAAAAGTCATCACATAAGTACAGAAAGCCAATAAATCTTGTACAGTCTATGGTGCCATTGACAAGTTATCAACAACTCATTTCATTCATTCCATATGCATACATCATATAATTAGAAAAATCACATTCATAATACCACATGCATACATCATCATAAATAATTGTGCATAAATAGAAAAACAAACCATGACAAGTGTATAAACACAAAGAAAGTCATTTTTATATATATATCATGAAAAATGCCCATAGGCTACAATAAAATGGTCCTCTGACCTCACAACAAAAGCCAAAAGCTCAAAAACCCCCTGCTAACCGTAATGAGTTGTCCATCGAAGCAGCTAATCTCCACTTCTAGCTCCAACTGATACCATACCAAGTCCATCTCCCACTGGCGATACATAGCCAAAATCTCATTGCACTGTGCCAGCTATGTCTACAGGAGATCCCTCTCCCGTGCAGCATCGGTATCCATCTCTCATCAGTGGTACGTCACAAATGCATTCTCCCACTTTGCTAGCTACATTCGTAGGAGATCCCTCTCCCGTAGTGCATCCCCAAGCTCCTCATCCCGCCTCCAAAGCAAACCCACCAAGCACACATTCTCAGTGCGTAACCCTACATCCGTGTCCTCTGGAACTACCTGAGGCATTAGCATATATGGCATAACAGCCTGCTCTGGCTCCCACTGCTCTAGGATGTCCTACGTCTTCAACTGATCCGAAACCCCAAAATCCCCCCTAAAATCATCCACCTCTACCATGTCCGCATCCTCGAGCGGAACCCCCCAGCCCTCTCCTAATGCCTCTACATCATAACCCCCTGCTACTGTCGCCTCTACGCCCCCTAGAGGCCCCTCACCTTGCCATCATCGTAAAGTCCACCACTGGTCATACTCAGTGGTAACCTTGACGTCATCCATGTTCGGGATGTCAATCACTATATCTAAATCCTCACCCAATGGCATAATGACTAGCCAGACCAGAGTCCTCTCATCCCGTGACATCGATAGATCAAGGGCTCACCAGGAAACCCCTGGTGCACCCCAAACTATCGTGTCACTCGACCATAAGAGAATAACTCCTGCTCAGTCTCGTGTCGACTAATCAGCCATCGCCCCCTACGTACCTGTCAGAGCCACTCTCCAGCCTCAGTCCAGGCTGGACAATCCTGGTAGGGGTGTTAGAACACATTCCTTGGAGCAAGCCGAGCAAAGGCATCGACATAGTGCCCTATGGCACCTACCCACCGCCGACTCTATCCCTGCTCCTCAAACCTCCGCCACAATGCCCCATATCCAATATCTCGATCTACCATCTTCGTTCGAGTCATCCATGGCAACCCAATCGACCTCTCCACCACTATGTGTTGCCAAGCCTAGCACTGCAACAGATAGCTACATCTAATACCCTTTTGCCTCCAGTAGCGGACCTCGTACAACTCATCATAGAGCTATGCTAGCAGAGTTTGTCCCCATCTCATGATCATCGATGCCTCCGTCAGACACTCCACCAACCTAAAAACCACCTCCAGCAGGTTCCAAGGGAACCGTGCGCTTGATGAGTCGAGTAGTAGCATGTTGGAATTGAGGCCCAACAGTATTGCGTGCCTCACTCCCAACATGCCCCTCTCTAGCCACCATCAAACCAGGATGCTGCCAATCTAGCAGTCACCCTCTGCCCTCTCCACTGGGTTGTCCACACCCATATCCTCCCCATGACCAAAGTAGTGTGTCAGCACTGTTTTCGTTTATCCCGTGGCATCATCCTGATCGAAAGTCCGTCTATCAAAATCTATAGAATCCGATAGACGTCCTCCAAGGTCACTATCATCTCCCCTATTGGGAGATGGAAGGTATTGGTCTGGGGTTCCCATAAGTTGATAAGGGCTTTCAGATAGGCCCGATCCCTAACCACAAGCTCTAGTCGAGTCACCTACTTGAGCCCAAGGGCATCAAGACACTCCCAATCAGCCAAATTCAGGGCCTCCCATGCTTTAGAGAAAATTGTAGGAACACGATACCAAATTTTCACAACCTGCAAAAGACAACAAAACAAAAACATTAAAACCATGAAAAATTGTACAGCAATAACATGAATATCCAGCAATGCATGAAACAACGTACAACTAAAAACAGACAAATAACGAGCAACAAAATTCACACACAATTCAAAAAATAAATGATTTTTCAGTTCCTAGGGTTTTTAACTCTAACTGATAAATTAAAAACAAACAAAAAAATTCAAAAACAATATTTAGTCCCTAGGGTTTTTAACTCTAACTTGATAAATTAAAAACAAACAAAATAATTCAAAAAATTATTTGTCAGTCCTAGGGTTTTTAACTCTAACCTGATAAATTAAAAACAAACAAAACAATTCAAAAAATAATTTGTCAGTCCTAGGGTTTTTAACTCTAACCTGATAAATTAAAAACAAACAAAACAATTCAAAAAATAGTTTGTCAGTCCTAGGGTTTTTAACTCTAAACTGATAAATTAAAAACAAAAATACAAAAAAATTCAAAAACAATATTCAGTCCCTAGGGTTTTTAACTCTAAGTTTAACTGATAAATTAAAAACAAACAAAACAATTAAAAAAATCAATTTTCAGTCCCTAGGGTTTTTAACTCTAACCTGATAAATTACAAACAAACAAAAAAATTCAAAAAATTTATTTTTCAGTCTTAGGGTTTTTAACTCTAACCTGATAAATTAAAAACAAACAAAATAATTCAAAAAATAATTTGTCAGTCCTAGGGTTTTTAACTCTAACCTGATAAATTAAAAACAAATAAAAAAATTCAAAAAAACATTTGTTAGTCTTAGGGTTTTTAACTCTAACCTGATAAATTAAAAACAAACAAAACAATTCAAAAAATAATTTGTCAGTCCTAGGGTTTTTAACTCTAACCTGATAAATTAAAAACAAACAAAACAATTCAAAAAATAAACGATTTTTCAGTTCCTAGGGTTTTTAACTCTAACTGATAAATTAAAAACAAACAAAAAAATTCAAAAACAATTTTCAGTCCCTAGGGTTTTTAACTCTAAGTTTAACTGATAAATTAAAAACAAACAAAACAATTCAAAAAATCATTTGTCAGTCCTAGGGTTTTTAACTCTAAGTCTAAACTGATAAATTACAAACAAATTAAAAAATTCAAAAAATAATTTGTCAGTCCTAAGGTTTTTAACTCTAAACTGATAAATTAAAAACACACCAAAAAATTCAAAAACAATTTTCAGCCCCTAGGGTTTTTAACTCTAAAGGTCAACTGATCAATTACAAACACAAAAAAAAACAAAAACAACAAAAAATAACTAGGGTTGAGCTACGTTTTTAAGCTCAGTTTTACCCTACATTTCTAACCTAAGTTTTGATTTTTGTTAAACTAGGGTTAAGCAAAGTTTTTGAGTTATGTTTTAAACTAAGTTTTTAAGCTAAGTTTTAAACTAACTTTTGATCTTTGTTTAACTAGGGCTAACCACAGTTTTTAAGCTAAAATTTTGATTTTTGTTAGACTAGGGTTTCTTTTCGTTTATCACAGATGCCAAATAAATATGGTTTCCAAGACGCGATGCATACAAAACAAAACAACATCTTTTTAGGGTTTCATTTTTAATTTGAAAAACAAAATACAAAGACAAAAACAACTAAATTACGGTTTTACAAACTATAACAAACAAACAATAAAGAGGCAGAACACTCACTGGTATCGCTTCAGCTCTGCCGCTTGATGATCCGGTCCATGAACTCATGGTGGCGGGAAAAATTTGGCAGTGCTTTGCTTCGCAGAATTGACCTCCTCCTCCTCAAAGCTCCGAATTACCAAGAAAAACAAATGTAAATGAGCCCAAAACCCAATTTTAGCCCTTAAATAGGATTTTTGAGCCTGTAATCATTCCTCCCTGGGATGAGCACTCTGGTTAGCGCTCGTCCTACCCTGGGATGATTACTAAACTAGTATTTGTCCCACCCAGGGACGATTACAGAGCAAAAATTTCAAAAACAGCAAAAACTGCACAAAATACACCCAAAACAAGCAATAAAATTGTCCAATTATAGTGCTTTTGCACTTGACAAACCGGGCATGCAAAATAGACGTTGGGGTCACAAATTGTCACTATCCTACTCCTTAAGAAGGCTACCATAGCTGGACCGCTCCATGGGAGGACGAATTTTTGACAATTTTAGCTCCAAAATGAGTCACAAAAAGGGTCACAACCCAACCAAAAATAGCAATAACATTGTTGAACGAAGGCGCCTTTGCACCTGACATTCTTGGCATCAAAAATAGACATTGGGGTCACAAATATTCACTATCTTACTCCCTAAGAAGGCTACCATAACCGGACCGCTCTATGGGAGGACGGATTTTTGATAATTTCAGCTCCAATATGCGTCACAAACAGGGTTCAAACCCACCAAAAATAGGTCAAAATGTTCAAAAACTGCTTAATCATTCAATGAAAAACAATTGAAGGCACCCTTACAATAGTCATCTTGGGTCAAGCGACTCGTCACTTTTCTTATGTTGGTCATTCCCTCATCGATTCGTTGCTTGAGGGGGTAGTCACACTTAGTCATCAATCAACAAAAACACACCCAATCAAGGAAATGACACGCATTCAAAATATCATTGACAAAGACAATCATGCTCCTGCTTGGGGCAACAAACAAGCAATAATCACAAACTGATCAAACACTTGGGCATTTGTGAATCATGAACTCAAGGGTCCCATAGACAAAAGGTTGTGCCCTTTGCCTATTCATGACTGAACAATGTCCAAGATCAAGTAACACCTCACTAAAAAAGGTTAACACTTGAATTAAGCTCCTTAGCTCGTCAAAAGCATGAATTTAAGAATGCGTGCCCTTTCCATACTTAGGGCATCAAAATTTGGTTAGGTTACTGAGAAACCCTAATCATTAGCGCTTTGGTTATCTATTTTTGCTCAGCGCTGCGCTTTGCACAACGCTTCCCAAAAAGGGGTGTCTATAGACACCAAAACAACACCAATATGATTATGTGATGACAAGCACCGATTGCATTGACACACACAGCCCCTAGGGCAGCCTCTAGAGGTTAAACAGTGGTCCTAACCACTCCCACAGTAGTTTGGAAGGTCAAAGGTCAATTTGGCACCTTTTTGGCACTTTGCTCCCTACTCGTCCCACCCTGGGACGATTACAAACTGGTATTCGTCCCACCCAAGGATGATTATTAGCATTTGCCCTAGGGTGAGGCGAATAGCAGGTTTGACTGGAAAAAATTCAAACCTTGACAGGTCGACCAGTTAACTACAGCTTCAGGCCATGCAATTGCGAGGAATGGCTTCAAATCAAGGAGAGAGACTTTAGTCATGCATGTCTTTGATTTTGGAGGCCTTATGCAAGGAGACTCTAAATCAGGGAATAATATTTTCTCTCAAAATAAGACAAGCAACTCAAGTGGTGCCCTCGCATGCACATTCAAAGAGAGAGACCCTAGGTCTATAAATTGGTGAGACTTCTCACCCAAGAAAAGGATGAGAGAAGGAGAATTTTGAGCAAGGAAGTATTGTCGTTTTACATCCACACACACACCTTTTGATTTGTGCCTTTCACATCCTTGATCTCTCTTTTGGAGGGAGGTTATTGGGTGATTATTGGAAGCGCAAATTTAGAGTCCAAACCCAAAAATTTTGCTATAATATCCCACCAAATTTACCGACAACACCCCATAAGAGGTTTTGGACCTATCCCAAGTGGATTGGTGCCGAAACAGAGTCCCAAACGATGGGCGTCCTGCCCCCGGGTGCCCCCCAAACTGTCGTAGTTCTAAATGCCCCACCCTAGAGCGATTAGAAATTTGTGGTAGATTTCCTTTCTGTTATTTTTGCATCTTATTCTATACTGCCTATTTATGTTGTCATTTAAATTTCACATCGTTTTGAGCATTTTTGATCATGTTTTTATCATTTCCCACCTTTACTAACATGCAGGTAGCATCATCAAATTCCTAGTGATAGAGGCCAAATTGGGAAAATCTAACCTTCTGGGTCTTCCTAAAATACCCAAAATTTTCTAACCCCAAGTTTGCAGGTGATTTGGAGCTTCCCGGATGTGACATTTGGGACTATGCTTTTTGACACTTTGTTGCAGGTCTATTCGTCCTGCCTCGGAGCGAATACGAATTTGTGGAGAATTTTTTGACTGTTCCATTTGTAATGTCTTCCTTGTGATTTTTTTATGCCCCTATCAAGTTTTTAATTCATTTGGATCTATTTCAGTTATCGTTTTATTTATATTTTGGATGTGCTAGTTAGAGGTGTGGGGATTGCATGTTTCATTTTATCTACAGGTGCTACTGATTGTTTTCTATTTATTTGAACGTAGGGTCTCCACATTGGAGGAGTAGCAAGGAGTCAAGACTCATCAACACAAGTGGCGGCGATGTTTGGTCTGCCCATTCTACATGTGGGCACGCGGAAGAAGGAATACTATTTGTTGATGTAACAAGAACATATTTGATGCTCCTAGCCCCTGAAAATGGAGGAGGTGAATTGTAACCGAGTTTAAAGCATATTAATAAAAAGGGCTATCTTCCATATTGGATTTTTATTTGGTTTCAATTTTTTTATGTCTCTTTCCTTTCATTCACTTTCAATTCATAGGATTTAGCGTTATCTTTTGTTTCGTTCGCATCACACCTTGGCTTTTCCTTTTTGTTTATGTATCCTCGTGCTTTCAGGAATAAAGAAGTCTTTGGAAATATTTTTTATAATAAGAGACCAGTGGGGGAAAAACTGAGAATAATAGAAAGCAAAATCCAAAATGGAACCTATGATGAGGCGACAAGGACTGAAGAGAAGGAAACCCTTTGTGAGTTTTATAATATTTTAGCTTGTGAAGAGATGTATTGGAGGCCAAAATCAAGGGCATTATGGCTAAAGGAAGGGGACTCTAATTCAAAAAATTTCCATGTTACCACATTGAGCAATAGAAGCAACAATAATATTAGAAATTTAACTAAGGTGGATGGATCCTCAACTCAAAACATTCAGGAGATCAGGGACGAGGCTCTTAATTTTTTTAGTTTATTATTGGGTGAAGAACGGGCCTGTAATGCCCAAGCAAAGGACTCTATCCTTCAATTCATTCCACATCTCATTGATGAAATGATTAAAAAGTCTCTTACAGTAGTTTTTTCATATGAAGAGATCAAGGAGGCTTTGTTTAACATGGATCCTGACAAAGCTCCTGGGCCGGATGGGTTTTCACCGTGGTTTTTCCAAGTTTGTTGGGATATTGTTGGAGCAGAAGTTATTATTGCAATCAAGGAGTTCCAAAGTTCAAATCATATTCCAAGGGGTTTCAATTCAACTTTCATTGCTTTGATCCCTAAAGGCCCCAACCCCAAGACTATGGTTGACTTTAGGCCGGTTAGCCTGTGTAATATATCCTATAAAATTCTATCCAAAGTTTTAGCCAATCGTTTGAAGAAAGTTCTACCAGTTATCATTGATCCAAGTCAAGGAAGTTCTGTACAAGGAAGATCAATATTAGATGGAGTTATTACTATTCATGAGGCTCTTCATACAACCGCTCAGACCAAAAAAGTAGTCATGGCTTTAAAGTTAGACATGAACAAAGCTTATGACATGATAAATTGGGAATTCCTAGAGGCAGTTTTATTAAAATTTGGCTTCAACATGAAATGGGTCAAGTTAATAAGAGAGTGTATTTCTAAGCCTTATTTTTCAGTTTTGGTTAATGGGTCTACTGCAAGTTTTTTTCAAAGCAAATGTGGTGTAAGACAAGGAGATCCCATAAGTCCTATGTTGTTCATCATTGTAGCCGAGGCCTTTTGAAGAACCATTAAGGCAGTAGCGGTAGCTAGACTCATATCAGGTATCAAGGCCACATCGCAAACTACCCCAGTGACACAACCCAGTGACACATCAGCAATTTGTTGATGATACATTGTTACTGACTTTGGCTTCTGTGGTTGAGGCAAGAAGGATTAAAAATATTCTCATAATGTATGAAGAAGCGGCTGGACAGAAAGTGAATTTTGATAAGAGCAAACTTTATTTCATCAATACCCCCATTCCTAGGCAAAACAACATAGCAAGGATCATGGAATGTCAGATTGCATCCCTTCCCACATCCTATTTAGGTCTTCCCCTGTTTACATGGAAACCTGAAGGATCAATGTGGAACATAGTTCTGGAGAGGATCCAAAAAAAGCTAGCAGATTGGAAAGGACATTTATTATCTCAAGTAGGAAAAGCAGTTTTAACTATGGCTTCACTTCAAAGTATACACGTTTACTTCCTATCAGTCTTTAGAGCTCCCAGCAAGGTGTATCACAAAATTGAGCAACTTCAAAAAAAAATTCTCTGGTCAGGGACTAAGGATAAGAAAAGGATCCATTTAGTAGGTTGGAACAAGGTTTGCAAACCTAAAGCTGATGGGGGTTAGGATTGATGAGAGTTGCTCATCTCAATACAACTCTGTTAGCCAAACAAGTGTGGCGGTTATTGACTAAGGTTGATAATGAATGGACTGCCATAGTTAGGAGGAAATACCTCCAAGGTGTGAACTTTCTTAATGAAAACTTAGCAAGCAAGGGGTCTGCTTTTTGGAAGGCAATCCTCACAAGCAGGGATCTTGTCAAGAAAGGTCTTAGATGGATTCTAGGAAATGGGCAAACAATAGACTTTTGGAAGGATCGATGGGTGAGAGCTGAGGAGTTATCCTAGAATCCTCGTTTGGCTAGGATTCAAGAGCATGTGGAGCAGCATATTGGGAAGAAGGTTGCAAATTATATGTGGTAGAATATAAATATCAATAGGTGGAAACACATTAGAGTATAGGGTTTTGAAGTAGAGTTTGAAGAGCTTTATAACATTTTAACTCAACAAATTATTCCCTCTGGAGAGGATGAAGATCACATTGTTTGGGCTAAGACTGAAAGTGGTGACTTCACAGTTAAGTCTACCTATAATTTGCTTCTCAATGTGGAAGGTCAACAATTTCAACGGAGTTTGGTTTGGATCAAAGGCTTAATTCCTAAAATATCTTTGTTTTCATGGCTGGTGATTCAAGAAAAAAGCCTCACTATGGACAATATGTTATCCAAAGGTATGGTTATTGCTAACCGTTGCTACATGTGCAGGGCAGGATGGGAGACAACCCAACACTTTTTTCTAGAGTGTCTGGTAGAAGAGTTCATCATGGATGAACTTTTTCAAGCCTTTAGGATCTCGTGGGTTAAGCCTGCTCTTATATCTGAAGTGTTCCATCAATGGCCTCAACCATTTGTTAGCCTAAAACTTAAGTACCTATGGAAAATCTGTTGGCATCATTTTCTCTGGCAGATTTGGCTAGAAAGGAACCATAGAGCCTTTAAGGGTACCATTCACAACCCAAAAACCATCTTCAACAGGATTATTGTCTTTACGAAAGAAAACCTTAGCACCTTAGTGGATGAGAACCACTCAATTCTTCCCCAAGAAAAACAATTAGCTCGGGCCTTAGGTATTGAGGACAAACCTTCCATTCCTTTTCCCAATCCCAAAAATGGGATTTCTTGGGAGCCACCCCCCAGGGTTGGTTTAAACTAAATTTTGATGGTGCAGCCAAGGAGAACCCAGGAAGAGCTGGAGTTGGAGGAATAATCAGGGATCATCAAGGAAATATGATCAAGGCCTTCGTTGAACCATTGGGAATCGGAACTAATAACGAAGCGAGAAGCTAGAGCCCTTTGGAGAGGGTTGCAAGTAGCCCAAGCAACTCAAGGTAACTTGATGATTGAAGGTGATTCTATGAACATCATCAACCTATTAACCAATGGCAAAAAACCTCCATGGAGAATCGAGGGAGTCATCCATGAAGTGAGGATCTTTTTGCGGCAAGACAGAATAGGAGGGCTCGTCACGTGTATCGTGAGGCCAACAGGTCAGCTGACAAATTAGCCAACATAGGTGTTGATGTTGGTAGTTTGGTGACATGGACACAAGGTGTGCCACATGAAGTGGAAAACATTATTAGTCATGAAAAGAAACCTACCCGTTAAGGAGAAAGATGAATGGGTGTTCTGTCTCAATGGAGCTGGTAATAACTATGGGGTTTCCTTCTAAATCAGACCAAATTGGAAATGAAGGTAACAGGGTGTAAGCCTTGGAAGATTCCGACAGAGAATAGGAATGGACAAGCAACAGGTTTCACAAGTGCAAAATTCCAAACTTCAATTCCTATCAATGTAAGTATTGTTTACAGTTATGTTTAGATATGGGTGTGCTTTGTTAGTAAGGTGTTGTAGGGGATTCAACACAATTTTTGGTAAGAAAGTTTCAAGGATGACTAGGATCTACAATCTCAGCAGAAGGCTGGATATTATAATAGGTTTTGGGTTAACCTGCAAAACCCGGTAATTAATGAAGACTTTTATTTAAAAAAATAATAAATACCTTTTCTTATAATCTTATAAATAAAACATTTTTCCTGACAAATAAATTTTGTGAAAACACGTCATAATGGCCTCCAGTTTCTCAAACTGCTCGTACATGCATGTGCATATTCCTCTTTCGTCAATTAAATTTCTTATATGTACCTTCCAAATTAGTTAATGTACATCTAGTATATATTTTAAATATAATTTGTGAAGCAAAGATTGAAAGTCTCAAACTGCATGATGTAGGAATGGAAGGTCTAAAATGTCACTGCTAAGATTCACTAATGGACAAATATAAATATTGGTCAATATTGTCCGTTAAATTTAAACCCTGAATACACATATACGCAATATTTCCTCAGTACACAGAAAGATATTGATTACTGAATCTGAAATATACTTTGAATATAAAGTACTGCAATCCCATAGCATTTACAGTGAGAAGTAGCAAGCTTAAATCATGACTCTCTGACACCTTTGTATTCTTAATCCCATCTCCTTAAAATGATAAAGAATTAGAGCAGGCCGCAGCATCAGTATTTAGATGGCAAAATGCTTCGAATGGTCACTGTTGCGGGACATCGTGAAGACAAAACAAAAGGAATTCTCAGAGATTGATAATTGAACTGGCATGTACTTTGAACATGTGCAAAGTAAAATTTAGAGGTTGTTGCAGTTGGTAATTGTTGGTAATTATTATTGAAGGAAACAGGGAGGTAAAATTTGTAGTTAGTGATTAATATTCAAGGAAAGGAGGGACCAGGACAAACAGTCTGGGCCCTAAACAGTTCATAATCCAGTGAGGATTCAGAAAAACGTAAAGATGGAAAGAAAAACGTACTTGTTAACAGTTGAATGATTTGAAGCAGAACCGTGCTGCTAGTTTTAGACTTTGACTGAATTTATTGTTGGATTCCCATTGAGAAGACTGTAAATTAGAGGCAGATATGATCGCATGATGAGATGGACAAAACAACTATATGGAAGAAATAAATTTACATGAAAAGACTGATATGAAGGGGTATTTATAATCATGTAGTTGATAAATCCTGAAGAACAAAATATTAAAAAAAAAAATTATAAAAATAATTTTACATGAAAAGATTGATAGGAAGGATATTTATAATCAAATTCATGATACCTTTAGATAAATCCTCAACAACAAAATATTAAAAAAAATTATAAAAATATATTTTGTTAAAGTTTATATAACCTCCATACATATAGATATAATAAATACAAGTGCAAATAATTAATCATGAACTCAAAAAAAAACTTAAGCAACATCGAGAAATTATTAATACAAGCATTAGGCATGAGTCTTAATATGGATATAGATATTTTGAGGATACAACTATGTGGATACATTATACTCTATAATAGAACTTTTGTTCATCTTCAAACTCCACTTTTTATTCTATAGTCCAGAAAATATTCCAAAAACATGATGTCATTAACATAAACCTGAAAGTCGTTAGCAATGATCATCTTACTTCTATGATGTGTAGAAGTGTATATGAGGTCAATCAAAAGGAATAAAAGATAAAAAATTAGATAGGGTCCTTCCACAAATTGTCCTCCAACATTGAAAGAGTTGTGATATCACATATTATTAGAATTTACTTATTATAGTTATCAACCAATTTGAAATATCAATAAGATATTATTATTTTTATTCATTCTCAGATTTCGTGTACTAGGTAAATTATTAGCAAAGCTATGTGTTAATGCAAATTAAAACCTTGCAACCTGAAAAAATCTCAAAGTAATTTTTTTTTGTGGCTAAAAGTAAAATGTACAAAATTTAGATTAAAATAATAAATGTGAAATTTTTAAAGTAACTTAAAATAATTATACTTTAGTGTTGTTTTATATGGTCACATTGTTGTCAATGCAAAAGTATCAACTTAATTTAATCATTATAATGAATTTAAAATAGGAAAACAATCTTACATTCAACAATGATATCCATAGAAGGCTTGCAACATAGTAGAGAAGGATAGAAGAATTTTTATTAATCAAAAAAAGTTGCAAATAATCTCTATAGAGATTTAATGGAGTTCTATATTTCTATGCCAAAGTTCAAGAGCTAGGTGTTGTTTGTGGGAGGGGAGAGCTATGCAGTTAATTATGTACCTACTTTGGGTTATATTTTGATAAAAAGTTTAAGTGGATCTAAGTTGGAATGAAGAACTAGATCCATTTGAAAAAACTAAAAACTACATGGCATAAATCATTAGTATTTTTTTTATTTTAATCTATCCTTCAAGTCAATAATACTTAATTTAATCTTAGAGGATTATGATTGATAGCAGGATGTCTACTTCAAAGATTGAGGTATAAACCCATGCTAATATGGCATACAATTTGAGGCTGATTGATAGAAATTAAAGGACATGGAAAAATACTTTAAAAGGAAATGAAACATTTGACTTGTTATTACTTCATGTGTGGTAGGGTACTTGCTTTCAAATGCCAATTAGGGAAGTGTTGAGTGAGTAGCCTAAGAGACTAAAGTGCATGTTCTAATGTAAGTGCATGTATATAATGGGAATGTGAAGAGGAAGGCATTATCTTGCACATGAAGTAGATTTTTAGATAAACAATATTTTTTGTAATGATAATGTTAGTTCATTTCTTCTATAAATGTTGCTACACACAAGATTTTTACAAGTGAGTCAACCAACCCAATAAGATAATGTTGGTTGGTTTAAGACATGGGATCTTGCATATAGGATTATTCAATCTCAATGTATTGTTTGAAGATGCATGCTTCATGTGTTGTTGGCCTGGGTGGACGTAAACATGGGTATGATTTGGACCAAAAATGATAGAGCATGTGTGATGCTACCAAGAATTGAGTTATACACAATTGGATAGAGTCTATAGAGGAGTAAGATGATCAAAGAGATGTGTGAGGTGCACAAGTTTGATGAGTTAATTTTGTGTTGCCAAGCAAGGTGACATAGGGTGAAGGTGGTCTTGATGTTATGAATTGGTTGTTCAAGCTATGGATGACCACATGAAAGAGTTTGGTGAAGATAAAACCATGAAGGAGTAGACACAAGGAAGATCAAAGCTTGATGAAGCAGTTCATATGAGGAGTGTGGGAACCCAATAGACTAAGTGCACATCAAGGTTATATCATCCAATGTGTTGGGTATGAGCTAGAAAAAGATGTTCAATAGGTTAGGTGTCAAGTATAAATGAATTATCCAAGAAAAATAGATGGTGCAATGAGGGTTGAGAAGGTCCTCCTAGGCATAAGGAGCTAGTTGTCTACAATGAACTTTGGGCACTAGAGGTTAAAAAATAAAACTTTTCAAGTCGATTTATGTATAACTAGCTCAGCGTAGAACTAGGATATATGCTTGATTTGGAAGTTGTCAATGCCACATAGCTAGGATGAAATAGATTGAGAAGTAAAACTAGCAATATGGAAAGAGGAAAATAAACTTGTGTGGGTGCCAAAAGTAGTGATAGATAGGATGGACCTCAAGCTTGGACAAATTAACAAGGCATCAATCAAACAATGTTCATCCAGTGGTTTAAGCAATTCATGTGTAGGTTAGAGTGAAGCCAAAATATGATAATAACATAGGCAAGTCATGGTATCCAAGGATGAAATATAGATGACTTGAGCAATCGACCATGAGTTGGTTGACCAACATAAAGGTTGACCAAGTTAGGATGAACAATGTGTAGGTTGATCTCCTTGATAAATGTCCTAGGAAATTTGGAATACCATCTAGCTATATATAAAGTCAATAAGATGAGGTGGCCTAAGGGTAAGCTATCAAATAAGAGACTATTGAAGGGATGAAATGAGGTGGTCATTTCAAGTAGGGTAGAATTAATCTTGGAATGGGATGGACAAGATGCTCTATGACTAATCCAATTGTGCAACAAAGATAGGAAATAAGTGATTGAGTTGGATAAAGGAGTTGAACCTAGAATGGGGCAAGTAAGATATACCGTAACTAGGCCAAGTAGATGGTAGATGATCTTAGAGGAAAGTGACATTGTAAGCATCAAGATGCCTAGATGGAATGACCAAAGTAAGAAGGCTTTGTGACCAAGTGGATAAAATGATAAATAACTTAAATGGAGTCATCGTAATTAGAGAACTAACTTGTGTGGAGATGGGTTGGACAGTGAAGGAAGTGAACCTTGCTCAAGAGGAGTGTAGTGGAAACACCATTTACAATGGCATAGACCTTAGGGGAAAATTCCAATATGAATGATTCATTTTGAGCAAGGGAGCTACAAATGAAACTAATTAAACAAAGGTAAACATATTGTTGGAGTTCAACCTAAATGAGTTGGCATAAAAAAATTCCAAGATGAAGTGAAGCTATGTTATGGAGGTTTCCTTCTTCTAAGTGAGTGCACAAAGGGGATATCATGTGTAGTTTTGTGGGTGGCTTGAAGTGATACATTGGTGAATGATGTATTGAGTTGTGGCAATAGTGCTCAAAGGAACAAGGAACTTACGGTTGGTTTGGGGGCTTGATGGAAATAAACCCCAAGCCATTATGTTTTTCGGTGACACAAAGAAGTTCTTAGATAAAATATGAATGAATAAGTTCATGGGAATAACCAAGCAACATCATGCCTCATTAACTAGACAATACCATGATTTTTGCCTAAAGAGTAGATAAGAGATCTACAACTAGGGTTCAAGTATAGGTTTGAGCTCCATTTTAGAGTAGGACTAGCTTTGGTATTAAGGCATATATAGAGGCACTTTGATGTCAAGGGTATCATCATTTTTTATGAGGGAGATTATATAGGGCATTATGTTTAAGTTGAAGTGGAGTTGGCTTTTTGTATTCCAATGGCATAAGCATACCATTTACATCCAATTTCCATCAAGGCAGGCCCCGGTGAGAGCATTGAGCCCGTTCAAGAAGCATCCAAATCAACAGATCTAATATAATAGATAAAATATTTATAGTTATAAGTGAGCCATCCAAATTAATAGATTTACTATAGTCAATCTTTTGTCAAGTTGTTAATATAATGTCACGCAAATATTGGAAATTTGACCATGTGCATATTCCTCTTTTGTCAATAAAATTTATTATATGTACCTTCCACATTAGTGTATATACATCTAGTATATATTTTAGTTTGTGAAGCAGAGAGTGAAAGTCTCAAAGTGCATGAGGAGGGAATGGAATGTCTAAAATGTCACTGTTAAGATTCACTAATGGACAAATATAAATAATGGTCAATATTTTCCATTAAATTTCAACCCAGAACACACAGATAGGCAATATTTCTTCGCACAAAAAGATATTGATTACTGAATCTAAAATGTACTTTGAATATTAAAGTACTGCAATCCCATAGCATTTGCAGTGAGAAGTAGCAAGCTTACATCATGACACTCTGACACCTTTATATTCTTAATCTCATCTCCTTAAAGTGATAAAAAAAGAATATATTACAGCAGGCCGCTGCTCCGTTAAGTGATAAAAAAAGAATATATCACAGCAGGCCGCTGCATCAGTATTTATCTGGCAACATGCTTCGAATTCTCAGCAAAAGGAATTCTCAGAGATTGATAATTGAACTGAAGTGTACTTTGAACACTTGCAAAGTAAAATTTCGAGGTAAAAGTTGTAGTTGATAATTATTATTGAAGGAAACTGGGAGGTAAAAGCTGCTATTAGTGATTATTATTGAAGGAACGGAGGGACCAGAACAGTCTGGGCCCTGAACAATAATGAAGTGGTTCATAATCGAGTGAGGATTCCTTTTATTGGAAAGTAAAGATGGAAAGAATAACGTACTTGTTAACAGTTGAATGATTTGAAGGAAGCAGAACCGTGCGCTATTTTTAGACTTTGACTGAATTTATCGTTGGATTCCCATCGATTAAACTGTGAATTAGGTTAGACAAAATAACTTTATGCTGCAGAGGAAAATTAATTCTTTACTTCTTTAAAGATAACACTTCATTCATTGTCCATTTGTTTTTAACTAAAATCTGCTCATAAAGTTATTGAATTATTATTCTTTCTTTTTCACAGTAATAATTAGAGGTGTTGCTTTCCCAATTCAGCTTAGAACCAAGGATTCCCCACAATTCAGCCAGCTATATTTGAAACAACATATTATTATTAACTTAGTGAACTAATTACTAGTGGTGATACCACATTTACTGGTGTTATTTAAGAATGAGAGAATGAGAACTCGGGATTTCAATCGAAAAAAAGATAAGTTTAAAATTGGTCTTAGTTACTTAAAGGTGGTCGTGTTATTTAAAGCATATCTATTAATTTAAAGCATGATATTTACAAAATAGGAAGGATATATATAAAAGTTAGTATGGTTTTTATTGGATTATTTTATTAAAAGTAATTTTTTTTAATTAAATTATATTAATTAATTTTTTTATCAAAGATATTTTTATTTGTTTTTTATTTAAGTTATTTTTTTAGTTTTTTAAATTGTTAAGCTTTCACAATCAATTTTTTTATATTATTTTTATTAAGAGATAAAATCTCATATATACAAATGTCTTCTAAAATTTAAACTTTGCTAAGGTGTTGCAAAACTTAAACTTTGTTAAGATGAAATTCAACATCGTGAATGGCTAGAATATTTGTTACCCAAATTCTATATCTATAAATATTTTGCTTATCGTTGGATTTCTTATTCATTTCCCTAATATTTCATGATATTCTTTTTATTGTTATTTTTTGTCCTTATTTTTGTGTTTAGTCCTACTTCTTGTTAACACTTGCTATATTTGCTTTTGTTTTCTCATATCATATCCCTATGGGTTTCTTTTTCTTTTTGTTTTTGCTTTTTGGATCTTTCTCTTTTTTTTTTATTCCTACCAATAGTTTCATGTTTTTCAATCTCTTCAATATTCTAGCATTGTTAATAATAAGACTTATAATCTTTATGTTTGTCTTGCTCTCAAGGATTTGAGGTGTAAATAATAACCTCAAAAGCACATTTTTCTTTATGTTGCCTTGAAATCGTAAAGTACAATGATGCTCTTCCATAATAATTATCTTCTTATTATTTCCTAAAACCCTAAATTGTTATGGATTTCCTCCATTCTCATTCCTTTATTATGCTATTTTTGAAAACCTAAAGTGCAAGGGATAAACTCTACACCAATTTTACTTTTATTACAAGGAGAGGATTATATACTACAATAAGGATTCTATACTAGAGTACTTAAGGAAACTAAAAAATATTTACCATTAATAAACTTGATATCTTATGTCATATGTTATAATTTTTCAAGAATATACATGCAAAGCATTACAAGAACTATGAAGAGAAGAGTAGAACTGATTGATTTATTACATGGATCAACTTTGTATAAATAGCAAAGTTGATCATTGAGAGTCGTTGGATTACAACAACTCAACAAATATGAACTAGTCTAAAATAAGAGTTCACCTGACTCATGGAAGAGTGGTAACTCAAGTATGTATATCCTAGTATAACTTAAAAGAATAAATATTTATTCTATCACCCCCCTTAAGTGATACTAGGGGTGAATTATAAAAAATGAGTCTCGACAATAGGGTCTAATAAGGTACTCATTACAATGATGCTAATTGAAGAGGCATGTCTTCATGTGGTGAATATTGTCCTCATTAAACAATAAGAAAAAAAAAGGATGAGTCTCGGCCACTAGGCTTGATGAGGTAGTTATGTACAATGTTATTATATAGAGATATGGTAAAAAAAACACATAGGAAAAAACCATCATCCAAAAAAAGAAAAATAAGAAGAAGGTAGAGGTGAAAACCTTTATGCACCCTTCTAACGTATCTGCTTAACCCCAAGTTTCTCTCGCAACTAAATGTATCGTGGAAAAGGAAAGGATTTGGTGAAGATGTCTACAATTTTATTATCTATGGGAATGTAGTCCAAGTGAATATCCCCTCTCTAAATATGTTGTTGAATGAAGTGCATGTGAATTTCAATGTGCTTGGAACGCTGATGCTCAACTGGATTACGGGTAATATGAATTGTGCTTTTATTATCAAACCAAAAAGCAATAGGTTTGTCATGGAAAAAAATAAATTCTCTTAGTATTTGACAAAGCCAAAGAGCTTCTTGACTTGCTAATATTGATGCCCTATATTCTGCCTCTATAGATGATAATGTTATTCCTTGTTGTTTTGCATGACTAAGCAATTCGTGAAGAACTACGACAAAATACATAGCCAAAAGTTGAACATTTTTCTTCTACTGAACCTGCCCAATATGTGTAACCAATGATATCTATGGATTTTCCTTCATATAAGAGCCCATATTGAGTAGTTCCTTTCAAGTATCATAGGATTATTTTTGTTGCTTGCCAATGGTTGAAATGAGGTGTGTGGTTTTGAGTTTGCACAGTTAATTGCCTTAGTCAAAAAAATTGTTGGAATATCTCTTGAGTGGAGCATACATTTTACCATTTCCTTTAACGTTTTGTTTTTCTTTTATGCAATGTAATTTTGTCGTGGATTATGGGATACTGAATGTTGATGAACTATGCCATGACTTGAGATAAAGATTGAGAACTCATTACTGAAGTATTCCCCCCCATTATCTGTATGGATTTGCTTGATTTTGCAAGTGGATGATTTTCAACTAAGGCCTTGAATATTTTGAAGTGAGATAGAACGTCACTTTTGTATTTTATAAATTAAACCCAATTTATTCTAGAAAAAACATCAATGAAGGTTAAGGCATATTTTGCTCATTTGAAAGAAGGCTCTAGGAAGACCATCAAGTCACTATGGATAAAATCTAGAGAGGATGAGGCTCTTTGAGAATCACTTGGGTGAAAAGGATCTTGGTGTTGCTTTCCAAGAGCACATCCATGACATACTCCATAAATAAAAGAGACTTTTGGAAATCATGTTACCATTTCATGGGTGTTCAACTCCTTTAGATAGTTATAGCTGAGATGTCCAAACCTTTCATGCCAAATTTTTCTTTCAAGATCTCCATGTGCAGAAAAATAAGAGGCTCCTTCTAAATTTTTGAATCCCTTGAATTTGAATAGGTGAATGTTATGATCAATATCTTCTTTTTCTATGAGAGATTTTGGTTCTTGAAAGTCTCTTATCTCAACTCCTATTGGTGAGAAAAGAATTATCTTACCTTTTTTAGAAGTACAAATCTAATAGATGGAGAGGATATTCATAGGTATGTTTGGAACATAGAGAATATTATTGATATAACCACCATCAATGGATATGCCACCTTTTCCTTTCACCAGGATAAAGGATGAGTCACCAAATTCTATGCTAGATGTTGAACTTGAGGATATTGAAGTGAATGAATCATTTGAGGAAGTCATGTGATGAGTTACTCCTGAATCTAGAACCCAATATTTTGATGAAGTTTTTTATAGCTCTACCTTAAACATTTAAGGCTTTCATGTCTACTTCTTAATGTCTATCTTGTGATATTTCATTTTTTCCTCTAGGTGTTGAAGTCTTTTCCAATATTTGTTCACAAAATGATCGTCCTTTTTGCAGTGTGTACAAGTTATAGAACTTATTTCTTTCTTTTTGAACTTTTCTTTAGTGGAGGTAGATGCTACTAAGGCTTTTGAGGAAGAGGAAGAGATCTCATACTTGGCAAGTTTTATTTCTTCTCTAGTTAGCCTATCACAAAATTCTAAAGTGGGCATTGTAAAACTTGTACCAAGAGCATATTTTGTAGATAAAAAGGTGGTTCCAAAAATTTGAAATACACCATTTAATTTAGAAAGAATTAGATAGATGCATTCTTCTTATTTTTTATCTTTCCACTGACTTTTAATTGAGTGAGTACTTCTTTAAATTTGGTAAGAAATTCAATAATATTTTTCAAGTCTTTAGGAGATAATGTTGTTAGTTCTGCCTCTAGCTGCATTGACCTTATTTGATCCATTTTTCCAAACAAGTTCTTTAATTTTTGCCAACTCTCAAATGGAGTTTTACATTCTAAAATATGAAACCATAAGCTTTCATTTACATTTGTGCTTATAATACCCATTATTTCATACATCTTCCCTTTATGAATAAATATTGCATATTCTTTTCAAATTCAGGCTACTTATCTTCTAGCAAGTGTGTGAGCCCTTTTTGAGAAATGAGATTTAATATTTTTTGTTTACATGTGTGATAGTTATGAGGGGTGAGTGGATCAATTGTATTCATTTTGCCAAAAAAAATTGAAGTGAACCAATAATTCTCCCCTTTAACTTAAAGAAATTCTTTAGGGAATTCAATGAAGGTCTATGAGAAACACATTATTTTTGTAATGAAGGTAGCAGAATCCCGACATTTATACCAAAATTCTCGATTTACCCACCCTTACGTGAAGGAAACTATAAGTAAATGAGAAACTTGATACATGGAACATAGGCTAATGAAGCAAAGATAATCAACCAGACCTTTATATCGTTATTCTCAATGACCCGCCCTTATGTGAGGGAAAATATAATTTAATGAGAAGAATGATACGTGGAACATAGGTGATTATAAAGGAATTTGTGAAATGTGACGTTCTCTTTTAAAAAAAATTAAGTCTTATTTGCCTTAGTGTTAAGAAATGTTCCTTTGTTTTTATAAAAATAGTTATGTTTTTAGAACATTTAGAAGATGCTAAAGATACACTACTAAGTGGCTTAATAAATGTGCCAGCAATAGATTCCACCATAAATCTCTTAAATCTACATTTTACGAAAAATGGAGGAAAAGGGACTTTTGCAAAGAAAACCAAGACAAAGGAAGATGCAAGGACCGTAAATGACAACCCCCTTCAAGTCTTTATAATAGGTGTATGATAGACACCTCAAAAAAAACCCCAAAAAAAATATTGGTATTATGAGATTACAAATGGACTTGTCATGTTTTTTGTGGCCAAAAAATAGGCACAAGATAAACAAAAAAATAACAATGGTCTTATTAGAGGAGGTTACAATCTTGTATCTTTAACTCTTTCAGAGTTTATTCATTCCTTTTCTAAAAATAAAACTTAAACACAAATATTTTCTTAAAAGGCTTTCATATTTTGAAATAGCAATCTGTGTCGAAGAGTGCAGTCTAACTCTTTCACTACAAATTTGAGTTAGTATAATACAAATAAAAAAAATTGAATACCTTTGGCTTGTTCCCTATATTCTGCATTCAAGGAAGAACGTTATTTGTGAAGCTTGCATCAACGTGAACAAAGGCAAGCTCTTATTTTGTCCTCTTTTGATTCTTTGATCTGCGTGTAAGTAAGAACGCTATATCTTTTGCTTTGTTCTGTGAAGTGTGCATCAACAAAATCGATGCAAGATCCTCTTAAACATGAACACCAAGCTTCATCTTCTATTTATATTGGGCAAGCTCCTCTTCATGCGCTAACATTATTCCCAAGGAATAACTTTGTTGGTGATGCACTGAGATGGAAAGAATAAGGAGCGTTATGTACCTTCGAATAGAGGGTACCAACCAATGGCAAAAGTTGAGAAGAATGAGGCATGATTTATAATTTCAGGCAATTATTATGAGCAACTATGAATGAAGGGTGCCAATGAATATTGAATGCTAGGGAGAAACAAATATGAGAATTTTGAACAACACTCCAGGAAGAACGAAGTTGCCAAGGAACGATGGAAATCTGGGAAATAATTTTAGTGATAGATCTTTGTTAAAAAATTCTACTCCTTATAAAGGCCTTCAAAGTCACATCAGCAAGAGAGGATCTAAAAAAATACATTCAAAAAAAATATATCTAACCATTGTGGAGACCGAAGTGGACACTTTGTTTACTGAAGTTTTGCAAAATACGAAGCACCAATTATCTTCCACAATGCTCTTCATATATTCATCAGATCTCTTGCACGTCTAACAAATACTAAGCACTAGATACGTAATGTAATACTAAGCACTAGATATGTGACAAATCAAACCACGAATTCTCTTTAGATATGCATAATATTTACCATGGTGCTCTCAGATTTACATTTAAGATAACTTTGAGATATGGGACGTATCAGGCACCAACTCCAGTAAGGAGGGAAGTGAACTTATACTTACACCATGAATACTCTTGGATATCAAAGAGGAAAATGTTGGTGCCAATGTCATTAGGAAGGGCTGTGAAGGACATCGAAGAGGAATCAGTCATCTTCAAAAAAATGTGGATGGCAGCGCTTCGAAGGACTTCGTTAAGGCAACAAATTTCTCAAAAAAATAGATATTGATTGTTATCCTATGTAGAGCAACAAGTAAGAGGTAATAAATATATGAGGCCACTTTGTTAATGCAAATGTGGCCAAAAATAAACCTTTATATTATCACTTTGAATACATATATCATGACAAATCACAACTTCTCAACAATGAAAAAGAACATCCTCTTATCATTTGCAGTGTTGGAAGATGAATAAATCTATCATCCAGAGGAAGATATACACAATATTGCAAAAAATATAATTCTATAAAGAATAACTATAAGCAATAAAAATTTTAAGAGATATGTCAAAAAAAAGACAAAGAACCAGTCCTTGAAGAGTCTTCAAGAGAGAATTCTTGAACAAAATCTATCTTGCTCTGGTACCATGTTATAATTTCCCAAGAATAAACACGCAAAGCATTATAAGAAATATGAAGAGAAGAGTAGAACTTATTGATTTATTCCATGGATCAACTTTGTATAAATAACAAAGTTGATCATTGAGATTCGTTGGATTACAACAACTCAACAATTATGAACTAGTCTAAACTAAGAGTTAACCTAACTCATGGAAGAGTGGTAACTCAAGTAAGCCTATCCTAGTAGAACTTAAGAGAATAAATATTTATTCTAACATCATCTTTGTTTTACGATTTTCCTTAACATTTTTCTTTGCACCTTCAATTGCTTCTAAACTTAAACTTACACATTGGACTTTCTTATATCTTATATCCTTTTTTGTTTCTTCTAATGGATGATCCAAGTGAGTTATGTGGCCTCTACAAAATGATGTTGCAGATAGATTTTTTTGGCCTCTATTTTTGGAATGGAATACACTTCTTTTTTTCTAGGATTCTATTATTGTATTATTTACTGGCTTTATCTTGAAGTTTATCTCATGACCAAAATTTTATATTTTTTCATAGTTTTCACTTTGTAAACTCTTGCCATATGTCTAGTCTCAAAAAAATTGTGGCATCAAAATGTAATATTTTTATAGTACACCTATTTTTTTTTATATTTATGTTGACTAAGAAAAATATAAACAAAAATTTCTCCCATGAATTTGAAGAAACCCAAAAGTTTCTATAGGTCTTGAAGAGTCACTATGATTGTTGGACTTCCTAGAATGTGAAATGAAGTGTTGTAACATCATTTTCTCTCTTGTAAATGTAAAATAGAGTATTATAGTTGTAGAAGATTGTGGAAAAAAATTTGTAACACTTTTGATTTTGTTTGGAATGTAAAACAACATTCTATTCTATTCATTTTATGAAATACATGCTTGATGTTCCTATTTTTCTAAAACTTGTAGTCAAATTTTAAAACTCATAACTTTTGTTTTACATCTTCATTTTGTGCATGTGATACACCGTTGGAAAGGTATTTTTGTGTAGAACACACCCAATTTTTTTTCAAATTGTGAGTAGTTTTGTTCCCTCAAATTAAGACTATCCTACGTTGCTACAAAAATTGTTGCTTTTTTGTTGTTATAATTTTTTCTTGCTATGATTTTACTATACTTTTTTCTCTTCATTTTTTGATCAAATTCTTCATTTGCTATCAGAGCTTGACTAGTAATGGGTTTAATTGATCTTGGATTAATGGTTAGTCTAATATTTGATCAAGTAATTGAACAAGTTCATTGAATAACAACATCATTTGTTGTTTCTTGAGTATTATGGTCAATATCAACAACTCATAATCCATTCCATAATTTAATGTATAATATTATGATTATTGGAGCATAAATATAAGAATATTATTAATTGGAAAATATATCTGTGAGGTAGTGGAGATTGGTTATGAATAACCACCTGATTGAAACACATTACAAGTAAATGATAGGACAACAAAAAGGAAAACAAAGAAGAAGAATTCACTATCCTTCTACCATATTCAGTTTGCTCTTAACAAGAGTTTATTTATATGTATTTTTGCTTCTACATCAGCCAAGGAGGCTTGGAAATATCTTTAATAGTCTTACCAAATAAGTGACCAAGTGATAATGGTAAAGTTACAGAGCTTGAAGAAATAGTTTGAGAATCTATAGATGAAAGAGGCTGAAAGTATGGGTGATTATTTTGTTAAAGTGAAGGGTGTTATGAAAAATATGGTAACCCTTGGAGAGACCTTGAATAAAGAGATATTTGTGAAGAAGGTATTGAGATATCTTAACCCTAAATGGAATCATTTTGTAATAATATTTTATGAGATTAAATTTTTTTCTACACTTGAACTTAATTGTCTAGTTGGTTCCCTTATTTCACATGAGGAAATTCTAAGAAAAACCAGTAAAGAAAATAAGGAGAATGCTTTTAATTCTAAATTGATTTTTTTGAGAATTATGAAGCTCATCCAAGAACAAGTAAACAAACACATGGAAGAGGAATAAATTAGAATTACTCAAAATGTAGAGAAGGAAGACGAAGATATGTTTTTGCTAGAAGAGGACATGGAAGGGTTCATCAAGAAAGATTTGAATGGTACAATAATCATAAAATGGGCCACATTGCATGATATTATAGAATGAAGACCACAAATGGATATAAAATAGCCCACTATGTACATCCAAATGAAGCTGCACAAGGTAATTTATTTTTAACTAGTGACATGGCTAAAAAACTAGTCAAGAAGTTCGGTATCTAGATTCCTATTATTCTAAACACCTAACTAGAAAGAACAGGTTTTTTGTTGATGTGAATAAAAATTTTAATACCAAGATAATTATTGGAAACAATAATGCTTTGTTTGTGGCTGCAAGCAGCACCATGGAGGCTAACACTAAGGAAGGTACAAAGAAAACTCATGATATGTACTATGCTCTAAATTTGAAGAATAATTTATCGAGTTTTGGACAACTTATAGAAAAAAACTATAAATTTGTGTTTGATAACAATGCATGTATCATTTATAATAAGAATATTAGGAACCGTATGGTCACCATTATTTCTATGATGAAGAATCAAATGTTTTCTTTGAAATTTGAAGGAAAAGGGACCATGAAAATGGCACACATGGCACTTGAATATAAGAATTGGCTTTGGCATCTCATATTTGGACACTTGGATTTTAAAATTTTAGAATTTGTATATTCAAAATATATGGTAAATGGACTACCTAAGTTTGAATATCATTAGGGTGTGTTTCAAGCATGTGTGAGTGGAAAGCATGCAAGGAAGGAGTTTCCAAAAGGAAAATCATGGTAGGCCTAATACCCACTCCAAATTATACATTCTAAATTTGTGGGCATAGGCAAATACAAAGTTTAGATAAGCCTTCATATTTTCTCACAGTCATTGATGACTTTTCAAGGAAGTATTGGGTGTATTTTTTGAAACATAAGGATGAAGCTTTTGGCATGTTTAATATTTTCAATGCATTGGTTGAGAATGAAAGTGGATATAAAATAAAGTGTTTGAGAACTGTCCATAGAGAAAAATTTTGTTCAAATGAGTTCAATGAATTTTGTGAACAATATATCATCAAGAGGTAGCTCACTACCATCTATACACCACAACAAAATGTGGTAAATTAGAAAAAAAATAGAACCATTGTAGAAATAGTGAAAAACATTTTGAAGACAAAAGGATTAAGCAATTATTATTGGTCTTATGTAGTTTATATAATAGTGTACATTCTCAATAGATGCTCCATAAGAGCATTGGACAATAATACTCCACATGAAGCATGGTATGGCACAAAACCCTTTGTAAGTAATTTGAGAGTTTTTGGTTATCTTGTAGATGCACACGTGAATAATGAAGTGAGAAAGAAGTTGGACCCTAAGAGTGATCCATGCATTCTTGTGGGATATTCTAAAACAATTAAGGTATATAGACTACATAATCCAAAATCTCACAAGTTTGTACTCTCTAGAGATGTGATTTTTGATGAAGGGGGAGTGTATGATCATCAAAAAAATATAGAAACATATGTGATGTTGAAAAGATAATAAAATTAGCGGATAACATTTAAAATTTTCCTCTACTCCTCTCCTCCAATTCCACCTAGTATCCCATAAACAAGTTCAATGGAGACTACACGGAGTTCAAGCACAAGCAAATCATCTATAAGTCCCACCAAGAATACAAATAAAGGAAAGAGAATACTCAAAACACATCTAGCCAACCAAATTATGGACAAGAACTTTTAAAGGAGGTTAACAAGAATCCAATTGCAAGAGTTGGAGCAAGTTGTTTAAAAATTAAAAAATCTCCAAATGTATGGTGATGATGAAGAAGAACCAAATGGTGATGTTTCAGTGCAAGCAATGAAATAATAGATTGAGTCCATTGAAAAATGACACTTAGGAACTTGCGGATTTCGCCAAAGGACAAGAAGATTGTTGGATCCAAGTGGGTCTACAAAATGAATTTTAATAGTTATGGAAGCATAGAAATATACAAATAAATTCTGGTTGCAAAAGGATTTACTCAAAGATATGGTGTGAATTATGAAGAGACATTTTCCCTTGTTGAAAGACGAGATAATTTATATGGCTCTTTCATTGACAGCCAATAAATAGTGGAAATTTTATCACATGGATGTGAAAAGTGTATTCTTGAATGGTTATCTAGATGAGGATATTTATGTTCAAAAACCTCAAGGATTTAAAGTGGAAGGAAAGGAAAACCATGTTTACAAATTGAAGAAAGCATTGTATGGACTAAAGCAAGCACCTTGAGCATGGTACTAAAGAATTGATGGGTACTTCCAAGATTTTGGTTTCAAGAAAAGTAAGAATTATCCCACACTCTATTTTAAGAATGAAGGTGATGATATTCTTCTTGTGTACCTACATGTTGATAATTTGATCTACATGGGAAGTAATTCAAAGATGATAAATAATTTTAAGCATGCTATTATGAAGGAATTTTATATGAAATATTTAGGATTGATGAAATACTTTTTTGGTGTCAAAGTACATCAAGGTGATGCTAAAAATTTCATTTTTCAATCAAAACATGTAAAATATATGTTAAATAAATATGGCATAGAAATTCTAAACTAGTTTGGACACATATGGCACATGGGGAAGTGTTGTGTAGAGATGATGGAGAAGAGAAAGTTAATGAAAAATTATTTAGAAGCATTGTTGTTGGACATTTTGAGTCCTAAAAGTTAAAATTGTCATTGATGTCAAGAAATGAAGTCAACATTAATATCAAGGTTTTTGTCAAGGAATAAAGTTGTCAAAGTTGTTATTTGATATCCAGGAAGAAGCCCAAAGGATTAAGTGCAAAGTTAAAAAGGAGATATAATATTTTTTATAAATTATTTAAATTCAATAAGAATTTAAATTTTATAAATAAATATTATTTACACCATGGAATGCAATGTAAAGGAAGGGTTTAAAAATTAAATCTTATAATTATAATTTATAAAATTTAAATTCTTTAGAATTTAAAATATTTATAAATTATAATTAATGTTGATGTCATCCAATTTAATAAGGCACCTTGTATAAATTATAAAGTGTTTATAAAGGCGTCGATGTCGTTGAAAGAATCGAAGCATCGATGTTTGAAGTCAATAGTGACTTTGTATATAAAAGGAGGCCACAAAGACCTTTGCAATATAATCCTCGATCGAATTATTGAAAGCGCCATCAAAAACATTAATTGTGAATTTGAAAGGTTTGTGAGGAAGAAGACGAAACAAGTGTTTTTCATCTCATGCAGAAGAAGAAAAGCGAGTAAAGTGGGAGCCCCAATCAAAGGTGGACGTGGTGGTCCAGTGGCAGCACACGTTCTTTTTAAGGCGCTTGTGGGGAGACGAACCCGTGTTCGAATCCTATTGAGGCGTGTGCGGAGGAAGAATTTTTTGAGTTCTTCATAATTCAAAAGGTGCCAAAGGAAGGTATAAAGGGTGCAAAGGCCCTTTTGGTTCTAAACATGTGTTGGGCGCATGTGGTTGAGGAGCCCATAGCTAGGGCGTTCGTAGAGGCATTGGTGAGGGGTTCGAAACCCACGGAGTGCAAGGTAATAATTTTATTATTATTTTTCAATTGCCTAAAGTTCAAATTTAATATTTGTTAGGAGTTATAAGGAGTATTAAGAAGTTTTGTTAGGCAAATGAAATAAGTGATAAGGAGGAATAAGGAGTGTTAGAAAATTACTATATGTTGGATTGAAATTTTAAAAGGGGAAGATATTATTTTGTGGAGTAATAAGGTGAAAATTAATTTGCCTTAAAATCTATAAGGTCAAAATTAATTGTGGGTGTTAAAATTATTTTAGAGATTGTGGAGTTGATAAGGTGTAATTTTGATATCATTTTGCATTGTGTTTTGTTGAGGAAATTATTATCTTCTAACCCTTATTGAGATTGGCAAAGAAGTAATTGTGAGTGTGGCAGATTTGTGAGATCAACTCCTTGTCAAGCAAAAAGGTATGGGTAAATTCTTTCTTGGTTGAGTTGATTGATTGGCTTACTAGAAAATAAAGTTTGGAGTGAAAAGGATTTGATTAGGGTTTCCTTTTCAAAAGTGTTTGAGTTAATGCTTCAAGGTTTTCTGGAATTAAGAGTTGTGATTAAAACCTTGTTTGATAAGCATAGTTGTTGAAGTCATTGAATTGTGTGAAGAATTGAGTTAGGGTTTTGAAAAGAACATGAGTATCATTGTTATGTGAAGATTGTTTTATGAGCATTGTTGTTGAAGTGAGTTGTTGTGCAAAGAACTTGAACTAGGGTTTGAAAAGAACATGAGTATCATTGTTATGTGAGATTTTTTGTTGAGCATTGTTGGAAATATTTTGAGTTGGTTGATATATGCTTGGACTAGGGTTTGTGAGAAAGGGGAGTTTCATTAAGTAATTGGTTGAGTTGAGTTGGTTGAGCCTAGTCAAGTGGTTGTATAAAGTGATTGTTCAAGTTCCATAAAATAAACTATTCTACATTTTGATTTGAATTGTGAAAGTGATTGAGCATTGAGTATAGAACATATTGAGTCTCTAAAAATTCTCTTTATGCTTCTATGAGATTGAGAAAATTGTGAAAGTGATTGTGCATTGAGAGTAGAACATATTGAGTCTCTAACAATTCTCTTTATGCTTCTATGAGATTGGACAAGTTCTATGTGTGGACTTGTTAAGCAGATTTGAGGTAAGTCTTTGAGGAGACTTGTGGACTGATTTTGTGTGAGCTTTTGTGGAAGCTTACAATACATATTTGGTTAAGTTCTAGAGAGGACTTATTGAGAAGATTTGAGCAAGTTCTAGAGAGGACTTGTTGAGCATATTTGAGCAAGTTCTAGAGAGGACTTGTTGAGTAGATTTGGACAAGTTTTGTGTGAGCTTGTTGAGCATATTTGGACAGGTTCTGAGTGGACTTGTTGAGAATATTTGGGCATGTTTTGAGTGGACCTATTGAGTAGATTTGAGCAGGTTCTGAGTGGACCTATTGAGAAAATGTGTTCTGAGCATTGGACCATGTTTGGTGTTGAGTGGACTTGTTGAGCAGATTTGAGTAGATTCTAAGTGGACACATTGAGTATATTTAGATAGGTTCTGAGTGGACCTATTGAGAATATTTGAACAGGTTCTTAGTAGACCTATTGAGTGTATTTAGTGCAGATTTGAGTGAGCATGTTGAGCAGACTTGTGCTAGACCTATTGGATTGTGTTTAGTGTAGAGTTGAACATATTTGTGCTAGGCTGAATGGATTGTGTTTAGTGTATATTTGAGTGAGATTTTTGAGCAGACTTGTGCTAGATTGACTGGACTATGTTTAGTGTAGAGTTGAGAAAATTTGTGCTAGATCGATTGGACTGTGTTTAGTGCATATTTGAGTGAGCGTGTTGAGCAAATTGTGCTAGACCGAATAGACTGTGTTTAGTGCAAATTTGAGATAGAGCTTTGGAGGTGATAGAGCAGAGAGGACAATAGTCTCCAGTGGATAGAGATCCATCATCCAGGGCAGTGAGGATAGGTCTTTTGAGTGGGGACAAGAGTCTTCAGTGGAGAGAGATCCACAAGCTAACATAGTGGAGGTAGTAGTCTTCTAGAGGATCACCAGCTAGAGCAAAGGAGAAGGATTTCTCCTATGGATAGAGATCCACAAACTAGATTTAGGGGATCAACATCTCCTTTGGACAAAGGTCCATAAACATTGTAATTGGGAAGGATTCCCAAGAGATTGATTGAGAAATATTTAGAAGAAATATTTTCTCTATGGATGTAGCCCACATTGGGTGAACCACGTTAAATTGGGTGTCTCTATTGTGTGTGATGATTTGTGCATTGCTTTGGTTATTTATATTGATATTGCCATTGATTATATTGATTAATATTGTTTGGGAAAGAAAAGTAAAAAGTGGTCTTATATTGTTCCCCCCTCTTAGTATAAGCTTGTGTTCTTCAATTGGTATCAGAGTTGGTTCCTTCGAAAAGGGTTTAACAACTTGAAGGAAGATCTTACAAGAACACAAATGGTAAAGAAAGGCAAAAGTAGAACCATGAGACACAAGAATAAAATAACACACATGGTCATGAAATAAAAAGAATATGAACTTAATATTGTTGTTTTAGGAGGAAGAATAGAAATAGATTCAAGATATGAATCAAGTAGTGGAGAAAAGATCAGATTGATAAATTTTTGTACTAGATGTGGGAAGACAGGTCACCATGCAACTTATTGTCCACAATAAGGTGAAGAATGTTTTGTTTGTGGTCAACTCGGCCATGATGCAAGTTATTGCAATGGGTTTAGTAGCAGTGAAGATGAAGATGATATTCTCTAGACATGAAATTCTAGAGGATGGGTCAAGAAAGGATAATATGGACAACAAAAATAGGTAGGAAGGAAAAACTCTACTTTCAGGATTAGAAGAAAATGCTCCTATAGAATATTAAAGAAATAAAGAAGAGAAATATTCAAAAAAATAAAAGGAGGAAGCCGCTCTTAAGGAACTTGTTGAATTGAAAAGAGAGAATTTAGAATTGAAGGCTCAAATACAAGAAGATGAGAAATATAAGACAAATCTTCTACAATATCTCTTTGACTTGAGAGATAAGGTTGAAAAGGCAAGAAGAATTGAAGAAGGTATGATTGAAAAATCAAAGGTAAAAGAGATAGAATGTGAAAGGCTTATGGTTACTCTTGAAGAATTAAAAAGGGAGAACTCGGGATTAAGGGTTCAAGCTCAAGAAGATGAAAAAGCAAAAATCAAGGTTTTTACAGGAACTCACCAACTTCAAAATCAAAGTTGAAGAGACAAGAAAAATTGAAGAAGGTATGGCCGAAAAATTAAAGGTAAAATATCTAGAGTGTGAAAGATTAGAGCATGAGATAGTTTCACTAAGGATGGAAGTAAAAGGTTCTAAGGACAAGCTACACAAGTTTGAGGAAAATTCAAAGACTTTGGATAGGATTATCAATGCACAAAGGTCATCAATCACCATAATAGGACTTAGTTCTAAAGAAGAACAAGGGAAACAAGAAGTAGAAAAAGGAGAGTCAAGCTCAAACACTAGAAAAGAAGAAGCATCAAAAGAAGTAAGTAAAAGAGAGAGTGAGACTTCTAAGGATAAGTTGGACAATAGAAAGTTCAACAAGGAAAGGAATAATGCACAAGTAAGAAATATATGGAATAGGAAATAGGTAGAAGAGACTAAGAGACCAATGGGGTCTAGGCAAGGTTTCTTTAGTGGAAGATGTTTTTCATGTCACAGGTTTGGGCACATGGCTTCACAATGCAGGACACATGAAAGACAAGAATATGGGAACAGATAGCTTTTCCATGGGTATTTCTACTCATGTAATCAGTTTGGTCACAAGGCAATGAATTGTAGGGTTCATGACAAAAGAGGATATGGCTTCACTAGGAGAAATCCTAAGACATTTGCACCTCCAAGGAATAATAACATTAAGTGTTATAAGTGCAATAATGATGGTCATACAACAAAGTGGTGTAGAGTAGATATTCCAGAATAAAGTAGGAACAAAAACAGGAACATGGATATGAATAGGAACAAGAACAGGAACAGACATATGGACAGGAACATGGATAGGAACATGGACATGGAAAGGAATATTCAAAGGAATCAGAAGGATTAGATAATAAGGAAAGAGGACTTTCAAAAGGTTCAAAAAGGTATGATTTCAAAAGTATGGAAAAAGAAAGCTGAAAAATAAAAGGAACATTGCATGATGGGAGTAGAGATACTCCCACCCCAAAATTAACCACCTTAATAGAAGGTGGGGGAGGGGCTAAGCTAAGAGGCTCATTCTTAGCCCCGAGCCCCAAAGGTGACCCTTTGCCATTGATGTCAAAGGGGGAGATATTTGAGTATTGGGGAGAGATTTGATATTTGAGAGAGCATTGAGCTAGGGGAGTAGTGTCCCAGGGGGAGCAGCACTGAAGAAGAAGTCAAGTTTTTGGTAAAAGGTTTTTGGGTTGCCATCAATGACAAAGGGGGATATTGTTGGACATTTTGAGTCCTAAAAGTTAAAATTATCATTGATGTCAAGAAATGAAGTCAACATTAATATCAAGGTTTTTAATCAAGGAACAAAGTTGTCAAAGTTGTTATTTGATATCCAGGAAGATGCCCAAAGGATTCAATGCAAAGTTAAAAAGGAGATATAATATTTTTTATAAATTATTTAAATTCAATAAGAATTTAAATTTTATAAATAAATATTATTTACACCATGGAATGCAATATAAATGAAGGGTTTAAAAATTAAATCTTATAATTATAATTTATAAATTTTAAATTCTTTAGAATTTAAAATATTTATAAATTATAATTAATGTTGACATCATCCAATTTAATAAGGCACCTTGTATAAATTATAAAGTGTCTATAAAGGCACCAACATCGTTGAAATAATCAAAGCACCTATGTTTGAAGTCAATAGTGACTTCGTATATAAAACGAGGCCACAAACACCTTTGCAATATTAATCCTCGATCGATTTATTGAAAGTGTCATAAAAAACATTAATTGCAAATTCAAAAGGTTTGTGAGGAAGAAGATGAAATAAGTGTTTTTGTCTCATGCAGAAGAAGAAAAGCGAGTAAAGTGGGAGTCCCAATCAAATGTGGATGTAGTGGTCTAGTGGTAGCGCACATTATTTTTAAGGTGCTTGTGGGGATACGAGACTGTGTTCGAATCCCATTGAGGCATGTGTGGAGGAAAAAGTTTTTGAGTTCTTCGTAACTCAAAAGGCACCAAAGGAATTTATAAAGGGTGCAAAGGCCATTTTTGTTCTAAAAATGCGTTGGGCGCACGTGGTTGAGTAGCCCACGGCTAGGACATTCACAAAGGTGTTGGTGAGGGTTTTGAAACCCACGGAGTGCAAGGTAATAATTTTATTATTATTTTTCAATTGCCTAAAGTTCAAATTTAATATTTGTTATGAGTTATAAGGAGTATTAAGAAGTTTTGTTAGGAAAATGAAATAAGTGAGAAGGAGGAATAAGGAGTGTTATAAAACTACTATATGTTGGATTGAAATTTTAAAAGGGGAAGATATTATTTTGTGGAGTAATAAGGTGAAAATTAATTTGCCTTAAAATCTATAAGGTCAAAATTAATTGTGGGTGTTAAAATTATTTTAGATATTGTGGAGTTGATAAGGTGTAATTTTGATATCATTTTGCATTGTGTTTTGTTGAGGAAATTATTATCTTCTAACCCTTATTGATATTGGCAAAGAAGTAATTATGAGTGTGGCAGATTTGTGAGATCAACTCCTTGTCAAGCAAAAAGGTATGGGAAATTCTTTCTTGGTTGATTTGATTGATTGGCTTACTAGAAAATAAAGTTTGGAGTGAAAAGGATTTGATTAGGGTTTCCTTTTCGAAAGTGGTTGACTTAATGCTTCAAGGTTTTTTGAATTAAGATTTGTGATTAAAACCTTGTTTGATAAGCATAGTTGAAGTCATTGAATTATGTGAAAATTTGAGTTAGGGTTTTGAAAAGAACATAAGTATCATTGTTATGTGAAGAGTGTTTTATGAGCATTGTTGTTGAAGTGAGTTGTTGTGCAAAGAACTTGAACTAGGGTTTGAAAAGAACATGAGTATCATTGTTATGTGATATTTGTTATTGAGCAATTGTTGGAAACATTTTGAGTTGATTGATATATGCTTGGACTAGGGTTTATTATAAAGGGGAGTTTAATTAAGTAATTGGTTGAGTTGAGTTGGTTGATCCTGGTCAAGTGGTTGTATAAAATTATTGTTCAAGTTCCATAAAAAAAAAATATTCTATATTCTGATTTGAGTTGTGAAAGTGATTGTGCATTGAGAGTAGAACATATTGAGTCTCTAAAAATTCTCTTTATGCTTCTATGAGATTGAGAAAATTGTGAAAGTGATTGTGCATTGAGAGTAGAACATATTGAGTCTCTAAAAATTCTCTTTATGCTTCTATGAGATTGGAAAAGTTATATATGTGGACTTGTTAATAAGATTTGAGGCAAGTATTTGAGGAGACTTGTGGAATAATTTTGTGTGAGCTTTTGTGGAAGCTTACAATACAGATTTGATTAGGTTCTAGAGAGGACTTTTTGAGAATATTTGAGCAAGTTATAGAGAGGACTTGTTGAGCATATTTGGACAGGTTCTGAATGGACCTGTTGAGAAGATTTGAGTAGGTTTTAGAGAGGACTTGTTGAGTAGATTTGATCAAGTTCTTGAGAGGACTTGTTGAGAATATTTGGACAAGTTTTGTGTGATCTTGTTGAGCATATTTGGATAGGTTCTTAGTGGACCTATTGAGCATATTTGGATAGGTTTTGAGTGGACCTATTGAGCATATTTGAGCAGGTTCTGAGTGGACCTATTGAGCATATTTGGATAGGTTCTGAGTGGACCTATTGAGCATATTTGGATAGGTTCTGAGTGGACCTAATGAGCATATTTGAGCAGGTTCTGAGTGGACCTATTGAGCATATTTGAGCAGGTATTGAGTGGACCTATTGAGAATATTTTTTCTAGACCTACTGGACTGTGTTTAGTGCAGATTTGAGTGAGATTGTTGAGCAGACTTGTGCTAGACCGACTGGACTATGTTTAGTGCAGAGTTGAGCAGATTTGTGCTAGATCGATTGGACTATATTTAGTGTAGATTTGAGTGAGCATGTTGAGCATACTTGTGCTAGATCGATTGGACTATGTTTAGTGCATATTTGAGATAGAGCTTTGGAGGTGATAGAGTAGAGAGGGTAGTAGTATCCAATGGATAGAGATCCATCAGCCAGGACAGTGAGGATAGGTCTTCTAAGTGGGGACAATAGTCTTCATTGGAGAGAGATCCACAAGCCAACGTAGTGGAGGAAGTAGTCTTCTAGAGGATCACCAACCAGAGCAAAGGATAAGGAATTCTCCTATGGATAGATATCCACAAACCATATTTAGGGTATAATCATCTCCTTTGGATAGAGGTCCATAAACATTGTAATTAGGAAGTATTACCAAGATATTATTTGAGAAATATTTAGAAGAAATATTTTCTATGTGGATGTAACCCACATTGGGTTAACTACGTTAAATTGGTGTCTCTATTGTGTGTGATCATTTGTGCATTGCTTTGGTTATTACCATTGATATTGCCATTGGTTATATTGACTAATACTATTTGGGAAGGAAAAGTAAAAAGTGGTCTTATATTGTTCCTCCCCCCTTCTCAGTATTAGCTTGTGTTCTTCAATTTTTGGGAGTTTAATGTTACTTACTACAAAAAGACTTGATATTGCATTGTAGTTTCACTTGTATCAAGGTACAAGAATGAACCTTCACAAAACAACATGAGAGTAGTGAAGATAATATTGAGGTATATCAAATAAACATTTAATTTTGGGATACATTATGATGCTAACAATAAAATGGAGCTTATTGGATAAATTGATTCAGATTGAGGAGGTTTCTTGGAATATAGAAAATCAACTTCTAGAAATTGCTTTTCACTTGGTTTATGAGTGATAACATGGAGCTCAAAGAAGCAAAGTATTTTTTCTTTATCTTATATATAGGTAGAATATGTGGCAACTACTATAGCAATTACACAAGCACTTTCAGTAAGAAATGTACTTGAAGAGATTTTTGAAGTTCAAAATAGTACAACATTTTTGTGACAACACAAGTGCAATCAAGATTGAAAGAAATATAGTCCATCATAGTAAAACTAAATATATTTATTTAAAGTTTCATTTAATAAGAGACATGGTGGAAAAAAAAAAATGTAGATTTGAATTATTGTAGCACCAAATAACAACTTGCACACTTGTTTACCAAAGGTGTCAATAAAGAATAATTTTTGAGATTGAGAGTCAGACTTGTCTCACCACTCAATATCAAGGGGGATTATGTTGGATATTTATGTTGACTAATAAAAGGATGAAACAAAAATTTATCCCATGAATTTGAAGGATCCCAAAATTTTCTATAGGTCTTGAAGAGTCACTATGATTGTTGGACTTCCTAGAATATGAAATAAAGTGTTATAACATCAATTTCTCTCTTGTAAATGTAAACTAGAGTATTATACCAATAGAATATTGTGGAAAAAGCTTTCTAATACTTTTGTGTTTAATTTAAATGCAAAACAACATTCTATTCCATTCATTTTGTGAAACAAATGTTTGTTGTCCATGTTTTTCTAAAACCTATAATCAACTTTTAAAGCTCATAACTTTTGTTTTATAGCTTTGTTTTGTGTTTGTGATACACCGTTGGAAAGTTATTTTTGTGTATAATTCACTTCCAAAAAATTTTAAAATTTTAAATAGTTTTGATCCCTCAAATTTAGACTATCTTGTGCTACTACAAAAATTATTGTGTTTTTGTTGTTGCAATTTTTTTCTTGATACACTTTTTGCTCTTCATTTTTGGGTCAAATACTTCATTATTGATCTCATTATCTTGATTTTTATATAATATTAATGGATCATGGAAAATGTTTTGACATATTCATAACAACACATATTTAGATATATAAATGAAATTAATAGTTAGTCATTTCACAATGAATTCCCCTAGGGTATTTCCAATTTTATTCAAAATGTTCTTATTCATGAGCTAATATGGAAGTCTAAAAAGCTTAACCCACACTAGAAGCTTATTAATAGTTTTTATTTCAAAAAAAAATCATTCCATGGTCTTAAATAAAAGGCATCTCCCCCCCTAAACCATAGGTCACCACCCATTATTTTATTCCTAATTTCTACAATGGGAAATATGTGAAGGAAAAAATATTTAGGAAGAAAATTCATAAAGTAATTTGAATTCAATCGTTGTTTTCCTTTGATTCAATTTTTGAATCTCCAAAAGCCTTTGTTAGGATATAAAAAATTTATATATTAACCCTCTATTTTTAAGAATCATTATATCTTGCTTAGTCATCTCATCCTTGATAGTCACTTTTGGTGTAACATCTACTACCTATATCAAATTGTCCATATATTCTCTCTACTACTTATCTCTAACTTGGATCTCCATAATTCTAGCCAAGGCATCCTCATTTCTAGCTAGGCTATCTTAACATCCTATTAGGACCTTCAAATATGACTTTCCTTCCATACTAGCTAGTGGGGCTTACTACTAGCTTGCACTCTCTCCAAAATCCCACTCATTCTTGACTTGCACTTCCTCCTACCTCATACTTGATCTTGGCTTGCACTTCCTCATTGCTTACACTTGCTTCTACTTATTATTTTTCCTAGGGATCCTTCTCTTCTACTATTTTTTGAAAATAGTGTTGGATGCATTCATGGTAAATATTTGAAGCATTGGTGCACTCTAGATGAACCTATTGATATTCCACCATGATTAGTGATTTAGGGATATGATATTGGTTCCATCTAATCTACTCTAAACGTCCATCATTGTATATCCTATGCCAAGTCTAGTGCTCCTCTATGTAACTCTTAAGAAATATTGACAAGTCTCAAGGGATGGATGGATTGGTAAGTTTTAACATTGACCAAGAGGAGACCCAATTTCAAATATTGGAGGTAAGCATATTTGGGGCAAAGGTAGTATTTTGACCTGACTCCATTGAGTGTGCACTAGTCTAATGATGGTAGTACCAATCCTAAGAAATTAGAGATCTCCCTCATGTTGGGTCACTAATAAGAAGGTGAGGTAGGGGTTTTAGTGGCAGTGCCATTATTTGAACCTAGTACTGGTAGTAAAAAATGATGGGTAATCACCGATTCTTTTATGTAACCAAAAAGCACCTTAAGTTGCCTTCATGTTGCTACCCTAACCTTGTCTAGATGACTCATTTTTAACCTCCTTCTCTCCAACACATTAAAAAAAAACTAAACACCACCTCCAAGTGCTCCAACACCTTAATACTATCCTAGTCTAGCATGTTCATATAAAATAGAAAATATTTTTATCACATGGGTTTATAGGGTTTATATCCAATGATTTTAAATAAATAAAATTTTACAAATACTTTGATATATAACAATAGGTGGATGAATGGTTAATTTTATTCATTTATATAACTAATAGTGATAAGTTTGAAATAGGTTAATATGGTAAATATTGGTTATTTTATGATATATATATATATCGACATTAATTTAATAATATATTGATTATTCTTCTAAAAAATTATTAATCAAATTTGTGAGTATATTTTAGATAAATATTATGTAATAATGTTAATATGGTATTTTTTAATGATCTTCAAATATATTTTTATTTTTATAAGTATATCATATAGTTGCTTCCTAAGCAATTCATAATAGATATAAAATTTTGACCTTTAGTCTTATATCTACATTGCTACATACGGATATAAATCAAATTGATATTTCAAAGTCTAACTCTTTTGAAATAATTCTATATTAACATTATCTTCTCGATCATTTTATTAAGAGAGTTCAACTTATGAAAAATATATAAATATTATATGTAGTTTATAAAATTTAAAAAATATGAATTTTTTGAGTTCTTAGTGTGTAAGCACTCTCAATACTCATAAGTGTATATGGACATAAAAAAGTTGAATCCAAACTTGATAATACCTTTAGAAGAAATTATCATGATATTTCAACATGTATTAGTATAATTTAAAGTTTGTTTTCACAAATATTCAACACAATTAATATTCTCTTTTCATTTTAAATAAAAATTTATATATCGATATTCAATTTTTCAAATAACAATTATGCAGCAAGCAAATTAGAGGTCACAATTTTGTTGTCCAAAAGGAGGAACAAGCAAAAAAGCAAATTCAAAAACCTTAAAAAGTGGAATAGTATACCAAGGGTGCTAGATATGAAAAGGGTACCATAATCACTGAGAAGACTTAAAACACCAAAAGCTTCATAACCATGCAATGTTCCAGGGTTTTCCAGAAGCACCAAAATCTCTAGGGGTGTCAAAATATTCAAAGGTTCTAGAATTACTATATTCTTCCTATCATCTATGCCACTCATGTTTTTTTTCTAGTATTTTTTATTATTACTCTAATATGAAAATAGGTTATGTTTATGGCCTCATTTGCAAGGCAATGAGCCAACATATTTTACTTCCTTCTAATGTAGGAGTATTTTACATATTCAAAATTTTGATCCAATTCTCTTAGCCTTCTTTGAAAAATTTGTTGTTGGAATAATGAGAAATACTTTCTCTTAGGTAGGGTAGACATCACAAATCTCAAATCACCATATACATGGAAGTGTTTAATATCTTATTCATGAGCCATTTTTTGTCCTATTTGATAGCCTATCAATTTTGCAATATTATTGGTTGTTTCCCTAAAATTGATTTTGAACTAAATAATTTCATAGTATGGTGCCTCTAGTATCACACCACGAGTTGCTACATGACTTGGATTTGATTTAGAGGCTCCATCAAAGAAAAGTGCAAGGAATTTTATCTCTAGAGGTTTGATTGTTCTAACATATGGCCCAAAATTCAAGAGATTTTGGAGATCCATTTGGTGTAATAGTTGTCTCTCTTTTTCATAATCTTCTAATGTCTTGTTGTTTACGATATATATTTTATGTTTAGGACTATCTCACTTAACGCTCTATTGGTTAACACTCAAAAATTAGTTCCTTTTTGATAAAATAATCGTATTTTTGTCCTTCCATATGTACGAAATGATGAATATTGGCGTTGAATACCATATTTGCCTAATAAGTTACTTGTCCTTTAGTCCCCATTTATACATTTAGCTCTAATTGGTTAAGCAATTTTCTAATTTTAAGGTTCCTCATCATGCTAAGCCTGGCTATTAGGTTCTTTCAATCTAGATTTTAAATGTTTATGTAAATTAAAAGAGTAGATGTGATATTGTTTAATTTTTCTTAAGACACCTACGACAAATATGAGGCCCGATGATATTCCTTTTAATAAGGTTGTCTCTAGTAAGAATATTATTTTGGAGAACCAAACAAATAAAGTGAACTTTGGGGGAACCTTGTAATTCCATACCTTAGTTATGGTTGAGTTCTTCTAACCTAGTTGCTATAATAACACCCCTTGAATGACTATGTAAATATATAACACACTAATAGAGACTCATATAAGTTGATCTAGAATTTGGGGAGAAATTTTAATGCCTTTAGTTTAGATGTACAATTGTCTCCATGAGTCTCGGTCAAAATGTGGTAGGGGTGGATCTTTCACCCATTCAATTAATATTACAAAATAGTTAACACCCAACTATTGTAGGTATACTTTTTCTTTTGGTAAATAATTCTTAATGATTGAAGGTCCTCTCAATACTAGATCATCCCAAGTATTAATTTTTTTACCATCCCTTGGAAGCTAAGAGGAATGATTTATTATAATTTCTTTTGATTTCAAAATATGTTTCCGAATTGATGAGGACCTTGTTATGATTTTCACACTTTTTATGAACTATATTCCATTTGATTTGTTACGATATTTGTGTTTTAATATTTGGTTCGATGGTGCATTTGGTTGAGTGAGGATATTTTAAAGCAACTTAGCACTTAGTGCCTTGCTAATAATTGCTATTGTTTTTTTATTCCTAGGCCTTCCTACTCCTTTAGATTGGTAACAGTCTCCCAGTTTTCCAAATGGAGATTTTACCTATTTGATTACGTCCCCCTTTGCCATAGAAAAGATCTTAACATTGTATCTAGATTCTTCAAGATATATAACGGTGCTTTATAAACCAATAGTTGATATATGAAAAAATTTGGTAATATTGACTTGATTTAAATAATTCTTCTAGGCAAACTCAACCAACCATTATTATACTATTGTATTCTCCTTGTCATATTTTCTATAAATATATTCCAAGTTTTCTATTTTTTTATGGAATCCCATAGGAACAACTAGGTAGTGAAAGGTACCACTAAATTTGTGAAATCCCAAATTCTAAGATAAATCTCCATATTTTGGGTGTTTATCTTTGTCCTATGATTGAATAGAAGCAATCTAAAACTTCTTTGATCAACCAAACATTTTATTTTTTGGTTTTTCATAGTAAAATAGTATCATCTACAAATTGAGCATGAATGATTGTTCTATATCATGTACCTACTCTAATTCTCAATATTTACTTCCTTCTTAATTTGGTTAGGGTCCTCCCTAAAGTTTTAGGTAGAAGGATATAAAGGTAAGGGGAGAGTGGATACCCTTGCCTTAATCCTCTAGTAGCTTTAAATAAGTTAGTGAATTCCCCATTTATTAGAGGGGCTATCCAAGTTCCCTCTATGCAATATTCTATGTAGTTTTAATTTGAGCTTGAAATCCAAATTTGGCTAACACCTATGTTAAAAAACCAATGTCTACTATATCAAATGCATTAGACATATCAAGTTTACTAGCTATTCTTTTATTTTTAGACTTTTTACTTAATTGTAGGGATTCACGAATCATTATAACATTATCACATATTTGTTTCCCTGCAATAAAACCCCCTTATTTTCTGTCTATCAAATCATTAATCTTCCTTTTAATTATATTTGGTATTATTTTAGTCATTATTTTATAACAGCAATTGCACAAAGATATACGTCTAAATCTATCAAAAGTAACATAATTTTTTGTTTTGGTATTAAATATAAGAAAGTATATTTTATGGACCCAAATAGCTTACATCTTGTCCATGTTTCTTCTATCATTTCCAACTGGTCATCTTCTATAATTTCATAAAATTGCTGGTAAAAATTGTTGGTCAAGCCATATGGTCTTGGAGATTTGTCCTTGGGAATTGAACATATAACATCTTCCAACTCTTCTTTGGTTTTATGATGAAGAGAGACCTTATCTATCTTCATTTTTCAACAAAGGAGGAATGTTGTTTAGATAGTAACCTAAGCCTGTTGATTTACAATTGTGTTTATAAGAAGGGTTGACTAATGATCTCTTTCTAGTTCCTTTATTACTACCTAATCAGAATAAACTTATTTGATTTTGTAAATTTCTCTAATTGTATTTCTTTGGTAGTATTGTATCTTTTTTATATTAAAGTAATTTGTTTTTCTATCTCATTTCTAGAGCTAGACCATTCTTTATTGAAGTCTCTAATGTGCCTCTTCTTCTTTGAAATCTTGATCCATTTCTCAATTCAATCGGATTTTTCTCCCTTCATTTTGAGGGGTTGGAGGTTGATCACCTATATCTTGACTTAAATAAGTAGATTCCCCATTGAATAGAGGGACTATCCAAGGTCCCTTTATGCAAGCTCTTATCGAGTTTATAATTTAAGCTGGAAATCCAAATTTGGCTAACACCTATGTTAAAAATCCAATGTCTACTCTATTAAATGCATTAGCCATATCAAGTTTACTAGCTATTCTTTTCTTTTTTGACTTTTACTTAAGTGTAGAGTGTCATGAATTATTATAATGTTGTCATATATTTGTTTCCCTGCAATAAAAACCCCTTATTTTGTATCTATCAAATCATTAATCTTCCTTTTGATTCTATTTGCTATTATTTTAGTCATTGTTTTATAAGAGCAATTGCACAAAGATATAGGTTTGAATCTATCAAAACTAACGATAGTTTTTTATTTTTATATTAAAGCTAAGAAATATTTTATGAACCCAAATATCTTACCTCTTGTCCTTGTGTCTTCTATCATTGGCAACTGGTCATATCCTATAATCTTATAATATTATTGATAAAAATTGTTGGTGAAGCTATATGGTCCTGGAGCTTTGTCCTTTGGCATTGAATGTATAAATTCTTCTAACTCTTCTTTGGTTGTTTATAAATAAAGACCTTATATATCTCTATTTCTAAACAAATGAGGAATTTTGTTTAGGAGAGTGACCTAAGCCTGTTAATTTACTATTGTGTTTATAAGAAGGATCAACTAATGATATCTTGCTTGTTCCTTTATGATTGTCTAATCACAATAAATGTATTTTATCTATAAATTTCTCTAATTTTATTTCATTGGTGGTATTGTATTGTTTTTACATGAAAGTAATTTGTGTTTCTATCTCCTTTATTGAGCTAGACCATTCTTGAATGAAGTCTCTAATGTGCCTCTTCTTCTTTGAAAGCTTAATCCATTTCTTAGTTCAAGAAGATTCTTCTCTCTTCATTTTGATGGGTTGGAGGTTGATCACCTATCTCTTGATTTAAATAAATTAGTAGATTCTCCATTTATTAGAGGGGTGATCCAAAGTCCCTCTATGCAAGCTATTATCCAATTTATAATTTGATCTAGAAATCCAAATTTGGATAATGCCTATGTTAAAAAGCCAATATCTACTCTATCAAATGCATTAGCCATATCACATTTACTAGCTATTATTTTCTTTTTGGACTTTTATCACATTTACTAGCTATTATTTTATTTTTGGACTTTTACTTAAATGTAGGAATTCATAAATCATTATAATGTTGTCATATATTTTTCCATAGAATGAAAACCCCTTATTTTGTATCTATCAAATCATTAACCTTCCTTTTAATTCTATTTGCTATTATTTTGGCCATTATTTTATAAGAGCAAATGCACAAAGATATAAGTTTGAATCTATCAAAACTAATGTTCATTTTCTCTTTTGGTATTAAAGCTAAGAAATTGGGTTTTATAAACCCAAATAGCTTACCTCTTGTCCTTGTATCTTCTATCATTGCCAACTGGTCATTTCCTATAATTACTTATAAAAATTATTGGTGAATCCATGTGGTCGTAGAGCTTTGTCATTGGGCATTGAATGTATAACTTCTTCCAACTCTTCTTTGATTGTTTATGAAGATATATCTTATATATATATCTATTTTTTAACAAAGTAGGAATGCTATTTAGGATAGTGGCTTGAGCCTATTGATTTACTATTGTGTTCATAAGAAGGTTTAACTAGTGATCTCTTGCTAGTTCCTTTCTGACTGCCTAATTAGAACTTATTTATTCAATTTTGTGAATTTCTCTAATTGTATTTCATTGGTGGTATTATATAATTTTTAGATGAAATTAATTTGTGTTTCTATCTCCTTTCTTGAGCTAGACCATGCTTTATTGAAGCCTCTAAAGTATCTCTTCTTCTTTTAAAGCTTAATCTATTTCTCAATTCAATTGTATTATTCTCTCTTCATTTTTAGGGATTGGAGGTTGATCATGTATCTCATGCTTTACTTCATCCATCTGTTGTAGCAATATACATGACCTATTTTAAACTTTAGTCTTAATAGCAATCTAGTCCCTAATGTCTTTCTTGATATTGGAAATTTTTATTTTCTATACCTCTTGGGGACTATTTGCACAAACATGTTTATTCCATATACTTTCTACTAAAGGTGGAAATTCATCATGCTTCATTTGAAATGAATCTTCATTTTTTCCAAGATGATTATCCTCCTTATCTACAAAAAAAAAACTTATGATCTAAGACCAAAATTTTAATTATGCCACTTGATAGAAGTAGATACCTAAATAGTATATCTTCTTGTATAAATAATCTATCTAATCTTTCATCAATGAATTTAATCCCAACTCTTCTTTTTGTTGATGTAGTTTTTTTATTTTTGGGAATTATATCTTGAAGTTTTTTCTCAAGTATAATTTGCATAACCAAGTTCTTAGAAGGTTCTTTTGAAGAAATACATCATTTTATCTCCCATTGGAATAAATTCATGTTCAATTCCATTGATATTTGGTTGTATTTATTGATGAATCTAGTGCTAAATACTTTTCCAAGCCTCTTGTTTCAAGACTAAGTTATTTGGTCCATAAAAATTTATTATGTTCCAAGTCTACCCCTATCAAGAGGAGAAATAAGTTGCTTTCCAATTTGAGTATCTTGTTTTATTAATGCATATTAGGTCCTATGGATCCCATGCAAGGATAATCCCCTAGGATATTTCTAATAAATCTATTACTTCTAGGTATGAGGATATCCATATATTTTTCCATTCTACTCTTGCTAATTGTTTTGTTAATTTAGTTTCTTGAATGTAGATAATCATTGGCTTATGTTGGGTTGTTAATTGACTTAGGTCATTTTTTTTTTCTAGGGGACTTCCCAATATCCTTGCATTCGATTATAAAACCTTTATTACTTAAGTGGCTTCTTAGCCTTACTAAAGTATAAGGTTGTTTGAGATTTCTTTTGAATCTCTAAATTTTCTTATTATGTTCTTACCTCTTGATTATGTTTCCTCTCGTTAGTATAATATATGGTGGTTGGGTTACCTCCTAGTATTATTGCTACTTCTAATTGAGTCTCTTCTATTTATTCAATCTCCTCTTCCTAAAGTATTTATTTCGTAGCCTGAATTTCCTCCACTTCATCTTAAAATTTAGGATTTGATGGATCTTCCCCTTTTTTAGATAGCCTTGAATGTTTCTCTTGCTTATTTTATGATAAAGTAGAAAACTTATTATATTTTTATCTTTCTAGATATGGTTGAGGCCTCCTACTTCTATATCTTCTCTATTGTTTTCCTCTTATTGGTTGAAATTCTTGATCTTCCTCCTTTGTATGTTGTTGTACCTTAGTGGGATAGTTCCTTGAGAAATGACCATATTGATGAAAAGTAATACATTTAAAGGGAATGTACTCATAATCTAGTGGATGGGTATGTATCTAGTCTAATACTTTGATACCTATGCTTTTTATATATGTAATTTTTTATATTAACTTGAACACACAACCTAGCACAAGTTGCATTATTGGCCTTTAGAGGAGTCCAGTCTACAAATTTACCAATAGAGTTACCTATCATCTCAAGAGTTGGTTTATTCTATAAATATAGGGGTAAAATTGGTAGTCTTACTTAAATCGATACTTCTTCTAGTTCTTCCTTTTGTAGTTCAAAATTGACTTACTAGAGGGTCATGTAGGGAGGGTTTGATCCAAGGAACTGGGTACCTTATTGAGATATTGCATCTCTTTCCTCAATGGAAGAGAAAATAACTATGAAATACTTTCTCCCTATCATGAATTCATAGCTAGACATTTTATATCCCCAAGAAGAGGTGATCCATATTTTAATGGTTGTTGGGCTAGGCCAAACCAATAAATTTACAATAAAGAGCTCTCTTATTTAGGGTAAGGATTGGGCTTTGAATATAGTCCAAAGGAATATCCACCACTGGAACATCATCTTAGGAACAAAGGACCCTTTGTTACTTGGTTGGGGTTGTAGTGGCCTCTTTATCTTCAAATATTTAGTCATATTTTCTAGTTTTGACTGGTCGAAAAAAGGAGGTACTGATAATAAGAAAAATGATCCATGATCATCATTCTTGAGCATAGATCCAGTCATCATGGTAACATCCTAAAAGGATGTTTTAGGGGGAGGAGGTATATTCCCCACCACCATTTCCATGACAAGGCTTCAAAGGTGACCAAACCCTAATCTAAGACAAAAGAGAAAACACAAAAATATTAGATATTTTATTTCTTGGCTGAATTTATTAAATTCATGGATAGACCATGAAAGCAAAAGCAAAATTAGGGAAAGCCAAAAAAAGAAGAATAAAAATATCTTAAGATCAATAATTGCAAAAAAAAATACAAATAGTCACAATTTCTATTAGAACTAGGCATGAAAAATAAAATGCATTGGGTTACACAACCCTTGTCCAAAAACTAGGTCCAATCATCAACAATGGACAACAAATTCAAAATCGGTAGTTTTGCAAGTCTTTTATTCTTTCAACCCTGTTCCATGCTCTTCAATTACCTTTTTACCAAACATATTTTTCAAAATTCCTTGAACACAATTAATATAAGCAATAGATAAACTTGTTTTGATTATACTAAAAGTAATGCCTTTAATATTTTTATACATACATACACACATATATCTATCTATCTATATAAATAATATTTCCCATTCTTATAAATAAATCTTACTAGATTACATACAACTAAGGATAAAAAGTGCACAACTTTAACCTTCATAGTATTTAAAAGTCATATTGAAAATACTTGGTGTCTTTATGCTATGTTTCTTGTCAAGGTGCTGGTAAGTAATAAAATTAAATCCACAACATAGAGTACATTAAAAAAAAGTGTAGCAATTAATAATATTACATATCCATAGTATCCATTACTATTATTAACACCCACATTAGAATATTGCAATGGGGTTGCTCCCTAAGGGGCTTGACAAATGATCTGGTGCTTTAATGATCAATAAATATAAAGGTTGAAGGAGCATGGAAGGCTAGAGGTTGAAGGAGTGTGGAAGGCTGGAGGTTGAAGGAGCATGGAAGGCTAGAGGCTGAAGGAGCATGGAAGGTTGAATTATGTTGAAAACTCATGTTTTAGAACATCTTTGGCCATGGGAGGAGGAACATGGAGGAACTTTAAACCAAAGTTGAGGGTCTCAATTTCATTATGGGTAAGTTCTTTGGAGGAAAATTTATGGACAACAAGATTTGTGATTTTGCCATCCATAGCCTAGATAGGACTCCGGTAAAAATACCAATGACCAAAATATTGTGGGATAAAAATTGCAGAACAAGGGATTATTTTTAGTTTTTACCATCATTTTGGTGATGGAAGAACCCCTGCCCTTGCTACTTCTGAATAGATGGGGTAAAACCCTTTCTCGGATTCTCAAAACTAGAGTTGTGGAAATTTCTTCCATTGTCCTATTGCAATTGCTACTACATATAGGAAGTGTGGTTTTGGAAGTTTCTCCCCTTCTTTTGTCTTCTTGGAGAAGGGCCCCAAAATTTTAAATTATGCCCCTGTTATTGTTGCTACCTTTGTTGTTGTTATTTCAGTTATTTATTCCTTTAATGTGGTTGTTGTTGTTGTTTGTTTCCATGTTGTGGATGTTGTGATTGCATTTTCTATGTAGTAGAGGCTCTTTGGTTTGGCCCAATATTGTGACTTATATTCTTTTTGTCTTGTGCCAAAAATTTCTTTTGTGCACCTGTGATTAGTTTTTCCAAATGATCAATTTGTTGCTTGATTTCTCTTTTAACCAAGTTGGCTACACTTTTTGTAGCTTCTAACATATTAACTTCTAGAATTTCTAAAGCAGCATTCTCTCAAGAAGCTTTGGCTTTCTCTTGTATATATTTTTGGATTTGCATTTCAACTCTCCAAGATTAAATATTTCCCTCAAAAATCTCTTTAATCTGGGATTCCCATTCCAAAGCAATTTCCTAAGAAATTGTCTTATATTTATTTATGAAATCTGCAAGAATTTCCTTAATTGCCAATAATAAAATATTGGGAATATAATCATTGGCCTGAGCAACTAATTTATCTGTATATTTTTTAAAATTATAGATATATAATTTAGCCATTTCCAAGCAAAATTTTTCTATGAGGGCCTCTGACTCATCAAAAAATTGTTTATTAATATCTTCATCTAGAAGTTGAAGATATGGTTTTTCCATTCGTAGGCTATGGGGAACAATTCCTTTGCCCAAATTCTCTTCAAAATGGGCTAGCCTAGAATGGCATTTTTCTACCTTTCTACTCAAAATCTTGAATTCTTCGAACCTTATTTCCAACAACTTGTCCAAAGACTTTGGATGTGGAGGAATGCCATGCATTGCACCGATTCCATCTATGAAGGTCCTTCTATCCTGTGTACAAGGAACTCTTCCATTTTGAGCAAAGGTATTCTTTTTGTGTTAGACCTCTAGAAAACTCTTCCATTTTATCTGTATCAAAGACCCGTTAGTCAAGCTCCCAAATTTGTTATCATGAACCCTCTTGTCATAGACGCTTGCGAGGAAGACGAACAAGAGAGTTGGTGGGACTATCAGGAACTATGGGAGAGGATTCAATATCTAAAAGTTCAATAACTGGTAGAGCAGTGTGTGCCATTAATAGGTAAACTCATTAATAAAAAAAGAAACATGGCGAAGCAGTACTCTAAAAATGTAAACTAGTTTCTGATTCACCAGATCGCAGATGCGCAAGTGAAGAGCATACTCCTAGTGCTACAGGATTTTTGATTCACCAGATCGCATTACACGGCAAGTGAAGAGCATAATACCAACAACAAATACGTTTTAGAAAACAAAAAATATTAACACGAGTTAGGAAAGGAACAAAAGACACGAAATTGAATTTTATTTCGAAAAGAAGAAGTAATACAACATCAAAACTCCAAACGCATTTCGACCTATGGGTCTCATCAGCAGAGTGTGAGTTTAGAAGAAGTACAACACTTCTTTATAAAATCCTAACTCTAGTGGGGGAGCCATAATGTATTACATGTGGGATAAAAAATATTTTTTAAACCCATAAAAAACAATAAAGACCACAGGTTTATAGACCAAACGGTAAACCCAGGCTCATACCCCAAGAAAAATTACCCACCCAAATACAAAAACTTGCATTAAAAAATACATTAAAAATGCATTAAAAATTACATTAAAAATACATTAAAAATGTAGTAAAAATTACATGAAAATGCATTAAAAATGCAAGATACATAGCGGATAAAACATGTTTTAAGAAATTTTGTTTTTACAAAGATAAGCTCTCAAGGGCTTTTTGTTCCTCCAACAAATGATGCCTCGAGCAATGTGTTTGAGCTCTCTATATTTTCTCCATTTTTCAAACATTGGAGAAATAATATCTGTGTCGATTCGAAGATCTCTGACAAAATTGCAGTTGTCCAACTTCAAAATAAGAGGAATTGTTTTTATTTTGGTTCCATGTCTGTGTGCTTCTCGCTCCAAAAATCTAGCCAAAAGTGAAGGCCTACCATCAAATTTAACTTTCTCAAACAAAGGCAAGAGAAAATTAATTTGATATCCCCTAGCTCTGAGTCTGTAAAAAATTTATTTTTAACAAAAATAAATCCATCCCTGGAGCTTTCTCTAACCAAAAATTTGTTGAGTTCACTCATGATAAAGGCCTTTTTCTGATGAACTGGATGATGGGAGGAAGCAGGGATGTATTGGTAGGCATTCATCGACTTCTGAAATAATTTGGTGCAAAGAATTCCAGTCTGAGAAAAATCAGGTCCCTTAAAAAATGTAGTATCCAGAAGTGTTACTTCAAAATCAGAAATAAATGAAGTAATTTTAATACTATCATAGAAGGAACCATAGGCAGCAAGAAAACCATTAAGATCCTCCTTAGGGCCATGCCAAACTCCAATGGCATCATCAATGTATCTTTTATAAAATAAAATATTTTCCACAACAACATTATTAAATACCTGTTCCTCTAGATGACAAAGAAATAAACAAGCATAAACCACAACAAAATTACTTCCCATGGTTGTTCCTCTTATCTGCCTATATTTTTTCCCTTTGAATTCCAAGTAGTGTTGTGTTAACACTATCTCTGCAAGCCTTACCACAAAGTTTGTCTTGGCCGAATCAAATTCATTCCTCAAAAAATGACGGATGGCTGCCAATCCTTGAGAGGTGGGGATGTTGGGATAGAGGCTCTCAACATCAAAAGAGAAAATAATGATGTCCTGAGGAAAAGTACGACCATGCAAATATTTAATTAGAGATATGGAATCCAAGAGATGATTTTTTTGCTTCAACAAAATTGGCAAGAGTAGATGATGAAGCCATTTGGAGGTAGGTTCGAGCATGAAACCACAGTAGGAACAGATGGGTCGATCGGAAAGCTTGGGCTTGTGGATTTTGGGGAGCAAGTAAAAGACACACACTAGCGGTAGAGGATGGTGTTACCTGGAGCATAAATTTCTTATGGTTTTCTGAAAGCAAATTCCTCCTAAAAGCCCAATCAAGCAAGTCTTGGAGCTGATAAAAAATATCCTGCCAGGGGACTTTGTTCACTTCAGAGTAAACATTTTGATCTAAAAGTTGGGAAAAGCCTTCTAAAATGTACCAATCCATGGATAAAACACAAACACCCAAGTTTTTATCTACAGGCCTAATGACAATGGATTTGTCATTGGCAAGGGAACAAATGGCAGACCATATGTGGGATGGAAAAGCACGTTGGCGGGTGGGATTAGCAGCAGATAATTTGTTATTGAGGAATATTTCACCCATGCCAATAATTTCTTCCAAAGGCTTATAAAACTATGAGGGATTAAAACTTGGGTTGGAAACATGGAAAGGATCAATGGGCTTAAGCGGTTTTGGAGGGCCACCTCTCGGTCCAAAGAACCATTCAAGATGAAGACGTCTACAAAATGTTGAAAAATCCTATTTTAGAACCTCTTTGGCCATGGGAGGAGGAACAGGGAGGAACTTTAAACCCAAGCTGAGGGCCTCAATTTCATTATGGGTAAGTTCTTTGGAGGAAAAATTATGGACAACAAGATTTGTGATTTTGCCATCCATAGCCCAGATAGGACTCCATTAAAAATACCGATGGCCAAAATCCTGTGGGCTGAAAATTGCGGACCAAGGGGTTATTTTTTGTTTCCATCGCCATTTTGGCGATGGAAGAACCCTTGCCCTTGCTGCTTCTGAACAGATGGGGAAAAACCCTTTCTTGGATTCTCAAAACCAGAGTTGTGGAAATTTCTTCCATTGTCCTATTGCAATTGTTGCTGCACATAGGAAGTGCGGTTCTGGAAGTTTCTCCCCTTCTTTCATCTTCTTGGAGAAGGGCCCCAAAAGTTTAAATTATGCCCCTGTTGTTGTTGTTTCCTTTGTTGTTGTTGTTTCAACTATTTATTCCTTTGTTGTGGTTGTCGTTGTTGTTTGTTTCCATGTTGTGGATGTTGTCGTGATTGCCTTTTCTATGTAGTAGAGGCTCTTTGGTTTGGCCCTCTATTGTGACTTCTATTCTTGTTGTCTTGTGCCATAAATTTCTTTTGTGCACCTATGATTAGTTTTTTCAAACGATCAATTTGTTGCTTGATTTCTCTTTTAACCAAGTCGGCTACACTTTCTGTAGCTTCTGACATATTAACTTCTGGGATTTCTGAAGCAACATTCTCTCAAGCAGCTTTGGCTTTCTCTTGTATATATTTTTGGATTTGCATTTCAACTCTCCAAGCTTGAAGCTTTCCCTCAAAAAGCTCTTTAATCTGGGATTCCCATTCCAAAGCAATTTCTTGAGAAATTATCTTATATTTATTTATGGAATCTACAAGAATTTCCTTAATTATCGGTAATAAAATATTGGGAATATAATCATTGGCCTGAGCAACTAATTTATCTGTATATTTTTTGAAATTATAGATATATAATTTAGCCATTTTCAAGTGAAATTTTTCTGTGAGGGCCTCTGACTCATCAAAAAATTGTTTATTAATATCTTCATCTGGAAGTTGAAGACGTGGTTTTTCCATTCGTAGGCTATGGGGAACAATGCCTTTGCCCAAATTCTCTTCAAACTGGGCTAGCCTGGAATGGCATTTTTCTACCTTTCTACTCAAAATCTTGAATTCTTCGAACCTTGTTTCCAACAACTTGTCCAAAGACTCTGGACATGGAGGAATGCCATGCATTGCACCGATTCCATCTATGAAGGTCCTTCTATCTTGTGTACAAGGAACTCTTCCATTTTGAGCAAAAAATTTTGTTTGTGTTAGACCTCTGCAAAACTCTTCCATTTTATCTATGTCGAAGACCCGTTCTTCAAGCTCCCAAATTTGTTGTCGTGAACCCTCTTACCGTAGACGCTTGCGAGGAAGATGAACAGGAGAACTGGTGGGACTATCAGGAACTATGGGAGAGGATTCAATATCTGAAAGGTCAATAACTGGTAGAGCAGCATGCACCATTAATGGGTAAACTCATTAATAAAAAAAGAAACATGGTGAAGCAATACTCTAAAAATGTAAACTAGTTTCTGATTCACCAGATCGCAGATGCACAAGTGAAGAGCATACTCCTAGTGTTGCAAGATTTCTAATTCACCAGATCACATTACACGACAAGTGAAGAGCATAATACCGACAACAAATACATTTTAGAAAATAGAAAAAAATATTAACACGAGTTAGGAAAGGAACAAAAGACACGAAATTGAATTTTATTCCGAAAGAAGAAGTAATACAACATCAAAACTCTGAACGTGTTTCGACCTATGGGTCTCATCAATAGAGTGTGAGTTTAGAAGAAGTACAACACTTCTTTATAAAATCCTAACTCTAGTGGGGGAGCCATAATGTATTACATGTGGGATAAAAAAATTCTTTTTTAAACCCATAAAAAATAATAAAGACCGTAGGTTTATAGACCAAATGGTAAACCCAGGCTCATACCCCAAGAAAAATTACTCACCCAAATACAAAAACTTGCATTAAAAAATGCATTAAAAATTACATTAAAAATACATTAAAAATGCATTAAAATTACATTAAATATGTAGTAAAAATTACATTAAATATGCAAGATACATAGCGGATAAAACATGTTTTAAGAAATTTTGTTTTTACAAAGATAAGCTCTCAAGGGCTTTTTGTTCCTCCAAAAAATGATGCCTCGAGTAATGTGTTTGAGCTCTCTATATTTTCTCCATTTTTCAAACATTGGAGAAATAATATTTATGTCGATTCGAAGATCTCTAACAAAATTGCAGTTGTCCAACTTCAAAATAAGAGGAATTATTTTTATTTTGGTTCCATGTCTGTGTGTTGCTCACTCCAAAACTCTGGCCAAAAGTGAAGGCCTACCATCAAATTTAACTTTCTCAAACAAAGGCAAGAGAAAATTAATTTGATATCCCCTAGCTTTGAGTCTGTTAAAAAAATTATTTTTAACAAAAATAAATCCATCCCTGGAGCTTTCTCTAACCAAAAATTTGTTGAGTTCACTCATGATAAAGGCCTTTTTCTGATGAACTAGATGATGGGAGGAAGCATGGATGTATTGGTAGGCATTCATCGGCTTCTAAAACAATTTGGTGCAAAGAATTCCAGTCTGAGAAAAATCAGGTCCCTTAAAAAATGTAGTATCCAGAAGTGTTACTTCAAAATCAGAAATAAATGAAGTAATTTTAATACTGTCATAGAAGGAATCGTAGGCAGCAAGAAAACCATTAAGATCCTCCTTAGGGCCATGCCAAACTCCAATGGCATCATCAATGTATCTTTTATAAAATAAAATATTTTCCATAACAACATTATTAAATACTTGTTCCTCTAGATGACAAAGAAATAAACAAGCATAAACCACAACAAAATTACTTCCCATGGTTGTTCCTCTTATCTGCCTGTATGTTTTCCCTTTGAATTCCAAGTAGTGTTGTGTTAACACTATCTCTGCAAGCCTTACCACAAAGTTTGTCTTGGCCGAATCAAATTCATTCCTCAAAAAATGATGGATGGCTATCAATCCTTGAGAGGTGGGGATGCTGGGATAGAGGCTCTCAACATCAAAAGAGAAAAGAATGATGTCCTGAGGAAAGGTACGACCATGCAAATATTTAATTAGAGATATGGAATCCAAGAGATGATTTTTTTGCTTCAACAAAATTGGCAAGAGCAGATGATGAAGCCATTTGGAGGTAGGTTCGAGCATGAAACCACAATAGGTAGCAACATATGGGTCTACCGGAAAGCTTGGGCTTGTGGATTTTGGGGAGCAGGTAAAAGACACACACTCTAGCAGAGGATGGTGTTACCTGGAGCATAAATTTCTTGTGGTTTTCTAAAAGCAGATTCCTCCTAAAAGCCCAATCAAGCAAGTCTTGGAGCTGATAAAAAATATCCTGCCATGGGACTTTGTTCACTTCAGAGTAAACATTTTGATCTGAAAGCTAGGAAAAGCCTTCTAAAATGTACCAGTCCATGGATAAAACACAAACACCCAAGTTTTTATCTTTAGGCCTAATGACAATGGATTTGTCATTGGCAAGGGAACAAATGGTAGACCAGATGTGGGATGGAAAAGCACGTTGGCGGGTGGGATTAGTAATAGATAATTTGTTATTGAGGAATATTTCACCCATGCCAATAATTTCTTCCAAAGGCTTATAAAACTATGAGGGATTAAAACTTGGGTTGGAAACACAAAAAGATTCAATGGGCTTAAGCGGTTTTGGAGGGCCACCTCTCGGTCCAAAGAACCATTCAAGATGAAGACGTCTACAAAATGTTGAAAACTCCTATTTTAGAACCTCTTTGGCCATGGGAGGAGGAACAGGGAGGAACTTTAAACCCAAGCTGAGGGCCTCAATTTCATTCTGGGTAAGTTCTTTGGAGGAAAAATTATGGACAACAAGATTTGTGATTTTGCCATCCATAGCCTAGATAGGACTCCGGTAAAAATATTGATGACCAAAATCTTGTGGGCTAAAAATTGTAGACCAAGGGGTTATTTTTGGTTTTCACCACCATTTTGGTGATGGAAGAACCCCTACCCTTGCTACTTCTGAATAGATGGGGCAAAACCCTTTCTCGGATTCTTGAAACCAGAGTTGTGGAAATTTCTTCCATTGTCCTGTTGCAATTGTTGTTGCACATAGGAAGTGCATTTCTGGAAGTTTCTCCCCTTATTTTGTCTTCTTGGAGAAGGGCCTCGAAATTTTAAATTATGCCCCTATTTTTGTTGCTTCCTTTTTTGTTGTTGTTTCAGCTATTTATTCCTTTGTTGTGGTTGTTGTTGTTTGTTTCCATGTTGTGGATGTTGTCGTGATTGCCTTTTCTATGTAGTAGAGGCTCTTTGGTTTGGCCCTCTATTGTGACTTCTATTCTTGTTGTCTTGTGCCAAAAATTTCTTTTGTGCACCTGTGATTAGTTTTTCCAAACGATCAATTTGCTGCTTGATTTCTCTTTTAACCAAGTCGGCTACACTTTCTGTAGCTTCTGACATATTAACTTCTAGGATTTCTAAAGCAGCATTCTCTCGAACAACTTTGTCTTTCTCTTGTATATATTTTTGGATTTGCATTTCAACTCTCCAAGCCTGAAGCTTTCCCTCAAAAATCTCTTTAATCTGGGATTCCCATTCCAAAGCAATTTCCAAAGAAATTATCTTATATTTATTTATGGAATCTGCAAGAATTTCCTTAATTATCAATAATAAAATATTGGGAATATAATCATTGGCCTGAGAGACTATTTTATCTGTATATTTTTAGAAATTATAGATATATAATTTAGCCATTTCCAAGCAAAATTTTTCTGTGAGGGCCTCTGACTCATCAAAAAATGTTTATTAATATCTTCATCTGGAAGTTGAAGACATGGTTTTTCCATTCGTAGGCTATGGGAAACAATGCCTTTGCCCAAATTCTCTTCAAACTAGGCTAGCCTGGAATGGCATTTTTATGCCTTTCTACTCAAAATATTGAATTCTTCGAACCTTATTTCCAACAACTTGTCCAAAGACTCTGATGTGGAGGAATGCCACGCATTGCACCGATTCCATCTATGAAGGTCCTTCTATCTTGTGTACAAGGAACTCTTCCATTTTGAGAAAAACCTTCTTTTTGTGTTAGACCTCTACAAAACTCTTCCATTTTATCTGTATATCGAAGACCCATTCTTCAAGCTCCCAAATTTGTTGTCGTGAACCCTCTTACCGTAGATGCTTGCGAGGAAGACGAACAAGAGAATTTGTGGGACTATCAGGAACTATGGGAGAGGATTCAATATCTGAAAGGTCAATAACTAGTAGAGCAATGTGCGCCATTAATGGGTAAACTCATTAATAAAAAAAAGAAACATGGTGAAGTAGTACTCTAAAAATGTAAACTAGTTTCTGATTCACCAGATCATAGATGCGCAAGTGAAGAGCATACTCCTAGTGTTGCAGGATTTCTGATTCACCAGATCACATTACATGACAAGTGAAGAGCATAATACCGATAACAAATATGTTTTAGAAAATAGAAAAAAATTATTAACACGAGTTAGGAAAGGAACAAAAGATACGAAATTAAATTTTATTCCGAAAATAAGAAGTAATACAACATCAAAACTCCAAACGTGTTTCGACCTATGGGTCTCATCAGCGGAGTGTGAGTTTAGAAGAAGTACAACACTTCTTTATAAAATCCTAACTCTAGTGGGGGAGCCATAATGTATTACATGTGGGATAAAAAAATTTCTTTTTTAAACCCATAAAAAAAAGTAAAGATCGCAGGTTTATAGACCAAACGGTAAACCCAGGCTCATACCCCAAGAAAAATTACCCACCCAAATACAAAAACTTGCATTAAAATGAATTAAAAATTATATTAAAAATTATGTTAAAAATACATTAAAAAATGCTGTAAAAATTACATTAAAAATGCATTAAAAAAATCATTAAAAATGCAAGATACATAGTGGATAAAACATGTTTTAAGAAATTTTGTTTTTACAAAGATAAGATCTCAAGGGTATTTTGTTCCTCCAAAAAATGATGCCTCGAGCAATGTGTTTGAGCTCTCTATATTTTCTCCATTTTTCAAACATTGGAGAAATAATATCTATGTCGATTCAAAGATCTCTAATAAAATTGCAGTTGTCCAGCTTCGAAATAAGAGGAATTATTTTTATTTTGGTTCCATGTCTACGTGTTGATCGCTCCAAAACTCTAGCCAAAATTGAAGGCCTACCATAAAATTTTAACTTTCTCAAACAAAGGTAAGAAAAAATTAATTTGATATCCCCTAGCTTTGAGTCTGTTAAAAAAATTATTTTTAACAGAAATAAATCCATCCCTAAAGCTTTCTCTAAACAAAATTCTATTGAGTTCACTCATGATAAAGGCCTTTTTCTGATGAATTGGATGATGGGAGGAAGCGGGGATGTATTGGTAGGCATTCATTGGCTTCTAAAATAATTTGGTGCAAAGAATTCCAGTTTGAGCAAAATCATGTTTCTTAAAGAATTCCAGTCTAAAATTATTATAGGGCCTAAGAAGGTACATGTGTCAAGTTAGCATGGTGTTGATACTTTACGTACTTCTTAACATAAGTGAAAAAATATCACTCTATGGTTGGCTAATAATAGCCCATGTGAAGAATGCACTTTGTGATGGTCATGCCACTAAAATGGCCACCACATGTATCATTGTGTGCTTGGGTTATTTCCCAAACTGACTCTTGATGCTCTAAGCAACGAAGGAGAATACCTTCATAGATTCGATGATACAAAATATCTCCCATCAAGACATACTTTTCCACTTTTGATTTAAATGTCTGTTTGGAAGTATACGACAACCCAAAAGAGATATTACCAAGCTTTAGGTAATCTTTGATTTGAGTAGACCATTCCTGATGTGAGGAAGCCTCGAGTGTGTGAATTGCCTAGCCCTTTTGAAGTTCATCCTGAGTGAATGCTGATTGGAAGATAACTTGTAAAAATAGCATTGTGCTCCTATCAAAATGAGTTTGAGGGAATAGAGTCCCCTAAGAAACATGATTCAAGTGATTATGAATTTGTGAGAACCATTCCTAAGGAGGCTCAATATGAATCATGTGGACTTTTGGAATGGATTGAGTGTTCTCACACCCGATCATAGATTAAGATAGCATTTCGACCTGAATGGTGGTCATATCATCAGTAGGGTTTTATGGGATTAAATACCTGAAGGAGGCCATTGTATCCGTAAAATTTATGATGAGCAAGGGAGTGCCTTGATATTGTACTATTAAAACTTTATCATAATTTTATCCATAAGGACCTTTATAGGCTTGTAGAATTGGACACTTGCATTGCTAAATCCCTTTGACCTAGTTTACGATGAGCAAGGAGTCACTAAAAATTTTTAGCTTGGCTATTTTCATGGCGACAGCCATTTGAAGGCCTATGAGCAAGGCTTCATACTCGACATTGTTGTTGGTGTATGGGAAATCAAGTTTAAAATATAGGGGTATCAAAGCCCCTTTAGGTGTGAAAAACACAATTTTTGCACCATCCCATTGCTCACACTTGGATCCATCGAAGAATAGATTCATGTTGGCCTATGACTCAGGCTCATCAGAATTAGGTGATTTTGATATTTTGAATACTCCATCATCAAGAAACTCCATGCTAAGAGGTTGATCATCCTAGAGAGGAACCTCTACGAGTTGATCGGTGATGACCTGACCTTTAATTGATTTTTTTTTATGAATTCGAGGTCAAACTCCATAAACAATATGATCCATTTTGTCGTGCAACTGTTATGATAAGTATGACTCATCATGTATCACAATGGATTCTTTTTTTTTTATAGATAGCAAATTTTATATACAACGGGTTTTTGAAGGATCCCAAAACCTTATTTACAATAGAAGTCACAACTTAGATTTGGACCAACAAAAAAACAAAATAGATCAGGGTGTACCCCTAGATCAAAACCCTAGGCCTTGCAACCTAGCCCCAAGCCATCATCCCGGGGGGGGGGGGGGGGGGGGGGGGGGGGGGGGGGGGGGGGGGGGGGGGGGGGGGGGGGGGGGGGGGGGGGGGGGGGGGGGGGGGCGGGGGGGGGGGGGGGGGGGGGGGGGGGGGGGGGGGGGGGGGGGGGGGGGGGGGGGGGGGGGGGGGGGGCGGGGGGGGGGGGGGGGGGGGGCGGGGGGGGGGGGGGGGGGGGGGGGGGGGGGGGGGGGGGGGGGGGGGCGGGGGGGGGGGGGGGGGGGGGGGGGGGGGGGGGGGGGGGGGGGGGGGGGGGGGGGGGGGGGGGGGGGGGGGGGGGGGGGGGGGGGGGGGGGGGGGGGGGGGGGGGGGGGGGGGGAGGGGGGGGGGGGGGGGGGGGGGGGGGGGGGGGGGGGGGGGGGGGGGGGGGGGGGGGGGGGGGCGGGGGGGGGGGGGGGGGGGGGGGGGGGGGGGGGGGGGGGGGGGGGGGGGGGGGGGGGCGGGGGGGGGGGGGGGGGGGGGGGGGGGGGGGGGGGGGGGGGGGGGGGGGGGGGGGGGGGGGGGGGGGGGGGGGGGGGGGGGGGGGGGGGGGGGGGGGGGGGGGGGGGGGGGGGGGGGGGGGGGGGGGGGGGGGGGGGGGGGGGGGGGGGGGGGGGGGGGGGGGGGGGGGGGGGGGGGGGGGGGGGGGGGGGGGGGGGGGGGGGGGGGGGGGGGGGGGGGGGGGGGGGGGGGGGGGGGGGGGGGGGGGGGGGGGGGGGGGGAGGGGGGTGGGAAAAAAGAAGGAGGGGAGGGGGGGGGGGAGGGGGGGGGGGAGGGGGGAAGAGGGGGGGGAAGGAAAAGGGGGGGGGGGGGGGGGGGGGGGGGGGGGGGGGGGGGGGGGGGGGGGGAGGGGGGGGGGGGGGGGGGGGGGGGGGGAGGGGGGGGGGGGAGGGGGGGGGGGGGGGGGGTGTGGGGGGGCGGGGGGGGGGGGGGGGTTTTTTTGTCGCCCAACAAAATTAACCCATCTTGCTAAGAAAAAAATAAAATCATCGATACCGAGATCCCTAGGACCAAACCTGTAGAATACGCTTGTTGATTCAAATAGAAATAAAAAACTAGAAATGAACCTCCACCCATAGTAGCTCAGGGTCCCTGGTCCCAAGCAGACCAAGCACCATCCCCGCCCACCCTGCTGCATGAGGTGAACTCCCAGGGAAACTTCGGGTGGGGACCCTGCACTAGGGAACTAATTCCCGTCACCATCGGGGCCATCCCCTAGCCTACACCGGAGCTCCTTGAAGGTATTGATAGCTACTATAGTTGCATTGGTATCCAAGGTGAGCAAGTAGATTGCCATGTCAAGGTGGATCCTAGTCAGGAAGATCTAGAACTTGTTCTCAGAATCTAAGCTGATATCGATGGTTTTCAAGGAATCAACTTTACGCCTCTTGAGTTTTTCTGAGGACCTGCTTCGACTAGGTATCGCCCCTCTTGTAGAGCTTGCATCGAGGGTCGAAATGCCACCAGGGACCTAATATGATGCCTTGCATTTTTGGGTATGCATGCGCTCTCTAGGGGGAGGGGAATATTTAGGGTCCCTAGGAATGTCCTCTTTGGACTTAGAAGTAGTTGGGGAGGTGACAGGGGAGGCGGCAGTCTCAGTGGGGATGACAGAGGCTAGGAGGGATACATTGGAGCAAGGGTTGATGGGCCAGAGCATGGTGGTAGAGGACGGCCATAAGTCCTTGGTGGGAAGGGTGGGTGTGGTTTTTTTGGGCCTTATCAATGGCAAGGCCCAGGGAGTAAAGTAGAAAATGGGGAGTGCTCAACAATATGGCAAAGGTGTTTAACAAAGCTTAGATGGAAACTGAATAGCTTCTAGTTTGGGTCATCACAAGTAATAAATTGCATCATGGGGACTAGGGCTTCATCGAATGGTTTAGAGAGGTCAATTCTAAATAGAGCAGTCCTATCCCAATTCTATTATAGGAAGCAAGACAGCTCCTCCTCCAAATTGGGTTTGTCTCGATGAATGAACTTCCCCTTTTCCTCGTGATGCAGACTAGTGAATCTAAAATGTAGCCCTTTCACCTAGACCTCACCCTCATCCCATGTGTCTAGGAAGCCCTGGGTGATATCCTCATCAGGCCCAATGAATTTTCTCATAAATGGGTATACTCCTTGGCATCAGTAAAGACCCTAGCAGACTCGGATAGGGAGAGGGTCTTGGGCTCAACTTAAATGGCCTTGGGATTTGACATGGTGGGTTCATAGAGCATCCAAGGCAAAAAGTGCCAGATGGAAGTGGGTCTAATAGGGGAAGAAGCTCACCAAGAAAATATAGGAGGGATTGGGCAATGGAAGTTGAAGGTGACAGGCCTTAGAGGGATATAAAGGTAAGGGGAGGAAGCCAAAGAGGTAGCAAAGTATCACATGCCTTGAGAGTCAGCATCTAGGGTAGGGGAAGACACGAGTGAAGAATGACAAGGACAACAAGGTAGATGGCAGGTTTGGCAGTGAGGGGGAAGGGGCCTGGGGATGGACTCCACATGGCATGACAGCTGAGTTGGCATAGGAGGCTAGTCTTGCACATGCAGTAGCCATGCTCAGGATGCCAAGTCAGGGCAATCCCAGGATGCAAAGTCAGTAGTAAGGCACTTGACTTGAGGTTGCATAGGCCCACACGCTATGCTGACTATGAGACCAGTGGGAATGCTAAAAAAAGGAGAGGTTTACGAGCTGTATTTGACATGGATGTTGGGGATGAAGACACTTGGAACTGCACATAGCCTATTGGTCACCCTAAAATGACCATAATCATGGATACCATTGGGAACTACCATCACGAAGAGAAACACAGAAAGTTCAATGCCCCATGTGCGATTATGCCTAACATGGAGCCAGGTCATCTAGGCACAGTTCTAGGGGAGTCTAGGTGTCTAGAATGGCATCGATATTGAGGAGGTCTTAGGATGCTACTTGCACCAACCTGGTAGGAAAATCCTTGGTCCAGATGTTGAGCCCTTTCAAAGAAGTTGCAAGATTGGCCAAAAAATTAGCTACCCTATTTTGTTCTTCATAGACGTGGTAGATGGAATATTGGGGGAGCCCCAAAAGGATGGCCTGAACCTCTTGGATAATATTATAGATGTGCCATGAGCTATCCCTATTACTAAGGGTGGAATTGATGATGTTAATGGAGTCACCATCAATGATCACTTTACTAGGGGCCTTCTAGAGGGCGAGGACCCCATGGAGTAATGCTGCTACTTTCATAAAGTTTTTGGTTTGCATGTCGAGGGCCTCAGAATAAGCCAAGATCAAGGTCCTAAGGTGGTCTCGAATGGCTCCACCAGCTCTCGATGGGTCAGAATTGCCCTTGGAGGCACTATCAAAATTGAGTTTGAACCACCCAGGAGGAGGGGCAACCCACCTGGTCACAACTCTAGGGGAGGGAATAGGGGGGGCTAGGGGGGCCTAAACTCCAAGGTTGGTGAGGATAGAAGCCTCACTCACCTTCCAGGAAGGGCCACTTGGAAGGAGGGAGCAATAGTTCTCAAGGGAAAAGTACACTGCCTTGGTCACCACCGACTGGGGGTTGCGGGCCGAGAAAGAGAAGGCTCGACCGTTACACTCAAGCCATATTTTCCAAATCAGGTTGGGAAGGCAAAACACCCAGAGGGAGCGGAGGGTGGGGTTGATGAAGGGATTGGTCCATTGGGAAAATATGTTGATGATGGAGTTGGGGTAACCCATTGTATGGAAAATAGGGTGAGGAGGTGGTCCACAGCCTCGACGATAAAGGGGGTAAGTGAGGAATATATGATTAGTTGATTCTTAGGGAGGACAGCAAAGGAAGCATCTATTTGGGATTTGGAAGCCCCTCTTGGCCATATTCTAAATAGTAAGGATCTTATTCTAGATGGTTGTCCACACAAAGTAGCTAATCTTGGGAATCAAATTTTTGGCCCACATTTGCTTGACCATGAAAGGAGCCTCCACTGGATCCCATTGGAGGATGTAAGTGGATTTAACCAAGAAGTAGCCACTACTAGTGCCATGCTAGACACATCTATCCTCCCCCCACTATAAGGGATGATGGTAGTTTCAATGAGGCATTGGAGCCTAGTAGCTTGAAGCGGGTGGCAGAGGTTCGAGATGAGCCCCCATGTGCCTTTCCCCTGATCCTTGACCAAGTGTTCTAACACATTAGGGCCTTTGGAGGCCACCAAGCCCATTTTAAGGACTTTGAGGTCACTTTCAACACTCAAGGCCTCATCTTGGATCCACCTGTCCTCCCAAAAGTTGATCTTGGCCCCATCACTAAGGATCCATAGGATCCCTTTCCTAATAATATCTTTGTGATGGTCATGGATTTCTAGAAGGTCGATCTATCTTTGGGCTAGAATTTTCTAATGAAAGGGTGTTGATGGAGATATTTCTTGCGTATAATACTGACCCATTCATCCGGGGCATTCGTGATCACCTTCCACACTTGCTTTGCCAGGAGGGATTTTTTCATAAGGGGAAACCGCCTGAGCCCGATCCCTCCCTCCTCTTTAGGCCTATAGACAATGGGCCAGGAGACTATGGGAATCCTCTTCTTGTCTTCACTGCCATACCACAAAAACCATTTCTAGATTTTTTCAATGTGGGTTGCAATTAAGGCCAGGATTTTGAAGATAAACATGAAATACATCTAAATGCTTTGGATAACTATGGACATAAGGGTGGCCTTGCCCACCTAGGAGAGGAGGTGACCCTTCCAAGAGGTCAATTTCTATTGGACCCGCTCGATCATCCCACTCCACATGACCTTGGAAGAAACCCCTATGAATAGGGGTAGCTCGAGGTAGGTAAATGGTAGGGTATCAAGGGTACAACCCAGGATCCACCTGATTTAGGCTTGCCTACTTGGGGGTGTGTGAATGAAATAGATTTTGCTTTTATGGAGATTGATCTTCTGCATAGCCGCCTCTTCATACGGGATCAAGATCTGCTTGATGACCTTGGCTTGAGGGACTAAAGAAAAGGTGGCAAGAATGGTGTCATCCACAAATTGTTGGTGAGACACTAGGGGTAGCTCAAGCATAGGCCTGATGCCAGAGATGAGACCACAGGAAGCAACACTCAAAATGGTGTGGCCCAGGGCCTCAACCAGGATGATGAAAAGAATCGGGGACAAGGGGTCACCTTGAAGAAGGTTTCTAGAACTAGGGAAGAACCCAGCTGGGGAGCCATTGATCAAGACAAAGAACCAAGGGGAAGACATTCAGTTATTGACGAGGTTGACCTAGGAGGGGTGGAACCCAAACTTGAGAAGAACGCTAGAGAGGAACTCCCGGTTGACTCTGTCGAAAGCTTTATTCATGTCATGTTTGAGCAAGAAGGATGGCTTCTTGGAAAGTAGGGTAGAATGAAGGACCTCATGGAGGATGATGACCCCATCTGTGATAAGCCTTACTTCCCCCCGGGGGGGGAAAGGGGAGTTTTGTGGTAAGGTCAAGATTTTATAGAGGACATTGCACAGGCTGATGGGATGAAAGTCGGCTAGGGATCTGGCTGCCTAGGACTTGGGAAATAGGGCAATGAAGGTAGAATTTATACCTCTAGGGATGGAGCTAGTGAACTGGAGGTCTCGAATGGCCACACACACTTCTTGGCCAATGAGGTCCCATAAGGATTGGAAAAATTATGGAGAAAACCCGTTCGGGCCCGAGGCAGAATTTGCTTTCATGGAAAACATAGCTGCACTAATTTCTTCATCTGAATTCGAAGAAGCATCTCATTTGAATGGGTTGGGACCAAGGAGGGAATGTGCTCTAGCAAGGTCTCCACCACCAAGGGAGATTGTTGAGGCTCATCACCAAGGAGCTCTTGAAAGAAACCCATGGCTTCGGCTCTGATATCCTCCTCATATTTGGTTACCTTGCCATCACTTTAGATAAGCTCAAGGATTCTATTTGAGCTCCTATTTTTTAGGGTTGAGGTGCAAAAAAATTTAGTATTGGCATAACCATCGTCCAACCATAGGGCCCTTGAATTCTATCTCCAGAAGGTTTGCTCCCTGACTAAGATATTGTGATACTCGGCTAGGACTGAGCGCTCCTCCCCTTGCACTCCCGAGACCTAGAACCCTTCCTAAAATCTAAGATCAAAATATTCTAGTTGTTTCTTGAGTATTTCTTTGCTATTGAAGATGTTTCCAAACACCTCCTTATTCTAGATCTTGAGCTTGTCTTTGAGGAGTCTCAATTTTTGATAGATTTTCTCAACAGGGCACCTTTGGGACTAGGCAATCCCACCAGCAGGCCACCTGGGTCCTAAAGTCCGAGTGGTGAATCCACATCAACTAAAAATGAAATGGGGGCTTGTGTTAGGAATGCTTACCAACTTCAAGGAGGAGGGGGTTGTGATCAGATCCAACTTTAGGAAGGGCCAGCAAGTTTGCATCAGTGAACAAGGGGATGGCTTCCCTAGATAAGAAAACTCTATCCAGTATGACCTAAATGAGTTGGGATCCTATTCTTCTATTAGTCTAGGTGTACTTGGCTCCTTTCAGGTGGACATCCATGAGCTCTTTGAAGTCAACAAAGGCCCCAAAATTATCCATACTTTTAGTTGCTGTCACTAGACCTCCACTCTTGTCAGAGGGAAAGAGGGAACTATTGAAGTCACCCAAAAGAATCTAGGGGAGAGGTGAAAATTCCTCCCTCATGATGCTAATTTTGTTCCACAATGTTGCTCTTCCATTCAGGCTATTGGGGGCATAAACATTGGATAGAATCCAGGACTACCCTAACTTTAAACACTAGATTAGGATGTTGGTGATTCTAGGGGATGATGAAATTAGTCTTTCATCAAATAAGCGTAGGTACCAAAGACACAGTGACCCTCCAGCTATCCCTGAGGTCGAGGTGGACAAAAAATCAATGTTACTCCAGATAGCTTTGGCGATCCTCGAGGAGGACACTTCGTCAAGTTTTGTCTCCTGAAGGAGGAGAATAGTCGGCTTGTGGTCCTTGTGAATTTGACCAAGGATCCTTTTATTGGGGGTGCCATTCATCTTCATTTGAAACCCTTGGGGAGTCTTTTGCCTCCCTTCCCAGCCTAGGCAGGGGATTTGGATCTCTAGGAATCAGTCTTCAAAAAACTCATAGAATCCTCAAGGAGGGTTGCCTAGGAGCTGCTAGCAATATCATCCTCTGTGATCTTGTTACATTGGTTTCCAAGAGAGCGACGACATCTCTTATTTTTTCTTCCAATTCCAGGTGTCAAACTTCTTCCTGTGGGTCTTTTTGAGGCTAAAATATTCAATCTCAGACTGGGAACTTCTAGGATCGACCTCCGCAGACCTCTCAGAACTACACTCTAAGGAAGGGTGGGAAGAGGGGAATGAAGTAATGGTGGAAGGGGATCTAGTTGGGGGTACTGAGTGGGGTAAGGGGCACCCAACCCACCAGGGGCAAGGGGGAAGGGTGGGGGTTTGGGAGGCTTGATGACTCACAATTCAGGGAAGGGGCTTCCTCGGATTGGGCTAGGACGGGGTCGACCTACAGGCCTGTCTGGAAGGAAGGGGAATAGGGGCCATGGCGACCTCAAAGGATATTTCCTCTACACACCTCATAGGTTCTGAAATACTAACAAGAGGAGGTTCAGGGTTATGACATACCTAGGGCTGAGCGCCCGAGTGATTGGGATCCACCTAGTTTTCCTCAGTAGTAGTAGATTTTATCTCTTTTCTGTGCCATTCTAGGGTGTTACAATAGCCACGTGGGGGCCCATGGGAGGGGGCCTTGCCGAGTCGAGGAGGGGTATTCTCGAGCTGAGATGCAACAACCTTCTTGTAATAGGGGCATTGGTGGGGAAGGTGCCCATGTGTGCTACATAGGGGGCTGAAGATGGGTTTATTCTAGTAGATCAGGATTTGGCTCCAGAAGAAGAATCCTAAAGAAATAATAACTGTGGAAGGGAGTTCAGATTCGAGGTTTGCATTGGCACAGAACCTAATATGGACCATGCGAGACCCTACCTTGGTAGCAAGATCGAAGGCAACCAATTCACCAACTGCTTGCACAATTATCCTCAGGACGTCCTCCTACCATAAATGAAAGGGGATTTCAGGGAGGTAAACCCAAATCAGGGTGATATTAATGATTTGGGTGCTGGGATTAAAGTCAGCTCCATAGTGCCTGAGGAAGAGGCTTTTGTGCCCTAGGAACCATGGCCCACCAGAGAGAATTTTGTTGGAGTTGTCACTATTGTTGAGCTTGATGAGAAAGAAACCCTTGGTTAGGGCAATGAGCTACATGTGCCCTAAAATTTTCCACTTGGAGGCCGCTCAGCACTGGATGGTTTCCATGTTCAGGTGCCCCACGAAGGAAAAGGAGGACCTTAACACAAATACTGAGTAGACAACATCCTATATGGATATGTGTGTCCCTTTGTGAGAAAACCCTGAGCCCAAAGCCCGGGGCTGGGTGCTAGCCCTAGATAGGATCTACTAGAAAGAGGGTTTGGGCCTCCCTAGGTCAGAACCTTGACCTTTTTTGGGTAGTTTTTTCCCAATGCTTGCACTCACATCAATGTTGCCAAGGGGCCTGGCACCCATAATCCTATCCCCACCCTACTCACCTACCTGCCCTATCCCCACGTCTGGCCTAGATCCCATAGCAAAACCTACAAGCCCAGAATCAAAGGTTGTGCCCGTTCCCAATCCTACTCCCACTCTTACACCTGTGTCCGCTCTTGCTCCTACTCCTGCCATCCCCATGTATCTTATTTTCTTCTTTACAAGCATCTCAAATTTTAAGAAGAAAATCCATCAATACCAATTGCACTAGCCAATGGATTCTCTTTTGATACAACATATGTGTTGGACATTTTGAGTCCTAAAAGTTAAAGTTGTCATTGATGTCAAGAAATGAAGTCAACATTAATATCAAGGTTTTCATCAAGGAACAAAGCTTTCGAAGTTGTTATTTGATATCCAGGAAGAAGGCCAAAGGTCAAGAGAATCTATGCAAATTTAAAAAGGAGATAATATTTTTTATAAATTATTTAAATTCAATGAGAATTTAAATTTTATAAATAAATATTATGTACACCATGTGCAATGAGAAGGAATAAATAATATTATAATGGTTAAGAGGATATAATATTATAATGTTTGATATTATAATATTAAGTGATTTTATTAAAATCCCAAAGTAAAATATTTAATATTTTACAATACACAAAGATGGGCTTGGAGTTTAAAATATTCAAAGTGCTTTATCAAGGTTCTAATCTTCGTTGACGTCTCATGGTAATAAAAGCTTCAAAGATAGAGGAATTTAATATAAATACCTATGCCCATAGGGCATTAAACTTTATCCTTGCTTGATCGATTAATTGCAAACGAATTGTTAAAAAGAAGAGCTCATGATTTGCCAACAAACAGAAACAAAGTGGAAGGCATCGAATGGTCGAAGGCCAATCGGGCAGCTTGGCCTAGTGGCAAGTTGGCAGGTGGTAAAATGTTTTTTGGCAAGGAAGATAGAATTTGAAATGCGGTGGTGTCCATTAGCAGTCGTATTGGTTGAAGGTGCCAAAGGTACATGTTTTTGCAAAGAGGTAAAAGAGTGATATGTTTTGAAGCATGTGGTGCTTCCTCTATCTAAAATGAGCATGTAGCTTGTGTGGCTATTGGAGCCACGACAAGGCGTACGTCACGAGTATCATTGAGGGTTTGAATTCCTCCAAAGGTAAGGTAACTATTTTGCATTAAATTTTTATTATTTGCCTAAGTTTGGAGGTATAAGGGTTGTAAGTGGAATTGTTTAGAAAGGGTGTTTGTTGGATAGTGGTGGTAGTTGAAAATTATCACTTGGAGTAATAAGAAGGTTTTTGGTTTTAATTATTTTTTATAAAGTCTTAAATTACTATATTGGCATATTGAAGGATTAAGACTTTTTGAGTATTGTTTAATTTTTAATAAGGGTTTTTTGTGTTAAAGAATATTATTGTGAAGGTATTGAATATTATTTAAGTTGGAGTGATAAGGTGTAATTTTGATATCATTTTGTATTGTGTTTTGTTGAGGAAATTATTATCTTCTAACCCTTATTGAGATTAGCAAAAAAGTAATTTTGAGGGTGGCAAATTTGTGAGATCAACTCTTTGTCAAGAAAAAAGGTATGGGAAAATTCTTCCTTGGTTGAGTTGATTGATTGGCTTACTAGAAAATAAAGTTTGGAGTGAAAATGATTTGATTAGGGTTTCATTTTCAAAAGTGCTTGAGTTAATCCTTCAAGGTTTTTTGGAATTAAGATTTGTGATTAAAACCTTGTTTGATAAGCATAGTTGTTGAAGCCATTGGTTGTGTGAAGAACTTGAGTTAGGGTTTTACAAAGATCATGAGTATCATTGTTATATGAATATTGTTTTATAAGCATTGTTGTTGAAGTGAGTTATTATGTAAATAACTTGAACTAGGGTTTTTGAAAAGAAAATGAGTATCATTTTTATGTGAGATTTGTTGTTGAGCATTGTTGGAAATATTTTGAGTTGGTTGATATATGCTTGGACTAGGGTTTGTGAGAAATGGGAGTTTCATTAAGAATGGGTTGAGTTTAGTTGGTTGAGCCTAGTCAAGTGGTTGTATGAAGTGATTTTTCAAGTTCCATAAAAAAAACTATTCTATTTTCTGATTTGAGTTGATAAAGTGATTGAGCATTGAGTATAGAACATATTGAGTCTCTAACAATTCTCTTTATGCTTCTATAAGATTGAGTGAGTTGAGAAAGTGATTGAGCATTGAGTATAGAACATATTGAGTCTCTAACAATTCTCTTTATGCTTCTATGAGATTGAGAAAATTTTGAAAGTGATTATGCATTGAGAATAGAACATATTGAGTCTCTAACAATTCTCTTTATGCTTCTATGAGATTGGACAAGTTCTATATGTGGACTTGTTAAGCATATTTGAGGCAAGTCTTTGAGAAGACTTGTGGACTGATTTTGTGTGAGATTTTGTATAAGCTTACAATACAAATTTGGTTAAGTTCAAGAGAGGACTTATTGAGCATATTTGGACAAGTTCTGTGTGAGCTTGTTGAGAATATTTGGAGAAGTTTTGTGTGAGCTTGTTGAGCAGATTTGGAAAGGTTCTGAGTGGACCTATTGAGTAGATTTGAGCAAGTTCTAAGTGGACCTATTGAGAAAATTTGAGTAGGTTCTGAGTGGACCTATTGAGTAGATTTGAGCAAGTTTTGAGTGAACTTGTTGAGCAGATTTAAGTAAGTTTTGAGTGAACTTGTTGAGCATATTTGAGCAAATTCTATGTGGACTTGTTGATCAGATGTGTGCTAGACCGACTGGAATATGTTTAGTACATATTTGAGTGGACTTATTGAGCAGATTTGTGCTAGATCAACTAGACTGTGTTTACTATAGGTTTGAGACAGATCTTTGGAGGTGACAGAGCAGAGAGGATAGTAGTCTCTAGTGGATAAAGATCCATCAGCCAGGGTAGTGAGTATAGGTCTTCTGAGTAGGTATAAGGGTCTTTAGTGTAGGGAGATCCACAAGCCAGTGCAGTTGAGGCAATAGTCTTCTAGAGGATCACCAGCCAGAGTAGAGGATAAGGAGTTCTCCTATGGATAGAGATCCATAAACCAGATTTAGGGGATCAACATCTCCTTTGGATAGAGGTCCATAAACATTGTAATTGGGAAGGATTCCCAAGAGATTATTTGAGAAATATTTAGAAGAAATATTCTATTTGTGGAGGTAGCCATCTTTGGGTGAACCATGTTAAATTTGTGTCTCTATTATGTGTGGTTATTTGTGCATTTCTTTGATTATCATTTTTAATATTGTTATCTATACATTGCATAATATATTTTTTAAATAAAAGTAAAAAGTACTCTTATATTGTTCACCCCCATATTAGTATAAGCTTGTTTTCTTCAATACATGGTATGACTAAGCATGTAATGGCGTAGCTTCCTAGTGGCAAAAACCACTGCTAAGCATATATTTTCAACATATTTATATTTTATTTCATAACTGATAAATTTATGGCTAATGTAGTAAGTATCTTGTTCCTTATGCAATTCATTCTTTTGGGCTAACATGATGCCTAATGGAATCTCAGTGGCTGAGATATATAAGAGAAATGACACTCCTGGTATGGGTGGATCCAATACTAGATATGAATCCAAATATTGTTTGATTGTATCAAAGGTAGCTTGACACTCATCATCCCAATGGAATGTGATCTCCTTGTGCAACAGTTTGTTCATGGGTTAACATTTATCACATAACTGCGCTATGAAGCATTTGATAGATGTGACCTTGCCCTATAGGCTTTGTAATTACTTGATGGTAGTTGGGGAGGTATTTCAAGGATTTCCTTGACTTTTTTGGGGTCCACTTCGATGCCTCTTTTGGAGAATATGAATCCCAAGAATTTTCTAGATGTGATGTCGAAGATGCACTTCTTGGGGTTCAATATCATGTTGTGTTTAATAATGTGATCAAGGATTTTGCTTAAGACATCGATATGCTCATGGTGTAATAACAATTTGGCCAATAATTCATCCATGTAATCTTCCAAATTTTTATGCATATAGTCATGGAATATGTATGTCATGGCACGTTGGTAGGTAGTGTTAGTGTTTTTAAGGCCAAAGAGCATGACCTTATAGCAAAATTTCCCCAAGGTGTTGTGAACACCATTTTGAGTTGGTATTCTACATTGATGTGAATTTTATTGTATCCATAGAAGCCATCCATGAGGGATAACATTTCATGGCCTGTTGTGGCATCTTCCAAGGCATCGATTTTTGGTAATGGAAACTCATAATTGGGACTCGCTTTGTTCAGGTCTTGAAATTCAATGCAAATGTGAACCTCCCATAGAAATCATGTTGGACATCCATGGCAGATAGTCTACTGATATGATGAACTTGGCATACAATAAGTTTTGTAGCTCATATTTTACCATTAAGGCTACTTTTGGATGTATTTTTCATAGCTTCTACTTAATAGACTTGGCCTTTGGGTCAAGTGTTAGATTATGCATTACTAGATTCAGGTTTAGTCCTAGCATATCTTTGTAGGACCATAAAAAAACTTCCTTCTTCTTGGTGAGAAGAGCTATGTAATTGACTTGTTTGGTAGGGGATAAGCTTTCCCCTAACTTGATTAATTGAGGATTCTTAGGATCTGAGTTGATATCTTTGTCAATCACTGGTTCAATTGACATATGCAATCCCTCCTCCAATTGGTGGAGAGTGAGGATCAGATAATGTCATGAGTTGGGTTTAGATCATCAATTGGAACTTCAGGTTCAAAATCAACTTGAAATACATCTTGAGTAGGCCTTGAAGAGAAATGAAATGGCTATTACATATCATTGCAAGGCTAGTACTTGAAGGTAAATGGGGGAGAATCTCCCTGATAAAATTCAATTACCCCCAAGTCAAGGTGCAGTGGATTTGATGGGTTATTTGGATCTTGCAGGGGTGAAAAAAGGTCTATGGAAATCATGTTAATGGATGAATTATTTTCCCTAGGTGGGTGATGGTTTCTATTAACATCGAGATGTCACAAGACTTGTGGAGGTGGTTGAGGTGGAGATAGGATGACCGAAGGTGGTCACGGTGGTAATGGGTGAGCTTGCTCTTCTTTAGGTAGAAACTATCACCATATAGGGTGCTACAATAGGAACATACGTAGATATTCCTTGTGTTCATAATCCAATGGAACAATTCGTGCATATTAGACATGCAAAGTAGAAGATTCAATAGATGCCACTTCATAATCTGACTCATTGTCAAACATCCATTCATACAGAGACCCTTGATCTTCTTCCTCACTTTCATGCAGAAGGGTATGCAAACTTTCACCTGTCTCGTAAGATTGGTTGACATCATGAGATGTGTCTTGTTCTCTTAAGGGTGCAAAGAAGTAGTCCCCTCGTGAATAGACTCAATTAGGATTGGTGTAGGGAAAAGATGCTAGCTCATCCATATAGTTTAGGCTCAGGCACTGTAAACTATCAGTGAGGACCTCAAGAGGTACAAGCTTGTTGTGTCCTAATCCAGACTTATCATAAGACATTTGATAGTGGGGCTAGTAAGGAGTGTGAGTGTCTTACTCATACAAGTTCAAACCATAGCCATACCAATTATAGAGGTGAAGATACCTCATGGTGAATTCTTGATTACACATGTAGTTAATATCCTCAAAAAAGGACTCTTTGTCCTCTTCCTATTGTTGATAGGGCTTTATGCTATATTCAAGACCCCCATAAATGAATTTTTTTTTATTTTGGATGAGGTTGAGAGGTATGATAGTGCCTATGGGAATATGGGGTCAACCCATATCTTGCACTGACTCAATGGTAGGAGTGGTTATGATGTTACTAAGAAAGTGTTCTCCTAGATTTGTGGTAGCTAGATGCACTATGACTTGTGGCAACGAAGAAGGAGGGGATGGGAGCAAGGCTTGAGTTGATTCAATGTTGGCCTCATAGGGTGGCTCCTCATCCACTAGACTAGGAATATCGCCTATGGAGATGGCATATATGGTTGAAGGGGTCTCATCAATAGGCCTTTTCCCATGTTCCTCAATGGAGGATTCAATGGTGATGAAGGTCTATCTAGGGGTGTCGATGATGAGGATAGTATGGCATGAGATAACAATGGATTGATGGAAGGCGATGGTGATGGAGTCGAACCTTGGTTGGATGTATTTGTTTGGAAATCTAGATGGGTTAATGGCAAGGTCAACTCAAGGATTTGCTACACCAAGTTGTAGTACTTGAAGGGCTCAAGGTCTGTAGAGACGATATGTACTCGCCCTTCATAGGCATATTTTAGACATTGGTGAGAGATGGAGGGTACACACTTCATGTCCTTGATCCAAGGTCTACCCAGCAAGATATTGTATGCCATATCACCCTCCAAGATATGGCACAATTTTGGTATGGTCTTTCATCCCACCTGAATAGGTAAGGCTATCGTACTAGCTATATAGCTAGATGCAACAATATGAGATGTTGGGAGCCCAAGATGTTTGAGAGTTTTTGTAATGATGATGTTGTTAGATGAACTAGTATCGATCAAAAATATTTTGTATGGTATTACATTTACACATGTGATGATGTGCAAGGGGGTCCACCATATCATTTGGAACCAGCTTGAGTTCATCTTACCAAAATGTGATCACATACATTATCGAATATACTCCAAAAAATTGTTAAAGGAGTTAAACTCCTGGGGTTGTAGCTCAATCGCCTTGAGGATCTCCATTAGATCTTCTCTATGAGGTTGAGATTGTTGAATAAGATCATAGATGGAGATCCAAGTAGATATTGTTCTTAGGATATGAGTGAGCTTTCTCTTTATCATGACCATGGGTTGAGGTGGAAGGTTAGGCACTATAGGAAACAAGGACTATGATGTTGAAAAACATCACTTAAATCTACAGGTGGTGTGACTGGACTTGGGTACTGCTTGTTCTTTCTCACAATGCTAATCATGCTAATGAACCCTTGTGTATGGTATGCCTAATGAACTTTGTTCACTTATGGTATCGACTTGGCCTATTTTGCATGGGTAGGTAATCGATATTTAAAAATATCCATGTGTTGATTGTTTGGCATGATAGGGTTATCGACATGAAGGTCATTACTATCGATCATATATTGTACCAATTTTTTGAACTTATAGCACATCTGCACGTCATGCCCATTTTTCCTATGATACTCATAATATAGGTCTTCGTAGTATCCTTTAGGTTTTGGTGTGTTTGGATCGATAGGTCAACTCTCAGGTAGATTAGCTACCTTAGATGCAGAAGAGTCCTCAAAAAAAGAGTCCATGGACTCAACAATGTGTGTAAACTATCACTTAGGGTGATGTTATTGATTTTTCCCTTGGTTAGTCTGACTATCCTTGTTTTATTTTCTAGGTGTGGCTTAATAATTAGGCTTTTGAGGTGTTTTTGGTTGTGCATGCCCTAGAATACTAATGGTAACATAATTGATTGATATTGACTTAGGTTATGTTGGGTTGTTTTTGGTGTTCTTACTCCACTCCTTGCGAGTCTTCATAATTTATCCCTCTTGAATCTTGATATCTTCATTTTTTCTAGCTTGCACTAGAGCATCTTTAAGAGTTGGATATTGCTAGATTTTCAGTAACAAGGAGATCAAGTAGCTCTTAGTAAACATTTGAGTTAAATCTATCATGGAAAGTAAGTATGGCAGCTTGGCAAGTAATTCTCACCACCTATTGCCATAGTTTGTGATTGACTCATCATACAATTATTTCAACCTTGTGAGGTTAGCCAGTGTCGCCTTTCACTTGGTATTGAAGGTGAAGCATTCCAAGAATGCGTCTATGAATTTATCAAGATTGTATATGCTATGCTTCGGGAGTTGGGTGTACCACTCCGCAATTGGGCTGGAGAGAGTAGTCAAGAATGTCCTCAAAAACAAAGCATAATTATCCTAGATGCCAAAGCATTGGCTCAAAATCTTAGTAACATGCTCCTGCGCATATTTGTCTCCCTTAAATGTAGCCTTGTGGGGCATATTAAACTGCTCTAGATAGGAAGGGGTAGGCACATAAGGATGGAGTGGTTGACTATGCAACTGGTGTAGAGTGGGCTTCTGGGATCTGAACCCAAAGGTCTTGTTCTCCATAGATTCTAAGCACTCTACCAATCCCTGATATGCATCAGAAGATTTGATCTCCTCTTATTTTATTTGATCCTACGTGGAGGGTGAGGAACATCATGCCTACTATGGGGTGGTTTCATGTCATCCACCCTACCTCGATAAGGTGTTTTGATATATTCCAATTTGGGCTTATGCTCGGTGTAAGTCCCATAAGGTGTCGCCTGAGCTGGCCTTTAAGGAGGGGTAACTGTCTACAATGGGTGCTCTATGTTTGTCCAAGGACGCAAATCTAGATTCAGCCTAGGAGGTCATGAAGGCAATATTGGGTAAGGCCTAGGAGGCCTATCTTGGATGAAAATAGGTTGCCTTTGATGGACTTTTTGTTTGTGGGTATTAGAGGTAGGAAACCTCTCATGTAAGGTTTTCTAAAATAACTCATTGGTTTGTCATTCAATCCTTTCTTTCTCTAATTGATGCAAGTTTTCTAGGCACTCTTTGTCTCACCGAAGTTGGTTGAATTGTGCTAGGTATTTTGCATACCTTGCAACCACTTGATTTACTTGTTCTACCATGCAGGGTATAGGAGCCCTAACAGCATTGCCCCGAGGCCTATCTCATTTAGGATGATCTAAGATACCATGAGCTTCCCTTGATTAAGGGTAGTCACATTCACTTGAGGTTAAAGTTTAAGCATGTGATATTTATACTCAGCTAGGGCAGGCACATCATGCTTACACAGTATAATATTCTTAAGGATAATCAAGGATCTCCTCATACCTTCCTTCATTAATGAGGAAGGGAAGGGATGAGTTTGCTTGCCCTGAGTTATGAGCATCATGCTCATCTTGGTACCTAGGTTGTTGTACCCTATTAGGATGGTGTAAAGGTGAAGTGTGATCAATTAGACCTATCCAATGTGTGTACTCTTGCTCTTGCCCATAAGCGGACGTGTTAGACCTAGAAGGCATGTAGATGCTTGGTATTTCTCTATCTACTAGCACCTCAATGTGTGATTGACTTTCATAAAATAAGGCATGTGAAGTGTCTAAATATTAGAAGTATGCTTCCAGATTAGGATCAAAACCTATAGGGGTGTCCTACATAGGGCTTCCTTTTAGGTGTTGTTTCTGACTAGCTATTCTGGGACTTGGGTGAGTAGAAGGCCACCAACGACGTATGACTAGGTATTAAGGGCTAAATCAGAGATGACTCGTGTCTCCTTGTCTAAAACAAGTGTTTATATCTTTTAAATATTTATGTGTGCTCCCTAAAGATTTTTTGTGTGTTTTGATGTGTTGTTTGCAAAGAAGACCTTGTATCATGTGTTTTGCTCTTGTTGGATGATATTCTTGTGTTTAAATGGATTTCGCCTATATACTCGTAGCTCAAAAACCAAAAATGAAAGTCCAATCACATAAATCCACCTAAGTATAGAGATGAAGTCCATACCTGTTCAGGGAGAACAGGTCTCGCTAGTCCTCACTTGGTCAGTGTTATACTCCGAAGAGAATTACATGCAAATTTTCCAAGCTATGTCAGTTTTTGGAGTTGGCCTTGACCAAAAAATAGGGTTCGTAGAATTTGAGACAATGGGTGGAGATGAAACCCACCATCATTGATCTCTACTAGTGGTTGGTGATGAAATCCAACTCACTAGCATTCAAGTGGAACATGGTGTGTGTGGTTCCTTTCATGCTTAAATAAAGTAAACAATGAAGCACTCAATTATATTATACTAAATGCAAGAAAAGGATGTTTTACTTTCAAAAATTCTATATAAAAGACAACCTACAAAATGCATATCCTAAATGATAACCTACCCATTAGGTAGGCTACAAGAAAGCAAGCCACTCAAATGCATTTCTACTTAGTTTATTTTCAATTTTTATTCTTTTTTGTTGTTTTTACAATTATGAAAAAGGGAAATTTATCTTTCTATCTTTCAAGCAAACAAGGTAAGCAAGAAAAACAAAATTTAAGCAATTTCTGACTATAGAAAAGAAACTGAAGGTTCAGGCACTTACCTTTATATCTTGAGAATTTACTATTTCTATAATTCTAAGTAGAAAAACCTCTATTTTGTGGCCATCCTAGTGTGGGATAGCTACCATTATAGGGGCCATCCCAGGGTGGGATGGTTGTGTGGTCGTCCCTAAGTGGGACGATCAGCAGTCCCAAGGCCATTTCAGGCCAGAACGGCTAGTTCCTATAACAATTCAAAGGCAATAAAATAGGTCAAATATTAACCAAATCAATTGGAATAGGGTCCCACCATGATCACCACTGAAGTATGTGAAAAATGGTGCACTTAACAATGCTAAACAAGATGCATCCATCGCTAGTATTGATTAAGCATTACAAAAAGGTGCATTCAAGTAAGCATGTAAGGAAAATAAGTGCAAGAAATGAAGTTCTTTATTATTTTATAGATCAAATTATGTTTACATAAATGTCCCATTGAGGGCTCTATATTGATACACTGGTTAAAAAAGGGTGTCGAAGGATTAAATCCTTTCAATAGATTGGGTGCACTTCCAATTTTATTCCTCGTACGCACGATTGAAGTGGGCAGGCCTATGATACCACCAATATTTTCTTTGATATTCTAGTCCTATGCTCTTGCCTAATGCACTATAAAACCTTCACCTATGCACGAGGAAACCAAGTTTCATCAATAACAAGTGCAGATTATGAAGCATGCAAAAGCAATATGTGCAATAATAGACTAGAAAGTGGAAATATGAAATGCGACCATCCAAAACTATTCCAAATTATTCCTAATCTTAGATATATGCATAAAACATTATTTTGGACTAATAAAATTAAAAATAGTATATAAATTGCAACCCGATTTGTGATAATTACGGGATATGGCGGTTAAGCCTACAAAACACAAAATGAGTGATATCTGATCCTAAACACCTCCAAATCACACCAAAATTGGACAGCATACACAAAATACAATTTAGACATAACTCATACAAAAATATTAGTAGAATTTATTATATATTCATATGCATCTTCGTGTTAGCCAAATGAACCTACGAAATCCTAAAAACATGATAACCCATCCAATATAGCTCCAAATTACATAAAATTTAAACATTATATTCTTGAACTATCCTAGAATAAACCTATGCAAAAATAGTAGAAAAATAATTCTCCAGTACATGATCATCCTTGGCAGATGGTGGTGACTGTCACAGTCTAGGGGTCATCCTTGGGTGGGATGACCACCAGATCTACTAGTTTTCTACCACCAATTCCTTTAAGTATTGGTCAAAAACTCTCTCAAGGGTTTTGTCATCAAATTTTGGGGTGAAATTCACTCAATTATTCAGGTTTTGTAAACTAATTATTCTTGAATCACTCGAGAAGCTCCTTCTCTAGGTGGAGATTTTGAGGGAAAAGTCACAAAAAGGTAGAGGGGAAATCTTGGCAACCCTTCATTTTAATGTTGCAAAACTCCTCTCTGTAATTTGGGTGGAAAATAGATCCACTTTATATTCCAAGGGGGCCTATGGCCAAATGGAAATGCAAGAACATGCAAGTCAAGAGGCGTCACTTGTTCAAAACTTGGCATGCATTGGAGGGGGAAGGAATCTCCTTTTTTGACCTCCATTCTGTAGCATGTCATAAGTATTTTGCGCTCTTAGGTCTACATTCTTGAATAGGTGGGATAAATGGAAATATCTAGGTGCCATTTGTCCATATTTTGACTTTTTGAGGGTCAAAGACCTTGGCCATCCCACCCAAGGATGGTTGCCTATGACCATATCTAGGTTGGATAATCATGACCTATGATCATCCCAAAGTGGGATGATCATACCTATATGGACAAAACTTCTTAAAAGTGGGGTAGAACCTTCAAAAATCTTCCTAAAATGGTTAGGACCATTGTGTAACCTCTGAGCGTTGCCCAAGGGGGTCATATGATGTCAAATTAGCCATTTCTTTTGGTCACCTAATAGAATTGACATGATTTTAGTTTCTACACTCTCATTGCATCAACTTATACACCTTTCACTTGCTACTTGTAAGCATTTTATTGGCTACATGTATGCCTCAACTCGTAGCTCAAGTCCAACACTATTGCCATAATCTTTCAATATATCAACAACCTCTCCTATGACAACTATTCCCATGAGTCTCATCCATCATGTGCCATGTTTCCCCAACATCTACATGTGGCTTAACATAGATCCCATCATTTTTCACAACCAATGTCGATGCCTTTGTGGATTACTTGCCCCATATTGTCTCTTAGGCATGACAAAAACTAGCTTGATAGGAGCTCCAACACTAGAGACCTTCTCAATGGTAAGCTGGTGCATTTGGTTATCTATCATTATGATCTTCTAGCTATAACTATAATGGCAATGAATGCGAAGGAGTATACATTTTATCTTGAAAGGAGCTCCAATAAAATTGATTAAAGGATATCTATTGTATAGAGTGGATTGCACCCAATGAAACTGATTAAAATATCCCTATTGTATAGAGTGGATTGCACCCAATGAAACTTGATATCCTCCCTTAACCACCACCTCAATTTTCCTATCTACGATAGTTGCACTTGGGCCTCCTCTACCTCTACATGATATTCTTATTTGTGATCCAATCACATGGAGAATTACAATGCTTTGATTTTCTATGACAATTATTTGTATTTGTAGCATTTCCAAACCATGTTTTAATCCTACCTCAGATAAATATTACTTATTTGTTGGAGGGTATTTTTATTACAAATGCACTAGAGTTGTATATGAAATAAATCTCACCACAAGGCATAGAATGTAGGCCCTTTTTTCTTGATTTATTTTTTTTAATATATTTTCCACAACCATCAAATATTCTTTCTCCACCTTCACCATGGAAAAAATGATAATTTTCAGCGATGTTGCCTTTGCAGCTTCTAGTTCACTTTCACATGGGGATATAATCAACTTGAATCTACTAGGATGCATATTTTTTCTCTTACAAGAAGAAAATCTAAGCCTTCCCATGTGGCCTTATCAACTTCGCACCAGTGGACACCGCTTCCCCTACCATGATAAATACCTATGATATGTGGCACATTTATTGAAGTCACCTCCATTGGCTGCATAGAGGAACTCATCTTCTTTTGAACATTTTTATATTTTATCCTACATGTATTGTGGGTAGGCACGTGTGTGTGTTTGTGTTTATCCTTTTAAACTTGTACAAAAAAAGGAAGGCTAGATATAAAATATTAAACAAAATATTTCATAGAATATTTATGTAACTCCACTTGAAAAAAGTCATTCCCACAATGTTTTTGCTTCCCAATGAATAAAGACATCAAACTGGTTACAAGTATAGACTTATTTATACCTTTTGAAAAGCTTTTTTTAAGCCTGATCTAATGGAATCGATATTTTAAAGTTTTTTGAAGACCTATTCAAGCTACTAAAGCATTGAAATTTAGGTGGCCCCTCTTCTAGTTTCTATGCTCTTCAAGCTTATCTCATCCTCTTTGTAATGCATTAGACTCCAATTCGTTTGTGGTAGGGAGGAATGGTAGAGATACTATATTAATTAAATTTTAGGTTTGATTAAATTTAATTAATTAGGTTTTAATTGAGCTTATAAGGCTTCAAATTTTTTAAAGTCTAAAAAGTTTGAGAGACCTATTCTCTAAATCTATCATGCTTATCTCCTTCTCATAATTTTATCATTTTTGGGTCAATGGTTTTATCCAATGATAGTTTTGTAAATATATGTAAATATATTTGTGATCATTGAAAATTTTAGACAAGTTTTGAGGTAGACTTAATCCTCATAAATTGATAAAATGCCATTAATTAAATATTTCATGAAATATATATAGATAGAGAGACAGAGATAATTTTGAAATATTGTTCCAATAGCTCATCACACTTTGAAAGTTTCATAATAAAAAAATATTACTAAAGATAAAGAAAATGTTTATAATATCTCTTTAAATGTATTTTTATATCACTGACTTAATATTTTGAAGGTTAAAAAAGCTAATAATTTCATCAAATTTATGTGCCTATAATCCAATGACTTTTGTATAAATTTATAGCTAAGCAATTAATATATTATTTAATTGATTAGTGAATTGTTTATTTTAAACTCATCCAGGCATAAAAATGCCTCCATTTTATAAATTATATATGATATGATATTAATAACCTTGTAATTTACATATCAACGAGTCTTGAGATAAACATTCAAAATATATATTTGTTATAGCTCATTCATCTTATAAGAAATGAAAACAATTAAAATGCAATAAAGTATTTTTCAAGTTTTAATATTTTTATTTTATATAAAATATCTTTCTAAAATTTCACCTTTGTAAATTGTAATCTTCATTAATATTACAATAATCTAATATGTTTAATCCATTATTAAATGAAATATTTATTTGAATTTAAACATCATAATCCAATATGAAAACCTTTAAGTATATTAGATTCAATTATTCCATGCGATATCTATATCTATAACGTAGATCAAATAATTTTTAATTTAAAAATTAAACATAATAGTATTAAGTTTGAATAATATTAAAATCTAGAATTTAAGTTAAATAATTGAAATATCTATACACAAGGTGAATAAAAGGTTCAATCCATATAATTAATTAAAAGAGTTTAGATTGATTTGTTAAATCCAAATAAAATATTTTTTAAAACTTATCCAAATAAATAATAATTAAAATTGAATATTAATTTGATTATTTTATTAAAATTTTAATTAAATATAAAATAATAATAATTAAAAATAAGTATTAGTTAAACTATATATATTTAATCGTTAACAATAAAAGCCAACTTAAAATTTTACTAATATATTTATATAACTACCAAACTTTTATAATATTATCTAAATGGTTTTTGGAAAGACACTTGAGTCTATGGACCCAATCACAAGCAAAGTTTTCGGATCAAAGTTATGTGATTTCATTATCTATGTTAATGATAGAAAATATCAGAAACTTTTTGTTCTTCTAGGGATTTTATAGGAAGAAAAAATAGTGTTAAAAGTTTTGAATGACACCCTAAAGTGGATGGTTATTCCTAACTAGGATAGGCTAGATAGAATGTTGTGGGGGACTGAGAAGGACACTTGTTTTTGTTGTTAAGTCAGTCTACTCACTATAAGATGTTTCCTTTGATCCCTTGTTTCTCATTAATAATATTTGGCTGAAGGGTCTTACCCCTAAAGTTAATGTTTTATTTTGGTTGGTGGTTCAAGGGAAGTGCCTTACATTGGATAATTTGTAGAAAATGGGATTGGTTATCTCAAATGCTATCTATGTGGTAGTGCTGAAGAATCACATGTGCACCTATTTTTTGATTTTCCCTTTCCTATTTTTTGATTTTCCCTTTTCTTAGTTTATCTTCTCCTAGTTCTTGATGACAATTGTTGTGCTTTAGGTTTTTCAAAGTTGTTGTCTAACTTGATCATTCAATGGAGGTCCACCTTTCTTCTTCATGTCTATGGGATTTTTTGTCCTTTAGTTCACCTCATGTTTGGTGGCATATTCGAAAGGAGAAGAATTCTAGAGCCTTTAAAAATGTCTCCCATCTGGTTGAGTTCAAATTATTTCTACCATTGTTGAAAATGTGGATGCAATTCCTTTAGATAAGGTCACTTACATTATGGAGTTGGCGGTGGAGTCAATTCTTGGATTTAGAGATTATTCTTCCAATCATCACCCTAAATCTCCTACCAGACAAACTACTATTTAGGAACCTCCTCCTCCTGGTTGGTTGAAACTAAAATTTGATGGAGCTTCTAAAGGGAATCCAAGACCAATAGGTGCGGGGGGATTGGTTAGAGACTCTAACGGAAGGATTTTGTTGGCTTTCACTAAAAATTTAGATCGTCAGACCAGTCATTTTGTGGAGGTGCGAGCTCTCTTTCAAGGGGTTTGTCAATAGGAAATATTGAATGGAAGGAAGGTAATTATTGAAGAGGATTCCCTCAATATCATTAATATGATCATAAGTTAGGTCCCTTCTTAGATGATTGTGAATGAATTGACTGAATTCCAAAAGTAGATTTTAACCCTCAAAAGCATATTTTAACCCTCAAAGCGGTTGAGATTAAGCATGTTTACAGGGAGGGAAATAGATTGGAAGGTTTTTTAGCAAACTTGAAACTTTTGTAGGAAATATACACAATTTGATAGGAGGATTTTTCAAATGGATTAAATCAAATAAATAATAAAATCTTGAGGAGATAATTTGTGTTTTCAAATTGCTCTGATCTATGGTAGTAGGGATCCCCTGAGAAAATTTGTTGAATGCAAAGGTCTATACCTAAATTGTGGTCGAATTTTGAATTTGAATTATAGAAGAATTTACACCACAAATAGCTATTGTTGTTGGACATATTTTCTAGGGGTTTCTGTTTGACTATGTTTTTTTCGATAGGTATAGTCTCTTGCATGAGATATGATGCATTTTTGGGGGTTCTAGTTGTTGATAGTGAAAGGTGTAGTGTGTTGATGGTTTTAGTTTGGGTTTGTCCTACTCAACTATTATGTAGTTTTATTATTTATCTGTATTATGCAGCTTTGTTGTTTATCTGTTTTGTTTTTGTACACCTTTTTTGGTTTGCTATGTTGATCTCTATATTCCTTGTATCCAGATGGTTGGTTGATCCACCTTTATAAAAAAATTGAAACACCTTTCAAAAACCCTTCGTTCATCTTATAGAAAAATAAAAGTAAGATTATTTTAAGTCAAAATAATAATTATTATAATAATTATTAATCGTTAATAATTAAGTATTTTATAGTTCTAAGATTTGTATGTTCTCTTACTTTTATTATCGTCTATGATATTATTATTATTTTTAAAATTATTTATATAAATTAAAATAAACTTATTTTAGACAATGATATTACAATCATTTGTCTGAACAAGTTCCAAACGTGGGTACCCCTGAAAGTTCTAAAAGCCATCCGGTTGAGCGCTGTTCTAAACCTCCTTCGGGGTCCCCATTCATGGATTTGGGAGTATGCATATCACAGATGCCAGATAGTTCGTTTCGTCATGCTATGTTATGGTTCCCGAAATGCTGTCTCTCGACTCCAGACTCACCATTCCATTTATTATCTACCATGCATGACTGACGTATCCCGTTCGTTATGGGAGGCTCAACAGAAGGAATTGAACCTTCCCTGTTCTATGAGTTGGGCCCTGGTTTTCGCATTGGCTTACGAAATTCATCTCGGTTCACTGTGACACTTCGATAGTGTGGTTGAGATGGAGATCAACTTGTCAATAATGGGAATAAGGCGCGAGCTTCCGCTAATACTCGTTCCGTGGTTTGATCTATAATAATTGTCTGGGGTCTGGCCAGTCTTGCGTGTTTCCGGCTTCTTTCTTCGAGTCGACTTTATAAGGCAATGGAGGTTGCGTCACCTTATAGTTTGAGTATTTCAAAATTTTCCCTCTCCCAAGCTGAAGGACCTTTATAGTTTCTTCCCGCCTAGGAACACCCAGTTTTATAAGTCCTCTCTCTTCTTGACCTGTTTTAAAATTATAAGGGTCGAGTCCCCTCTCTCTTTTAGGCAATAAAAATTTAAAGCTTAAAAATGCTTATAACAGACTTCTTACTTTTAGATAAAGAGCTTTAATAGGTAAAGTGTAAAAGCCTTTTTTACATATAAACGAGAAAACAAAAAGTATTAGTACGATGCTTTAAAAGTTATTTTGTAAGATTTTTTTAGTTTTTAAGTAAAAATGAAATTAATAAATTGAGCTTTAAAAAAATAATTTACTAACAAACTATTTTTGTTATAAAGATGATAAGTTATTATATAGTTATAAAGCATCTTACGGTTCATACAAACTCTTCCGTGTCACCGTGGAAACCCTTGGGGTTGTTAATGGAAAACCTATTAACTATAATACATCTCGCCGAGTGCCTTGCCCGCGAAAATATGGCTACAGAAACTCTAAAAGACTAATCAATGGAATTACCGTGAGTTGCACGGAGAGGTAAACTTTAAATGGTTAAAAGTTGATTAAATAATCTTCACAGTAATAGAGAAGAAGCAGCAGATGAATGAGCCACTTCTTTCACAAGAGGATGGAGAAGCAGAGAAGAATGCTCATATCATTTTATAAAAAATAATTAAATATTATTATTATTTTATTTTTAAAATGAAATGTTTTTATCTAAGGTTCTAACAAAATAATGAAAAGGCGGTTGCTTGTTATTTCGAGTTGCAAAGAATCCACTTGCATGGTTTAACTTCAAAAAATACATAAAATAATATATAAAAAGTATGACTTAGTGTGGATGTATGCATACCTCTCGTATTTTACAAAAACTTTATGAAAAGTATATGACTTAGTGTGGATGTATGCGTACCTCTTATATTTTGCACAAACTTTAATTCAATATTTTTAACCTGCCAATATAAGCAAGTGGATACCATTGTTTGCTTTCCCTTTTAAAAAGGGCATAGGAAGTTTTCAGGGTGGGGGGAGAGATGTTGTTGAGGAAGTTGGTTTGTTGGTTTAAAATTATTTTGGTTTTATTTTTTAAGTTTTGTTCTGCGTTTTTTATTTTCCTGTCGTTTTTAAGCTATCCTTTATTTGAAGTGGTTTCAATGATGTTTTTGATGTTTCTTTATTAATTTTATGAAAATACATATAAAAACATTTTCAAAACTTTATAATAATATCAAAATAACCTGTTTTGCACGTCAGTGCAAATATATATAACTGAAATGTAATCCTTGTGTACTATTGTGGTTGGGATTATAATTATAGATTCCATATTATAATTTTGTGATAATATTTTAGTTTATTTATTTATAAATGAATTAAATTTGGCATCTGGATTGTATATACATTATTATTTTAGATTTAAAATTATTTTTAAAATTTTAAATAAATTAAAATATTTTATAAATAATGATTTATGAATTTATAATATTTAAATAGTAATATTTTATGAGAATAATATAATGCATGTTTTGATTGTTTAGTGTTAAGTATTATGTTGCAGTTTTTTCTTTGGTTATGGGAAGGAGCCATGCATTTTATTATCTGCAGGGAAATCCTTTCTTCCTCTTTAGAACTTGGTATTGCTTTGGGGTGAACTTCAGTTAGTTCATTATGCTTGTGGGGAAGGTTATTTATTGTTTTTCTGGGCTTTGAGAGAGGCCTCAATTTTATTGCTCACAATTGAGTGTTTCCCGCTGGTGGTTTGGAGTTTTTTATGGATTCATTTCATTCGTTCTTCTTGCTTAGATGGTCATTCCCTATTTTTTTGGGCTTTGGGAGAGGCCCTGATCTTATTGTTCACAATTGAGTGCTTCCTGTGACTAGCGGTTTGGGGTTGTTGTGGTTCGTGTCCAAGGGTTTTTTATGGATTTTTTCTCTTTCTTTTATGGTCTTGGAGGTGACCATGTGCTACATTGTGCTGTAAAATGTATCTATGGGTTTTTCTCTGGTGGTAGGTTTGGAGGTTTCTTGTAGGTCTGCAAGTACTTTGTGGGTGGTCCTACCTGTAGTTCTTTTTGGTCTATATGGGGAACCATGCATTGATTGTTCATTGTATTGGAGGGCTTCATGACATTGTGATGTGTCTGATATTCTTCTTGCTTTGGGGGTGTCTTCTTCACTAGGTTCTTTTTTTGTTGTGCTTCACCTTTCTTCACTGGGATATTGCATGGCCTATAGTGATATCCTTTGACTGCTCCATTTTTAGGCCTACGGATGACCATGGTCGGTATTGGTGTTTTTGGCATTAGGTCCTATGGAGTATTTTGCATTTCGGGCCTTCCAAAATAGTGTGTTTTTCCCTAGGCGGGAAAACCTTTATATATATATATATATATATATATATATATATATATATATATATATATATATATATATATATATAAAATTGGGGAGGCTTTTATGGATGGCCTTGCACTATATTGCTTCATTTTTTCTTTTAGCATTCTAAAATTGTGAGGTTTTCTCCTGTGTGGGAAAACCCTTTTCAAATTTCTGTGTAACTGTGAGGTTTTCTCCTGTGTGGGAAAACCCTTTTCAAATTTGTGTGTAACTATGATAATTCCTTTGTTGTCCTTATGAGGGCTTCTCTTCTCATCCTGTGAGACTTCCTCTTTTGCTCCTGAGTGGGTTTCTCTTTTCAAATTTAAGTTGTTTATCTTCAATAGCCCACTAAAAACCTATTTCTTCGACTATATTTTAGTTAGAAACTTTTCTCCTAACCCTCATATTTTTGTAAAAGGTTACGGGTTCCTTCCAAAAATCCTATTTACCAATAAAAAAATATTAATTTTAATTATTTTTCAACTTCTATTTGTTAATAATTAATAAGATATTTTAAAAAATAGTAATAATTTATTAATTTTATTGTTAAACATTAATTTTATGTTTATTATATATATTCCATGGAAGTTTAATATCTTCTATAAAATATTGTTTATATAATGATAGTACAATAATATAATATTACAATTTTATTTATTAAATTAATATTTGTAGATCTTAGTTTCAATAAATTATCTAAAAATATATAATTTTGAAAGACATTTGAGTAGTTTTTGTCTGATATTTTAATAATATGTGATTATTTATAATCTATTTATGATATGAATTTAAATAAGAAGAAATTCCATTACTATTCCTATAAGAATGTGGTCAGTTATACCACCATTATACTTTGCATAAAAATATCCGTGGTATAAAAGAAAGTGATAGGCACTGCATCATCTTATATAAACAAAAAAATTATGGAATATCCATGAACTAGTTTGAACAATCTAGTATGTTTTGACTCACTGTAATCCATCTCAGTTTATTAAAACAACCATCTCAGTTTATTAAAACAACTGCAATCTTCATCGTCCTAAAACACAAAGTTCTAATCTTATTGTACTATAGCCTTACCAGTTAAAGTAAATTTTTATTATATTTTTCTTGTTTTTCACAGTATTTGGACACAAGTAGTAACACAACTAGGAAGGGAATAAAATGTTTACAAGGAAACCCCACACCAGCTCCGAAGCATAAAAATGAGTAAAATAGATACCATGTTCTTAAAAATTAGATGGGCAATCAAAATCAACATCGGCCTCTCATACAATTCTCTCCCTCTTTCCTCTGATATTTGGATCTCTAAATCCCATGCAAATTATTGCAACAAGATGTTTTTCTAATTGAAAGAGATGCTCTTGATCTAATCTCGCATGGCACAATTCAATGGCTGGGGAACCCAAGAATAAATGCGGTCAATGTTTCTGAGGATATTATTGTTTAGTACATATTTATATAATTAATTTTTTATTAATTAATTATATAATTTTATTATATGAAACTTAAACTAGTTCTAATTTTTTTACTTTCATATTTATTCAATTAATCTAATGGACATATGAATTTTGTGGTTGCAACCTTGATGGATAAACTCACTAAGGCCCTCAAATGTGATGTTGGATATTAATCCCAATTGCCATCATAAATATAGATATACAAATATGTATTAGAAAAATGATGTCATATACGGGCTTAGTCATAGCATTAAATGTATTTACTATTTCTTATTTTCTCTAGAAGTTTACTTCACCGCTCTTTATTATTATTTTCTAGAAATTTCCTTGTGGGGTATCCTGAATGTCTAAAGCAGATCTTTCTTTTGTATAGTAACAAATAATAGAATATCGTTTTTCTTTTTAGCTGCAACCCTATTCTTGCTCTTTTTTACATTTATTTTCTCTGCTTCCACTCTATTTCTCGTTGTGTTTGAAAGGTGTAGCAACACTTCAAGAGACATCAAACTGGTATCAGAGCAAGTTCATGGAATTATTTAACGCAAGGGAAAGGTGAATTGATTGTTGTGGCTACAAATGTTGTTTAGAGTCAGTGCTTGTGAGGAGGAGAAGTTCATTTGATCTAAAGCTTGTGTGAGGAGTTTGCTGCCCGTAGAAAGGCCTGTATAGTCTCATGATCTCTCATGGATAGACTGCTCTCATTTCATCCATCCAGGAAAAAAAAAAAGTCTGCAGTAAATTGTGTGGAGTCTTTGAAGGAGTCGAAGGTATTTGCAAGTGTGTAACAATCAACAATGGCAGTTTCAGTGGGAGTTCCAAACACAAGCTTGAAAAATCCCCAAATTCCTCAATTCAATGGTAAGAACTATGAATATTGGTCAATTACAATGAAGGCTTTGTTTTATTCTCAAGATATATGGGATCTTGTGGAGAATGGGTTCCCTGAACCTGCAGATGCAACAACCTACAATGCATTAACACAAGCAGAGAAAGACACATTGAGGGATAATAGGAAGAAGGACTCCAAAGCTCTCTTCTACATATTTCAAGTAGTTCATGAGAGCATTTTCCCAAGGATTGCATCAACAACAAAGTCTAAACAAGCTTGGGATATTTTGCAGACAACATATCAAGGTATGGAGAAGGTAAAGACAACTAAATTGCAAATGCTAAGAAGGGATTTTGAAACAATATACATGAAAGAGTCTGAATCAGTAGATTCATTCTTTACTCAAATCATTGGGTTGGTAAATCAAATCAGATCTCATGGGGAGAATCTTGAAGATAGGAGAGTGGTTGAAAAGATATTGAGAAGTCTGCCTACAAAGTTTGATTCTCTAGTGGTAGCCATAGAGGAAACAAAGAATTTGGCACAGTATTTTGTTGATGAGCTCCATGCATCTTTAATTTCTCATGAGCATCGGTTAAACAAGTTTGCAAATTCTTCATTGGAGCATGCTTTCAAAACACAAGCTACAATTGGTCTTGGCAGAGGAAGAGGTAGCCCATCAAGCTCAAGTGGAAGAGGTAGCAACCAAAACCCAAGTCAAAATTCAAGCCAGAATCAAGCACAAGGACAAAGGTATGATAAATCTCAAGTTCAATGTCATTATTGTAAAAAGTATGGGCATTATGCAAATGAATGCAGAAAGAAACAATATGATCTTAGCAAACAAAATGCAAATTTCACAAGAGAAAACCAAAACCAGGATAGTATGTTGTTAGCATGTAATGTAGTGCAAGAGAATCAAAAGGATGTATGGTTTTTAGACTCAGGTTGCAGCAATCATATGTCAGGAAACAAAGAATTATTTTCAAATCTAGATGAGAATGTAAAATCAGATGTTACATTAGGAAATGACAACAAAGTTTCAGTCATTGGGAAAAGAAACATCAATATTCTAACCAAGAAGGGGGAGAAGAAGCATATATCAGATGTGTATTTTGCTCCAGGCTTAAAACATAATTTAATGAGTATTGGTCAGCTTCTTGAAAAGGGCTATAGAGTGTTTTTCAAAAATAAGGAATGCATAATTCTAGATAAATACCCAAGTAACCGACTTATCACAAGAGTGCAAATGACAAGTAATAGAATGTTTCCCCTAAGGATAACACATGATTTGATGAACCCACAAGTGGAAGAAAAAATTGCAGCAGTCACTCAAACAATTCTTCAAGCTGAAATAAAGGATGAAACTTGGTTATGGCATCTAAGATTTGGGCATCTCAGCTTTGGAGGTTTAAACCTATTGCATAGGAAAGGAATGGTAAAGGGTTTGCCACCCATAAAAAAATTAGGAAGAGTGTGTGAAGGATGCATCTTGGGTAAGCAACATAGGGAATCATTTCCAGCAGGAAAGTCAATTTGAGCAAAAGCACCTTTGGAGATCATTCACTCAGATTTGTGTGGGAAAATGCAAACACCCTCATTTAGTGGAATGAATTACTTCTTGACATTCATAGATGATTACACAAGAAAAACATGGGTTTACTTTTTAAGACATAAGGATGAAGTATTTGAGTATTTCCATCAATTCAAGGCTCTTGTTGAGAAGCAAAGTGGATACTATATCAAGGCATTGAGAATGGATAGAGGTGGTGAATATATTTCAAATGAATTTCTAAATTTTTGCAAGCAACATGGAATTCACAAACAATTTACAGCTAGGTACACCCCTCAACAAAATGGTGTAGCAGAAAGAAAAAATAGAACAATCATGGAAATGGCTAGGAGCATGTTGAAAGCAAAGCATTTACCAAATGAATATTGGGCAGTAGTAGTACAATGTGCAGTCTATATTATGAATAGATGTCCAAAAAAAGTGTAAGAAATATGATTTCAGAAGAAGCATGGAGTGGAAGAAAGCATAGTGTTTCTCACATGAGAGTATTTGGATGTGTGGCCTATGCACATGTCCCGGATGAGTTGAGAAAGAAATTGGACAACAAAGGAGAAAGATGCATATTTGTGGGATATAGTGAAGAGTCCAAGGCATATAAATTATTCAATCCAATAACCAAGAAAATCATAATCAGCAGAGATGTGCAGTTTATAGAAGAGGAAGCATGGGATGGAAGTTTGGAGAAAACAGTGAATGTTATTGCAAGATCACCACAAGAAGATGAAGAAGATATAGTAACAATAAATACTCCTCAAATTGTTACTCCTCCCACACCCATTCAAGCTCAACAAAGTGGTCCACAAGTGACACCTTCATCAAGCACAAGGACAGCCTCACGAATTCAAGCAAGAACTCCTCCCAATGCACATCAAACACCAACAGCGGGCCCATCTACAAGTCCAACTTCAAGTGACACATCAAATCCAACTTTGGCAAGTTTAAGGAGGCAAAAATTTAGAAGTTTAAATGATATTTATCAGCAAGAAGAAGATGAAAATAATGCAGGTCAGAATTCTCTCTTTGCTTTATATGCACCTGTAGATGATCCAATTCACTTTGAAGATGCAATTAAAGAAGAAAAGTGGATAGCAGCCATGGATGAAGAAATAGAAGCCATAGAAAATAATGATACATGGGAATTAGTGAGTCTTCCACAAGGAAAATATGTCATTGGTGTAAAGTGGGTCTATAAGACAAAATGCAATGCTGAAGGAAATATTGAAAGATACAAAGCAAGACTAGTTGTTAAGGGATACAAACAACAACAAGGAATCGATTATGATGAAACATTTGCTCCAGTTGCAAGGATGGAAACAGTGAGGACAGTTTTAGCAATAGCAACACAATGTAAATGGAAAGTATATCAAATGGATGTAAAGTCAGCATTTTTGAATGGATTGTTGAAAGAGGAAGTGTATGTGGAGCAACCACCTGGTTATGAAGTTCCCGGACAAGAAGACAAGGTATACAGGCTGAAAAAGGCACTTTATGGACTCAAGCAAGCCCCAAGAGCTTGGTACAGCAGAATAGACTCTTATTTGTTGAGCAATGGCTTTTGCAAAAGTGATGGTGAGCCCACTCTTTATATTAAAGCAATTGATGGTAAACTTTTGATTGTTGTTTTGTATGTAGATGATCTAATTTTTACTAGAAATGATGAAGCTCTCATAGTTGAGTTTAAAGAAGCTATGAAAAATGAATTTGAGATGACAGACTTAGGGTTGTTAAGATATTTTCTTGGCATAGAAGTTCAACAATTGGATCATGGCATATTTATTTCTCAATCAAAGTATGCAACGGATATCTTGAAGAGATTCAAAATGGAAAATTGCAAGCCTACTCCAACTCCAATAGCTATGGGATTAAAACTAAAAAAGGAATATTGGAGCAAGAATGTAAATCCAACTTTATACAAAAGCATGGTAGGAAGTTTGATGTACTTAACAACCACAAGGCCTGATATAATGTATGTTGTAAGTCTAATTTCAAGGTTTATGGAGACTCCAAAAGCAACACATTTGCAAGCAACCAAAAGGATCTTAAGATACATTAATGGAACAAAAGAATATGGTATTTTTTACACCAAGGCCAATGAATTCAAGCTGATTGGATACACAGACAATGACTGGGCAGGAAGTGTAGATGATAGAAAGAGCACATCAGGTTATGTTTTTCATCTTGGATCAGGAGTTATTTCATGGGCCTCAAAAAAACAACCAATTGTCTCTCTTTCTACAGTTGAAGTTGAGTATGTGGCAGCTACAGGAGCAGCTTGTCAAGCAATGTGGATGAGAAGGATGTTAAAATATTTGGGACATAAGCAAGAAGAACCAAAAAGAATTTTCTGTGACAATAAATCAACAATAACACTTTCCAAAAATTTGTTTTTCACAAGAGAAGCAAACATATATATACTAGATATCATTTTATTAGAGAACTTATAAATGCTGGAGAAATCATTTTGGAACATTGCAGGTCTGAAGAACAATATGCAGATATTTTTACCAAGCCACTAGGAAAGAAGAATTTTGTTCATCAACGAGACAACTTGGGCATCATAGATGGCAACAATAGCAGTTGTGATTAAGGGGGAGTGTTGGATATTAATCCCAACTGCCATCATAAATATAGACATACAAATATATATTAGAAAATATGATGTCGTATACGGGCTTAGTCATAGCATTAAATGTATTTACTATTTCCTATTTTCTCTAGAAGTCTCCTTCACCGCCATAGGCTCTTTATTGTTGTTTTCTAGAAATTTCCTTTAAGGGGTCCCAAATTTTTGAAGCAACTTTTTCTTTTGTATAGTAACAAATAATAGAATATCATTTTTCTTTTTAGTTGTAGCTCTGTTCTTGCCCTGCTCTACATTTATTTTCTTTGCTTCCACTCTGTTTCTCATTGTGTTTGACAGGTGCAGCAACACTTCAGGAGACATCATGTGAGGATTCATCATGCCTTCAGGATTAGGTGGATTGGTAAGTGTTTGCACATTTATCAAGAGGATACTCAAATTTAAATCTTTGCAAAGTAGTAGTCTGATCTGAATCCTCTAAGTGCATGTCAGACCGATGATAACGATAAGAATCCCGAGGGATAGGTGGTCCCCTTCACGTCGGGTCAACAATAACAAACTTGATTTGAACCCTGGGATAGTCTGTTTACAAATGTAGTAGTCTAATCTGAATCCTCTCAGTGTATGCCAAATCAATGGTAAGATCAGCAACAACAAATTTGGTTTGTGGTTGTAACCAACTCTTAACTGAGAAAAGCATCATTTATTTTTCTACTTTCCCCAACACGTGGAATTACGCACACTGTTAAATTTAATAGTCTGTTATGCTCTCATACTCTCAGCAGTCCATTATATGTTGCCGCTCCTTCTACGCATTTACGTCGTGTCAACTGTCCACTGTTCAACTGTTTTTAACTATTATTTTATTTTATCCATATAATTTCGACCATTTTCTAAATTATATATTAAAAAATATATCTACTCTGTTCAAAAATCACCATTTTTGACATGACTATTCCCAACAGTGGGGGGGACCAGGCCCAGCGGCCCTCTTTCTATGGGGCAGATTGAACATTTTTCCATCTATTATCAATGACAAGTACATTTTTTGAATACGCGCCAAAGTGACATCCAGTTTCTCAAACTGCTCATGCCCTCATGTGCATATCCATCCTATGTCAATTAAATTTCTTATATGTACCTTCAAAATTAGTGTATATACATCTAGTATATATTTTAATTTGCTAGCCAAAGAGTGAAACTTTCAAATTGGATGATGTACAAATGTAAGAAAACTATCTCAAGTGTAGAAATTTAAAGAAAACATTTAAAAAACAAGGGCAGGGATTATGAAATATCCAAAGGAATACGAGGAATGTTAATAATGTTTCACTTTTTAGGTTATTTTTCAATTTATTCTTTCTAGGTTATTTTTCAATAAATTTTAAAATATAATGTCTCTTTCTATTTAAAACTTTGGAGTAAAAATCACTCTTTTGCCGAAGTGAATTTAAAAAATTGTAATTTTAAAGACGGATGATTTATATAAATTCTTTAGAAAAGTTTGTATAAGGATAACGGTTTGTTTTTGTTTTTTTTTTTTTAATTTAAGAATGTAATGTCTAAAATTTCACTGTTAACATTCACTAATGGAGAAAATATACCATAAATGA